>OX411754.1:21212069-23712069 GCA_948252205.1 Orthosia incerta
AAAAATATCTATTCTGTTACCTTCTTCTGTCGTTTTTATCGAAATAATTTCTGAAGATAAACTGCTTTTGCAAAAGCCTGTTTCAAAAAGGTTTCAAAGGCTCAGACATAATATTTAAGTACCTAGGTATCTAGGACATAATTTTTCATCGTGATACTTAAATAAATATTTTGAATTTGCAATAAATAAGTGCTATATGGAATGTTTATGCGAGAGTGCTACGAGTATCTGGAGGGCTATCGCTGCTACGCCGTAGCCGTAGCAACTCGTAGCCAGCCTACACGCTACAAAAGTTGATAAATATTTTGAAAGAAAAATATCACCAGCCAAGTGCGTGTCGGACTACGTACATTTGGGGTTCCGTACCAAACCACAAAAAGAAGTTGGTTATAATTATCAATATATTGATATTTGTTAGTAAAATATACGTATTAATAAACATTATCACCAAATTTTAAGTTCATAGGTCAATGGGAAATTAAACATTCTTCGGCGCAAAATATTTTGTTAAAAAGCTTACTTTGGTGGCTTCTCATTTCTTATTTGCCAATATTTTTAACCCCCGACGCAAAAACGACGGGGTGTTATAAGTTTGACGTGTCTGTGTGTGTGTGAGTGTCTGTCAGTACGGTAGATCCCGAATGGATGAACCGATTTTGATGTTTTTGTTTGAAAGGTGACTTTGTCGAGAGTGTTCTCAGCTATGATTGATTAAAATCGGTTGACCCGTTCAAAAGTTATCCGCATTTTACTCTTTGAATCTAGGTTTGTTCGCAAGATATCATGTCATAATTACGTGTTTCGATGGATTGTTGATTAATGCGTGTCTACTACTAGGTATATTATATGTAGTTTAAAAAGCATGAAAGAATTTTTTTATCTAGAACTAAAAAAAACCCCGACACAAAAACCTCTAAAAGCAAAAAATAAGCCTCGTACTCGCGTCGGGGACCCGTCAACGTTTACAAGAATTTATTTTATTTACTTAGCGGTTCCCCGGTTTTTTAAATTTTAAAACAAAAACTACAGCATTTATCTACTCAACGAATTGTAAACAACGATACCCCTCTCGGTGGGGTAGGTCAAAACATTTTGTCGTGTCCCCCTTTAGCTGTATGGGAACCCCCTATAAAAACACCAACATTTTATACTGTGAATAAGCAAATTTGAAGACTGTAACTCCAATCGTTTGGCTGTAAAACCCGTTTGACAGGCGTCAGACATACAGACAGACAGCTAGACGGACACGTGAGTGACAGCAATAAGGCTTCGATTGGACCCTTCGGGTACAGAACCTTAAAAACGAATTATCGTAGTCGCACTTCGCAGGCTAGGAAGTGGTGTATGCGGGCGGGGCGGCCCGGCCGACGTCACCCTCAGTCCTTCAGTAGGGGCGCATTGGCGACGTCATGCGCCCGCCTTGCGCGTCTCCGCGGCTGCACCACTCGGCTTACGACTCCGACTCGAACTGATCCCTCACGTGAAAGTGTACACAACGGATTTATCTCACATACGTAAGTAGCTTTATTCCTTGTTATCACTTAAACTAGTATACAAATAAGATAGTTACGAGGTTTTAAAAACAATTCTAAGCTTTTTAGTAAAAGTTTTCACATAATACGAGTATCTCGAGATGATTTTAAACATAATGGTTGTGTATTTTTTTTCTCATAATGTAGATATGTTTTTGTTACTTTAAGCAGATTATTACGTTAAAGTTCAACAAAACATTTTATGTTTCCGACCGTTAGTCACCCCACGTTATTATAAGTCTACAGTCGGCCCGAAGCCTTCAAGGGGTTTACGTTTAATTTGCATGTTAGTGTTTTGAATATTTATGCATAAAGTTTAGGTGTTATTGCAGGCAACGAGATTTTATATTAGCATTTTTGCGATAAGTAAGATAGGCATAAAACAGAACTCCAGCGAAGTCGACCCAGCTCGTAAAATGCTAAATGTAAATCGCGCTCCTTTATAAAAACCGGGGAGGGACCCTCCATCAGAAGGATTTATAACATTTGTTTTATACGTTATAAATTTTAGACATTCAACCATCCAAAGTAAGTTATTATGTTGGTACATTTTACATAAAATATAAAGATTGGAGCATTATCTTTTATAGACTAAAAAAAAAAACAGTGGCACACAAACCACTATAAATGATATGACAAATGTTTCCTAATTGCCCCTCAACGTTATTAAAAACTAGTTGTTCCCCGCGGCTTCGCTCCCGTGGACCACCGCACAGGACCCGTTTTCGGGATTAAAATATAGCCTATGTCACTCAGGAATAATGTAGCTTTCTATTGGTGAAAGATTTTTTTTAAATCGGTCCAGTAGTTTCGCAGTCTATTCGGTACAAACAAACACAAAAAAATATTTTCTCTTTATAATATTATATAGATATAGAATATAGATTATATAGATATAAACTCGTTTCATTAGTGCATATTATTTTTCCAATTTCAATCGCATAGATTAATTTTCAACACGTTTTCTCGAAAACTAGCTCGTGTTGCACCGCTTTTATCTCACAATGCAGTGCATTTTTATAGCATACTAGCCTTTTCCGGCGGCTTAACCTGCGTGAAAGTGTTTTCTTATCCTAAGTGAACATTATACCGAGATGCAATGATGGTAGCCTATGTGCTATTCCAGACTATAATCTACCTCCGTGCCAAATTTCATCTAGATCCTTTCAGCCGTTCTGGCGTCATTGAGTAACGAACATCCGTCCATCCAAACTTTCGCATTTATAGTATAGTATAGATTAGCTTCTGCAACCGCCTTCCCCCGCGTGATAGTGCGATAGATCTGCACTAGTGCGGCAAAGTGTCCCTACTACTTTAACCACGTGAATTGGTATTCAGTTTTAGGGTTCCGTTCCACAAAAGGAAAAAAAAATCCTTTTAATATCACTTCGTTGTCTGTCTGCCTGTCCGTGTGTCAAAACCTTTTTATCTGGAACGCGTAGAGTTATAATAATAATAATAAAGCCTTCATTTACTGGTAAACTTAAACTACAATTACAATATAATATATAAACATAACAAATGATTGCATTTCGGCGTCTTCGTCCATCAGCACGTCTTTTGACGCATAGGCCTCCCCCAGGCTCCTCCACTTGTCACGGTCTCGTGTAGCTCTGGTCCACAGGACTCCAGCTATCTCCACTATGTGATCGTCCCAGCGTTTCCGTTGTCTAAACCTGTTTATTTTTATCCGTCTCTGATTTTCCATTTCGTTAAGGCCTTAGACCACTTATTGCTTTTATCACGGAGCATATGACCAGCCCATCTCCATTTCAGTCTTTTTGTGTGGAAGGTAGCATCGTTTACTTTGGTAATCTTCCTCAGATCTTTAACTCTATTTTAGTATTTTCTTTTAATGTACAAAATGCTCCGTTCCATGCCTCTTTGACAATAAGTAATTTTTTGAAGAATTTTACGAGTCAATGCCCATGTTTGACAGCCATAGGTAAGACATGGAGGAATAAATGTATTAAAGAGTGTCCTTTTCGAAGTTATAGGATATTGTTCATATTTTAAAATGTTTTGAGTGACCTGCTCCATGTACTAGTTATGCGTCTCTCTATCTCTTGTTCCATTTGCCTGTCAAACGAAATATGTTGTCCCAGGTGTATATGATGTTCACATAATGTATATACTTTCGCCTTCGATACTGATAGTCTCTTCAATGTTGTTTGTCATTACCTTGGTATTCTCTTTGTTCATTGCAACATCTTCTGTAGTGTGGAATGGTTATCTGATATTAAAACTAGGTCATCTGCAAATCGTAGGTGGTTTAGCAATCTTCCATTGATATTGATGCGATTGAATTGGTACGCGTAGAGTTATCAAGTTGAAATTAAAATCATAAACTCAAGTCTGCAATCCAGCACGTTAAGCCGTTGGTCCCGGCTGTCATTTGAAGATCTTTGATAGTCGGTAGTCAGAAGCTTGAGATCTGACACCAGTCATGCCAAGGGGTACCGTGTTACCCAGTAACTGGGTTGTGGAGGTCAGATAGGCAGTCGCTCCATGTTAAACACTGGTACGAGTACTCAGCTGAATCCGATAAGACTGGAAGCCGTCCCCAATATAGTTGGGAAAAGGCTAGGCAAGCAGGTAGGTCTACAATCCCTTGGAGCTTTGATAAAATCAAACTTTTAAATCAATGCAATCAAAAGATACAACCGTTTATGCCACAAATTTGATACTCGTAAGGGAATCAAAACCTACAGAGTACTTCCCGTTGATCTAGAATAAATAAAATTGGCAAGAAGTATTCTAGCACAAGTAAAGGAAAAAGCTGTCTTTTTTCCCAGAAACGCGTAGAGTTATCAAGTTGAAATTAAAATTATATGTATGAGAGATGCTGAGTAGGTTTGCAATCCCTTGGAGCTATAAAAAAAAAACAAAACAGTAAATCAACGCAATCAAAAGATAGTGGCGGTTATGCCACAAATTTGATACTCACAAGGGAATGAAAACATACAGGGTGCTTCCCGTAGACCTAGAATAATGAAAATTGGCAAGAAGCAATGTCTTATGGCACAAGTGAAGAATAAATCCAAAAAACATGAAAATGTCTTTCAAGATTTTTTCTTAGGAACGCGTGGAGTAATCGAGTTAAAATTAAAAAGCAATGTCTTATAGCACAAGTAAAGTCTATAATACAAAAACCGTAAATTTGTAGATACATAATTTTTTTTTTAATAACTTATTTGCTGTTGAAAAACTGACTGCGATCTAAATAGATGTATGGGAACAACAGTTTGCCAACGGCAAAGTTAATTTTGTCCTGCAATCTAGTTTATCTTTTCGTTAGGGCAATGTTTGGTGCTTTCATTCTTTATGAACTTCAGTAATGTTACCTAATTATTTTGGCGAATGTAACTGTTTGTACGAAACTCTCGGTGCGTAAGTACGAATGGCACTTGGTCCGGGTTTTAATTTAAGAAGTATGTAGGTATTGTATAATCTTAATAAACATATAAGAGGTTTAAGAAGTATGTAGGTATTGTATAATCTTAATAAACATATAAGAGGTTTAAGAAGTATGTAGGTATTGTATAATCTTAATAAACATATAAGACGTTTAAGAAGTATGTAGGAATTGTATAAACTTAATAAAAATATAAGAGATTTAAGAAGTATGTAGGTATTGTATAATCTTAATAAACATATAAGAGGTTTAAGAAGTATGTAGGTATTGTATAAACTTAATAAAAATATAAGAGGTTTAAGAAGTATGTAGGTATTGTATAAACTTAATAAAAATATAAGAGGTTTAAGAAGTATGTAGGTATTGTATAATCTTAATAAACATATAAGACGTTTAAGAAGTATGTAGGAATTGTATAAACTTAATAAAAATATAAGAGGTTTAAGAAGTATGTAGGTATTGTATAAACTTAATAAAAATATAAGAGGTTTAAGAAGTATGTAGGTATTGTATAAACTTAATAAAAATATAAGAGGTTTAAGAAGTATGTAGGTATTGTATAAACTTAATAAAAATATAAGAGGTTTAAGAAGTATGTAGGTATTGTATAATCTTAATAAACATATAAGACGTTTAAGAAGTATGTAGGAATTGTATAAACTTAATAAAAATATAAGAGGTTTAAGAAGTATGTAGGTATTGTATAAACTTAATAAAAATATGCTCTTATCTTAAATTCGTGGAACCTAGAAATCGTAAAACTAAAACCGTTAGTATTAATGCTCTATCTATTGTATTATTAACTTCCTAGCTTCTGCCAGCGGCTTCGCCCGCGTGAGAGTCGAAAGCTCGAAAATTATCCCGTGGAAACATATTCCCGGCATAAAAAGTTGCTATTCCTGACTATTATCTATCTCTGTGCCAAAATAAATCCAGATCCGTCCAGCCGTTTGAGTTTGAAGAAGTAACAAACACCCTCACAAACTGTCGCCTAAATGTTATTGTGCTTCCATCGACTTTTCTACGTGGCCTTTCATCCCACAGAGACCGTGTGGTTTTTAGGAAATTTTTGTAACCAGAGATTTACAAACAACCAATTTACCTCTTTACAATATCAATTTGAATCACAGCAAACATATTTTCTCTGCACCAAACGATATTTCGTTTTATATTTATTAGCCACGCGTTTAAGACTTGTAACTAAGTTGGTGCCTAACCATGTAGATAAGTTCTACGTTCTATTAACGATACGATCTAGCCGCTATTACAAGATTTACTGACCTTGTTACAGATAACAGCCTGCACAATTGTAGTTACCTACATTCTTGAGGCTCTATTCAAACTATCTAAAAAATACATATTATTACATTCCCTAGTCTTTTCAGTTTTTTTATACCAAAAATGACAAGAATTAAATACGATGAATTGGAACAACTATCATGGTTCCAGTGTTAGAGAGAGACGGTGCTATACAGGACGAAGAGCACTATCTCTTTTTCGAAATCATGATGGTGTTGACACTTTTTAGTACGGCCCCAGAGTATAAATTTATTTAAGACTAGCTTCTGGTAGCGGTTTCGCCCACGTGATGAGATACAATAACCTATGTGTTATTCTAGACTATAATCTATCTCTGTGCCAAATTTCATCCAGATCTGTTCAGCCGTTCTGGCGTGATTGAGTAACAAACATACTAAACACACACATACATCCATTCAAACTTTCACATTTATAATATTAGCAAGATTTGTAAGAAATTGATTAGTTAATAGTTGTAAGTTAAGTAGCCTAAAACCCAAATAAAATGTGGGGAAGTTAATCCGTATAGGTATAGTTCCGTAAATAGTTTATCCACAGTGGCTCAATTGGCAAGCATGCTTATTTATTATGTAGGTAGGGACCGGGGTAAAAACGGCGTAATTTATATCTATGGGGTACTCCTGAATTCTACTTTTCCATGGCAAGAATTTATGGTGATATCATAAGGGAATTACATTTTGCTACATCGCGCTAGACTGCAGTGTACTGTAGCCATAGGCAATTTAAATATTATTATAAACAGTCTTTATTTACCTATATATTATACCATATGAGTTTGGTATGTATGGATCTATGAATCCATTGTAACGGAATCTTTGAACGTGATTTTCACCCCCTTCAAAATGTCGGATTAATTTGAAACTTTGCATACTTATCAAGGATCGATGACAATACAATAACTTAAATAGTTTGTCCCATTATCCTTACCAGGATCTTCAGGATTAGCGATTGAACTAAAAAGTACATATCTATTGATCTGTCTCATGATTAACTCTTATATGCATTACGATTTATAATACATTTTAGTATAAATAGATCAGTCATTAAACTCCAACCTTTATAATTGAGTTCCTACGTAACGTTCCAGAGTAGGTTTGGATCTGAGCCAGATTATCCAGGAGCTAATTAGCTACCTAGGTTACTCACACGTAAGCAGGTTCCTCTGTAATCCTACAAGTTAGCACGAAGCTCTCTAACCTAGTAAAGACCTTTACGTCTACTGAGTCGACGAATTTTATTTTAACCTGAATTTATTTTATGAGCCAGCAGTTTCGAAAAATTACGCTCATAGATTTTTCGAAACTGCTGACAGTAAAGAAGTTCTAGTGATTGTCCTAACGATTATGACAACAAACCACTCTCTTTCGTCCTGATAGCAGTGGTTAACCAAGTTATAGTAAGTCATGGCTTGGCCCTTAAAGTTGTAAGCAGCAGAACTTCATGAAGAAAGAAATATAGGAGGAGCCTCTAGAGTCTAGATGATGTGGGTCAAACAAAATAACTAACTAGCTTCTGCCAGCGGCTTCGCCCGCGTGAATGTCGAGAATTATCCCAAGGTAACATATTCCCGGGATCAAAAGTACCTTTTGTGTTATTCCTGACTATAATCTATCTCTGTGCCAAATTTCACCCAGATCCGTCCAGCAGTTTGAGCGCAAAGAAGTAACAAACATACAAACACAAACACACACACACTCACTAACTTTCGCCTTTATAATATTAGTGTGATGAAAAAGCTAATCACAATTAGCTTGTTTTTTTTTTGTGCAGTCTTCATTAGAAACTAGCTGATTTGGACTTTGCTCAGAGCCGATCTAGTGATATTTTCACCTTTTATATAATATATTTTTGTACACATAGGTACCTTCCTGAACCCATGTGAATCGATATTTTGAATTAACAAAACAAAAACCATTAAAAATGAAACTATTCAGAAAACATGTTAAAAATTCCTAAGCTTGTTGAAATGAAATATTCCATTCACAACTCGAAGCGTTCGGCAGGGCCTTGATAAATCTTAAGGACAAATACGAATTTGCCTAACGTCGGCGTTTCTTGTGGCATGTTTACGTGTCTCATTAGAGCTACAGATAGCGTAGCAACTGAAATCAATAGATAACCTTGTAAAATGTTAATAATAAGTATTCAACATGATGTACAGTAGGTTTAATACATTTAGTTTATCTTGATTGATATGTAGTGATGTAAGTCGTGGTGGGAACTTATAACACATACAGTCAGACTTAATTATGAAAATTAGGATATTACAGAATTTGAGTAATTTGCAAGACTAATTAAATAGATAAAGTATAGATCTCCTTTCATCACAATTATCTACCTTACTACCTATTATCACTGACCGATATATGGATGGCTATAAATACAACCGAACGTCCCACACTCCTAAATTAGAAACAAGTACGAGGTATACCACGAACTTTGTCGGATTGTACATTCTACACGCAGCACCGTTCGTATCACCCCACTTTATTGATACCGTTCTGTCACGCAACGAATTATATCCATATTTCTACGTTTGTTGGGAGAAGTAATTTGGAAAGCCATAAAAAGCACTTTGTATATTGCCAGCCTTACATTACATCCAAGGATGTTTTTGTTTTGAAATCTGTTCGGTATCGATTTTCATGTTCTGTAAATCTGCTCAAGGAGGTTCACCGCGCTATCTCTGAACCACAGATATCTAAGTTTGGCCAGACTTGCGTCTCGATTCGAGCTGTGAGTTTCTGTAATTCAATAAAGGATTTAAGAGAAATTCCATTCCACAACCCCTCGTTACTGGGGTGCCCTAGCTATAGATACATACACCACTTTTGTAGGTGTACCTACAACTACCTACCTACTCACATAGGCATAAACGCACCCCTTTTTCTTACGGGATGAGCATAATTTGAAGGGGCACTAGCCATTACTTACAATTCGAGTCATTGGGTCCGAAAGTTTCTAAATGGTACTCCCCGTTTGTCCGTTCAGCAAACCGCTTCGGTTAAGGGATCACAGTAGAGTGAGTAGTAACACAACCTTTATCCCGGACACCACAGCCATCTGTTTTCTTCTATTGACAGTTTAAACGTGCATTAGAGGTTAAGTAGCTTTCCCGACTAGGTACTTAGGTACTTTGCAAAATCAGCGTATAAACTTTCATTATCTAGGTTCGATTTCATTCGGGTTTATTAGTTGATTAGATGTGGATCAGACCCACCTCTCATTTACAAATACGAAAATGTCTACATACACTGATATTTTTAATTTAAAATCCAGCCTAATTCATTTAGGTAAGTCGATTCTCTATTGTGCACTGGCATGTGTTTACTTCAGACAACTTCTTATTTGTTTAGTTCTCGCTTCAATTTGTTCGTATACAAAATATTACAAAACTTTACTAGACCGTAAGATTCTTCCTTCAATATCTACCAACACTAAGGCCATGCTGATAGTCATACGGAAAGTTTTCTCATTTTCCCACGTGGAAAAAGTAAAGCCACGACAAAGACTAACACTTTAAATGTCTTGGAAAACGAAGAAAACTAACTCGTACATAAAATAACCCTGTAGTCATTGCAAAGTAATTTGACTATCTCTAAGGTACATGCTTCTTTGTATGTAAAAAACCTTCCAAACTGCGGGTGAATGTTTCAAATTAATGTGTATAAAGGGTGTTAGGTTCGGTTGGATGATGAATGGTAAACCGCCGCGCGCCGTACGCATCGATCCACTTAGGGGGCAAGATTCCAAAAGACAGTCCATGTAAATGTGCCACGATGACGCACCTTAACGGCTATCTTTACATGCGACGCACGAGTAGTATTACACAAACAAAAATATTTGTCTAAGTGGAAGTTGGCTAGAAACAATATCTTGATATTTTTCGCATTGGCGTAGTTCAAAATTCCAATACGGTTTCTTCGTTTATTGGCCTTGGAGGAATATTCTCTTCAGCTGTTCGGATAGGCATTGATGAGGAACGGAGTACAATACCTACTTACAATGCCTGGATACCCGCAAAACTGAATAGATAAAGGTAATACTTTTTGTACGTAGGTATCTACATATTTCGGAGTGCCGATCTACCACGTAATTCCGATAAACAAAATCTCGATGAACGCCATCCCGACAGTTTCTTTTCGACCAGTAGTAAACCGACAGAAGAATAAATTGAAATACCTATTTTATTTCGACTGCACTTTATCTCGAGTAGGTAATCTCTACATTGCAAAGAAAATTTTAATTACGAAATGAGTTAGTTATTCATTGCAACGTTAGCGTACCAGAAGACTTCCTGATTGGAATCAGGGCACTTTATATAGGACTGTTTTGATTAGGAATTAAGTACTTTAAAATGCGCACGATATCAGATAATTCAATTCATTTTGAACGTTATAAATCTTTCCGTTCCTAAAACACGAAAATCAACATATCGAAAATAAAGCGTACTTTTTTTTCGATATGTTGATTTTTTGCTGTTAGAGACAAACTCTGAAATTGCAAAATATGTAGTTGCTAATTTGAGATCCCCCATCATTGTCCTCCGCCATCCACCACCATCTTGTATCAGTAATTTAGAACTATCTAAAAGAATATAATAAAATTTTCCGTGGACAAAAATAAAATGATATTAGTAACAACTGGCGTTGTGCCAACTCACGTAATCTAGTTTCCCGTGGAGGAGTGCAACTCTGTCCTTTAACTTGTCGCCCTGAAGTTAGCCGGAATGCGGCCCAGTTGGGTGAGAAGCCTCGATAATTATGACATAAATAAAGTGCGGAATTTAGCGATGTGCCGCCAAACGACCGCTTGTCAAATTATCACGAACTCGCTTATTTATATCACTTAACAAGGCTTAATTGTGCTGGTTGTGACTGATTTATTATGAAGGAAACGAATATTTTTCAAAGAAGATTCTAGAAATGTTTTTAAAGTGGTTTATAAACTTTAAATACGCGTTATTAACATATTTTACTTAAAAACGTAAAAGTAAGTTACTTTCATTATATTTCTCTTTCATATTCTCTCAGACAATCAACTTTTACTACGTTTTTATCTGAGTTAAAAGTAAGGAGGAAGTAAAATGAAATGGCTTGACATTAAACGTTAGCAGAGTCTTAACAGGTAAGGGCCGCGTCTTCTCTGAAGAGGAAAATCCTCAAGAAAATAAATTGACTGCTAAAGTTACAATATAAATCTTCATATGTGATATATACGAGTAAAATGCTTTTCGTGCCCCAGGTTTTGTCAACTCGGAAATTTTAACTTTTCCTCATCGCATCGCAGATGAGTCAGATAAAACAAATATCTGGGAACTTTGAGAGGAGTGGAGGAGATCGTTCTGTGCGCTGTGCCAGGGTCCAATTTCAATTTCAAAGGAGAATCTTTCGATTGTTTCCACTCGGTTGAATAAACTATTCTGCATATATTAAATTGATTATTGTGAGTTCTCCGATCATCGGTTAATCAGCAAGCTCCTGAAATTAGGTTGGGCAGTCTATGAAAAGGTACGGAAATTATATCCTACTCATACCCGGAACAAAAACATATAATCATAACAGAACGTATAATTATATCAACGAATGAATATCCGGAGGTTTTTTGTTATCCAATACAATACATCTACTAGGGTCGACATGATCAACCACGTGGATTATAGGTATCTATATACCTATAGCTATTGTTACAATATATTATTCGGAAACTTATTTCAGTTTTTTTTGTGCCATTCACCCAGGAAAATTAACTTTTGACGCAGAAAGCGACAAAGCGTTCAATGGCCGTGATATTTGTTTCCAAACTTGACGTTGTGAAGAGCAATCCGCTCCCGTTTGTATTGGTGACCGAGCGCAAAGAGCCCATTGTTTGTTATGAAAACGCCTCCAATGTGATTGCCTTGTAAACGAGCTCTCCGCAACACGCTAAGGCTTTGTCTACATTCCGTACATATTTTTACGAGAAGTTCTTCAGCCAAGTACGCGCAAATGCGTTGGAACCTTTACGACAAGTCCAACAAGATATGATTGGTACTAAAAAGGTAATGAAACTACGTTAATATTAAAGGATAGATAATATTAAGGTTTGGCTCGAAGGCCGCTTCGTTAGCGACATTTCAGGATCGAATTGCGTTCGTGATCTGCCAAGCGTGTTCAATTGGTTATTAAGGCAATTCCGAAGATCTGTTTGGCTGTTCGAATCAGCACTATTTCAGTGGGGTGTCGTTCAGCGGTGTTCGTTCGTTCGTTGGTAACAAACGGATATTTTTGTTCAGTGTCATTTATTTCGTTGTTCATTATGATCTTGTATTGTAATACATAATTAATTGGTGAGGGATTACGTACATACATACCTTCGTTATAGATACTACTAGCTGTTGCCCGCGACTTATCAGCGTGGCTTGCCTACTTTTTTATATCGCGCAATAATATTGGAAGTGTGTGGGCCGCTTTACTTGAGAAATTATTGGTTCACCATACAAACTGCCACCCCCCTTTTCACCCCCTTAGTGGTGATTTCCAGGATAAAACTATCCTATGTCCTACCCTGGGTCTCAAACTATCTCCATACAAAATTTAATCCAAATTGGTCCTTTACTTTCCCATTTATATAATATATATTATGTCGCATCAGAAACGCAGAAACATACAACTGTTTCTATCTCAACCGACACCGCAATCTATTTTGCAACAAAGTAACCGCCATTTGCACTAGCATTGGTTTTACGTGCGATCTCATTAGCACGACTGAATCCCACTTCTGATGTCGCATCAAGGCTGGCCGATAGATGCAAACCATCGGGAAGTCAGGATATATTCCCTTAGGTTAAGACATCGTGTGTAGGCAGTTAGTTGGGTAGAATCGTGAAAATGAAATCACACAAATTATTCGATACACTGGGTTTATTAAAATAGTTACAACTAACAGTTACAATCTTACTTACTAATATTACGGATCGTTACTGATTCTACGACGTCTTAGTTCTAAGGCTCAACTAAGTACTCAACTGCTATATTCTGCTGTCCTCACCATGCAAGTGGTTAGAAAAAGCGCGCCAAAGCGTAGTTGTTCTCGATTTGCCGACAGGTGGCGTGCTTGTGATTCGTTTTGACGTCCGTACTATTGAATAAACCTGACATATATATATATAATATAAATGATAAAGTAACTCTGTCTGTCTGTCTGACCTTTTCATGCTTAAACCGCTGGACCGATTTGGATTATTTTTGGTAATATAATATACATAGTATATATATATATTTATAGTATGGGTATGGAAGTATGGATATAATTGATTTTGAAATATGTAAGTAGGTAAGGTAGGTAGATTGAAAATATGCAGTTTTCAAAATTCAATGGTCATTTATTCAAACTAGGCTGAGAATCAGCACTTTCCGAACGTCAAAATTACATAAGACAGTCCCCCAAAAACGCCCGCCCTTCACCACTTCCTAGTGCTTTTGCTGGGAAGAAGAAGTGGCGCAACAAACTCCCCAGCAGCACAGCTGTCTGTTCAGTTAGAAAAAAAACAAAAACTTATTCTATATATAGTATGCAAATAATTTACATTGCTCAACACAAAAAAATTAAATAAAATATATTTGCCATAATGACAGCTAGCACACGCCAATATACCAACAAAAACATCGAAATCTAAACTCAAGCGAAAATAAAAACTAAAAATAAAAACGTAAACGGAACTTAGTACCCGAATTATAAAGCCTCCAGGCATAAAGGGCGTGCCCGCCTACATATAGCTAATACAGCTGTAACTCGAAGTCACATAATTATGATAAACTAGGACCATTGAAGTAAAAAATAAATCAACAGTTAGGCAAGAATAATATATGATCCACTGTCGAGGTCGCTAGCTAACCACATATTGCTATACAAAAAAAAAAAACATTGTAGTGAGTCGATTATGTCAATAATATGACAATTAAATTAAAATAAATTGACTTATACTGTCAAAATAAAAAAAAAAAACAATTATATAACTCATATAACCTGTCAGTAGGTGAGCTAATGCTGGAGAAAGAACACAAACATTGTCTTGAGTAGTCGTTAATATAATAGTATGCCTTTGAACAAAGGTTTGATTTTACTTTAACTTTAAACGCATTAAAAGGCAAATCTAGAAGAGCAGAGGGTAGCTTGTTATAAAAGGTTATACCAAGCCCAACAAATGAGTTATGAACCTTATGAAGCCGATGAAAAGGAGCTCGTAATTTGTCCTTATTTCTGGTGTTAATATTGTGAATATCACTGTTTTTAGTGTAAAAGTGTATATTTTGCCTAATATATAAGATATTGGCGAAGATGAATTGTGATGCCACTGTGAGAATACCAATATCTTTAAAAAAATCTCTTAGAGAAACTCTGGCACCTAGCTGGTAAATTGCTCGAACTGCTCGTTTTTGAAGAACAAATATATTTTGAATGTCAGCGGCTTTGCCCCACAGCAGAATGCCATAGGACATAACGCTATGGAATAACTAAAATAGACTAATCGAGCAGTATCAACGTCAGTGTATTGTCTTACTTGCCTGACAGCGTAGGCGGCCGAGCTAAGCCTTCCCGCTAGACATGAAATATGTGGGCCCCACTGAAGTTTGGCATCTACTGTTATGCCCAGAAAAACTGCCGAGCCCACAAAGTTGATTACAACTACGGTTTTTCTTAAATTAATTATCAAAGTCAAAGTTCTTATGAATGTCCTATAATGCAAAATGTTTTGAGAAAGCTGTTTATTTTATTTTGGTAAGTATCTCGAATTAACTTTATTAACAACATAAACGCAGAAACAAACAGAATAAGTCCCTAGACATATTTCATTTGGTTATCGTTACCCGGGATAGGAACCTTGACCCAATTAGTGCGCGCGGCGTCACTTCAGTGCCTGGTGACAACTGTGAATGCGCACTCGTGCTAGCTCGTTGTGGCTCACAATGGTGCCACTCACCATTGTCTGTGACGTAAGACGAGCAGTATAGTGACGCGCGGTTCCGCTCATGACTATTCACTCTGGAATACCTGCACCTGTACCACATAAAAATAAAAGCTCATCACTGAGCAAAGCAGCTTCTGCCGCTGTCTTCAACAAAAGCGAGGTCGTAAACATTTTTGTTTATTGAGACTATCTCG
The DNA here is from genome assembly GCA_948252205.1 of Orthosia incerta. Lineage (NCBI taxonomy): Eukaryota > Metazoa > Arthropoda > Insecta > Lepidoptera > Noctuidae > Orthosia > Orthosia incerta. The sequence continues at coordinate 21,227,481 of OX411754.1, forward strand.
AGTTTGTTTTACAGCTTTTTTATTTTGCACGATTTGTACGCTTTATAGAATTTATATTCATTTGTTAAGATATCAAAGAAGGCAATTACTTATAGTAATTTGTTGTTAATAGGCGGTTAAACAATGCTTTGTTGCCGATTATTTTCTACGATCCCGCATTTATAGCTAATATTTTAAAGTTATGGCTCTCGCTCGCCGAGGCCCTGTTGGAGGGATCGTTATGATTCGCCTGAAGGCAGTTTGTGTAATACCTGCTTTCGAAGAAGCGATCCCTTACGTTTGCTGATTTCGCTGAAGGCTAGTTGAATCCCACGAAGTTCTGAAATGTCTGACAGCTTTTATCGTTAAAATTACAACTTTATCTTTTGATTATATCTTGAACGGGATGGCGGTAGGGTTCTGATTAATTGCTCACTGTTAGTGTTATAAATTGAATTTCTTAAATAACTACTATGTTACGATTGAAAGGATTTTGTCGTCGGAATCACGAAGGGTTGCAAAGTACCTAGAATAGCTATACCGCGTGGCGTAATCTTAAGTAAAAGATATATCTTCATAAATTTTGACACGCTAACTTGTGATTCAATTTCACGCACGTAATGGATCAGCATCAATAACGTTACATGTTTCCCCGTGAGTAATCTAGCGATGTATTTATCTACGGATATTACTTTTGGTTACAACAAAACTCTTTCGGAAGTATTTTATTATCTGTAGGGATATAACTCAAAAATAACATTAGGAAAAAGAAAATGTTTCTTACAGTATGAATTTAATTGAATTTCCTAAATTATATTAAAGGGTTACATGGGACGATTTGAACTCGGCACCAGTGTTGTCACAACCGAGTTACCCAGATACTGGGTAGTGGAGATCAGAAAAGTAGTCGCTCCGTGTAAAATATTAATATTTAGCTGTATCCAGTTACACTGGAAGCTACGAGGTGACAAATCCGCATAGCCTTACAAGTTTTTATGTTTCGTGTTATCTCTTTTAAGCATTATGTATTCGTTTTTTTTTTAACACGCTTTTATTAGCTTGGTATGTATGTATCTATGTATCAATGTATCAATGTATCAATGTAACAATGTATCAATGTATCAATGTAACGGAATCTTTGAACGTGATTTTCACCCACTTCAAAACGTTAGATTGATTTGAAACTTTGCACACTTATCAAGGACCGATGACAATGCAATAATTTAAACAGTTTGTCCCATTATCCTTACCAATAAAGCGTGTATTTTAGTTTTTAGAACTACAATTTATTTTTGTTTTGTTTATGTATTTTATCTATGGGCCTTATTCGCCTGAAAATAAAGAATTATTATTTATTTATTAATTACTAGCTTCTGCCCGCGTCTTCGCCCGCGTAAAAAGTTGTTTTATCATCCCATGAGAATACAAACTATCTTATCCCCTTGTCCTTCCCAGGGTCACAAACTATCTCCATGTCAAATTTCATCTGAATCGGTTCCGTAGATCCATAGATTACCCCCCTACAACCTCACAAACTGTATTTACCTCTTTATAATATTATTAGTATAGAAGTATAGATATAGGTACATAGGTAGGTACACCTACAAAAAAGTAGCAAAAATACGTAAGACCAATATGTTTTCTACAAAATGATCCCAGGTCTTAGGAGCGACTTATACGAGGATATCAGGCTGCCAGATTAAGATGATCGGTGGCGAGTGAGAAAATTTTCCGTGTTCCCTGTTTGTCATCTTTGTTACAAGATCTAGTTACGGGACAACGGCATGTCCTTACGACCAAGGCTTCAGAGCTTACGTAATAGTTTTGCCAACATGGCAACCAACGACATTATAGATTGATAGACTGACTATATTAATAAATGTTTACTTCATGGGTGGGTTCAAGACATCCTATTTGTTCTTGATTATGCTTTCGATATATTGCAATTAAAAGAAGAATATACAACACATGCATATTACCTATACTCACTTACGGATGCCCTACATGGTCAAATACAAAAAAGCAAGACCAAAAGTTGACAACATGCCAAAGAGCCATGGAAAGGAGCATGCTAGGGTTTACTAAAAGAGACAGGAAAAGGGCCACTGACATACGACTCAAAACAAAAATAGAAGACGCTGTTACAAAAACTAGAAAGCTCAAGTGGGGTTGGGTGGGTCATATGCTCCGTGAAAACAAGAACAAGTGGACAAAGAACATAACAGAATGGACTCCTAGATACATAACAAAGCGGAAAAGAGGAAGACAAAGAAATCGCTGGTCTGATGACATAAAAGGGATAGCGGGTCCACTATGGCACCGAACTGCTAGACTTAGAGAGGAATGGAAAATGCTGGAAGAGGCCTTCGTGTCACGCTGACACGCCGACACTCACACAAAGATTGTTGGCAACAGAGGCCATAATAATAATAAATGCTTTCGATAACAATAAACTGCATTCACTATTATAATCAATAAATACCTCTCTAATGAGTATTTCAAGATTGATTTCATTTCATGAATCTACTTAGTACAAAGTTTTGTAAGTCTTTATTTAGAACAAAATGTGGTTTGTATTAAATAGTTTTTTAAAGTAGGTGTCTGTAGGCGCAAGGTCTGGTGACGGATGACGGAGAGCTTTCAACCCCAGCTCTTGTAACTTGGAGACCGTCTGCTGTGCAGTATGAGGACGCGCGTTAATTGTCGTGCAGGTGCAGTGAACACGAGCGATTAACCAAAGTTGGCTGGAGACGGCGACCTTCTCCATCATTGTGTTCAGTTCTTCACAATACAAATCTGTAGTAATGCTCATCCCGTTTGGTAAGAAGCTGTGTTGAATCACACCGGCCCACTTGGTACTTTATCCGGCACACCGGGAAGCTTTGATCGCACAATGGTACCGAACAAGGTAAAACTAAATAAAAACTGGCAAAAAATAGATCCAAAAGTGTTTTTTGTAGAAAAGTAAAAAGCCTTGAAATGACACAAAGACAAAAATTCTTTATTTCAACTAGACCATTAAGCGGCACTATTGAACGTCAAAAATATAAAATTAAAGTAATAATAATTGATTCTACCGTCCACTGGGAATCAATGACAAAGGAAAAATACAACAGAAAATTCATTATAACCCCAAACATAAAATCAATTTAAGAAAGCCGGTAAGTATCTACATAATACTTAAGCAATTAGTTTAAGATTTGTAGGGAGGCCCCGCTGAGTAGGTTCTGTAAACCACAACAGTTTAATCTAGGTCGTAACTGGTAACTAGTACTGAACTACTGAGTGAACTAATCAGTGGTGCCGCCTCGGAAGCCTACATAGAATGTGCCTATTCCTTTACATTAGCTACGTAAGTACATTGCCAGTAGATTGGCCTGCGGTCTTGTGGTTCAGTATTAGGGGCTCGAGCGCCGCCCCGTCTGCCCTGACCGCGTCATTTTGTCTATGAGCCCTTATCGATTCAGGATTCTGGCTTTGTAATCATGAACGGAGTTGTACTCTATATAACGACCCCATTTGAATGCTTTTTTAATTGTTTTCCAATTTGCATGGCATGGGTCTTTTGCGTAAAGTATAACTAATAAGGTTTAAAAGTAAGTAAGGTTTAAAGTTTCTATGTAGTTTTACAGGCAGCATCATGTCAAAAAAAACATCAAAAGCTATATTTGTGTAGAAAAGTAATAAATAAAAACAAATCTTTAATGGCATCTTATATTATTTTGACCACAAAAGGCCAGTAGGTAGGTGCTTTTGAGATAAGGTTAAAATATGAAAGAGGTTGCATTGCAAGCAAAACAGGTCGATAAAATCCTTGAGTTGGTCTTGGTTCTAAGTATTAATTTATAGGCATATCATGCATGGCATAGGTAAGTGTTTTATGTAATGCATTAGCACAATGTATTTTTGAAATTTTGCAGGCAGTTTTGTGTCTAAAAAATATGCGCCGCCATATTTGGGTACAAAAAAAAAAACATCTAAAAAGCAAAAATAAACTGCTGTAAACGTTGGCGGTCCCAACGCGAGTACGAGGCTTATTTTTTGCTTTTAGAGGTTTTTGTATCGGGGGTTATTTACATTTTAAATTTAATTTTTATCATAAAATGAACCGAATGGGAAATTATTCTTCATTATACCTTTTAGTTCGTTTCTTACTAAATCTTTGAGACATCAATGACAAGGGGATGAAGAAGTGACTACGACACGTTAATTTGTTAAGTCGGTTACAATCGTTCTATCGTTATACGTTTAGGGAAAGAATCTAATTTACCAATTACATTTTTTTTGAATAGGACTGCTCGGATTGTGTCTCAGATTTATTTTACAGACAAGCTTTTGCTACGTTATAAAAATTGATAGAATTAATAGTTTGGTATCTAAATATGTGAATCGAAGTACCAAAAACATTAATTTGAATCGCTGTGCTCGCTGTTTAATCTTCATATATGCGGTTGAATATTTGTAGCGAAACAAAAGTTCTCGCAACGAATGTATGAAAAGATTTTGAAGCTGAATTTAGCTACGCTCGGTATAACAACTTTTATAAAATTCATAGTAAATGATCTACAAAGTAAGAAAAACCGGCCAAGTGCGAATCGGACCATCGGTACCATTATCGCAAAAAACGACAAAAAATTTACGTTTGTTGTATGGGAGCCCCACTTAAATATGTATTTTATTCTGTTAAACGGCAACAGAAATACATCATCTGTGAAAATTTCAACCGCTATCACGAATTCATGAGATACAGTCTGGTGACAGACAGACAGACGGACAGTGGAGTCTTAGTAATAGGGTCTCGTTTTTACCCTTTGGGTACGGAACCCTAAAAAGCAAATTCATTTCAGAGAATTATTTTAACAATATTTCAAGAAATAAGACTTGTTAGTCAAAACATTCTGGTTCTTTCCACGAACAGATAATGAGATATAAGATTATAGTAATAACAAACAGTACCTCGTAACCTCGTACAAGTTCACGAGGCTGCCGGCGAATGTAAATGACAGCGCGTTATGAACTCACACTGAATACCTATTACGAGAATAATGCTCGTACTTAATTGCTTACTTGAGAGCTTTAGCGAATATACCCGTAATATTATTGTTATTTAATATTGCTCTCATTTTGTGCGGGTGTGTGGGTTACTCATTCGGTACAGTTAAGTTGACACTGTTGCGGTCTATCGTTTTACGAGTTGGTTTTGATGTGTTGTTAATTAATGAAATCTGTAAGTTAAATAAGGAATGAAGTGCATTTAAATAAAATAACCGGCCAAATCGGCGTCTGATCTGGCGAATTTTAGGTTCCGTGTCAAATGTATCAAAATATTTTTCGGTCATATATAATAAAATGTAAATATGAACAGCAGGGGACAGGCGGGTGGATGAGTGAAAGCAATAGGGCTCCGTTTGCACCCTTTGAGTTGGTACAAGACTCTGAATAGAAAATTATAATTATTGACCTAACTGTTAACGCATTGCAGATGTTATAAATAAAGGGGGTGTTTTGTTATTTTATATCAATGTGTTTATTTTATCTTTAACATTATCTTAAGACAACTCTAAATGGGTGTAGGTAGTTACCGTTTTCCCGCGGCTTCACTCCCGGGACCTATTCATAAAACCGTCCATATTATCAGGATAAAAAGCATAAGCACATGCGAAACATAATCAATGATAGTGTAGCTTGATATTATAGATAGATAAATCATTTTTTAGTTCTTTAATTTTGTTTTATATCAGACTAGCTGTTGCCCGCGGCTTCGCTCCCGTGGACCACCCCACAGGAACCGTTTTCGGGGTTAAAAAATAGCCTATGTTACTCAGGAGTAATGTAGCTTTCTATTGGTGAAAGATTTTTTTAAATCGGTCCAGTAGTTTCGGAGCCTATTCGGTACAAACAAACAAACAAAAATCTTTCCGCTTTATAATATTATTATATATTAGTATTAGTATAGAAAAAGGATTTTCGTTATCGCAACAGTTCTTCAACAGATTACCTTTTTATTACATAATGTCAGGTCCATTCTAGTATAGTGATTTGACCATAGATTTAGATTTTTGATTTGACCTACTTAGTGACATCCTGTATGTCAGATTATAATCGTGGGCGCAGAATTTGGGATACGGGTAAACTAGACAAATACCTCCTGTAACTTCTACACAGTTTTAATTCGTTACAGAGTCAATTACTATCACTATCACACTAATATTATAATGGCGAAAGTTTTAAAAAAAAAACCTACTCCTCCTTTATTATTTTCTGATTAATTTCCTTGCGGGATCCAAGACGGTTAAATTCATTCTCCGGGACTTCGTCGGGCTTCGTTGCCTCGGCGCTTTTCTGGTGGTCGCCACTGTTGATTCTGGCTTTCAGGAGTGGTTTGGGAAAAGTGCGGTGGGACTATCACAGAAAAAAAAAATTTTGTGTGTGTGTTTGTATGTTTGTTACTGCTTCACGATCAAACGGCTAGACGGATCTAGATAAAATTTGGCACAGAGATAGATTATAGTCAGGAATAGCACATATGACACTTTTTATCCTGGGAATATGTTCCGTCGCGATAATATGCGACTTTCACGCGGGTGAAGCCGCTGGCAGAAGCTAGTGGTACTATAACTACTACTCTGGACTTAAAAGGAAACATTGAGAACTTCTTAGGCCAGTATGTGGCATGTCACGGCCATGTCCGAACGATCACTGTCGCTCTCCATGGACCATATCGACACCATAACCGACAATAGACGCCGCACATTACGCAAACCAATGTATTTGTGTCCCATTTCAAGTAAACAAATTATGGCAGGATCCGACACATACTTATTATTTGTTATGGTACTCGTTTCTTTTTTGCTACAAACTCGTAAATTTGGTCATTTAATGCAATCCAATGGCAACACAGTGACAGTTAGTTTATTTCTTGTCGTTAGAAAAGAAAAATTAAGCAGATCAGTATGTGGCTTCACCCAATCAGATTGTCTCAGTGGGCTGTATTTTGCCCCTCTTTCTTGTTTTATTTGTCCGCAGTACTTGTGTGGCTTCAAGTGGCTGGTTGCCATGTCTTATCTGTCTGTAGACACAAAATACATAGTAGGTATAAATAAAAAAAACCTTGAAAGTAATCTTCTTTTTCAATCTATTATAATATAGGACCCTCAGTTACAATTGCATTTCCACTAATTCTGCTACTCCCACGCAACGGATACAGCGTCATTATACTTAAACAAACCAGCCAAATCCGTTACAAAACACTCACTGTTACTCTAACAAAACATTACAAGGAAAGCAGAACTCAATGCTTTAATTAACACTATCGTGCAAAAATCAACTGCTACGCTTTTCGTAGACGTGCTACGAATATAGCTACGAGCTTTATTTTCGTAGCCTGTTCGCCTGGTACTTTTGTTTTGACAATGATATATTTATGGAATGTACAATGGAAACAGAATGGGGTATTAGACACGATGACAGTGGAAGGGGAAGGGAGGAAAATAAGTTTAGCCTTTTGTAACGTTGATGTTTTTCAAGACAACAAAGGCATAATATCGTGCATTTATAGTAGCTTTCAAAAACATCACACGCTGTTGTGTACTCTTATATGAAATAGGCAAATGTGAAACAAGTTCAGTCAGGAGGGTGGAGTCCAAATTACAAAATCGATGCTGTTACAATACGAGTATATTCCTTCGGTGATCGGTATTAAATGCTACATAAGAGCTCTTAAACTTTAACTTTTGGCTGTCTGTTCTCAGTCGGGCTATTATAGTTGTGTCATGAACGTACATTGGTAATAAAGGAGCAGTCCATGGCATGAAAAGCCTTTGGTTACACGTTATTTCATAAGCAGCGTGACAGGTGGCGGTTCGTATCGCCGGCATTGTCGCGTTCAGTGCACGACGCGCGACGCAAGGAGAATATATTATTAAGTGGATGTTCCCCCACGATGTGTGTCGTTCAGCGTTAGTTGGATGGGACATGAGATTTATTAAAAAAACAACAAACATATTGTTACTGAAAATTATACAGTGTTAGATTACAGAACATATATTTACCGAACATAAGTTGCTAAATATGTAGGTACATATTTTGTCACTTATAAAACAAAAATTAGGTAATTAAATTTAATTTTCCTTTTCATTGAATGTAGTTCGACAATCCATAGTTTAATGTGAAAGTAACTCTGTCTGTCTGTTTGTTGGCCCTTTCACGTCTTAATCACATCATCAGCCTATTAATGTTCCCACTGCTGGGACACAGGCCTCGATTACGACCCCTTCCCTCTCACACAGAGGAGCACGCGAGCCCAGTGCGGGTTGGTGGATGTCACATGTCTTCGAATTTTTGGTTCTAGGACATGCCGTATTCCTCGCGATGTTTTTCTTCACCGTTTTGAGAGCAGTGGTGATGAAATAGTTTACACAAAGTAAAGCCCCTGCCTAGGCTCGAACCCACGACCTACAACTTGTAAGTCGCGGCCGATACCACTGGGCCACCACTGCTCCTACTACACGTCCTGTCACGTCTTAATGGCTGGCTGGATTTGGATAAAACTTTGTAAACGAGTAGACCATGTCTTGGATTAGGATATAGGAATAGGGTACCTTTTATCCCGGGAGTTTGTTCATCTTCTCTTGGGTTTAATTTTCGGTTTTCACGCGGGCGGAGTCACTGGAAAAAGCTAGTGTGTAATAAATGCAGATTTATAACGAGGGAGATATAAATACCTACAAGAGACTGCAGATAAACATGTGTCTTCCAATAACGACTTCAAATGACGCATGTGGCGTTTTAAGATGACGTCACTTAGCGAGTAAGCCACAGACTTGTGGGCACAAGTGCAGCTTTAAACATGTCTGAACTTTATGTTGCGACTATTTATAAGCTAGGCATTTAGTCGTTAATATTTTTACGACTTTGTATTAGATTTGAGTAGTCCACCTTACTTATAAACAAATCTAAAACTATATTCCGTGGTCTATCAATCTTATAAAAAGTAACTTTGCAGTTTTGCAGGATGTAAACTAACTTATGAATCTTAGTTAAATTTGATCGAGAGGCTGATCGGCAACGATGCACTGGTCGACTCAAAGCCTTGGACATCGACGCGGCGTTGCCAGCCTGTCGGTTTTTTGTCGGTTACATTTCGGGGAGTACAACGGTTACTTTTCCATCATTGGACTATAAGACGTACGGTAACGCACCATCGGTACATGGTAGACATTCCACCCATACACATAATGCGTTTTGCGAATACTTTCATTTTGCGCACAGTTAAGGAGTGGTATTACCTGCCGGAGTTTTTGTTTTCTGATAGCTACAACCTTGGGGTCTTTAAGTCAAGTGTGAATAGGTTACTTCTAGATAAGCGTGCTTCAACGTCGACTTATCGCTTAACATCAAGCGATATAGTGGTCAAACGTGAGCCTATCACAATTTAAAAATAAAATCTTCTCTATAAATATCTTATCAGTACTTCCAAAGATACCCTTTATACCTAAAAAATATAAATAAATAAAAATGTGACGTCTTTGGCGTCCATTAAGTAAGTAAGGTACGATTTTTCGACATCCCCTCCCCCCCCTTGTGAAATGTCGTGAGATTTGGCTCGATTTGGTTTTTTTATTTGTAAATACGTTACTCCGTGCTAGTTTATTGAATTTATTGAAAAAAGATAATTTGCTTAATTCTTTTTATTTAATACTAAGTACTAAAAATACTCAAATAGGTAAATGAATATTCATTCTAATTCAAACCAAGGGGACTAATGTGTGGTCCAGAGTAACTACTGGAATCAATATGTCCATGTAATTTTTAGTAAAATTATCTGCTCCTTTAATCTCGCTCTGATTAAGCTACTGTAAGCCGTTGTCACTTGCACACGGTGGGTCAGTATAGCTCGACGTTTTAAAAATCATGCGAGTCGCCCATTGCACTGTCGGCTGGTGCTCTGTGGACCGCGGCAACTTTTATTTGAGAATTTCACACAGTTTTTCACGGTGCGGAAAAAAAATTACGTGACCCTTGCCCCTGCTCCCCCACGTGAGATTCGGCTTGACCCATACCCTCCCCCTCCCCTAAACGCCTCACGTAATTTATGGACCCCTTTCTTTTGATTGTATTGGACCATATCTTCTCTAAATAGTATAAAAAAAATTAAACAAGCTCGCTGCCTGCCTCTATCTGTTTTTCTATTTCTTCTAAACCACGCACGGATTTTGGTACGATTTTCACTTATAGAAAAAGCGATATACGAGGAAGGTTTGTGTATATTACGTGCGAAGCCGTGGTGGACCGCTACTTAATAATAAATCGAAATAAAAAGTAAACATGCTTGAAAAACATTCGTGTAGCCCCATGTTAACGATAGAGATTCTGCCCTCTGATATCGTCGCCATTTCGGTGGCGACACAAATGGAATATTTTACTTGCTTCCCACTAGATATTTGCTACTATTTCCGGTTTATATTTACCTTTTTTTTTGACGTGCCAGCAGACTGTTTATTTGTAAGGTGTTTTACATCGTTTCAAAGTGTCCAAATAGCACCTGTTTTAAAATTTCATTATTTATGCTTCTGAACGGTCTAATCCTGGGGGGCTCCCATACAACAAACGTGTTTTTTTTCCGCTTCACTTAAATTTTTATTTTATTCTGTTTTTAGTATTTGTTTGTTATAGCGGCAATAGATACATCATCTGTGAAAATTTCAACTGTCTAGCTATCTCGGTTCATGAGATACAGCCTGGTGACAGACGGACAGACAGACAGACAGACGGACAGTGGAGTCTTTGTAATAGGGTCCCGTTTTTACCCTTTGGGTACGGAACCCTAAAAAACAAAAATAAAAGCTTAAAAATAGTTTATTGAGGGCGAGTGATGATTGCAATGGTTTTGTAACAGTAATTGCCATGAAAATATTGGGTGCTGGTGAATTTGTAATTTACGAAAATACCGCACCGGTAAATACGTTCGTGTTGCAGGTATACCTACGTCAAGCGATTGTTATAACGGGTTTTGTATACTATGCCATATCATAAGCAAAGTAACGAATATCAATTGATCAAACACTAGTTAATCGAAGGTCTACATTGTATAGTCGACGTCAGTCATTAAATTAAACACTCATTAAATCATACACTTAATACATCGAGTGTTCAAAATATCGAGTATTTTTTTAACCGCATATTCATTGTATTGAACCAACACGTTGACTGCTACGGCTCTGCTTAAACAATGCTACGACACTGCTACAACAACGTTAGGTCCAAGCTACGCAGCCGCTACGATATTACTACGACGGTGCTACAACAACGTTACGCCCAAGCTACGAATGCGCTACGATAGTGGTACGACGGTGCTATAAAAACGTTACGCCCAAGCTACGAAGCCGCTACGACGGTGCTACAACAACGTTACACCCAAGCTACGAAGCCGCTACGACGGTGCTACAACAATGTTACGCCCAAAGCACGAAGCCGCTACGATAATGCTACGACGGTGCTACAACAACGTTACGCCCAAGCTACGAAGCCGCTACGACGGTGCTACAACAATGTTACGCCCAAGGCACGAAGCCGCTACGATAATGCTACGACGGTGCTACAACAACGTTACGCCTAAGCTACGAAGTCGCTACGATAGTGGTACGGCGGTGCTACAACAACATTACGCCCAAGGCACGAAGCCGCTACGATAATGCTACGACAATGCTACAACAACGTTACGCCCAAGCTACGAAGCCGCTACGACAAAGTTGCGACGACGCTACGAAACACTATGACGAAACAGCTACGAAACCCCTACGCTGATGCTACGAATACTATAAGGCTTGCTTTAGTAAAACATCTAATTCACTCATCCAAATATGTAAACATTAAAATGTTTGTTATCTCGTTAAACACTCATTATAAGTATGCAGCTGTTCATATTTCGACACATGGATTATGCGATGAATATAAAAAGATAAAATTAAACTTCGACTTGATATTTGATGATGTCGTAATAGATTTACACCGACACACCTGTCTACACCGTTATCTCGTTCCATCACATGGGTCATCATTTCTCAATTGAAAATCATGGATAGGTACAAACACAAGAATCACAGGTAGGTAGGTAAAATATCGACCTATATGAATATTACTTGTTTTCAAAAGCTACACGTGGAACCAAATGCATACAGAAGCACTCTCAAAATTAAAATGAGCAAGCCGCAAGCCCAGATTGTCAACAGCGATGGTTTGTCCTACTTTATACTGAACTATATTTCAGGCTCATGTATATAAAGCTGAGCAGACCGTTAGGCATTACAGATAAAGCCTAAAGCTCATACCTAGTGCTTTACGACAACCCGTTTCCATTATGGGACTGGGACAGAGATATAAACTTTGATTAATTGTAATGGTAAGCTTACTTATCTATCTATGAAACTAGCTGCTGCCCGTGGCTCCGCCTGCGTGTAATTAGTACTTCCCCCACTACAATTTCATTACCCGACTGCCGAAGGAGGGTAATGTGTTTATCAGTCTATGTATGTATGTATGTTTGTTCCTATGTGGCGTTCTAGAGACCAAATGCGTTGGCCGATTTTGATGATTCTTACGTCATCGATTCATCATAACCTTGCGAGTGTCATTGGCTACATTAATATTGGAAAATAGAAAATGGCGGATTATGGGCGCCATATTGTTGAGGGCAATTTTTTTTAAACCGTCGTGTTGGGTATCAAAATAAAGGGTTTTAGGAGGTGATTTCAAAAATATATGACACTTATAAGTTTAAATGGAGTAACTAATTCGAAAAAAAAGGTTAAATAAAGAGTTATAAATAAAAAAAGTTAAATTATAAAAGCAAAAAAAAACCCGACTGCTTAAGAAGCGAACTAAAAAGACGTAAACAAGAAGAAAATCATGCTGTGCAGTTGGAGGATACACATTCGCGAGCTGGCTGACCAAAACCAGATGTATCCTCCGACTGCACAGCATGATTTTCTTCTGGTTAACGTCTGTTATATATATAGCCTATGTGTTATTCTGATGTACTAATAGCTGAAAAGTTTCATCAACATTCACTCTGTAGTTTATGCGTGAATGTTGGTTTGGTAATTCTATTCCTCTTTTTATTTAAACAGACGTGTGGTGAAAGGTGAACGTTCTTATAAGAAAAGCTGCTACGGATTGCAAAGAAGCACAAAACTTCCATTGCTAGTAATCGTTACTTTAACAAAGAATCTTTCACATTGTGATCATGATAAAAATCGAACGGTGCTTCAGTATTGATCGTTTTACTGTTCTTATACAGAATTATCAGCAAAACAGTTTGTATTAATGAATGTGAATCGCGATAACTAACTTTATGAAACAAAGCTTCTAACATACCACTGTAGCAAATATAAATTATTGTCGTAGCGTTAAATCAGGCACCGTTCGTACTTCGTATGTATGCTCAGTAGTTTGTTCTGACTAGTTCAGAGGCTGACTCGAATACATAAAGCGGCACCTACATACTAACTCACGATTGAAACTTCTGACAATTGAATAAAATCGATTCGAGATTGAATTAAGATAACAAACTAGTAAATATAAAACTTTTCTTTTATACGACCGTGACGATGTCAAACTTGAAAATCCGTTGTAATGGGGTTCACAATTCATAGAAGTTATCGGTTTTCAATCCTTCATGATAACTGCAGAAGATAGAACGAAAAATATTGTTAACGTCAAAAGAAGTCAAACTACAAAATCACATTTTACAGAAGTTAATTATAACAAGTTATATAACTTACAATAACTGCGTGAACGAGGAGGTTTGCTCCCAGTGTAATTATAACAGGGTTTTCCGCTTGCAATGAAAGTTAAGCTACATAAATTGTGTCGGACGAGGCCGGTTCACGTTCAGCCGTTGATTTGCTGCTCGGGGATCAAAATGTTATTAAATGTAAGACATAAAACGATATTTTTCTGTAATTAGGTCGAGTATATAGCCTATGTTGTGACCTAGGCATCAACGTTAATGGCGAGTACATCACTCACCTTCGGTTTGCCGACGACATAGTGGTCATGGCTGAGACCATGGAGAGCCTCATTACAATGCTCGATGACCTCAGTAGAGCTTCCGAAAGAGTGGGTCTGAAAATGAACATGGACAAAACCAAGGTGATGTTGAATGCCCATGTTACACCCACTCCTATCAAGGTTGGAGACTCTACACTCGAAGTTGTGGACGACTATGTCTACCTGGGACAAACGATCCAGTTGGGTAGGGCCAACTTCGAGAAAGAGGTCAACCGTCGAATCCGACTCGGCTGGGCAGCGTTCGGGAAGTTGCGTGGTGTCTTCTCGTCCAACTTACCACAGTGTCTCAAGACAAAAGTCTATGACCAGTGTGTGTTGCCAGTGATGACATATGGCTCTGAGACGTGGTCGCTTACAATGGGCCTTATCAGAAAGCTTACAGTCACTCAAAGGGCAATGGAGAGGGCTATGCTCGGCGTTTCCTTGCGTGATCGAATCAGAAATGTTGAGATCCGTAAGAGAACCAGGGTTACCGACATAGCCCGAAGAATTGCCAAACTTAAGTGGCAGTGGGCAGGGCACATTGCTCGCAGAACGGATGGCCGATGGGGCAGAAAGATTCTGGAGTGGCGACCGCGAACCGGAAGACGTTGCGTTGGAAGGCCTCCCACCAGGTGGACCGATGACCTGGTGAAGGTTGCAGGAATCCGCTGGTTGCGGGACGCACAGGACCGGTCAATGTGGCGACGCTTGGGGGAGGCCTATGTCCAGCAGTGGACGTCTTTCGGCTGATATGATGATGATATGATGAGGTCGAGTATGTAGCTCAAGCTTTTGAATACATAATATTTTATTCCTAAGCAAAGTTATTGGCACAGACATAATTGTATTTCATTTACATATAAATCGTTTACACTTTAAACTCTTGAACGTGTTCCTCGCCGGGATAGCTGTTTGTTGTTATAACTGTATCGCACAGACCGTCAACCTTGGAGACGGTATTAGGAATAAAGAAATTCCCCGGGCAAAGCTATGAAAAGGCCACTTTATTCCCGCAAATAAAGTGGTGCTGAGATCTTTGTTATTATGTAAACGTGATAGTGGAAAGCGGGTTGGTATATAGATATGACCATCCACCATTGGCGGACGGACAATCCTAGGTAGGTACTCACGATTCAATTTTTATTTGCTCGTTTATCATGGGCAATATCATAAAATCTTTGCCGGAAATAATTTTATAAGTTTAATAATACCTTAGATACTAAGCTTTAAACAAATGTATTTGAGCTAGGGATGGTACGGAGGTTCGTTTCCAATTCCAAAAAGCCGGAACTTCCGATTGTTTACAAACCTCCGATTTTGATTTCGGTTCAGAAACTTTTAAATCGCAGGGTATCGCCGGCTGATTTGAAGTGATTGATTTTATTTAATTAACTACTACACACATTTTATTTAATACTAATCACGATTTTAGAAAATTTGTTCGTTTTTCTTCAACGCCTAGTTAGGTGTATTGATTTTGAGCTGAAATTTAATACCTGATTAACAATGTGTAGTATTGTTTTAATTATCCTGCTAAATCTTAACACATCTTTCTTCAGCCTCCGCCTCCATTTTCGGTTCTTATTCCGACTCCGATAAACAAAATATTTAACTTCTTTGGTTCCGAAACCTGCTTTCTCATCTTAACACAATACATCATTCTTCAGGCGCCACTTCCAATTCCGGTTTCGGTGCCGGTTCCGATTTCAATAAACAAACTTTAAACCTCTGATTCCGACTTCGGTTCCGTTATCATCATTTCCGTAACATCACTGTTGGGCCATTGGTTAATTATTATTAAATCACGATATCGAGATAATGACTTGATTAGCCTACTATAGTTTCACCAGACTGCCCTAGAAGGAAAGTCCTTTATTTTTTTAGGTACACATCGGCATAGGTACATCTAGAATATAATAAAAAAATGTTGAAGACACCTCCTACAAAATAAAAGAAGTTGTTCCGTAGAGCAATTGTGCGACAAGCGCTGAATTTTAAAAGCATCTTTGGGAAAGCCTTGGTTTTAGTACCTACTTAAATATAACATCACATTGTACCTATTTATGGTTTTCTTCTCTCATTATACGCATTCTCATACGAACTGAATTGTTCCGGTAGCTTATGTCATGGTAAGTTTGTATGTATTGAAATAGGCATTGCAAGGCGGGATTGACGTCCGAGTCGAAGGTGAGAGACTTATGGAGCAAATAGTGCAATAAAAAATGCTCATGCATATCAAACAAAGCTTTTTAATAAACTGAAATAACAAACTTAAAATTTTTGGAAGTCCGTGTCTTTGGTAGGTACCATTTGTTTTGTGTTATGGACAAAAAAAGGTAAAGGAATAGGTAAGGTTCAAATTAAGGTTATTTTTCACTTTGTGGTTTTCTTATTTGGAAGTCAGTAGACGTTTTTTGTAAAAAAGTTTTTTATTTTTCACTTTTTAGTTGTACCTGCCTAATAGGCAAGTAGTTAAGTAAGGTACCTTTAATGCCAGATTAGCTGAATATCATGAAACTGAACACAGCCGGTGAAGTGAGAGTGTACCAATGCTGCAAACTGCACACATCTGCGTATCCCTTTAGTTGGAGCGTACTGGCGTGATTAACATCACGCCAGTACGCTCCAACTTGTTATGAAATGGTATAAACAATAAACAGACAGACGATTGCAGAAATCCCGTGAGATTTTCGGTTATTTATTGAAGAGTTATGTTGTATATCTCCGAAGATCTTCATCAAATCTTCACCAAATTAATATGCGACCAATTTCAGAACATACTATTTAAAACAATAAAAGAATTTTCAAAATCAGTACACAAATGACGGAGATATCGGTGAAAATACAAAAAAAAAACATACTTAAAGTCGAACATAGAACCTCCTACTTTTTGGTACGTCGGTTAAAAATAGGCCGCACGCTTTTCAGCACAAGTGCGGATATGGAAAAGAAACACACTGAGTCGCATGACCCTAAAAGTGGTGCAACAAGAGGCATTCTTCGAGTAAGTTTGTAAAAATATAAACCAGTGAGGTGCTATATGTATGGTAATCAATGAGAGTTGTTTACTAATCACTAACCTCAAACCGAAAACACAGCTAGATACTTCTATTTGCTTTGAATCCATCATAGTTTCACAAATATTTTACTGCCCAAAGGAAGATTGAACAGGACACGTACCACTAATAATTAATTAACGTTATTATCGGCCCCAGTTCCACTTGCGATTTTCAGATAAAGCAATCATGTTCGGCGTTGAATTAATGGTAAATAGGTCTATAGTGAATTGTTTTTGTTGAAAAGATTTGTTCTCCAATTTGAAATATGGTAAATATGTATTAGAATTATCTTCTTGTTGAGGGCCTTTCATAAATCAATCACTCTAACTATGATTAGCCTGTTTGAGTGCCGGAAACGTGGATCCACGCGAGATACAATGGCTTTTAATTATTTCGGTAATTACGACATCATACTGGTTAATTTATGCAAAAATTTATTTAGTCTTAATAATAAATGCACCAGCTATACCGACATTATTGATTAGAATCATTGAGTGAGCTTCAATGCTATTAAATATTTAACAGTTGGCGAATATGCATATTTATGAGGTTCAATTAGGTATATTGCACTGTAACTACCGTGACTTTACAAACGAGTAAAAGCAGCGCCATCTGTGGGAGGGTGAAGATAGTAACGAAGCTTGAGCAACACGTTTATGGCAAGCGCTATCTAGCGGAGGGTGGTATAAACAGTAAGCCTGCCTGCCAGTGTCTGGGGTCGTGAAACTCCGTATACCTTCGTGGAAGAAAAGTGAACTACTTCGGTAGCAGTTTAACAAAAGCGACATCTAGGCATTTTTTATTTTCACAGAAGGTTGCCAACAAAGTTCCATGAATACATCCGGACAAAGGAGAGGAAATCCTTAGTTCCGATACGAAAGCCAGAGGGCCTTTCCCAGTGGCTTTTGACCTCTATACGTACAAGGTTCGCACGTAACTACTTACTTACTATGAATGAATCCTTAAAGCCACATCAAATGTAACGACCGATATGAATTCCGTTCGTATTGTGAGTCGTATAAAAATTTTACAACTTCGCGTAGAACCGTAGAAAACACCGTCATCAAATCAATTTTACGACCGTTTTAAGGGTTGCTATGGTTATTTCCTATCAGTTCGAAGAAGACTTTAAAATCGGCAAGGTCGCCGCAGTAAAATTAGGCTTGGTTGGTTCAATATCAATTTGTGATGATTAAAAAGCTTCGAAACGACAGGCATGTTTAAGTTAACATTAAAATGGATAGGCAATGTGCAGGTAAATATTAATACACGCAAAAAACGACGCTATTTATATGTAGATAAAGTTGTGAATAGTATATGCGTGATCTCTATTCACAATCGGATGCAGTCCTACAAAATAAGTAAACATTCACACAAATTCATCGACAACAGACCTGCGCGGTAGTGACCTAGGCCGCGAATGCAAAGCTTAAATAGAACACAGTTATACTCTGAATAAGGTATTTATTTATACAGACTATTTCCAGAATTAGATGTTACGAAAGTTATTGAATTGAGTGTCTTCGAAAGGACACGTCATACCAATTTCTATATTCTATATTTGATTTTATACAATTTATTTTTAGAACGTTTAGAGATACAGCTTGTAGCAACTTATCCCGCCCTTATTATTCTGAAGGGGTCATGCAACACATGTGTGGTCGCTATAATGTTAAGCATAAACAATAGGGGTTATTTTATCTGAAAACCTAGTATTTACTATGCTGCTGTCGCCCTCGCCTGCAGCCGGGGCGCGGGCCCGCGGGGTGCGTGCGACGGCCGCGCCACGCGATCATTTTGCACCGACGGGCGGGCGGGGAGCACGTCGGCTTCGAACAGAACCTCCGCCCGCGTTTCCACGGACCCTCTATATACTACAACCTCGTTAGTCGAGTGACGTAAAGACTCCATATAGACGCGCACAGTGAATGAGTACGTACGTTATTGAGGACAACGTGGAATCGTTGCATTGGATTTGTAGTGTACGGACAAATAAAAGATACCCTTGCGAGGTGCATTTATTATTCAGTGACTGCGCTATAGCCGTATATACAGCCAGGATGGCGTCCTGTACAGGTGAGTTTTCTATGGGTTTGTTTTCCCATCAGATTTCAAAATGTCAAATGAAGCTACAAATATAGATTTTTATAACAACTTGTAGATACGCTCACGTATTCAGTTATGTGTTTTTCAGTCGATTTGTATTTAAAAATTATAATCGGCTTTGTGGTTAAGGTTCAAAATGCAGTGACTAAAAGTACAATGAATTGCAATCTCTAGCGTGCTGCATTTTCCGAGGTGCGCAACTCCTTGCTGCTATTTTTACAGCCGGCATGCTTTGATTCTCCGTCTGTTTTTTTAATAGGTAAAATGAGGGAATTTCATAGAAAAATGTGATTTATCAATATATTTGTATTTGTTAGTAAAATATACGTAATTATAAACATTATCACGAAATTTGAAGTTCATAGGTCAATGAGAAGTTGGAAAATTCTTCGGAACAAAATTTTATAAAAATGCTAACTTTGGTGGCTTCCTATTCCTTTGTTTTAAAATATTTTTTTGAACAAAAGATACAATATTTATCTACTTTCTAGACAACGATACCCCACTCGAAGGATACGTCAACATTTATTTTGGGTCCCCCCTTTTGCTGTATGGTACCCTCCACCCTCCCTTAAAAACATTTAAAATATGTTTTGATTTTATGTTTTTGTTTGGCATTTGTATGGCTTTGGGTCAACAAGATGTGAAAATTTTAAGAATGTAGCTCCAACCGTTTGGCTGTAAAACCTGTGTGACAGACGACGGACAGACAGACACGTGAGTGACAGCAATAAGGCTCCGTTTCAACCCTTCGGGTACGGAACCCTAAAAATTGGAGTGATACCTACACTACCTTATTATACTGATTGCGAATGCTTGGCAAAGTAACATTGTAATGAGGGTTTGTGTGTATTTGTACCGTGTCTTGGGTTGATAAGTACAGAATAGGATAATATAACTGTACAAAACCAATTTGCAAAGTTAAATTGCTGCTGTTGTCGTTCAAACCGCGTAACTACTGTCCGCAGGGTAGTTCCACAGTAGTCAAGTACTAAAACGATTGGAGTAGCTGTGAGCAGTGTGGAAAGGGCCAGTGGCGGTCGTAAGCGCTATTTACGGCGCGAACGGTTCATTTACCGCCGGTCACTTTATTGCCAGCGTGAACTTTACTTAATGCACAGCTCGGCCTGCCAGCAAACAACGCACGACACTAAATTGATTAAGCATTGCTTTAATGGAAGCGAAAGGTTCAGGCCTAAAGTGCTGCTGAGTGCGAGGCCTAATGGGCACCTACATGCCGCCAACATTGATAAAGTAACCTACTCTAATTAAGGAAGTACCTTTGAGTTAAACAAAACCGCGGTTCGCTTGATACTTCGTAACAAGTTGGGTGAGAATTTCTCTGCCTCTTTTAATTGGTTTCAGGATTTGTTTATTATACTTTGTGAAATACGTATTTCATAATCAAATACTTAAGAAGCGTGACCAATTATATTAATCGGATTCGTAAGGTTTCCAAGCTAGGCGTCTGATTAAAATATAAGCCACACTGGCATTTTCTAATCGCTCGTATGGCATCGACTGGACTCAACGCGTCGGCGACGACAGTTTTCATCAGAGTCCTACATTCATACCGCAGACGTTTTTAATGGACACATAAAAGCTTTACCACTTATTTATATGTAAATGCGGTCTTGTATTGCTTGGCAATACGAAAACACACAAAACAATGTATGTTAGAACCCTAGGGTCGGCAGTTCGGTAGTAGTTGTGCCAACTCGATTAATGGCACCGGAGCCCAATGTAATCGAGAAACGTTATTTACATTACACTAGTCGACATTTCTTTCGGCCGAATAAGTGTGTGTTGTAGCCTGACTGGACCAAATAAAGGTTTTACTGCCGTTGCCCCTGTTTACATGCTTCATATTAGCGTGATTAAATGAAGTATTGACGTCGCATTTTATGTTCGAGGCTCTACGATTTTCTTTCTTCTACAAACAAAGAACGGTAAGCTTACATTGTAGTTTACTAAGTAGCACATTTAAAAATAAACCCAACTAAGTGCCAACGGAGTATGGCGATAAGGTTTCGTAGGGTTGTGTTACGTCTTAACGCAGCTGTATTGTTTGGTTCGGCCGCGGACCTATTTACAATTTCTGTGATATCATTTTAGTTTGGATAGGCTGTAGTTGAAGTCCATGTGTGATTTGCTAACTCATAACTTACTTATTTAGCCATTGTAACTAAGAAACAAGGGCCTTACATTTGGATAAATAACGTAAATTCCAAATTTTTCATGAACGATTTCCCAGTTCTTTATCGACGAAATTCAACGTAATTTCAGTATGACGAACGATGGTATTCAGAATAAAAGATTCAGAAAATACTATCACAACATTTCGAATACTGCTAGTCTGAACATTAAAGAAGACGGCACTATTACATATTTTATTCGTACAAAACGGCCAGAATGGCGTGTAAGCTGTTTCAGTGGAACTACATAAGTAAGCGTTTTTAAGGTCGCGAAGTAAACGTTGCCTCGTACATTGTCACACACACTAGAATTGTGTGGTTGCAGCGCCGGCCTGGTTGTAGCGGGAAATCGATACTAATTCATTGGCTGAATACAATTCTGAAGCATTGTTATGTGAAAAGAGAATAGTTTGAATAATGTAATTGAAAAAAAAAATAGTATTCAAACACGGAAATCCATTTACGCGATAGTCTTGGCTTATCCAAACGAGAAAAGGGATAGTAGAAACAAATTCTTTAAGCTATGCTTAACATTTTCTCTTCGCTTGATAATATTGGACAAATGTGTCCCATTTTTTTTGGCATAGTTAGGTCAATGACAGATAATCCACGCATACGTAATGATATGCTAATTAATATCCAGCTTATCATAATTAGGTCCAGTGGGCGTATGCTGAACAAATTAGCTTAATAACTACCATTGTGTACTGAACTACATACTCCCCATAGACCAAGCACGTGTAGGTTAAAACGTTGATTTTTTGGATGATTCAGTATTTCTATAGTTTACTGGCTGTTGTCATTATTTGATAGAATTTTAAAGAGATAATTTAACTAATATTATAAAGAGAAAACCAGAATTTTGTGAGTTTGTTCAGACGCGTAGGGAATCTCTGGTACCACTACAACTATGTGAAAAAATCTTACTCATATTATTGCAGATGGTTGTAGGCTATAAATTAAAACGTCCCAGGCAAAGCCGAGGCGGGCCTAAAGTGTTGTTATAAAATAATTAGGTTTTGCCAGCGGG
Organism: Orthosia incerta; assembly: GCA_948252205.1. Classification (NCBI taxonomy): domain Eukaryota; kingdom Metazoa; phylum Arthropoda; class Insecta; order Lepidoptera; family Noctuidae; genus Orthosia; species Orthosia incerta. The sequence continues at coordinate 21,249,902 of OX411754.1, forward strand.
CCTAACCGCGTAAATGTCGAAAATTATCTCACGGGAACGTACCAAAGGGATAAAAATCCAAGCCTACCCGTGTTCCAAATATCCAAATCCGTTCACCCAGTGAGGCGTGATTGATTAACAAACATATACCTACATATGTATAAACATACAATCTTTAACATTGATAATTTTTAGTTAGAAGAAAAATGTTCTTGAATGATCAAATTAAAGGTAGTTGAGCCGAAACGAGAAAGAGGTCAACCGTCGAATCCGACTCGGCTGGGCAGCGTACGAAAAGTTGTGCGGTATCTTCTCGTCCAACTTACCACAGTGTCTCAAGACGAAAGTCTATGACCAGTGTGTGTTGCCAGTGATGACATATGGCTCTGCCGTGGTCGCTTACAGTGGGCCTCATCAGAAAGCTTACAATCACTCAAAGGGCAATGGAGAGGGCTATGCTCGGTATTTCCTTGCGTGATCGAATCAGAAATGTAGAGATCCGCAAGAGAACCAGGGTTACCGACATAGCCCAAAGAATTGCCAAACTTAAGTGGCAGTGGGTATGGCACATTGCTCGCAGAACGGATGGCCGATGGGGCAGACAAGTTCTGGAGTGGCGACCGCGAACCGGAAGTCGTTGCGTTGGATGGCCTTCCACCAGGTGGACTGATGACCTGGTGAAGGTTGCGGGGATCCGCTGGTTGCGAGACGCACGGGACTGGTCAATGTGGCGACGCTTGGGGGAGGCCTATGTCCAGCAGTGGACGTCTTTCGGCTTATATGATGATGATGAGTTGAGCCGAGATTACTGCCTATATCAGTCCACTGCCGGACTTAGGCCTCTCCAATCGCACGCTGTTTGTCTCGATTTTCGGCAAATCTCATCCACGCTACCAGCCATCCTGGGAAGATCGTCGCTCCACCTACGCTGAGGGCGTCCGCTTTACCTTTAGCCAATCGTGGTCTCCACTCAAAAACACAAGAACACTTCTACCCCAATAGTCATCGGTTCTACGGCTAATATGGCAAGCCTATTGCCACTTCAGCTTGCTTATGCTGTGGGGTATGTCGACTACTTAGGTTCTCTGTCGGATTACCTAATTCCGGATCCGATCCCTCAGAGAGACTCCAAGCATAGCCCTTGTCTCTCGATAACACACACCAAACCAGTCAACACCTACGAATGAAACATTTGCTGCACTGAATATATATACACTGAGAATGCCTAGATTATACTAATACAATACTAATATTATTTGGTCCGTAATCTAACGATTTTAATCATTTATATCATAAATCTCATTTTATATTCTTGTAACCATCAATAAATGAAAAAATATTTACCATATTGGCATGTTTAATATTTGTACGCCGCTGTAGGTATGAAGGTAAACATGATTGGATTATATTGATTTAACATCTTATTTGTTTTATTGCTTGTACACATAAAGAGATATCTTATCAGTCGGTACCTACAGCTAAAAAAAAACAAATATTACAGAGCAAAATTATTTCGTAGCCCTTGCTACGCTGCTACGAGGGCCTACGACGGCCTACGCTTTTCTCGTAGGCGTCGTTCGTAGACTGACCTATAATGATGAGATGGGTTCGTAGGTTACGCTTTTGGAATTGATAAAAGTGGGCAAAATGCCACCTCGGATGTGATGAAATACCCTCCCGGGATCATAAGTATAAGTAAAAAATACAACTGTGCAAAATCTCCTATTATCACATGAATAATACAGTAACACTATTCGCATATTTGTTTAAAGTTACAGAGTAGAGGAATGTCATAGGTGTTCGCTACTGTGTACATATAATTTGCATGTCGAATGGTTTATGTTCGTATGCTAACTGCAAAAGAATAGAATAGAATAGAGTAGTTCTTAATGTGCACAGAAAGTAGGTACAAGTTACAAATTTTAAGTTTTAATGTAATGATCCTTATACTAACTACCTTAAGTAAGGCATGTAAACAGTTTTAGCTATAAAAAAGTCCCATTTCATATAAATCATTAAAAAATTCAATTAAATCAAATACAAATTACCATGTCAAGATCCAATTCTGTAAATAATTTGAAATAGGCAATGCAATACACAATGTCAATTTTAATAAAAAATAATAAAAAGGGATTAAAAATTCGTCAAGTTCCAGTCAAAACAGTCTAATAAAAAATAAAATAAATAAAATGATTAAGTACAAGTCAGGAAAACAGAGAAATCATGTTATCAATTTAAATTTTTATCGGTCAGAAATTCGCTAATTGAGTAATAACATTTATTAATTAATAGAACTGTCAATTTCTTTTTGAAGACAACGCTTCATGGAACTGAATGATTTATGTAAAGAAAAGCTGATTATAATAATTTTAATTGAACTTTCAGAATGTGTACGTAGGAACCACTTAGTTGTTGCCAAGGATGGCGTTGTAGACGTGATTCCAAGTAATATTGATTATTCATTCAATGAAACGACCATAACTAGTGTTTTCGCGTGTATCTTAGGTATATGAATTCTTTCATGAAATACCCTTCTGCCTAACATCGGCATCAGTCTATCCATTTAGGATGCCACTGTCAGACAAAACCTTTATTATAACAGCGCTTTCCTTTTTTCGTTAGGACGTAAAATGTTCTCGACCCATTCAAAAGGAAAACCTATTACATTGTCTATAAGAGATTACAAAGAAGGGCTAAATAATAGCGTCCTTATTTTTTATACTGTCTCCCCGCCTGTCTATTCTCGTCTGTGCATTTATCACTTAAATAATAATAGAAATAAAGTGTCGTCGAGACTGTGCTGGCGTCTGGTAGACGGGGTCTGATCGCCGAGCGTCTGGCCCGAGGACGGCGCGCCGTTGTCGGCCATGGCAGAAATCACTGGGATCTGCAATGTTTAGTGTTTATCTACATTAATTTATCAGTCTAGAAAGTCTCGTAAGGTACAATCAGTACCTATAATTAGAAAATGCCACAGTATTTGTACACACCTACTAGTTTCAACAAAGTATCGAGCGAAGTACGCTTGCCAAATGTATTAGGAGAACGTTACAATTTATGCATTTATTTTCCTCAGTACCCTATCATTAGTCTGTTTTCTTGGCATGATGAAGAGAATCCCAATCGTTGCTTTGGCAAGGTTTGTTTATATACCTATTTTGCGTCTAGTTATACGGTAACAAAAACAAATCTCAAAAATATGGCGATTTTCTTGTATTTTTACCTTGAACAATCAAAACAAAGTACTCTATTGGATATTTGAATTTACAAGTTTGGATATAAACCAGTAAAAGCTGATATGCTACCTAAATCTTTCAGTCTCATGTTTAAAATAAGTTTCTTCTATACATTTCTACCACTGGTCGGGCTTGCAGCAGTTTTCATGCAATTCTCTTTTTAACAACTTGACATAACGTGTCTAGTTTAATGAGCACCCTGCTCGTCGGTCATAGTCGTTATAGCACGGTTGGTTTGCAATTTGTACAACAACTTAAATCAACCTACACGTGTACAATCAAGCTGATGAAACTAAACATGCAAACTTGAACGTGTATGGAAGAAAATGTAGTTATATACAGCTGTTGTTAGTGCGCTTAAGTATTTATTAAACAAAACCAATAGATTTTCATTGTATATATCACACAATTCTAATAACAGATTTAAAAGCAAAAACAAATTCCGAGAGGTATAATGAAAATGTAGATTTGTTTTTATAAGAATCAAAATAACATTAATAAAAATCCTTATTTGTCTTGGCTGGTTTAGATAGAAAACTCCCAAAATAGCTATTAATTAATATAAAAAAACCGGCCAAGTGTGAGTTGGACTCGCGCACGAAGGGTTCCGTACCATTATCGCAAAAAACGGCAAAAATATCATGTTTGTTGTATGGGAGCCCCACTTAAATATTTATTTTATTCGTATTTGTTGTTATAGCGGCAACATAAATACATTATCTGTGAAAATTTCAGATGTCTAGCTATCACGGTTCATGAGATACAGTCTGGTGACAGACGGACAGACAGACAGACAGACGGATCGCGGAGTCTTAGTAATAGGGTCCCGTTTTTACCCTTTGGGTACGGAACCCTAAAAAACTCATATGGCATTATTTAGTTTTTTTACTCACCGCGAACTCGCCGCGGCTGTCCGACACCAGACCCTCTTCTGGAGAGTAGCCTCCATCACTGGCGCACCAGAACACATTGCACGCCGTGACCACCCCAGGGACCGAACCAGCACATGGGCGCCAGACGACCCCGTGTATGGCACCATCGGTCTCCCTGTGACGGGTCAGATCAGTGGCCCCAACACCTACCACTTTTCGGCTGCAGGGGATAGGAACCTCCCCTGCGGCCCCACCGTGACCGCCATCAGACGGTGATGGCCCCGTCCAGGCCGCGGAAGGTACGGAGAGCGGCGCACCTCAATACCGGAACTCCTCTCCCGCCGCGGCCTACAACCCTCAGCCGCGATATCGTATGGGTATGGGAGGCCCCATATGACATGGCGGCCCGCCTCAGTTGTGACGTCGCCCAAGCAGCAACGCAACCTACTTGTTGGCCGCTACGTCGTCGGCTTAATCGGCAAAAGCCCTGACGAGTGGCTCTTCCTCGGGTTCCTCTACGCTTCACCATGGGTGACCAAGCCTCGGCTACTGAGCCCCCCCGTCTCGACAATGCGGGAACCCACCGGGGGGTTATGTCGATCCCTGGGAAACCGATTTCGACCCTGAGGTCGATATCGACCACTTTGGGAATCCCTGATCTAGAGTGTAACGGAAAGGTCTGATCATACTTTAATTGTATATCTCTTTTTTTGAGAAATAGCTTTGACTTCCTTGGATAAAGTTGCACAAGGGCAGAAGCAGTTTTTAAAATATGATGACCTTGACCTTTCCATTACACCCTGTATATGTACCTACACGGTCTGAAGGGACGCGCTGGACAGAAACTGGTGGAGGCAGATCATCCGCTCCAGGTGCAACCCTGATGTTGACCACGATCCTCAGACATGAGCGACCGACCAAGAGAAAGGTGTCCCTACATCAAACATACATTTGTAATATTAGAGAATAGGAAATAAGATCAAGTATAAAATGATTAGATGAGATAAAGGTATACCAAAAACAGATACCTAATGTAATACCTACACACAACATTTTATTTGCTCATCTATTTGTTCAATTTACTTACTGAAATGTGTAGCAGACCTGTTGTTTACTCACGTAGGTATATAACCCGTTTCCAGGTCATAAAGTAATAACCGGGTCGTAAGTAAACATTATGACATGTCGGGCCAAGTTTCCTATTAAGCTCTCGTCACCGAGAATCAATCTTTTCCGACCTTTATAACTGTTTGCTAGTCATTCCGTACACGAATAGCGAAGGATATAAGTTTGTGAATAGAAATAGATTTTATATACGGTACTGGATGTTGTGTATGTTATAGGAGTTTTTTGATTATAAATGTAGTTTAACCGTATAGTTCGGGGCGGGTTCACTTTGCGGCGCGATAAGGATACCTCCGCTGGTTTAGCCGCGGTTCATTTTGAACCCAGATTTACGTCATACGACATCCTAATTAAGTAACTTTTTTGGCCTCTGTATCAGGAAATTGCTTTAACGAGTTTGCATAAAATGAGTTCTGTGCCTACTTCCTACACACTGCACTATGTTTTATTATAAGACGTTTTATATGCCTACACTGTCCCACTACTAGGCAAATCCCCCAAATCATTCCAGGTATTCTTTTCCTAAGTAACCTCGAACCAGCGCTTACTGTAGGAGTCTAGGTCGTCTTGTCAACTTTTTTGATTATTAGACTTTATTTTTATTCAAATTGCTGAAAGAATTTAAAAGCGCTATGTTAAATTAAATCCAGCTAAAGAAAATAAAATGCTATTTTCATAAAACCTGAACATTTTATAAACGCTTTATGAACAACACCGGTCCTTTCATGTTTCATGTCAAGTGCGAGGTCAAGAGAAAGAGACACACCATTTTAGATTTACGACTTCTTTGAGAAAACTCTACGCTCGTTTTCCTGTTAAAACATCCAAAAAATGATACAAAAAGGTTTAATTTATTAAAAGCCTGGCTGTTTAACTTTATAAAAGAGAAAGTGACGCCTTGAAATCCAAACGAGGAGTAAAATTTAAAAAGAAATTGTACTGGGATTGTTAACCGACTTTCCAAAAACGGAGGAGGTTCTATGTTTGATTTCTTCGTCAATTGTGGACCGATTTTGAAAATTACTTTTTGTCTGTCATAGTATGTTCCCAAAGTGGTCCCATATAATTTTGGTGAAGAACTGATGACGAACTTCGGAGATACACACATCAACACGGTCTAAGGATATTTTAAAAAAAGCGAATTACTATCAATGTGTTAATTATTTATATGACATGTATATATTTAAAAGATACGTTATTTAATATTCTACCATTTTTTAATAATGGTTAAGGTACTTCGATTAAAATTTCAGGATTTTATGGAAAAAAAATGAAGCATAGACGGAAACCGTATATGAATTAACTTTTAATTTATGAGTAAAAACTGAAAAAAATAGATTTAATTTGTGTTTATAAACTTGAAGTTAGTAGTCTGAGAAAGCGCCCATGATGTTCATAACACATCGGCAACGATTCGGCATGCTCAGAACAAAGTTGTCAATGTCTTGCTGCGGAATATTGTCCCATGTCCTTCTGAGGTGCGCAAAAAGTTGATCTTCTGTAGCCAGATTTTCAGGAACTTCCTTCAGAGCTCTTCTTTGCAGCATATCCCACGCATACTCAATGGGATTTAGATCTGGCGATTGAGCAGGCCAGTCTAAGGCCCTAACATTGTGTGTATGTAACCAAGCTGCTACCGTTCTCGCCGTGTGTGCCCGGGCATTGTCGTGCATGAGCAGGAAATCTTGCCCCATTTATGTTCTGTGCGGCAAGATTACGGGCCCCAGCACCTGTTGGACGTATCGTTCTGCTGTCATATTGCCCCGCACCCAAACGAGATCCGTCCGTCCTCCAAGACGAATTCCTGCCCAAACCATAATTGTTCCTCCTTGGTATGGGTGAACTTCCTGAGGGTTCTGAAGACGGCTCCATCGTCCAGGAACTCGCCAAACACGCTTCCTTCGTGAATCTGGATGGAAGCCGAACCTGGATTCATCCGTGGACAGCACATTGGACCATTGCTCACGGCCCCAGTCCACGTGGTTCCGAACCAATTCTAATCGTCGTCCACGATTGCCTGTCCGTAAAGGTGGGACCCGGAGTGGTCTACGAGAGCGTAGATTGCTTTCATGCAGTCGCTTTCTTACAGTTTGGTCACTCACAAGCACTTGGTGTTCCACTCGCAGCCTTTGGACCAATTGAGTCGCCGTTACATTTGGTTGAGCTCGCGCAGTAATTTGCAAAAATCGGTCTTGTCTGGGGGTAGTGATGCGACTTGGCCCCCGGTGCCTCTCCGCTACTTCACCTGTGGCACGATAGCGTGTCCACAATCTTGAAATTACATTTTGGTGGATCCCTATGGCCTCAGCAACATTACGCTGAACAGACCCAGCTTCCAGCATTCCCACAGCTCGTAACATCTCCGCCCTCGTCAAATGTTGGCGTTGCATGGCTACAATTACCTCAATTTTAACATTATCTTTCGTTTAAAAATGAAAATAATAAAAAATTGTAGTTCTAAAAACTAAAAAACACGCTTTAATGGTAAGGATAATGGGACAAACTGTTTAAATTATTGCATTGTCATCGGTCCTTGATAAGTGTGCAAAGTTTCAAATCAATCCAACGTTTTGAAGTGGGTGAAAATCACGTTCAAAGATTCCGTTACATTGATACATAGATACATCATACCAAGCTAATAAAAGCGTGTTAAAAAAACTGTAACTAAACGTAATTCGTATTGTTTTCTAAATTTCGCACAAATGAAAATTCCCTCTCCTACACATCATGACATTTTTATGCCACCGAAACAAAAGAATTTTCAGAAATATGAATTTGGAATTAGTCTGAGATAAATTACAAACAAATCGATGTATAAAAGATTCCAATGCGGCCAGTACTTTTCTAGTTATTTAATTGAGTATGAAATATCCCTAGACCGTGTTGATGTGTTTATTATGTTACAGAACTCTTCAATAAATGACAGCAAATCTCTCGGGATTGCTACCATACCATTTCATAACATAACATCATGCCAGTACGCTCTAAAAGGGTACGCAGATGTGTACAGTTCACCTTGGTAAACTCTCATTTCACCGTTTATGTTCAAGTTGCATCATATTCGGGTAATATATTCTGGTATTATAGGTTTACTATAGAACTTGCCTAATATGTACCACAACTAAAAAGTGAAAAATCAATAACTTTTTTGCCAAAATACTAAAAATAAAAACAAGAACACCGAATTCCGAAAAAGAAGTTATTTTTCACTTTGAAGGGTTTTTTTTTGGAAATCGGTTGTATTTTTTTTTGTAAAAAATATTTTTGTATTTTATATCGGCCAGTAACACATCTTCTTCTTCTTAGTCGTTACGCTCTTGACAGAGTAGTCGTGGTCGTCATGAAGTATCGGTAGTATACGCGGCAGATGTAATGCGTCTCACGATGCCTCGCCACCTTTCCCGATTAGAAGTCATCCGGGTACATTCGTGCACGGGACGCCCACAGCAGACTTGATCTGGTCGGTCCAACGCATGGGTGACCTACCACGTGGTCTAATGCCTTCCACTTTTCCTTGGATGACTAACCGCTCTGTGGACTGACTCTCTCGCCTTGAAACGTGCCCGAAGAAAGTGAGTATTCGGGACCGTACTATTGCGGACAGACGCTGCTGGATGTGGAGTTCTTGGAGTATCGAGACATTCGTACGAAATTCTGTCCACGACACTCCGAGCATTCTTCTCCAGCACCACATCTCCAGAGCGTCTATCTTTTTTCTTTCCACCTCCCGCAACGTCCACGTTTCTGCAGCGTATAAAAATATGGATAAAATTAAAGTGCGCACGAGCCTGGTCTTCGTGGCTTTGGTGATGTCTCTGTTCCTCCATATTTTTTTTCATTTTGTTCATTGCAGTTCTTGTGATCGCCATACGCCTCTTTATCTCGTCAATGCAGCCGCCGTTATTCGAGATTAAAGCTCCAAGATAGACGTAGGATTGGACTACGTCGCAGTTCGCGATCTGAGTAACTTCTGGCGAATTATTGCTAGCACGGTTCACAATCATCACCTTGGTCTTGCTGCGATTTATCTTTAATTCGAATTCAAGGCTCACTTGTTCCATTTTGCGTAGGAGTTCTTCCATACGGCGAGCATTAGATGCAAAAAGAGTGGTGTCATCTGCGTAGCGCAAATTCGCAATGTTGTAGCCACCAACAGCAACCCCATCTGTCCAATGTTCCAGAGTTATGCGCATTATAAGTTCTGTGTAGATATTAAATACACATCTTATTGTCTGCATTTTTCTCCCAGCATGAAGGTTGCAATTAAATGCTTAAACTTACGAACTGGAAACCCGGGAATATTTAATTCCAGGTAATAGTCAGATTGCAAGAAGATAAATAAAACAAATACAATCTTTTATCTTAACTTTTCTTGGTCACCTTTAAATATATCAAGATATGGCACACATGCTGGAGTGTCCCAAGTGCCCATACTCCTGCACTTTGGAAGACCTTATGCTCGCCACTGACGCCGCAATCGGGGTGGCCACCTACTGGGCCCAAAAATTATGAAGAGTTTCCCATCGACTCGAAAAGAAGAAGAAGACCTTTAAATATGGAGCGCACGGTTGGTGCAGTGGTTGAGCGATTGACTGCTGCGCTGCGTGTCGCGGGTTCGATTCCCGCACGGAACAAATATTTGTATGACCTACAGATAGTTGTTCCGGCTCTGGGTGTTGTGTATGTGAGTTTATATGATTGTAAACGCACCCACGATACAGGCAGAAAAAAGAAAAATATATTTATATATGTTTTGAGTTTAACTGCTCTAGCTGTTGTGTAATATATATTATAACAACACCTATTTAACACAATAACTTATATCGATATACTTAAATTTGGTAGTAATTTCTTAGGCCGAGAACATACTGGCAACTTGATACAAGCACATCATTGCGTTTTAAACCCACGCACGCCTTAGATAAAGATTATACCAAATATAATCACATTTAACATTAGACGCCAGAAAGGTTAAAACGGTTGACCTGAACCTTAACCTTTTGTGCATTGACATTATTTGTTATGATATTATTTGGTTCAGAGGCTTTTTGAAATGTATCGGTAAAAACATAGATATAGCTGTGTGTATCTTTGAACTTGAATACAGAATTAATTGCACCATCTTGGATTTTCCATCTTCTTTATTTTTCGTGTGAGAATGTGGCCACCTCTGGTGTCAGCCGCCTCTGGGAACCCCACAGGCCTCTGACTGGGGTTTTTCAGACTTACATTAACTATATAAGTCCCGGTTTCCTCACGATGTTTTCCTTCACCGTTGCCTGTGATGTCCAAGATAAACTTAGAAAGTACATATGGATTTGAAAAAGTCACATTGGTACTTGCCCGGATTTAAACCCTCAAGCACGACTGTTGAGGTCTTAGCCACTAGGCCACCGCGACATAATTCCCATAGACAATTTTACAGAAAAATAAGTTCAAAAGCTAAAACACGACTACTAACAATCACGCTCTAAAATGTTTAAAAAAAGAAAATATTCTCATCTGAAATTTCTATGTACACACTATTCGATATGTATTGTGTATTAAACAAACAACATACATGGTAATAAATAATTTAATATATTTCATACATATTCATAGTGGTGTTCAGAGGATAACCGTGGTCGTATGGCACTTTTTTTTGTTATTGTTAGGCTCGCGCTTGACCACTATCTCACCTGATGGTAAGCGATGATGTGGTCGACGGTGTAACACGCTTGCCTAGAAGAACCCTATTCACTCTTGACTTAAAAACCCCGAGGTTGTAGCTATCGGGAAACACAGACTCGGGCAGGGAATTCCATTAGCTGTACGCATAATGAAAGTATTTTCAAAACGTTTAGTGCGTATGGGTGGGATGTCCACCATGCACCGATGGCGCATCACCGTCTTGTAGTCCGATGGTGAAACGGGCTAGTTTGCAGAATGTAGGTATTGTAGGTGAAAAACGCAAACGGTACGCTTGACAAAAATATGATGTACCAAAACCTACCTTCATTTTAAAATTGAAAAGTTCAATTATACTATACATGATGGGATGGGCGAATATATTTTTTTTGTTCTTGTCTTCGTGCCCCCTAGAGCGTGCCATATTCAATTTAATGTGACGTCACATACCCTATAACCAGCAGACAAACAAGACGCTTCCAACGACACCTCATTTGTCCAATTATGATAAGTAGTTTAGAAGTTATGAGAGAACAGGTGAACATACATACATACATACACCCATACCGGTCAAAAACATAACCCTCCCTTTTGCTTTGCCGTAGTCGGGTAAAAATGAGTATTCAATGCTTGAATGACGGTCAGTTAAGCACTAAAGTATCATTGTAGTTAAAGCAGGTATTCATAACAGACCATCGTTACTTCCACTCAACCTGAAAATTAATAAAATAAAAATAGTTTGATAAGGACACGTCACGTCGCACTAGTATTCCCCGAAGGTAAAACGTGCTATTATGTACTTATTCGATCGAACCTATTGCCTCTAGTACCTGTTACAGTAACACTTACCTACCTAGCTAGCTAATGGATAGCTCGTGCCACACCGCACTGAACCGTAACGATCTGTATACGCCTCATTAGATACTAAATCTGAAAACAAAACCACTATGTACATTTCGCTCTATGTTCGTTTTATTGGATTATTGGAAGTGGTTTGGGTAGAGCCGTATCTACTTACCTTTAAGAAACGAATACCTTAAGTGTATTAAGAAAGGTACACTGCGTATCTGCAATGAGCAAACACAACATAAAAAGTGATACTCGATAAAGAGTATACCAATTTTTTTTTTTTAGTTTAAACTTAATCCTACTAATATTATAAATGCGAAAGTTTGGATGGATGGATGTTTGTTACTCAATGACGCCAGAACGGCTGAACGGATCTTTATGAATATAAATGACAGTTAGTGTACCAGGTTAATTTTCAATGACCAGCCAAATTTTTTCGAGTAATTATGTATCAATCAAAGAACGGTTTATGCAAAAATCAAGTACCAAAAAAAGATCAGACGTTCTGTACATATTGCTGAGTTAATGCGGGCAAAACGCGGGCGAAGCCGCGGGCTTTAGCTAGTGTTATATAGAAGTAAAATTGTTTGTTTATCTATATTCTATTATATATACATATATTTATATAAAAGGCCGAAAACTCACTCAATGATTAAGTAGAATTTATCTCTCAGTGTCGTGCGCTTCTTTTAATCCCGGCAAAAGGCGCGGTTCTTCTAGGAGAGGCTACAGGAGATAAGTTGCTTAAAAAGCCAGAGGTAATAAATATTCACTTTACATAAAATATAACTAAACACTCTTTTCAACTAAATAATAATAAAAATAAATATCCCCGCTTAGTGTCGCGGTCGTGTCCAATTAAAAAAATAATTAATATTTATTTGGCCGCCTTTTCATAAATAAGGCCCCATGGGTGCTGGGCCACGATTGTGTCGTGCAGTACTTGAGCTATCCATCATGTTGGGGCCATTAACGCGTAGGGCGAAGGCTGAGGGCGCGCCGGGTCACGCCAACCTAACTCGCCGAAAAAAGGCTTTAAGTAGTGCTATGTTATAAAAATAAGTTACAAGTCCCAATAAAAAATTGGCATGGAAAAAATATAGGCCCATATTTTTATATATTTACGTATGTTTACAAAACATAACTCGTGAGTCGTGAGTCAGTTAATAGGAAGAATGAACAATATTTTTTCGGTGATAATAATATGACCGAAGTAGGTTTTACATATCCGCGAGATCACTTCAGAAATTAAAACTTTAGTAATGAAAACGACAAATTTAACTAGGTAGGTACAGTGGTGGCCCTAGGGTGGTGCGAGCGGTGCGCCCGCACCAAGTGCGGGGAAGCGGCAATAAAAGCAGCAAAAAAAATAAGCAGGCTTAAGATCTAGAAAGATGGACATCTATGTCTTTTTATCTCGTTGGTTGTTATTTTATTTTATTTTAATGTCTTAACATAATAGTTTACATTATTTTTGTCAAATACGATACCTATAAACTGTTATTATTTTTTATCTGTGCAATAACAACTTCACCTTAGACATTAAGACAGTAAGATAATCGGTCGCCTTCTCTAACGCCGCTACTGATCAGATCAGTAGCGGCGTTAGAGAGGGAGAGTATGGGCGACTGCCCGGGGTGCCAGGCATGTATTGCATTGAACTATGCCTCGTGTAATACGATATCCTTTCATTTTTGACCACAGGTGCACCTTCGTCGGTCTCTTGTATGGATTGGCGCAAGATCGATCAAATAAATTTGACAAAGGCTGGAATGAATTAGATGCTTCTTGCTCCTTAAAGGCGCTTGCCTTTCAACTCTGTATATGCATCATACGTAATTGAGGATGACACGTGACACGTAAAAGATACAAACGTCGGCGTCGGGAGCCATAATTCTCTCTAATGCTCGCTTCGTTCGCTCTTCCTAGTGTAGCTGAATATTCACCAAAAATCTATAAAATATGAGGTGCAGTTGGTGTTTTCTTTACTCCATACTCGCTATTATAAGCTCCCTCTTGCCTCTTGTGATGGGCCAGGTGCCTCTGTTTTGCTTCGCTGCTGCGGGCCCCCGAGAGGTTAAGTCCGCCACTGACCCTTCATACAGTAGAAGTAATAGTCATAGCCTATCAGTAGGGATCTTATCTTAGATAGGTAGCCCTGCCTCAAACTGTTCTGCAAGTTTCGATAAAGTTGACAACCTGAGACTTAAAAATGTTCACGATAAGCAACTGGATGGAATAAAAGAACACGAATGTTTTGTATTTGGAGGGGCGCCACTTTAAGATCCCGCACCACCTAAAAATTTTGCTAAGGCCGCCACTGGGTAAGTACATAATCTATTAGGCTATATAGGTGGCCTAGCCTTTTCCTAACTGTATTTTGGTCGGCTTCCAGTCTACCCGAATACATCTGAATACCAGTACCTATTATATCTAACAATACAATTCTAGCAGTTTTAGAGCTTTAGCTACACACCTACTGTACTGATGTAGATCTACGGTGCGGGTCAGTCCTGGCCTCGCGTGCAAGTTGTGCGCAAGTCATCTGAGTTAAAGAGAACTTGGATTTTGTAGGTTCTTGTAAACAGTTTGTAACGGCCTACTCCAACAATTTACAAAACTTATCATTCATTGTTATTGTTATTCCTTGGCTAACGAGAACTGGCGCAAACCTATAGTATTAGATACTAATGACCGCATGGAGGTATGGCAGAGCAAGGAGCTTCACGGACGCTTCTACCGAGTCCTACATGGGCCCGATGTAGATTTTTTGGCGTCCGTGGCCTGGTTGCGATTTGGTGACCTTTTTGGGGAAACCGAAGGTTTTGTCTTTGCGATTATGGACGAAGTTATGATGACGAACAACTACCGGAAATACATTGTGAAAGATGGCACGGTTGACATCTGTCGGGCATGTCACCGGCCTGGGGAATCCATCCGTCACATTATCTCCGGTTGTTCTAGTCTAGCTAACGGAGACTATTTGCATAGACACAACCTTGTAGCCAGGATTATCCATCAGCAACTTGCTCTTAAATACAATCTTGTGGAATCGGAAGTGCCTTACTATAGGTATGAGCCCGACCCAGTTCTCGAGAATGGCAATGTCACGTTGTATTGGGATCGGTCTATCATCACTGACAGGATTATTGTTGCCAATAAGCCTGACATAGTGGTGATAGATCGACTAGAGCATCGCGCAATGATTGTTGATATAGCGGTCCCCCATGACGAGAACCTCGTGAAGGCTGAGAGAGATAAGAAAAGCAAGTATCTTGATCTGGCTCGCGAGGTTGTCGACATGTGGGATGTGAATACAGCAATCATTGTGCCGATAGTCGTTACGGCCAATGGCATAATAGCCAAGAGCCTCGACGAACACCTGAGGAGGCTCTCGTTGGGCAGCTGGATCAAGGGCTTGATCCAGAAAGCGGTACTCCTGGACACGGCGCGTATCGTTAGGAGGTTCCCCTCTCAGGAGCCCTGACCACCGGTAGCTTGGACCCTGTTCCCGATACCGGTGGGCTACTATTTTTTATATTTTTAAATGTTTTTCTTTTTTGTATGTATTTTGTAAAAATATTTAAAAATGTAAGAAATAAGGAAGAAATTAAATAAAGGACATAATAATAATAAGTCCCAAACACTAAAAATATACAAAAAACCATCACGGAAAAAATTTGGAAGTACACAGAGTTACAAGAAGAAATTACCAGAGTTTGGAAAATGAATAGAGTTACAATAGTCCCAATAGTAATATCAACAACAGGTGTTATTCCGAAACAAATATACAATAGTTTTAATGTTCTCAATCTATCAAAATACACATACCTAACACTACAAAAAGCTGCAATATTAAACACTTGCCGAATAGTAAGAAAATTTTTACAGTTAGATTTAGATTACAATTTAAGTGCAGTACAAAATAATTTACCAGTTCAATTAGAAAATTAGGATTTCACCTTGGTTCACACCCGTGAGATCCTATAAAAACACCAGGTTCTTACCTGAGAAACTTAAGTTTATAAACCATAATAATAATAAATGTTTATTTCCAATAATTAATTAACAAAAGTTACAGGTACAGTAATATGATACAACATAATGTGCATAAAGTATTATCTCCTGGTTCCCAAACTAGGTTTACAGCCTGTGACTTGGGGACCAGTGATTCCATACGGGTACATAGAAGGTCAAAAATCTGTTTTCACCAGTAACATAGCTAACATAACAATATAATGAAAATTTCTGTGATTAAATAGAGAAGATTTATATATAAATCTGTAGAAAATAAATTTTTGATATAAAAAAAAATTAAAAAATAGCCAGGGTGTTAAAGGATAACCAACAGAACCTATTTCCGGCATTTTTGGAATTTTTTGTCTGTTTGTCTGTTTATTTGTGCAAGCATCACGTGAAATGTACGAAACCAATGGAAATAACTTTTATACATAAAAATTGTGCGTAACTTGAAGAATTACTTAGTTTTTGTTTCATCGCAATCGGTTCACTCTATCAAAAGTTTATGAATTTAAAGTGTTCAAGAAGTAAAATTATCACAACACACGCAATTCAGATACTCGGACAGTTGAACTCGATATTCGATAGATGGCGTTGTGCACTTGAAGTCATTTTCTGAATGGCAATGTTAAAATTCTCCGCGAAAGAATGATGACTATAGAAAAAAGGGTAGGGTAGGGTTGGCAGGCAGATGATGGGAGCGAAGCCGCGGGCAAAGCTAGTCATTAATAAATATATAATTTCATGTAATTTTCGGTTTCCTGAATAGGGACCAAGCAAGCGCCTCGATAAAGTGGCGTTCTATCTTTAATAATGTCTATCTAGATCTTTCATTGGTTTGTCGTCGGCAAACCGCCTGACTTTTCGGTAATGCCTTGACTACCTATAGTAGCATTTTCGACTTTGCGACAATCGTGAAAACAAGAAAAGTACGAAGTTTATTGTAGAACTACCGTGTATTAAAACCAAATTTAATGCCAAAAATTACTATCGACTTTATTATTCTTACAAAACTGCTATCAAATGGTACCATTCCGAGATTTCCACAACTGAAACGTGAAACGTATTTGGTTGGTATACTTTAGTCCAAAGTTTACCGCTACGCTGTTGATTTCTCATCGCAGAAACTTATATAAAAGTGTCTTTCACTCAAAACTAACTTTCACAAGTGTGGAGGGTGGCTGCTAACCTAGGTAACTACAGCACCATGTTTCGATTTCTTTCCTCTTCGAATCGACGTGGAATTTCATTATATTCATTTTTCAAATAGCCCATTGCGAGGGGTAATATTAGGTACCGAGCTCAAGGGAACGGTTCTAGTGGCAATTGCTTTCTCAAATCGCTGAAATGGAGCCTTAAATCCAGGCCATGAATAGCAACAATGACTGTTATTGCCTAGATTTAAACTTTTAGTTTTAATTGTCTCTGCCTAATAAATATGCGAATGATCTTCTTTGTGAAATAAATTCCGTTGGTCCCGTAATACATGAAGTCCCAACTCGAAAATATGGCTAAGTTATTTTATTTATTTGTCCTTGATGTCCGGAGCAATTGATGACGGTCGGGATCGGCACGGTGGCGCGGCGCGGCGCGTGGCGACCTGCGGCCGCTCGCACGCTGTAACGCCGCGCTATAAATATTAGATGCGGCTGCCTCCTCGCGCTCACCGCTCACGCCGCGCACTGCCATATGCCAGCTGGAACCCTGAGAATCGATAGTCCACAACACGATGTGTCACTATCTTGTCCCATACATTCTAATAACACGAAATAATGTCCACGCTCTGAGGTATTCGCATCCCCGGGAGTGTATTAGGGTCTGAACGCACAGTTTACGCGTCAATAATAAACAATATGAAATACCTTCATTCCCCCTGTGCTCCATACACAATCGGACGGTATTTCAGGATTATATGGCAATGTATTGTTAGTTGTTTGATCGATAAAACTCAGCTATTAGTGGTTGCTGTAGTTGTTGTGGGCGCCGCGAAAGGAAAAATTATGTGTCATTAAAAACGGTAGCCGGCGCTAAACGGCATTACACGTTATTAAGTCGAAATATTGTGTATTTTCGGGGCCCCACTTATAAGCTTTATTAATGTTGAAAAAAGAACGTTAAGAGAACATAAAAATAAATATTGTACTTCACTACTAAAACTTTGCTAAAAAAGTTCTTAAGTTTTCAGATTCAGATATCAATCAAATGGAACTAGCACGGGTATGGAAATACGTAGGCACACGCTTTTCATGACATTAGCTTTTCTGATTAGGTAAATCAATTAAGTTCACTTTGAAGAGGGCTTGTGTGAAGGTCATTAGAATAATAGATTACTTTTGTAGATAGCGAGCGATTCGACCCGATACGCTTATAGCCGGCCTCGTGATTTGCTTTCAGTTTCCGTTAAGGGCGTATGTCATTTACTTCTAACAAAACTTGTAGGACGAACAGTCCCAAACCTTCCCTAAGAAGGTAACTTACGCCAACATTTGTATAGAAATGTAAATGATTCTTGACAAAGTTTCCTTCTCAGCGTTATCTTAACGGTAGTGCCTCGGTCCCTTTTTGTACAAGTTTCTGCCATTGAAGTGAACACTGCGAAGTTTTCACCTTCCTTGTTAAAGCTAACAAGTAGTTAAAGGTTGAAAGAACAAAGATTTGCCTGAAATGAATTCCGTTACCGAAGTAAATGAGATAATATTTTTATACATTAATGAAGTCAGTTAAAAACTAGGTCAGGCATTATAAAGACTGAAACAAAAGTATCGCCCTCATTCAAAGGAAAGAAACCATTTTGTTTATTTCTATAGAATTAGGTCAAAATAACAAAGAGATAAACAAACTGGGTAGTGATAGTTGCAAGGTCGATGAAATTAAACAGCCTTTCATGTAATAAATAAAAATATCCATGGATGCGGGTTCCCCTGGGGGATACATGTGAGAAAGTTTCCTACGTCCACAGGTCACATAGGTGGTCTGTGGAGTCACACATACACATTACATTTGTACACACACAATGTGCCATATATACGTACACGGGTCGATCGTCAAGGCTAAGCAACGATTGCCAAGATTGGTCCGTGGATGGGTGACCATTTTACATAGCGAGTTTCTTCCGTGCCTCGGAAAGCACGTTAAGCCGTTGGTCCCGGCTGTCATTTGAAGATGTTTGACAGTCGTTACGGGTAGTCAGAAGCCTGAAATTTGTCAGCAGTCTGGTCAAGGGGTATCGTGTTACCCAGTTACTGGGTTGTGCAGGTCAGATAGGCAGTCGCTCCATATAAAATACTGCAGGTACTCAGCTTAATATTTACCAATCAAACTACGGAATGTTTTTAATTGGGGCCTATATTCAATAAACTGAAAATGTCCATGTTAACAATGGGAGTACCTTGTCCAGTTGAAAAAAAAAGAACATAAATAAATAAAACATTTTGTTGATCTAAAAGATTTAATTTTCATGTAACAATTTAATTCAAAAGAAAAACAGGCGCTCCAACATGTGCGCATAAAATGTAAATATTAGTGAATGTCCCGACTGACTTAATTGTAAATATCCATTTGAGCCGGGATGCGGCACGAGCGGGGCACGTTTCTGCTGTATTATCCTAAACAAAGATCGTTACTGCTCAGAAATTAACAATTATAAAGCTGAATTGCTTTA
This sequence comes from Orthosia incerta, assembly GCA_948252205.1. Lineage (NCBI taxonomy): Eukaryota > Metazoa > Arthropoda > Insecta > Lepidoptera > Noctuidae > Orthosia > Orthosia incerta. The sequence continues at coordinate 21,269,311 of OX411754.1, forward strand.
TTTAGGCATCTTAACGAGATTGTTAAGCAGCACAAAAGGCTCGCTTACATTCAAGAGACAAAAATGCGCTTCATTTCGTCTTTTCTCAACATAATTTGAAGTGTAAACAATTAGTTGGAAGGGCCCTGAAGTTTTCTTCTTAATGAGATTAGTTTCCGCTTGTAGGCAGGAAATCAATTTGCTGGCATCCAGCCACGCTGATTCCCGTTCCCGGCTCAGTATCCTATAACAGTCTGCTAAGCTTTACATTGCTACCCAACTTTGTCTGCAATAGCAGAACAAAACGGACCTCTGGAATTCATATACAATAATTAGGATAGGTAGCTTATTGATTAAAAAACAAGACTTATACGACGAGACGTGTAACTTTTTTTTTTGGTGTACAATAGAGTATATTCTATTCTAAACTAATTTGGGATTTTAGCATTTTCCAAAGAAATACTGCTTTTGTTAGATTACTTAGGTATTTGATTTAATAATAATTTAAACAATAATAATTATGATGGTTGTAACTATATTATTAAATTCAATTCTAATATTTTGCATGCCATATGACAAAATGTATCTTGAGAATTTACTAATATTCCAACTTATATGTATACCTACATTCAGCAAATAAATGATTTATTTCTAAGTAATGGAAATGGAACACAATATTATCTACTTAGCTACTTAGGTTTCCACACCATTAGTAGAGGTAGCTTATTACTCACTCTAATCTTAAAATCCAATTCAATTTCATTTTATCCAATAAAGTGGCAAGATTATGAGACCGTTAAGAAAAATAAGATCGTGTTTATATCTGACTGAAATTCTTACCTAAAGTGCCATTAGATGCCGCGGCGTGGTGGTGGCGGAGGTAAAATTAATTAAATCTCTCACTTATCTAAGGAGTTCGCTCTCTACAGACATAAAATTTAAAGTTTTCTGTTTCAACCAATGAGCTGCGCGATAGTAACTCGCTAGGAGCAATCAATTGTACTAAAAATTTAATCTTATCGGGTAATTTAAAACTTTCCAGTTACATTCCGAGGTTTTTGTGTGTAAAATTAACGAGACGGTCGATTTGACTTCAGTTTCCATACAATTCCTGACTATATCTCAGCAGCGCCGCCCTAACCATTTACAATGCTGATTGCTGATATAGTATCTACCTATGTATCGTCAATCGTCATGTGAAAATTGTTACGAAAACGATACCGGTATTCAGAAAATCAGGATGTTTATGTATTCTGTGGGCTTAGTGTGAGTTTTTACTCAGCTGAATCCGGTAAGACTGGAAGCCGACCCCAATATAGTTGGGAAAAGGCTAGGCACTGTTTTCTTACTAGCTGTGAAAAAATGAATAAATATGGGGTCAATGACCATTAATGCTATTGTAAAACGTACCTACCAATAATGGTTGATAGATCTAGTCACCACTTGTGGATGATGATTTGCGTGGTTTTCCAGATTAACGTGAAAGTATTCGATTTAAGAAAGGTTCACAACTTTGTAATACGTATTGTGTAGATAGGTAGGTACTTGCATACGTTTATAGAATTCCCCATATAACTTATCCAATATATTCCTTTAATATCGGAGCATTACCATATCCATGAATTTTATATATGTAGTTTTTTCTTTGCGGGTCGAGGAAAAGGATTCGACGGTTTCCCTCTTATTTAAAATCGCGTGGGAATATAAGAAAAGTCAATGCTCTGTGGTTTTTTTCGTAATGTTATCTTTAGTAAATATGGGTGAGGTCGGTCGGTTTATTAAGTGGGTGCGTGCGGGGTTGGGGTCGGACTTGAGACATGCGGCGTGTTGAACCGCCTCCCCTCTCCACGCCACAGGCCGCCCCCGCGCCGTGCTCACAATATCCGGTAGTGATCCGCAATATCATCCTATATGGATTTAGGACATAAAATTCAATGATTATAATATAGCTTTAACGGTTCTTTCTAGATATTATGCCCCTGCCGCTAGATCGAATTTTTTTCCGTTCCGTTCCGTTCCGTATTTCAACTTTTTTGACAACCCAAATAGAGGTAATTTTCCTCAGGTGTCCAACGTGGCTAGTTAGGTAACTATTTATTTATTTAAATTTTATTAGAGGAATGTCTACCGGTAGCTATCTACTTCTGTGTAAATATGTGTTTGTGTACAGCGTGTTTCATTTAATTGTATATCAGCTACCTACAATAAATTCAAATGAATATTCACGAGTTACGCCAGTGTTTTAATAATGAGGCCTTGCTAAATAAAACATAAGGAGCTTAATCAAATTCGATTTTAATTAAGGACATTATTATTCTAATTTAAATATTGTTAAAAAGGTATCTTACGTTTGTTTACAGGTAATCATGAGGATCAAAACGGCAGACAATGGTAACATCGCTGTATACAACCGCCAGGACGTGTCTTCACACGGAAATCCAAACAACAGAACTTGGTTAACTGCGAACAGTGTAGAATCCAATTTACGTGAGAGTACCACGGATTACTCGCAAGTTACAAATTATAACACAGTTTATAACACTCAAAGGAATTCAGAGACCTTTGAGAATTACTCGACAGTCAAGGGAACCGGTGGAGACAGCCAAGACTCGACGGTGAGTGCAGAGCTGGTATGCAACCGGCAGTACCGGATCAACAGCAGGCACGGGAATACCGTGCAGTCGTGCAATAACGGCGAGACGGATAATCTGGAGGAAAGCACAGCCACCGTCCGAACTCCTTGTGAAGGTTTCTTAAGTAGGTATTACTTATTACCTTATCGTCTATCACTTAAAAAAAATCAAAAGCGAGAACAGAGAAACTAACATTTAACGACAAACCATTTCAGATAATACTAATGTATCGGCAGAACCTACACCAATCGACGAGGAAAGAGCATTTGAGCATTCTGACACAGATGAGATGTCTGAGAACGGCATCCATCTAGTGCCGAGAGGAATCGTGAATCCAAATTATCCTGGCTTCCAACACTTAGCACACACATTACAGGTAAAGTTTCACTTACAAAAAGAATCCTTGGAAGTGTTTAAACTTTGCTCGTTACAGCGACACAAAGGAAGCCCCAGTTGTTAACTGAATGCTGCTGGGCCGGGAACCGTGACTACTTATTTATATGTACATTTATGTGGGCTTCTACCGAGCTCTGTCTATTTGTGTAACTCTTGTAGATTTATATTCTGTTGACACACTTTCCTTTCAGTTTTAAAATATTCATGCTGATAATTAAATACATTTTGCTTTTTTAAGGATTATTCATCTAATATAGAAAACTTTTACCATTCGGAAAATGAAATGACTGATGATGATGTCGATATAGAAATAACTGACCTGGCGTATGAGCCTGAAGCTAACCAGAATGGAACCACGGATTACAAAAATATTAATAACAATAATAACGTAAACTCTGATCTAGTCAAGACAACATTATTGTCACCAAATAATAAGTCTATTACTCAACAAAAATTTTTAGATAGTCAAATAAAAAATGATATACCAGATCTTTTAAAAACTATATCTAAGAATAATAATAACAATGATGAGGCGTTCAATTATGATTTGAACTGCACGGATGCAGATATAGAAAATAACTTTCACGCCAAAGATATAATTGGTGACTTCAATAAAGAAATTGAAGACGAAATTAAACAATTACTTAACTACAACATCAACATCCAAGATGACTTAGAAGAATTGCGCAAAGATATAAAAGACACTTTTGCAAAACCTATTGAAAATACTATCAATAATATAAGTGACGTTGTTAATCACGTCATTAAGAAATTAGTGGAAACGCAGTGTGATGAAAATGAGGATAGTTTGAAAGACAGTTTGACTCAAAAACAAACGATAGACGAAGAAATTAGTGAAGTAAATAAAGAAAATGAAAAAAATACTCGAACAGAGATGAGTTTAAGTAGGCCTACGTTTTTACTAATAGAGAATAATACCAATGGAAAGATCACGGACGCCTTTCTGTCAGATGGAAAGGACGAAATAAATATTAACGACTATGACACGGAAAAGTTGAGTCTTAATGTGGAGAACACAATTAAGCAGCTCAGCACTGAGCTTAGAAAGATAATTCCAAAACTAGATGAAATGCGTGAACGTGATCGATTATGGGCCGAAAGTAATAAAGAAACAGTTATTATAGATGGAAATTCTAATGAGATAGCGCATAATTCTAAGGGTTACAATTTAATAAATAGTGTTCATACGCAAGACAGACCAGATGTTAGTAAAACTATCAGGTATACTGATAACCATGTTAGTAGCAGAAATAATGCTGTACGGTCACCAAAGTAAGTATTTTATATTTCTTGTTTGATAGAGTTTCATAAGTCTTTTCATTCCTATTTTTACAAGCTTTTGTTGAATTTGCCGAGTCTGTTGTCAAATCTTGCAGCTGAATTTTAGCGCAGTTCTTCCAGCTGACATTTTTTTTAATAGTAAACTGACTCGAATAACAAGACAGTGCTAGATTAATGCAATTGGGGTAACTTGATAAGTTTGTTCTTAATTATCATGGTTGTAAAACAGTGAAAACCTCCGTATGCAAATTTATTGCCCCATACTACGCTTAGGTTAACGTTTAAAATAGATTTGACGCAGCACGTATAACACCGATAAATTCAGAAGGGAAGTACACACGACGTGCTCGGGAATTCCTTGCTTCAATTTAATTTAGCTGGCCACATTGAATTGGAGGCATTCTTGCAAATTAGGTGTGGTACAATTGTTTGAAATTGTGTTAGAGTGTTATCTAAAATGCATTCATACTTCAGTGAACCCAAGGCGGCCAGAGAGAAACAAAAAGAAAATACTTCAAGTAAAAACTCTTACCGCACTGCTCAAAGCAAAGCATCCGTCCGTAAAAATGATAACTCAAAAGATGTAGATTTGGGTAAGTCGGCCATTTTACATTGTTTTTATTTTGTAGATAGCTGTTACATATTATAATTCATCCTTTAAGTAGGTACCTACTTGTGCACATTAAACGTTTAGGGAACCATGTTTACGCCAGTATTTCGAGGTGCTGGGCACAGAGATAGGTTACTAACAATGCATTTTTTTTTGTTGTTGTTTTTGTTTGTTGTAGTATCATAGAGAGCATCTGTTTATTTTAGTTTAGTGTACATTTTAGTCTTTGCCGTTAGGTAACACCACTCGGGTATCCTATCTAGATATACTATATAAAGGTATCCTCTAAATTTATATCTAACCTTCTTCTAAATTTCTGCCAAATTCGTTCAGCCGTCAAGGCGTGAAAAGGCACACAAACAGAGAGGGCTACTTTCGCCTTTAAAATACCCAAGTGTTAGTATGGACTATGAATAGTCTGGTCATCTGGAAATACTAGACGGCTATTACGTTAAATCATACCTAAGGTAGGTGGACCATGGATGGCAACTATAACAAATAAACAGTTATTATTCGTTTATTTAACCATTGGCTTTTCTAGGAACTGTAATCTAAATAAAGTAGTATTTTTTATCTACGGCCGCGACTGTGTCCTCAGGTTCGAGGGGTGTTAGGCTTAACACGCATTGCGATTTATATTCGCGCGAATTTCGTTCGTGCGAATTTTTGGCCGCGTACTGAATTTATCTAACACGCATTGCGGATAAAATTCCGCGCGATTTTTGTCTCCTTCTAGCTGTTAATAGAGTTCAAAATATTTGCGAGAATTTAACCCGCGCTACGGTGCGGTGGATTCTGTGGCAAAACACGGATTTCTTGGGGTATTATTTACGCCGCAATGCGTGCAGCTTCATACAATGCCATAGGTCGCAGAATGGGCGGAAAAACACGCGGGAATAAAAATCGCAGTGTGTGCTAAGCCTTAAATCAAAATCAAAATCAAATATTTTTATTTTACATAGGCCTACATGGGCACTTATAAAACGTCGACAAAAGGTGCACGGTTCGGGTTAGTCGTTTCCTATGGAGAAGAACCGGCAAGAAACTCCATGGTTACTTAGTATGAGTAGAAGGGCTTTCTTATCACATGGCAATAACTACGACTTTTTAATAATTGGCCTTCAAAGGACCATGGCCTTCCATGGTCTACCCACCTTAAGTGTTCTTACCTACACATTTCTTTTACTATTTTTACTTACCTACTCTAGTTCATCTACTAGTTAATCTTAGAAACCAACCTATGTAGACAAATATTATTGTTACTGGTAGTCATACTTTCTTTTCCTATTATAATGTAAATACCTACTGTGCAATTATTCAAATTTAATGTTGTGCTGTGAGAGCAGACTGCTTCATAATGTTTGCAAGATAAAAATATACTAGGTATAGGTACCAATATTCTTTTCTCTTATATTTTCAGGGAGTTTTGACGTATACAACATTGAAACAGCGCTACCCAAATTAGATTTGGATGCTATTGAGAATCACTTGAAAGCAGCGAAAGAAGCCGAGAGACGGGTGAGTTCAATCAATTTGTATCTTTTTATTTTAGTTTATTTTAGATGGGTTGCTCTTGACTCTAGTCTAGGTCACAGTTAACAGAGACAAAGTCGACGATGGAGCGAGCTTACCCAGAAGAAGTCACTCTAACTTTGAAGAGATTCGGGTTGAATGCGCAGACGCAGGTAGTGAGTTCCACTCTTTTGCTGTGCGCATTATGAAGGATGTTTGGAAGCGCTTGGTGCGAGACAACTAGATGAGAATGGTAACTTGCAGTGCGTTTAGATGTCCGATGGTAGAAAGGGACTGGTGGGATGAAGTCGTGGAGTTCTTGAGCACAATCACAACACGCTGCAGGCAACCTTGCGGCGAGATGAGCTATGCTGTAAAGCTTGGCATCCACCAGTTTAACGTCGCCAATAAGCCTCTTAGTTCTGCTTTCCACCTCGGTGGTTCGCAGCTCGGTGGTCGAAGCTAAATCCTAATCAACTTGCCGCGTTGATATTTAGCTGAGCCATCCCAAAGGTAGCTGTAATACACCATGATGGATGCGCTTTGTAAAGTGTTAAAAGATGTCCAGGCGTGAAGTATCGCTTCACTCTATTTAGGATACCCAGTTTTAAGGCCCCAATTTGGGCTTTGTAGGTACTCAATGGAGGCGCCGAAGTTGAGACTAGATGTCCACTAGGAGCTCGAGCTGATCAGTTACAGGAACAGATGTACCCCGAAAAGTAGGAGTTTGGTCGAAACGACTCTTTTAAACGGTGAAAAGACACGCCTGTGTTTTGGTGGCGTTTTAGAGACCAGATTGTCATTATCCCACTTGGAGACAAGGCTTAAGGTCAAATCTGTCCGCTCTACCATAGCCTCTCTTAAGGAAGGAACTTCATCCCCGCTGGATTTTGCGCTGGTCAAGTAACTTTCTGAAACAGTACTGTCAACTGCGTACCCAATAATTCCAGGCTGAAGTAGGCCATTGATGTGCAGCAGGAAAAGAGTTGCAGAAAGAACAGACCCCTGAGGAACTCCGGCGTCAATAGCCATAAGGTCAGAGGAGCAGCCGTCAACGACTACTCGGATCGACCGTTCACTTAAGATTAGGAAGGCTGATATCCAGCTACATGAATCAGCTGGGATACCATACGCAGGGAACTTGCTGTGTAGACTTGAGTGCCAGACCCTGTTAAAGGCCTTCGAGATACTAAGCGATACAGCAAGTGCTTCGCCGTGTTTCTCGATGGATTTGCCCCAGCAGAGCGTGACATACACAAAAAGATAGCCCATAGGCCGTCCCCGGCGAAAGCCATATTGATGGTCACTGAGGAGATCATTGTCGTCGAGGTAGGTCAGCAACTTACCGTTCCATAACCTTGCATAGAATGGAGGGAATGGCGATTGGACGATAATGGGCAGGGTCTGCACGGTCGCCCTTTTTGGGCACAGGTTGTACATTTACAAGCTTCCAGGATTTTGACACCGTTCTTTTTACAACTGAGAGGTGGAACAAGCGTGTCAACACAGGAGACAGTTCAGGCGCACACTGCCTCAACACTCTCGCTGGAATGCCGTCAGGCCCTCCGGCCTTGTTCACGTCTAGACTGCACAATACTCTCCGGATCTGGACATGGAGTTTCTTGTGCGTCCATAACAAGCTACTTTTCCGAATGCACGGTAGAATCAATTTTTATTACTTGTAAATTTTAATTCATATCGTATGACGTCTAAAAGTGCCGCTTATTACTGGCCTAATTGAAAAAAAATATTTGACTTTGACTTGACTTTGACTTTGGACCTCTATAGTGTAAACTGCGATCTCCAGTATCGAAGAGTCACAATGCCGTACCACAGGCAAGCCTGTGGAACGGCACCACGGGCTGTGGTGGACCGCTAGGATGTAGATCCCATCACACCCCTGTTGATCTGCTGCTCTCTCTATAACCTGAACCATCCAAATCCATCAGATTTAGTAAGGGCACAGATGATATAATAAGGGTAAGAGTTAGAGTAAGTTCAGGTTATAGTGAGAGTCACGACCAGATCGATCCAAAAGGTAGGTATCATACCGATCTACAGCTGCAGGTGCTATCTACGTACGGTCAGCAACTAGATTAGACACTCTACCTACGTTTTACATGTGATCTAAATAGACTCAATTAATAGGTATATACCTACACTATTTTTCAATAGGTATTTCATGTAGGTAGGGGAGATCTGATCCTACGGAAGACTTGGTTCATAAAAATAATAAAGCTACTTAGTATCTCAAATTGTTTTAAAATGGTAATTCCAAGTCTTCTAAACTCTGTAGAAGGCTTTTTTTTTGTTCTGAGAATAGAGCAATAAAGCCGGGGAAGTAGAACTTAGAGGTTTGATTTTCAATCAACCGAAGATGTTTAGGGGCTTTATTGTATGTACCAAGTCTCCCGTAGAACCAAGTCACCATAGCTATAGAGTTCGTGTTATCAGGATTATTGTTCAGACCTAATCGAATTTTGTTGATAGCTGTACATCCTACCTCCCTCCTATCCTACCAAAATTAAAAGGTAACATATTATATCCAACTACATTGCTGCTGACTGTTTTGTCTGCACTTTAGTAGATAAAAATAATAAAACTATAAGAATAATTTAAATTCCGCGCTATGTTAAGTTAACGGTAACCGCACATTCGCGTTTGATCCACGTCTGCCGCAGCCATGTGTAACAGTTAATTATCAATAGGTAGAGGTAGTACGTTCAGCTTTCTAAGGTGATTCAGCGGCGTAGCAAGCTGCCAGTCTCTTGCAAAATACAATTCATTCCGCAAGGTGTGCGAGTGGTGCTTAGACTGCATTATAAGTTTCTATTGTTTTATTATATTGTGAATTCAGTTAAGTGATGGCGTCGATGCCTTATTTTGTTAACGCAGAACAAAGACATTATAAAAAAGATACCAGATTTTTATTGGATTTATACACAATTACGTATGATAACCACGAATCTGTTGACAACATCTGCTGCCTAGTAAGTTGATTTTATTTAATTTTTTTGTGCAAGTTATAGTCAAGTTCCTTTTCAAGCTCAACATATTGGATATAGGTTAAATGGAACACTTCTTGACCTTGTCCTAAATGTCAAAGTGACATGAATGACAGGACTTCCATTTTTTTGTTTACTATAGTCAATTTACAGCTAACGTTTGTACAAAGCCATCCGTGCCATAAATATTGCCAAAATAAAGAAGACTGACTAGTTTTTAATATGTTCGAAAATTTAGTTACTAACATACGAAGGAAGTTTAGCAAAACACCCGAAGAAATTCGTGAAGACGTGAATACAGAAACGATAGAAAAATCTGGATTCAAACGAAGTTTACATATTTTCAAGACGAAGTTGTTCAATAAAAGCGACAGTGAAAATGTTCACGACGAAAATTGTGACGATACTGTGCTGAGTCCAAGAGCTGTGGGCTCAGCAGAGTGTAATGCCCTGACAGAGATTGAGTGGCCTCTTCTTGCCGACCATAATCCCAACATCTTAGAGAAATTCACAAGAATTGTGACTGTTACTGATCATGCACCATATGACAAAAATGTAAGGGTTGATAGCAGTTAGCACTGAGAATCATATGAAATTCAGCTTAATTTTCAATGTCTGAATCAGTAATTTAAAAAGGGGCCAGAGATTTCAGAGAACCTTCTGTGCATTGTCTGCACCAGGTCATTGTGGACACCATGCCAACCCTTTGTAGCTATATGCACACTAGCTAGCTTGCTAGCTTTGTTGCCTTTTTTCAAAATGATTAAGCTAATGTTAGGTCTTAAAATAAAATTTTAAAATACATTTAAAAAATCCTATTGAATATACCACATGGCCCACCCATGTGAGCATATTTTATTGAATATACTTGAAATGAGTTCTCATGCAGCTTTTTATTTCAGAAACGCAATGACAGAGAAGAGATCAGGAGGCGACTGGCTATGGGAGCAGATGCCGAGGAGTACTACAGTATGGGCCACACTGACCGGCCCGGGAAGAAACCCAGCCTGCATTCACGACTTCAAAGTGGTGAGTACATCGCTATACCATTCAATGTATGGTTGGAATCATAAATAGATATTAGCTCATATAAATAATAACAAGATAGTACAATGTAAACAATAATTAAAAAGCATTTTAGACTTTGTTCAGCACTAATTAATTTCTCTTTATCAGTTAATTGCATTTATAATTCTGACCACCAACCATAATAAAGTATCATTTCAGATATTAATAGCCACCAAAGGTTTAAATATTATATCACATGCTATTGGTTGGGTTGTATGTAACTAATTGATTTGTCCATTTATACCACAACAAATTTTCAAAAGTTTCAAAGCAGTAAACTATAAGTTATACTTTTGGAAATTGGTTTTATATTTATAATCTGTATTTATTATCAAAATGGTAAAGGTGCTACTTGTGTATTATGTAAACTACTGTAATTAAATAGCTGAATATTTATAGTCAAAAAAGAACTAACCTTATTCTAGCAGTGTGTAGATTGTATGTTTCTATGTTCTGTATCTTCACAATCATTTTGTGATGTTCTCATACTAAATGTGTTGTGGTGTCTGGTACAGGGATGAACCTACAAATATGTTTCATGAATGAGACAGCATCTGACAATGAATCTCAAGCATCAGACTTAGAAAAAAATTACAATAACACAAAAAGTTTGTCACGGTCAAGTATTTTTAGCAAGTCGGGCTACAACCATCCGTATCAAACAAGACCGCTATCAGTTAACATGACAAAACATGACAAAATAAGCACCGTGCAGAGTGGTGAGTATATCCTGCCTATTGTTTCATGTTGCGGTCACTCTGTGTGTGGACAATTGATTTGCCATTAACACCATTACAGAAGGCTTGTCATTAGGCGTTTAACTTTCCCTGTCTTGGCTTTTAAAGTTCTATTGTAATTGAAAAAATGAAAGTTATTGGTAATAAAGTAAATTACATGAGTGCATTATGTGTTTAACAAATATAAATTTTGTTTTGTTGTTAGTCATGGACCGTCTTCATTTTAGATTTTTTCATAATTTCTCTTTTATAATATCTTGCATGAAATCAACTAATCATTGCATGTGGTTAATATTAGTTTCTGTATGTAAAAAGAGAATTTATTTGTATTGCTTGTTTGCAGGTGCAAAACTACGCCCTACGTCCCTTTCATTAAAGACGAAGTCGAGGTCGTCGCACTCTCTAGGGCACATTGAAATCAAAGAGTCTGACTTCTATGTTCTACAAGCAACTCTACAGACTGAGGCCAGGGTTGCTCTGGCACAAGCAAAGGAAATGGCTCGAATTCAAATGGAGGTATGCAACCAGAATGTATTTTACATTATCTAAGAATGTATTGAACTAGACTAGTATGTTGAATACCTGGTTGAGTTTCGTATCATAATTATGTATAATTAAGTTGTTACTTATTTAACTCGTGAGTGATTAATGGACTCAGTTCAGTAAAGCAGCAATTGTTATTAAATTGTGTGTGGTATGATATCCTATACCACACAATATTTTATTTACTTTGCCCGTTAATTTTATTGATATAAAGTAGCAAAGATCAATCAATCAAGTAGACAATTATTGATGGCATCGTCAGCCAATGTAGGTAATCATAATGTTCTCCTGCACAGCGCGAGCGCCGCAGCCGCGCGGTGTCGCCGGTGACGGAGATGCTCCGGCGCAGCATGGAGAAGGCAAACGTGCCGCTCGCGCCTGACCGCCGCCGCGTCTCGCGACAGCTTCTCACCGACATGAACATCGCGCAGTTGCAGGTTTGTTTCACATCCATCAGCACACTCAAACAAAAATGTTGTCTATCCCCATTCTATTAGGTCAAAATACTTGTAATATTGAGCCAAAACAAGTAGTAACTATTAGGGTTAGGCAGAGCTGTGGCTTTCCATATTTCGCCACTTATATTGAAGTCTCATGTGATATCTTGTTCCCGAGTGCGGCGCAAACATCAATGGGCACCAATCCAGACTAAAAAACAAAACAGACAAAACAAACAATCCAGACTAAATAATATTAGAAATTTTGACAACCCTTTTTTACATTCCGTTCAACCGATTTTGAGTTCTATTCCGTAGTATAAGGATAGCATAAAAAGCATAAACCTGTTAACAAAAATAACTGTTAAATACAGCTCATTTGTCATATCACCAACTCAATAGAAGTCAATATCGGTTGGGGGGCTGTAAAATGGGATTATTTAAATGTCTAATGTTATCTTAAATGCAGTATAGGTCCTGAGAAATTCCAGAAAGAAAAACTCAATAACACGTCCTAATCTAGGAATTGAAGTGAGGTCCTCATAATCAGCAGTAGCGCTAGCGAACATTAGACCAAAGAGGCACTCAAAAGTTGTTAAATAAGTAAAATCTGGCGAATACTTTCGTAATGAGTTAATTTGTGGTCACAATTTTTTAAGAGTAAATGGCTCCAGTCAATCCTCATCATCCTCTTGATATTTAAATCTGTTAATTCCCAACTGTTGTGCAGTTATAATAACATTTACAATCTGGTAGGTATCATTTACGAGACTTGTCTGTGTATCCAACCGTACCGGAACTTTAGGATTATGTTGTCTATTTTAGTAGTTGCTTCTTGATCTAATAAATACTTGAAGCAAAGGCCTTGACGTGCTTCCCTGCATCTTTTAATATTTAGATGGTAACACAAATACTAGTGTAGATTAAGTAAATATGCTTTGTTCTGTAGTTATTCAGGACGAATGCATAATTCATAAATTATCCCACGCTCAATTTATGTGGGGTTTTGGGGTGGGTATGGGATCTACCTCCTAGCGGTCCATCCCGGGCAACGGCACCACAGGCTTGCCTGTGGTACGGCTGAACGATCCCACTCAAGCGGTGGTAGGCTCCGCAAGGGGCCGCCTGGCTCGCGACCACCATCCCACCGGAGTCCGGCGCCAAGCAGCTTGCTGTGTTCCGCCGGTGTGTGGGACTGCCAGTGCCTTTGGGGGAGAAGGAGGATGTCAGTTGCGCTGTTCAGAACCGGTCTTGGTCTCTGGGCAAAACTGGCCGGGTAACTCATTTTGGAGGGTAGCGGGATCCGAAGCACGGTGCCAGCCGTTGGCCGACCGCAGTCAGTAGGGGGCCCAAGTAGCACGCCAGCCACGTGCCAAAGGCTGCCCCGCCAACTCGCGAAAAATCCCGGTATGCTCCACCGTGCCAGCTGGCGACTGGATGGGAGGACCCGGTGGCCATATCCGGGGGGGTTCGGGCGTCCCCGCAGTCTCCAAATGAGTTCCCCATAGGTTGGGTTAGCTCCAGTTTTCCACTTGGTTCACTGAGCAGCGCCTCGACAGTTCGACTTCTTCCCCACCATACTCTAACACAATGACCAGAAAAAATAAGAATAAGGTGAAACAACGGCTGCACTTCCTCCCACTAAAAGTGCACCTCACTAACATCAGGGGGTTGCACTCTAATCTCGATCCGGTCCACCACCACCTCGAGACCGAGAAGCCGCACCTGTTTTTTCTAACGGAGACGAAGATAACAACCCCGTCGGACGTGGCGTACCTCAACTACCCGGGTTACTCTCTTGAACACAAATTCAAGAAGCAAGCTGGGGTCTGTGTGTACGTCCGCGATGACATTTGTTGTCGTCGTCTCCGTTGCTTTGAGAAATCGGGCTTTTCTGCCATATGGCTACTTGTGGACACTGGCGTGGAGAAGTCTCTTTACATCGGCGTCTACCGATCGCACTCAGGTGACCAGGAGACGACAGCGCTTTTTAATTGCCTCGTGGAGTCGGCTGACATGGCCCAGCAACGGTACCCAACAGCGAAGCTTAATTTTCTGGGGGACTTTAACGCCCATCATAAAGAATGGTTGTACCCATACCGGAAAACTGACCATGCCGGGTTAGAGGCGCGCAAGTTTTCTCTATCGCTTGATCTAACCCAGCTGGTGAATGTGGCAACGCGGGTACCGGATGTTGACGGCCATACACCCAACTGCTTAGATCTTCTACTGACAACTGATCCGGACAGTCATTCGGTGTCGGTCTCAGCCCCGCTGGGATCGTCTGACCACTGTCTGGTGAAATCCGTTTCGACTTGCTCCCCTCCAGATGAGAGCCCTAGAGGCACGAGGCGAGTATGGCGATACGAGTCAGCAGACTGGGACGAGATGCGGCACTTTTTTGCGTCTTATCCTTGGCGGCATGTCTGCTTCTCCTCGAGTGACCCCTCGAGCTGTGCCGACGCGGTTGCGGATGTGATTCGGCAGGGAATGGAATATTTCATTCCATTCTCCGACATTCCGCTCGGTCACAAATCCCGACCTTGGTATAATGCAGAATGCGCCCATGCTGAGGCCCGAAAAGAGTCTGCTTACCAAGCCTGGGTCGGGGCCCGCGACCGCAAAGTTAGAGCGCGTAGGGTTCGCGCGAGGAAAAGAGCCTTTAATTCTGCCGCCAAGTTCTGCAAGCGGGTTCTGCGTCGGGCACGTTTTGACCATATTGGACGTATTGGGGCCAAGCTGGCATCGCACCCTCCGGGTAGTAAACAGTTTTGGTCCCTGTCTAAAGCGGTTGAAACGAATTTCTGTCGGCCCACTTTACCTCCGATGCTGAAACCTGATGGGTCGCTGGCTCACTCTGCAAGTGACAAAGCAAATTTATTTGCATCTCTTTTTGCTAGCAATTCACGTCTGGACGCTGGCTCCAAGCAACCACCTACTGTACCTCATTGTGACTCTTCGATGCCGGAGATCGCTGTGCACACTAAAGAGGTCCGGAGAGTATTGTGCAGTCTAGACGTGAACAAGGCCAGCGGACCTGACGGCATTCCAGCGAGAGTGCTGAGGCTGTGTGCGCCAGAACTGTCTCCTGTGTTGACTCGCTTGTTCCGCCTCTCTCTTGTAAAAGGGACGGTGCCGAAATCCTGGAAGCTTGCAAATGTGCAACCAGTGCCCAAAAAAGGCAACCGTGCAGACCCTGCCAATTACCGTCCGATCGCCATTACCTCTATTCTGTGCAAAGTTATGGAAAGAGTACTGAACAGAAAGTTGCTGACCTACCTTGAAGACAACAATCTCCTCAGTGACCGTCAATATGGCTTTCGCCGGGGACGGTCAACTGGCGATCTTCTTGTGTATGTCACGCACTGCTGGGGCGAAGCCATCGAGAGACACGGCGAAGCACTTGCTGTATCGCTTGATATCTCGAAGGCCTTCGACAGGGTCTGGCACGCGAGTCTGCTCAGTAAGCTTCCTGCTTATGGCATCCCCGCTGGTTTTTGTAGCTGGATATCAGACTTCCTTAGCGAACGGTCGATCCGAGTAGTCATTGACGGCTGCTCCTCAGACCTTATGGCTATTGATGCCGGAGTTCCTCAGGGGTCTGTTCTCTCTGCAACTCTTTTCCTGCTACACATCAATGACCTACTTCAGCCTGGTATTGTTGGGTACGCAGATGACAGTACTGTTTCAGAGAGATACTTGTCCAGCGCAAAAACCAGCATGGATGAAGTTCGTTCCTTGAGGGAGGCTATGGTTGAGCGGACAGATTTGACCTTAAGCCTTGTCTCCCAGTGGGGTGATGACAATCTGGTCTCTTTTAACGCCACCAAAACACAGGCGTGTCTTTTTACCGCCAAAAGGAGTCTGTTCGATCAAACGCCTACTTTTCGGGGTGCGTCTGTTCCTATGACTGATCGGCTCGAGCTCCTAGGCATGGAGTTGACATCCAGTCTCAACTTCGGCTCCTCCATTGAGAACAAAGCCCAAATCGCGGCCAAAAAACTGGGCATCCTAAATAAGGTGAAGCGATACTTTACGCCTGGACAGCTTTTAACCCTATACAAAGCACAAGTCCGATCCTGCATGGAGTATTGCAGCCACCTTTGGGATGGTTCAGCTAAGTATCAGCTTGCCGCGCTTGACTCAGTGGAACGCAGAGCCAAGAGGCTCATTGGCAACGTGGAACTGGTGGACGCCAAGCTTCACAGCTTAGCTCATCGCCGCAAAGTTGCCTGCTTGTCGGTCTTCTACAGACTGTACTTCGGTGAGTGTGCTCAGGAACTCCACGACCTCATCCCACCAGCCCCCTTCTACCATCGGACATCTAGACGCACTGCAAGTTATCATCCTTACCTTGTTGCCATTCCACCAATTCGAACCAAGCGCTTCCAAACATCCTTTATAATGCGCACAGCGAATGAGTGGAACTCACTGCCTGCGTCTGTGTTTCCGAACGCATTCAACCCGAATCTCTTCAAAGTTAGAGTGAACAGGCTACTTCTGGGTAAGCTCACTCCATCGTAGACTCTGTCTCTGTCACCTATGACCTAGACTAGAGTCAAGAGCAAACCCATTACAAATAAATAAAAAAAAAAAAAAAAAAAAATGTCATCATAAGTTATGATGAAAGTGCATTTATTTATGAATAGCAATAGCTTCCCACATTAAATATTGTGCTCATATTATTCATATAGATGCATTAATGATACCTTCACACGACACTTTGTTATTCATTCTAAAGATCCGTGTCGAACAGATCTAGAATACAGTAGATTGTAAGTAAACGTGCAATATGGTTTGATCGCCGGTTTTTATGCCGTTCCGCCGCGACCTTGAGGATCAAGATCGACTCGAGCTGACTCATGCACAAAGACCATTTATATACAATGGATTTATTCAATCACAATGACTATTGTGTTAAGATTTTGTTCGCTTTTTCATCGTTAGATAAAATACTGTTTATACTAAATAAACAGGCAAATTAATGGGTTGAACTTCCATAACCTAATTTCCAAAAAGCAAGAAAGAAAGAAATAAAGAAAATTATGTTTATTTGCATTCAAAACAAAAACACCTTAAAATTAAACAAAATAAATAAATAAAACTATTTATGCCAAAAGGGCCTCAGCTCAGGATAATGTCAAATGGTAATACAGAGTATACCACCTGACGCTGATTTTCAGCTGCAGCCCACTAGTGCCAAAAGATATTCATTTACTAAGGGCGGGTTTCTGAATTAAGAATGTGCAGTTAAGAACATGTCAACCCCACAGCATTTGCTACACCAATTCGAATTCTGCATTTAATTCTTGCGTTTCGAAGTGTATCTGGTTAAATTACAGAAGGTAGGCACAGGAGTACCAATGTTCCTGTATGGTGGTGAGGTCGCCGACCTTAAGCCGTCAATGAACTGGCTAGTGCAAATGTCCATGGCAGCTTCAACCGCTTATAACTTTCAAGATTTAATAAAGCGTCTGCTCAGGGTCGACGACCTGTTTGCTGACAGTAACACAACAACAAAATCTGCAAACCTTTGAATAAGATGTGAAAATGTATGAAACACTTCACTTTCGCAATTATAATATTAGCATACAGTGTATTATATGCGTGGGCTGTTGTGTAATTGCCTTTAGTAATTGACACGAAATCATTGAACTCATATCATTTAGAACTTTAATTTGTACTCCATAAGGTATACAATTACTCTTTAAGCTTAATTGTACAGTATGTAATTACTTTTGACACCGTTAGCAGTCTTTATGGCTATAAAGATTAATGTTTAAACTTTCCAATGGAACATTATAAATATATCATAATACGTACATAATACTTTTGAGAGCTCAACGTTACCTATTATTCGAAGTATGTTAAGGAAAAATTATCCATCCGATAAACTTGTAACAAACACCTAGTACGATAAGTTTAATTAATAAATATTAGGTATAATATTGAAAAACCTGTGGTATTATCTTGCCCGTGGTTATCTCTTCCAGACCGCGACCGTTAGAAGGACATAGATATTCCTTTATTAAATAATATTATTTACTTTGCGATAACGAGTTTTATTTGTACATGAGGCAGGCGTAATATCAAATACTGTGGTTCCATGTTTCCTTGTGTTATTTGTATCTCATGATAGCTGTTCCGATTTGTTGAACTAAGTACTAACGGCGGCCAATTATGAAAACTGCGATTGCCGACTGTTTAAACAAGAAACGGACAGACCAATAATCAATAATTATTTTACCGAAATATTAAACCAAAATACAGGCATTGCCTAGTTTGGTTGCAGTGACTACATCCATTTACTAGAAATAAATATAGCCAAACTATTTTATGTAAAATATTTTAATGTTTTTTGAGAAAATAAATTTATTATTATATTATTATTTTGTTTCTTATAATCTACATTTTTAACTATTTTTATAAAATACATTAAAAACAAAAACATATAAAAATATAAAAAATAGAGGCCCACCGGTATCGGGAACAGGGTCCAAGCTACCGGCGGTCAGGGCTCTATATTATTATTATTTCCTTTATTTATCTTCTATCTTTACATTTTTAAAAATTAAAAAAAAAAACGTTATTATTATTATTATATTTATTTTAAGACAACATAGTCCACAAAAACAACAATAAAGACTTATAGTTCTTTAATTACCCACTTATTTTTGTATGCCGTTAAAGGAAATGCATGACTGTTTAATAAGTGTGTAATTTATAAAGACATCTTGCAAGTCCTATGCTATGCTCATCATCACCGGCCTTCAGCAGTCCACTAATGGACTCATGTTTTATTAATATCGTAAAATGAAGTTGAGTGAATGACTGATTAACGAGAATGAATGGTATTTGCAGGTGATAGTGAACGAGCTGCACTCTCAGATCGAATCGCTGAACGACACCCTCGTCAAGATGCTAATGGCGCGCGATGAGCTGCACATGGGACAGGACTCTATGCTCGTCGATATTGAGGACCTGACGCGCTATCTGTGAGTCACTTACTATCCACACAAGTCATACGTTTTAAGACAATATCACTTACTGTCTGTCTATCTCTCTTTGCTCTCGAAAGTAAATTAGTAGTCTAATCTCTGACTGTTTGAGGTTACTAGGATTCAGTGCATTTGCTTGTCTACGATCTGTTTTGATACTTCTTAACAACCCAGGGGGTCTACTCCTTAAGGTTACACTAGTCAAAAATTCTTCCATACAAACGTAGTTTGGGGATTATTCCACTGTTTGACGATGTACGTTCAAAATAAAATGTGATATCAATTTGTCTCATCATTATCTAGGCCTGTATGGAAGCAAAAAAGTAAAAATAGAAAATATTTGAAAGTTATAAGCGTCGAAAGTTCCACATTTCGACACTAATTTTAACGCATTTTTGGGCGCAAATAAATACCATAAGAAGACGGAAAATTGCAAAACGGCCTCCATACAGGCATAGATTAGTAGTTCAACCATGCAAATAACTTTATTTTGAACATATAAATTTAGTAGTTTTTTCATGATATCTAGACAGCCAAAGGTCTGTTTATAAAATTTCGCGCGCCCGATTTCGTCCTAAATCATTATCCATTTCGCTACAAATTTGCAAAAGTGTGTATTCGTACGCGAATTAGCTTCCTATTGCTCATCAAAGCATCTATATCTTCCACACGTGTTGCCGGTTGATATAAAATGCATTTTAACCCCGCGCACAAAATAGTTCGTGCCGTCGACTAGTGTACCCTTAAGCACGATGTCCGTAGTTTCGGCCTTCGTTACGGGCGTTTCCTACTCCGTATCACCTACGGATGGATGATTCGTAAGGCGCAGGCCACACAGAAACGGCGTCGGGCGCGGACATGGCACGGGCGGCTTCCTATTCCATTCAAATTTCATACGAAATGCATGGAATAAAGCGCAATTTAGAACACACGGTATGTCGCTCGGACGTGGTTATGAAGCGCCATTTCGGCGCCCGCGCCTGATCAAATTGCACTTTATTTCCATGCATTTTGTATGGAATAGAAAGCCGCCCGTGCCATGTCCGCGCCCGACGCCATTTCTATGTGGCCTGCGCCTTATAGGGGCCCGAACTAAGAATGAATAACAACACAATTAGACAGTTGTACCTACTCTCGATGTGTTTTTCCTGTCCAAAAAATTTGACCGAACACTTGTTTTTTCACTCCGAAGTTTCGGCTTACTTTCGGACGGGTTCCGTAACTTCGCTGACGGAGATAGGGAGTAGACCCCCAGGATCATCTGTCTCGCAGAGCATGTAAGGAAAGACAAATTAGTGAAGCTTCGGCTGGGTCCTAATAATTTATAGCATATCTGGAATAATGTACCTTTCAAATAGTGAAAGAATTTTTCAAATAATTGTAGTGGTTCCAGAGATTACCCTAAACGTCTGAACAAAATCAAACGATTCGGGCTCTCTCTTTATAGATGAATAAGATAACTGCCTACTTCCAACCCCATTTTCTAAATAACGTGTAGGACATAAACTACAGAAGGACGTTCGAAGCTGTAGAAAGTGTCACACGCGTTCCACTTTCAATACATACATTTGAATGGAGAAATAGAACAAGGAATCATAATAAAGTGAACCAGCCTTTGAAAGCTTTTATGATTGCAGACAATGACATCACCCTATGCATAGTTAGTATTTCAGTAATATGGCAAAATGCCAAGGTCTGCGGAAAAAGAATGTTTACTTTTAATATTTTAATAATTATTATCTTAATTTATTTATTTTTCATTTTATTAATCTTATATGTAGATACAAAACTTACAATTTGCGCGATCCAAGTCTCGCAGACAATGAAATCCCGGAAAATGAGGCTGAAGAGGAAAAGCTCGATGTAACGCTCGATATTATTAACATTCAGTAGATAATTAGCACACATTAGTAACTGTATCATTTATTTAATGGGAATCCCCTTCGTGGCAATTTCAAGGCATATTTAGAATAGAATAGAATAGAATACTCTTTATTATGTACACCATATAAGTTACAGAAAGTATAGACGAAGAAAACATTGCACTGGGTGACACAATGGGCGGCCTTATCGCTAAAAGCGATCTTTTCAAGACAACCTTTGGATGGATTTAAAAAAAAAATAGAAGGAATGACAGTACTGTAGGTAGTCTTTGGTGTACTATTTATAGATAAAATAAAATAAATACATACGTATATATATAATAGACAAATATATACAGTAATAAGTATGGAACAAAACCATAAAAATCAAGAAATATAACTATTAAAGAGAGAGGTAGTGATTTTTTACCATTGTTTTAAAAATGGGCAGAGATTGAGCACGCCTTATTGACACGGGCAAAGCATTCCACAACCGCACCGCTTGAACCGTAAAAGATTTGTCGTAAAAGCTGGTGGAATGCATCGGCATCTCTAGTCTCAAGTTTTCCGATGACCTCAGATATCTATTATGTGTGTCATGAAGGAACTTGAAACGTTCTTTGAGATAAGAGGGGGTTGTAGGATTGTATAGAATACTATAAAGCAGAAATAAAATATGAGAATCCCGGCGAAGACGTATGGGAAGCCACTTGAGCTTTGTCCGAAATTCAGAAATGTGATCATTATTAGATATTTATATAAACTTACTTTATTATACACCAGAATATAGAAGAAAAAAAAATATACTTGAAACTAAAAAACAACACAGCAGGCATGTTTACGCATAAATTTTATTAGCATAATAATACCGTGACATAATAATACTTTGCCATAATTTGGAGTTGCATAAATTTTAAGGCATAATATTTTTTCAATCTGGAAAATAAAAAATTGGTGTTAAGTACTTACATTATTTATTATAATTTGGGAGCCGCAAACATGTTTGTTTTTGTATGAGTTATATCGTAAATATCATTATGTAACATTTATAACATTAGGCTTTATAAAATTATACTTCATTATTATTATGCCATAAGTATTTATGGCGATAGACATTATGACAAATCATTTATGCTTAATAATATCATGCGAGATGATCATTATGCTGAATTATGTTATGCCAATGTAAATTATTACTATATATTTTATGCTTATCACTAGTTAACCTTATTTAATACTTCATGCACACAAACGTACAGAGGATCATAATTGTTAGTTTTGACTTGTATGTCATATCATATTCAGTTGCAATAGTCTCATAATAATTCATAAAAAACTGCCAAATATAGTCTTATTATTCATGAATGCAACATCTCATTTTAGAATCTAACTAACTCTTCGTTCATTTTTCAGAGGCGTGAAAGAGCAGACTAAGAAAACCAAAGGCACTACAAAAACGGCTATGAGGAGGCTCACATCTTTAGTGCACAAATAAGTACACAATATTTTAACATTAGGCTTATTATAACTGCGATCTATCTATTTAGTACATACAATGGTGGTCACTGTAAGGCATTTATGTAACAGTGCGAAAGATAGATATTACGACAGAGTTCTGACATTGAGTCGCTCGTTTTAAGGTTGAATACACACGTGAGCAAATTAAAGTGAGATATGAGTAACGATTCGATATGCATGTGTCTTTATAAATACACTAACTACAGCAAATTCATTGTCGTTCCACATAGACATTTAAGTTAATAGTAGAAGTGAAAACGCTTTGTATATCGAATCGCTCTGTTTGATGCGCGTCAACATACGTAGCAGTTGATGTAAAGTTGTTGTACTGACTCACTGAACTACATTATAATATACGTTAGTCTGCTAGAAAAAAAGGTGTTTTTAAGATGCACTTTGTCCCTGAAAAGAATAGAACTCCGTGAACTATGAGTAGGTATAAAAACTAAAACTTGAAATCTCATTATTTTTAAATTGGTTGTACATCTATCTTCGCACTGTAAATGTTATTCTAAAATCCTATAATCGGTAATGTGGTATAATTTTTGTGACAGTTGAGGTAGTTAATTTGTTCAGGGTCGCGGTTGTCGGAGCCGAGGTAAATTCCGTGTGGCAACTATTACGAGAACGTTCCCAATGAAACTGATCGACGTTGCTCGGTTGTCGATACACTTGAGTGCATTTAATAATACCAATAAAAGAATGAGTTTCTTTGACATTTACTGCAGCTAAATTTACAATATTATTAAGTTAACTTGAATGAAGAAATTTTGAGAAAAAAATCTAGTTAGAACATTACATACAAATTGTTTATTTTCCTGTAGACCATGATTATAGAAAGTGAAGGCTACAGTTAATCAAAATATTCATCAGAAGAGTGGCGATGAGGTGGTAAGCAGACAAATAGACACGTCGTCGGCGCCGACACCGCGGCCCGATTGTTTACACTGCATGGTATTTCGTAACAGATGTTATTATTGCAATATATTTGTATATACTGGTTCTCTCGTTAGTAAAGTAACTCCGTCACAGTTCCCTATTATTATAAATGTGAATATCGGATCTACTGTATATTCAAATGATACATGTCCGCTTTAAATAGATACATATTATAACCCACCTAAATATTTATATTTTACAATATTATTCGCAGATTAGAAAAATATTTTTTCATAATAGTGCTCATTGTTAACTATAGATAATGCGTCTATGTCTTCGGGGTCAGGTAGAGGCTACCATAGCGGAATTTACTAACGTAATCTTACACAATAAAAAATATTATTTTTAAAAACCAACCGTAAGGATTACATTTATGTGTATCACTAAGGCCGGGTTTCTCACCGTAAATTATCGCAGAATTAATGAGACAAATTGTAAAGCACGCGTTATCTGCTGTGATTGGTTGAATGAATTTTCAACAGCAGATAACTGGCGATTATTCGTCGATTACGTTAACAGCCCGATAGTCGAGTGCTGAGAAACCGGGGGTAAAAGTGTAAAAAGCAATGCAAAATGTATACGGTTAAGGTTTTGAAAAAATAAGTCCCAGTTTGTGTGAGCGATGCAATTTTTAAGTTATTTAAAACCCCGCATGTTCTTTCAACGGAGACATAGTCGGTTACGTTTTTATAAACTAGTATACTCACAATATATACAGGTAGGCATGTAGAGATGCACATGCCGTCGATCATGACCAGTGATCTTATCGGAGGCTTGTAATGGATGTAGTTTACATACTAAATAACTAACGGAATGCAAAGCGACCGCCCGCGCCACCCGTGATTACCTCGTCAATACCTTCATAATTTACTACCTAACAAACTGGAATATTTCATTAAAATTCAATATCTATCACTTTTATCTACAGTAATATATCTAGACTAATTGTTGGTTACGATGTCTCATTTTTATAAATATTTATCGCACCTTCACTTCGTAACCGTTACTAAACGAAATTTTCACGAAATTGAGATATTAAATAAAATATAATAGAAATCTCAGAAATATCTCATATGTGTTCATTACTTTTTATTAAGAGGTAAATAGTAATGCAAAAATCGTAAATTAGCTATCCTGTAAAATTTAGTTTTTTTGTTTAGTAACGGTTTTAAAATGAAGATGCGTTATGTACAGAACTTTCAATTTGTTTAAAATGTGTCTTAGAGAATATATAAATTCTGCATTTTGACATTTTACATTCTAAATAAAACTATTAACTATATCACGGTATTTACATGAGATTTAAATGTTCAGAATATTTATATAATCCTAATAAATACTATTGTTAGGTAGTACGTTATTCACGTTTGCATTCCAAAGATATATTTCGCTGACTGGTTATTTGTTTGTAATATTTACTATCAAACATATAGTTCCATCAATCAGCAAATAGTTCACTATGGATCTTTCTTGCCTTATCCAAATAATTTAATCTCGCTATGCGCTAAGCAATTCGTCGGTGATACATAAACATATTCATATTATTATTACAATGTTAATTAGTTATGTATTTATGCCGTTATATGCTTGAGTATTTTGCGGAAATCATTAAAATTTAAATAACTGGCAACTAAATCAAACAATTAAATGCGATTATTCCCGATGTCCACCACTATGTTGGCCACCACTGGGGGACAGCGGGAAAACAAATAAAAATGATTCCCGATGTCCACCAAT
Source organism: Orthosia incerta (assembly GCA_948252205.1). NCBI lineage: Eukaryota > Metazoa > Arthropoda > Insecta > Lepidoptera > Noctuidae > Orthosia > Orthosia incerta. The sequence goes on from OX411754.1 coordinate 21,294,587, forward strand.
GGGGGACAGCGACACGGATTTTTTAATTATTCTCGTTGTCCTCCACTGGGGTCAGTGACACGGATTTTTAAACATTCTCTATGGCCACCGCTGGGAGACAATGTCACAATTCTGTTTCATTTTGTGTGTTTGTTTTTTTTATGTTTCACTTAAATATTTAAAAATATCATCATCCTATAAAACATAAAAAAAGCAAATAAACAAACAAAATGAAACAGAATTGTGACATTGTCTACCATAGGGAATGTTTAAAAATCCGTGTCACTGACCCCAGTGGAGGACAACGAGAATAATTAAAAATCCGTGTCGCTGTCCCCCAGTGGTGGACATGGGGAATAATTTTCAAAAGTTTTCCCGCTGTCCACCAGTGGTGGCCAACCTAGTGGTGGACATCGGGCATAATCTTTTAAATGTATGGATTCATTATTTCATCTCACATGTCTCACTCTTATGGTATTTAACTCATCGTGCAACTTAGGATTTCAAGTAAAATACTCAGTATTATAATGGCTCTACTTGTAATAGGTACTGACTGGAAAGACACCAATGTTATCAGTTTATATAAGTATGTATAGGCCTCTAAATTAAAACAAAGTGTATCATTAAAATAAGTTAATTCGTCGTGGTTTAATAGCTCATTGTTAAAAACGTTTTATTCTTCGGTTCTATTGTTTATTACTTGAGATCTCAAGTGTTATTCCTACTATTGTGTACCTATTGATATTAAGTATCTTTCTTACTTTTTTATGTAGTGGATTACTATGTAATATTATGTGTTATGGGGCATAGTCGTCTTCGGACTCTTTAGAATCTGAACTCGAACAGATTTTAAGGTGTAGAAGTAACAATTATGCCTGATGATAATTAGTTTTGCTGTGCTAGATTTAGTTACCATTATTGTTAGTTGTATTCTTTATAATTTCGTGCATATATCTTAGATATTTTTGTATGTACGAGGGCTATGACTTGTGTGCTATCACTTACATTACGGTCTCGCGGCTCATAATAAGTCGCTACATGTTAGGCCTGTTGGCCTTTCGTGATGATTTTGAAAGAATGATAAATACTAGCTACTTGATGCTAATTCTACTATTTAAAGCTTGTAATATTATAAAACGTAAGTTTTACATCTGCTATGAATAGGGAAGTCCTCGATGTTCCTTAACATTATTCATTAAAACATTTGTTTTTAAAAGAAGCCTTTTTTTCGTATTTTTCTCAGCAAACCCTTTCATTTGGTACCCATATCATGGCAGTGCACAAAAAATAACTAGTCCGCCATCTTGGGCCGTCCGCCATATTGGATTTAGAATGACGTCACTTACCTAACCATGCATTGTCATCCAAACTAAACGTGTATGCAAAATTGCATCTTAATCGGTAGGGGATAACTGCTTTAAAATTCAGTTGCAAGATTTGACCCGAACACACTTATACATACATAGATTGTACGTTAAATAAAAGCTTGTAAAATAGAAGACATTCTTGAGCTATGTTGTATCTTCTATTCAGAACATGTCCGACATCCATAAAATACCCTCAAACATTACCGTGATGTAGGTGATGGTACAATACAAAATGTATCAATATAGGCCCTATGATAATTATTATGTTACCTTAATACCTTTTTCTCTAAATTGTTTACTACAAGCATACTATTCGCATTTATTTACCTAAATGTTATTCACTAGGTTTAAATTTTAAATTAACACTTGAAGTAATTATATATATCATTAATGAAATGTTGGAAATAAGTATAGCATTACAAAATTATAATAATGCAAATGTGCACCTTAGCCGCACTCCAGTATATGTTAGCAACGTTTCGTAAGTTACGCTATTTTATTGAACAATACAACAAATTTATGTATGTATTGTAATATATTTTTATAATGTTAACGGGCGTAGCAGCAACAAGGTGAATTTGACAGGTCGGTAGTACTGGTGTTTCTTTAAACATCACGAAGTGGATGGTTGTTTTTAGGGTTCCGTACCCAAAGGGTCCAAACGGAGCCCTATTGCTGTCACTCACGCGTCCGTCTTTCTGTTGCGTCATCTGTCACACATTTTGTTCCGAAGAATTTTTTAACTTCCCTTTGTTCTATGAACTTGAAATTTGGTGATAATGTTTATTATTACGTATATTTTACTAACAAATACCAACATATTGATAAATCATATTTTTCTTTGGTACGGAACCCTAAATGTGTAAAGTCCGACACGCACTTGGCCAGTTTTTAATTACTCACTCACTGTATATTACTATATTTTTATGACCATTCAACACAGGTGCACTTGAACTCATTCAAAACATTAATACAATGTATTCATCCTGTTTGCAAATGTTATTCTGATATCTTCTTTAAACCTGATTCTTATGACAATTTTATGTCTCATAACAAGTGTGTTAAAAGCTCCATTGACGTTAAAGAATTGTAAAATCTAATTAAACGTCGTTTCAAGAAAACCACTACTTTTATCTTGGGATCCATTAATTGAATGGTGAAAAAAGTACATTTTGAAAAAAAATGCATATATTATTAACAAAAAGGACAGACTATATTTTACTGATAAACTATATTTTTTGATAATCTGGAGACGGCTAATATTATGAGCTGAGTTTAACACATCAATATGCGATAGTTTCCAACATTTTTGATATGGCAACTTACAAATTTGTACTCTTTTAGTATTAAATTTACAGGGAATTAATATAACAGCTGAATTAAACAGAGCTTTCAACGGCTGAATATTTTATTAAACTTATGAAAGGTTTTACTTATGATTAATTATTCGTCAACTTACTATGATAACCTTTTTGTTCTCTTTTGTTTTTCTTTGTTCTTCAATAATTATGTTTCCCACTGGTGTTGGACTCGCAGAGTAGACCGTCTACCGACGTTCGTGGTAAGACACAAGAATGCTTGGCGTGCTTATTGTCAACTCTTACCGACATGTGATAAAATATTATTGAATATTCTAAATAAACGGGAAAGTGTTAATATGGACTTTTATTTTCTTGACTACCTACCAAATGCTTGAATTCAGTTGAACCCAACGCGGAATAATAATAGGCTGCAAACACCGATAACTGCTATCAGCCAGTGTTTGTCAGCCGGCGTGATGATTAAGGGAAATAAAATATCATCAAGTCGGACACGGACTTACCGTCGAGTTGTCCGATTGAATTCTTCAATCAGAACTCGACGAATAAGTGAATTTTACATCGAAAGGCTTTCGAGACGTAGATAACATAGCGTAATGGAATGCTGATAATGTATCTTAGGTAGCCTCCACCTAGGCTGTCTACGAAAGCTAAATAAATGGTAAATAAATAATATAAAGAGTCTTGAATTAATGACCTATGTCCCCTGGATGGGGCAAAGGGCGTTCACAGAGTACTCTTACATCGCGATCGGTCTTGAGCTTCACGCTTCACCTCACTCCACGTCATACCGATGCTCGTCGCTTCTGCGACGTCAGGTTTAACGGGGACGGCCACGCTTTCTTTTGCCTAGGGGATTCTAATCCAACGCTTGCTTCGGTATATGATCAGAATCCCTTCGCAGCGTGTGGCCAATCCAACACGTCGCAACAATGCGACGCTTGATCTGGCGGTCAATCGGGCTCTCGTGGTATTTCTCCAATAACACCTCTACGTTGGTGATGGTCTCGGGCCAGTAAATGCCGAGTATGCGAAGACAGCGATTGACGAAGACTTGGATCTCGCGTGAGATGTCTTTTGTGACCTTCCACGTTTCGCACCCGTAAAGCAGCACGGATTTGACATTTGGCCCGATGATTTTGAGTTTAATCCTTCGGGTCAGTTTCCGCGATTGCCAAACAGGTCGCAGCTGGCGAAGGTAGCTCGTGCTTTGGCGATCCTTAAAGCGATGTCCGCTTCACTACCTCCAGTTTCTGACACGACGCACCCGAGGTAAGTAAACTTGTGGACGCGTTCCACTGCCTCTGTGCCAATCAACAACGACGAAGTATTCTTCACACCACATCTCATCTCTTGGGTCTTCCGAAGGTTTATTTTAAGTCCCGTTTCTGCCGCTTCCTGACTTGAAACTTTAAATTTTGCTTGCATGTCAGCGTGGGTATGACTCAGCAGGCATATGTCATCGGCGTAATCCAAGTCCTCTAAAACGTTGCATAATCCCCACTCTATCTCGCGGGTTTTGATGTCGAAAATGCGAAGCAAAATCCCGCCAAGAACCACTAGAAAGTGGAGCGGTGAAAGAAGACAGCCTTGGCGGACACCTGCGTGTACTGCTATGTCATCCGAGATGAGGCCGTCGTGAGTTACTTTACTGGAGTAGGTAATTCTTGTATATACCTACTCTCCATAAGACGGAGAATTTTCGGTGGCACTCCGATGCCCATTAGGCGGGACCAGATGCTGGACCACTTCAGCGTATCAAATGTCTTTTCAAAATCGTGAAAGGTAAGATAGATATATTATTTATTTACCAACAATTCATTGGTTATCTGTCGGTTTTGCTCTGATTAGTAGATCTTCCATAACGATTCCAAAAATAATATTAGTTTATTTCAGACATTGCCACCCATATTATTAAAAATCAAAGGTAGGTATTTATTTCAATTGGGCCATTAAGCGGCACTTTTGAACGTTAGAAATTAAATATTACAAGTAATAAAAATTGTTTCTACCGTGCATTCGGAAAAGTAGCTTGTTATGGAGAAGAACGCACAAGAAACTCCATACTTTATCTTTAAAAAAAATTAAATGTTTTACAATCTTAAAGTACATACTATATTATATATTAATAAAGCGTTAGTGACACGTAAAATAATTCACTTGATAAATAGGAACATGGTTCTCACGTATTTACAAATATTGCTTATATAGGTAAATTACCTAATTCAACAACAACGGAACAGTGTGCGAGTCAAATTTTTTTTAAACAAAAAAATTAAAAAATAAAGCGTTACTATAATGAATATACTACAAATTAAACAGTTTGATTTTGTCTACACTAAGGATTGCCCTTTGATTAAAATTACAAACATATAATAAAAATATATGTGCTTAATAAATTAGTAAGTAACCCATACCATCCCACACCAAGAGAGCCAGAATAAATGCATCCGTTAAATTGGAAAGCACATACATATTTTGTCGCCCTCAATACGGGTATATGTGCATTAGGGAAACACAGCAGATACGGGATAATTTTTATGCTACCACACGTGAATAAAACGACGCCCTGAGCTTCCTCATGAGCACAAAGCAATCGTTAACTCTGCTCTCAGCAAACATGTCTGTTGCACTATACCGCCAGGAGGTTATAAGCTATTGTTACAAGATAGGGCAACGCCATCTAGTGACGAGTAGAAGAATTAAGTAGTTACTAGTGGCGCCATCTAGTATCGAATAGCGGAACTAATCTTCTCGTGTCGAATGGAATTTTCCAGAATGTTCGAACCGAACATTCTGGAAGTTTCTAGTCGCTTCGGGAACAGTGAGTTCGAAAGTCGATTGTTCTGGAAGTTTCTCGAATTATCTAGAACAGTGTGGAACGTTCTAGAAACATCTTCGGTGCTATATAAAGAGCGGTCGGGTTCGTCGTGAGACAGTTTCGATTCGGAAGCGACACAGAGCGATCAGAAAAGGAAAATAGTGCGAAGTAATAGAATTGTTAAAGAAGTGTTTTTGTAATAAAGTGTGATTAATTAAAGTCTGCTGTTTCAATAATTTATCCCTGAGCCCCAGCTCGTAACAAATTGGTGTCAGAAGTGCGGGATAAATTATGCCGGTTCTACCAAAGGAAGAAACGGAGGGGATGCGCACCAGAAGTCAGCGCCAGCAAGACGTAGACCAGACGCGCTTTGGAGACGCTCCCTCACCATCATCAAGTGGACAACGAGACTCTGCGACTGCAGCAGCTCCCGCTCAATCGCCGGTGACCCCTGACCTCGCCACCCTTATGGCTTTTATGCAGGAGCAGGCCCGCCGCTTGGAAGAGCAGCTGCAGCGTGACAAGGAGGAGCAGGCTCGCCGTCAAGAGGAGCAGGCTCGCCGCATAGAAGAGCAGCTGCAGCGCGACAAGGAGGAGCAGGCTCGCCGTCAGGAGGAGCAGGCTCGCCGTCAGGAGGAGCAGGCTCGCCGTCAGGAGGAGCAGGCGCGGCGCTTGGAGGAGCAGCTGCAGCGCGACAAGGAGGAGCAGGCTCGCCGTCAAGAGGAGCAGCTCTTGGTGATAAAGGACCTCCGCGGAGCCATCGGGAAGGAGATGAAAGAGGTAAAGGACCAGGTCCAGCAGCAGGAAATCCGCATCGCCGAGTTGGAGAAGATTGTTCGTGGGCTCACATCTGGGGGAGGAGCCGTGGCAGCTGCAGTAGTTGCGCCCTCGCCGGGTGATTTTAAAGTGCCACTATTCGACGGGTCTTCGTCATGGTCTGCCTACAAGATACAGTTCGAGGCCGTCATGAAATCGAATAGGTGGACCAAAGAACAGGCCTTGACTGCTCTAACCTTGGGTCTTCGCGACCAGGCCTTGACTGTGTTAGAGGCACTTGGACAGAACTTTACTTTCGAGAAGCTTCTGGAAGCATTGGAAGCTAGATACGGCGACGCGCACCTGGAACATGTGTTTCGCGCCCAGCTGAAGGTTCGATCGCAACGTGTTAGTGAAACCTTACAGCAGTGGGCTTTGAAGGTGGAAAAGCTGGTACGAAAAGCTTACCAGTCGTCACCTGTCCTTATCGACGGGAACCTCGTACAGGCGTTCACGGATGGGATACGCGACCTGGAGGTTAGGGCTGCCGTAAGGCTAGGCCATTTTAAGAACCTTAAGAACGCCCTAGCCTACGCTTTGGAGGTGGAAGCTGTACGACGGGACGATCGAGTTCATCGCATAAGGGAGGATGTGTCTTCACCCCGGTGCTATAGCTGTGGAGAGAGAGGCCACATCCGGTTGAGCTGCCCGAAGCGAAGGAGCCCCCATTGTGGAATTCAGTTACCAGCAGCAGGAAAACCGGTAGACGCCAGGACTAATTGGCGGTTGGTAGCTGGTGATGGAAGAGCCCCAAGGAACTCGATTTCACAAATTGTGTGTGAGTCACAATCATGTGAAGGGAACAAAACACCACACGGAAATGCAGATGCTCTCTCGCGTAGATCGTGCTCCAATCAATGTAAGCCCTGTGCCAGGCAAGAGGCTGAGCAGGTAACATTTGTGAGGATGTTGAGCACGGATCTTAGCGAAGATTGGAAGGGAATCTTGCAGAGTGCTCAGCAAAATGACAGTGACATAAAACCGATTCTCGAATGGAAGAAATTAGGAGCTCCGAGGCCTCGGTGGAGTGATGTTGCAGCAATGAGTTCCATCACCAAGAGTTATTGGGCACAATGGGAAAGCTTGGTTATCCAGGATGGAGTTCTGTGCAGGAAATGGGAGAATGCTCGCGGTGACCAGTGTCATCTACAAATGGTCGTACCTAAAGTTAAGGTGCCGGAGGTCTTACAGCTCTATCACAATGAAAGTTCAGGGGGTCACATGGGAGTTAAGAGGACTTTAATCAAGATCCGAGAACGATTTTACTGGATCCATTGTCGAGAGGACGTTGAGGAATGGTGCCGCAAATGCACAAATTGTGCGGCTGTGAATGGACCACAAACTCGAAGCAGAGGGGCACTAAAGGTTTACAATGTTGGTGCACCGTGGGAACGAATAGCATTAGATGTTGCGGGACCATTTCCGGAAAGCCAAAGCGGGAACAAGTACTTCTTGGTCGTCATGGACTACTTCACAAAATGGCCGGAAGTGTTTGCAATCCCTAATCAAGAAGCCGTTACGGTGGCTGATAAGTTAGTTCACGAAGTGTTTTGTCGGTTTGGGGTACCCTTGGAAATCCACAGTGATCAAGGCCGGAACTTCGAGTCAGAAGTGTTCAAGGAGACGTGTCGTGTGATGGGTGCTCACAAAACCAGAACTACTGCTTATCATCCACAATCAGACGGGATGGTTGAACGATTCAACCAGTCACTAGAGAGATATCTTGCAAAGGTTGTGGAAAACAGACAGAAAGATTGGGACAAACACATTCAACCATATCTCATGGCATATCGCAGTGCTGTTCATGAAACCACAACAGTAACACCAGCTTTTGCTAATTTCGGCAGAGAACTACGATTACCTGCAGATCTCATCACTGGCATCCCACCTGAGTCTCCACGCAGTATAACAGATTATGCAAACGAACTACGGAACAGGATGAATGATGTATATGAGCACATCAGAGAGACAGGTCAACAGATGTCTGAGAGGATGAAGACTCGCTACGATCGGAAGGCGAACAATAAGGGCTTCGATGAAGGATCACTGGTATGGTTACATAACCCGGTACGCAGCAAAGGAAAATCGCCTAAATTGCAAGCAAAATGGGATGGACCATATCGCGTAGTTACCCAGATTAATGACGTCACCTACCGAATTCAAAAGGGACCCCGAGGTGCATCAAAGGTCGTTCATGTGGATCGGTTGGCCCGTTATCATGGGTCTAACGATGCTCGGGACGAGCATGTCTAAGAGGGAGGCAATGTTACAAGATAGGGCAACGCCATCTGGTGACGAGTAGAAGAATTAAGTAGTTACTAGTGGCGCCATCTAGTATCGAATAGCGGAACTAATCTTCTCGTGTCGAATGGAATTTTCCAGAATGTTCGAACCGAACATTCTGGAAGTTTCTAGTCGCTTCGGGAACAGTGAGTTCGAAAGTCGATTGTTCTGGAAGTTTCTCGAATTATCTAGAACAGTGTGGAACGTTCTAGAAACATCTTCGGTGCTATATAAAGAGCGGTCGGGTTCGTCGTGAGACAGTTTCGATTCGGAAGCGACACAGAGCGATCAGAAAAGGAAAATAGTGCGAAGTAATAGAATTGTTAAAGAAGTGTTTTTGTAATAAAGTGTGATTAATTAAAGTCTGCTGTTTCAATAATTTATCCCTGAGCCCCAGCTCGTAACACTATATTGTAAACGAAGTTATGTTGGGGTGCAAGAAAGGATCCTCCCCGAGTGACGTACTATCCCACCTTTGCTACGTCCGGCGCACCCTGGGCTATCTACTTCTGCCGTTTGACTAATCCTTTTACCACGATGGCAAACACAATCCGGCCCCTCTCAGAGCCAAGCAATCCTCTCATCAAACCAGCCCTGTGTGTAATCTCGATCAACATCGAAGGGTTCTCTCAGGATAAGGCAGAAACTATTTCTGATTCAGCTCGTAAAGACACACTGTGACATCTTATGTGTTCAAGAGACACATCGGGATTCCACGCAGGTAAGGGCTCACATTCCTACAGCCTTATTGCGTAATAAAATGAAAGACGCGATGTGGATTTCCGTCTATGTGATTGGTCGATTGTTCATACTATTTGCCCTTTGCCTTGTCGAATTCATTATGCAATAAGGTTGCTGGACTATCACTTTTATCGCCGAGATCTGTCACGCGAAGCACGATAACTCACGTGTTTGCTTTTTGCTGCTGCGTAAGTAGGTATTGTCTCCACAAGATGTTTTAATGCTGTCAATATCGAAATTATCACACTGAACCTCGGTAACTGTACTGTTACATCTGTATATAGCTCCCCGGCATCGATCAATTCACTCAACTCGCCTGATTTCAACACTCATCGAACACAAATAGTTGTTGGTGACTTCAATAGCCAATAAATTTGGGCGCAAGGTTGGCGCAGTGGTTGAGCGATTGACTGCTGCGCTGCGTGTCGCGGGTTCGATTCCCGCACGGAACAAATATTTGTATGATCTACAAATAGTTGTCCCGGCTCTGGGTGTTTGTGTATGTGAGTTTATATGTTTGTAATCGCACCCACGACACCGGAGAAATTCCTAGTGTGGGGCAAACTTTAAAAAAAAATAGCCATAGCACCAGCTCAACGCTCAACGAACTCGGACCATAGTCCCCCATCCAAAATACCTTGGCATCACTTTGGATAGGTCCTTCAACTTCAAGAAAAATTGCGAGAATGTTAGGCGGAAGGTGACTGCTAGGAACAAACAACCTGCTTCGTCGTCCTACATCTACCGGATGGGGAGCGTCTCCCCAGATCCTGCGAACAACTGGAATGGCGCTTTGTTTTTTCGCTGGCGAATATGCCTGCACAATGTGGAGCCGCTCCGCCTACTCCAACTTAGTGGATATAGCACTGAATGAGACATTTGTACTGGTTGCCTTAAACTAACCCCAATACGAATGTTGTACCCACTTATCGGTGTAGCGGCCCCGGAAATTCTTAGGACTGTGGGAATCCGCATAGAAAGGACAAAGCAGGAGGATGACTCACGCCACCTAATGTACAATTAGGAGGCTCTACAGTCGGAAGAGTTTTCTTGGCTGCGTAAATCTGTTGCCGTTGGATGAAAGTACCAACTCGGAGAGGTGCGAACTTTGGCGAGAGAAGTTAAAACCTCCTGACTACTTCATCGAGCCTTCGGATATCCTTCCGCCTGGGCACACGTCTCCCTGGCATATCTGGAAACCTAAAACAGACTCGGGTCAGCCGTAGCAAAGACAATCTCCACAGGGAGATCGGATGGTTCCGATCTTCGGTGTTTGTGCGGCGTCTCTCCGCAGACTATAGAACACTTTTTATCTTGCTCTGCATTGTTGCGTGCTCAGTTTCAGTCAGCGGATGGCTTTGCCTTGGCCGAATACTGGGCCAGGCAAAAGACATTGCTAAAAAGTTTGTCAACGACACGGCACTATTCATAACGAACAGACATTGACAAATGCCCAATATGCGTAGGCAATATGCTAAAAACTATTGAAATAATTAAATTGACCAGGCTATCTGAATATGCCTATTGGGCCGACGGACTAATTGCGTACCGAAGTGAATTCGGCAAGGCAATCGACCTATCACATGGGAGATGAAAGACGCGATGTGGATTTCCGTCTATGTGATGTCGATTGATGGGTGAAGATGATGTCTTTTGCCTTACCTACTGAATTCACTTACGCTATTAGGCTGCGGGTAAAAAAAAAAAGTTTTTTTTAAATTATTTTAAGTTGACATTGATTTTATCTATACTTAATATTATAAAGAGGAAAGATTTTTTTGTTTGTTTGTTTATTTGTTTGTACCGAATAGGCTCCGAAACTACTGTACCGATTTGAAAAATTCTTTCACCAATAAAAGCTACATTATTCCTGAGTGACAAAGGCTATTTTTTAAGCCCGAAAATGGGTCCTGTGGGGTGGTCCACGGGAGCGAAACCGCGGGCAATGGCTAGTATAGTATATGTAGAATAGGTAAGTACGATTACTATTTAAGCAACAAAGTCCACTTTTTCTGTCTGCAGGGTCTAACAGCTAAAGTAACCTAACATGAAGGGTTCTGAGTTCGCTCACTTTGCTCGCTCGCTTCAGCTCCCGTCATCCCCTTCGAACGCTTCGCTCGCTCTTGGATTAATTGACCATAATGATCGAATATGATTCATTGCCTACCTGCACCTACATTGTGATTTGATTCATAATGCCCGGGCATTAATACCTTGGGCGCAAATAAATCGAGTCACTTCCTTTTTTACACATTATGATTATTATTACCGAAATAAAAAAAGGAGACACGGAGCTCCAAAGTTAACCAGTTATTAAGAATATTTTTTATATAAGAATATGTTTTACTACCCTACTAAATTTTCAATCAAAATTACCATTTTTGCTTTCAGAGCCAATAATTTATCATTCAATAAGGTTATTATTTAATAATTACCCTCAATATATATACACTCTACGTGTTCTCGTACCATAGTCGACTTGTGTAGAACAACTGAACAATGAAAGGATTGTCTATTCAACCTGTTTCTTCGTTTTCAGAGTGAGGCTTAGCAAAACTGCAAAGTACCTTTAATCTACCTTACAGAACGTGTCTGCCTGTTCAAACTCGTTCTATTCAAAGCGGTTTATGACATTTTCATCCGCTTGGCGGCAGAAATACTCAGACACGAAGATAGATGGCACTATCTTTCTTACCTTCCTATCCCAAGAGTATGTTGGCGATTTCCAAAATAATTTTGAAGGTTTTCCTTAGGCCGGCCGGTCGACTTTTAGAAAATTCCGTGGGCGCCATGGTATCTAATGATTTCACACTGTTTTTTCAAAGGAATATCCTAACAAAAACACTTTGTTTAAATTGGTTAGCAAGAGAATCATATGCGGGTGAAGCAATGGCGGGAAATGCACAGACGGCAGAAGCCTGGGCGGGAGATTCACAGCTGAAAGATGTACAGCTGGGAGAAGCACGTAGGAGAAAAGCATAGTAGGTATATTAATCTAGGTAGTACCTACAATGTAAGTAGTTTATTGTTGTTACTTGCATGACCGGCATGTAAAACATAATTGAATAAGTATACAAAACACTAATTAGCAACTAATTTCGAAACAGGATCTCAAGTAGGTACCTTCTCAGGTTTTATTCAATTTCCTAACTACTTCCATTTAAAAACACTGAACATTACAAATGCATAAAATAAACACTTAAACAAACACTATCTACTTATCTCTGTGCGGTGTCAATTCCTACAATTCTTTAAATTGTTTCTCGGTGTCAAAACCATGGCTGACCCCAAATTGAAACAGTCACCTGCACGCCCAGGTGCGTACGCGCAATTAATATCATCCTCTAATAATAGACACACCTCGCAACAATAATTTATTTGTTTTATTGTCTTTATCGCTAGCGAAGAATTCGACACGTAAACCTAAAATACATTGTTTCCTCCGTTGCGAAATGCTATTGAAAATGTTCCTATTTATTGGACCACTTCTTTATCTTAATTGAAAATATAGAGAGATATTGAAATGGTTTTATTTTGTAGGGTGTATTAATTGTGTGAATAAACACATTTGCAATCTTATCATTGTTTATTGGGCATCGGCAGTTTGGGGCAAATTAATTTCCTGTGGGAACTAGTATCGCATCAACATCGCTGTCCTCTGCTAAGTGTTTTTTGAGTGGACTTTTACCTATTAGTTTAACCTATCTATAACATTAATTTCAAAGGTTAATATAATAATTATTTTCGTAAATTGGTTTGAAATTAAACTGCTTTTAATTATATATTGCTAATATTACGTTTGCGGTGCATTTGGTCCGTCTACCGACTCATAATGTCCATGTGTCCCCAATATGTCCTTTGATTAGCTAAGTGCCCACGTATACGTACACGAGTTTGATTCAACGTCTGATTAGTGAGTGCGTCATGTGTTTTATTTATAACCGTCGAAGCTGTTAAAGTTATCGTGGAAGTGATCGGTTCGGTGTGGTTCGGTGGAGGAGCATGCAAATCACCGCACTACGCCACGAGGCGGCATGCGGGTACCTACAGTGGCACCACAACCGTGGGGAGGCATGGCTTACATTTACATTTATTTTTAAATTAAATTATTTTGTAAATTTGCATTGTTATGCAGTTTTGGATACCATCAGAGCTACTGATACACATTGTAAGAAAGTACTACTTTATAATGGATTATCTGCCGCCTGCGGCTCCCCGCGTGGTTTTAGTACTTCGCCCAATATCTTTATAAACCCTACTAGCCTCTGCCCGCGGCTACGCCCGCGTTCAAAATAAAAAAAAAATGCTCCAGTCGCCACCAAACTTTACAGGATTACCCGCTGCGTCAATCTAAAGATTCTATGAAAATGTCAATGAAATCGGTCCAGCCGTTTCGGAGTCTATAAGGATCATACATATATACTTTCTTTTTTATATATATAGATAGATAGATGTGTTATTCTGATGTATTAGCTATATTTCTGTTAAGTTTCATCAAAATCCGTATCATGCAAGAGTAACAGACATCCATTCATCCATTCTCACAAACTTACACGTTTATAATTTTACTCATATTTAACATTAGCTATGTCTTTGTATAATGAGGTGCTGCATTACATAAATTAGTAGTCAATGTAATCTGCTCATTAGATTTTAATAGAAAAGCAATTATTTCTTTTAAACGGCTACGAATGCGAGTGCTATCACCAGTGCCGTAAATAGGGCGGTGCCACCGGTGCCCAGGCACAGGGCGTAGACTCTGGGGGGCGCAAGAATGGCCAGACCAGGCAGGACTACACTTTTTTCGGTTTGCTCCTGATAAGTTCCCGCTGCGCCCCTAGTGCTCGATTCCAACACATACGTACCTACAAATTATACCTAATCTTGCAAATACTTTCGAATAAACGTTTTTCACCAATTCATACTTAAACGCAATTTATACTTAATATGCTACCTTCCGTAATCAAAACTCTACCATACCAAGTACTTACAATTTAATTTGCAGTTTACTGAAACTTTGCAGGGTGTTATTTTATTATAGAAGTATGAAGACCATAGTGGCCCAAAAATTAAATCTTAAGGGTACACTAGTCGACGGCACGAACTATTTTGTGCGCGGGGTTAAATGCATTATATATCAACCGACAACACGTGTGGAAGAGATAGATGCTGTGATGAGCAGTAGGAAGCTAGTTCGCGTACGAATACACACTTTTGCAAATTTGTAGCGAAATGGATAATGATTTACGACGAAACCGAGCGCGCGAAATTTTATAAACAGACCTTTGGCAGTCTAGATATCATGAAAAAACGACTAAATCTATCTGTTCAAAATAAAATTATATGCATTGTTGAACTACTAATCTATGCCTGTATGGAGGCCGTTTTGCAATTTTCTGTCTTCTTATAGTATTTATTTGCGCCCAAAAATGCGTTAAAATTAGTATCGAAATGTGGAACTTTCGACGCTCATAACTTTCAAAGATTTTCTTTTTTTACTTTTTCCCTTTCATACAGGGTTAGATAATGATGAAACAAATTGATATCACTTTTTATTTGAACGTACATCGTCAAACAGTGGAATAATCCCTAAACTACGTTTGTATGGAAAAAAAATCGACTACAAGTTGTTTGAGTTTTAGTGAGTGAGACACAGTGGGTGGTATAATAGGCGAAGGGTCCACTTAACATTGCCCACATCAGTTCTTTAAATAAATAGATTTTTCTTCAAAAATATTAGAAAATTGATCCACCAACACCAAGGTCCTTGTGCTGCATTAAAAAAAAAAAAAAGTAGGCCTATACATAGCATTATCCTAGGGTACCTTTATTATCTGAAAAAAATAAGGGCGCAGTTATAGAAGCTCGCACAGTCCGCAGAAAAGGCTATTTACGGCACTGGCTATCACAGCAGCTTTTATAATTTTGTCGTAGAAGTATGAAATAATTTTATTTTTGTTGGTCTAGCTGTCGCAATCACTACTGCAGAACATGAGGTCCTGGGTCGCTAAAAGTGTTATTTGGTTTTTCCATCGTGTTCCAAAATTTAGTTCAAATAAATGTCACTAGATGGCGCGATATGCTTTGTTATTGAATTGTGTGTAAAATTAACATTTTCTATAATTGATCATAAAAATAGTATGTTCTTTTATCAACTCTCCTAAGCACAAAATTATGCAATATTGGGCTCTTTATCAATCAACCAATTTTTATTTTATTTTACATAGGCGTACATGGACACTTATAAAACGTCGACAAAAGGTGCACGGTTCGGGTTAGTCGTTTCCTATGGAGAAGAACCGGCAAGAAACTCCGTGGTTACTCTTTTAAAAAAAATTGTTTTTACAATATTTCCATGTTACAGCATTAATACTTGGATATGGGGGGACAACGTAGGCCCGACAATAAGTCGTACGAAATTAAAAAAACAAACAAATAAAATAATGTAAAACGAAATAAAAAGTTAACAAATGTTAACAAACATCTAGAAATGTAGAAAGCCTACAATGTTCACACATTCACAATCGGTAAAAGAATCTATACAAAGGTAAAAAAAAAACCAAATAAAAATAAAAAAAACACAACACTAAATTTAACATGTGGCACAAATACTGTTATCAGTGCTGTAACTATTCTTAGCAAAGGGCTATAATGATGATTGAAAAATATTTTAAAAAGTCTAATTAAAAGTTCACATTTCAAAAATTATTTGAACGGCTCATTTAAAATTGATTCAAATATATTCTGAGCATGCCACTCGATTTTTTAAAGTTGTGCATTTTGGTGCAATGAAACTGTAAAAACGTGCATAAAAATTCTCTTAAAAAACTGTTTTACTTGCAACTCGCTGTTAAGACGATCTATAGCCGTGGAACGGAACCAAACGCGATGGCAGTACTTATAAAAATAATCATGTTTATCGGACGAAAAATGCTAGTTACGTCGGCACGGTTTCTTTGTATGGGATGAGGCATCTGTATGCTAGTATTATATTATCTGTGGTAGCGGCCTGAAGTCTGGATATGTGCCGGGTTGATGGCTATATGCTCGCCACAATTTTTTGAAACTTAAATGCCGAATTGTGGGTGTACCTAAGGGCGGTTACCCACCACTTCCGATCCGTGTCCGTGTTTTTTTTTCCGAAGTGGCCTTCTTGTAGGAAAGCTTATGCACTACGTCCGAAATCTATCCGTCATAGTTCAGAACATTTTGAACTTGGAACTCAAATCACGGACACGGACCAGAAGTGCGTAACCGCCGTAAATGTGCACGTCTGCCTAACCCTTCGTGATATACAGAAGTGATGTTATGTGTATTTATTTTTATTGATATTCACATTTGGTTCTGGTTTGTCGACAAACGGCAGCAGATTTTATATGTTTCTTCAATCCACTTATATATATATATATATATATATATATTATATACTTTATTGTACACCACTTAAATAATTACAGGACAAAACATTTATAATGATAAGTGTACAATGGGCGGTCTTATCGCACAGGGCAATCTCACTTATGTATGTAGTGTCGCAATAATTACTGTAATGGTGGAGTTATCACTTAGTATATTCTCACAAATAGAAACATTTCAATGCCTGTAAAACAATCACATCACACTAATATTATAAAGTCAAAAATTTGTGAGTGTTTGTATGTTTGTCTCTTTCATGCAAAAGCTTTAACGGATCTGGATGAAATTTTGCACAGAGATAGAGTATAGTCTGGAATAGCACATAGGATACTTTTTATCTCGCGAATATGTTCCCTTGCCATAATTTTCGACATACACGCGGGCGAAGTCGCGGGCAGAAGCAAGTATTCCATAAAAACAGAAAAAAAACAATCGTATCATTACTCGCTATCAGTTTTCACTACGTTTATTATCTAAGAAATGGCACGAGTGGCATTATCTTATTTAGTTATTAGAAAGATACCCAATTATCATTTATTTGCAAACTTTATGGCAAGCAGATAGCTCTAGCGATAGCTCTTATTGATATTACGAAAGGTGTTTAATAATTGAACATTGTAGGCATATGTAATCTATAAAAGAAATGCAGAGCTTTTTTTTCAGGAAAGATATCGATCGATGGCTTATTTAATCAAGGTACATAACCAATTTCTAAATAGACTAACCCTTTATTCTAAGTCATTTTGACTGAGTTAGTGGTTCCACTCCGTATAAGTTTTCTACAATAAGACTTATAGTCAAAATCAGCATTGTTTGGAAAAATTCTATTTGCTGTAATTTATGTAGTACTAGCAGTGCCCGCGGCTTCGCTCTCATCATCTGTCTACCAGCCCTACCCTACTTACCTTCCTGTCTACCCTACTTACCTACCTTAGGTAGGTAGGTAAGTAGGGTAGACAGGAACCCTACTTACCTACCTACCAATTTGTTTTCTATAGTCATCATTCTTCCGCGGAGAATTTTAACATCGCCATTCAGAAAATGACTTCAAATGCACAACGCCATCTATCGAACACCGAGTTCAACTGTCCGAGTACCTGAATTGCGTGTGTTGTGATAATTTTACTTCTTGAACACTTTAAATTCATCAAACTTTTGATAGCGTGAACCGATTGCGATGAAACAAAAACTAAATAATTCTTCAAGTTACGCACAATTTTTATTTATAAAAGGTATTTAACTACATTGGTTTCGTACATTTAACGTGATGCGTGTACAAATAACCAGACAAACAGACAAAAATTCCAAAAGTGCCGAAAATAGGTTCGGTTGGTTATCCTTTAACACACTGGCTATTTTTTTGGAAATATTTTTGATGAACAAAATTTTTTTCTACAGGTTTATTATATGTATTGATGATGATTGGAGATGAGAATTAAGTTAAAATATCTATCTCAGGTATAGACTGGAATAAATATAGGATAAACTCAAGTGGTGCTATTTTTCCACTGCCACCCTAGCTTCAAGCTGTAGAGTTCAATGTCAGCCGTAGGGTCGCCGGTCGCGCCGCGGTCGAGCCATACGGGCGACCGATGACGTGCTCACATTGTTATTGTTTGAAAACCTCGTTGACACCGCACATCTCCATGAAATATTACCCACAAAAAAAAGCAATTTGATAAATTTTGCACGCTTAAAATTGGCTATGAGCTATAATCCGTGTAGGGTGAAGCACAATGAACCCCATCAACCGAAAAATGATTAACTAGCGATTACACTGACGGATGGGCGGCGCGGGCGCACTGGCTTCTCTAACCACAGGGCTAACAATCTACTAGAACTCTATAAGGAAAGTTTTAAAGCTCTGAGTTAAATAGCTGTTTAGCTATGGACTAATAAAAGTACCATCCTCCTTTCGCACACAATCGACACACCTATAATGCAATCACTATAATAGTGTTCTCCTTAAATCTCCTCGATCTCGTTATTCCGATGCATAAAAACTAAAAATGTAATAAGGTCTGCCGATTTGTAAGAATGCTACTTCACTTCCGAGGGTAACAAATAGCAGTGGTATCTGGTGAATAGATATGCTCATTGCTTATTATTCAAACATTTGACGATCGTGAGCTAAGTTTCACGGAACGGAATGTGTTTGTAGATAAAGACTAGAGAAGCATGATCTGGGCAAGTCAAAGATTTTTTTATAGGTGGGTTTTTTCTGTAAACTGATTACGTATGGAATAAAAGCTTTAACACAGTGCTCTCTATATATTCCACACTCTATGGTGTACAGTTTCACCGGTGAGTGAGCAGCGAGTTGGATGCGCGGGCGCACGTGCCGCGACATATGGCGGCGCCATACTGTTTGTTTGCCAATCATAACGGACATATTTCATCAGATAACGGCCCACCGCCTCCGACATATTGCCTCCATCTAAAACAATGTGTAACAATTAAAATGTCGACACATTTCCGAATTAATCTCGTGTCGATTCGTTATGGTTTTCAGCGGAGATGAGAGGGGTCCTAGATTGAATAAGCATGATTAGAACAAGATTAACGACTAGTGATTAATATAATGATATTCATCATTTAATTAATGGTATTGGATAGAAAATTCACTTGAATTGGTTGGGCTGATTTGATTTGGGTCTAATTGTCTGTGTATCAATAAGGTTACGAGATTCAGAAGGTACATATGATCTACATTAGATAGATGCTGACATATCACATAACGGTTGATAAATCACACATTAGGTGGGTCTCTCTGCTAAACTTATTAAGAGCCTCAGCTTTAAAATAGGCAATCATAGATATTCCTATCATACATCCATCAGCAGCAGATTCAAAAGCATCTTAACTTTATTGATAAACGTAGGAAACATCAGAAGACATGCATAGATTTACCTCTTCTCGAGTAGATAATCATAAGTGCGTAATCTACATCAAAGCTCTACTTTTCCAAATCAAACGACGACAATCAATTTAAAAATATCTGTGTGTTCGCGTGCCGACGCGTGTATATTCGTAACGGTACATAAACTCGTAGTTTTTTAAGTGCAAACAATTACACTAACACCAGGCTCGTCCCAAACTCCCGACGTTAGGTCCCCCTTGAACGAGACCAATTGATATAACCTGCAATTTGGAGCGGGCACGGGCGCAGGCGCATGGCGGCCATATGGTGCGGAGTTCGCCAGCGAGCCCAGGGACGACCACCAAACCTTGCACACACATTATAATACGACACGGCAACCCTCTTACTAGATGTGACGAATATCATTATTCATTGATTATATCATATCAAAACACACTGACGACTTTTCATTCCTATTTTATCCAATAGGATAAAAGAAAACATATTACTGCGAAAAATGATCATATTACTAAGGTCTAAAATTAATAGAATACCATATTTAGTAAGTTTCTGATTTACTTATGCGATTGTTATTCTTCAGAGCTGCGCGTGCGATGGCACACGATTGAACTCGTGTCCATAAAGACAAGTCTTTATACGTCCATTGTTAATTTTATCATTATTAAAATTATTATGTTTGCCTTTAAATATAGGCAATATAGTCTGATCATTAAATAACTATACATCTTTACAGCGAACGATTTGTCGTTAATAAATTAAACATAAAGCTATCCATAAATTATTTTGACTACTTGGCTACTGAAACACTAAAGGTGTTTGCGAGTAAATAAAAACGGACTGAATAAATTTTTAACTGGCAAGCATGTCTGATCCAGAAACAAAGTAACTTTAGCCGTAAACGGAGTGCAACCCTACGACTTTTTTGAATAACGAAAAACTTCTTGAAGTCTTTTGAACATCATAAGGCATCTCATAAAAACTGTTGCGGTTTTATTTTACACATGATTCTACAAGGAGAAACTTTCTTATAACTATTATTTTGATTCGTAAATAGTTGTGAAAAACTAACAATAACAAGGAAAAAGATAATCCTAAACATAACGGATGTAGGTATTTAAATATATGCAGTTTGTTGAACTATTATTATTATTTTTATCACGTACTTTTCTTTATAAATGTTTGTCCTGTATTTATTTAAGTGGTGTACTATAAAGTATATAATAAATAAACAATGCACTGTAATCACACTGGTCCACTATAGGTAATAATCTTGAATCGTAATAAAAATCATAAAAACGCGCTGAATCATAAAAACTGCGTATGCACACAAACCGATTAGATCGTTGATGTCTTTTGTACTGCGCGCATGTGAGGACACTCTTGAACATAACAGGTGACTTTTATTTCGTCACTATTACATTGGGCGTGAAAGAACTCTTAAATATAAATAAAATACTGTGACTTTGAAAGCAAATCTGTAACTTGAAAAAATCTGTTGTTGAATTAACACACGCGTACTTATGATGCCTAACTCGCAAAATGTAGGGATTACAGAAAGGAACAGTTGACGTTTTTTCACCATTTCAGATTTGGTTAAGAAGTTGGTATATATATATATATATATACGTTCTTTAAGTTTCAACACCTGAAACATTTCCAATTAATAAAAAAATGTCCGTCATATAAATAGACATACGTATATATTAGTATATGTAGGTAAGGTTATTTAATTTTCTCCAAGATAGTTATGGTATAAATTGGTTTTATTAAAAATATATTCAAATAAAATTCACATTGAATCATTACTTATGTCGATCTTATCAGCTATTAATCGTACACTTTAATTTATTACTAAGTAGTTTCCGTAATATTATAAACTGACCAAGGCTAAATTAGAATTGCAATAATAAATCACTCTATTATCATATTTAAAATTAATTAATAATTAAAAGGAATTACTCGAGACAAAATAACTGACTGCAAGGACAACATGCAAAGAACTCGGTCCAAACGTTAATTTCAAAATAAGTTCTGGTTTAATGAAGCTGTAAAACCTGCAATGACGTCACCAAGTTTTGAGCCGTGGGAAAATGCGGAGTGAACACGAAATGAATAAATAAATGAAGCTAACGTTTCGTCGAAGACGGTTAGCCCGGATCCTTGTAACGTCTAATGTTATATTGTCATTATGGGTACCATTATACTATGTACGTACCTTTGTTACATAAGTACCAGTCCTAAGTGTTTTCCCATGTAAGAAACACGTGTGTATTTTATTAAACCACAGAGTAAATTAGGTGTGAAGAGAACCTGTTTAGTAGTCCTCCGAATGAAATGGAAAGTGACCGGATGCATCATATAGCCCGTAAATGTTCACTGATAAACCGCCGCGCTGCTGTAATCGACTCTGCGAGGATTACTTGCGTTGGCTATGATATGCCGGCAATTGGTGACTATACTGTGATAGCATTTGTTTTGATATGCAAATGATGTGATAAAAATAATATATCGTAGCTTTTGTTATTTTTCAGAGAGAGCGAAAAAAAATCTACATTTATAATTTTCAATTCTTCTCAATTAACATCAGTATCACTTTTTTTCTATCTAATAAATATAACTCTTAACCTCTTGTATGCCGGCATTCGAGACACAATGAAAAAGCCATTGTGTCTGGCTTAGATCTGCGTTCCGGCATACAAGAGGTTAAATAACACAGCTTAAACCGTTGGGATTGGCTAGGGCCATGAAATACACAAGGTTTTTGGCAAGTTCATCCCGTAAAATGCAATAAGGGATGCTTTTTCTATGGAAGTTCCTTATTTTTGTCCCTGGAAAATCCCATCGAGCATACGGCTACTAATAACTTACATTGTAGACAAAGTAAAAATATGCAATGGATCTAAAAACGCAAAGATCATTTTATATAGCCTGAAGGCAAAATAAGTAAAAATCTAAAACATTTACATAATAAACGCGCGCTAGTTGTCCTACATCGTAGATGATGGCTGACAGTCGATAGGTAATTACTACAGATGCGATCTGTTTATGTAGACAGGCTTTACGCATAACAGTAACACATATAGATTTCTCGGGTCTGCCTGCTATAAACATAGTTTTGTCTACTATATCTGCTTTGAAAATCCAACTCAAAGTTATCACACCACTGGTCTGACTTTCAAAGAAGACTTTTTTAGTAACATAATATCAGTAGCGTAACAGCTCCAACTCTCTTCTCCTAGGTCTGGTGAAATTAGCTTCTATTCTACAACCAATCCTTGTTCGTAGATATTATATTTAAAGGTTAGGTACCTTCTTGTAATATTTTACACCTGGCGTATGTACAACAAACGTGATATGATCCAATTTAACTGTAGTCATTTTAGCTCAAGTCATAGATATTTCAAACTGAACAAAAGAAAATACAGTAGGCGCGTGGGCTTGTCTGTCGGTTAACTCTGAAAGGTGGATGGGGACACGCGACGTGCTCGAGTCGGCACAGTGCACACCCGCGCTGCGCCCGCGCCGGCAGCAGCGGCTAGATCCCACCACTTACCGGCTAACCCATTTATACGCCGCGTTGAAAACAGGACTAAATGAATTAATGCAAATTTATACTATAAAAATTGTCGCAGGTGCGCCAGGACGAGTTCCAGCCATCGTCGGATTCGATTTAACGCGCTTGCGCCGCGCGAAAGTTTTATTTATAACCGCATAGCCTGCTCAGCTATTACGCGCCACAAGCACTTTGGCGAAAAATTATTCACTTTCTGTATAGTCCAATACACAATTATAAAATATATATGTTAAAGATATTTTAAAAGTCAACCAACGCCTCGAATGTAGAAAAAGTACCTATTTATATTTAGGTTGTGTAGAAATTGATAAAATCAAAAATTCATGACCGTTAAATTTTGGTGGTTTAAATCTCCAGGAGGGCCGATCCGGTACATGAAACAGTATCGATGTGTAAAGATAAAACTTAAAAAAATTGTAAAGATAAAATTTAAAAAAATACTTAATACAAATCTCAAAAAAACAAACCGACTTACAAAGCAAAATACTAAAAAGTGCAAAAATAACTTTCGTTTCGGAAGTCGGTGTTGCAAAATGATAAAACAAGAGATACCAAAGACACCGACTTCCGAAACGAAATTTATTTTTGTGTTTTGTTTTGGAAGTCGGTTTATTTTTTTGATTGAAACGACCGTAATTTAACGGTGTACAAGTCCTTTTCCGGATTTACTGAAATCAATTAATGTCCACAAGTAAGCAATAAACGCCTATTAACTGTAGAGTTTAAAACTTGGTTTTTACAATCCACAATAAAGTTATTTTATTCAGTTCAGATGTGGATATCAAATTGTCATTATTAAAATACCTAATTGCTTGCTATGAGTGCTTCTTTATACGTAATTGAAATCGTAAATTTTTTATCTTCATTGATATGAACTCGCCGTCAAAGAAACATTGAAATTAAATAACTCTTTTAATATGTTAATTGATGTAACAAGAATGTTAATAAGACATTTAAATATTAATATTTTTATGGTTATACGCAGAATCTGTGCAGACGGGTGCGTTAGCCGGTGCTAATAACTTTTGCCTGCACAGAATAGAAATATCGTTGATCTAATAACTCGGGCAAATCAGGAGAAGTTTTATTCCTTATAGATTTAATTTCATTCATAGGGCTTAGGTAGGACTTGTTTACTAGGCAGGTTAAGGTGACGTCCGTTGGGCCATAAAGGCGGCGCGGCGGCAGATGTTGCTAGTTTGCTACTAGTAGACGCGCTGAGCCGCGACGACGCGTCACTGGACGACCAACGCAACGCGCGGACCTGTCGCACAATCATAACACTTGAAATTCATGGCCGTACCTAGGTACTTATAGTTGAGGCTTTGTTGTGCCACTACCACATGCCGTCGCTACCGACACTTAATTGCAATTGCATTTAATAATTAACCGGACAACATGACCGTGGCGCCGGCGAACCGGCAATTTATCAGAAAACATATTTATTTTATCATTGGCGGTTTCTGATAAACAAAAAATGTGCACTGTTTTATAATGAACTTGTGGCCTTCCTGGTGGAAATACTAACCTAGAAACGAGCAAACACCAAAGACTTCCCAGACGGTCGTCAAATACAAACCGTTTGCTGCTGGCAATTAATGAAATA
Organism: Orthosia incerta; assembly: GCA_948252205.1. Lineage (NCBI taxonomy): Eukaryota > Metazoa > Arthropoda > Insecta > Lepidoptera > Noctuidae > Orthosia > Orthosia incerta. Next base: position 21,319,390 of record OX411754.1, read on the forward strand.
TTTATTCAACTGTGCAATCTGTAAAATCACGTGCTACAAAAGACTTTTTTTAAACAGTCATTTTGTACATTTCCTGAAAAATATGCATTCATTGAAATACAATGAATATGATGTGCATATGAATAAGCGCTTTGACAAAAGAAATTTTATTGTAACATTTATAGAGGTTGATTGAAATTAATACTGCGTTCAATTATTGCCAGTTGCACAAGTGTAACATACTACTGCAACCAGAAATTCAAAATATTTTTTTTGTTTTGTTTACGAACTGTGTCATGATGGCCCAATGGTTATGGCCTTGTCTCCCATGTACTTGTGAATTTGGTTTTTAGGGTTCCGTACCCAAAGGGTAAAAACGGGACCCTATTACTAAGACTCCACGATCGGTCTCTCTGTCTGTCTGTCCGTCTGTCCCCAGGCTGTATCTCATGAACCGTGATAGCGAGACAGTTGAAATTTTCACTGATGATGTATTTCTGTTATTGTTATAACAACAAATACTAAAATCAGAATAAATTATTGCGTAATTTTTTGCCGTTTTTTGCGATAATGGTACGGAACCCTTCGAGCGCGAGTCTTATTCGCACTTAGACAGTTTTTTTAAGTTTATCTTAGGGACCACTGACATTGTTGAAGAGAGACATCTTGAGAAAACAGCGGTATTTCGTAAGACCGCAAAGAGTTTAAACTCTATCCAACCGACCAAATCGGCCAATCACACAACACAGAAATCCACATCGCGTCATTCATCTCGCATGTGATTGGTCGATTTGGTCGGTTGGATAGAGTTTAAACTCTTTGCGCACTTACGCAATCCGGCTGCTGAACTTTTAATTAACATAAGTCAGAAGTCATCAACTTTTCTGTATCGAGCCGGGTTATTAATGCTCATATGTACATCTATATATATATAAGAAAGTCGTGTTAGTTACACTATTTATAACTCAAGAGCTGAACCGATTTGTCTGAAAATTGGTTTGGGGGTAGTGGAACAGGGTGTAAAGTCCCACAAACCTCCATAGAAAAGGGAGGATCCTCCGACCAGACGGGTGTTGTGTCTGGTCCGGGCAACTGCCCGACGGTTGTTGTCGGACTGTTGTATGTGTTCTAATCGCGCCGAAAACTTTACTTGCGCGATGCAGGATTTGTGTGACGTCATGTCATTAGTTCGTAAGTGGCGGCGCTGGTGCCGCTACATCACTCCCCTCCGGAGACCGGAGGTCGATAGCAGGTTGAGTCGTCCGTACATCTTGTGATGCGTGCCTGGCCAGTGGAAGGTTGGTTCCCGTGAGTCGGAACCGGAAGTCGCAGAGTTCGCGGTGAGTCGGAACTGTATGCGGTTGTGCCCCAGTGAGTCGGGGTGATGATATCCCAGTGAGTCGGGATAGTGTTGCTGGCTCCAGTGGTTCGGAGCGGTGATGGTGTCCCAGTGAGTCGGGACGGTGCTGCTGGCTCCAGTGGGTCGGAGCGGTGATGAAAGAAGCTGGGGGTGATGACCAGGAATGCGCGTCCGCTGCATGCTGGTGGTCAGGGTACCCCGTAGATGCCGTGGGTACTGGCTGGCTGTGTGACTCACTGCTCGAAAGCTTGAGGAAGTGATGCTGACGTCACGACGTAGTTGTTCTGCACGAAGGCTGCACTGACGATCACGTCGGGGTCACCAGTTTGGGGGTAAGTGGAACAGGGTGTAAAGTCCCACAAACCTCCATAGAATAGGGAGGATCCTCCGACCAGACGGGTGTTGTGTCTGGTCCGGGCAACTGCCCGACGGTTGTTGTCGGACTGTTGTATGTGTTCTAATCGCGCCGAAAACTTTACTTGCGCGATGCAGGATTTGTGTGACGTCATGTCATTAGTTCGTAAGTGGCGGCGCTGGTGCCGCTACATTGGTGAGGAGGTAGCTTAGAACCAGGAGACGGACATATGATACTATTTTTTTTTTTGGTGTTGTGTTGGTGTAGGGTAGGTGTAGGGTAGGTGTAGGGTAGGTGTAGGGTACGTGTAGGGTAGGTGTAGGGTAGATGAATGTTTGGTATTTTTATGGCAAAACAATGTTTGCCGGGTCAGCTAGTTCTCTATATAAGAAGGGGCCTTTGTACTACAGTGAGACAGTATAAGGCTGATCTTATTGTCATTTACTAACTAATTAATATGCGACCACTATTAACATTGATTTCAATTCTTTGCAAATTGATTTGAAATATGACACTACTATAGATAGCTTCGATAGACTTATCTTTTTTCGTCACTAAATAATGTCACATAATATTATGAATAACTCTGTTATAAATATCCTGAACCCGTACCCGCGTGTACATTTAGGTAGGTAATTTATATGTCGATCGACAATAATTTTATTGGTATATTATGTTAATTTATTGTAGGACTCTTAATACTAAATGCAATCATGGCCGGTACCGTGCTTTACCCATAGATACCAGGGTTATTGCTGATGCATATTTTTTTCACATCCACTGATGCTGATTTTAATTATTTTATTTAAAAAGCAGGGAAAAGTACTGACCATTATGAATTTATGTCCAAAAGTTGTTAGGTTTGAAGTAAAAGATTTAATAATTTTGTTACCGTTCCACCCCTGACGAAAAAAAAGGGTGTAATAAGTTTGAAGTGTGTACCTGTGTATCTGTCTGTGGCATCATAGCTCCTAAAAGATGATAGTCGTGATGTTCGTCGACCACATCGTCGCTTACCATCAGGTGAGATAGTGGGTCAAATGCAAGCCTATCAATAATAAAAAAAAGGATGAACTGATTTTGATTTAGTATTTTTGTTTGAGAGGTTACATTATCCGGAGTGTTCTTAGCTACGTTTGATGAAAATCAGTACAGCCGTTCAAAAGTTATGGGTGTTTTACTGTTTGAATCGGGGTATTTTCAAATCGTGTCTTAATTACGTGTTCGATAGATTGTTGATCGAAGCGTGTTTACTACTAAATAAATTATGTTATTAGAGTGAATAGGTTTCTTCTAGGCAAGCGTGCTCTATCGTCGACCACATCATCGCTTACCATCAGGTGAGATAGTGGTCAAGCGCAAGCCTATTGATAATAATAAAATAAAAAAAAATAAAAATGTAGTTTAAAAATTATAAAATAAAATAATAATGCCGGCGGTTTTAGAAATTTTTAATTTGTACTTGTATTTTAAACTTGAACCAATTTTATACTAGAAATTAGACTAACTACTAAATTTCTCTGCAGTCATGTCACGACTCGAACTTCAGCATTAATTAATCAGCATAGATCAATGCTGATATTGAAAATGATGCTGAAGTTTCGCGGATGCTGTTGCTGATGTTCGCAACAACCCTAATAGGTACCCATAAAATCTTGAAAATATGTTCATTTTCGAATAGCGTCATCCTATATACAATTTACTATGACAATATGAAGCTTAGCACTGGCACTCAGCTTACGTTTTTGCATATCTTTATGTACGTTTAAATGGAATCGTTAAAAGCATTTATGTTATGTTGATACTGTCGTCTACAAAACTATGTTTGGCTGCAAATAGGTTCTATGTACGATCTTGATTAAAGTATATTTTTTTCTTGTAATAAGTTCGTGTTTCGTATTAGTACAAATTTTGAGTGACTATAAATTTGTGTATATGTGTATCTGTCTGTGGCATCATAGCTCCTGAACGGATAAACAGATTTTGATTTAGTTTTTTTTTGGTTGAAAGATGACTTTATCGAGAGTGTTCTTAGCTGTTTGATGAAAATCGGTATAGCCCTTCAAAATTATGGGTGTTTTACTGTTTGAATCGGGGTGTTTTGGAAAGATCTTATCATAATTACGTCATAATTAATAGATTGTCGATCGAAGCGTGTCATAGATAAATTATGTAGCGTGAAATAAAAATGTGTCGGGAGTTTTATAAACTTAAAAATTTAACTTGTTTAATGTACATGTGTCTTGAACATCGACGCCGCGTGGCCAGTCTGTCGGTTTTTTAAGGGTTACATTTCGGGGAGTGTGCGATGGAATTGCACAAATTGATTCCGCCTAGCCCTTTTCATCACCGGACAACAAGACGTACGGCAATGCGCCACCGGTACATGGTGGACATCCCACACATACGTACAGAGCGTTTTGCGAATACTTTCATTGTACGCACGGCTAAGGAGTGGAATTCCCTGCTGAGTCTTTGTTTCCTGATAGCTACAACCTTGGGTTCTTTAAGTCAAGAGTGAATAGGTTACTTCTAGGCAAGCGTGGTTCACCGTCGACCATATCATCGCTTACCATCAGGCGAGAAAGTGGTCAAACGCGAACCATCGAAAAAAAAAATACTTTCACACAGAACATCCGTATTTCCAGGATCGTTTTAAACGGATCTGTCGATACTGGAGGTGATGTTCACACCGCATTTACAGTACCGTTTTAACGGATCAGTTGCTACTGGGGGTAATGTTCACACCAACCAACGTTCTACAAGGATGGGCGTCCGATAAAACGGATTAGTATTTTAATACTGTTGTGTGTGTGAATTTGCTCATACTAACTACGACATTGCCGAATAAAAACGTATACGATAAAGCGGACCTAGAATATATATTGCTGTATATTTTGACAGGATCGATATTTTTACTGGATTCGGAATACTGTCATGTGTGAGAAATCACTCATAAAACTAGATATGACGGCGCCGAATAAAAACGGCCAAGTGCGTGTTGGACTTTGCACATTTAGGGTTCCATACAGAACCGTAGAATCATGTTGGTTGTAATAGGAAAACTTAGGCAATTTCAAAGGCATGGTGTGGTTGTTTATTGTAAGGAATCATTAATGGTCACAATCGAAGAACCAATACTTCAAGACTGTGTGAGTAATTGTTTGGTTATCAAAATTGATACAAGTACAGCAATAATCACTGTTTATAGGTCCCGTTCTGCAAGAAATTTAGACTCTTTTCACGCATCCTTAAACCAGATCTTTGAAGCACTAAGTTCATTTAAGAATGTTATATTAACAGGTGATATAAATATAAACATTAACTCGGAAAACTGCGACCCTGGGGCCCAAGATTACCTTAATATCTGCTCATACCATGGTTTTCTCCCCGCACATACTTTGCCTACTCATCAGAGTGGTTCCTGTCTGGATCATATGATGATCAAATCTAACTTTTCATATGTTACGCTTGTTACTAACTCAACTATTACAGACCATCACGCTGTTCTACTAACCCTAAACTTAACGCTGCCTAAGCTAAACCGTCCCCAGACGAAAACGCAATTAAACATAAACAAACTCGAATGTGATTTATGCAATCTTGACTTTAACCCAGTTTACAATACTACTGACGCTAATTTTGCTTTATCGTACTTAATAAAACATGTTCAATTAGCAATATTACGTAATACGACATCTATTATAGTAAACAAAAAACTTCGTAACATCAAGCCTTGGATGACTCCTGGCCTAATTCGGTGTATAAGACACAGAGATAAACTTCATCAGAGATCTAGGAGTAACCCTGATAATCTAATCATTAAAATAACTTATAAGAGATACAGAAATTTTTGCAACAACCTCCTAAAGAACTTAAAAATTAATTACGATAAAAATGAATTAAATAGAGCAGGAAACAGTAGCAAGCAACTTTGGAAACATATTAAGAACGTCACCTATAGGACGAAACAGCGTGAATCAAATTCGAGCTTGCTGCTTTCTAATCCATCACCTCTCTTGTCAGCCAACCACGTTAATAACTTTTTTGCAAATGTTGGGAAGACTCTTGCCGAACAGATTCCAAAACATTACTGTGTTCTACCATCTTCCCAAAATAATAGATGTCCTTTAAAATCTTTTGGATTGCTGGATACTGACGAAGATGAAATAACCCGAATCATATCTGGACTAAAGGATGACTGTGCAGTTGGATGGGATAATATAAGCAATAAGATCCTTAAAACCTTTAAGCATATCCTAGTACCTCCCTTAACGCATATATTTCGTATTTGTTTATCTGAAGGTATTTTCCCTAGATGTCTGAAAAAAGCAGTTGTAATCCCTATCTTTAAATCTGGAAACAAAAACTTAGTAAATAATTATAGACCAATATCTTTACTCCCTTCAATATCTAAAATACTAGAGAAAATTGTTAACAGTAGACTAGTTAATTATCTAGAAAAAAACAAACTATTATCATCTGCGCAATTTGGGTTCAGAGCCAAACTATCCACAGCCGATGCGGTGCATAGTCTGACAGATTATATCGCAGAAGAACTTGGCAAAGGAAACCAGACCCTGGGGGTTTTCCTTGATCTAGCCAAAGCCTTTGATACGGTGTCCGTTCCTATGCTTCTAAAAAAAATAGAGGCTTTAGGAATAAGGGGAACACCGTTGAAACTTTTTGCTGACTACTTAGATGAACGATCTCAATGTGTTAAAATAGACGACATTATTAGCGATGAGCAAAAAAATACTGGTTATGGTGTTCCTCAGGGAAGCATTCTGGGCCCAACCCTATTCCTGATTTACATTAACGATCTGTGTAATTTAGATATTAAACAAGGCAAACTCATATCATATGCCGACGACACGGCGTTAATCTTTACCGCGAAAACCAGTAATGAATTGTACGAATATGCTTAACAAGGTTTCAATACTGTGACAAATTGGCTACAAAACAATTTACTAACACTAAATGCTGACAAGACAAAATATATTCACTTCTCCATGCGCAAGCCTCAATTTAACATTGCTAACTCTCATCTGTATGCCCATAAATGTGGATCCCACCCAGTCAGCATGTGTAATTGTCCATTTATCCTCAAAACAGGCAACATAAAATATCTCGGGATTATTATAGATGAAACACTCTCATTTAGACCTCATATTGATAGCTTAGTTAATAGAGTGCGCAAATTAATTTATGTTTTTAAAAAGTTGAGAACGATTGCAGATTCAAAATTGATCAAAAAAGTCTATTTGGCCCTAGGTCAATCTGTAATCAATTACTGTATCACCTCATGGGGTGGGGCACCAAAAACGAATCTACTGCCTCTTGAAAGGGCTCAGAGAGCAATTTTAAAAGTAGCCAATTTCCACCCTTTTCTCTACCCTACTGATCTTCTTTACAAATCCTGCAACGTGCTGACTGTTCGCCAGCTTTTCATTATGCATTTAGTATTAAAACAACACACCATGCTTTCCTATAACGCCGAATACATAAATAATAAGAGACGAAATGATATTGTCTGCGATTCTAATCCATCCTCAAAATATGTATTTGTAAATAGATTCTTTACATTCTTAGGACCATTTCTGTACAATAGATTAAATAGAAAATTAAGTATCTATAACTTAAATTATTTTAGCTGTAAAAAGACTATTATTGAACATCTGCTTCGCATCTCTTACGGAGAGACAGAAGATCTCCTGGCTGTAACAAAATAATAATTTTGCTTTGTCTTTAATTTAAGTATTCATATACAAGCTATGTCATTGTTAATTTATTATTAGTTTTAAGCACTTTATAGTCTGAAACACAGGTTCAACCTAGTTCAGGCAAATAAGCAACTGTCTTCTTTTATATTTTTAAGATATTTTTATTGCAAAATGTGCCTTATGTTATAAATAAACGATAAACGATATTATATTATATTATATTAAAGAAAAAATCTGATTTATCAATATATTGGTATTTGTTGGTAAAATATACGTAATAATAAACATTATCACCAAATTTCAAGTTTATAAGTCAATTGGAAGTTAAAAATTCTTCGTATCAAATTTTTATAACAAAGCAGACTTTGGTGGCTTCTCATTCCTTCGTTTTCCAGTATTTAAAAACATATAAATTCTGTATATTTCTACTCAAAGATACCCCACTCTTCTTTTATCTTTATTTTCACTTTATTTTCACTCTTCCTTTATCTGTATAGAAACCCCCCTTAAAAACATTTAAAAATATTATTGACAATTTATATGGCTTTGGGTCAACAAGTTGCGTATACTGTGAAAATTTGAAGACCTCTCCAGCTCCAGCTCCAACCGTTTAGCTGTAAAACCTGTGTGACAGACGACGGACAGACACATGAGTGACAGCAATAGGGCTCCGATTGGACCCTTCGGGTACGGAACCCTAAAAACGTATACGATAAAGTGGATCTGTAAAACGGACCTCTGTGTGAACGAACATTTAGACAAGGTCAAATTATATTAATGCATGAAATTTTACAGACTTCAAAATATGTGATCCAAATACTCGATCACACTCCGACACACCGTTACACACTAAACTCTAAAGATGCTAACTAAATTCTAACATAAAATACTGCAGTTAATACTTTTGTCCTGAAGCGTACAGCATAATTTCTGTCAACTGTCAACAAGATTAAGCGGTCAATGGTGGCACAGAGCATACGTACGAGCAGAAGGATGCCGCTTTGATACGGTTACTGAATTCCTTGTACTTAGCTTTCATGGTTTGATCCTTAATTAAGACAGCGTAATTGCCGACATAAGCTTGCATTTTTCAAATGACTTGCGGGTATTGCGACTCGTCCATAAGCAATAATGCGATGGGTGTTTACATATATCTTGTATGCATAGTTAGTGAATGGAGAATCACTTAATGTGGTAGAGATTATGTCTTCATTCGCAATTTGAAATCCATGGGCTTTGCATAATGAATGGTGTTTTTGCGTTAATTGCATAAGAGCGCATTAAACGTTCATGATCGTGTACAAAACAAACATTTATATGTTTACATAATTACCTATCTAGATTTATGCTTTTTGAGATTTTCGTGGAAAGGTTACGGTAACTTCATATTATATATAGCGAAGCAAATACCCACATAGAACAAATACTTAAAGCGTAGACCTATTATATACTTCACTTTCTTTTTACTGCAAAAGCCATGTTTAAGACGCTTTCTCAGATTTTTCATCGAAGACTCCATTAAAAATTCTGGACAAAGATAACTGATAGTCATTATAATTAGAATGATAACTTATGTGGTAGGCAGCGCTGCATTTCTGTAGCATTTGAAATCACACAATTAAAAGATAAACGACACAAATACTAATAAAGTTAGCCGAAATATGTAATCGTAAGGAGGTATCCTTGAATTGATTTGATAGGGTTTATGCCAAAAACATTGAGCCAGCCATTATCCAGTCGAGACGGCGTAGGATTTAATGACAAAAGATCATGTTCCAGGATCTTATGACGTCAGTACAACGCGTTTAATGTTACTTGAAAGTGAAGATGAGCCCGAGGCGATGGCGGTGCGCGGTGTAATGGTGGTGGAATGGGCATGCGCGGGCGCAGGCGGCGCGAGCGCAATGTGCGCGCGCGACCTTTTGCGCGTAATTACTAGGCGCGTGCGCTCTCCGCGAAGTCGCACGCACCGTTCGCCGATACCCGCTGTCTCAGTACATATATGGAAACAGCTACTTTACAACACACTCGCCCTTTGATTAGCATTTTTTGTGTTTGATTTTAATCACACTAGTTAACAAAGTGTTTTATTATACTCAGTTACTTTTTATCAATAACGAATAAAATGCTTCGTATGCCTTGTAACCTGCCAACATGAGCATTGACGAGTAATTAATCATTGCTGCTGTCGTTTTTCATGAGTAAACAGCATAATTTAAAACTGTCATGCGTGTAAAGCTTGAAATTGTGTACAGGGTTGAGCCTCTCTGTCAACTGGCATCGAACACACGATCCTTCCTTCTAAATAAACGACGATGTTTAGCCAAGTTAGAATTTTTTCGACCATAACGAGACTGTCACTATTCGTATGCCCTAGTTTTGATGATATCATGAACCTATTTCAGTCGGACTCTTTTAGAATCCGACTAAAGAAACAAGAGGCAAGAGAAAAGCTCTTAGCAAGAGCTTTTTATGAACTTGTCTGAAAACTTTGATCAAAGCGTTTATAAATGCAGATTTAAATAATTATATCTTCTGTGTGTAAAGTAGGTGAATAAGTTAATCCAAGTCCGCATCTCAAATAGTGCTTTATGTGAGGTAGGAAGGTAGATTACTCACCTGTATATTATGTTCAGTTCATTGTTCTATATAGTGGTAAAAAAACAATAATGGATGGACCTGTATCAAAAGTTATTAACATGTAAATCAATTGTTTTTATCACTTGTAATTGATGCAACTCAGTTCTTCTCCTCCAAATATTGATCGCCGTCGTTAAATATTAACATTAAGTCATTTTCAATATCGATACCTATTATTACTTGAGTAAAATCGACAGAAAATGGCGATGCGTACTTAAAATAGCCACTGTGCAGAGGAAACGGTCCTGTCCACGGATTAATGACGGCAATTAAATCGGATCAGGCCTGCGCCGGCGCATGGCGGGCGGCCGCCGGGCAGTCCTGACCAAAAGCTCGTTTTTTGCTAGTCACTGTCTTCTAGACTGTACTTAATGAAAATCAATGGATCTGTTGTCCTTAATTAGGTATGCACTGGTAAAATTATCAGTTTGTTCTGAATAAATAATATCTCGATCCATTATATCTTGGATGTAAACCTGAATTTCGGTGTAATTGATCTTTGTATCGAAAATATGTCATTATTGGTCAATAAAAGGTATATCTTAGGTTATTCAAACTTTTTCAGAGGTATCTATAGCAAATATCTTTCATGATTTAGGAGTTACCTAGCTACACTGATTTTGAAATATGTCTAGACATCACACAGAAATAAAATGCATTTCAATAAAAATATTATAAATCGCAAACGAAAATGTAAATTGACAAACAAGAAGAAAAAATAGTCCTCGTCTCATAAACTTGATAACGGATGAATGTCAATTATTAAGAAAAACGCAACCTGCAAATAACAATCAATACAAAAACAATAGAAAAACGAAATCCCGTTATCTGTCGACCGTTTTATAATTACCAAAGAGCGAGAGTGGATGCACACTTACTTACGGAGTGAATTATCGTGGGCCGCTTCTCAGATTGGAATCAATTAACTGGAGGCGACGCGCTCCCGGTCCCGGAGTGGCCTTCGCGCCACCTGCCCGCGCGGCCGCCCGGCCCCCGCGCGCTCTGCCTGGACCCCACCGGGTACCGCTAGCTGCTCACCCCGCGCACTTATCGAGGCGCGTGATTGCCCATTCATTATCCGCCAGCAAAATCGCGGCACCTTTGGCGGTTAATTGCGCTAACCCAATTTTTTTGTATCCGAATTTCAAGTCGTCGCTCGTGATACCACATTGCGATGTTTATTTTGATTGTCGTGTGTATGGATAAAATATTGTGTCGTTAAATAAAAATATAGCTTTACACATGCCATATTATTTCGTGTTGGCGACGATTTTACTGAAATATAGTTTATATTTGGAACATCTTATGAGTTTTATTGCTCTCCGTGTACATCCTTTCCGTTGTCGATATTATTCGATTGCATACGATAATTGTCTTTAAGTTCAGAATCATGGTGCGCAGCTGAGTCGCGGCGTCTTATGTCTGAGCCCGAAGGACGTAAAAGCATGATTTACCAACAGTAGTTAAAACACTCATTAAGCGGACATGAGCGGCGACCGCAGCCGCCGCCGCGGGGCACGCGTTAACTCGCGCAGACATCTTCACTGAACGTTTGCGAGTACTTCGAGCCGCCCAGACCAGACTGATCGTTGCCCACAGAAATAAAACCTGAACACATTTAATTTAGTCATTTTATATTCCCTGTTAGCAAGAGATTTTATGACAATTTTATTTCACCCGTTTTAAAAATGCGGAGACAAAACAAATATAACAAAAGCAACACAAACAAAGTAGAAAATATGTGTTTACAAACAATCAAACTTTAATATAACAAAAAAAACTAGTTAAAGAAAATTCGGATGTCAAGTAAATAAAATTATTTTCGAACTAGCTGCGCCCGCGGCTTCGCTCCCATCATCTGCCTACCAACCCTACCCTACTTACCTTCCTGCCTACCCTACTTACCTACCTACCAATTATTTTTCTATAAACATCATTCTTTTGCGGAATATCTTAACACCGCCATTCAGAAAATGACTTCAAATGCATAACGTCATCTATCGAATATCGAGTTCAACTGTCCGAGTATCTGAATTGCGTGTGTTGTGATAATTTTACTTCTTGAACACTTTAAATTCATCTAACTTTTGATAGAGTGAACCGATTGTGATGAAACAAAAACTAAGTAATTCTTCAAGTTACGCATAATTTTTATGTATAAAGGTTATCTACATTGATTTCGTACAATTCACGTGATGCGTGCACAAATAAACAGACAAAAATTCCAAAAATGCTGGCAATAGGTTCTGTTGGTTATCCTTTAACACACTGGCAATTTTTTTTGGAAATATTTTCGATGTACAAAAATTACTTTTCTACAGATTTATTATATGTATTGATGATGATTTGTCTGCGTAACCATCTCGTAGGCCACAAAAATTCGGCGTAGAGCTGTGCTACGAATTTCTATCGGTTACGAAAAATTTCCGTAGGCCGTAGTGCAGTACTAATTAGTGCAAGGAGAAGTCCTAGTTTTGCATTATTTTGAGTGTAATAGGTTCTGTCTATAAAACCGATTTCCCAAAAAGGAGGAGGTTCTATGTTCGGCTGTATGTACCTATGTTTTTTTTAATGTATTTTCACCGATATCTCCGTCAATTAGGGATGGATTTTGAAAATTATTTTTGTGTTTAAAAGGGTAAACTCCGGAGGTGGTCCCATAGGCACCAGTCTGGATCCCATGGAAATCGAGGGAACTCCTTATAGACATACACATATAAATTATGAAATGTTCGTCAACACCGCAAGCATTTGCACTCAGAAAGTATCATTTGGTGAAGTGAAACTGATAAAGAAGACATAAAATGGGCACTGTAACTACTTAATGATAAGTATGTCACGGGTTTAAGATATCTCAAATAGTTAGCGACTATAATGAAGAAGATAATAGATGGTACTGATGAAAATGGTATCATCGAACTGATCTGATGATGAAGCCGGCATGGACTGCACTGGAACTCCGAAATAAAACAATGTATCCTAGCCGTGTTTGGGATTATTGGAATCGTCATGAGATGTACTTTGTCTATATATGGTTTTTATGAAAATTGTAGGTAACTATCAAAACTTAAAAGATATAAATAAAAAATCTTTTTAACAAAAAAACATACCGACTTCCAAAAAAAAACGCTACAAAGTGAAAAATAACGAACGAAAAAAGTTTTTTTTGGTAGTCGGTTTTTTCTTTTTGTTAAATAGCTTTTTTGTAAAAAAAATGTTTTTCTTTTAAGGTATGAAAATTTACCTATGAAAACTTATTTTCCTTTGAAAAATTAATATCTTAAATGTGTCTTTACTAACATAATTTATGGTTCATATTTATGGGTAAGTTCTGTGACAATAAATACTTTTTGCTTCTATTCTTTATTTTATTAATATATCATTACACCTAAAGGTTTACCCCAACAAGTCGGGTAGAGAATTAGAGATGTACTCAAGAGATGAGAGATGGATTCAAGTAACAGTCCTCTCCAACAAACTTTAATCAACAAAAATCTGCTTATCATAAGTTTCTATTGGAAAACACTACTAACTTAAGAACACTCTAAGGATCTCACCAAGGAACTGCCACAACTAGACGAACAGTTCATAATTTCTAATTTTGTGTGGTAGTAAGTAAGTAGTACCACAGATAAAGTAATACTAGCAAACAGATGTATCATCCCATACAAAGAAACCGTGCCGACGTAACTAGTGTTTTTCACCTGATTATACCGATTATATTTTTGTAAATCGATCGTGTTCGTTTCCGTTCTACGGCGATAGATAGATCACCATCAATATCCGTGGAACGGAACGGAACGGCACCGAATGCGATCGATGTACAAAAAATAATCAGAATAATCAGTATAGAACGTCGGCACGGGTTTATTTATATGGGATGAGACACCACTGGTAGCACTGAAAACATTGATCTAGAAACGTAGACTCGTTACTGAGACAATCATTACGAAACTATGGACAATTTGTAATACCTAAAACGACAGACTGATCGAATTATAATTCAAGTTACTGTTTTCAAACGATGACATAAAAGGAAAACCTTGTCTATCAATGACATATAATTACATATAATATAAATTGCAGAACAGGAATGTGAGTGTACGTGAAATGTGAAAACAAGACATTCTATGTATAAGTATTTAGGTTCAGGGCTGATCTAAAGACCCAACAAATCCAAGTATGGTCAAACGTTATAAAAACATAACACGGGGGCTTAATGCACCTTTCCAATCAATTACCAATAAATAGCATATACGATAGGCTAGAAGACGGCCGCGGCGACGAATTCCGCGCTTCACTGCCTGAAGCGTGCGCCTACTTTTTGCAATGGCAGGTGCAAGCGCATATGCTATTAAATTGTCAAAGAATACACGTACGCATGCCTGTGTACACCTCTGATAGCTTCCAATAATCAAAAGCCAAGTGAATGTCTGTGTTCTTTTGAAATGTGCAGACGCGATTGTAAAGCTCGACGTAAGGTCACACGCAAGCTTCGAGCACCCAGCAGTCGGTTACCGCAAACCTTAACCGCTGTGTATTTAATAATTTATTAATAATAGGTATACATATGAGTATCTGAAACGTAAGTTTTTGCGAGGACTCGCGCATTTATTACACAAATTACACACGCAGTAATCACAAACCGCAACATAGCAGCAGTGCGCGGCGCGGCCTCGTCGCGGGAACATGTGTGCACTCAATATGGGAACGTAGAATGATCGCAATTAGCGGAGAGGGACAGTTTTCCGCCGTAATGAGCGGGCGTGTCCGCACCGCGCGCTGCTACCGCCGCACGACGCGCGGCTCCGCAAGCTTTTACGGTTTCAGCCGACGCCCGCCATATGACTCGCCGCAGACGCCTCCTAACTGTAGCTTCCAACTGCTAAGATATGCAAATTGATACCATTTGCAAAGGATGTTAGGCAATAAAAAGCCACACTGATTTTTGGGATTCCCTTATGTTGTTTAGGAATACACAAACACGCATTTGTGTGGTTGCGCATTTTCGGAAAGAATACTTTAGGAGGAGTATTTTTGAGAATGAAAACAACTATTATTTAACCGACTTTCCAAATAGGAAAAATTCCATGTTCAAGCTCTTGGTTTTGGAAATCGTTTTTTTTTGTTGAATAATTTTTTATTGTCTCTGTCGTAAACAGCATTATGTAAACAAACACGCATCCTTAGCTTCTTAGGATCGCAGTCAACTGCAGGGCAGTGGTACCTATCACTTGAACTATGACAAAAGGCTGCTACAATATAAAAGCATTAATAAATATCAAAGTGTTATCGCGGATTAGCGGATGACGATGGTATCATCTATTAAATGGACTCGTAGATAGGCACCCAGTACGTAGGTAATTAAGTAATTGTAGTAATTTAAAGTATATTAACTAAGTAGTTAGTTAATATACTTTAAATTATGTATTCGTAACAGCTTTACAAAAAAACTGGAATTTACCTGAAAATAATACGATACATTTTCAATTATGATATTTTTTTGGCAAGGAACCAATATGATCATTCAATCGTGAACTCATCAATACATCAGCAAAGAAAGTATTTTATACAAAAAAAATAGCAATCCTGAAAAACTGAACTACCCACATATTCAACCCTGAAACATTAGAAAGCGCATAAGAATGCTATGAACTATACTATGTTCTTCGTACGCTGCTCCATACTGCCACTTTAGATATAAACATTAGTTATAATAAAAAAAAACTCGATCACGCAAGTCAGGTGAACTACCCACATATTAGGCCCTGCAAAAATCCTTGAGCTTTTGCATGGGAAATCCAAATAAAATGCTACGAATTTTGCTCGTATTTGGGAAAACCCAGACTGATCAACACAACCGTTGTCTCGATTCCTCGATAAAGTGTAGAGAAAGTGTTCACTTAGTGCCGGTCTCATACATTGGTCAAATAAAGGCGGTGCACACGTTGGCTGACGCACGGCACGCGCGGGCTCCAATAAATCCGTTAAAGCACATGGCGCGAACACTCGACCAGGCAGGCCGAGTCGCGTGCTGAATCTTGACTCAAGACTGAGGGTGCTCCTTAGACGCGGCGTGTGTCGATTGCAGTTATCGATGCTAGGATTTTACGTTAGACAACGCTACTTAAAGTTTTTTTAATGCTATTAGTGCTACAGTCGTAGAGCATTGCGTAGCTCGTAGGCCCGTAGCAGCTAGTTACAGAGCTCTACAAACTAAAAAATATTTTTCTTTTTTAATGCCGTTAAAAAACTCAGATCCACCAAAAACCTATTACATTGTCTCATCTGTCTCATCATGTTTTGGTAGAAGATAAAAATGTTATACATAAACTAATAACAATTTTAAACATTTAAGCTAAAATTTTAAATTCATAGCTCATTTAATTAATTTCATCGAATGAGTAAGATTTTATTTGGTAAGACTGATCCTGTGACCGTCGAATGGCTTTCGAATACGAAAAGCTTTAAAATACGATGAAAGTAATACTATGTTCGTAACCTTATTTCGGATTCTGCCTTTTTATACGCCAAGGCCACAAACAGGAATGTGAAGAATTACAGCTGGAATGGAACCAAGTGACCAATACAAGCAGTCGAACACGCTATTAATTATCTACATCTTCATTAGGGTTCCGTCGCTATAAGATGTTGGCATTTTACGCGAAAGCTTTCACAATACGATACTCAAAATCGGTATAGACATCACCTCACAATTTCAGGTTTATTATTTAATAAACCTATTGTAATCTATAGAATTCAGAGAGGCATGGAAGCTTTTCAGATAATCGTAGCCATGTCAAGATCTGAAAGTATCATTTTCAACCTATAATAAAATACTTACGAAACGTAATAGGATAAAAGTTCGAAGAAACCGCAACAAAACTTGAAGTTATTTGTCTCCAAATCACATTGCGTGTCGACATCTAAGTCGGAACAATAGGAGCATCCCTAAGCCGCTGCCACCTGCCACCCGCACCCCTACACTATATTTTATTCCACTTAATCGTCCTTTCCGTTACATTACCTGTTTTTATACATACTTAAAGCAAATATTCTCGTTTCTATAAACGCTACAATGTCTGATCGTCCTATTAACTATAATAGACACTTTTAATTGAGAATCTATAAAAGGTTTCGCGAACTGCTGGCCGTATAAGGGATAAGCATTCATCATGGAAGCCGTGGCTCTCATCTGCCCAATTAATAAAAGTTGACTGTAAGGAATGGCGCAAGGCGACAGCGCCAGCCGCCTGTGCCGGCCAGCTCAGCGACCGGTTCTGTAGCCTGCAGCTGAAACATGCGTATCTACCCTTCAACTGTTTTATTTTGATTTACTTATCTATCAAGCATGTACTCGCATACTTTATGAACGTGTTTAAGGATTTGCATGGTTTTTATCTACATAGATCTCCCCGCAGTACCTACCTACCTACCACTTTTGGTTTAATTTGTTTTTATTACGTTATGAATCTTATACTAACAAGATACTAACTTTTTAACACACAAGACCTAGACGTAACTATATGTGTAGACCTAGCTTTAGCGCTTAAACGTTCCGTTAATCGACACACTACCAAAAATTTCGGGAATATCCAAAAATAATAAAAGTCAAAGCTATGAATGAATAACAAAATCATATCAGACTTACGATCGTGATATCTCAAACCCGGCTTCATTAATTCACCCAAAAATCGAAATGGAGGCTTTAATTCGTATTTCGAACAAAGGGAGAAAACAAAAACAGCAACAGAAAAAAAAGGAGGATAAAAAGTGGCGCGGGCGCGTGCCGGGGCGACATGTGCACGCGCCGAGGATCCGCGCTAACGGGCCGTGACGCGCCCCCGCGCCCCCCACCCGCCTGCCAGCGCCCCCGCTGCCCCCACACCCTGACACGCGCTCGCCGTTATGTTTACAGCCCCCTTGTCCCCCCTCACTGCACTCGCTGAAGCACTTCCCCCACTGAAGAGTGAAGCCCTACGTCTCCTCCGTAATAAAACACGCAGCAACCAAAGCAGATTATCCGCCTAATTGAATTTCCCGAGATTGCTATTACATTGTCAATCGCTCGATCAGGTGAAAATGTGATTAATGAAAGACAATTTTCTAATACGCTGAGAATTGATAGTTGCTGTGCTGAAAATCTGGTAGCGTCTTTGTTTATCACAAAGTTGCAGTAACAATTGGCCACTGATTAAATTTGCCTACAGTTTTGCGACTACGTTGAGGTCGGCTTCCATTTGGCCACTGATTATATGGCTCTATTTTTAAACAACACTTTTTAGGAGGAATAAGGACTTATATAAAATTGAGTGAATTGATAATTTATTTAATAACGTACACCATAAAACCCATTACGTTTAGTTTCTCAGCAGTCGAATAAAATCTCTTTTGAAATGGCTGAAAAAAGGTTTTGTACCAGGGTCGTATCATAGTGTTGTCACTTTGACAGTAACTTCTCTTGATATTATTTTATATTATTCAGAGACAATACTAGAGAGAGAGAGAGTATTATATTCTATACTATTCTATTCTAATACTGAAATTCCGACAATAAAAATAACTTTTCAGTCTTAGTAAAGACTAGGCTTTTCCTGTGGATTCGCTCCCGTGCCATAAAAAAGTGGCCATTGGCCTTTGACGCTCGGTGAGTGTGTAACTTTCCATCTGTGAATTTTTGTGTGAGATTACCTTTAAACAAACTAATAATACCTCATACCTCCATATAAAATAAGCTACGATTTATAATATTTCTACCTGCTCTGCTCACAGCACATAAATAGTTATAACAAGTCGCAGTTATTTTTAGTCGCATAAATAGTTTTTATTGAATATTTTAATTGGAACTGTAATACATAATAAGGCATTTTAAGTGTCACGTAAAGTATTGATTGCCAATTTCTTATTCAAGTTCGTAGAGCACCTTTTATATGTCAAGCCATGGGCAATTCACAAGAACGTATTACCTATTTATGTAAAGTTAATCAGTTTTTACTTCGGCCTTAAAGCGTTTAATCACTAAAAATAAGTCTCCCCATCGTAGGTAAAGACGCAAATGTGATTTTTTAGTCATACGCTACGTAATTGCTAAGTGTTTTCTCAAACCGAAAATACCTGAGGATAGAGACAACAATCAAAATATCAACTAAACGGAAGAGAAGAGAAGCTTATAAAATGTTCTTAATATGAGGCTTAGATAAGCAGCATCAGATAGAGCCTTCAAATGCAATACCTTGACCTATTTTTTATGACCGACGTGTCATTAAATTAGATTAATTTACATTAAAGCTCAAAAATAATTTAACGAATCGTTTTGTAAATAAATAATATTAGATTGTTACGTTAAAAAGGCTTCTAAGTTAGTATCTAAGCAACGCTCCGCCCAGCGGTAGATGGCGACCAATAGCGCGCGGTGGGCGGGGCGCGACGCTACGAGAAATCTAAGCCTCGTGCATTTAGTTAATCTCAGTTTTAGGCACAAATCAAATTAACTAGTATTTTCTAGCACATGGATAATCCAGGAACATGACATGTAACCAACCTGAGGCTTCGTCCAAAGTCCGGACCGGTATATGTGCAACTTTTGCAATCCGTAAATGCAAGGGTTTTAATGTCACATAGGGAGCAACCGCTTATTTGTGGGCATTAATACTTAAAAGCCATTTTTCAGTACATCCTCTGCGCCGTCAACGTAAGTGCAACCAACAATTAAGTGCTGCCTGCGAGGATGCGACGCGAGCCACCTGTCAAGTGCCTGTTTCATCAAATCATTTCTTTATTGCTCAGGGTCCGTCCGACCTCTTTTTTGTTAGCAGAGTTTTGAAAAAAGAACGTTATTGTGGAAGAGCAGTCGGGTAGGTCGGGGCGCGCGAGCCTTATTTCAGTCAGGTGCCAGGCGCCAAACGCGACGCACCGTAGCAGTCAGTGACGTTTCCGATCCTACGCAGCCTTACGATTTTCGCGAAGTCATATCGTCCGCTGCATTTATTATTTATTTTATTTACAAAATATTTACCTAAAATAAAATGACATTAGATTTATGGTGTTTCTTGGACTGATTAAAAAAATATTTTTCGTAGTGTTTCGTAGCAGTGAGTGAAATAGATTTTCGTAGCTTCGTAGAAGTACGGTTTAAGGTAAGTTCCGTTTGGATATTATTATTAAATGTATTATATTATTTTATTTGTTAGTATAAACAATAACAACAAAAGTCTATTATTGTTTCTCTTTTTAAATATTTTCCATAATATTTTGTTCCGATTGATGATGTCATCGTAAAAAACTAATAAGATCATTTAACTTTCAAATTATTTAACACACATGACAAAAAGAGCCATAAATAAATTATCTACTTTGCTTAGTTTTTTGTAAATTTCTGTAACCCATCTGATTGTTTTAGCATTTATATTGAATAGGTATCAAAAGCTTACCTACTTATTAATAAAATATATTTCAGTTTTAATAACCTCTACTCAATTAACACCTTAGGTAGGTACTACTTAAATATTGTATTCCCTAGCACAACGTTAGAGTTACCTCAATAACAGGTGCATACCAATTTCCATTAATTATTCTTAAAGTTTCATCATTATGGTTACTTCAGCAAAAGTAACATATTTGCCTTGTTTAATGACATCATAAAATGTCCTCAAACTCAGGTTTATCCGTTGATCCATACCTAAACGGATAATTCTTCTTCTTCTTTCGTGTGAGGTGTGGCCACCTCTGGTGTCAGAGTTAATTAAGCCGCCTCTGGGAAACCCACAGGCCTCTGACTTGGCTATTTCAGACTTACATTAACTATGTAAGTCCAGGTTTCCTCACGATGTTTCCCTTCGAAACTGATAATGAAAAGTGCAGTTAGGTTGCATAGTGAGATTTGACAACTGCCATAATTTTAAATTTACTTCTCTATCTTAAAACGAACGAACTGCAGAGGCCGAGGATAATTTCTTATCTTTATAACCTGCCTGTCGAGAAAATCTAATCCTTGCGCAATATACGGAAGCAAGAACTGCACACTTGCACATTGAAAGTCCTACTTTTCACAATTATTTGTTCATGTCTGTGTCTATGTTTATACAAGCAACAATGTGCTGTAATTTAATACGTACTTACCTACGTCGTCGCTAAACCAAACGTCTGCAGATGCAGTGCCGTGCAAATAATCTGCAAGTCTATATTCCCGTAGCAATATACAAACAAGGCGAAACCAAATTTGTACATGTGTTCCGACATGCTTAATACCTAGAAGTATTGAAGACAAGAACAAAACAACCCAGCAGACAAAACCACGGGCGGTGAAATATTTTCAGTGTCTGCGAATGGATCGTTTTTTAATTTGGTTAATTGGACCTTTGTATTGTACTGAATTACCAATGTCTTTTTGTCTTCTGATGTAAGCTTTTATCACGTTGTTCTTTAAATAGCAAGAAATATATGAATAAGTACCATGACGAGCATGTATGAATAGTTTTATTCTGACGAATGAAAATCAAAGTCAAAAAGAAAAACAATATTTGAAATATAGGTACATGCGTCAAAAAGCTCCTTTTCCATCTCGTGATAATTTGCACATTATGAACGCTCTTAATTACTCGGAAAAAACTTAATTTACTTTGCAACCTGCGCCGTGAAATCGGAACCACGAATATCGATGAAATAATTAATTTTCAGTCAATATCAGACCGGCTACACGGCTATGGTTATGCTTATAAGGTACTCTGATTCTACAGAGATTTAAAACGTAATTAGTTATTATAATCTCTTTTTAATTAACAAAACAAAACCATATTGCGTAAAAATGTTCTGTGTGTAAAACACTGATTACTTTGATTGACATTGACAGAACAAGATTTGTAAAAAAAACTGTTCAAATAAAATCTGAGTCAGATTTTGATTTAATCTTTTTTCTAAGAAACACCTGTTCGTATCAAAAGCGATAACATACGGCGGACAGCACTTCTTTATAACTCACACACAGGTGTTTGTTAAAATTTCAATTTTAAAAGAGACTATAGTCATAAAAATTTATGGTAAGTAAACATCAATATAATTTCGTTTATGTCAATTTTTGCGCTGATTGACTTTCTCAACATTTGCTTGAGTTCCCACTGTACCGTAAGGAAAAAATAAGTGCAGGTACTCGTCGCGCGGGAGGTAATTACTACCGGCGATCTAATAATAACAAGTAAAGCCTTGCTTTATTGAAACAAGAAATTGCGATACACAACCCTCACGTCAGCCAGCTTGTTAGCCAATTAGTAGTAATAGTTCGAACCAATTGGTTTGCATTTGTAAGACAAGAAAATTGAACTGCCCCTGCGTGGATATCATGAATGTGATCGATATCTACACGTGAACTATCGTTAATTATTATTCTGTTTGGGCATTATTGTAATTAGGAAATTTTGCAAATCATTGTCCGACATCATTATTTATAATTTACGACGACAAATGTAATGTCTCCGCCTATACTGGTGCTGGTAGCTTCTTCGAGTTTAATTCCTAATGGAAGCGCGATGAAATTGTATGGAACACGCGGACATCCATTCTGTAAATATGTAATGTGTGTTAGTCTAATGAAGATTGTTTTACTCGACACGTGCATTATTAATGCGCGTACGCAGCGGGCGCCACCGCGGCCGCCGCCGCCGACCACTTCCATTATTCTGATTCTTCATTTGCTTGATTGAGCTTTTAATACGATTCGCTGTCAACAAACAAGCGGTCGGATTAATCAGCAAGGGCTGTCAACAAATACGTACGTAGCTAGTCGGATGGACACTAATGACGTCGGTCACGTAAAACAAAGATGATATCGCAACTTTTGAATTGATCCGCGCTGACCGTAAAATCTTGATAAACGCGGTACCTACTTACCATCATATTGAGTTGTCTTCGTGAACAAGGTGACTGACAACGCCGCCGCCGGAACCATTTAGAAAATGTTATGCAGTTATGACAATTAAGTAGTGCTATTAGTTATCTACGTCAACTATGACAATAAATGTTAACTAACAAAAAAGTTATGTCAGCTATTTTGTTTTAAGTTTAACCTACATTTGAAGTGCTTAGGTTTAGTGCGTGTCCTTGGTTAAGATGATGCCATTGACTCTAAAATACAGCAAACAGGCAGAAACGAGAAATCCTTGCGATATCCAGTTTGTCCTTAGCGGGCTTTAAACTTTTTTATGAATGAATAATTGTGTCAGTTTAAAAATAAAGTAAGCTTTATTTCATGTAAATATGAAGCCTATTACAAAAGCTGTAGATGCCTAAAGCTCTTCAGAATGCTGAAGGTTCCCACGGGAAAGCAGAATGGTTGCCAGTACGATCGATCGATAAGGCTCTGCTAGTCAACGACAATTCAAAAGCTCAGGTGGTTTGTTCTAATTGGCCACAGAATGGAGCTTAACATTGTGATGCAGGCGTTAATTGTTAAAGAATCGTTATTACCTGTAATTTATTCACGTCGTGTTATTTTAGCTGCGTGAAACAAAAGAGATTGTAACTTAAGGTATTTTAAATTTTCTTGCCTTTATCACGGTATTTTCTCGACGGGACCTTCGGAGTATTCATCTTTGGATTAGCATTTTAGAGGTTATCTCACCTTCAGGAATTTGGCGAAAATTGGCTATTAAACTATTCTTTGTTCTGTTGTTTAGGATGTCTCGGCACGTGCTGCTGTCGCGGCTGGCGGAGCAGTTCCAGCCGTCCTCGCCGCCGCCAACAGCTCACCGGTTCCCATCTCCCGAAGGCAGCGTATCCCCCCGCACGCCACCGTCGCCACGCTCACCCCCACGCTCGCCCGACTCTCTCTCACATCACCGACTGGATCTACGCCAACTAGGAGATATTGAGATTGCAGGGAGGGCGCTCAAGCAATACGCGCAAGCTACTGGTATGTGTACAGGTTCACTGATAGTTAGACCCGCAGCCTAATTGGGTAAGCGAATTCGGCAGGGCATCGGGTTTTGACCCCATCAATCGACCAATCACATGCGAGATGAAAGACGCGATGTGAATTTCCGTCTATGTGATTAGTCGATGCCTTGCCGAATTCACTTACGCAATTAGGCTGCTGGTTAGCCTGTCTCGTTGATTATTTTAGATATTTTTGACTATTATCTAGACAATGTGACATTCTAGCATTCTTGTTAAGTAATTTCGTACAAGTCAAAAATGTATGAGGTCGCACATGTCGACCTCATACATTTGATTTTGACCATGTGGTCAAAATTAAACATTTCGGCAGTCGCCGTCGTCAAATATCATTTTGTTGAGAGTCCCTGTTCGGTCGAGAAAAGTGTCGCATTCGGATCTTAAACTGGACATGGGAGCTAACAATTGCAGCGTTCGTAACCAGCTACTTTTTTGTTCAGAACTGGGAGCCCTGATGTACTGCAGTGGCCTGGGTGCCCTGTACAGCGGTGCCGGCGTCTGGCCTCTGCTGATGCCCCGTGCCTCCCCGCAGTTCGTGCGACCACCTATCGATCACGCCAGACATACCCCGCCCAGAGATGGTAAATACCTTGACTTATTTCTAACCGCATCGAAGCTTTCGCCAACTGCAAGATTACTGAAAAATATAATAAATGTAGTGTCGGTAGATGATGATTAAACACAGGTGCGTACGAGAATTAATCATCTTGTTTCCTTTAAACCCTTATTAAAGATATCAAATTAAATAAACAAAATTCTCATATCTACCAATATACATGTCATGCACCAAGTGATTAATTTGGACACTTGTAAATGCCCGGGTTGTATGAATCTAGTTAAGTCAAATCAGAAAATGTAATGAACACTGATTTAACTTCTACATTTATCTCATTGTCAGGTCATTATGAGTATTGCTACGTAACGGTTGGGCAATTCGATAATTATTGTCAATGAATGAGTCCAAGAGCGAGCGATGCGAGCTCGGGAGCTTAGGGCCCCGACACGGATATCTTAGGTTCGAAAGAGATGACGGTTTATTACCCGGCCCAATAATGATGGGCATTATTCAGAAAGCCTGGTAAATTTAATCATATTGGGCATTTATCAAATTGCCCGGGCGTAATTAATCACTTGGTCCATAACATACATACCATCAGTTACTTCGAGTACAGTTTTAAAAAGTTTTCAAATCGAATGTGACTCACAGTACCCTAGTTTTCTTCTAGAACATTGTGTAAGTGTCTGGACTCGTTGCAGCTGACAATAGATAACATGTAGTTAGTTAGAAATATTTTATTAGTAATTCACTAGAATTACATTGTATTGAAACTCATTTTCAGTCAATACTTGACCTACTTATTTGCAATTACTATAAATCGATCGAGTGCTTAAATCAAAATCTGAAGAATGAATTAATGTTTGTGTATTGTAGTGTAGTCTTCACATTAGAATTCATATAAGCAGAGTAAATCAGCTCACACTGAAAATATTTCGTGCGAGCGTCACGTGTTTCAAGAATCCTAAAACTGGTAATGAGATACGTTCGCGGCATTACAAAACATGGTTCGCCTCGGCCTCCTTACGCGGCTTCTCCTGAATAATACTCATTAGAATAGCTATCAGTGGAAGGCACCGATTAATAACTCGAGGCGCTGATATGTCGTCGTTTACATGTCGTTTACCTCCGCCGATGGCAAGCGCTCGTTTCCTACGCTTCAAGTGACTCCAAGGAAAAGCGACGACGTACCGACTTGCGCCACTCATTGTCGCCAAACGAAATTGTATTCTAATTGTCTCTTATCCGTATTGGTACCGGTTACCACTCAACCTCGCAGATAACAAAGCAACCGGGCGTAAGAACCTCAATAAGTACTTGATTTTTATTTATTTGTTTAAGACTAATGGTTTAACGAACCGACGTTTAATTGTCTTCGATAAGAGAATTTATTTTAAAGATTTAAATAGGAACAATGAAATGAAGTGGTTGGTATGATATATCAGTTTTAAGTAATTGTAAATTAAAAACGTATCTTTTATTTTAAAACCTCGAACTTAGTAGGTAATTTATTTTAGACTAGAAAGTGAAATGGTAGAGTAATTTAAGCACTAACTGAAAACATTGACAAGAAGTTAAGTAAAGGATATTAGGTTATGTTGACAGTTGGTTACTGTCTTGGTTAACTCGGGTTGGTCTTAATTAATGTTGTGTGTCATCATCATCATCAGCCTATTAATGTGCCCACTGCTGGGACACAGGCCTCCTCTCTGTGAGAGGGAATGGGCCGTAATCCACCACGCGGGCCCAGTGCGGGTTGGTGGATGTCACATGTCTTCGAATTTTTGGTTCTAGGACATGCCGGTTTCCCCACGATGTTTTCCTTCACCGTTTTGAGAGCAGTGGTGATGAAATAATTTACACAAAGTACCGCGCCTGCCTGATGGGCTCGAACCCACGACCTACAACTTGTAAGTCGCAGCCGATACCACTGGGCCACCACTGCTCTCGCTCTGTTGTGTGTAAGGTATTATAACTAAACTAGCAAAGGCACCTAACTTAAGTTGTCAAAAATAAAAGGCCCGTTTTGACAGCTATAAAAATACTTAACAATAATTAAATTTGATGCTTGCAAATGATACTCGTTGTCATAGTGTATCGGCAACATAGTATTTAATTAAGATTATGAATTTGATATTTCAATTTCTTACGTAGAAAGTTATCGCGACATGTAAAATGAGAAATGTCAACGGACTTCTTAGATTATGACGACTACAGAAAGTCTGTTCTGAAATCACACAATTTAATAATAACTTATATGACTTGGGTAAATGGTTTATCACAGTGACAATTTGAATATTTTGATAATGATAATTCATCTTTTTCACGGCAAATATGATGTTTTATCGTAGGATAGACAAAAGCGCATGCAAGTTTTTACTGTATTATTGAACAAACCATGACGTAAAGTCGGCAAACACTGGCGCACCTGTACAGATTTCATAAGTCACTCCTCAGACGCCCGATTTGACTCGTCCGACTTTAAATTTACTTATAGAAGCGTGAAGAACAGTCGAAGAGAAACTGTCGGCACTCGCCGTCTGTTGACACAGTGCCTATTGCATACACAATGTATTTCCTATATGCTAAGGCTTTTGTTTCTACCGTGCCTTTCTTTTGTTTGTAGATGACGAGGAAGAGCTTCCTCTAAACTTATCAACAAAGAATCGTCAGATTTGGTCTCCGGGAAGCGCATGTGAGCGTGAAAAAGTGAAAGTGGGAGATGAGTCACCGATCTCCCGGTGGGAGAGTCCTGACGATATGGACACTCCCCTGGAGCTGGTGAAGCGGTGCCGCAGCAACCCCGACGAGGCCGATCGGCCGCCGAGTGCCGAGCCGCGCCGCTGCCCCTCCGCCCCCGCGCACCACTCCTACCCCATCAAACCCTCCCCAGCAGCAGACCTCAACTTCTCTCTACTCCTCAAAAACGAAAACAGAAGTGAAAAATCATTCCAAGTAAGTAATCAATAGCATTTATTCTCAATACATACCTAACTCCTACATCGAGATAGCTATATCCTCCAACAAGTTCAGAATAACTGTACAGTTTCCGTTCAAAATGCTTTAAAATAGCAAACCAGTATCCGTTTTAGTCTTTTTAACAAATCAAATAGCAAAAACTGCCCCGTCTTAATAAGTAGTCGCGTATCAGAACGGGTCGCGCGCCGCCCGCTAGCCGCTCGCCACTCGGCTCCGCTCGGAGCCTGTTGGTGCATCTTCTCGCCATTTTTGAGCCTTTCGTTTTTTCTACGTGCCGCCGTTATAAAAATCCGCAACGGTTTTAATCAAAATTCCAACTTTTAATATCACGGCGCGGCAGATTATAATTGGACGAATAATTACCTTGTGTCATTCGACGATAAATATGTTGGAGAACCTCACTTTATCATTTAAATGAAGCGTTGAGCGTTTGTTTGGTATCATCGATACCGAGCCGTGCATAATTGAAAGTGACACGACTACTACCTGTACCGAACTACAGAGAAAATGAAAGTTATTTAATATAATTTAATTCATAAAGATTTTATTAATAGCAGCTTGAAGACAATCATCATCAATTAATAAATATTTATTTATATTTTCGTGAAGCTAAAAAAGGTGGCCATTCCTTTGGCTAATTAGTAATTTATGAGGGAACAATAAGTTGTAATTATGATTGTATTAATATGTGCACGCAGTGGAACAATGGCGGGCGGCACTGCGCAGGCGCACTGCGCGAGATTGGTAGCGCGTGCGCGCCACGCGACACTCACGCGCCGCGCGCCTTGCTGCACTTTGTACTAACTTTATTACTACTAATTTATGACATTATAACATTTATAACTCATTAAAAAGGCACATAAAATCACACTTCCCTAATTTCTAAAAAGTAGAGCTAAGTTTCAGCCGTAAAATGACACTACAATTTAGATTAGATAACCACTTTCCTGGAGCTTGTATACTACTATACTATGGTACCTACACGGTTTTATGGTACACGGTTTCTCCTTTTAATCATTCTGTTCTGTTGTCCGGAATACTTTGACAAAAAGAAAACTAATAATCTCATTTTACTAATATTCTCATTAGCTACCAACGCACAAACCAACTCTACGCTTATATGTACGGTTTTTGTTGTGAGAGTTGTAGAAGAAAAGTCGTATATTAAAGTCAGTACGAATTTAACTTATTTCCGTCGATAACTTTTGCTATTTTCACAGTAGTTGAACCATCCTTTTTCCTTGCTTGAGTGAAACAGGATTTTAATTCATAAGTATATGACTTACTCCCAAAGTAAGGATGAACCATCTAGGTCATTCTAGGTCATGTAGTTACGTAAACTATGGTATTTAGTTTTAGTGCCGTAAAACGGTAACTTTCTAAAGCATAGTCCTGTGTAACGGCTAAGTAGAAAGCTTTGAAAAAAATATATATTTATTATTGATTCATGTACATAATTTTGAACACAAGGTTTTTACGTGTAACTAATTGTTTTGCTTTAAAAAAATAATTAACAACACGATATTTTTCGCAACTTTTGGAAACTCCTCCAAAACGACTTGGATGTTTAAAAATATATTTACACAGAAAAATTTATGGCGGGTATTTCTTCATAATTAACATAGCATATGCAAATCAAATATTATTGTGCAAATAAAACTGTTCAAAAGGAGGTTCAATTTTGATATTTTGGCATCGAGCAGGCGCACAGCCAGTACTGCGTTAGCATTGGGGTGTATATATCGCCTTAATTAAAAATGTTACAAGTTTCAAAATCAATTCCATATTATTTATTGGTCGTAGTGTAATAATGGTCTACGACCGACGAAGCGTAGGCGTTGCGTAGACGCTCGTAGCAGCCGCGTAGACTCTTCGTAGACGCAAATGTGAGTGTAAAATAGTGCTCCAAATAGGTGAACAAAGTTGTCCGCTTTTTTGATAGAAAATGCTATACAAAAACCAATGAAGAAAATAAAAACCAGCCAAGCGCGAGTCGGACTCGCGCACGAAGGGTTCTGTACCTTTATCGCAAAAAACCGCAAAAAAATCACGTTTTTTGTATGGGAACCCCACTTAAATATTAATTTTATTCGGTTTCTAGTGTGTTTTGTTATAGCTGCAACAGAAATACATCATCTGTGAAAATTTCAGCTGTCTCGCTATCACGGTTCATGAGATACAGCCTGGTGACAGACGGACAGACAGACAGACAGGCGGATCGCGGAGTCTTAGTAATAGGGTCCCGTTTTTACCCTTTGGGTTACCAAAAAAACTTTAAGTTAACTTATTTGACCAAAAGCTCCAAATAGCTTTTGGGCAACTGAGTGAAACACCATTTTATTTTAATACGATTATCACAACAAAATAAAAACAATTAAATGTTTCCTTGCAATCATTGTAAGTTCCCATTAAGAATGTAACAGTCGTTTGTACCCCCTCGAGTCGCGATCGGGACCGTAGCAGGTTTCACAAGACCGTTAATAAAAAGCCAGTTTCGTAAAAAACGACACTAGATTTTTTTTATAAATTCAAACGGCTATCATAAAAAATCACCTCTCTACGTGGTACAAGCCGATAACCATATGTGGACGGTCATACCCTAGCACCTGTGTTGTTTATAAGAGAGTGCATCGATTGTATAAAAAGGCGACCAAAAAAGTAGCGGTTTTTGTGAGGCGCGAGTCGGTGCAGCTGCCCCGCCAACTGTCACAGGCCCGCTACGCGGATTTGTGCCGTGGTGCCGAGGATTATCATGCGCCGCATACTTAACGACTAACCACCCGACTAATAGCCGCACAACATATTTTCCCGTTCTTATGTTTAATATCAGCCTGCTGATAGTGACGAGACGGCTAGTTGTCTCCTCAGATGAAGATTCATTAGCACTTTCGCGCGTAGTTTTTACAATTTATGGGTTTTGGTTTAACTTAACTAAACTTTTTGTGAAAACTACTAAAACCGCTTTTCAATCTGCGGGTTGTCCAATATACATTCTCTTTTTCGTTAAAAACGTTAGCCGTCGGATAAGTGACTTTGTTAGGCCACTTTATTATAAAAAAATCTGAAAAAAAAGCACAAACACTATAGGAGGCTCAATTTACTTAATCGAGGGGTTGTTATACTTATTAAAACCTAATTAATATATTATAATTAAAATATACTTATAAAAAAAAGCATTCGGTCGAATTCAGAACCTCTTCCTTTTCTTAAAGTCGGTTACAAAGGTAACATTGGATTTTTCAAAAGTGATTGTGAAATCCTCCTTCAAAACAATCCGTGTCTAAAATCGGTAATCTGTGTGTCGAGTAAATAAACTAAGTTAGGAACAAAATTATTCCAATGCATACCAAAAACATCTGATTCAATAAATCTAAAGCAAGTCACAGCAAGTACTTAGTTAAAAATCTTTTGTCTCGCACACAAAGGTGAACAGAAGACATTCTGTTTGCTTTTCAAGCTTTATGTGGAATTCAGAAACCAATCATATTTACCATACGACTGTTTTTGTGGCAGAAAAGCTCGTAGCACACCAACACATACTTAAGATTGTTTTTTTTTGTAATTTTGTATTACTTTTTAGGGTAAACGGGATTCTATTACTAAGACTTCGCGGTCCGTCTGTCTGTCTGTCCGTCTATCATCAGGCTGTATCTCATGAACCGTGATAGCTAGACAGTTGAAATTTTCACAGATGATGTATTTCTGTTGCCATTAAAACAGAATAAAATAACTATTTAAGTGGGGCTCCCATACAACAAACGTGATTTTTTATGCCGTTTTTGCGATAATGGTACGGAACCCTTGGTGCGCGAGTCCGACTCGCACTTGGCCGGTTTTGCATACGCGCTCAAATTTTTTTTTTTTTGACATTAAATCTAGAGCTACGTTAGAATGTTTCACAAACCTCCATAGAAAAGGGAGGATCCGCCGACCAGACGGGTGTTGTGTCTGGTCCGGGCAACTGCCCGACGGTTGTTGTCGGACTGTTGTATGTGTTCTAATCGCGCCGAAAACTTTACTTGCGCGATACAGGATTTGTGTGACGTCATGTCATTAGTTTGTAAGTGGCGGCGCTGGTGCCGCTACATCACTCCCTTCCGGAGACCGGAGGTCGATAGCAGGTTCGCTGGTGCCGCTACAAATGCTTTGTTTAAATAGAATACATTGATTAACATAGATCCAAGTAGCCTCTACGCTGTGTTGTCTTTGCCACACAAATCAATAAATTGTACCATCGCATTACGTTCCTACATTTGATTTCTTTCATAGTATCCTTTTATTAGTCATTCCAATGAAAAATACTTGCAGATAATAACCGGTTAATAGACGCTAATTAGTAGGGAATGAAAAAAATAATTCAAAGCCGTTGCTAGATATGGGAAATCAAAGAAAAGTGTAGAAAGGGGTAGAGCCCTGTTATTAGTTTATTACTGGCTGTCACCGTCCAACTGAAGGTGATGGACGCTGTCCACGCCACGTTTATAATTATACCTAGTGTCGTACCTGGCTATGTTTCAGCCGATTTCTCAGCAATAGTCGTAGGGTCAAATGACTGAATTGCAATAGTCCTTTACACGTCAGTCAAAGGGAACTATTATGGGTTATTAGCATCGGCGACTTGCAGACGACAGGCATCTAATGAATATATTTCTATTAGAGGGGTTTATTGTATCTACAGTTTAGTGGTATAGAAAAATCACGCTTGAATTTCCTTAAAGGTTACGCAGAGGTGTAGTATCCCTCATTTATTTTTTATTTTTCTGTCTAATGTAAAAGGGGCGAGTCAATGAGAATGAACTAATTAACGTCAGTTTAAACGTGGCAAGAAGTATAGCTGTCAAAGTTTGTTACAGTACAATTATTTTCTTAATGTAAAAATAAATCCGTAAATCGGCAAACATCGTGTATACAAATATTTTCTTAATGGCCCTCGGCAAACTTTGTCTTTCGTCAATCGTCGGATTTTTATATTTTCTTTCAGTTGCCCTTTGCAATTGGTGCAGACCAGACGCTCTCAATCAACTTGGAAGGCTGATAGAAACTCGAAGACTTACCTACTACGGGCGTGAAAACCAAGTTTATATTTAAATCATATTTAATACCTAAAAGCACTGACATTCATCGACCCGTAACTTATATTTGCCATAACTAATCTGAGGTATCGCAAAATATTCATAAAAATAATATAAAAAGAAAAAAAAACCCGCCCACTAACAACCCAAACAGTGGAGTTTGACATATCGGCGACCTTACGCTACACTAGCGCCTCTAGCGGCAAATTCATACGTGGTGCACGTCCAGACTCTGGTTTGCTACTGAGAAATTATAGAAAATCTTGTAACACTTTGCTCGACCAAACCTTTCAGCAGTATCTAACACTTGCTTGAACTAGCTTGACAATATTCTATTTGTCCCCAGTGCAAGCAGTGCGGCAAGTGCTTCAAGCGCTCCAGCACGCTGTCGACGCACCTGCTCATCCACTCGGACACGCGACCCTACCCTTGCCAGTACTGCGGCAAGCGCTTTCACCAGAAGTCAGACATGAAGAAGCACACCTACATACACACAGGTTTGTATTTACTTTTTATTTCTCCCGATTTCTGAATTATGAATTAGAATTTGATTATTTCTTTAACTCCTGCCTGAAAACTTGGACATTAAAGTATTTTTTTACTTTGTTTTTAACCCCAAAATCTAAATTCGGAAATCATGTTTTCATATACAGTTTCAAGCTCAAGAAGTGATTGACTGAATTTTGAATCTTCGTAAACGAAACCATGACTCACGATACAGAAGACTCAAGGTTTTTTTTTAAAAGGAAAGTTGAATGTAAACAAGAAAGATTATTGCCTATTGGTAGAGCACATAATATTACGAATAGCATCGATACACTGACTTGAATAGTTTGTTTGTTACTTCTGAAAATGTATTAACTGCGGTTAACTTACTTTTCAGTAAAGGCAGTATATTAGGTTTTCGTAGAGCACATTTTCAATCTAATAGAATATATATCTACGAATAGAGATTTTTAAAGCTTTTAACAACAGAGTTTTCCAATACTAAAAAAGGTATAACCGAATTAAATTTTACGAAAATCATTGAGCTCAAAGCAAATTGAAGCTGATAAGTATGTTCAATTATTTGCAAATTACGAAAGTAGTGCATTTGCATCTACGCAATAAAACATTTTCATTTAAAGAGATTATTTTCAAGGACTTTTTGACAAAACACAGTTTCGGTTTCTGATGTCGAAATGTTGATCCTGCTGCATTTTACCTACCTACTATTTGTGGTGTGATTAGGGTTACCATTTCGAAAATTGAAAGGTCCTGACAAAAAGCCGGACTTTTAAAGAAATGTCGAGACATTTGGCAGACTTTAAAGTTGTTGAATGATTTAGTTAAAAAGGGAAAAAAAAATACCAAATTATAGGCTCAATTAATAATATGAATGGCAAAGGAATAGTCGCCAATGCGGTTGTTTGATGAGATAACTGCTGTCAATTCATTTTTATCGCAACAAAAATTCGCTTTTGCCATATAAGGCCAAAAGCCGGACAAAACCCGGATAGGACGCGCCAAATATCCCTGGACAAATACGAACGAATGGTAACCCTATGTATGACAAAATCGTACCGCCTGTAGAAATAGTGAATTTGGTTACAAGTCTTAATGTTGAGGTAAGGTGTAACATGACCCCAATAGCTTACGAATAGGTGTCTTATCAATGCTACAAACGTCGGAACATAACTATTTAACAAAATTAACCAAAATGTATAAAAAACTGTATTGTTTATTTTATAATTAATGCACACTCAGTATAATAGATAGAGACAACACATCATGACAACATGAGTACAAAGGTACTGCTTAATTGTCCTACTTATTTCAAGAAAAAAAGTTTTATTACTTTTGCTGGTAAAACAAACGAAGGGCGAAATAAAGACCGAATTAAGAATATGAAGTTGGGTTTGACACGTTATTAACTTAAAAATTTCAATTCAGAAATCGGCTTTAAAACTTGGTTTTCACAAAAACTATAAATAACTATAGATCATTTTAATAATAAAAAACAATAACACTTTCTTGACGAAGATATAAAACAGGAACTAAATTATATGGTGTGTTCGTTTCCAAGTAGTGTGAAACTCAAATTATTGTGACAACTGTTTCAAGTTTCACGTAACGAAGTGTCGGCACGTCCCCTCATCATTACACAACTTTACCAAGACCTATCATTTCGTTTGAAACTTTTATTGCTACCTTAATATGGATAACGTCTATCAATAAAGAGTTACATTACAAGTGTGTTAGTATAAGATGGTTTTTTTTACATTCCTATGTGTTTTATAATACCAAAGTGTCCTCACGACAGAAACCTAATTTCTAAATTCGCTAGTTAGTTTAACTTTTCCATCTTTAAAATCATTATTTTGTACTACGCTGAAAGTGTAACAATATGTTGTTGAATACCTCAAACTACAACGAAGAGAGACCCAAAGGCCCGAAGATATCAAATAAGACTTCATGAAAAGGTTTTTATTGTAGCCACAGCATCTAAAGAACTCAGCGGCAAAAAACGTTATAGCACGTTTTATTGCGATAAAGAAATCCGATATCATTATTTTCCTCTTCAACATCATAATTTCCTTCGTGTCGTCTTTATACGAATTTGTATCATTACCAAGTAGCTGTTAATTTATTTATTCACATAAAATTTTACTTTCTCAATTAGTCGCTTGCGATACCCACGTACGTTCGTGTCGAGCGTGTAATGATAGGTAATCTGCGACGATTGCCCTTTTAATCGGCATGACAGTAAACAGCTGCTGAAGATGTTATCCGACTTTATCCTCGTCGATTTATTAAGCTGTATAAGTACATGATATAGTGTTATAACCCAGGCATAGCCTAGACTTCTCTACTGCGAATCAAGTTCATTAAATGGAAGACATATAGTCAGTCGCCCAATAAAAGCAATCACGCGACACATCGCAGACGATGCCTTGGGAATTAAATGCTTTGCAATTACGTTTTCGACGGCAAATCGCAGCCCGTCCACTGCACTTAATGAATTTCCAATAGGTAAGCAAAAAATATACCGTGCAATGCAATGCTCGGCAGTTTGTCCAGAGCTTTCATCGCTTCGTACAGCTTTACACTTTATTGGTGTAAAAACTTCTTGTTCACATTATCAGTTACAATATTCGGCATTCTAATTCCCAAAATATCTAGAGACTGATAATAATAAAATATCGTCTGAATGAGAAAAGGTTACCTATCACAATCACAATGAATATGGTGCTTAAAGAAAAAAGCGGCGAACTGAAAGAAAAATAAACGTCTCATACGTTTTTCAATGGTCCGACTACTTCCAGTAAGCTCAACGAGACGAATTATAGTAGCTAAAAAATGTGGCGGACATATTTGTCTTGGCCGGAGACATCTCGTCACGTCTCTGCCCTGTTCCGAATGATTTACAGCGGCCTTACATGGTGCTCGTCCTCCCGATAAATGCCTCATCATCAATATTCCAAAATGCGGCCCGGCCTGCAATTAGCCGCGCAGCCTTCACAGGCCTTCACGTGCAGACCGATCACGGCACAAACAAAAAGTAAACTTAAATCCTGTCCTATCTATAAAATGACATTTGCATTTTTTGCTATAATTTTATTCGTAAACTATCTTTGGAGATTTTAAGTAACTGGTCGGATAAAATTGCCAATGGTTTTGATGTTTTTATTGAAACGTGATTCATGGCTCAAAATAAAAAAAAATGTCATGAGTATCCTTCTGTCCTTAACCCTCGAAGTAATAAAGTTTTACGAAACTGGTTAGTGTTATATCGTTATATCGAGCTACAAACAATTACCGCTGAAGTTAATAAATACCTGTGTACAAGGCGACGTTGCATATTAAATCAGTTCGGGAACCTCACCGTAAATAATAGATAGACGATGATTATGAGTATTGCTCCACTTATACAAGCTTTAATTACTCGACGAAGTGATACTTAGGTAATGTTTTTAAGTCGTTTAGGAGTTATAAAATCGTTGCTCGAAAACTTTGCTATGTTATGCTATTTGACGTAGGTATTTTAGATGGATTAAGAGCCGATGAATTATATTCCTGTCCTGCAACAAATAACGAAAAATTAGTTCAGTTATTAAATACTTAGGTAGTTATTCCGTCATCTTATGCGATAGACAGAGCTCGAGCTTGTTCTAATATTTAAATGTAGCTTTAAGAACTCTACCAACTTCGCTTAGTTAGTAAAGTCATAATTGAGTTTAAGAATTATAAATAAAAAGAACTTTCTTTTGTTCCAGGTGAGAAGCCGCACAAGTGCGTGGTATGCTCGAAGGCATTCAGCCAGAGCTCCAACCTGATCACACACATGCGCAAGCACACGGGTTACAAGCCCTTCTCGTGCGGCCTGTGCGATAAGGCCTTCCAGCGCAAGGTGGACTTGCGCAGGCACCGCGACTCACAGCACTCGGACGCCGCTGAACCTGCCACGCTGCAGGTCCCCCATCGCTACAGGTACTACGGCGACGAACCTTCGGCACCACTCACCCCACTTATCACTAATTAAAATTGATCTGAAACCACAGCTGCAGCAATACATGTCTACAAATTCATTGTTTGTAGAATTTGCCGTAACTACATGAAGTTAACACACACTGCCTTAAATTTGTTACAATGCAAGGTAGTATGTTTCCTACTTAACATTTCGATCTATTGATGGCAAAGCAAAACATCTTAAGGTTACACTAGTCGATTTTTTTTCCATACAAACGTAGTCTAGGGATTATTCCACTGTTTGATGATGTACGTTCAAAATAAAAGGTGATATCAATTTGTCTCATCATTATCTAGCCCTGTATGGAAGCAAAAAAGTAAAAAAATAAAATGTTTGAAAGTTATGAGCGTCGAAAGTTCCACATTTCGACGCTAATTTTAACGCATTTTTGGGCGCAATTAAATCTCATAAGAAGACGGCAAATTGCAAAACGGCCTCCATACTGGGATAGATTAGTAGTTCAACAATGCATATAATTTTATTTTAAACAGATAGATTTAGTCATTTTTTCATGATATCTAGACTGCGAAAGGTCTGTTTATAAAACTTCGCGCGCTTGGTTTCGTCCTAAATCATTATCCATTTCGCTACAAATATGCAAAAGTGTGTATTCGTACACGAACAAGCTTCCTACTGCTCATCACAGCATCTATCTCTTCCGCACGTGTTGTCGGTTGATATAAAATGCATTTTAACACCGCGCACAAAATAGTTGGTGCCGTCGACTAGTGTAACCTTAACTGAAGAATGTATTATTTAAGACTTATAGAGTTGCAGAATCAGAAAGTTGTACTTGAGGAGTTGTCTATGTGTAAATAAAAATAATTGTTACCTTTTAGTGCCTTAAGAAAAGCCTGTGAAAAGTGTTGTTACTATAATTACCTATGTTCTAAAACGAACTACAAAAAGTTCGAATAATATGTTACGTTTAGTATAAAACTCTAAAATATCCGTCCTCTGATACAGTGATATAATAATTAGATACCTAATGATACAGTTTCTTCATCAACTGTGACAGCAACCAAGTAAACAGTAGGTAAGTTATGTAGTCTAATAATACCAAAGTAAAGTGTCTTATTTAGTCGAGTGTGAAACGCTTTATTTATTTAGACTAGAACTAAATAGGCGTCATATATTTTAGTTTATTTATTTCGTGTAGTGAACCGGCGTTATGTGTATCGAAACGGCGCATGGGCCTTGAAATAATAAACTTGCGTAGTTTTATTGATTAGTCTTTTCAAAATACATCTTCGCGTTTAGGCATACAACATTTTGTTGGTGTATCAATTAAATCTCCTACTTCATATTTTTTAAAGTCATATCCCAATTCTTGAACCCATACACACCACTTTACCAGGACCTAAGCGTTCAAACGTGAAATTGAAGTGTTACCTACACCATTGGTTTGTTACCAAACACCTTCGCGTGGAGGTAAGTCCTCCGTAAACAGTCATTCGTGTTATCGATTTTTCTACGTTGCTGATCTACCACTAGCTGATGTTGTAATATATAGTCATTCATGTGAACTTAGGGAAGCAGCAACGTAGGAACTATGTACTTTATAGATTCGTATATAGCGGTTATAAGGCACCACCTACCATAATGTCACCATTTAAAACACTATTAATGTATATTTTGTCATAATGCATTTACTTTAGAATTAAGTTGTGTTTTATAAACTGTTAAATAGTGGTCGTTTAAATCCCGTGATTGGTCAATCCGGTACATGAAACAGTATCAATTTGTAAGGGTAAAATTAATAACGATTAAAAAAATAACAAAAAACTTCCAAAGCAAAACACGAAAAGTGCAAAAATAATGTGTCTTGGTACCTCCTTCTTGTTTTACCATTTTGTAACATCGGCTGCCGAAACAATTGTAGATTTTACAACGAGTGCACAAAACGAACCATTTTTATCCGAGACTATTAATGACGAGGATAAAATGGTTTTGTGGACGAGTTATAAACTCTGCTTTTTATTTCGATTGCGAGGAAATAAAACAGTAGTATAACATAACATTTCTATAATTAATATTCAAAGTAAAATTAGTTTTAACAAATTTGAAGAAATTAATAAACGCACGAAAAAACAAGACCTGTTTCCCGCCGCTTTTTTTAAATCTTACGTCATTGATATTAGGCTTGGGCTATCCTATACAGCCTACTATTAAATTAATTTTGTAATATATATATTTTTTAAATTAATTAAATAACCTACCGTATTTTAATTTTAATATCTTTTATGTCTTAAAAAACACATAAAAGGCAAATAAATTAAAGTAAATATTATAAAATAACAAATTCTATCTGTGAACTTTTTATTGTGTTTGGCTGTATGGCTCATTTTCTTTGCCTTAATATAGATACATTTATAAGTAGATACGTTTATGCGCTTGTGCACAAATAGTACATTGTGATACAAGGGTGGAAAGTAGGTTATTGCAAACGAGCTGTCATTAACAAGCCCGAGCCGAAGGCGAGGGTTTTTCATGACACGAGTTTGCAATAACCTACACACCCGTGTATCACACGATGTTTTTCAATACAGTTGTGAGAAACAGTAAAAATAAATCAAAGAATTAGATTTGTTTATACATAAAAAATAAAATTTTCAAAATTGCGCGTTTTTGCAGCTGGACATATTTTTTTACAAAGAAAACAGTCTATACAGCCTATTCGATTTTTGACAAACGTTGATGTGAAAATAATTATCTTAAAACTGGTAATTAAATATATTAAACAACTATTTAAAAAAAAATGAGAATTCAATGCTAAAACGTACGGAATCATTAATTTTTCCTTGTATAAAATCGTATCCCATTTTATTCTATGTATGAAAACTCCTTGCTACTAAACTTTTTTAAATTGACTTATAAATTTAAAACTAAACTGCAAACATAATGATCGAGCTCGTAAACAAAAGTCACGACCGCGTCACAGAAAGATGCCTATGCGTAAGATTTAACTTTCGAATCATAATTATAGCCTCTGAAAGTACGCCATGTTTAACACCTGTATTGAAAAATCGATTTTGTGCAGCCTATATCCTGCACAAATAAGCAATTTCAGAGCATGAGAAGTGAAAAAGTTATTTTTATCTTGCTAGTGTTTTACTTTACTCGTCGGTTTATTCTTATGATTATTTTTTTTTTTTTTTTTTTATTTATCTTTAGAAATCGATACTGTTTCATGTACCGGATCGATTTAAACGACCAAAAATTAACGGTGTAAATATCGAAATAAATAGACGTAATTCATTAGAGGCTATAACCTAATTTCTTTTATGAGACTGCACTAAAAATTAAACTGAAACACTATTTTTCGAATGTGTATTACAAACGGTTTGTAAGTGTTTTATATCAATGTAATTGAAGTGTGAAATTTTATGTTATTGTAAAAATCAGATGTACCTTATTATGTTTAGATATTTATAGCATACAGTCGCGTGTTTTCATTTGTAAAAGTTACGTTGTTACGTGAAGACTTAACGGCTAGAACACCAAAGAGAGTACAGCGTCAGCTATGATTGATTCGTCCATACCTTACGACTTGAATGTGACTGAATGATGTGAGCAGCATTATCGAGGCGTTTAGAATAAGTATTTACCTATGTATGTTATTAAAATACCAAATTTGCATGGTAAAGTATTGCGGTTAAACCGTTATACTAACTTTCAATGTTTTGGACACACATATTTTAATATTATTATTGTCATCACCCATTTGATTAAAAGTGGAATCGTCAGTCAGTTTTTATAAGTTTGGATTTAAGTTGTAATTTATTAAGGCCAGTTCAATATAAATATTTATGAAATATCGTGCATGTTTTATTTTGAATCCCGTTGTTTTACAATCAAACATTCAAATCAAATATCAAATCAAATATTTTTATTGACAAATAAATTGTTTACACCAAAATAATTGAAGCCCTGACTTCTGAGCTAGGCAAAAACCTGTGTTACAGAACTCAGTCCCATTGTTGACGCTTGTTTACAATATTAGTGACAAAATAAATATATTAAAATCATGCTCAAACTACGATTAAAATTAAAAAAATAATTAATTAAATCTGAACAAAAGTGAAGTCCAAATTGCAATAAAGTTAAATAAAACTAAAATCAATGTAAATTCAAAATTACAATTAAATTAAAAATAAATCACAGTAAAATAATGTCAATATAAAATTTCAATAAAATTAAAATAAAATAAATACAAAATTGCAATCAAATAAAATAAAATAAACTGATATTGATTCCTAATTGCAATTACATGAAGCTAAAATCACAATAACATAATGTCAAAAATTCAAATATTCAATAAAAAAACAAAAAATAATATTAAAACAAAATAAACTCAAAATCAAAATATAATAAAATCAAAATTACAATAAATCCAAAATTAAACTTAAAATTCTGAAGACAGTTTGTGTGTGTGTTTGATGGTGTTTGTGTGTAAGGTTGGAGATAGGTAGTATTCATCGTGTTACTGTAGGACTTTTGCAGTTAATATATGAGTAGGCGCCTCTCATAACAAGTCTGAATGGAACATGAGAATATTTTTGTTTAGCACCTTGGTTCCATTCCAGGAATCTTATTTGAAAAAACCAACTAACCATAAAGAAGATCTATTGTTTATCTAGTTAGTGGCTTCTGATGATGCGAACTTCGATGTTGCGACTGAGACTAGAAAACAATGTTTACTAAAATGTGTTTTATCTGGAAGATATTTTTGGCATTTAAGTCCATAACTCGAATGTTGATAATTAAGAACAAAAATTATCAGGCAGGTAACCGAAAAACAGATATACTTAATGTCTATCCTCATAGAAAATTAAAGTCGAGAGTAAGGGCGCTTGACCACAAAAGATCCCAATGGGTCGAAGTGTCCGAGTTATTTCTCGGCCCCTCCACAAGATAAGATAAGGGTGGTTACGCAATACATCCAATCGGTTTCCGTGATTTCGGTTCCGAAGTAGCCGTAGTACTTCTTGTAGGTAAGCTAATGCACTGCATCCGAACTCTATCCGTCATAATCTGTTATAATTCAACACATTTTGAACTCGGAACTCAAATCACGG
Organism: Orthosia incerta; assembly: GCA_948252205.1. Lineage (NCBI taxonomy): Eukaryota > Metazoa > Arthropoda > Insecta > Lepidoptera > Noctuidae > Orthosia > Orthosia incerta. Next base: position 21,361,586 of record OX411754.1, read on the forward strand.
ACACGGACGTGTTGTGCGTAACCGCCCTAAGACTAAGAACAAACAATTCTAACATGTGCCAGGGGGCTGACCATAACTCTTCGAGCAAGATTATTTCCAGTGTGCGTAAGGGACAGATGTATATGACTTGTATACATCTGTCCCTTTTACAGTCGAACCATTATAGTTTTGACACGTAATGGTACGGGGGCAGGTATCTACATAATCGTTAGAGGACCATTTATGTAGGTATATATTTGTATATATTTCTGCAACCAAAAGAGCTATCTTGTAAGCTTCTGCTGAAAGTAGTTAGGATACCGTCCTGTAACCAACAGACAGACTCTACAAACGGTGCGGTAGCGGCGACGTAGACCTAGTAACTAGTTCCTGTTTTCAGCCCTTGGGTATCAGGCATCCAAGCATCTTATACTAAAACTGAATTTGACTGTACTGAGTTAATAACCCCAACCACCCTGCCGAATACATATCTACCTACTCACATGATAAATTGATCTATAATGATAATTAAGTTTTAATTTGTCTTTGTTTACCCAAAGAATATCTTAATGGAGACTGGGGTTGGTACTTAAATCTGGATGGCTCTTTTCAATATTTGAATTATAAATCTATTTTTTTTGTATATTCACAACTTAAGGTTACACTAGTCAAAAATTCTTCCATACAAACGTAGTTTGAGGATTATTCCACAGTTTGACGATGTACGTTCAAAATAAAATGTGGTATCAATTTGTCTCATCATTATCTAGCCCTGTATGGAAGCAAAAAAGTAAAAACAGAAAATATTTGAAAGATATGAGCGTCGAAAGTTCCACATTTCGACACTAATTTTAACGCATTTTTGGGCGCAAATAAATACCATAAGAAGACGGAAAATTGCAAAACGGCCTCCATACAGGGATAGATTAGTAGTTTAACAATGCAAATAATTTTATTTTGAACATATAGATTTAGTAGTTTTTTCATGATATCTAGACAGCCAAAGGTCTGTTTATAAAATTTCGCGCGCCCGATTTCGTCCTAAATCATTATCCATTTCGCTACAAATTTGCAAAAGTGTGTATTCGTACGCGAATTAGCTTCCTACTGCTCATCACAGCATCTATATCTTCCACACGTGTTGTGTGTTGATATAAAATGCATTTTAAAATAGTTCGTGCCGTCGACTAGTGTACCCTTAACATAATATTTCAGTATCAACAAAAAACTGTAATACTAAAATAGGAACTTCTATCTAGTAAAGTACCAAAATTAAATCAACAATCAAGTGAAAGATATCGACGCCGACACTAGAGGCGTCATGTAAACAAACAATTACTGGATATGAAACGAACATTACGTACATGAGAACCAACACAAGTCATTCGGAATTAATCGTGTTTATCAAAGCATTTTCATTTCGTTTCCAAGAGGTAATGTACTAAGGAAATCAAAATAACGAGTGTCGCGTGATAGTTATCAATTCTGTTGTAGTTGTTGTAGGTGACACTAAAAGAATTTTGTAATTTGGTCCGACTCAATTATTTTAATAGCTTTATTAATCGAATGACAGTTGGAGACAAGATACCTTGTTTACTTATTCGTAAAATGTTCGTATGAATGTAACCTTAGAGCCAGGATTCAACGGAGCTTCCTTTTAAAAATTTCGGCGATGCTTAGTAATAGATTAAAAGATTCTAAATTCAAATTTTGTTAGAAAATTTTGAATATCAAGAAAATTTAAAAGAGGCCCGACACATTAATTAAAAAAAAAGTAGAAGATATTTCATGCTTTTTAAACTACACAATTTACTTAATAGTTTGAGGTTTGAATCGTCAATCCATCGAAACACGTAATTATAACACGATATCTTGCAAAAATACCCCGATTCAAACAGTAAAATGCTTTTGAACGGCCGAACCGATTCCCATTAAACATAGATAAGAAAAGAACACTCTCGACAAAGTCATCTTTCAAACAAAAAAAAAAATCTAAATCGGTTCATCCGTTTAGGAGGTATGATGCCACAGACAGACAGATACACAGATACACACTAACTTCAAACTTAGGAGCCCCTCTTTTTCCGTTGGGGATTAAAAATTTGCTTAACAGCGTCAAGGTTTTTATAAATTCAGGTGATTATTTTTATCCAAAGCCGTGTTTTAGCCGAAGATTTCTTTTTTTTTTTTTCATGGCTTCGATGCCTAGGCCGGACAAAAGGATTAATTAGGATTTTCTCAAGGGCTGCAAGAAGTTTTGGAAAACACATTAACCCGTTGGTCTTACTCGAAATTGATCAGGAAGATTGTACCTTGAATAGGCAGGCGTAGGTCTATACTACCTTCGCCTACAAGATACCCGAGTCCCAGTTGAGAATAGATAGTTTCAAAGAGATACAACGCAATTTATTGAGGCTTCATAATGATATGACAAAAATCTTGAAACATTAAGACTTATTTTTAGGGTTCCGTACTCAAAGGGTAAAAACGGGACCCTATTACTAAGACTCCGCGGTCCATATGTCTGTCTGTCTGTCACCAGGCTGTACTTCATGAACCGTGATAGCTAGACAGTTGAATTTTCACAGATGATGTATTTCTGTTGCCGCTATAACAACAATTACTAAAAACAGAATAAAATAAATATTTTAAGTGCGATAATGGTACGGAACCCTTGGTGCGCGATTCCGACTCGCACTTGGCCGGTTTTTTTTATGTGCGTACTGAGAGACCACACTGGTATTTCGCAAAATAAAAATCGTAGGATTTTGTAGTAGACTTAAAACACTTTTAGAACAAATCTAGTAATTTATGAACAATATATTAAAAACTACAGCACTTAAAGTGCGGTCTCTTCAGTCCTCACAGACCATCAGCCAGATCAGTCATGGTTGAATCTGCTTATAGAAAGATGACATTTTTTAATTTCTAAACATAGTTAATGTTTATCTTATTATTGGAGGAACTGACGCCCAAGTCACAGGCAATAAGCCTAGTTTGGGAGCCAGGGAACTTATTACTGTGTATTACGTAATGTATGTTATGAATAAAGTTATTATTATTAAATTTCGCTAGGTTCTTTAGATGTTGTTAGATATACATACACGTGTCGATTTATTTATACCTACTAGTTCATCCGTGTCAACCCTTCGATACTTAGCAACAAATCTCATTATGTACAGTAGTACCAATGCACAAGCAGCGCCTTGTATGGATTCTAATGTCGATGTCGATCCCTGCTTACTCTCTAATTGTATTATAAATCGTAATAGTGGACGGTAAAGGGGTAGTGTTGTACTGAGCGATAACGCCTTATATCTGAGATTTGTACGGCTTCTGTGGGCGTTTTCCGTAAGATATAGGATATCATAAATATTTAACATACGCCATAGATTAAAGAATGACAGTTTGGTTTTACTGCTCATAGGTAACCCTAACATTCATTTGATTTATGTAGAATTTAGTACCTTATTGACCTGCTGGACGAGCACGGCCTCTGACCGAGTGAGCGCGAAGCGCGAGCTATGCGTCTCCGTTACAACTTGGGCAAACATTCCTTCGTATGTACGGCTGTTCACTATAGGTCGCATTTCGCAACCGATTCTCGTGAAATTTTGTGAGCAGGTTTGTTAATTATATAGATTTTTATGTAGGTTTAGTTTCAAAATTTTCAAAAAACTGAATCGATAAACAGTGAGCAGTGGTGGCCCAGTGGTATCGGCCGCGACTTACAAGTGTAGGTCGTGGGTTCGAGCCCAGGTAGGCGCTTTACTTTATGTAAATTATTTCATCACCACTGCTCTCAAAACGGTGAAGGAAAACATCGTGAGGAAACCGGCATGTCCTAGAACCAAAAATTCGAAGACATGTGACATCCACCAACCCGCACCGGGCCCGCGTGGTGGATTACGGCCCATTCCCTCTCACAGAGAGGAGGCCTGTGTCCCAGCAGTGGGAACATTAATAGGCTGATGATGTGAATCGATAAAGACAAACTCGCGAGGTATACAGTTCACAGAGCAACTAGTGTTAATAACAATTTTATTTTATTGGTTAACTACTAATATCTCAAACTACACATACGTACATACATAAACAGATAAACTCGCGCCTTATTCCCTTGGGGGTAGGCAGAAACTACAGACCTCCAGCACGGGAAAAAGGCGTAAGTTTATATACCTACGTATATGTATTATTATATAGATTAAGAAATGAGTAGGAGAGGAAGTAGTCTAATGGACGCACCGGTGACTAAAAAGTAGAATTTATTTATTTGAGGCATGCCAACAACCTATTCGCAATTACATTTTTTAGACTGAAATTTAATAGATGTTCCTGTGCAAACAGGTCAGTTATAGGAATGCATAGCACTCACAGATTAGGACTATGAAATAATTATTTTACAAAAAAAAAAGTAAGATACAATATTAAAATTAGAATTAGATCACAATTGAATCAAGTTTGAAATAAAATAAAATAACAAATAAATATTTAAAATAGGTATTAAAAAAAAGTACTCATCATCATCATCATCATCTCAGCCGAAAGACGTTGCACTGCTGCACATAGCCTCCCCCAGCCGTTGCCACATGCGTGCCCGTGCGTTTCGCATCCAGCGCCTTCCCGCAACCTTAACCACCTGGTTAAGCAACGTTTCGTCTTCCGGTTCGCGGTCGCCATTCCAGAACTTTTCGGCCCCATCGGCCATCCGTTCTGCGAGCAATTTGCCCTGCCCACTGCCACTTAAGTTTGGCAATTCTTCGGGCTATGTCGGTAACTTTGGTTCTCCTACGGATATCATCATTTCTGACGTGATCACGAAAGGAAATTCCGAGCATAACCCTCTCCATTGCCCTTTGGGTGATCTTAAGCTTCCTGATGAGGCCCATTGTGAGCGACCACGTCTCGGTCCCATAGGTGATCAATGGCAACACACACTGGTCATAGACTTTTGTCTTGAGACACTGTGGTAAATTGGACGAGAAGATACCACGCAACTTCCCGAACGCCGCCCAGCCGAGTCGGATTCGACGGTTGACCTCTTTCTCGAAGTTGGACCTACCCAACTGGACCGTTTGTCCCAGGTAGACATAATCGTCTTAACCTTCGAGTGTAGTGTCGCCAATCTTGATAGAAGTGGGTGTTACATGGGCATTCACAATGACCTTGGTTTTGTCCATGTTCATTTTAAGACCCACTTTTTCGGAAGCTCTACAGAGGTCATCGAGCATTTTACTGAGGCACTCCATGGTCTCAGCCATGACCAATATGTCGTCGGCAAACGGAAGGTGAGTGATTTACTCGCCATTAACGTTGGTACCAAGCCCCCTCCAGTACAGAACCTTGAAGGCATCCTCCAGCGCAGCAGTGAATAGTTTCGGCGAAATTACGTCTCCCTGTCTCACGCCACGCTGGAGAAGGATTGGTTTCGAGGTCTGATCCAGAAGACGGACTGACATGGTGGCGTTTTTGTACAAACACTTCAACACCTCAATACAGATATAGAATAGAATTAAAACAAAAATAGAATAAAAAATAGAATAAAAACAGTACAACCCAAGTCTCGATCGAATCGAAGGCTTTCTCGTAGTCCACAAACGCTAAACAGAGAGGCAGGTTATACTCTTCGGTCTTCTGAATAACCTGCCACAGCGTATGTATGTGGTCTACGGTGCTAAAGCCTTTTCGGAAACCGGCTTGTTCGGGAGGCTGGAAATCGTCAAACCTGCGCGCGAGACGATTCGTGATGACTCTTGAAAACAACTTGTAGACATGGCTAAGAAGTGAGATGGGCCTATAGTTCTTCAGCCGGTCATTGTCACCCTTCTTGAAGAAGAGTACCACCACACCCCTGCAACATGCCTGTGGCGTTTTGCCCCCGAGTATGACGGGATCAAACAGCTTCTGAAGGGCCTTAATTCCGGTTTTCCACCCGCCTTCAGAAGTTCAGCCGTGATTCCGTCATCACCCGGTGCCTTATTGTTTTTAAGCTGTTTCAGAGCCATCCTAATCTCGTACAGGCTAACGTCCGGGATATCTTCGGTATAGTGTCGGGTCAATCTAGCTCTTGGGTCGTTTGCTAGACTCACAACGGGCTTGCTGATTGATGTGTACAACTGCCCATAGAATGTCTCGATCTCCCTCAGAAGCTCCGGTTTGGCGGATACGATCCTGCCACCTTCGGGCTTCAGTCTCGTGAGCTGGCTCTGCCCAATAGCCAGATCCCTTGAAAAAACCTTGGAGCCTTTATTTCGCTCAATCGCGTCTTTAATACGCTCGGTATTAAAGCAGCGGAGGTCTCCTTTCAAGGATTTAGAGATCTGTCTAATAAGCTGCCGGTATTTGCACACCTTATCTGAAGACTGCAGGATAATTTCACGCCTCTCCTTCGTAAGCTTGAGACTAGGATCAGAGAGCTTTTTGTTTCTATCTGTACGACGGGTTTTGTAAAACTTAGACTCGACCGTATGGACAGCTTCCACGAACCCGTCGCTGTATTCGTCCACGGAGCTCCCTAGGCACTCGAAACGATTCTGGAGTTCGAGCTGAAAGTTCTCGGGGTTTTGGACCTTGATCTGTGCTGGACGGAGCGTGGACTACATCAGTCGAGACCTTTCAAGCTTAATATTAGTGTTCAATGTGCCTCTTACCATGCGGTGATCGCTCCCGGTTTTTACCGAATTGATCACAGAGACATCATTGAATATTTGCTTCTTGGTTGACATGATGAAGTCGATCTCATTTTTTGTTGCACCATCGGGGCTCTGCCAGGTCCACTTCCTGTGTTCACGCTTTTTGAAGAAGGAGTTCATCATATAGAGGCCCTCCTTCTCCATAAAACTGGCCAGTAGGTGACCCCGGTGGTTCCGCCGTCCAACTTCAAATTGCCCCACTTGCAGCTCATCCTCGTCTCGTTTGCCCAGTTTCGCGATGAAGTCCCCCATGACAACGGTGAAGTGAGTTTTGAAACCATGCATGGCTCTGTAGATATCCTCATACAAGGTCTCTACCAAGTCGTCGGGTGTGTGTGTGTGGTGTGCTGAGGTTGGGGCGTAGACCTGTATGACCTTCAGCGAATATCTTGAGGATATTCTGAGTATAAGGTACGCTGCCCTGGTCGACACACTCTCGATCTTCACCACGTTGTTCACAAGGGACTTGTGGACGATTAACCCGACACCACCCTGGGACTGCCAATCACCGCCCTCTCGGAAATTTACCGGAAGGTTACCGGATTTGAGGATTATCGAGTCCTCCCCCAAAAAAATGTACTATTATGTCACAAATAAAAAGTATAATAATCACACAATGCAAATAATACTTTCTGTCAAGAAAACAGGTAATCCTATAATTAAGTTAAAATAGAAATAAAACACTAACAGTGAACAAAAAAAGCAAAATAATCATCACGTCATAAACTATAGAAAAAAAAGAAAAATATCCATTAAGAGAATGTTCGAGCAATTTTGAGCAGGCAATTCAGGTGAGACTACGAATCAATCAGCGCGACCTTTGACTTAAACTTCGACAGAGAGTCAAAAAAGATACCAATGTCCTCGTTGCAAGAGCAGATCCCATTTATACGTGCTCAGCTCATCATCCTGTTCAAAGGAGCGGAACGCCCGAAATTCGTACGAGAAATTTTGGTTAAGAAACTTCTGCGTACTCTGGCTGACCTAATAAAGCCCCGGCGAGGTACGTCAAGGCTGATTTGTTGGAGCAATTCAGAGGTGCAAGTCATGTTGTTCATAATTATGTATAAGAGAGTCATGTCAGCTAAGATTCTACAGTCTTGCAGGGAGGTCAATCCAAATAGTGGCGCATACGACGCCTGAAGTCGGCTCTTTAAGGACAAGAGTTCCTTAAATCGCAGTTATCGCGTAAAATTTCGTTGGATTCCCTCGATACGGCTCGTGTGAACATTGTAGGTTAGGTTCCAGACCGGAGATGCGTATTCCAGTGTGCTAAGAACAAGACAGTTGTAGAGAATTTTCACGCCAAGCGAGTTTTTTAATTCCGTACAGGTTCTTTTAATGAATCCGTTCATATTTTTTTTTTTTGTCGTGGAGAAATGCTCATGCATACTGCACTACCACGGGGAGATAGTGCAGTTATGTGGGACTCAGTCTAACCCACCAAAACTCCACGGTGTCCTCCTGTGCCGCTTATGGTGGGAACACGGGCACGCGTTAGCACTCACCGCGCACCCGCCGCGGCTGTCCGTCACCGGACCCTCGACCTCGGGTGAGTAACCCCCATCACCGGCGCAAAAGAACACACTGTACGCCGTGACCACCCCAGGGACCAAATCAGCACATGGGTGCCAGACGACCCCGTGTATGGCACCCTTGGTCCCACTGTGACGGGTCAAGGTCAATGGCCCCGCCACCTACCATTTTGCGGCCGCAGGGGATAGGGAGAGCGGCTAACGCTATACCGACACTCCTCTTCCCCTGCGGCCCCACCGCGTCCACCATCAGACGGTGGCGACCCCGTCTAGGCCGCGCAAGGTAGGGAGAGCGGCGCACCGCACACCTCGCCCGCCGCGGCCTCCAACCCTCAGCCGCGATATCGTATGGGCCCTGGGAATCTCCATAAGACATCGCGGCCCGCCTCAGTTGCGATGTCGCCTGTTACCAAGCGGCACCGCAACCTACTAGTTGGCCGCTACGTCATCGGCTTAATCAGCAAAAGCCCTGACGAGCGGCCCCTCCTTGGGTTCCTCTTCGCTTCTTCACCGTGGGTGACCAAGCCACGGTTACTGAGCCCCCCGCATCGACAATGCGGGAACCCACCGGGGGGGCATCCGGTCATCCTAGCTGCTTTTGCAACAATGTTGTCAATGTGTAAGTTAAACGAGAGGTCAACACTCAGCAATACGCCAAGGTCGCGGACGGTCTCTACTTTCTGCAGTGCAGCACCCGCAAGTGAGTAGCGTGATGGTATAGTCTGTCTCTGAGATAAGGTGTTTTTTTTTGCGTTCAGTACCATCCCGTTCGTGTCACACCGGTGCAGCACCAGTGCAGTGCATTAAGGTCGCGTTGAAGTAGTTCCGCGTCCTCGAGCGAGGAAAACCTGCGATAAATTTTTAGGTCATCAGCAAAAAGAGAGCACTGACTGTGACGAAAATAGTCTGGTAGGTCATTCATGAAAATAGTAAATAAAATTGGGCCTGCGTGCGATACCTGAGGCACCCCAGATGTTGCGGTATATTCTGAGGAGTGGAAGCCCTCCACCACCACTCTCTGCATCCGCTGATCTAGGTATGACCTGAACCACTCTAAGAGACTTCCATACACGCTGTCTTTCCAGTTTTAACTCTACAATTCGATTGTCGAAGGCGCTGCTGAAGTCAGTATAGAAGGCATCAACCTGCGCGCCAGCGTTTACGGATGCAGAAAGATCACTTACATAAGACATCAGGTTCGTAACGGTTGACTTGTAGACCCCGTGTTGCTGGGACACTATTTGTGATCTTTCATGAGCAGCCAGGACGGGACATACCATAGACTCAAAGACTTTCGAGAATATAGAGAGCACCCAGATGGGTCGATAGTTTTTCTAATCAGATGGGAAAATGGCTGTAGTAGTAGATTTGTTAATTATATAAGAGTAAGTGGGAGGGCAAGAAAGCGAGCGCACTTTCGTATGAAAATTGGGTCTAACCCACCTGGTCCCGGCGCCTTTGGTTTTAACTAGCTGTTGAAGAGCCTTAAGGACGCCTCTTTCAGTAAAGGAAATCTTGCTTAATACTTGTTGGGGAAGGACGTGAGAGCTTGTAGCAGGTAGACAACCATTACAGTCAATTGAGGTGAACGATGATGAAAATTGTGAGGCAAAAAGGTTACATAATATATCGTCGCCGTTGGTGGCAACGGTGTTGTTTAGTTTAACAACGGAAGGAATTTGTGTCGGATGTGAATTTTTAGTTTTGAGAAATCAAAAATCAAAATGAAAAATTTCTTTATTCAATTAGGCCATTAAGCGGCACTTTTGAAAGTCAAAAAAAAAAGTAATAATAATTGATTCCGACGTCCATTCGGAAATGTAGCTTGTTATGGAGAAGAACAGACAAGAAACTCCACACTTACACTTTTAAAATAAAAAGTGTTTTACAAGTATTTGGTTACATCATTCTTGTTGAAAAATACATATATGTGAGAACGATGTAAAATGACGTGCACGTAAAAGCTTCTAGAGTAAAACAAACAATTAAAAAATACAATAAATAGCTAATTACAACAGGCAGCTAAGTTATGACCAATCCCAACTGATGGCGCTCATTCACGAACATGACACATGGATCGGCACCACTCAGCTCAACCATCATGAAGGGAACCGAATGATCCAACATATGTGCCACCATCAGAGACACATTTGAGAGAGCATGACACACTATCAACTGCCAGGGCACACTAAAGTCAACGAACGACATATAGGTACAGTAAATGGTAGATTTACAGTTGGTACATAGTACTCATATATGTGCTGTGCATTTATATAATAGTAAAATATATTGAGTTTATATAACACAAATATATTCATACAGTCTTCAGCAGGTCCAACAATATTGTTTTTGTGCCCTAGTGCTGTGGAGCAGGACTACCGTTAAGCCAAGCATTTTTGACAGCGATGTACCTAATCCCCCAACTTATAATATGCCTGCCTGCATAGTGTGCGTTTTATACAAGTTTTGAATTTCGCCTCATTCAGTTCTAGAATGTGGGGAGGTATTTTATTGTAACAATTTATACAGTACCCCATAAAATATTTCGCGAGTGCTAGCGCGGGCGTTTGTCACGTCATTCACAAAGCAAAATTATTTATTATATAAATAATAATCTACCACTCTTTTATGACTATTTTAATTAATTTATATTTTGATGTACATAAAGGGCCTCACTCATAATTTACAGGAAAACCTAAACAAGAAGAAAATCATGCTGAGCAGTCGGTTTTTGCCAGCCAGCTCGCGAATATTATGTATCCTCTGACTCCACTGCATGATTATCGAACGGACACACTTTCTAGGACATGATTGCTTCCTATCTATCTAGTGCACCGCTTTTTAAACTAGTTCAATTAATTTACCGCGTTCTACCTCAGTCAGCCTCAGTCGTCGTCGCAGTAGCGTATTTACCTACCCTTAGCCATGGCGGGCGATAGCGAGACAAGCACGAACTTCTAAGTCTTCTTGCCTCTTCTTGTCTGTCAAAAGAAAACCTACCTATCCGAGGTAAGGTTCAAAAATTTTTGGAGCTCGCTCTCTTAATCTCGTTTACCAAGATTATTGGATGTATCGATATCGACACAGAAGGTGAATCCTATATATACAAATATAGAAGTAAACTCAGGATGCATTAAATTAGATGAACGTAAAAAAATAACCCTATCCGAGGCGAGTTGTCAAAATGTTTAAGCTCGCTCTTACGTCCTTAGTTCTTGCTCTTTACGCTACAGTTGAATTTCATGTCTGTCGGTACATAGGTATGGTAAAAGAATATCTTTAGTGCTAATAAAAAACCTATCAGAGGCAAGGTTTTTAAATTTCCAAGCTAGCTTTGTGCGCTTTTTAACCCGAATTTCCAAAAAGAAGGAGGTTCTATGATCGACATTACGTGTGTGTGTTTTTTTTTATTGTTTTTGTTCACCGATTTTTCCGTAAATTGTGCACGCTCTAAATGGGTACGCAGATATGTACAGATCACCTTGGTACACTCTCATTTCACCGGTTATATATGTTCAATATATATTCTGCCATTATATATTTACTACTCAAATCAAAGTAAGAGCCACTCGTAAAGACTCTTCATTAAAAGATTAACTAATTATTAAGGGCCTTTTTTTTGGGTGGGAAATCATCCAATGTCTTCTCCCGCTCTGGGTGAAGCGGGAGGGCGAGTAAGACTTTTACTGACTAAAACCCTCCCGTATTCCTTCAGTTGCTTGTGCCAGGGCCGCGGTAACTCTCTTTCTAATTTATCCGCGACCCAGACAGGTATCGGCCCTATCGGACGCCGTCACTTTTGCTGACATCTCTTTGAGGCGCGCGTGGAACACTACGCGCTGTAAACACGGGCTTGGTCCTTATCGGACGGCGAGCTACCTATTACTTTCCATCCGCAAGCCCGCGCCTACGGTGGCTGGTAATCGGCTTGCAACTCCCGACGCCCGGGGCGTCTAATTTACGTCTCCCTCACGCGTTCCGCCCATGTCAGCTCAGCTTCCCATGTCTTCTTGCTCCGTACCATGGCCTGGACCAGGGCTGGACGCGAGAGGTCGCCACCGCCGATCGCCTCCATGAGGACACGGCGGTGCTCCGCCCAAGCGGGGCAGATCTCCGCCGTATGGTCCATCGTGTCCTCCAGGCAGTCCACACAATGGCGACACCCGGGCGTTTCCTCTCGCCTTATCCTGAACAGGAACCGCCCGAAACAGGCGTGACCGGTGAGGACCCGCGTTAGGTGGAAGGTGTAGACGCCGTGACGGACTCTCAATCCACTCCTCAAAGAGGGGTCTTACGGCCGCAATTGTGGCGTGCCCAGCGCTGGGTTGTGACAATCGCCCTCTCCATGTTGCCATGCGATCCTGCCGGAGCTCTGTCCGCTGAGCAGCGACTTGTCGCGGCAACGGAGTTTCGCCCCGGCTGGCATTTCGCCGCCTCGCGCCACTCCCATATTTGCGCGAGGACTTTTGCTTCCAGATCCCATGGCGGCATTCCGGCAAGGAGGCTCGCCGCCTCACCGAAGACCGTGCGATATCCCCTCCCTTGTGCCAGGACCAGCGTGTCGTCAGCGTAGCAAACCACGCTGACGCCACTAGGGAGATCGGCGGGCAGCACCCAGTCGTACCCGATGTCCCACAGATGCGGCCCCACGACCGATCCCTGTGGGACACCGCACGACATCTCTCGCCGGTTCCACTCTCCCTGGTGACCGAGGTAGATGACGGCCCTGTCCGTCAGATAGGCCTCGACCACGTGACAGGTAGGGTGACATCCGGAGATACTAGAGTGCCTCCATGATGCAGCTCCATGGCAGGGTGTTGAAGGCATTGGCGATGTCTAGAGATACCGCCACGACGACTCCACCCCGGGCCACTGCATCCCCCGTCGTAAGGGCTCGCACGCGCATGATGGCGTCCACCGTAGAGCGACCCCTGCGGTAACCAATTCTGGCTCTCCGCCTGATCCGGCCCCACCCGCACCAGCTGCCCGACGAGGCGGTCTGCAATGACTCAAAGAACTTGCCCTCCTCATCGAGCAGCACGATGGGCTGGTAAGCGGACGGAGAGTCCACAGGGCGCCCCGGCTTCTTATTCAGGACCAGTTCCCCCGTTTTCCAACGAAGTGGGTACTGGCCCGTCGCCAAGCATGCGCTAAAGAGCCCCCTTAGTCGAGGCCCGAGTGCCTCCAAAGCCAGGACCCACGCTTTTCCAGGTAAGCCGTCGGGTCCTGGGGCGGTATTTATGGCATTCAGACTGCGTACCGCCACTCTCAGCTCTACCTCGATCACCACCGAAGCTTCGTCGTCGTCGGCGGTGTGGTCCGTATTGGGCACTGCAGGAGGCGGAGCCATGGCAGGGGAGTATGTTCCCCTCGCGAAGGGAACAGAGCGTTCACCACGTCCTCTACGAGCCGGAGACTCTGGGTCAGCGGGGGAGTCCATGGGTGAAGTTTATCCCGCACCATTTAATAGGGGCGTCCCCACGGATCCCTGTCCTCCCCAGCGACTCCTCACGGGCCAATGCCTTATCCCGCTTGATCTCCGCTCGGAGGGCGGTCCTCGCCGCTCTACCTCTCGTATAGCTCCGCATCAATGGCTTCTGTATCCGGGGGGCGGTTACGGACCCTGCGGTGCCTGGTGTACCGGCGTCACGTAGCAACGCACGCCTGGCGCAGAGCCGTTAGTTCCGGCGACCACCAGTACACCTGGCGCCGGGCGTGTCCTGGCTGGACCCAGGGTTTTGCCACGTCACATATCTCGGACATGGCCTCCTAGAACCACTCCACCTCGTCGTTGATATCAGCAGGCCTGTCCGGTGATGGCACCCAGGCCTGCACGATCGAGGCTTCCAGGAGTACCTCCCAGTCCAGCTGCTTCAGCGCCCACCGCGGACCACTCGGGGTCTGTTGGACCGGCACGCTCGAGGTCTGGGTGGAGATATCGAACCGGATATACCGAAGGTCGGAATAGGTCTCCACCTCCTCCATGACGCGCCAGTCGACGACACGTGGTGACAGAGTGGCGCTGGCGAACGAAATGTCCACCACCGATTCGCCCTGCATCCGCACACAATTAGGGACAGAACCCCGGCTTAGGACGACCAGGCCTGTCTCCAGAGCCCCAACCACTGCGGCACTTGCTCCCAGCCCGGTGATCGGCCGGCTTGCCAGCTGCCGCACATATGAAGCAGTGCGGCGTGGCATTGCAAGAGCCGGCCTTGTGACCAGGCTGCCCTATCTACCTAACTTATATGTAACTTGTATGCTTCAGAAAGTTACCTAACGGTAACTTTCATACGGCATGGCATACTCCTTAGTAACGCCTAGGATAGAAGGATTGAAAAAAAAATTGTTTCATGTACATTTTTTGTGAAACATGGTTTTTTCTTATAACAAGTTTTACTTTAAAAAAATAAATAACAACATGATTTTTTTTCGCTACTTTTGGATAAGTACTCAAAAACGACTCAAATGTTTAAAAATATTTGTACACAGAAAATTTGATGGCTACAATTTCTTTATAACAGAAATAGCTTAAGTAAATATAATAATATTTTGCAAATAAAACTGTCCAAAAGGAGGTTCAATATTGATATTATGGTTCCGAGCGGGCGCACGGCCAGTACTGCGTTAACTTTGGGGAATATATACCTACGCCTTAAGTAGCAAAATGGTTGTGATGACAACTCGTCACACTAGCTATTTCGTCGCTATCTCTAATAGGTAACTTTGTATATGTAGTCAGTTTCCCAACTCGTCTCAAACCGTATTACGTCTCTTTCCCAACTCGTCCGACGCTTATGTACCTACTATTAAGCACAATATATCTAAAAAAAATCAGTACAGCAAAATATTAATAATACTTTTTAGTAAGTAGATAATCTTATTTTATATTTAGGAAGAGACTAGATGGCATGAAGTTTATGTCGTGTGGGTAGGTAGACTGGTGTGGGATGTGTCCAGTGTCGACACTCCGTATGGGTGGGCAATCATCCAATGACTTCTCCCAATCTGCGTGATGCGGAAATCCACCCGTGTTCCTTCAGTTGCTTGTGCCAGGGCAGCGGTGATAATCTTTCAAATTTATGCGCGGCCCTAGCGGACCCCGTCAGTTTCTGCTGACATCACTTTAAAGCGCGCGTGGAACACTACGCGCCGTCGACTCGGGCCTGGTCCTTTTCAGACGGCGAGCTACCTACTTATCACCATCCGTCCCGACGCCCAGGGCGACTCCTGCGGCGGCTGCGTCTCCCTTGAAGAGACAGCTTCCCATGCCCTCTCGCTCCGTACCTAGATTCGTACCGGATTCAAGGGCTGGACGCGAGAGCTACCACCGATCGTCTTCACGAAGACACGGTGGTGCTCCACTCAAGCGGAGTACACCTCCACCGTACACTCCCCCGTGTCCTCCGGGCGATCCACACAAGTGTCGACACACCTGCGCAATAAATTGCATTTTTTTTATTTTATTAATATCAATTAATTGCACAATTTATGCGTTTTGCATATTAATAAAAATTCAAAAAAATTACAATACTGAAAAAAAAAAAAAAAAATCGAATGACAAACTCAGCTTTTTTTATAAGAAATATATTTTTTTTTATTTATGACTAGTTATCATTTTTTTCGACATTTCGTTAGGAAAAACTTATATGTTTTATAAGTGTTATATTTTTGTAATCATCTGTTAAAACCCTTCATTTTGATACCCCACATGATGGGTATGGCAGAAAAAAAAAATTGGGTACCCCACAATCCGTGATTTTTCTTTATCAATTTTAATGTAGCCATGGCAGTGACACTCACAAGGTTAATACGAATCGATTGATGAAGAATCATCAAAATCGGCCTACGCGTTTGGTCTCTAGAACGCCACGTATGAACAAACATACAAACATACATACATTGTTAAACATTTTACCCTCCTTCGGCAGTCGGTAATAAGGCCACCAGGCAACCAACCTCTTTTTTAGTCTTTATTTTTTTGTACCTCGGTAATGCATCAGGTACCTATGCACTTAATATGTTTTTACCTTACTGTACATGGAACATAAGCGTCGGACGAGTTGGAAAAGAGACGTAACACGTCGATATCTCTAATAGGTCTCCTTCACTAATACCTACTTCACTTTGTACATGTAGTCAGTGTCCCAACTCGTCTCAAGCCCTATTTCGTGTATTTTCCAACTCGTCCGACGGTTATGTACAATTAAGCAGAAAATATGTAAATAAAATATTTAGGAAAATTCGGAGACCGCCTGCAAGGACAGGTTCAAGCGCTCAACCATGGCCTCCCAGAGAGACCGGATCTGAGGTCCAGTAGACTTTATAATTTTGTACGTTACTGTACATTGAACATATGCGTCGGACAAGAGACAAAATAAAGCTTGAGACGAGTTGGGAAACTGACTACATGTACAAAGTGACGTATTAGTGAAAAAGACCTATTAGAGATAGCAACGAGATAGGATAGCTAGAGTGGCGAGTTGTCATCGCAACCTTAAACATTTTTTTTTAAATTAGTGCTATAGTTTTCCTTTTTTAGGGTTCCGTACCCAAAGGGTAAGAACGGGCCCCTATTACTCAGACTCCACTGTCCGTTTGTCTGTCATCATGCTGTATCTCATGAACTATTACAACAAATATTAGGGTTTAAAGTATGAAATTGCCGATTTGTACTGAAAAATTGAAATTGAAATTTTAGTTTTTTTTTTTTATTTAACTCTAATTAATCAAAATAATTACCATTATTATCTATACATTGCTGCCATCTAATAGGAAGGTCATATATGCCTTTGCGATAGAACTCTGGTGATCTAGATTCGACAAACTGTGTGAAAGCATTTTGTACTGCCTCCTGAGAAGAAAACTTTTTATCACTTAGAAAATTGTCTGTAGAGTTAAAAAGGTTTCTCGTGCTGTATGAGGTCTCGCGTTATCATGGAGCAATAACGGTGAAGATCGATTCATGAGTCGGGGCTGTTTCACTGCTAGTTTTGCTATCATTGTTCGGAGTTCGGCACAGTAGGCATCTGCCGATATTGCTTGACCAGATCGGAGAAAGCTATAGTGAACTACACCATGCTGAGACCACCAAACAGTTACCATTACTTTTTTATTGGTAAGCTTTGCTTTAGGACACTGTTGCGGCGTTTGACCTGGGGTCAGCCATTGCATTATTCGCTTGGTTATCGTAAATAAATTCGATCCAATATTCCTTCATTTCTGTATCGATTCAACAAGGCAACACAAGTATCAACACGCGTTTCTTTTTTCATATTATTATTTTTTCGCGTTATTATTCCAACATAATATCAAAATGGAGGCAATGATTTAAGCAATGTCGATGTGGTAGTTCGTGTATTAATATCGAAGGTTTGCTCGCGGCCGTAGACGGTAGAGTATTTGGTTCGTGGACTCGTATAGGATTGGAACGTCGTTCGTCGAGCGAGGATGAAGACAACGAGTTAATACAACTGCTTCGACTATGTTAATTCATCATCTTTACTATTCCAACAGAATGTCAATCTTTGACGGATTGTCGAACCCTGCCAGGGCACCCATTTTTCATATATTTTTATTTTATTGATTTGACGCAAATGAGTCAATATTGTTGGTAAGGTAACGTTTATAAACCATGCCATGCCGCTGATTCCTGGGTAGTTTGGCTCGGATCGGCTTCCACCATCTCTTTCAATTCATTGTTATTCACCTGTGTGGGCGGTCTTCCACGTGGTTCGTTCTTAAAATCAAAGTTTCCATCACGAAAGCGTTTAAACCAAAATCGCACGGTGCGTTCATTAGCAGTCCGCTCTCCAAACGCAACATTGATATTGCGAGCTGTTTCTCCCGCGTTAGTTCCGCGTCGGCACTCGTGTTCAAAAATCACTCGAATTTTCGAAGTATCCAACACTCAACAACTCGACTAACAGTCTAAGCTGAATAATAAAAACAACTGAAAGTCGATAATCGAATGTTGCACATTTTTTAAAAGAAGAACTTCATAGGTACCTACCATGTGAAAAAGTTTCACTCAAAAATCTCAAACCATGAGAGTATAGTTTTGTTGGACGTTATGTACTTTATATAACTTACAATGTACCGTTTTTATCAATCAATAAATAAAAATAAATAATAATAATAATGAAGGTTCTATGTCAATTCGAAGTACCTATAAAATAAATTGTAGTTCTAAAAACTAAAAAAAACACGCTTTAATAGTAAATTGATCTAAAAAGTCGCTAATCCTGAAGATCTTGGTAAGGCATTTGGGACAAACAATTTAAACGCGCAAGGTAGAATCAACTATTATTACTTGCAAATTTTTGTTTGTCTTTCAAAAGTACTTTGACTAAATTATTGCATTGTCATCGGTCCTTGATAGGTGTGCAAAGTTTCAAATCAATCCGACGTTTTGAAGTGGGTGAAAATCACGATCAAAGATTCCGTTACATTGATACATAGTTACATAGATACATACCGAGCTAATAAAAGCGTGTTAATAAATCGGCAATTTCATACTTTAACCCCTATTACTAAAAACTGAATACAATAAATATTTAAGTGGGGCTCCCATACAACAAACATGATTTTTTTGCGATAGGTAATGGTACGGTCGAACCCTTCGTGCGCGAGTCCGACTTGCACTTGGCCGATTTTTTTGGTTTTGGGATGGCATAACGGTGAGCGGAAAGAGCGAGAGTGTAAAAGGCTAAGCACGCACTGCGATTTTTATTCGCGCGAATTTTTTTCCGCGTACTGAATTTGACTAACACGCACTGCGGATAAAATTTCGCGCGATTTTTGTCTTTTTCTACCTGTTCATAGAGTTCAAAATATTCGCGCTAATTTTATCCGCGCCGCGGTGCGGTGCATTCTGTGGCAAAACACGGATTTCTTGCGATATTATTTCCGCGCGATTTTTTTTCCGCAGTGCGTGCAGCTTTATACATTTCCATAGATCACATGTGCGGAAAAAAATTCGCGCGAATAAAAATCGCAGTGCGTGTTAAGCCTAAGTATTTTGCCTACCGTCCTTACTTTTTCTCACTTTCCGGACAGCTCTTGGTAATACTGTCTCATTGACGATCTTTTATTTCACTATCGGAACTAAGACACTCGAGAAAACGTAAAATCTATACCGATATTATAAAGAGGAAAGATTTTTTTTGTTTGTTTGTATGTTTGTTTGTACCGAATAGGGTTTCGGAGCCTATTAAATAGGAGAGGATAGGAGCATATTACAGGACCGATTAAAAAAAAACTTTCACCAATAGAAGCTACATTATTCCTGAGTAACATAAGCTATTTTATCCCGAGCACGGGTCCTGTGGGTAGGTCCACGGGAGCGAAGCCGCGGGGAACAGCTAGTAAAAAATAAAATTGAATGCGTGGGCTGGGCAAAGGCTAGCCAGGCTGAACGGGCGCTTATTGAAAGTTAGCCGGGGGTGGTCAGAACTCTAGGGTACTATCAGACAGAGAGCGGTCACGCGGTCAAGCGTTCAAGAGGTCAGTTTTGCATTCGAGCGTGTAGTTGCTCACGCAGCCCGCTGTTGGACGTTCTACAAGGTGCCACTAATTGTTACCATGTTTTTTGACGATAGTAGAGAATTTCATAGACATGTTTCTAAATGGGTTAAAGGTGAAGAAATTCCAACAACAATTTCCAACCACGTTTCTGCTACTTTATAAACATCATAATGGCGGGACCAACTCTTGTAATTGTTTCAAAATTCTACCTTTAATTCTTTAGCACAAATTTATTACTATTTTGTACCTATCCTGAAGTTTTTGTACATCACACGGCATACGCGGAATTTCACGATAACACTGGTCCCGCTATTACGATGCGTCATAATGACGAGACCATGCCTGTACTCCAAAACTACATAGAATCACATCATTCTGATTAAAACAGTATCTTGTACCTGATTTAGTACCTACCTCCAAAAATCAACAGTGTTTGACGGAAATCCTAGTAGTTTCTTTGCAAAATAGTTTTTCCACCTTATGACACTTTCTACGCCTGAATAATTTAACGAGCAAAAGTTCTTCAAGTAAAAAGTTGCAGCAACATTTCTTGCAGGCGCTTCATTGTTGTAATAGTACTAAATGGGTGCTAAATATATGTAGTACAACCTTTCAATTACAAGAGTTAGTTCCGCCATTATAATGTTTATGCTACTTTTCCTCTGTTTTTATAATCGTAATCCTTGGCAATGTATAAAATAAACACGTCACGCGCCACGCGGCCTTTCACGTACTAACATAATTAGCTTTTCAGTCTCCATCTTCCTTCCAACTTGGTCACTGAAACAGCAGTGAACACGCGAACGCGTCCGTTCTGGTTGACTGGCGCGGTCAGATTAGAATGCCTTTTGTGTGGGTATATCTATGTAACGTATTACAACACAACGAACGCAAAGCTGACCTCTTGAACGCGTGACCGCTCTCTGTCTGATAGAACCCTCAGACACGTCAATCAGAGAGCGGTCACGCGTTCAAGAATTCACTTTTGCGTTCGTTGTGTTGTAATACGTTACATAGATATAGGTACCCACACAAAATCCATTCTGATCTGACCGCGTCACGAACTCCGCTGTTGGACGGTCTACGCGGTACCACTATAATTGTCACCATGTTTTTTGTCGATAGTTTTTCATCTGAAGACGAATTAGGTAGGTACTGATTTTGTGTTCATTATCAGCATCAAGACGGATATGGAAATACTGGGTGCGCCTAGTAAATTACAAGTGGAAAAAAAGATGCGAGAATTTCATACTTTTTTCTAAATGGGTTAAAGTTGAAGAAATTCCAAAAGCAATTTCCAACCATACTTCTGCTACTTTTCCTCGGTTTCTATAATCGTTATCTTTCGCATCGTATAAAAAACGCTTTTCACGTACCTACTAACATAATTAGCTTTTCAGTCTCCATCTTCCTTCAAATTTGGTCACCGCAACAGCAGTGAATGCGCGAACGCGTGCGTTCTGGCTGACCGACGCGGTCAGCGTCAGAATGCCTCCTATGTGGGTATATCTTTGTAAGGTAAAACAACACAACGAACGCAAAACTTACCTCTTGACCGCTCTGTCTGGTAGAACCCTAAATTAGGCCCTGGTTACAGACCGCACACGTTCTGCTGGTGGCTGGCTCGAACCACGTACATACCTACTTGGATTTTTGGTTACATACCATGTTACGATTACAGTTACAGCTCGCTAATGAGTACCAACGTGGCTTAAGACGCTGCTTAAACCGGTTAATTGACTGCTTCAAGCTGCCGCAAATAATTTGGCAGCCCTTCCCAGCGATTGTAAGTTAAGTAAGTATGGGTTGTATGTAGTTTGATACCAGTCAGTACCTACAGGTAGGGTCATCCATTAGGAATATTTTTAATTATAAAAATCCACAAAATAGAAAAGACATTTATTTCGTGATTTTGAAATCAGTACAATAACATTCGCTGAAACTATGTGAGCAGTCTTTAATTAAGTACCCACCTACATTGTAGGTACTTAGCCTACAGACAGGTGACCAATATGACTTACTGCTTGTAGAATATTAAGTCTGTTGCTATGCTTTTACTATGGTTAAAAACACAAACTCGATAATTCTTTCTGGATCCGAGCTACTGTGAGGGGATTTTGGCACATGCATATTGTATATGTGCCCGACGGACAACGTTCCAGACAGTCCAGTCCGAAATCACAATATTATTGAGGTTTCATGTTTAAAGGAGTATTACAGTTATAGATCTGATAATTTCAAAACAATAGCATATTTTATCTTGTCATTTTGAATGACATTTAATAATATCTAATTATAATATTCTCATATAAACATATAAAGTACAGAACTGATTCATTAACCCCACTGAATTACTTCATCAACTGTACAAGTTATCAAAAGGTTATCATAAAACTATTACAATTGTTCATTGACTTGTTTCATTTAAACATACTTACTAAACACGAATTTCATAATGTTATGTTATGCTTTACAGTCTTTCATGTTAACATATTTGTCCATTGCTATTTTCTTTGGGTTGTACAAAATGGGGCTACCTCTACTTTCTAAAAACCTAGCTTTGCCATTGTTGAGAAGTAACATTTAAGATTTAATATTTCATAACATTACAGTAATTTCACAAAAAGATGTGGCCAAGCTTTATTCCTAATATTGAACAACATAATTTGAGTCACAAAAGTTTCGCATTTTACTCTTTACATTAATTAAGTAATAATAAAAAAAATCTGCAGAGCATTCACTACTTGTTCACTATAAAATTGTACCATGTACTACAAACTGAAATCAAGATGTAAGTTTGAAAAAATATAATTCGGAAAAATATAAAAACAATGTAGGGTAAGTAAGTGCAATGTAGGTGTATTTACTTTTTTCATAAAGGAACTTAATACACTAAAGAAAATGGTTGCATTGATTTGATTTGAATACTTTTTACCAACCAAAAGATAATTTTGCATCACACTATCAGTGTTGATGGTATTTCTAATGTGAACAGTCATAAAGAATTTACATTACCCAAAATAAGGCCAACAAATAAACAAGTACTGTTAATTAAATGATTCACAACCTCCGTACAGGAAAATATAAGTACACATTATACACAATAGCTCAGATAATAATATGTAACAAATAAAACATGCAAGCTAGAAGAAATCATGTATTTTAGTTTAAAGTGCATGTTACACTGATATCACAGGATTAACATGCTCATGCTTGTAACACTAACAATTTAAAAACCCATTACATCCTTAGTCATCCCAATTAACAAGATGACAATCATGCCATACAAATTCCCCTTTTAGTGACTGCGGTGCTTCTAGTGCCAAGTACAGAGGAGCTCGCGCCCCTCGCTCTGGAGTGAAGTCACCCATGCCTTTGGTCATATCAGTCATTACAAATCCAGGGTGAACACAGTTTATAGAAATGTCTTTGCCTTGTTCACAGAACTGGCGCTGCTGAACAAATGTTAAAGCTGACATAGCCACTTTAGACACTTTATAATCACCAAAATGGCCCGCAATTGAAACAAAGGAATTTTTACCATTACTAGCTGCTCGCAGAAATTCATTCACAAAGTCTAGGATTCCTTCAACGGTGAGATTTTCTTTAACCAACTTGTCTAGCCATACTTGTTTACGTATATTCGATAGTAACCCCCAATCACTGCTTATATTTATTATTCTGGCTGTGTTTGAAAGTAGAGGGTACAATATTTTTGATATTGTTAACAAACTCATAAAGTTCGTATTAATGAGTCTTTTGGAGTCTTCGTGTGTTGAGACAGGCTTATCGAAGTCTAGGATGCCGGCGTTGTTTACCAAAACATCAATGCCAGAGTGATGTGTTGAAATATATGTAGCTAAGTCTTGAACACTTTTCTCGCATGTGACATCCAATAAGTGAAATAGAGGCTGTAAGCCTAATTCTTCTAATTTCTTTACGGCATCTGTTCCTCTTTCTTCGTCTCTAGCCGTTAGGTACACAACACCATCAAACTTTTGGCACAGCCCTTTCACTATTTCAAATCCTATGCCTTTGTTGCCTCCAGTTACTATAGCTACTTTGGTTTCCATTTTGTACATAGAAATTTAGAAACTTAATATTAATTACGTAGAAAATACTACGTTTTTATGTAAAAATAAATATTTATTCTATCAATGCAGCTAATGACATTTCGGTTTTAGTATTCCGGTAATTTTTGACACATAATTGACACTTCACAACTATTGGTCCCGGAAGAGAGGTTGACAGTGTCACAGTAAAAAAAAAAGTATAGTGGGTTTTTGGCGGGATTTTTTCGAGTGAACTTCAGCGGCTGTTAATATTATTTGCAAATTGATTCCTAGTGGATATTGTGATATAAAAGTGGTGTAGTTTTGTGTCTCAACTGTCTACGCAACTGGACAATATGTGAAATCATTGACAGAAGCGATCTCGGTGTAATGGAGCGGAGAATTTTATTGTAGTATTGACTACCTCCGCAAAGCTTACTGGGAAGGCTGACTCGATACAATTTGCGGCCAAATACTCCAAAAAACATTAGAATACGTTACATCCGCATTCTAATGCATACTAAAGAATGTTAAAATTGCACTGAAGACTAGGCAGCATGGTCTCAGACCTTAGCCTGTTCCGGCAGGAACAAAAAAAAAAAAAAAAAAAAAAAGTATAGTATAGGACGGCACGGCACATAGATATAGAAACCTACCTATAACTATGCGTAACTATGGCACCGAATGGCACGGCACAACCATGAAGGTATAGTTACCTATAACTTCATGGGCACAACGAACAACCTGTCGGTAGAAACCACAGAAACCGAGCGGGCCCATTGCCATTGAGAAAAAATTAACAGATTTTTTTTGCTAATTTTGGGTTGTGCTGTTTATTTAGGCATGTTATAGTAATGATTTGTATATTTAATTATTTTTATTTTTTATGTAGGAGAGAAGGGGGTAGTTTTGAATTTTACTATTTCTGAATGGGACTTGCGTGTTATCAATAAAATAAACACTCTCATTGTTTTTGAGTGTTGCTAGTAAATTTTGACAGCGAGTATTATTGTCGGAATTTTTACTATTTTTATTTAATCTTCAAGTCATTGTACTGTTTATTTACTTATTTATTTATTGCAATTACTCTCTGCACTCACAGTTTGACCCAACACGTGCAGAGAGTCAATAATTGTAGAATTACCTAGCACAAATAATATTAATAATTTAAATTCACACAGATTAAACCAGAAAAACAAAACAACAGAGGCAAAACAATTAAACTAACATTAATAAACAAATCATAATTCAATAAAAACAATTCTTCAATTCCATAAACTCCCCTTCCCTTGATTACAGTTTTCACGAAATCTATCTGTTTACGAAAACTGCCCCTGGGGCAGATCTGAACAAAACACACGGGGCACTTTTGAACTTAATTTTAATAGATTGTTACCATAACAAGTCGATACTTTCGAAAGCCTAATGCTATTATTAAAAAATAAAGACAACAATATAATTGTTTATAAAAGTTATAGTTACTTCATTTTAACTAGTTTGTAATTTTTAAAAACTGCCCTGTATGATTTTTCAAAATTGCCCCGTATAGGTTTATTTAGAGAATAAGAGCCTGAGCTTTTTTCAGTACTATTTTATTTTATAACTAGCTGTCCCACGCGGCTTCGCTCCCGTCAACTGGCTACGTACCTTCCCTATCCTACCTACCCTACTCTACACGTACGCTACACCTACCCCACACGTACGCTACACCTACCCTACACAAACCCTACACCTACCATGCACCTACCCTACACCTACCCTACCTACCCTACATACATGATTGCATAACTAAAACCGTTTACGCAGCGCACGCAAAAGAAGCCCTCAAAAAGTAATATTCTTTCCCGTTTTTGCAACATTTTTCATTTATGCTCCGCTCCTATTGGTCGTAGCGTGATGTTATATAGCCTATAACACTCAGAAATAATGTAGCTTTCTACCAGTGAAAAAATTTTAGAATTGGATCATTAGTTCCAGATATTACCCCATATATACAAACTTAAAAATTTTACCTTTTTATAATATTATTATTACTATAGATTAAAATTAGTAATGATTGTAAATGATAATAACAGACGTGAAGATATATTTTATTGATTTGCAACACGCCTATTTTTCATTTTATAAAGCTATTTCAAAACTGCCCCAGAGTGATTCAAGACTGCCCCATGAGTGGGCATATATTTCATTATCTTACATGAAAACAAACAGAAACTTATTTTAAAGTATGGTCTAAGCCAACAGTTCTCAAACTTTTTTAGCAACGTAACCCTTTTGGAAACCTAAATATTTGGCGGATCCCTAAAATACATTTGTTGCCTAAAATAATAAAATAAGCTTATGTGTACTTATTCTTTATTAATAATCAAATAATCATGTCTTATTAATTACTTTTATCTAACTAAGCTAATGAGAAATATGAAACTGTTTTTTATTTGTCATACTTTTTTTATATCAGGCTTGATAGAAGAGAGTTGAAGTTTCGTATCAGGTTCGTCATCCATTCTATTGGTGGTATTTGGGTTTTGTAGCTGCATAAGTCGAGAATCCTGTTTCGCACAAGTAACGTAACGTATGTTTGGGAACGGGAGCGGAACATTCAGGGCCTTTGTGACAAGAAGTGGATATATATTACGAATCCTACACAAAAACTCATTCAGAGACATTGTTTTGAATAGCGACTCGATAAAGCGGCCATAAAAATTATTAAAAAAAAAAAAAAAGTTTTTTGAGGTGGCTCCCATACCTACAGCTAAAAGGGGGCATGAAAATAAAAATTATTTATCGTTGTTTAGAGCTCTTTGAGTAGATAAATACTGTATTTTTCGTATAAAAAAAATATTGGAAAGCAGGAATGAGAAGCCACCAAAGTCAGCATTAAAAAAAAAAAGTTTTGTTCCTTATAGATTTTTAACTTCCCATTTAACTTGAAATTTGGTGATAATGTTTAATATTAGTATATTAATAACAAATACCAATATATTGATAAACCAAACGGTAAAAACGGGACCCTATTACTGAGACTGCGATCCGTCTGTCTGTCTGTCACCAGGCTGTATCTCATGAACCGTGATAGCTAGACAGTTGAAATTTTCACAGATGATGTATTTCTGTTGCCGCTATAACAACAAATACTAAAAACAGAGTAAAAGAGAGTATTTAAGTGGGGCTCCCATACAACAAACGTGATTTTCCCTTCGTGCGCGAGTCCGACTCGCACTTGGCGCGTTTTTATTTTACTTCTGCAGAGTGAGCGTGGCCAGACTATACTACTTGGTCAAAATAACTGTGCAATTGGCGATCGTCACTCTGGCGTTTCCACTCTCGCCATTGGCGCACGAGCCGAAAGCGAGGCACCGCGCAGGTAGGCGGGAGTGGGGTCGATGATTACAATTGATATGCACAGTTATTTTGACCGTGTTGTACTTGCCATCAGGGGCGCCGACTCCGTGGGTGCTCGGGGGCTCGAGCACCCATGAGAAATAAACAGTGGGTGCCGAGCACCCCTGAGAATAGACATCAAGAAACAGATCAGTGATGATTGATCTGTGAAAGGCGATTGCCTTTACACGTTTAGCGCCGGTTGAGGCGCAAGGGCCGCGAGTTCGATTCCCGCACCAACACAAATGTTTGTTGATGAAACAGATATTTGTTGGTTCTGGGTGTTTGTGGTACCTTCGTTGTTCCTGGTTTCCATAGTACAAGGGAAAACCTTAGTTTGGGGCCAGGACAATGTATGTGATGTTGTATCAATTTATTATTATTTATTAAAGATGCGGGCAACGGATGCCAGTTAGGCTAAGAACTCACGGAGCGATTTTGTACCGTGCCCATGGCCATGGCCAGTCTGGGACAGTTATATACTGACCACACATAGGAGACCAAAAGGTCTGGCGACGTCAGGCAGATATGGCCGCAGACATACCCACGGGAAAGCCCGCAAGTGATTGCCCGGCTTTAGGTTAAGCCCCTGAATGAAACGACCTTTATATTTTTTTTGTAATTTTCATGTTTTGGGTAGTACTTATAAGTAAAATTTTAAACATTATAAGGAGATTTAATAGCCACTACGCGTGTTTACAATAATAATGAGATATAAATAAAAGTAACACGACTCAATGATTAACAAATACGATGATTAGGAGAATCTGTAACCATTTAGTACAGGATCTATGGAAAGCTTATCTCTAAACATCAGATGAGATTGTGGTCAAACGTGATCCTATCAATACTAAAAACCTAAAAAAAAAATACAAATGGAATACTTACAATCTTTAGGTTCACAAAGAAAGCAGGCAGTGTTTAAAATTTCTAAGTTTTTATAAATATGTATCTTATAATTCGAAATAATAAAAATCAATCTTATTCTATAGGTACTCAAATAAATTTGAGCTTAAAAATGCAATTTTAACTACATAACTATTTACACAAATCTCACAAATTATGCACAATAGAAATCGGCAAAAGATCTTTGTTCAATACATTCGACACTCATATACAAACCTAAATAAAATAGTAATGGCTAGATATTAAAATTAGTCAATCTTTACAGCTGCATAAATTTTTCTTATAAATGTGTATGCTGCGAAGAACCCTATGGTGCCAGTGAGAAGCCAAAATGTTAACACCATGAGACCTGCAACAATACATAATAACAATAAATCAATCATCATTAACTCTACTCAAATCGGCATCGTCTAATCAGGCTCTAAACTATTATCTAGGGTAAAGAATATGTTAGTTCCGCAGCTGCAAACTGCTAAATGACTATTAAAGCAGGTTCAAAACTTTTTAGGGTTCCGAAGTCAACAAGGAACCCTTTTAGTTTCACCATGTCCGTCCGCAGATTAGCTCAGAGACTCTTAGTACCAGAAAATTGTAATTTAGCATGGATATACATATTAATGATTCCGACCCGACAAAGTGGTAAAAAAAACCATGTTTTTTTCTCCTATAGAGGTAAAGTGTGGATGTATTCTTTTTCTCGTCTATCCCATGGTGTGGGGTATCTTTAGATAGGCCATTAAAAATATTACGGGTGTGCTAAAACCATTTTTCGATTCAGAGATATGTTTGCGTAAAATTAAGCTATAAATTGCAAATTTTTATTAGACTCAAGTGTGTGTCCAGCGAAATGGTTGCTTTTGGATATGTGAAAAAATTCAAGGCAGTAGTATATATAACGAAATTAAAAGGAAAACTATCACAGCTAAGTAGGCTTTACAAGTTTACGAGTAATAGTCGACCAACTTATAAAATGTACTTGGAACAGTAAAAAAATTGTACTATAATAATTTACTGTAAAAATTTTGTACAGTAATTTTTTAATGGCATTTGCCAATAGGGCACATTACTGCCAATTGCTCCCGCCAGATAGCGCTTGACGGAGTGGAGTAAATAAATTAACAACATAACGACTACTACTGTTTTTGGGTACCGAACTTTATTTACTGTGTTTAAGAATAATTAGCGTTCAAAAACCAAATAATAATATTGCTAACTGTTAGTTAGGAATGCATCAGTGTTTTGTTTTTCAGAAATAATACCGGCCATATGATCCTAAACAGCCGGCCGGCCGGCTTGACAGTTTGTTTTGTTTACTCTGATTCCTGTGGCGCCATCTGAGCTCAGCTTTGCGGATAGTTCCTTATTATCTCGACTTAGCACACGAGGTTGTCGACATGTGGAATGTGGACTCGGCGATCATTGTGCTGATTGTAGGAAGGCCACAACGGCCTGATAGCCAAGAGCCTCGACGATCATCTGTCGAGGCTGTCATTGCGCGGTTGGATCAAGGGCCTGATACAGAAGGTAGTACTCGTCGATACGGCTTGCATTGTGAGAAGGTTCCTGTCTCTGGAGTCCTAACCACCGGTAGCTTGGACCCTGTTCCCGATACCGGTGAGCCTATATTTTTAAATGTTTTTTTAAAGTTTTCTTTATTTAAAATATTTAATATTTGTTCGCGCCACCTCTAGGCGCGCTTATTGTTTAGTTACCCACATTTCTCTTAATATTTTATCTACCCTTTTCTTGTCAATTTTCGCTGCATTAAACTACATGTTCGACTTTCGAACAGTCTACGTTCGGCCCTCGTCGAGGGTAGCCTCACCGCTCGTGGAAGTCAACCGCCTGGCTATTCACCCTGGATTCCTCACCCGCTGTGAGATCCCACCGCTTTATTAAACCGCATCGTCTGCGATCGACTCTCGACGTCGTCGGATTCGTGGTGATCACCTCTGATCATCACCTTGAGCCAGCGTCACGTGGCTCGCCGTTCTACCGCGCCGCATACAGTCCACTCTCGCGTCAGCAAATTGTGCCAGTACCCAGGGAGCTTCAAACCAAGACGTCCAGTGGAACAGAGAAGGAGCGCTGCCAGAATTAACCAGAACGAGCACGAGGAAACCCGCCTCTGAGGTTAGTCGTAGCTTTGTTTAATGCAGCATCTCTCTCAGCATACCGACCCGTCTGTTTTCCCTAGGTCTAGCCTATCTACTTCTTGAACCTAGCGCACCGCGCGTGTTTGGCGTGCTCAGTGCTATTACTGCACTGCCGCGCCGATACATTTATTTCTGGTCTCTTCGAGCCGGATATTAGTTCTGGTTCCTAATCCTATACCTAGTCACTTTGACCTAGGCATATCTAAATATTCCCGCTTCACTCTAATATTGAATTATATTGCCTATTCCATATCGTACACTCGTACGTCTGCTTATCCTATAAGTGTATACTTACGCTTTGTAATATTAAGTAAGATTCTATTCTATTTCGTATGAGATAACTACGTAGTTAAATAACTTAACTAGTAAAATTATAAAACTTATTAATATTTTCTTATTGAGGGTGTTAGTAAAATTCATCGTTCTGTGAACATTCTCGAACCGGTCACTTTATTGTATGTGCCGTGTATGTCACAGGTATTATCGCGAATTCAGTCTTTTATAATATTTTGCGCTTGAGTTGATTGCCGCTCGTTTTGCAAAATGTCTACGTCTCGTACAAAGGCTAAAGAACATTTTGAAGATGCAACATCACTAGATGTTTTACAAATTAAACGTATTAAATGAACAGGTAAACGTGATGTAATCTTTGCCCGATTACAAATAGTTTACGATCAATCTTTAAAGGCGTTCGATGACGATATTTCTAAAGATTTGTTTTTATGTAGTATGACATCTTTAGAAAGTTTACGTTCTGAATATAAAGAAATTATTGATGATTTAGTTGATGTTGAATTAAATATTGACGCATCTTGTAAAGTAAATTATCAATCTATTAACGCCTTTGAAGACTTGTATTGTCGTTGTAAGTTTACTTTTGATAAATTGGTCAACTCGAAGAATGTCCAACACTCTCATGTTTTACCGCAACATAAGTCTATTCGTTTACCAGAACTCGACATAATGAGTTTCTGTGGCGATCCTATTAAGTGGCCTATATTTTTTGAATCGTATAAGCGGACTATTCACGAAAATCCTGGTCTAACAGATCACGATCGCGTTCAATATTTGATAAGTAAACTGTCGGGTAGGGCACTGTCAGTATGTTCGGGTATCCTGCCCAACGGTGACAATTACCATGTTATATGGCAGTCACTTCTCGATAAATATGATGATAAGCGTAGTTTAGCTTCTGCTTATTTAGATCAAATATTAGAATTTAAGCCATTTAATATCGCATCGTATAAAAACTTAGACACATTCATAGATATATTTGGTTCCGCAGTGTCAAGTTTAAACCAATTAAAATTAGATAATCTTTTGGATTTCGTTCTTCTGCACCTTGCATTAAAAAAGATCGATCCTAGTACCGCACGATCTTTCGAATTATATAAGCGTGGCACATCTATGCCTACCTATGATCAATTAATTATGTTCTTACGTGAACAAACTAAAATATTAGAACGTACTGCTTCTCCTGCGAATCGACGAAGTGTTATCGATTCCGCAAATAGTTATAACAACAATAAGTTAACTAAAGCCACTCATTCATTTGTAACCTCCTCTAACGTGAATAAAAACTGTACGCTTTGTAAACAAAACAATCACTTAGTTTTGTATAAATGTTCTCAGTTTCACAAGTTATCGGTTGATGAAAGATTTAATTTAATTAAACAGCATAACGCATACACTAATTGTTTGAGTATCACCCATAAATATCGTGAATGTAAATCTAACTCGAAATGTAGATTTTGTCAATTGCGTCATCATTCATTATTATGTCGTAAACAAACGACTGTCAACAACCATCACTCCCGGGAGCCTCAGTCTTCGAGTGACGGAACGCCTGCTCCTGTGCAGCAGTTGTCGCCGCGCTTCCCCACTGCTATGATTGCTACGTCACATAACCAGCTGTCCGGTTGCACTACTACGCACATTGATGATGTATCGTTATGTAATACTCAATCTATGTTACCGCGTAATAATACCTGTCTATTAGGGACCGTGCAAGTTTATGCGACTGATTCTAATGGTCATAAACAATGCGTTCGTGCACTAATAGATCCGGGTTCTCAAAATAACTTTATAACTTCGGCGTGTTGTCAAAAATTAGGTTTACATTTTAATAAACTATCTCACTATGTAGTTAAGGGCATAGGTTCTGCGCCTAACCCTATTAAGGGGGATACTTCTCTCAAGTTATCTTCGCGACTAAATAATACTTCTGTATTACTTAATGCTTACGTCATCGATCGTATTACTGATAACTTGCCTACGGTAGAAGTTGATGTTTCCGCTCTTTCTTATTTAAATAATCTGCCCCTTGCAGATAACGATTTCTTTTCACCATCAGAAATAGATATTCTGATTGGTGCCCCGCTATTCTCTGAAATCTTGTTGTCAGGTCGTGTTACTGGATCGCATGATACACCTACAGCCTTTGAAACAATTTTCGGTTACTTGATAATCGGTAATGCTCCGATTAATATCTTTGAATACGCATGTATTTCTTTATGTTCCGCCGTGGAACCACCGCACTTAGACTCAGTTCTTCAAAAATTCTGGCACCTCGAGGAGATTGAATATAAACCTACGTTGAGTCCAGCCGCTCTCGAATGTGAAACCTTTTTCACTAATAATGTTTCCCGTGACAATACGGGCCGCTACACGGTATCTCTGCCGTTCTCCCGCGATCCTAACTCTCTTGGTGAGTCATTTGCCACTGCTAAGAAGCGCTTCATGTTTCTTGAGCGTAAATTAAATTGTTCCTCTCAACTACGAGTTGAATACAACGCTATTATCAATGAATATATAGGTAAGGGTTATATTTCAGTCATTAGAAATGATAACCATATGTCTGGCTACTATATACCTCATCATGCTGTGGCTCGGTTAGATAAAACCACCACCAAATGGCGCATGGTGATGGATGCTAGTTCTAAAACCAGTTCAGGTCTGTCTCTCAATGACGTTTTGCATACGGGTGAAAATCTGCAAAATGATTTATTCTTAATTCTTCTAGATTTCCGTTTATATAAAATCGCCTTTATCTCAGACATCAAACAGATGTATTTGCAGATTTTAACTCATGCAAATGACCGCAAATATCAGAAGTTTTTATTTCGTTTTAACGCTTGCGACCAGCTAATTACTTATCAATTTAATCGCGTCTGCTTCGGCCTTCGAAGCAGCCCTTTCTTGGCAATGAGAGTACTCAGACTACTCTGCAATGACGAGTGTACCCGTTTCCCGCTTGCTTCTTCTGTCATAAAACATAATACGTATATGGATGACGTTTGTTACTCTGCACCAAATCTGTCAATGGGTTTGCAGCTCAGAGACGACCTTCGGGGTTTGCTCAAAGCCGGAGGCTTTGAGCTCGTCAAGTGGGCAAGTAACTCATGTGAGTTGCTTGAATCGCTTTCCAACTCTGAGCTTCACACTGATAGTATTAACTTTGAAGAACAGGACCCTAATTTAAAGGTTCTGGGTTTAAAATGGTCACCCACATGTGACGAATTTATGTTCACTGTACATTTAGAAAATCGTCCAATCACAAAACGTAACATTTTATCTGTAATCGCTCGTCAGTTTGATGTACTCGGGCTCATTGCTCCAGTTATTTTATACGCTAAACTTGTGTTGCAAAAACTTTATATACTACAACTTGGTTGGGATGAACAACCACCGCTAGAGATTATAAACATTTGGAAAAACTATTTAAATGAGTTATCTACTATTCAAAGTTTACGTTTTAAACGTCATTTAGATGTTTATGAAAATACAAAAATTTCCATTATTGCATTTTCTGATGCCAGTGAAAAGGCTTATGGTTGCGTTGTTTACCTTCTTATTATAAATGATTCTAATTCGTCGCCAGTCACTCGATTGGTTTGCGCAAAATCTAAAGTTGCTCCACTGAAAACTGTATCTGTGGCCCGGCTAGAGCTATGCGCTTGCTTGCTGATGGCAAAACTAGTTCGCCGCGTTATTGATACATACGAAAAACGGCATTATATTAATAATGTCTACTGTTTTACAGACTCTATGGTCGCACTTCAGTGGCTTAGCGCCTCACCGCATCGATTCAAAACATTCGTAGCAACGCGCATTACAAAAACAGTAGCCGCCATTCCCGCTAATAAGTTTTATCACATTCCTGGTGATCAGAACCCGAGTGACTGTTTGTCACGAGGATTAACTCCTGCTCAAATCATAAACCACCCACTGTGGTTTACTGGGCCTCATTGGCTATGCCAACCTACGAATGAGTGGCCCGCCAAATTCATTGGTGATGATAATGCAATTCATAATAATTTACCGGAGATTAAGAAAGTTCTAACTCTTACCGCTGTAACTAATATAAGTGACAATGGTCACCCACCGCTGTAACTAATATAAGTGACAATGGTCACCCGCTTCTTATCAAACCGCATTTCAAAATGGCTGGTACTCCTACGTACAGTCACAAACATCTATCGATTTATAAAAATATTACCGCCTTCTAATCATATAACCCCAGACGCGCTTAATTACGCTGAAGCAAAGGTTTTACTCGCGTTACAGTATTCTTATTTTTCTGACGAAATCTAAAGTCTAATAAAAGCTGTTCTCGTGCTATTCAGAAGCTTATGCCGTTTCTCGACGCTAACGGTTTAATACGAGTCGGTGGGCGGTTACGCAACTCCGATCTCAGCTATGACCAACAGCACCCAATACTGTTGCCTCGTAAACATCATATCGTTGAAATGATTATCTCTCATTATCATCGTCAGAACTGTCATACTGGACCGCTCACTCTGATGTCCATTTTACGCCAAAGGTATTGGATACTTTCATGCCGTAATATAGTTCGTCATGTTATACATAACTGTTATTTTTGCTTTAGAGCAAAACCCAATCAAGTATTCCCATTAATGGGTGACTTACCCGCTTGTAGAGTGAATGAAGCCAAGGCATTCACTCATACCGCTGTGGACTACGCTGGTCCAATAAATATTATCCCGTATCGCAAACGGGGCGTTCGCTCTATTAAATCGTATCTTTGTATTTTCGTTTGTCTGGTCGTGCGCGCAGTTCACGTAGAACTCGTAACTGACCTGAGCACTTGCTCGTTTCTGTCCGCGTTCAAACGCTTCTTATCACGTAGAGGCGCTGTGTCTGTCATATACTCGGACAACGCTACCAATTTTATAGGTGCAAAAATGCGCTATCTGATATTTATACGCTCATTAATTCTAAAGATCATATAGAATATTTCAGAAATGAATTAACTGCTAATAAAATTACTTGGAAATTTAATCCTCCGCGTAGCCCTCACTTTGGGGGTCACTATGAAATCTATGTTAAAGCCTTTAAAACGCATCTTCATAGGGTCGTTGGTTCGCAATTGCTAACATACGAGGAAATGACGACTGTGCTCACGCAGATAGTGTGTAATCAACTCACGGCCGCTAACCCTACTTATTGAAGATCCATCGGAACCTACCGCTTTAACTCCATCACATTTTTTAATGTCAACACCACTTAACCATTTACCTGCTAGTGAGGCATCTAATGAAGCGCCAAGCTTACTAAAACGTTATGCTTTGCTAGACCAAATGGTACAATCGTTCGCAAAACGATGGAAACTAGAATATCTGCATTTACTTCAATCTCGTAAGAAATGGAATACGTTTTCTAATCCCATTACTATAGGTTCTATTGTTGTTATTGTCACTGACAATGTGTCTCCGCTTTCATGGCCTCTCGGCGTCGTTACTGCCACCTATCCTGGTAAGGACGGCGTTGTAAGAGTCGCTTCAGTCAGGACGACGACGGGTGTCTATAAGAGACCCGTTGTTCGCCTCTGTACTCTACCGTCTCAATAACTTACTCTGCCCCCTGAATTCCTTCATTGTTTTCCACCGCTTTTCTCTTACTTTAGTAAATTTTTATGAAAACCGAAGGTTTTCAAGCCGGGGGCATGTTCGCGCCACCTCTAGGCGCGCTTATTGTTTAGTTACCCACATTTCTCTTAATATTTTATCTACCCTTTTCTTGTCAATTTTCGCTGCATTAAACTACATGTTCGACTTTCGAACAGTCTACGTTCGGCCCTCGTCGAGGGTAGCCTCACCGCTCGTGGAAGTCAACCGCCTGGCTATTCACCCTGGATTCCTCACCCGCTGTGAGATCCCACCGCTTTATTAAACCGCATCGTCTGCGATCGACTCTCGTCGTCGTCGGATTCGTGGTGATCACCTCTGATCATCACCTTGAGCCAGCGTCACGTGGCTCGCCGTTCTACCGCGCCGCATACAGTCCACTCTCGCGTCAGCAAATTGTGCCAGTACCCAGGGAGCTTCAAACCAAGACGTCCAGTGGAACAGAGAAGGAGCGCTGCCAGAATTAACCAGAACGAGCACGAGGAAACCCGCCTCTGAGGTTAGTCGTAGCTTTGTTTAATGCAGCATCTCTCTCAGCATACCGACCCGTCTGTTTTCCCTAGGTCTAGCCTATCTACTTCTTGAACCTAGCGCACCGCGCGTGTTTGGCGTGCTCAGTGCTATTACTGCACTGCCGCGCCGATACAATATTTAAAAATGTATTAATCTATATCTATACTTATATATATATTATATATTATATTATATAAAACTGCATTACCACTGACTGACTCACTCACTGACTCATTGACATAATTGTTCTCCCAGATGGTGGAGGGGGAGGTGGGTATATTTTGACAGATTCGTAAACAAGTAACTCCCGTGAGTATGGGAAAAGTCCCAAACCTCCCCTTTTCCTCCCCCCTCCTCCCCCCCTCTATCGTATCTCGGAAACTAAGGTACCCGTAGAATGTTTTTTTTACGGATTCGTTTAGAGGAGGCTCGGAAAAGTAAAAAGCATTTTTCAAAGTTGACCCCCTCGCCCCCCTTCTCCCCCCCTTTAAGCGGATCTCGAAAGTTGGAACAACTGGAACATTTCTTTTTTCAGATTCATATAAAGGGGCAATGCTTTAGTCACAAACAAACCATTTTTCAAAGTTGACCCCCTTGCCCCCCTTCTCCCCCCTCCCCCCCCGTTTTGGCGAATCTTTTTTTTTGTTTTTTTTTACGGAATCGTTTAGAGGAGGCTCGGAAAAGTAAAAACCATTTTTCAAAGTTGACCCCCTCGCCCCCCTTTCCCCCCCCTTTAAGCGTATCTCGGAAGTTGAGAGACTTGGAACATTTCTTTTTTCAGATTCATATAAAGGGGCAATGCTATAGTCACAAACAAACCATTTTTCAAAGTTGACCCCCTTGCCCCCCTTCTCCCCCCTCCCCCCCCCGTTTTGGCGAATCTTTTTTTTTGTTTTTTTTTACGGATTCAGCGTAGGGATCCCGTGTGGAGCGAACCTACGAGACCGAGTGCAGCGCAGGGGGGAGGTGGCGAGCGAAGCGAGCCGGCGACCTCCGTAGCGTAACGAAGGTTGAGTGGGTGAAGCGAAACTCAGTGCCTGGCGACGACAATCAAACATTAGGGTTATGTTTTTTGGAACTAAGTTTAGGGTAGGTGTAGGGTAGGTGTAGGGTAGGTGTAGGGTAGGTGTAGGGTAGGTGTAGGGTAGGTGTAGGGTAGGTGTAGGGTAGGTGTAGGGTAGGTGTAGGGTAGGTGTAGGGTAGGTGTAGGGTAGGTGTAGGGTAGGTGTAGGGTAGGTGTAGGGTAGGTGTAGAGTAGGTGTAGGGTAGGTGTAGGGTAGGTGTAGGGTAGGTGTAGGGTAGGTGTAGGGTAGGTGTAGGGTAGGTGTAGGGTAGGTGTAGGGTAGGTGTAGGGTAGGTGTAGGGTAGGTGTAGGGTAGGTGTAGGGTAGGTGTAGGGTATGTGTAGGGTAGGTGTAGGGTAGGTGTAGGGTAAGTTAAGGAATACTTCTCAAAATTACGACAAAGCCGCGAGCTGCTTGCAGCTCGCGCACCAAGCAAATACTAGTTATAATATATAAAACTGCATTACCACTGACTGACTCACTCACTGACTCACTCATTGACATAATTGTTCTCCCAGATGGTGGATGGGGAGGTGGGTATATTTTGACAGATTCGTAAACAAGTAACTCCCGTGAGTATGGGAAAAGTCCCAAACCTCCCCTTTCCCCCCCCCCTCCTCCCCCCCTCTATCGTATCTCGGAAACTAAGATACCCGTATTTTTTGTTTTTTACGGATTCGTTTAGAGGAGGCTCGCAAAAGTAAAAACCATTTTTCAAATTTGACCCCCTCGCCCCCCTTCTCCCCCCCTTTAAGCGGATCTCGGAAGTTGAGAGACTTGGAACATTTCTTTTTTCAGATTCATATAAAGGGGCAATGCTATAGTCACAAACAAACCAATTTTCAAAGTTGACCCCCTTGCCCCCCTTCTCCCGCCCCCCCCCCGTTTTGGCGAATCTTTTTTTTTCAGTTTGTTTTACGGATTCGATTAGAGGAGGCTCGGAAAAGTTAAAACCATTTTTCAAAGTTGACCCCCTCGCCCCCCTTCTCCCCCCCTTTAAGTGGATCTCAGCAGTTGAGAGACTTGGAACATTTCTTTTTTCAGATTCATATAAAGGGGCAATGCTATAGTCACAAACAAACCATTTTTCAAAGTTTACCCCCTTCTCCCCCCTCCCCCCCCCCGTTTTGGCGAATATTTTTTTTTGTTTTTTTTACGGATTCAGCGTAGGGATCCCGAGTGGAGCGAAACTCAGTGCCTGGCGACGACAAGCAAACGTTAGGGTTATGTTTTTCGGAACAAAGTGTAGGGTAGGTGTAGGGTAGGTGTAGGGTAGGTGTAGGGTAGGTGTAGGGTAGGTGTAGGGTAGGTGTAGGGTAGGTGTAGGGTAGGTGTAGGGTAGGTGTAGGGTAGGTGTAGGGTAGGTGTAGGGTAGGTGTAGGGTAGGTGTAGGGTAGGTGTAGGGTAGGTGTAGGGTAGGTGTAGGGTAGGTGTAGGGTAGGTGTAGGGTAGGTGTAGGGTAGGTGTAGGGTAGGTGTAGGGTAGGTGTAGGGTAGGTGTAGGGTAGGTGTAGGGTAGGTGTAGGGTAGGTGTAGGGTAGGTGTAGGGTAGGTGTAGGGTAGGTGTAGGGTAGGTGTAGGGTAGGTGTAGGGTAGGTGTAGGGTAGGTGTAGGGTAGGTGTAGGGTAGGTGTAGGGTAGGTGTAGGGTAGGTGTAGGGTAGGTGTAGGGTAGGTGTAGGGTAGGTGTAGGGTAGGTGTAGGGTAGGTGTAGGGTAGGTGTAGGGTAGGTGTAGGGTAGGTGTAGGGTAGGTGTAGGGTAGGTGTAGGGTAGGTGTAGGGTAGGTGTAGGGTAGGTGTAGGGTAGGTGTAGGGTAGGTGTAGGGTAGGTGTAGGGTAGGTGTAGGGTAGGTGTAGGGTAGGTGTAGGGTAGGTGTAGGGTAGGTGTAGGGTAGGTGTAGGGTAGGTGTAGGGTAGGTGTAGGGTAGGTGTAGGGTAGGTGTAGGGTAGGTGTAGGGTAGGTGTAGGGTAGGTGTAGGGTAGGTGTAGGGTAGGTGTAGGGTAGGTGTAGGGTAGGTGTAGGGTAGGTGTAGGGTAGGTGTAGGGTAGGTGTAGGGTAGGTGTAGGGTAGGTGTAGGGTAGGTGTAGGGTAGGTGTAGGGTAGGTGTAGGGTAGGTGTAGGGTAGGTGTAGGGTAGGTGTAGGGTAGGTGTAGGGTAGGTGTAGGGTAGGTGTAGGGTAGGTGTAGGGTAGGTGTAGGGTAGGTGTAGGGTAGGTGTAGGGTAGGTGTAGGGTAGGTGTAGGGTAGGTGTAGGGTAGGTGTAGGGTAGGTGTAGGGTAGGTGTAGGGTAGGTGTAGGGTAGGTGTAGGGTAGGTGTAGGGTAGGTGTAGGGTAGGTGTAGGGTAGGTGTAGGGTAGGTGTAGGGTAGGTGTAGGGTAGGTGTAGGGTAGGTGTAGGGTAGGTGTAGGGTAGGTGTAGGGTAGGTGTAGGGTAGGTGTAGGGTAGGTGTAGGGTAGGTGTAGGGTAGGTGTAGGGTAGGTGTAGGGTAGGTGTAGGGTAGGTGTAGGGTAGGTGTAGGGTAGGTGTAGGGTAGGTGTAGGGTAGGTGTAGGGTAGGTGTAGGGTAGGTGTAGGGTAGGTGTAGGGTAGGTGTAGGGTAGGTGTAGGGTAGGTGTAGGGTAGGTGTAGGGTAGGTGTAGGGTAGGTGTAGGGTAGGTGTAGGGTAGGTGTAGGGTAGGTGTAGGGTAGGTGTAGGGTAGGTGTAGGGTAGGTGTAGGGTAGGTGTAGGGACAACAACATGCGAGCTGCTTGCAGCTCGCGCACCAAGCAAATACTAGTTATATTATACTATATAAAACTGCATTACCACTGACTGACTGACTCACTGACTCACTCATTGACATAATTGTTCTCCCAGATGGTGGAGGGGGAGGTGGGTATATTTTGACAGATTCGTAAACAAGTAACTCCCGTGAGTATAGGAAAAGTCCCAAACCTCCCCTTTTCCTCCCCCCTCCTCCCCCCCTCTATCGTATCTCGGAAACTAAGGTACCGGTATTTTTTGTTTTTTACGGATTCGTTTAGAGGAGGCTCGGAAAAGTAAAAACCATTTTTCAAAGTTGACCCCCTCGCCCCCCTTCTCCCCCCCTTTAAGCGGATCTCGAAAGTTGAGAGACTTGGAACATTTCTTTTTTCAGATTCATATAAAGGGGCAATGCTTTAGTCACAAACAAACCATTTTTCAAAGTTGACCCCCTTGCCCCCCTTCTCCCCCTCCACCCCCGTTTTGGCGAATCTTTTTTTTTTGTTTTTTTTTACGGATTCGTTTAGAGGAGGCTCGGAAAAGTAAAAACCATTTTTCAAAGTTGACCCTCTCTTCCCCCTTCTCCCCCCCCTTAAGCGGATCTCGAAAGTTGAGAGACTTGGAACATTTCTTTATTCAGATTCATATAAAGGGGCAATCCTATAGTCGCAAACAAACCATTTTTCAAAGTTGACCCCCTTGCCCCCTTCTCCCCCCTCCCCCCCCGTTTTGGCGAATTTTTTTTTTGTTTTTTTACGGATTCAGCGTAGGGATCCCGAGTGGAGCGACCCTACGAGACCTCCGTAGCGTAACGAAGGTTGAGTGGCTGAAGCGAAACTCAGTGCCTGGCGACGACAAGCAAACATTAGGGTTATGTTTTTTGGAACAAAGTTTAGGGTAGGTGTAGGGTAGGTGTAGGGTAGGTGTAGGGTAGGTGTAGGGTAGGTGTAGGGTAGGTGTAGGGTAGGTGTAGGGTAGGTGTAGGGTAGGTGTAGGGTAGGTGTAGGGTAGGTGTAGGGTAGGTGTAGGGTAGGTGTAGGGTAGGTGTAGGGTAGGTGTAGGGTAGGTGTAGGGTAGGTGTAGGGTAGGTGTAGGGTAGGTGTAGGGTAGGTGTAGGGTAGGTGTAGGGTAGGTGTAGGGTAGGTGTAGGGTAGGTGTAGGGTAGGTGTAGGGTAGGTGTAGGGTAGGTGTAGGGTAGGTGTAGGGTAGGTGTAGGGTAGGTGTAGGGTAGGTGTAGGGTAGGTGTAGGGTAGGTGTAGGGTAGGTGTAGGGTAGGTGTAGGGTAGGTGTAGGGTAGGTGTAGGGTAGGTGTAGGGTAGGTGTAGGGTAGGTGTAGGGTAGGTGTAGGGTAGGTGTAGGGTAGGTGTAGGGTAGGTGTAGGGTAGGTGTAGGGTAGGTGTAGGGTAGGTGTAGGGTAGGTGTAGGGTAGGTGTAGGGTAGGTGTAGGGTAGGTGTAGGGTAGGTGTAGGGTAGGTGTAGGGTAGGTGTAGGGTAGGTGTAGGGTAGGTGTAGGGTAGGTGTAGGGTAGGTGTAGGGTAGGTGTAGGGTAGGTGTAGGGTAGGTGTAGGGTAGGTGTAGGGTAGGTGTAGGGTAGGTGTAGGGTAGGTGTAGGGTAGGTGTAGGGTAGGTGTAGGGTAGGTGTAGGGTAGGTGTAGGGTAGGTGTAGGGTAGGTGTAGGGTAGGTGTAGGGTAGGTGTAGGGTAGGTGTAGGGTAGGTGTAGGGTAGGTGTAGGGTAGGTGTAGGGTAGGTGTAGGGTAGGTGTAGGGTAGGTGTAGGGTAGGTGTAGGGTAGGTGTAGGGTAGGTGTAGGGTAGGTGTAGGGTAGGTGTAGGGTAGGTGTAGGGTAGGTGTAGGGACAACAACACGCGGGTGTAGGGACAACAACACGCGAGCTGCTTGCAGCTCGCGCACCAAGCAAATACTAGTTATATTATATAAAACTGCATTACCACTCACTGACTGACTCACTCACTCATTGACATAATTGTTCTCCCAGATGGTGGATGGGGAGGTGGGTATATTTTGACAGATTCGTAAACAAGTAACTCCCGTGAGTATGGGAAAAGTCCCAAACCTCCCCTTTTCCTCCCCCCTCCTCCCCCCCTCTATCGTATCTCGGAAACTAAGGTACCCGTAGTATGTTTTTTTTACGGATTCGTTTAGAGGAGGCTCGGAAAAGTAAAAACCATTTTTCAAATTTGACCCCCTCGCCCCCATTCTCCCCCCCTTTAAGCGGATCTCGGAAGTTGAGAGACTTGGAACATTTCTTTTTTCAGATTCATATAAAGGGGCAATGCTAAAGTCACAAACAAAACATTTTTCAAAGTTGAACCCCTTGCCCCCCTTCTCCCCCCTCCCCCCCCGGTTTGGCGAATCTTTTTTTTTTGTTTTTTTTTCGGATTCGTTTAGAGGAGGCTCGGAAAAGTAAAAACCATTTTTCAAAGATGACCCCCTCGCCCCCATTCTCCCCCCCTTTAAGCGGATCTCGGAAGTTGAGAGACTTGGAACATTTCTTTTTTCAGATTCATATAAAGGGGCAATGCTAAAGTCACAAACAAACCATTTTTCAAAGTTGACCCCCTTGCCCCCCTTCTCCCCCACCCCCCCCCCCCCCGTTTTGGCGAATTTTTTTTTTTGTTTTTTTTTTACGGATTCAGCGTAGGGATCCCGAATGGAGCGAACCTACGAGACCGAGTGCAGCGCAGGGGGGAGGTGGTTAGCGAAGCGAGCCGGCGACCTCCGTAGCGTAACGAAGGTTGAGTGGGTGAAGCGAAACTCAGTGCCTGGCGACGACAAGCAAACATTAGGGTTATGTTTTTTGGAACAAAGTTTAGGGTAGGTGTAGGGTAGGTGTAGGGTAGGTGTAGGGTAGGTGTAGGGTAGGTGTAGGGTAGGTGTAGGGTAGGTGTAGGGTAGGTGTAGGGTAGGTGTAGGGTAGGTGTAGGGTAGGTGTAGGGCAGGTGTAGGGCAGGTGTAGGGTAGGTGTAGGGTAGGTGTAGGGTAGGTGTAGGGTAGGTGTAGGGTAGGTGTAGGGTAGGTGTAGGGTAGGTGTAGGGTAGGTGTAGGGTAGGTGTAGGGTAGGTGTAGGGTAGGTGTAGGGTAGGTGTAGGGTAGGTGTAGGGTAGGTGTAGGGTAGGTGTAGGGTAGGTGTAGGGTAGGTGTAGGGTAGGTGTAGGGTAGGTGTAGGGTAGGTGTAGGGTAGGTGTAGGGTAGGTGTAGGGTAGGTGTAGGGTAGGTGTAGGGTAGGTGTAGGGTAGGTGTAGGGTAGGTGTAGGGTAGGTGTAGGGTAGGTGTAGGGTAGGTGTAGGGTAGGTGTAGGGTAGGTGTAGGGTAGGTGTAGGGTAGGTGTAGGGTAGGTGTAGGGTAGGTGTAGGGTAGGTGTAGGGTAGGTGTAGGGTAGGTGTAGGGTAGGTGTAGGGTAGGTGTAGGGTAGGTGTAGGGTAGGTGTAGGGTAGGTGTAGGGTAGGTGTAGGGTAGGTGTAGGGTAGGTGTAGGGTAGGTGTGCAGGACGTAGCGTGTTCATTGGCCCCGAGAAAAGAAGGGCGTAAACCTTCTGGCCATTGCCGCTGAACGCCCCATCCACATCAACGAAAATAAAGGTTCTTGGATGCCTGGCTGCAGCAGTGACGAAGGGTTGCAAATCGACTCTAACGATTCAACGATGTGTTGGCTGTACTTGAGTTATTTCCAGATTCTGGGTTGCCTACTTCTGGATCAGCACTCCTGGTGTCCAGGTTCCGAGGTTCAGCTCGACAGGATCGAAAAGGGATGTCTTCATAAGGGTTGAAGTTGATGAATTAAATGAAACACTAAGTTATTCAGTACACGGCACGATTCTAGGGCTCTCAACAATTTCTGAGACGTGATTCTATATAAGAATTACTTCTTATTTACTAAGACAAGTACAAGCGACTAGCTTTGGATGACTACAAATTCTATTTGGGCCCGGGGGTTCTTTATACCCTCGCATCGTGCCATTATTGAGAGCCCCGCAAATTCTCGCCGAAAATAATTTTTAATTATGTAAAAAACCCTTATACATATTTGGTAAATAGGGTTACCGCACCCCTTCCATGGTGCCATCAATAG
Source organism: Orthosia incerta (assembly GCA_948252205.1). Lineage (NCBI taxonomy): Eukaryota > Metazoa > Arthropoda > Insecta > Lepidoptera > Noctuidae > Orthosia > Orthosia incerta. The sequence continues at coordinate 21,406,144 of OX411754.1, forward strand.
CTGGATTTCTTCGTACTGTAACACAGTAACGCCCCCTATCTATGTATCTAATCAATATACCTAATTTCCAGGTATTGATAGCTTCCCTAGACTATTTACATGAAATTAAAGGACAATTCCCTTTATTTCCCAGTTAAAACCTTAATAGCTTTTAACCTAGCCTAAGGATATCTATAGGTTGGGTTGACCTGCTGGTGCCAATAGCAGGCTGTCTGTTGACGTCTAGAAAAAGCTTATTTTCGGGAATCTTCTATGGGATATCATCCCCTATGTAATGAATCTATAAATTCCTAAGTCATTTCACCGACTTTAGGACCTCCTACTTAGGCTTACCAGACAATCACCGCCTATTATGGGGATTCTGGTAGCCAATAGACCACACTTTACATTTCCAGTGCTTATGTAAGTCTATCTAGGTCATATGCACATAAGGTGCCTCGCTATGTACAAATTTGGCAGCTGGTCACTTTCTTTGCGCCCAGCTACCAGAGAAACTAGGTATAATAACACTAATAAGATTGGGACGACACGATGGTGCATTTAACGGGCCATCGGGAGGTCCCCAAAAATTCCTTATTTTCGGAATTCCCAGGGGTGTATAGTCCCAGGGAATGCCAAAAACTGACTAAAAATTACATTTCCAGAAACCTATTTTCTGGAATTGTACTTAAACTACTTGAGCGATTTTCGCTTCAAAGTGATGGCTTGGTAGCTAGTCCAGCAAGCCATCCGAAAGCACTTACACCATGAGTACATCTATTCCCTTCATGGAGTTATTCCACCTGAAGGGTCTACAAATTTCAACGTTTTACGTTGTTTACATTTTTCACGGCTGCCTATCTCGTTGACTATCCAAGCGACTCTTCCCATCTAGAAACCGCCTGGAAGCCCTTTTAGCAAGCTTTCCAATGGTAGTACTTTTACCAGTACACCTATATGTTTCTAGGTACTTAGGGCACCTAAAACCGAAAGCGATTACCAAAACCAGACAAACAGCAGTTTTTCTATTATATACTGACTTGATATCTCAAGTAAATGGGCTTTATATAAAAGACTTCGCTAACTATGAGGTGTATATAGGCTTCCTGTCTCGGTCTAGGTCCCCCATATACCCTAAAATGACCTGAAACCATATATTTGGTGTTTGAGATATCAAGTCAATATTCTTATTTACATAGCAGAAACTATGTGGTCTTCACATAGTTTCATCATTATGTACTGATTACATGTCCAGTACATAGGATAAGCCCTTAAAAACGTGATTTTAATTACTATAATATTTTCAAAAAACTCCAAAACTATATATATCGTGGTGCTCCATCTGACGGGCCATTCGGAACTAATCCGTCGCCGAGCACAGACGTATCGTATGACAGAAATTTATGTTTTTTACTATGATAACTCTTATCAGTATGCTTTCTAATGATTTTACTCTGTTAAGGGTGAACTATTGAACCCTATGACATACTGACAAATACTAAAAACATTATACTACTATCTCAAAAAATGTAGGTAAAATTTTAGTATAAATATAGACGGGCCTCTAAAATTCATTTTAGTATCAGATGGCGCGCCGTGGTGAGCAGACATGTCTACACATACAAACTTTAACTTTTTATGAACCATTTAGTATGGTTGATGACGCTTCGTCGCGAACATATCTCCCGCCGTGCAGTGCTGTGTCGACTCGCTGTGTCGACTCGAAGTGTTGTCGGCGCGGCGCTGCATTCCTTCGGTGAGCGACGGACGGCATTTCTCGGCTGCCGGCCAGGCCCACCGAGAGGACGGTCGCCGCTCCGGCATCTCTGGTTACTGGGGCAGTGGGACGAGTTTCTTCACCGGACGCTTCAAGGTACCGCCAAGTGTGCGTACCTCAGCAGTCCGGATTTCTCCGTCGATTCCTGGATACACGGCCACAATGCGGCCTCGCGGCCACGTATTGCGGGGCAGCTGGCCGTCGGCTATCAGGACAGGGTCACCCACTTTAAATCTGGGCCCACTACTATGTGGCTCCCGCCGGTTTTGGAGCTCCGGCAGGTACTCTCTGACCCAGCGACTCCAGAACATATCAGCGAGGATCTGTGATCGTCGCCATATTTTCCTGCTGTCTATATCTTGCTCAGTGAACGTGCCAGGTGTAGGTAGTCTGGCTGACCCACCGAGCAAGAGGTGATTCGGTGTGATGGATTCGTCATCATCACCATCTACCGACACGTGTGTCAATGGTCGGCTATTTACAATGTACTCTGCCTCACAAATCAGTGTGGACAACACCTCTTCGGTGGGGTGTTTCTCTGTAAGTACATTGCATAGTGTGTTTTTAACACAACGAACTAGGCGCTCCCAGGCGCCTCCCATGAATGGCGCTGATGGCGTTATGAAGCGCCATACGATGCCTCTGCGACTTGCCTCTGTTTTGAAGGCGTCTCGCAGCTCTCTGTCGGCGCCGTGCATGTTGGTGCCATTGTCTGAGTGTATCTCAGCTGGGCATCCTCTGCGCGCGGCGAATCGGCGCAGCGCCAATATGGCGGAGTCTGCGCTAAGGCTGGCGGCGATTTCAAGGTGCACCGCCCTTGATGTGAGACACGTAAATAGTGCTACGTATCTCTTCTGATGCTGCCGACCGACGGTGACGGATAGCGGGCCGAAATAGTCGAGCCCGGTATATGTAAACGGCCTCTTATGGTGAGCGAGGCGCGTTTTCGGGTGGTCGCCGGTCGCAGGTACTGGTGGCTGTGCCTTGCGTATACGGCAATGCAGGCATCTTGCTATCACCTTCTTCGCTGTTGGTCGCATCTTCACGACCCAGTAGTGCTGCCGTACCTCATTAATTGTGAGTTCGGTGCCACTATGTTGTAGACTGCGATGTGTCCAGTCTATGTACAACTGCGTTATGTGATGGTCGCCATGTAATATAGGCGGGCGCATCACTTCTTCAGCTACCTCTTGCGTAGCTGCTATGCGACTTCTTAGTCGCAGCACGCCGTCAACGACCTGAATTTGTAAAGGTCGCAGCGAGCTATTTTTATTTATTTCTTCAACGTTCGCTAACTCTGAAGCGAACGATTGTTGTTGTGCGACCTGGACAAGTATTTTCTCAGCTTCTTGGAGAAATTCTGCTTCTATAATTTGTCTGTTGACCTGGGTTGGTGCTCTGCATGCCTGCTTCTGCTTCTGTGCAGGTACAGCAGGCTTCTGGCGCCAGTCTGGGTCCTTTTCAGCGTTTTTTCTCGTCCGTTTATAGGACGTTATCTCTGTTCTATTTTTGCAAAGAGATATAAAACGCAGAACTGTGGCGGTCGCACGAAGCAGTCGCTCCCATCTGGAGAATCTGCCTGGCTCTGGAACGGCTTCTATGAAGCTCTTCTTGTCCCCTTCTGTGACAACGAAAGTTTTTTCTTCTCCCGTGTCGTCTATAGTCGGAGGTTTCTCTGTGGGCCATAATTCGGGCCCAAGAGACAAAAATCTCGGCCCGCAGTACCACTCGTGGTCCGAGTTGAACCGCAGTGGCACGTCACGGGTTGCTGCATCAGCGATGTTCATCTTGGTGGGTATCCACCGCCAATCTTCGACTTTGCTATTGTCTTCAATAGCAGCTATTCGGTGAGCAACGAAAGGTTTGTATACTCTCGCTCCTCTTCTAATCCAGGTCAGTACGGTCTTGCTATCTGACCAATACGTTACTGACGTGGGCTTGCAGTCGTGTTCACTCATCACTGCTGCGGCTACGCGGGTTCCCAATACCGCGGCCTGAAGTTCGAGTCTCGGTATCGAAAGCAGTTTCAGTGGGGCCACCCGCGCTTTCGCCATAACAAGGCTTATTAAGTGCTTGCCTTCCACGGTCGTGGCCCGCCAGTATACAGCGGTAGCATATGCCATCTCGCTTGCATCAGTGAACACATGCACCTGCATTTCTATAGCGTCGCTATATCCAGGATAGCATCTTGGTACGCTAACGTTTTTTAGTTGGCGTAAATGTTGTACCCAAATTTTCCATTGTAATGCTAGGTCAACATCTAGCCTCTGATCCCAGTCGACGCCTCGCCTCCATGCTTCTTGCAATATTTGCTTCGCCTTGATGGTTACTGGTGAGGCGAGTCCGAGTGGGTCGTATAGCGACGCTACTATTCTGAGCGCCTCTCGCTTGGTGGGCGCCTCTCGGTCCAAGATACCCTCAGGCAGACGCGCGAGTGTGAGGTTGAAACCCAGCGTGTCTTCGCCTGGCCTCCATATGAGGCCGAGTATCTTTTCCGACGTATCTATATCTCCAATGGATACCATCTCAGTTTGTATATGCGATGGGTCCATCTTTTCTAGGAGCTGCGAGCTATTTGAAACCCATTTCTTGAGTTCAAACCTCGCCTGTAGGTGTATTTTTCGCACCATACTAGCGACTTCTGCCGCCTTCTCGATAGTTCTATAACTATCTAGGTAGTCATCCATATAATGACTACGTAGTATAGCATTCACAGCTTCAGGGTGCTTTTCTATATATTTGTTTGCGTTCCAGTTCTTTGCAAAAATTGCTGTGCAAGGCGAACTGGCTGCGCCGAAAATGATGGACGTCATTCTATATTCTTCTGGCGCTCCTTCTCTGCGGTTTCCCCTCCACAGGTAGCGAAGCGCGTCTCGGTCTTGGCTCCGCACTTTCACTTGCATGAACATCTCCGCTATGTCACCGGTTATTGCAACGCAGTGACGGCGAAACCGCATCATTACGCCTGGCAGCGACTGTAATAGGTCGGGCCCAGTTAACAGGAAGTCATTCAGTGACATTCCTCTCGATTTGGCGGCAGCGTCATGTACGATGCGAAGTTTGTCTGGCTTCATTGGGTTGAAGACATCGAAGTGCGGGAGGTACCAAGTTTTGCCCGGCGTGCTAATTGCGGGTGCCCTTTCAGCGTACCCTTTCGCAATTAGCGAGTCCATCTGGTCTGAGTATCTTCTTCGAAGTTCCTGGTTCTTGTCCAGCTTCTTTTCTGTTGAGACGAGCCTCTTCAGAGCTGTCTCAAAGCTATCTGGCATCTCAGCATGCTCATTACGCCAAAGCATGGCGGTTTCGATGTGTCCATTCTCTAATTGGACAGTTGATCGATTCAAAATGTCCTCTGCCCTTCTTGCTGGGTCAGAGGCGGGTCGCTGTGGGTTTATGCACAACGATTCTATCGCGAAATGTTCGCGCAACTGATGATCCAAATTATCATCAGTTGTTATTCTATTGACATGATGTACTTGTTGTCGTAGTAAACTACTGTGCGCGCCATGTAGTGTCCAACCCATCGCTGTAAGTGACGCAATTGGTTGGTGTCTTGGACCTCTGCGAATCTCGCTGGCCAATAACAAATGCCAGTTGTCTTGGCCGACGAGTACTTTTGGCACGCCATTGTTGTACATCAACTCTTTTCTCAAGTCGGTTAAATGCTTGCAGCGTGCGACAACCCTATCGCTCACTGTTTGTTTTGCCAAGCTGAGTTTAGGTATAGTACGTGCTTTGAACTGTACCCTTCTGTCTTGCGGGCTAACCAGCGTCACCTTGACTCTTCTTGAGCATGGGGTGGTGAGCATGGTGTTGCCTATCGCACCGATCTTGAGCGGGTCCACAGGGCCCTCTGCCCCGACTTGCCTCGCGATGTCTTCATCCATCAGCGAAACGGTGGACCCATCGTCTAGGAGAGCATATGTTGCCACCTCTCCCGCCGGTCCGATTACCCGGACCGGCACTATCTTGAGGTACGCCTGGCTCGATGGTGACCCGAAACTGGCCACCGTTTCCTGAGGATCCTTCCGGGATTCAGGAACATCGGGCTTCTTGTTGGCTTCCCTCTGCTGTTGCTTCTTCCTATGAAGAAGCCGATGGTGCGTATCTCTGCACCCGTCTTGGCCACATTGTTTTTTCTTACAAGTGTGGTTGCCTTGTCGAAGTTGAAGGCAGCGATAACATAGATTGTGTTTTTTCGCTAGCTCCCATCGTTTCTCGACAGCTACGCCCCTGAATTGTGCACATCCAGTGGCGTAGTGATGTCCCACGTCGCAAACACGGCATTTTCCTACCGGTTGGTCCGTAGCTATATGCGTCCTTTGTGTGACGCGTCTGTTGGTGTTCGCCTCGGCCGAAGCGATGCCTTCGGGTGGGGCGAATGGACTACAGAAGTGTGCCTGTTCAGATATAAAATCACTGAACAATGAAATATCTGGCACCGATTGGTACTTCTCCGAATATGATCGGTACCATTGTGCTCGTAGCGAATTGGGTAACTTCTCTGTTAACAATCGCATAAGCTCCGCGTTCATAAGGTAATGACCCTTTTTTAACGCGCGGAGCGTGACTACAGCACCTCTTACGCGACTTGCAAACGCGCAGATGTCTCTTGGTGACTCACTGCAGCGCGGCAGTCCGCGTAATCTATCTGTTTCAGCTTGCGCTATGGAGTCTGGACGGCCGAACTGCAGCTCGAGTTCCTTCATGATGTCATCGGGCCTGGCATGTCCGATGAGTTCTGAGCTGACGGTTTCCATTGCACGTCCATGTAAGCTTCTCCTCAGCCTCGCTGTATTCTCGACGTCCGTAAAATACGCTCGAGTTGTCTCATATATGGCCCGAAATGATAGCCATTCAGTATGAGAACCATTGAAATTCGGCAATGTCATGACGAATTTCGACGCAGAGGGGTTCGGTTGGTCCCGCTGTTCTATTTTTCTGTCGGCTAGCGACGCTATAGCGGACGTCAACTCCGTCAGGAATGGACGGAGACTATCCCTCTGACCTCCTGTACACTCAGCTGACGCTGCAACTGGAGGTTTTCGCACTTCTTTTTCTTTAGGATGCTGACCTTCTATTTGCGATTTGGTGGCGGTCGCAGTCAGGGGTCTATGCATAGAATTTCTGGTTCCCCCTTCCACGACGTTATCCTCCTTCTCAGGCTGAGGTTCTGGTGCCTCTTCTAGCCATGAACGCACGTACTCGTCATTCGAGTTTCTGTCATCCAAGTATTCAGCTTCGGAACCCTCTTCCTCCGCTCTCTGAAGTGCAAGTTGTGCAAGCTCCAACTTAATTTTGAGTAAGTCTTCGCGAGCTTTATCTATATTTTTTCGTGACTGAGTCACTCTAGTTGACGGCGGACGGCTATGTTCGATACGGGCGTCACCCCGGGTAGTCATCGGCATCGCTGTACGTCTGTCTTCTTCGGAAATCTTCTCTTTCTGAGAAGGTTTCAATGTTGTGTCTGAAGCTCCTTCTAATCTGGTTAATCTGGTAGAAACCGCTTGATCAGTTTCTATTGGTTGATGCGTCGGAGTGCTTTCAGTTTGAGGCGCTAGATGGCGCTGCTCGTCCGCCGGCTCGGTCCCTTCGGTTGTGGAAGGTGAACACGGCGGCAGCTCATGTCTGATGCCAGCTGGCTGATCCAACTCCACGGTCCATGCCTCCGGCTTCTTGCCTTTGGTTCTGGTTATCGGCATTGTTGTTGAAATATTTTCTTTTGAAAACTCGAAGTTAGTTTTCAAAGATAAGTCCCAGTTCCGGGCTTCAGCGTTCAAACCGACGATCTCCAGAAGTTAACCTCCACTTCGATTGACTATAATTCAATCTTCAAATAAAAAATCACTAAAAACTTACGGTCAGTGATAAGTCTTCAGGAAACTTCAGGCATTTGCTATACAAGTTTATTTTTCCCATAAACGTGTATGTTCTATTTGATTGACTATGATTCAATCAAATTCTAAATCACCGAAAAGTCAAGGTTACTTTTCGGTGGTGATGCTTCATGAACTGCTTGTCCAAAGCATCAGAGCCGTGCATCAATCTTCAGAGCACGTATCTTGCTCGATTGAAGAAAATTCAATCTTCAAATAAATCACCGAAACGTCAAAGTTATTTTCAGTGATAGTGCTTCAGGAACCGCGTAGTCAGTACATCCGAAACGTATCTAAGTCTTCAGAGTACGTTTCTTCCATTCACTGACGAAAATTCAGTCTTCAAAATTTTCCTGAAAACCTAGGGGTTGTTTTCAGTCATAAGGCTTCAGGAATTATTCTTCAATCATCAAGGATGCACATCAGCCTTCTAAAACGCACGTCTTGTATTTTTCTGACGGGCGCTCGTTTTTTAAACAAATCGCTAAAAACATAAGGGTAGTTTTCAGCGATAAGTCTTCAGGAACTATTCTTGGGGCTTCAAGGATGCGCATCAGTCTTCATACAGCATTTTGCGGCTCACAGAAAATTTTTTCTATCTTCTTACAATTATTGAAAAAATAGGGTATTTTCAATAACTGTCTCCAGAATTTTACCTCTTGGATCCAGCGGCAAATAGGGCACGTAGGACTTGTTCCCTGCAGTGCACGTCGATTTTTGGTTTATTTGTGAAATTAATTTCTCCAAAATTCGAAAAATTAATTCCACCACTATTTCTTCCTGACGTCCTGGGGCGCTCCAGACTTCGAATTTCGGCTCAAACGGGTCAACGTTGTGTTGCACGTAGCCGACTTAATATGCAGGCACCCAGTTGTTTTTTCTGGATCTGCTGTTCCCGACGTCCTGGGGCTCTCCAGGCTCCAAAATTCGGCTCGCAAGGACCATTAAATGTGCAGGACGTAGCGTGTTCATTGGCCCCGAGAAAAGAAGGGCGTAAACCTTCTGGCCATTGCCGCTGAACGCCCCATCCACATCAACGAAAATAAAGGTTCTTGGATGCCTGGCTGCAGCAGTGACGAAGGGTTGCAAATCGACTCTAACGATTCAACGATGTGTTGGCTGTACTTGAGTTATTTCCAGATTCTGGGTTGCCTACTTCTGGATCAGCACTCCTGGTGTCCAGGTTCCGAGGTTCAGCTCGACAGGATCGAAAAGGGATGTCTTCATAAGGGTTGAAGTTGATGAATTAAATGAAACACTAAGTTATTCAGTACACGGCACGATTCTAGGGCTCTCAACAATTTCTGAGACGTGATTCTATATAAGAATTACTTCTTATTTACTAAGACAAGTACAAGCGACTAGCTTTGGATGACTACAAATTCTATTTGGGCCCGGGGGTTCTTTATACCCTCGCATCGTGCCATTATTGAGAGCCCCGCAAATTCTCGCCGAAAATAATTTTTAATTATGTAAAAAACCCTTATACATATTTGGTAAATAGGGTTACCGCACCCCTTCCATGGTGCCATCAATAGCTGGATTTCTTCGTACTGTAACACAGTAACGCCCCCTATCTATGTATCTAATCAATATACCTAATTTCCAGGTATTGATAGCTTCCCTAGACTATTTACATGAAATTAAAGGACAATTCCCTTTATTTCCCAGTTAAAACCTTAATAGCTTTTAACCTAGCCTAAGGATATCTATAGGTTGGGTTGACCTGCTGGTGCCAATAGCAGGCTGTCTGTTGACGTCTAGAAAAAGCTTATTTTCGGGAATCTTCTATGGGATATCATCCCCTATGTAATGAATCTATAAATTCCTAAGTCATTTCACCGACTTTAGGACCTCCTACTTAGGCTTACCAGACAATCACCGCCTATTATGGGGATTCTGGTAGCCAATAGACCACACTTTACATTTCCAGTGCTTATGTAAGTCTATCTAGGTCATATGCACATAAGGTGCCTCGCTATGTACAAATTTGGCAGCTGGTCACTTTCTTTGCGCCCAGCTACCAGAGAAACTAGGTATAATAACACTAATAAGATTGGGACGACACGATGGTGCATTTAACGGGCCATCGGGAGGTCCCCAAAAATTCCTTATTTTCGGAATTCCCAGGGGTGTATAGTCCCAGGGAATGCCAAAAACTGACTAAAAATTACATTTCCAGAAACCTATTTTCTGGAATTGTACTTAAACTACTTGAGCGATTTTCGCTTCAAAGTGATGGCTTGGTAGCTAGTCCAGCAAGCCATCCGAAAGCACTTACACCATGAGTACATCTATTCCCTTCATGGAGTTATTCCACCTGAAGGGTCTACAAATTTCAACGTTTTACGTTGTTTACATTTTTCACGGCTGCCTATCTCGTTGACTATCCAAGCGACTCTTCCCATCTAGAAACCGCCTGGAAGCCCTTTTAGCAAGCTTTCCAATGGTAGTACTTTTACCAGTACACCTATATGTTTCTAGGTACTTAGGGCACCTAAAACCGAAAGCGATTACCAAAACCAGACAAACAGCAGTTTTTCTATTATATACTGACTTGATATCTCAAGTAAATGGGCTTTATATAAAAGACTTCGCTAACTATGAGGTGTATATAGGCTTCCTGTCTCGGTCTAGGTCCCCCATATACCCTAAAATGACCTGAAACCATATATTTGGTGTTTGAGATATCAAGTCAATATTCTTATTTACATAGCAGAAACTATGTGGTCTTCACATAGTTTCATCATTATGTACTGATTACATGTCCAGTACATAGGATAAGCCCTTAAAAACGTGATTTTAATTACTATAATATTTTCAAAAAACTCCAAAACTATATATATCGTGGTGCTCCATCTGACGGGCCATTCGGAACTAATCCGTCGCCGAGCACAGACGTATCGTATGACAGAAATTTATGTTTTTTACTATGATAACTCTTATCAGTATGCTTTCTAATGATTTTACTCTGTTAAGGGTGAACTATTGAACCCTATGACATACTGACAAATACTAAAAACATTATACTACTATCTCAAAAAATGTAGGTAAAATTTTAGTATAAATATAGACGGGCCTCTAAAATTCATTTTAGTATCAGATGGCGCGCCGTGGTGAGCAGACATGTCTACACATACAAACTTTAACTTTTTATGAACCATTTAGTATGGTTGATGACGCTTCGTCGCGAACAGTAGGTGTAGGGTAGGTGTAGGGTAGGTGTAGGGTAGGTGTAGGGTAGGTGTAGGGTAGGTGTAGGGTAGGTGTAGGGTAGGTGTAGGGTAGGTGTAGGGTAGGTGTAGGGTAGGTGTAGGGTAGGTGTAGGGTAGGTGTAGGGTAGGTGTAGGGTAGGTGTAGGGTAGGTGTAGGGTAGGTGTAGGGTAGGTGTAGGGTAGGTGTAGGGTAGGTGTAGGGTAGGTGTAGGGTAGGTGTAGGGTAGGTGTAGGGTAGGTGTAGGGTAGGTGTAGGGTAGGTGTAGGGTAGGTGTAGGGTAGGTGTAGGGTAGGTGTAGGGTAGGTGTAGGGTAGGTGTAGGGTAGGTGTAGGGTAGGTGTAGGGTAGGTGTAGGGTAGGTGTAGGGTAGGTGTAGGGTAGGTGTAGGGTAGGTGTAGGGTAGGTGTAGGGTAGGTGTAGGGTAGGTGTAGGGTAGGTGTAGGGTAGGTGTAGGGTAGGTGTAGGGTAGGTGTAGGGTAGGTGTAGGGTAGGTGTAGGGTAGGTGTAGGGTAGGTGTAGGGTAGGTGTAGGGTAGGTGTAGGGTAGGTGTAGGGTAGGTGTAGGGTAGGTGTAGGGTAGGTGTAGGGTAGGTGTAGGGTAGGTGTAGGGTAGGTGTAGGGTAGGTGTAGGGTAGGTGTAGGGTAGGTGTAGGGTAGGTGTAGGGTAGGTGTAGGGTAGGTGTAGGGTAGGTGTAGGGTAGGTGTAGGGTAGGTGTAGGGTAGGTGTAGGGTAGGTGTAGGGTAGGTGTAGGGTAGGTGTAGGGTAGGTGTAGGGTAGGTGTAGGGTAGGTGTAGGGTAGGTGTAGGGTAGGTGTAGGGTAGGTGTAGGGTAGGTGTAGGGTAGGTGTAGGGTAGGTGTAGGGTAGGTGTAGGGTAGGTGTAGGGTAGGTGTAGGGTAGGTGTAGGGTAGGTGTAGGGTAGGTGTAGGGTAGGTGTAGGGTAGGTGTAGGGTAGGTGTAGGGTAGGTGTAGGGTAGGTGTAGGGTAGGTGTAGGGTAGGTGTAGGGTAGGTGTAGGGTAGGTGTAGGGTAGGTGTAGGGTAGGTGTAGGGTAGGTGTAGGGTAGGTGTAGGGTAGGTGTAGGGTAGGTGTAGGGTAGGTGTAGGGTAGGTGTAGGGTAGGTGTAGGGTAGGTGTAGGGTAGGTGTAGGGTAGGTGTAGGGTAGGTGTAGGGTAGGTGTAGGTTAAGGAATACTTCTCAAAAACACGACAAAGCCGCGAGCTGCTTGCAGCTCGCGCACCAAGCAAATACTAGTTATACTATAAAATTAATGCATTACCACTCACTGACTGACTCACTCATTGACATAATTGTTCTCCCAGATGGTGGATGGGGAGGTGGGTATATTTTGACAGATTCGTAAACAAGTAACTCCCGTGAGTATGGGAAAAGTCCCAAACCTCCCCTTTTCCTCCCCCCTCCTCCCCCCTTCTATCGTATCTCGGAAACTAAGGTACCCGTAGAATGTTTTTTTTACGGATTCGTTTAGAGGAGGCTCGGAAAAGTAAAAAGCATTTTTCAAAGTTGACCCCCTCGCCCCCCTTCTCCCCCCCTTTAAGCGGATCTCGAAAGTTGGAACATTTGGAACATTTCTTTTTTCAGATTCATATAAAGGGGCAATGCTATAGTCACAAACAAACCATTTTTCAAAGTTGACCCCCTTGCCCCCCTTCTCCCCCCTCCCCCCCCGTTTTGGCTAATCATTTTTTTTTGTTTTTTTTTACGGAATCGTTTAAAGGAGGCTCGGAAAAGTAAATACCATTTTTCAAAGTTGACCCCCTCGCCCCCCTTCTCCCCCCCTTTAAGCGGATCTCGGAAGTTGAGAGACTTGGAACATTTCTTTTTTCAGATTCATATAAAGGGGCAATGCTATAGTCACAAACAAACCATTTTTCAAAGTTGACCCCCTTGCCCCCCATCTCCCCCCTCCCCCCCCCCCGTTTTGGCGAATCTTTTTTTTAGGGATTCAGCGTAGGGATCCCGAGTGGAGCGAACCTACGAGACCGAGTGCAGCGCAGGGGGGAGGTGGCGAGCGAAGCGAGCCGGCGACCTCCGTAGCGTAACGAAGGTTGAGTGGGTGAAGCCAAACTCAGTGCCTGGGTAGGGTAGGTGTAGGGTAGGTGTAGGGTAGGTGTAGGGTAGGTGTAGGGTAGGTGTAGGGTAGGTGTAGGGTAGGTGTAGGGTAGGTGTAGGGTAGGTGTAGGGTAGGTGTAGGGTAGGTGAAGGGTAGGTGTAGGGTAGGTGTAGGGTAGGTGTAGGGTAGGTGTAGGGTAGGTGTAGGGTAGGTGTAGGGTAGGTGTAGGGTAGGTGTAGGGTAGGTGTAGGGTAGGTGTAGGGTAGGTGTAGGGTAGGTGTAGGGTAGGTGTAGGGTAGGTGTAGGGTAGGTGTAGGGTAGGTGTAGGGTAGGTGTAGGGTGGGTGTAGGGTAGGTGTAGGGTAGGTGTAGGGTAGGTGTAGGGTAGGTGTAGGGTAGGTGTAGGGTAGGTGTAGGGTAGGTGTAGGGTAGGTGTAGGGTAGGTGTAGGGTAGGTGTAGGGTAGGTGTAGGGTAGGTGTAGGGTAGGTGTAGGGTAGGTGTAGGGTAGGTGTAGGGTAGGTGTAGGGTAGGTGTAGGGTAGGTGTAGGGTAGGTGTAGGGTAGGTGTAGGGTAGGTGTAGGGTAGGTGTAGGGTAGGTGTAGGGTAGGTGTAGGGTAGGTGTAGGGTAGGTGTAGGGTAGGTGAAGGGTAGGTGTAGGGTAGGTGTAGGGTAGGTGTAGGGTAGGTGTAGGGTAGGTGTAGGGTAGGTGTAGGGTAGGTGTAGGGTAGGTGTAGGGTAGGTGTAGGGTAGGTGTAGGGTAGGTGTAGGGTAGGTGTAGGGTAGGTGTAGGGTAGGTGTAGGGTAGGTGTAGGGTAGGTGTAGGGTAGGTGTAGGGTAGGTGTAGGGTAGGTGTAGGGTAGGTGTAGGGTAGGTGTAGGGTAGGTGTAGGGTAGGTGTAGGGTAGGTGTAGGGTAGGTGTAGGGTAGGTGTAGGGTAGGTGTAGGGTAGGTGTAGGGTAGGTGTAGGGTAGGTGTAGGGTAGGTGTAGGGTAGGTGTAGGGTAGGTGTAGGGTAGGTGTAGGGTAGGTGTAGGGTAGGTGTAGGGTAGGTGTAGGGTAGGTGTAGGGTAGGTGTAGGGTAGGTGTAGGGTAGGTGTAGGGTAGGTGTAGGGTAGGTGTAGGGTAGGTGTAGGGTAGGTGTAGGGTAGGTGTAGGGTAGGTGTAGGGTAGGTGTAGGGTAGGTGTAGGATAGGTGTAGGGTAGGTGTAGGGTAGGTGTAGGGTAGGTGTAGGGTAGGTGTAGGGTAGGTGTAGGGTAGGTGTAGGGTAGGTGTAGGGTAGGTGTAGGGTAGGTGTAGGGTAGGTGTAGGGTAGGTGTAGGGTAGGTGTAGGGTAGGTGTAGGGTAGGTGTAGGGTAGGTGTAGGGTAGGTGTAGGGTAGGTGTAGGGTAGGTGTAGGGTAGGTGTAGGGTAGGTGTAGGGACAACAACATGCGGGTGTAGGAAAAACAACACGCGAGCTGCTTGCAGCTCGCGCACCAAGCGAATACTAGTTATTATATTATATAAAACTGCATTACCACTCACTGACTGACTGACTGACTCATTGACATAATTGTTCTCCCAGATGGTGGAGGGGAAGGTGGGTATATTTTGACAGATTCGTATACAAGTAACTCTCGCGAGTATGGGAAAAGTCCCAAACCTCCCCTTTTCCTCCCCCCTCCTCCCCCCCTCTATCGTATCTCGGAAACTAAGGTACCCGTAGAATGTTTTTTTTACGGATTCGTTTAGAGGAGGCTCGGAAAAGTAAAGACCATTTTTCAAAGTTGACGCCCTCGCCCCCCTTCTCCCCCCCTTTAAGCGGATCTCGGAAGTTGAGAGACTTGGAACATTTCTTTTTTCAGATTCATTTAAAGGGGCAATGCTATAGTCACAAACGAACCAGTTTTCAAAGTAGACCCCCTTGCCCCCCTTCTCCCCCCTCCCCCCCCGTTTTGGCTAATCTTTTTTTTTGGTTTTTTTACGGATTCGTTTAGAGGAGGCTCGGAAAAGTAAAAACCAATTTTCAAAGTTGACCCCCTCGCCCCCCTTTTCCCCCCCTTTAAGCGGATCTCGAAAGTTGAGAGATTTTGAACATTTCTTTTTTCAGATTCATATTAAGGGGCAATGCTATAGTCACTAACAAACCATTTTTCAAAGTTGACCCCCTTGCCCCCCATCTCCTCCCTCCCCCCCCGTTTTGGCGAATCTTTTTTTTTGTTTTTTTTACGGATTCAGCGTAGGGATCCCGAGTGGAGCGAACCTACGAGACCGAGTGGAGCGCAGGGGGGAGGTGGCGAGCGAAGCGAGCCGGCGACCTCTGTAGCGTAACGAAGGTTGAGTGGGTGAAGCGAAACTCAGTGCCTGGCGACGACAAGCAAACATTAGGGTTATGTTTTTTGGAACAAAGTGTAGGGTAGGTGTAGGGTAGGTGTAGGGTAGGTGTAGGGTAGGTGTAGGGTAGGTGTAGGGTAGGTGTAGGGTAGGTGTAGGGTAGGTGTAGGGTAGGTGTAGCGTAGGTGTAGGGTAGGTGTAGGGTAGGTGTAGGGTAGGTGTAGCGTAGGTGTAGGGTGGGTGTAGGGTAGGTGTAGAGTAGGTGTAGGGTAGGTGTAGGGTAGGTGTAGGGTAGGTGTAGGGTAGGTGTAGGGTAGGTGTAGGGTAGGTGTAGGGACAACAACACGCGAGCTGCTTGCAGCTCGCGCACCAAGCAAATACTAGTTATATTATATAAAGCTGGATTACCACTGACTCACTCACTCACTCACTGACATAATTGTTCTCCCAGATGGTGAAGGGGGAGGTGGGTATATTTTGACAGATTCGTAAACAAGTAACTCTCGCGAGTATGGGAAAAGTCCCAAACCTCCCCTTTTCCTCCCCCCCTCTATCGTATCTCGGAAACTAAGGTACCCGTATTTTTTGTTTTTTACGGATTCGTTTAGAGGAGGCTCGGAAAAGTAAAGACCATTTTTCAAATTTGACCCCCTCGCCCCCCTTCTCCCCCCCTTTAAGCGGATCTCGGAAGTTGAGAGACTTGGTACATTTCTTTTACCGGATTCATATAAAAGGGCAATGCTATAGTCACAAACAAACCAGTTTTCAAAGTTGTCCCCCTTGCCCCCCTTCTCCCCCCTCCCCCCCGTTTTGGCTAACCATTTTTTTTTGTTTTTTTTTACGGATTCGTTTAGAGGAGGCTCGGAAAAGTAAAAACCATTTTTCAAAGTTGACCCCCTCGCCCCCCTTCGCCCCCCCTTTAAGCAGATCTCGGAAGTTGAGAGACTTGGCACATTTCTTTTTTCAGATTCATATAAAGGGGCAATGCTATAGTCACAAACGAACCAGTTTTCATAGTTAACCCCCTTGCCCCCCTTCTCCCCCCTCCCCCCCCCCCCGTTTTAGCGAATCTTTTTTTTTAGTTTTTTTTACGGATTCGTTTAGAGGAGGCTCGGAAAAGTAAAAACCATTTTTCAAATTTGACCCCCTCGCCCCCCTTCTCCCCCCCTTTAAGCGGATCTCGGAAGTTGAGAGACTTGGAACATTTCTTTTTTCAGATTCATATAAAGGGGCAATGCTTGAGTCGGAATCATTTTTCAAAACTCCCCACTCTCCCTCCCTTCATCCCTCCTCTCCCGAACCTCCCCTACCTAATATCGGTCGTCGAAACCTGTCCGGTGTGAGTGGACCAGGCAGCGTAGCGATCCCGAATGGAGCGAACCTACGAGACCGAGTGCAGCGCAGGGGGGAGGTGGCGAGCGAAGCGAGCCGGCGACCTCCGTAGCGTAACGAAGATTGAGTGGGTGAAGCGAAACTCAGTGCCTGGCGACGACAAGCAAACATTATGGTTATGTTTTTTGGAACAAAGTGTAGGGTAGGTGTAGGGTAGGTTAAGGAATACTTCTCAAAAACACGACAAAGCCGCGAGCTGCTTGCAGCTCGCGCACCAAGCAAATACTAGTTAATATTATAAAGCTGAAGTTTGTTACGGTAGAATCAACTTTTATAACTTGTAAATTTTAATGTACCTACCTAACGTTCAAAAGTGCCGCTTGGTGGCCTACTTGAAATAAAATATCTTTGTCTTTGTCTTTGTCTTTGTTTGTTTGAACGCGCTAATCTCAGGCAGGAACTACTGGTTGGAATTGAAAAATTATTTTTGTGTTTGATAGTCAATTTATCGAGGAAGGTTATAGACTATATAACATCACGCTACAACCAATAGGATCCGAGCAAAAATGAAAAATGTTGCAAAAACGGGCAAAAATATTCCTTTTTGAGAGCTTTTGTTGCGTGCACTGCGTAAACGGTTTAAGTTACGCAAATATAATGTATGATGGAATTGTTCTTTTTTAAAAGTTCTAAAAAAAAGTCCGCGACAGCATATGTCTATCTTTTAAGATTGACTCACAATAGCAACTTTTATGTTCTCAATTTTAATTAGATCGCCGCCGCCGGTAGAAACAAAAGTTTACTGGTTACATTCGTATAGTAGTAAGGGTAGGGTAGGGTAGGTAGGGTAGTTAGGGTAGGTAGGGCAGATAGGGTAGGTAGGGTAGGGTAGGTAGAGTAGAGTAGGTAGGGTAGATAGGGTAGGTGGTTAGGGTAGTTATGGGAAATAAAAAAATTGGGTAAGTAGATAGCCAGTTGACGGGAGCGAAGCCGCGGGGGTCAGCTAGTTAAGAATATAGGAATAAGGAAAGAGGAGTAATATAGAAAGTAATAAAGAAAAAGGAAAGAATATAGGTAAATAATTATTTCGATTTTTTTATATTTAAGAAGGAAGTTAACCCAGTAATATGCTGGTAGGGATCTTGACCGCACTTCCGGGATTGTCCTGGTAGCCGTGGTATACCTCTCCACTCCCTAAGCACCGGATATGTTGCCCCCTTGGCGCTTCATCACTAAACTGCACTGGTTTGTAAATAATTGGAGATTTTATCGAAGACTATCTCCGTAACGGCAATACTGCAGTATTCAAATTTTTAAGTGTATCTGGTAATAAATCTTTATTACAAACGCTTGCACCCGCGGTGGTACTCAAATAGATATTTTTTAAATGTTGCAAGCGGCTTCGCCCGCGTTCACGTCTAAAACTATCTTACGGGAGCCTACTGTAGGTACTGTCAGGTTAAGAAGTATCTATTAACCTAATCCCAATTCCATCCAAACAAGTCAAACCAAGTGCCCAATTCCATCCAAATTCGTTCAGCTTTTGAGGCATGAATACATAAAAAAGAAACATACAGATTTTCTCTATGTTGTGTCTAGAGCCTGACCAGTCGAATTCCATCCAAATTCGTTCAGCTTTTGAGGCATGAATACATAAAAAAGAAACATACAGATTTTCTCTATGTTGTGTCTAGAGCCTGACCAGTCGAGACCAGTGGGCTGCGTCGGTAACACAACGGTAATCTATCAATAACAATCGCAGACGAAAGGGGAGATATCGTGGTGTGTCTTGGCAAACCTCATGTTCCGGTAATCACCGCTTTTGTGGGAACGCATTCTTTACCGATGGACTGGGAGCTCCTAAGAGCTCATCCTTATTTAAAAAAAATACCGGCTAAGTGCGAGTGGGACTCATGCACCGGGGTGCCGTACAAACAGCTAAATTACTTTAGACAGAGACGCAAATCCACATCGCGTCTTTCATCTCGCTCTGTTATTTGTCGATTTTTCAGATTCTTTGCCCTTTGCCATGCCGAATTCATTACGCAATAAGGCTGCTGGTCAATGAGTCAACAGCCCGTTGCAATTCGTCAAATTTGCGACATAAACGGCGGTATCTTGTAATTACGTTGATCAAGAACTTTGATTTTTCACAGCTTCCAAGATGTTGCAGACTTGAGTATATGATATTAATTTCATCTTTATTGCTCTAGGCGTTTCAGACAAAAAGGTTTACGGACAGACAACGAAGTGATACTATAAGGATTCCTTCTTTCCTTTTGAGGAACGGAATCCTAAAAACCATTAGCGAGTCAGTAAGTTGGGTAGCAGAACTGTCTAAATACACAGACGCTAGATGTACAGTGTACCTGTACATCTAGCGTGCATCTAGAAAAAACTGGATAAGTCTAATAATAAGCACACAATTATTACCTACGCCCAGAAAGTATTAAAAATATTGTCAATAAAAGCGCCATTGTTGCGTAAATTATGCATTAAATTACCTGTGTATCCAATATAAAGCAGTGTTGGTATAAACTCGGTGATTTCCAATTTCGTGAAAAAGTAAAATATTGAGTATATTAAAATATACACAGCAGAACCTCCTGAGACGATAAAACTCTTCCACCACCAATGATAATCCTGTAAACCAGAGAAATACACAATAAATATAAATACCAATCCTATATGCAACTAAAATGTTTCGAGAAATAACAAATCAAATTAAAAGAAACGTGTCATTACCTCTCCACAGAGTTGGAAATAAACCATAACGATTGATATTTGTGATACAGACACCACTAATATACAAAACACGAGGAATAAAAATCCAAAGAGATAGTAAAATTGGTTCTCCCACAGTGCATTAAAAATGAAAAACAATTCAATGAATACAGCTCCGAATGGTAGAATGCCAGCCATCAAAATGCTGAAACAATATTTAAGTCAGTTTAATATACAGTTAAAGGTGCTCCCTCATTTGGAGCATTCACCTGTAATGTAACGTTACAGAGTCGAGCATTACATAAGTAAGGGAGGGGAACCGAGCATTACAGTGCGCATCTTGATGTCCGTCATCCGTTACGGCATCATTGTCTGGGGAAACTCCTCTGAACTTTGTAGAGTTCTGTTGGCACAAAAAAATGCATCCGCACCATTTTTAATATGGACTGGACTGATTCCTGCAGACCAGTATATAAAGCACACAATCTCCTCACCGTTCCTTGTATGTATATATATGAAATCGCTAAATTTGTAAAAACTAATTTGTAAAAAATAACAATAATAAACGAAAAGTTACACAGTATGTATTAGAATTGCCTGTACCCAGAATCGAATTATTTAGACGTAATTGTGTTTACATGGCGCCTCTTATTTATAATTGTATACCCTCCTTTATAACCGATCTCCCTTACAGAAAATTCTGTATAGTTTTAAAAAAGTGGCTCATTTCTCACAGCTTTTATTCTATAAACGAATTTCTAAAAAAATCTCCATGTCAATCTTATCATTACAGGAATGTATTGTAGATTATTTTGTTATTAGTTGTTGTAATTTCTACCTACTGCCTTTTATGATATTATTTGATTTATATTTTATGTGTTGTTAACCTATATGGTTTTTTATATTTCATAGTCTACTAAACTTAACAGGTTAAATACCTAAAAATAATGTGTTATGAGATCTGCTTATTGTAAGCACCTTAACTCATATCTTAATATTTGCATGCCAACTTATGGCGAAATGTGTCATTGTGCTAATAACTTATTTATACCATCTTTGTACCGCATTTAATGCAAATAAATGGCTTTGACTTTGACTTTGATGATACAATCTAAACCAATATTAAAAAAAGGAAAGATTTTTTTCGTTTTTTTATACCGAATAGGCTCCGAAACTACTGGACCGATTAAAAAAACTTTCACCATTAGAAAGCTACATTATTCCTGAGTGTCTATTTTTAAGCCCGAAAACGGGTCATGTGGGGTGGCCGCGGGGAACAGCTAGTGTGTAATATTTTGATACTACTTGTAACATCAATGCGCACCACTCGTAATGAGCGTGTCGCGGACGCAAAAGCGGAACACTTATTCTGACACTTTGGAATCAAATAAATGCTCAAAATCGAATATAATATTACATTACAGGCGAATTTTTGTCAGTCAGGGAGGCAGTATAGTATTGTAATGCTCAAAATCGAATCTGAAATGTTACATCATAAGCGAACGCTCCAGGTGAGGGAGCAGCTTAAAATAAATCCGTAAGGCTGCCTGTCCACCTGGCGCAGAGCGGAGCCAACCAATCGAATTTCTTAAAATCTCCGTTCTTTTCTCCGCGCCGCGTAAGTGGACAGGCAGCCTTATACCTACACAATGTGAAATGTTGTGGAAAACACGATGTAATTGTGCTAATATGATAAACTATAACTATATATTGATATTGTAATTAATTATCAGACCCTAAATAATTAACCAATAGTTCATTTTGATAAACCATTTCTCAGTGATGATTAGAATTTTTGTACATGCTAAGTTAATCATGCTGTTATGTGTCGTAAATTAGTATAAGTCTAAAGTCTTACCAAATAAAGATATTCATGTACCAGACTTGTTCAGGGACTTTTCTTGGAATAAAATTAGTTCTTACAGGGTGTTGGAATGGTTGTTTCCGGCACCCAAAATAATATCCCATATATACCAATGGCAATGATATGCAGAACCAAAGACATAATAAAGCCATCATAGTCGAAAACGGTACTGCACCACTGGAATGTTTACCCATGATAAAAAAGTTTAAAAAGAAACATGTCCCAAAAACAATAGCTGGATATAGTGTCGCCGTCAGAAATGCAGCCTGTTTCCATTGTTTTCCCTTCATAGTATTGTATAAGCGCGCGGAGTAATAGCCCGCAATGAGTCCCATGAATACATAAAGAAATATAGCAGCAGTCATTAACGCACCGCGGCTCGCCGGTGACAACATGCCGAGCATGGCGATAACTGAAAAGTACATAAAGCTATTAGTTGAGCATCAATATTAATAACGAGGAAAACTTTCAATAAAACACGCCAAACATCTGTATTTATAATCAATTTCCTAACAAAATACACTGCTAATTTGCACAGGCATTGTAATTTTATTTTATTTATTAATTAAAATTGTAATGTGTTTTGATATTATCGCTGGCACTGATAAAAAATGCAGTGATTAAAACACCCAACACGTTGGTTTTTCATGAAATTCAATTAAGATAATTGCCAAATAGGTTACAGTTTTTATTTTAAAGTATTATTTAGCTTGCTATGCTATTGACACCAATACTGAAACAATGTTTGACTACATGATTTTACATCAGGCTGATTCTTACAGATTGTGATGAGGGCCATCAGGAAGACTTGTATACCGCTACCAATAACAGCAGCAAACAACATTCGTTTAGGTGGTGGACGAAAAACATCTCCATGCACTAGCTTCCAGCCAGTTTCTTCCATCATATCATCAATGCTTTCATCTGAATTATAACGGGCTATATCTCTTCTTAAAGTGCGTACCATTATCATCGTCAGAATACCTGCAAATGTAACATATTTAATGTAAAATATTATTTAAAAGAAACTTAATAAAGCAATCAAAAAGTAAAAAAAAATATTTTTTTAAAACAAGCAGTTTTCGTATTTCTCTCAGCAAACCTGATACCCATATCATGGTATATCCAATTGATACCATATCATGGTAGTGCACAAAAAATAACTAACTGCCATCTTGGGCTGTCTATTGGGATTAGAATGACGTCACTTAGAAAACCATGCATTGTCATCCAAACTAAATGTGTATGCAAAATTTCATCTTAATTGGTCATGGATAACTGCTTTAAAATTCAGTTGCAGGATTTGACCCAAACACACTTACATACATACATTGCAAGTTAAATAAAAGCTTGTAGAAATTGTATCCATAGATTACCTGATAGGAAGAATAAAACTACAATAGAGTTAACAATTGAGAACCAATGGATTTGTACATCTTTCATTCCCAAATATATGTCCCATCTAGATGCCCAGCTTATATCAGACTCTCCCCATTCAACAGAATATGTAAAATATAACTTTGTGCCTGTGTCTTCATTGACCAGTTGTGGATTAGGATCCGTTGGAAACTGGCAAGAATCATCAACAAAGGTTAGATCATCTTTATTTACAGAAATAGTCTCCACTTCAAATCCAACCACTCTGTAAGAGTCCCTGGAAAGAAATATGAAAATAAACAATTTTGCTTCATTACATTATTGGTTTGTGATAGTTTCAACATTTATTCATCTACTAGCTGACCCGGCAAACTTTGTTTTGCCATAAAACACCAAACATTCATCTACCCTACCTGCTCTATCCTACCCTATCATACATACCCTACCTACCCTACCCTACTTTACCTACCCTACTCTACCTACCCTACATATGTAGGTAAGGTACCTTTTTTTTACTTTATTTTTTTTTTCATAAGAACCTTCTCCTAACTTTAAAAAACACAACAAAAAAAGAATAAGTGAAATTGGTCCAGCCGTTCACGCGTGATGCCGTGACCAAGGGAAATTGGGATTCATTTTTATATATATAGATTAATTTGTATCCTAAAGAAATATTCACTTTTCTAAAATTAAACCAGTTGTACCTCTGTTTTAATGACAGTATTACATTATATATGAAACTAGCTTCTGCCCTTTGCGTCGCCTGCATTCAAAGTTTAAAAAAATATATCTGATCACCACCAAACTATACAGGATTATCCGCTGGACCAATCTAAAGATTCTCTGAAGATCGGTCCAGCCGTTTTGGAGTCTATAAGGAACATACATACATACTTTCTCTTTTATATATATAGATAATAATGATACTACAATGGTAAATAGTAGGTTGGTCTAAAATCACTTACTTTATAAAAATTCTTGACTGTTAATGTCTACTCAATAATAATATTGGTACACACTTATTCACTTAAATGTAAATTTTCATAAGTATAAGAAATTAATAAAACAGAAACTAGTACTTACTGGCTATGCTTGTGATATTTGAGCAATAATTTTAAATGATTATTGATATATGCTTTGCCTTTGGACATAACACCAAGACGATAACCTTGCTCTATACTTCTTTCTGAGGTATCAGTATTTGTTATTCGGGTAGCCACTGGCAAATTATCAACAAGCCTGTAAAGGTTCATGTGATAAGTCACAATGTAAAATTTCTAATAATAGACACAAATTACCAATTTATAATCAATTCATACTCACAAATGCACAAAATACTCATGTTCAATACGGCTAGCCACTTTTTCAGATTCTTCCACACTCCAGTTAATGGGATTATTTTTATGGTGACATAGAAGTCTACACTTAATATTCTCCGCCATATGGACTTCATACGGAGTATTTACTATACGATCTCCACGTAACACCTCGCCTAAATTTTCTGATTTATAAACAAATGTACCATTTTTGGGTAAACACAAAGGTAAAGAATAATATTCATATGGAAGTTGTGTGTGTATGCTGGTCATCTTGACGGCTTTGACTTCAATTCTCTGTCCTTTTTTGAATTCCACCGGAGCCACCCCGGGTACATAGAATCCATTACTAAAGTGAATGAAGCTATTAAGTAAAAAGCAATGAAAAAGAACCTGAAAAAAAGAATACATTAAAATTTCGACTATAAACACGTTTGCTATAATTTACATTACAGGAAAACGCACCGATAACATAGTTTAATGAATATTATTCAGATAAATTAAAGGAAAATTTAATCATTCTATGATCGCTTGCTTCGTTTCCCATCTGTCTGTCTCTGTCGTCTGTCAATAAAATCTGACTGACGTTCTATTTCGCACAAGTTTGACGTTCGGTTATGGCTTCGTTCATATTTTTAATTGTAGAGTGCGCGCAAGCTGTAGTATTATATTATCTGTGGCGCAAGTTAAGTCTGCGCGCGGCCAAAATCGGAACTAATCGTTTGTCATTTATGTCAGGGGTCAAGAGAGTGTGTTATATTACGTGTTTTCATTCGTTTTTTTTTAACCACTGCACTGTGGCGCGCGAAACCGCGAAAAGCTCTTATCTGTGGGGGGTCATTCGGGCCCCTATTTGATACGCCGCTTGAGCGGCTATTATCGCTTTATCACGAAAGTTTTGTATGGGAGCCATACATCAAACTTATGTTGTTGTAATGTCAATGAACTAAGCTATCAGATTTCAAATGGATTTTCCATGTTTGGATTTGTTTTGTATTTGCAAAAATTGTGTAAAGTCAGCGAAAGGGAATATTTTGCACTGTTTTTGTACAGATGTAGTTAGAAATAAAAAAATAAAAAATTATTTCAATAAGTTTTTTTTTTATTTACATAAGAATACCCTATTTCACATAAATCAATCAATAAATAAACCTCCCCACACATATTTTTCGAAAAAAAAATTTTTCAAAATAAATGACCCGACCGCCTAAAAAAAAAAAGGTGGATTTTTTGTTTGTTATTGTTTTTGTTTTCGACTTCATTCAAAGAACCGGCGTTAGCACTTCAATTAGTGGCTTTAGTGGCGTTGTTAATTAACCTACTAATGTAAATAACGACAGTTTGATAAGAATAAGGCAAAATTAGATGTCGAAAAAGGACTTACGGCAAAACGGTCGTCATGGCTGGAACAATAGAGGACTTTGTTCGTTGAAATACGTATTTCTGCTGGAATTCACGACACATACACAATCACGCTAGTAAAATCACTTCGTTACTTATTATTCCATGATATTTTAACACCCACAGCACTAAATTCACCATTAACTCGAAAATATAACCATCGTCGACCGGCACACAGGCGGTCGGAACGCGCTTTGACAGGTCCGAAGCAAAAAAAAATCATCAACAAGCGAGATCCGGGGTTGCCGGTGATTTGAATGCATTTATATCATCCTTGTCTATGGCCACGCCGTGGAAAGACACTCCCATGTGACGAGAATACCACCCCACAGAAAAAAACCGACAACACTGAAGCGCGGGAAGAAGGCCTTATTTAGGCCTCGCCACAGATTAGGGCCAATGACCCGAGGCCTATTTTATGTATGTATATGTTTGTATATGTTTTCTTGAAGTGAACAAGAAAATAACGGGCCTATGGTACAGTTCATATTTAATAGTAATCTTTGGTACAGTTTTACAAGATAGAACCAGCGTTGCTTATTTAACAGGTAACTTTTAGGGATACCATTATACTAAAATTTCCTAAAATTTTCGTAGTACCGGTGCCTGACTATTGGTTTTTGGGTGGTACATGTATATACCAGCGGGACAGGACCGGCATCATGTAATAAAATGCATCATACTTATTTTGTGTTAGGCGTTTCTGAACGGACCGTCACCCAAATAACTCAAGGCGGTTATGTAGCAGCTTCGTCTAAAATTGTTGGAGAAGAAATTAAAAAAGAATTGGAATTGAAATGGACGGTATTAGCCACTGGAGGACCATTATTAGACCAAATTTAACAGTAGGTACTACTAAGTATTCAATAAAAGATAAGCTTTTTTCATCATATTCTATGCAAGTAGAAAAATCTAGTAATTCATTATGCTTAACTTAAATTACTTTAAGTTTCGAGTAATGAAAAATTACTATTGATTAAATGAAGGAAAAATGATCAGTTATGCTGGCAACATTAAGCACGCCACCCGTCGTGCCGTAGACAGAGAAAATTATAGACAAATGGTTTCCGTGCCGCATGTGCGATAGAAGATATGTGGATGGTATTGCCATATCAACCTTTTACCCCGATTTTTAGCAAACCCAGATTCAGGGCTTGAAGTCCAAAATTCGTCTAAAGACATCTGTGATTAACTAGCTAGACTTCGCGGTTCTACCCGTTACATTCATTTGTATATGTATAAATAAAGAATTATTATATTTATATGAAGCAGTTTTATCAAGTTAGATCATTAACTATACATTATTAATTCAATATTTTGAATACCATACATTTAATTTTTCGTTTATGTATATAAATAAATTCACACTTAGGTACAAGTAAAACAATATTATGATTTTTTTAAGACATACAATTATATGGTTTGAGGAAAAATAATTTCAAACGCAAGCAACACCAAATAGTAAAATTTTTAGGTAGAACTGTCAATGTTTGTTTAGCACAGTACTGTGATGACCTTGCAAAAACCGGCACGCGAAACAAAAATTCATATCATACTATCTCATTTCTTAACATGACTTATGCAGTTGTTAGTATTGGAAGTACGTGTGTCGTCATTTAATCAAGAACTTTCACTTTTTGGGCACAATGTTTTGCTACAAAATACAAACTGTCATATTTATTAAGCATCTACCGACAAATGTCTAGTACCTACCTAAATTATTATTGTGTTGTCAAATACCTACAATTGTTAGTTTACCCACCTGAGTAAATATTGTTGTGTGTACAGGAAATAACTCTAAACTTACATATAAACCATAGTGATGATATTCCAATAAAATATTACGTAATTTATAATGATCATTGTGATGTATCCTGGATTTTATATTGCCATTTTAATATTATAAGTCCTTTGAGACAATTAGTACAAGACTGTCAGTTAGTATCAATATTCTTTCGAATATTGATTAAGAATGACTAAATAGGCGATATTCAATTCCTTAATTGTCTTAATACGTTTTAAAAAGGTTTCATTACTCAAGAATTGATTATTGACCTAATTGTGAGATTATTTAATGAAATGTAGAAAATGGTGGGGACATTTGACAGTTCGACTCGTTACTATAAATAGTGTGTAATTCGTTAGTTGACACACTTTTATCGTGAACTACAAGCCAGTACAGACCA
Organism: Orthosia incerta; assembly: GCA_948252205.1. Lineage (NCBI taxonomy): Eukaryota > Metazoa > Arthropoda > Insecta > Lepidoptera > Noctuidae > Orthosia > Orthosia incerta. The sequence continues at coordinate 21,433,573 of OX411754.1, forward strand.
GGGGGGTGACCATAAGCTCTTAGAGCGGTATCAATTTGAGATCGAATAAGGGACAGATGTATCTGACTTGTATACATCTGTCACTTACTCGATATCAAATTGATACCGCTCTAAGAGCTTATGGTCACCCCCCAGTTGTTATATTATGATAGTGATATTATTTCCTGAATTGTTATATTTTGTGAAATATGGACTACACAAGCTTCACGTAAGTTATTATAACTTGATTATTGCTAATGGTGGTGTTGAAACTCTATTTCATGTTGTGGCCTTTATTTATAATGATGTTAAATTGATTTAAGGGCTAGTCATGTTCTTTGCCTTATCCTTGTTGTTTTGATTATGTAACATTGTGGAATATTACAAGTATCATCATATAATTGCCATAATAGAATTAGACCTTTATTGTGATAAACGATATGTATATGGTTGTAAAAGATATATATGGATACTTTTACAACCATAGTTGCTTCCGTGGAGTTTCTTGCCCTTCTTCTCCACGAGAACTAGTTTAGCGATCGGGCAGTAAGCTCTCTGAGCCTCAATATGAATTAATTGACAAGCCTAATTGAAATAAATACCTAGTCTTGTCTTTCTGTGATTTTATTAATAAAACCTTTCCCTTATTTTCCACAAAGGAACTCTGATACACAGTAAATAACCAGCAACCATCTTGACATTCCAAGCTAAACTTGCTATCTTCGTAAATATCGATACTTTTATATGGGGTTCCTCCTTAAATCTAACATCAGAAGTGGGATGCAGCTCTAGCTTACACAAGATTTCTAATGAATTTCATTTAGTCATTTTCATAAACAACGTGTCGACGTGTGACTCCACTGCACCAAGACGATGTCCTCGCGATGCCGCCCCAGCCAACGGCACTGCGAGTTGCCTAGCTTGCGGATCTAGAAGCTGTGCGACATGGATATGCAAACTAAGGTCTGAGCATCAGATTCTAACTATGGACATCTAGCTGATAGCTGCAGCACGAAACGGATAAAAGTGGTAAGGCCTTCAGAGGCTTTGTTTTTATTTGTTTTACTGTTCAACATCGTTGGTGTTATAAAGATATAATATAATATTAAGTTTGAATAAGCCTAAAACGATAATTCCTAAGGTTTTCAGTTTATTTATTACAATCTTGTCTAGAATTTTATGGAAATTTTTGCTGAAGGCTATTTTTGCGAAAATGTACCCAACTTGGTGATAATATAACAATTGAGTGACCACATACATACCTGAGAGGTACAAAGGATTTGCAAAGAATCGTTATTAGTTAATGGAGGCAGAATAATAGTTTTTACCAATATTCTCACATTAACAAAAAAAAAAAAACTCTCTACTCTGTTTTTCTCTTGGCTATTTTTGAGTAAAACTAAAAAGGAATCATATTTATGGCAAAAACTCTTGAGCAATTAGTTTCATGAAAATTCTGTATTAATTAATAAAATAAATATTCTAATCTTCAGAAATATTAGAATAAACAATCCAATTAATATTTTCTTACCTTGCTTTTCACGATCTGATAATACATTTAAGTGATTGGTTTTAGGGCTATTAAAGATTCAGATTTTAATATAAACCAATCGTGATCTAATGGTATACAGAGGTATAATTACAATAATTTATTGCAAACTAAGCAAAAGTGCTAAAAAATTAGCACAGCTGGCTAATTTATTTTGTTAGGAAGATAAAGATTAACGGACAAGAACACTACTGTGTGAATGTCTAAGAATGTGTTTGTCTGTGACCACACAGCTGACATAGTTCGGTTCTATCGGGACAGCTACATAATAAGTAACTTCTGTTGAGTCATGAATATATAAAAAAAAAAAATAGAATAAAACAAATAAATGAACAGTATATTTTTGATCAATAAAAACCATGTGGGTGCACCCACCGAGCAGTTTGTTTGAAAAATGATATGACAGGAGAAACACAGAGAAGCGTTATAATAATGCCAAGCCGTGCCATCAGCATGGTGCACTAGAATTTTATCATTAGTGGTACCTGTTGAGATTATTTTGGTTTTATTTCTGGTAAATATTAGCTTTTTATGAAAAGTAATTAAAAAAAAGGGTCGTTAAAAGTTTGGTCATTACAATGCTTAATTATTCTAGATAAATGTTAAAATAAATAGTTGGTACTGTTTATGACCATGAAAGGATTTAAATATATACCCTCTGTTAATCTGATTTTGGTCGGAAGAAAGTTTCTACGTTCAGTAAAATTTGCAAAAGTATTGTCAGATTGGCCGAGCGATAATATTAAAATAATGATATATAGTTTACGTTTGTATATATAAAGAGAGAAACCCAAAAAAAAGAAGCCTGTGGCTGTTTGCCTGTGGCTCTGGCTGATTGCCAGTGGTTGTGGCTGTGCCTGTGGCAGTGTGCCTGTGGCTGTGCCTAAAAACAGATGGCTGTGCCTGTGGCAGTGTGCCTGTGGCTGTGTGCCTGTGGCTGTGTGCCTGTGGCTGTGCCTAAAAAAACAGATGGCTGTGCCTGTGGCAGTGTGCCTGTGGCTGTGCCTAAAAAACAGATGGCTGTGCCTGTGGCTGTGCCTAAAAAACAGATGGCTGTGCCTGTGGCTGTGTGCCTGTGGCCGTGCCTAAAAAACAGATGGCTGTGCCTGTGGCTGTGCCTAAAAAACAGATGGCTGTGCCTGTGGCTGTGTGCCTGTGGCCGTGCCTAAAAAAAAAGAAATGGCTTTGCTTGTGGCTGTGTGCCAATGGCTGTGCCTAAAAAAAAAAGAAATGGCTGTGCTTATGGCTGTGCCGTAAAAAAACAAAGATGGCTGTGCCAAAAGTAATTTTCCTTCCCCCCTTTGTATTTGAATATAGGTTTTTATTTAAAGTCATTTATTTCGTAACAAAATACATTGTGTCGAAATTTGTGGCAAATAAAAACACCACAAAAACATTACAATAGATCAAATTAAAAAATTAACCTTAAAATAACAATAATATTAATATTAAATAAAAATAATTTATGAATAATTTAATAGAATGTCAAGGATAGAAATTCAATAATAATGATAGATAGACAAATGAGATAAAAAAAAAACAATGGCAATTATAAAAGATCAAAAACAAATTAAAAATAATAATCCTTAAAATAACGTATACAATTCAGTCAACGAAACAAAGTTAATGTCAGAAAAAAAAATAAAAAAATTTACAAGCAGGATGACCAAGTTATATCTAAATTAATTTATGAAGATTAGTTATCAAAAGTGTACTTCGAGAACGAAGTACATGTCAGTATGGCCGTGTTAGTATTGGAAGTACGTGTGACGTCATTTAATCAAGAACTTTCACTTTTTGGGCACAATGTTTTGCTACAAAATACAAACTGTCATATTTATTAAGCATCTACCGACAAATGTCTAAGTACCTACCTAAATTATTATTGTGTTGTCAAATACCTACAATTGTTAGAGTACCCACCTGAGTAAATATTGTTGTGTGTACAGGAAATAACTCTAAACTTACATATAAACCATAGTGATGATATTCCAATAAAATATTACGTAATTTATAATGATCATTGTGATGTATCCTGGATTTTATATTGCCATTTTAATATTATAAGTCCTTTGAGACAATTAGTACAAGACTGTCAGTTAGTATCAATATTCTTTCGAATATTGATTAAGAATGACTAAATAGGCGATATTCAATTCCTTAATTGTCTTAATACGTATTAAAAAGGTTTCATTACTCAAGAATTGATTATTGACCTAATTGTGAGATTATTTAAAGAAATGTAGAAAATGGTGGGGACATTTGACAGTTCGACTCGTTACTATAAATAGTGTGTAATTCGTTAGTTGACACACTTTTATCGTGAACTACAAGCCAGTACAGAAGAAATTAACCCCTACGGAACAAAAATATTTAACCTATGATAGGGAGTTGCTAGCCATTTACAGATCGATTAAATCTTTCGCAAATTATTCGAAGGTCGCCCTCTGACAGTGTATACAGACCACAAACCTTTATGTACTGCTTTTTCAAAATTAAGTAAAGATGACAATGAAATACCAAGAAGGACGCGTCAACTACTTTTTATTAGCGAGTTCACGGACGATATACGCCACATCAAGGGTACTGATAATATAGTAGCGGATATATTGTCGCGAGTAGAAACAATTCTCTGTCCGACTGTACTCGACTACAGTGCACTCGCTGACGCGCAAATGAAAGACGAATGTTTATTGAGCATGTTAAAGAATGTGGACAGCGATAGTAATATCAAGTATAAACAAATGTTATTACTTGAATGTAATAAGCCAATTTATTGTGAAATTTCTGGAAACGTTATTAGACCATATTTAACAGAACATTTTAGAAAAACAGCTTTTGATAGTGTGCATAGTTTGAGTCATCCAGGTGTAAGAACAACGAGAAAGGTGGTTTCTAAGTATTTTGTTTGGCCTAGTATGAATAGAGATGTGGGTTTGTGGGCTAAAACCTGTCTGCAATGTCAAAGGTCGAAGGTCAGTCGTTCGCCCACGCTCATACAGTTCAGATGTATTTTTTGTAAGTGTTAAGAGATAATAATATAGTACGGTTTTATTTTATCGTGAATTATTATTTCAGACCACACGCAAACAGAGTATCCTAAATTGGTATTTTTTTATTTTTTTATTCTGTATTATTTTTCTATGACAAACAATTGATTATTTATAGAGCACTCAGCACGTAATATTTAGAACACTTAATTTATATTTTCCTTTACTATTTATAAACTGTTGCACTTATGCACCTAATACGACGCTTATTAGAAAAGCTATTCGTACTATAGTATTTCAGGGCTTTAATATTTCACTATTACTAGATACTCTAGATATATAAATTTAGGTTTGTTTACGATTCAAGATGTTAAACTGGACTACTTTATACAATGAATAAAAATGGATGAGAATTGTGAAAATGACACTTTACACATACATAGCTATGCACGTGCACTTACATAGTATGCAGGTATGTATGTCCCTTCACCTATTCGATATTATTTCCTGAATTGTTATATTTTGTGAAATATGGACTACACAAGCTTCACGTAAGTTATTTGATATTATAACTTGATTATTGCTAATGGTGGTGTTGAAACTCTATTTCATGTTGTGGCCTTTATTTATAATGATGTTAAATTGATTTAAGGGCTAGTCATGTTCTTTGCCTTATCCTTGTTGTTTTGATTATGTAACATTGTGGAATATTACAAGATTCATCATATAATGGCCATAATAGAATTAGACCTTTATTGTGATAAACGATATGTATATGGTTGTAAAAGATATATATGGATACTTTTACAACCATAGTTGCTTCCGTGGAGTTTCTTGCCCTTCTTCTCCACGAGAACTAGTTTAGCGAACGGGCAGTAAGCTCTCTGAGCCTCAATATGAATTAATTGACAAGCCTAATTGAAATAAATACCTAGTCTTGTCTTTCTGTGATTTTATTAATAAAACCTTTCCCTTATTTTCCACAAAGGAACTCTGATACACAGTAAATAACCAGCAACCATCTTGACATTCCAAGCTAAACTTGCTATCTTCGTAAATATCGATACTTTTATATGGGGTTCCTCCTTTTAAATCTAACACAGTCGTCTATTTTTCTCTGTCTACGCGTCGCGCGCAGACTTATCTTGCGCGCACTCTATGACAGTATGTATTTTTGTGGTGATGTCCAACAAATCCAATCTATTACTATACTCTATGAACAAATCCGTCAAAGGTATTTTGTCTCCAAACAGTCTCGAACCCAAGGGTACCTATATAAACTGAGCTTGAACCATAACTCGAACGATTTTTTACCGAGGGCTAAGATTCTCCTCTTAGCTCTCTTCTAAGATTCTCTTCTCAAAACTACTTTTTGATTGGCTCGGTAAAGGTTTCGGTGTGGTATCGTTTTCGTTTTGTTTGTCATGTCATTGGCTATCGCGACCAGCACGATGTGTGAGTGAGTGAACGGCGTGGTGGAGCACGTGGACACGGGGTAGACGGTAGCGAAAGTCGAAACGGCCAAGCCACATATTATTTTGACTAAGGTCACAGTCACAGAGCCACCGGCGCTTACGTAGGTATACGTTAGCACCGGTGCACGGTGTGCCACAGACAAGAGTCTACTACGAACAAATCGCCATTTTGCACGCACATATTGTCCCAATGCCCTTGACTGCCTTTTTGCGCGCACGTCTAATAGAACCGTTTTAGAGTGCAACGAATAATTTCCGAAAACTCAATGTATTACAATATTTTTATTTCCTTTACGTTTTTTTATTCCACACTGTTCCAGGCTGTTTGGAAACGTTAAAAAAATCACGGGAATCCCGTGTCCCCATATCGCATATACAGTATGGGTATACCGTTAGGGTGAATACTCACAAAGTACTTGAAAATAATTAAATGTCCTTTTAATTATTTTCAATTACTTTGTGAGTACTTTGTGGTTGGAAAAAGTAGATCTTGGAATCGTGTCCATAGAGTTTTATTTTATCTGTATTTCTGGATCTAGACTATGACAGCTAAATAAAAAAAAAGATTCGCTTCGTTACATTGAGCTAGTTCGTTATCGAAAAAATACTCTGTGGTCGTCGTTACCAGAGTAAATATGTTCTGTGGTCTGACTCTAGTACAAAGTCAAAGTTACATCTGTGGTCGTTTGAGTCGTTTCGTTACTCATTGTCATTACTCTTTGCATTCATTCATTGAATATTCGCAACGCGTGGTTGTTTTATTTTTATTTCTAGGTGTTTTTTTGGTTATTTCGATCTAGTAAGAGACACTGAGGTGCTCTCCGAATTATTAACAAAGTGATATTTTAAGCCAAAGTTAAGGTTAACTACACAGCATCATGGTGCAGGTGATTGTTTTGAAGTTTAGTTAGTCCATGCGATTAATCATTTTTTATGAATAAAATATGAACTATAGAATTTTATTTAACTATAACTACGGTACCGGTAAGGTGATTGCATTGTAGACTGTAGTTATGTCATTTTTTTTTTATTTACAGGCTTCGGAAGAAATGGAGCAGCCTGACCTACCTCAAGCTGTTAAACTTCTCAAAGAAATGAATACCAATGTCCAGCAGGTGTCACAGCTTGTGGACAACATGCTGGTGCGGGTCAAAAGTGGAGAACTGTCAACAGATAAAGGCCTTAGTTTTCTGGAAATGAAATATCAAATGCTACTTAGTTATTTAATAAATTTAACATACATAGTATTAAGAAAGTGTTCTGGTGAAAGAATAGAATCAGATCCATCAATTGAGAGGCTTATTGAGATAAGAACTGTTCTCGAAAAAATTCGTCCCATAGATTCCAAATTAAAATACCAAATTGACAAACTTGTTAAAACTGCTGTTACTGGTGACACAACTGAAGATGATCCTCAAGGATATCATGCTAATCCTGCGAATTTAATGAGTAAGATAAATGAATCTGCTGAGGAAGCAAGTGAATCTTCTGATGAGGAAGAGAACAAGAAAGATAAAAGCAGCAAGCCAAATATTTATGTGCCGCCTAAATTAGCTGCAGTGCACTTTGATGAAAACAGTTCACGAGTTGATAGTGACAAGAAAAACAAAGAAAAGTCCAAGAAGCAATTCCTAAACTCAAGTATAATGCGTGAACTTCGTGATGAATATTCTGAAGCACCTCTGGAAGTAAGCACAGGAAACCATGTTAAGCAGTCCATATCTAAATATGAAATGGAAAAGACTGAATATGAAGAAAACTATTTAACTCGCCTGCCAGTTACAAAAGCAGAGAAGAACCGCAGGAAACAGTTATCAACTGTAGGAATGATTGCAGATGAAATCACAGGCACAAGTAGTAGTCGCCAGCCTCGAAAGCACAAGTTGAAGTCTAAGAAAGGTAAAGGTTATAAGAGAAGGCGTACCCAATAAGACCAGACTCTTTGACTTTATATTATTTATATGAACTTGTACCACAAGACAGAAAAACTTGAAAAAGCTGACTTCATTATATTGGCATCTAGAGTTCCATAATATTATTTTGACTTACACTTTATTTTCCAATTATTTTGGTAATCTTACCATTCTTATATTATTTATGGTCTAGTGAAAAATATTTGTTAACTCGTTTTTTGTTTTCTAGAACATAGTATTTCAATACTGTATTATTATACTATTATGATTAATATTAACAAAATGTTACAAAATTCTATTATTGTAAATACTCATTGAAATTTCAATAGGTATATTAAAGAGAACATAGATAGCCAAGATAGGGCACAGGGTAATTCTCATTTATACAATAAGATACTCCCCTGTTTTTAAAATAAAATACTATTCCAAGTTACATTATTATACATAGATTAAAAGACATTATCAGACAAAACTGTTATGTACATTTCATAGGTCAGTAAAAACTAAAACACTGTAAAAAAAAGTCTTGATACTATTGCCAGTTTGCTGTTTTATTTTATACTAGATAGACATATAGTCTTTCTTTTCTTTACATGATGCATGAAGGTACAACTAGACTCCTCAGGCCAAAGCAGTGTGGACACCACACTCTGGTAGCTAGATTACAACTGATCAATGTCAATTATTCTTAGCCATCTTTAAAATGCAGAAGGTTAACTACCTATCATCCTGTTTAGAGGTGAGATTATCAAGTGGACATGGATGGGCAAATCCGAATCCTGTTATGATTGTCAAAATACATATGAAATCAATCCATATAAAACTAGTCTCCAGCGGCTTCACTCTCGTTAAAGACGAAAGTTATTTCAAGATACATACTTTCTACAAGATTCATACCCATGTGCCAAATCGCAATACAAAGTCTCCATCTCTGTATAACAATTCAATAAGGTGAGAAACAGTTATGGACACATTTTTATAATAAGTTACTTTGGCATTTATTTATAAAGGATGGATATCAAACCTTTTATATAAAATATTTTGATTCAATATAAAGTGGTCTGCCTGTACGTTGACATTGTTGACTGGCTTCAGACTGGTCTGCCTCTATGTTGACTGGCCAGTCTGGTTACAGCTTTACACAAATGATAATGTGTAGGTTGTTGATGGATGCTCTGTATGTTAGTGGGTCAGAACATTGGTTGGAACACACATGTCCTGAGATGGATCACTCGTACCACTGCTAGTTGAGGGCTCTAACAACTAGACACAAGGCTTTCAACATCTGCTAGGTATAGGTACACTTCATTTTATGGTGAATTGTTAAGACTAATGGTTCGTGACATAGGTACTGTCTGCAGTTGTAAGATTTGCATGTGTGTCTGCATGTGTATAAACTAAATTCCATCAAGCTGAGTGACTTTTATGGTCACCCTATGGTCCCTTTCTATGGTATCTAATAATGCTGTTTTTTTTATATAGATTCATGACAACTTAGGAAAGTAGATGGTATGTAAGATAATCCCCTGATTTTCTATTAACATTTTCATTCTCTCTGACATTGTCAGTAGATATTGCCATTCTGGCAACTATGATGTAATCAGGGATCATGAATAAATCAAAAACAAAATTAAGTTTAAATCTCATTAAGTATATTCTAAATTATGTTGGTAATCAATATGATACAAGACATACTCAAAAGGGAGGTAATGTTGTTCAAAATCTTTTGTTTAGTTTACATTTGTACCATTTAAACCTTCCAAAGCTAAACTTATTTCAGAAGATTGTCATAAAATTATTATAAAATTTATTATGTCTGACTAAATTTCTTTGGTAACTAAGTTCTGTTTATGAATGATTGTGTTTTTTGTTTGTTGTTTAATTTCATTTTTGTTTATTTTTTTGTATGGAATAATTTGTAATAAAAAGTTGCATAAATTAATTTTTGGTTTCATCATTAACCAAAGATTTGGTTAAAGTAGGGAAGTCTTGGAGACATGATGAAGGGTCGAAAGATTGATAGCGGAATAATCTCATGTCACGTATGTGTCCAATTGGTGTGTGGGTATCAAGACACTGGTAGTCGCCACGCGGTGGTGCAGTGCTGTGGTTGTGTGTGAGGTCCGAGCGAATCACGCGGTTCAACAGCCAGGGTGGAGATGACATGGTCAACTGAAAATAATAACCAGTTATTAGTAACTACATAGTAGGTGCAGTACAACTATTTTCTTAATGTCCCTCGGCAATCATCACATTGCCGAATACAAACGAATAAATGCTAATTTCCATGTCCATCAATTGTTAGATTTATCGTGTATAATAATTTTAATTCAGAACTAAGCTTTTATTTAACTTGCAATTTATGAATGTAAGTCTGTCCGGGTCAAATCATGCAACTGTTAATTTAATATGCAGTTATCCTCCACCGATTAAGATGAAATTTTGTAGTTTTCCTCCACCGATTAAGATGAAATTTTGTATACACATTTAGTTTGGATGACAATGCTTGGTTAACTAAGTGACGCCATTCTAAATCCAATATGGCGGACTAGTTAGTTTTTTGTGCACTGCCATGAATGGGTATCAAATGAAAGGATTTGCTGAGACGAATACGAAAAAACTTGTTTTAAAAAAGATTTTTAAAACAAGTTTTTTCGTATGTATAATTTTACTTCAAATAAGTTAAAAGATTAGGTATTAACCAATCTATATACTTCCCAAGTTGATTGAGAGCGTCCGGTCTGCACCAAGCGGAAAGGGCAACTGATAGAAATGCGACGACTGACGTAACACGAAGTTTTCCGAGGTACATTAAGAATTCAAGAAAATAGTTGTACTGGGTACACTAGTCGACGGCACGAACTATTTTGTGCGCGGGGTTAATATGCATTTTATATCAACCGACAACACGTGCGGAAGAGATAGATGCTGTGATGAGCAGAAGGAAGCTAGTTCGCGTACGAATTCACACTTTTGCAAATTTGTAGCGAAATGGATAATGATTTAGGACGAAACTGAGCGTGCGAAATTTTATAAACAGACCTTTGGCAGTGTCGGGCCACGCGCAGTAATAGGGTTCCGAAGTTGCATAATAATGCGGACTAAGAAGAGGGTTTTGTTGTTACATGAACTTTAAAACGGTTTCAGCGGCACACAACGTCTAAAAACGGGCCCACATAGGATGATGTTTTTTTTAATCTATATGCTCGCGTTTGACCACTATCTCGCCTGATGGTAGGTGATAGTAAGCGATGATGTGGTCTTGACTTAAACTAAAGAAGGACTAACTGGGAACTGATGGAGTTATAAAATCCAACTTCGCAACTGAAGTTAGAAAAATATTATCTACTAGCTGTGCCAGTGGCTTCGCTCCCGTCATCTGTCTGCCAACCCTACCCTACTTACATATCTACCATTTTTTTGTCTATAGTCATCATTCTTTCGCGAAGAATCTTAACACCGCCATTCAGAAAATTACTTCAAATGCACAACGCCATCTATCGAATATCGAGTTCAACTGTCCGAGTATCTGAATTGCGTGTTTTGTGAAAATTTTACTTCCTGAACACTTTAAATTCATCTAACTTTTGATAGAGTGAACCGATTGCGATGAAACAAAAACTAAGTACAACTAAGTACAATTTTTATGTATAAAGGTTATCGACATTGGTGTCGTACATTTCACGTGATGCGTGCACAAATAAACAGATAAACAGACAAAAATGCTGGAAATAGGTTCTGTTGGTTATCCTTTAAAACGCTGGCTATTTTTTTTGGAAATATTTTCGATGTACAAAAATTACTTTTCTACAGATTTAATATTAGTATTGATATTGATTGATGATGATTTGAGTACCACCGCGGGTGCGAATTGCGAAAGAAGCCGATACGCTTTAGAGCCACGGGGAATGGTATGGTTCGTTCCTGGATCCGTGCGCGCATGCTCCTTGTTAATTTCTCTTTCGGAATTACGAAAATACTTCTGCACTAACACAAAATAGACAACCCCGCGCGCATGCGCTGTATGGACTACGGACCGGTAGGTACCTACTGCCAACGACTCCGGCCACAATGCGTTATTCGAGCTTTATTATTTATTATTATTTATTTATTTCAATACAATTACTCCTTGCACTAACAGTGTAACCCAACACGTGCAAGGAGTCAATGCTATATAATAATTACATTATTAATTTAGAAATCATGGATGTAATGATTTTATTTTTGTATGTTTTTGTATACATGGTTGATAAGCATATATTTACTATCTGTTTTACACAGCTAACAACGTTGATTAAGTATTTTTTCAATGGTATTTGTACAAAAATTGCACTGTGCCAAGTACATTTTATAAGTTGGTCGACTATAACTCGTAAACTTGTAAAGCCTACTTATCTGTGATCGTTTTTCGTTATATTTACTACTGCTTTAATTTTTTTCACATAGCCAAGAGCAACCATTTCGCTGGCAGAGGAGGGGGGACACTTGACTCTAACAAAAAATTGCAATTAAAACTTAATTTTACGCAAACGAATCTCTGAATCCAAAATATTTTTGAATGACCTATCCAACGATACCACACACAATGGGATAGACGAGAAAAAAAAACATCCCCACTTACGTCTATAGGAGGAACCCCAAAAAAATATATTTTTCATGATTTTATTTTACCACTTTGTCGGCATTATTAATATGTATATCCATGCAAAATTATAGCTTTCTAGTACTCAGATTCTCTGAGCTATGCTGCGGACGGACAGAGCGAAACTATAAGGGTTCCTTGTTGACTTCGGAACCCTAAAAACGACTAAATCTATCTATTCAAAATAAAATTATTTGCATTGTTGAACTACTAATCTATCCCTGTATGGAGGCCGTTTTGCAATTATCCGTCTTCTTATGGTATTTATTTGCGCCCTTTTTGCGTTAAAATTAGTGTCGAAATGTGGAACTTTCGACGCTCATAACTTTCAGATACCTATTTTCATTTTTTACCATTTTGCTTCCATACAGAGCTAGATAATGGTGAGACAAATTGATATCACTTTTTATTTTGAACGTACATCGTCAAACAGTGGAATAATCCCTAGACTACGTTTGTATGGAAGAATTTTCGACTAGTGTAACCTTAATGCGTAATGTATTCGTCTTGGCAAAGAGTATGAAAAATCGACCAATCACATGTCGGAAATCCACATCACGTCTTTCATCTCGCATGTGATTGGATGATTTTTCAACCTAATTACTGCATAGATACCTACTTAGTAGTGAATATCCCACTGTTTGCATACAATTACACAATTTAAAATTTTATGTTGATGTGTTGTTAGGCACGGCTATTTTGGATAGGTACCTACCTACATTATACGCGTTGATTTTGAAAAATAAAAACACATGCTGTACGTTTATTATTACACCAATAGATACCTACTAATGATGATAAAATTATCTTTTGGGTGGGAAATCATCCAATGACTTCTCCCTCTGGGTGAAGCGGGAGGGCGTGTCAGACTTTTACTGACCAAAACCCACTCGTGTTCCTTCAGTTGCTTGAGCCAGGGCCGCGGTAACTATTTTCAAATTTATCCGCGAGGGATAAAATTATCTGGGAAGTAGGTAATGTCATACGGCAAACTTGCGGCAAGATCTCATTTTTAACAAAATACTTCTGAAAGAGCTAGGTTGAATAAAAACCGGCCAAGTGCGTGTCGGACTTCGCACATTTAGGGTGCCCTACTAAATGTTGCATATATATAATTGGTATTTGTTAGGAAAATATCATCATCATATCAGCCGAAAGACGTCCACTGCTGGACAAAGGCCTCCGCCAAGCGTCGCCACATTGACAGGTCTCGTGTGTCCCGCATCCAGCGTATCCCCGCAACCTTCACCAGGTCATCGGTCAACCGTTGCGTTGGAAGGCCTCCCACCGGCCTTCCAACGTAACGTTTTCCGGTTAGCGGTCGCCACTCCAGAGCTTTTCTGCCCCATCAGCCATCCGTTCTGCGAGCAATGTGCCCTGCCCACTGCCACTTAAGTTTGGAAATTCTTCGGGCTATGTCGGTAACCCTGGTTCTTTTGCAGATCTCTACATTTCTGATTCGATCATGCAAGGAAACGCCGAGCATAGCCCTATCCATTGTCCTTTGGGTGACTGTAAGCTTTCTGATGAGGCCCATTGTGGGCGACCCCGTCTCAGAGCCATAAGTTATCACTGGCAACACACCGTGGCCATAGATTATTGTCTTGATATACTGGTAAGTTGGACGAGAAGATACCGCGCAACTTCCCGAACGCTGCCCAGATGAGTCGGATTCGACGGTTGACCTCTTTCTCGAAGTTGGCCCTACCCAACTGGATTGTTTGTCTCAGGTAGACATAGAAGTCCACAACTTCGAGCATAGTCTCCGACCTTGATAGGAGTGGGTGCAACATGGGCATTTGATATCACGTTGGTTTTGTCTATGTTCATCTTAAGACCCACTCTTTCAGAAGCTCTACTGAGGTCATCGAGCATTGTACTGAGGTCCTCCGTGGTCTCAGCCATGATCACAATATCTTGTTTTGTAGTTGATACCTAGCCCTACAGTACAGAACCTTGAAGACATCCTCCAGTGCAGCGGTGAACAGTTTCGGCGATATGACGTCTCCGTCTCGTCACACCTCGCTGCAGAAGGATAGGTGCCGAGGTCGCGTTTTTGTACAAACACTTCAACACTTCGATAATGTACCAGTAGTCGATTTGGCACCGTTGGAGAGACTGCGGTAGAGCCCAAGTCTCGTCTCGATCGAATCGAATCGAAGGCTTTCTCGTAGTCCACAAACGGTAATCAGAGAGGCAGGTTGTACTTTTCGATCTTCTGTATAACCTGCCGCAGCATATGTATGTACTCTACGGTGCTGAAGCCTTTACAGAAGCCGGCTTGTTCAGGAGGCTGGAAATCGTCATATCTGCGCGCGAGAAGATTCGTGATGACTCTTGAAAACAGCTTGTAACCATGGCTAAGATAGATAGGCCTATAGTTCTTCAGTAGGGCATTGTCACCCTTCTTGAAGAAGAGTACCACCACACCCCTGCACCATATGCCTGTGGCGTTTCCCCTCGAGAATGACGGAATCAAACAGCTTCTGAAGGGCCTTAAGTACTTGGGTTGGTTTTCCACCAGCCTTCAGCAGTTCGGCCGTAATTCCGTCATCACCCGGTGCCTTGTTGTTCTTAAGCTGTTGAAGAGCCACCCTAATCTCGTACAGACTGACGTCCGGAATGTTTTCGTTGTAATTTCGGGTCAATCTAGTTCTAGGGTCATTTGCTAGATTCGCGACAGGTTTACTGGTTGACGTGTACCTACATCTGCCCATAGAATCTCTCAATCAAGCTCCGGTTTGGCGGATACGATCCCGACATCATCGGTCTCGAGTTTCGTAAACTTGCTCTGCCCAATAGTCAGATCTCTTGCAAAGACCTTGGAGCCCTTATTCCGCTCAATCGCGTCTTTAATACTTTCGGTATTAAAGCAGTGGAGTTCGCTTTTCAAGGAATTTGAGATACGTCTATGTAGCTGCCGGTATTTCAACGCTTCGTCTGAAGACTGCAGGATCATCTCACGCCTCCATGAGCTTGAGAGTAGCATCAGAGAGCATTTTCTTTCTATCTGTACGGCGGGTCTTGACAAACTTAGACCCGACCGTATGGACAGCATCCACAAACCCATCGCTGTATTCGTCCACGGAGCTCCCTAGGCACTCGAAACAATTCTGGAGTTCGAGCTGAAAGCTCTCAGGGTTTTGGATCTGGGTCTGTGCTGGACGGAGCGACTTCATCAGTCGACCTTTCAAGCTTGAAATTAATGTTCAATGTGTCTCTTACTATGCGGTGATCGCTCTAGGTTTTTTAAAAATTGGTCACAGAAACATCATTGAACATTTGCTTCTTGGTTGACGTAATGAAGTCCATCTCGTTTTTAATTGAAAGAAGAAAGAAGGAAAACTAGTTTATTTGGCACACACAGATACACACAATGTAGGTAAAAATAAAAGGGAACTTAATTTTAAAACAATTACATACACAGTGTGCCGCGCGGCTGTGCCAAAAAGGTCCAGTTCAGCAAAATGCCATACAACTAGGAGTTGCCTGACGCTGGTTTTGAACTGAATCTTACGTTGAAGTCTAGGTACGGATATGAATCAGTTTTTACGGTATTTAATGTACAGGTAAATAGATATATGTTAGTGTGTTATAAACGATTTATATGATATGTACCAATAATAATTTGGTGTAATCCATTATGCCATGAGCAACTGAGCGAAATAGACGGATTGCACGTAGCGTTTAGTATTAAAAAGTTGTTTTTGTAGGTCACATTTAAAATTTTATCAGTGAGGTGATACATAGTGAAATAAGGATAAAGGCAGAAGGATAGAAGGTAAGTGTCATCCACCAATAATATTAACCAATTAACATTTAAAATACTTTTTAACCCACAAGCCTCCCTCGCACAAACCTCGAGCGAAAGCAGGTGTCAAGGATGGATGACACACCAGCCCGCGGCCGAGGGCACGACTGCACGAGGCAGCTATGTGAGGCAGCGGTTTATACGGAACGTTAAACACCCGCATATTGTATCTATTTAGAAACCCTTTTATAATTTTTGCAACTTATACTGCCGCACCGACACCCGCACACAAGAAAACCGAGTAGTTACCTACTTTCAACTGCGAATAGGATCAACATCATATCAGTGAAAAACTCAAGTGTATCAAGTCTAGTTTCCGTTGCGCGTCCGTTAAATACTGCCGTAAATATCTTCTAAATGTACCTATTGTGTTTATTGCTCTAATAGGCGGCGGTAGATTATTCCATACTTTGGATGCTGCGTAACGGAAACTCCCTCAGAATGCTGCTGTACTGAGGGGCTGCGATGAGAGTTGTTGCGAACATTGCCTTCTTCCACATTCTCGTCTGCCAGCGACCCAGGTCAGCCTGTTGTACCTACAGTTAGTCTAGCTTTTGAATCTTAATGACACCGAATAACAGGCAGGCCAGGCTGGCCAGATGTAATTTGCGTCTTGATTTCATTTTAAAGGTAAAATGAGGAATGGCGTTACGTGGTTTCTGGGAGGAATTTTATAGCAAAACCGAGCACAAGCATTTTGAACCCTCTGAATGAGCTGGTCTGTACGAGCCAGTAGGCGCGGGCCGTACACCGTGTCTAAATAGTTTAACCTGGACAAAACCAGACTTTCTACCAGTTGTTCGAGAGTTTCTAATAGGTACCGGCCTCATTTTATATAAAACTTTGAGGCGGTAAAAACAGATTCTTACTGAGTCGGCGATATGCTTTTCAAAACGAAGGTCCTTGTCCATAACTAGACCTAGGTTTTGCGCTTCATAGACTCAATTGGTTTTCCCATTAGTTCGATCATGAAAGTTGCGGGTAGCTTAGCTAGCTGTCGTTTTGAGCCAAGTACGATTTGCTTTTGCTTTTGTTTGGGTTTAGCGATAGGCAATTATCTTCTGACCAGGCAGCAATTCTGCGAAGGTAATCGTTTAGATCTTTTATGGCTCTATCATACTTCGCCGGGTAAAATGATACGTAAAGTTGAACATCATCGGCGTATAGGTATATTATTCCTGCATTTCTGAAGACATTTAATTATATCAGCGCAGTACAGGATAAGAATAATTGGCCCTATTACAGAGCCTTGTGGGACTCCCTTCTTTATAGAACCAAGTGCCGATCCAAGAGTGGTGCCGTCCACTAAACGCAGATCTTCAAATTGTTTCCTATCACTGATGTAGCTATGGAACAATTTCGTAGCGCTAGGCTAACTCAGCTTACCATACGACAGCTATATAATAGTAGTGGTGTATTTATTGCGTCAAATGCCAAAAGAAAAATCGAGCAAACGCGAGCGTTTTGTGTATTTTTCCCAGGCAGACAACACATTGTCAGTAACGGCCAGTAAAGCAGTAGAGGTACTGCGCTGCTTTACTGGACGTTACTGACAATGAGATCTAAACGATTACCTTCGCAGAATTGCTGCCTGGTCAGAAGATAATTGCCTATCGCTAATCCCAAACAAAAGCAAAAGCAAATCGTACTTGGCTCAAAACGACAGCTAGCTAAGCTACCCGCAACTTTCATGATCGAACTAATGGGAAAACCAATTGACAATCTATGAAGCGCAAAACCTAGGTCTAGTTATGGACAAGGACCTTCGTTTTGAAAAGCATATCGCCGACTCAGTAAGAATCTGTTTTTACCGCCTCAAAGTTTTATATAAAATGAGGCCGGTACCTATTAGAAACACTTCGGGAACAACTGGTAGAAAGTCTGGTTTTGTCCAGGTTAAACTATTTAGACACGGTGTAGGGCCCGCGCCTACTGGCTCGTACAGACCAGCTCATTCAGAGGGTTCAAAATGCTTGTGCTCGGTTTTGCTATAAAATTCCTCGCAGAAACCACGTAACGCCATTCCTCATTTTACCTTTAAAATGAAATCAAGACGCAAATTACACCTGGCCAGCCTGGCCTGCCTGTTATTCGGTGTCGTTAAGATTCAAAAGCTAGACTAACTGTAGGTACAACAGGCTGACCTGGGTCGCTGGCAGACGAGAATGTGGAAGAAGGCAATGTTCGCAACAACTCTCATCGCAGCCCCTCAGTACAGCAGCATTCTGAGGGAGTTTCCGTTACGCAGCATCCAAAGTATGGAATAATCTACCGCCGCCTATTAGAGCAATAAACACAATAGGTACCTACATTTAGAAGACATTTACGGCAGTATTTAACGGACGCGCAACGGAAACTAGACTTGATACACTTGAGTTTTTCACTGATATGATGTTGATCCTATTCGCAGTTGAAAGTAGGTAACTACTCGGTTTTCTTGTGTGCGGGTGTCGGTGCGGCAGTATAAGTTGCAAAAATTATAAAAGGGTTTCTAAATAGATACAATATGCGGGTGTTTAACGTTCCGTATAAACCGCTGCCTCACATAGCTGCCTCGTGCAGTCGTGCCCTCGGCCGCGGGCTGGTGTGTCATCCATCCTTGACACCTGCTTTCGCTCGAGGTTTGTGCGAGGGAGGCTTGTGGGTTAAAACGAATATGTTGCTTAATATTTTAAATGTTAAATGTTTAATATTATAGGTGGATGACACTTACCTTCTATCCTTCTGCCTTTATCCTTAATTCACTATGTATCACCTCACTGATAAAATTTTAAATGCGAGCCAAAAGAAAAATCGAGCAAAACAAGCAAGTGTACCTTGCTTGTTTTGTGTATTTTTCCCAGGCAGACAACACATTGTCAGTAACGTCCAGTAAAGCAGTACAGGTACTGCGCTGCTTTCTGAAACCTGATTGTAAATCAGGTAATATGTGATTCTGTTCCAAGAAGAGTTAACTGGTGGCTGACGACTTTCTCCAGTACAGACACGGTAAAATACTGTTACAAGATAGGGCAACGCCATCTAGTGACGAGAGGAAGAACTAGGTAGTATCGAATATCGGCAATAATGTTCTCGAAGGCTCATGTCGTATGGAATTTTCCAGAAGTTTCTAGTCGCTTCGGAAACAATGAATTCGAAAGTCGATTGTTCTGGCAGATTCTCGAATGATCTAGAACTGTATGGAACGGTCTAGAACATCTTCCGTGCTATATAAAGAGCGGTCGGGTTCGTCATGAGTTAGTTTTGATTTGGAAGCGACACAGAGCGATCGGTAAATGAAAGTAGTGCGAAGTAATTTATATATGCTAATCAAGCATATATAAATGGGGATAAATATAATGACCACCTAAAATTACTTTGTGACCATAACCTCTATTACCTAAAATTGTACTATGAAACCCAAATTTAGTAAATTGATCACCAAATTTAGTAAATTGATCACCAAATTTTAATAGCAAATTATTGCGCTATTTAATGTTGTAAAATAGGTTAGGTTAGGTTAGAACTGTGACCAACCGCGCGCGAGCCGAGCGAGCAAAGCGAGCGGTGCCGCGGCAGCGGCCGGCGAGCGCTACTTCCAAGTTGCTCCCAGAAATTTTATAATCTTTTTGGTCATTGGTTTAATTTTGGTGATCATTTACTACTTTTGGTGATCATTTACTACTTTTGGGTTAACAATGATTTATTTGGAGTCATTTTGCCTAAACAGGATAGCGAGATGTTAAAACTTTGGTTATAATTTTACAATAAGATGCGGGTTTAATTTTGGTGATCATTTACTATTTTTGTCTGTTATATGTTACTATATCTGGTGGTAAGTTAAACATAAGCCTATATAAATTACTTCGCACTATTTTATACCTCGATAACCAAGATAAAAAAAAATACAAAAAGAAACATTAAAATTAAAACAAACATACAACAGGCCGCCTTATCGCGTTCTGCGATCTCTTCCAGGCAACCTTGAATGGATAGAGATAGCCTGGACACGATATGGGGTTGCACTTGATTTGCACCAAGTACAATTAGGTACTAAAACAAACTACTAAAATAGATACATAAATACATCTAAATAATCAAACAAGAAAAAAAAATACCGCTTAAACAAGAACAGGATCACAGAGACAGGTAATGTTCCTTTATAAGTTTTTTAAAGACTGGCAACGACTGAGCACGTTTTATTGGGTCAGGCAATGCATTCCACAAAAGAGCAACCTGGACAGTGAATGATTTATCAATTTTTTTGTGGAATGCATAGGCATTTTAAGTCGCAAGTTTTCTGATGACCTAAGAGATCTCGTGTGGGAATCGCAGATAAACTATAAAAAACGATCCTTGAGGTAAAGAGGCGTGGAAGGAGTAAAGAGCACATTGTATAAAACAAAGAATATGAGCATTCCGGCGAAGGCGAATTGGCAACTACTTAAGCTTTACACGGAATTCGGAAACATGATCATATTTGCGCAAACCAAATAGCTATGAACCTTACACAAACATTTTGAAGTCGTACAAGCTTATCGAGTTGTTCTTGAGTAAGGTCAAGATAGCTGGCATCAGCATAATCAAGGATGGGAAAAAGAAGAGATTGGGCAAGCGCAATCTTGGTGGCAGTTGGAAGAAAATTACTCAGTCTCCTCAAAACTGCAGCAGATGCCCAACTGCAGGAAGTTAGCCGCACTAACTTCCTGCAGTTGGGCAGTCCATGAAAAGTTTTTGTCGATGAATATCCCCTAGTTTTTAACTTTCTCACTGAATGTAATTACTGAATTATCAAAAAGAACTTGGGGAAGAGACGTCCAGTCGATCTTTGAAACCATTCTAGAACTGCCCACTACAATAACCTGCGTCATAATAGGGTTGACCATAAGCTCATACCTCCTGCTCCAATCACAAATGCGAGCCAGATCAAGGTTTATGGTTACGATAGCCTCGGACAGCTTTCCGAGGGGTGCACATTTTTATAAGTACATCAATCGCGTTCGATCCCGTTTCACGGCAATAGATGGTGTTAGCAGCAACTTGCAAGTAAAAGGGTTTAGGTACTAGGTTCATGAATATTTTTTTCTTTAAATACAGTGAAGGTTCGTTTTACAGTATTTTTTTGCACGTTTTTATAGTATTTTTTTGTACCAAAATGTGTTTCAATACAAATTTTAACAATCGAATGGAATGCCTCAGAAATTAAAAAATGCGCCATCTATTGGCATCAATTTTAAATGATCCGTTCAAATAATCTTTGAAATATGAATTAAGAGCCCAATATTCCATAATTTTGTACTTAGGAGAGTTGATTAAACAAGAACATACAATTTTTATGTTCAATTCCAGAAAATGTTAATTTTACACAATTCTATTGAATTGTGTGTACATGTCGCGCCATCTAGTGAGATTTATTTGAACCAAATTTTCTTTCTTAGCAATGAGGCCCCGTGTCCAGGGTAATGTTGTCGCAGTCTTGGGCATTACTTGTAAGGTTGGTGATAATGCGAGCGATGTCAGCCTGCTCCACTGGAGTGATTGAAAAAGTTGCTTCGATTTGATTATCATGATGAAGTTGATTATCGTAATAAGTCATGAGAGCCACACTCGCCACGGCGGCGTTACCCGAGACATTCAAGAAGTTATTTTTAATTATGTTAGGTTCTGTTAGGTGCGACGGAAAGCCCTGTTTTGACTTAGTGGCCATCAAAGTGGATTTAAGAGATTTACATAATAATTTTGGGTTTATAATTTGATTATGTAGGTACGCCATTCTCTCGCTGTATAGGGAACTTACCACTAAGGATTTTAATTCTTTATAGTATTCGCCTATTGCTTTTAATTTAATTGGTCTTATGGTATCTAGTGCTTCATCCCGAAAACGATTCGTTAATTAAGCGTGTATGGTTTAAGGTTATCCATGGATACTATTTTTCCTTTATTGTGCATAACTATCTTTACCGGTGCGTGTATATCGAACAGCCAAATGATGTTCTGGTTTAAAAAAATCGTTCGGAGTTCATTATATAAAGGCCCTCCTTCTCCATAAAACTGACCATTCAAATATACCTACGTACCTAATAATAAACATTATCACCAAATTTCAAGTTCATACGTCAATGGGAAGTTAAAAAAACTTCTGAACAAAATTTTGTGACGCTGACGGACAGACAGACAGACGGAGACGTGAGTGACAGCAATAGGGTTCCGTATGGACCCTTCTGGTATGGAACCCTCAAAACCCATTGAGTTTTATTTTTCATATCTTTGCCAGAACTCGTTCAACCAGTAACCTTATTGCGTAAGTGAATTCGGCAAAGCAAAGAACAACGAGTATGAGCAATCGACCAATCACATAGAAGTAAATCCACATCGCGTCTTTCATCTCGGATGTGATTGGTCGATTGTTCATACTCTTGCCCTTTGCTTTGCTGAATTCACTTACGCAATAAGGCTGCTACCGGGCGAGCACAGCCTCTGTGATAGGCTTGAGTCACACATTTTATCGCGGTTTTTGCGCCCAACCTGTGATAAAAATGTGTGACTCAAGCCTGTCATATTAGGCCGTGCTCGCCCGGCTGGTACCTACACTTTTGCCTTTGAGTTTCGGGACACGCTGTATAGTTGACTAAGTAGTTAATAACATACCGGCTTTGTCACAGCTGGGTTAGGGTTCCTGTAATCGTCCTGTTGTGTAGTAAGATAATCCATCACTCCAAAATCTGCTGGAAGTTGAGCCAAGTCTGCGTTTTTCATTAATTTATTTCGTCCTGGAGTGCTACAAAACGTAAAATAACGTATATAATTAGGTACGGTCATACAGATGGCGGTGTACTGTGCACCATAGAGGTGAACCTCTGCCTCTTGAACACAGACGTGTTGTAATGAATATATACAGATAAGGGATGGACAACAATCTGCAAATTTAAGGAAAGTCGTAGTAAATGTACATAAGTAGGTATTCAACATAATTGGCCAAGGCCAACTCACTGCTCAGACTGAGGACCCGGAAGGGATTCCGTGACGAGTGAAGACAATCAAAATAGCAACAACGAACTTACAAGCTGGAGAAGTTAGTACCTATATCATAATTATATCTACCTATCTTAATAGGAAGCGCGAATCGACACAATCATCGCTTTCTTTTGTTCATCAAGACTAAGCTCTTTGGGAAACCTAAGTCCCATATTATGTTTTAAAATAGGTACCAGCCTAACTGATTTTGGCGAAAAATAGCAACATGGATTTGCACAAACAATTTTTGCTGCAGCGTCTCCTGGTGAGTTGTCACCGTAACATCTATCTAAGAACATGCACCAATCAAACCCGAACCCATAATTGAAACTGCATCAAAATCGGACTAGTCATCATCATCATTTCAGGTGAAAGACGTCCACTGCTGGACATAGGCCTCCCCCAGGCGTCGCCACATTGGACCATCCCGTGCATCTCGGATCCAGCGCCTTCCCGCAACCTTAACCAGGTCATCGGTCCACCTAGTGGGAGGCCTTCTAACGTAACGTCTTCCGGTTCGCGGTCGCCATTCCAGAACTTTTCGGCCCCATCGGCTATCCGTTCTGCGAGCAATGTGCCCTGCCCACTGCCACTTAAGTTTAGCAATTCTTCGGGCTATGTCGGTAACTTTGGTTCTCCTGCGGATATCCTCATTTCTGACATGATCACGTAAGGAAACGCCGAGCATAACCCTCTCTATCACCCTTTGGGTGACTTTAAGCTTTCTGATAAGGCCCATTGTGAGCGATCACGTCTCGGTTCCATAGGTATCACTGGCAACACACACAGACTTCATAGACTTTTGTCTTGAGACACTGCGGTAAATTGGACGAGAAGATACCACGCAACTGCCCGAACGCTGCCCAGCCGAGTCGGATTCGACGGTTGACCTCTTTCTCGAAGTTAGACCTACCCAACTGGACCGTTAGTCCCAGGTAGACATATTCGTCTACAACTTCGAGTGTAGAGTCTCCGACCTTGATTGAGTGGAGTGGGTGTTACATGGGCATTCACCATGACCTTGGTTTTGTCCATGTTCATTTTAAGACCCACTCTTTGGGAAGCTCTACTGAGGTCATCGAGCATTGTACTGAGGCTCTCCATGGTCTCAACCATGACCGTGTCGTCGGCAAACCGAAGGTGAGTGACGTACTCGCCATTAACGTTGATGCCGAGCCTCCTCCAGTCCAGAACCTTGAAGACATCCTCCATCACAACAGTGAACAGTTTCGCAGAAATCACGTTTCCCTGTCTCACGCTGCACCGGAGAAGGATTGGTTTCGAGATCTGATCCTGAAGACGGACTGACATGGGGCGTTTTTGTACAAACACTTCAACACCTCAATGTACCGGTAGTCGATCTGGCACTGTTGGAGAGACTGCAGTACAGCCCAAGTCTCGATCGAATCGAAGGCTTTCTCGTAGTCCACAAACGCTAATCAGAGAGCCAGGTTATACTCTTCGGTCTTCTGTATAACCTGCCGCAGCGTATGTATGTGGTCTACGGTGCTAAAGCATTTTCGGAATCGGGCTTGTTCGGGAGGCTGGAAATCGTCAAACCTGCGCGCGAGACCATTCTTGATGACTCTTGAAAACAACTTGTAGACATGGCTAAGAAGTGAGATGGGCCTATAGTACTTCAGCCGAGCATTGTCACACTTCTTGAAGAAGAGTACCACCACACCCCTGCACCATTGCCTGTGGCGTTTTACCCTCGAGTATGACGGAATCAGACAGCTTCTGAAGGGCCATAAGGACCGGTTTCCCACCCGCCTTCAGGAGTTCGTCCGTGATTCCGTCATCACCCGGCGCCTTGTTGTTTTTAAGCTGTTTCAAAGCCATCCTAATCTCGTACAGGCTGATGTCCGGGATATCTTCGGTATAGTGTCGGGTCAATCTAGCTCTTGGGTCGTTTGCTAAACTCACAACGGGCTTGCTGATTGATGTGTACAACTGCCCATAGAATGTCTCGATCTCCCTCAGAAGCTCCGGTTTGGTGGATACGATCCTGCCATCGTCAGTCTTCAGTTTCGTGAGCTGGCTCTGCCCAATAGCCAGATCCCTTGAAAACACCTTGGAGCCTTTATTTCGCTCAATCAGGTCTTTAATACGCTCGGTATTAAAGCGGCGGAGGTCTCTTTTCAAGGATTTAGAGATCTGTCTATTGAGCTGCCGGTATTAGCACGCCTCATCTGAAGACTGCAGGATCATCGCACGAATCTCCTTCATAAGCTTGAGAGTAGGATCAGAGAGCTTTTTGCTTCTATCTGTACGACGGTTCTTGAAAAACTTAGACCTGACCGTATGGACAGCTTCCACGAACCCATCGTATTCGTCCACGGATCTCCCTAGGTACTCGAAACGATTCTGGAGTTCAAGCTGAAAGCTCTCGGGGTTTTGGACCTGGATCTTTGCTGGACGGAGCGTGGATTTCATCAGTCCAGACCTTTCAAGCTTAATATTAATGTTCAATGTGCCTCTTACCATTTGGTGATCGCTCCCGGTTTTCACCGAATTGATCACAGAGACAGCATTGAACATTTGCTTCCTGGTTGACATGATGAAGTCAATCTCGTTTCACGCTTTCTGAAGAAGGAGTTCATCATAAAGAGGCCCTCCTTCTCCATTAAACTGACCAGTAGGTAACCCCGGTGGTTCCGTCGTCCAACTCCAAATTTTGTCCAACGCCCCACTTGCAACTCATCATTTTCTCGTTTGCCCAGTTTTACGTTGAAGTCCCCCATGGCAACGGTGAAGTGAGTTTTGAAACTATGCATGGCTCTAGAAATATCCTCATACATGGTCTCCAGCTCCACCTCGTCGTCGGGGTGTGCCGAGGTTGGGGCGTACACCTGTACGACCTTTAGCGAATATCTCGAGGATATTCTGAGTATAAGATACGCCACCTTGGTCGACACGACACACTCTCGATCTTCACCACGTTATACATAAGGGACTTGTGGACGATAAACCCGACACCGCCCTGGGACTGCCGGTCACTCTCTCGGAAATAGACCAAGTTACTAGATTCGAGGATTATCGAGTCCTCGCTCTCTCTTCGGATTTCAGATAACCCTACAATACACCATCGTATCCTGCTCAATAATTCCTCTTCGAGTTCGGTGATCTTCTCGTCGGTCCGAAGTGTGCGCGTGTTGTACGTTGCCAGGTCCAGTCATCGGTGTTTGTTGGGGTAGCCGGATCTCGTCCGTCGTAGATTCTTAGCACCTCTTGCCATGCTTTAACCTCGACCACTACCGTAGTCGAGGGTAGGCAGGCTGCCGGGCACTATGGGCATTGAGATAATATGTACTACGTACTAGTACATTAATACCTCAATGACTACGGGCCATTTTTTATTTGTGCTTTCATGGTGTTTTTCCCTAATCGCCACGCTTGGCAGGCAGGTGGGCGATCGCAGAATGGTTGTTATAAATGCAAAGAGAACGCTGTTGCCCATTCTCTGGTTTGTCCTTTAGTCGCCTCTCGGGAACATGGTGAAATTCTTTACGCCCCGCACCATACGGAACAACCGGAACAACCGGAAATAGGACTAGTAGTTTTGGAGAAAAATGGCAACATGGCACAAACAATGTTTTCTGCAGCGCCCCCTGGTGAGTTGTCTCCGTATCACCTATCTAAGAACATGCACCAATCAAACCCGAACCAATAACTGAAAACTGCACTAAAATCGGACTAGTAGTTTTTGAGAAAAATGGCAACATGGATTTGCACAAACATCCTCTCACCCCAAACGCATATACCGTCTCCGTTCCGTCGTGGGTAAAAACTAATTCTTAACTTACTCTGTGCACGGATAAGATGTGAAATTTACAAGGGGCTTGAAGGCATATATCGGGTCGGTCTTAGTGAATATCTGTGCCAGCATGTGGCGGGTTTCGGTCATGCTAGTCCCCTGGTCCTCCGTCCCCCATCGATTGTAAGTGCTGACATGGTTACTCAGCTTGTCGCGATATGCATAATTGTCTTTTGTTTCGGCATGTATAGCAAAATCCCAATTTTCTACTTTAGTTTTTGGACCATATTCATTCTTGGAAAACAATATCTGTTGTGGCTTTTTTGCTATAGGATTCTTAAACCTCATTTTAGCAAGCCCTTTTATTAATTTAAGAAAGTAGGTATGTATGTAATAAACTTATAAATATTTTCTTCTACCGATGTTCTTAAACGTTTCAGAAAAACCTTGTAATGTCACTTGCGTCAGTTGTTGTTTTAATAAAAAAAATAAAACCTCAGCAAAAAAATATAATAAAATATATTCAATCATGCCTTTGTCGTTCAAGGAGTTACC
This sequence comes from Orthosia incerta, assembly GCA_948252205.1. Taxonomy (NCBI): domain Eukaryota; kingdom Metazoa; phylum Arthropoda; class Insecta; order Lepidoptera; family Noctuidae; genus Orthosia; species Orthosia incerta. Next base: position 21,461,237 of record OX411754.1, read on the forward strand.
TACCGACCTTTTTAGAGCTCCGTAGTTACAACAAGTATACCTTCTTATCCATATACTCGTGTACCTACAAAGATCCGAAGGTGTCATGCGTCAATGCGTCCTTATGTGATACGGAGTCGGAAACGCCCGTAACGAAGGCCGAAACTAGGGACTTCGAACTTAGGGAGTAGACTCCTAGGGGTGAATAGAAACAAAACTTTGAAGGGAATACTGTGAAACCACTTTATTGGTTTCAAATAAAGCATCGTTTTTTTTTAAATAATTATTTAATATATTGGAGTAGTTACCTACTAAAATGCTACAAACAATTTGTAAATAACGTGAAAATTATCTTCAAAGTTTTGTTTCTATTCACCCCTGCGTTCCTTTTCACCCCGTTTGACTGTACCTTAAATTAATTAAATTTTAATGAATTTTGTTTGCAAATTGCAATGGGTTTTCCAGCCAATAAACGTCATTTGAAATTAAATGTTCGTTACGAAGCGTCACCAAAAATGATAGTAAATAGTTTGAGTTAACTTAGATTCAATGTCCGCGAGACCCTATCAGGGATCGTAAACGCTAGTAGAGCGGAGTGCATACTGCCTACTGACTACTGCATAGAAACATGATATTACTGATATTAGTGTTTATTTTATGTACTGATCTAGAATCTAGTCAACATAATACAAGTAAGTTTTTTGTCAGATTTTTTATTATTATTCGTAATTGTACACTATCAACACACAACACATCTATTTTTAACTTTTATATAGGTAAGTACTTGTTTCACATACACATTTAGTTACTATAAAACTGCTTTACGTCCGTCATGTCACAGTCACAGGTCCAGTTGAAAACCAGCGTCGGGCACTTTGATGCCCGACATTTTGCTGAACAGGGAGTATACAAGTCAAATACATCTGTCCCTTATTCGATATCAAATTGATACCGCTCTAACAGCTTATGGTCACCCCCCTGGTCCTATTTGGCGCAGCCGTGGGACACACAATGTTACTTTTATATTGTTTTCTTGTTTTATATATATATATATTTTTTATTTGTGATGGGTTTGATCTTGACTCTAGTCTAAGTCAGAGGTGACGAGACAGAGTCGACGATGGAGTGAGCTTACCCAGAAGAAGCCTGTTCACTCTAACTTTGAAGAGATTCGGGTTGTATGCGTTCGGAAACACAGACGCAGGCAGTGAGTTCCACTCTTTTGCTGTGCGTATTATGAAGGATGTTTGGAAGCGTTTGGTGCGAATTGGTGAGGAATGGCAACTAGGTGAGGATGGTAACTTGCAGTGCGTCTAGATGTCCGACGGTAGAAGGGGGCCGGTGGGATGAGGTCGTGGAGTTCATGAGCACACTCGCCAAAATACAGTCTGTAGAAGACCGACAAGCAGGCAACCTTACGGCGATGAGCCAAGCTGTGAAGCTTGTCATCCACCAGTTTGACGTCGCCAATTAGTCTCTTAGCTCTGCGTTCCACCGAGTCAAGCGCGGCAAGCTGACATTTAGCTGAGCCATCCCAGAGGTGGCTGCAATACTCCATGCAGGATCGGACTTGCGCTTTGTAAAGAGTTAATAACCTTCCAGGCATAAAGTATCGCTTTACTCTGTTTAGTACGCCCAGTTTCTTTGCTGCAATTTGGGCTTTGCACTCGATGGAGGCGCCGAAGTTGAGACTGGATGTCAACTCCATGCCAAGGAGCTCGAGCCGATCAGTAAAAGGAACAGATGCAACCCGTAAAGTAGGCGTTTGGATGAAATGAGTCCTCTTTGCGGTAAAAAGACATGCCTGTGTTTTGGTGGCTTTCACCAGACAGTGGTCAGACGTTCCCAGCGGGGCTGAGACCGATACTGAATGACTGTCCGGATCAGTTGTCACCAGAAGGTCCAAACAATTGGGTGTATGACCGTCTACATCCGGTACCCGCGTTGCCACATTCACCAGCTGGGTAAGATCTAGCATTAAAGCAAACTTGCGCGCCTCCAACCCAGCATGGTCGGTTTTCTGGTATGGGAACAGCCACTCCTTATAATGGGCGTTGAAGTCCCCCAGAAAAACAAGCTTCGCTGTTGGGTATCGTTGCTGGGCTACATCAGTCGACTCTACAAGGCTATTAAAGAGCGCTGTTGACTCCTGGTCACCGCTATGTGATCGGTATACGCCGACGTAGATAGATTTCTCCACGCCTGTGTCCGCAAGTAGCCATATGGCAGAAAAACCCGATTTCTCAAAGCAACGGAGACGACGACAACAAATGTCATCGCGGACGTACACACAGACCCCAGCTTGCTTCTGAACTTGTGTTCAAGAGAGTAACTCGGGTAGTTGAGGTACGCCACGTCCGACGGGGTTGTTATCTTCGTCTCCGTTAGGAAAAACAGGTGCGGCTTCTCGGTCTCAAGGTGGTGGTGGACCGGATCAAGGTTGGAGTGCAACCCCCTGATGTTAATTAGGTGCTATTTAAGTGGGAAGAAGTGCAGCCGTTCTTTAACCTTATTTCTCTTCTTAGATTTGGTAATTAATTTTGTTAGAGTTGCTGGGGAAAAAGTTGAATTGCCGAGGCGCTGCTCAGTTAGCCAAATAGACCACTAAAACTAACCCAACCTATGGGGAACTCATTTGGAGACTGCGGGGACGCCCGAACCCCCCTGGAAATGGCCACCGGGTCCTCCCATCTAGTCGCCAGCTGGCACGGTGGAGCATACCGGGCTTTTTCGCGAGTTGGCGGGGCAGTCTTTAGCACGTGGCTGGCGTGCTACTTGGGCCCCCTACTGACTGCGGTCGGCCAACGGCTGACACCGTGCTTCGGATCCCGCTACCATCCAGAATGAGCTACCCGGCAAGTTATTTTCAGAGACCAAGACCGGTTCTACACAGCGCAACTGACAACCTCCTTCTCCCCCAAAGGTACTGGCACTCCCACACACTGACGGAATACAGCAAGCTGCTTGGCACTGGACTCTGGTGGGATGGTGGTCGCGAACCAGGCGGCCCCTTGCGGAGCCTACCACCGCTTAAGTGGGATCGTTCAGCCGTACCACAGGCAAGCCCGTGGTGCCGTTGCCCGGGGTGGACCACTAGGAGGTAGATCCCATACCACCCCAATCCCAACAAAACGAACTAAACGAAAATATGATTTTCGTTATCATCATATCAGCCGAAAGACGTCCACTGCTGGACAAAGGCCTCCCCCAAGCGTCGCCACATAGATCGGTCCCGTGCGTCCCGCAACCAGCGGATTCCTGTAACCTTCACCAGGTCATCGGTCCACCTGGTGGGAGGCCTTCCAACGCAACGTCTTCCGGTTCGCGGTCGCCACTTCAGAACCTTTCTGCCCCATCGGCCATCCGTTCTGCGAGCAATGTGCCCTGCCCACTGCCACTCAAGTTTGGCAATTCTTCGGGCTATGTCAGTAACCCTGGTTCTCTTACGGATCTCAGCATTTCTGATTCGATCACGCAAGGAAACGCCGAGCATAGCCCTCTCATTGCCCTTTGAGTGACTGTAAGCTTTCTGATGAGGCCCATTGTAAGCGACCACGTCTCAGAGCCATATGTCATCCTGGCAACACACACTGGTCATAGACTTTCGTCTTGAGACACTGTGGTAAGTTGGACGAGAAGATACCGCGCAACTTCCCGAACGCTGCCCAGCCGAGTCGGATTCGTCGCTTGACCTCTTTCTCGAAGTTGGCCCTACCCAACTGGATCGTTTGTCCCAGGTAGACATAGTCGTCCACAACTTCGAGTGTAGAGTCTCCAACCTTGATAGGAGTGGGTGTAACATGGGCATTCAACATCACCTTGGTTTTATCCATGTGTATTTTTAGAACCACTCTTTCGGCAGCTCTACTGAGGTCATCGAGCATTGTCTGAGGCTCTTCATGGTCTCAGCCATGACCACTATGTCGTCGGCAAACCGAAGGTGAGTGATGTATTCGCCATTAACGTTGATGCCAAGGCCGCTCCAGTCCAGAACCTTGAATACATCCTCCAGCGCAGCAGTGAACAGTTTCGGAGTAATGACGCCTCCCTGTCTCACGCCACGCTGGAGAAGGATTGGTTCCGAGGTCTGATCCTGAAGACGGACTGACAGGGTGGCGTTTCTGTACAGACACTTCAACACCTCAATGTACCGGTAGTCGATCTGGCACCGTTGGAGAGACTGCAGTACAGCCCAAGTCTCGATCGAATCGAAGGCTTTCTCGTAGTCCACAAACGCTAAACAGAGTGGCAGGTTGTACTCTTCGGTCTTCTGTATAACCTGCCGCAGCGTATGTATGTGATCTATGGTGCTAAAGCCTTTTCGAAATCCGGCTTGTTCGGGAGGCTGGAAATCGTCAAACCTGCGCGCGAGACGATTCGTGATGACTTTTAAAAACAACTTGTAGACATGGCTAAGAAGTGAGATGGGCCTATAGTTCTTCAGCCGGGCATTGTCGCCCTTTTTGAAGAAGAGTACCACCACACCCCTGCACCATGCCTGTGGCGTTTTGCCCTCGAGTATGACGGAATCAAACAGCTTTTGAAGGGCCTTAAGGACCGGTTTCCCACCCGCCTACAGGAGTTCAGCCGTGTTTCCGTCGTCACCCGGCGCCTTGTTGTTTTGTAGCTGTTTCAGAGCCATCCTAATCTCGTACAGGCTGACGTCCGGGATATCTTCGGTATAGTGTCGGGTCAATCTAGCTCTTGGTTCGTTTGCTAGATTCGCAATGGGTTTACTGGTTGACGTGTACAACTGCCCATAGAATCTCTCGATCTCCCTCAGAAGCTCCGGTTTGGCGGATACGATCCTGCCATCATCGGTCTTGCAGTTTTGTGAGCTGGCTCTGCCCAATAGACAGATCCCTTGCAAAGACCTTGGAGCCCTTATTCCGCTCAATCGCATCTTTAATACTTTCAGTATTAAAGCGGCGGAGGTCACTTTTCAAGGACTTTGAGATCCGTCTATTTAGCTGCCGGTATTGCACCGCATCGTCTGAAGTGCAGTCTTCAGACGATGCGGTCATCTCACGCCTCTCCTTCATTAGCTTGAGAGTTGGATCAGAGAGCTTTTTGTTTCTATCTGTACGGCGGGTCTTGAAAAACTTACACCCGACCGTATGGACAGCTTCCACGAACCCATCGCTGTAATCGTCCACGGAGGTCCCTAGGCACTCAAAACGATTCTGGAGTTCGAGCTGAAAGGTTTCGGGGTTTTGGATCTGGATCTGTGCTGGACGGAGCGTGGACTTCATCAGTCGAGACCTTTCAAGCTTGATATTAATGTTCAATGTGCCTCTTACCATGCGGAATTGATCACAGAGACATCATTGAACACTCGCTTCTTGGTTGACATGATGAAGTCGATCTCGTTTTTAGTTGCGCCATCGGGGCTTTGCCATGTCCACTTCCTGTGCTCACGCTTTCTGAAGAAGGAGTTCGTTATATAGAGGCCTTCCTTCTCCATAAAACTGGCCAGTAGGTGACCGCGGTGGTTCCGACGTCCAACTCCAAATCGTCCCACTTGCAGCTCATCCTCGTCTCGTTTGCCCAGTTTTGCGTTGAAGTCCCCCATGACAACGGTGAAGTGAGTTTTGAAACCATGCATGGCTTTAGAGATATCCTCATACATGGTCTCAACCTCGTCGTCGGGGTGTGCCGAGGTTGGGGCGTAGACCTGTATGACCTTCAGCGAATATCTTGCGGATATTCTGAGTATAAGGTACGCCACCCTGGTCGACACACTCTCGATCTTCACCACGTTGTTCACAAGGGACTTGTGGACGATAAACCCGACACCACCCTGGGACTGCCGGTTACCCTCTCGGAAATAGAGCAGGTTACCGGATTTGAGGATTATCGAGTCCTCAACCTCTCTTCGGACTTCAGATAACCCTATAACACTTCATCGCAACCTGCTCAATTCTTCCTCGAGTTCAGCTATCTTCTCGTCGGTCCGGAGTGTTCGCGTGTTATACGTCGCCAGGTCCAGTCGTCGGTGTTTATTGGGGTAGCCGGGTACACTCCGGGGATTCTTTGCACCCCTTGCCACGCCATTGCCTCGACCGCTACCGTAGTCGAGGGTAGACGGGCTGCCGGGCACTCGGGGCCGTTTTTTTTTTGTTGTGCTTATCATGTTTTGGGGGGGTTTGCCGTAATCGCCACGCTTGGCAGGCGGGTTGGCGATCGCAGTTTGTTCTTAAAGTGAACAGAGAACGCTGCTGCCCATTCTCTGGTGTTTCCCTTAGTCGCCTCTTACGACACCCACGGGAAGAGGGATGGTGAAATTCATTACGTCCGTCACCATACGGTACAATTTTCGTTAAGTTAGTCCGTTTTCTTTTTTTTATGTTAATGTTGTGTGCTCCAGCTTGTGTCAAATAAATTTGTTTTCTTTCTTTCTTTCTTTAAATAGTTTAACCCTGAAACTGCAAGTACTAGCGTATTTTCTCAAATTGAGTGGGCTATATCTATATTATTGTCGCTTCAGCGCATCCAGGCTAGAGCGAAACCTAGACCTATCTAGATTAAAGTCATTTATTTTTTGTTATTACAGCCCATTTAGTTGAAACAATCTAAGAGCCAATTTTGTTGATTTTCTGCTAACATTTTATCAGGTTGGCACTTTCAGGTCCGTTAAGTGCCTGAAAGTTATAGATGTACTTATTGAAGTATTACCTTTCGATATCCTGTCAAAATAGCTACCAAGCCGTTTTTGGTATGTGGACATCGCTTGGACAGTTTATGAGCAAATCAGCTTGTAAGGTTGCGAGTTCACACAATTTTATCAGATTGGCACTTTCAGGCTCGTTACGTTCCTGAGGGATATAGATGTACTTGTTAAAGTATTACCTTTCGAATGCCTGCTAGAAAAGCTACCAGGCCATATTTGGAAGGTGGGAATCACTTGGATAGTTAAAGAGAACCTTAACTTGTGAGATTGCACATTTTTGCCTGATAGGCACTTTCAGACCGTTACGTGCCTCAAGTTTAAAGACTATTACCTTATATATACCTTAGTATTACCTTTCGATAGCTTGCTGGAATAGTTACCAGGCCGTCTTTGAAAAGTGGGGTTCGCTTGGATAGTTTAAGATAATATTAACTTGTAACTTGTATTGGTTTAAATATCGTCTCAAGCGCACCATTGCGCCGACCTAATTGTAGTCATCGGCAAGGTACTTCTTCCTCTTTTATCTTCTCTTCCTGAAAACCTCTGGGAGGTCCCCAGCTCGAACAGAACTGGCTTTGTCTCTATTCTACATAAATCCATTTCACCTTCTTTTCGTTTATTCAAGATTGTGAGTGAACTATTTAGTCACGCTTTGTTCTGTATTAATGAAAGGCAATTAAATGTACTACAACTTTATTTCTAATGAATTTTTTCATAGAACTAGCGATTTTGCCAATATTGTAAAAATTTTAGAAAAATGGACCATCTTCGAAGGGACATCTTATCTTATGGAGGGGCCGAGAAATAACTCGGACACTTCGACCCAAGGGACATCTTGGTCCTTATAGGATTTACAGAGCTGCGGTTTAGCCTAAATTGTTGAAAATTGTTCGCGACGAAGCGTTACTAAATGGTTTCTGTAAATAAATAATTGTATCAGTGGACACACGTCTGCTTACTTCAGCGCGCCATCTCATACTAAATGAATTTTAGACGGCGAAGGCTATTTATACTTTTGCGCATAAGGAATTTTCGTTTGCATTTTTAAGGCACTAAAATGATGTTTTTGGTGTTTATCAGTATGTAATAGGGCTCTATAGGCCAAACTTAGTAAAATAGAAGCATAATCCAGGCCCGCCGCTAGCCATAGGAACGCCCGTGTGCAATACCGATTATTATACCACCCCTGGTTTTATCTACGACTACCCGCGCTGAGCTTGTCAGAAAAAAGAAAATAATGAAGAAAAATATTTACTTTTGTTTCATCATCATCATATCAGCCGAAAGACGTCCACTGCTGGACGTAGGCCTCCCCCAAGCGTCGCCAGATTGATCAGTCCCGTGCGACCCGCAACCAGCGGATCCCCGCAACCTTCACCAGGTCATCGGTCCACATGGTGGGAGGCCTTACAACGCAAAGTCCTTCGGTTCGCGGCCGCCACTCCAGAACTTTTCTGCCCCATCGGCCATCCGTTCTGCTAGCAATGTGCCCTGCCCACTGCCACTTAAGTTTGGCAATTCTTCGGGCTATGTCGGTAACCCTGGTTCTCTTGCAGATCTCTGCATTTCTGATTCGATCACGCAAGGAAACTCCGAGCATAGCCCTCTCCATTGCCCTTTGAGTGACTGTAAGCTTTCTGATAAGGCCCACTGTAAGCGACCACGTCTCAGAGCCATGGCAACACACACTGGTCATAGACTTTCGTCTTGAGACACTGTGGTAAGTTGAACGAGAAGATACCGCGCAACTTCCCGAACGCTGCCCAGCCGAGTCGGATTCGACGGTTGACCTCTTTCTCGAAGTTGGCCCTACCCAATTGGATCGTTTGTCCCAGGTAGACATAGTCTCCCACAACTTCGAGTGTAGAGTCTCCGACCTTGATAGGAGTGGGTGCATTCAACATCCCCTTGGTTTTGTCCATGTTCATTCTAAGAACCACTCTTTCGGAAGCTCTACTGAGATCATCGAGCATTGTACTGAGGTCCTCCATGGTCTCCGCCATAACCAAAAGCTTGTTTATATAGTTTTGCGCGTACGAAAATTCAGTACAAAATTCTTGTAAAGTTAAAATTGTGTTTTTAGGACTTATGCTATGTACTGGATTTGAATTCAGTACATAGTATATGTGAAGACTATATAGTTGCCACAAAGGATATGTGAATACCGACTTGTTATCTCAAAAGTGGTTTATACGGTGTTAGGTCATTTTAGGGTATATAGGAGACCCAGACAGAGACGGGAAACCTATATACAGCTCATAGTTAGCATAGTTTTGGATATAAAGCCCATTTACTTGAGATAACAAGTTGGTACTGTGAGGACTCTGCCTAAGAAGGCAACCTATTTGCCTTAGTAAGACTGGCAGCAGATAACTAGTTTTGCAAGGTAGTTAAAATAAGAACGCTTGTCATGTTTATATAAAATTATGGGAGAATAGACCTAGATTGTTCGCCTGAAGGCAGGCTCATATTAGCTAAAATATAATAATTAAACCAATATATGTTTCATTGCCGGTACACCTCTGTCTACCCCCCTTGAAGAAGAGGCTGGCAACATTAGCTACGCATCGAAGAAATGTGTGATTATTTGTTATGAAATTAGGGCTGCATAGGCTCAAACCAGGATAATAATATAACCCAGTGGGTTCCTTAAGGTATTAGTCATAACTGAAACCGACTTTGCTAACGGGGCATAGCCTTTGCAAAGGATGTCGAGTTGACATCATTGGTCCAGTTGATGGCTGTTGTTTAATTAAAAATATAAATATAATTATCAATTTAAATCCTGGTGCAAGTTCTATGAATAGGATTTGAATTCGATGCGATCCAGCCTTTCCTTCTCTGGCCTGATAAACGCACGAGATCGAAAAATTGTATCATATCTGAATTTTTAGAAATTTAAACCCCATCCGGGTCGATGTGAGTTGACGCATCATTTTGTTAGTGTCGGGAGGACGCCTTGATCCCTTTTCGGAGGTTTTGGTCAAGGAGGTTCAGGCATGACTGCGTTGATTTATTAATGCTTATACATATCAGAATCAGAATCAGAAATCTTTATTTGTGAGTCATAGGTACAGTGGATGTTAAATGATACAATGTTAAGTTCACTACAACCAGCCGTTAATGGCATACAAAAATTACACAAATCAATAAAAATAAAAATTAATAAAAATTAAAATGCACTAAAAAAAAAAACAAAAACATTGAGTATGTAACAATAAATTGAAATAAATTTAAAATATAATAATAAAATATGCTTCATAATATAAAATAATAACAAAAATTCAACAGTAGATTTCAAAGAAAAAATAAAGAAAACATTAATTATGATTGTAATTAGTCAATAACATAGATGTCCACAAATTAACAAAAAATTATGTCAGTTTTTGTCTTCCATAAAGTCATTTGTTGAGTAGTAACATTTATTTATTAAAAATTGTTTGAATTTAGTTTTGAACATTGTGACATTATGATTCTTTATTTCTCGGGGAATTTTATTATATATAACCGGAGCCATTCCATAGATGCTTTTACGTAGAAGAGCTGTTTTGCTGTGATCAACACAGAGTAGATTTGATTCCCTTTTCCTTAACCGTGGATCAGCTGGAGCTCGTTTTTCAAATAACTGTGGATTTGTTTTAGCGAATAATGCTACCTCGTAGATGTATACGGATGGAAATGTTAGAAGCTTTAAAGTTTCAAAGTATGACTTACAGCTGTCCCTTGATTTTAATTTACAAATTGCGCGTATGCACTTTTTTTGTGCGATGAAAACATAATTTTTGTCTGTTGAGTTTCCCCAAAAAATTACTCCGTATCTTAGAGCTGATTCTACGTAGCTATGATAGGCAATTAGTACGGTTTCACGATTTACAAATTTAGTTAATTTATGAAGAGCAAAAGCAAAACTGTTTAACTTTTTACAAATCTCTTCAACATGTAGCTTCCATGTGAGTTTACTATCTATCACTAGTCCCAGAAATTTTGTACTATCAGTTTTTGTCACTGGCTTTCCATTGTGACTAATATCTGGAAGTTTCTGTAGTTGTCGCTGCTTAAAATGCATTATGCTAGTTTTATCTAGATTAATTTTCAAGTTATTCGCCACTAACCAATCTATTGCTTGCTCTAATGTATCACTAATTTCTTTTTCATATTTATAGGATTTATCTTTTTTTATCATTATCGTGCTATCATCCGCAAATAATACTGTTGGATGGTTGATGTTTTTTGGCAGGTCATTAATATATACCAGAAACAGTGGGGGCCCTAAAACGCTCCCTTGAGGTACACCGTACTTTACCATTCTAAAATTTGACCGATATTTTATTTCACGCTTGGTTTGAATGTTAATATTTGTAATTTCAGTGTATTGTTGCCGGTTGCTTAAGTATGATGTAATAAGATCTATACCTTTGCCGCGTATTCCATATCTTTCTAATTTGTCGATAAGTATTGTGTGATCAAGATAATCGAAGGCCTTCGTCATGTCCAAATAAAGAGCACAAATGGGTGTTTTGCTATCTACACTTGACATAATTTCTTTAAGAAAATCATATATAGCAATATTGATTGACTGGTTTCTTCTAAAACCTTTTTGTTCATTGGCCAGCACATTTTTATTTTCTAGGAAATTGTACAATCTGGAATGTATTATTTTTTCTATAACTTTTGAGAATATTGGTATTAACGCCACTGGTCTATAATTTTTAAGTAAAGTCTTGTCTCCTTTCTTAAACAATGGTTTAATAATAGAAATTTTGAGTTTATCTGGGAAGACTCCTGCTTCGAAACATAAGTTTATTATAAAAGCTAGTGGATAGCAAATAATATGTTGGACTTTTTTAATTACGTTCGTCGTTATATTATCGTGTCCTGTACTTTTTGTATTTTTGAGACATTGTATTGTTTTTAATACCTCTTGTGGCGTTGCTGGACTTAGAAAAATTGTGTCTTTGACTCGGTCTATTTGATTTATTTGTGGAGGGTTTTCGTTACGGTCTGTAGTGATTAGATCAATGTTAAAGTCGTTGAATGCATTGCATATGTCTTTGGGTTTTACTATTTCTTTATTATTGTCAACAATTTTTGTCAGTGGTTCACGAGGGAAATCAACTTTATTGTTATTGGTTATTTTCCAAGTGGCTTTACTTTTATTGTTAGATGTATTAATATAATGATTGTTTTGTGCATATTTTGTTAACCTAATAATTTTTTTATATCTAGATGCATACGACATGAGTTTCGTTTTATTTTTCTCCGTTTTTGATGTACGATATTGCCACAGTAGTTGGCGTTTTATTTTGCTGCAAGTTTTTATGCCATTCGACAGCCATTTTTGCTTTTTACTAATGGTTTTTGTAACAATTTTTTCGGGAAAACATAGGTCGTAAAAAACTTTGAATGTACCTACAAAACTTTCGTACGCTGAATTTGGGTCATTTTGTTCATAGACCTCACTGAAGCTTAGACTTGAGATACAGTTAATGAACTTGTTAATATATTCAGGAGAAAAGTCTCTTATTTGTATTTTCCACGAGTGGATTGCACATGTTTTTTTAACATAGCATTTTAAAATCTGCGCGGTATGGTCCGATAGCGCTGTCTCAATTACTTCTCCGTTGTTACCTCGGGCATTGTGGAGTATGTTATCTATACATGTACCGCTGGACAAGCGAGTAGGTTGCCTGGTAAGTATTTTGAGGTTGAATCCGTAGACCGTATTTAAAAACGTTTTAGTGACATGGTCGTTATTTAGAATATTTATATTAAAGTCTCCGCAAAGTATTACAGTTTTTGTATTTTTACCGCGTGTAATAAGGGAAAGCACATTTTCCAACTTTTCGAAAAATATCGATAGATGTAAGTGAGTATTTTTTGGGACTCTATATATGCAGACGACAATAGTATTGTGTTGCGTAAGTTCTAAAGCACAGCATTCAAAAACGTTAACTTTAGATATTTTTTTAACTTCTGGTAAAGCTTTAAACTCGTGAATAGTTTTTACCAAAATACAAGCGCCGCCTTTTCTATTATCTCTATAAAAACTGTCACCCAGTTTATAGTCCGGTAAAGTGAGCAAGTTTTCATCGCCTAGTACCATATTATGTTCAGTAACACACAAAACATCAATTGTCTTATCTAGCTTATAGAATTCATCTAATTGTACTGTCAGCATATCTAATTTATTGATTAGCCCTGCTATATTTTGATGCATGACACTTATATGGTTATAGACGAAAAAATGTTTCGTTTTTATTGCGGATGGCGTTATTTAGTGGACCAGTGGGTATATTTACCCTACTAGTTTCTTGTGTGATAGGGAAGTATTCAGTTATACTTTTTTGTCGAAACTTATTTTTATTGTATTCATGGCTCTGTGCGTTTTTGTCTTGAGACGTGTCAGGGAATAATTTCATATCAATTTTAATTCTCTGCATTATGTTTTGAAATATGCATTGTATGCCAGAATTATTTAATTTACCCGATTTATCCGAGAACATGTCAAATGTTAAGTCATAATTTGAGTCGAAAAAGTATGCGAAATCATGATTTTGGAGGTTTTTCCAGAGTAGGTTATTAAACATTTCGACTTTATAGTTATATATGAGTGCCCCCCGTATATACGTGGGTGCACATATTATTGTGTTTGTATGTGTTATATTTAGTACAAATTCGTGAATTATTTTTACTACGTTAACAAAGTTGTCATTGTCATTGATGTCAGTTTCCCCCAATACAATTATACAATAGTCATTCATGTTAAAGTCACTCAGTTTTGATTTTACACCCGCCAAAAGTTTATTTATCCTACAATTAGGTGAAGAGTAACTACAATAATTAAAATCCCTAGCAAAATTCTCTTCAATCGCTTGTAGCATGTCCCGTCGTGTGCAGTTACTTAGTATGCATAGTTTCCTGTATTTAAGGTTCTTTCTAGGCATTTTCTTTGCTGTTTCTATTTTGTTATCTGATGTCCCGGTATCATTCCGTGAGAACAATTTTGAGTTTATCTTTGGTGACTGTGGTTGTTCCTTTGAATGTGATACCGAACATTGTTCATATGTTAGCTTTGGAGTTCTTTCAATCATAGGGGCGTTTACAGTAAATTCATCATTCTCGATTTGCGTTGGAGACGTAATTGATTGTTTGTTTTGTGTTTCAGGTGATACAACGGTATTGTGGATTAGTTTTGATTTTTGTCTCGGTGTCAATTCGGTGTTCCTTAAGATTTAGGCTCCCGTAATTTTCTATGATCTTCAAGTATTTCTGTATGTCTGACTTAAGACGAAAATTTTCACTGTTTAAATTTTCAATTTCACGGTACGCTAGTTGTAAATTATCAGTTAATTTATTAACTTTTTCTTCCAAGTTAAGTGAAGTTGGACTAGTATTTATTGATGTATTCGGCAAACTCGTCATAGTTGTATCAAAGAGCGCCGAATTATCTGAATCAATTTGGGTTAGTGAACTTTTTCGGTATTGGGTGCGGTATGTTATATTGTCATATTCCTCCATTTTTAACTAATATAATAAATATCTCCTTTGAATAATACAAATAAAAAATAATTCTTCGTGTAATGGAATGTAAACTCAATGTAGTCGCAAAAGACTACTATCCAAGTCAATTAGTTGCGATTTCTGAACGAAGTATTTTCTGTCAGTGATAAATGTATTGATTGTGATTGGCTATTGGGATCAGCTGTCCTTTGTTTACATAGAAAAATTTGATAATTTCAAACTTTCAACTGTTATAAACAGACACTTTTGGTAAAAAGTATGATAATTACGTTCAATTGTTCCTTATTTTATTATTATATATCTAAATGCCAACCTGTGTTTGTGGTGGTTCTTGGTTGTTGTCCAAAATAATTTTCAATCACTGATAATTGTGTACTTTCACTTCAGCTTCAGCTATTGGATTGTTGAATTTTAATGAGAGATAACACTGTCACTGATAATGTTTCGAGCGTTGAATGCACTGTTGTAGTAAGATCTTGAATAATAGCAGGAAAAACAATTATTTATTAGAAAGTTTTACGGAGCGATGTTGACATTAGTCCGGTACGTTCCGTTATATATATCAGCTAAATATTTATACTGGATTATCCAATAACTCGTTTGTCATGACTTAAGCCTTCCCCTTTTATGGGTCGTACCTCGATTGTAAATGTGATTCCTCCGTTAGGTAAATGTTCGGGTTAGTATAAGGTAGGATTGATGTTACCTTTCAAAACTTGGAATAGAAGCACCTCGTATGACTCTGCGCGTCTATTCTTAGGGGCGTAGCTCATGTGAGGACTCTGCCTAAGAAGGCAACCTATTTGCCTTAGTAAGACTGGCAGCAGATAACTAGTTTTGCAAGGTAGTTAAAATAAGAACGCTTGTCATTACCACTCACTGACTGACTCACTGACTCATTGACATAATTGTTCTCCCAGATGGTGGAGGGGGAGGTGGGTATATTTTGACAGATTCGTAAACAAGTAACTCCCGTGAGTATGGGAAAAGTGCCAAACCTCCCCTTTCCCCCCCCCCCCCCTCCATCCCCCCTCTATCGTTTTTCGGAAACTAAGATACCCGTATTTTTTGTTTTTTACGGATTCGTTTAGAGGAAGCTCGAAAAAGTAAAGACCATTTTTCAAAGTTGACCCCCTCGCCCCCCTTCTCCCCCCCTTTAAGCGGATCTCGGAAGTTGAGAGACTTGGAACATTTCTTTTTTCAGATTCATATAAAGGGGCAATGCTATAGTCACAAACAAACCATTTTTCAAAGTTGACCCCTTGCCCCCCTTCTCCCCCCTCCCCCCCCGTTTTGGCGAATCTTTTTTTTTCAGTTTTTTTTACGGATTCGTTTAGAGGAGGCTCGCATAAGTAAAAACCATTTTTCAAAGTTGACCCCCTCGCCCCCCTTCTCCCCCCCTTTAAGCGGATCTCGGAAGTTGAGAGACTTGGAACATTTCTTTTTTCAGATTCATATAAAGGGGCAATGCTACAGTCACAAACAAACCATTTTTCAAAGTTGACCCCCTTGCCCCCCTTCTCCCCCCCGCCCCCCGTTTTAGCGAATCTTTTTTTTTTTACGGATTCAGCGTAGGGATCCCGAGTGGAGCGAACCTACGAGACCGAGTGCAGCGCAGGGGGGAGGTGGCGAGCGAAGCGAGCCGGCGACCTCCGTAGCGTAACGAAGGTTGAGTGGGTGAAGCGAAACTCAGTGCCTGGCGACGACAAGCAAACATTAGGGTTATGTTTTTTGGAACAAAGTGTAGGGTAGGTGTAGGGTAGGTGTAGGGTAGGTGTAGGGTAGGTGTAGGGTAGGTGTAGGGTAGGTGTAGGGTAGGTGTAGGGTAGGTGTAGGGTAGGTGTAGGGTAGGTGTAGGGTAGGTGTAGGGTAGGTGTAGGGTAGGTGTAGGGTAGGTGTAGGGTAGGTGTAGGGTAGGTGTAGGGTAGGTGTAGGGTAGGTGTAGGGTAGGTGTAGGGTAGGTGTAGGGTAGGTGTAGGGTAGGTGTAGGGTAGGTGTAGGGTAGGTGTAGGGTAGGTGTAGGGTAGGTGTAGGGTAGGTGTAGGGTAGGTGTAGG
Organism: Orthosia incerta; assembly: GCA_948252205.1. NCBI lineage: Eukaryota > Metazoa > Arthropoda > Insecta > Lepidoptera > Noctuidae > Orthosia > Orthosia incerta. The sequence goes on from OX411754.1 coordinate 21,477,463, forward strand.
GTAGGTGTAGGGTAGGTGTAGGGTAGGTGTAGGGTAGGTGTAGGGTAGGTGTAGGGTAGGTGTAGGGTAGGTGTAGGGTAGGTGTAGGGTAGGTGTAGGGTAGGTGTAGGGTAGGTGTAGGGTAGGTGTAGGGTAGGTGTAGGGTAGGTGTAGGGTAGGTGTAGGGTAGGTGTAGGGTAGGTGTAGGGTAGGTGTAGGGTAGGTGTAGGGTAGGTGTAGGGTAGGTGTAGGGTAGGTGTAGGGTAGGTGTAGGGTAGGTGTAGGGTAGGTGTAGGGTAGGTGTAGGGTAGGTGTAGGGTAGGTGTAGGGTAGGTGTAGGGTAGGTGTAGGGTAGGTGTAGGGTAGGTGTAGGGTAGGTGTAGGGTAGGTGTAGGGTAGGTGTAGGGTAGGTGTAGGGTAGGTGTAGGGTAGGTGTAGGGTAGGTGTAGGGTAGGTGTAGGGTAGGTGTAGGGTAGGTGTAGGGTAGGTGTAGGGTAGGTGTAGGGTAGGTGTAGGGTAGGTGTAGGGTAGGTGTAGGGTAGGTGTAGGGTAGGTGTAGGGTAGGTGTAGGGTAGGTGTAGGGTAGGTGTAGGGTAGGTGTAGGGTAGGTGTAGGGTAGGTGTAGGGTAGGTGTAGGGTAGGTGTAGGGTAGGTGTAGGGTAGGTGTAGGGTAGGTGTAGGGTAGGTGTAGGGTAGGTGTAGGGTAGGTGTAGGGTAGGTGTAGGGTAGGTGTAGGGTAGGTGTAGGGTAGGTGTAGGGTAGGTGTAGGGTAGGTGTAGGGTAGGTGTAGGGTAGGTGTAGGGTAGGTGTAGGGTAGGTGTAGGGTAGGTGTAGGGTAGGTGTAGGGTAGGTGTAGGGTAGGTGTAGGGTAGGTGTAGGGTAGGTGTAGGGTAGGTGTAGGGTAGGTGTAGGGTAGGTGTAGGGTAGGTGTAGGGTAGGTGTAGGGTAGGTGTAGGGTAGGTGTAGGGTAGGTGTAGGGTAGGTGTAGGGTAGGTGTAGGGTAGGTGTAGGGTAGGTGTAGGGTAGGTGTAGGGTAGGTGTAGGGTAGGTGTAGGGTAGGTGTAGGGTAGGTGTAGGGTAGGTGTAGGGTAGGTGTAGGGTAGGTGTAGGGTAGGTGTAGGGTAGGTGTAGGGTAGGTGTAGGGTAGGTGTAGGGTAGGTGTAGGGTAGGTGTAGGGTAGGTGTAGGGTAGGTGTAGGGTAGGTGTAGGGTAGGTGTAGGGTAGGTGTAGGGTAGGTGTAGGGTAGGTGTAGGGTAGGGTAGGTGTAGGGTAGGTGTAGGGTAGGTGTAGGGTAGGTGTAGGGTAGGTGTAGGGTAGGTGTAGGGTAGGTGTAGGGTAGGTGTAGGGTAGGTGTAGGGTAGGTGTAGGGTAGGTGTAGGGTAGGTGTAGGGTAGGTGTAGGGTAGGTGTAGGGTAGGTGTAGGGTAGGTGTAGGGTAGGTGTAGGGTAGGTGTAGGGTAGGTGTAGGGTAGGTGTAGGGTAGGTGTAGGGTAGGTGTAGGGTAGGTGTAGGGTAGGTGTAGGGTAGGTGTAGGGTAGGTGTAGGGTAGGTGTAGGGTAGGTGTAGGGTAGGTGTAGGGTAGGTGTAGGGTAGGTGTAGGGTAGGTGTAGGGTAGGTGTAGGGTAGGTGTAGGGTAGGTGTAGGGTAGGTGTAGGGTAGGTGTAGGGTAGGTGTAGGGTAGGTGTAGGGTAGGTTAAGGAATACTTCTCAAAAACACGACAAAGCCGCGAGCTGCTTGCAGCTCGCGCACCAAGCAAATACTAGTGTTTATATAAAATTATGGGAGAATAGACCTAGATTGTTCGCCTGAAGGCAGGCTCATATTAGCTAAAATATAATAATTAAACCAATATATGTTTCATTGCCGGTACACCTCTGTCTACCCCCCTACAGTACATAGTAGAAAACATGCTATTTATTAGGATTCCGGCAAAAGCTGATACTTTAGGTACCCAAAGTACCTAGAAAACATGTAGATGTACTGATAACAGTACTACCATTAGAAAGCTTGTCGGGACGGCTTCCAGGTGGTTTTTAAACGGGAAAGATGGCCTGGATAGTCTAGGAGCTAAGCAGCATGGTAGAATGTAGCCAACGTAAAACGTTGAAATTTGTAAGCCCTTTAGGTCGAATAACTCCCTGAAGGGAATGGCTGTACTCATAGTGAAAGCACTTTCGGATGGCTTGTTGAACTAGCTACCAAGCCATCATTTTGGAGTGATAATCACTCATATAGTTTGGGTGCAATTCCAGAAATAAATTTAGAAATTTCATTTGTTAGTCTGTTTTTGGCACTCCCCGGGACTATGCACCCCTGGGCGTTCCAAAATTAAGGTATAGTTAGTGACCTCCCGATAGCCAGATAAACGCGCTATCGTGTCGTCAGAATACAGGGATAATTGCTTGGATAGTTTGCACGGTAGCTAACACATAGAAAGTTACCAGCCGTAAGCACCTTCAGGGGCTTTATGTGCGAAGGATCTAGATAAATTTATCAAAGCACTAGATGTGTAAAGTGCATTTTATCAGCTACCAGGACACCCATAATAGGCGGTGATAGCCTGGATGGGCTCCACCGTGCATATGTGGAGACTCACTGTGTCGTCACAGGCGGATCCTAATGGTGAGTTTGGTATGATCGCTTCTTCCTCGTAGTCAAACTTTCTAGTCACTTTCTAGTCCAACTGGTTTGACCACGAGGAATTGTATTTCCTCGTGGTCAAACCAGGGTTGGCTTGCAGCCAACTGAGAAAAGAAAAGTGTCGCGGGTCTATTACTCTGAAGGTATCTAAATTAGGTTTTGATATTACAAACAACAATTCATAATAATTTGAAAATCATCTCCAATTCTGGAGCACATTATAACCGCCTAGATATCAACAGTGTATATTTGACTGGATATTTGGAACACTGGTGGCCACCATGAAGATAAGAACAACGGGAATCTTCTACCATCTGGAGCGACTGACCCTGAAGCAGCCTCGGTAAGCGATTTGCAATTTTCTCGTTGGTGTCCTCGTCGAATGGTCCCCAATGTATTTCCTATAGGCTACCAATAGACGAAGTTGGACTTGCACGCCTCCACGTGACAAGTCGTAAGGTTCTCATCTCGCACCTAGGAGCACGGCTATTTACACGCCTGCCCCTACAGTAAAAGTTTAAATAAACAATGAAAAATCAAATAAAAACCATTTTTATTAAAACATGTTGCTAGGTACATTATTATGATTCTTAAAAAAACTGGCTCATTCATATTGATTATAAATGGTAGACATAAATGTTAATTGAAAAATATGTTTTTCAGCAAGAATTTTTTTGCAAGGAATATTTTATTTTAAATCTTCATTTGCATCAAATATTAGGATTCCAAAAAACATTTTCAAGTTTCTTATAAACAATGGATTTGTTTGTATTTTTTTAAATAATAGTAGACAAAAATTAAATATATAATTCCCTTCCTTATCAAGCTTCTGATAGTAAAAAAACGGATCACAAAAATATTAAAAAAATGAAAATAATTCAATGATTAATTTAATGTTGCAAGTGTACAACTACGTAAATTGTAAATAAAAATTGTTTTCAGCGAGGATTCTGAAGCCTTTCAAGAATAGCTCCAAAGAAGGAAAAACATCTTAAATTTATAGTATAACAATTATCTCATTTGAAAATGTGATAATCTAGATGTCTTGTCCATATTGAAGATTCACGTTTTTAGAATGGTCTATTTAGTAGCTTTTATTTGATACCAATATTGGTAAGAAAATGAAAAAAAAAAACATTTTTTTTAGGGGGTGTGTGCCATATTTAAACATATCACTCCCACAACTGGGACGAATCAGACGACACCTCATATGGCATCATCCGTCAAGCCGTTTGGGCTGTAGAGCGTGCTATAGAAATGGACATACATAAATACATACGCTCGAAAAACATTACTCTCCCGCAGTCGGGTAAAAAGAGGTGCTCGGGCTACCTATAACTATTTGGATCTAGCCCCATGTCCCGCTGGAGTACTTGGTGGAACCACAATTTCAGTATTCATAGAGAATTTATTCCTTCGCTTTAATTCTTCGTCTCTTAGGCGAATACTTTCCTCCGCGCACGTAACAAAAGCTTCAAAAAATTCTAAAAACGATAGTTCGATATCAAGATTCATAATTTTATCGCCGTCGCATATGTTCGGAAATATTTTTGAAAATATTTTTATAATGGTTTTGCTTGATAAATTTCCAAAGTTGAAAAGTCTCAAGTTTTCAACATTTTCGTTTATTTGAAAGGGTTCTGGGAGCTCAACACCATCTGCAATATAAAGTAACGAAACTTAGTACAAATAAATATATTTTTCTATTTCTATTTTAGTTTTGTTTAGCATTTAGAGCAGGGGTCACCAATTACATTCATTTGGGGTCCGTTTTTTAGAGTTCCGTACCCGAAGGGCCCAAACGGTACCCTATTGCTGTCAATCACGTGTCCATCTGTCTGTCCGTCTGCCCATCGTCTGTCACACGGGTTTTACAGCCAACGGTTGGAGCTTACAGTCTTCAAATTTTCACAGTTTAAAAATCTTGCTGACCCAAAGCCATACAAATTGTCATAATAGTAGTTTATGATACTGTTGCATAATAAGGGGTATTTAAACATGAGTGTGTGTTTAAAAACCGAACCGTAGGCGAGGTTTTTAATAGTATTCACACGAATGTTTTAATACCTAGTTATGTGCAGTTTCATACACTACTTTATCTACACTCATACATTTTGGGATTGAACCTACTAAATACCTTTTTTTTCATAAATGCATCATATAATAATCTCGACTTTGCTGGTAAGAGATTATGAGTATTCAATCAAATTTTCTTCACATTCACTAATATCAGACATTTTAAGCAAGAATTAGAATTAGTTCTCAGTGTAGTGTATGAAACTGCACATAACTAGGTATTAAAACATTCGTGTGAATACTATTAAAAACCTCGCCTACGGCTCGGTTTTTAAACACACACTCATGTTTTAATACCCCTTATTATGCAACAGTATCATGGGCTCCCATTAAAGAAAAGGCGGGCGCGAAAAAAACAATGTTGTTAGACCTCTTTGAGTAGATAAACTGTTTTTTTTTTAAATATTGGTAAACAAAGAAATGAGAAGCCACCAAACTTAGCTTTTTTTACAAAATTTTGTTCCGAAGTATTCTAACTTCCCATTGACCTATGAACTTCAAATTAGTTGATTATGTTTATACATAGTGTTTATATTATTATGTATATTTTACTAACAAATACCAACATATTGATAAATCTGTTATTTTCTTTGAATTTCTCGATTTTTTCCTATTACAACCAACTTAATTTTGCGGTCTGGTATGGAGACCTAAAGGTGCGAAGGCTGACACGCACATGGCCGGGGTTTTATTAAAATAATATAATCATCGCGTTCAGTAAGGCTTAAAGACATGGCATGCTGGGGGCAGCGGGTCCATATTGGCTCACCTAAAGTTCTTTACCCGAAATTGTTCTTCCTAATGATTTGTAATCCGAATGATCACTCTGCCTAAAATTTTTCATCCTAAAGTTCTCATTTCATATTTCATCATCATCAATATTTGTAGTGCTACCGGCGATGTTCATAACAGTCATTTTTCCGATAATTTTAATTAATAATATCATTAATGTAAATGTATTTAAACTCCTACTGTTTTTTATCATAACGCTTTTATCCCTAAACATAATTACCATAATATTTTCACTCATACTCAGAAAGAAACATTTACCAAGTATAATAACAAATATATGAAGCACCAAGAACATAATCATGAACCAGATGCTTTGAAGGAAAAGGTTTGTTTTTAAACTATTTCTTGTGATTACAAAACAACTGTTCACATTTTTACATTTAGCCATTTTATTTTTGGTTATTGTTGTTACATACTTATTACTATAACTTTACCTGAGATATAATTGTCTAAAAAACCAACTGTTCAGAAAGATTAAAGGTCGTTTCACAGATTTTTGTCATAAATGAATGAAATACAGGTCAGAGTGTCGTCTTGGGGGCACTATGAAAAAAATACTTTGAAAAATTTCGCCACCAATTTCGGTGTCCGTTTCAATGGCGCGGCCACGACGATTTAAAAAAAAAAAAACCATGTCAAGATTATGTAAAAATTTGTAAAAGTTGATTCCCAAAACCATAAATTTGTCAAAGTTATGGTTAAAAAGTTTTAAGGGTTTGAACGTGGCCGCGCCATTGAAACGCGGCGAACCGCGCGGCCACGGAGATCTTTAAAACTAAGCGTTGCAGAGACCTGAAATTCAGGTAAATAACAGATTGAATTTGTAAAAAATTTGTAAAAATATAGAAAAAAATCCTAGGTTTATATTTTAGGAGCTGTAAGACTAAAACCCCATGGCCGCGCCATTGAAACGGTGAAAAACACGTTATCGCCGATATCTCGCTGAAAAAGCATCGCAGAAGTCTGCAGTTTTTTGTAAAACCTAGATTTGAATTTGTCACAAAATGTAAAAATACACAAAAAAATACTAGGTTTATATTTCAGGGGCTGTTAGACTAAAACCCCATGGCCGCGCCATTGAAACGGTGAAAAACACGTTATCGCCGATATCTCGCTGAAAAAGCATCGCAGAGGTCTGAAGTTTTTTGTAAAACCTAGATATGAATTTGTCAAACAACGTAAAAATACACAAAAAAATCGTAGGTTTATATTTCAGGAGCTGTAAGACTAAAACCCCATGGCCGCGCCATTGAAACGGTGAAAAACACGTTGTCGCCGATATCTCGCTGAAAAAGCATCGCAGAGGTCTGAAGTTTTTTGTAAAACCTAGATATGAATTTGTCAAACAACGTAAAAATACACAAAAAAATCGTAGGTTTATATTTCAGGAGCTGTAAGACTAAAACCCCATGGCCGCGCCATTGAAACGGTGAAAAACACGTTATCGCCGATATCTCGCTGAAAAAGCATCGCAGAGGTCTGAAGTTTTTTGTAAAACCTAGATTTGAATTTGTCAAAATATGTAAAAATACACAAAAAAATCCTAGGTTTATATTTCAGGAGCTGTAAGACCAAAACAATATGGCCGCGCCATTGAAACGGTGAAGAACACGTTATCGCCGATATCTCGCTGAAACAGCATCGCAGAGGTTTGAAGTTTTTTGTAAAACCTAGATGTGAATTTGTCAAAATATATAAAAATACACAAAAATATCCTAGGTTTAAATTTCAGGAGCTGTAGTACGTTATTGCGTAGAAATAAGTTGTAGTTATCTATCGAAGAAAGAAAGTATTAGCGAGACCATTTTTTGTAAACAACACCTATTAATATGTAGAATTACCGATAATAGGCAAAAAGTATATTTTTTTTCATAATATTAAACTTTCAATACGTTTTAAATTTTCCGATAGGGTGACCATGACTTATTGTTTACAGAAAACTGTCCACCTGCAAGTGTTACAAATTATATCTCAATGATTCTAAATTAAATTAAAATGTAACGATAACATATAAAAACATATGTTTATTTCTTTAAAAATCACATAATTTACAGATTATTTAGTAACCCCTCCATACCGTTTATTCCGAACCGAAGGTTATATTTTTTATTTCTTCACTACGGTTACTATAACAAAGTCGACGGAGCCCCGTGCATTATCGTATCACCGAAAACTCAAACAACTTAGAAGTTCTAAGTTTTATTTTATTTGAAAATACGATGCTGCTTCTTATTTATATAATGTCATGGACCGATTTCCTATGCAAGTATTTGTAACGCGGGGTGCCGAAAGCGAAGCAAGTTCGGAGCTCGGTGGCCGTGCTCGAAATATTAATTACGAAGTTGTCCGAGTGCATAAACTGAAATCGGTGTAGGTAACTTTATTTCTTTTGACTAGTTCATATAACACTAGCTGTCCCACGCGGCTTCGCTCCCGTCAACTGGCTTCGTACCTACCCTATCCTACCTACCCTACCCTACACCTACGCTACACCTACCCCACACCTACGCTACACCTACGCTACACCTACCCTACACCTACCCTACACCTACCCCACACCTACCCCACACCTAACCGGAACTCACGCAATTTCTGAACAACCTCTGACAATACATAATTTAGCATAATATGGTCTAATAGATGATGATTAAAAATATTAAAAAACGGTAATTTTAAATTATACTTCACAATGGGATTAACCTCGCTAAGTGCAAAAGCAACAATTTTTATTCATGACCCTCCATTTATAGGTCGAAATCTCAAAAATATTGACGTTTTATACAAGGTACCAAATTTCATTAGTTTTGGTTTGTATGAAATGTCAATTTTTTTGCAAGATTTAGGAAATGTTCCTTAAAGAAAATCTTTGGCCATGAGGTAGTTATATCTTAGTATAATTAAACAATCTGTGATTTGTTATTTTGAAAGAAATTAGTCCCCATATCTTAGTTTAAGTAAACTATCTGTGATTTGCGGTTTTGAAAGAAATTAGTACCCATATCTTAGTTTAAGTAAACAATCTGTGATTTATTTGATTTTAAAGATATAAATATATGTTTTTGCATCATAACGTTTCATCTTAATTTAATTTAGTATCCTTGAGATAATATTTCTAATACTTTCAGGTGGAAAGTTTTCTGTAAACAATAAGTCATGGTCACCCTATTGGAACATTCAAAACGGTTTGTTCTTACAGCTCCTGAAATATAAACCTGGGATTTTTTTGTGTATTTTTACATATTTTGACAAATTCAAATCTAGGTTTTACAAAAAACTTCAGACCTCTGCGATGCTTTTTCAGCGAGATATCGGCGATAACGTGTTTTCACCGTTTCAATGGCGCGGCCATGGGGTTTTAGTCTTACAGCTCCTGAAATATAAACCTACGATTTTTTTGTGTATTTTTACGTTGTTTGACAAATTCATATCTAGGTTTTACAAAAAACTTCAGACCTCTGCGATGCTTTTTCAGCGAGATATCGGCGATAACGTGTTTTTCACCGTTTCAATGGCGCGGCCATGGGGTTTTAGTCTTACAGCTCCTGAAATATAAACCTACGATTTTTTTGTGTATTTTTACGTTGTTTGACAAATTCATATCTAGGTTTTACAAAAAACTTTAGACCTCTGCGATGCTTTTTCAGCGAGATATCGGCGATAACGTGTTTTTCACCGTTTCAATGGCGCGGCCATGGGGTTTTAGTCTTACAGTCCCTGAAATATAAACCTAGTATTTTTTTGTGTATTTTTACATTTTGTGACAAATTCAAATCTAGGTTTTACAAAAAACTGCTGACTTCTGCGATGCTTTTTCAGCGAGATATCCGCGATAACGTGTTTTTCACCGTTTCAATGGCGCGGCCATGGGGTTTTAGTCTTACAGCTCCTAAAATATAAACCTAGGATTTTTTTCTATATTTTTACAAATTTTTTACAAATTCAATCTGTTATTTACCTGAATTTCAGGTCTCTGCAACGCTTAGTTTTAAAGATCTCCGTGGCCGCGCGGTTCGCCGCGTTTCAATGGCGCGGCCACGTTCAAACCCTTAAAACTTTTTAACCATAACTTTGACAAATTTATGGTTTTGGGAATCAACTTTTACAAATTTTTACATAATCTTGGCATAGTTTTTTTTTTTTTAAATCGTCGTGGCCGCGCCATTGAAACGGACACCCAATTTCGAGGTAGCGTAGTTGGTCACAGTTCTAACCTAACCTAACCTATGGATATCTTTGCTAATATTAAACTAATTTAATTAAATTGTGTATATGAAAACATGTATTTAACTACTTGTACTGGTACTATTATACTTATATGTTATACATGTTATGTGAAAATTACTACTGATTATTATGAATAAAAAGAAATCTAAACAAAAAAAATATGACTTTGAATAATAGTGAAGATGGTTATGTTGAGAAAATGTAGGAAAACAAATAAAAGTGTAATAAATGTTTATTGCTACTGACATTATGAAGTTGAATGCTTCGGAATTATGAACATTAGAGACGGAGTAGTTAGGAATTGTGAATGTTAGGATTAAAAATGTTAGAAAGAACATTTTCGGATTTCCAATTATCGGAGTTGAAAATGTAGGTGAACTATGGCGCACCCGGGGGCAGCATTTACATCGTCACGAGTACCTATTTACGTTGTTAAAATTGAAATAATGAACTTAAATATTTAAATAAAGATATAATATTTATCAATGAAGATTTTGATGAGATGATTCTTCCGTTTTCGAATCAACGGCAGTAAAGAAAAACGCGGGATAATTTTAAATTCCGTACTCAAATAACACAAGTAAATCATATTGTAGGTACTACTATTTTTAAATAGTCCGCGGTCCGCCATTTGGTGAACCCTGCAGGTTTAGAGGAAGGATAAAGAAGTTTTGTGAATATTATTTACCAACAACAAATGTTAACTCATCTCCAAAAATATAAACATTACGGCCCAATGGTACGCAAATGTCGGGCAATTCAACGAGGCCAGGTTGAGGAGGTTCCATGCAGTGTGGCGGACGACGCACAGCGCAAAGAAATGTTCGCACGGTGTGTGGCTCTCCCAGGCTACGGTACAACTGATAAGTCGCCTTCAAAGGTATACATTTACCATAACCATTTACCAAATGACCTTAAAACAAAATAATTTAAATATAGTTAGGTCGGTATATTTAGTTCTTTGGTAGTCCAAATCCAAACGGTAAAAAAACTTGGCCAAAATTTTGCCACTTTACCTCTTTGACGACTAGATCCACGTAATACATCCCAATCCATAAATTTCCTAAAAGCACTTGCTAGAATTGTGTCAGGTTTTGTACCTGGCAATTCTCTCTTTGCATATAATCTACAGGCAACTGATATCAGACTATGTAAAAACTGCCAAAAGTATACTTTTTCGAATGGGTTATGCGGGGTCCTTGCGAGCCATTCAGGATTCTTGTGATATATTTTGTCAATCTCGACGAGTGTCAAGCCTCTCTCGTGAATATTACAGTCGTAATACAATTGCCATAGAAACAAGCGAATCAGCACAGGAGTAAACGCTATTTCTTCGGTGTTGCATATGGTCGCATACTTGTAATAAATGTTCAACAAATCGGTCTTATAACACTTCAATGTCTGGCGTAATGAAGACTCCTCAAACCTTATCAAGTCATCGATGTTCTCTGGTCTGTTTACTTCTTCTACAGAAAGCTTGTCTTTTCCATCCAACGGCAATTCTTTTTCTGTTATTTTATTAGTATACAAGTAGTCATTAATCAAGTTGGCTCTAAGTTCAGCTTGTTTATCTATATTTTTTAGTGCTTGATCTATATGATAAATGAGGCCGACAGTGCTGTCGCATATTTCGAATTGACTGGGTTCATTTGCTGCAACTGTTATTTGGCAGTCTTCCTGGGATCTGGTATTGGAACGAGAAGAATTCACTGGTCCTAAATTGTCTTCAGTAAAAAGATTTCTATCTTGAAGAGTTAATCCATTATTTGTGACAAATTTTCCTACGCCATGTTTTTTATTCTTTTTAAACTCTCCCTTATAATGAGAACCTAAGCCGAGTCCCAGAGTAAGTATACCATACCCATTTCGCTGACCCTTCTCCCACATACCACGAAATGCATTTATAGATGGCAGTGCCATGGTGTTATTATAATATGCTTCCCATATGTAAATACCATAACCGGACATGACTCCATTTTGCCACCCACCACGGTAAAACTAAAAGAACAGAAACAATCATATAAACAGAGGCTCATATTTTATACGATACGGACTACTAATACTATCCCAATAAAAAAAATACCCATAGCCGAAAGTCACCGGCAATCCGAATCCATAAGAGATAACCCTTTTCATCAAAACAATGTTTGCTTAAGTACCTACAAGTACTTAGTAAATATTTAATTTACCATACATAATACAGTTGTCCTTAGTAAATATTTTGGTCAAGTGCGAGATGAAAAAAAAAATAGTAAGTATAAGGTGTTTGAACTTTTTTCTGGCATAGTCATTTCGATTTTTCTACAAAGTTACGGTACATAATGCAACTGGAATCTTTGAACACTTGGACAAACGTAAAGCTTTAGCGATTGGTGACTTTGCAAGGCCAATCTAGTTCTTTCTAAAATAAACTTTGCCCCACACTAGGAATTTCTCCTGTATCGTGGGTGCGTTTACAAACATATAAACTCACATACACAAACACCCAGAGCCGGATCAACTATCTGTAGGTCATACAAATATTTGTTCCGTGCGGGAATTGAAACCGCGACACGCAGCGCAGCAGTCAATCGCTCAACCACTGCGCCAACCGTGCGCCCAAAGTTGCCCCAAGTTGGGTATGTTTACCGCATAAGCAAATCATGTGATCATAGAAATAAGATTTCTTTGGATATGATGTTTTTGATATTTCTATGGATGTTATAAAGATTAAATAAATACATGAATACAAAGCCCTTATACATTTTAATGTCTACTCCGTTTAATTAAATATTCGTAGATTATTTCATTGTAAGTAGGTAGGTATCGGAGAAAAACAATCTAGATAGTTGATAACTTTGTAGAATATGAATCAGTCCATTTTTTATAGCATACCTATTAGCTTTTTCCCGCGGTGAATGTTGCAATCGAACTTCACATTTCACAAACTCAGCCGCAGCTGGGCTTGAAGGAAAATTTCATCAAAATTGCTCCAGCCGTTTTGGAGGCCACATCAACCTGATTGCCTAAGTGAATTCGGCAAGGCAAAGGGTTTGACTCCATGAAAGAGTATGACAAATATGCTTTAAATAATTAGGTATTGCCAAAAATTATTGAACTGTTTCGAAGGAGTATTTTCACCAATGAAAGCGCCAAATTCACTCACGGAATTAGGCTGCAGGGAACATACCAATATCTATACGCACATCGATTTTTACAAACTTTATACAGACTTTAAAAAAACAGGGGTAATTATTACCTTGCAGTGTATGTAGTGTGTTCGGGTCAAATCTTGCAACTGAATTTTAAAGCATTATCTGCATTAAACTCTGCTTGCCTCAACCGATTAAGATGAAATTTTCCATATACGTTTGGTTTGGAGGACAATGCACGGCAAAGTCCTCCAAACAAAAAAAAATAAGAAATTATTAGTAAGTATAGATAGGTGTAGATTAGACCAAAAAATATCTTTATGTTCTTTTTTATTGGGTCGACTCTTGTTCCATCACTTCTATCCAGGCATCACCATTGTATGGTCTAATAATTAAAAAAATCAAAAAATCTGGCAGCCAGTTGAGCTTTTGATGAATGAATGGACGAAAATTGCTCGAGATGGTCCTTTATCGGCACGGTCACACCACGGAAAGTATGAGCCGGGTGGAATTGGCTCCTTTTTGCGGAAAAAAAGACACGCCATTCGGAGACTGCCTTCAAGGACAGATTCAGCGTTGGGCGCTTGAAACTGTCCTTGAAGAGAGTCATTAACACACTCTTTCCAGTAGCTAGAGACAGCCTCTCTTCGCACTTGTTGATGAGTTAGCATTGACTGAGAGCAAGCTAGACCGACTTGTAAGACGTATGGGGGCTCATAATACCGCGCCAGGCCCGGATGGGATCTCTGGCCGATCGTGGGTATTGGCTCTGGATTCTCTGGGGGAGCGCCCAAGACGGTTGTTCAACAGCTTCCTCCGTGCGAGCATGTTCTCCTCTGACTGGAAGGAGGCTGGATTGGTCTTGTTTAGGAAAGCAGGCAGGGACTCGGAGTCTCCCTCTGCATACTGTCCCATTTGCCTGTTAAACGAGGTTTCCAAGTTATTCGAAAGAATAATTGCCGGAAGATTCGTTGAGCACCTGTCGCGAGTTGATCACGAGCTTGCTGATTGCCAGTATGGCTTCCGGCAGCAGCGTTCTATCGGAAAGGGTATCTCAGGGTAAGGTGGCGATGGAGTTAAGTTTAGATATTGTCAACGTCTTTAACTCCCTGCCCTGGGCTGCAATAAGGGCGGCACTAGTACATCACAGAGTGCCCCCTTACCTGTAATGCATCGTCGGGGCTTACCTTCGCGACTGGCACTTTCACTACGTGGGTCGGGAACTCGGGATAGTAGCGTACATCGGAAGGGAAATATGTGGGGGGTTTTCACAGGGGTCGGTTTTAGGACCTCTCTTGTGGGATCTCGCATACGATGTGGTCCAACGTATTGACCTCCCCGTTGTCGTTAATATCGTTTGCTACGGTGATCACCGGTGTGGTTTTAGTAAGGTAGAAATCCCACCCTCCCTGGTCTTTCCCCAAAAGTCCAGGCACATTTTGAAGGATTTTCAGTAAAAAAAAAATTTTGGTAGGATAGGTAAGTAAGTAGGTAGCCCGCCGGTGGGTTCAAGTCGAGGAGGGGGGCCTCAGTAGCCGTGGCTTTGATCCCCACGGTGAAACGAAGAGGAACCCGAGGAGGGGCCGCTCGTCAGGAGTTTTTCCGATAAGCCGACGACGTAGTGGCCAACAGGTAGGTTGCAGTGCCGCTTGGGCGACATCGCAATTGAGGCGGTCCGCGATGTGGTAAGGTAGGCATCGCGGCTGAGGGTTGGAGGCCGCGGGGGCGAGGAGTGCCGATATAACGGTGCGCCGCTCGACCTGTCCTCCGCGGTCGTCACCGTCTGATAGCGGATGCGGTGGGGCTGCAGGGGAGGAGGAGTACCGATATAGCGTTGGCCGTCCTCCCTATCCCCTGTGGCCGAAAAGTGATAGGTGGCGGGGCCACTGTCCTGACCCGTCACAGGGAAATAGAGGGAGCCATATACGGGGTCGTCTGGCGCCTATGTGCCGGTTTGGTCTCTGGTGTGGTCACGGCGTACAATGTGTTCTGGTGCGCCGGTGATGGGGGTTTACTCCCCAGAGGAGGGTCCGGTGACGGTTAGCCGCGGCGGGTTCACGGAAGTATGCTAAGTTCCCGCCATAAGCGGCACAGGAGGACACCGTGGAGTTTTAGTGGGTTGGAGTCCCATATAACTGCGCTATCTCCCCGTAGTAGCGCAGTATGCATGAGCATTGCTGCACCCAACAAAAAAAAAACATTTTTCGTTAGGTAGCCAGTTGACGGGAGCTAGGCCGCGGGTATAGCTAGTGTATTATATATTGGTGCATGTCGCATGTAATAACTAGGTAAAAGTGATAGGCATCATAGTACTTACATCATGATTCGGCCATATCATTAATCCTTTACCTTGCCTCTCGTTTCTGTCCCAATCTCCTTTGTATCCACTTAGTTCGCAATATTCTCTAGATCCATATCCATATCTTTCATTCTAAAATAATTATTCAATTAAGTAATCAAAAACGGGATCTGAAATAAAATCAACCAGGCCAGCCTAATTTATTTGGACAAAGAGCTGAACCATACTGAGACGCTAGCCATCATTTTTTCAGCGTGAGAGAGAGGATGAATGCGAAAGTAGTTCCTATCCCTTTTTCACAACGGAATTATGATAGCACTGACACAGTACTCTGTAGTAGATATATCTCATTGGTCCATTTTTTCTATAAACCCAACTTTCCTATAAAGGAATGCAATTTTAGTGCCATTTTAACGGTTGTTATAATTATAAATATTATAATACAATTATTTATCTTTTCAGTTAAAATCCGTTTATAAAATGCTTTCCTCTGATTTTGTATACCCAACATCTCTCAGCTCCTGCTCAATAAATAAAAACGTTAGGCTGGTACCCTCGCTGTCTGCCGTTCCGAGCCATGGCCCTCTTGGCCGAAGGTGAAATACCCACGGTACAGTTTTGGAATGCCTCCTTGTTAATAAACCAAGATAAACCGGTTCACAGCCCATATGAGGGTCAGTCATAACCCTCATATGGGCTGTTGTGATTGTGTCTGATAAGTGGACAACGAACATGTAAGTTACCTATTATAGACCCCAGTTATTTGGTGTATTAAGTTTGGTTTGGTAAATTCGAAGACATTGTGACATCTACCAATCCACACTGGGCCCGCGTGGAGTATTATTGCCCATTCCTTCTCTATGAGTTGAGGCCTGTGTCCCAGCAGTGGGCACATTATATTAAGGCTGATGATGAAGTTCTTCCAATGTAGGTAAGTTTGGTGAAACCATAGATTTTACGGGGTTTTATAATACATACGTAGATCCAGTGGCCGTCATACGAATTCTTAAAGTTTTTAGAATAGTATATGACTCCTTCTCCATGCTTTGTTCCTCGATCCCAGCCACCAGCGTAAGAGCGTTGAGCGCGCGAGTCCACGTACAGACCTTTACCGTGTCGAAGGTTCCCGGCAAATTCGCCATCGTACCACGTGTCATTTTTCCACTGAATTGTACCTTTTCCGTACATTTCATTATGATTAAAGTGTCCCTAAAATTAAAATCGGGCTTAATAAAACCTAGCTACTTAGGTTACTAACTTATTTTAAAATTAAATGTTTAAATCAAAAAACCCGACTGCTTAAGAAGCGAACTAAAAAAGACGCACATACTCGCGAACTGGCTGACTAAAACCAGATGTATTCTCCGACTTCGCTTCATAAGCAATCGGGTATGTTACCTACTTACTTGTATGTTTAAATGTAACTAATTCGAAAAAAAAACCGACTACACGTCGGCGTGAAATATTATTTTTATGTCAAAAACAACTTACAACCTTCCTGCCTAGACATTTTTGTCATGGTCCTTAATTTCAAAATAAAATTAGATTATACTTTATACCTGTATTTAAAGATAATAATATTCTGAAATATTTAAGATTCATTGTAGGGACTAAACATATACGTGATTTTGTGTGGGAGCGGGGGGACGGGTAGTCTTAAATCTCACCACGTATCACCAAGGGGAAGAGGAGGGTTAAAAATGCTAAAAAAACATCACGTAGGTAATTAATGGACGGCCTCTTTAGTGTAGCCATTGACATTCGCAAGGTTAAGACGAATCGATTGACGTAAGAATCATCGAAATCGCCCAACGCATTTGGTCCCTAGAACGCCACATAGGAATAAACATACAACATAGACTGATAGTGATAAACACATTACCTTCCTTCGGCAGTCGGGTAATAATACTTTTTGTATCCAAAAATAATCCGAATTCCAATAAAATATACTGATTGAACAGCAAAATAGAAATGTCAAAATATTATTATTTTAGCAACAATTGCGGGTCCCCTTTTTCTGTCTGCAAGGTCTAGAGGACATGAACACATCTAGATCAAGGAAATAACGGGAGCAGAATCATCCCCTTCAAACCTAATCTATCCGTGTCGGGGACCGGGGTGCCCTAAGCTCCCGAGCTTGCTTCGCTCGCTCTTGTACTAATTTTGTTACTTATATGTGTAAGAATAACGTTTGTACGCTCTAGTTAATTTGCTGTGCTGTCAGTATTTCTGATATAACAAAGTATAATATATGATGCAAATAAATTGATAGGTGTTTTTTTTGATGTGCAATTAATAATATCCTAAATTAAATAATGGACCTATAGGTAAGCCAAGAACCTCACAGCTTACCTACCTATAGTGTAGTTTCGTAGGAAGGGCCTACTTACATACATACATACTGTTGGTTGGGTTAAGGTGAATGCCAATCGAAGGTCTACTTGAAATAATAACCTCTAAAAAGCAAAAATAAACCTCTTACTCGCGTCGGTGAACCGCCAAGCATTACAGTAGTTCATTTTATTTACTTAGCGGTTCCCCAACGCTAGTAAGAGGCTTATTGTTGGTTTTGTTTCGGGGGTTTTTAAATTTTAAATTTAATATTTATTTTATGCTTTTTAAACTTCATATAATTACACACGCTTCAATCGACAATATATCAAACCACGTAATTATGACACGATATCTTGCGAAAAAACCCAGATTTAAAGAGTAAAATGCGGATAACTTTTGAACGGCTAAACGTAATCAAAATCAGTTCATCCGTTTAGGAGCTATGATGCTACAGACAGACACAAATATACACAGATCAGACACAGCAACACACGTCAAACTTATAACTCCCCTCTTTTTTCGTCGGGGTATAAATACTTAGAACATAAAGTTTTTAACTTACTAAGTAGATGGTACCGTCGGCCCATTGAAAACGACCTTCGCCATGCATACATTTTGAAGAAATATGTCCTTCATATATGTTTCCATTTCGGAATCGTATAATAGCCTTTTCATCAGGGCATGACCACCAAATAGTTTGAGTGGAGTCGTTCTGTAAATAATACAAATAAAATTTAAAATACCCCCGACACATTTTATTTCATGCTACATATTTTATCTAGTAGCAGACATGCTTCAATCGACAATCTATTGAACACGTAATTATGACAAGATCTTTGAAAACACCCTGATTCAAACAGTAAAACGCTCATAACTTTGGAACGGCTGAACCGATTTTCATCAAACATAGCTAAGAACACTCTCGATAAATTAAAAAACGAAACGAAATCAAATTCGGATCATCCGTTTAGGAGCTATGATGCCACAAATAGATACACAAAGACAAACACACAGGTACACACATTAAATTTATAACACCCCTCTTTTTCCGCCGAGGATTAAAAACCAGTCTTAATTAAAAAGATACAAAATTGAATGTATAGGAAAACCGTGCAACGAGGAATGCTCTGTGTGGGTATCACGCAGTCAAAAAGAGTAAAAAGAGAAGGATCCAAAATGATACGAACAAACCGCATACCATCTTTTACCCACCTATGAAACCTTTTTTTTAAGTCGCTTTATAAATATAGGTACAGGGTGTAACGGAAAGCTGCGATCATATTTTAAATACTGCTTTTGCTCATGCAAATAAAAACTTTCTACAACAAAGTAAAATTCAATCCACAAAAAATACTCTCTCATACAAATCCCATACCAAAACCCCTGTAAGCGGACAATCTGCCTCCATCGGCTCCGGTCCATAGTTGCCATCACCACCTGCTGCAGCTTATTGCGTAGTGAATTCGGCAAGGCAATGAGTATGAACGATCGACAAGATGAAAGGGCTTAATAGTAGGCGTTTCGACCGCTGAGTTTCTTCCGATCCGGTCGAAAAAGGAATTTCATTATGGATAGTATTTAAACGAGCGAAAAAAAAATCAAATTAAAGGTGTAAAAAATACTGAATATGGCTTACTGAAATACTAAGTGGGCGACAAACAGTGGGCGAATACAAATGTTTAAAACAGCGACTTGAAAATATAAGTTTGTCGACAGGGCTCCTTTTTCTGTCTGCAGGGTCTAAAGTAACCTAACATGAAGGAGATGACGGGAGCTAAGTTCGCTCGCTTTGCTCGCTCACTTCAGCTCTCGTCATCCCCTTCGAACCTAACCTATCCGTGTCGGGGTGCGCTAAGTTCCCGAGCTCGCTTCGCTCGCTCTTGGACACGAATAAACCCGAACTCCCGCACTGCACAGTGATGTCGCCTCGATAGTTGTTCAGCTATTTTCAAAAGAATAATATGCTAAAATAGAAAAAATAGAACCCCAAATACAATTAAAGTATGTAACAATATTATTACCGCAGCTCACAAAAATCTCCTAAAAGGTATTACTCAAACCGGATAAATAGTTACTTACTTAGTATAATAGTCGCCCATTCAGTATATTTTTCCCTCGGTTAATAATTTCCCTTTCATTATTACCTATTAATAGTTTTGAGTGGTGAATCGATGAATCACAGAGACTCCCTGAAAAACGAGTATTTGGCACGAACTATTTTGTGCGCGGGGTTAAAATGCATTTTATATTAACCGACAACACGTGCGGAAGAGATAGATGCTGTGATGAGCAGTAGGAAGCTAGTTCGCGTACGAATACACACTTTTGCAAATTTGTAGCGAAATGGATAATGATTTAGGACGAAACCGAGTGCGCGAAATTTTATAAACAGACCTTTGGCAGTCTAGATATCATGATTAAACTACTACATCTATCTGTTCAATTATGTATTTATTCGCGCCCAAAAATGCGTTAAAATTAGTGTCGAAATGTGGCACTTTCGACGCTCATAACTTTCAAATATTTACTTTTTTGCTTCCATACAGGGCTAGATAATGATGAGACAAATTGATATCACTTTTTATTTTGAACGTACATCGTCAAACAGTGGAATAATCCCTAGACTACGTTTGTATGGAAGAATTTTCGACTAGTGTAACCTTAAGTGCAAGAAATCACCAGGTAAAGATGCTGCTACAGCCGAAATTTTGAAAAACCTAGGTGAACGAGGCACAAGGGTTATCACCGATATCTGTAATACCATCTGGAAAACTGGAAGATAGCCAATGGACTGGACAGAATCGGTGTTTATACCTTTGCTTAAGAAAGGTTCTTCAAAAGACTGTGGAAATTTCAGATCTATAGCGGTAATATCTCATACGACTAAGAGAAGATCTTACTCGTATGAGATATTAACGCTATCCATGCCATTAACAGACGTCTCAACTACTTTTTTTTTTTTTTTTTTTTATCTTATTTAGGCTCGCGCTTGACCACCATCGCACCTGATGGTAAGCGATGATGTGGTCGATGATGGAGCACGCTTGCCTAGAAGTAACCTATTCACTCTTGACTTAAAGACCCCCAGGTTGTAGCTATCGGGAAACACAGACTCCGGCAGGGAATTCCACTCCTTAGCTGTACGCATAATAAAAGTATTTTCAAAACGTTTAGTGCGTATGGGTGGGATGTCCACCATGTACCGATGGCGCATCGCCGTACGTCTGGTAGTCCGATGATGAAATGGGCTGGGCGGAATTAGATTATGCAATTCCATCGCACATTCCCCGAAATGTAATCGATAAAAAACCGACAAGCCGGCAACTCGGCGACGATGTTCAAGGCTCTGGAGCTTTGACTTAACCAATGCCTCATCACCGATGAGCCTCTTGGCCAGCTTTTTTTTTTTTTACGCCGGGAGAACCCGAAGAGCAGGCAGGTTTCGTTAAGGGCAAGGGAACACGGGAGCAAATACTTAACGTCCGCCAAATCATCGAGAAGAGCAGGGAGTTCAACAACCCCGTGATCCTATGCTTCATCGGCTACACAAAAGCCTTTGACTGCGTGCAATGGGATAAACTGTGGAATGTGCTACTCGAGGTGGGAGTTCCTGAGCACCTCGTTGCTTTGATCTAGAGTCTATATATCGGGAACCGTTCTTTCATCAGGATAGGCACTGAATGTTCCAATATGTTCCAAACTAAGTAAAGCGTGAGACAGGGTTGTATTTTGTCGCCCGCACTTTTTAACATAATTATGGAGAATACAAAATTTGGAAGACCATCGAAAATTGGGAGAGGTTTTCCTATAGGTGGAAAGAGATTGTCAAATCTCCGATATGCTGACGACACCGTTCTTCTGGCAACATCCATGGAGGATATGAGTGAGTTGTTCGAAAGACTCGAGTCGAAAAGTGGCAACATCGGTCTCGCAGTAAACGGAGCAAAAACCAAACTAATGATAGTGGATCGAGCCGGAAAGCTTGCAAATGTCACCTGCAACATTCCTGGCATTAGTATTGTCGACCGCTAAATATACCTGGGTTCCCAAATCTGCAACGACGGCAGATGTATCCCCGACATAAAGAGGCGAATCGGGATGGCAAAAGATGCTATGTATGACCCGTTTAAACAACATCTGGAAGAAAAGAGGAATTGGTATCAAAACCAAGATCAGATTGATACGAGCCCTGGTATTCCCTATCTTCCTGTATGGAGTGGAAACGTGGACAATCCTGGCCCAAAAAGGCAAAGGATTGATGCATTCGAGATGTGGTGCTGGAGACGAATGCTAAGAGTACCCTGGACTGCGAGACGCACCATTAATGCATCGATCCAGAGCCAACTCCGAGTAAAACTCGCTTGTCCACCATATGCCAGCAACGCATTCTTACATATTTTGGCCACACAATGCGCAGAGGCGACGAGAATTTGGAAAGACTGATTGTGGTTGGGAACACCGAAGGCAAGAGATCGCGCGGTCGTTCACCAACAAGATGGACCGATCAAGTGAAAAACTCGTCGTCCTCCAATTTCTACACGGTCGTAAGGGACGTGCTGGACAGAAACCGGTGGAGGCAGATCATCCGTTCCAGATGTGACCCTGATGCTGACCATGATCCTCAGACATGAGGGACCGATCAAGAGAGAGAGATTCATCGGTTGTTCATACTCATTGCCTTTTGCCTTGCCGATTTCATTAAGCAATAAGGCTGCTGACCATCGTGTTGGCGACCGGCCTCGTGCTCTCTTTCCTCCGGTATTGCCAACAATGACTAGCTTTTCCGACTGCCATCTCTTCGCAATATGTGGCCGAAATAGGTAATAATGGCCGTAGGTAGATCAAATAAATTGAGATGACATTGTTCACCATCTTATTTGCCTACCTAGAAAAAACAACAGGTTTAAAATACTTACCTCTAGATCGTCAACTCTTGAATGGCTTCTTTTTGTCCCCTTTGAACCTCGTCTTTGTGCTAAAAATAAGTATGATATTACGATATTAGGTTTATTCTTTAAAGTCGTTATATCAAGCTAAAAACTGTTTTGTTTAGAGGAAAAGGCATGTGCATTTTGGACTAAAATCTGAGGCCAGGGTGAATTTGAGACAGGGTTTTTTTCTGGTAGGTTGCTTTCAACCATTCTAGGTAAGCCTGTCTCAATAGTCTAGGTAAGTATCTAGTTATGTAAATAAGAAGGTGACCTACGGGGACTTCTCTTCTTTTTGCCCGTAATTGT
The DNA here is from genome assembly GCA_948252205.1 of Orthosia incerta. NCBI lineage: Eukaryota > Metazoa > Arthropoda > Insecta > Lepidoptera > Noctuidae > Orthosia > Orthosia incerta. The sequence continues at coordinate 21,500,175 of OX411754.1, forward strand.
AATATCGCTAGATATCTTCCCAAATTCTAGGGAAGGATGATGGGAGCCGTCATCTCCTTTAGGTGGCACAATGGTTTCCCATGATTCTACGATGCAATCTAGCATTGAATCGAACATCATTGTAATTAATTCATTTCTAACGGAACCCTTGGGACGCGTTGGTATAGAAGCCATAGAATCAATTGTTAACGGTGGATTCGGATTTGTGTGTCCTTTCGCAGTAGACCAAGATTCATTGTCAAAATCTGGTCCTTTGTTCAAAAGCAGAGAACTGTCACGACGTGTGACTGTTCGCTGTGAATCCACATAAAACATGATGTCTAGATAATCCAAAAACGTAATATTAAATGGCTAAAATAAATAGCAGAATAGTCTCAATGTCACTCAAATTCAACCACTTTCTCTAAACCCACAGAGTACTATAGATAAAATATTACTATTCATATTATTTTAGTCTTTGGTACTATTTAAGACTCAGTCTGACAGGTCTGACACGTATAGAACTTAGATAAAATATTGTTGTTATGACAACGTAAAATATAAGGCAGCAATATTTTTTGTTTGTCTATGTATGAAGATTTTAATGGGCGATTATTAAAGTTTTACCATTTGTCACGGAACCCTAAAAACAATTTAAGTGGTTTCTTTTTTACTGTGCTCACGCTAGGTAGGTAAGGGACACTGGAGGACTTGGTTCTACGGTAGACTTGTATATAAAAATGAAAGCCCCTAAACATCTTCGGTTGATTTAAAAAATCAAGGTTATTGGACGATTTGCCCGAAATCAACTCGCCTGAATCGGGCGAATCGTCCAATAACCCTGATTTTTTAAATCAACCGAAGATGTTTAGGGGCTTTATGTTTTTCATTTGACAAACATTTTTTAACAAATCTTCTGATCATTATAATATAAATTAGGCCTAACGTTAATATATTTTAATTCAAAGCAAATATAAAATAAATTTACGTACGGTATATCAAAATTAAAATTAAAAACCTGTTAGATACGGGTTTTAACTAGGTAACAATAATTGTAACTGTTAACTAACTTTACCTAAACTTGAATCATAATCATTCATCATTTCAGCCGAAGGACGTTCACTGCAGGACAAAGGCCTCCCCCGAGTGTCACCACCTCGATCGGTCCTGCGCGGTGCGCATCCAGCAGATTCCCGCAGCCCTGACAAAGGCATCGCTCCACCTAGAGCAGTGGTTGCCCACTACAGACATTTTCGGTCACATTGTGTGCTGGACGTAGCGTGATCACTGGCCCCGAGAAAAGAAGGGCGTAAACCTTCTGGCCATTGCCGCTGAACGCCCCGATCACACACGAAATAAGGTTCTTGGATGCCTGGCTGCAGCAGCGACGTAAGGTTGCAAATCGACTCGAACGATTCAACAATGTGTTGGCTGTACCCGAGTTACTTCCAGGTTCTGGGTTCCCTTCTTCTGGATCAGCACTCCTGGAGTCCAGGTCCCGAGGTTCAGCTCGACAGGATCGAAAAGGGGTGTCTTCATTGGGGTTGAAGTCGACGAATCAATTGAAACACTAAGTTATTCAGTACACGGCACGATTCTAGGGCTCTCAAAAATTACTGAGACTCGACGATTCTATATAAGAATTACTTCTTATTTACTAAGACAAGTACAAGCGACTAGCTTTGGATGACTACAAATTCTAATTTTGGACCGGGGTAGCTATATACCCTCGGTTCGTGCTGATTATTGAGAGCCCCGCAAATTCTCGCCGAAAATAATTTTTATTATTGTAAAAAACCCTTATCAACATTTGGTAATAGGGTTACCGCACCCCTTCCACGGTGCTATCAATAGCTGGATTTCTTCCCCCTATCTCTGTATCTAATCCATATACCTAATTTCCAGGTATTGATAGCTTCCCTAGACTAATTCTATAAAATATAGGGACAATTTCCTTTATTTTCCGGTTAAAATCTTAATAGCTTCTAACCTAGCCTAAGGATATCTATAGGTTGGGTTGACCTGCTGGTGCCAATAGCAGGCTGACTGTTGACGTCTAGAAAAAGCTTATTTTCGGGATTTTTCTATGGGATATCATCCCTTATGTACTGAATCTATAAAATCCTAAGTAATTTTACCGACTTAAGGATTTTCTACTTAGGCTAACCAGACAATCACCGCCTATTATGGGGATTCTGGTAGCCGATAGACCACACTTTACATTCTTAGTGTTTATATAAGTCTATCCAGGCTATATGCACATAAGGTGCCTCGATAAGTACTAAATCGATAGCTGGTCACTTTCTTTGCGCCCAGCTATCGGAGAAACTATTTACAAAAAACTAATAACTTTGAGACGACACGATAGCGCGTTTATCGGGCTATCGGGAGGTCCCCCAAAATTCCTTATTTTTGGAATTCCCAGGGGTGTATAGTCCCGGGGAATGCCAAAAACGGGCTAAAAATTACATTTCCAGAAACCTATTTTATGGAATTGTACTTAAACTATTTGAGCGATTTTCGCTCCAAAGTGATGACTTGGTAGCTAGTCCAGCAAGCCATCCGAAAGTACTTACACCATAAGTACATCTATTCCCTTCATGGAGTTATTCCACCTGAAGGGTCTACAAATTTCAACTACGTTGTTTACGTTTTTCTTTGCTGTTTATCTCGCTGACTATCCAAGCGATTCTTCCCATCTAGAAACCGCCTGGAAGCCCTTTCGACAAGCTTTCCAATGGTAGTACTTTTACCAGTACACCTATATGTTTTCTAGGTACTTAGGGCACCTAAAACTGTAAGCCTTTGCCGAAACCCAGTTAAACAGCATGTTTATACTATATACCGACTTGATATCTCAAGTAAATGGGCTTTATATCAAAGACTACGCTAACTATGAGGTGTATATAGGTTTCCCCTCTCGGTCTAGGTCCCCTATATACCCTAAAATGACCTAAATCCATATATTTGGTCTTTGAGATATCAAGTCAATATTCACATCTATATAGCGGAAACTATGTGGTTTTCACATAGTTTCATCATTATGTACCGATTTCATGTCTAGTACATAGGATAAGCCCTTAAAAACATGATTTTAATTACTATAATTTTGTATTGACTTTTGTTCCCAAACTGCACGAGTATAAATAAAACGTACCGCCACCTCGTGGCTCATTTGGAACTAAATCTTCGTCGAGTAATGACGTATCGTACGACAGGAATTTACGATTTTCACTATGATAACTCTTATCAGTATGTTTTCTAATGCTTTTACTTTATTAATGGTGAACTATTGAACCCTATAACATACTGACAAATACTAAAAACATTATACTACTACCTTAAAAAATGCAGGTAAAATTTTAGTATAAATATAGACGTGCCTCTAAAAATTATTTTAGTATTAGATGGCGCGCCGGGGTGAGCAGACAAGTCTACACATACATACTTTATTTTTATAAACCATTTAGTATGGTTGGTGACGCTTCGTCGCGAACACATTGACTATCCACTCTGCAAGCAAGCCCACTGCCACTAAAGTTTGACAATCCTTCGGAATATGTCGGTCACCATGGTTCTCTTGCGGATGTCTTCATTTCTAATTCGATCACGCAAGGTAACACCGAGCATAGCCCTCTCCATTGCCCTTTGGGTGACTTGTAAGCCTTAATGAGGCCATTATGTGCGACCACGTCTCGGTGCCATATATCATCACTGGCAAACACACTGGTGATAGACTTTCGTCTTGAGACACGGTGGTAAGTTGGACGAGAAGAAACCGCGCAACTACCCGAATGACGCCCAGCCGAGTCGTAATCGGAATCGAACTACGAGTATCTAAATGGACTGTTTGCCCCAGGTAGACATAATCGTCTACAATTTCGGGTGTAAAGTCTCCGATCTTGATAGAAGTGGGTGTAACATGGGCATTAAACATGACCTTCGTTTTGTCCAAGTACATTTTAAGACCCACTTGAGGTTATAAAGTATTGCACTGAGGTCCTCCACAGTTTCAGCCATGACCACCTATATCGACGGCAAACCAAAGGCGAGTGATGTACTCGCCATCGGAAGCATTGAAGACATCCGGTTAGTCAGTTTCGGAGATATGACGTCTCCCTGTCTCACACCTCACTGCAGAAGGATAGGTTCTGTAGATCACAGAAGGAGAGGTCTGATCCTGAAGTCGGACTGACATGATGGCGTTTTTATCAACACCTCGATGTACCGGTAGGCGATTTGGCACCGTTGGAGAGACTGCAGTACAGCCCAAGTCTAGATCGAATTGAAGGGTTTCTCGTAGTCCATAAACGCTAAGCAGAGTGGCAGGTTATATACTTCGGTCTTCTGTATAACCTGTCGCAGCGTATGTATTTGGTCTACGGTGCTAAAGTCTTTTCGGCTTGTTCTGGAGGCTGGAAATCGTCATCTGCACGCGAGGTGATTCGTGATGACTCTTAAAACAACTTGTAGACATGGCTAAAAAGTGAGATGGGCCTATATTCTTCAGTCGGGCATTGTCGCTCTTCTTAAAGAAGAGTACCACCACACCCCTGCACCATAACTATGGCGTTTTCCCCTCGAGTATGATGGAATACTAGAGCCAATTCCAATGTTTCTTGGGTATATCGAAACCTTTTATATATATTTTTATCGGAATCCATGGTAATCTAAAGGGACAGTAATAGAAAAAAAATATAAAGATAAAATTTTGATCTTAAAAGGATGAAATCTAGGATTTAAAAGGATTAAATCTAGCTCGAAATGTTGTGTTCATCTATTGGTCCTATCTTCATGACGAAAGCTAATATTTGAACATGATGAAAAATGTTAGGTAATTCACTAGATTTTATGAACCAATAAATGAACATACCTGTCCCAATACTGACCTAAAGATCAGAAATCAATTTTTAAAACTACTCCCAAAACATGAATCTTATGGCTTAATTATAAATTACATATTTGAATAAAAATATGAAATTGATGTTTGTCCAGTGAATGAACGGCCGTTCCAATGCTGGGACACCTAATAATTTACTTAAAACTGGCTAAAATAGCAATTAAATCGATTTGAGATATATCTCTCACTCTCCTTTATTCGAATTAATATATTACATACTTAATAACTTATAGTACATACTTCAATTACGGCTACAATGTAATATCAAAAATGTTGCGTCTTACCCGAGTCCTAAATTCTTGCCCGAACAAATAAACAGCCAAACCAACATTGCCAAATTCAAATGCTCGCCATTTTACAATGAACAGAAACTTATGAAATTAATTTTGCCACTATAATAGAAAAAAGAGCTGCGATTACGAAAAAAAAATACTGCGTTGGCTAAAAATGTTTTGTTTTGTCATTCTTATTTTTTTTTATTACTCCGTTTTGTTCATTAACTGGGGTGTGTTCATTCACTGGAGCACTTACCCGTAACATTTTTAGCCAACGCAGTATTTTTTTTTCGTAATCGCAGCTCTTTTTTCTATTATAGTGGCAAAATTAATTTCATAAGTTTCTGTTCATTGTAAAATGGCGAGCATTTGAATTTGGCAATGTTGGTTTGGCTGTTTATTTGTTCGGGCAAGAATTTAGGACTCGGGTAAGACGCAACATTTTTGATATTACATTGTAGCCGTAATTGAAGTATGTACTATAAGTTATTAAGTATGTAATATATTAATTCGAATAAAGGAGAGTGAGAGATATATCTCAAATCGATTTAATTGCTATTTTAGCCAGTTTTAAGTAAATTATTAGGTGTCCCAGCATTGGAACGGCCGTTCATTCACTGGACAAACATCAATTTCATATTTTTATTCAAATATGTAATTTATAATTAAGCCATAAGATTCATGTTTTGGGAGTAGTTTTAAAAATTGATTTCTGATCTTTAGGTCAGTATTGGGACAGGTATGTTCATTTATTGGTTCATAAAATCTAGTGAATTACCTAACATTTTTCATCATGTTCAAATATTAGCTTTCGTCATGAAGATAGGACCAATAGATGAACACAACATTTCGAGCTAGATTTAATCCTTTTAAATCCTAGATTTCATCCTTTTAAGATCAAAATTTTATCTTTATATTTTTTTTCTATTACTGTCCCTTTAGATTACCATGGATTCCGATAAAAATATATATAAAAGGTTTCGATATACCCAAGAAACATTGGAATTGGCTCTAGTATTCCATCATACTCGAGGGGAAAACGCCATAGTTATGGTGCAGGGGTGTGGTGGTACTCTTCTTTAAGAAGAGCGACAATGCCCGACTGAAGAATATAGGCCCATCTCACTTTTTAGCCATGTCTACAAGTTGTTTTAAGAGTCATCACGAATCACCTCGCGTGCAGATGACGATTTCCAGCCTCCAGAACAAGCCGAAAAGACTTTAGCACCGTAGACCAAATACATACGCTGCGACAGGTTATACAGAAGACCGAAGTATATAACCTGCCACTCTGCTTAGCGTTTATGGACTACGAGAAACCATTCAATTCGATCTAGACTTGGGCTGTACTGCAGTCTCTCCAACGGTGCCAAATCGCCTACCGGTACATCGAGGTGTTGATAAAAACGCCATCATGTCAGTCCGACTTCAGGATCAGACCTCTCCTTCTGTGATCTACAGAACCTATCCTTCTGCAGTGAGGTGTGAGACAGGGAGACGTCATATCTCCGAAACTGACTAACCGGATGTCTTCAATGCTTCCGATGGCGAGTACATCACTCGCCTTTGGTTTGCCGTCGATATAGGTGGTCATGGCTGAAACTGTGGAGGACCTCAGTGCAATACTTTATAACCTCAAGTGGGTCTTAAAATGTACTTGGACAAAACGAAGGTCATGTTTAATGCCCATGTTACACCCACTTCTATCAAGATCGGAGACTTTACACCCGAAATTGTAGACGATTATGTCTACCTGGGGCAAACAGTCCATTTAGATACTCGTAGTTCGATTCCGATTACGACTCGGCTGGGCGTCATTCGGGTAGTTGCGCGGTTTCTTCTCGTCCAACTTACCACCGTGTCTCAAGACGAAAGTCTATCACCAGTGTGTTTGCCAGTGATGATATATGGCACCGAGACGTGGTCGCACATAATGGCCTCATTAAGGCTTACAAGTCACCCAAAGGGCAATGTCTATCTTATAGCTGATATCAGATAGCTGCCCCGTTCGCCGGTCTCACGCTTGCAGTGGAGTTTGATGTTCGCGCGTTGTTCATTGCGGGCTGATTAGGCGTTTCAGTTGCGTTACGATTCGTTCGCGAAGCAATGGATGCGGCGTATTGCGATTCTCGCTTTAGCGATTCGTTTATGGAATCTTCGATAATTCTAGATTTCGATAGCAACTCGGAAAAATTACTGACCTCTTCGCGTCGTAATCTTTTACGGATTTTTCGGTGTAATAGGCCGTAAATCATATCAATTTGCACCTTGGTAGACAGGTCGTTTGCTGGTAGGCGTATTAGGAGGGCTAGACTCTTCGCTACGAAGATATCTGTCCGTTCGTCTTCACCCTGCTCATCTCTGAATAACTCCCGATATATTTTGTATTCAGGACGGCGGTCGCCGTACGCGTCACGTAGGTATTGTATTGCATCTTTCCAAGATGTGACCTATGCGCGGATACTCTGCCACCAGGTTGCTGCTTCGCTGATAAGTAGCATAGACATGCCACGAATAGCAACATCATCGCAGATGTTCGTGCACTCTTTGAAAGCTTCAATGACATCGATGAACGCTTCAACGTTTTCCTTCGCCGCTCCGGAGAATCTGGACGAGCATCGTGAGAAATTGCCGGTGTTCTCTGCCGCACTCGGCACTGGCGCCGGTGACTGAGCGGTCAGAGGGGACGTTAATGTCGACAGGCGCTCTAACATACGCTCACAGATATCCGCATTCGATTGCTGAATCGTTGCTAACAGAGCGCTAAAGTTATCGCGGGAAAGTGTGACGCTATCGTTGAGTTCATCGTCATGCGAACCACTGAGGGATTACCTACTCCGTGTCTTCGGCATTGTTACACGATCACAATTATGTTCACAGCACAGTTGTACACACACAAAATATTTTCACTACAGTTTTTTCTTCACAGGAACTGTGGCATTCGGCCTACAGTTGGGACGCCATATTTCGTAACTGTGTTCATATAGGTTCACGTGGAATTGAGGAATAAAATACTTTAGTAGTAGTTTACGTATAATCACGGTAAAGGTCCACTTAGATTGTAGATTATTACATTGGTACGGAACTATTTCTATACAACAACCGATTCAGAAAACGCGCGGCGGTTTTGGAGCTCGGGCGCGCGTGCCGGTTCGAAACGAGTCCCTGCGTGTACTACTCTCGCGACGGACGTTGATCGGCGCGCGAGCGTTTCGGTTGAGTTATCCCTCTCCCTCTCTTATGCCCTGAGTGCATAGTCATTAAAGCGAGAGGGAACGCATGCGCGGCGGCGTCCGGAAGTGCGTGGGCTTGTATTATTTCCGACAAGTTACCATAAAACTAGTAACACCGAGAGAAGTCGCACAAGAAATAAAATACAATATAAGCAAACGAAAATCACCAGGGTACGATTTAACAACAGGAGAAGTACTTCATAACCTACCAAGAAAAGGTCTGGTTAAATTAACGACCCTTTATCAATACCGCACTAAGGCTTAAATATGTACCAGACTTATGGAAGGTGGCTGAAGTAATAATGATAGCTAAGCCAGGTAAACCGGCTCACGAAACATAATCATATAGGCCTATTTCCCTGCTACCAATAATGTCCAAGCTATTTGAAAATCTGTTACTCAGACGACTTAAACCTATAAAAGATAACAAGAACATAATACCAGAGCACCAATTTGGTTTTCGAGAAAAACACTCTACTATTGATCAAGTGCATAGGATCACAAACATAATAGAAAACGGCCTTGAAGACAAGAAAGTATGTTCTACTGTATTCCTAGACGTGGCGCAAGCGTTTGATAAAATATGGCATGAAGGCCTTATACATAAATTGAAGAGCCTGTTACCGAAGCAATTTGCAGATATATTAGAGTCCTATGTTCTAAACAGAGTCTTTAGAATAAGATAAGAAGATGCCTACTCAGAACTGAAACAAATAAAAGCTGGCGTACCGCAAGGAAGTGTGTTAGGTCCGGTCCTGTACCTACTATACACTTGTGATATTCCTGAATTAGAGCAAAACACGATTGAGACCTTTGCTGATGATACAGCCATAATGGCTGTAGGAAACAGCCACGTAAAAACAGTACAAAAGGTACAAATGGCTATTAATCAAGTTTATAACTGGACTAAAAAATGGAGGATTAAACTAAATGAATCCAAATCTGTTCACATAGATTTTACTAACAAAAAACATCAGTATTCTCCAGTTTATACTAATAACTAGCTGTGCCCGCGGCTTCGCTCCCGTCACGTCATCTGTCTGCCAACCCTACCCTACTTACCTACCTACCATTTTTTTTTCTATAGTCATCATTCTTTCGCGGTAAATTTTAACATCGCCATTCAGAACATGACTTCAAATGCACAACGCCGTCTATCGAATATCGAGTTCAACTGTCCGAGTATCTGAATTGGGTATGTTGTGATCATTTTACTTCATGAACACTTTAAATTCATCTAACTTTTGATAGAGTGAACCGATTGCGATGAAACAAAAACTAAGTAATTCTTCAAGTTACGCACAATTTTTATGTATAAATGTTATTTACATTGGTTTCGTACATTTCACGTGATGCGTGCACAAATAAACAGACAAAAATTCCAAAAATGCCGGAAATAGGTTCTGTTGGTTATCCTTTAACACTCTGACTATTTTTTGTGTATGTACAAAAATTACTTTTCTACAGATTTATTATATGTATTGATAAACAAGTCCCATACGAGAATACAGCCAAATATCTCGATATGGCCCTTGACGCAAAGTTACGCTGGAAAGCCCACGTCATGAAGAAAAAGAAGAACTCGACTTCCGATATAAAATAATGTATTGGCTGCTTTGAAGAAACTCCATGCTTTCCGTGCAAAACAATTTTTTGCTATACAAACAAGTCCTGTTGCCAGTTTGGGCTTAGGGTATAAAGCTATGGGGCTGCACCAAACAGAGCAATATATTAATTATACAACAATTCCAGAACAAAGTACTAAGTGCAATTGTAAATGCACCTTGGTACATACGAAATGATGACCTCCATCGGGACCTAAAAGTTGAGTTCATCGAAAAAGTGATCCAGAAATTTGCAGTAGCTCACGAAAAAAGACTTCATCAGCATATGAACGTCGAGTCAATCCAGTTTCTCGACCACACAAACATAGTGAGAAGACTAATAATTTAATAAATTTTAGTTCTAAAAACTAAAAAACACGCTTTAATGGTAAGGATAATGGGACAAACTGTTTAAATTATTGCATTGTCATCGGTCCTTGATAAGTGTGCAAAGTTTCAAATCAATCCAACGTTTTTAAGTGGGTGAAAATCACGTTCAAAGATTCCGTTACATTGATACATTGTTACATTGATACATAGATACATAGATACATACATACCAAGCTAATAAAAGCGTGTTAAAAAGAACCAAATCGTTCGAGTTAGTGTTTAGTTTTAGTGAATGTGAATAGTGTAACGTAGAAAAGTGCTACCAAACATAAGAACGAAGTGTATTCGCCTTAATAGAGACAATATGAAAAGTGCTGTTGGACACATTCTTAGTAAAGACAATGTAATAGTTTAGGTTATAATTAAATTACCTATTAGTCCATTTATAAGGCTAGATTGTAATAAGATTAGGGTCCATCCTTTTGATGAACCCTATTAATGGAAAAAAAAACGAAGTATTTTGTCGGTTTGGGGTACCCTTGGAAATGCACAGTGATCAAGGCCGGAACTTCTAGACAGAAGTATTGAAGGAGACGTGTCGTGTGATGTGTGCTCACAAAACCAGAACTACTGCTTATCATCCGCAACGATTCAACAAATCGCTGGAGAGGTATCTGGCAAAGATTGTGGAAAGCAGACAGAAGGATTGGGATAAACACATTCAACCATTTCTCCTGGCATATCGCAGTGCTGTTCATGAAACCACACCAGCTTTTGCTAATTTCGGAGGAGAACTACGATTACCTGCCTATCTAATCACCGGCATCCCACCTGACTCCACGCAGAGTAACAGATTATGCGAATGAACTACGGAACAGGATGAATGATGTATATGAAGCACATCAGACAGACAGGTCAGCAGATGTCTGCGAGGATGAATACTAACTACGATCGGAAGGCGAATAATAAGGGCTTCGATGAAGGATCTCGCAGCAAATGCAAATCACCTAAATTGCAAGCAAAATGGGTTGGACCATATCGCGTACCTAGTTACCAAGATTAATGACGTCACCTACCGAATTCAAAAAGGACCCCGAGGTGCAACAAAGGTCGTTCATGTGGATAGGTTGGCCCTCAGCGTGGTCGCTTAGGTTTAGCTTTTTGTGCCTGGCTGGAGGCTATAGTTTAGTCTCCACAGGATTGCCCGGTTAAGCAGTAGCCAATCACTTGGATTGACCTGCGAGACGCCACATCGTCGTGAGTCAGTTTCGATTGAGAAGCGATACGATTGCGATCAAAGTGAAAATAGTGCGAAGTAATAGAATTGTTTAAGAAGTGTTTTTGTAATAAAGTGTGATTAATTAAAGTCTGCTGTTTAGATTATTTATCCCTGGACCCCAGCTCGTAACATTATTATTACGAACACTGCGTGTCATTTTGCACCCAGAATACCGACTGACATTCGGGCACGTACAGGTACCTACCTTGATGGTAGTAGGGATCTAGGTTCAAAGAATAGTTTAAAACAAGTCTACATTTCGAATTGTTTTAATTTAAAGAGAAATTTTATTTTGTTTTTAAGCTTGCGTTTGGGTCTGTCACGATGATAATGTAGTCCACCAAGTTCGCTCTCCTTCATCGCAGGGGAACGTGTAAACTTCTTACGAAACATTGAATGACCTGAAAGATACAAGCATAACAGTTAGGTATCTACACTAATACATAGGTACCACAGCTATAATAGTGTCCACCATGGTTTTAGTGAAACTATCTACTAAAATCTTCGATCTATATATATGACTTCAGGATCGAAGACTAAAATGGTGGACCGTAGATAGGGACACGACTCTGGTTTAATTTCGCCATCTTTAAATATATTTTTTTGGTTTCGCAGTTGGTAGTGAGTGATTATGTAGGTACTGGTACCTTCCTCATAAGTAAATATTGATCCTCTGAAATCTCGATACCCTCAAGGCATCTAGAGGCTAAACTACTTGACATTATCAAAATGCTTATACTGACCCCAGTCCCTGAACGGTCTCCATAGTCGCCATATGCTCGCTTCTTGATCAAGGTCATTGTCATCTGTTATCCACTCGTTGGAATCCGAATCTTGTGTTTCGTTTGATATACCTTTTGTCACCAGCTTTTGTGTCGAGTTCTCGTGCGCGCAGCACAAACTGAGAATGCACAATACTGCACAGGAAACCGATATCTTAAATGGAAGAAGATAAAGTTTAAACAACAAATGATGCAATACTGCTAATCTTCCAGAATAGGTGCTGTTTTGCACCTGATATTAGCTCTTAAGACGTTGATTAGGGAGCGTTAGAGATTTTCAATACAACTCTTTCTGAGGGCTGGTTTCTTAATTTATTCATAAAAACGTGCCAAACCCTACTTTAGAGCCAATCAGGCTTAAGTAGAGTTTGACATCTTATTCACTTTGCCGTTCGAAGGCCAGAACACAGCATTAAGTATCCATTGTCATTAATCGCATGGGGGCGGAGCGCAAATCCGCTTGAAATCTGTATGTGAGAAGAATACTTAAGGCATAAGATGACATCGCCCAGCTATTCCATTCCCATCCCATGGTAACAACTAATAAGAAGACTCACCGACGGAAAGTAAGCATCTACTAGGTAACTAGGGATACACTATCGAAACGGATTTAAAAATTTGCAGAGCTTTTATTATGCACTACCTAAGTAAAAAGGGACTGGTATCTTTAGAATATATTAGCAAGTGCAAAAACCAAAACCACATTCAATGCTGGGCTAGTTTCCTATCAGACACATAAAATAAACACTGAAATTTTTGCCAAGTTAGCAGATTTTAGGGTCACTTAGTAACACAACAACATTTACCTTAACACTCATTTTAACTCGAAATACAATAGTGATCTACGTGATTAAAGTACGAGTACTATTTTAATTCTAAACGTGAATGAATAAAACATGTACTTATATCTATTGGTTATTTCAACTTCACCAATGTGGAGCGGACGAGGTTTCATGTTAGGACACACGATAACGTAAAAAGCAATTTCAGTGATCCAAATAATCATTGTGTAAACCAGTTACGGAGTATTTATTATTTTAAAAGAGGTGTAGAACGCTGCAGTTCCTTAGCTATTAATTGTTATTTATAAAGATATTATAGTAGTAATTAGCGAAGATTCGTCGAATTGCAAACTGAAGTTGCACTCATGCTGTGTATTTATTTGATGGATAAGTAAGGATGAGGCTAGACCAGTTGAATATTGTGTTTAATTTTTACCCGCCTGCGCGACGTAAAGGAGAGTAATGTTTTATCAGTGTTTATGTATGTATGTACGTTTGTTCCTATGTGACGTTCTAGAGACCGAACGCGCAGGCCTTGATGATTCTTGCGTCTCGATTCTCATAACCTTGCGAGTGTCACAGGCTACATTAAAATATATAAAAGAAAATGGTGGCTTTTTAGGGATTGCAATCCGGCTTCTTCGAAAGATTTTCGGACTTCGGATTTTCTTGACATTTTTAAATCCGGCTTTTAAGACTCAAATCCTGTTTTTCCGGATTTACTTCAAAACAAATTGTTACGGATAATATTTGTACTTATGGACAAATTTTCATTTTAAGTAATCGGTAGATCGATACCTATTAACTATTCTAATTCGCAAATCCGAATAATATTTGAATTGGTAGACTTAGGTTTTATTTTTATCCTATAGATCCAGTTGGGATGACCGAAAGAGCTTTTTCTACTGCTGGCATGTTCTGTAATAAAATAAGACCGCGCCTTAACAATGAGACACTACGCGATCATGTGAGAAGCGCTTGCCGTCTCCCCGGGATTCCTCAGCAACATTGTTCTTGCTACACATAAACGATCTGTTAAAACCTTTGGGTATGTGGACGACAGCACTGTTGCTGAGAGATTCGAATACGACACGCACGCTACTGGGCCTCAGATCCGGTGTCTCGGCGAGGCAATGGTTGGGCGCTTGAATCTGTCCAGTCTCCGAATGGGTCGATGCCAATCTGATCAGGTTCAATGGTGCTGTTCAAAGCTGACCTAGGCGTCTCTTTTTCCGCTAAAAGGAGCCAGTTCCACCCGGCTCCTTCTTTCCGAGGTGTGACCGTGCCGATAACGGACCGACTTGAGCTTCTTGGCGTTACGTTGAATCGACCCTCAATTTTAGTCCATTCATTGAGGCAAAAGCTCAGTTGGCTGCCAAAAAGTTGGGGATCCTTGCGAAGGTAAGACGGTACTTCACCCCAGAACAGTTGCTCAATTTGTATCAAGTGCAAGTTAGATCATGCATGGAGTTCTGCTCTCATCTCTGGGACGCATCTGCCAATTACCAGCTGGATGCACTTGAGTCGATCGAAAAACAGGCCAAGAGGCTAATCAGCGATAAGATACTGGTCGAGTCTAGGCTCCAGAGCCTTGTACATCGGCGTACCTACCCGAACTAGGCCTATCACTTAAGACGACGACTAACGCCAACGACCTTGAGGGAACAAAACGCGCACTCATTTCACACCCGCGCGACCCAAAATTTATTAGTTTTTTGTACTTTCCATTATTCTATTACTTAAAAAAAAGCCTGTAGATAATTAAATTGTCTTTGAGATGTTGTCTAGTTCCATTAAAATACGCACAGCGGTTTTGGTGCGATTGTCGTGTTTTTGTCCGTTTTAGACATTTTATTTTTATTTTTTTATTGATAGGCTCGCGTTTGACCACTATCTCGCCTGATGGTAAGCGATGATGTGGTCGACGGTGAAGCACGCTTGCCTAGAAGTAACCTATTCACTCTTGATTTGAAGACCCCAAGGTTGTAGCTATCAGGAAACAAAGACTCCGGCAGGGAATTCCACTCCTTAGCTGTGCGAGTAACATAACGTGCATGTAACATAACTTTACAAATTAATTACACTATGTTATAACTACGAATAAAACTCAAAATTTTCTTAGATTTAATTATTAAGAAAATGGTCTAATGTAATAATTATCTAATTTATCTAATCTAATCTAATCCCAATCCGTCTTCGCAGAATCACTCGGATTTTATGTCTCCTCTTCAACATCTTACACAACCCGTCTTATCCTTCCTACCTGCGTGAGCGATTTTCTTACGCCCGCCCTAGAGATACATTATGCAGGTCACATCTTAGATCCCTCCTTAAATCCCATCCTCATAAAACCAGCTATTATTTCTATTCCTTTCTGTCCATGCTGTAAGATTGTGGAACTCACTTCCGCCTAGCATCAGAGATCTCGACACTAGGTATATCGCTTTTTAAAAAACGATTAAAAGAGCATTATCTTTCCTCTCAAATCTGATTTTTATAAGCATATTTATATATATTTAGTATACATTTATTTACTATATATTTTAGAGTTATGTATTTATTTAAGTATGTTGTATCACCACTGTGTATGTTTATATATATTTATATGTTTTTATATCTTAGGTTAGTCGTTCACTTTTCTTCTCTTCCTGTTCTCACACACTATTTGTCTACATTTCTTCTCCATTTCTCCTTTTCGCGGGTCTGCTGGTAGAAATTTCTCAAGAAATAAACAGTACCTTTGTACTCCATTGTCATGATGTGTTTTCTGTATGTATTTTCTGTGTGTACATTAATAATAAAATAAAATAAATAAATTTTTCCAAAAAAAATACGACCAGCCGTTACCCAAGGGAATCGGCGCCTTAAGTGTGTAGAACAGCGTTTATGACGCTCGTTTGAGCGTGTCGTTCAGTGACACGCGGCATATCAAGCGTGTCCTGCGTGCGACGCTCACCACACCACCTGGCTGTGATTTTTATAAAATAGGTTTTACCGAACGTTTAATTTGTATAAAGCCAGGGAAAATAATCTATAAGCAGGACATACTGGGCCTATTGCACGACATTCATTTAATTTATTTACTTCTTTATATCCATTAGGTATTAATGATTCTCCAAGTCTTAGCAATCATTTGTCCCCATTTAGGCAATGTGAATGACGCCTCAAAAATAAAATCGTTTCAAATAATAGAGAGACTTTGGGTTTTAAGGTTTTATTAAAACAAACATTAGATTTCACACATTAAAAATTAAAAATAACATAACACTTATATATAAATACAATGAATTGCGATAGATTGTGTTTCAGACGTACCCTTTCGGGTATGAACTGGGACAGCTCTCGTACTATATACGCCTCTGCCGACCCGTTCACTCCCAGACCACGATGAACAAAACACTTCTAGACAATATAAGCAAATATAATCTAAACCTACTATAAGTAAATAGAGAAGAAACTTAAACATCATAAGTACGGGAGCTGTCCTAGTTCATATCCGAAAGTGTACGCCCGAACAAATAGGTAGGTCTAACCTACGTGTCTACTGACTGAACCAGGTTACAATAGGTATCTAACATTTTTTGCCTTTGCAGCACTTTCTCTTTTACCCAAGTATACCGAAAATAAATTACTTTCACGACACAATTATAATTTACTTACATTTTAGCTTATTTG
This sequence comes from Orthosia incerta, assembly GCA_948252205.1. Lineage (NCBI taxonomy): Eukaryota > Metazoa > Arthropoda > Insecta > Lepidoptera > Noctuidae > Orthosia > Orthosia incerta. The sequence continues at coordinate 21,517,014 of OX411754.1, forward strand.
CATAGATAAATACATGTGTTCATAAATATCACAGTTGCATCATTTGGCTATAATTACATTAATCTCACATATACTATATCTAGCTAAGTTGGCAAGATGTAGATTGCGATGTACAGTGCTAGTTATGATGATGTGATGCTGCCAGTCGCGGTCGCGCCCGAACGAGATAGCCGACCCTTCTTTTAGATTCAGCAACCAGCTCTTGATTGGCTGTCCATCATCACAAATTGTGTCAGAAGTCTAGTGATATAGTAGATTATGATAGAAGCTAGCCACTGGGGTCTACTCCCTAAGAACGAAGTCCGTAGTTTCGGCCTTCGTTACGGCCGTTTCCTACTCCGTATCACCTACGGCCAGATGATTCGTTTGTGGCCTGAACTACTAATGACTGACAACACAATTTGACAGTTGTACCACCTACTTACTCCCGATGTGTTTCTACCCGTCCGAAAAATTTAACTTGACTCTTGTTTATTCACGCCGAAGTTTCGGAATACTTTCAGACGGACCCGCAACTTCGTTGACAGAGATAGGGAGTAGAAATTGGACGATATTGGACATAGTTTATAGTAATCTGTGGCCAGTAGTGACATTGAATAGATGGTGCTGGCCACCGGTATAACCGCAGAAGGACTAGGAAATAAATATTCCTATCGTCTCTAAAAGCGGCGGGGTAGGACCCACTTTTCGCTCGGGCGTCTATTCCGCCTCGGCAGCAATGACACATATTGTCCACCTGTATCAAATGTAGTATAAACTTAGAGCTCTCCTAAAAATAACTTGATGAGTACCTATGCAGGATAAAATTTAATAAATTAGTGAAACTTCATAGACGCTATTCGTGTCGATATCATTTCATGATAAAACAAATAAAGCTACTTAAAATACATATTGCCATTATGGGTTTGGATTTTTAATCCCTGCCTAAAAATTGATATCTGCCACGCGTTTTACACTGTATATGAGCTTAGGAATTGTTCTTGAAATATTATGAGCTAAGTGGGGCTTTGTTATTTTTTAATTAATTAATAAATTAATGCTTGAGCATTACAATTGTATGACAAGTCAGATAGGGACGAATTAGTATCTATAAGTATAAGTTTATTTAGTTTTTGAAAATATCAATTTCTATTCAATCTAGACTACCAAACTATACAAGCAGATTTACATAATTTACAATTTATCCTGTATTTAATCCTCCTTCTTAATCTAATTTTCCTACTTATAAATATAACAAAAATAATAGGCAAGTAACGATTATTTACTATGACATTTAACCTATTTATTTTTAAGGCCTAGTTTAGTTTTGTGTCGATGTTACATTGAGTGCAATCTTATTAACATCTATTTACCCAATAAACTAGTGTGGCTGCAATATCAGATTCTCGCCACGGCTTCCTTGGTTAGCACTTGTGTTTAGAAATTATTTAGCTGATTTTGACTTATTGTGGAGGAGGAGTGGTGGTGGCCCAGTGGTATCGGCCGCGACTTACAAGTTGTAGGTCGTGGGTTCGAGCCCAGGAAGGCGCTTTACTTTGTGTAAATTATTTCATCACCACTGCTCTCAAAACGGTGAAGGAAAACATCGTGAGGAAACCGGCATGTACTAGAACCAAAAATTCGAAGACATGTGACATCCACCAACCCGCACTGGGCCCGCGTGGTGGATTACGGCCCATTCCCTCTCACAGAGAGGAGGCCTGTGTCCCAGCAGTGGGAACATTAATAGGCTGATGATGTGATGTGACTTATTGTATAGTGTGTTGCCCTTGTGTTCATAACCAGTCCCGTACCAACCCAACAAGTGTTCAACTGTATCAAAAAGAATTGTGTCTAAAGTTCCTGTTATTTTAATTAATAACAATATACACAATTTACCAATTTACTTTAGTCATTGTATGCTAGTATTATATTATCTGTGGTCATTGGAAGAATAGTCGACATCGACTTTGCTTGCCATATATGAATTTGGAACAGAATAGAATTATTAATTACATCTATTGTGGTATCGAAAAAGGTGTTTCTAACCCCCGACGTATGATGTGTTACAAGTTTGACGTGTGTTGAAGTGTGTCTGTCTGTGGCATCATATCTTCAAAATCGGTTCATCCGTGTATGAGCTTAAACAGATAAACCGATTTTGATTTAGAATTTTTTGTTTGAAAAGTCACTTTATCGAGGGTGTACTTAGCTATGTTTGATGACAATCGGTTCAGCAGTTCAAAAGGTACATGTACTTTCCTCTTTGAATCGAGGTTTTTCACAAGATATCGTATAGATTAGATGGTCGATAGAAGCGTGTCTACTAATAGGTATTTGTTTTAAAAGAATAAAAATAAAAAAAGCCTCCGACTCAAAAACCTCTAAAATGTTAAAAATTAGAGTTGTACTCGCGTCGAGGGACCACACATAAGTAAATAAAATAACCAAAATGATAAATGCTTAACATCGGTGGTCCCCCGAAGCTAGTACGTAGCTTATTTTGAGCCGAGGGCTTTTAAATTAAATTTTTATACTTATATTTAACGACGAGGCTGTTTTCAGGTACGTAAGTACTGTCCACGGACGCGTATCTTCATAGACGCGTATTCGTCATTGTACGCTTGGTGAGTTACATGCATAATCTATGTAACTCTAAGAACGGAGCGTTAACGTCGCGTTCGCGTCGCTGCATGCAGGCTTCATGACGCCTCGATGAAGTCGGGGCGAACTTACATCGCATGACCGCACGTGTAATTTTTTCGGAATTTGTTGAAATGATTGAAAACGCTGTTTTGACCCCATCAATCGGCCAATCATATGCGAGATGAAAGACGCGATGTGGATTTCCGTTTGCCTTGCCGAATCCACTTACGCAATTAGACTACTGGTGGACAGAATTCATTACGCTGGGCTTCACAAGCTGCACGGCGTATTTTGAAGCGTCTATAAAGCTACGCGTCCGTGGACGGACTTGTGGCGACAATGCGTGTCGCGGGTTCGATTCCCGCACGAAACAAATATTTGTATGGCTTACAGATAATTGCACCGCATCTGGGTGTTTGTGTACGTGAGTTTAAATGTTTGTGAAACTTATAATACAGGAAAAATTTCTAGCGTAGGCCAACGTTTAGTTTTTTTATTAAGACTTTGCTATTGTAAGAGTTGTTGAAGGGTAGAAGTTAAAAGAAGCCCAGTAAATATTTTACTTGCCAGTTTGTTATGTACTTAGTTGCAGCACTTTCCCTGTTTCACCAACGCTGTTGCTTGACATTAAGATAATTTTATACTATGCAATACCTATAAAACCGCTACTACTATAAGATTTATAACAAATCACATTATAAGTTACAACAACGTTTAGAACGTCCCCTTTAACTTATCTTTCGACACTTTACATCCAAGCATTGGCTCGAAGGTTGTCGACGATGGTGGCGCGTCGTCTGTGCCCCACGCGGATACATGGCTCGAAGGCCAGGCGGCGCCAAGGTCACGAGTCGTGTAGCAGGCGCTGGTAGTGCGGGAACACCTCGTACGGCGGCACGTGCAAACCGAACTCCAACGCCACAAGGACGGCGAACTCGAAACGCATCAAGTCTTTTCTATTCACTCTAAACGTGGTCTCAATGCGCTGTAAGAGGAAACATAACTAAGTATACAAGGAAAATATTTTTTTCCACTACCTTGACTTATTTAACACATTGCCTAAGAAATTCGTTTCCAAATATGAACATTTAGACACAAGAATATAAAATAAAAAAAATAAAAAAACCCGACTGCTTAAAAAGCGAACTAAAAAACGTAAACTGTCGGGTTTTATTTTATTTTTAGAATTATCTTTTTTTATTTATAACTTTTCAGTTAACATTTTTTTTCGAATTAGGTACATTTAAACATATAAGTGTTCTATATTTTTTAAATCACCTCTTGAAACCCTTTATTTTGATACTCCCCACACGATGGGTTTGGAATAAAAAAAATTGGGACCCACAATATAGCCGCCTATATTCTATTTTCCAATTTTAATGTAGCCAGTGACACTCGCTAGGTTAAGAAAAATCGATTGACGTAATAATCATCAAAATTGGCCAACGCATTTGGTCTCTGGAATGCCACATAGGAACATACATACATACATAGACTGATAAACACATTACCCTCCTTCGGCAGTCGGATAAAAAAAACAAAATTACTTAACACAGTTACGAAATGACTTTTGTATGGAGTTTTGATATCATTGTGTAACTGGCAGAATGATACTGAACCTGTTACCTCTCGAAAAAGTGTGTGTATAAAGTCTGTGGTTTTTAGTCTGAACGTTTCTGATAAATTGCTGTTGGAACTTATTTGCATTTTATTAATACGTAAGCTCATCAGGTAGTGGAAAAAGAATCGTTCGTGTCTAAAGGCTTTATTTTAACACTCGCATTGAGTTAAAATCTTTACTTTTTATGCTCGACATGAAATGTACTATTCTTTTTTTCTGCTTTGGGATAATTTTTATTTTATTTTTCTTAATACTACTTTACAATGGCAATGTAGCAGCAATTTCAATTTGGGCAAAGAGATTAGCGTCTGTAGCCGAACTAGGCATAGCCTGTTTTTCGGCTGTCAGCACCATTCCCATCGCGTTTTTACAATACAAGAATAAGTGCCCAGCAATGGTAGCATAATACAATTAAGTAAATAGTCCAGAAAAATAGTTGATAAGTAACACACCGTGACACTTTGGATAAGTATTTTGTAAGTACATAACTTCAATTTATTATTAAAAGGTTTTAGTGTGTAGGTGTGAGTATGTGTATTCGTATGTATTTATTATTAAAAGGATTTAGTGTGTAGGTGTGAGTATGTGTATTCGTATGTGTGTGTGTGTGTATGGTGAATGTTTGCGTGTCAAAAACATCGTCTTACTTCTATGAGCGCCTTTAATGTTTCTCCTTTCACGTCGTTGAGCTTGGCAGACAACATTAAACAAGCGCCCGCACACAGCTTCCTATTATCTTTATTGATCAGATTTACCAGTATCAGCTTCTCAAAATAAACATAGGCCTGTGCAACTGACAATAAATCAACTCCTCCACTGTCATGTTTGGCAATCTTCCGCATTTCTTTCTTGATGCTGCAAAAACAAGTTACATTTCAAATCCAAAATGAATCTTAAATAAATTGTAGTTCTAAAAACTAAAACACGCTTTAATGGTAAATTGAACTAAAAAGTCGCTAATCCTGAAGATCTTGGACAGGCATTTGAGACAAACAATTTAAACGCGCACGGTAGAATCAACTTTTATTACTTTCAAATTTTAATTTTTGTTTGTCTTTCAAAAGTACTTTGACTAAATTATTGCATTGTCATCGGTCCTTGATAGGTGTGCAAAGTTTCAAATCAATCCGACGTTTTGAAGTGGGTGAAAATCACGTTCAAAGATTCCGTTACATTGATACATTGTTACATAGATACATACCAAGCTAATAAAAGCGTGTTAATAAGATATTAATCAAAATTTACCTTCTTAATTTGCTGAGAGTAAGCTTGATGTGTGGGAATTTCTCCCTAAACTTGTCATTCAATTCTTTTTTGAGATCTTGCGGTCGGACGTAGTCAATGATAGACGTCATGTAAGATGTGAATGTTAGAAGTGTTCTGTGCTTCCCAGCAATCAGCTCCGGGTCGTCTAAGACATTAGGACAGTATTGAACCTGTAACAAAATATATAATTTATACGAAATATATAATATAACATTCTTTATCATTTATGTGTACTTTACTAAACATATCAAGGGCATAGCCTTGCCTATGCATGAGGTTCTCATAAACTAAAATTCAGAATAGCTAAGGGCTCGTTTCCGGAGACGCGGGGCGTCGTCACGCGGCGTGTCGAGCGGGGCGTCGCGCGGCGCGTCGTATTTTTTTAGGGTTCCGTAACCTAAGGGCAAAAACGGGTTTACTAAGACTCCGTGGTCCGTCTGTCTGTCTGTCCATCTGTCACCAGGCTGTATCTCACGAACCATGATAGCTAGGCAGTTTAAATTTTCACAGATGATGTATTTCTGTTGTTAAAACATAATAAAATAAATATTTAAGTGGGACACACATACAACAAACATGATTTTTTTGCAGTTTTTTGCGGTGATGGTACGGAACCCTTCGTGCGCGAGTCCGACTCGCACTTGACCGGTTTTTTTCTCTTCACGGAGATGCGGCGTGTGCAGCGGCCCGCGTCATCGTACGCGCAAACACAAACATATGGCAATGTACGATGTTGTTCATGGAGGCGCGGGGCGCATCAAGAACGGCGGTGGCCGCGGCGGCGCACGCAGCTTATACCGCAGCCGCGGCGGCGGGAATCAGTATCGGCCACTTCTTATATTAAATAATTCACATTTTGACATCAAATTATCTTCTAATAAAATGTCAATAATTTCGTTCTCAATTGCTGGCGGTTGCTCACGTCCGCGTTGTGCGATTTCCAATACAAGACTGGCAGAAGTGGCAGAATGTTCCGCCGCGTTAAACGCCGCGGGCTCCGCCTGCATCTCAAGCAAACGCGTGTAAATACGTTTCTCCGTGAACACTCTCATTCAACGCCATATGTTTGAAATAAGTGCGGACCGCCCCACCCGACGCGCCGCGTCTCCAGATACGAGGCCTACAACAACAATTTCAACACTGACAATTTCCTTGCAGAAAATAACACATCACGATCGTGATCCATTTTTGAAACCAGGATCTCCCGCTTATACTGCTTACATTTTGGAAATATAGGCAAATTATAAATGTTTTGAGTTTTGCACAAACCAAACTGGAAGGAGAAGACGCCGTCTAGCGACATATGGATGTAGTGTAGGCAGGCTTTTGCCCGAGAGTGGGGGAAATTATAGAGAGAGCTGACAAGGTTTTTGAGCAAGCATAGTCAGGGCTAAAAGGAGACAGCTTAAAGAGAGTCTAAACTTGTTCAAAAACCTTGCCAGCTCGCCCTTAAGACGGTAAACACACTTACGTGTCGTGGCGTGGCGTGGCGCGGGATCCACCAATCAAACTACTCTGTTCCAGCCTACGTCATAACACAACGAGTTTTGTAGCCAATCAACTGCGCCAAAAAGCCTCACGCCACGCCACGACACGTAAGTGTGGTTCCGCCTTTAAGAAGGCTATCAAAATAAAACTTCAATGACAACCTCAATGGATACATACATATTTTTGAGAGAGTAATGATCCCTCATCCCAATCAAATGCTTTCATATCAACTGAGGAGAGTGGTGGTGACGATGGTATTGCTGTCCTCTGAGACGATTCATAAGAAAAACACCTACAAAGATTACAATAGTCATTATTCTGTAAAATAATACATTTTGGACTGTGCATGTTGTTATTACTTTTATGTTAGAACCAATTAAATCAGCATGCATCTAGAAAAGAGTCAGTATGTATGAAGTAGTTTGGAAACATGCTCTAAAATTCTAAATACGTAGGTCTTACTTAATGTCTATATGTATTATTATTTGAAATCCCTCATCTCATTCTATGTTCCCAATGAAAATCATGCACACTTCTTAAAATGTTACATTATGTTCTAGCAGTGACATCTAGATCACATAAAAGCCAGGTTATTTATTACATGGACCATAGTGATTAGTGGGTGAGGTGAGTTTTACATACATAGTATATTGTAGCCTGGTTTACATAATATTAGGTTCCAAGACAGTGACAAATACACCAAAGTGTTCATTAGAAACCAATTATTCCCAAATATCAAGCTCAAAATTATTCACTGCACAACACCTAAAGTAACCTGGTAATGTGATTACTGACCAAAACTAAGCAGTATAAAAATAAGACAAATCATCCTATTGTATATTCGAAAATATACAGAACAAACTTCATAATTTTAGCAGGGATAAAGTAGCATTAGCCAAATCTAAGTGTTGCATAGCAGATTTTAATCTGTTCAGTGTTTACCATTTTTTATCCTTGTGCCTCGTCAATAACTTAGTCCTGAAAGTCAAATTTGTTAGTGATGAAATGATTGTGAAGACTGCATGAGTTCAAAATGCATTTAATAATAATGCATGTAAGTACCAGTTGGTAATAAATGTGTAGCTGTAGAATAATGATGGCAATGTGTGAGTGAATATGTGGGTAATGTATGTATGCTTAATGCAGATAAGTAAGATATGTATGAATGCATCAGAAATATATTATATGTCTAGAGTTTGAGTTTTTTGTAATATAATATTTAATGATAACATATTGCTAACTTTTGATTGCTTTTTTTACACATAACTATTATTTGAATAAATATGTCTTTTTAAGTTTTCCTTCCTTTAATAGTAAAACATACTCACAACGAAAATACAATATTAGATAGAGAGGATAGGACACACATATTTTTGTATTGATAACAAAATATTGAAGATAGTAAGACATTCAATAACATGCAAAACATGAATCATAATAGAAATCTTTCAGATCTTTGATACTTAAGAAAATAAATTAATGTTAGACTTCAACAAAGAAGTGGCTGGATAGTAATTGATGGATCTATTCTGCATTTAAATGCTACCACTTGCATCAAGTTGCTATCTTCCAGAGTTAAATCAAAAGATTCACACAAACAAAATGTTACAAATACAAAATACAAGAAAATATTTTTATTTACCTTGCTATGACATGTGGATGGCGATTAGCTATTTTCCAATTAGCCTTTTCTGTAAAGTCCCCCTCATACATTTTTTTGTACTGTTCCCTTGTACAAACTTTGGAGGGCACCAATAATTTTGAATATGATATTTCTTGGCCGTTTTCTTCTCTCTCTAGGCCCAGGAGGTCAAAGGGATCCATACCGTTGTCTGTGATGGCTGAAAGGGGTCTCGTCCCTGATGTGTTTCTCCTTCTGACACCATCTTTTCTTAAATCAGACCTAAAGTAAATAATATGAGATTTAACATGATTTTACTAAACTTGTATAAGAATAGCAACAAGTAAAAATGTTTAAACATAAAATAAATTACCGTGCACTGCGTATTGTCTTAGAGTATGGGATGGTGCTAAATATTAAACAAGGAGCACCCAGTCCTGGCACTATTGCAAGTCTTTCATCCCTAAATGACACTCCTTTATTTGGACGTATCATACGCACTTCTTTTGTTAACGCATGGTGTTCTGGAATGCATGTGTTACTTGTTCTGAATTTGCCTGTAACAGTAATCATATTTACAGTTAGTACAGTGCACAATTCATTTTTAATTTATTTCAAGCCCATTAATAATATTGTTTGTTTTTAAATAATATTTTATACAAAACAATGTATTATTTACCAAAATTAAGGCTTTCTGAACTGCTTTTCTCATCTGCATTAGCACCAGTTAGGGTAACAAGATGTGTTTTTCTAGATCTAGATGAGCCATGCTTATCTTTAAAAGATTCGGTATTTGCAGAAGAACACCTATAAAATAAATATTTAAATTAAAATGATGCAAGTTTCAACTATATAAGTACAACCAGCTTCTAATCACTACAATAAAGACTTCTAAAGGAACAATGGTACAATGTTGATAACACACAAACATACTCAAGATTAGTAATTAATAATTGTTTATGAATTATTAGCAATTTCCATAGAAGAGCTATTCATTGATAATACTTTGAGTGAGCTATAATGAGTTATTTTTTTGGCAGTAAATCAGAGCTAATGAAACCCAGTATGTAATCATTAATTCATATAAGAACCATATTAGAATATTTATAAACATGCTATCACAATAAAAACATGGATGCATAAGTGTGAATTATAATAAATAATTTTGCTGTGTACCTTTCTCTGATGAAAGATGTATGAACTCCCTTCACAGGTGTAATAATGGTGTTTGTGTGTTCAGAGTCTGAACTTAAAGAATGATTGTCAGCACCAATTCGCTGCACTGGACTAGAACTTAATGCCTTATTTTTATTCCGAACACTGTTTCGTAGAGTCGTTTCTTTATCCTTGAGAATATCAACCGATTTGGATCCCGAATCAGTTTTGTCTTTTTTCGGTGTTTTTTCAACTATCTGAACTAAATCAGGATCTCTTATCTTGCCATCTAGTGATATATTTGATAAAAATGTTACAGCAGCAAGACGTCTACGAGCTTTTTCATATTTATTGCGATTACTAGCCATTGCCGCTGAAATGTTTATGTAAGCTGTGCTGAAAGAAACCTGAATACACTCGAATCCTTCAATAAATGAAGCAGGCAACAATATAAAAATAAACCTCTGCTCTGCACAGTTCCGAGACTTCAAAGAAGTAACACAATATTTATCAAATCGACTGAAGCATTTGAAGATCAAATATCTAATTAGATATTATATCCACCTGTTCCACGAAATTAATTCATTGCTTTTGACTTTTGACATTGACTTGACAGTTTTGGTTTGCCGCCCCTCCGATTGGTTGGTTGGGGTGCATTTCGCTAGAAAACTTACAAGACTTTCATCGAAGAAGGCCTTGTACAAAGTGGCCCCCTGGATCCGCCTATGAGTGACAGCGTAGAGCTTCTGAATCTTGGCGTGATCTTGGCAACAAATTTGTGTCACTCGGCAGTCATCGCATTTAATTTCTGAATACAAACGAATGCAAATTTCCATGCCCAACAATTATTAGAAAGGGTTATGTTTTTTGCGATAGTGGTACGGAACCCTTCGTGTGCGAGTCCGGCACGCACTTGGCCGGTTTTTTTTTTAAATAAATTACATTATGCTGAAAGAGTATCAACAACTCTATATACTTCCATGTTGATTGAGAGCGTCCGGGCTGCACCAAGTGCATAGGGCAACTGCTAGTGTCCGTGACTACCGCCAGACCCCAACGCCAATCGCTTCCATATTTGGTAAATAATTACTACTCAATTGGTACTCATTAGTACTCGAACAGCTGAATTGGTACCTTAGTAGTTTGCAAGAAAATCGGCTTTGAAGATGGTCCGGCGGCCACCCTTACTACCCTAGATAGCGGTAGTTACGGACATACAGTGTCCGTATGATTATAGAAGTTTCTCTGTGAATCGTAGAAATTTGCCCGGCTGGAGGCTCTAGTTTAGTCTCCACGGGAAAGCCCGGTTAAGCAATAAGTAAATCTTTTGATTTAACTGTAAGACCCAATTATAAAAAATAAAAATAAATTGTTAGAAATAGAAATTCGACGACTGTCTAAACACGAAGTTTGCCGAGGGACATTATGAAAATGTTTGTTGTGTTATTGAAGTGTTTTTGATGGCATTAAACTTACTTATCAAACTATAATGCTCGATTCCAAACAATTTTACTTGTAATTTGCAAAAAAAACCCTTGGAATAATGCAGGTTTGCATGCTTCTCAAGAGCTCGTTTAAAAATTCGTTCAACAATGACTGAATTGGAAACATTGGAATGTCCAATAGAATGGAACTGAATCAATGTTATTGGACGAATTTCTACTGTCAAAGCAAAAGTTTTGACATTTGTCTTTGAAGCTAGGAGGTGGAGTGAATAAATAACTTTTTACAATCTTATACAATTGAATAATATTGTTTCAATGGAACCTAATATACCTGGATCATCAACATCTTCTAGGGCCACTAGATTTATGATGGAAGGGGTTGGGGCTCGTGTAATTCGAGGTCCAGATTGGAAGTGGGGCAAACAGGTAGATCACTGTTTATTTTTGTTAAACACTATTTTCTATTATGTTTCCAGTAACTCCAAACAATATGTGATTTTATTGAAACAGAAGATGTTCCTGAGGGTTTGACGAACCATATCAACTGAACTTATTGCATTCCAATGTATCTTCAATTGATTTTTTTACAGATCCATCTTCAGGTTTCAAACCTTCATACTTTGTTATTATAATAAATTTATCTTTAATTATCATAAGTAAAATACGTCAACGTTCCAATATTGTTTGTTCCTAAGCGAAAGTGTTGTAGTGGCATTATTATTCTGTTATGAATCAATAACAAATTAAAGTAAACAAAAGTAGAATCAACATAGATATAAATTATAATCAACATTTAACTGAATCAAGCTATGTATGAATGCATAATGATATAAGTAATTGTACTTGACACTTTATAACTATTTTGTTTACAGGATGGTGGGGAGGGCCATGTTGGCACTGTAAGGAACTTTGAATCTCCTGAGGAGGTGGTTGTTGTGTGGGACAATGGGACGGCAGCTAATTACAGATGTTCTGGAGCATACGACTTGCGAATACTAGACAGTGCCCCCACTGGTGTCAAGCATGAAGGTACTATGTGCGACACTTGTAGACAGCAACCTATATTTGGTAAGTACCCTTCATTATTTTTTGCTTTATTATTGTTACCAAACTGTATAAGACTTAGAAATAAGAGAATGTCTTGTTACTAAACTGTAAAAGACTTAGAAACAAGAGAATGTCTTGTTACTAAAGTATCTAATAAAATAATTTCTAAGAATATAGTTTTTTTTTGTTCATGAAAAATATTATTCAATATTATTGAATAATATTTTTATTTAATATTATTGTTATTCTAAACTTTCTAGGCATTCGCTGGAAATGTGCTGAATGTAGCAACTATGATCTGTGTTCAGTCTGCTATCACGGTGACAAACACAATCTCAGACACAGGTTCTACCGCATAAGTGCACCAGGGGCCCAAAGGTGTCTTGTAGAACCTCGACGCAAGAGCAAAAAGCAAGCTGTTAGAGGCATTTTTCCAGGAGCAAGGGTTGTGAGAGGGGTATGTTAATATATGTATTTTTTTTATAATTCATAATAAAAGTGTATAAAGATTAAACTGAAATTAAATTAAAAATAAATGACATATTGTTTTGAGAGAAAGTATGCAGGGTTGAGGGAGTGGTAGAGTAAATTTTTGGGTTTATTAGAGAAGAGCTATGTATATGATTATTATATATTTCTGATTAAAGTACCTGTTAAGTTTTAGTGATATCCTTAGACTGTGATATCATACACTTTGATATGAATGGTATTGGAATTTCTAGGTTGACTGGCAATGGGAAGACCAGGATGGTGGGAATGGAAGAAGAGGAAAAGTCAATGAGGTGCAGGACTGGTCTGCTGCAAGTCCGCGATCTGCTGCATATGTGGTGTGGGACAATGGAGCCAAGAATCTCTACAGAGTTGGGTTTGAGGGCATGGCAGACTTAAAGGTATTTCAATCCATTTTCCTCATAAATAGTATTCATATTCATATTCATTTAATCATTTGTAGACATAGGTAACAGTGATATAGGTAGTGATTGGTATTTATGAGAATATTATTGTGTTTAATAAGTATGTTCATTTATTTATTTAATTCACTCAGTACAAAGTAGAAGATTTAAAAATAAACATGTGTCAATTGGTTTGTTTAAAGTATTTAATTCCTTGATAACATTGTTCACCTGGGAATGAAATACATAAAACAGTGATCAATTAAAATAAAACCTTTTAATTTTCAGGTTGTAAATGATGTAAAAGGCCAAAATGTGTACAAGGAACACTTACCACTTTTGGGGGAGTTAGGCCCCGGGCGCACTGGGCCGCATGGCCTACAAGTGGGTGATCAGGTAGGTGTATGTATATTAATGGACATTTTATATAAGAACCTGGTACTTTAGAATAGGTTGATGCTTCTAAAGAAAAAGGTTGCCTTAAACAAAATCAGACATTTTGTTGCTGAACAATTTAATGTTGTGCTCAAAATTTGCATTGTAACTGCAGTTGATTGGCTACGCCATTTTCTATGGTTTTTTTTCAGGTGTCTTTATGTATATTATTTAAGTTAAGAATTAAGGATTGGTTATTTGATCCACAATATTGCGGTTAAAAAATCATAATTTTCTTGCACAAGCATTGAAAACATTTACTTTTATTTTTAGGTGAATGTAGACCTTGACCTTGAAATAGTACAGTCACTACAGCACGGTCACGGTGGCTGGACAGACGGGATGTTCGAATGCCTCGGCACCACGGGCACGGTGGTCGGCATCGACGAGGATCACGACATCGTGGTCACATACCCCAGCGGTAACAGGTGGACCTTCAACCCAGCTGTGCTGACTAAGGTATTATTTGACTACTTTGGTAGGCTCCAAAAACGTTGGTAATAATATCAATTTGTAGGAAGCGGAATTATAAATCATAGAAAAAAAAACCGTTTTCTGAAAGTAAGAATGTCAATAATGATAAGTAGCTGGGTCAACGGTATTGACTATCTTTCTGGCACCTACCATAGAATCTACTATAATCTATGGAAAGTTAAAAATAAATTCATGTTTGATTAGTCAATAAAAATTTAATTATGATGTTATAAGAAAAGGTGACAGATATTACGGGCGCGATCACTGACCTCTATCATACAAGTACGCTGGACTACATATATTAGATGAAATGACAGTTGATTTTTGTGCCGAATCACAGCGCCCCACTCGAGGTTCTCAGGAACTAAAATTGACACATTTAGAGATAGGTTAATACCGATATTTCTCAAGATTAGGTAATTGTAATATATTCGCCTGGAAATATTATATTATTTTAACTAATACGAGTATATGAGTATTAGTAATATTTTTAAATTACACTAATATCAAAATAGTAGACTTGGCAAGGCGTATCACTCATCTACTGTATTGACTTCTCATAATATGTTGCAACTAAATATCTCATATTGGTATTAGTGATGAATGTTATATGAATGCCTAATAATCAGTAATAATATGTTAAAAAGCAATGTGTAATACTAAATTCTGGAATCATCATCATGATCATCCACAGTCCGACTTCGCCCACTGCTGAGCACAGGCCTCTCTCTTCTTGTATCAATCACCTCGTTCCTGTCTGGAATGAATTCTGGAATAATATCATGATAATTATAATTGTATTAACAAATGTTTTTAAGTCAAACAATTTATATCTGCATCTGAAACAGAGTTGAAAACTGATATAAGTCTTCACGTCGCTGGAATGCGATGTCACTCTTATTTGCACCTTAACACTACAGAGACAGGATCTCAGCGATGAGAGCGAGAAATATGTTCGTTGTAAATTATTATCCATCTCATTCGTACGCAAATATTTGTATGAATGATGTTCCAACCGAGTGAATCCAAACTATTGTAAATGTAAATATTAACTAACTAGTATACTTGAACGAGCAGATACTTGCTCAAATATACTAGTTTTAAGGATAAGTTGTTAGCCTATCCCCATATTTAAATCTCACTGATCTGACAGTAATGCGCTATAACTTTAGTAGCACGCTATCCACTAGTTTATAGCTTGCAATACGAATGAAAATATTTTTCAGTTAACCTTTAAAGCAATCTTTCTATTACTTAAAAATGAATTACAATAAAAATAACTAGGTATTTTTTTTCTCTTACTTATTAAATTATTCTCACGTATTTTTTTACCGAAGCCTGTGTCCCATCTCTAATATTAGTTCCATGGAATCTCACGTTAAGTCACGTAGCTACCAGCGCCAAAATGACGAAAATCAAATGTCTTCATTTTGTCATCGATAATATGAAGTCCAGCGTACTTGTATAATAGAGGTCAGTGGGCGCGATGCATAAAGGACTTAATAGAAAAAAATGGTAATTTCATAAAAAAAACACTGTTCATAACTGCACAATAAACAAATATTGAAAATGGTTTGTAAAAACCACAATGACAAAACAAGGAAAGCTGTCATGGCTAAACTTAAGTATAATAGGTAAATGAATCACTGAAATGAATGAGAATAAAACAATTGATTGTTGTAAACAAACTAATAATAAGTCCAGCATGTTGATTGAGGTAATATTAATATTGTTTATATTAAATCTTATTATTTATTGTATGCTTAGTTTAATTATTCTAGTAATGATACGAGTACATACTTTTAAGCGTTTCACGTGTTAAGTGAGCTGATAGGCTTGAATGGCTCCGACGAAGATTTTGATAGCGTATTCTAAACAAACACAGATTTTATGTAAAGAATAGCGTATTTAATTTAACTTTTTGCAACAAATATGTTCGCAGGCAGACTTAATGCCTTAGTCAAGAGGCACTCTCTACAAGTCAAACTAGCGTAGTGGTGCTACCCTTACTTTCTAATCTTTGGATATTCTTAGATTGACTTCAATTGTTCCCATTCATTCGTTTTACATATTTTCAAGCACAGTGGAAGCATCCCATATGTCGTCCATTTAAAAGAAGTCTGAGGTAAAGAAGTAAGAATTCTTAAAATACTGAACCGGTGTCGCCCATTTAAAACGATATTCTATTTATGGAATGTTATAAATATATTAGCAGATATTTGGATTGTTTAGTGCCTTAGGGACCGTAATGGCTGATTTCGGTCTTAGCCAAGATCTGGAAATGTGAAATAAACTACCACTGATGCCATTATCTTGAGGGGTGCCCCCAAATCTTGTGCATCGCTTTTCACCTTAGTAGTTACGCCACTGCAGCTTATATGAGGTAGGTACTAAGTTTTTTACGTGTCACAGGTATGCAGCGGCAACCTGAGTGCGTCGGCGTCGTCCACTGGCGCGAGCGGCGGCGGCTTTGCAGTAGGCGACCTAGTACAAGTGTGCGCCGACCAGGAACGCGTCAAGACGCTGCAGCGCGGACACGGGGAGTGGGCAGAGGCCATGGCGCCTGTGAGTATCTACTATTTATCACCTTAGGCTTGAATGTTACTTGCCCGCCATAAAATGACAAGGTCTATTGACAGGTAGATAGTTCCAACTGGGGGGTGACCATAAGCTCTTAGAGCGATATCAATTTGAGATCGAATAAGAGACAGATGTATCTGACTTGTATACATCTGTCACTTACTCGATATCAAATTGATACCGCTCTAAGAGCTTATGGTCACCCCCCAGATCTCAAAATGAAAACATCAATGTTGTTGTCAAAAATGATAAAACAATTAACTACTAGGTTGACTAAACCATTGATATAAATTCTACCGGTAGACAAGAATATTTATGAAAAAAATGTTTGTTCTATTGCTGGTGAGTTAGAATTAAAGTTCGCTGCAGCGCTAAAATATTTATGTTGTCTAATCAAACTATTACAAGTAAAATCTAAAAATTTCCAAAACCGTCGGCAATTTTTTATTTCATATACTTTTTAAACTACATAATTTATCTAGTAGTAGAAACGCTTCGATCAACAATCTATCGAACACGTAATTATGACACGATATCTTGCGAAAATATTCCGTTTCAAACAGCAAACAGCCCATAACTTTCAACGGCTAAACCAATTTCCACCAAACATAGCTAAGTACACTCTCGTTTGACGAGTATAAGTTCATTGTATATATTTTCTTCACAGACACTTGGCAAAATTGGTCGTGTTCAACAAATATACCACGACAATGACCTCAAAGTGGAGGTGTGCAACACATCATGGACGTACAATCCTAATGCCGTGACTAAAGTCGCGTCATCTGATGGAAGTATTCCTGGAAACTCGTCAGGTAACCTTTATCGGCTTCTTCACTAATACGCACAATATTTCCATTGGATTTAATTTTGCCCATAAAAAGTAGCTTTTGCTGTCTTTTTTTAAGCCTAATATAAAAATGCTCACGCGTACCGCCACATTGTTGAAAATTTTGAGCATCCAATTAGGAATTGCTCAAACAAATGTCATAAATATACGGTTCGGTTCGAAAGACACCTGTGAATCGCTTACGGATCAGTGCTATCAATGTCGCCCACTTCGCTCAACGCAGAATGCTCAGCTGATTTTACAGTGCCTTAGTTTAGCTAAAGAACAGTTTCTTTCTTGTATTGAATTGCTTATGAGCGAAAAGAAAAATTGTACTTTCAGTTAGGTGAGTTGCATGCAACAAACGGTGGGGGGATGCGCCGACGTCTCACTCACATTTGGAAAAAGGTTAATTTCAGCATCGAAAAAGCAGATATTTTGCTCTGTTTTTAGTAAAATAAACTGTCACTTAGAACTTGGGTCAGGTTTGGTGCAGGAGCAATACTCAACAGTAAGCGACTTTTCTGATGGCTCGACGCGATTCGATTTATATCACACCAATAACCGTATTAAACGATTCGATATATATCACACCGATGGCAGTATTAAACGATTCGATTTATATCACACCAATAACCGTATGAAACGATTCGATTTATATCACACCAATAGCCGTATTAAACGATTCGATTTATATCACACCAATAACCGTATGAAACGATTCGATTTATATCACACCAATGGCCTTATAAAACCATTCGATTTATAATATCACAGCAATGGCCGTATTAAACGATTCGATTTATATCACCCCAATGGCTTTATTAAACCATTCGATTTATAATACCACAGCAATGGCCGTATTAAACGATTCGATTTATACCACGCCAATGGCCTTATTAAACCATTCGATTTATAATATCACAGCAATGGCCGTATTAAACGATTCGATTTATATCACACCAATGTCCGTATTAAACGATTAGTTTTATATCACACCAATAACCGTATGAAACGATTCGATTTATATCACTCCAATGGCCTTATAAAACCATTCGATTTATAATATCAAAGCAATGACCGTATTAAACGATTCGATTTATATCACACCAATGGCCTTATTAAACCATTCGATTTATAATATCACAGCAATGGCCGTATTAAACGATTCGATTTATATCACACCAATGGCCGTAATAAACGATTCGATTTATATCACACCAATGACCGTATTAAACGATTCGATTTATATCACACCAATGGCCTTATTAAACCATTCGATTTATAATATCACAGCAATGGCCGTATTAAACGATTCGATTTATATCACACCAATGGCCGTAATAAACGATTCGATTTATATCACACCAATGGCCGTATTAAACGATTCGATTTATATCACACCAATGACCTTGTTTAACGATTCGATTTATATCAAACCCATAGTCATATTAAACGATTCGATTTATATCACATCAATAACCGTATTAAACGATAAGATTTATATCACACCAATGGCCGTATTAAATTGCAAGTAAGTTCACATAGACGCAATGCTATTCATTCCAACCGTTACACACATGATATTTTCTTAGAAAATAAGAGTATCTACGCGAGTATTTTACAAATAGGTTGTTGGTGTTCCTTATATGAATAAATGAATTTAAAGTACGCGATATCCGGCTGATATCGCTTATCAACGCAATTTATATTGTGTCGCGCCATCAGTAAGGTCCAAAGAGAAATGATTGTTTGGGCAATCTAACTTAAAATGTCCGTTAATTTGTTCAAATAACGACTTTAATTCAATATTAATCGTGCGTAATGGCAAACAACACGGCAAATCAACATAGTATTTTAATCAGCTCAACGATAGCTTTACTACTGGCTATATGCAGTCAGCATAAAGACTGTACTTAATATACAACTCAGTAAAAAAATCACATCCTACCGCTGACCCGCGTTCTACGTGATATAAACAACAAATATCAGTTTCTTGTATCTTGAAAACGTGTCATGATTATAGGAGAACGTCTGTCGGCGCTGTTGAAGAAGTTGTTCGAATCTCACGTGACCGGTGACGCCAACGAGGAGCTGGTCAAGGCGGCCGCTAACGGCGACGCGACCCGCTGTGCAGAGATACTGGGCCGCACTGATGCCGCGCATGTCGATGTTAACGGCTTCTATGGAGGACACACTGCCCTGCAGGTATATAAGGATTTTGAGCCTAAAGACCATTTAAACTTAAGGCACAAAAAAATTATTACTAGCATACAGATGCCTCATCCCATACAAACAAACCGTCCCGACGTAACTAGCTTTTTTCGTCTGATTAAACTTATAATTTTTTGTATACCGATCGCGTTCGGTTCCGTTCCACGGCGATAGATAGATGGTGTACCAGCGACTTGCAAGTAAAAGGGTTTACTCGGTTTGTGAATATTTTTTCTTTAAATAAAGTAACGATTTGTTTTATAGTATTTTTTTGCACGTTTTTACATTTTCATTGCACCAAAATGTTTCATAATACAAATTTAAACAATCGAGTGGAATGCCTCAAAATATGAAAACCGCGCCATCTATTGGCATCACTTTTAAATGATCCGTTCAAATAATCTTTGAAATGAGAATTTTACACACAATTCAATAACAAATCGGTGCATATCGCGCCATTTGTTTCTTAGTGCTGGGACCCCGGGCTTGATTTTCAGTATCGCACTTGTCAGTAATAATATTTTAAAATGATACTTATTCTTAAAATATGACCTATTCAAATTAAGTCAAAAGTTACAAAAGACAGACTTCTAAAACGCCCACTCTTCATCACTTCCTATTGAGGCCTACTGATATATATTACGTACTGCCTAACTCAATGGATGTCTTTGGAGTTAGTACATTTTTAGCATATTTATGTAGGTATATAATTATAATTGGTCTTTTTGATATATATATTTTTTTTTTTTTTATTGACACACACAAGTTTACAATTTGTTTACAGTTTGCATTTTGGCGATCAACTTAATACAATTCTTAAATTCATTAATTGACAGACATTTTACAGTCTAAACGCTAGAAGTATGTAAATTTTGCACAAAAGTCTCTTAAATAACGCAGGCGAGCACTAAAACCAAGGCATTTTGAAAATACACCCCGTAAAGATTAATGAAAGTTTGTATGAAACGGTAAAAGTTGGCATCGCTTTTCGGCACACGGCTTGTACGACAGTAATTCATATTTTTTTCATTTATTTGATCCATCTTGCTATTACCATAACAATATATTAATATCATAACAGGCGGCAGCCCAAAACGGTCACGTGGAAGTGATCCGCGCGCTCGTAGACGCGGGCGCGGACGTGGACGCGGAGGACCGCGACGGAGACCGCGCGGCGCACCACGCGGCCTTCGGCGACGAGCCCGCAGCATTGCGCGCGCTCGCTGGCGCGGGCGCCGATCTTAGTGCCAGAAACCGGCGGAGACAGACCCCTCTGCACATCGCCGTCAATAAGGGACACCTCGGCGTGGTCAGGACCTTGCTGCAGCTAGCCGTCCATCCTAGTTTGCAGGTCAGTTTTTTTTTCGTAATGCAGTTACTAGTCCAGCCACGTTTGCCACATATCGAGCGAGTCATGGGTTAAATCTACCATAATGTGTGTTCCGAAAAGTATCAGACGGCATTGTGGCATACCCAAGCGAAGACGACGGGATGAGCTCAACTTCGATGGACAGGACGGGTTCATACTTGCTCAAAATCGGCAGGAATAAAAAGGCTTTAAATTAATGAATAAAAATCTGGTACAGGCGGCAGCAGTTCCATGGTACCGATTTCAATTTGAAAACTCATAATTTCCTAGCAATAAGGGCGAAGAGAATGGATCCGGAAGGCTAAGGACCTTATGTTATGGCGCAGCTTGGAAAAGGCATAAGTCCAACAGTGGACTGCGCTACCTGAGCTTATTTAAGGGCGTTATCGTGTTTGTTAATGCATGACGTCCGGTTTGGTGCTGCAAAGAACTGAACTGGAAATGTAAGTGGTCCAGTTGAGAAATAGGCGGACGAAATTATTTCGGTCGAGGGTTCAAACTGGCGATAACCGTGAATGCACTATCAAAGAGAGGTTTATATCCGGCAGCGGTTCATGTTGGGCTGTGGATAATAAATTGAATATTCCACATTGACAAGGTTTCGTTCTGTGCCAAATTAAACGGCAAACATAGGTAGTTATGTATTTTGTCATGAATAGAAGATAGATGATCGTGACAGCATCGAAGGCTTGGTAAACATTTGTGAGTAACAGCAGTGGTGGCGGCTTGCAATTCTAAAAAGTAAAAAAGTATACGGTACCTATTTATTTCTTTAGATTTTTTATAAAAGTGGTACAAAATGTTATATTTAGGTTTCTAGGTACAAGTAGGTATAGAAGCATTAATTACTGCTTATATAGCAACTGGGCGTATTGTACGCCCGGAAAATAGAGCGGTGGAATATGTAGACTGATAGCGGCATGTACTATTCTGCACGAGAGACCATGGACGCAGACTTTTTAACGCGGAGTGACCGTGAGAAAATCTCTAGATTATTTAAACCACATATTGACGTCTGGGAGGAACTTTTATCCGAATGGCAATGTAGGTGGGATAATTCCATCACGGGCCGACACCTCCACCAATTCTTTCCATACGTTCGCTAGCGGCTGGCCAGGACGTGGCTGGAGATGGATCACTGTGTTGTCCAATTTCTCACAGGGCATTTTAACTTTAAAAGTAAATTATTTTCCTTCAAGGTCGTTGCCCCGCCTTTACGTCAGTGTTCTTTCTACATCTGACTGCGAATATGTACAATCTGCACATCATATCTTATGGGAGAATGAACGCAATATTATGTTGAATACAGGAGTACAAGCTGCATCAGGAGTTGTTTACTATACGGACCTTGTGGAAACTAGAACAAATTTCCATGCGTTTAAGTGTTTTTGCCATACCTATTATTGGAATAAATATAACAGCTCACAATGTTAGGGCCCATTAATATGAATGCAAATTTTTATCCGTGCTGTTATCAACTGGGCTTATCCCAATTGTAAACGTCCCATTGTGCCTATTGGCCTTATTTCTTCTGTCTTCTGCTTGGCATAGAGGAAAGTGGAAATTTGTATTTTTTCCTACTCCGCCGTTATTCTTTTCTGATTAATTTCGTTGCGGGATCCAAGACTGTTAAAATTCATTCTCCGAGACTTCGTCGAGCTTCACTGCTTCGGCGCTTTTCTGGAAGTCGCCACTGTTGATTCTGGCTTTCAGGAGTTGCAGTGGGTTAGGAATAGTGCAGTGGGATTGTCCCAATAAGACTGATAGTGGAATGTCTCAAAGTTTCGCTTCTATTCGTAATGTTCTGCCATGGCCGTTCCTCGATAGTACACCTTAATGAAAAATAGCTGTCGCCTGCAGCTGCGCCCTCGTAAAAGTTGAAATTATCCCTAAGGAACCTGCTACCTAGACAAAAAGTAGCCGTAGTATGAGCTATTCCGGACCATAATCCATATCTGTGTCTAATTTCATCCAGAGCCGTTCAGCCGTTCTGGCGAGATTGAGTAACAAACATCCATCCATCTATACTTCCGCATTTATAATTTTAGTAAGAACAGGACTAGTAGGATTGTTTGCGTATGATAGAGCGCGTCCTTTGCTGAAGATTTTTTTTAGTTCCGCTTTCCTATCTGCCACCGGCTATTCAGCCGTAATCAAATTTTCTGTCTTCTTTTTGTTTTTCAGGAGGTATTTCAGCAAATACTCTTCTCCCATCCTCAGAATAGGCCACCCCAATTTAGTGTATCTGGTCCTGTTGCAATATTTGCCATCGTTTCAGTGTTGTGATGTCGTTATTGTTACCAGATCCCTTTATTGAAGATAAATATAAAATTGGTTTTTAGTGCCATTTATGATTCTACAGCTTGATGTTTCACTTGTAAACATTCATTAAACTACAGAGCACGAATAATCGAGTAAAGAAACCGTTTCTACGAAAATAAATATTCCTTTTAGAAATAATAAGTAGCTCAGTAGCAGCTTCGTTTGCGTAAAGTTAGTACTGAAACTTTCCTCGTTGGTCTTTACTTGAGAAGTGTGTGTCTGTCTCTATCAGAAAGTGTTTGTGTTATGAACTGACTGTGAATAAGACTTGTAATTTATTCATTCATTTCATAATTTCTGGGAAAATGCTCGTGTGATACTGGAATTATTTTTAGTTTGTCTGTGTTTTTTGTTTAAATCTCCATTCTGCGCCTAATGAATAGTTTTCTAGTTAACCCACGGATGACGGATGTTATAAGTTTGACGTGTGTACCTGTGTGTTTGTGTGCTCCTAAACAGATGAACCGATTTTGATTTAGTTTCTTGTTTGAAAGGTGACATTATCGGAAGTGTTCTTAGCTATGTTTGATGAAAATCGGCGCTTCAGTCGTTCAAAAGTATGGGCGTTGTACTGTTTGAATCGGGATATTTACGCAAGACATCGTGTCATAATAAAATTACGTGTTCGATAGATTGTCGATCGAAGCGTGTCTACTACTAGATAAAAAAAGGTGTCGGCGTTTTTAGAAATTTATAATTTTTAGTTCTTTGACTTAATTGGATTAGGTATTGAGCCTTATTGCGTAATCACATGCGAGATGAAAGACGCGATGTGGATATCCGTCTATGTGATCGGCCGATGGTTCCTACTCATTGCCCTTTGCCTTGCCGAATTCACTTACGCAATTAGGCTGCAGGTAGTAGATTGGAGTAGGCCATCGACTTCGACCGCGTGAAGTTTATCCCAAGGAAACATATTCCCGGCATAAAAAGATATCCTATATCCTAACCCAGGTCTTGGTCTACCCGTGTGCCAAGTTTCATACAAATTCGTTCAGCCGTTAAGACCTAAATAGTCAAACAAACAGACAAGAGTTACTTTCGTATTTATAATATTACGAGAAGTATAGATTCTTTTCAAAACACACGTAATCATGACAAAGTTATTAGCTGGACTTATAACTAGGTGTTGTGTGTTTACCCGGATTCGGGCGCTTCAACAACTTCTTTCGACTTCGGCGAAACATTACAAAGGCACACAACGTGGTAACTTATACACGAGTGAACTAAATCTACGTGTTATTCGTCTTTTCGACACGGATAATCCGACCTAAATAAACGAAAAAACTTTTGTAGGTACGTGCGATAAAAATGTTGTTTATTTTCTTGTGAAGAAAATGGTCTCATTCACTGGCACTCAAAGTCCAGAATCTGGAATCCCTTTTTCCTTTCGGGCTAAGGCTGTAAAAGGTTGCAACATGTTTTTGCCATTTATCGAGCTTTAAATAGGCTTTCCTTCCATACATGGTCCAGTGGAAATCAGTGGAATATATATAGATACCAACATTACATTTATCTGCGTACTCCATTACACCTGCAAAAAATCGGCCTCCCTTGATTGATACGAACTGCAGAGCCTGGATAATATTGCAATATTAAGGCGCCTCCCCGAGCAAAACGCCGCGCTAGTCGTTTTTGTGCAGTTTTTAAGAGCTATTTATTTATTTTATTTATTTAATACTTCATGCACAAAAACGTACAGAGGCGGACTTAATGCCTTAGGCATTTTCTACCAGTCGACCTTTGGGTGATGCAGAGACAAATAGTGGTAGGTGCAATATTGAGAATAAATCTCGATAGGTAATATTTATTCAAATACATTAAAATACATACAAACTATAAATACATACATACACATACACTATATATACAAAAAGTAAATAAACTAAATACACGAATATACATAAACAGATAATTGGAGAACATTAACGCTGTGATGATACTACTGCCAACTTCTTACGAATGTGCTCGCGAACTTTCACTTTGAACGCTAATCGATTGGGTGCCATCCTGATTTCTTGAGGGAGCGCATTCCACAGAGAAATAGACTGTACGAAGAAAGAACAGTGAATGAAATCAGTCCGGTGAGTGGGACATTGAAGAAGACGGTTATGTGATGAGCGAAGATTTTTATTGTGGTTGGCGCAAATATATTGAAAGTGAGGAGCAAGATAACTAGGAGCATTGGAGGATGCAAGAAATGAAAACAAGGTAGTTAATGCCCTTTGCTCTCTGCGCTGGCGTATGGGCAACCACTTTAAAATTGAGCGATGCGCAGAGACATGATCATATTTACGCAAATTAAAAACAAATCGAATGCAGTAATTTAGAAGACGGTCAAGTTTGTTGAGGAGATCTGCATTCAGGTCATAATAGCACACGTCACCATAATCGATAATAGGAAAAATTAGTGTCTGCACAAGCATTGCCTTCGTGTTCGAGGATAATAAATTTTTTAAACGATATAGAGCCCGCAACGTTCCAGTGACCTTCTGACTGACACTAGCAACTTGAATACGCCAGTTAAGGGTGCTATCTATGCGCAAGCCTAGGTCCTTTACGTCAGTGCTAAAAGGAACAATCGTACCGTCAAACAGAACAGGTGGCAAAGTTGCACTATCCACTTTACCGATGCTGCGAGGACTCCCAATGATGATCGCCTGACACTTATTGGGGTTTACAGCAACGCCAAACCTATCAGACCAGGCTTTTATAGCCATTAAGTCCTCGTTTAATTTCTCGATAATATCAGGTACTTCGTCCACATTCCCCCGACGATACAACTGAAGGTCATCTGCATACAGATGATACGCACACTGAAGTTCGGAAGTAATGAGATTAATAAAAATAGAAAACAGAAGAGGAGAAAGAATGCCGCCTTGAGGTACGCCAGTTTCCAAGTCACACCAACGAGATGAAGAATCTCCAACGTGTACCGACTGCTGACGCTCCTGAAGATAAGAAGTGAACCATTCCAGTGCTTCGGGGGAGACCATCAAATAGGACATAATGGCTAACAGGATTTCGTGACTGACAGTATTGAAGGCGTTCGAGAAATCGACCAACACTAGTACAGTGACTTTGGTATCTTCCAGTCCCACCCTAATATCGCCAGTCACTTTAAGGAGGGCAGACACAGTGCTGTGCCCAGGCCTGAATCCAGATTGTAGAGGGCTAACGAGTGAATTACTCTGCACAAAGTTTGAAAATTGTTTGTGGACACAGGCCTCGAGCACTTTGGAAAGGAAGGGAAGGATAGAAATGGGGCGAAAGTGGGCTGGAAGAGTGGGATTGGAAACTTTGGGAAGTGGACGGACAAAAGCTTTACGCCACAAGGAGGGAAATACTTTGGAAAACAAGGAAAAATTTACAATATGGGTGATGGGAGGTAGGAGGTGATCCAGAATGGTGATGACCATACTACGAGAGATATTATCACATCCCACCGCTTTGGATTTAATGGCAAGAATGATCTTTTTAATCTCGCCCGGTTCAACTGGAATGAAACGAAAAGGTTTAATGTGAGGACGCGTTAGACCAGAAATAAGATACAGCGTGTGTTGCTTAGTTAGACGATCCATAGTAGGCACAGTGGAGAAATGACGGTTGAGATCGTCTAAGTCAATCGAATTGGGAAGGTCTAAATGTCGCGGTTTGCCAATACCAAGCGTTCCTAGAAACTTCCAGATATCGGCAGAAGAAGAAGAAGAAATATTTTCCAGAATGTGGCGGCGTTTAGCATTGCGTATCATCTGGTTACATCTATTCCTTGAAGCTTTGAATAGCACCCAGTTCTCGTCCGTACGATCCTGTTTATATTTTCGGAACGCGCGGTCCCTGCGTCGCATCGCCATCTTTATGCCACTTGTCATCCAAGGCGCAGGAGGACGCTTCAGTTTCACTTTTCTGACTGGTGCGTGACGGTTATAAAGGTTGATCACAACATCATTAAAGATTGCTACCTTATCGTCAACCGAAGTAGCCTCTGTCAGAGCCTCCCAGTCGATCATAGATGCATCCGTCTTGAGTTTCTCAACGTCCATCCTGGCAAAACAACGCCTGTACAGAACCTTGGGTTTAGGTTTAGGAGGTTTGAGGATATAGGAAAGAAAAATCAGGTCGTGATGAGAGAAGCCAGGAGCGTCATGTTGACCATGGGACGAGACAAGGGAAGGATTCGAGGTGAGGATAAGATCGAGCCAGGTGTCATCGCCAGATTTGTTATGATGGGTCGCCTGAAGCGGCAACACGTGCAGACTAGCTGACTCGATAAGATGAAGAAGCTTACGGGATCTAGGGGAGTTTTGAGAAAGGAGGTTAGTATTGAAATCACCCATGATGATGTGGTGTGCATACTCTGAACCCAAGGATTCAAGAACTGATTCGAATTCAGTGAAGTAGTCGACAGTGGGGGGACAGTAGACAACACCGATAACGGTCTTGGCTCCTTTGACGCAAACTTCAAGGAAGATAAACTCAGCAGAAGCAGAATAGTTTGAAGAGGAAGTAGCAAGTGGTTTGTAAGGAAAATCACTGCGGAGGTATATGGCCACACCACCCCCTCCCTTACCAATCCGATCATTCCGAACCAGAACGAAACCAGTGAGAGGGTAAGTGGTGGACAGAAGATCTGGTTTGAGCCAAGTTTCGGAAATCAGGATAGCATGAATGTTTTTGTTGTTAAACGCATCGTACAGGTCGTTGTAGTGACTGGGTATACTTTGTGCGTTAATGTGACAAACATTCAGCAACCGACTAGACTCATCATCAAAGTTATGTTGCAAAAAGTCACCAAGGGTGCCACCGAGAGAACAAAAGCTCTCGTCGCTTGAAGAGGCAGCAGAATCGTTAGCTGAAAAATAAGATTCATTATCTGACATAAATAGAAGTAGTTAAAATGTTTAAAATATATTAAATATATATATAAAATATTCAATTTCTAGAATCAGTACAACTGAGGTGCATCACTGCACCACCCGCCAGCTAACACCAACATTAAAAACAGTTACAAAATTTGTGCCCAAAAACTGAACAAAACAAACGCAATACATTAAAAAACAATAAAACAATCTAAATAAAACATAGAACAATCGCACACCCCGAAAAACTGAGGAAAAATAATATTAAATAAAATTGAAAGCGCAGGACAAAAAACGTTATTTGTTATTTAGTCGATACCCAATACATACTAATTTCATGATCGACAATTTCTAAACGTGTATTGCAAATGTCAAAGCAATATTAATATACCCACAATTTGACAGACAAACAAAACAATGTAATTTGAGGGAGGGTATCAACAAAATATTATTGAGGGAATCGACCATCATAACTAAAAACAAACACACCTCAACGCAATAATAAAAATAGGTAAACAATGGGGGCACAACACATAAGAAGAATTAGTATGAGACGGAGAACATATACAACGGTTAGTACAGATTTTATAACAATGAAATCAATGAAGGAAGAAAGAAACAATCACAACACAACTATTTATGTGTCATGTTTTTCAGGCCCCCGGCTGCGTCCGCTCTTTCTTCGCTCGTGGATTGGATTACAGCCGGCGACTTGGGGTACCTGGCTATAAGAGGTTTCAGCTCGTCTATGGAAGTCATCTTATGCCGACTCCCGTCAGAGGCCTTTACGACGATGACACCATCCTGAGTCCAAGACGACCGCATTCCAAAGTGCTCGCGCGCCTTCCCGAAGACTGACTGCCTGGCCCTCGTCAAGAATTCCTTGACTGATACTTTGGAGCCCTTCAATCCTGTCTTCGCCTTCCAGACTGAGGCCCTGATGTCCGCACTGGTGAACCAGACGAGAATAGGCCTGTGACGCTCCTTGCTGGGGGCCCCAAGTCTGTGACAGTCCTTAATTGAAGACACTGTGATGTTCTTGAGGCCAAGCCTGGTATTCAACACACCCAGGATAACAGCCCTGCTGTCCTCCCTCTCCACCTCAGTAAGTCCCTGGAATACCAATGCCTTCCGCCGGCGCCTGGTCTCCACGCCATCAATTTGCTTGGCACATTCGTTGATCTGGGTCCGGAGCAAACCAAGCATGGAGAAAACGAGCTCCCGGAAAGTGCGAAACTCATCCGCTATCTTCGCCACTGTGTTAGACTTAGCAGGCCCGGCACACTGAATTTGCGCCTCAAGTTCGCCCATCTTCTTCAAAAAATTCTCCTCCAGGGTCTTCTGAGCAGTAAGAATCTCAGTATATTGGGACATTGTGTTTGTGAAGTGTTGACTAATGTTGTCGTGACAGTTCAGTAATCAGCTGGCAGGTGGTGTATTATATTATTACAATTAAGTCACATAAATGTGACACAAACGTAAGCACCTCTAATTTAACTCTTGTAGACTAAGTACCGATCTAAAATGAATCAGTATTATCAGTAATTACTACTAATTATATTTAAATAAAATTTCCAACAAAAACGAACGTCTTTACTTTTTGACACCTACCCGCGAGTCTTTTCTACTCCTAGAGCTATCTACTCCTTATTTAAAAATAAATATCAATTAATAAAATACATAAAATTTCTACATAATGTTGATTCTATTTTTTTAAAGAGGTATGTTTCACTAATCTCCTTCCAACAAAACCATAAAAATGTGAAATAATTATTGATAGTATGCATCTCCTCGTAAAGTGTTCATTAATTTTTTTTTTATACTAACACTAATGGATAGACAATTTGTTCACGAACATTTTGTAAGTTTTATTTTTTTCAAAAGACCAATATTGCTTTTATAAAGATTTTATTCTAAAATATGGGCGTATTCAATACCGTAATTGCCAACACTGCCGCTAGGCCAATAGGAATTTTTATATCTCATGCTGATTTTTTGGTCAGGGTACGGCCTTAATCCTGTTTCTTCGTTGCCTGTACTATTATTTTTTTGGCCACTGCAGAAATAATCTGATCCATGGGCTATTGCAGACTAACTTGGGCTATCTCTTGCCCAACTTTGACTTTATGGTCTGAAATCCGTAGTGAGTAATGCTAGTTCCATCTCCACTCAGATTACGGGTATGTTGGTTCGGGAACTTTGGGATCTTTCATTATTAAACCACTCTTTTTAAAGAGCTTATCCATCTAAAGTAAATTGATCTCCAATGTTACATATTTAAGTAATACCGCCCGGTCAGAATCTCATAAAGAGCAATCCGAGGTTGGTATAGTTGGATAGGTACTTGTATATTCTGCGATAAGTTTCCCTGTATTTTCGTATTCGAACTAAGAGTACTCGAGAAGAGGGGAAATCTAACTACGTTATTTGTGTAGATGTTCTCGAACACGGAGCAAAGCAGTTGGCGTGGCACAGTTAGCTTGCTACTTATTAAACTTACCCGTTTGTTCTCAGACTTCGTGATTTAATTATCCTAAGACTTTTTTACTTGTTTTCGTTGAATTTATTCAGCGTCTCTTGGGTAAATGATGAACACTGTATATCGTTCCGTTTGAGCCGAATAATTGATTACGTTGTTTAACCAAAGGGCACTTCAACTATCGAGGAAGTCTTAACTACGCTATTTGTTTAGACGCTGTCTCGAACATTAATCCCCATCTTATTCAGCGCTCGGCGTGGTATTTCCCGGGACCCGTGTCTCTTGGACTTTTAATCTAGACGAGTCGAGTTTCAGTCGGTAATGAGTGTAGCGACGCTCTCAGACATGCGGTCGCCATAATTGCCAAACTTTGTGCCGCCCGAGACCCACGCCCCCTGCTTGTCGCGCGCCATTGTTCGCATGGTAACGCGTGCGGTAGATGCCTTAACTCAACGCCACTTGTAACTTCACACTAAATTAAGGATGATTATGTACGATACAGTTATAAATTATCCCTTATTACGCCGTAAGACAGACATGCACACACCGACACACGTACCTATACGAAACCTGAAAAGAATAGAACATAATTTATTGTACACCATAAAAATTATACACATTTACAAGAAAAACTTATTTATACGGGTACAAAGAATGAATGAATGATGATAGTAAAACTAGTTAGGGTTTGGGTTTTAGAATAAAACAACCAGATTTATCAGTAAGTAGACACGGGTTGGTGCAATCTAATAATGAATAGACGTAAAGATTCAAATGCTGCCAACGTTTATTAAGAGGATACCGCCTGTTCTTTATGCGTCTAAGAAAGTTGCCACTGTGTTGTCGTTACACCACTTAGCGTTTATATCGCTACCTATCTATACTTTAATATAATATTATAAAGCTGAAGAGTTTGTTTGTTTGTTTGAACGCGCTAATCTCAGAAACTACTGGTTGGAATTGAAAATATTATTTTTGTGTAGTATAGTCCATTTATCGAGGAAGGTTATAGGCTATATAACATCACGCTATGACCAATAGGAGCAGCGACGGGCAAAAATATTCCTTTTTGAGAGCTTCCGTTGCGTGCGCTGCGTAACCGGTTAAAGTTACGCAACATTCATTTATGTATGGTAGGTAGGGTAGATGGGTAGGTAGGTAGCGAGTTGATGGGAGCGAAGCTGCGTGGGACAGCTAGTGTATTTTATTATTGATACGCGGGACATTTAAACCTATGCAGGATCCTTAAACAAATGTGTAGGTACCTTTGCCATTACATCGCATATGCCTTATCCTATATCTGTGCAAAACACAATGGAAAACATTAGCTTTCCATCTGGATTTGTGAATGTAGTATAATGTCTATCTGTGTTAACGTGGATATTGCTCCCATCAACGTGTAATAATCCCCCAATCGCCTCTTACGACCCCCACGGGAATGGAGGGAGCGGCTTATGCTCATCCAGGTAACTGACAACGTGGTAGATACATTTTACCTACAATTTGACTCTTGTTGGCAAAATAAAAATCAAGATGTTGTGAATATCACCTACTGAATTAACTAAAACATTAAGCAGATAGGCTCTAAATTTAAATATACCTATTAATCAAAATAAAAAAGAAATTTAAACAAGGTTTTTTCGTATTCTTCTCAGCAAACCCTTTCATTTGATACTAGTCCGCCATCTTCGGCCGTCGGCCATATTGGATTTAGTATGACGTCACTTTGTTAACCATGCATTGTCATCCAAACTAAACGTGTATGCAAAATATCATCTCAATCGGTGGAGGATAACTGCTTTAAAATTCAGTTGCAAGATTTGACCCCGAACACACTTACATACATACATTGCAAGTAAAAAAAATAGCATTTATTATAGCAATTAAAATTTACATAGTATAAAATACATAACACTTACATACATACATTGCAAGTAAAAAAAACATCATTTATTATAGCAATTAAAATTTACATATTATAAAATACTTAATTAACAATAACTATCTATATATACATTTAAATACAAATAAAATAAAACTACGGACGCGTATAAAAGCGCAAGGGTCATAGGGCGTCAAAAAATTCGTCCACATCGCTGTCAACGTGAAAAGTGCCCAGAACGCTGGCAGCATTGCAACGTTGGATGGCAATGCTGATTCTCTGGCCAAGCAAAAGCCCAGCCCTCTGGACACGTGAAGAGTCGACTAAGCGTTAAATTTAAGTTAAGTAAAAGCTTGTAAAGTAGGTACCTATTCACCAATTCATTTAAGTGGCAATACACATGCTAAAGATAATAATCATGTACAGTGCAATGATATTGACCCATACTGAAAATTTTATTCATAAGACCAAGTTACGAAGTCCATTCAGATTTTTAATTCATGTTATTTTCTCGAATGAAATGGATCGTCATTTGATTACCCTTTCAGAGTTGCATACTACTTAATATCTGCATGAGGTGACTAAATGTACATTTCAATTGGTGAATTAACTTATGCTACTTTTTATTTAAGCAATGTAACAGAAATTGCCTGATTTTGTTATTTTTATTGACCCTTTTCCATTAACAGAAACCTTTAACCAAAACAAATACCAAAAACAAAACCTGTCCCAACAAATGAGATGTTGTTTATTATACGGTCCCTAGACTAAATGGTTTGAAATCTCGACACGTAGAGAGTAAGCTTGCTAATCAATATTTGTTCTTTTTTCATATAAAAGAGGCCGTTGACGTAGGAAAACATAGGAAAACCCAGTGTGATGTAATGTATATAAAGTTTAGGAATAGAGCCTGCTCGGCGGGCCGTCGAATACAGCTTTAAGAGTTTTAGTTATGCCGTTATGCTACTTTAAATACTGGGAAAACTCACTAATTTCTAAAGAAAACTCATCAGATGAAAGTTTTTGGTAATTTTAACATTAGAAATCTCTATTTTTTTAAATAGCTAATTAACGTTTATGAATTCGCAAGACTTTCTTTTTGGCTTTCACATTAACTCGATTTTATGAGGTTTTTATTATAATTAGAAATCTTTTGAAAATTTTCTGCCGTGGGATATAATAAATTCTTAGAAGATTATATTTTACCCAGCTCATAAATATTTTCGGAACGTAATACTTATGAAATCCGTTAAATTGTTTCGTGAAGTATTCCGGTGCGAGCTTATCTCTAAAATCTTTGTTTAATTATATAACTATTCTCTCGAGCTACAGCCATATTGAAGCGCAATTGGGCGTAAAGCTATTTAAATCTGAATAGGGCATTGTGAAGGCGCGTCACCTTGATTCAGCGAGGAGTCTCGTCCTTAATAAAGTTAGAGTGCCGTCGCCGTCGCTCGCGGACACCCATTCTGCCCGCCGCCCACCGCTGCCTCGGGCGCCTCTCGAAATCATCTTGCACGGGCTAAATGCCTTTCTCGAACCTCTTTACACTCCGCTACCTAGTTTATGTGCAATGGACCATGGGTATTTCTATTAGACACACAAAGGGACAGTAATTACTTTGATTGTCTAACCATAGATCTGTTGGGACTAATCGGATTATCATAATGTGTCCGCACTTATCTCACTGTTATTGCAGAGAGAAAGACTATTTTCAAATCAAATCTGCAAAAAATATTTTTGGCGAAGGATAAGCAATTCAAAAGTATCTGAAACAAACGAAATTAATTCTAACCATGAAGAATAACAAAAAAATACTTTTAGCAGATATTCGCACATCAAATAGATTGTAATTGGGTTTCTGCCAGTCGGAGATGTATACGGTGCAGATTTGTTATGTGTACTCAATATTACATTGCTTTGTTACGCTTAGAAGACGGTGTCAGAAGTCAGCAGAGGCGTCTGTTACGTAAATATCGGCTGGGCGTGTTGCGAATAGGACAGAATACACGATGAGGGGAGGCTGAAAGTATGTCCCGTTTATTCTGTATAAGTAAATGTATTCAACAACGAGTTAAAATAAGTTTATGTTCACTTATATACGTGACAGAAAACTCAATAGTGAGCCCGAAAGTTTTTTTACTACCTTATTATATGTTTTAGTTTATCACTAAAGTTAATATTAAATTGACTGTATTAAAAAAACGGTCGTCATTAAAATTCCGCAGTTTCAGACTAGCTAAGGCGTGCGAGACTGCCAATATTGATGATGTCCCATTAAAATCTAATTTGCGTTAAACTTTAAGAGATACTTTCAGTATTCAAGCTTTTTTTTTACAATGCTACTGCTTCAACGGCTCCACTTTTATGTCGATTTGCCCGCGAAAAGCAGTAACTTGGTGATTGCAAATAGAAAGCGAGAAAAGTTGAAGTGATGAAGTGTCTAGCGCAGAGTTAGTTATCGTAGA
Source organism: Orthosia incerta (assembly GCA_948252205.1). Taxonomy (NCBI): domain Eukaryota; kingdom Metazoa; phylum Arthropoda; class Insecta; order Lepidoptera; family Noctuidae; genus Orthosia; species Orthosia incerta. The sequence goes on from OX411754.1 coordinate 21,552,083, forward strand.
GGAAACTTCAAATTTTAATTAACAATAATTCAAATAATTTTCTATTTGTTTAAGGGTAAAAGTTGAGCCCGACCGTTCACCGCGAAACGGAAATTCACAGCCCTTCCATTTCTGGTTATGCGTCGATTTATATTCTGCGCCCACTCGCCGCCTGAGAAATCTCATGTTGGAGGTGCTCTTTCAATTTGAATCGGAACACTCGGATCGGGGAATAATGTATTTCGGTATCGACCCTCCTCTCGGTACGGATCCTCCTGTTTATCGCAGCTCTCATTTATTCGGGCGTCGTCGCGCCTTTATTTTTTTCAACACAAACTCTGTGTCGCGCAGTTTATCCGTCGTGTGATACTATTAGCAGGGTTTTTGTTTTGAAAGGCAATCAGATTGCGCCGCCCTGACTAAAGGATAATTGAATTGTCACACTACAACATGTGCCTCATAACGGTATTTCCAATGTTATAATATAACGTAATGGTTCCATTTGTGTATTTTTTTTACCCCAATGTAGAGCTTCAATCATATAGAAAGAGGTTTTAATACCTACGTATTTCTGAAACTCTATTTATTCATGTTTATCTATCGTCTATAAGAAATGCTTAAGTAGTTAAACCAAGTTACAATAACAAACTATTTAGTTTATAGTTTAAAAGAATAGTAAAACCTGCTATCTGTTATATACTACAGGTAAGAGGCCACTTTACTTAAGTCGACATTTACGGAGAGTCTCGAGGGTTTAAGTTTGTCTATGCGATCGTCTAAACGTGAAGAAAAACTACATTGGCTGTTAGTCGCCTTTAGCGAACGATGCACTAAAGTGCATATGCAATGTTTTACGCTAGACATCTGTTCGGATACTTTATGTGTGTTGGAGACCAAAAAGGTTAGTTTTTGGATAATGATAAGGAGAACAAGAGCAGTTCGGCGATTGCCTCATCTAGCATTCGAGTCGCGCTGCGGATACCCCGCGGACCCTTAACCCGCGCCCTATTTCTCCTATTCCGAGGACTATTTACGTCGTTTTGTTTGATAATCTGCTATTGTTTCGTTGGGCAACGCGGCGTCCCTGTGAGAATTATGCTAGCTATCTATACAGAACGTGGACGGCGTGCGAATATGTAATGAACTAGGAACCCATCCGCGCTCCGCCTGCGTGCTTACGTTTTTTATGGCTATTTGTGTTTGTTCATTGATGTAGGTAGCTGTTTGGCGAAGGCTATTAGACGTTTATGTACACCTGCGTGAACTCCCAATTTTAAATATTACAAGACATAATTAGGAGAACATATTTTTAAAGAAACTTTAAATCTGAATTCTGTTGCACAAAGGTAAGGTCGACGGTTGACTATTAATTTTGACTTAAAGTTTATTCAAGCTTTCTTTCTGAGGAGCTATCGAGTGGGCCGTATCATCTTTTGAATAAATGCTTATACAAATATAACATGTCATTGTGTAATGAAAATTTGTTGTCGGCGTGTGTAAAATAAAGATGGAGCTCGACTGGTATTCACGCTCAATTTTTCTAACAATAAATTCTTTGTAATCTCCTCCCTTGACAAACTGCCCTCCGATGTGACTCGTCCATACGATTCATGAAGCCATTTCATTTCCGTTTATATGCCTATTTGTATTCTCTCTTCCATCGCGGTTAGAGAAATCTCTATACTGAGATGCTCTTTCAATTTGAATCGAAACGGCCGAATTGGGGGAATAATTTATTTGGAATGCTACTTTTTTATTCAGAACAGCTCTCTATGCTTAACGTCCCCGGGTGTTTGCCTTGTTGTTCGTTATTTGGTCACTGTTTGAAACCAACATTGATATAAGCGTACCTATTTATGTTTAAATTTCGACCACCCTAAAATAATTTTACATTCTAACTAAGGTACACGACCAACCCAAAGATGTTAACTAAAGTTGAAATACATACCTATGTGTATATTGTTCCAATTTATTTCGGTCGTTTCGGACTCGAGAGCCTAAATTAAATTGCGACCCCAAAGCTGTTGTTTATTTATATTATGCTACTTCTATGTATTAACTTCTACCTTTTATATTTAGTATAGGTATATTCAAATGTAATTTAATCGGGTACAAACAAAACGCTAAACTGTTTCGGTAGAGGGTTGAAAATTGTTTCAGTAAATACTACATGCATATACGGTAGCTATAATTTGAACATGTATCGGCTTAAGATAGGATTATGTGTTTATTTAATGTGTGCGTGTGTAGTGGGGCTGTGGAGGCGCAGATCTCAAGCGTTGGCTCGGCGCCGGGTTGCTGACATTGCATTAAAAGGTGGAGCGTGACCGTCTGCGCATTACCCGGCTTCGACTTAGGTTTGTTCCATGCCTCGACTCAAGCGTCTTATTGAAATCTAATTTTCGTTAATCCTCGGAACGAGTCTGCCCGCCGAAGCGGAGCCATTGCCAATAATATTGTCGTTGTTATTACTCTGTGGAGTGCATTTCATTTCGTCCACTACGTCGAAATGCTATGATAATGTTTGTAGTTCACCACACAATTATCTTCACTATACAGCACAGACGGGTGCTTATTAACGCCATTATTTTGGTACGCAAACATTAATGAAGTACGACAGTCCTAGATCAAGTAATTTAATTAGTGCGTGTTGTTCTAATTTATCAGAATTTCTAGTCGCTACAAATTCGTAAGCTGACATATTTGAGTGCGTCACGATTGCCAAAAGTTCACTTGACCGAAGAACGTTCGGCGGAATAATCGTTTGCCTGAAGGACTAGTGTTCCACTTGGTTCACTGAGCAGCGCCTCGACAGTTCGACTTCTTCCCCAAAAAAACTCTAACACAAAATGAGCAACAAAAAGAAGAATAAGGTGAAACAACGGCTGCACTTCCTCCCACTAAAAGTGCACCTCACTAACATCAGGGGGCTGCACTCTAATCTCGATCCGGTCCACCACCACCTCGAGACCGAGAAGCCGCACCTGTTTTTCCTAACGGAGACGAAGATAACAACCCCGTCGGACGTGGCGTACCTCAACTACCCGGGTTACTCTCTTGAACACAAGTTCAAGAAGCAAGCTGGGGTCTGTGTGTACGTCCGCGATGACATTTGTTGTCGTCGTCTCCGTTGCTTTGAGAGATCGGGCTTTTCTGCCATATGGCTACTTGTGGACACTGGCGTGGAGAAGTCTCTCTACATCGGCGTCTACCGATCGCACTCCGGTGACCAGGAGACGACAGCGCTTTTTAATTGCCTCGTAGAATCGGCTGACATAGCCCAGCAACGGTACCCAACAGCGAAGCTTAATTTTCTGGGGGACTTTAACGCCCATCATAAAGAGTGGTTGTACCCATACCGGAAAACTGACCATGCCGGGTTGGAGGCGCGCAAGTTTTCTCTTTCGCTAGATCTAACCCAGCTGGTGAATGTGGCAACGCGGGTACCGGACGTTGACGGCCATACACCCAATTGCCAAGATCTTCTCCTGACAACTGATCCGGACAGTCATTCGGTGTCGGTCTCAGCCCCGCTGGGAACGTCTGACCACTGTCTAGTGAAATCCGTTTCGACTTGCTCTCCTCCAGATGAGAGTCCTAGAGGCACGAGGCGAGTATGGCGATACGAGTCCGCAGACTGGGACGAGATGCGGCACTTTTTTGCGTCTTATCCTTGGCGGCATGTGTGTTTCTCCTCGGGTGACCCCTCGAGCTGTGCGGACGCGGTTGCGGATGTGATTCGGCAGGGAATGGAATATTTCATTCCATTCTCCGACATTCCGCTCGGTCCCAAATCCCGACCTTGGTATAATGCTGAATGCGCCCTCGCTGAGGCCCGAAAAGAGTTTGCCTACCAAGCCTGGGTCGGGGCCCGCGACTGCAAAGTTAGAGCGCGTAGGGTTCGCGCGAAAAAAAGAGCCTTTAATTCTGCCGCCAAGTTCTGCAAGTGGGTTCTGCGTCGGGCACGTTTTGACCATATTGGACGTATTGGGGCCAAGCTGGCATCGCACCCTCCGGGTAGTAAACAGTTTTGGTCCCTGTCTAAAGCGGTCGAAACGAATTTTTGTCGGCCCAACTCACCTCCGATGCTGAAACCTGATGGGTCGCTGGCTCACTCTGCGAGAGACAAAGCAAATTTATTTGCATCTCTTTTTGCTGGCAATTCACGTCTGGACGCTGGCTCCAAGCAACCACCTACTGTACCTCACTGTGACTCTTCCATGCCGGAGATCGCTGTGCACGCTAAAGAGGTCCGGAGAGTATTGTGCAGTCTAGACGTGAACAAAGCCAGCGGGCCTGACGGCATCCCAGCGAGAGTGCTGAGGCAGTGTGCGCCATAACTGTCTCCTGTGTTGACTCGTTTGTTCCGCCTCTCTCTTGTAAAAAGAACGGTACCGAAATCCTGGAGGCTTGCAAATGTGCAACCAGTGCCCAAAAAAGGCAACCGTGCAGACCCTGCCAATTACCGTCCGATCGCCATTACCTCCATTTTGTCCAAAGTTATGGAAAGGGTACTGAACAGTAAGTTGCTGACCTACCTTGAAGACAACAATCTCCTCAGTGACCGTCAATATGGCTTTCGCCGGGGACGGTGAACTGGCGATCTTCTTGTGTATGTCACGCACTGCTGGGGCGAAGCCATCGAGAGACACGGCGAAGCACTTGCTGTTTCGCTTGATATCTCGAAGGCCTTTGATAGGGTCTGGCACGCGAGTCTACTCAGTAAGCTTCCTGCTTATGGCATCCCCGCTGGTTTTTGTAGCTGGATATCAGACTTCCTCAATGAACGGTCGATCCGAGTGGTCATTGACGGCTGCTCCTCTGACTTCATGGCTATTGATGCCGGAGTACCTCAGGGGTCTGTTCTCTCAGCAACTCTTTTCCTGCTACACATCAATGACCTACTTCAGCCTGGTATTATTGGGTACGCAGATGACAGTACTGTTGCAGAGAGATACTTGTCCAGCGCAAGAACCGGCGTGGATGAAGTTCGTTCCTTGAGAGAGGCTATGGTGGAAAGGACAGATTTGACCTTAAGCCTTGTCTCCCAGTGGGGTGATGACAATCTGGTCTCCTTTAACGCCACCAAAACACAGGCGTGTCTTTTTACCGCAAAAAGGAGTATCTTCGATCAAACTCCTACTTTTCGGGGTGCGTCTGTTCCTGTGACTGATCGGCTCGAGCTCCTGGGAATGGAGTTGACATCCAGCCTCAACTTCGGCGCCTCCATTGAGTACAAAGCTCAAATTGCGGCCAAAAAGCTGGGCATCCTAAATAGAGTGAAGCGATACTTTACGCCTGGACAGCTTTTAACCCTTTACAAAGCGCAAGTCCGATCCTGCATGGAGTATTGCAGCCACCTTTGGGATGGCTCAGCTAAGTATCAGCTTGCCGCGCTTGACTCGGTGGAACGCAGAGCCAAGAGGCTCATTGGCGACGTTGAGCTGGCGGATGCCAAGCTACACAGCTTGGCTCATCGCCGCAAGGTTGCCTGCTTGTCGGTCTTTTACAGACTGTACTTCGGTGAGTGTGCTCAAGAACTCCACGACCTCATCCCACCAGCCCCCTTCTACCATCGGACATCTAGACGCACTGCAAGTTACCATCCTTACCTTGTTGCTATTCCACCAATACGCACCAAGCGCTTCCAAACATCCTTCATAATGCGCACAGCGAATGAGTGGAACTCACTACCTGCGTCTGTGTTTCCGAACGCATTCAACCCGAATCTCTTCAAATTTAGAGTGAACAGGCTTCTTCTGGGTAAGCTCGCTCCATCGTCGACTCTGTCTCTGTCACCTTTGACTTAGACTAGAGTCAAGAGCAAACCCATAACAAATAAAAAAAAAAAAAAAAAAAAAAAGGACTCTTGGTCGAACGATTGCCTGAATAACGGTCACCAGAATGATCGTTGGGCCGATAAATAAATGGTCGAAAGAACAATTGATCGAAGAATGTATCCATGAAGGATCGTTTGACCTATACTTAATTTCAATAGTTCTGTCAATAATAACCGACTTCAAAAAAAGGAGGTTTCTAATTTTTTTTTGTTTTTTTCCTCGATTACTCAAAGACGCCTGGGCCAATTTAAAAAAAATATCTTTTGTTTGAAAGGGTATACTTCTTAGGTGGTCCCATAGTTATCAGGTCAGGATCTGATAATGGGATCCTGGAGAAATCGCTATATGTGCTTTACGAAGGCAACTTCGGAAAGCATAATTTGGTGAAGTGGAACTGATGAAGAAGACCACAGATGGCCACTGGAACTCTTCAATTTACTTAACTTTAATGCTAAGAATGTCACTTGTATAAGATATATCGATTAGTTAACCGACTACGATGAAGCAAGTACTTATGATTATAAATAAATGTTATCGATGAAAATGGTACCATCAAACTGATCTGATGATGAAGCCGGAAGGTAGGCACTGGAACTCTAAAATAAAACAATGTATCCTAGTCGTGTTTAGGCTTATTGGAAGCGTCATGATGTTTATTTTGGCTATAAATTATTTTCATGTTAGTTGGAGGTATCTACCAAAACTAAAAATAGATAAATAAAAACGCTTTTTAACAAAAGAAGTGGTTTTGAATGAACAAAATCTTCTTTTAAAAATGACGGAACTATTGAAATTAAGTATCGGTAGAGATGAATAAAATAAACAAAAAAATCAAACCGACTTCCAAAACAAAACACTAGTAAGCGAAAAATAACTTTCTTTTCCGAAGTCGGTGTCTTTGTTACCTATTGTTTTCCGTTTTTCGATTTTATTTTAAAAGATTTTATTTATCTCTACCGATACTTAATTTTAAAAGTTCTGTCATTTTAACAGAAGATTTTGTTCATCCAAAACCACTTTTGAGAGTAGGTAATCGTATTACGAATCTATCTGTGTGCAGTAACGGTATTATCACTCTACAAAAGACCGATTGATCTTTCTTAATCTTCTTTATCGATCTTTCGGGCGAACGTTCTTTGGGAAAACGAACATTCGTCGTAACGGACTTTAGTCAAGTGAACTTCGGGTAATCACCACAGTTAGTTTTAGGTAGGTAAGTTCTTCTTATATTTAAGTACCTACTAGTAGTTATCCTGACCAGCAGATGTAGTAGTATTTTTTTTCATTTAAAAATCCAGTTTTTTTTTATCCTTGACTTTTTGCGTCATTCGTCACTAGCTGCGGCCTGCGGCACCGGCCGCGTGTTATTCGTACTTCTATCTTTATAAAATTAAGCCTACTCGTTATTCTGAGGTATTTAACATAAAAATAACGTCTACTGTGCTTCCGTTGATTTGGAGAAGGCCTATGACAGTGTGTGGAGGGATGAACTGTGGACGACGCTATCCGGGTACGGTGTGTATTTTTTATATTTCTATGGTGTGGACTGACGCTTGGTATGGGCACTGAAATATCTATTTAGGGATGCCAGTGCTTGTGTAAACGGATTGGTTTTCCATCTCAAGGGGTGTTAGACAAGGCTGTGTAGCGTCACCGTGGCTGTTCAACTTGTAAGTACTTGGATAGTTGTCTGATAGGTTTGAAAGAGAATGAGTTGCTTGTCAAATGCCTTCTCTACGCAGATGATTAAATTCTACTTGCGTCGTTAGCAAAACAGTTGCAAGACATGGTGACTGTGATGAATGATGATTTTAAGTTAAAAGGAATGAGTATAAATGTAAACAAGAGTAAGGTTATGGTGTTTGAAAGAGAAGACGATGTATCAGAGTGTGAAGTAAAAAATAATGATAAGAAAGTGGAGCAATTAAGTGAATGAGTTTGTATATTTAAGAAGTATGTCCACAAAGGATGGATAGATTGAAGAGGATGTGGAAAGAATAGTGAGTGCATGAAATAAAGTGAACGGTGCTATACATGCGATTGTGACCAGCCAGTCGTTGTCTAAAGAGGTTCAACTCGCTGTTTACAACAGCGTGCTGGTGCCTACGCTAATGTGTGGAGGTGAAGATCGGATATTGTAAAAAAGACATGAAAGTAGGATTAATGCAGTAGAAATGCGTTCCTTGCGAAGCATGTGTGGTGTAACTTTAAATTATAGATTTAGGAATAATGTTAAGACAACGTTGTGGTTTAAAAGAAGATTTGGTGAAAACATTTAAAAGAGTATGCTAAGATGGCTTGGCCTTGTTGAGAGGATGACTGAAAGGCGACTAACAATAAGTATTTACAAGGCAGACGTGAATGGATACGCTGGGAGGGGACGCCCTAGAAGGACATACATTGACCTTATTGGTCATTTTCTTCAGAAAGGCTAGGCGCGCAGTACTGTTGGGGCGCACGGTTGGCGCATTGGTTGAGCGATTGACTGCTGCGCTGCGTGTCGCGGGTTCGATTCCCGCACGGAACAAATATTTGTATGACTTACAGATAGTTGTGTCGGCTCTGGGTGTTTGTGCATGTGATTGTATATGTTTGTAAACGCACCCACGATACAGGAGAAATTCCTAGTATAATAAATTCCTAGTTTTAAAAAAAAAACGCATATTTAAAAATAAGTAGAATTAATAATGCAAAGTACTTTATTATTACATTAATTTGTATAATAAGGTGGTGGGCTTTTTGTGTAATACTTAAAGCCGATTGGTTTAATTTGTACCGCTGGTGTGCCTCGTCTGCAATACGAGTAGGACGTATGACAGGCGCTTAATTTAGCCGCGGCTCCTGCGTGCTGCTCCGAGCGGTCTTGCGGCGCGAGGCGCTACAGTCTGATTTATGTTATTTGCACGTAAAGCGGAATTAATGGCTTTATTACTCTTCTCTGTTTGCTGATCTCGGATGCCGAGCTCCGTCCGCGTCCACAACTCCGTTTGAACAGCCGAAAAGCCCTTTTGAATCAGCGGTTTGGCAAATACGTAATGTATTCGTATGTAAGGTTTCAGCAATTTCAACATTTGCGATTCTGGCCTGAAAGTCTTAAGATTACGTATTCTTATGCAAAGTATTACATTGTAGGAACAAGGAAATGTGTAACATAAAATATAACGCACATAAAGTTAAATTCAGCTAAGGTGTTATAGTGGGTCTGGTAAGTTAGCCAGAGTTTCATTATAGAACGTCATAATTCATGTGTGAGTAATATCTTGTGTGGCACACATTCTCTGGCGCGCCGGTGCGCAGCCTCAGGTGAAAAATTTGAGCGTGGCCTCGTTGTGCCTCGAGCTTAGTGTTTTATCTCGGCTTAGCGTTACGAGGATTTGTGGCTCGCTAAGTAACGTTTTATGTCCCTGGAACGGCTGCAAGTTAGCTCCCTTGATAAATATCCATCTTTGATGCCCGCCGCATCAACTTTATGCCCCAAAAATGTTCTGCTCACATATTTGTTGAATGTAAAATAAACAAGTAAAGCAAACAATAAAAAATAAGTCTGTGAAAATGCTCGGGAACAACATCAAGCTGCAGGTGGATTTCCTGCACAATCCTAGTTGCGGCGGAATCTCTGGTCGTAAATAACACGTCGCATTCGTGCTTCCTTTCTTCTGCTTGTACGAGAGAACCTTCGAATTTGCTAGCTAAAGTAATAAATCATTTAACTTTATCTGTACACTGTTTATGCATATATTAAAAGACCATTTTTACTAACTAACTCTGTTTGCCCGATGTAGTCACCGCTTTTCCTAAATGTTTTCAATGATCGTAACAGAGAAAAGATATAATATTCTCAAAAATTACACTTATACTTGCAATTATGTTCTGAAAACCGCCATCAAAATTCTATACCTATATTATTTTTTCAAGGACTTACTTTCCTAGTTTTAAGCTCATACAGTAGCATACCTACCTATTTTCCTGAAAAACATCTAAACACAATCGCCAATGCGATTGCTGGTATCTAAGACGCATAAAAGCTTTCACCAAATACTGCTTCGTATACCATTATTGTTATTCTTGCACACTTTGTTCCCAGCAGCATCCCAGCTGCTGTATGTGTTAGGTTTAGAAACTTACTTTAAATTTTTGCCTGCAAACGGAAAAGCTACTGTGAAACGTATTTTGTAATTTATTTGCGTTAGGAATCGAATTGGGAATACAACCCGATATATCCACATAAACTTGGACTGGAAGTGTTGTATCGAAGAAGTGGAGTGGAATGCAGACGACGAGCCACTCAGTGTTTGTCGGCGTTGTCGGTTAGAGAGCGCGCAGGCGGCAAACCATGCCCGCAGCTGCAAGCGTACGTACGGAATGCGGAATAGTCTACGGTTACACCTCGCATCGTCCAAATAATTTATACCCAAGCCGTTGTCGAGTAGGCACATACGTGGAATTGATGTCAACCGGTGGTTTATTGTTACACCGCCGGTAGCAGAGCTCTTGTGGAGTTATCATGAAAATGTGAATAAACATTTTCAAATGTCTCTGTTTAGGTTCAAAATATAATTTGGGGTTACAGTTTAATATTTTTTACCATTTTGACAACGACCAAATTCATAGTGTATAACGAATCGATATAAAATTGAAGTGGGTTTATTGAAGCAAGAATTAGCTTGACCAATTTTCTAGAACTATATACTCTTTGCAGTTTGTTTTGTTAAAGCAAACACTTCTTCAACAACCTGCCTTCAATCTATAAGATTGGACGTATTGAAGGCAGGATGCAGGTTTGTTTAGATTTCATGGAGGGTAAAGACAGTAGAACAAAATAATCAAATTCATCAGCCCTTTGTTTTGGAGTCGCTCTGTTAGCCCGCTCGTCGGACGCGAGTCTGTGTCGATTGTTTACTTCGTTAGCCGAGTCTCTATCTCCACCCGCACACACGTTGCTTCAACGAACTTTGATCGTGTTATATTCGCGAAGATAAATATTTTTTCCGACAGGAGAGAGCATCGTGTAGAAATGTTCGCTCAAATCGATTTAAGTTTTATCCATAAAAGTACGATGTGCTAACACAGAGATGAGTTGATATATAGGGATATTTACACCGAATCTATTATTAACGTACCGCTTCTTAGTTGTGGATATAGGCTTTCTCTCAAAACTCGTATATGGCACCACCTGCGCCCAGCACAAGCTCGTCTCGCGTAAATTTATGAACGCTTTCAACGTGTGCCACCTGACCTGGAGAACGACATTTTGCCGGACAAATGGCTCTCTGCCTCCATTTGTATTGGATACTTATTCTAACTTGGTTACGATTCGTAAACTAATAACTGAGATCTACGACATCAATAGGAATCCGTTCCTATGTTTTAGGGTTCCGTAAGCCGTTTTTTAATGTTTGTTTTATAGGCATTCTCCTTTTTTTTAACCGACTTCCCAAAAAGGAGGAGGTTATCAATTCGACTGTATTTTTTTGTGTGTGTTTTACCTCAGAACTTGATACTGGGTGAACTGATTTTGATGATTCTTTTTTTATATGAAAGCTGGTGCTTGTCATGTTGTCCCATTTAATTTTCATCAAGATCTGATGTAGAACTTCGGAGATATACACATCAGAACTCTTCAATAAATGACGGCAAATCACTCGTGATAGCTGCAATCGCATTTCTGTTTATTGCTTACACCATTTCATAACATAACATCACACTGGTACGCTCTAAAGGGGTACGGAGGTGGTGAACTGTTTACACCTGCGTAACCCTTTAGAGCGTACCAGTGGTATACTCTTATTTCACCGGTTTTGTTTGTTTCATATTTTTGGGTTAATCTATTCTAGCTTCACTTTGGGTATTATTGGTACCTAGCCTATAGAACTGGTCCATTATGTACCACAACTAAAAAGGGAAAAATCGAAGAACTTTTAGCAAAAAATACAACCGACTTACAAATAAAAACATTGTTGTGTTCTTGTTTTCTTTTCTTCGTTTTTTGACACCGACTTCCGAAATTGAAGTTATTTTTCACTTTGTAGTGTTTTTATTTGGAAGTCGGTTGTATTTTTTGTAAAAAGTTTTTTTTTTTATATTGAAACGGAAACGCTTTTTGTGTTGGTAGTACCGTGGTTTTAATTAATTGAATTTAATCGGAGTACCTATCATTGGCAAAAGCTAAGCAGTTGCTCACAATTTTTGCTTCTTTTCTTGTTAATTTGATAAAGTACGAAAACAACCTTATATTCTAGTGTTCTGAAGTTTATTTATTTATAAAAAACAAGCTACTTTCCGAATGCACGGTAGAATCAACTTTTATTACTTGTAAATTTTAATGTAACGTTCAAAAGTGCCGCTTGGTGGCCTACTTGAAATAAAATATCTTTGTCTTTGTCTTTAGTTAATTTTTTACACCTTGGGTTACATTATTGGAGTAAAACTCCCTAAGGATCCCTAATTTTTTTGAAAATATTATATAGCCTATGTCACCCGGGGATAGTGTAACTTTCCAACAGTGAAAGATTTTTTCAATTCGGAGCCTATTCAATCCAAACAAATCAAATCTTTCCTCTTTATAATATTAGTATAGACTATATGAAGGTTAGGTATTAATACTTCTAAAAAATGGAATTTATTTTACTTCTACGGCTGAACACAGCTTTGACAAAATACTAGTACGGAACTCTGATTGAGTAAACTGGTTAGTTTTGTGACTGTGTTTTTCCTATTTTTATTATATTCTTATATAAGCGTTAATTTTACCCTCAAAGCAAAATGAAATAAAAACTGTGCGGTATTCACAAACAACATTATAATTGGAACAACATTTATAGCGAAAAGAAATAGCAGTATTCAAGAATTGTATTTCTATTTGAGCAAAACTTCTTTGATACTTTCGTTGCCCATTTTATCTACATAAAATATTGTTTGAAGAAAAGCTGAAATTCAATGAAAAACATCAGCGTTCCTTGGAATCTGGCATTTAACTTTACGGTTGCGTTTAATTGCAATGGAATCCTCGCTCTCTTCTTAGCCGAAGTCCTTATAGGAAAACTTTTTTAATATCAAGCGTTACAGGCTGTCCCTCCGATCGGAAACACCTATCTGAGACAGAGAAAACAAAAGGCTTTTTGTATGAAAGAATCGCAAGTAGAATTGTGTTTCCGCGCTTCGGATAAATTTATAGCGAAGTGTAATGCCGTCCTGGGGGACACTCTGCTTGTGAGCTTCGGCCCTCCCTTTGCACGACACTATCTCGCATCTTATGGTCCAGCCTTGCTTCTCTATTTAATAAATTAACTTTAAATCCATTAAAGCTAATGTACCTTACCTACATTTATTTCAAGATAGCTTTATTTCTAATTTTATCTTCTATCGGAGTGGAGTAAAGTAGAAAGGTCGGCAATGGGGTTTGCGTTTCGGGAAGGTAGGCATTTTGTCTTTTTCGTTTCCTTAAAGAAAACTAAGGGCATTATTAACTCGGACTTGTTTTGATTCGTATTTTGTAGGTTTAAGAAATTGCATGTAAGAGGCTGATGCATCGTAAACTGTGAAATGCTTTCTGTTACTTGATGCCTATGAGGCTACGACTATTCATAAATAATAAACCGTTACACTTTCTGCTTTATTTTCTACTAGCTATTGCCCGCGGCTTCGCTCCCGCGGACCACCCCACAGGACCAATTTTCGGGATTAAAAAATAGCCTATGTCACTCAGGAATAATGAAACTTTCTATTGGTGAAATTTTCAAGTCGGTCCAGTAGGTTCGGAGCCTATACGGTACAAACAAACAAACAAAAAATCTTACCTCTTTATAATATTATATATAGTATTGATCACACTCTAATGTGGGTATAAATATCATACAGTGCAACATAAAAGAGTAGAAATTAAATGAGGGGGCCACAATCGCTCAGATAGCAACCCAGTTAGTACGACCCAGCTGATCTTGATACTTGAATAGTATTATTTATTTATTGGGTATAAAAAATTAGTAAATATATTAAATAAGTATATTTAATATGTAGTAGTAATAAAACAACAATTTCACAATAAATAAGTATTTTTAATAATCAATTGCTTTCCATATAAACTCAGATATAAACTAAAATTTATAAAATAAACTAATCTAATAAATCAAAATCTAAATACTCTACACCTTCCATGGGATCACTTAAGTTCGTGTAGTCTATTTTAAGCTCTGGTATTGATTCGTCACTGATTTCTGAACCACTCTCATCGTTACTGCTGTCTGCACCATGGGACGACCTTTCATGTGTTTAGCTGGTGTTGAGAATTTCCCACCGTTTTCAATGCCGTGTTGCACGATTCTGTGCCCTGTGCTTACAGAAACACCTAAAACAAGCAAATAAAAGAATCACTGTCAGTCCGACGAAAGAAGTTCCGCGGTAAATAAACGTGAATATATTTTAAAATTGTTTCTTTCCATTTAGACGATTGCATCAACAAATATGGCATAGTAAAAAAAATATTTCGTATCCGCAATAAATTACATTAATTGTTTTTGCCTTACTATCAACGTTGTTAAGTCGCGCTATAACTACAAAGGTATTTGTTTACCTTAGCATAACCTCAAAAATTGTAGACAAATAATTTGTAAATGATATGTGGTTCGAAAATTTAGCTCCCTGAATGTATTAATCGTTTGTAATTAACGTTTAGCGTAACTTTCAATAGTTACTTACCAGTAAAATCTGCTGTACGATGGTAAACATCTTCTAAGTTGCATAGAAGCTTCCCAGCTTGGAATTCGGCTATACACCACATATAAACTTTGTAAACTATATCACAGGCACCTCCACGAATTACCTTATTCATGATTTGCCACTGTTTTTCTGTCCACACTCAGAAATATCACACAAATACCAAAATTCTTACGAAAATCGAAACCGATCGAGAAAAATTGACAGCTCAAGTACTCATTTTAGATGTTGCCAGAAAATGAAAACTATTAGTTCCCAAATATTTAATTTCTACTCTTTTATGTCGTACTGTACAGTATGAGGTTGTTATAATATGTATAGTAGCCATATACGATGTTTGATAAAGCAATTGTTCGGATCTAAAACCTTGTTTTGTTTTTGTTTCTTTATATTTATTTTAGTACCTACTGTGTTAATCTTTTTGTGTCGTATAAATAAGATAAAAAAAGCTTGACATGCAAGTAACCCATTACACCATTTACAAGCAAGTATACCATTTACAGCATTGATATTAAAAGTATTTGGAGCTATCTACTAGCATGAACTAAAACCATAACCGGAGTATAAAAGTACTTTCGAAAATTGGATATAAAGCGGGGTAGATAGTGATACCGCAAAATGTGCCAAGAGAGGAGTATTATTGTAACGCTACAGTCACAGCCGGTGCGTGAAACAAGAGGTAGTAGAAAAGCGATTGTGGAGCTATCGTGCCCGTGCCCGGCTAGATTTAGTTTACAGAGATACGCTCCACTTTAATGTCCAACCTCTTGGTACGGAACGTTGGTTCCGTCGCTATCTAGCTACACTACAGCTTTATGTACTCGTCTCCTTTGTACGCGTTTTGTTTTTATTGTATTAGCTATGGTCCCAGCTGAATTACTATACAATTTGTTTATAATTATAATAATGTCCTATCTTTGAATGGTTATTTGATCAGTTAGTTTTCATTGGTCATTCGTATAATTAGCATGTGGTTTATATGGTGTGCTACCCTTTAAGATGTAGAGTCAAGCAACTTGATTCATGAGTCATGACCCATCCTAAGCCTATTTTACTACATTGCCTGCCTTTTTTTACCTTGCTTAAAAATAATTATATTTCCTTAGCAACAAACATGTTATCGATTTAATAAGAAAGTGACAAAGTCAATGACATGCCTCCGTTTTAATATCTACTTGACGTATTATTATTTTGTATTTTTCTTTAAATTTAAAAATAAACTTATGTAATCAAAAATAAAATAAAAAAAAATTTGCATAAAAATACTACCGACTTCCAAATAAGAAAACTACAAAGTGAAATATAACTTTATTTTTGGAAGTCGGTGTCTTTGGTAGGTGCCATTTTTGCGTTATGGACACCGACTGCCAAAAATAGAGTTATTTTTCACTTTGTAGTTTTCTTATTTGGAAGTCGGTAGTATTTTTTTGCAAAAATGTTTTTTTATTTTTCACTTTTTAGTTGTACCTACCTACCTAATAGGCAAGTAGTTTAAGTAAGGTACCTATAATGCCAGAATAGATTACCCGAATATCATGAAACTGACCATAACCGGTGAAATGAGAGTGTACAAAGTTGAACTGTACACATCTGCGTACCTCTTTAGAGCGTACTGGCGTGATGTTATGTTATGAAATGGTATAAACAATATACAGACATGCGATTGCAGCAATCCCGAGGGATTTACCGTTATTAATTGAAGAGTTCTGTTGTATATCTCCGAAGTTCTTCATCATATCTTCACCAAATTAAAATGGGACCAATTTCGGAACATAGATACTCTTTCAAACAATAAAAGAATTTTCAAAATCGGTCCACAATTGACAGAGTTATCGCAGAACATACACAAAAAAAACATACATGAAGTCGAACTTAGAACCTCCTCCTTTTTGGTAAGTCGGTTAAAAATAGGTAAAACTTAATGTTTTGAAGTTTTTAAACGAATTATCGACTGAATGGGTCATAAATCAACTTGCTTGACTGTACTGTGATAACATTCATTTTGATTACTGATTTTGCTGCTGGCAGCAGTAACCCCACAGCCAGCAAAAACTAGGATAATATCCGTCGCTACGCACACATAAAGAATATTATCACGGGCAATATATTCAATGAATGCAGTGTTGACAGTGTGCAAACCAGGCAGAGACATTAACCCAATACTCCCGCCGAATAGAATAGAAAATAGGCATACTCGTATTCATATTCAAATATATTCTATTTAGTTTCGCATAGGTTGAGCAATATATTTTTTGTGTCACGGTCTTTCCTACATAATGGAATACAATGTATAACTTTATCTATAAAAAAACACTAGGTTTTGCGCACAAGAATGTTGAATACCTGTAACAAAGCGTATGGTGGATAATATGTGTTTTAAATTTGAATATGTGGTTTAAGACCTTATTTAATATACCTATTGCATTTAATAAAACTGACGAGATTTTTAAGAACTGATCTATAAAACGTTAGTTCGAAAAACTAGTCATTTTAAACTCTATATTCATGTACATCGGGTGTTGTGTTGCGCGTTACCTGGTCCATTAACGTGAGTGGACTTTCAGTATTTATAATTCCCATTAGAGTTTTAGCGCTGAATTTTACAAGTTTAGTAAATGAGAAGTTGTTTAAGTATTCCCTTACCGAGGAGTTGTCGGAGGCTGGTGTGTTTTCGGAGCGCGGCGGCGGCGGCCAGGCGCTCCGACACCACGCCTCGGGAAACATCGCCCGAGATGACACAAAAACTTCACCCCCGTTTTATTATTACTACGATGCTAATTAAAATAGCTCCGAATAGATTACGGGCAGCTTCTGGCAGCGGCGCTTAATGCGCTGGCTTTACGACGTCACGCTTTATGCTCTCTCATTAGCGCCGTCTCCTAACTCACCGTTTTTATGGATACACATTTTCCCTCATCCCATATTTCCTTTTTTGTTTGATTAGTTTCTTCGTGTGAGCTGAAAACCAAACACAATTATGTGGAACTCAGGTAAACTCACCAACAAAAACAAAATGTGAAATAGTGTTGTTGTGTCGCTGTTCCTGATACTCACATAGATAATGCAACGGCAGGCGTAGAGTTAAAATAAGAAATACTAAAGAAATTTACTAAGATTTAGTAAAGCTACCCTAAGTATCATGAGTACCGCTGAAATGAAGGACACATGAAACATTTCACTTTATCTCTAAGATATGCAGTCCCCTGGGAGGTGCAGATGTCCACCCACAGGCTTCGGTAACAGATGTTTATGAGGGAGCCTTCAGTTTATTCGCTATCCTATAACAAAAAAAAAAACATTATCTAGGCAACTTATACATACAGAATGCTCATGATTTACTGGTTAAGAAAATAAGTAAATGATAAACACAACTGTAGATTCAATTATAAGTTCCATTATACATGACCATGTAATTATTTTCCTGATAATAATACGGTCTCATATTTACGCAGGCAATGAACGGACACTACGATAATAACAATAAAATAATCCAGTTTCAGAGGCGTGTGATAATGACGCGACCAGCTCGTTAGCCACGTGGGGATTACCTATTGTTAATGTTTTAATTTGTTTCTGCCCACGCATACAGCCCTTCGTTATTTGTCGTTTTACGATTAACATTAACGCCTTTTGTATTTGCTGTACTAAGCTAACATGTTCAAATGTACCGAAATGTATGTTTAATAATAATAATCAGTATACGATTGCGATTGTAAAAAAATCTGCTTCAAACTTTTGTAATTTCTTTTTATGTATTGTAATTTCGTATGGTGACATTTACAAAATAAAAGGTTTGTTTAATCCCAGGGCGGTAAAGTTAATATTTTAATGCACGTGACATATTTATTTGTTTAGTGGTATTGACAGAGCCTGACCTCGTTTCCACATGTGTTGCTAGGAGTTTTCGGGCGCACGTAACTTTGCCTTTTCGTAGCAATTCTCAGCGAGAGCTGGTGCCGGCCGCTGCCACACCCCCCTCGCCGCAAACTCACACCCTATTGTGTCCATTAAAACCCTTTACAACTTTTAGTTTTTACTCACCTCAGTATACGTAGCACAAAACGAGCGTGAAGGCCTTACAATGTTAAATATTGTTGTTACCTCGGCTTGTATTTTGTAGTGGTGTGTTTAGTTAGGTACAGGTGTTTAGTAAGTTAAGTTTATTTAGTTGCATTGATAGCTGGATTCCTTCTTTTTATATGTTAGTCCAAGAACCTATCGAATATATGATGAAATGGTTTTATGGGAATAGGCAGGTAATATTTTGGTCATCGGTCAAAAATTTGTTTTATGTTATCAGTAAACTTCACAAAATTTCCTTACAAATTATCTTTCATGTACGTACTCAGCATCGTCTGTTCGTCTTCAGTGATGAAACACAGAATGGGTGCCCATTTCCCAGAACCCTGGCCTTTGTACTTTACTGTCGGTTTGTTTATTTTAGGGGCCTGGCTCGTAAACACTCACCGACCGATACACTAAATTTAAGATGCCCTTCTTTATATTCTCTCTAGAAATTCTTTTTGGACGGAAGATGGTCTTCCTTCCGTAAAAATATCGTACCATTTTAGTGAAAACTTTTTATTAGGTCTCTCAGTTTTAATTAATGCTTCCACTTTGTGAACGGTTATTTAACTACTGTCTAGAAGGAGAGCTAAATACAAGTAAACAACAGAATGTTTACTACACGTACATACGACGTAGCTGTTCAAACTGGAAACTGATATAAGTGCACTTGCAACATTAAAAGGTTTCCTGGTTGGTTGCGGTGTTAGATAGTGTACGATGCTCGCGTAAGATAGCTGGCTCGAGCCGCGTCCCTCGCCGTGCCCGTACTTAATTTACTGCCACGGTAACGCCACAAGCACGCTCCATATCCACCGCGTTATTGCCAACTTGAAAGCAAGAATAGCATACACATTTCCTTCATATCTCCTGAATTTAAGCGTCTGCCCACTCTAACATTACATTATATTCTTTTTATACAAGTCGTTCCAGACGCAAGTTTTATACAGAATTTTCCATGGTCTATATTTTTATTGGGGTAGTTTCGCTGCTTGACGGTTATTGTATTAATAAATTACAAAAAAAAAAGTGGGCGGATAAAAGTATTGTATATGTATAGAGACTAGATGAGTTTTTGTTTATAACTATTCCGAGCTATTATAATTGAGTATGCCCGCTTGAGCACCAATGCATTGAGCACCAAAGGTATCCCCATTTGAGCACCAATCAATATAATAGCTTGGTGCTCAAAGGCGACCAATAAATAAAATTTGACTTTATTCCCCTATACCTAATTGTCATGCCCGGGCGTTGATCATGCCATATATTTCGATCGATATATATTTCCAAATATGCAATAACTCTTGGGGTGTTGTTATTATTCCGTAAAGAGCATCGGTGTCGGTATGCAGGTAGAGTCGCGAGGCGTTGCTGGCGCATGCCACGTGTACGACACTTTTATTACACCGCAGCCGGAGGCCGCGAGCGAACGTTTTGTCACCTCTTCGAGAGGCTTACACCGTAAAAAGGAGAGGGTATTTTTCATGACTTTTCCACGCGGATGCATTTCACCGCTTTGCTTCAATGGGTTTGCGAGGTACCTAACCTTTGCCGCTGAGTTATATTAAAGTGCTTTCGTTTCCACGTTCGCACTAGAAAGCTTTAATTCATGACTGCTAGAAAATATTCTTTCGCTGTAGTTGGAGAGTGGAAAAATCTGTTAAGTTCTGAAAATACGTGAATGTGGTTTTAACTTCGTGACTTAATTACTTCCAAGAGCGAATATAACTTGGTAATATAAGCAATTAGAAACTTATTTGACGCTGCCGGTCCGCCTGTTCCGCCTCGGGCGCAGGAATCGTGAGCGGGATGAGCCATTACGTGCTTTCGCAGAACTTTTCCTTTTAAAAGTCGTCTCTTACTCTTTTGAAACTTATTATATTGGATAATTCGGGTAAAAATATGAATATGATGGCCACAACTTTAGTAATTTAAGCGAAAGGCAGAAAAATTCTGTCGATTACGCCATGAAAAACGGTCTCCTACGGCGCTTAGCCCAGATTAAGGCTTTATGAGAATCCTCTTTATTATAACGTTAGCATTAGGTGGCGCCGACTACTTTACGGATAAAGTTTGCACAGTTTAGGTATTAAGGAAAACTTGGCACATACAACATTTACCCAGCTGATTCCTCCTAATTGATTATTAAAATTGTAAACGTGCAATGTCAAAGTCAAATTTCTTTATTTCACGTTTGACGTCAAAAATTTAAACTTATAAGTAACTAGCGGACGCCTCGCGGTTTCACCCGCGTAGTTCCCGTTCCCGTGGGAATACAGGGATAAAAAGTAGCCTATGTCACCCGGTGAATCGGTCCAGTAGTTTTAAGTTTATTCGTTACATACAAAAATAAAAATCTTTCCTCTTTATAATATTAGTATAGAAGTATAGATAATAATTGATTGTACCGTCCATTCGGAAAATTAACTTGTTATGGAGAAGAACGGATAAAAACGCCACACTTTCTCTTTAAAAAAAAGTGTTTTTTACAATATTTACATACATACATTCATATACATGAGGACGATGCATCGAGACTAACACTACTTTATTACGTATAGATATAAAATATTACAAACAGTAACAGGTACATTCATTCATTTGATAAATAGGAATATGGTTCTCACATACATACAAATATTGCAAACATAGGTAAATTACCTAATTCAATAACAATGGAACAGTGTGCGAGTCAATGTCTTAAACAAAAAGAGAAGAAAAACAATATTATAATTATGAATATATAGAATAACCAGTTTGATTTTGTCTACACTAAAGATTGCCCTATGGAGCAGGACCAGTATGTTTCCAATTATCATATAATTTGTAACCCCATTGTAATTTGTCATCTAGTTAATTTTATCATTCCTATTAAAACTGTTTGATTTATAAAGTCCAGCTTTTCTCAATTCAATATAAAGTCGCATTCGCTACATTCGGTAATGTGAAACTAATACATTTGGTTCTTTTTTCATTTAGCACCAAATTGTTTGCTGTGAACCAATTTTGGACATGATGAATAGAGTTATTCACCGCCGATCTATTTTAAATATCTAAGATGTATAATCAATAAATAACACCATCTTTGGTTGATTTTGTAGTAATTGGGGCAAATCGTTAATATAAATCAAAAAGAGGAATGGACCCAATATCGAGCCTTGAGGAACGCCCATTATCATTTCCGACCCTAGTGAGTTTACGCCGTTTACCTGAACTTTAACTTGTCTGGCTTTCAAATATGATCTAAGTAACTCAAGTGCCGCATGGCTAATCACATAGTGCTCGAGCTTCAACAATAGTGTCTCATGGTTTATGCAATCGAAAGCCTTCGAGTGATCGTAAAAAATTCAATAGCGTCTTGTGCTTATTTCCAGGCGTTAAAGATGTTCTTTATTAGGGTGACACCAGCGTCAGTATTTCAACGCACTTTGGTGAAACCGTACTGTTGATCATGAAATATGGAATGCTTTTTAAAATGACGCAACAATTGGTTGAGCATTAACTCTTCGATGACCGTTAATGTATTGACGTATGGACTAGTTTCATACCAAATCCAACACGGTGCTGCTTATACAATCGGATTCAGCAGTTCCGACATAATCGAAGTCAAATAAAAACATACGCGTCTTTTTCCTTAATCTTTTTATGGACATTGGTTTAATAACTTACAAAATACACTAACATGAGTCGCAGAAGCTATCAAACTCCAAGTATACCATACCCCGTCGATTAATGACGGTTCGCATCGCATACTAAGCTATTCAATTTGTGACTGGCTTCTATAGGGAACATGAAAAAACGAACATCGATTATTCACATTCAGCCCGCTATCTACGTGAAGACGGACAAAATGCCGAGTTGACATTTGTTATTTTGTCTTATTTATATAGTTACCAGTGAGTTTTAAAAGTCGAAAGTTGTCCCACGCGAACGTACTACCGAGATAAAAATACGCAATGTTTTAATCCAGGCCAACGTCTACCAGTTTCTAAAAATCGCAATCATTCAGCTGTTGAGGCGTGATTGATGAACAAACATTAAAAAGTCCAAATTATATATTTATAATGAGTAGTATTAGCAGGATAAATTGATAAAAATAAATTCATTTTCTACTGCATAAATGAAAAAACAAAAAGAAAAAATAAAGAAAGAAAAAAAAAAGAAATAAAGTAGCGTTCAATTTTCACTATGTTCTATGTACAATCACGAACATTAAATTCTTACCATTGAACCACGAGTTCACTTCTAATGTAATGCATACTCTCACAAACTATTCATACCAGGGGATGGCGATATTATAGATGAAGCTCATGTTGGAGGAGTTATTTGAGGGTAACTAAATCAGCTCGTACTTATCACTTTGACATATTAATTATTTTACAATTAGCCCATTACATGGGATTGCTTTTCAAAATATTTGATAAAAAACCTCAATTTTTGGCAAAATATTGGTTCTCGTGTCGCGGGAATGCCTTTAGGCAACCTCGAGCGCGCGCTTTTGATATGAGATTACAAAACACCCCTTTTTGAGTCAATCTCACTTCTCTGGTCTTTTCCTGGCAAATAACCCAAGAATTATGATTTACTGTTACCTACTCTTGAAAGGCGTCAACAATCAAGATCATTATAATCTTCAGATCGTTTTACACGTAACATCTAAGGTAAAAAGTTAATACTAAAGTTTTTGGTGGGTTTTGATTTTCAGTAAACGAAGAGGATTTTTTATTTTGCTTTGTAGCCAAAGGCACAAATGAAAATGTTTTGCTATTATCGGCGTAATCTTTGAGCATTAAAGCGCTACGCACAGTTGTATTTGCTGTGCTCCTGTATGTACGTACTTGTATTACCAATTATGCAAAGCGTCTTCCGCGTTGCGGTGCGCGGGCGGGGCTCGCGGGGTGCAGGCAGGGCGGCCGCTGTCGCGCTCTTTCCTCACTCGTAGCGAAATAACGACCTCAATTTGCATAACAATGCTCGTCACCCCTTATTCCCCACCAGGGACTTTCACAGGATACGCCGCCGTGTCCCACCGGACCCGACACCTTTTTTTACTCAAAATCTGTCCAGCGAGAAGTTTCATTGACATTAACACAAAGGTAATAAATTTTCCGTAACTACGAATGCACAGTTAAGCTAGTTTGCTATAAAACCATAGTATATACAATAAACTTTCAGGAACTAGCGGAACTGAGTTTAAGTTTTGATTTAGTGGTGGTAGTGCGCCGACACTGCCGACAGCGTCTCGCTGCAGCCGGCCGGCCGGGGCCGCGCTGTGCCGCCACGCCACCGAACTCCGCGCGCGATGCCCGACCGAACACTTTCGGCCGCGCTCGTAACTTCTTCGTCCAACTTTCTGTTTTAATTGAATCAAAGTTTTCGGCTTTTTGCGGCGAGCGTGCCAGCCACGCACGCTTCCTAAACTTTCTTTATTAAATTATTGGAAGTTCAGAAACGTTCGCCTTTGAACGTGAATTCTGAAACAAAATTGGGGATAGTCGTGAGTTACAGAAAAGTATTTATCCTCTACGGACTCACGGCAGAAGTAGAGTTTAAAGCTATAAATAAGTAATGACTAGGAGTCTGTGCCGAGTGTACCGTTGAAAATCCGGACAAAAGAACAGTAACGACAATTACGAGAGACAATTCAAAATCCGACGAGTAAACAGTTCATAAAGATGTACGATTCTCTTTGCTAACGACTAAAGCATTCGTCCGGAGCATTGTTTTGCGGCGTAGCTTTATCTGGCGCGGAACGAGTTGTCGTTCCAGTAATTTATAGATCTTTCCCCGCCCCGGGCTCAGAGTAACGATTCGCCCAGAGGAACTAGTCGGCTAGCTGCGGCTCTGCCCGGTCCTCGCCTGAACGCTATTAAAGGTCACGTAATAGACTGACTCCTCACGTCCCGGATTCAAATTTGAGTAAATATGTCGCCGCTGACCTCTTATTGTACTACGCCATTGTATTTACATTTACTTCGGGGCTATTTTGAATTTGAACGTGAACGTCCGCTTGTTATCTCGTATTGTTTGTGTGCATTGTAAAGGTCATCTAAATGGTGTGTTCTGGACTTTACATATATATTTATGTACCTTGTAGGTACGTACTCGTACAATTCGTATTGAATCTATCTAAAGAAGATTATGGGAGAGAAACAATTTTATTAAGAGAATAGTGTTCTCTCGGCATATTATCTTCGAGTCATGTTACGATATCTTAAGAGGAAATATGGGCAGAGAGCGCCGACTGAATATCCTTAGTAAAAAGTCATAATTCGAGGTTTGGCTCTGGTCTATTTCCTTCTCCAATATTGGACCAATTTAAAAGATATTTTAAAAGATATTTATATATTCAGTCGGCGCTCTCTGCCCCTATTTCCTCTTAAATAATATAATGATCAAATAACATAATATTGATATTATGTTTCTGTCGTTTTCGTATCCATAAAATAATTCCATGAATGCTAAATATGTGTTCACATATTCTGTAAGAGTTTCCTGAAACAATGATAATCTGATATGCCTTATTCATACGTAACATTGGAACTATATTCATGCATGTGGCTTTTCTGAAGCCGATAGCGACGGATATTGGAGATTTACCTAAGTGTGACGAGATCCGGGGAAGACTTTGTGCCGGAGCTTTAGTATCGGTTCCCGGCGTCACATACAATGGCTGTTAGAACATCTAGTAATAGTTCGCTTCCCCCTACAGCTACAATATTCATCCTTTACTTCCATTATTTAGCCCTGACAGTTTAGCAGTTCTTGTGAACTGTTTTCGGAAACAAATATTGTGCACAATTAAGTGATTTAGATGTAATATATAATGAAATAAAATAGCAAATCACTTTTATGTAAGCCTATCTTTCTATTTGAAAACAAAATTAACATTATCAAGGCCCCTGAAAAAGCATAACACTACAAAGATATAGATAACGGCTGGGTAAGTGCAAGCGGCAGGTACGTGCGCGATGACAGTACTATGGCTCCCAGTGGAACCCTTCTGCGATCCTCGTAAATTGCGAATATTAGATTATAAGTACGGAGTGCGGCCCGCCCGGTAGCGCGGGGGCCATCAACCGAATATCGAACTCGTGCGCTGGTTAACATAGCGCCGTGATCTGAATCTGCTTTTCAGTTAATCCCACTTGTGTCGTTATACTCTTGGTTTACTTTTTGCTAGTTAACACTTGGATAATAAATGCAGAGAAATTTGCTTTAGTTATTGAAACGTTGATTAATTTTAAGTTTATATCAGAGTTCTTTTTCTGTGATAGGCAAAATAACAGCCAGTCTAAACGTCAGTCTTTTTATTTTATAAACTTCACAACTTTTTTATAGGAAGTCTCGCCGAAAACAGACTAATTTAAATCCCTAATCTTTAATACGAAAAGTTCTCTTGTTAAAGAAGCTTTGAATCTCAAGTAGGTAATTTTCTAAGAAGCGTATTGTTTTGAAATGCCCTCTATATAGTGATGATAACAATAACAACAGCTGTGCCGGTGTGAGCCGGTGTTGGTTTTCCCATTGCTCGCTTCGTTACGGCTTCATTAGGACAGCGGGTGCGGGCTCCGGGCTTCGCACGCTACGATCGTCGTCGCGCCGCGCGCGAAGACAGCGTGATTGTACACAGCGACTGCTGCGCCATACCCCCTTAATGTCTCTATTCATTCAATACACTCACAAACATATTCTCATAGAATTACTTTAAAATTCTTCAGAAAATTTAACAGAAGATTCTGTTTGAAACAGTATAAAGTATTTAATATTACATCGCACAAAAACATCTTTCAAATTACAATTACTCCTTACTTTGAAACCGGCTCTGTCATTCTTATGAATTGCGCCTCAGGAAAATTTCAAGTCTCTTATATGCGTCTACAGTCATTATAGCTCCCGAAATCTCTAACTGTTCTTTGTTCAATTAAAGTTACTTAAGCTTTATAGCTTTTATCTACCCTCTATTACTTTTATTTTTCGTTAACGGCCAATTTATATTTGAACGGAATAATATAAGAACAAACGATAGCTGAACTCCAATTTAACAAGAAGCGAATTGGTACACACTCAGTGAAAGAATAAAAATAACGATTTATTGAAAAGATACATATTATTTACATGGTCTCATTTTGAGTGTTTATTGAGATAGTCTTACCTGATAAATGGTGCAATAGTTCGCTGATGCCCATCTTTAACAGCAAAGGTCTCTCATCTCATCTCATCTTAAACACTAGAGGAATAAAGCTAATGTCACATAGTTGGCGACCCGACCAGGCAAGCTTGGGCGAAAGTTATTGAAAGGCGGCTGAGAGAAGAGAGTGAAATATCGCAGAACCAATTCGGTTTTATGCCTGGTCGGGATACAACGAATGCTATTTTCGTAATCCGCCAGTTGTGCGAGAAATACAGAAGTGCACATAAAAACTTGCACATGGTGTTCATGTTCATTCACCTCAAGAAGGCATACGACCGTGTGCCTCGTGAGGTTTTGTGGCGGGCCCTTAAGAAGAAAGGTGTGCCTGGGCAGTATGTACAGTTGATCCGAGCGATGTAGGTACTGTCAATGCAGTACCCAAGTCCGGTCTACAGTTAGCACTACTGGCAGCTTCAGTGTGGCAGTCGGCTTGCACCAAGAGTCGACTCGAGCCTACCATAAAATAAAACCACATCCTGATGATAATGGACGCTCTGACGTCGGACATACAATTTGCCGATGACATTGTGCTGGTTGCCGAGAGTAGCCTAGAGGGCCAGAGCAGATTAGAGGTGGGGTGGCACAGACTGGAGAGTGTTGGCAAGAAATTGAGCAGAACCATAACAGAATACTTGTTTTGCGATTTTGGCGGTTTCTCCAGTTCCGTGCCTATAGTTCTCGCTGGAACACCCATACCGATCTACTCCGACTTCCGGTACCTAGGGTCGCGTGTCCAAGAGAATAGCGAGGTAGACCAAGACTTAACGCACCGGACCAATTCGGCATAGATGAAATGGCGATAGGCCACTGGCACAACTTGCGGCCCACGGATTAGTTAAAGGGGAAAGTTTACAAGTCCGTGATTAGACCTGTCATACTGTGTGGATCAGAATGTGATCAGAATGTTGGGCTGTGAAAAAGATGGATGAAAAAAGATTGCACATAGCATAGATGAGAATTTAGAGTGTGAGTGACGAGAATAGTTAGGGTGAGAAATTACTATATTAGTGGAAGTTTGAAAGTGGCGCCAGTGACAGAAAAGATCAAACGAAACCGTTTGTCCTGGTATGGTCATGTGATGTGGAAGGATGAAACGCATGTTACTAAAAGCCGACTTCCAAAACAAAACACTTCAAAGCGAAAAATAATTTTCTTTTGGGCAGTCGCTGTCTTTGGTACCACTTTTTTCTCGACTTCCGAAAAGAAACAATTTTTCGCTTTGTAGTGTTTTGTTTTGGAAGTCGGTTTAATCTTTTTGATATTTTTTTTTTTTTTGTCTTTTTAGTTTTGGTACCTTACATTACCATGGAAAAACGCAATATACAGCCGACGGCACGGAGAGTACATATTGGCAATGCATTAGACACTTTGCAACCGTGCCTACAGCGCGCTGCTCTTCAGCCGCTTGGCCTTTGTGAGCCCCGCCGTGTAATTACTCGGGGACTATGGGAAATAGCTCACCAGACGCGAAAGCACTTTTGTGGTATTACAGTAAATTAAACCAAAAAAAAAATAACGAGACTTTTCGTATCCCTAGATGTAACGATAGCGCACGGAAAAAAGATCGTTTACATATTTAATTAAGAAGATGTTTATAAAGCCGTGATGCCAATTTTCCTTTGTAGTCAATACAAATAAATCAAGGAAAATATATCTAACACGTGTCTGTCTAAGCATAGATTGGGTTGGACGTTCCTTATACGTAACAACTGAAAGTTATCGTCATATCTGAGTTGGGAAGTTTCGCAAAGACAAATTGGAGTGGAGGCGGTAAATAAAGTTTTACGATATGCGCGGTTATCAGAAGCGTGCGTCGAAGCGGGGTGTGGGAGGGAGATGTATTTATCTACGGCGCGGCTCCATCTCTGTGAGGTTGCTTCCCGTACACCTGTACGTATTAAATACCTCTCGTTGCTACTCGTTATCTTTCGCCCCCTCTCCAAATTAAGAGCTTTGTATGTCGTCCCGCGTGTAGGATAAAATAGTAACTTCATTTATTATCTCACATCAGGTTACATTCTTCAAAGCTGATTGTTATACTTTGTCGGTTGGAGAATCTATAACAAAGAAAAACGGGTATGAATTTACCATCTGCTTGGATGCACAGATTGTTTATTACGTGAAGTTCCATCTCAGTTAATTACGAGTTTTCACTCGGCATAAGTATTTAAATAGTTTAGTGCCTGTGACGTTGGTATGTTTATACATGGAGTTTAAGTTCAAAGTCTGTTTGCAACGTACGATGTGAAGTATCTTTTAAAAATTCTTTTTATGTACGCCAACCTGGGAAAAGTTCCACTTAGTTTCGTCCGTCGTCGTACCGTATCTAAGTAAGAACTACGCGAGTGGTTGGAAAGTCCAGGGACGCTTTTAAGACGTTTCATAATAAATGTAAGATGAGAATTTGTAGGCGATATAATTTGACCCTAATTCATATGGTAATTCAGCTGCCTTTTTATTTAAAGCGGTCCCTTAATTTATACGTATTCTTCATTCAAATAGAGTAGTGGGCAACTTTATTGGGCGTGCAATTTTACCACAAGACCTTAGTTTTCATAACCAAAGAATTTTGAGCATTGGTACGCTTGTTTAATTGGTGCTAGTATTTGTTCTGACTTTTTAAGAAGGTATCTTGCCTAGTAACGACCCAGCTAGACAACACCAAACTTGTAGTCTGTTTAAAAGACCCTGTCAGTACCCCAGTAAGTCAGTATTTGTTACACACAGTAGGCGCCGCGAAGCGTGTACTTAACGCATATCAGGTGACGGTGTGTCGGATATTTATCTCGAAAGTACGTGGGTTCTTATGGAACAAGTCGCTCTTAAGCTTGGTACAGAGAAAAGTCCACATCTCGCGGGCGCGCCCCTCGCCGCGCCGCTCCCCGCGCCCGCGCTCTCCCTACACCGCCACGAGCTCGAAAACCGACTCCGTGAGCGTAGAGATAAAACGTATGTTCATTTTATTTCCACATTTGTCAGCGTTCGTTTTGTGCCCACTAACATAAATTGGACGTGGAGGGAAACCTCGCAGGTGAATGTAAAATAGCCGGGTTTTCCCAAGATAATACCGCCGAAATTTTACGACACCATTATGCGATTTATTGGTCGTGTCACATTCGGAAAGAATGATATTTCCTAAAATATTTTCATAAAATATGTCGTTTAAAACGGTGTCACATATACATTATAATACGATCTACTGAATTTTATCGATCACAAGTGACTGTTGATAATAGTTTACCTAGTGCCGATATATGCGAATACAAATGTAAAACCGCATAAGCAAAACCTTATACGTCACAGTGCATAATCTAATGTTTCGTAGCCGCGCTACGAACTGCTACGTGTCACAGAGTGCTACGCCGCGCCGGTAGAAGTGATGGCAACATTCGATAAGCGTCATAGCGCGACATGCGTCCCGACCTGTGTGTCCGGCACTCCGGACGGCGAGCTAATGCCAATAAACTGTTGTCATGTACGGTAATGACTGAAATAGGCGTTCAATTATACGTACCAATTAGACTGCAGGAAGCTCTGTTAAACGTGTGATGCACAGGGTAGTAAGTCTTTAACCAGCTCCAATTTTTTTAGAAAAGTAGAATGGACTCCTTTGTGGAAAATCTTTTACTTATCTTAATCCTTTTGTTTTACTTTGGTTAAAACTAAAATCTTCTCACAGGAAACAGAAGATCCTTTTAAAGTAGACCAACGTTGTCTAGAACGGCAGGCTAATAATTAGCTAATGAAAATCGCGCCCGGCGCTGTTCTACTTCATAAATATTTTCCTTATTGCCTGTTACCACGAGCTGTCGATAAATTTATGGAAGGGCCGACGTCACCTGAAATTTTATGGTTTCTTTCTTTGGCACTCACCTTTTATATTTATAACTTGGGTAGTTTTTAGCCTTAAGATATAAATATATGTCGGGATGAGATTGTAATAAGACTTGTTATGTATTTGCTGCTCGGATAAAATTTAATAAGATCCACTTTAGCAACATGGTGTTTCTTAAAACAAAGGTACACCCAGTTTCATCATAGTCGTAGTAAGATGAAAAAACATCACGCCTGTGTTCTCGTATAGTAAATGCACTAACATTTTGCCAAGTGCTATCATCATCATCATCAATGTTCCCACTGCTGAGACACAGGCCTCCTCTCTGTGAGAGGGAATGGGCCGTAATCCACCACGCGGGCCCAGTGCGGGTTGGTGGATGTCACATGTCTTCGAGTTTTTGGTTCTAGGACATGCCGGTTTCCTCACGATGTTTTCCTTCACCGTTTGCAAGTGCTATGGGACGAAACTAAAGCTATAAAAAAAAACCGGACAAGAGCGAATCGAACTCGTGCGCCGATAGTTCCGTACCTACCCATTATACCGCCGTAATAAAATTTGTATCATTTTTATTGGTGGCTAAGTTTTAAAGATATGGGCAAATTTAGATTTTCCCGAAAACTTGTAAGTATCAAAATTTACCTTAATTTTTAACTTTTTGGAATTTTTCCTTTATTTGTGCTGTAAGACCTTACTTTTTTCCAAATTTCGTGATTCTAGGTCAACGGGAACTACCATATAGGTTTTCGACCCAAAACCTATAGGGTACTTTCGGTTAACCTAGAATTCTAAATTCTGTTAAAAGCAAGGTCTTACGGCACAAGTTAAGGGCAAATGCCGAAAATAAAAAAAAATTACAGTTAAAGTAAATTTTGGTACTTACAAGTTTTCTCTAAAATCTAAAGGACCATGCGTCATTTTGGGCCCACTTTTCAACATTGTTCAACAGTGATAAATTATATGTCATATGAAAGCTCTTGTACTGTACTTTATTTCATTTCACATATATGGCAGATAAGTTTATATCCAGCGCGAAAATAGTGATTTGGTGCGTTTTTGAAAATCTGTTTAGTTTTGATATTACATTATATATTTAGCTGTAAGTCAGTAGCTCAGATTATATATAGCTCTTATTTGTCTAAAAATACAGTAAAAATATCAATATATAGGCTTAGTGTGTCTTGTTAATAGATAGGTAGGTTGGTAGGTAGTGGGGTAAATAGTTAGTGGGGTAGGTAGTGGGGTAAATAGTTAGTGGGGTAGGTAAGTAGTAGGGTAAGTAGGTTAGGTAGGGTAGAGCGTCATGTCATGTACAATTTTTGTATCTGCAGCTTCACTCCTGTCAACCCTACCGGTAGGTAGAAATGAAAGGTATACCATTCCTATCTACTCTACCTACTTGCCTACCCTGCCTACCCTACCTACACTGCCTAACCTACCGTGCCTGCCTACCCTAACTTTTCGTGTTGACCCAGGACCTTGATTTTTATACTCGTAATAGGGTCTCTACCTCAGTATCTGGTATAGATTTCAACTTTCTAGGTCCACCCGTTCCTGAAAAATCGCTGGTGACACTCGGACAGATGGACAAGAAAGTGATCTTATAAAGGTTCCTTTTTTACCTTTTGAAGTACGGAGCCCTAAAAACCTACGCTTAAATAAATGACAATGTTAAAGGTTGACGAATATTAAGTGTAGACACAGTTTCTACACACATTTATATAATGTTTAGTAACATACTGAAATAGGTCCGCTTAAATAACATGCGGAGTTGGTGTTTTTGTCCTGAAGCGCGATTTGTGCCTCATTACTGACACCTGTGCGTCGGCCGCAGCGTTAGGACGGAAAAACTATCCTCGCACCGTAATGTCGCACACTCGCATCCAGCCAATATTCACCTAATAAATACTTTCCTTTTCCAATATTCACAGCGCTACTATCGATAGTTCCAGAACTATTATTGAAACCGTCGATCCGAATATTTTACGTGTCTACCTACCTACCACATTCTTTTATTGTGAATATATTATCATTTCAAGCTTAAATAAAAACAGTATTAAAAGGGATCGCATTTTATATTTAATTTGGTATTTTAATTTATTTAATTTCCTCGGCCTCATAATAACAAAGTTACCGAATTGTGTACCTAAGCTTAATTACAAGAATATGATAATTTATGAAATATTATTTTCCGCTAGGGAGCACTGGTCTGTTTGTATATCCTATACCTACCTAATCACAGCGGTGGGTCATGTTACAGTAGCTCGGGGTAGCGCATAGCGGCAGAGCGACGCTCAGCGCTAAATCTCACCAAGTACGAGTACATTAGCATTTTCCGATATCGAAAGCATAGCGCTCGCTGCGGCTGCGGTCCAGTTGAATAACAAAGAATTGCGTGGTTGAGATATCGGCACACTAATGGACTGCGGAATTTATGAAGCTTTCCAGAAGCTTGTCGTCGTTATGAGCATTGTATGTATAAGTAATGAACTGTGCGTGGCAGAACTAGTGTTTCATACATTTCGTAATATAATATCCATGAGTGAGTGAACGTGGATGCGGACCGAAAGCTGGGTTTATTTCCGCACAATCAATCAAGGCACTTATGAGGGTGCAGTCTGTTAGTGTAAAATCCTCACTACGATATGTTATTTAGTGAGTTTATCGATATATTTGTTATCAATGTGAAAGGCCAAATTAATTCAGTTATTTTGCGACTCGCACATTGAACGCTGACGATCAAAAACACTTTTTATCTCAATTAAAATTTACATTTTGAAAATCAAATATTCCGTGTTGTTCGATATGCCGATTGCTAAACGACATTACTCCGGAGTTTATACTGTCGTCATTGTCATTTATAAAATGCTGGCTGGCTTATTAAGTGTCCAAGTGAATATCTAACTAAATTAATTGCAAGTCTGTGTGAACCATAATAAAGGAAATCATTTAGTTATAGTAAGCAACGACTAATGCAACGATATTTTCGTGGTCATTTGAATTAGTCGGCATCCACATTGATTGTTTCACCGACCATTAACTATTGCGGTCGTTATTCACTTTTGTACAATCAATAATGGATGTTTCAGTGGTATCCAGGCTGTCACAGAAATATTTGGTGATAAATAGAGCAGGCATTTCTGGTCCAGAAATGAGGCTTTTGTATGTGTAATGTATCGTGTTTAAATGATAGTTAGATGTGAGTATAGTGTCAAAAGTAGGTATTACCGGTCGGTGGGTGTGCGGTGGCGCGCCGGGACCCGACGCGCCGCGCCCTGCGCTGATGCTGCGGTATATGGCCCGTGAATAATCCACCCGTAATACTCGACTTAATGGCTTGGAATTAAACAATTAGTTGTTTTCTTTCTGCCTCGTCAATGATGAAGTTTCGCTTGAATACCACTGAATCTCTGAGAAGATTTTCCATTTACGTTTATGTTTTATATCAAAACGTTTCTTGTATACAAAATCTTTCCGTAAATGTGAAGATCCTGCACCTAAACTGTAACATTAAATGTTTTAAGTTATTATTTGCAGCCGCTGCTTTTTAATGTCTGTTTTTAGGGTAAAGCTTATTCTTACTGTTTCGTGTATTAATTCGTCTGATAAGCCGGCTCTTTGTTCATCCACAGTAAGGCGACGAGCAGACGTTTTAATCAAGGCTAACGAATTTTTAACCTTAGTAAGAGGCTGCGCGGTATCAGGCGGCTCCCGCCTCCACGAGCACGCCTCGCCACTTCTCGTGCTCGACGCGTTGTTCTTATCTTTGAGTAATTACCTTGTTGTTTTGTTTTTATTGTTCGGGCTTCGGAGTCGCTTTCTGTTTTATTACATGATCACTGTAGTACCGTGGTTATGGTATTCTTTTCTTAAATATTTCTGTGGCTATAAAACTGCGTGTTTTTGAAGAGAAGATTTGTAGATTCATTCTGATTTTTATAGAGTAAATAGTGCAGACAATAAAATGAGTAATGTTGTAGGCTAAAAAGTCCGTCTGAAAAGCGTCCAACATTTACCTCTAGTATATTTTTAAATATACTAACTAACCATAAAACTCGTGTTTGGTGTTGTCAGTTCCCACGTGTACGAGCTTTAAATTAAAATATGTACACGGCAAGTGTTACGAGGCCGTCAACGAGGCAGCTATAATATTCGTAAGGATATTTATATCGCGGCGCGGATGCAGGTGCATATCACGTGCACCTGCGGATATTGCCGCGTAAATCAAATTTCTTATTTCGCGTCAACACTTATTCCTGCCGGCGTGTTTACCTGCCGTCGTGTCCTCGCAGCAACTCAACGTGTTATATTGAAATTGTTGTTAATCCTTGTGTTGAATGAGTTTGTTATCAGTAGATAGGTACTTTTTGAAGTAACATAAACATAAAAACTAAAACCCGACTTCGAAAAAAACCTATGATTTAAATTCAGAACTGCCGATAGATAGCGCTAGTAGTATTCATAAACACAGAAATATAGTTATTTGGTTTCTGTCGGTTGGTATATTTAAATATTGTACAAATTTATGTTTCGAACTCAACATTTTTCCTCTTTCATTCGATATTCCACTCGATATAATAGTTAACATGATAATCAGATAAACCCAATTTATTTTTTTATTTTCCGCCAAATTGAGTTTTGTCCTATAAAATGTAGTTTATCACTCAGACCATAATAATGTATCTATTAACACCACATACATAATCTGCTCAGTAGTTAAGGCGCTACAGTTGAACATATATTTTATCAGTTTGTGTTTGTATGTATGTTTGTATTTAACAAACAATTTGTATGTAACAAACAAAAACGGATAAAATCATACCCTTCCTTTTGGCTTTACCGTAGCCTGGTCATAAAAAATAGTCGATATGTCTTTATTAAGATTTTAGACCTGAAACTGCTAATATGAAACAAATTACACCGATAACCTCAAGATACTTTAGGGCACACACAAATTTCAAATTGTCTCATACGTATTTTAATAAAGCAAAAACTGGCCAAGTGCGAGTCGGTCTCGCGCACGATGGGTTCCGTACCATTGTCGCAAAAAACGGTAAAAAAACACGTTTGTTGCATGGGAGCCCCACTTAAAGATTTATTTTACTCTGTTTTTTAAATTTGTTGTTAGAATTACATCATCTGTGAAAGTTTCAACTGTCTAGCTATCACGGTTCATGAGATACAGCTTGGGCACAGACGGACAGACAGACAGACGGATCGTGGAGTCTTAGTAATAGGGTCCCGTTTTTACCCTTTGGGTACGGAACCCTAAAAATGCTCCATTAACATCATTAGACAACAACACTAAACATTAACACTACATTCACATAATTATGTGCAATCCTATAATAAGCGCCGCATGTAATGCATACACCGCAACACGGTGTCGTGAATTACAGGCTGTAATGACCATCTATATGCCAATACGATTAATATTTAATGCAACTATTCTGCGCGGAATTACCCCGTGTCTGTGGTTGAGCTTGCACTGAATTACTGCATCTGAATGGGTGTCGGATGCTTTGTCATCCCCGTGATATACCTGTGGGTGTACACTGATATTTATCTCACCATATTAAATCTAAACGTTGGTGCTTCTGTTGTGGTTGGGTTAAGAATGTGCAATTTAAGTTATGCATAAAATTCGTTTGGTCTCTATACTGAAACAAAGTCTGAAAAAAATATCCATGCACATTTTTTTAACACTTACGAGATCAACTTAGTTTTGCAGTATGTTGTTTGTATGAAACTTTCTCTCATTAACGTTAATAATTATGACATTTTATAAAATAAAAAAGTATGATTTTATATCCAAAAAGTAGAAGCCTTTTAGAAGTCCTATACCCAGATGAATGCTATTACATCAAAGTGAGAACACTCATCTTACCGACCCTTGCAAATTAATTGCAGGAATGACAGAGCACAACGCTCGGCTCTCTTAATGCACGCTCACAAAGCGGCACGGCTTGGGCGTCACCGCGACGGCCCCGCAGCGGCACGCAGCGCTGGTGATTATGATAATGACGGTAGCCGCGCTTTTTGCGCCTTGTCCTATATTACTGAACTCGACACCATTCTCTGCTATCTGTCGCGCGCCCAGCATCGCGAATCCACCGTTCGGCTTTGCGTTTCGCTGCTCGCCTCAACTTCTCCGAGACGCTTATAAATTATGCAAGTCGCTATAATCCACGCCCTAAACGCCTTCTCCGCCGCCTCAATTATTCATTCGAGCGGTTTGATGTTTTAGAAAATTGTCGCGATACTCAAGACGAGCTGTGCTTTATAATTCAGAAGCGAATAGCGTCGCAGCTGGCGCCGGCTCGCCTTTATCTACTGATTGAAGTGCATACTGACCTAATTCGTTCATAGGTGCGCTATTACAACCCCTCGCCGTGACTCTGTGTATGTAAGCCAAAATTAATATTCTATTGTATTTTCCTGTTACAGGATTCCGAAGGCGACACCCCCTTACATGATGCCATTTCGAAGAAACGTGACGACATGTTGACTTTATTGTTGGAGCATGGAGCCGACATGACTCTCACGAATAACAATGGTTTCAACGCGCTTCACCACGCGGCTCTGCGCGGAAATCCAAGGTAACGTAACACATTGATATCTAACACCTAAATAAAATATTCTTTACAACTTCAAATGTTCAGACACAAGTCGTAAATTAAGTTATGCTTGTTGCTTAATGTATTCACCAAATACTTTTAAACTAGAAACCACTGTAACCGCAGAAACGTTTCCAACAAATACCTCGTGATGATAACTGAAACTCCATAATCGTTGATAAAAATAAGAGGTTCGTGTAAAGATAATATTCGGGCACTTGTGCACGAGACCTTTATAACGCCGACTTAGTCTGAAATAAACATAACGTCGCTTGTCCGACATTATCCCGGGCAGAATGGGTAGTTATGAGCGAGCCAGCCTCACAATAAACTGCTTACACGTCTAATACCGCGCGGAGAGGATATGTGGCCCAGCCTTGTGTGATGTCTTTATTGCTGCCAACATGCCGTGCACGTTCTCTCAGAAAACGATAACAACTACAGTTTTTAAATTGATAACTTGATCCTACTTTATGAATTAGGTTTCATAATAAACTCATAATTCAAGTTTTTACTTACTATCTATTTATTTACGCTATTTCATAGAATGAAGCTACGAATATCGGAATATCGTAGCGGAAGAAGTAAATATAATAGTAAGTATTTATAATAGTTTTCTCCAAGAGAAAAATAGTCTCGTATTTTATTTATAGCAAGTAAAAAGTTTAGCAGATGCACTAGAGTATTTTCCTGGCTTATGTTTGTAAATTCAGCCTGGGTTCTATATATTTTAATGCTAGAAGAACATTTAAGCTATACTGAAACCAGAATGTTTAGTGCGTTATTAAATCGAGGATTGGGCTTAAAAGGAAATGCGGTCGCAGACATCCACTGAACTTCCTAAGTAAAGTCATAATTCGAGGTTTGGATCTCGCCTATTTCCTTCTCCAATATTGGATCAATTTAAAAGATATTCCATAAACTGAAAAAGATAGTACATTACTGCAGAATCCGGTAAGTAAGCCTTCCTGGCCAAGTATGAGTTAACCGGACCGAACCACAGGTGAGGTCCGGTTATATACGAGGCCAGAATGGCTTTCTTACTGGTTGAGGCTTGTATAATGCTTTTCTCAAAAATGAAAGAAAGTTTAACAACAAATTCGTTTTATTAATATTGAAGGTTACATTCATATTAGGACAATTACTGATAGATATTATGATCGATTTACCGGGGGAATTTATATTTATTTGTTGTACATCTTGATTACCGGACTCAAAATATATCTATCTCATAAAATGTCATACCAAAAAGAGAGATAGATATATATTTGGAGCCTCCCTCCTATAACCATGTTATAATCGTTATGAATTGTAACAGTTTTCATAACGATATCAAAAACGGTTGTCAGATATCGTATCGATACCATTTAGTACAGTTTGCAAAAGTTAAAATGTTATTTAGATGAGCAAACTAACAACGATCGCGAAATAATACTTAGAAAGAGAGGAAGCGCATATGGTTCCTATCGTTTGCGAAGTTTGCTTTTTGTTCGTAGTTCGTACGTTTTCGCATTGTTACGGTTTTAACTTTTGACTTATTGGTTCTCGCACGCTAGTAAGGTTTTTATTAGATACTGTTTTTGTAATATCGGTTTTGATATAGGTATCGATATGATATGATATCTAACACATATCCGATATAAGTTACGTTTTGATATATCATCCCTACTACTGTCCAGTAAGTAAATTACATACTTACTTACTGGACAGTAGGAGATTCCAAATTTAAAATCTCGCTTCTTACTGGACAGTTGTGAATAAGTCTCCGGTAGAGTTCACTTTCTGGATACTTTTTAGAGATGTTATGACAAAAATGGTATGTAATGTACATACCATTTTTGTGAAAAATATATAAACTGTGCCCCTATGTTTTCCTTTTTGATGATACATTATCTCTAGAAGGACTAGAACTCTTAAAACATGCTCAAAATTGCGCTGTCACAGAGGTTTAGTGAACAAATTTGACAATTATAAATGAAAATAAGATAACATAGGGGCACAATATATATCGTTCCATTACAGTTTAAGGAATATCTTTTAAATTGGTCAAATATTAAAGCAGGAAATAGGCGAGAGCTAAACCTCGAATTATGACTTTTTACTTAGGAAGTTCAGTCGGATGTCTGCGACCGCATTTCCGCATTTTTACGAAGTAGCTCTCGCGCAATCTACGTCGTAGACTTAGTGAGTGCTACGTCGTAGGTTGCGCGATAGCTACGAAAGAAAGGTTTATACTGTGCCCGTATGTTTTCTTATTTTCATTTATAGTTGTCAAATTTGTACACTAGGCCTATGTTAACAGCGCAATTTTGTGCATATTTTGAGGGTTCTAGTCCTTCTAGAGATAAAGTATCAACAAAAGACAGCCTTTATTTGAAAGCCTACGGCGTAGCTCTTGCGCAACCTACGACGTAGCACTCACTAAGCCTACGACGTAGCAATCGCCCTGCCTACTACACAACGTAGCTATTATGCAGCCCACGACGTATCCTACGGTGACAACGACGAGGATGTAGCACACGCGCAGCCTACGAGGTAGCAACACGCAGCCTACGACGTAGAATGTGCACAGCCTACGGCGTAGCAGAACCCAGCCTACGTCGTAGCAAGACGCAACCTACGACGTAGCACTCGAGCAGCCTACGACATAGAAATAAGCTGTCTACGACGTAGCGCTCGCACTCCCTACAATGCAACGTAGCGATTATGTAGCCTACAACGTACTCTATGGCGACGATGAGGGCGATGTAGCACTTGCGCACCTTACGGCGTAGCAATACTCATCCATATTCAGCCTACGACGCAGCGCTCGCAATGTCTAGACGTAGACATCGTACGGCCTACGACGTAGCCATATTCAGCATACGCCGTAGCAATACACAGCCTACGGCGTAGACGGAGTCGTAGCACTCGCGCAGCCCATGACGTTGGCTCGGGTAACTTGCAACGAAGCACTCTCTCAGCCTTTGGCGAAGCTTACGTAGTATCTCACGCGTAAACTACGACGTAGCAATCCCGTGGCCTACGGGAAGAGTGGCAGCTAGCGAGTGCCGTAGCATACAGAGCGTGGTTTAGCAACGTAGTAAATGGCATAGCGTACAGCATGCTGCGTATCAGTGTAGCGTAGCACGGCCGGAATTGGTATGCAGTAGGTATTTAAAGTGGTTGTAATGTCTGG
Source organism: Orthosia incerta (assembly GCA_948252205.1). Taxonomy (NCBI): domain Eukaryota; kingdom Metazoa; phylum Arthropoda; class Insecta; order Lepidoptera; family Noctuidae; genus Orthosia; species Orthosia incerta. Next base: position 21,592,503 of record OX411754.1, read on the forward strand.
TGAAAATAGTTGTGACATTATAATGTAAGTTACACTGGTTTGATAGTTCGTTACGTTTTCCATCTCATTTAAAATCCAGACGTGACAAAGATATCAAATAAATAGTCTTCACTTGAAAATGGCTATCGTCTTTACAAAATAAGTACCAATTTCTTATACAAAAGAATTTAAAAGCTTCCGGTCGAGCCATATATTCGGATCTAAAAATCCATGGACCCGTAAGGGTGGTCAGATAAAACTGATCCATGAAAAAGAAAACTTTGGTAATGTATTATGAATCGGTAAGAGTTAGAATAATGAATCTCCGCTGGCGAATCGTGCGTAAAGCGGTTTATTTGCGGAGGGTCCGAGGAGACGCTGGATCGCGGAGGCCCACATTTATTCAAGTCACGTGACGCGTCCCACGGAAATAATACGAAATGTGGCTACGTGACCAGTTCATTATGCGGCGGCACAGAGCCGCCAGCCTCGCCAGGTCCCGGCAGAACCTCGCCAGCGACACTTTTCCGTATGTCCGTCCGCGTCGCATATTACAAACAACAGAACGTGTCGCCACGCACAGACCCTCTCGGATTTCTTTTAAATCACTGATCGGCTTCGAATTTGTTGGGTAAGATTTTTAAAGTTTCGGATATCACAATTTCCTTGGCTGGAATGTTAAGCTATGAACTTATCTAGCCAATAAATAAATATGAGTTTAAAATACGACTTAGTTCCTATCTAAACTCCGTTTTTGTAATTGACATACAAAAAGCGCCGAGCACGATTTTTTCTTAAGATTGTTGTTTAACGGAAGGTAATCGAATAGAAGATTGTCGTAAAACGTTCCTGATTTTATCGCGGAATGAGAAGTCGCTCGCGACTTTTCCCATTCGACAAAAACGTTCGTTTCCCCCTGGAGATGTAAAATCGTTTTATTTTATTACTTCCGCCAGTATATCGTTATATCAGAAGCACCCGGCCTCCTAGGTTCGGAGAGATATTTACAGTATTCAACGGGTTTAATACCATTCAGTGTCTTAATTATATCTGTCGTATTCTTTAACATAAATATTCTCAGAAGAAGTTACTGTTTATACCTTTATAATCATTGTATGTTAAGAATAAGGCAACTTATTTGGACAAACCTTGTTTTGGGCGAGGTCTTAGCCAAGGTTTGGCTAAGACCTCGCCTCGCATTGTGACTTTTTCAAATTCATATGTACTTTCCAAGTTTATCTTCGACATCGTTGACAATGCTGAAGGAAAACATCGTGAGGAAACCTAGACTTGTAATTAATGTTAGTCTGAAATCACCAACACGTATTGAGCAAGCGTTGTGATCAATGCTCGTGCCTTCTCTGTATGAAAAGAGGCCTTTGCCCTGCAGTGGGACAGTTACAGGCTGATATTATATATTACGTCGTGTTATTACGTCTGATTAGAAACAGTTATCAGTTGCGGTTATCATTACAGCCCACTAACGAGCCCAAGTAAAACTTCTGCAGCATTATCATGATAAACTGTTCGTGAATTCAGGAGGAAGATTTATTTACCTGTCCCGCACGAAAAATTGATGTCATTTATTAAGTCACATTTTGATGTAACTGGTGTTATGAAACACTGTAATATTCAGTACCTGCGTTGATTCATACGTCCTCGTAATGTGTTAATTGCATTGGTTCGTAATAAAAAAGCAATGTACTCAAAGTTGCACTTTGTCGATCCACTGATTTATCGTCATGATAAACGCAGATCGTTTGTGACACCGCACACCGCTACTCATTCTAAAAGACGCGTATCCGCGCCTGGTATTAATCGTGAGCTTAAATATTTTAACGCGTCGTAACATTGATTTATTCCGAGCGTAATCTCAGCTCGCGGCTTGTTTGTTCTTAGGCTCGAGTCGTGTAGGTAAGATTAAGCTACGCGCCCTCAATCCATGCCGACCCGATCTCCGGACTCTTTCTTTTACTGAAATTGTTATTTACCATCACTAATTGGCTTCATTTCAATCAATCTAATCTGTGCCATCAATCTTTTATAGTAGCCATGAATAATGTACATTGCCAGTGTATAAGCTGGACTGCGTCGACAAGTACCTACGCTACGTGGAATATAGAACGAACAGAGCATTCGCAGAAGATTTATATGGTCATTGTGTAGCGTTAATTGCAGCGAGTGGAGCGAAGTACGATGGTATCGTACCATCCGAACGAGAAATGTAATGCCCCGTCGACTGCTTCAGTGTGTAGCTCATGAGAATAATGTGTGCGATGTAAACACGTGAACCGCGCAATACACGACGTCCTATTTCAGATATTAACATTCATGTTTGTGTTGTGTGGTATTTAAATTGATAAATTGTTGCTTTGATGGCATACACTCCTTTCAAGCAAAAAATAATGACGCGATATAAAGGGGACTGCCTTTACAAGGGGAGATAGTAAAAGGGCGCGCCTGACGGACCACTGGGTTTAACTGAATCGAAACAGCGGGTACACTGACATTGAAAACCTATTGGCACAGATATCGACGGCGTCCGTCACACGACTGGCCGCCAGCGGAGCACATTTCAGTGTGGCAGATTTATGAGAACCGACCGACGGCTATAGAGGCATGGGGAGGCTTATAACTAGGAGGGACTGCGGAGAAGGGTCGGGCGGTCGCGGGAGGCTCTGTTATTGTGCGACGTTTGATTTACGCACGTACCGCTATCACCCTTTTGTTAGGCCGGATACCGACTGCTGTGCCAGTTCCGCCAGCCCGAATGCAGGCTCTTTACTGATGTTCACCTCCCACGCCCCCTTGTGTGCTTACTATCCATTTTAGACTTTTTTAATTATTTGCATTTTTAGCATAAACCCAAAGGTTTTAAAAACTTTACATGGCCTTTATTCGATTTTCAACCGATTTCAAAAAGAAGGAGGTTCTCAATTCGAGTGTATGTTTTGGTATGTTTGTTATGCGATTACTCCACCAATTATTATGAACCGATTTTCATGATTCTTTTTCACGTGGTCCCATTTAAATTTGATCAAGATCTAACTAGTAGTTTTTAAGTTATCCTTAATAATGCGGCTCTTCATGGTAATATAAGATACCAAAACTAAAAAGAGAAAAATAAAAAAAAACTATTCAACAAAAAAATTAAACCGACTTCCAAAACAAAACACTACAAAGCGAAAGATAGAAGAAGAATGCACTAGTGAACCTAAAATAATCAAATGTGGTGTTCCATAAGGATCTATTATGGGGCCACTCCTATTTCTTATCTACATTAATAGCATGCATGAAATAGGTCTTAAAGGACATATCTCACTATACGCGGACGATACATGCCTGTTTTACTTTGGTCATTCAACAGAATCCGTGATGCGAGAAGCACAGGATGATCTCAATATTCTAGAGAAATGGTTTTTGAGTAACTTACTAACTGTAAACGCGTCAAAAACTAATTACATAATATTTTCAGCGAAAAACAAAAAGCTTCACGATCATCAACCTTTACTTATAAATGGTGCTGTTTTGACCAAGGTGAACAAGGAGAAATATCTAGGGCTTACATTGGATAATCAACTGCAATGGACACCACACATTGAAAACCTACGGTCAAAAATAAGCTGCCTTACGGGTGCCCTTCGGGGAATTGTAAGATGTCTTCCCATAAAAGTACGTTACACCATCTATAATTCTTTGGTAAAACCTCACATTGATTACTTGATAGAAGTATGGGGATCAGCTGCCAAAACACATCTTGATAAATTACAAAGAGCGCAAAATAGAATAATAAAAGTCCTCTTCTACTACAATTATTTAACTCCAACTATCCAAATTTATAATGAAACAAAATTATTTAATATTGCACAAATTTACCAAAACAACACATGTATTTTAATACGAAAAATCTTACACAAAAACATACACACACAAATTAAATTCACAACATACAATCAAATATATACCCGCAGCTCTAGGCGAGCAAATGATCTACAACTCTATAAACCGCGAACTAATTACGGTAAAAAGTGTATTTTGTATCAAGGAGCACAGATCTACAACTCTTTACCTAAACATATAAAAGATACTAAGTCAATGTCTCTATTCAAAAAGTTATTAAAACAACATATTTTCAAAGGCATCACAAAAAAGTAAAGTCCAATATTATTATCGTAGTCACTCCATGTAAACCGTTCCTTTTATCTGCTCAAAAGCTGTCGCCCGCATTAGTTAACACGAATGACAAAGTTAAATCAAATTACCCACTAACCCAGAAATGTAATTTTCTCATTTTATTTTTATTGTTTTAGAATACCTACCGTCTATGCGCATCTGTACTTTAAATTGCTTAAGTTTTGTTTTATATTTTATTTCTCCTCGTAAGTGATTTGTAATCTTTGAGAAATAAAGAATTTTAAACCGTAGATAACTTTAATTTCGGAAGATAGCGTCAAAAACGAAAAAAAAAAAGTAGGTACCAAAGACACCTACTGCCGAAAAGAAAGTTATTTTTCGCCTTTTGGTGTTTTGTTTTGGAGGTCGGTTGTTTTTTTTTTTAAAGGATTTTTTGTAAATTATACAGTAATACAGTAATGTTATTGTGGAAATCCATGATATTACTAAGAATGCTATTCGTGAATCTAGATAGGTATGTGTTAGGTTAATTTATCTGTAGTTTAAAATCGACTAAACTGACATATCGATTATTATTTTATGTTGCAACTCCAAGCGGTGACGGGTGACAGAAAAAGGAAAAAGAAGGGAGGCACGTTCTGGCAATCGATTCGTTCACTTGGTTTTTTGGGGAGAGCTACGACCAACGGAAGTTAGCAGGTCGACTTAATAATAATTATTGTGGCTGTTGGATTATTGATAGTTGATGATTGTAGTAGATTGCAGAAAGAGTATAATTAAATAATATTGTCATCTACCCAAGGAGTTTTATTACACTTCAGAAGTGGTAAGTACACATATGCTCACATTACATAAATTTGCAATTCTATTGTTTAATGGTCCTCTTTGTGTTGCTTTTATTATAACGGTACAGAATAGCCTAGGCTATGAATCCCAATTAAAGCATTGATATTTCATCTGACACCGTCACGTTTTATTTTTACTGTAGGTAGTAGGTACTTATCAGTTGAAATTTTAATCAGGCGGTTACTTTTCGGTAATTTTAAAATAACTTTTATTTTGGGCCTTCAGAATATAATGATTACTGTCAAAGTTTATCCAGACGGTATTATAATTTTATAAATCAAGTTATAGTGGGTATGTGACACAATTTATTTAGGGTCGATTTAGGGTCGATCAAATTCATAAATAATAGTATCCAGGCATACTGCTGGGGTGCAAGGGGAGCTCAAATTTCGGTTATTTTTGCGATTGGACTTACCGTTTTCGAGATATTCATGATTTTAGTTTTAGATTTACAAAATTGAGCGTATACATAGTTGTTTCAATTTCGAGTTTCAGTTATGGAGCAAGACCATGAGGCTCAAGGGCGAAGGCGTTTAAAGACGCCTTCCCATGGAAGATCACTGCGTCTCGACGAAGCTTCTGGACGCTGTCGCAGCCGTAGTCGACAACGCAGAGGTGCTCGAAGTCCGCAGCGCAGTCGAAGTCCGCAGCGCAGTCGAAGTTCGCAGCGCAGTCGAAGTCCGCAACGCAGTCGAAGTCCGCAGTGCAGCCGAACCAGTCGTCGCAGCACTCCGAATGTCCAAAATATTACGAGCAACCGAGCTAAACAACTCGAAAGAGACCGCGAGGTGGCACAGGAGCGCCTGCGGTCTTTAGAAAATCAGTTGCGACAAGAACGGAGCAGACGACGCGATGCTACAGCGACACGAGATGGAACAAAGGTTAGAGATCATAGTCCTACGTTTTCCTCAAAAGATGTCATGAATATTTTAAATTCAATTAGAAACCAACCGTCAGCGGCTGGCCCACTCGATCACTCTAGTAACGTTGTTAAAAATCATAAAAATATGTTGCCTGATTTTGACCCCTCTTCGAAAAATCAACGTGTAGATGTGTGGCTAAGAAAAGTGAACGAGTGTGCCACCGTTTATGGTTGGGATGATAAGACAACCATCCATTTCTCAATGCAAAAATTGCAAGGACTGGCCAAGACTTGGTATGAGAGCCTAGATTCAATTTTATTTTCTTGGGTTCAGTGGCAGGAGAAATTGTCTCTGGCTTTTCCTTTTGAGCAAAATTATGGCCAGTCCTTGGAAGATATGCTCAGGCGTAAAAGTAAATATCATGAACCTATTGAAGTATACTATTACGAAAAGTTGGCTTTACTGAACAAGTGCGATATAGTTGGCAAGCGTGCGGTCGATTGTATAATTCATGGTCTAAGTGACAGAACAATGAAATCAAGTGCTTTAACGTTAAGATGTTCTCAACCTGATCAATTGTTACAATTCTTAATGAGCAACAAGGAATTGACAAATTCCTTCGATCGTTCTTATAACAATATTAAAGGTAGGTTAGGAGCCGGAACTGTTACAACAGATAAATCTAATAATACGGGAAACGTATCAAATGATTACGTAGCATTCTGTTTTAACTGTAAGGAACGAGGTCACATATACCGAAAATGTCCCAAGCCACTGATTCGATGTAATCAATGTCACAGGGTAGGCCACAAAGTCGATAAATGTCCCACAAAGATGGAGGACAGCGACAGTAAAAAAGCGAGTACACAAAAGGCAATGTGCATATCATTAGCTAATCCTAATTCGAAATTTTATAAGAATATCTTGGTGAATGGGGTTTCCACTAAGGCTTTTATAGATTTTGGAAGTGAGGTTTGCCTATTATCTAAATCGGAGTCGGTAAATTTGATGCTCGAGTGTGATGGCGTGCGTACACCAATAAGAGGATTTGGGAACGACATTGTCTATTCTTTAGGTAAGGTGACAGTAGAGATTGATATTGATGGTGTTAGTGCTAAAACTGTTTGTCAGGTGGTTGAAGATAGACTTTTAGATGTACCATTGCTAGTAGGACAAACATACACCGAACAGTCGCATGTCTTTGTATTGAAAACGGCAAATGCGTTACAGTTTATTGATATTAATCAAGAAATACCATTCAATAAAACTGAAATAGACGACGAACGTTTAGTAAAAGTTATTTCCACGGCTAATTTCAAAATCTATGGCCCTACTATTATCAAAGCCTATACTGAACCACAGTTGAACGGTCATATTATAATTAATAGCAAAGTTATAGGGAAACCAACGTTACAATACGTTGTTTGCGGTGGTGTCTATGCAATCAAGGACGGTTTCGTATATGTATATGTTGTGCCCGCATCGAACTGTTGTCATTTATACAAGGGCTCGATTATAAGTCGTGCTAGCAATGTTCAGGTAGTTAATAGCGTTTTTAATGTAGATGATAAACTGATGACTGATCGTATTGAGATAAGTAAGGTTCATATTGGCGATAATATTGACGATGAACATAAATCTATGTTGTTAGAATTACTTAATGAATTTAAGGATTGTTTTGCATCGAATTTAAAAGAACTAGGAAGTACTAACATAACTGAAATGAACATTGAAATAAACAGCAAACGTCCAATTGTATATAGGCCTTACCGGTTATCACATAAAGAACGCGATCAAGTGCGTGAAATGGTAGGCGAGATGTTAGAAGCTGGCATTGTAAGAGAGTCCACCTCTGAATATGCTAGTCCCGTGATCCTCGTGCGTAAGAAAGATGGGCGAATGAGAATGTGCATAGACTATAGGATGTTAAACTCCGTAACTATTAAGGAACATTATCCGATGCCGGTGATAGAAGACGAGATTGCTAGGCTTTCTGGTCAGGTGTTTTTCATCACGCTAGACTTATTTTCTGGGTACTATCAAGTGCCCATATCAGAGCAGTCAAAGCCGCTGACGTCTTTTGTCACTCCAGATGGACAGTTCGAGTTTAATCGAATGCCGTTTGGATTGGCAAATGCGCCGGCGGTGTTTCAACGTATGATGAATAGAGTCTTGGGATCTGCTAGGTATAGCCAAGCCACAGCTTATATAGATGACGTTTTAATATATGGGAAAAGCGTAGAGGAGTGTTTAGAGAGGCTAGAGCATGTCTTGAAACTACTAAAACAGGCAAATCTAACTTTAAACCTATCCAAGTGCGAATTTTTAAAAGATAAAATTGATTATTTAGGGTATGAAATTAGTGCTTTAGGTGTTAGGCCAGGTGACAAAAAAATCCAGAGTGTTCTAGACTTTCCTCGCCCTATAAATGTTCATACTGTTCGCCAATTTCTTGGGCTTGTAGGTTATTTCCGCAAATTTATTATGAATTTTGCACATATTGCGCAGCCCTTAAATAGATTATTAAGAAAGGATGCTGCTTGGATTTGGTCAGATGAACAAGAAAACGCATTTAAAATGCTCAAGGAAAAGTTAGTCCAACGTCCGGTTTTGGCAATTTATGATCCAAGTAGGGAAACAGAATTGCACACGGACGCCAGTAAATATGGCGTCGGTGGAATTCTGCTTCAACGTTTGAGGGGAAGTAGTGATAGTTTTAGGCCCGTGGCGTTCTACAGCCGACAAACTTCTCCAGAGGAAAAAAACTTTCATGCCTATGAACTGGAAACGTTGGCTGTAGTATGTTCTTTACGGAAGTTTAGAGTTTATTTGATAGGACAGGATTTTAAAATAGTCACTGATTGTAGTGCTCTACGGTCCACATTTATTAAACGCGATATTATTCCGCGGATAGCGCGTTGGTATCTTTTAATACAGGAATTTCAGTGCACAATAGAATACAGGCCGGGGAATAGAATGGCACATGTAGATGCTTTGTCACGTAACCCGATCATTAATGACGAATCAAATTTGGACACAATATTAGAAGTTACTGACCAGTATCCAAGAATAATGGTTATTACCGGTGATGATTGGCTCCATACATTACAGTTAGGTGATAGCGAACTAGGCCGTATCAGGGATATTTTAATTTCAAGTTTAGATGTGGAAGGGCTTAAGCAAATTAGGGATAATTATGTGATAAAGGACAACAAACTATATAGATGCATTGATGGTGATAAAACAAACTTACGTTGGGTTGTGCCAAAGGGTGCAAGATGGCAATTGTGTCGTATGAATCACGACGACATTGGCCATTTTGGCGTGGAAAAGACTCTCGAACGAATAAGGAATACATACTGGTTTCCTAAAATGTCAAAATTTGTAAAAAAATATGTTGAAGCATGTATTGAATGCGCCTACTCGAAAAAGACTTCATGCAATGAAGGTCATTTGCATCCAATTCCTAAGGTCGAGGTTCCTTTCCACACTGTACACGTTGACCATCTCGGACCCTTCGTGCGTTCTAAAAGAGGGCATTCGTACATTTTAGTGATGGTAGATGCGTTTACCAAATTCGTTTTCATAAGGCCTGTGAGGAATACAAAGTCCCTGCTTGCAATAAGAGTTTTAGACGAAATTTTCAGTACCTTTAGAGTACCCGATAGAATAATTAGCGATCGTGGCTCTTGTTTTACTTCCCATGCGTTCAGAAGATTTTGTTTGGATAGAGGGACGAAGCATGTATTGAATGCGGTTGCTAGCCCACGCTCGAACGGACAAGTTGAGCGATACAACCGCACAATTCTTGCTTCTTTGACCGCTATAAATCTCAACGATAATGAAAAAGATTGGGATGATAAAGTCGGTAAAATTCAGTGGGGCATTAATAACACAGTAAATAAAACAACTGGAAGGATGGCTGCTGAAGTCATGTTTGGTAATTGCATGAGTTGCGAGTTAGACCCGAGACTAAACGTAGTTCGGCAAGAAACGCGAGAAAATAATAACTTAATAACTATTAGAGAGGAAGTTAAAGATAAAATAGATGAAGAGCAAGAAAAACAAAAGGAACGATATGATAAAAGCAGACGCCCTGCCCGTATCTATTCTGAAGGGGAATTAGTTAAAATAACCAATACGAATTTTAAAAATGACGGTAAAAGTAAGAAGCTCCTTCCTCAATATACAGGACCGTATCGCGTCGTATCGGTACTAGGAAATGATAGATACAGAATTGTAGCAATACCAGGTTTGAGTAATAGTAGACATAAACGTAAAACGACCGTCGCTGCCGACCGTATGCAGCCCTGGGTACACGTGGCTGCATTGAATTTGAATGACAATGATTCAGATAGTGAAAATCATGATATTGACAGTAATTAGATTTATTATTTACAATTTACAGTTGGATAAAATATATCAGTGTTAAGAAGTTATTAGTTAACCTTTAGTTTACATTGTTAGATTTGTTATTTAGTTGAATGAAATATAGTATTGATACGAAGAAAGTTAAGCGTTAGTTACAATTTTAAGTTTAAGTCAATTGAGTACTTCAAAGTAGAACTATTTATTTTTAATTTAGGTGTATGGTAAATAAGATGTAATTGGTAGTTTAGCAACCATGTGATTGGTTTGCCAGTTTAGCAACCATGTGATTGGTATGCCAGTTTAGCAACCATGTGATTGGTTTGCCAGTTTAGCAACCATGTGATTGGTTTGCCAGTTTAGCAACCATGTGATTGGTTTGCCAGTTTAGCAACCATGTGATTGGTTTGCCAGTTTAGCAACCATGTGATTGGTTTGCCAGTTTAGCAACCATGTGATTGGTTTGCCAGTTTAGCAACCATGTGATTGGTTTGCCAGTTTAGCAACCATGTGATTGGTTTGCCAGTTTAGCAACCATGTGATTGGTTTGCCAGTTTAGCAACCATCTGATTGGTTTGCCAGTTTAGCAACCATGTGATTGGTTTGCCAGTTTAGCAACCATGTGATTGGTTTGCCAGTTTAGCAACCATGTGATTGGTTTGCCAGTTTGCGACTAAGTGATAGTTTCGCCAAATTATGTAAATTTATATAAAATTATTTTAATTACTGTGTGTTATACAGTGTGCTAGTGGAATAATAAGATTAATTTGTTAAAACATAAATGATAAGCTATTAAATTAATTAATGTAAAATTATATTAACTCAATTACTAGTTCGATCATATTAGATGCAATTATTATGTTGAAATAAGTATAAAATAGATAATATTTAAATTTTTCCTGTTTCACATTATGTACATTTTTTTTTTCTCTTGCTTATTGTGTAAAACGGATCGATTGCCCGAGTGTTAGGTTCAAAGTCATTTATTTATTCCTCCTGTTTTATGTGTATGAGGGCATACACAGGGTCAGGATGGACGAGTGTTAGGTTAATTTATCTGTAGTTTAAAATCGACTAAACTGACATATCGATTATTATTTTATGTTGCAACTCCAAGCGGTGACGGGTGACAGAAAAAGGAAAAAGAAGGGAGGCACGTTCTGGCAATCGATTCGTTCACTTGGTTTTTTGGGGAGAGCTACGACCAACGGAAGTTAGCAGGTCGACTTAATAATAATTATTGTGGCTGTTGGATTATTGATAGTTGATGATTGTAGTAGATTGCAGAAAGAGTATAATTAAATAATATTGTCATCTACCCAAGGAGTTTTATTACATATGCATAGCTCAAACATAAGTTGCGAAATACGAAGTGTATAGTTTATTTTAAATTCATGAAAGCGTGCGACATATACCGATCGGATCGCGCGCGGTGATTTGGTGGTAGGTGCAGCGCGCGAGCGTGCAGCGCGGCGCGGCGGTGGTTGGCTCGTCGTTACCCGCAATTAGCGGCTCTACACACGCGGATAATCCGCGCGTCGCCCACCGCGCCACCCGCGCCCGCACACGATTGCACTACGGATTCAGCGAATAAATTCATTTGTACGCAAATTGTATCGGCGCTTGCAATTAAAACTTTGTTGGCGCTTCGAGCTAAGATAAATAACACTAATACATTCTGCTTATTGCGGGAAGTTGCCGGATACAGAGGATATATTAATGTTGTTCATAATTTGTTTCGGCGGATTAACCTTGTTGGTCTGTAAACTTATATTTAACAATAGTCCCGCGCTGTCCCATATTACACATTCAAAGTTACGGTACCAAAAATGTTATGTAACAAGTGTACAATAGGAATATGTTTGCATAATTTTATTATATTTAGGTATGTAAAACAACGGATAAGGTCCATGACTAGCTCCGTGGTAATTGAGCTACTGAATTTGTGATAATTAATTAAAAGACAGCAACGTAGAGAAATAGGTAAAATGAAAAAGCCTCAATAGGAAAATAAGTTTTTGTTAGTAATTATATTATGTTGAAAAAAATTGTTTTCTCTATTTTCACTCGAGCAGAGCTCGGTCGCCCAGGTACTACTTTACCTTAGACAATTACGTGGATTCAATGTATCATTGCTGCAAGTTTTGATCAAGACTGCGGCCAATGCGGGTATCGGTCCATGTGTGTGCAGAATCTAAAAAGTTTCAGTTCCTAGGTTTCTAACAAAAGTTTAAATCTCCAGCGGATCGCGGGATGCTCTGTGGCATATCTCTTGGCGCAGAAGTATTCCTTTCAACCATTTGACGAACCGGAACTTTATTCAATGATATACAGTTTAATAGGAAAATGTTCAAAAACTTCAAACAATCCAACTAACTATTCTTGAGAAAAATGATATATAATGATCATTTCTGGCAATTATAAAAAAGATAATATTTAGCTTTTCTCGCATCTCATGGATTTCCTTTATGGGATGCTTGATTGATTCAAATAAGTCTCACTATCACGTTCTTCCTGTAATACAATGAGTTACCAGTCACCATGTGTAAGGTATTCGCATTTGCTCGCGGCACCAGCACGGATTCCGCCCTCGCATACAAGGTTTTGTCAGCGCGTTCCGTCTCTTTGTGTGCCTTGCCATTGTTCCACTCGCTAATGTTGTTAGTGCACTTTTTCAGCGACTACGCTAATTTAAATACCTCTCCTTCCTTTTGTGAAGAGACTCGTCTTCCGTTTTCCGCGAGTGGCGGGCTCCCTTTGCGTTTGAGAAGTCCGCGTTGGGAGACTGCATTTAAATGAGACACTTAATCACCCGAGTTGGCCCCGCATTTCTTAGTCGTTTGTTCTCTTCATTCATTACATCCTTTCTATAGATTTATCAAGAGCTAGAGAGATTTCATTAATTGACCATAAACTTTACTTTCTCAACCTAATCTTTCACATCTTTAACGTGCATATAAATAAGAACGAAAAAGAAGAAGAAAAGAAAGAAAAATTTGGGTGTGTAGGGTTTGGCACAAGATTTTTCAAAGTTTGCATGTCTGCGCTGTCGGGTGACAAGACCGCTAACACCCACTCAAATTGTGTAAATATGAGGAAGGTAATAAACTCTTGGCGAGTGGCGTGCTCGGATTTGCCTGGAGTTTGGTACGTGTCGTCGTCCCCTCCCTCCCCTCAGACGCAGCGCACCCGCGTCTCTTCGAGCTACTACGCTACTTACTTTGCTTGTGCCTCGTTCACATATCAAACTTTTAGTCGCAGATAGTGTTAGCGATCCTTTGAGACATTAGTTACTTTAGTTTAGCCAGTTACATTCACGACAAGTCTTTGAACTACCTTGCAATTTTCTAAAACGCTGTTACCTTTGATTTTGATCCATTTACATAAATCTGACCAAAAAGGTGGTTTAAACCGTAAATAGTCTTAAATCAGGTAGATTGGTATATGAACCAGTTTTATTTCGAAACCAGGAAGTTAGATTGTAGCCTTATCCATGAAAATGGCGTATATTAGTGCGGTGTCGTTTTTAACCCGTCGCAATATAGCATGTGAGGCCGCGTATTAATATCTTCACTAAGCTGAGTGGATCGCGGCGTCAGCGCGGCTTGGCCGAACGTAGCCTATGATGCATGGCGTGGCCTGACGGAGCTCGCTTAATGAAATATTCTCACGGAGAGTGGAACAGACACGGCCATCATTCACAGGTATACTTACTGTGCCAACCATTCGCTAATTCCTGTGTTGAGGGCTAACGAATTATTTCTTCGTAAAATTACCCCCGATTTTTGATTTGAGAATTTGAAGTTGAGTATATTCCAAACTCTACTTAGTTTAAGCCTGGAATCATGACAAACTGGTAATAAAGTAGGGTGTAAGAAGTTTTTTACGCCGAATTCTCGATTTAAAACCGACCTTTAGTAAATCTCAGTTGACATTTTTGTCGATCCTAAATTCATTTTGAAATATTTTATTGGAATATTATTTTAGATGATTTTGCAAATAATACTTTACCTACAAGTAATCTTGATAGGTAGGTACACTTACTTAATTTCATAACCTAAGCAGTTTTATTAGCAAAATGTGCAAAAATACTATAAAGCCACCACTTGTAGTCGGCGTCATATTGATAAGTTCAGTTGTATGATTTTCCTGCAAGTTTAGTGAATCTTGAAGGAGATGAGACGGAGTAAAGAATGGCACCTTTTAACGGGTCACGTATGTACCATAACTTTGTTGCTAACGTTATTACGTCAGACGTGAAAACAGTAACTGAACGACGTGACCGCAATAGCAATAATCAATTGGCTCGTGTTTTATTACTCACAATACACCTACCAGTATGCCGCGGAACAGTGATTTTTTCTATAGACATATATAGATATACAAAGAATTTCCTTCCAAGTTATTTCAGCATTGTAGGTATTGATTGTAATCTATTTCCGTTTTGATGTGTTACCACCACAGCATTGCTTTTAAAATGCAAATATCTTGGACCAAACAAGTTAAGCATTGGTTCTTTTTTCGAACCAATAACATAAACTGTATACACAGTAACAGTATGCCCAGATTATAATATAATCTAATATTAATATTTATGGTTAAGCACCTTGCTAGGGACGCCTCGATGAAATCCTTGTAATAAGGAGAGGTCTACAAAGAGGAGCACAATAGCTGTTGGCATGCAGAGCGGAGCATGACGCAGGCGTTATTTCACCATCACTCAAGATGACAGTTGTGTTTTTCGCGGCCAGCGGCCGACGCTCAGGCGCCGGCTCCGCGTCGTTTATCATCGCCTCGCGATATATATATTATATTGATAATATTGTCAAGAAGTAATTCTTATTAAAAGTCTACTAAAATATACCTTATCTACGTAATTAAACTAGTACCTGCTCGGGAGCTTGATGCGTGTCGAGCGACAATCTGTTATTCAGCGTAGCTCCCCCGTGCGAATGGGGTTTCTAAAATCAGCGAAATGCTTCATGTTAAGATTTATCGTGGTGTCGGTCGCGGAGGTATATTGTGGATGGAAGTCGAAGGCGCTGGCGATGCATCCGGAGACGTCAGCAGTACGTGCGGCGGAGTGCGCCGCACTCGACTCGCTCCACGTTTATTATCGAGTGATTGCCTCCCTGCGTGATCTGACTTGCCAACTATCTTTTCAACCGATCTGAACGTTCTTTTCCTGAGATTAGCTGCTTTTATTTCTATTTTACAATCCTCGTGATTACTGCTCGATCGTTGGGTAATTTATCGAAGACTCGCAATATCGATCGTGTTTTTCAATTTGTTCTGCACAAATTTACAGTCTCAAAAGTGCAGTCTTACTCTTCCAAAATTCAAATTGCTAGTTTTTGTAGATGAAGTTAAATTATCCACAACTGGATTTTAATATGTTGTATAGAAATTAAATTATAGATTATACCTACTAATAAAGTTCTGCTGCTGTTTTGGTAGAGTGTGACCCTTAACCTTACCACCTTGTGTACCTATAACGTAAATTTATCCATATACATTTAGCCGTCAAAACTTTATCTATTGAATAAACAACTAAAAGGTTTGTTTACGCTTCTTTCTGAAGATACAAAATTATGATAATCTGCTTAGAGCGTACTCGGTACCATAGCGTACATGTTCCTATACAACGCATACAGAGTTCTCGCCGACACTTTGACAGTTAGTAGGGGCAAGTCTGAAATATCGGCGTACGCGGCTTAATCGCTCAGCGTGCGATATTGGCGTTACATCATGTTGTCAGCGGAGAGAAAAATTGCCGCACTCCGTCCCCCCGCGTCCTCCGCGCCGCGCCGCGCTTTCCACACGCCTCGCTCGCCGATGTCGACAGCGCGTTTATATTACTTGGGGATTTATTGTAGTTTTACGAACGCACATTTATCTATACGAAAAATAACATGTCATGTAAATTATGCATGTATATATCTAGTAATATGACTCCGAGTCAAATTTACCTCAGTTAATTGTGACGCAGACAAAGAGTAAATGTTCACGCAGAATGTGGTTGTTTGGAGTCAGTGCACAAGCTAATTAGGAACTCATTATTACGTAGATATATGTGCACCTATCTATACATACTTACTTGAATTATCTCGTTTATTGAATAAGAAAAGAACTTGAAGCGCACCCATAACTAACCTTCCATTAGTTAAATTCTTCTATTGCTTTTCGCACGGGAATAAAACACACAAGATACACAGAAATACACATATTCTTAAAGTTACCAGCAATCTCCTGGAACGATCGAGTACACCATCGGGACTGCAACTTTAGAATCACCTTTTTGCAACAATTCAAAAGTTTTCTCATTGTCCATCGCAAGCTGCACTCCACATAGAAAAAACCGGCCAAGTGCAAGTCGGACTCGCGCAGGAAGGGTTCCGTACCATTATCGAAATCTTGTTTATTGTATGGGAGCCCCACTTAAATATTTATTTTATTCTGTTTTTAGTATTTGTTGTTATAGCGGCAACATAAATACATCATCTGTGAAAATTTCAACTGTCTAGCTATCACGGTTCATGAGATACAGCCTGGTGACAGACGGACGGACAGACAGACGGACCGCGGAGTCTTAGTAATAGGGTCCCGTTTTTACCCTTTGGGTACGGAACCCTAACTTACATGATTCAGATTGTTATTTCCAGCTAATATAACACTATGCTCTAACCCCGCTATGCTGGACTCGTAAAATACCTACTAAACAGTTTTGCTATGCTCGAAATGACATCGCGGACAGTTTTGAAGAAAACTGTTAAATGGAATCTTTGTTTTTAAAATGAATGACGCTATACGATAATACGACTTAACTGGTTAAATAAAATATTACACATATTTTATTTAAACATTTAAAAAGTAAATTAAGAGAACGTAGTATGTAAATTACGTTACTTTCGCGAAAATAAACCTTCCGTATCATCATACTAACGCATACTCGCCTCGCCGCCAGTTAAGTCGTATTATCGTATAGCGTCATTCATTTTTAACCGACTTTCGAAAAAGGAGGAGGTTCTATGTTCAACTTCTTGTATGTTTTTTTTTTTTTTGTGTATGTTCACCGATATCTCCGTCAATTGTGGACCGATTTTGAAAATTCTTTTTTTGTTTGAAAGAGTATGTTCCGAAATTGGTCCCATTTTAATTTGGTGAAGATCTGATGAAGAACTTCGAAGATATACAACAGAACTCTTCAATAAATAACGGCAAATCTCTCGGGACTGCTGAAATCGCATGTCTGTTTATTGTTTATACCATTTCATAACATAACATCACGCCAGTATGCTCTTAAGGGGTAAGCAGATCTCTCATTTGATCGGTTTTGTTCAAGTTTCATGATTTTCGGGTAATCTATTCTGGCGTTATAGGAAACTTACTAAACAACTTGCCTATTAGGTAGGTAAAACCATGGGGTCTCAATTCAAACAAATTATAATTAGTATTAAAAAAAGATCATAGATGGCAGCATAGGTAACGAATGTGAAAGTAACAAACACTTATAAATGTTAAACAGCAGATTTAGGCTGAAATAAGTTTAGTAAAAATCAAAACTTGCTTCTTTAATGTTAATTTATCCATTTACACTCATTAATCAGGGTTTTTGAACAAAAAAGATAAGTTGAAGATTTTGTATGTTAAATTAGTTGAAAGTAGCTATAGACTTTTCGTTTTGTTTTGAGTTCTTTGCAATAGATGGCGTTTTTCACAATTTGTCCTAAACTATATATCCATCGTCAGAATCATTTTGTAAGACAGTTATTATTTATTATAGGCGTAACTTAAAAAATATTATTTATTATAGCCGTAATTTTAAATATTAAAGTCTTGGTCTATTACTCAAAATCATTTTTTTGTGAAGCTTGTTTACACGTCGAATTGACTAGATAACTCGCTGGAACAGGACTCGTATTGCACTAGGGCCTACTCAAATCGCACGGGTTATAAAATAAGAGATAACGCGACGTGAGTCCCGCTTGCCATCCGAGTTTACGCGTCGCCTAGTAGCTACAGTTTGATTCAAACTTAATGACGGCTCGAAACACTTCGTGGGCTACTACGAGCTAGCAATTTCATGTGACAGTGGGGTTTAGGGGTAGGGTAGGTACTGCGCAGCGAGTAGGGTTTTTTTAAAACATCACTAAGTTTGAATCGACGCGCGTCACGTTAGTAAATACGTAAATAATAACATAAAGTATTTTTTGTGCTTGTGATTACACGGCTCCACTACTCGTACAGTTCGATTCAAATTTAATGGCGGCTTGGAACACTCGTATGAGTCGCTGCGCACCCCTAACCACCGCTGGCACAATTAATTTTACCCGACTGCCGAAGGAGGGTAATGTGTTAATCAGTCTATGTATGTATGTATATTTGTTCCTATGTGGTGTTTCAGAGACCAAACGCGTTGGCCGATTTTGATGATTCGTACGTCAATCGATTCGTCTTAACCCTGCAAGTGTCACTAGCTACATTAAAATTGAAAAATAGAGAAATGGCGGCTTTTGGGCGCCATATTGTGGGGACCCAATTGTTTTTTCTTCTAATGCTATCTTGTGTGGTATCAAAGAAAAGGGTTTTATGAGGCAATCTCAAAAATATATAACACTTATATGTTTAAATGTACAAAATTCGAAAAAAATGTTAACTAAAAAGTGTTAAGGCGCCTCCCCGAGCAAAACACCGTGCTAGTCGTTTTTGTGCAGTTTTTAAGAGCTTCTACTCTTTGTTTAAAAAGAAATATTAATTAATAAAAATACATTAATTTTCTACATAATGTTGATTCTAAAATTGTAGTACACTTTTTTTTTTAAAGAGGTATATGTTTCACTAATCTCCTTCCAACAAAACCATAAAAATGTGAAATAATTATTGATAGCATGCATCTCCCCGTATAGTGTTCATTAATTATTTTTTATACTAACACTAATGGATAGACAATCTGCTAACGAACATTTTGTAAGTTTATTTTTTTTCAAAAGACCAATATTCGATTTTATAAAGATTTTATTCTAAAATCTGGGCGTATTCACTACCGTAATTCATGCGCCAACAGTGCCGCTAGGCCAATAGGAATGTTCATATCTCATGCTGATTTTTTGGTCAGGGTACGACCTTAAATAAAAAAAACAAAAAATCCTACGATCCGACTGCTTAAAAAGCGAACTAAAAAGACAAAAACATTTAATTTTTTTGTATAGACATTCTGTTCTTTCTAAGTACCTACCGAAAATAAAAAAGGGTAACCCGCCTTATAGTGAATAATAAAATGACATGAAGTAGGTACCTATATCATGTCATTCCGTTGCCGCGGAAGCAAGCTACCTACCTAAATTAAATTTTACAAGGAATTCTATAGTTTTGATTGATTTGGAATATTCGTGAATATTGTGAAATTCGCTACACAATGACACTATTAAGAAGTTACCGCGGTCTGAGCGGAGTGAGGAGTCTGTCCCGATCATACCTAATGTTATTATTACGAATACGAAATAAGCGTTCAAGGACAACTGGCAAATAACGTCTCTGAGTACCTACATGATGCGATTCCTCGCTCAAATTGCCATATGATTTAGTATCTACGCAAACTTCTAGATGGCGTTAAAAAACCACAGCCTCGGGCTATTAATGAGTCACTGGTGCTGCCGCCTGTTAAAAATATGGAGAAAGAAAAAATAGCCCGACGAATAGCCCGACTTAAGGAGGTGACATTTCTTTGTATGGGATTGGGTATCTGTACTGTAGTATTATATTATCTGTGGTAAAACTAAAAAGTGAAAAATAAAAAAACTTTTTTACAAAAAAATACTACCGACTTCCAAATAAGAAAACTACAAAGTGAAAAATAACTTTATTTTTGGAAGTCGGTGTCCATAACGAAAAAAAATGGTACCTACGAAAGACACCGACTTCCAAAAATAAAGTTATTTTTCACTTTGTAGTTTTCTTATTTGGAAGTCGGTAGTATTTTTTTGTAAAAAGTTTTTTTATAAAAACAAAGATTCCATCCATTCCATAAAACTGAAAACGAAACTTCTTGCCGTAAAAGAGAAACTTAACCTAAAAATATTTCGAACTAAGATTTCGATATTTTTAATTTAATGACAATATTTTTTAGCTTCCTGCTCAATTTAAATGAATTCAAACACTTTTCTTTCCAACTGACAGTTGTTTACGTAGAATCGAAGAATTGCGTGCATAGCGAAACTTTTTAGTAGGTATTTTTCGAGGCGAGCATAGAGTGACTAGAGCATAACCGTTGCAGATGTATGGGAAATATAAACTTTTGTATACTCGTATTCTGGACTTGTGTAGGTATATTTAGTATAAAAATTAATCATAATAATCAGATGCATAAGCGAAAAATAACACATAAGGAAAAACCTCAAACCAAACCCCAGTTGGCAGTATTGGAGAAGAAAATTCAAATATGACATTTCTGGTTTGCGGTGACGCATGATATTATTGGCGTAAAATTTTACTGGCTTATTGGAAATATTCTGGCTCCGACGATAAATAACGATAATAAAATCACCCGATTCAAAGCCACTTACTAAAATTATCGTAATAAGTTTTTACTTGTAACTTAGCTTCACGACTCTAGACAATTTTAATTAAATGTGTCTTCCAAAACAACGTTATTCTCAAACATGTAAACATCCAAATAATTTAAAGCCCTCAAGAGCAAATTATATAATCAAGATCCAAGACAGTTATGTAGACCAAACTTTGGTATTCAGGTCGGTTTGTTACAGTTTGCTTTTAAGGCCATCATAAAATTGTGACGGGAGTGCGTCTAATCTACATTATTGAAAATTGTATGATGAAGAGCGGATGAGTCTATGCTTTTGGAAACAGCAGGTGTTATATTTATAGACTATGCAGGTAGGTAAATGAAAAACCTGTCCAAGTGCGAGTCGGACTCGCGCACGAAGGGTTCCGTACTTGGTAAATTGCGGTTTACGATTTATGACGTATTAAAAAATACTACTTACTAGATCTCGTTCAAACCAATTTTCGGTGGATGTTTACATGGTAATGTACATCATATATTTTTATAGTTTTATCATTCTCTTATTTTAGAAGTTACAGGGGACACACATTTTACCACTTTGGAAGTGTCTCTCGCGCAAAATATTCAGTTTAGAAAAAAATTATAATAGAAACCTCAATATAATTTTTGAAGACCTATCCATTGATAACCCACACGAATGGGAATAAAAAAAAATGAGTTTCAGTTCTTAGCATGGGGAACTCCCAAAATTTTTTTTTTTTTTTCTATTTTTGTGTGAAAATCTTAAAGCGGTTTACAGAATACATCTACTTACCAAGTTTCAACAGCATAGTTACTATAGTTCCGGAAAAAAGTGGCTGTGACATACGGACGGACAGACAGACAGACACACATGACGGTTCCGTTTATTGCCATTTGGCTACGGAACCCTAAAAATAATCCTTTGTCCAAAAAAAAACTAACTTAAACGTAATGCGCATAGACGTCGGAGTCTGAACAATCGCAGTTTCCAATTACGCAGTTCGTTACTCTCTGAAAGATAGACGATGACAGGAAAATACACTACGTTTAGTCCTATAGATGACTCAGCCAATACAAATGGTTCATTACCTTTTATTACAATCAACCTTGCCGTTTTAAGATTATCTTATAATTAAACCAAGCGAACGTTAACGAAGAGCGTACTGGTCTTGATTAAAGACCTATCTAGAGACAGATTTATATTTCCCATATAGGTACATAGTTATTAATGTAGTAGCTGGCGTAGTCGTAGTCTATTCAATAACAGGCGCACACCTGCTTGATTTACGAGCTGCGCAAATTCATTGTTATTCGCAACCAAAGAGTTTGGTTCTGAACTATTCTATTTGATGAAGTATTTATGAATTTACCTCGAAAAAGATCATACAAGAAACTTAGTGATCAATATAGCACTAAACTCGATTCATAAGTAGTACATTACATGTGCTGAGCTCTATTCTGTTCCTAGCTAGAGGGGTGTGGGTAATTGTACTAGTAGATTGTCGTGGTCGAGTGTTCAGCATGGTCCACGTGGCACAAGATTGCGGAGGCGGTGTTTGCTCTTTGGCGGAGCCCGCAACGGGCTTACGGTTCAGCGAGCCGTGCGGCGAGCGCGCGGCCTCTCGGGTCGCGTCTCCGGCCAAATTGAAATATCCCCGCTGCCACGACGTCCACCACTCGCATAGAGTACCGTGCCAGTCGCTCGCCTGCGGCCAGTCGCTTCACACATACATACCAAAATGAACTGTTAATATTATGTACTTCTTTTTTCCTCTAAATATAATATCTACAAACTTCCATTTATGCCCCGTGGAAAAAATCTAATACTAAATGGCTAAGTGCTTTATTCGCTCTTGTGCCGCTTGGTAGTAATAATTTCATAATTCAAGTAGGTAAGGTAGACCCGAAATGGGTCGGGTCATATTTCGCTAAAAATTATATATTGGCATGGTTCTCGAACGATTCAATTTCCGTGCGCAGACAGCAGCGGAATTTACGTGCGCAGATTTACATGCCAACGAAATTATTTGCAAATGGTACCTCGAGCGATTCATCTATATTTTATGATTCGTACCGAGCACACTTTAAGGTTTCTCTTCGAAATGAAATTATCACTTTATATTTCAAAAGAAAAGATATTTTTCATGTAAAATATGGAAATATAAACAGATGTTTGGCGGATTGTTAAGAACAGACTTTGGAATTGGAAAAAGTTTATTTATAAGCAAGGATAACGAAATATTTTGAATTTTTGTTATGTATTACGCAACACAATTCAATTACACAATGTTCTGAAACTTGTAGGAATTTCCAAACATACATAAAGTTGATGGAATTACTGCTTCTGTTTTTAATTAAGTCTCTTTGTGTATTTATAATATATTTCTATTACGATGTTCGTTCATATCGTAAGAACTCTCTATATCTGTGCCTGTGACCCGTGTGAAAAAGAGAAAATAAATAAGTGAAGTAAGTGACGCGTGCACACATTGTTTAAATCGATAACCTTTGTAGAGGTGGTTGCCTTACGAAGCCCCTTTGCAGGTAATCCTGCCCACTTGGAGTTATTGCCGCCGAGGGAAGGAAAGATTACCTCGGCGGGAGATAAGGAGGTCGACGGGGCTTCGAGTGCGATTGTCCCCGAGTCAGGCGTCGAATTGTGTCAAGTGAAGCGGCAAATTAAACGGCCGAGCCTTCTGCGCGCCCTGCTCACTAATCGTCACATAAACTGCTGCCGCCCGAACGTTTAATTACGCAAAACGCTTTCTTCTACATCTACTTTACTAACCGTACCTAGCCGCTAGCTTTTTTTATTTTTATTACTGGCCAGCGTCATATTATAGGGGCTATAGAATTAAAGCAGTAACTATTACCGACTAAATACATCTTTTATAATTTTAGAACATTATGAAGAAGAGTTTAAAACAAACCGCCACAAAATATAATCTCCCTTACGTGAATAGGATAAGTCGTGAAGATATTGCCCGTATGCAAGAACACATTTTCGACTGACAGATAAGATTTCAGCCGTCGGTAGTCATACGGCATCCGACCTACTATCTAATAAAACGAAATACATTTTCATGTTACGCATTCGTAATAAAATACTAATAATGATACTTTACATCAACCACAGTCCCAAGACGCCGACAATAAAAAACAGTATACACGACAATATGTCAGCCAGCAACAAAATCCCCTACATCAAAAAGGTTTATTGATCTGAAAGCCAGTTTCTATTAATTGTATTCTATCATATGATTCATATGGCATACAATTAGTTGTAAACTAACCTAATTGTTGTTTAAAACAGACACATTAAGCGCAAACTATTATGTAGGTAAGTTAAAATATGAGCAAATAATAATTTATCATTTTCAATTCAATTTTGCACTTGCTACGAATGGCTACGTAGTGCTACGCGTAGCTCTCGTAGCACTTGTGTAGCACTGGACTTGGAATTTTGTATGTTTCGACAAAAGTAGGTATTTAATTTAAAAACCGGCCAAGTGCGAGTCGGACTCGCGCACGAAGGATTCCGTACCATTATCGCAAAAACGGCATAAAAATCACGTTTGTTTTATGGGAGCTCCACTTAAATATTTATTTTATTTTGGTTTTTAGTATTTGTTGTTATAGCGGCAACAGAAATACATCATCTGTGAAAATTTCAGCTGTCTAGCTATCACGGTTCATGAGATACAGCCTGGTGACAGACGGACAGACAGACACACAGACAGACAGACGGATCGCGGAGTCTTAGTAATAGGGTCCCGTTTTTACCCTTTGGGTACGGAACCCTAAAAACTAACTACCATATTCTCTAACTGCATTAGGTATATAATAAAATAAAAAAATACTACGATGAGTGTAAACTGTCTCGAAGACATGATTAGATTTCTATATTAATTAAATAGACACGGTAAACGATAGCGACAATGTGAATCGGTGGCAGGAAGCAAATTGTGAGTGACGCTAATGATAGGGCGTTCAGTAGTCGTAGTGCCACGTAGCGTCTTTCCAATTACGCCTCGCCTCGCCTCGCCTCGGCGTACCGGGGCCGGAGTCACGCTGCGCTCCATTCGTTACCCAGACGTGCCACCAACATCTGGACCATCCGTGTTATAACTCCGATAACTTGTTGCTACACAAAATTGGTTTTAGTTTTTCACATGGTAGGTATGTTGTAAGGGTGAACCTCGTTTATTAAATAATACGGTTCAGTGATACTGCTGGGGTACTGTCGAGTTGCTTTGCTTCACACTGAGAAAGAAAAGAAAAAGGACATAGGAAGAAACGATAAGTTAGAAAAGTAGTACCGTAGCAATCCGCACAATAATTAGGCTATTTCGTCATTGTTTAAACTGTACTTTGGTACCTGTGAGCTAAACCAAACCGTTTTCTAAGTGTAGATAGTTAAGCAATTTGACAAAATCACTTAATTGCGATAGTTTCTAACGGCCTTTTTTCGCTGTGGAAGTTTACGGAATCAGACTACCTATGCCTTTTACATATCTTGCTAAAATTGTGTCTTGAAAACGCTTTAAATATTAAATCACTTAACAAATCACGCAACTTAAAACGAACCTCGTGTGGGTACTAAATAAACTTTAAACTTGCAAATTTTTTCTTGCTGATATAAAGTTCACACAAATATTAACGTTCGAAGGCTTGAAATTGTCGCGACGTGATATATAAATAATGCCGAAAGTTTGTTAGTCACAGAATAAAGTAGAATATTCCGACAAAACACTCCACGTGGAATACTGCGATAAGGCGAAACTTTGTCTTGCTAACAAATTACACTCTGAATTTGGGTTGATAGAGAAACTTGTTCAAATGAAATCATTTGAATGGTCGCCACGTATCGTCTGAGGTGTTTACTCGCTTTTATACATTGTTTGTTGCATTATTTTTAGTGTTGCGTGTATGCGTCGCACCAGTGGCCTATCCCACAGGAGTAGCGCAGTTTTTTAAGTTGTTATGTAACCTAAGACCGAGCTAAGCTGGGGTGAAAATAGAGAAATATTTTTATTTCCAAAATATAAATTTCATTTAAAAAACCAAAAGCAAAAAAACAACGAAACGAAAACAAAAAGAAGACTACCCATAGCTGGGACTCGAGCCTGCAACCTTAGGCGTAGTGGGCCACCGCGTTTATCATTACTCTTTTCTGACGGGCAGTAGCGACGGCGAAGTTACGAACCACATTGCGCGGGCTATTCCTTTTTGCGTGAAAATACGGAGAATACGAATTTTCCCAGATATGAGACATAGCTAGATCGATTTTTCGCTCTCACTAACTTCTATATGCCCAAGTTTACGTGATTATAGTATATAGATATTTACAAATATAGTTTGATTAATATTATAGGATATTAAATAAGTATATACCAACCAATGTGCTCCGACTTCCGGTACCTAGGGTCACTTGTCCAAGGGGATGGCGAGATAGACCGAGACGTAACGCATCGGATCAACTCGGGATGTATGAAATGGTGACAGGTCACTGGAACAACTTGCGACCCACGGATGCCCCTCAAGTTAAAGGGTAAAATTTACAATACCGTGATTAGACCTGTCGTACTGTCATAATGTTGGGCTGTGAAAAAATGGATGAAAAGAGATTGCATGTAGCAGAAATGAGAATGTTGAGATGGATGTGCGGAGTGACGAGAATGGATAAAGTGAGATATGAGTATATTAGAGGAAGTTTTGAAAGTGGCGCCAGTGACAGAAAAGTTGAAAGGAAACCGATTGTCCTGGTATGGTCATCTGATGAGGAGGGATGAAACGCATGTTACTGAAAGAGTTATGATTATAAATGTGGATGAGCGGAAAGGGAGGGGACGGCCAAAAAAAAGATGGATGGACTGCCTGAGGAGTGATATAAAAGAAGTGAAAGCGTGACAGGGGAGAGGACGGTATGCAAGAAAAAAACGTGTTGCGCCGACCCCAAGTTACATGGGACAAAGGCAGGAAGATGATGAAATAAGTATATACAAATATTGCTCGTTTCATAGTATAGGATATATAAGTATATACAAATATTGTTCGTTTAATAGTATAGGATATATAGGTGTATACAAATATTGCTCATTTAATAGTATAGGATATAGTATATAGGTATATACAAATATTGCTCGTTTCATAGTATAGGATATATATAAGTATATACAAATATTGTTCGTTTAATAGTATAGGATATATAGGTGTATACAAATATTGCTCATTTAATAGTATAGGATATATTATATAGGTATATACAAATATTGATCTCGAGAGGAGCTCGTGGCTAAATAATAACAGCCGCACGGGTCGATCATCAAGGTTAAGAAACGCTTGACGAGGTCGGTCCGTGGATGGGTGACCATTTCAACATACCGAGTTTCTTCCGTGCCTCGGCAAGCACGTTAAGCCGTTGGTCCCGGCTGTTATTTGAAGATCTTTGACGGTCGTTACGGGTAGTCGAAGCTTGAGATCTGACACCAGTCTCGCCAAGGGGTACCGTGTTACCCATTTACTGGGTTGTGGAGGTCAGATAGGCAGTCGCTCCATGTAAAACACTGGTACTTAGCTGAATCCGGTAAGACTGGAAGCCGACCCCAATATAGTTGGGAAAAGGCTAGGCAGATGATGATACAAATATTGATCGTTTAATGGTATAGGAGATAGGATAGGATGATACGAACAGTACCTATAAGTGAAACAATTTTCGTAATCATGCCACTTTTCCTTTTCCAGAGATTAACTTTTACTAACATATAAACAAACAGACAAATGATTTTACGTTTCTATGTTATTGCTTTAATTTTTATTGCATTGAATGTTTGAAAAAATCGAAAAATCAACACTTTATTGTAATATATTGGAATTTGATTTTGATTTAAATCGATGCCTTCAATATAAGTCAGTGAAGCCATGTGGTTCCCAGTCACTAGGTACAGTCAGAGTCACCCCTCCATATCAGATGGGTGTGCAGTATACTGTGAATAATTGTAGAATATAGGTGCAATAATATAATAGGTAAAGGCGTTTTAATGTTATCATAGCTTGACTGAGACACATTCATGGACACAGTCAAGGAAGGCTTACGATTTTACAAATCTGACTATTTTGGGATTGCCCGTCGAACAAAAACAGAACTTTTATCACGCGATGATAGGTTCCGACATAATTACGTGAAAAAGATTTCAAATATAAATATTATTTTATTTAGACATGCACAGTAGTAGTGTAAGTTATTTACTGATAGATATCAAACTTAATAACTCAATTTACAAACTTCCTTGTCAGATCATAGTTCATTAAATATGTCAACAATTACATTTCAATATCGTACAATGGAAAATATAAAATACGAACGATCTGCTTGAAGAACTGGCTTAAAATATATAAAAAAGTTATAAAAACAAATCATATTCGAGTGATAAGATTTCTCAAAAAATAAACCTTTGAGAAAGGTTACGGATCTGCGACATAAAACATGATATTACTTTGTCACAATCTGCGCAAAATTCTATGCGTCACGTTATGCCGCATCTTTGATCTTTATCTATGGTGCGGTGGGCATCTCGCAACACACTACGCATTGTTTCTTCTTGCTGAAAGCGACTCTTATGACCAGATTATGGAACGAACATGATCTCGAAGTTAGTGTGACAAATTTTGAAACGCAATTTAGCTCTTGTGATTGTTTGAATTAATTTTCAATAGCCAATGGCATCAATCGACTGGCGTTTTAATTTGTCATGCGTCAACAATTTCTTGCCTGAAATCTGGTTTTGCTTAATTATTATTTTAATTATAAAACGAGTCTAAATAATGCAATTTTTTTCGTATAAAGCAATGTAGATTCATATTGAGTTCAATATACTAACAGCTTGTTGAACGTTGCATTCACCTACACCTACTCACATAATAACCGCGCTGCTCCATTATGATATTGCCCTCTGAGTGAATTCGGTTTCATATCTTCCTACATAAAAGAGGCTTTTTGAGCTTTACGAAGCGCGAACATCATTCAACGCAACTCCTACTTAATTTGCCCACAGTATCCAATCATATTTATGCAAAGCAACCGTATTGTATTTGTTTTATTCGAAAAACGTTATAGTGTTATTGTTTTGTAATGTAAAACATTTACTTATTTGCTGTGTCGATGTTTTTAATGTTTATTTTTATATTTGTAGTAATTATTTTCTACAAAAAATTTAAAATTGCATCCATAATGTACATGCAGTTGATAAATAACTAGCTGTTCCCCGCGGCTTCGCTCCCGTGGACCGCCCCACAGGACCCATTGTCGGGATAAAAAAAATGTCTGTCATTCAGAATTAATGTAACTTTCTAGTAGTGAAAGTTTTTTTTTAAATCAGTCCAGTAGTTTCGGAGCCTATTCGGTACAAACAAACAAACAAAACATTTTTTCCTTTTTTAACCGACTTCGCAAAAAGGAGGAGGTTATCAATTCGATTGTATTTTTTTTTTTTTATGTTTGTTACCTCAGAACTTTTTATTGGGTGAACCGATTTTGATCATTCTTCTTTTATTCGAAAGCTGGTGTTTGTCATGTGGTCCCATTTAATTTTCATCAAGATTTGATGAAGAACTTCGGAGATGTACATCAGAACGCCTCAATAAATGACAGCAAATCACTCGGGATAGCTGCAATCGCATATCTGTTTATTGTTTACACCATTTCATAACATAACATCACACTGGTACGCTTTAAAGGGGTATGCAGGTGTGAACAGTTCACCCTGGTATACTCTCATTCCACCGGTTTTGTTTATTTAAGTTTCATGTTATTGGGTTAATTTATTCTGGCTTCACTTTGGGCGTTATAGGTACCTAGGCTAGGTACTTATAACGCCCATTATGTACCACAACTAAAAAGTGAAAAATAAAAATCTTTTTTACAAAAATTACAACCGACTTCCAAACAAAAACACTACAAAGTGAAAAATAACTTCAATTTCGGAAGTCGGTGTTAAAAAACGAAGAAAAGAAAACAGGAACACCGACTTCCGAAATTGTAGTTATTTTTCACTTTGTAGTGTTTTTGTTTGGAAGTCGGTTGTAATTTTTGTAAAAAAGATTTTTTTTTATATTATGTAGTATAGATTACATTTAATATTACATACCAATACGTATAGATAACAACAGAAACAATTATGGACCCTGCCAAAGAGCAGTAGTGGCCCAGTGGTAAAGGCCGAGACCTACAAGTTGTAGGGCGTGGGTTCGAACCTAGGCAGGCACTTTATTTTGTGTAGAGCATTGGTGATAAAATAATCATCACCACTGCTCTCAAAACGATGAAAGAACCAAAAATTCGAAGAAATGTGACATCCACCAAACCGCACTGGGCCCGCGTTGTGGATTACGGCCTATTCCTTCTCACAGAGAGCAGGCCTGCACGCACAACGGACCAAATATTTACAAATATTTGTATGACATACAGATAGTGATCCGGCTCTGGGTGGTTTGTGTATGTGAGTTTATATGTTTGTTAACGCACCCACGATACAGGAAGAAATGCCTAGTGGTTGGCAAGGTTTTAAAAAAAAAATGGGAGTCTAAGTGCGGAAAAGGGGGTCCATCTATCCTATCGAATGGACCCCTGTCAGGCACAGCAACAAAACTAAGTTTTTTTTTTGTGGCCAGCTCCTCCTACCGACATACGAAATATTTTCGTAGCTTCTACGAAGTCGTCGTCATAGCAAATTATAAGCATGGCCGGTAAAGTTGTCAATCAGGTACATAATTGACGGTGTGCACTTAGCGCGCCCGCCGCCGCACCGGGGGCTCGCTGACACAGCGCCGCTCTTGACGCGCCGCACGTGCCGATCACCGCCACTCCTCGCGATACTATCGCACGCGCGCCCATCATCATACACCACTACTTACCTACACTATTCGCACTAGCCATTCTTTAAACCTTAAACGACATAAGTCATAACTGTCTTATCAATGAGAGTTTGGTCCTGACAGCTCATGAGACAGCAAATTCACTCATACAAACAATCCAACCCTAAGAACCGTAAATACAAAATTTCACGCAAATAATAATTCGCGCTTGGCAAACTCCGGATGGTATGGAGAGTGTTATTCCAATGTATCCCCGTAACGGAATCCCCACACTAAAATTAATCAAATTAAGAAAGTTTGCTGCAGCAAAACAACACATCGACCCTTATTTAGCGAAGGTAATTTCGCTGGCGGTCCGTTAACTGACGCGACGCGACAATTATTTTCATATAACATAATCCTGGGGCGTTGCGAGGTGTGTTCTCTTGGGACGCGTGATTTGGAGGTACCGGTCGTCCGGCGTCCGGCGCCGGGCGCGGCCGGCCGGGCCCGGCGCCTACCGAACATCGCTCGTTGACACGCCGCCCGCCGCCGCCTCGTCACTGTCCCCGGAAAACTCGTATTAATGTAAATTAGAGTAACCTGTCCCTGCTCTCCCTCATCAGCAGAGGACACCCTCGTCATTATATTTTTACTAACTTATTTTTATAAAGAGCAGCACAATTCTTTCCAATTACATTTTCTCGGGTATTTTTATGATTTGTAAGATTATCTTGGCATTTTCCTTTTGTGTTTTGCTAATGTGATCATTTTACGGGTGCTGACGACCTGAAGGAAAAATGAAATCGTGTTTCCTGTGTTATACCTACCTTACCAAAATCATGCAGATTCAAACTTAGAACAATAATCATATTTGCTCTTCGTTTTGAGATCGTTTACTTTAGTTTTATTAGCTCTATTACGAGTACTAGGTATATGAATATCTCAATCTGGTTATTGTGGAACTCGAAGTTGGTCACATGAGCTACTTCTTCATGTGTGCAATAATGAATATATAAAAAAACAAAAACTTATTATTACTTAAAATTAATCTGTATTTTTATATATTTTCAGGTAAGCGAATTAGAAAACGGTGAGTGAGTCTTTTGCAAATATCTACATCGGTTGATGCGGGCTCTCAGCGATTAAAGGTGTATGAATGAATAACAGGCCAAGTAGAGCATTGGTCTGGAAATATACTGTGATTAATATTAGTTTACAATGCACTTTATCTCCTCGATATAAATCTCAAAGTTCGGATTAAAATCGCCATTATTTTCTGTCAGACTCCAGAAAGCACGGCGTGCTCGCTTGAAACTCTAGAGAACGAAGACATTTGATTTTAAGCCTCGCGGACTATAAGTGTTATTTCTTCGAGAGAAGTATTATTCTGCGACAGGAGCGCAGCTCCGCCGTCTCGAATGCTCCATTTAGTTCCAAAGTTTTTCTCGTTTATCACCGTTGGGCTCTCAGAGGCGGAGATTTTTCCTTTAGATTTGTTGTCACGCCAGACCTTTTTA
Organism: Orthosia incerta; assembly: GCA_948252205.1. Classification (NCBI taxonomy): domain Eukaryota; kingdom Metazoa; phylum Arthropoda; class Insecta; order Lepidoptera; family Noctuidae; genus Orthosia; species Orthosia incerta. The sequence goes on from OX411754.1 coordinate 21,624,608, forward strand.
ATGTACCTTTCTTATCGTGGCTCGATTAAGAAGGAACTTGTTTTAGATCTAACTCTTCTTGGCTACTTTATTACTTCCTTGTAATTAACAACAGGAAAGGAAAAAAGAAATGAATCCTATAAAGTAAGGTAAGGTAAAAAACGGGCACAGTATAAGCCGCCTCTCTCCAATCTATACAAATAAATATTTGTACAGATTTGAGAACCTTCGTTTACATTGGCGTACTCGCCAATCGCGGGCAGAATTACCTTTTTGAATTTTCGCGATTCACTACGTATTTAATTAACCTTAGATTTGTGAGGGTTCCTTTTGGTGCTAATCTGAGCCTCGTCTCTCAATACTCAATATATTTTAGTTCGGTTTCTTTGACGGTTCATTTCGTTTTAATACCTATGCCCTTATTTTTATATCTTCTTAGAAGTATAGTGGCGTTATTGATATAGTCGATTACCTTTGTCATTATAGTAATATAATTCAAGGACAGGTAGAGATCTTAAAACATTACAACATTTTTTTTTGTATTAGAAAAAGACCTGATCGGAACATTTAAAATGCTATCAGCAAAACAGGAACGTACAAACGACGTAAGTAAACTTATTACGTCAGTTTAGTAAGGTTGGTGAAGCGAGCGGTTCGTTAATTAAGCGACTGAAACGCGGCCATAATAAAAAAGAGGGCAGATTAAGCTCGGCTCGGCTCAAGTGTGGCCGAACAGGTGCGCGAGGCGGTAAACTACAGGCACATTCTCCCAACTCCACCGCGTGCTGCGCTTAGATAAAAGGATTAGCAGACTTTCTACTCCCCTCTACAAAGTACTCACAATTACATTACGTCTACCACTCAGCACATTCATGCGTATTTACAGTACCTAACAGTATCGAATATCAAAATAATAATATTCATATCAATAAATATAAATTTCAGGTCACCAACGATCCCAACGTATACCTGGAAAGTGTACATTTTTTTTTCTCAATTTTGCAAAAAGATAATGTTTGTTTTTGTATGATTATGTACCCTGGAGCGGAGAGAAGGTGAGATTGTATCCCGTGACGGTTCAGCGCCGCGCCATAATGACTCGGCGCGAGCCGTCGACGTCGGCCCTCGCTCAGAGATTGGAAAATGCCTCCGCAACTTTTCTACTTATACAAAAAGTTAACGTGAAAACTTTGTTAATGTTTCGATGGCTTAAGGGCTATTTTTATTGTTAGGAACAGAGTTTGTCACATTAATTTTATGTCGCTTAGTATTTTAAACCTTTTTCATTGCTACATTGGAAATATCATCAAATAGAAAGGCCATAGACAATTATATCAAACGACTCTTTAGTTGTAATAAAAACTTCAATCATATAAGAAGTACTTATAAACCTTGTGCGAGTTCCGTAACTTCCTATGCAGGGGGTTGGATGACTTTATTCAAATTATAAACATTATCTTCCGATATAGGAACGAGATCAAAACAGTATTTTAGAAACATCGAGTCTCTTCTCTCAGTTGATGGCGTAAAATTTGCATAAAAATATAGTTAAAATGATTTGTGTTGTAGAAAATGTCTGACTTTCGGGCAAATGGTGCTGTAAAAATGTTGGTAGATCGGGATAGGCAGGCTCGCGTAAACAGCTCGGTAAATCACGAGAATTGCGCGCCGCAGCTCGACTTGGACAATATTTGTGCCAATAAAATCCTCCCTAACAAAGCTGTTGTTGTCAACGAAAAGCCGCCTGACCTGTTTTTAGTCTATCATGGATTTCGTTGTCATCGTTTCCGAAGCTTAATATAGATGTTGAGTGTTTTTAGATCCACATAATTACGACGCCCCCACCCCCAGTCCTGTAATGATGAAAAATGCTGTTTTCCTAATTTTATTGGAATATGATTTATTTTTTACGTTCTGTAAATAGAAAGAAGATGAAGATCCTATAAACCTGATAAGTATGTTTATATGTCTATCCTACCTTTACAAAGCTCTGTTACAGTAGCTATCAGTAAGAGGTAGCTGGCATTTTCACAGAGTGTGTTGTTGTGGTGAAAATGAATAAAACATCAGCAAGTTCAATCTCAAGTTTATAAAGATCCTTCATTTAGAAGAAGGTTAGTTCATGTATATAGTAGCACATACTGGACGTGTTCTTGACTTCTCAATAACTTGAAAACTATCACCGGCAGCTTTCGCGGGTGGGTAACTAATAAAGTAAGTTGGAGAGGAAAAGTAAACTAATATCGGCTTGTTCTGGCGACGAGCGCGCTGGCCGGTGCTGGAGCCCGACCGAGACGTCATTTTCGCTACAGATTTATTACTTTTAATATGTGCACTCCATTTACGAATGTCAACTATGCTTTCAATCCATATTGAAAGAAATAAGAGGTTCTTTGATTTATATTCTTACGAACTTGTATTTTAAATTGATGTTAGCATGCTGCTTCCTTCTTTGAACAAATAAATTCTTTTAACAAATTCTTGGGTTCGCAAAACGTAATGAATTGCCATAAATAAGAAACGCAACTGTAATCATTAGCACTGTTCCCATCTTTCTCACTTCAAAAGTCGTTTTGAAGTTTCTTAAAATTTGCGAAAAAGTTTCGGTACAAATTAAGAGCAAATTATACTTCGTCCGTTTAGCCATCAGTAATTTCAAAGTTCTAATGAATTTTCTTCTCTGACATTGAAAAATGAATTTCTACCCCTTATTCCAGCCGCTCTGGGACATCTGTAAGCACCGATTGGGAGCAAACTCCCCCACATCGTTTTGATATGGAAATTCTCAATGCCTAAAAAATCAACTGACCGATCTTCTTCTTTTCATGTGAGGATGTGGCCACCACGGTGTCAGAGTTAATTAAGCCGCCTCTGGGAACCCCAAAGGCGTTTGACTTGGCTATTTCAGACTTACATTAACTAGATATGTCCAGATTTCCTCACGATGTTTTCTTCACCGGTTGCCTGTGATGTCCAAGAAAAACTTATGAATTTGAAAAAGTCACGTTGGTACTTGTCCATTGGATTTGAACCCACGAACTCAAGCACGAGAGCCGATTAGCCACTGGGCCATCAAGACATCTGGGCAACTGATCGATGATTTAGCAGCAAGTGTGCCTTTAGCCTCAGCCACTGGGCCACCAAGACATCTGGGCCACTGATCGATGATTTAGCAGCAAGTGTGCCGTTAGCCTCAGCCACTGGGCCACCAAGACATCTGGGCCACTGATCGATGATTTAGCAGCAAGTGTGCCGTTAGCCTCAGCCACTGGGCCACCAAGACATCTGGGCAACTGATCGATGATTTAGTAGCAAGTGTGCCTTTAATTTGTTAGACTTGTAATAGAAATATTTTCAGCTTTATAGGCTTAGGTATAGCAGACCAAAAGGCGAGGTCCGCCCGTTCCCCGCACCCCTCATTACCCCCCTAACGGTGCCCCATTAAGCGCACGGGCCGAAGTGCCCCGGACCGTAGTTAATCCACGTCCTCATTCACTGTTATTTCGAAGGTCTGATCTAATCTAAACAGGGCTTAGGATCCTACAATGCCAGTATTTCGCGCGACTCATCCCTTTTATGTATTTGACTATCCTCATACCGGTCCCGCCGCCGGTCGGTTGACGTTTGCCTTTGCTATAAAAGGAAATAACACTTCCGAAACTTCCGATGTGATTTCGCGTTAATGCGTTTGTATGAAAATTAATTTACAAGACTTGCAAATGTTACAAATTGTTTAATTGAAATCATGTATGGCTTAAAACTTTGCATTCTGAAAAATAGACTATAATAGTCCATGAAATGTGTGTATAGTGATAATGCTGACGCGAGTGGCGGCGGAGGCCGAAGTGGAAGGGTCAATTTGGAAGCTATTATACGGCGGCGGTTAGAGGCCTACTTCCGGCGGCTGCACTAAGCTGGCGTGTTCAAATCCCCCCCGCTCAATTTCGGTCTTTCTGCAATACCATTCATCCTTCGCCTATTTGCTGTAAGTACATTTTGACGAAGAAGTTGTTCTCGGCGTTATTTTATTTTAGCGAACAAATGATTATAACTAACGAACTCGTTATTATTCTTCAGTCAAAGTATTTTATAAACCGAAACGAGACTCAGTTTTGATGAACCAGCTTAATAAATTGCTTTAGAGGTGGAAATGTTTTAACTGTACCGCACCGTAAGCCGATTTCGGATTACCTCTTCATTTTTTACGATCCTCGGAGAAAATTTACGAATTTAGATTGAGTATTTATGGATTCCATATCCGATATTCATTTATAGCCGGGTCGGATCCGCGCCCGACCCCGATGTGAGCGTTTCGGAAAGTTGAAAATGACTCCTTGACTTACCTATTTTCGAATATTTTTGTACATAAAAACACATTCGGATTCGTAGTAAAGAAATGACCAAGCTTTTTTTGTAAACATGGTTTCTAACCATCATCACATAGGTATACATAATAATATTTAGGGTGTATTAAAAAAATCTATATTCACGGTATATATTAGTGAAGACTTCTAAACTAAATTGATGAGGACTTTATCTAAGGATTGTAAGGAAAAATCGGCGAAACATCTGACTCGCACGCGGTGGGTTCCTATCGGAAAACCCATAATTTATATTGTTTATTTTTCTAAATCCAATTTCTAAACATCGCTGTAGTTTTCCTGTATAGTTGAACTAATAGTACATTACTGCAGCGGCCAGCTAAAGAGGCATTGATGGACGAACGTGTAAATGTGGTCAAGGCTCCTATAGTACTTTTCTCAAAGAACGCGCGGAAATTAAAACTATGTAGTACCTAGAATTCATTTTGTCAAATACAATTACTTTTTAAGATAAATGACGAGCAACGAACCACAATATTTTTTCCCGCGTTAGGCTTAGCACGCACTGCGATTTTCATTCGCGCGAAAAGTGTTCATTTGTTTTTTTTTTCAATAAACAGCTTTCTATTTGCAAGCGAGTTCGAAATATAAATATAACCTTTGAAGTCACTTTGGTTGCCATGTGTCGGAGTAAATAATCGTTCCATTTTTAAATTACACGACAGGTATGAGTTTACTATGTAATTTATTTGGCCGCTAAACACGACAGATAAGGATTTTCATACTACTTTTACCGGCCGCTGCTCTCAAGTATTTGGCCAGAAGAAGGTTGTCAAAATAATGCTCATATTACCAAGCATGTTTGAGAAAAGGTATTTTTTCGTACTTTAGACTTCAGTACTTACAGAGATAAAAGTTTTTTTTTTCTATAATTTGTCAAAAAGTATTAAGCCTTAAAAAATATATATGTTCAAGTTCGCTCTTTCATTTGTTATCCCAAACGGTAAACGTTTATATAAAAAAAAACATGAACTTTTTTCCCCAAACCAATCCCTCACTCAAGTTTCAAATCCATTTATTTTAAACGAAACTGTTTAAAATATGTGTGTCAAAATTTTTATCTCAACAAGTTTATTTATTTAATAACTTAGAAGAAAAACGTCTGTGACAGACAGACTTATACGTGAGTGATCTTTTAAGGGTTCCTTATGACGCTCAGAACCCAAAAAATCACCGTCTAGTCCCCCGTTATTTCCTTAAAGTTATAAGATATTGAGCATCAATTTACATAGTAAATTATAGCGTTTGCAAAACTGTAATAGATACTGAACAAAAAAAAGACTCCGTATCAAAACGCTCTATTCGCAAAACAAGTCATGGATACCTTTTGATCAATGCCGTGTCAAACAAAATGTTTTGTTCCTACACTCACAACGTAATGTTTCAAATATGAATTCCAAAAATATTGTATAAACACGTACTTTTTTTTCGTGGATAGTATAGGTAAAATTAAAAGAAAACATTACATTGCAAAATTTTACATCGATTTTCAAACTACTGCATCATAAAATAACTTTTAATTTGTATAGCATACTTTTACTTTTTAAATTTTAGACGCGTACGGGCTCATTGACTTAATGTAGAAAAACAGTTTCATTGTCTATGGGTGCGCGCGCTGCGCAGCCAAGAAGCGCAATGAGAATCTAAATTACCCGCTATACCACCTGTTTTATTTCCGTTTCCACTTTTGTTTTATTTCAACTGTATGCATGAAGATAAAATAGTATATGCAGCAGCATAGAATTAGGCAGTAAAACACTCGTGTGATACTATTATCACACTCTTGTTGTAATAGCCCCTATTATATGACCGTTGCGTTAACTACTATTCTTTGACAGTATGTCATTCAAATGTACTTATAGTTTAGGAGCTAAAGTATATTTCTAAATTACGCAAAGTACAGTAATGCAGTAAAGCATGACTGTATAGACTGCTCAGTTTAATTTGGTTCGGAACCTATTTTTTGCGAGCCTGACTCGCTCTTGACCAGTTTTATTTACAGAATCACAGAGAAAGGTCACATTTTGTTTCGTATACGCAAAAATACGAACTTATTAATTGGTTTAGCATTTTTTTTGCCTTATACAAAATAATATTTTTCATTACTATCCACTGTGGTTGATTTTAACCACTTTCTGAAAATCTTTTTTAATATAAAAACCTTATTAAATATGCATTTATTTAAACCATTTGCTATTAGCAGTTATAAACTCTAACCTTATGTTCTTCCTTGCTACCGTTACATATTTCATAAATGAACATTTACGAAAATACACTATTAGTTGCAATAGTGGCTGGACGCACGCTGCACTGGCCGTGTATCGCTAGTGGAAAAGCGGTGTAGTACATTGTAGCGGACCAGCAAACGAGGAGTTATGACGTCGGCGGAGGATTACGTGAGTGGATGTCGTAATAAAGCTTGCGATGAAGCCGTTACCCGAAGATAAACGTAAATATCTCCGGCCGTCGGTGTCGGCAGTATTCGCCCCCGGTCTGCCCGTGTGCCTGTGCCCGTTTCTCTACATTTGTGTTTGTCTTCTCCCTTCATAATTACGCTACTGATAACATCTACAGCTATTGTGTACCGAGCGGTGCTAGAATTAATTTACACAAAAATAAAATAATATGATAACCGTATAAAATTATATTTCTTTCTTCTGATTCCTATAATAGTATTTTAGTACGTACGCCTCACAATGTAGTCGAATCACATTTTAGGAATCTAGCCCGGAGAACAGGGCGCCGCTGTGGTGTAGCATCCTTTGTGCTCTATAACGTATGTGTTCTCGCGCCTGCTCTTATCTCCTAAATTAATTACATAAATCTTGTTTGCACACGTCTTAAGCTTATGACACGCCGCCATAATTCAACCGGAATGGAGGTTTACACTGCTAATGAAGGAGGATTACTATGCGACATGCATCAGCTTGTATCACAAAAAGTATATCTGTGGAGGTATTTATGACTAAATATTTATTATAATCATAAGTCTTGCAGATAAACACATTTACATGTTTTTTTAACCGACTTTCCAAAAAGGAGGAGGTTCTATGTTCGAATTTGTTTGTTTTTTTATTGTTTATGTTCAACGATATCTCCGTCAATTATGGACCGAATTTGATTTTTTACGCAGATGTCTACAGTTCACCTTGGTACACTCTCATTTCACCGGTTATGTTCAAGTTTCATGATATTCGGGTTATCTTTTCTGACATTATAAAGAACTTGCCTATTCAGGTACAACTAAAAATAGAAAAATAAAAAAAACTTTTTTACAAAAAATACTACCGACTTCCAAATAAAAACACTACAAAGTGAAAAAAAATATTTTTAAACCAATATTCTAAATGCGTTTTAGGTAGATATTTTTGCTGGGACATAAAGCCAGTCGCAAAAATGTCAGGATTCATGGTTGCCCCGTAAGGGTGGAGAGGCGTCGGTCATGATTTCCCTGGGCGTTCGCTGTCGGGCTTTCAGTCGACAAAGCAGACCTACTGCAGTTGGCACCCCAGGTTACTCGGAGCCATTGCCTTATTGCAATCACGTCAACCATTGCCTTCGTGGGGTATACGATGATAAATGCAACTGTAGACGCTATATTTGCTTTAAACGGTACTTATAGTAGATCGACAAAATAAAGTATTTAATTCAACTTTATCGCTTGTATCTCTGCTTAAGCTACATTTTCCTATTAGACATCTGAAAGGTGCAATTTTTAAAAAGAAGCGTGACAGAATATGTATACCCTACAAATAAAAAGTTTCGCTGTGATCAGAATAATGCTACCTCGCAGTTGACAGCTGTCATGTGAGTTTTGGATTACTTGCAAATTGGTGCGGAACGTCAGCCCGCTGCAAAAATCACACAATGGAATTTAAAAAAAAAAAGTTGTTATTGTAAACAACGGTCACGTTTTTCTGGTAATCGTAATTAAGTGTATGTTTACTCTAATTTAAACATAAGAAAATCTTTTCAGTTTATATACTTTGAAGTGCGATGGCGTTTTGAAATTATTATGCACACACATTTTAATGTGAGAAAATAATATGCTCGAATTATATTTTAATCCCTTGTTCGCATTAGGACAGATTCGCTTTAAGACAGAGTCGCATTGCGATAGATTCGCTTTACGGCAGATTCTCTTTACGGCAGAAATTGTACAGTCGTGTTGAAATGTTCTCCACGTAGTTTTCCTTTATATACCAGGTAGACAAAATTCGATTACCCAAGAATCTCTGAAAAATTTAACTCATAATTGATATCGTTTTATTATATAAATACCAAATGAAGTTTAGTCATGATTTTCGGGCATTTAGCGACGTCGATTTGAATCAGAGGGAACCGTTTTACAGTGCCATCTACTTGCTTGTGTAAAGAGAGTAAATGAAGAGTTCCTCACAAGTCGTTCAAATATTCCGTGAGCGCACCACTGCTGAAGCCGCGCCGCGCCGATGCCGCGACGACGCCGCGCCGCTCCGCCAGAGCCCGCACCCGCGCGGTAATCAGCTTTTGTGCGCGGTAATTGGGTGTCTGAGCTGCCAACCGAAGCATTTATTCCCGATAAATTGAAAACTGCTTTGTGCTTGGAATCAGATGAATCTGCGGGTAGCGTTTTTTTGACTTTGAAGATAGGCCATAAGTTTTAGCTTAGATTGAAAATTGTTTCATAATATTTTTTTAAAGAAATTTAAATGAAATACGCGTTTAGCGTAAGTAAGTAAAGGCAGAGAAGAATATTTTCTAAATTGAATAAGTAATTTTAACCTTATTTTCGCAGCAATTTCAGATCCTACTTCATTAATATTTTGAAAACGTAAATTGTAAAGTAAATAAGTAACGTAATAAACATTCTTAATCCCAAGCCATGTGACGTAATAATTGTGAAGCTGTATAAAATTGTGATAACGCTCGTAGGTAATAGTCTCACTAATGAAAATATTGCGTCGTTAGAGATATCCTCCCCCGCAATTGTAAGGTCCTTACCGTAGTATCTACGCGGTGGAACGGCGTCATTTACATATTTTAATAAAATAATATCGCAACTGAATCGTAACTGAGAACTTGATTTAAGTTCTTACCGCGATGAATGTAAATTCGCCACCGCCGCGCCGCCGCCGCAATTCCAGATTTCAATTCTGGAATTAATGGCAGCCGTCGTGGGCCGAGCCTCGTCTAATATTTGCGTTACTTCCGGGGACTTCTCTTAAGAATGGAATAAATTAGTGCCAATAAGTGAAGCTTACATTACACTCGCTGAAATAAAAAGTATTCTAGCTCACGATTGTTTTCTGTTGCTGAAGACGCATGACTGCTTTCTGATGCGGCACTTTTTTCGGAGTATTCTGTAGGCAATGCACGGCGACGCTTGGCCCTGCTAAACGTGCATTAATATTGTCAATAGTTGGAGTTAGTGGAAGTGAAGTACGTGTTCCGCCTGCCGCTATCTACGGCGCAGCTCGCGTGGTGAATTCGAATGGCCTCTCACACCGCCGCGCCTCCTCGGGCCCACCTTGTGCCCTCCACCCCAGTAACGCCCCATAAACTCGCGTCTTAATTTTAACTTTATTTCTTACCGCCGCTGTGTTCAAAGAAAATTAAGTGTGAAAATACTACTGAAGGATTCGCACGGGCTTTAGTATGTTTTCGTGTCAATCACCCTAAGCCGATAGAATTATTGAAAAAATAAAGGCATCTCTTAAAATGATTTGCTGACAACAACAACAAGTTACTTGTTAGTAAGTTTTTGTTCTAAGTTTGATTGTGGGTCCAGTTAACGAATAAAAATACAGAAAATAAATTAGGTGGTCAAGTGGACTCGCGGGTCCAGTAACGAGCTGACCAAAGACACCTACATGGCCACATTTTTATTTTCGTTCGCTCTTGTTTCTCTTATGTCAACAAAAGACAGAAGTTGGCGTAGCTTTCAAGGAAATGATTTATAAAAAGTTTATAAAGACATTATTTATGAGAAAACTTCAGTGGTCACTTGGTCAGTCAACTAGGGGCTTAGGTACGGGTGAAACTGTTTTGTAAAGAATAGTTAAATAGTATAAAAACAATAAGTCGGAACTCGGCCTTTCGCAAGTTATTGAATTCAAAACCGGCTATGAGCGAGTCGGGCTCGGACAATTACGGTTCCGAACCAAAGTAAATTGAGCAGTCTATATAACGATTGCTGGTCTACCGTTACTGTATTTCGTGTAATTAATACAATTCCGCTTGCTCCTAAACTAAACTACTCGTATTCGTCTTTAAATGACATAGACTCTAGGAATAAATTGATCTGTACTATAAATATGATCACTGCCCAGAAGTGTGTTTCGGTGGTTTTAGATAATAAATAATATAATACTAAAGTTTGGTACTATTTGGTTACATAAAAAAATACTAGAAAGATTTTTATTTAAGTAAGTGAACTACGCGCTTCTAAAATAACTATGAAATGAAAAATAACTATGGTTTTCACATTTTTTTTAGGAAATACGATGAAGTTTAAACTCATTTATGTTGTCGATGAAATTAATACTGTGCATGCGTAAATATTAATTCCATTTACAGAACCCTTCAACTTGTGCGTGGTCCAACACTTGCGGGGCATATTTTTTAGCAATTATACTCGCACAAACCGCTATCATTTTCCATAGTCAATAACTAAAAATCTCATAACTTAATATATATATATAGTTATTCCCCATTAAAATCGTAATGATAATTTTAGAAACCTACATTAGGTACTTAAGGGATAAGGAAAAGTATTTTTTTCCAAATTTTGCGCATTTTTTTGAAAATTACGGAACCGCTGGTGTTATAACATATATCTTTAAAATCTTGAGACAGAGCTTTTTGAAACGATACTACACGAATTTACACGATAGGTACATTTATCAACTTTTTGCTAGAAGTCGTATTGACCACCAAAATTTATCTGAAAATTTTGACTTTGACATTTGTATGCGCGTCATTGAGATCTTATAAACTGCCAAAATCCTACGTTTGGTTCGTTGAGGTTTTTCTCGAGATGTCTAAGACGGAAAACAGTAAACCTATGAAAGTTCCGTTATCCTTTAAGGTCGGAACCCTAAAACACTTTAGATTTCTTTTATGTGAACATTCCTTGGTCCTTGGGTTATGTTTTATGCATACATACTCAATGGTAGAGGTTATAGTAACATATTATATTCTCCAAATCAACATGCTCATTATTTTAATTAAAAAGATACCTTTGAAAGACAGACATGCAGACGGTTAGATCTACAGACATCTAAAAACTACCAACATGGGAGCCATTGTAGTAATATTCCTTTTCCGAAGTGATTCTTGGTGTGCGTAACAAAAAATCTAAATCCCACATATTTCGTGATAAAATTGGTACCTAAGAAGTAAACGAACGACAGTAGAAATATCGTAGATATAGATTGCCAATTGTAGTGGTTTTATATCTGGTTATTGCAAGTTTACATCGGGAGCACGTCGAAGCGTTTGGAATTTCTCAAAGGTAAAAGTTTTCTTGAGCGCATGCAATTCCGGAGTTGCACGACAGCGAGCGGGCGCAGGCACGGGGCGGCGGGCCACGCAGCGGGCGGCTGGGTCGAGTGCGCTAACTTCCCTGGCGATGGCGGCCGCGCTCACTCGCGCTGCAAACGTCGCGGTCCACACAATAGCGATTATTGGGGCAATCGAGGCGAGCGAGGCCGAACCCGAGACGCGCCTCGCGATGCAAATAAAATTCGGAGGAGGCCACGGCTGGACAACGCTGCCCCTCGTTATTATTCGACTCTCGCGGAATTGCTTTTATGTCCTTAATGGAAAAGCGAGATATTTATTTCGGGTTTGTGAAAAGACCTTCCTTTAACATTTTCCTTGTTATAGCTACGGACCGTGCCTGAAAAATTATACGATCCCGGTGTTGTTTGATTTTACATTAATGTTAGCTTAGCTCACCCTTGTTCCTTTAGATTTTTATGATAATTATCTCCTTTTATCTCTGTACGTATATTTATATTAAAAATTCTTTCATGTCCAGGGCGACCTAATAGAAATTGCTTTATTAAATAATATTTATAATGTCACGCTGGCGCCATATGTCAAATTTAAAACCATGTCCCGTATACCGCTGTCGCCGCTGGACTTGGCTTTCGAGATGAGAATATCTAATAAGCAACCCCTCGTGTACACCCTGCGCCAAATTTTCACGAGTTCATTAGGTAACTCCAGTCTTCGTTGTTTATTCTAGTTCACCCTTTTTGTGTTGTTTCTTTTTGTTTTTGTTTTGTTCTTGCTCATTAGATATACTTATACTTTTTCCATGATTGTACTTTATAAATTATTCTGAAGATCTTATTTTATTTTGTATCTTAACATTGACGACACTTGGAGACTTGGCTGTAACATTTTTGTTAAATTGAAATTACTTCACATAGAATAAGAATTCGAGGCTTATTTATTTATTTATTTATTATATACTTTATTGTACACCACTTAAATAATTACAGGACAAAAAACATTTTTAAAGATAAGTGTACAATGGGCGGTCTTATCGCACAGGGCAATCTCTTCCAGACAACCTTTGGATGGACTGAACGAGAGGAGATAGACATAGGGCTGTCAGTGTACAAAAAACTATCTTAAATAATATTACTTAGTAATCAGACTAAGTTTGTTGGAACTTATTTTTTTATACTATTCATATTTCATAGCCAAATGAGACGGCGGCGCCTTCTTCTTTCTGAATACAGGTTTAATTATAAAAATTATCTTCATCCATCTATTGCAGATGCAATTATTAGATACAAATTCGCTCCTCGATACTGTTCCAATTTCAAAGTGCTCCCAGAATAACACTCAAGCTAGACAAAGTAACATTCTATCCGCGATATCGATTGTTAAAAAGTCAAAATGGATTGACCAGGTGACATTTCGGTAGCGCATGCCGATGCTATACATTTTTGGCATTTCGCTGACAGCAACAGGCATCGTCGACTTGCCACCAGATGAACAAATTCAGGTTTTCAGGCTCAAATATAGCCTGAAAATCCTGTCAAGTAGGGTAAGGCAGACTAAGGCAATTAAATAGGGTTTGACACTAAGAACGTGTCATAAGTACAGTTGGTCAGATATACAAATTCTTAATTAGGGGTGTTGACAACGAATATCTATTTAGTGCGTCAGTTAGATAACCTAAAAATAATTGACACATATTTTTTACGGAAACAAAAAATTACGACGATACAGTGCGTTGAAATATCGTGTGACGTCACGGTGTGCTGCACTTTCTACTGACAAAGTGACGTCACAAGCACCCACTCCTGAACTTTGATAAAGATAAATTTATTTGTTCAAACATGTGTAACATGATACATGAATTTGCACATATAGATGGAAACAGTTTTACCGGACCAACATGTTTTGCCTCAATCGGCGTACAAAATGAAATAAATGAATGTCAGTTTCATATATAAAAAATTAAGAGTCAGTGCAAAATGTTATCAATAATTCAACATACAATCAGAGTCAGTACAAAATGTAGTCAATATTAATTTAATCCAAAATATGTCAATATAGAATAAAATTAATCAAAATAAAATTCATAATTTATCATTTAAAAAATCAACAATGTTATAGTAGCAATTATCAGTAAGCAGCTTTTTAAGTGTTTTCTTAAATAAATTAAAATTCAATTGCTTTATATCATTAGGAATTTTATTGTATATTACTGGGGCTGGGGGGCTCTTTGTAAATTTTCATTTGATAATCTCACTGACGGATTATATAGAATCATTCAAATCATTTTTCTACCCAGGCAACATCTCTATTCAGAAATCAGTTCTATGTCTAAAGCTGAATGAAGATTAATACACAAAACTTACTGCATAACTTAAAATAGCGTAAAATTTGACAGCACAATGCAGGCGAATCTGCATGCAACCATAATTCGCGTCACAACGTAGCACACGATAAGTTGGTAATTAATGTACAACAAGACAAACTAGTATTATTGAGGTAAGTGGCTATAAATAAGTTTCGCCAGTTGGTGCGAACTGCCCCTTTAATTATGAAAATGTATGCGAAGCACATGAAAGTTTGTGCAATTATGCCGGAGCCGCTGCGCCGCCGCGCGTCGTGCGGTGGCCAGCCACGTCCTTAACTACCGAGCACTGGCTTCTGCTGCTATTCAATTACCTACCTACACCATTCTGAGAGGAATTTACAAGAAGCTTTTGTCGGAAATTCAAGTTGAATAGAATATTTTCGTGATAGATATTCTATCTCGTAGCGTTTGGTTGTTTTATAATACCAGCTACAGGTATTGCAGATAGGTTTTTAGTAGGTAAGGGATAACCAATTACAGCCATTACATACTTAAATATTTTTATTAAATCTAAATAGCTTAACCAAATGCGGCTAGATGTCAGTAAGCCATGATGCTTTGTTGCAAGGACCAATGCTTATCATGCTAACCGTATTGAACCCAGATTTAACTTTATAAACCCAATCTCGTGAAACTTAGAACCAAGGGAGAATTGTCCATCCAATCCTACCTATCTCAAAAATTCACCCGGAATAAAAACAAAAGCCTAATGCCACTGAATGGTATCTATCACCTAACCAGTACAAAATAAGCCAACAATAAAATGTCGCGGTCGAGGGTTATTTACAGCCGGGTCAATTATGTCGCAATAAAGTTTTTAGTGTTGCACAAATTGTCGATTTGGACTCGCTGACGGATGGCCGCGAGACTGGCGCCGCCAAATGAGCACACGATAAAATTATCGTTAGCGGTAACGACATGAATAAATGCAAGAGGGTGGTCCGCGGCCGCGGCCGACGAGCGAGACGAGTCCGCCTCGGCACTCGTTAGGGCTCTTGTGACGACTGCAACGTGCATGCAGCGCGCCAGCCTTCACCACTTTCCTTATAAATCTTCGCATTCATTTCAGTGAGCCGCCTGCCAGCCACATGTCTACAATCTTATATTTACCAGTACCAAACAATTCGAAACACCGTAGTCAATAAATCCGTTTGGGGTACCACAATACTACTGCAATACTAAATCACACACAATTGATTTTAAATTAGATTATATTTATCTATCGAATTGTAGAGTAGGTAAATTACACAGCCAAAATGCACATGATACGCACTCTGTCGTATAAAAGCAGTACCACGTTAACCATGCTATAAATATCAGCAAACCAGAGCGCCTAAATTATTGCACACATGAGAATTTTCAGTAAAAGTAAAATATTTTCAAGCAAGAATTCCGTTGTCAGAATTTATAAAAGCGATTGTATTTTGTAGTTTGTGTAACAATCATGTAAATACGGAGCTAATAATAGAAATCCACTCGCCGAAACTAGTATTTGCGTTGATTTATAGTGGGTTGTGGAACGCGCCGGCGGTAATTTTAAATGTCACGCATTATGATGAATACTAGCAATTTTCTCACGGGATCACGGGGACGATAGCCTTGTAACTTGTGAAACTTTTTACCAGCATGATAAATTATGTTAGTTATTTTAATCAATTCTCCAGTGGTGCTAAAGAATTGGATTTTATGAGGATTGTTTCTATGTCTATAAACTAGAATTATAAAAAAATCAAGTTGTGTTAAAGTATTGAAATCACGAACCTACCTAGTACCTACGTGCATTTGTCATAAACAATTCGTCTAGTAAAGATCTTATAATAAACCGTAACCGTTCAAAAGTATTACTAGCTGTGCCAGTGGCTTTGCTCCCGTCAACTGCCTACCCTATTTATCTACCATTTTTTTTAAGGTCATTCTTCCGCGGAGAATCTTAACACCGCCATTCATAAAATGACGTCAAATGCACAACGCTATCTATCGAATATGGAGTTTAACTGTCCGAGTATCTGTATTGTGTGTGTTGTGATATTTTACTTCATGAACGGTTTTAAATTCATGTTACTTTTGATAGAGTGAACCGATTGCGATAAAACAAAGTAACGGATAAATTTTATGTATAAAAGTTATCTACATTGGTTTCCTACATTTTTGGTGATGCGTGCACAACTAAACAGATAAACAGACAATAATTCCAAAAGTGCTGGAAATGGGTTCTGTTGGTTATCCTTTAACACACTGGCTATTTTTTTTGGAAATATATTCGATGTACAGATTTATTATATGTATTGATAATTTATAGCACTTATGTTACTCTGATGTCTAAGGAATGTATGTGCAAAATTTGAACTGAATCTGTTCAGTGGTTGTGGCGTCTATTGAATGCATTGCAGTAGACAAACAAACATAAAAAAATCTTCATATACCCCGTAGTTACTCTTTTCGCAAAAATATTCAATGTACAGTTTTGACGTCTCTACGATTTTATTATATGTTCCTACGCTGATCTATTATTTCATATCATGTACAAGTGAAGGTTTTTTAGGGTTCCGTACCCAAAGGGTAAAAACGGGACCCTATTACTAAGACGCCGCGGTCCGTCTGTCTGTCCTGTATGAACGCGGCAGTCCTACACACCTAAAATATTATTGCGCGAAATAAAAATGTAGGCTATTAGAAGTACTAATGCTACGCAGATGAAGTTGCGAGCAACAGCTAGTCGTATCATAATTACGTGTTCAATAGACTTTCGATCGAAGCGCGTCTACTAATAGATAAATCATGTAGCATTCAATAAAAACGTGTCGGGGGTTTTAAAATTTTACATGTTTAAATAATTTACCACACAGCGAAAAATACGAGCATTCTTTTTTAGGGTTCCGTACCCAAAGGATAAAACAGGGTTCCTATTACTCTAAGACTTCGCGGTCCGTCCGTCTGTCTGTCTGTCTGTCACCAGTCTGTATCTCATGAACCGTGATAGCTAGGCAGTTGAAATTTTCACAAATGATGTATTTATGTTGCCGCTATAACAACAAATACTAAAAACAGAATAAAATAAATGGAATATGAATAGAAAATATAAATTATATAAATATGGAACTTAAATAGTGGGGCTCCCTTCAAAAAACGTATTTTTTTTGTCGTTTTTTGCAATAATGGTACGGAATCCCTTCGTGTGCGAGTCCTCGCGAGACGCTCGAAACTCGCAATTGACCGGTTTTTTTATAAATGCACGTGCTGCTGAAAACCCGAGAAAAATATAATTTTGGCAACACGCTATAATTCTGTTGATAGACAATATACACGCTGCAATTTAAATAGGTTCCAATTTATAATATCATGTGCGCATTGCTTCTGAATTGAAAAGAAGACGAACACAGATACAAACAAAATATAATCCCAATATCTAGAATAAACAATAGAATACAAACAATTGGAGATTTCGTTGTAAAGAGCTGCAGAAGAACGATCAAACAAATGCACGGTAGCTCAATAGATACTCGTAAGTGCAAACAACTAACTAATAAACATCTCACATAGACGTAAACGTGAAAAATGACTCTCTGGAACTTTGCAATAATAGTATGACGTAAGCTATCGGGCTGGGGAAAATAAGAGTGGGACGGGTGTCACATGATCATCACGTAGCTTCTCGTAGGCCGGAGCGCTCCCGGGTTCGGCTGCCGTCTTGTAAGGATGGGCAAACGAAAAAATATATAGATGAGCATAAAATCGATCGACAAAAGTGTCGATATGAATTAGTAATTTTTTTTGGAGCCAGGAGAAATTCCTAGTGCGGGGAATTGTATTGTTAGTGCATTTATAAAAACTCACATACATAAAATTAAACTCCGTTAAAGCGTTCAAAATTATCGAATTCTGAAATCGAATTAAAATACATTTTCAGTCTTTTGTATTCCATTGCAGGGCCCCCCATTCTTCCGTCGAAGCCTCTCTATTTTGGGCGAGTGTGTACTAATCCTGCCTGAAGGCATAAAGCACGTCCCGCAATCTTCGCCTGGGTCTGCCGCGATATCACCAGACATTTTTCGTTAGTTAAATTGATACTCGAAAAAATATCGATAGGTATTCCGATACATCGATTTATTTTGAGCAAGCCTACGTCATAATCGCATCGTCATCGCGCGTAGGCACTCCTTGTGTGCTGCGACGACCTCCTGCCATAAATCAGTCTACACCGTTTGATGGATGATTCTTCCCTGATAAAAAAACAGTGAGCATAACCTCTCTATCTAACATAGTTATTCTAATAATCAATACTTGCAATGAGTTTACTATGATTTGAGTAAACACGATCATGTTGCCAAATAATTACCAAAATTAGCCATAAGGAAAGGTTCCAATCCATTATCATAAAGATGTTACTATGGAAACAAACAAGAGAAACAACACATGTACGCTAATTAAAATATGATTATGCATGGTTTATTATTATGGGCTATATTGCCAACGCAACGAGAGATAATTAGCTTAATCACCGCGCTAGCTCCACTCTGATCATCACACAGGGACTTGAGTGTGAGGTATTCCTATTATATTATTACAGTGTGGAAGCAAAACGATACACAAATCATTTATTATAAATTCACGAGTATGCTTATGCACTAATACGGGTGCGTAAAAGCTTTGACCGAATAATTAATGTTGAATGAATTATAGACGAAAAATTTAATATTTGTAGATAGATGCACTGCCTAATTGCAGCTTTTTTTCACGAAATGAAAATCAATTGTATTAAATTAATATAATAAAAAAAATACACAAAAACATAAACCGACTTCCAAAGCAAAAGACTAAAAAGTGCAGAAAACTTTTGTGCCGAAAGTTGGTGTTGCAACACACAGCAAAACACGAAAAAATGCAAAATGATAAATCAAGAGGTACCAAAGACACCGACTTCCGAAACGGAAGTTATTTTTAGTGGAAGTCGGTTTATTTTTTGTTTATTATTTTTTTAATTTTATCTTTCCAAATCGATACTATTTCATGTACGAGTATTGGATCGACCCTCCACGGGATTTGAAAACGACCAAAATTGTACGGAGTATACTCGTAATGAACTAAAAATTAATAATGTGTGTTATTGTGTTGCATGCAATTGTACTTAATGGGCTTAATATTCGGAAACAACTGTAACAATCAACCATGTATTGTGTATTTCTGTTAATTTATTGACAGTAGTAGTTGTGTTATTTTATTAAAATTTTATTTAACTTTATTTTTAAGTTGTAATACAAAAAAAAACACAACATAACTTGGATTAAAGTTATGACCCTTTTACGAAATTTCTTTTAAGGTGCCTGCAAAATTTTGGACGTTAAAGTCTATGAAAATCATGAAAAAACTTGATAACACGGCTTGCCAGTGGCAATATAGATCGTCAAAATCGACCAAATCTGTTGGGTCGAAGAGATTAATCACAAAATGCTGCAACAGTCCAACAACCCTTATTTGATTATTAGACATTTTGTATTTTTCATTATGATGCTCACAGGGAAAGATATTGTCGGCCACTTAAATATCGATAATCGCGAATTAAGTACAGAAGATTTTATGATTTAATTAACAGACATATATTATACGCAATAAACGGTAGCCAGGGTGTGAATGACTCTTATTACGGTGTTAAAAAGTAAAATAAATCTAAAACAAAGAAGAAATAAGCATCCCGGGGGAGTGATAGTAAACAGGGCCCGTGACGAGGCCAGGCCGAGCCGCAGCGCTCCGCCGAACCCTCCCGGCGGCGGCGCCTCGCGGGCGCCCAGCGCTAACTTTTATTATTTTTGTAGCGCTCGCGCTGTTTTTATTATCGCGAATGGCTTTGCCTGCTCCATCTCCTGTAATATCCTATCTAGTTTTAGGCGGGTTTACATAGGTGCCACGCTGTTACAATCAGCTACAATATAACTTGCAACTACGAGCTTTGTGAAAAAGGTTAGCTGTAAATAAACGTATGTAACTGCGCTTTTCATGAATGGAACGTTTTGAAATAGTTAAGTATGGGAACAGTGGTTCTAGTATTGAAAATGCACACCCGCTCGTTAGGCGCCGCCCCGGCCAGCAGCGACAGCGGCTGCGGTCCGCGCGTGACGTCACGTCCGCCCCGCCCGCGCCCTCATTACCATACATTATATTCACCATTACGTTCAGCTCCGCTTGCGGCTTTTTGTGATGTTTTTAATGATACACCCATGCGGGGACAACATTATACTGTAGGCTTCTTATTTGCTCCATTTGGCGGCGCGGCTGGTCCATATCTGTTTGCATTTATAATTGGCTACGGAAATCTGCTGAAGTGGCTAATGATGATCACAAAATTGTTAGAGGTTATTTCTTTTAAATTAATCGAACGATATGGTAAACATGGATACCTAATGATAAATGTAATATGTAGGTATAAACAATGACAGCAGTGAGGTAGTTGGTAGATGGTGTCGCGCGCAGTGGACGCCCCGCGGTGCGGCGTGCTGATTTACGTGGCCGGGCCGCCCAACGCACCGCGCACCGCGCACTCTCTTACCTACTGTGAATGCAGCCGCGCTGTGCAATACATAACTCAATAAACGTACAATCACAATTTTCACAAACAGTCTAACGAAAGTCGTACAATTCGGTTATGGCAGCTGGTTAATTTTTAATAAGCGCTGTAATTGCATAACGTAGCGTCGCGTCGGGACACGCGTAAATCACTAGCCTGCCGGTCAGCGAGCGAAGCTAATATTTGCATATCGCGATTGATGCGAACCAATCAATACTGCAAATAATGAAAATGTTGTATGAAATCTACTAATAGATTTCACGTGACGCTTGTTATTTTAAATAATTACGTAATGATATTTGGATTTATGCTTTAAAATAATTGCTTGCAGTTTTGAGTTGAATGATTTGATGTGAGCAGTGGTGGCCCAGTGGTATCGGCCGCGTCTTACAAGTTGCAGGTCGTGGGTTCGAGCCCAGGCAGGCGCTTTACTTTGTGTAAATTATTTTCATCACCACTGCTCTCAAAACGGTGAAGGAAAACATTGAGGTGAGGAAACCGGCATGTCCCAGGACCAAAAATTCGATGACATGTGACATCCACCAACCCGCACTGGGCCCACGTGGTGGATTACGGCCCATTCCCTCTCACAGAGAAGAGGCCTGTGTCCCAGCAGTGGGAACATTAATAGACTGATGGCTGATGTGATGATGATGTGACTTGATGTAGTTCAATTATTTGCAAGTGGATATAAATGCATGAAATTATGAATATCGTATTTTGAACAGTGTATATCTTAAGGGCTGATGTAAGTGGAAAAATAAGGAACGAAAAAATAAAAGGCTCAATTACTAACAGAATCTATTAAATCTATATATCTAATAGGAAAATATCAAAGCAATCCGTTTGAAATAGTTGCAGCTTATCTCTCGCGTGCATGGTCCAATTTCCGGCGAGGGGCTATTTCCAACGAGGCCTCTGTGGCTCATCTGCGAATACTACGTGATGCTTTTGTATTGGAAATCACTTGTTTTGTAGACAATCATCTCTATTGTCGATATGGGAAGACAAAAACATAATATATTAAGAGTGCTTTGTCTAAGTGCACATAAGCATAAAATCAGATACGTGTTAAAATAAATTACAGCAAACTCGACAATACCCCGTTTACCCAAATCTGTACAAGTTCACCTGATCAAAAATGTATATAGCACCTCAAACGTACGCATGAATGTTATTATCCTGCATTTGTTTTCGCCGGAGGGTAGAAAGTATTAGTTTTTGTGCGAATATTTTGCAGGCAATTGTTACGACATAATACCTCCTCAGGAGACTGTCGCTCTCTGTTACCAGCAAGGTTATTAAGGCGGTAGGAGGCAATATTCGTGTCTCATAGGAGTCATAAATATTTTTTATAAGCACGAAGGAAGCGGACGCACAAACAACACCGCACAAAAGCGGCGCAATCAAAATAACACATCGGAGGCGCGCCGTCCAAATTGCTGTGTCAAAGTGTTCTCGTCCTGATTGCTCCATTCTGCTCCCAGAGCAACCTACCATACTTTATTTGCTTTTTGCTTTCTTATCGTTGACACAACGTGCTTGTAGGTAACGGACGGGGTAGATCTTTATTTCGATCATTTTTGTAGCTACGTAGTGCCGAGATATTAAATAAGCCGACCACGATAGCGACATGTATACACAACTATTTTACGACTAAGAATATCTAGAATTGTAAGAGTAGGACACGGCATGCGGCAGTAAGTAAATGTTTGAATGTGCCGTGTACAGAACAGCATTAAATAGGTACCTCACTAAATAACTTTGATCTAACGTAGGTGACAGGTAATATTAATCAAATCACATTAAATAATAGTATATTATATTATGATACAAATGAGCTAAGTTACTCATTACACACGAGGCTGTGGGTTGCAGCCCGAGTCGTAGGCGAGGGCGTAATTCACCCGAGTGTGTAATGAGCAGAGCTCTCTCCGTACGACGTTTTTAACAAATTTGCGATGAAACAACAAACATTTATTGCTTATATCGTTTAATTATTAAAACAATTGGTGAACGTACAATTTTCAAAGCGATATTGGATTGATTTGGATGACAATTTCACAGTTTGTGTTGCATTGGTGATTGCCACCTCTGAAGTACTTTCGTTTTCTTCTTGTGTAAATGTCGGCGACCAAGGCAAATCATAGAAATTACTGGAAGCAGTAGGCCCCAAATAACTTATGCTACGAGATGTACATGGTTGTGGTTCGGGGCAAAACTTTTGTGCCTTTGGCTCGAAATTAATGGCTTCCGTTATTTTGTCACTGATTTTTGCCTTCTTATGAATAGTCTTCTATGTATGATTCAGCAACTGCATCAGAACGCCATCCGCTATGTCACTTTTAAGTATCGGCCCCGAATCTGCCAACATTGTAGCCGAAGTTCTTCTAAAACTGTGTCCAGTGTAAAAATCGGCCTCAGGCAAACCTAAATACTTCGCAATTTCTCTTGGCATATTACCAAATTTGTTTTGTGTGCAGTACATTTTCCTTTCTGAAAGTTTTAGAAAAAGCGGTCATTCTTTGTTTTTATTGAACGGAGAGCTTGATATTTTTTCATTAGTTCACGAAACGTTCCGTGAATTGTAAAATATTGTAGTATCTTGGTTTTGGTCTGGATAATTTGGACGAGAAGCTTTTCACCGTGGGTTTCTACATCTTTTGTTGTAATATTATAAAGCTCATGTCCTCTACACAGTAACACCGAATATTAAAGCAACCTGCAAAGAAATTAATTAATTAGTTCTTAGAAGTTATGCTAAGGTTACGCAATTATATAGATACGCTTAGATTATTAAAATTCAACGTACATTTGTTGCTAGGTACTGACTATCCGGAGCCTCTTTCAATAACTTTTCAACGTCGGCTGGTGCCAAAACTTTAGATTTGCGACCAATATATCCGTCCGAGCGTCTCTTCAAAAATGTCATCAGGGTACAGTACGTGTTGATACCAACACCATGTTTGAGCTTAAACATGCTTCTTAACATAGATTGAGCTGGGCTTGTATGTATTGGCGAGTTCAGAGAAATACGCCAAAACCACATTTTCAGAAAATGACTGGGTTATTTTCTTGCTCTTCCATTGTAGGAAACTATCGTAAGCAGCTCAGTGTTTTTCTTTAGATTTTGCGGGACTATCGTTTTCATTTTGTGCTTCATTTAGTATTTCTGCTGAGGTTAACTCTTATCAGTTGTCCATCTTCTGCACTAAAACTTGACAAACGACTTGACAGGTTAAAAAACCCCCGACGGAAAAAGAGGGGTATTTTACGTTTGACGTGTGTAAAAATGTGTGTGTGTATCTGTGGCATCATAGCTCCTAAACGAAATGAACCGATTTTGATTAAGTATTTTTTTTTGTTTCATGGGTTTCTTTATCGAGAGTGTTCTTAGCTAAGTTTGATGAAAAACGGGTTAGCCGTTTAAAAGTTATGGGCGTTTTACTGATTGAATCGGTGAGTTTTCGCAAGATATCCTTACTAACAATACTATACTCTTCCAACCTACCACAGTGTCTCTAGACGAAAGTCTATGACCAGTGTGTGTTGCCAGTGATGACATATGGCTCTGAGACAGACGTGGTCGCTTACAATGGGCCTTATCAGAAAGCTTACAGTCACTCAAAGGGCAATGGAGTGGGCTATGCTCGGAGTTTCCTTGCGTGATCGAATCAGAAATGTGGAGATTCGCAAGAGAACCAGGATTACCTAAATAGCCCGAAGAATTGCCAAACTTAAGTGGTAGTGGGCAGGGCACATTGCTCGCAGAACGGATGGCCGATGGGGCCGACAAGTTCTGGAATGGTGACCGCGAACCGTAAGACGATACCTTGGAAGGCCTCCCACTAGGTGGACCGATGACCTGGTTAAGGTTGCGGGAAGGAGCTGGATGCGAGACGCACGGGATCGGTCAATGTGGCGACGCCTGGGGGGGGGGGGCATTTCCAGCAGTGGACGTCTTTCGGCTGAAATGATGATGATGAATATATTATAAAGAATGGGGGGTGAAGTTTGTATGGTGAACTAATAATTTATGAACGCGGCAGTCC
Organism: Orthosia incerta; assembly: GCA_948252205.1. Taxonomy (NCBI): domain Eukaryota; kingdom Metazoa; phylum Arthropoda; class Insecta; order Lepidoptera; family Noctuidae; genus Orthosia; species Orthosia incerta. The sequence goes on from OX411754.1 coordinate 21,649,448, forward strand.
TACACACCTAAAATATTATTGCGCGAAATAAAAATGTAGGCTATTAGAAGTACTAATGCTACGCAGATGAAGTTGCGAGCAACAGCTAGTCGTATCATAATTACGTGTTCAATAGACTTTCGATCGAAGCGCGTCTACTAATAGATAAATCATGTAGCATTCAATAAAAATGTGTCGGGGGTTTTAAAATTTTACTTGTTTAAATAATTTACCACACAGCGAAAAATACGAGCATTCTTTTTTAGGGTTCCGTACCCAAAAGGTAAAACAGGGTTCCTATTACTCTAAGACTTCGCGGTCCGTCCGTCTGTCTGTCTGTCTGTCACCAGGCTGTATCTCATGAACCGTGATAGCTAGACAGTTGAAATTTTCACAAATGATTTATTTCTGTTGCCGCTATAACAACAAATACTAAAAACAGATTAAAATAAATATTTCAGTGGGGCTCCCATACAACAAACGCGATTATTTTGCCCTGTTTTGTGGTAATGGTACAAAACCCTACGTGGGCGAGTCCGACTCGCATTAGCCAGTTTTTATCATCTCCTAAAGCAAGGAAAATAAGTAACGGGTAATAAATGCTGACGACTAGTAACTAAATATTTAATTTATAAATACTTCTCTTTGTTGAAATGCAAATTAATTTATATTAAACTAGCTTCTGCCCGCGGCTTCGCCCGCGTCCAAAGTTCGAAAAAAAATTATCCGCTGGGACAATCTAAAAATTTTGTCTGAAAAATTCATTATAATCGGTCCAGCCGTTTCGGAGTCTATAAGGTCATACATACTTTCTCTTTTATATATATAGATAGATAGAAGTTAGATAATTTTGAATTATGAATAATTTGATAATAATAAATGTTTGCTTGCGTTAATTAAAGACGTACACATTTATTTATTTCAAAAATGTATATGGATTTTCAGCTGCATAAAATGTTGTTACAAAAAAAAAATAACTGTATTACCCGGTTAAATTGAAAATGCTCTGTTTACTTTTTATTTTATTTTATTTTATTTATTTGGGGAAAACAAACAGTTACACATTACATTTTACAACTTATTATTACAACTGTTACGACCAAATGTGCAACCAACTACATTTCCTACTGAATACAAAACATTTTTTACACGCATTTAACTTGCAGTAAGGTACTAATTTAACATTGTAGGGGTCATTTTATTACGCACTAGTGTGTAATGTTATTACGCAAGTGTGTTTTCTGCTCCTAAAAGCGATGTTATTAGGCTTAATTTACGAGCAAGTGTGTTAAAAAACACATTTTTAGACATTTTCTATATAAATATTTATTTTTCAATCATAGACCTCAAACTTTTAAAATGGTTTTCAATCTATTTTCATCATCTGCTTTTAATACTAACTGTACCTTCGTATAATTTGATTTACATAACATAACATTCGATTTGTAAAATTGGAACAGCAAACATAGACTGAATACATCATGGCGTGTTGCGTTGCTAGATGAGCACGTAGGAAGAAGGGCCGTGCCGGTGCCCGGGCGGTCGGGTAGCCGGGCGGCCGCCGCCATCGCGCTCCGCTCGCTCTGACAACGTCGCCCGCTCAGCCTAATTCAATTTCTCCTACTCGCTTAACAATTCCTCCAGCTAAAACGTCTAAGTAGATGGGTCACAGCACTGGATTTAGTTTATTACGAGCAGCATTAAGTGAGCAATTAATCTGAATCTGTAATGGATGGAACTAGAAACGTAAGCATTCAGACAGCAGCTAACTTCCAATAATAGGTGCCTATTCAAATTTGTGAATTAGCATAGTTAACGAAAGCGGTATCATTGATTGCAACAGATAAATCACATTCACTGGCGGTTTATATAATGCGAAGTAATAATTCATGGATATTGTTTTTCAGTCATGATGCAATAATTATTATTTGGCTTGCTATATTTTAAATTGTTTATTTTCTTTTTAAATTAAACTAACTAATGTATTATTGAAGAGGCTTTCGCCCAGCATTAGGTCAGTGAAAAAAAAAATGCTTAAAGTATTTTTTTTTTCGTATTAGGTACAGATAAACATGTGTTATATATTTTTGAAATTACCTTTTATTTTGATAATCCACACGATGGGATTAGAAGAAAAAATAATTGGGCCCCACAATATGCCGCCCAAAATACACCATTTTTCTATTTTCCATTTTAATGTAAACAGTAAAACTCGCAAGGTTAAGACATTCGTCTTAACCTTGCGATTGTCGTAAGAAACATCAAAATCGGCCAACGCGTTTGGTTTCTAGAACGCCACATAGGAACAAACATACATACATAGACTGATAAACACATTATCCTCCTTCGGCGGTCGGGTAAAAAGTAAAGACTATTAATATAAAGGTATTATGATAAAACCCATCGGATAAATTAAACAATCAGAGTAGTCAAAATTAACGAAATCTCTTGTTAACGGTTCCATAACAAAATGGTATAAAAAGAACCCTTGTCGTGGGACTTTGTCAGTCAGTCACAGCTGTTTATTACCCGATTACGGCAAATCCAAAAGGAAGGGTTATAATTTTAGGAGTCAATCAAAGTCGTATGAATATTTGTATTTACGATGTTTATAACGTGCGTGTAAACTATTTTGACTCATATCTCGAAAACTAACGAACGTTAGTGAATCTTATCTAAGACTTTTTTGTGCACAATTGAAAAAGGAACAAACTTCTAGCACAAATTACAGTAAAATCAAAACTTTACGCGAATTAAACAAAAAACGGTTATTGGGCCCTTTGACAGCTCTTTTTTTTTGCTTTTTTGGGATTTTTTTGACTATTCAGGCAACATTAACTACCATAATGTCTAATGATCATAATTCCGGTAAAAGTACTTAACTAGTTTTTTTTTCGCAGCAAATGCCTTTATTTCCTGGGCTAAATGAGGTGTCAATCGATTCGTTATTATGTTCCAGGTGAAATACGGGTGTTAGTTTTAATAACTGTATGCAAATTCATCTTGTTTTAGTAACTATTTAGGTAATAAAGCTATCGACTTCAAAGGAATAGTTGGGTATCGATATCTAAAGACGATGTGCGGAGTTAGCTTACTAATTTAATTTCATCCTGTATGAAGGAAAACTACGATTATATAACAATAAAACATAGTTTGTAATAGGTGCATTAAATTGCTCCATGCTCCACTCGTTGTAACAACAAGTCTTCCTTTAGTAGCCGAAAATAAATTTATTTTCTTTTCATATGAGCTGAAAGGAATGAGTTTCCGTTTTCCCCAATCGAAATGCGGTGTTCGCAATATTCTCTTCGGTTTCGTTAGAAACAATTTCATTTCGCTCATGGTCCTTTCAGCTCGTATGTAACAATGAGTTTAATCCTATTAAAACGGACACACATTGTGCCAGAATTGTAGCGTGGTGGCTTTGGTCTGTCGCCGGTCGCATCGGCTCCCTGCATCTACTAACCGGAACCAGACCTTAAACAGAATTAAACATGGTTTAATTTCCCTACTGAAGCTACGCTGAAAAAGCTCCGCCTAGTCGAAACACAACTATGCCGGGAGGAAATAAAATAGCTAGGGAAGCGATGCGGGCGTCGGACGAAGCGATTATGCAGTCGAGAATAATGGGCGCCGGTCCACATGCACGTTTTTGTTTGTGGTCTGTGACGCGATTTATACGCGAATTTCTACCGTCGCGTCGCTGAAGTGAGCACTATTCACAATAATTGCTTTGAACAAAATTCCCTCGCACGTGTCTTTTGTTCTAGTCCACACAACTCGTTTTATATTGTAGGAAACATGCAATAAAATGTGTGGTCTTTTTGTGGGACACTTCCACGACACCTCGGCACCGCATATATTTTGGAAAAATTATAAACCTTACTATTACTCTCGTTTTATCATTAGTTTTCTACAATGAAACTGCGAGCGAGGCGGTTGACGTGTAACAATTGAATAACATGTTATACTAATATTTTAGTGTAGGTACTTACTCGTACTACGAATTTACTCATTATACAAAAAATGTACCACCCTTTTTTTCCTGAAAAAAAAACGAAAACTATCCTACTAAAACTTGAATCAGTGAAACGCTTTCTGAAGCAAACAACAGCTGTAAGGTAGCGACTTATTTCTTTCGCTCGAGCTGCAACACTACTGGGCGGTTACCATTTTAGAGTAGCTACTGTTATTGCAATCTACTCGCTTTACTCGGTTTGTTTTCTTCTAAAAGGTTTTCTTTGGAATCGGTACTCTCAGTAGATATCTGTTTAATTCAGACGTTGGTCTGTGAGCGTAACTTTTAATAGCCTTATCAGTACTCGAGCAGACCGCGTTCTCTATCTCCGCCTCGCCCCTACTACAGATCCCGGCGCTGCCGAGCCTTCATCAACCTTTATTAACCGCGGCAAACAGAACACCGCCTCGTCTAATCTCTTTTTCTACTGAATTTGATAAAATCTAAACTCAATCACGCCAGTTAACACTGTACGAGTATTATTTGATAGTATCTAGATTATTCGCATAGTCTAACCCTTTTTAAATGCTATATGCCAAGTTCTATAACACAATATATTTTTTCTAGCTGCGCTATATGTTTAAATTTTGCGTTTCTGATAGGTTGTAGAAACTAGTAGGAAGGTAATGATACTGCTGTCAGAGATAAATTGTTTTAATACACACGGCTAATGCATTAGTTAGGTAGTATTTAAATCTGAAAGTTATTATTTAAACATAGTGTTGAAACCAGTAAAAGGTTCATAGCTCAACGTCACAGCTGCGCTGTCAGTGTCACACACTTTACGGAGCGTGCATTGTGATTTTAGCCGTCTGTATGTGTACGAACCACTTTAGAGTTTACGGTATTGGTAAAAGAGTTCACAGCCGTTAAATCTGCCGTAAATAATAAAATTTACATTTATTGGTCGTCGTCAGTGCCATAAATTTACATCGAGCGAGCTGCCAACGACATTTTGAGTGAATATTTGGTGCCATTATACCAGGAATAGTGGTGTTTCGTGAACTCGCCGATGTGCATTAATTGAAATCATCAGTCAATTAAAGTCGGTGCCGGCAGTGAGCGGTGCGATGTCGTTGCTCTCTGCATGCCAATTATTGCCATTTGTTCAGCCATCCACTCGTGTACACCCTTCGGTCACGCGGCACGATACTCCCGGGTACGACACATGTACGCATCTAACTGCCTGTGTCAACCGGCCACGCTGATCAATTTGTCAGCATAAAAAATCAAAACGTTTGTTGGTTGTTAGCTTGTAAAATATTTTTATTTACACCCGTTGCATGATAAGCAACGACTGAAATAACAACGAGGGAATTTCATGCAAACAAGAAACAAAACTTTGCACTCTCGGCGGCATGTAAGTAGGTGTGTAAGTCCAATAATTCAAGGGGAACGGGTGGTCGTAATGTTGGAAATTTCCAGGGCACTCCGAAAAGTTGGGATCTTCCGGGTCCAGTGAACTAGTGACGCTCACTGAAATCTTTATGGTCGTAAGTGCTTTAAATTTTACCATGCTGATGTTACCTTAATTAATACTTATTATACATAATACGAAAAACTAGTCATGATAAACATGTGTATTAAAATAGTACATTTTGATGCCAATGTGCAGTGTGAGAATGTATTGCACTCGAGGCGAAATTACGAGGACAGATTGGAACTGACAGTGCAATGACAAATGCTCCCGCGCATCAAACGATGTTTTTCAACACGCTTGCTATTAACGGTAAATATATTTTCAAAATAAATCATTTACGCCAAGGTTACTTACAATATTATGTGTAGCAACATTACACAAACCAGCTCAAGATAGTATGTACAAATGTTGTAAATTTCTGATAAATTCGTCCTGCGCTCGAGTCTATTCGAATTTATTCTACAAGTATCGGTTAAACGGATAATGTAATAAGTTTAGGTGGTCGGGCTCTAGCTCGGAGGTAGCTCACAGTGGAGCGGCGCAGATACAATGGAGCGATGGAGCGCCGACGACGGAACCGGATAGCGCCTATTGCCGGCACACTCGGTGCCGATAAGAGCCGCCGAGGCGGTCGCGCCGCGCCGCGCCGCTGCCGACGCCTGCCCCTGATTTATGTACGACGTGTCTCCTTTTTAATGAGTCCGTAAGAAGATATCTCCCTGAACACCACAATAAATTTCCGAGCTGTGACTTGCCAAAATGTTTCAACGTCGATATCTGCAAACAAACCCAGTCCCATTCCGTTAATCTGCCGAAGCGAAGAACGTATCGCGTATATAAGTCGTGCTTATCTCGGGTAATGGCCGCCTATCTAGTTGATCTGCCAGTTTTATTTATAGCCATGTTTTCCTTTACGCGCTCCTTCCAATTTGTGGAGAGTGAAAGGGATTGTTATGAGGCTGCCATGTTTCATAGCAATAAACATGTGTATCCAAAATAACGACATTAACTATTTTTCTTTTAGGTGCTTTTGTTACAAAATTCTTGTGACGATTGTTTCCCTTCCCTATTGTTTGGGTTGTTTTCACTTCTCCTAAAGCGATTTGTAACAGCAGGTACCAAGAAACAGGGCGCCGAAAAAAAAGAGAAAAATCTTACTTAAATAAATTGTAGACGTCTAATAAGCGATGTTATGCTAAAAAAATAATTTACAAGATATAAAGCAAAGGTTTGAAGACAAGTCTTCTTCAAAATAAACATAATGACCAATCTGTTATATTATTTAAAGAGTCGTTACTCTCTGCTGAGCAAAAGCCTCCACCAAGTCCTTCCAGGTGTATTTTTCCTGTGCTATCTCAAACCAGCTCTCATGGTACGCTTCCTAGTCCGCCAACTCTTTGTATGACCGTCCTCAACTATATCTTCCATCTTCAGGAACCCATTGCGCGTAAAATTCAACAAATGTCTGCTAGTTGTTTAAACCTATGCTCTATTTTTGTTTCAACTTAAACAATTTTAATGTATATTTAAGATTATCTTACGTAGGATCTTACAGAAAAATAACCGCATGTGCCATTAAAAATAATATGTATTTTGTTAGTAACATGGTTAAGCTGGCAATAATTGTTTTATTTCATTCTTTCTTTTCCTGTAAGAAACTTCGATGTAAACCGAGGCAATTATTTATACACTTTGTTAAACTCAAGCCTCAGCAGCAATCATAGTTCATTTTTAAACTTGTTATAAAAACTTTCATGTTTCATTCAACTTCTTTTTTGGTAGCACGTTGAGTCCCACTCCTAAGAAAAAGCCTCTCTCGGCCTCCACAAAATTCACGAGCTCTCGCTTCCCTCTTTCAGTTCTGGCGAATACTGTCCGTCCCGTCAGTTCTGTAAGTCTCGCCATCTCCTTCGTGCTATACCGTATTCATCGTAATCGTCGAAAAATCTATGTTTTGTCAACAGCTTTTCCATTTCAAATAAGGCCTTTAGCCTTAGTGTGAGTTTTCAACCGACGAAAAAAAAAGTAGGTTCTCAAATCGAGATGTATGTTTTTTGCTCATTCGTGTTAACGTAAACGTCAATTAGCATTGAAACTGGATAAGCGCCGTCATTTTGGTGACAGTAAGGAGAAACCACTTTTTTTTTGTATACAATTTGACATAAGAGATTATTTACGTTATCACGATCGAGTTGATTAAGCACACAGATCATTACAGTCAAACTTAGCGATTGTTCATGTTCATCAGAAAATCTTCTGGGAATAAAAACGTTTCAGCTTTATGACTTGCTATTGAAGAGCAGTAACGGCCGCGACTTACAAGTTGTAGTTCGTAGGTTCAAACTCAGGCAGGCACTTTACTTTGTGTAAATTAATTCATCACCACTGCTCTCAAAACGGTGAAACGTGAAAAGACGTCTTCGAAATGTTGGTTCTAATTTTGTGTCCCGCACTGTGCGTGGTGGATAACGGCCCATTCCTTCTCACAGAGAAGAGCCCTGTGTCTCAGTAGTGGGAACATTTATTTCTTCTTTTTTTTTTAATAAAAAAAAAACATTGCCCCACACTAGGAATTTCTTCCTGTATCGTGGATGCGTTTACAAACATATAAAGTCGCATACACAACCCCCCTAGCCGGAACAACTATCTGTAGGTCATACAAATATTTGTTTGTTTGTTACATTAAAAGGCTCATGATGATAATGAACTTGCTATTGGTTACAAACTGGTGCTGTCGGACCAACCCATATCGTGACAATCTGTTAACCTTAAACATTGAAAAAAAAATATTGTGAATGCGAAGCCATACAATAAGTAACGCAGTAACAATGATTTCATAGATAAGTTCTTATATAGTAGGTAGAATGCCGTAGGTCATTAATAAAACGGTAAAATAAAAATGTCCTAGGAAGCCTGAAAAACGAAGGGCGGGGGCGGGTTAAAACACAGAGCGGTGGTTGCGTGCCCCCTCGTTACGGGCACCGGCGGCGTCCGCGCTCGTTCTGTGTAAGTAGTGCGTTCATCCTGTTAAATTTATTGCCGCTTTTATATCAGCCGTTACAGAGAGGTCCCCTTTCGTCCGTATCGGGCCGCGCGGAACCCAGCTTAGTGAAGTCGCAATTACGTTTTACCGGCTTTGAGTCCAACGGAGGCGACTTTTGCCGTCCATCGAATCGTAATGGAATTAGCGTTTCAGTGCTCTTTTAATTTGTCTTCTATCCTTGTACTAAACGAATCTTCTACCTTAACTGTTGCCTCTCATCGTAACACATTTCTGATGAACAAGGTATTTATCTTATTCGTAATCTATTTGTGTTTATTTATACTAGATGTGCTTGTGTTCGTGTAGAGTACCAATTGTTTCTCATTGGCATTCAAGTCATTCTCATTCGTCTGCTGATAATGCGTCTGATGTTATTTTGAAACAACCCTTATCCTCTCTCAGCTAACGATGTAACGTAATATAAGTCGTATACTGCTACTGTTTTGAACAAGGCGACGCTTTTTAGTAAAACAATTAATTCATTTATTTATTTAACCTGTTTAGCTAATTTCGGGTCAAAATGCCTTGCGTAGCAAACGCGTAGCAATGCCTTCCGTAGCAGGCGCGTAGCAAAAGTACGAGCTACGAGCGTAGCACTATTGTTACGCAAAGTTTCGCTATTGGCTATATGACTTTGATTGTTTAATTTTTATTTTTAACTTTGATTAAATCGATAAGGACTTGTATACTTAACACTTATGTATGTGAAAATAATACTGTTGTATTTGCTTGTACAAATTGCATAACTTACCTGAAAACTTACCAACACAACTTTAAAACTTCAATATTCGACCATTTTCGGTTCGTGCACGAACAAGATAAAACAGCAGACAGCGCTTCGTAAGTTAATCCTTCTTTATAAACGAGTTCTTGAGTCTCAACAAATTGCAATAGATGTTGTGCATTAAAAATAAGTCGGACGTCACCTGTAGAGAGAGCACGGCGCGCAGCTCATCTAACTTGCATGTGCCGGCACCCGGCGCCGCCCGCGTCATGCCGTGCATCTCATTACCGCTTGCCACCTAGCTACGGCGCAATGTGGCATACGAACTGATTGACTGCACTTTTTACCATACCTGGATTAGTCTACAACGTCTCTTTAGCTGCCATTACAAAACCAAGTACAACATGTTTAATGGTTCCGAATTTCCTAAGTTATTTAACGACATAATAATAATATTTCGTACCAAACAATATATTCAAGATTTGCCTTTGAAGCATGTATTTTGGCGAGTAACGAAGCAAAAGATTATCTATCTCAAGGCGAACGTCGACAACTCGAATCAGGATATTACCCTCAAAATTTGAACGGCGATATATTGTAACCTCGCCTAAAATTTAATATTGACGTGAGCATTGTTAACAACAAGCAGCCGGGACGATGTCGAAACTCGCTTTGGAGGAGGCAATTTTATGGGTTTATTGAAAGATAGTCGTCTTCAGCGTACAACCCTAAGTGATGAGATCCGGCCGAACCCCGGCCTTCATAACGTTTGTAATACCATTTTACGACCAGCTTAGGACGTAACTTATACATATTTTGAATAACTTTACGCGCTGCTTAGAAAAGAATGACTACTACCCGCCCCACCGAGATATAGGCTTATATATTTTACAACATGTACTTTACGACGGAGGTGTTCGCTGACAGTGATGATGTTCATTTGCATTCAAATACGAATATTGCCTATAAAGAGAAAAGATGGTAGGTACTATACAGTTAAAAAAATACTGCCTTAGTAACTTAATGAGTTTGTAACATATTCAGAAGCTTATCATAAACAAAAATCAACGATAATAAGGTTTATAATAAAATAAATTAAATATCAAAAGCACCAATATTCAGTGAGCACACCCAGTTGCGTCACTTTCAGATTTTATCTTAACAAAATAACCCCAAGGTGGGACCGCTACGCACAAACGTCGCACTTACCAGCAAAACGACCTCAACTCTAATACACGTTTCGCGTGTTCCCCTCCGGTGTGTATAATAAAAGAAACATTTTTGTAACAGTTCCATTTTAGCCAAACTATGTTTGTACGTATTGAGTAGAAATCGTACGGGTCAGCACACGTGTTCCGCACATACAATCAGCCGTTAGGGCACGCCCTGACACCCCTAAAACGATTTGATTAAACTCATAAAACTCGAGGTACCTTCCTACCGCCGCCGCCGCCACCGGTGGACGCGCGGCCCTGATACCAAACTTGAAGTTATATGAGCCCTTCCCCGAGAGCGCCTGCCTGAACCGCCGCTCCACCAGCCACCTTTTAATAACACACTCGACTGCTTTCACCACCACGATTAAGATGACTGTGAATAATTACATTTCCAACTCTTTTTGTTTTTTTACCTGGAGCAAGCAAACCGTGCTAAGTTAATGTTAGATAATGTTATAGCTTTCTGCAAACTTCCAGTTATTAATTCAGAGGAAAACAGTAAGTTAAAAGTAGGTGCTATTTTTTGTTATTATACAATTGTAAAAATATATTGAAATCAGCTACCACCAGTAGATCGATTTGTTAGTCTCCAGCTCTACCAAGTTTTCACACTCAAGTTTTGTGCCTTGTGTACTTATAAAAGAGTAAAAATATTATAAATTATGCTGTCTTTACTAAACAATATAGCTGAGTACTGTATTTTTAACAACTTTAATAATGACTTCACTTTATGCCTGGCCTTACTACTATACAAAGGGAAATGCCCACCGGCCAAATACACTTTGGCCCGAGGTGCACACAAATAAAAGCATACGGAAATGATAATATGCAATCTAATGAATGAAATGGTAAAGGTATTGGTTCAGGAAAAAGTCCGGATTGTTAAGATATTAAATGTTTTTTTTTCACTTATACAGTTTTTTAACAATCATTTTACTGTAATACAAACCTACAATAACAAAGTTATCGGAGTCCATTTAGAAAGCTTATTCGTTGCTGAGATAACAAATCCGCAAGAAAACGAACAAAACAATACAAATGCAAACGAAGTCGAATTTTGTATTACCAAAATATGACAGACGGCCGCCATGCTGTCATACATAATATCAGATTTGATGTTGCCACTTATTAGACATAAAAATCGATATCGATTTTTATTCGAATTATAATTCCAAACGAATTTACGAATTAATTAAAGCGCCTCAAAGATTATTATTTTGTTTCATTTAGTTTTTCGAATTCTATTTTTACCCGGCTGCAAAGAAAGGGTTATGTTTTTCGCGCGTATCTTGTATGTTTGTATGTTTGTAGTATTCTTTATTACCTCATATCTTTCAAACTACTTGGCGGATTTTTATAATTAGGACATCATTAGATAGGTCTTGACCGCCCAAGTGTTCTTAGCTAAGTGCCGTTAAAAAAAAGGAACATGGCGGATTTTGGACGCCATATTGTGGGGGTTGCAATTTTTTTTTTCTTTCGTACCCATCGAGTGGGGTATCAAAATGAAGGGTTTTTAGAGGAGATTACAAAAATATAAACTACTTATATGTTTAAATGTCATTCGAAAAAAAAAATGATAACTAAAAAGTTGTAAATAAAAAAAGTTAATTTAAAAAACAAAAACCCGCCTGCTTAAAAAGCGAACTAAAAAGTTGTAAACAAGAAAAAATCATGCTGTGCAGTCGGAGGATCAGGGGGTTTGCCAGTTTACGAATATGTATCCTCCGACTGCATACTAGCATGATTTTTTCTTGTTTACAACTAATTTAATGTATGTTGAAGAACAGATAAGAATGGCAGTTAAATTGTGTAGTAGCATTTTTGTTATGATCTAAAGAATTTATGGTACATCAACTAGGAATTCGCTAGTTTTATTATCATAAAATCGTAAATTATCGAAAAGAAAACGAATAATATTGGCATTATAATAAATATTACATCATAAAAAATCGATTAGAGAAAAGAGAATCGATTATATTTTTAACGAAATTATTAATTGGCACTTTTTATTTTATCCACCAACCAATGGATTCCGGATTTACCTAATTTCATTTTATCCTTTCGGTACTTTTATTCGAAAAATGTTGCAATCTTGTTTGGATAAATGAATACCGCGATTAATAAACATAAAACAAGATGTTTTTTTTTTAACAAAAGCAAATTGTTGGGCGTTTCATGGCCAAAAATGGGCATTTCCCTTTCTGCATCCATTACCCATACGGCAGGTAACAGTCTCGTTTAATTTCTATTTGAAGATCGAAGCCATAAAAACTAAAGTTCTGGTAGCTTTTGCTGCAACGTTTTACGTAAATACATGCGTGCCCTGCCTCTTTATTGGATGTTGTTACCAAGTATCGAATCCCAGAGCTTACGGTGCTGGCGCGTGCACGTCAAACTTCGCTAACCGCCCTTAAGAAAGTTGATAAAGTTGCCTCCCGTCGGAGATGTGCTATGCCGTGCCGCCCTCGTGACGTTGCCGACCTCGTGTAAACTGTAATCCCGCAGATGATGCTAGGATTTAGCAGCTTTATATTACCTCCGCTAGAAGTTCTTTGATAAATGTTGTCTTAACAACCAAAGATACAGATCAAACATTTATCACTTCTTAATGTTTTCGAATAAAAATAATCTGTTAAATAAATCCTTTATTATATTCGACCGGCGTGCTCAAAAACTTAGAGATTACCAACTTAGATTTGTATCGCGTGAGTTGAGTTCGGCAACGTAAAAGCCGCGGATAGCTCAAGGATCCGCGTCCTCGCACTCCAGTGCGCGTGAATGGCGCTCGCGTCGTATTATCAACCGTCACTTCGCTCGACAGGTGTCGCCTTCAGCCAACTCGAGAGTAAATTACTAGCTTCGAAGTCGCTGAATCAACCCGACTCCTTAATCGATTTTCAAACCACTCGCCTAAGAGCTTGAGACACAAATGAGTATAAATGACTACCACAAAATTGAAGACCGCATCGATGCAGTTCCATATTCATGCCTTAATTGAAATTCATGTAAATGTCTAAGAGAAACTTAGTATTAAACAAATAATCCTTGTCTACTATCTTATAATCAAATACTAAAACGCCGGATAGAATTAACTAAATGTATTTAAATATCTCTGTATGTTCGTGTAGCAGTTGAATAGCAACATCTTGCATGCTAAGCGCGAGCTACGAGCTCGTTTTCGTATTTAAATAGGGAAATGGGAAACAGACGCGGTGAGTCGACGAAGCACTGGTGCCGTGGTATTGTTTTAATTAAAGTAATTGGAGGAGGCACGTTGAGAGCCGCCGCTCGGTTGGCATGATCTGTGCCTTGAGGATTTACACCAATTTAAGACCGAACCCAGCCAGGCGTCAATTAACGGTACGAGTCCTACTCAATCGTATAACTACGATTATCTTCGTACGTATTATGACGACATGTACTTATATTTCTCATTTATAAGTTTTTCGTTTTACTGCTACTACTGAAATATATCTATACATGTTAATGTACCTAAAAACCTCCCAGTGTCTTAAAGACATATTATATATCTATATTTATTTCCACAACAGTAGCTTTCTTTAGTTTCTTTCTGTACGACAAATGTAGCGGTGGAATATGAGAAACGAAACGAAAGAAACTGACACTAACAAAAAGCAACCAAAGATAAACGGAAACGGACTCGCTCATAGAGAAAAGTAGACAGTAGACGCCCTGTGCTACAGAAAAGTTTGCGGGCAGTCACTCCTTAGCTATCTGTAAAGTAAGTACGAACATCTTTGTTAACAAATAACGCTCATTTTATATGAGTAAATGTTAAATGCGTTTTATAATTACGTACTCTTATAGCCGTAAAGAGCTGCACACAGTGATTTTCTAACATTAAGTTAATGTTGTTCTTAGCGCAACCTTTCAAGAACGTCGCCACCTTTTGTCTGTAATCAGGCAAATGTTCTATTTTCGTAGCAAAGCTCGGATTAACCCTTCGCCAAGAGCGCGTTTGTACAAGTTTCCTTAAAGTAATTAAAGGTTCAAGCAATTTGAACTCTGAAATGAAAATTCATAATCTATTTATCTACAAGGGTATCTTTAAAAGAATTTTGTAATCTAAGTCACAGGTCCCGTCATTCAAATAAAAAGAAAGAAAGATTAATTGCATTCCAAAATTGTTTAAATAGTTTAAACTTCAATCAATTGCAATGAGCGCTACAAGGCTACAATCGTACAACAGACGCATGAATCTTTGTAAAGCTGACATGTGTTTTTTCAACCGCACCGGTGGGAGAGCGCGCTTCGCCGAAAACAGTGAATAATGCAAAGGCCTTACGAATCGGATCATATTTTTTCAGAGAAATGTGGAATCGCGAAGTGGCAAAACAGAATTTAATATTCGTAAATGGGTTGACGTCGGGATGGGGCAGCGCGGCAGTTGACGCGTGCCTGCTCTAGGAGTTTTTTTGGCTACTTTCCAAAATCAATATCTTCGGATACACAGGCCGTCGCGCATTTTGCACTAATCTTACCGAAAAGACACCGTGCAGTAGACTTTATAGTTAAGTAGCTGTCAACGTTATCTTTCATAATAATAATAATAAAGCTTTATTTTTACATTAATTCTAAACAATATTTGTAGTGTTAGTGTTATACTTATTCTTGTTTGTTAGTATATGTTATTAAACTGCGTTAACGCGTTTTGTTTTAAGGACCGCTCTGGCCTGGTGAAAGCCTCTTCCATTTCCTTCCATTTCGCTCTGTCTCTTGCCAGTCTGCTCCAGGTATTTCCCACCGTGGCAACTATGTCATCACTCCATCTTTTGAAAGGCCTTCCTTTCCGTCTTTTCTTGTGAATCGCCAATTAGTGACAATTCTGGACCATTTGTTCCCTAGTTATCTTTTAAACTTTAGTTCAATTTATTAAATTTGCCTACATTAAACCTTTGAATATGATACGATCAGAGTGGCGATCTGAATATAATAAAATATATTTTCATTAACATTTATTAAAAACTATAGTTTTCAACTTTTGATGAAAAATTTATATTCTACTCGTACTCCCTAGAGCTAAACGCTTTTTACATGAGAATATTATCTGCAATGTTGATTAACTGTTTAATTCTAAACAACGAACGGAATATCTTTCCCTTCAACATCGAACTGATGGCCTTCACCAACTCTATGTTGAATATTCGTATTTTTCATAATATCTAACTTTAAAGTATATGACGGGTTCAAGACAAATATCATTATCGTACGACCAAAATATCACGTCGAAATGAAGGATCTCGAGTCGCTCGAGGACACGTGAATGAATAATACATGAAAAATAAATCTTTCCGAAGACATTTCTTTTTCTGAGTGGAATTTACAGTACGTAAATATTATCTACCATAATATCAACACAATAGGAACAGCCTTACTGGCGTAGAACGAGTATATATCTTAGCTTGGGACATTGGATCTTGCATTGGATATGTCAGCTTAGGTGTCCTAAGAAGGTTCTATGTTGAAGATTAGAAAGACAATATCATCATCATCAGCCTATTAATGTTCCCACTGCTGGGACACAGGCCTCCTCTCTGTGAGAGGGAATGGGCCGTAATCCACCACGCGGGCCCAGTGCGGATTGGTGGATGTCACATGTCTTCGAATTTTTGGTTCTAGGACATGCCGGTTTCCTCACGATGTTTTCCTTCACCGTTTTGAGAGCAGTGGTGATGAAATAATTTACACAAAGTAAAGCGCCTGTCTGGGCTCGAACCCACGACCTACAACCTGTAAGTCGCGGCCGATACCACTGGGCCACCGCTGCTCGAAAGACAATATACTCAGCAATAAATTAAACAAACTACTTACGTCAAATTTCACTTATTTTTGGTCAGGAAGTAAAGGATCTTTAAAATAATATAGAAAATGATTGACATGCAATCATAAGCACAGGTAATAAGTGAAGATACTCTTTTTAAATGAAATTAACACAGTTAGCGTGGAAATGGGTAGGCGGCGGAGTGGGCGCAGTCGGGTGCGAAGCGATGCGCCGTGCTCGAGAGCTCGGTTCATTTAAAGGCACTTGTCTGTAATTGCAGAGCGACTAAGACTTTACCCTGACTGAACGGCAGGCGTTATCGAATAAAAAAAGTTTTAATGGTATGCCTTTGTCGAACCTTTATGGGCTTCGCAAAACTTGTCTCGACCTACTTCCATCTCCACTGTTTTATAACCCACAAGTACTAACACGCAATGTATCTTTTGCTATGAATTTGTTTACGACTCCTTACGTCTCTACCAAATTGGAGCTCGCACTTGAATTGGAACTAAATAATGATATCAAAGGTTTTTAGGTGAATGTGTCTTGAAGAAATGCACTTATAGATACTTTAAATAAAAAATCCCAGATAGCGGTTGCAATTTCGTCGGAAACGCAATAAATAGCTCGGGCGGCGCCGCTTGACCCACTTCCTGTTACATGCCGAAACGCCTGCGATTTAATCGCACCCTGCCTCACTCCATCCTTCCGTCGAGACCCCACACGCTTCGCTTCTTTGCCCCATAATTATTAAATCCATTCCGAGCTCGCCAAGAAAGGGGCACACCCAAATAAAAAGCGCTACCGGACCTAGTGAACCGTGCACATTAACATCAATAGCTTGTTGGAAATGTATTTTAGGCCAAGTTTACACAACATTCGTAAGATCTTTCATGCAAACCAAACCACATATACCTGTCGCACAACATTCGTTGACGCTGAATGGCATAAATAACCTTATGCATTCATAGTTATTTATACTTCTCTTCAACAGAAAGCGCTATGACATTGTTTTATCTACAGCCATGAACTGAAAGTTACGTTTGAGAGCAAATGACATCTTAAACAATTTTCACACGAATCATGACATTCCGATTCGCAGTATCAATGCTTTTTTATTCAGTGGAGAATTCAACATCGTGTAGCCACCACCCTGTTCACGTTCTCGGTTGAGTTCACATGGTGGGTTGTGGTGCGGGCCGGGCGCGGGCGGCGCGAGCGTCGCATCTGATAGCGAAGCGGAAATTGCGCGGCGCGTCGCGTGCGCCGCCCGGCTCCACCGTGTGGCCGTGACGTGCACTCTATTCGCTTTATTTCGTTTTGCTGCTCTCCTCGTATGCCTCCAAAATCTTTTACACTGCTGGATTTCGAGCACTCCTTTTGATACATTTTATCCTTCGAGTTCCTATCGAAATCATTTTTGTCACACACAGAAATTACTTAGGTAATAGTCACCATTTAAATGTCGAAGTTTCGAGTCGATTATTTACGAAGACTTCTTTTGATCCGTCATCAAATAAACATGTGATGTGCAATGTTTATTATGGACCAAGTAATCAATACGACATTATTCATAATACCCGGGCAATGAGAAAAACCAAAAACCAAAAAAATTATAAAAAAAATATTGCACATTGGCCTACATGGGCACTTATAAAACGTCGACAAAAGGTTCACGGTTCGGGTTGGTTGTTTCCTATGGAGAAGAACCGGCAAGAAACTCCACGGTTATTATTTAAAAAAATGGTTTGGTTTTACAATATTTCCATGTTACAGCATTAGTACTTGGATATGGGGGACAACGTAGGCCTGACAATAGGTCGTAGGAAAAAAAATAAAAAAATTACATAACACTAATATTATAAAGGCGAAAGTCTGTGAGTGTGTTTGTATGTTTGTTACTTCTTCACGATCAAACGGCTGGACCAATTTTTATGAAATTTAGTGTGAAGGTAGCCAACATCACGGATTATAGGTTACTCTGTATCCCGGGCATATGTTCCCTCGGGATAATTTTCAACTTTCACGCGGGCGAAGCCGCTGGCAGAAGCTGGTATTATATAAACAAAAGAAAAAGAGAACCTAAAACGAGATAAAAAGATAAGGAGTTAGAAGGCCTACAATGTTCACACATTCACAAAACATTCGGTAAAAGAATCTATGCAAAGGTAAAAAAAAAGTATAACAAGACTAAATTTAACATGTGGCACAAATGTTGTTATCAGTGCTGTAACTATCCTGCAAATGCTGTAAATATGAGTAGGCAATATGATAAAAAATATTAAAATAATAACATTGACTGGGCTTTCTGAATAATGTCCATCACTTATTGCGCCGGGTAATAAAAATATGTATTTTTATAATTATTTTAATTTTGACATTGGTTTTAATATAGAATAGGTAAGAACGATTACTATGTAAGCAACAAAATCGACGGCGATTTCTGTCTGCAAGGTCTAAAGTAACCTAACATGAAGGAGATGACGGGAAATTAATTCGCTCGCTTTGCTCGCTCACTTTGGCTCCCGTCATCTCCTTCGAACCTAACCCATCCGTGTCGGGGTGCCCTAAACTCCTGAGCTCGCTTCGCTCGTTCTTGAACTAATTCATTAACTATAATTATCGAATTGCCCAACCGTTACGTAGCAATATTCATAATGACCAGACAATGTGATAAATATAGAAGTTTAAATCAGTATTCATTACATTGTCCGATTTGAGTTGACTGGATTCATAATGCACGGGCATCTACCACTATTTGTCACTGCTACACCCAAAGGTAGACTAGTAGAAAATGCCTAAGGCATTAAGTCCGCCTCTGTACGTTTGTGTGCATGAAGTATTAAATAAATATGTTAATAAATTATACATAGTGCCCTTATTAAACACTTCATTATAGAGCAAAATCTACTATAAGTAAACAGGCGTAATCTGTTTAAAATATCTTCAAAGTTTTGTGTGGGTAGATACCTCCTTGAACCTAATACAACTGAGGACAACGAGGAGCATCTTATAAGTCACTTTTCTTAAGAATATTCCTACACAAAGACATCATAAGTAGGAAGCGAGCTTGTCTCAATATGAAGCTGATACGGGCTCGTGTGTGTTTTGTCAATGTCGCGCTCGTAACAAAGCAGACGGGAGTACGCTCAAATATTTTTGTGAAACTTTCATGAATATATTAGCCATAAATGTGACTAAAGGAATCTATTTCCTCTACTGAACCGTGCGCAACGCCGCCCGCAATGTTCACTTTCGAACACATAAACACTTTGAGGGTTCTATAACACTAAAACTATATCCGTATCTAAAAAGACTGAACACACTATCCGGTCTTCACAAATAACATACCTACATAGATCACAAGCATTAAATTGATGTATTTTGCTGAAGGTCACAAAAGAGCTGAAATAAACGTTAATAAAAAAACTGGAAACCTAATTATTATTCAAGTATTCCAGCAACACGCTCACACGCTAACTCCCGTTTTCGTCATCGGGACTCCTAGCGCTCGTAAAACACAAGTTGCACCATTATATTTTTACGACAGCAACGAATGTCAAGTTTTCAAAAACACGCCGGTCGCGTACCCCCGTGCCATTTGTTCGTTATCTCAGCTGGAAAACAAGTGATACATTCTGTGCTGGTGAAAAACCGGCTAGTATTATAATTAGCTCAACTTTGTTGTCTTAATAACAGTCATGCAAATCAGTGATTATTATTTATTTTACATTCACTTATGTATATAAATGCTTACGCACTAAAAGTACTAAACCCAACAGAGATTTGGAGATAGTGAAGTCAATAGTCAAATAATTTATCGAAAACAATACTGGCAGCGACAATCCTTAAGTATAGCTGGTAATTATATTATCATCATCATCATAGGATGATAAGCGTATTTATTTTTGCGAAAATTCTAAGAAAAGAATGCAAAGAACAAGATTATTATTGAAAACTAAAAAGATTTTCGCGATCAAGATAATTTCAATTATAATTATAATTACATTAATTATATTTGAAATAATCTAATTAATCCTTTAACTTTTATCTCAATTAGTTTTACGATCTTCCAGTTACTGTATCAAAAGAGAAGTATTTATAAAATAAATATTTAATTAACACGCTGACTAGTCGTAGTCAGCATTTATTACCCGTTACTTATTTTCCTTGCTTTAGCAGATGATGAAAACTGGCTAATGCGAGTCGGACTCGCCCACGTAGGGTTTTGTACCATTACCACAAAATACGGCAAAATAATCGCGTTTGTTGTATGGGAGCCCCACTTAAATATTTATTTTATTCTGTTTTTAGTATTTGTTGTTATAGCGGCAACAGAAATACATCATCTGTGAACATTTCAATTGTCTAGCTATCACGGTTCATGAAATACAGCCTGGTGACAGATGGACAGACAGACATACGGATCGTGGAGTCTTAGCAATACGGTCCCATAAAGGAACCCTAAAAAAAAACTACGTTTCGCCGCAGTGCATGATGACAATATTAGTGAACATCGAGACCTGTGAATGAAAAGCCAGTAGAGATTTTTTAAATTCCTAAGCGATATTAAAAATTTCTCGTTTCTGCATAATACGCTTGAACGTACTTTTCAGAATGTATTGTAGGTGTCATACGACCACGGTTATCCTCTGAACACCACTATGAATTTGTATGAAATACAATAAATCATTTGTTACATGTAAGTTGTGTATTTAACACACGGTACATATCGAATAGTGTGTACATAACAATTTTAGATGAGAACATTTTCTTGTTTCATACTTTGTAGAGCGTGATTTTTCAGTAGTCGGGTTTTTGTTTTTGAACTTATTTTTTATTTAAAGTATTTTGGGGTTTTTTCAAAGCGACATCACTTTTTTAT
Source organism: Orthosia incerta (assembly GCA_948252205.1). Taxonomy (NCBI): domain Eukaryota; kingdom Metazoa; phylum Arthropoda; class Insecta; order Lepidoptera; family Noctuidae; genus Orthosia; species Orthosia incerta. Next base: position 21,670,519 of record OX411754.1, read on the forward strand.
GTTTAGGGTTTGTTGTTTTACATGTATCTATATAAATAAAAATCGTTTATTCTCAGGGATGTCACCCATATTACAATTAAAATTACTATTCACTAAAGAACAGGTATAGGTATATTGTGCTATGTGTGTGTAGGTATGTTAGCTAACGAGGCTCAGTAATGAGGGATCAAATGTACATAAATGCATACATACTTACATACATACCGATCGACAAACACTGCGACGCCGTAGTCGGGTAAAAAATTTGTTCGTATGACTTTGACGGGATATATCTAGCAAACGGTACGCTTGACAAAAATATGATGTTGCTAACCCTACCTTCATTTTAAAATCCCTGTTAAACGATACCACATATTATGGGATGGGATAAAGTTTGTTTTTTGTTCTTGACTACGGGCCTCCAGAGGGCGCCATATTGAGTTTATTGTGACGTCACATAGCCTATAACCAGCTGACAAACAAAACGCTTCCAACGACACCTCAATTGTCAAATTACGACAAGTAGTTTAGAAGTTATGAGGGAACAGATGAACATACATACATACACATATAATGATCAAAAACATAACCATCCCTTTTGCTTCGCCGTAGTCGAGTCAAAATGGTAACAATTTTTAAAGTATCCTATCCTAAATAATAAGATAACGATAGATGTTTTTTGTTAGCTTTTAACCTTTCGATCGTGCAATATGTGTATATCTACGTTTCTGGTAAGCGTTTAAACAGCCGCCGTAAACAAACAGCGTCGGTTTGAGAGAGCAGTGAGAATTAACAGCTGGTAAGATTGCTCCAGACGCCCTTTAACCTGATCGGGCGACGTTCGTGTTTTACCTGTGTTCATAGTCTCGTCTCGGATCCTTATAATTATCCTTATAGAAATATTACTTTCTTGTCATAAAAAGGGATCCTGCTTTTTGCCAAGATCAGTAAAGTTTTAGAGTCTGGCAAACGAAAGTAGACACTCGAATTATTTGCAAACTTTTTTTATGGCAATGATATACTAATGTCAACCCCAATTCTCCGTATGTCGCTACTAAGTTGATACTTTGTTTTAATTCGTAATCTCTTTTTATCTTTTTGTAAAAACATTTTCTCTATTTAATAATTTGAAAGTTTCATTATTAATGTAAATAAATTGTAGTTCTAAAAACTAAAAAACACGCTTTAATGGTAAATTGAACTAAAAAGTCGCAAATCCTGAAGATCTTGGTAAGGCAAAACAAACACACAAACAAACTATTTAAACGCGCCCGGTAAACGGACGGTTTAGCTTGTCACGAATACGACTACGGCAGTATCGTCTTAATAGAAATAAACCATCGTGCGAATACAAACGTTCATTATTGTTCGGCAAAACACCCTGTATAGGAGCGACGACACGTTCGAGTTTGCCGTAAAATGAACGCGACATTCGCGTCTATGCGCGATGACCCGCGTAGACGCGACCGTTTACATTTAAGACATTTTCCTAATATAGAGCATATTCGGAAAATGCCTTAATGTAAACGGTGCAATGATGTGTTTATGTGAAGCCATATCCAGTTATTGAAATCTTTGTTACACTGTTAAATCAAAATCTATAACTCACCCTTTCAACATAATATTTATAAATCACTAGCTGTTGCCCGCGGCTTCGCTCCCGTGGAACTCCTCACAGGACCCGTTTTCGGGATTAAAAATAGCCTATGTCACTCAGGAATAATGTAGCTTTCTATTGGTGAAAGAATTTTCCAGATCGGTCCAGTAGTTTCGGTCGGTACAAACAAACGAACAAAAAATCTTTCCTCTTTATAATATTAGTATAGACTAGCTTCTGCCAGTGGCTTCGCCTGCGTCAAAGAGTTAATGTAATCCCGAGGGAACATATTCCCGGGCTAAAAAGTATCCTAAGTGCTTTTCCTGACTATATGCTATCCCTGTGCAAAATTTCATCCAGATCCGTTCAGTCGTTTGAGCGTGAAGAACAGAAGAAGTAACAGACATACACACTCGCAAACTTTTGCCTTTATAATATTATTAGTGTAATGTGGTTCTAGGTTTTCAAGAAAACAACGATTCATCTGTATGGGACGCTGTAAATGCTCACTGTAACACTTTACGTTATATGAATCTTTGTTAAAAGTACAGCGAATTTTCAGTTTCAAACTTTTCAAGTATATATATTTTTTTTATATACCTACGTAGGTACCTACTTAATTTGCGTGTTCTCCTCCCAGTTTTGTTCAGCTTAATACAAATCAATTCTTTCAAACTCAACTCAAGCTGAGTCATTCAGTTTATAAGTCTTCTGACCGTTGCATTCATAGGTTCCACGCGCCGCTCCCAGACGGCTAAAATAAAATAAGGAGCTGTGACTCTGAGATACCTACTACACCGCTTTGATAATATTCGTTTCTTTTTGTGTGCATAAGTAAGGGCATATAATTTTCTAGTTATTATATTGATTAAGGCCGGATTTTCCACTTAGCAAGTATAAGAAATCCTACAGACCCCACCTCTGGGGGTCCCTAGCTTGGACGAAAAACAAGCTATGGTATCTATATCACCATTATTTCATGAAATATTGTGTATTATGTATTTATTTGTTTACGCCTTGCAGCAATTAATGGAGCACAATTTTACGAATACTAACTATACTTAGTATAGTTAGGTTTCCTCTCAATGATTTCCTTCACCGTTATCAGTGATTTATCCAAGATAATCTAAAAAAGTACATATGAAAAACCGGCCAAGTGCGAGTCGGACTCGCGCATGAAGAGTTCCGTACCATTATCACAAAAAACGGCAAAAAAAAACCCTTTGGGTACGGAAACCTAAAAAGTCACATTGGTACTTGCCCGGATGGCGAGGTCTTAGCTACTGGGCCACCACGACGGTCCTTTAGACCTGTAATCCTGTAGGTAGAGCGAGCAAAATGTGCTTGAAAAAGTACGTTTACCACCCGAAGTCTCCCGGTCAATTTCTTGTGATAATTTTTCAATTAAGTAAGCTGAAAAAAAATCTCTACGGTACATGTTTTTTTTTAAGAGTTGTAAAATTTTTCTATTCGGAGTTCTTAAAAAATGGTTGGTATATCAATATGTCAATTGGCTGATTACAATTGTATGGGGCGGAAAAGTTCTGGAGTGGCGACCGCAAACCAGAAGACGTTGCGTTGGAAGGCCTCCCACCAGGTGGACCGATAACCTGGTGAACGTTGGGGGCATCTGCTAGATGCGGGCCGCACGGGACCGGTCAATGTGGCGACGCTTGGTGAGACCTATGCCCAGCAGTGGACGTCTTTCGGCTGGTATGATGATGATGAATATTTTTAAAAATGTGTTCTTGTACCTCGGTTTTAAAAATATTTAGCGAATTCGCACTCCTTATCTCCCTTGGTAATTTATTATATAATTGCGAGTTTGTGGAAAATAGGTCTCGAAGGTCGGAAAATTGTGAGGATTTTCTCTACTTGGGGCACTTACTTATATTTTTCCTATGGCCATAAATGATAATACATAACAAATGATTTATTTTCTGTAAGTTGGTTTGTACAAACACTTTTACATGTCGATCATATTTTTTAAAACTAGATGAGGTCGGTGTTTCCTATCTGACTACTCTGAGAAGAAAGGCCGAAACAAACTCAGAGGTCACAGTCTCTCTTAAAGTCCAGACAAAAACTTGGTTAGATCATGTGAAGACCATGTAGACTGATGTCTGAAATGGTCTTTTGAGGCAAGAACCAGCCAGATTGAGTGGAATTGTCCAGTCAGTGCACGCATTTGTCAATAACCGAGCAGCTCAACTCAGAATCTACGGAGCTCAACGATTTGACGATTTGACTACTCAAACTGCCAGACCACGACTAAAAACTAAGCAAAATTAAAAACAAAAAAGATATCCACATAGTCTTCAAATTCACAATAATTAAAATAAAATAATATAATACTTTAAAAAGTAAATATTGTTGTCATTGCAAGAAAACCATAAAAAAAAAACAAAATTCACAGTGCAAAATACAAAAAAAATAACAAAATTAATTGGAGCAATCCCAAGCCTTTTTGTCCTCAACGTAATCTTTAATGGTATAAAATGCTTTATCTACACTCACAACGTAATGTTCCAATTATGAATTCAAAAAATATTGTATAAACACGTACTTTATATTCGTAGATAGGAAAAATTTAAAAAAAAAACCATTATAGTTCAACATTTTCCTTCGATTTTCAAACAACTGCATCATAAAATAACTTTTTTTCTATTATGATACAGGACAAATCCAAAAATATATCACTAAGGAGATTCCATCAATTATTTAAATTTTTTGAAATGCCATTTTTATAGTAACTAATAAAAAAAAAAATATTCCAATTTTAACTTGTCTGTAACAGTGCCCGCTTTAGGCTTATTACGCACTGCCATTTTTATTTGCGCGAACTTTTGTCTTTTTCCACCTGTTCATAGAGCTCAAAATATTCGCGCGAATTATATTCGCGCTGCGATGCGGTGGATTCTGTTGCAAAACACGGATTTCTTGCGGTATTATTGCCGCACGATTTTTTTACCGCAATTTAATGCTGGTGATGTGCTGGGTTTTGGCGCCATTCATACGTTTTGCAGGTTTCGTTGTACTGAAATTCATGACTTTTTAAAATTCTTGCTTAAAATGTCTGATATTAGTGAATGTGAAGAAAAATTGACGCCTCCAAATATTTTATATGCGGCGAAGGATTACTCATTACTCATAATCTCTTACCAGCAAAGTCGAGATTATTATATGATGCATTTATCACGAATTTATGGCATGGAAAATGCAAAAAATAAGATTAAGTAGGTTCAATCCCAAAATGTATGAGTGTAGATAAAGTAGTGTATGAAACTGCACATAACTAGGTATTAAAACATTCGTGTGAATACTATTCTTTTAAACTCACACTCATGTTTTAATACCCCTTATTATGCAACAGTATCATAAACTACTATTCTGGCACAACTTACGTTTAATGAATGATTTGAATTTATTAAGACTTAGATCTTGTTACTTCATCTAAACGAGCCACCAATTTTCTTGAGTCTTCTTGTAGGTACTACAAGTTTTTTAACCGACTTTCGAAAAAGGAGGAGGTTCTATGTTCGACTTCTTGTATGTTTTTTTTTTTTTTTTTTTTTTTGTGTATGTTCACCGATATCTCCGTCAATTGTGGACCGATTTAAAAAATACTTTTTTTGTTTGAAAGAGTTTGTTCCGAAATTGGTCCCATTTTAATTTGGTGAAGATCTGATGAAGAACTTCGAAGATATACAACAGAACTCTTCAATAAATAGCGGCAAAACTCTCGGGACTGCTGCAATCGCATGTCTGTTTATTGTTTAGACCATTTCATAACATAACATCACGCCAGTACGCTCTTAAGGGGTAAGCAGATCTCTCATTTGATCGGTTTTGTTCAAGTTACATGATATTTGGGTAATCTATTCTGGCGTTATAGGAAACTAACTAAACAACTTGCCTATTAGGTAGGTACACCTAAAAAGTGAAAAATAAAAAAACTTTTTTACTAAAAAAATACTACCGACTTCCAAATAAGAAAACTACAAAGTGAAAAATAACTTTATTTTTGGAAGTCGGTGTCCATAACGCAAAAAAAATGGTACCTACGAAAGACACCGACTTCCAAAAATAAAGTTATTTTTCACTTTGTAGTTTTCTTATTTGGAAGTCGGTAGTATTTTTTTTGTAAAAAAGTTTTTTTTATGTTCCTAGTATTTATGTTATGGAGATCACTGTTTTGATTTTCATAAATATACTGACAAGGCACACTCATTACATTAATCTCCTTAAACTTCTCTCTGAGAGAGTGTCTCGGGTTTAAATTATAAATTGATCGAACAGCTCTTTTCTGCAAAACAAAGATAGTCTGGATGTCGGCGGCATTTCCCCACAACAGAATACCGTACGACATTACACTATGAAAATAGCTAAAGTATACTAAACGGGCTGTCTCTATGTCAGTTAAATTACGAATTTTTGTAACAGCATATTCCGCGGAGCTTAGCTTCTTTGACAATTTATGTATATGTGGGCCCCGCTGAAGCTTAGCATTCAAAGTTAAGCCTAAGAATACTGTGCTATAAATAAGGAACATGGCTTACACAAGCAAGTAGTCTTCTACCTTGCTGCCGTATAACTTTTAGATAAAAGTTTGACTGGTTAAAAATAGATATACAGGTTGGGCAAAAATCGTGCATCAAACGAAACAGGGCGATAGTTGGGGTTAAAAGGAATAAAAAAAATAAAAATACCTTTTTGGTACTTTATGACCTACTGCAAATAGTCCCAAATATCGCCCTGTATGTCTTTCAATTCAATTCATTCATTTTTGTCCCAACCTGTATATATAGATAGAGCCACGCGAGACACAATGGGTTTTAATTGTTTTGGTGATTACGGTATTCAACGGGTTAATCTTCTCGAGGCTAGGTAATTTTTTTTTTTGCTCGCTTCGCGCTTGCCCCATTACATTTAAAGCTTTTAGAGTAATGGTGACAACACTACTTCTATAGCTGTATGAATGATCAACAGAAAATTAAGTTAATATTTTCTCGTTTTCGAGTTCGCTTCGCTCGCTTTTGTCCACAATGTTTTTGAAGGTCTTAACTCTTAATTTCATCAAAAATTCTACAGGACAACCAAACTTACGATATGAAAATGCAGGAACAGCATTTTTTTTCAATGTTCAATGTCCAAAAGGAGGTCCAGACGGTGCGGCCAGGAAAAAAAAAATTGTCTCTAAAACATAGTGATTTGAGTGGCCGCTTGTAGTCGTTACTACTTGTGTAAATAATAATAATTAATTACAGGAACTAATCTCGAGGACGAGGCACGAAGTATAATAAACCATTCTAAAACTAAACTGACAGACGTCAAATGTTACCTATTAAAATGGCCTGACTGTATTATATAAAGCTAGACTAATGTCCAGAGCGGTATACCATATTATACGATAAATTTTACTTAAGCAGATGAAGATGTGATGGGCAGCAGCTATTTTTTTTATCGTAGCCTGTAGCCTAATGTGTGTGCCTCTGGAAAAAGATATAACTACGATATTTCCTCTATATAACACACATAATATCTCGCATGCCTTGTGTGTTTTCTGTATTGTTGCTTGTCTATTTGAAGACAGCTTATAACGGCATGATACAAATGCTTAAGATACTGTAGGCGTTCCTAATTATGTTCTTCTGTGTAATAATAAACAGATACCAAAAATTTCGACTTCTTTAACTAATTAATTTTCAACATAACAACCCTTTAGAGCTTTAAATTAAATTCGTCTTAAATTAATCGTCAATAGAAATAAAATCTGTCTGGCGAATAATTAATTATATTTCATCGTATTGTATCACGAGTTTATTAGAGACTAGCGGACGCCTCGCGGTTTCACCCGCGTAGTTCCTGTTCCCGTGGGAATACAGGGATAAAAAGTAGCCTATGTCACCCGTGGATAGTGTAGCTTCCCAACGGTGAAATAATTTTTGAATACGGTACAGTTTTTTTTTTATTTATTCGTCTCACACAAAAATACAAATCTTTTCTCTTTATAATATTAGTATAGATAACTGTTTAATCAGAACTCAACATAAACTGCTCAATAATTAGATCCAGGAGCCGCCTTAATGATAATAAATCACGTAAATCAAATATGTGTTTTTTTTAGTTTCGAATACACTAACAGATATACAGTCAGAGGCATTGCTTATTTTGAGAATATACGTAATTGTAATGATCCATAATAAATTGCTATTGTTTGTCACAAGTGATTCCAATCTTATGTTTAAACAGCATTACCTATTTATGGTTCCGTACTAAACTTACTTTAAACACGGATAATAAGTAGGCCCAGGTAAAACTTTTCGGTTGTAAGTTTACTTTAATTAATGATAGGTGTGATATGCTATTTTATTTATTTGGTGCATAGTTAAGTTGCAAAGCAAAGGATCGATTAGTTAGTATGGGGGCGCGGTCGCGTGCACGAGCGCCATAGCGGCGTAGCGGCCGGGCGGCGGGCGGCTCGACGCGGCGCTGCCTTCCGGCGAAACGCGAGGAATGTTGCCGATAGATTAACTTCTGATCTCTTTTCCGATATTATAGCGGAGCGCTTATGTAAGGAATTCTAAGCGCTTCAATCTGGTTTAAGGCCAACTAAGGCTCTCCGAGAAATCTGCTCGGTATCTCCCGACATAGATATATTATTCAACGTCTTACTAATACCCAAAGCTATGCGACTTGAGTAGCGCCGCACGTACTACATCCCTCGTGTTTATATATTTAGAAGTACATATGACTTTCTAAATCGAGACTCGCACTCGCTTCTCTCCGTTTTACGTTTAGGTTTAACGTTGAATTTTTAAACAAACATTATTTAAGTTAGAATGGGACATGTGCATAATAAATTAAAATGTATGTATTCTTTCCTGCCAGCTAACTTTATTCCAGGCCCGTGTCTTTCGCTTTAACATTTTATGACGCTATATCACTGTCCCTATATAGAGGATACTTATATTAGTTTGAAATATTACACTCATAGAGTCTCTTTCGTCTTTGCGACACATATAATATAACGACATTATAGTGAAATATGAAAGGACATCAGTGGTTGCCGAATATTTTCTCTTACGCGCTTTTCCTCTATTTTTCTTTTTCATATGACTTCTTGTACGTAACTTAATAATATATATTTTGTTTCAGGTACGAATTTTATATACAGATTCTTGAAAATAGTACGCATACAGACCTATCCTACATACAGGTAAGAAAACATATCTTAACTTGTAATTACGGTTCCGTTTTAGACATGGTAGGAGCTTTTCAACTTTTTTACAGTCAGCCTTTCACGGCTAGCGTACTCAGACTAGCAAACTGTTTCCGTGGCGAGCTAGATGAATAAAATACCAAAAATTGTATTGGTTTCGTCGTTTAAAACGTAAACATTTTTTGAAGTATTAACGCTTAGTGCCTTGTAGATTCCTTCGTAATTTGTGTGTAATAACACATTAAAGGTGACGCATGTAATGTAATAAACGGCGAAGTGATGCAGCCCGTGAGCGGTGAGCCCGTCGGATACTTACGTCTGCTCCCGGCTCCGTTCAGGTGGGGGAGGGCGTTCTGCGGCTTGTTTGCGTACAAGTGAATTCCATTAGATCCAGCGTATGTACCGCCGCCGCAACTTCCACGCCCGCTTCATTCATATGCCATTAGCTGATCGATTTACAAGTACAATATGTGTTCATTTACTTATATCTATCTATTAACATAATATAAGTCTTTTCACGACAGCTACCTACTTTAGAGTGTGAGATATATTTACCGTAAGTTGGTGCAGACAAGCAGGGTGCGTATAACGTTACAATAAAACTATGAACTTGAAAAAGAAAGTAAAATGTCAGCAGACCCTTTTAGCTGAAAAAAATGTTTAGGCCGCTCCATAACGGATTGTTACTCTTTATGTAATTATAATAATTCAACATGAAAACACATTTAATGTCACAGAAATGTGCTTCACCATTTAAAAGTGTGTTGAACTGTGGCGCTGTAGTCGTGGAACAATAATTAAATTTTCCCTCGGCGCTGAGTGCGGAGTATGTCGTTTCATCAACCTCGGCACTAACTCGCGAGAACGGCGCACCACCTGAAATATTTAATTCAGACCAGCCATTGTGCTTTAATTCACAGGAAATGAAAATTCATGGCACTTTCTATACCATTCAAAATATAAATCACTACCGTCATAACAACTTGTAAGTAAAGATACCTAAAAACGTTTCAACGTTGTTTGTGCTTTATTTTACGAATTCAGTAACTAACGTTTTTCGACACCGACTTCGGAAAATAAAGTTATTTTTCGCTTATAGTGTTTTTTTTTTGGAAGTTAGTTTAATTTTTTTGCTAAAAAATTTAGTTTGTTTTTTCTCTTTTATGTTTTGGTATCTAAATAATTACGATGAAAATCATTTATGGCCAAATACATCTCATGACAATGCCAATAAGCCAAAACATGACTAGTATACATTGTTTTATTTCGAAGTTACAGCACCTAACTGCCGGCATAATCATCAGATCAGTTCGAAGGTACCATTTTCATCAGTACCATTTATTTATAAGTATATGCTTCATTATAGTCGATTAACTATTCGACATATCTTATACCCGTAACCCGTGACATAATATCATTAAGGAATTCCAGTGACCATCTGTGGTCTTCTTCATCAGTTCCACTATACTAAATGATACATTCTGAGTGCAAATGAGTAAGTACATTGTTGATGAAAATACTAATTTCGCTATATGTATGCCTATAATATTTAAGGAGTGTCCTCGATTTCCATGGGATCCCATCATCTTGATGAGAATGAGACCACCTTGGGTGTAGTATCCTTTCAAACACAAAAAGAATGTTCATAATCAGTATACAATTGGCGGAGTAATCGCTTAACAAAGATACAAAAAAAACATACAGTCGAATTGAGAACCTCCTCCTTTTTGAAGTCGGCTGAAAATATAAAATAAATCAGTCGGATTGAAGGAATTTGTTTTGATTGGATTGCAATTGTAAATTTCTTGGAAGTTGTAGAATTTTGAAGTATCCCTATCCTGTAGTAAACCGGTCCCCTAATGAGTTGGGAAAGCCGTATTCAGGCCTCTCGAGAGTAAAAGTCCCTATGCGCGTAACTATTTCTATTTTCGAATCCGCCCCTGCTTCATATGAATAAAATATTCACGTAGTGTTAGAGTATGGCCTTACAAATAGATGAACATTAGGTGCCATATTAAAAACGTCTAGTCGTCTCCCTAAAATACTTAGTTTTTCTTGCTTTGTTAAAATTGATTTTAAAATTAGTCAATCTCTTTTCTTAGTTTCAGTTATAGGTATTATAAAAAATAAAGTATTGTTGCAAATGATGAGTTATAAAATAGATGCCAGTCACACAGCTTTTCGATTGGTCAGATTTGATGAATCAGTGGCTTTTCCCATCGACAAGTTCAGGCTGACATTTGCAGATTTTACCTTTTTCGACAAGTGTTAATAATGTATTATGAAATATTTTCAATATTTTTTACCTTGCCCCAACTAAAATTTAACAATTACCCAAAGTAAGAACAGAACTTCAGCCATATTTAAACTAATAGATATTATGAAAGAGGTACGGACAACAAATTACAAAACTTCTTTTACAGTTAGAAAGTAACACTATTGCCGATTGCCACAAGATATGTTTTACGTTCAAATACGTACCCAGATATACCGCTTGTTTTCATTTTCACCATTTTTTTTTCTGGTTTAATAAAAACCTCTGTTCTCTACATTTTGTCGACCTCAGAAACAAACGTACTGAACAGTTCTGTTTTCAGCCGACTTCAAAAAGGAGTAACTCTCAATTCGACGATTTTTTTTTATGTTTGTTACGCGATGACTCCGGCGATTATGGACCTATCGTTAAAATATTTTTTTTGTTTGAAAGGGTGTACTCTGGAGGTGATACCATTGTAACCAAGTCAGGATCTGATGAGGGAATTCCATGGAAATCAAGGAAAGCTCCTCTAATTTTCTAAGTACATGTATAGTGATTTTGCTATTTACATCAACATGGCAAGCAAATGCATTCAGAAAGTATATCATTTGGTGAAGTGGAACGTGATGAAGAGGACCACAGATGGCTACTGGAAGTACCTACTAGAACTTCTCAATGATAAATTTGTGTTGGGAATAAGATATCTCGAATAGATAAAAAAATTGTGTAAAGTAAATTTAAATAAATGGTTCTAATGGTACCATCGAACTGATCTAGTGATGATGCCGGCAGGCAGGCACCGAAAAACCGTAATAAAACAACGCATCCTAGTCGTGTTTAGGCTTGTTGGAATTGTTATGAGATTGAGAAGCCCTCTGGCTATAAATGATTTTCATTGTAATATAAGGTACCAAAACTAAAAAGAAAAACATTCATAACAAAAAAATTAAACTAGCTGCCAAAACAAACCACTAGAAAGTGTTTTTTTTTTTTCGGAAATCGGTGTCAAAAACGTAAAAACCATACGTATCAAAGACACCAACTTCCGAAAAGAAAGTTATTTTTCACTTCATAGTGTTTGTTTTGGAAGTCGTTTTTTTTTATAATTATATTTTCTTTTTTGTGAGTTGATTTATGCATAAATCTTTTCTTTCCTACTGCCTGAGAAAAATAGATGGTGATAAAAAAATTAGGTTGCACATAGCTTTTTAAAATTATACAACGTGTAATTAAATTAACTGAAAATCTTAGGAGCTAGGCTTTCAGTTATAAAGCATAGAAACGAATTCTGTTCGCGACGAAGCGTCATCAACCATACTAAATGGTTCATAGAAATTGAAGTTTGTATGTGTAGACATGTCTGCTTACCACGGCGCGCCACCTGATACTAAAATGAATTTTAGAGGCACGTTTATATTTATACTAAAATTTTACCTACATTTTTTGAGATAGTAGTATAATGTTTTTAGTGTTTGTCAGTATGTTATAGGGTTCAATAGTTCACCCTTAACAGAGTAAAATCATTAGAAAGCATACTGATAAGAGTTATCATAGTAAAAAACATAAATTTCTGTCATACGATACGTCTGTGCTCGACGACGGATTAGTTCCGAATGAACCGTGAGAGGGAACCACACGATATATATAGTTTTGGTGGTTTTCGAAAATATTATAGTAATTAAAATCATGTTTTTAAGGGCTTATCCTATGTACTGGACATGAAATCAGTACATAATGATGAAACTATGTGAAGACCACATAGTTTCTGCTATGTAAATAGGAATATTGACTTGATATCTCAAACACCAAATATATGGTTTTAGGTCATTTTAGGGTATATGGGGGACCTAGACCGAGACAGGAAGCCTATATACACCTCATAGTTAGCGTAGTCTTTTATATAAAGCCCATTTACTTGAGATATCAAGTCAGTATATAATAGAAAAACTGCTGTTTATCTGGTTTTTGGCAATCGCTTACGGTTTTAGGTGCCCTAAGTACCTAGAAACATATAGGTGTACTGGTAAAAGTACTACCATTGGAAAGCTTGCTAAAAGGGCTTCCAGGCGGTTTCTAGATGGGAAGAATCGCTTGGATAGTCAACGAGATAAGCAGTCGTGAAAAATGTAAACAACGTAAAACGTTGAAATTTGTAGACCCTTCAGGTGGAATAACTCCATGAAGGGAATAGATGTACTCATGGTGTAAGTACTTTCGGATGGCTTGCTGGACTAGCTACCAAGCCATCACTTTGGAGCGAAAATCGCTCAAGTGGTTTAAGTACAATTCCAGAAAATAGGTTTCTGGAAATGTAATTTTTAGTCAGTTTTTGGCATTTCCCGGGACTATACACCCCTGGGAATTCCGAAAACAAGGAATTTTTGGGGACCTCCCGATGGCCCGTTAAACGCACCATCGTGTCGTCCCAATCTTATTAGTGTTTTTATATCTAATTTCTCTGATAGCTGGGCGCAAAGAAAGTGACCAGCTATCAAATTTGTACATATCAAGGCACCTTATGTGCATATGACCTAGATAGACTTACATAAACACTAGAAATGTAAAGTGTGGTCTATTGGCTACCAGAATCCCCATAATAGGCGGTGATTGTCTGGTTAGCCTAAGTAGGAAGTCCTAAAGTCGGTGAAATGACTTAGGAATTTATAGATTCATTACATAAGGGATGATATCCCATAGAAGATTCCCGAAAATAAGCTTTTTCTAGACGTCAACAGACAGCCTGCTACTGGCACCAGCAGGTCAACCCAACCTATAGATATCCTTAGGCTAGGTTGAAAGCTATTAAGGTTTTAACTGGGAAATAAAGGGAATTGTCCTTTTATTTCATGGAAATAGTCTAGGGAAGCTATCAATACCTGGAAATTAGGTATATTGATTAGATACATAGATAGGGGGCGTTACTGTGTTACAGTACGAAGGAATCCAGCTATTGATAGCACCATGGAAGGGGTGCGGTAACCCTATTTACCAAATATGTATAAGGGTTTTTTACATAAATAAAAATTATTTTCGGCGAGAATTTGCGGGGCTCTCAATAATGGCACGATGCGAGGGTATAAAGAACCCCCGGGCCCAAAATAGAATTTGTAGTCATCCAAAGCTAGTCGCTTGTACTTGTCTTAGTAAATAAGAAGTAATTCTTATATAGAATCAAGTCTCTGAAATTGTTGAGAGCCCTAGAATCGTGCCGTGTACTGAGTAACTTAGTGTTTCATTTAATTCATCGACTTCAACCCTTATGAAGACATCCCTTTTCGATCCTGTCGAGCTGAACCTCGGAACCTGGACACCAGGAGTGCTGATCCAGAAGTAGGCAACCCGGAATCTGGAAATAACTCGAGTACACCCAACACATCGTTGAATCGTTAGAGTCGATTTGCAACCCTACGTCACTGCTGCAGCTAGGCATCCAAGAACCTTTGTTTTCGTTGATGTGGATGGGGCGTTCAGCGGCAATGGCCAGAAGGTTTACGCCCTTCTTTTCTCGGGGCCAATGAACACGCTACGTCCTGCACATTTAATGGTCCTATCGAGCCGAATTTTGGAGCCTGGAGAGCCCCAGGACGTCGGGAACAGTAGATCCAGAAAAAACAACTGGGTGCCTGCATATTAAGTCGGCTACGTGCAACACAACGTTGACCCGTTCGAGCCGAAATTCGAAGTCTGGAGCGCCCCAGGACGTCAGGAAGAAACAGTGGTGGAATTAATTTTTCGAATTTTGGAGAAATTAATTTCACAAATAAACCAAAAATCGACGTGCACTGCAGGGAACAAGTCCTACGTGCCCTATTTGCCGCTGGATCCAAGAGGTAAAATTCTGGAGACAGTTATTGAAAATACCCTATTTTTTCAATAATTGTAAGAAAATAGAAGAAATTTTCTGTGAGCCGCAAAATGCTGTATGAAGACAGATGCGCATCCTTGAAGCCCCAAGAATAGTTCCTGAAGACTTATCGCTGAAAACTACCCTATGTTATCAGTGATTTGTTCTAGAACTGAACGCTTGTTTATTCAACCAAGAATACTCGTTCAGAAGATTGGATTACGTCTTTGACGCGGAAGAATAGTTCCTGAAGACTTATCGCTGAAAACTACCCTTATGTTTTTAGCGATTTGTTTAAAAAACGAGCGCCCGTCAGAAAAATACAAGACGTGCGTTTTAGAAGGCTGATGTGCATCCTTGATGATTGAAGAATAATTCCTGAAGCCTTATGACTGAAAACAACCCCTATGTTTTCAGGAAAATTTTGAAGACTGAATTTTCGTCAGTGAATGGAAGAAACGTACTCTGAAGACTTAGATACGTTTCGGATGTACTGACTATGCGGTTCCTGAAGCACTATCACTGAAAATAACTTCGACGTTTCGGCGATTTATTTGAGGATTGAATTTTCTTCAATCAAGCAAGATACGTGCTCTGAAGATTGATGCACGGCTCTGATGCTTTGGACAAGCAGTTCATGAAGCATCACCACCGAAAAGTAACCTTGACTTTTCGGTGATTTAGAATTTGATTGAATTATAGTCAATCAAATAGAACATACACGTTTATGGGAAAAATAAACTTGTATAGCAAATGCCTGAAGTTTCCTGAAGACTTATCACTGACCGTAAGTTTTTAGTGATTTTTTATTTGAAGATTGAATTATAGTCAATCGAAGTGGAGGTTAACTTCTGGAGATCGTCGGTTTGAACGCTGAAGCCCGGAACTGGGACTTATCTTTGAAAACTAACTTCGAGTTTTCAAAAGAAAATATTTCAACAACAATGCCGATAACCAGATCCAAAGGCAAGACGCCGGAGGCATGGACCGTGGAGTTGAATCAGCCAGTTGGCATCAGACATGAGCTGCCGCCGTGTTCACCTTCCACAACCGAAGGGACCGAGCCGTCGGACGAGCAGCGCCATCTAGCGCCTCAAACTGAAAGCACTCCGACGCATCAACCAATAGAAACTGATCAAGCGGTTTCTACCAGAGTAACCAGATTAGAAGGAGCTTCAGACACAACATTGAAACCTTCTCAGAAAGAGAAGATTTCCGAAGAAGACAGACGTACAGCGATGCCGATGACTACCCGGGGTGACGCCCGTATCGAACATAGCCGTCCGCCGTCAACTAGAGTGACTCGGTCACGAAAAAACATAGACAAAGCTCGCGAAGACTTACTCAAAATTAAGTTGGAGCTTGCACAACTGGCACTTCAGAGAGCGGAGGAAGAGGGTTCCGAAGCTGAATACTTGGATGACAGAAACTCGAATGACGAGTACGTGCGTTCATGGCTAGAAGAGGCACCAGAACCTCAGCCTGAGAAGGAGGATAACGTCGTTGAAGGGGGAACCAGAAATTCTATGCATAGACCCCTGACTGCGGCCGCCACCAAATCGCAAATAGAAGGTCAGCATCCTAAGGAGAGAGAAGTGCGAAAGCCTCCAGTTGCAGCGTCAGCTGAGTGTACAGGAGGTCAGAGGGATAGTCTCCGTCCATTCTTGACGGAGTTGACGTCCGCTATAGCGTCGCTAGCCGACAGGAAAATAGAACAGCGGGACCAACCGAACCCCTCTGCGTCGAAATTCGTCATGACATTGCCGAATTTCAATGGTTCTCATACTGAATGGCTATCATTTCGGGCCATATATGAGACAACTCGAGCGTACTTTACGGACATCGAGAATACAGCGAGGCTGAGGAGAAGCTTACATGGACGTGCAATGGAAACCGTCAGCTCAGAACTCATCGGACATGCCAGGCCCGATGACATCATGAAGGAACTCGAGCTGCAGTTCGGCCGTCCAGACTCCATAGCGCAAGCTGAAACAGATAGATTACGCGGACTGCCGCGCTGCAGTGAGTCACCAAGAGACATCTGCGCGTTTGCAAGTCGCGTAAGAGGTGCTGTAGTCACGCTCCGCGCGTTAAAAAAGGGTCATTACCTTATGAACGCGGAGCTTATGCGATTGTTAACAGAGAAGTTACCCAATTCGCTACGAGCACAATGGTACCGATCATATTCGGAGAAGTACCAATCGGTGCCAGATATTTCATTGTTCAGTAATTTTATATCTGAACAGGCACACTTCTGTAGTCCATTCGCCCCACCCGAAGGCATCGCTTCGGCCGAGGCGAACACCAACAGACGCGTCACACAAAGGACGCATATAGCTACGGACCAACCGGTAGGAAAATGCCGTGTTTGCGACGTGGGACATCACTACGCCACTGGATGTGCACAATTCAGGGGCGTAGCTGTCGAGAAAAGATGGGAGCTAGCGAAAAAACACAATCTATGTTATCGCTGCCTTCAACATCGACGAGGCAACCACACTTGTAAGAGAAAACAGTGTGGCCAAGACGGGTGCAGAGATACGCACCATCGGCTTCTTCATAGGAAGAAGCAACAGCAGAGGGAAGCCAACAAGAAGCCCGATGTTCCTGAATCCCGCAAGGATCCTCAGGAAACGGTGGCCAGTTTCGGGTCACCATCGAGCCAGGCGTACCTCAAGATAGTGCCGGTCCGGGTAATCGGACCGGCGGGAGAGGTAGCAACATACGCTCTCCTAGACGATGGGTCCACCGTTTCGCTGATGGATGAAGACATCGCGAGGCAAGTCGGGGCAGAGGGCCCTGTGGACCCGCTCAAGATCGGTGCGATAGGCAACACCATGCTCACCACCCCATGCTCAAGAAGAGTCAAGGTGACGCTGGTTAGCCCGCAAGAGAGAAGGGTACAATTTAAAGCACGTACTATACCTAAACTCAGCTTGGCAAAACAAACAGTGAGCGATAGGGTTGTCGCACGCTGCAAGCATTTAACCGACTTGAGAAAAGAGTTGATGTACAACAATGGCGTGCCAAAAATACTCGTCGGCCAAGACAACTGGCATTTGTTATTGGCCAGCGAGATTCGCAGAGGTCCAAGACACCAACCAATTGCGTCACTTACAGCAATGGGTTGGACACTACATGGCGCGCACAGTAGTTTACTACGACAACAAGTACATCATGTCAATAGAATAACAACTGATGACAATTTGGATCATCAGTTGCGCGAACATTTCGCCATAGAATCGTTGTGCGTAAACCCACAGCGACCTGCCTCTGACCCAGCAAGAAGGGCAGAGGACATTTTGAATCGATCAACTGTCCAATTAGAGAATGGACACATCGAAACCGCCATGCTTTGGCGTAATGAGCATGCTGAGATGCCAGATAGCTTTGAGACAGCTCTGAAGAGGCTCGTCTCAACAGAAAAGAAGCTGGACAAGAACCAGGAACTTCTAAGAAGATACTCAGACCAGATGGACTCGCTAATAGCGAAAGGGTACGCTGAAAGGGCACCCGCAATTAGCACGCCGGGCAAAACTTGGTACCTCCCACACTTCGATGTCTTCAACCCAATGAAGCCAGACAAACTTCGCATCGTACATGACGCTGCCGCCAAATCGAGAGGAATGTCACTGAATGACTTCCTGTTAACTGGGCCCGACCTATTACAGTCGCTGCCAGGCGTAATGATGCGGTTTCGCCGCCACTGCGTCGCAATAACCGGTGACATAGCGGAGATGTTCATGCAAGTGAAGGTGCGGAGCCAAGACCGAGACGCGCTTCGCTACCTGTGGAGGGGAAACCGCAGAGAAGGAGCGCCAGAAGAATATAGAATGACGTCCATCATTTTCGGCGCAGCCAGTTCGCCTTGCACAGCAATTTTTGCAAAGAACTGGAACGCAAACAAATATATAGAGAAGCACCCTGAAGCTGTGGATGCTATACTACGTAGTCATTATATGGATGACTACCTAGATAGTTATAGAACTATCGAGAAGGCGGCAGAAGTCGCTAGTATGGTGCGAAAAATACACCTACAGGCGAGGTTTGAACTCAAGAAATGGGTTTCAAATAGCTCGCAGCTCCTAGAAAAAATGGACCCATCGCACATACAAACTGAGATGGTATCCATTGGAGATATAGATACGTCGGAAAAGATACTCGGCCTCATATGGAGGCCAGGCGAAGACACGCTGGGTTTCAACCTCACACTCGCGCGTCTGCCTGAGGGTATCTTGGACCGAGAGGCGCCCACCAAGCGAGAGGCGCTCAGAATAGTAGCGTCGCTATACGACCCACTCGGACTCGCCTCGCCAGTAACCATCAAGGCGAAGCAAATATTGCAAGAAGCATGGAGGCGAGGTGTCGACTGGGATCAGAGGCTAGATGTTGACCTAGCATTACAATGGAAAATTTGGGTACAACATTTACGCCAACTAAAAAACGTTAGCGTACCAAGATGCTATCCTGGATATAGCGACGCTATAGAAATGCAGGTGCATGTGTTCACTGATGCAAGCGAGATGGCATATGCTACCGCTATATACTGGCGGGCCACGACCGTGGAAGGCAAGCACTTAATAAGCCTTGTTATGGCGAAAGCGCGGGTGGCCCCACTGAAACTGCTTTCGATACCGAGACTCGAACTTCAGGCCGCGGTATTGGGAACCCGCGTAGCCGCAGCAGTGATGAGTGAACACGACTGCAAGCCCACGTCAGTAACGTATTGGTCAGATAGCAAGACCGTACTGACCTGGATTAGAAGAGGAGCGAGAGTATACAAACCTTTCGTTGCTCACCGAATAGCTGCTATTGAAGACAATAGCAAAGTCGAAGATTGGCGATGGATACCCACCAAGATGAACATCGCTGATGCAGCAACCCGTGACGTGCCACTGCGGTTCAACTCGGACCACGAGTGGTACTGCGGGCCGAGTTTTTTGTCTCTTGGGCCCGAATTATGGCCCACAGAGAAACCTCCGACTACAAACGACACGGGAGAAGAAAAAACTTTCGTTGTCACAGAAGGGGACAAGAAGAGCTTCATAGAAGCCGTTCCAGAGCCAAGCAGATTCTCCAGATGGGAGCGACTGCTTCGTGCGACCGCCACAGTTCTGCGTTTTATATCTCTTTGCAAAAATAGAACAGAGATAACGTCCTATAAACGGACGAGAAAAAACGCTGAAAAGGACCCAGACTGGCGCAAGAAGCCCGCTGTACCTGCACAGAAGCAGAAGCAGGCATGCAGAGCACCAACCCAGGTCAACAGACAAATCATAGAAGCAGAATTTCTCCAAGAAGCTGAGAAAATACTTGTCCAGGTCGCACAACAACAATCGTTCGCTTCAGAGTTAGCGAATGTTGAAGAAATAAATAAAAATAGCTCGCTGCGACCTTTACAAATTCAGGTCGTCGACGGCGTGCTGCGACTAAGAAGTCGCATAGCAGCTACGCAAGAGGTAGCTGAAGAAGTGATGCGCCCGCCTATATTACATGGCGACCATCACATAACGCAGTTGTACATAGACTGGACACATCGCAGTCTACAACATAGTGGCACCGAACTCACAATTAATGAGGTACGGCAGCACTACTGGGTCGTGAAGATGCGACCAACAGCGAAGAAGGTGATAGCAAGATGCCTGCATTGCCGTATACGCAAGGCACAGCCACCAGTACCTGCGACCGGCGACCACCCGAAAACGCGCCTCGCTCACCATAAGAGGCCGTTTACATATACCGGGCTCGACTATTTCGGCCCGCTATCCGTCACCGTCGGTCGGCAGCAACAGAAGAGATACGTAGCACTATTTACGTGTCTCACATCAAGGGCGGTGCACCTTGAAATCGCCGCCAGCCTTAGCGCAGACTCCGCCATATTGGCGCTGCGCCGATTCGCCGCACGCAGAGGATGCCCAGCTGAGATACACTCAGACAATGGCACCAACATGCACGGCGCCGACAGAGAGCTGCGAGACGCCTTCAAAACAGAGGCAAGTCGTAGAGGCATCGTATGGCGCTTCATAACGCCATCAGCGCCATTCATGGGAGGCGCCTGGGAGCGCCTAGTTCGTTGTGTAAAAAACACACTATACAATGTACTTACAGAAAAACACCCCACCGAAGAGGTGTTGTCCACACTGATTTGTGAGGCAGAGTACATTGTAAATAGCCGACCATTGACACACGTGTCGGTAGATGGTGATGATGATGAATCCATCACACCGAATCACCTCTTACTCGGTGGGTCAGCCAGACTACCTACACCTGGCACGTTCACCGAGCAAGATATAGACAGCAGGAAAATATGGCGACGATCACAGATCCTCGCTGATATGTTCTGGAGTCGCTGGGTCAGAGAGTACCTGCCGGAGCTCCAAAACCGGCGGGAGCCACATAGTAGTGGGCCCAGATTTAAAGTGGGTGACCCTGTCCTGATAGCCGACGGCCAGCTGCCCCGCAATACGTGGCCGCGAGGCCGCATTGTGGCCGTGTATCCAGGAATCGACGGAGAAATCCGGACCGCTGAGGTACGCACGCTTGGCGGTACCTTGAAGCGTCCGGTGAAGAAACTCGTCCCACTGCCCCAGTAACCAGAGATGCCGGAGCGGCGACCGTCCTCTCGGTGGGCCTGGCCGGCAGCCGAGAAATGCCGTCCGTCGCTCACCGAAGGAATGCAGCGCCGCGCCGACAACACTTCGAGTCGACACAGCGAGTCGACACAGCACTGCACGGCGGGAGATATGTTCGCGACGAAGCGTCATCAACCATACTAAATGGTTCATAGAAATTGAAGTTTGTATGTGTAGACATGTCTGCTTACCACGGCGCGCCACCTGATACTAAAATGAATTTTAGAGGCACGTTTATATTTATACTAAAATTTTACCTACATTTTTTGAGATAGTAGTATAATGTTTTTAGTGTTTGTCAGTATGTTATAGGGTTCAATAGTTCACCCTTAACAGAGTAAAATCATTAGAAAGCATACTGATAAGAGTTATCATAGTAAAAAACATAAATTTCTGTCATACGATACGTCTGTGCTCGACGACGGATTAGTTCCGAATGAACCGTGAGAGGGAACCACACGATATATATAGTTTTGGTGGTTTTCGAAAATATTATAGTAATTAAAATCATGTTTTTAAGGGCTTATCCTATGTACTGGACATGAAATCAGTACATAATGATGAAACTATGTGAAGACCACATAGTTTCTGCTATGTAAATAGGAATATTGACTTGATATCTCAAACACCAAATATATGGTTTTAGGTCATTTTAGGGTATATGGGGGACCTAGACCGAGACAGGAAGCCTATATACACCTCATAGTTAGCGTAGTCTTTTATATAAAGCCCATTTACTTGAGATATCAAGTCAGTATATAATAGAAAAACTGCTGTTTATCTGGTTTTTGGCAATCGCTTACGGTTTTAGGTGCCCTAAGTACCTAGAAACATATAGGTGTACTGGTAAAAGTACTACCATTGGAAAGCTTGCTAAAAGGGCTTCCAGGCGGTTTCTAGATGGGAAGAATCGCTTGGATAGTCAACGAGATAAGCAGTCGTGAAAAATGTAAACAACGTAAAACGTTGAAATTTGTAGACCCTTCAGGTGGAATAACTCCATGAAGGGAATAGATGTACTCATGGTGTAAGTACTTTCGGATGGCTTGCTGGACTAGCTACCAAGCCATCACTTTGGAGCGAAAATCGCTCAAGTGGTTTAAGTACAATTCCAGAAAATAGGTTTCTGGAAATGTAATTTTTAGTCAGTTTTTGGCATTTCCCGGGACTATACACCCCTGGGAATTCCGAAAACAAGGAATTTTTGGGGACCTCCCGATGGCCCGTTAAACGCACCATCGTGTCGTCCCAATCTTATTAGTGTTTTTATATCTAATTTCTCTGATAGCTGGGCGCAAAGAAAGTGACCAGCTATCAAATTTGTACATATCAAGGCACCTTATGTGCATATGACCTAGATAGACTTACATAAACACTAGAAATGTAAAGTGTGGTCTATTGGCTACCAGAATCCCCATAATAGGCGGTGATTGTCTGGTTAGCCTAAGTAGGAAGTCCTAAAGTCGGTGAAATGACTTAGGAATTTATAGATTCATTACATAAGGGATGATATCCCATAGAAGATTCCCGAAAATAAGCTTTTTCTAGACGTCAACAGACAGCCTGCTACTGGCACCAGCAGGTCAACCCAACCTATAGATATCCTTAGGCTAGGTTGAAAGCTATTAAGGTTTTAACTGGGAAATAAAGGGAATTGTCCTTTTATTTCATGGAAATAGTCTAGGGAAGCTATCAATACCTGGAAATTAGGTATATTGATTAGATACATAGATAGGGGGCGTTACTGTGTTACAGTACGAAGGAATCCAGCTATTGATAGCACCATGGAAGGGGTGCGGTAACCCTATTTACCAAATATGTATAAGGGTTTTTTACATAAATAAAAATTATTTTCGGCGAGAATTTGCGGGGCTCTCAATAATGGCACGATGCGAGGGTATAAAGAACCCCCGGGCCCAAAATAGAATTTGTAGTCATCCAAAGCTAGTCGCTTGTACTTGTCTTAGTAAATAAGAAGTAATTCTTATATAGAATCAAGTCTCTGAAATTGTTGAGAGCCCTAGAATCGTGCCGTGTACTGAGTAACTTAGTGTTTCATTTAATTCATCGACTTCAACCCTTATGAAGACATCCCTTTTCGATCCTGTCGAGCTGAACCTCGGAACCTGGACACCAGGAGTGCTGATCCAGAAGTAGGCAACCCGGAATCTGGAAATAACTCGAGTACACCCAACACATCGTTGAATCGTTAGAGTCGATTTGCAACCCTACGTCACTGCTGCAGCTAGGCATCCAAGAACCTTTGTTTTCGTTGATGTGGATGGGGCGTTCAGCGGCAATGGCCAGAAGGTTTACGCCCTTCTTTTCTCGGGGCCAATGAACACGCTACGTCCTGCACAAATTCGGTTACGAACTTCATGTGGAAAAACGAAGCTCTTATCAGATATGTCTGTCTGTTGCAAACTATTTAAATTGCTAAACATAGAAACTTGATATTGGAAATTGGGATAAACATTATTGACCCACATATTTTCAGCATTTTCTGGTTGAAAAAGAGTTTTTTTAATTATCATTTGCTTCGTATACTGAGTGGTATATCAAATAAAAGAGCGTAGGTTGGGAATTTTGAAACCGTTTATTTTGAATTTATAGTCGTTATACTTTTATAAATATGCAAAAAAAAATGTGCAAAAAATTAAACGGTCATTACTTCGTAAGAAAATGAAAAAGTCTTTGTTAAAAGTGAATTCTTTCCTTTTTTTTTTTTTTTTTTTTTTTATTATTGATAGGCTCGCGCTTGACCACTATCTCACCTGATGGTAAGTGATGATGTGGTCGACGATGTAGCGCGCTTACCTAGAAGAAACCTATTCACTCTTGACTTAAAGACTCCCAGGTTGTAGCTCTCAGGAAATACAGACTCCGGCAGGGAATTCCACTCCTTAGCTGTACGCATAATGAAAGTATTCCCAAAACGTTTGGTGCGTATGGGTGGGATGTCCACCATGTACCGATGACACATCGCCGTACGTCTTGTAGTCCGATGATGGAAAGGGCTAGGAGGAATTAGTTCATGCAGCAATTCCAACGCACACTCCCCGAAATGTAACCGATAAAAAACCGACAGACTGGCAACTTGGCGCCGATGTTCAAGGCTCTGGAGCCTAGACTCCACCAATATCTCATTGCCGATGAGCCTCTTGGCCCGCTTTTCGATCGACTCTAGTGCATCCAGCTGGTACTTGGCAGATCCGTCCCAGAGGTGAGAGCAGTACTCCATGCATGACCGAACTTGCGCTTGATACAAGTTGAGCAGCTGTTCTGGCGTGAAGTACCGTCTCACCTTTGCAAGGATCCCCAACTTTTTGGCAGCCAGTTGAGCTTTTGCCTCAATGAATGGACCAAAATTGAGGGTCGATGTCAACGTAACGCCAAGAAGCTCGAGATGGTCCGTTATCGGCACGGTCACACCGCGGAAAGTCCTTAAGTTTACAGTATGACATTACTCCAAAATATGATCTTTATTAGCTATCAAATGGATTAATAATACAGGATGAGTTTTTGCTTTCCAAATTCAGTGGGTTCGATTCCTGGCTAGGAATATTGACATTTCAAAAATTCTATAATGCAGTTTTAGTTCTCATCAAAAATGGACCGAGACTCCTTTTATCGTTTTGCCGCTATACCTCTAGTTTTCCATTTGGCCATCCAAACCCACTTGAAAAAGCAAGGTTCAAATACAAATATGATCTGTGGAAAATTCTAACAGTTAGATGTACAACGCGAAGAAAACAGACGGAAAAAAACGTTTACTAGTGTAGCTTCTCGCAGAGGACACTCGACGCGGGGGCAGTAGGGCGCTGCCTTTTCTGCCGTACCATTATCATTTTATTTGCCATGACAAACATCGAACCATGCGCCGTGTATTCCATGAATTTTAAATGAACTGGTAATGCAGCTACTTTAAAATTACTTCTCGTACTTATCTTTTACGGACTGAAATAAAGCTTATACTTCGAGTGCTCTTAAACTCGTAAGCCCCACAAACTTTGGTCTTGTTAAGGAGTTTAAAGAAAACAATTATAGCATGATATATTCTAAAGCCTCGGCAAAACGGAGTAAAATTATAACTCACTAACTAGCAAAATCTAGACATGGCACAGCCTGTTTTTTCCGATGACAGCACTGCTCGGAGCAGGCGATCCTAAAAGTAGGCTGTAAATATTTAGTTGAGACATTTATTGCGATTCTTGGGATACAGTGAGTTTTTTTAAACGATCTGAAAGCCAAAAGGAATTTACTTTATACTTATCGAAGTATGTACATTGGCGGTGTCAAGTTGCGAACGGCAATGATTGGCCCGGTTTCTTGCCACCGCCTTATTTCCATCTTATTACCGGCAGCGCGGCGATATTAAAGCGGGCGCTACGCCGCCACCCGCGTCTCCGCCCTGTCTTTGCGTCCGTGAATTAGGTTAATGGCCTGCCAGGTGATTTCCTTCTAAGCCGTATTTCGAGTAAAGCGCCACCACCTTAACACGCCAATGTCGCTGGCACAACTCTAAATGTTTAACTTTTTCCTAAACCCACAATCGTTTTATACATACTCATATTTACGTTAAGTTTAGCAATAACCAAAGTAAACGTGTAGTTATTTCCGTCAATCTACTACTAAATTATATCAAAGACCGAGCTCCGACTTCGAAAATTAGAGGGAGGTATAACTTGTCAAACATTTTTAACCTGACACTTTGATTGTATACACGAGCAGGTTTATGCCATTCTATAGGTAAAGGTTTATCTTCCTATTTGCCAAGATTTAAGCAAACAAAATTAATTTTGATGTACATTAACCCGGCTACTTAAAATGGCTTTGTATTATCATCAGTGATAGAGTGTTTTATGCGTACTTACGTTATAGGACGGGAGGGTTCCCGCGGGTGCTTTTGATTTATGGCACAAAGTCGCACCGCAGAGCGTCGCCCGCCGCCGCCGGCGCGGCGCTCGGCGCGGCTGCATCCACTGCCTCCGGGTTTTTGCGACCCCACCACCCTCTCTCAGTCACACTTTCCTGCCCAACAAAAACTAATCATGTAGAGCAGCCAGGAATGTTATTGAAATTTCAAGAAGCGTAGCTTCGTTTTTTTTTTAAACGTTTTATTTTTAACGCTTAAATTTAAACAAATTGCTATCTTGAGCACATTCGTGATGTATCATAAATAAAATGTACTAATGTGTAAAAGGTTGCAATTAGTAATATATGGACAACAACGGAATGCACAGCGGAAGATATGATTTAAATAAAAATACACTTACGGCTTTTTTCATGACTATCCCGTCGTAATATCCAGTTTTGTTCAATAATAATAGGTAGCAGAAACATTTGTGGTGTAGTAGTTAAATTGTTTCATGCTAATAAAGCACATACATGCAATTTTTAAACCTGCAACAGTTTTACATTTTAAACAACAAAGGTGAAACGACTGAGACCGCTTTATCTCAGTACTAGCGATTTATACAATGAATAATAATCGTCTTTTTTATTAATAATCTACATGAAGATAAGTAGACTAGGTATCAAAAGAACCTGTTATCGTAGAATTCAAACCCTTTAAATTCGCGGACTTTCAATTTAAAAAACAAAAGAAACACTTTTCAGTACCTAATTAACTAAATAAAATCACATAATTTTTTTGTTACATAAATTAATTCAAGCTTCAACCATGAAATTTTAATTATAACCATGCAATTCTGTATTTATTTAAGAAACTGTAGCCATCTGAAAAATTTTGCTGACTGATTAAAATTTTCACGTCGACTCACGGGTTCGTAATCACACAAATTTAATTAACTCACGCTGCAAAATAAATTCAATCAGTGTGTAAACTGTAAGTAACGTAATTTAAGCATGAATGTTGGATCAAAAAATTGCCAGTACGATACAAAGAGTCGGACTAAAAACATTGTCGATTTCAATTACGTATTTAAAATTCAAGTATCAATACAATTTATTTTACATCTAATACTATTTATCATCGAATACTAGGTATTTAGATGTTCGTTACATTATAAAGTAAGTCATTATTAACACTTATTTCTTATTCTAAATTATAAAACTTCACTGTAAAACTAAACGACACAACTATCTTGACGGTTGTACTTTCGAAATGAATGTGTAAATACATGTTATTTATGCGGTATGATGTGTTCAAAGTGGCAACCCGCAGGCTTATTACGTATCTTTTGCAAGAGCAAAACGATAGCGATTTTTGCGCAATAATTGCTCTTCAATACAAAAGTTTTAGAGTTGTTGGCGGTTTTTTTTTAAATAACTGAATTTAAAAAACAGCGAGCGATTAGCAAACGATTGTGTAGGACCTACCAAATCTACACTGCAGGTAATTCCGACTTTTATGACATAATGCATTTGATCGCTATCGTTTTGCTCTTGCAAAAGATACGTAATAAGCCTACCGTTAGCGGTTCCTCAAATAATCTAGTTATAATATCAAAGCGCGTTGTGCGTTATGAGTCTCCCTCGCGTGCGAACTCCGAAAACCTTACTGCCTTCAATCAATATCATGACCGCAGACACAAACGACTTTATCCACTACCTTCTGAAAGCCTGTTTTCCCAACGGTACCCCTTGATAAAAAAATCTGTAAAGCCATCAAACCGTCCGCACTAAATTCAGGTACGGCTCACGACTCGCGAGACGCATAGTTACATTACCTTTTAAAAGCCATATTTTTGTTATTTTTCCCTACTCGGATATTATATTTGGATTCCTTGCCTTTTATGTAAGATTATTTTTATTATTCTATTGTTTTGCAATACTTTTACGTGTAAAAGTATAAAATAAGGGTAAGATAAAAGCCGCATGTTACAGCTTTATAGCAAAAAGGGATGATGGTTAATGGGGGATGGTTTTAGGGTCAATGATGGAAAATGGTTTTGAAGATGTTCTTTCTGGTTCTTAAACGGCGATTTTCTAAAAGTGGCTAGTTGGCACTTTTTCTTTTGTTAAATCATAAAAATTATGGCGAGCATAAAAAAAACTTGGATTTTAATTAATGCCACATTTCGGTACCAAAATGTTTGTGTCTTGGTAAAATCTGAGATTTTAATTACCACTTAAATCTTCATTTTTATGTTACATTTGATAGCAAGAATAGTGGGTTAAAAAATTAATTATAGGGATCACGGACCGACAATATAGATTTTGGGGCTTCATGATACTATCTGATATCACGGCCGAGTTGAACCCTATCCCCGTGAATACTGGGCTACTAAGTTTATTAGGTTCACGATAATTCTTTTTTTTTTCTTCAAGAAATAAGAAAGCTATCCTAGTATAAAATAATATTGATAAGAATAAGTAGTTATTACCAATTCTTGAATAATAAAAATTCATTCATTCACTTACATATAACGCAAAGCCTACCTACAATAGAAGCATGTTATGTTAGATCAAGGGACACCTTATAGATATTCTTAATTTTTATTGTAATTGTAACATTGTACCTAATTTTATAGATTTTAAATCCGATTTTTTTTGCTGATAAGATTGAGCAGTATGGATTTTAAAAAATTCCTACCCTAAAACAGGTTAAATAAGGGATGAAAGTTGATACTTAGTTTTTTGCTTCAATTTGAAGTTAAATGTATCATCGTTTTTTTGGCTGCTCTTCGCCTAATGGGGTGAAATTGGACAATCAAGTTTTTATGAATGATCGGTTTTTTTTTAATTGGGTCTTAGATTTCTGTGTCTTAGTAAAAAAGATTTGTATCACCTTATTTTGGAAACTTATCCCCCGTAATGCTACCATGTGTGGTACAATGTATAAAACTTGCCGATGTAAAAACTCATAGGGCACACGGCTTGAAAAAGATAATGTCAGAGTTTCCCGTTGGGACATATTCGCGTAGGTTGCTACATGACAGCGCGTATGTGCGACCATTCCACAACAATAACACATCTCATTAGCCGTTGTTTTCCTCTAAGTAATGCATGTTTCCGCGCGTCGCACCGGCGCGGGCGGGTGTCACTAAATGTAATTAATTCATTACGCTTACGGGACCACTGTTTGCACAACTTATATTCATATTTATTTTGACTATGTGCTGGTCCAAAAGATGTATGTATATTACTTAAATTGTAGTTTACAATAAACTTGTGATACCTATAACTAAATGTACCGAATTTGAAAAGGAAAAATGTTGCATTTAACATACATCTAAATTATTACATTTTTTATCTTAAACCTTCTACAGTTCATTCAATGAAATGGTTTGACATATTTAAAATGATAGAGTATCTACAAAAGAGAACAGATGAGACAGTTATAATAAAGATTTCTTTTTGCCATGCTTGTAACTATTGCAGCACATCTTCTAGTAGTGTAGTTTGGCCAGAAAGTGAGACAGATGTCAACTACAGCTGGTTGAAGGGGACCAAATGATATCCAAATTACAATTTGACCCGAAGTCAACCAGCTAAAGCGAACAACGCTTACACTTTCACGCTCGACGCGACGCCGCGGCCTCTTCAACAATCTTCACACGTTTCACGTCTCTCAAATTCTTCGCTTGTTATTAAAGTATATTCATCGACGTACATCTTCATCTTGGTTCTTGAAATATAATATGAAGCGAATAATAAACGTAACATGTGTGGGTTACAGAGAATACTAATTTCGGTTTCATAAAGTTTTCTATCATCAGTGTGCTTAGTTATGTATATTTAGAAAGGTGTAAAATTTAGCGTATACAGTGGAACAGATGACTCCAGGAATAGCTAGTAGTGGTCGGGTGGTCGGGCGTGCGCGGCGCGGAGAGCGGCGGCGGTGGCGGCGGCGGCGACCCAGCGCTCCTCCACATATAGGGCTGGCCTCAGCTCGCTCTGCAATCAGACGCAGTGTAAGCTTACCCGCCGAGAGCCGGAGCACGCGGAGCGCGCCGACATTGACGCGCCGCATGTAACCGTACACGCCGCCTCGCTATTTTAGTCTCGTCCGGTGCACTAATTCGGGCAGGGTTAACGCGGTGGCCTCCCCGATCGCCGCCAGTCGTAACACACTTCCGTCTTCATTCTTTACGTCGACACTCAGTTTTTTTTCTTCCGGTTCGATACTTTATCTTACGAGAGCACAACACAGTAAAGTTTCTGATCAGAGACCGGTTAAAATAGTAGTCGGTGCTACGATAAAGTTAAAAGTTTTGGACTGTCAACCTAACGTCATCGAACTGACGTAGGCACCGGACGAGGGGTTCGTTGACACCTAGCAGGCTTGACCTTGCATCTCGTCATGTTTGACCCAAAAATAATTCTATGCTCGAAGGTTGCAGCCGAGAAAAAATATCCGAAATGGAGCGAAATGTCTGAGTAAAGTTTCATTAATAAAAGAGGTGACCGACCCCGAGTGGCCAGGTGAGAATCGCGGCGGTACCTCAGGTCGCCGCTCTACGTTCGCGAATGCATTCCGACCGACGACGACGCGACATCGCGAACCTACTAACCCCGCGTCGCGAGGGGCCCTGCGCCCCGCGACCCTCCGAATTCGTCGACCCTCCCGCCCCCCTTCCGGTCCATCCAAAAGCTTTGAAAATACTCGACAACTATACGCGCGTGTAAGCCCAAATGATGAGGAGATAATTCTTAAAATTTTGGCGAATGTGATAATTCATTAGGTACACATGCGAATCCGGCATAGGGATGTAATTAACGATCGTAGGTAGAGCGAATCGTGGAGAGCGACGCGTGACGAGCGCGCGGGGCGGGCGGGCGGCAGCACGGGCGGCTAGGGCGGGCGGGCCTCGCGTCTCGACTGAGAGGCGCGCAGCATCGCGCCGTCGCGCCGCCGCCCCCGCCCCCCGGGCCGCGTGCCGCACTGTCTGCCGCGTCTGCACCGCGCCGGCCGGGCCCCGCTCGCGCATGCTAGCCCTCAGCCACGGGCCCGCGACCTGCACGCACATCTCTATACTACCTGCCTCGTCTAAAACTTTACTCCACATCGCACCAACGACAGACAATTTCATCTGTTTACGTCTATGCCTTTTTTAATATTTCAGATTCGCCTGAGTCTTCTACACTTTTTTATTTAAAAAATACCCATTAGGATCCACTTATGTTTTCAACACTTTAAATAATTTAATAATCTTAAAGAGACTGAACGATGCACAATCACCAGATACATTAATTTTAAAAGCTTTTGTAAGTTTGAAAAGGTTCGGTATTACTGTTTTGGTCTTATTCAGACCAAAAATCAAATAAAGGTGATGTAAATTCACAGTGAATAGGCACAAGCATTAATATAGTAATGTACAGGGATGTATTAATTAGCGAATGTAGGCAATCCATTACCTAATTGGCCAAATATGTTATATTTGTAGATCCCACACATCCATAATGTTTTACTTAACTGGGACAATAAAAGAAAAAATAAAACTAACTTAGGCGCTACTGGATAACTTTCACAATTTAAGTTTTATGTCATCCGACCATTACACTCATATTGATGTATTCTTTCATCTGCTATCTTAATTAAAAGTTGTCATTTAGTCAAGCTTTTCTGCCTTCCAAATCGAACAAGTACAAGCCGTTTTTATGAACATAACTTTGATAAGGAAAACCGGGGATCTGATGGTCATACCGAGTACAAACTGTGTGGAATTTACTATTAATTTCTAATCGACGGGCAAAAAAAATACGTATACGCACTGCTCCTGGAAAACTTATCTGTTTTCTGAAGCAAAGCAACGTATAGTTAGATAATGCCAAACCTAAGCAGTTTCCTGTCTTTTGTGATATGTTTGTTAATCAGTTGTCATGGCATGAGTATATATTTGATGCGGAGGAATGACACAACTGTGCTGAAAAGAGTTTTGTCTATTAAAGTGGATGGCCATCAAAGAAACGATGGATGGACTATGTAGAAGATGTTCTGGGTGAAAGGAAGTTTAAGCTTACGACTAATAGAGAGGTATACAAAAAGCCATGTTAGGCCAAGCCCAAATAAATTGGTGATAATTCTGCTTCATTTTCGTGCTTCTTCTTGCTTCATTAAGTACGCATTACGTTAAGGTGTGGCGGAGTATTAGCGAAAACGGACTATTTTGTTATAATTCTGTACACTGAAATATATTTTAGTTAACAGTTACCAAAGGTTTCGTTGCTGGTTCAAAATTATTGGTACATGTAAAGTTTGCCTTACTAGAAAAACCTAATTAGTTTTGTATTATTTTATTCAAGATTATTTTTAATAACTAACGTTTGCTTTAATTTAAAGTTACAAACCTTGGCCCGTTATTTCCTTTTTCAGTGTATTTAGGCAACAGGTTATCTTTAAATAACATATAGCAATAGGTACGCGAAATTATAAGTAAAACTAAATACCTATTGAAACTAATGTTGGTATATAGATTCATACAAACTGTCATCCTACAATTAAACCACTTCAGAGGAGAGGCTTTTTTTTTCGAAATCCTTCCTAAGGGATCACCATCGTTGTATAAGTCACTCTTATGCAAAGGAGGATGACAGCCAAAATATGAAACTAAGGGCCTGTTCGCCCGCTATTCAGGTATTCATGATATCTGGTGATTCTTTTTTAGCCTATGCTGTGCAGTTTTAGAGATAACTTTTTTTTCTGAAATCCGTACCAAAGCTCATCAAAATAAATATTTACAATGAAAGACTAACCTTACACTGTCATAGTCATTCCCACTGGGACTGACGGAGCAGGACATGTGGAGTAAGGGTTATGTATGAATGGAATAAAAATAACAAATTTGAAACATCATTTTAATAAAATTTATCAATATATCCTATCTCAAAATGGGAGTTTTCAATGTTGATGCTAACATGCTGTGGTATCATTTTATCCAAAGGTTTTGCAATGCTGTGCCTAGTAAAAAGCTCGGAATCATTAATATAAGAACAAAGTCAGGCATAATAGCTATCACAACAGTGCGTTGGAAATGAGTTGCCCAATTCTAAAATCAGATGAACACCACGGGTCAACTCAATAATACAACTTTCAATAATTATAAACTCAAAAAATTTAAGTTTATTGTGACAAAAATGTTTGTTCTTCTAATGATAAAGAGCTTGTATCAACAAGATTAAAATAATTAGGTAGATACTATTAAAAATATAGAAATTGTAATTCTTTTGCCTAGTAAACATTATCAAATTTAAACCAAACAGGAATAAATTGTAGTTCTAAAAACTAAAAAACACGCTTTAATGGTAAATTGAACTAAAAAATCGCTAATCCTGAAGATCCTGGAAAGGATCATGGGACAAACTATTTAAATTATTGCATTGTCATCGGTCCTTGATAAGTGCGCATAGTTCCAAATCAATCCGACGTTTTGAAGGGGGTGAAAATCATGTCAAAGATTCCGTTACATTGATACATAAATACATAGATAGATACATACCAAGCTAATAAAAGCGTGTTAGTAAAAGGGCCTTAATTTTTGGCAAGCTCCTTTCGTGCTACCAGGTCCGGCTGGGTAGGCTAGGCGTTGTCCGTCAGTGAATGAATGAATATAATATTTGTATTAAATATAACAATGTTTCCTAGAACGGTCCCCGCTTTTATTTGTAGGCATCGCGAGTCACCAAGTGCCAAGACCGTTCACTCAACATTAATCATTATGTTATTTTATTAGAGATAGTAAACACAACCAACTAAAATTAAATGTGTTTAAAAGTCATGTCCCATGTTCTCGACTAAAAACTTTTTAATAAACATAGGTACTCAGACGAAAAAAACAATAATGTTCGGTACGTTATTCGTCTGATTAAATTGGAACTTTCATACAATTCCAACAAAAAACACCACACTATTCAAATATCAGAAAAAGCGATGTCCGCATAGAATGTCTATCGACTAACAATAAAGTGGGCGCTTTGAGCTTTAAGGCTGATGTCACAGATATCCATTCGCTGAGTCGACTCTTTTGTTCATCTACTTTATCGGAAGATTAATGAACGTAATTGTGTTTCGGCTGTATAATATTATAGCTTTCATATAGTTTTGTATCAGCATAAAATATATTTTTACCCGACTGCCGAAGGAGGGTAATATGTTTATCAGTCTATGTATGTATATATGTTTGTTCCTATGTGGCGTTCTAGAGAGCAAACGAGTTGGCCGATTTTAATGGTTCTTACGTCAGTCGATTTGTCATAACCCTGCGAGTGTCACTGGCTACGTTGGAAAATAGAAAAATGGCAGATTTTGGGCGCCATATTGTGGAGACCCAATTTTTTTTCTTCCGCTCCCATCGTTTGGGATATCAAAATAAAGGGATTTAAGAGGTGACACTTATTTGTTTATATGTACCTAACACGAAAAAAAGAAACTAAAAAGATATAAATAAAAAAACTCGCCTGCTTGAAAAGCGAACTAAAGAGACGTAAACAGGGAGAACGATGTGATAATCTTATAATTTTCTCGGTATACCTTAAATACCTAGTGGCTCTTATTTTATTAACAACGGGTTTAGTAACTATAGTCATATACAAACAGAACAAAAAAAAACAAAAAACCCTATTTGAACTAAAAAGACGTAAATAAGGAGAAAATCATGCTGTGCAGTCGGAGGATACATATTCGCGAGCTGACTAACCAAAACCAGATGTATCCAGTATTCAGTTTGAATATGACTATAGTTACTAAACAAATATAATAATACCGAGAAAATTATAAGATTATAACATTGTTTAATTTACGTAAACATAAAACAATGTTATTGTTTACTGTGTAGGCTAGTAACTATTAAAATTAAATAATTAATGAACATGTTTATTTAAATTTCGGTTAAATTTACAATTTAGGATAAAAACACAAATAACAAAAAGTCAGTCAGTAAAAAAAAACACTTTTTATTTCTTTTATTATTATTTAATAACGGGTATGCCCTCCTCTTTTGGTTATGCACTCCAGTAGCCTGGAATGCATGCTCTCGATCAAATGCCTCACGTTTTCAGCTGGGATCTCTTCCCAGGCATTTTTCAAAACGTCAATCAGTTGCTGCTGGTTGTAGATCTCTTGCGCACTCTTTCTAACCCTTCGTTTTAATTGATCCCACATGTGCTCGATGGAATTTAAGTCCGGACTGTTTGCTAGCCACGGCAACAATTGAATGTGAGAGCCTTACAGTACAGACTGGGTCGCTTGGGCTGTCTGTGCACGGGCATTGTCTTGCATCAGGATGAATCCAGGACCCATTCGCTGTGCAAATGGGATCACATGATGCCTGATGACTTCCTCAATGTAACGCTGAACAGTTACGGAACCCTCATTTAAAATAGCGAGTTCGATTTAAACTTATTCCATTGCCAGGTAAACTTATTCCACCCCGAACCATTACATTGGGTCCACCGAAACGGTCAACTTCGTGAATGCAGGCTTCCGAAAATCGCTCGCCACGTCGCCTCCATACCCTAATGCGCCGATCGTCATTAGCACTCGTCGGTGAAAAGCACCATGCCCCACTGGTTTATGCTCCAGTCCAAATATTGACGGGAGAACCTTAAACGATTTGCACGTTGAGCCCTGGACAAAGGAATTCGAAAAACTCGTCGCTTTGATGTTTGCTGGTCTTCGTGCAATCGGTTACGGATCGTTTGGTCATTGACACGAGTACCCATTGTCTACCGTAGGCGATTTTGTAACTTACGAGCCGTCACTGTGCGTTCTCGGCGGGTTTAACCGGATGTACCGATCCTCATGAACAGTTGTAATGCGAGCCCTACCCGAACCAGGTCTTCTTGCAACACTGCCAGTCTCTTGGAAGCGATTCCAAGCATTTTGTATAGCTTTTTGAGAAAAACCAAACAGGTTTTTTGCATCATTGTAACTGCTCTGGTTGCAGTAATTGCGTCCATATGTCTTCGTACTTGTGCCATATTAACATAAGATATTATTTAAACATATAAACAAAGCAAAATAACGATTCTTTCAGATTACCATGAAGATAATCGAAACGAAACATAAAGAAAAATCAAAACAAAATAACAACACAAATCAAAAGAAAATTTCAATTTCAATTTTTTTGTTAAATTGTGTAGTGTATTTTGGTTTTAAGAACAAAATCAAAGAGGTTAAATATCGAAGAGTTTTTAACTTCCACATTTTGCTACATAATAATTAGAGTTAATCTTCATTAAATTACATTGAATTGTGAAAATAACGAGCGGCTCTTATTTTGTTTTGAGGCTCAAATTTCCACTTCCCTCCATATCAAGCAGGAGATAGAACAAACAAAGCCAATAGGCACAAAGGGTCGTTTACAACTGGCATAAGCCCAGCTGCCTAGCACCACGGCAAAAAATTAGCTTTAATATTGCCAATAATATGCCAATAATAGGTATGGTAAAAAACGCCATTCACATTTATATTCATCACTCTTTTGTCACATGCGTTTCATCCCTCCTTATCGCATGCCAGGAAGACAAGCAATTCCCTTCCAACTTTTCAATCCCTGGCGCCACTTTCAAACTTCTTCTAATATACTTGCTTCTTACTTTATTCTTGTCGTTCCACACATTTATCTCAAAATTTTTGCAAGCTTTTTTTACTACCGACGGAAAAACATTACCCTCCCGCAGTCGGGTAAAATGAGGGGGTTAAAAGTCTGACGTGTGTACCTGTGTGTTTGTGTTTATGTGTATTTGTATATCTGTCTGTGGCATCATAGCTCCTAAACGGATAAACCGACTTTGATTTAGTTTTTTTAGGGTTCCGTAGCCAAAAGGCAAAAACGGGACCCTATTACTAATCCGTCTGTCTATCTGTCCAGATAGACAGACGGATTAGTAATAGGGTCCCGTTTTTGCCTTTTGGCACAGCCTGATGACAGACGGACGTCTGTCATCAGGCTGTATCTCATGAACCGTGATATCTAGACAGTTGAAATTTTCACAGATGATGTATTTCTGTTCTATAACAACAAATGCTAAAATAAAATAAATATTTAAGTTCAACAAACCTGATATACTTGGCGTTTCTTGTGATAATGGACTGGTTTTTTTTTTTGTTTGAAAGGTGATTTTATCGAGAGCGTTCTTAGCTATGAAAATTTGATCAGCCGTTTTAAAGTTATGGGCGTTTTACTGTTTGATTGGGGCGTTTTCGCAAGATATTGTGTCATAATCACGTGTTCATTAGATTGTCGACCGAAGCGTGTCTACTACTAGATAAATTATGCAGCATGAAATAAACATGTGTCAAGATTTTTTTAAATTTTACTTTTTCATCCGTCTTCTTTCCACGGTCTTACCAAGGACTTGTATTTTTTTTTCCTTTAACTCATCTGTGAGTCGCAGGTTGTTAGACTAAAATGTGATTTTAAATTATTACGGCAACCTTTAGCCTTATACAGCGCTAACACTACAATGTCACCTCTAACACCAGTTTTGTATAACTTTTGAATAAAAAGTTTTATTTTTTTAAACGTTTCCCCCGCGTCAGATTTGTTCGTGTTTGCAGGCGTGTTAACAAAGTAAACTCATCCGCGTGCGGATTTTCGACCGAGCGCAAGACTTAGTCATGCAGTCAAAAGTTCACTACACCATTCAAGAAATAATTTTCTGGAAACGTATTACAGTATTATCGAGATTTGTAGACGAGGCAATTAGATAGAAATGTATCACACTAATATTATAAACGCGACAGTTTGTGAGTGTGTGTGTGTTTGTATGTTTGTTACTTCTTCACGCTCAAACGGCTGGATACTTTTTAACCGACTTCAAAAAAAGGAGATAGATATCTCGTATAGTTAACCGACTATGATAATGCAAATACTTATAAATAAATGGTACTGATGAAAATGGCACCATCGAACTGATCTGATGATGAAGCCGGAAGGTAGGCACTGGAACTCTGATATAAAACAATGTATCCCAGTCGTGTTTGAGCTTATTGGAATCGTCATGATATGTACTTTGGCTATAAATAATTATAATGTTATTAATTGGAGATACTTACCAAAACTAAAAAGAGAAAAATAAAAACACTTTTTACCAAAAAATCAAACCGACTTCCAAAACAAAAAACAACCAAAGCAAAAAATAACTTTCTTTCCGAAGTCGGTGTCGAAAAACGGAAAACAATGGGTACAAAAGACACCGACTTCGGAAAAGTTATTTTTTGCTTTTTAGTTTTTTGTTTTGGAAGTCGGTTTGATTTTTTGTTAAAAAGTTTTTTTATCCCGGGAATTTTCACGCGAGCGAAGTCGCAGGCAGAAGCTAGTTAGATATATTCTAGATACCTATATATTTTTACGGCATGAGCTTTCATTATGTCAATACTTGTCGTCTCATGCGATACTTCCATTTCATTTCATGTTTGCGTAATCAGCCTGAGGTATTCTATCTTCCCTTTAATAAGATTAATCCCCAGAGCAATAGCTCAATGTTAAAAAAATGCGCTATTATACCTAACTGCTCTATTTCTGCGCTCAATTTAAATGTTTTGGTGAAAATCGAAACCGATTTTTTCTGAAAGTACAAAGGCTAGGTTTATTTTCTTTTCT
Source organism: Orthosia incerta (assembly GCA_948252205.1). NCBI lineage: Eukaryota > Metazoa > Arthropoda > Insecta > Lepidoptera > Noctuidae > Orthosia > Orthosia incerta. Next base: position 21,709,560 of record OX411754.1, read on the forward strand.
TCACGAAATAAAACGAAAATCATCATCATTCTGATTCAACTGCGTACTACAGTCGGCCGCACGTCCTCGGTGGGTAATGCTTTAACTTAAGGCGCAAATATCCCTCAGTTGCTGATTTCAAAATGAGAATCACGTCTAAACGGCCAGTCGTAATTTATTGAAAAAATATGTGTTACATTAGACCACTTTCTTAAAAATTTGATCTACGAAAGTTTAGACTTTTAGTCGTATAACATAGTGTAATTAATTTGTAAAGCTATGTCTATATATACGGACAAAAAACGACAATCGCACCAAAACGCCGGTCGTATTTTAATGAAATTTTCACCATCGGAAAGACAATTGAATTATCAACGTTTTGATCTGAGGCTCTTTTTTTTTAAGTCATTGAATAATAAGAAAAGTACAAAAAAATTCCGAATTTTGGGTCGTGCGGGTGTGCAACGAGGGCGTGTTTTGTTCCTTCAAGGTCGTTGGCGACTGTCGTCGTCTTAAGGTTGCCTAGTACAGAGTTTCAAAGGAATACAAGGCGCTGCTTACGGTTCAACATGGGAATATGATAGATGGGTACAGGTTTCGTATAACTCGTAAAAGTCTAGTTTTACAATTACCTATTCTTCCGCATCCCTGCGTCATGGACTCTCAGCAGCAAGCAGCAACATACCCTCCGCGACAAAAAAACTTCGATGTTATCAAACCGGTCATCCACCCAGAACCTTAACCTCTACAATGGTTGCTTACCTTGGTCGATATCGTAAGCAATTTAGCTCTGATTCTCTTGTGGCCCAATTCAATATACATTTAAAATATGTTATTCGAATAGGTATATCTTCATTCTCTCTTTCTTTTATTTTCGTAATACCTACTATTGAGTGGAGTTAGAAGCCGCTACGGTTCCCGTTTTCTAGCCAAAGCAATTACATTTTATATCTTCAGATCTTTTAAAGCTTTTCTTATTATTTCCGTTGAGTCTTAAATGAACCGCAGAGGTAAACTTAAACTAACGTTTGTGTGGTTTCTTTAAGTTTTCTTTATTTACGTCTCTTTCTCTACTATTTCTGAAGCTCAGAACTGTGATTAATATGCTGTATGCTTGTTTATTATGTTTACACTCATTTCGAATTCTATCCGATAATGAATTCCGCGTCTGTGCTTCAGTGTGTCATCTGCGTAATCAGTAAGCACCGATACACGTAGTAGGTACAGCCTGTCACAGTTTCCGTGATTATTTCAACACGAACGCAATTAGAGAGGAGTGGCGAGCCTCCTCCTGTTTGTTTTAATTACGTCGAAATATCTGCCGATGTGTCCACGCCACGCCGCCCGCCCGCACCGCATCGCATCGCACGGTCGCACCACGCCACGCAGTGCCGAGCCTCGATCACGGTAAAGATATCTAAAAATATTCTATCTTCATACAAATGGTCGGAACGCGAGTCATACCTACGCGTCTCGAGTTCAGCCAACACTCGACACACTACAGTCGCAACAGTCACGGTCGGTGTGATGGTTTTGTAAGCAGTAAGCGTGCGATTTGTGAATATTTGATTGAAATACTTACACTACACTTACACTTACTTACTTAATATGGCAGAGACCAATTATAGACTATAAGAGCTGTTTTTGGTTGCTTTAATTCTTTTATACGGCAACCAGAGATATTTTTTTTTAAATTACCTGGATTTTCCGAAAGGCAAGACTATAAAAAATATATACCTAACCAACTAGTACGTAATTTGTTTGTGTGTACGTAAGTTGTTTTTTTAATAGGTAGGTATTTCGATTTTTCCACCGAGTAGATTACCTGGATTAATAAATAAATATGTGGTTAGGGTGATAAAGGCACACAAGAGTGACCTACCTACGCTCGGGTTAAAAAAAAACTAGTAGGTAGTTTCCTAGGCTAGGCTATCTATTTACTTATGTACTTAGCTAGGTACTTAATATATTATTGAATTGAACAAAATATCATTATGAAAGATTAGCTATGAGAGTTATAAATGGTAGGTACCTACCTAGAAAGATTTAAAATAAGTAAATTAAAAAATGTAATATTTTCCTGAGATTAGAGAAAAGAATCTGAGATATTTACAATCACAAAACTAGAAAAAAACTCAAGTAGTAGTAGTAGAGGCGGGCGTCTTAACTGATGTTTACATGACGCGCGCTTGTAGGCACTTATTTCAAGGACAGGGCCGAGTCACAATACTGTTAGATATCTTTACCGTGCCTCGATCTACTTTTTATTGCAAATTGCAAAACCCATTAATGATAAAAAACAAACCGATTCCACGATTTCAAATTACAAACCTATTTTAAGCTTAACAGTGATCAATTTCCGCCCATTCTAACTGGAATATTTGAATCCTTTTTAATATGAATTTATAAAACAGTTTCTTTTGCGAATTGTGAGTAATGGAAGTATCTGGATATGGGTTTTTTTATGTCACTATAAAATGCGCTCACATTAACTCGAAATTTGAAATCTCACATAAATCAACTTAAGTTGAATCTGTATTGGGATTATTATATCGCTGTAAGCTACCTCTGTTATTGTCAACCACTCGCACAACCCTCCTGTATCAGTTTTGAGGATAATATCATTTATCGTGTTGCCCTGTCCACAACACTCGGTCCGCAGAGTTATCCGCTTTTTATATTTCAAAGCTTAGTTCCTTTTGGGATAGTGTACACAAAAATCTCTCTTATAGTGAAAGATTTATGAAATGCTACAAAGTAGATGTTACAAAGATGTAGGTATGTTTGATGTCTGTGTTAAAAATAAATTAAGATACTTAATGGAGAATGTCATTAGGCGGAGTGTTTGGCACTCTAAATTATAATTACGCACCCTATTAGGTTATGTGTACCGTTAAGACCGGTGCCATCTATTAACGATCTTGCTATTGTTCAAGTATATCAATGCAAGATCTTTCAATAAGCTCTGCGGAGTAACGAGGGTTTTCTGAAATTGCGTACACTAGGTGGCAGGACAGAGACGTTAGATCTAAGCACATGTGAAAGCGCTTATGTTTTCTGACATTAGTTTAATTGAAACGTCATGTTTATTTGTTAAGTTTCCAAAGTGGGGGACCTCTTGCCAAAGTAGCGCCAACTGGTGGCGCAATTGCTATATTTGACAATTCAACAACATTAACATTCAACGCCTGACTTAAACTGTCGAGCAGACTACTAGCATTCGCCAAACCAATGAAGCAAAGGATTAGTCATATCTTTTTTCAAATTGCTTTGGATCATGATAGAAAAGTGTGTTTCGAAATTATGGTTTCGAAATATCGTCCCGCGTGGGATTCGATTCAGTTTGACCAACAGTCAATCCCGCGCGGGACGATATTTCCTCGTGCTGACTAACTCAACTAACTTGTTTGGAGGTGTATAGACTGATACTAATAGTCGCGCGTCTTCACTTGATGTCATCACTACCTAATCATAAAAACAATCGACGCGCACGTTTCGCGCAGAATTGGCTTCAGTGTGACCAGAGCTTTATTATGTTAATTTGTCACACTGGCTGATGACAACTCGTCACACTAGCTATTTATTCACTATCTCTAATAGACCTCTTTCACTAATACGTCACTTTGTACGTGTAGTCAGTTTCCCAACACGTCTCAAGCCGTATTTTTTACTTTCCCAACTCGTCAGACGCATATGTTCAATGTACAGTAACGTACAATATTATAAAGTGAATAGGTACCTGATAAAATACGAAGTCAGACCAACTGGATATTAATGCCGTGGTCCCTAACTTTCCTCAGAGGTCGTTTCTCTCAACATTGTTCTTACTGCACATAAACGATCTGCTAAACTCACCGCCACCTTTGGGTATGCAGACAACAGCACTGTTGCTAAGAGATACGTTTCCGACGCACGGGCTACAAGGCCTCTGATCCGGATTCCCCGGTAGGCCATGGTTGAGCTCTTGAACCTGTCCTTGAAGGCTGTCTCTGAATAGGGCGATGCCAATCTAGTCAGGTTAAATGCTGCTAAGACAAGCGTGTTTTTTTTTCGCAAAAATGAGCTCATTCCACCCGGCTCCTTCTTGCCGAAGTGTGACCGTTCCGATAAGGGACCATCTTGAGCTTCTTGGCATTACGTTGACATTGACCCTCAATTTTAGGAAGAAATTCCTAGCAACGTATAAAAAATAAGGTTCTGTACAACCAAGCCTCAAGCAAAGGTTCAGCTTGCGTGCCAAAAGTTGGGGACCCTTTCGAAGGTGAAACGGTACTTCACGGCAGAACATCTGCTTAACTTGTATCAAGCGCAAGTTCGATCATGCATGGAGTACTAATCTCATCTCTGGGACGGATCTGCCAAATACCAGCTTGATGCGCTTGAGTCGATAGGAAAACGGGCCAAGAGGGTCATCGGCAATTAGTCACTGGTCGTGTTAAGGCTTCAGAGCCTTGAACATCGTCGCCTAGTTGCCAGCCTGACGGTTTTTCATCGGTTACATTTCGGGGAGTGTGCGTTGATCGGGCTACAAGATGTACGGTGATTCGCCATCGGTATATGGATTCACATCATCGCTTACCATCAGGTGATATAGTGGTCAAACGCGTGCCTGTAAATCACTGTAGCAGTCCTGAGAATCTTTTGCTTCAGATCATGGCAATCATTGGTCGATTCACATGGCGGTGGTAAGTGAACCATATTTGGTCCCCTTCTGAGATAACTGGATAGGAGACCTTGACGGTATAGTGGTTATTTTTTTCATAATCATATACATACATATTTTGTGCTTAATTGTACAACGTCGGACGAGTTGGGAAAGAGTCGAAATGCGGCTTGAGACGAGTTGGCAAACTGACTACATGTAGAAAGTGACGTATTAGTGAAAGAGACCTATTAGAGATAGCGACGAAATAGCTAGTGTGACGAGTTATCATCACAACCACCACATATACCTACTTCGTATTTTTCTTTAAAGGCTGACTCAATCTGTCTGAAATAGAAACTACTTAGTCTTGGAAAAGTTTAAAAGGAAAAAGCTTTCTGAAATAACCTTCCTAAATGGCAATTCCCGTATTTTTAACAACGTTTGCATTCTTATCTTAGTCTCAATTTGTCGTAAAAACATTTTACCTACAATTTCGCAAATTTCGACACAGTAGCGGTTAGCCTACTGGGTTCGAAACCCGCACAAAACCCGTGCGCCGAGGGTTTCATACCTACCCATTATACCGCCATAATAAAATTGGTATAATTTTTATTGGTGGCTAAGTTTTAAAGATATGGGCAAATTTAGATTTGCCCGAAAACTTGTAAGTATCAAAATTTACCTTAATTTTCAATTTTAAGGAATTTTTCCTTTATTAAGACCAATTTTTTTGCCAAATTCCGTGATTCTAGGTCAAAGCAAACTACCATATAGGTTTTCGACCCAAAACCTATAGGGTACTTCCGGTTGACCTATAATTTACAATTTTGGTTAAAAGCAAGGTTTTACAGTACAAGTAAAGGGAAAATTTCGAAAAATAATAGGTACATACTTACAAGTTTTTGCGAAAATCTAAATATGCTTTTATCTTTTTATCGTGTTGACTCAGGACCTTGATTTTTATAAACCTAATAGGGGCTATAGACCTCAGTGTCTGGTATAAATTTTGACTTGCTAGGTGTTCCTGAGAAAATCGGTGGTGACACACGGACAGACGGACAAGAAAGTGATCTTATAAGGGTTCCTTTTTTTATCTTTTGAGGTACGGAACGCTAAAAACGACTTTGTTTTAAGTTTTTATAGAAATAACAACTGCAAAACGCAAAAGCGGACGTTGCACTCATAGGTAGAACATAAAATCGGACACATTTTAAACATTCCGTGAGAAGTTAAATTGAATAACACGTCGTTTTTCAAAGTCAGTTCAGTGCTTTGCAGGAAAATTACAAAACATTGCTACAAATACCACATCCATTCGATATTACAACTACGTTACATCAAAAGGAATTGTCGAGTTTTCATTTCAACATAATTCAACCTCGATTATAGATTTAGATACATATAGTTGTATCTATATTTGTTGCTAAGTATAATGAATGTGTGATATAATATAATAGGCTGAGATGATTAACATGTATCAATTTAAATCTCGTAGATACATGTATCGATCAGGCTGGGGCGCTGGGGCGAGCGTAGAGCTAACCCCGTTAGCTGGAGCGCCCGGCCGCCCGGCCGCGCCGCCGCCGTCCGTTCGCGTCATTGCCATTCGCCGAGGAAACACGTTTCCTGCTTCATTGTTTCCTAATTTTTCTAACTTCTTTCTACTCCTCGTTCATTGGAGCTTCTTTTGTTTCGTCCTTTCCTTTCCTTTCCTTCCGGAGATGTTCCGGTTAAATTGTCACTTTTATTATCCGTTCCTGGGCAGAGTTGCTCTTTGGTCGAGGTTAACTAAATATTTTACCGATATATTTTATACCCTGCTGTATTATTCTAATTTATATAATGTATTGACGTCGTTTTATAATTTTGTTACTCATTTGAAGTCAGAATATTTACCGACTATCTACTCATGACCAGTCAAAGAGAATTCAATCTGTCTTTACTTACCTTCCTCGATTCAATTCGGTTCCAATTGCGAAATAAGTTACAGGAAAACCTCACGGTAAAAATCAGGCTCCATCTAATCGGATTGCTGTTCTATTTTTACTTGTGCTTGAAGACAAAATAAGTATGGTTTGTGTCTATGGCATTTATCCGCCGTGCGTCATGTTTGTGAATTTTATTTCAATTTAGGTACTTAATTAATTAAAGACATGATGATACAACATGTACAGATATTGTTGGTTTAAGAGACGGTAGCTGGTTGAGTGAGGGGCGTTTAACGGGCTAATTATCAAACGGCTAATGAAGTTTGTATTCAGCGGGCGGCAGCGGCGGGCGCGCGGGGCGGCCGCTACGTGCTGCGACTCGCAAAGCGCCCCACCTGATAACTCCCCGCCCTCCACAGAAAAATTGCAGAGAAAAAGTTTCATCGCAAGGGAACGTGAATGAAATGAAGAATTGTGTCGGCCGCTTTCGGGATTATTCCCAACATAAAATTCCTTGAGAATCTTTTCGATCTGTTTCAATTCATCAAGACTCGTCTTTAGATATCTATTCGAATTCTTAATAATACTTCTATAAATAGTACATTACTACTGCAGCGGCCAGCAAAAGAGGCATTGATGGACGAACGTGTAAAAGACCATCAATGCCTAGTTGTGGCCAAGGCTTGTATAGTACTTTTCTCAAATAATGCGCGGAAATTAAAACTAAGTAGTACCTAGAACTAATTTTGTTAAATACAATTACTTTTCAAAACCAATGACGAACAACGAACAACAGAATTGATTTGTTTTTTTTTGTTTCAATAAACAGCATTCTATTTATTTGCAAGCCAGTTCGAAATTTAAATAAAACCTATGATAAGTTACCTCCTTGGTTGCCATGTTTCGGAGTAAAAGATCGTTCCATTTTTAAATTACACGACAGATATGAGTTTAATTTGTAATTTATTTGGCCGCTAAACACGACAGATATGGATTTTCATACAAATTTTGCCGACCGCTTCTCACATGTATTTGGTCAGTTCAGCAAATTCGATTTATCTCGAAGAAGGTTGTCAAAATAATGCTCAAATTTCCAAGCATGTTTGAGAAAATAAATATTAGTTTATATCTTGATAGACATATTTCAGTGTTTATAGTGTGTGTTTCACAGATCTGTGGATCTGTTCTAGTAAGTTATGACTGTTATCTGTCATTTTCCTTTAAGCTGCCTGCCTGGCCATCAGATCTGTTTTCGAACCAGATTGTATATTAGAGGATTTTTTTTAAATACGTATTTCCCGAACTTTCAATCTCCCAAAAAATACTTAGTACTATACAAGCAGAATTGCGAATTTTCTTGTGGGCAGCAGTTTCCATTTTATTATCATTTCATCTATACTAATATTATAAAGAGGAAAGATTTGTATTTTTGTAACGAATAAACTTCAAAACGAACGGACCGATTTCAAAAATTCTTTAATTATCCCCGGGTGACATAGGCTACTTTTTATCCCTGTATTCCCACGGGAACGGGAACTACGCGGGTAAAACCGCGAGGCGTCCGCTAGTAAACAATATTATAGCATCATGGCCCAACTAGATATTAATAAGTTAAGAAGGAAGATATTTTCCTTTTAGAAAAGAAAGTGTCATGTTTTCCGTATACTGTATCACCGCATTTTTGCTAAAAATTCCTCAATACTATTTATTAAATGATTGAATGGTGAAGTATCAACCGTTGGAAAAAGGCGTGTAATTATACATGTAGAGTAGGTAATGTGGGTATGTATATAGCATGACTAGCTGTGGATTGGCCCTCGGCCTAAGTATCAATGGCAGTTGCTATTAGAACATTTCATCTTGCCATCTAAATGCCTTAGCTAAGTGAATTAGTATAGAACTAGCATCGATTTGAAGCATCAATTAAAGGTGGATATTTAACCTATTTCTTCTGGTAAATCTTATTTTTGTAGCACTAATAGCCTAATTTATCATGAATCATTATCTTTGTTGAAGTTTATTGTTATATCTTCGACTCACATATTTTAATTATGCTGAGGATGAGCACTTCTTGTAAGTGTACATAAAGAAACATATTTGTCGTCGTAGTCTTTCAATATATAGTCTGAGGCATAAACGGCAAATACACGGCAATGTTTCTAAAGCAGTTAGCTGTAGTCCCGAGTGCGCTGTTGCAGTACATCCAAGTCATTTCGCGCAATAGCTCGCGCCACGGGCCTCCTTGGTAAGGCCACTTCCTTGTAACGACTACTATCATCTACCAAGAAAATATAAAGAGGTCTATTTGTTTTATAGCCACCTCGTAGATAAGTTTTCAAAACTAACTTGAACGTTGGTTTCTAAAGACAAAGTATTGGATTTGCTTTTAATTTTATTAAGTGCTGAGAAACTGGTATTAATGGTAGTCGTAGAATAGGATTAAGTATATATTTGAAAATCAACTTTTTAGTTTACGTTTAACTTACAACATTATAAGGATCCGAACCTCGGAGAAAGTTACTCAGTGGTATTTCACTTTATACATAGGAAGTTAAATAGCATGGTTCGTTAGCAAGGGAAAGGTCTTCCACTATAGCAGTAGTAGACAGGTTTGCTTATAAATAAGATTTTTATTATGGGATCCTGGGTTTAAAATGACAGGAAAAGAGGGTAATGATAGGTTAAGAGGAAACGGGGGCAGAGAGCGCCGACTGAGTTGCCTTAGTAAAAAGTCATAATTCGAGGTTTGGCTCTCGTCTCTTTTCTACTCCAATATTTGACCAATTTAAAAGATATTCCGTAAACTGAAAATTAATTCCTTGAAATTTTGATGATACATTATCTTTAGAAGCACTAGACCCCTCAAAAAATGCTCAAAATTGTGCTGTCAATAGACAAAAAAAAATACAAAAAAACAAATTTGACAAATATAAATGAAAAAAGGAAAACATAGGGACATAGTATATATCTTACTTTACCAGTTTATGGAATATCTTTTAAATTGGTCCAATATTGGAGGAGGAAAGACGACAGCCAAACCTCGAATTATGACTTTTTACTAAGGAAATTCAGTCAGCGCTCTCTGCCCATATTTCCTCTTATTAACGTACGGCGATGCGTCATCGGTTCATGGTGGACATCCCAACCCATACGCACAAAATGTTTTGGGAACACCTTTATTATGCGTACAGCTAAGGAGTGGAATTCTCAGCCGGAGTCTGTTTCCCGATAGCTACAGTCTAGGGGTCTTTAAGTCAAGAGTGAATTGGCAAGCGTGTTTCACCGTCGACCACATCTTCGCTTACCATCAGGTGAGATAGTGGTCAAGCGCGAGCCTAAAGACAATAAAAAAATAAAAATAAATTATATCATACATTTGTCGTAAATGTTTGAAAGTTTGTGGTTGTTTTGTAGGAACAAAAATCAACTTCGGGGTCAGGCTAGAGGCAATACAACCCTGTACATAAATATACCGTACCTAATGGTAACTAGAAAACATAAAAATCACGAATAAGAAATGTAAACTTCTTTGACAAAAAATCCGCGTGACACCGCTTCTGGGTTTGTATTTTTAATGGTCATTAGTCACGGAAAGATAACAGAATGACAAACAAAATCGAGCAATCCCCCACCCCGTATGTAAATGAGTAATAGAGCCATATTTATTTTTGGTAAACGCGATGTAAAGCACTGCTGAATATACCTACATACAAACATAATTCACGCTTTTTCCCCACGGAGGTAGGCAGAAACTACAGAACGCCACCTGCTGAGATACTTTCATACTCCTTTTGCAATAAACCTACCAATCAATCTGCCTAGCCTTTTCCCAACTATATTGGGGTCGGCTTCCAGTCTTACCGGATTCAGCTGTGTACCAGTGTTTTACATGGAGCGACTGCCTATCTGACCTCCACAACCTAGTAACTGGGTAACACGGTACCCCTTGGCAAGACTGGTGTCAGATCTCAAACTTCTGACTACTTGTAACGACTGTCAAATATCTTCAAATGACAGCCGGGACCAACGGCTTAGCGTGATTTCCGAGGCACGGAGGAAACTCGGTATGTTGAAATGGTCACCCATCCACGGACCGACCTCGTCAAACGTTGCTTAACCTTGATGATCGACCCGTGCAGCTGTTATTATTTAGCCACGAGCTCTTGCAATAAACCTACCGTTAAAAGTAAAAACCGTCCACTGAAAGGGAGTTTTTCGGTAAAAATATAGAACTCATTTTTAAAGAATTCTACTTCATTCGTTATATAAATGAATGAAGTATTATAAATGAGAATCATCAACATTCATCATCAACATCAATCATATACATTCATGGAAAACACGCGAATGCACAGCACTAGGGCAATCGAAATATACAAAGACGAGTTTTTGTTGGGCCAGAAAACCAGTGCTCAAGCTTATTTTAAAATACTTATAATAAATTCAGTAAAATATTAGTTAAAAAAAAACTAAAACTTTAATAGAAAACCAAACTAGAAAGTAGAAAATAATTTTCAATAAATTTAAATTAAGGATAGAGCGATTAATAAAAAAAAATATGACTATTTTTGAATACTTATTTAATTTACTGAAAATTATTTTCTACTTTTTTTTCTATTAAAGCGGGTTTATTTTATTTTTTTTAACTATTATGTATGTTTATTTGCATTGTCCTTGGGTCTTGATAAGTGTGCAAACTTTCAAATTAACCCGCGTTTTGAGGGGATGAAAATCACTTTCAAAGATTCCGTTACATAGATTCATAGATACATACATACCAAGCTAATAAAAGCGTGTTAAAAAGCAAGAACGTGATTCCGAAGAACTCGCTGTCTACGTTACTTTCTCGATGTGTTTTAAGATGTCCTCGGCCGTGTGCAGTGGACGGTACAGGGCTACCAATGGTGATACCAGGTACACAAACAGAAGCTGACCTGAAATATTGTCTAATAGGTATAAGTACCTATTACCTAAATGCTGTTTGCCTAACCAAAAGCAAACAATTACAGGCAGACACGTTTGCATTATTGCAATTTAAATACGATTACAGTTATAAGTATTATTCATATCTAAAAAAAATATTGCTTTAATTTTAATTACAGCTTGTTTAATTACGCCGATATTTCTGCGGAGAGAACATTTTGTTGGGCAATAAGTCTCAGCTAATTGTTTGAAAAGATAATTTGGTGGCGGTTTATTGTGCGATGGGTGGGCGCCGCGCCGGTCGGGACGGGCGTTAGTGATGGCGCCCGGGGCCGCCCTACCTCGACCGGCCGCGTCCCGACACACACATATGCCACTAATTACTTATTCACTTGTTTAAGATACGCCACCTAAAAGTTAAGTAAATAATGACTGTTTAAAAATGGCAGATGTTTGTTTATCCTCAAATGACTAACAAAGCCGCTACGCTCCGAAGTGTCCATGAATGGCAATTCAATTTCAGTAATCAAGATGTGAGAGCAGTGGTGACACAGTGGTAACGGCCCCAACTTACGTATCGTAGATCATGGGTTCGAACGCATTACTTTGTGTAAATTATTTCATACCATTGCCCTAAAAACGGTGAAGGAAAACAAAAGGAAATCGACATGACCTAGAACCAAAAATTCTAGGACATGTGACATCCACCAACACGCACTGGACCCGCGTGGTGGATTATGGCCCATTCCCTCTCACTGTGAGGAGGCCTGTGTTCCAGCAGTCAGAACATTAAGAGGCTGATGATGATGAATCAAGATGTCTCTATTAGTTTTATATTTAAGAAATCAATATGTAGCATTATCATCATAGGATACCAGTCGTAGAGTCTACAAATATCTCGTTTACCTACACACAGTCTGTGGTCACATTGGGACTGGCAATAGGTATGTTTATTTTAATTTTATATTTATAGAGACACTTTGTTGAGCGTTACCTATATCTATTAAAATAATAATAGCGTTAAACTCTCCCACTGTAGGTAGTACTAATGCCACAGATATTATAATACTAGCATACAGATGCCTCATTCCAAGAAACCGTTCCGACGTAACTAGCGATTTTCGTCTGTTTAAATTGATTATTTTTGTAAGAACATCTATCGCGTTCGGTTCCGTTCTACGGATATAGATGGTGTTATCAACAACTTGCAAGTAAAAGGGTTTACTCGGTTCGTGAATACTTTTTTTAAAATACAGCAATGATTTTTTTATAGTATTTCATTGCACGTTTTTACAGTTTCATTGTACCAAAATGTGTTACAAAACAAATTTAAAATGTCGAGTGAATGCCTCAGAAATTTAAAACCGCACCATCTATTGGAATTCATTTAAAATGATCTACTCAAATAATCTTTGAAATGTGAATTAAGGCCGTACCCTGACCAAAAAATCAGCATGAGATATGAGCATTCCTATTGGCCTAGCGGCACTGGTGGCGCATGAATTACGCCCAGATTTTAGAATAAAATCTTTATAAAATCGAATATTGGTCTTTTTATAAAAAATAAAACTTACAAGATATTCGTTATCAAATTGTCTATCCATTAGTGTTAGTATAAAAAATAATTAATGAACACTACAAGGAGATGCATGCTATCAATAATTATTTCACATTTTTATGGTTTTGTTGGAAGGAGATTAGTGACACATATACCTCTTTAAAAAAAAAGTGTACTACCATTTTAGAATCAACATTATGTAGAAATTTAATGTATTTTTATTAATTGATATTTCTTTTTAAATAAAGAGTAGATAGCTTTTAAAAACTGCACAAAATTCGACTAGCGCGGCGTTTTGCTCGAGGAGGAGCCTTAATAGCCGAATATTTCTTAATTTCGTGCTTAGGATAGTTAATTACACAGAAACATACATGTTTTATGATCGTCTCTCGAAAATCTTAATATTTCACAAAACTCAATAACAAATCGAAGCTTATCACGCCATCTAGTGCAATTTATTTGAATCAAATTTTCATTCTTCGCGTTGGGTGCCTGTGCTAATACCTAGTTTTATTAATCATATAACATACATAGACTTTAACTTTTGTTTCAATGTTCTCCAATTCTGGCTATATACATACCTAACCCCCATTCCATAATCTATGTTTTTTTTTACAGACGACAAAGTATTTATTGTCACACTCACCTTATTTATTTTTATATAATGTATCTAATTTTTATCATCCAAATAATATACACATCTATTTTTGTTTTATGTAAGTACGCCCAGCAACGGTACCCAACAGCGAAGCTTAATTTTCTGGGGGACTTTAACGCCCATCATAAAGAATGGTTGTACCCATACCGGAAAACTGACCATGCCGGGTTAGAGGCGCGCAAGTTTTCTCTATCCCTAGATCTAACCCAGCTGGTGAATGTGGCAACGCGGGTACCGGATGTTGACGGCCATACACCCAACTGCTTAGATCTTCTACTGACAACTGATCCGGCAGTCATTCGGTGTCGGTCTCAGCCCCGCTGGGATCGTCTGACCACTGTCTGGTGAAATCCGTTTCGATTTGCTCCCCTCCAGATGAGAGCCCTAGAGGCACGAGGCGAGTATGGCGATACGAGTCAGCAGACTGGGACGGGATGCGGCACTTTTTTGCGTCTTATCCTTGGCGGCATGTGTGCTTCTCCTCGGGTAGCCCCTCGAGCTGTGCAGACGCGGTTGCGGATGTGATTCGGCAGGGAATGGAATATTTCATTCCATTCTCCGACATTCCGCTCGGTCACAAATCCCGACCTTGGTATAATGCAGAATGCGCCCATGCTGAGGACCGAAAAGAGTCTGCTTACCAAGCCTGGGTCGGGGCCCGCGACCGCAAAGTTAGAGCGCGTAGGGTTCGCGCGAGGAAGAGAGCCTTTAATTCTGCCGCCAAGTTCTGCAAGCGGGTTCTGCGTCGGGCACGTTTTGACCATATTGGACGTATTGGGCCAAGCTGGCATCGCACCCTCCGGGTAGTAAACAGTTTTGGTCCCTGTCTAAAGCGGTTGAAACGAATTTCTGTCGGCCCACTTTACCTCCGATGCTGAAACCTGATGGGTCGCTGGCTCACTCTGCAAGTGACAAAGCAAATTTATTTGCATCTCTTTTTGCTAGCAATTCACGTCTGGACGCTGGCTCCAAGCAACCACCTACTGTACCTCATTGTGACTCTTCGATGCCGGAGATCGCTGTGCACACTAAAGAGGTCCGGAGAGTATTGTGCAGTCTAGACGTGAACAAGGCCAGCGGACCTGACGGCATTCCAGCGAGAGTGCTGAGGCAGTGTGCGCCAGAACTGTCTCCTGTGTTGGCTCGCTTGTTCCGCCTCTCTCTTGTAAAAGGGACGGTGCCGAAATCCTGGAAGCTTGCAAATGTGCAACCAGTGCCCAAAAAAGGCAACCGTGCAGACCCTGCCAATTACCGTCCGATCGCCATTACCTCTATTCTGTGCAAAGTTATGGAAAGGGTACTGAACAGAAAGTTGCTGACCTACCTTGAAGACAACAATCTCCTCAGTGACCGTCAATATGGCTTTCGCCGGGGTCGGTCAACTGGCGATCTTCTTGTGTATGTCACGCACTGCTGGGGCGAAGCCATCGAGAGACACGGCGAAGCACTTGCTGTATCGCTTGATATCTCGAAGGCCTTCGACAGGGTCTGGCACGCGAGTCTGCTCAGTAAGCTTCCTGCTTATGGCATCCCCGCTGGTTTTTGTAGCTGGATATCAGACTTCCTTAGCGAACGGTCGATCCGAGTAGTCATTGACGGCTGCTCCTCAGACCTTATGGCTATTGATGCCGGAGTTCCTCAGGGGTCTGTTCTCTCTGCAACTCTTTTCCTGCTGCACATCAATGACCTACTTCAGCCTGGTATTGTTGGGTACGCAGATGACAGTACTGTTTCAGAGAGATACTTGTCCAGCGCAAAAACCAGCATGGATGAAGTTCGTTCCTTGAGGGAGGCTATGGTTGAGCGGACAGATTTGACCTTAAGCCTTGTCTCCCAGTGGGGTGATGACAATCTGGTCTCTTTTAACGCCACCAAAACACAGGCGTGTCTCTTTACCGCCAAAAGGAGTCTGTTCGATCAAACGCCTACTTTTCGGGGTGCGTCTGTTCCTGTGACTGATCGGCTCGAGCTCCTAGGCATGGAGTTGACATCCAGTCTCAACTTCGGCTCCTCCATTGAGAACAAAGCCCAAATCGCGGCCAAAAAACTGGGCATCCTAAATAAAGTGAAGCGATACTTTACGCCTGGACAGCTTTTAACCCTATACAAAGCACAAGTCCGATCCTGCATGGAGTATTGCAGCCACCTTTGGGATGGTTCAGCTAAGTATCAGCTTGCCGCGCTTGACTCAGTGGAACGCAGAGCCAAGAGGCTCATTGGCAACGTGGAACTGGTGGACGCCAAGCTTCACAGCTTGGCTCATCGCCGCAAAGTTGTCTGCTTGTCGGTCTTCTACAGACTGTACTTCGGTGAGTGTGCTCAGGAACTCCACGACCTCATCCCACCAGCCCCCTTCTACCATCGGACATCTAGACGCACTGCAAGTTATCATCCTTACCTTGTTGCCATTCCACCAATTCGAACCAAGCGCTTCCAAACATCCTTTATAATGCGCACAGCGAATGAGTGGAACTCACTGCCTGCGTCTGTGTTTCCGAACGCATTCAACCCGAATCTCTTCAAAGTTAGAGTGAACAGGCTACTTCTGGGTAAGCTCACTCCATCGTAGACTCTGTCTCTGTCACCTATGACCTAGACTAGAGTCAAGAGCAAACCCATTAAAAAAAAAAAAAAGTACTTGTTTTACATACACATTTTGTCACTATAAAATTACGTCCGTCACGTCACAGTCACAGGTCCAGTTGAAAACCAGCGTCCTATTTGGCGCAGCCGTGGGATACACAATGTTATCGTTATGCTATATTATGCTATATATATGTTATGTTATATTATGCGTTTACAAACATTTAAACTCACATACAACACCTAGATCCGGAACAACTATCCTGCCGCCTAATTGCGTAAGTGAATACGGCAAGGCGAAGGATTGGATACCATCAATCGACCAATCAAGTACAAGATGAAAGACGCTTTGTGGATTTCCGTCTTTGTGATTGGTCGATTGAAGGGGACAAATACTTCGCCTTGCCGAATTCACTTACGCAATTAAGCTGCCGTACTCCATACAAATATTTGTTCCGTGCGGGAATCGAACCCGCGACACGCAGCGCAGCAGCCGATCGCTCAACCACTACCCCAACCGTGTCGTCAATTACATATATCATCCCGCCTGTATTTATAGAAGTGTTAAGCGGAGGCGCACCAATAGTACACCCATATTTTTCGCCAGTTTTAAGTCTCGTGTAAAGACTTACGAGCAGTGGTAGCCCAGTAGTAACGGTCACGATTTACGTGTCGTAGATCGTGGGTTCGAACCCAGGCAGGCGCTTTACTGTGTGTAAATTATTTCATCACCACTGCTATCAAAACGGTGAAGGAAAACATCGTGAGGAAACCGGCTTGTCATAGAACGAACATTCGAAAACATGTGACATCCACCAACCCGCACTAGGCCCGCGTGCTGCATTACGACCCATTCCCTCTCAAAACAGGATGCTGATGATGATGAAAGATTTACTGAAAAAACCTGCAAATCTAGATCAAAGTTTCTCAACAATTAATTATAAGTATAACGCGACTATAGCTTCGTCATAATAAATAATAGGCACTACAAGATAAGGCAAAATACAAATGATAGAACTCTGACTTCCAAACTAGGCAGATGATCTTAGAAGTCAATAAGACTCTCATGCATTACACTGTCATACATATTGTACACAATGTGAGTAGCTAGATGGCCATTTATAAGACCACAGAGCGCCACAGCAAATTGTTTCGTAAAGTGCTTTATAATTCGTACTGATTGAACTAGAAGAGAAAACAAATAAGTATGTAGCAAGAAAACAAAGACAGAATAATACTGACTGTGATCTCATTAACCAAGTTTCTCCCCATTGGATACGTTTCAGTATCCTATTAACTCCAGTCTAATAATAATTAGACTCGATGTTAATTGGCTCTTACGATTAAGTATTTGATTTTATGCCGTGAGCTCACTATTACAGTTTTATGGGATTTCTTGTTCCAGTTTGACAATAGACTGGCTTCCTTCTGTATATTATTGTAAATTTGCTAGTCTGGATGTTTATTAATCAATCAGCCCACAACGGCTGAACTGTTTTGGTTGAAATTTGGAACACGAGCAGTTCATGACCTAGATTAGGACATTGGATACATTTTAATTCCAGTAGTACGTTTATTGTTGTCGTTGTTTCGTTCATTGACTTGTGTGTGCCCTGGCAGTTGAGAGTATGTCGTACTCCCTCTAATGTATCTCTGATGGTGGTACATGTGTTGTATGTATCATTCGGTTCCATTCATGATGGTTGAGCTGAGTGGGGCCAATCCATGTATCTTGTTCGTGAACGGGCGCCATCAGTTGGGATTGGTCACAAATTAGCTGCCTCAGCCTGTTTTTAATTACATTGTACTTTTGAATTGTTGGTTTTACTGTAGACGCTTTAACGTGCACGTCTTTTAAAATCGTTCGCACATATATGTAATTTTCCAAGAAAAATGATGTAACCAAGTTGGTACTTGTAATTATAACTGATGGAAAATAGTGTCCGTGGAGTTTCTTGCAAATTCTTCTCCATAGAGAACTACTGACGCTTACGAATGGTCAACTATAATAGATTCATATTTTGTTTGACAGTTAAAAAGTGTGGTTTAGTTGATAAAATATTTTTTTTATTGATTTTGTTTCCATGTGATAAGTTTTGGACTTTCACGCGGGCAAAGCCTTTGAAAATGTGTTCATATAGATTTGATCACATAGTTGAGTTATGATGCGTGGCTTTCAAATAATTCAAACTGCACTGGTTATCGTCAGCTCGTTCAATTAACTACGATTATTTTGTCTCTTAGACAATTTTGACTTCAATGCGCATACCTACTAGAATCGGTAACTACTGTTGTCTGTCGTGTCGTGCATCATTACTTAGTTAATTTGTCAAAAATAATAAATTATCTGTAACTTTTGTATCTTTTATTTATGTGTAGAAACGAATATTCCTTGTGAAATGGAAACTTCCTCTTTATATCTTTTGAACTTTTTACGTCGATATTACGTTTACATTCGTGCTTGGTTCATACAATACAAACTCCTAAAATAAATCACTCATGTGTCGCCATCTAACGTACATGGCTGAAACTGCTTGTTGTTTTAACGATAGTTCCACGATCTGACGCAATAATAGCTCATTTAATTTTTCAAGAGAGTGAAATAGAACGATCTCGAAAAATTTTCACTATAAATAGATTTCAGCATTACTAGTTTATAGTATCTAACTAGTAATTATCTTGTACTGTTATAATAAAATAATTGGCAATTAGTTACAGATCTAACTTTTAATGCTTTCATAGAAACAAGTTAAAGAATTTAAAATTAAATTTACGTATTCATATATGATTCGTATTTGTTAATGTGGCGACGCTTGGAGGAGGCCTATGTCCAGCAGTGGACGTCTTTCGGCTGTTATGATGATGATGATTCATATCTAACTAGGTAACTTTTTTTCCAACTATAGAATAGGTAGGTACCTATAAGAACCTATAAGAATTTTTGGGAAAACCAGAATTGGTTAGTTTTAAATTAGTGGAAGCATGGGTGTCGACTCAGATAGCCGAACAAAAATTTGGATTACATAATTAAGTATTATTTTTCTTTATTCTTTTAATTTGTGTTAGTTTATAGTCAAATATTGTTTTTATTTAACGGTTTGGTTAAAATTAGCATGGTTATTCTATAAACACGCGGGTATATATTTTTTGCGAACCATATGTAAAAGTGTACTACCACAAAGTTATTGATTAGCTCCTATTGGCATAGAAATCTTTGAGGTGTTAACTTTATTTTTATTTTATTATTATCAAGCTCATGTTCTATCAGAGTAGATATATCAAAGATGGAAAAGTGTTATCAGAGAAAATCGAGTCCCAAGAAATGGCCAACTACTGCTGGACGATCAAAAGGGACCAACCTTACCTCAGCATCTTTTATCTATTTTATATTTTCTTGGGAACTAATATTATTTTTCTATTCAAGCTTTTTAAACAGCTGATGATAAAAAAACGATCTGCTTATTTTACTGGCAACACAGTATTTTAAGAAAATACAAAAATGTCCATTCGGCGTGACGAAACCTGTAAACCAGTGTTATTTATACCAATATACGAGTTAATCAAAACAAACAGTAAAATCCTCCCCTAGAAACTTAATTACCACTTTTCACCCGCTTTTGTTTTCCTGATATAATATGGGTACCTTCCTAATTCTTATCAAGATGTATTAATAACAAGTTTTTTATTCATCGGATCGCGCATTAATATTCTGACATACAAAATTTTAACGCTCCCCAAACACTTTTTGGGAGCTTTTTTCATATCTAATAATATTTCATTTAATTATTTATTTTTGCATATATTGATGCAACGTTTCAAGTTAATAATTCGCTTACTTAAAGCTTGGTGTTCACCAAATCCTTTTCTATAATGAGTAATATAATATACGAAAAATATATAATATACGAACCTGTCCGTTCGTTTTAAACCATCTAATACTACTATTATCTCCAAAATTAAAGTTTCTATCTATCTTTAGCTATTTCGGCTGTGGGAGAGTCTTACTGAGAACACACCCTGTTCTTTTATATAAATTGATAAGTATCAAGAGAACTTTTACTAGTTAGGTATACCTCAGTAGGCAACCTCCAAATATGTTAAAATAGGTACTGGATTTGTACGCACTATTTTATTTATAACATAAGATTGAATTGTAATTTATATGTTTTAATTGTATCTACGCATAATATATGGAAATATATGTAGAGTGAGGCATGTCGGCGTCGGAGACTTTCAGTGGCCTCTGGAGCGCTGCCAACGATTCGTCTGGTAGTTATTTTCGCACGTCATCCACAAATAACAAGACAACTACCGTTCCAGTCTATCTATATCTAGTTGAAAAAACTACGACGTTATAAAAAATGGTTTACAACAAGGTTTGTGACGCACATGTAACCATTCATACAGCACGGTTCTATTATATTCCTACAAGCCCGGTCTTACATTCAACTTCAATAAAATCACTAAACCGAATTGCACGCAAGTAACTCTATTAAAATGCTCTTTGTCTAGTATTCATTATCCCCCTGTCTAGTTTTAAATTCTTTTGTTAGTCGTAGTCGTTGCATGGATGCATGAATAAATTGTTTTTGAGAGTCGACCGAACAAACTGGTAGGTCAAGATCCCTTTCTCATAGATGATTCTTTTGTGCGATAGTAAAAGGCGTTCGCTATTAAAGGGCGCGGATCGGGTAGAATCTTGATTTGTGGGTAATTATTATTTAATCTATGGCAGTGAGTAAAGCTGGGTTGGGTTTCTTGAAGGGACGAAGAGTGTCGCGCTGGTCTGTGGTACGCCGGTCGCCGGGCGCGCCTGCTCGTAGCGCGTGTGATCCTGATCGCAATGCGTGCGCGCTGTCATTGCCCTAGTCCGCTGCCCCCTCGCCTCTAGAAACAACAATGAACGGAACCTGGTTAATGATCGCCCTGTTTTCGGCGTTATTTTAAAATGTACCTTTTGATGATTGAATATTCAATGAGAATTTGAAAACCAATATATTCCATCCAATCGAGTTCCGTATAAAATATAAGGCATTGGTGTTTTTGTCATGTTTCAACTTATGCCAACCAAGTTTTCTGAGGAATCAAATACGTACTTGTCTAAACTACCTATCTGATGTAAATGTATCCGCTCTTGTATTTAAAACATACCTTTGAAGAATGTGGTCGACCTGACCCTGTTTCTCTGTTCTATCAACAGTTCTACACATCTTTACAGCGTTTCTTATTTATTTTATATTTACGTATAATTGTGTAGTTTCCAACTATGTATTAAATAAGTACGATTTTTTATTTTGTATGAATGACCAATTTTAACTTGGCCACAAAACAACGACTATTCTAGACCAACTTACAATAACTTATTTGAAGCAAATACTAAAATTACTTATACCTACTATTGCTGCGAACTAGGTTCCTCATGTCATAATGTCTTCAACTTCCCTTTTTCAACTTTTTTCTATTTATGAGCATCTTCATCTCATAACACAATTAGAGACAAGCAAATGCAAAATTATATGTGATACCAAAAATATACTGTTTCTCAAATGTAAATGTTGTTTTCGAACTATTGTATTGGACAGAAAAGTAGGGACAGAAAGACAAATTAGGAGCTTAGCTCATAAAACACGTTATAAATGTGACTGAATATTAATGAAATAAGGCATTAATATATACAATTATGTACCTAATACGCATACTTGCTGAGTTATTACCCATCCAGGAACAGAACGGTTTACAGACGTGAAGCCGTCCCTAGATGTAAAAAAATACAATAATATACAACCTCAGATTAGATCTGTAATCTGACTATACAACATCCAATAATTGGCTAATGTGTCTCGTGTTCTATGTTGGATCGGGACCGCCTGTCATGGAAATATAAATACACGAAAAACACGCTTATTACAAGTCGCAAGACGGAACCGAAGAACAATATAGCTAAAAGCCAGAAACAATGTAATGTCCAAATAATATAGTTATATTAGGAGCATTGTTCAGCGTGGGGCACGGGCGGGCGTCCATTCAGCCGCGACGGCTCCGCATAATAAGATGCACTGCTACTCCAGATGTGGCGCAGGCGCGGCCCCAACGCGCTCCCGTTTTTTGTTTCGCTTTTTTGCCATCCACTCACTAGATAAACGGTTTAGCAATGCTGCTTACTTACAAATAACACCCAACGACTTACATTCTAAGTAATCTTGAAGAATCCTACTGTAACAAAATATTAGCACACGAAAATTTAAAAATACCGGGAATGAAAGGTACATTTTCAATAGAATAATTCTTTCATTTCCATTTTGGTTCTATTTCTATTAGTAATGTGGAATTATTACATTTATCTCATAAAGATCGAATCGGTATACGTAAAGTTTAACGATTTGCAATTGTACAGAAATAATTAAACATTTAACTTTCCTTTACTGATTTATGAAAAAAAAAATGTTGATTAGTTCAATAACACAATAATGGCTGCTATTATTATTTGTTTACACGTCATGGTTAATTTTATGCTAAAAAAATCAGAAATTAAGATTTAGGCATGTCTTTCAGAGAAACTGTAAATTATTTTATACGAGTATATTAATAAATTATGGGTTTAAATCACTATCAATCAGATTTTATTTAAATTCAATAATATATAATTATAATTATGAAAAATATTTGCAGTTATTTCCTCAGCTAATTCCAACACCTACACATAATTTAAAGTTAGGAGTGGAGTCGTAAGCTCCGGGCTGCGTTAGCCTCGCGTTTATTTATGTTGCCTTAGTCAGAACTGTTACCTACGCCAGATGTTATTTTACGACAGTTCGCCACCGAATAAACAATCTCTCCTTTTTCTTACTTTTATTACCCCAAGAACTAACTAAAATTGCAAACGTCGTAGGTACTTAGATTTAACGGATCAATATTCTTTTTAAATACGCCTCACTATACCTACCTACTTAGAAAAAGTTTAATTTTTAAGATTTAATTATTAAAATAATCTATTTTAATATTTACCACTGCGCGTCCTATTAGTAGCATTATTATTTTCGGACAAGTAAGTTATTATTCCGTTTCACAGACTGAAATACAAGAAATCCATGGCAAATACACGTCGCTTCTGAACTATAAACAGATATCACACAATTTAATTAAAATGAAACACTGTTAAACTGTGATCACAAATAACAAGACAAAGCTTCTGTCACACATGTGAACCAGGATGATGCGATTTCCGGAGCCGCGGGCACGCCCGCGCTGCTCCATACTTCTTTACATTCCATACGATTATATGCACTATGGGAAGTAAGGAAGCACGGAACTCGCGCAAGGCTTTGTGTCTTCATTCTTCAGTGTACTGCAGTCCTGTGCAGTTGCAATTAGCAACTACCTGTTACACATCAATAATATGCAGCAATGGTAGGGTGGGTGACGCCATCTCTTGGTCGATGGTGATGGGAGCACAACACGACAGTGGGCGACAACGTGGGGGTGGCGAGCGACGCGGCGTGGTGGCCGCTCGCTGAGCACTGGCGGCGCGCTCGCTGCGCACGCGCAGACCAGCTCTAAAAATGGAGTCAACCGGCGGAGTTCGCTTACGACTCGGGAGTACCATCCATTCCAAATTTGTATTTTCCCAAAATAGAACCGGCGGCGAGCGTCCATCGGATCGGTTACCCGAACGTGCAGCGACCTGCAGCGTGCGAGGACTGGCCGAAGTGCACGCCTGAACCTCGGCGCGGACTCGCCGGAGGCCGCGCTTATGTAAGGAACACCGTGAACCGCGCCGCGTGACGACCGCTTCGAAAATAAACGTGCACGCCGAGCACAACGCCGCCGGGCGCCACATGTGCGCGCTCCCGTCAGCGTTCCGATGATCGCGCGCTGGAGGGGAGGCTATTATTAGTAGTACACCATCCACCACTGTCACCTCCCGCAGGGTAGTCGAGCTATACATAGTTCCGATCACGGGATCTGGCAATCCTCAGCGTTCACTGACCTCCCCTGAAACACAAATTTTATGTTCCTTTTCAATATACCAGGATACCTAATACATACCTACATTAATAAGCACGATGCACAAAAATAAATAAATCAATCCGTTTTCTTGCAACTTTAAAGATCTACTAATTTGTCGTAGGCGACTCGTAGGTAGGTATATCAAGGAGTGCAATATTGAACAAGGAATTATTGCTGGCAATTTTGCGTCTGTAGGTACTCTAACCTAAGTATCTTAGTAGTAGGTACTGCACTACTGTTCGTGTTTCTGTATGAGAGAACGTGGCAGCCGCATCGCGGTTGAGAATGCCCGCTGTCGCCCGTAAAGCTCGCCTCTCCGTACACTCAGTCAATAAAATAATTTTGGCAAACTTTCGTAGACAAACAAGTGGGACGACAGCCAACTCATCTTTTGTCTGCTTGAAAGCAACATGGTTTTGTTAGCATTTCACAAAAGTACTCTTCTGAAAAATTCTCTCCTCAGTATCTTTTTCTATGTCTTCGGTATATCTCTTTCCAAAGTAATATTATATTTATTTATTTATTTGTTTACTCTCGCACTGGAACATCTTGCAGTAATTACACCAATGGAGTACAAACTTACAAATACTAACAATAAGTCAGGTTTCCTGACAAAGTTTTCCTTTGCCGTTGTTATTATATTTATGTTCTTAACTAGTATTAATACGAGTAGATATTATGTTGTATTTTATTATAACTATCTTTGATATGCATGAACCATAGTTTATAGGTATCCTTAATTACATCTAAAGAAACTGTGTTAGGTTGGGACAGTTATTGCTTGCTGAAGTTTTAATAAACAGTAAATTATGTATGTAATTCCATCAAATCCTCTAATAATATTAATAAATATTAAACTGCATCTACCATCGAACTCGAACTCATATTTTTGTTTTTGAAATAAAATATTTTCATGGATATGAAAATGATGCTACGCTAAGCTACAGCTGATGCTCTCTAGTTATAGAACGAGTATGCAGTGCACTCAGTTCTACTCTTGCAGAACTAAGAAGTCAAATAACGGCATGGCTAAGTAAAATGCCCGACCCGCCCCGGCCTCGCCCGTGACAAATTTACACAAAAACCTCTCACTCACCTCACCTCACTCTCACTCTTTCTATTGGTGAAAACCGCATGAAAATCCGTTCAGTAGTTTTTGAGTTTATCGCGTGCAGACGCGGCGGGAAAATTTATTTTATAATATGCAGATATGCACCCTGAAACTATAAATATACATAAATTTAGTTGATGGCTACGTATTTATCTAATGTAATTTCATAAGATGAGCTACGGGGAGCATCTATTGAGTAAAGAAAGGCGCCGATGCTGTCCGCAGAGCAGCGTCCGTCCAAAGAGCGTCTGTTGAATATTAATGCGACATTGTTATTGGCCACTAGTGCCCGCTGCTGCCCCAATCGCACATTTCCATAACTTACTATTCTGGATCCGCGGGGAATCAGCTCACTATGTAGGAATATGATCACTTGGGCCACTCATATTTGCCCTGTAAATTGTGTTCCGTCGCGACAATACATTCCATTATTCATTAAATCATTACGGAATCTGTAAGTGGTCGACAAGTTAGCCTGGCTTCTCGAATACTCCGCGTGATGCTAAGTTCTGTGACAATGCAATGATTCACGGCCCGATTGTTTCACTACACGTTACTAAATATCATATTATACATTGATACGCTTCGCTTGTCAGTGAATGTTTCGTTGATTGTAAACAACCAGTGATTTAAATGGGTCCAAAGTTAATCGTGAACGGGAGCTGCCCAAACGACGTTACAATTTAAAAATACATGCTCACTTTATATTTATTTATCCACTGAGATAAACCTACTTCTCTATTCAAAATTCTAAGCAACTCTCCGCTGCTTTGTTTTCGGTGGATTTAGTTAAGTTGAATCTAAGACGTTTCGAGTTAAAAGGTCCCCTCCTTCTATTGCCATAATAGTTATGTGTGTTTGCTGTTTTATAAGGAGAGCACATTTTGTAGGGAGCGCTGCAGACTAACATTAAGAAACTTTAAATTACCAAACATTTTGGGTTTTACATTTCGGGTTGAACATGTTTTATTTTTTTATTTTAGTAGTTACAATTCATTAATTTGGTAGCACCATCTAGGGTTTGATGTATGTACCTAATAAGTATTTAACTGGTGTCTCGCTAGTCAAATTATATTTGTTAATGGCAAGTCGACGTGTCATGTTTATTTATAGTAAGTCTCAACCAACATCGGTTATAGATATGTGTATATTTCCGCCAAAAATTAAAATCTGGATGGCAGCTCGATTTAGAAAATGATTCATTATTTTCCAGTAACAAATTATTAATGTTATAGAATAAGAGAATTCAACTATAATATCGTCATTATCATCAACATCGTTGTTCTACCGATTGCTATAGGGGATTCAACCTCGACCTCTCGAGATTGAATTAAGCAGTTATTAACCGACTTTAAAAAAAGGATAAGGTTATTAATTCTACCGATGAATCCTGAGGTTATGTAATCTATATTTTCTTATGTAACTATGTATCTTCATATTTTCTGTATTTCTATAAAGAATTGGGAGTTATCTTCCCATATCAATTTTGGTATAACTAACTTCTGGAAGCAGCTTCGCTCGCGTGATAAGTGTTTTCTTATCCCAAGGGAACAACATACCAAGATGAAAAGTTCCAAACTATAATCTATCTGTGTGTCAAATTTCATCCTAATCCGATCAGCCGGTCTGGCGTGATTGAATACCAAACATCCATCCATCCATCCTCACAAACTTTTAAAATTTCACTCCATTATTAAACGAAACGCGTCGCAGCCCGTAACTCTAATTATTTAAAACGGATTACTCGTAGGGAGCCTAGTTAGCTAACAATGCACCATTATTGTCCTACGTTATATTATCCTTAAGCCAGACACGATCCGCGACACGCTTCAAACTTTGGTAATTATTGGAGCTCTACTTACTTATCTTGAAGCTATCACTTAAGAGGCACCAGTAATAAGTTGAGACAGCAGTTATAAATCGAGTTTTAGACGCGTCGCCTTCGGCTCATGTCATATATCGACAATACGACTGATAATACGGTTTGATTACAAATTACCTAGCTACTCTATTTTGATATTATCTATGATATCAAAACCAACTATTATGCGTGTTCAATTACTTGTTAGGTAACACTATTTAAATGTTGAGTAAGTGTCGGTTTATGAATTGGATATTTAGATTTAAGAACGAGTGAAGCCCTACTTTAATATCTATATATATGTTCAATTGAACACCAGTGCTTTAAAGGAGTTCAGGAGTGGTGTTAGGCCTCGACGACTTTAGCGCGCTGCATGTGTTCACGAAAGGATGAGGTCTCTGCAGGCATCAAGGTCCCTCCGGGAAAACCGAATTCGGAATCGGAAATCAGTGTTACTTGTAAATGTGAAATTTCAGGTCGGGAATGTGACAACAAATACAAAATCGGTAAAATACCTGAGCATTAACCTATTATTTGTACTGTATATCGACATAAAGATGCAGCTATAGTAGAGTTCACTCCTCCAACCATAGAGCTCACCTAAAAATGTCGAATAAAATTGGCATATAAATGGCATTGAATTTAATTATGAATTGAATTAATTGGTTTACTTAAATACAAAGTTTAGGCCTTAAACTAGAAATATTTAGGATGATTTCTCAGGTATATCACTAAAGAGCATACATTAATGCATGCTCTTTAGTGAGATACCGCTTTAATCGCATTTAACTCTTATTTTGTTTTAATCTCAGACTTTAGGTCATCAACAGTGTTTGTACGAGTATCTTTTAATTGTTTTTCTACAATCTGGCGACATTCAATCTTTTTTCTTACATTTTTGTGAATATATTTTCACAATCCACTCCTCATGCACTTTATTTTGATTGCTCACATGACCATGTCACAAATAAAATACTTAGTGGTATCTACTTAGGTACTCGTATAAGTTGTTCTATCTCACGAAGGTGGGTAACGTGACTTTTATGACGTCGAAATAAAGGTAACTTTGTTACGATTCATCCGCCGTCGTGAGATGGTTGTTCTATAATCACCTACAAGATTTTGTAAGTCTACCGAATGAATCTAAATACCAGCATTTTACTGTCTATCAGACATCATCAGCATCTGACCTTCCCTTCGAAATTTTATTAACTAAATAGGGTTGTAATTCTTTTTCCACGCGGTAATGATTTTAGATTTCAGCAAGTGTCACTTCACTACCCTGAGTGCAAAATCCAATGATGTTTTATTTTTAGAGGCTTTTATTAATTTGAGTCGTTAGTTATTACGTTAAGGCCCAACTTGTATCTGTAGTTATTTCAACCAATGGTTAAATATGCTAACCAATGTTTTTAAATTTCGCTAAAACGCGTTTATTCATCAATTGTTATTCTAATAAATTACCAAATAATTAACTCTCCAACTTATTTGACCTTTTGTGAGGTTAACAATTGTTGGAAATACGCATATAACCATTGCCCGTGCATTATTACTCGTGCATTTAACTATTGATTAAGTTAACTACGGATCAAAAAATTGGGCCCAAGTTAGTTAATATGTGTGGATTAAATCTTCCAACTGAATTTTATAAAATAGTTATCACCAACGGATTCTCCTGAAATTATGCATATTAGTTTGGTTTGGATTACAATGCGCTACACGGTAAGCTAAAAACTTCGTAGTTTTATTTTGTATTGGATTATTTTATTTTCGACAAGCCATTTAGGCTACACAAAGCAAGCCAAATAAATTGAGATGTATACCTACATATTGCAGCGTATTTATGTGATTGACAGTGTGAAGCACAGTGAATCTAAATATTCTCTAGTGCAGTGTCCAACCACCATGATAGCCAGTGAACCGCCCGTTCCTTTTTTTTATGTAAACTGATTTTCTAACGCTACCTGCAGTCGTTGACCGCGTGTTGTCCAAAGTATGAGTCCAGAAAACCAATTTTTTCTTTGTTTTGTCGTCGATACCCAACATGTGTGCGAAGTTTCGCAAGCTATTATTTAACTTGACCCTGTATATATATTTGTACGTATGGATAACTTCTTTGTTTATGTTCGGTTCAGTGAAGCTCCAAATTTAAAAAAAAAATTATATTTTGTTTTTGAGTCTATTTGCACGCTATGATTTTCACATTAGCACGCACTGAACTTCTGCATCGAGTAAAGGTGGACAAAGATTTTCATCCGGCTTCGTACAATCATTTTTACTTGAGCATAAAGTTGCATGAAAAATACTTAACTTTAATAAGATACTGAAGCTAAAATTCGATTGATTATTGTTAAATAAAATTCTCAAATATCGATATAGGACCTACGTGGATAGATACGTACCTAAGCTACTAAAAATGCATCTACATTTATGTAGTAGGTCTATATTATTCATAGTCTTTGAAAACTCAGTGACGTGTTTCTTGATCTGTTTACCCAAGTAATGTTGAACTCATCGCTTTATTAAACTCGTAATGAATTAATTAAATCCGTATACACTTACGAATATGTAGGTATGTGTAAGTTTCTGTTCATTAAAACTAATCTGACGTGCCAACACTGTTCCATGTCTTCGAAAATCTATTGGATTTAAGTAATTAATATGTAAAATGTAATTAATATCTTGAACAGCTTGTTTACAAGACGCCTAAAAAAAATATTACGGATTTTAGATTATTGTTTGTCGTACAAAAGTATTAAACAAAATTATCGTTTATAATAACAATGATTTAGGTAATTCCTACTTTAATTATAGGTCTAGGGTAAATTAGTTCTATTTTTTTTTTGTTGGTACAATCAAATTGTAAACTATATAATTTTATGACTTGTAATGGCATTGAACTGAAACCGAAATTCATGAACTTACCACTGCTATACACTATTCCATTAGGTACGCCAAAGCCAGAGACATTCTTGAACTAATTTGTAATAGGTACTCGGTATTGTTGTAGTAACGTCTGCGAGGTTTAGTCACTATGTGTTAAAGACAACTGCTAGATTAATGCATAAAAGTATCACTGATGATGATTTGCGCAGTGACAGATTAGCGGGAGCGGCGTGCGGCGCGCTGACGCGGACTGTTGGCGGAGCGGGCACGCGGCCTGCGCGCGCGCACGAAGGCGAGCCGCCCGCGCCGCCGAGCGAACCCGCCGCGCCCGCCACTGGCGACGTTTGACCTTATTTAATTAGTTCGTTCGTTTTTACTCTTTGAATGTAACGTAGCATATTAAAATTGTGTAACCGACTAATTCATTGTTGCCATCCACTCGGTTAGTATTGTCAAGTCTTAACTGTCATACATAACGATCACGATCTCTAAATTGTACTAATGATAATGACCACATTAAAGTATTTTATTCATTACTTCAAAATACTGCAGATCTTAGGATTTTATTTCGCTTGTTGGGTACCGACAAAATTTTCATTCGTATTGAAGCGCTCTTTATTTTTTCTTGAATGTAAACCTTGTATCTAGATGTAGCAACGTAACTCTTGCGCTATTTCTGTTTGGAGTTCACCCACCTCGACATCGTCGTTGATTTCTGCATCTGAGATTACATAAATTGCCTTCTTGCTGAACATTTACTCGCACTAAATTCTTATAAAGTGTAGCATAAATGCATGCAAATAAAATTCACTCACTGTGTTCTCGTTACCTACTTGGCTCGAGTTTGAGGTATCAAAACTTGTGATTTCGGGCCTATAGACATAGATATAGGCATATAGTAGAACAAGTATAACCAAACACCTAGCGCGGCTTGCGACTCTACAAAGTTGTAGAAGACTATACTCGTTGGTTTTATATCTCCAAGAATAGGACCTGCCGAGTTTCTTAACTTCATCGTATTGAATTACGGAAAAACTACCTATATGCACGGTAGAATCAATTTTTATTACTTGTAAATTTTAATTGTTGACGTTCAAAAGTGCCGCTTAATGGCCTAATTGAAATAAATACATTTGACTTTGACTTTACCATTTTCAGTATTACGCAATTTCTTAAACGACAAATCTAAATGAATCCATAATAGTTATGCTCAGCGGGGGATGCGTTACATCCACGTTTTTCTTAAACAGTCTTTGATGCCCCAGGGAATATCGCCTGCTGTATGCGGGGGTGTAAATCTCTTTTTTTTAATGTTTTGTCACAGGCACGCGTTGTCGGCTATGGCTTTTGAATACAACGTTCTATTTACATAAATTTGCATATACATAGCCGCATAGGTAGGTACCACCAAACCAAAATATTTCCGGGTTTGTCAGATTTTCAGCATTTGTAGACCGTATAGGTTCCTGAAATAGCGTTAGTACCTATTCAAAATATTGCTGCTGGTGAAAAGGATATTATAGATAGGTATGGTTGCCCAAAGGTACTGTTTGTGAAATCAATGAAATTAAATCAATATATGTGAAAGAAAGAAAGAAAGAAATCTTAATACTAAATAGTGTCAAACACAGATGTGGCAATATGAGAACATTCAGTGTGGTAAAAGGAGCGGGCTCAGCAAATGCTGATCAGTGTGCAGCATAGCCACAACGCTGGTCAACGCTGATTTACAGCCCCCTTTCTCTTAACACTTAACACAAAAATATAAACATTAAAATATAACTAATCTTAATACTAATTATACATATAAATGCCCCAAATATGTAATACAAACAAAATACCCGTAATAACTATATATATGCATTTAATCATAATGCCTAGTTTGTATACATAGAGGTAGTGGCAGTACAACATTACTCATTACATTTCTGTTTGAGAAACAATGTAATGTCTGGGATTACTAATTCGATTACTGTTGAAACCGTTTCTCTCGAAACAGTTTTTGATAAGGTGTTTTATTACGGATGGGTTTTATTGAGTTAAGCCGTTTAATCGGTCACCAGAATGAAACGGCTAACCCATTCAAATTACGTACTATCGAGTGCCCGCTTCATAGGATTCGACAGGGTTGCCTCACAAGATGTAAACGATAAGGATAACCGAAATATTGGGTTACCAATTGGTAGTCCACGGTAGGTAGGTAGTCTATTAATGGACAACTGAGCTCTCAGCTCAACCGGAGTTGCCGCAGTAAACCTTTTCCGAAGAAGTTGATAGAGATGATACAGAGGAGATTCAGTTGGTACACCACGAAAAGAACTCAAATCCAGACTTGGTCTGAGAAATCCTAATGGAACATTTAATGACATTTTCTTCGACCCAAGCATGGATCTCTGGAACTGGAAGTACCCCACGCTAAACAGTCATGCTGCCACTATAGTTTTGAGATTGATCTCTTTGTCATATCACTTTAGAAGCGTAAGGGTTGAGGGCCTTACCCGTGTCATAAGATTAAGTATCCATATATTATAGTTTCATTAAAGTTAAAAGTAAACTGTTTCTTTTAAACTAAGCCCTTACTTACCCAAATCTACTGCGAAAGTTATCTGAGAAAGAGGTCACTGTAGTAGTCTCCGAGGAAGTTGCTCTAACATCGCGATCTTAAAATACGTTGTATTGTACACAACTTGTATTGGTACAAGCATTAAGTCTCTTTAAAAGCTGCTAATAAACTACCTTGCTAATTCGTATCGTATTAGGTATATACTCTAAAATGGAACTGTATTCAATGAAAATCTTTTTACATCTCTCCCATACGCACGAAGGTTTTGCTAATACTTTCATTGTGCGCACAGCTATGGAGTGGAATTGAGTGAATAGGTTTTTTCTAGACAAGCGTGCTTCACCGTAGACCACGTCATCGCTTAACATCAGGCGAGATAGTGGACAAACGTGAGCCTATAGATTATAAAAAAAGAAAAATATATATAAGCCATTAATAAGTACAATAATAATAACTTTCTTTTAGACCTTGGCTAATTTCATAGTATTTTACGTGCCATTCTTACGCAGAACCTTACTTTGATTACAGCGCAATGAAGATAATGCTTGGCAAGCTACCGCGGCCGTGGATCGTGGATGATGCGAAGGACGACGGCTACACGGCGCTGCACCTGGCCGCGCTCAACAACCACGCGGAGGTGGCGGAGCTGCTAGTCCGCGGCGGCGCGCGCCCCGACCTGCAGAACGCTAACCTACAAACAGCCTTACACCTCGCCGTAGAACGGCAACACACGCAAATCGTCCGCCTACTCGTAGCACATGGAGCGAATCTTAATATTTGTGACAAGGTGACCTTAAAGATAAATCCTTTATTAAATGTTGCCTGTTGAGATACATCTCTCATCAATGCACTCAAAACCCTAACCGTGTTTGTACAGTAGTAGGTTTTTTGCAATATTTATGGCGTTACTCAACAATACTGGAATGTCGAGCAGGACGGCGACACCCCGCTACACGAGGCGCTGCGCCACCACACGCTGCAACAACTGCGGCGCCTGCAGGACGCGCGCGACGCCGCGCTGCTCACAGGCCTTGCGCATGCGCACGACAAAAAGTCCTCCGCCTCCATCGCATGCTTCCTCGCCGCGCATGGCGCTGATCTTACTATTAAGAACAAGAAAGGTAAAATAATAAAAATGTTGTGTATATGAGATTTGGATATGTTCTTATATGAGTTTCCAACAAGATGAGCCTGAGGATGCAAAACAAACTGGTAAAGGACTAAGTTTGAGAATGAAAACCAAATTACAAACAATTTCAGGTCAAACGCCACTGGACTTATGCCCGGATCCGAATCTTTGCAAGACTTTGACGTCTTGTCGCAAGGAAGGAGCAAGTTTGGGTGGCGAAGGCACGCCCGAGAACGAGGCGAGCTCGGTGAGCACAGCGGCAGTGGCGGGCAGCAGCGCGTCGCCGCCGCCGGCCGCCGAGCCCGCGCCCGCGCCGCCGGCCGTGTCCGCGGCGCCCGCGCACGACCCCACCGCGGACGAGTGCCTCGTTTGCTCCGATGCCAAGCGAGACACACTCTTCCGGCCCTGTGGACACATCTGCTGCTGTAACGTCTGTGCAGCGAGGGTAACAAGTTCCAACTGATATTTATAATACATTTAGCTACTTCTCTGATATGAGGGTCCCAGGTCAACCAGCTTATTTAGGTCCGAATCTGGAATGGATGGTATTATATGCAGCGTGTGCCAGGATAACCCAACCATCATCATCATCACTCCTCATTTTTTTTCAACCTTAATATCTGTATGAATAGTAAAAAGAAACCTACATACCGGGTGCTAAATGTGCGAGCTCGCTTCGCTCGATCTAGCATAAGATTGATGTTTTCCTTAGAGAATTACCGATAAATCATCAAGTATCATACCTATTTGGCCCAGGGCGCCAAATCTTAAAATACCCCAGTGATGATTTTACTCGCCGGTCAGTGTGCACTTTACCACAAACGTACGGGATTTTTTTTACCTTACAATGCTTATGTAAGTGTGTTCGGGTCAAATCTTGCAACTGGATTTGAAAGCAGTTATCCTCAACCGATTAAGATGAAATTTTGCATACACGTTTAGTTTGAATGACAATGCATGGTAAATTAAAAAGCATGTTAAAAAAAAAGCTTTTTTATCGGCGAATAGGTAATTATTTTCTAATTATATATACCAGTTACACAGGGAAACCTATAATTAGCCAAAACCTGTAACACACATATTCTATAACATAATTGTAAGTATCGCTGTTGGTAACCTAAATATATCAATAAAATAAAAGATAAATAAATAAGCCCAAACAAATCGGTGCTGTAGAACTGAGGATTAAACATTCAATTGCGAGCACAGCGAGGTCGAAAATTTCTGCAGACTATCTGGAATGGGATAGGTTTAATTTTGTCCATTCATACCACCTTACTTTAACTTACTTTGTCGACTTAGAAGATAAACTTTAGAAGGAACATAAAAAGAAGATGTTTACGTAAATCAAGCATAAGCAAGCCGGGTGCGTTTTCGGCGTTAGGCAACTCTACCAGGTTGCCTTCTTTTTTTTTTTTATATTCTATAGGCTCGCGTTTGACCACTATCTCGCCTGATGTTAAGCGATGACGTGGTCTACGGTGAAGCACGCTTGCCTAGAAGAAACCTATTCATTCTTGACTTGAAGACCCCAAGGTTGTAGCTATCAGGGAACGAAGACCCCGGAAGGAAATTCCACTCCTTAGCTGTACGCACAATGAAAGTATTAGCAAAACGCTTTGTGCGTATGGGAGGGATGTCCACCATGTACCGATGGCGCATGGCCGTACGTCTTGTAGTCCGATGATGGAAAGGGCTAGGCGGAATCAAATTGTGTAGTTCTGTCGCACACTCCCCGAAATGTATCCGATAAAAAACCGACAGGCTGGCAACTCGGCGTCGATGTTCGAGGCTCTGGAGCTTTGAGGCGACCAGTGCATCGTTGCCAATAAGCCTTTTGGCCCGTCTGTCGATCGACTCAAGTGCATCAAGCTGGTATTTGGCAAATCCATTCCAGAGGTGAGAGCAGTACTCCATGCATGACCGAACTTGCGCTTTATACAAGTTGAGCAGCTGTTCAGGCGTGAAGTACCGTCTCACCTTAGCAAGAATCCCCAACTTTTTTGCAGCCAACTGAGCTTTCGCCTCAATGAATGGACCGAAGTTGAGGGTTGATGTCAACGTAACACCGAGAAGTTCGAGATGGTCCGTTATTGGCACGGTTACACCACGGAAAGAAGGAGCCGGGTGGAATTGGCTCTTTTTAGCGGAGAAAAGACACGCCTGGGTCTTCGCAGCATTGAAACTGACCAAATTGGCATCACCCCATTCGTAGACCGCCTTCAAGGACAGGTTCAAGCGTTCAACCATGGCCTCCCGGAGAGACCGAATCTGAGGCCCAGTAGCCCGTGCGCTGGACACGTTATCTCTCAGCAACAGTGCTGTCGTCTGCGTACCCAAAGGTGCCGGGTTTTTAGCAAATCATTAATGTGCAGAGCGGGCGTTGATATCTAACTGACCGGACGAGCAGCCGTCGATAACCACTCGGATGGAGCGATGCCTCAGGAAGTCCCCTATCCAATCACACAGACCACTAGGCAGACCGAAGGAAGGAAGCTTACCAATGCGGCTTTCGTGCCAGACCCTGTCGAAAGCCTTCGAGATGTCGAGGGAGACGGCTAGCGCTTCCCCGTGTCTCTCGATGGTCCACTCGCTTTGTTCACATCGAGGCTACGCAGAACCCTACGGACGTCCTTTTGATGGATGCGGATGTCTGACATACTCGTCACACATCCATCAGGAGAGGGAAGAGGCTGCGCGCCATCACAATTCAGATGCGAAGATTCCGCAAAAAGGGAGGCAAACAAGTTTGCCTTTTCCTCAGTGGAGTGGGCAGTGACCCGTCAGGTTTCAGCAGTGGTGGTAGTGAGGGGCGACAGAAATTTGATTCGACCGACTTAGCCAGGGACCAAAACGCTTTGCTACCCGCTGGATATGAAGCAAGTTTGTTCCCGATTCTGCTAATGTGGTCAAACCGTGCTCTTCGCATCACCTTTTTGCAGGACTTGGCAGCCGTGTTGAAGGCTCTCTTCTTCTGACTCACGTCATTTGCCTTGCGCGTTCGAGCGACGACCCATGCCTGGTAGGCCTTGTGTTTAACCGCGTTGGCGTGGTGACACTCGGCCCCAAACCATGGTCGGTTGACGTTAGATATTGCTACGTCAGAGAATGGAATATAGTACTCCATCCCCCGACGCAACATCAGTCACAGCGTCAGCGCATGACGATGGATCGTCCGAAGAGAAGCAGGTAGGCTGCCAAGGATAGCATGCGAAAACAGATCGCATCCCATCCCAATCTGCTGACCTGTACCGCCATACCCGCCGGGTGCCTCTTAGGCTGGGATCGGGCGGGGAGTAGACGGACACAGACTTCACCAGACAGTGGTCGGAACTACCCAACGGTGAAGATATCGACACTGAGTATCGGTCTGGATCTGTTGTCAGCAGAAGGTCCAAGCAATTGGCTGTGTGCGAATCAACATCTGGCACCCTCGTTGCCCCCTGGACCAGCTGGGTGAGATTTAACGCTAGCGCAAGTTTTCGCGTCTCTCGTCCAGCATGATCAGTGCACTGGTATGGAAAGAGCCACTCCTGGTGGTGGGCATTAAAGTCTGCCAGTAGCACTAATTGGGCGGAAGGGTACCGTTGCTGTGCCGCATCAGCCGCCTCACTGAGGTACTCTGTGAGCCTGGTTATCTCCTGATCTCCGCTGTGCGAGCGGTAGACACAGGCGTAGATAATCTTATCCAGCCCTGTGTCCACCAAAGCCCACAGCACTGAGAACCTGGAGTCTTCAAGATTACGGAGACGCCGATAGCAAGTGTCGTCTCGGGCATACATGCATACACCCGCGCGTGGTTTGAAATTGTGCTCCAGGGTAAACCCTGGGTAAGATAAGTACGACACGTCAGACGGACTTCCTATCTGCGTCTCCGTAAGGAAAAACAGTGCTGGCTTTTCAGTCTCCAGGTGATGGTGGACTGAGGTGAGATTGGAGTGCAGACCTCTAATATTAGTGAGGTGCACTTTGTGGGGGAGGGGGTGCAGCCGCTGTTTTACTCCAGTTTTCTTTTTATTACCTGCCATTCAAAGAGTCAAAAGAGTGAAAGGAGAGTAGAAGGAAGTGAGATGAGGTTCCACGCTACTAACCTACAGACACGCACTGAAAGGACGCCATCATTGGGGCACTAGTCCGGAGACTGCGGGGACGCCCGAGCCCCCCCGGAGATGTCCATCGGGCCCTCCCATCTAGTCGCCAACCAGCACGATGGCGCATTCCGGGATTTTTCGACAGTTGGCGGGGCAGCCTTTCGTTTGTGGCTGGCATACTACTTGGGCCCCCAACTACCTGCGGTCGGCCAGCGGTGCACCGTGCCTCGGATCCCGCTACCCTCCGCAACTAGTCTCCCGATACGCCCAAAACAGCGCGAGTCAGACTGGTCAGCATGCAGTGGAACAACTATCTCGACCCAACTCCTCTAGTGGCTACACCGAGCATCGTACCGGAACACGGCTAGGCCGCTTGGCGGTACGTCTTTGCCCGGTGGGTGGTCACAAGCCTTCGGCCGAAGCCTACCACCAGTAAGTGTCACCTGATTAGCACCACCCGGGGACCACGTGTAGGGTAACAACAATAGGGGTAACTCTCCTACGGACGCGGGTGACTCAGCCCCCAAAAATGCCTAGCAATAATAATATAGCAAACTCATGATATTGCCGTATTGTATAATTGTATCGTACCGTATCATAATTGTATCATAATTGTATCCTACCGTATCATAATTGTACCGTATGGTGACAGATGTAAAGAATTTCACCATCCCATATCTTCCCGTGGGTGTCGTAAGAGGCGACTAAGGGAAACACTTTAACTTTAAGAACAAACACAATTAAAAAACGGCCCCGAGTACCCGGCAGCCCGTCTACCCTCGACTACGGTAGCGGTCGAGGCGATGGCGTGGCAAGGGGTGCGAAGAATCCCTGGAGTGGACCCGGCTACCCCGACACACACCTACGAGAAGATGGCCGAACTCGAGGAATAATTGAGCAGGTTACGATGGAGTATTATAGGGTTATCTGAAGTCCGAAGAGAAGAGGAGGACACGAAAATCCTCTAATCCGGTAACCTGCTCTATTTCCGAGAGGGTGACCGGCAGTCCCAGGGTGGTGTCAGGTTTATCGTCCACAAGTCCCTTGAGAACAACGTGGTGAAGATCGAGAGTGTGTCAACCAGGGTGGCGTACCTTATACTCAGGATATCCTCAAGATATTCGCTGAAGGTCATACAGGTCTACGCCCCAACCTCGGCACACCCCGACGACGAGGTAGAGACCATGTATGAGGATATATCTAAAGTATGTCTTCAGAGGACGCCCTGAAGCTCACATTTCAATGAACATTATTTTGCCGGGTGGGAGAGAAAGCCATGCATAGTTTCAAAACTCACTTCACCGTTGTCATGGGCGACTTCAACGCGAAACTGGGCAAACGAGACGAGGATGAGCTGCTAGTGGGGCAATTTGGAGTTGGACGTCGGAACCACCGGGGTCACCTACTGGCCAGTTTTATGGAGAAGGAAGGCCTCTATATAATGAACTCACATAACACTGGAAGTGGACATGGCAAAGACCCGATGGTGCAACTAAAACGAGATTGACTTCATCATGTCAACCAACAAGCAAATGTTCAATGATTATAACAAGGCATCAATTATTATAACAAGACTAAGTAGGTTCGCCTTTGCTCTATATAAACTTAATAAAATAGTTAATCAGGCAGCTGTTGTATCTGCGTATTATGGCTATGTAGATTCCATATTACGTTATGGAGTAATTTTTTGGGCAAATTCCTGCGAAAAAGAGAGCATTTTTAAAGCACAGAAGAGGTGCATTCGATCAATATGCAGTCTTAAATCAACGGAAAGTTGCAAACCGTCTTTCAAACGACTTAAAATACTAACATTACCATGTATTTACATTTATGAGACAGCATTATTTGTCAAGAAAAATAGTGAACTATTCAAAAAAGCTTCAGAGCAACGATATAGATCGACAAGACAAGAATATCGTCATGAATTATGTCTAAGGCCCTCAAAAACCGCCCTTATGCACAAAAGCATCCTCTGTATGGCCCCGAAGATATTCAATAAAATACCAAATGACATTAAAGATCTTAACTTGACACAATTTAAACGGAGACTAAATAACTTATTGACTGAAAAATGCTACTATACCATTGACGAATTCCTCTTTGACAAAATGTAATATACTAAATGATAATTATGTATTTATGCTTGACAATTCACAAAATTTGGACTTATTAATTGTATTCTGAATGGTCATTATAAAAATAGATTGTATTTACCTATTACCTATTGAACCTATTGAAATTTTATGTTAATTTGTATGTAATGTCGATTTTATGTTCTTAAATTGCAAAATAGTGTATGCCCTAATGGGTAGTTTTTTGAGTTACCATATCCTAATTATAAGACCTTTTGTATCACCAAAAAACACACGAATAAATACTTTGACTTTGACTTTGACTTTTGAATGATGTCTCTGTGATCAATTCGGTGAAAACCGGGAGCGATCACCGCATGGTAAGAGGCACATTGAACATTAATATGAAGCTTGAAAGGTTTCGACTGATGAAATCCACGCTCCGTCCAGCACAGATCCAGATCCAAAACCCCGAGACCTTTCAGCTCGAACACCAGAATCGTTTCGAGTGCCTAGGGAGCTCCGTGGACGAATAGAGCGATGGGTTCGTGGAAGCTGTCCATACGGTCGGGTCTAAGTTTATCAAGACCCGCCGTACAGATAGAAACAAAAAGTTCTCTGATCCTACTCTCAAGCTAATGAAGGAGAGGCGTGAGATGATCCTGCAGTCTTCTGACGATGCGGTGAAATACCGGCAGCTAAATAGACGGATCTCAAAGTCCTTGAAAAGTGACCTCCGCCGTTTTAATACCGAAAGTATTAAAGATACGATTGAGTGAAATAAGGGCTCCAAGGTCTTTGCAAGAGATCTGTCTATTCTATTTAGCAAAGCCAGCTCACGAAACTGAAGACCGATGATGGCACGATCGTATCCGCCAAACCGGAGCTTCTGAGGGAGATCGAGAGATTCTATGGGCAGTTGTACACGTCAACCAGTAAACCCGTCGTGAATCTAGCAAATGACCCTAGAGCTAGATTGACCCGACACTATACAGAAGCCATTCCGGACGTTTCAGCCTGTACGAGATTAGGATGGCTCTGAAACAGCTTAAGAACAACAAGGCACCGGGTGATGATGGAATTACGGCCGAACTCCTGAAGGCGGGTGGAAAACCAATACTTAAGGCCCTTCAGAAGCTGTTTGATTCCGTCATACTTGAGGGGAAAAGGCCACAAGCATGGTGCACGGGTGTGGTGGTACTCTTCTTCAAGAAGGGCGACAATACCCTACTGTAGAACTATAGGCCCATCTCACTTCTTAGCCATGTCTACCAGCTGTTTTCAAAATAAAAAAAAACAAAATCAAAAATTTCTTTCTTTCGCGCCGGCGAAGATTGTATATCGCTCTGATGGCTCGTTTTTGCAGAATGTAAATTGACTCAATGCCTGCAAGAGTCATCACGAATCATCACAGTATTTATCTACTCAACAAGCTCTAAACAACGATATCACACTAGATGGGGTAGGTCACAATTTTTTCTACGCGGCCCCCTTTACTTGTATATACCTTTCCCTTAAAAACATCTATTCATATTTTTTAACTATTTCTATGGCTTTGGGTCAACAAGGGGTTATGCTGTGAAAATTTAAAGACTGTAGCGCCAACCGTTTGGCTTTAAAACCTGTGTGACAGACAACAGACAGACGAACCGTTCCCACCACACCTCATCTGAAACGAGCCCGCTACACATCCTCAGCTCAGCGGCCTAGCACATCTCTGGTGGAAACACTCACACCGTTTCACAGTCGACCACATCATCGCTTACCATCAGGTGAGATAGTGGTCAAGCGCAAGCCTATTGATAATAAAAAAAAATAAAAAAAACGTCTCACTACGCATCCTCGCTCCGCCCAGCTACCTCGAAAATGTCTGGTGGAAACGCAGCCTTCGACTAGTTAGAGGTGGCAAATATTTTTAAGGCATCCAAGTTTTAGGTTAGGTAGTCCTTTGCATTCAGCATTTGTAACATTACAGTATTGTTAATTTTATAATATTATGTGCAGGTCAAGAAGTGCCTGATTTGCCGCGCGGGCGTGGTATCGCGCGCGCCTGTGGGTGAATGCGTGGTGTGCTCGGAGGCGCCGGCCACCGTGGTGTTCCGGCCGTGCGGCGACGTGTGCGCCTGCGCCGCCTGCGCGCCGCTCATGCGCAAGTGCGTCGAGTGCCGCACGCCGCTCGCGCCCGCGTCCCTACAACCGCCGCTGCCCATCAAACTTGATTGTAACTATCTTTCTAAACAATAATTGCTAAATGTTTATGTAATCGTCTCCGGTTCCACAGGATCCATACGAGCATCCGCCTGTCTTTAAATTCTTTAGATTGACTTCATGTTAAGTTGTGGTATATGCATATCCGCAGTGGAAAAGGAAAGCGGCAGCAACCTGGCGCAGGTGCAAGTGAACAAAGGGCAGCCGGTGCCGACGCAGTCCGCGCCGCACTACATGAACAACGGATCGCGCTTCGCCGCCGCGCCCGCCGCCGCACCCGCGCCCTCCGTCGCGCCCTCGACCGCGTCCGCGCCCGCGCCCGCCACTCCCACGGATCCGGCGGCTCCCACGGTCGCTGTG
Organism: Orthosia incerta; assembly: GCA_948252205.1. Lineage (NCBI taxonomy): Eukaryota > Metazoa > Arthropoda > Insecta > Lepidoptera > Noctuidae > Orthosia > Orthosia incerta. Next base: position 21,752,122 of record OX411754.1, read on the forward strand.
GCCGATGTACAGAAGCTAAAGCAACAGCTTCAGGACATCAAGGAACAGGTCAGCAATATCAAGTTTTTTATCTTTAATAGGTGTTGAATACAGGCCTTCGGTTCACAAAGCCAAGAGGCGAACACTGGGGCCCATAGCAATGCTGCGACTCTTGGATCCTACCAGGTCTATACCCGTGAAACTGCGATGCGCAGCAGCGGTAAGCTAGGGGTTCGTTCTTTGAGATACCGGTTCCTGTCAGACAGGTGGAAAGTTTTACACGACGACACAACTTACAAATAATACTCACGTTTTTCCCGCGGTGGTCTCCTGGTCAATCCCGTGTGGTCGGGGGTTATAGGGGTAGATATATATATAATAAGGAGATTAAGGGACGTGGTCTGGGGGGAGATTCCCTGCAGACACCTAGACACGCTCCCGCCAAAATTCCCTCGCTGCGCGCGAAATATATGCACAAACAAATGCACGGGCGACCCGCAATACCACTAGCGCACCGGGAACACACCTCGGAAACTGTTCACTGCTGTGCTGGAGGATGTCTTCAAGGTTCTGGACTGGAGGAGGCTCGGCATCAACGTTAATGGCGAGTACATTACTCACCTTCGGTTTGCCGACGACATAGTGGTCATGGCTGAGACCATGGAGAGCCTCAGTACAATGCTCGATGACCTCATTAGAGCTTCCGAAAGAGTGGGTCTTAAAATGAACATGGACAAAACCAAGGTAATGGTGAATGCCCATGTAACACCCACTCCTATCAAGATCGTAGACTCCTCTCTCGAAGTTGTAGACGTATTATGTCTACCTGGGACAAACGGTCCAGTTGGGTAGGTCTAACTTCGAGAAAGAGGTCTATCGTCAAATCCGTCTCGGCTGGGCGGCATTCGGAAAGTTGCGTGGTATCTTTTTGTCCAACTTACCGCAGTGTCTCTAGACAAAAGTCTATGTCCAGTGTGTGTTGCCAGTGATCACCTATGGGACCGAGACGTGGTCAGAAAGCTTAAAGTCACCCAATACAGAGGGCTTTGCTCGGAGTTTCCTTGCGTGATCGCGTCATTCCCGTCATCCTTGCGTCATAGCCCGAAGAATTGCCAAACTTAAGTGGCAGTGGGCAGGGCACATTGCCCGAGAACGGATGGCCGATGGGGCCGAAAAGTTCTGGAATGGCGACCGCGAACCGGAGAACGATACGTTGGAAGGCCTCTCACTAGGTGGACCGATGACCTGGTTAAGGTTGCGAAGAATTGCCAAACTTAAGTGGCAGTGGGCAGGGCACATTGCTCGAGAACGGATGGCCGATGGGGCCGAAAAGTTCTGGAATGGCGACCGCGAAGCGGAGAACGATACGTTGGAAGGCCTCTCACTAAGTGGACCGATGACCTGGTTAAGGTTGCGGGAAGGCGTTGGATGCGAGACGCACGGGATCGATTAAGTTCTCCACAATGTATAAAGAGTGTCGTCTATCTGTCGCCTGCTTGTGTTTTTCGGAAGAACAGGACACTACTCTTCGGTCCTCCGGAGGGCCTACTCCTGCAAGCGGGTACAGTGCTGCGAGTGGTATTGGTTTTAGGCAGCCCGTAATTATCCTGCATGTCTCATTGAGCATGATGAGATGAGAACAGATTGTTGTTTTTTGCAGCAGTTTTTTGTTGTGCCAAGTCATCCGCGTAGAGGAATTGCCAATTAAAAACGCGACACTGACAATTATTATCAGTCTATGTATGTACGTTTGTTCCTATGAGGCGTTCTAGAGACCAAACGCGTAGGCCGATTTTGATGATTCATACGTCAATCGATTCGTCTTAAACCTGCGAGTATCACTGGCTACATACATATAAATTGGAAAAGAAAAAAATGCCGGATTTTGGGCGCCATTTTGGGGGGGGGGGTTTCTTCCAAGCCCATCGCTTGGGTATCAGATTCAGATTCATTTATTTGCAAAAACATGTGGGTTTTAAGAGATGATTTCAAAAATATATAATACTTATATGTTTAAATGTAGCTAATTCTAAAAAAAAAAGGTTGTAAATAAAAAATATTTTTATTTCTATTTTATATCTATTTTCAAATAAAAAAATTATGTATATTCGGCTATAACTCCGTCATTTTTAAACGGATCTGATTTTTCCGAAATGGTCCCACTTAAATTTGGTAAAGGTCTGATAAAGAACTTCGGAGATATAAAACAGAACTCTTCAATAAATGACGGTGAATCTCTCGGGATTGCTGCAATCGCATGTCTGTTTATTGTTTACACCATTTTATAACATACCATCACGCTAGTATGCTAAACACGGGTAACAGATGTGTACATTATACCCTGGTATACTCCCATTCCACTGGTTATGGTCAAAATACATGTTATTCGGCTAATATAACCTAAATCTTCCTATAGAACTTTTCTATTATGTACCACTAAAAGTGAAAAGTGAAACCTTTTACAAAAATACATACATACATACATATTGCATACTAGTTTTTGGGGTTGCTATGCTGATATTTTTCAAATTTGCTGCGCTTTTTCAGTCTCTACTTTAGTTTGCCAGACTAGCTTTTTAACGCATTTAATCAAATAAGTTTTATTTACAAATGACTTTTAATTTATATGATTCTATCATGAGTGTACACATGTCAAAAATAACTTTTTGCTTTATAGATATTCTGCTATACAGACCATCTGATAGTTGGACGTTTTGCTACATGGTCATTTTGTTTATTAGACTTACTGCTCATTAGACATTTCGCGCTATTGGACATTTTGCTACTTAGACCTTCTGATCGTGAGGGAACGAGCGGAGACACAGGTGAAATGTTTATGCTGGACTTTTGTGTTATCTGACCCACTGCCAGTCTTGAAATGCCTACTTGTCAAGCTGGAGAGTACACACTGTACACACCGTGCACCCGGTAACGAGAAAACAACCCACGATCATAGTTATAACGAAATGATACATGTGTAATAATTTTTGTTACAGACAATGTGTCCAATCTGCTTGGACCGGTTGAAGAACATGATCTTCCTGTGCGGGCACGGCATGTGTCAGATGTGCGGCGACCGCATCACTGTGTGCCCCATCTGTCGCAAGCAGGTCGAGAAGCGAATCCTGCTCTACTGAACATCGAGGCAGCTATAATGATGATACTCTTCAGACAGAAGCCCGCCTTTTGCTTTAGGCTTCAATACTATAAGGCTGATTTCTTTTATACTGGCTTAGTTAAGTACCCAACGTTATTTATTAGAGAAAACTTGTATGATAAGCGAATTCAGTAGGTACCTATTTTGTTACCCGATTTAAGATTTGTTTCTTAATGTCAAAGTATTAAAGTCTTCTACAACCCAACGCCAGCACGTAACCGAATCGGCTTAGCATCGCCGACGCCGAGCCGAGGCGATACTGTTAAACGCACGTAGTAGTAAGGATTCGACAGAAACAATCCTGAACGAGTGACTGACTTTAAACTGCGAGTAGTCTTGTAACACAAAAAGCCAGCTAGTGTTCAAAACAGGCGCTTTGCCAACGCAACGTTGTTTTACCGAGGACAGCATTTTCAGCAGCAGTATTTAAAATCCATTGAATATTGCGCTCGCGTCTTTCAATGTAATTTTTTAATCCTTGTGGAATTCTCAACGGAAAGAGTCCCGTTAGAAATGCGTTTCTAGCTCGAACACAACCTTAACGAAGCTTCATGTTATAGCATTTACACATTAAGGCTGATATAGAAATATTAGAGAAGGTGGGAAAGCCCCTGCAGCAGGTATGTTGATCCCCTTCAATATGTATTTACAATTTAGGAACATACCATCTAGTGTTGCTTTGATGCACGATAGTGCTCGTGTGACGGTGGGCTGGAATACATTAGGTATGTTTTTGATAATCCTATTTGCATTTATCACAGTAATGCATGTTTAAGTAAATGATTAAGAAGCCCGATAACGTAAATATTTACTAGATTTCCGAATCTCGTATGTTTGACTTGAGGCTTCAAAAACAAAGCAGGAGGCCACATTCCCACCTTCTCCCTTTTAAATAAAATCCTTAACTAGTGGTGTCTCATCCCATACAACGAAACCGTGCCGACGTACTGTACTGATTATACTGATTATTTTTTGTACATCGATCGCGGCCGGTTTCGTTCCACGGATAGCTAGTTACGTCGGCACGGTTTCTTTGTATGGGATGAGGCATCTGTATGCTAGTATTATATTATCTGTGCCCTAACTACGGTATCTACTACTTTTAACGTTAAATGCGTCTTTGTTACCGTTTGCCGAATGTTACGCAAACCGGATATCGTTGTGTTTTATCATTAAACTTTGGTAGTATTTTAAAATATCTCTACTACTGTTTTTTTAATTCTATTTTTTTTAATCAATTTGATACCTAGTGCTTAGATAGGTAGAAGTAGGTATGTACTCGTATTTAAATATAAGAGAAATTGCAAATGCCCAATGCATTTGTGAAAAATCTCTAAATTAAATACAAATAAAATTAAAATTAATTCTGCATACAATTTCAAAAGATTAATTCTATTATAGTAGTAGACATTTTACACGTGCGATATAGATAGAAACGAGTGCGGCCTTACAAAAATATTACAGCTACACAATAATATGCATATTGTTGTGTGCGTCATTTAGTTATCATGTCACAAGTTTTGCTTTGCAAATACTTTATAGTATAAATATAGTACTTATTGTTAAAGAAGTTACGATTACTCGTTACAACACTGGCTATCATAATTATTGTGCCTATTGATTACTGAAATATTGTTATAAAAAGCTTAATTTATAATCCTACGTGTTGTGCAATTATACAATAAATTACATAACCAATATTTAATACTATATTAAAATAAAATATAATTGTTCAAATAGCATGTTTTATTATATTTCTAACCAAACAAAGGGCGTCGCAAGCCACAGATGGCACTAGTCTCCGATATTTTCAAAATTTCGTGAGGAGATAATCCCCAAATTGTAGTATTTGGTGACTATATCTTTGGGAACTAGTGCTGTCTGTAGTGTGTGACGCATAAAACGTAGTACCTATATGTAATAATAATTTATTTAATTCACCGTTACCACATAAACTAACCAGAGTAATTTGCCACGAGTGTAGCTTCATCAACATCTGCGAAAGCGTCTGACTCTTTATCTCTGACGACGTCAATGCTTGCGACGGCACGGTCGCGGAGCAACGTTTTAGTTAAATCGTAGATTCGGAACGACAGATGCAAGTCCTGCGCCAGTTCGCTCACCTCGCAGCGCCGGCAGTCTTTAAAGTAGATGTCGGAGAGACCTTGCAGGTCGGGAGAAGTGGCACAATACACTGGCGTACTGGCAGCTTGGCTCTGTGCAAAAACAATAATATGAGATAGAAATCATTTATAAGTACGATTAGGTAAGTAACCGTGACTTAATATGCACGCCACTAGTTAGTCTAACGACGAGCATACCTGAGGCGTAACTTTGTGTACCTACTGTACTATGAACGTCCAGATCATAGTTGGGACTTTTACGACCAATGTTGCGACCACGACTGATTGTGAAAGGTTAATTAATTCGCAAAGTCCATTTATTAGAACTTAACAAATGTACCACACATGCTTTTCTGATTAGCCTTCTTCAATTTAATATAAGTACAGACCTAGTGTTCTGCAAAGCGCAGATCCGTATACAATATTGTAAACATCTAAATGAAAGAACAGAACAATTTAGCATCCATATTCGGATACCGGGCCATGTGCGGCCAACCTAATAATAATTCCAGCCTGTATGCTGCCCACTGCAGGGTAAAGGCCTCTTCTTATTCAGAGAAGGCAGCGACCAGCCATAGACTAGTAATTTTATCTGAAGACCATAAGCAAGTAAAGATAACTATATGGAACTTACAATTGATTTGGAAAAAGGCTTCATGCTTGTGTATAGTAATTCGTATGGCCACCAGTTCCGACACAGTCTAGTCTTGACAAAGGATCCAGGATGAGCGCAGAACACCGACTTACCCGTATTCACCCAGCGATAACTCAAGTAGTGCATATAATGGATACCACACAGTTTAGAGATGTTATAAGCTCTTATAGAAGTGTACTCTTGTTGAGGCAATGAAACCATCTCTTCAGTGGGTGTTAACTGATGGTTGAAATCCCAGCTAACGTGCCTGAAAAAAATATAAAGGATATTTTGACATGTGGCACAACTCAACTTCGTATCTAATAAACCTACCACTACGTAAATTACCTACCTATGCGATTCCGAAGATACAAATACGACCCGGGCATCTGGGGCTAGTATATGTTCAATGTTCGTCAATAAGACATATTGACCCAAGTAATTAACTTGAAATGTGGTTTCCAATGAGTCTTCGGTAAGAGTCCACGGTAATCCAAATACAGCTGCGTTTAAAATAACTATATCAATTTTCCTGAAAAGAACATATGTATATTAAATTTACGGATGAATGCTCCATTTTGTGGTAATTAAGGGACTTGTACATGATCATCATTTTGACGGCATCGTATGAGTCATTATGGTTTAAATCAACATAACCCAAGAGTGGTTTTACCAATACATTGACTAAGATCTAGTTATTTATTTTATTTTTAATTCCATTAGGGGTACTCAGGCATGAGTCAGACAATGCCGGATACACATTGCTTGCAGTTAAAATGTTGATCGATTACAAGCCCTTTGTCTTTTTAAAAATATCTTACGGTTTATCTTTCAGAATCTCGTCGGTGCACTTTTTCACAGATCTTAATGAAGCAAGATTAAGCTCGTATAATTTCAGAAGATGGCTTTTTTCACAAGCATTCTTAGCATTGTTCGCCGCATATGGATTGCGGCAAGCCATTAGCACAGAGCAGTCTCGAGAACTTAAACATCTAGCCATCTCAAATCCAATGCCACTATTCGCGCCCGTGATCAAACATGTTTTGTTTGACAAATCAATATCTTTTGTAACCTGCATAATAAACATTTAGGTATGAAGGTACTGAAAAGCATCAGAACCTCTTTAAAGGTTTAAAAGAACTTGATGGCACATAAAGACAAACACTTATTAATATTTTTTTTAACCACTCAACTGCGAGATGGACTTGCTCACTGAGGATTTCGTACAAACATTTACATTCGAGAGCAGTGGTGGCCCAATGGTATCGGCCGCGACTTACAAGTTGTAGGTTGTGGGTTCGAACCCAGGCAGGCGATTACTTTGTGTAAATTATTTCCTCACCACTGCTCTCAACAACGGTGAAGGAAAACATCGTGAGGAAACCGGCATGTCCTAGAACAAAAAATCGAAGACATGTGACATCCACCAACCCGCACTGGGCCCGCGTGGTGGATTACGGCCCATTCCCTCTCACAGAGAGGAGGCCTGCGTCCCAGCAGTGGGAACATTAATAGGCTGATGATGATGATGTGTGATTTACATTCAACAAAATAATTAGGTAAGAATACTGAATTTAATTAACCATTAAAGCCGGTACATCGACAAGCGATTGCAGCAATCCCGAGAGATTTGTTGTTATTTATTGAAGAGTTCTGTTGTATATTTCCGAAGTTCTTCATCAGATCTTCACCAAATTAAGTTACCTATAATGCCAGAATAGATTACCCGAATATCATGAAAATGAGAGTGTACCAAGATGAACTGTACTCATCTCTGCGTATCTAACCCTTTAACAGCGTACTAGCGTGATTTTATGTTATGAAATGGTATAAACGAATAAACAGACATGCAATTGCTGCAATCCCGAGAGATTTGCTGTTATTTATTGAAGAGTTCTGCTGTATATCACCGAAGTTCTTCATCAGATCTTCACCAAATTAAAATGGGACCAATTTCGGAACATACTCTTTCAACCAAAAAAGAATTTTCAAAATCGGTCCACAATTGATGGAGATATCGATGAACATAAAAAAACACCTCAAGTCGAACATAGAACCTCCTCTTTTTTGGTAAATCGGTTAAAAAGAAAAGACTCGTCGGCGCAATCTTAGATTTTTGATTTGACCCGATACTCGTTATTAGCGACCATAGACTCGAATACGGCCGGCAGCGACAGGTCACTGCCTACTTCAGAGATGAGGTCAAGATGCGGCACCCCCCAAGCGGCACAGCAGTCTGCCAACGTATGCCGCGCCGTGTCAGACGGATTAGCAAACTTAATTGGCAGCGGCCAGGGCACATAGCTCGCATAACGGATTTTCGCAAGACGCAGCGTTGGAAGGCCTCCCTCTAGGTGGAGCGAAGACCTTGTCACTGCTGCGGAAATCCGCTGAATGCGAGACGCACAGGACCGATCGAGGTGGTGACACTTGAGGAAGGCCTATGCCGTCTTTGTCCGGCAGGGGACGTCCTTCGGCTGAAATGATGATGATTAGTTATTAACGACCCCGAAAACCATGAACATAACACATATGCATGACAAAAAATATTCAAATTCCAGTCGGCAACCTTTCGTCCGTCGTGAATTCGCGTTGTGGTCGCATCCAACGATTATGGCCCAGAACGCGTCCTGGCTTTTCTTCACTGCCACAACTGGCTCTTTCAAAAAACCGGCCACAACGTGAAATTCAAAAAAATACTGTCCTATAACCTCCTCCGGTTCTCAATACGACAATACTTATTTTTTAAGACGGTTAAAAATATACTTTTATGCAAAAAGCGATGAGTGCTGAGGAGCGCCTGGTAGTTAACTACTTTAAGATATTTAGCCGCTGGAAGACATTACAAAGATTTTCGATTTAGTACATTACATTTATTCCAATTACTCTCAAAAATTATTCCAGAGGCATGTTAGGTCATCTATAAGGTTTATATGGATTATGACGCATGTTAACGTCTTCCTCACATGAAAATTCGAACTCGAACCAAACTGACTACATCAACTACATGCTAACGCGCATCAAGCTTCCACACGGTGAGAACGCTGCCTACTCTCAACGTCTTCAACTTTCCCTTGGTCGCAAGCGCATACTCGTAGCTCCCAATCAAGGTTGTTCAAACGATAGGTCTGCGTCCATTTTCTTTTCTTTATCTTTGCTTGCATATAGAAGAGCTATAGCCACTCCCAACATTCTGATATTTTGAAAGGCTATGAGACGCCATCTCTTGCTTATATGACTGTCCGTGAGTAAAAAGTTACTAACAGAGTTGTGTTATGTCGAATGGTTGTGCCGACTGTGTAGAAGACCTTTAATTCCGATCGTAATGTTTTCGTCAAGTTAATATTACCAAGATTTATGTATAAATAAGTGCGGGATAGGGGGTTTTCCGCACATAACACTCCCATTTGGCTCGTTTTGCGTGCAAGCCTCCTCTCTGTGAGAGGGAATGGGCCGTAATCCTCCACGAGGGCCCGGTGCGGGTTGGTGCATGTCACATGTCTTCGAATTTTTGTTTCTAATTCTTTATTGTACACCAAAAGAAACAACCGATACAAAATTGAACAACCTACAAATCTTACCTCATCCACCGTTGGTCCATGAATACTAATTAAATCAAGACTTTTTGCTAGAGTTGTTAAATAATTTTCAAGTAAAGTCCTTGTTTTGGCTGTGGTGGTATTTATAAAGTGTTTATCCATACGATGTAATCTATGGGGAATACTGCAACCGAAAACATTATCAGTGGGTAGGTGTACAAGGGCGTCGACAAGGGGTGGAAGAGAGGGGCAGTTAACCCTCCCTAGAAAAAAAAAATATGTTGCAGTCAAAACTCATAACCAGTCAAAAGTAGGTACTTTTAACTAGCACAATGAGTCAAAAGTACTTTTGACTGTAAGCTCTCGACAATAGTACTTTTGACTGAAATTTGTCAAATCTAGTGTTGCCCAATGAAGCTGGTTAAAAGAAGTTTTGACTGGCTAATTTTGCTAAAAGTAGTTTTGACTAACTAATTGCATTACAAGTAGTTTTGACTGATTCTATCACTCAAAACTCAAAGTTAATGTGGTCGACATAAATTACGAAGAAACGCAAAGTTTTTAAAAACTAAATGATAATTGGATAATCGACAGTTATTTTTGTAAAGAAAAACCTTCCAAATAAATGAAATAATCATTTATTACATAATAACTGATTAAAAGTGATTTTGACTGATGCTCTAGTGGTTAATAATAGTTTTGACCAAGAGCGTCAGTCAAAATTACTTTTAACCACATAATTATTGTCAGTAAGTAAGTACTATTAACTACAGATTTTCAAAATTACTTATGACTGTTTTTTTCAGATAAAAGTTCTTTTGACCGATTAAAACTTTGACTGTAACATAGAAATAGAAATCAAAGTCGTGGAGCTTTACACATTGGACTTTGTAGTTGTACCGTTCATAAAACAATATCCGTATGGCAGACTCGCACTACCTACCAGTGTAAAGCTTCATGTGCTTTTGACTTTTTATATAAAATGTATACTTTTCTCATCCTCCATATTATATCAACTTGCGAAATCAGAATTGGAGAGGATGTGTCGTCAAATAAACATAGTTGCATTGGCCACATGAAATGAAATGGCACCATTTATTTGTAGTAATTTGATTTCATACTCACCAATGAAGATATGGACGTGGGCGTAACATTGCTTCAAAATACAGTCGACCCAACACTTGAGATAATTGATTTGTACTTAAGGTATTAATTTTCGTTTTTAGCACTTTTTTTTGTAATAAAGTAAATGTCACAGTGCAAGTTTAAAAAAATATATAATTAAGATGTTTTCTTAGTGGCTTGTGATATTTTCACCATGAAAAAGATTCAGACTCAGAGAGGTCCTACGTCTATAATTATACTTGTTGGAGTATTTCGTATTATTTGGATGGGGAGTTAAGCAGTTGTTGACAAGGTTCAGAAATGGATGGGTGGGGTTTAGCACCTGTTGGCAAAGTTAAGAAATTGATGGGTGGGTTAAGTTGTACTAGGTGATGTTATAAAATGATTGGGTTAGGCCATGCAGTGCTTGAATATAGTGCTGCAGGCTCCGTCTCGTTCCTGTCTGTGAGTAAAAGAGTCGCTCCGCTAACGAGCAAGCATAAATAGCGAGCATCATGGTAAGCGAGGATGATGGGCTTTTGAGGAGGATGGGTAGGGTTAAGCGTCTGATGGTGAGGTCGATAAAAGGATGGTTGATGTTAACTAGAGATGAAACGGATAGCTGTTTGGCCGGATACCGGATATCAGGCCAACCTTGTCCGCTACAAGGTTGGCCTGATAGTTTGGTTACGGATATCCGGCGGAACATTGCCGTTTTAGTGCATCGCAAGAAGCGAGCTTGAGTGCAAGAATGTGGCGAACGCGGAACGTGGCGCATGAATGATCGGGCGGACTCGGTCGAATTTCATTGACTTGATGAATTGATTGCAAACACGATCTTAAATGTTATTACAAGTGAAAATTAAAAATTTCTAATACCTACTCCCGCAATTTTTTATTCATGCATTTAAAACTAGGTACATTAATTATCTAGAATTAGAATAGCCACGCTTCGATCAACAATCCATATATAACTATATACTCAACAATCTATCGAACACGCAATTATGACACAATATCTTGCGAAAACATCCCGATTGTAACAGTAAAACGCCCATAACTTTTGAATGGCCTAACCGATTTTCATCAAACATATCTAAGAACACTCCCGATAATAGATTTATTTATGTTTAAAACAATTACTTACTGTACTTACAGTTTGCATCAAAGCGTACAGCAACACAACACATATAATAACACTTATAAACTAAAAAACTTTATACAAACTTTTAACATAGTTTTGTCAGTGAGCATAAATATGTTGACGCCCAGGTTCCTGAGCAATTAGGAGGTTCAGCAAATTGAGCGCCTGGGCTGCAGGAGCATGACGAGTAGTCAGGGTACGCGAGGGCGGAGCCGCGGTGCCTGTTCGCGTTCGGTCTGGAGCGAATAGTGAACAGCGAGCTAGCGTGGACGAGTCGTCTATCTTGAAGTTCAGCAGTAGGTAGTAGTGCATCAACAGCGCAAACTTACGTCGCAGTTCCAGCGTGTTGATGACCACCATTCTCGCGAAAAACAGAGACGGATACAAATAGGGATAGTACTCATACACTTTTTTGTACAGGTAACGAGCCAACTTGCGTTGCACCCGTTCTTTCATGAACTTATATTTTTGCTCGTGCGGATCCCATACCAGCAAATTATACTCAAGCTTACTACGCACGAAGGAATAGTACAGTACCATAATAGCACTCCTGTCCTCAAACCTACTGGCCTGCCTCATGACAAAACCAAGCGATTGGAATGCCTTGGTACAGATATTGTTAATATGCCGATTAAAAGTCAAAGTAGCATCTAAAGTCAGTCCTAGGTCTTTGATTTCTGTGAGGCGTTCCAGAGGGACACCCGATATGTGATAGTCATTCTGAATGGGCGTACGCGATCGAGAAAAGGTATGGTCTTGCACTTAGAGATGTTAAATTCCAAGTGATTGTCTTCGCAACATTTTACCACCATATCGATATCCCTCTGCATCGCGTGGGGCTCCTCCTTTCTAATGCAGCTAAGAATAGCCTCTTGGACTGGAAACCGATCTCAGACCGGATCATGTGTGCCCGCTTCAACTCAAGAGCCCGGAAGATCTCCATTATCCAGTGCTACGCCCCAACCAATGCATCAACTGAGGATACCAAGGACGACTTCTACAATGCCCTCAACGCCACCATTAGGAGCATAAAAAAACAAGACATCGTCATCGTCATGGGAGACCTGAATGCAAAGGTTGGGAGTGTTAACACTAACCGCGAGCGGCATATGGGTACACAGGGACTTGGAGTGTGCAACGAGAATGGGGAGCGATTTATCGAGTTTTGTCAGAACCACGACCTTACCATCGGAGGATCATTATTCATTCATGGCGACCACCATAAGTACACGTGGAACTCACCCGATGGGGTCACCAAGAACCAAATTGACCACCTCGCCATTAGTTCCAAATGGCGGTCTTCACTGCTCGATGTCCGCAACCGCAGGGGCGCCGATATTGATAGCGACCACCATCTGGTAGTTGCTGAAGTTCGGCTCAAGGTTGCAGTAGCCCGTGCGGCTGGAGGACCTGGCAAGATTGGAAGAAGGTTCGAGGTGAGCAAACTGCACGACTCAGACGCGCGTAAAAGTTTTCAGTTGGAATTGCGCAATCGCTTTTCTGTACTCGATGCTGCTACGGACTCATTAGACGAGGAGTGGAACCGCATCAAAGTGGCCTATACAGAGACCAGCTCCGTCGTTCTAGGGCACAAATCAACTCACTCTCGGGAGGACTGGATGTCACAACGCACGTGGAACCTGATCGAAGATAGAAGGAATCTAAATCTGAGACTGCTTGAGACCCATAACGACGTCATACAAGCAGACCTTAACACGCAGTACCGTCAGAAACGCAAGGAAATCTATCGCAGTACCCGCAAAGATAGGAGACGGTGGGCTGATGGTATTGCTGATCGTGCTCAACAAGCTGCAAACTCCGGCAACTTGAAAGAGTTGTACAATGCTACCAAAACCTTGGCAGGTAACAGCAAGTCGAAGAAGAAGCCGCTAAAGTCCAAAGATGGTCAGCTCATTGTGACATCAGAAGGGCAGCTACTCCGCTGGGGTGAGCACTTTGAAAAGGTCTTCCGTTTATCAGCTACATCGACGCCTGACGCGCTGCAAGTCAGTTCCCCACCATCCCAGCTCCTCAACATTAACACGGAACCACCGTCAACCTCTGAAGTTGCGGAGGCAGTCCGCTCTTTGAAGACAGGCAAAGCACCAGGACTCGACCTGATAACTGCGGAAATGCTACAAGCCGACTTACCCACCGCAGTCGACGTCCTGACACCGCTCATTGAAAAGATCTGGATTGCCGAAGAACTCCCGGACGAATGGAACAAAGGTCTTCTTATAACTGTTCCTAAGAAAGGTGATCTTAGCCAGTGCGATAACTGGAGAGGTATAACGTTGCTCTCGATTCCCTCTAAGGTTTTTTGCAAGATCATCCTGGATAGATTGTCGAAGGCCGTGGATCCTCTTACTCAAGGAGCAGGCTGGTTTCCGCTCGAACCGCTCCTGTACGGACCAGATCAATACTCTCCGTATCATACTGGAACAGGCATCAGAATGGCAGAGGGAGATTTATCTAACCTTTGTAGACTTCGAAAAGGCCTTTGATACGCTGAAGTGGTCTAGTATCTGGTCCCGCCTACTGGCCATTGGAGTGCCGCCGAAAATAGTCCGTCTGTTGCAGAGTATTTGCAAGAAATACTCCTGTAAGGTTACTCATAACGGCCTTATATCGGATGACATAACAGTGCATGCGGGTGTCCGCCAAGGCTGCCTCCTGTCGCCGCTCCTCTTCCTAGTCGTTCTTGATGGAATTATGCTTCGCATCTATGATAACAGGCGCCGCGGCATAGAGTGGGGATTATCCAACGTCTTGGAAGACTTGTATTACGCCGATGACCTATGCCTGCTGAGTCATACCCACGCCGATATGCAAGCAAAGTTAAACGATCTACGTCTGGAAGCGGCAAAAACGGGGCTCAAAATAAACATCCGGAAGACCCAAGAAATGAGATCTGGTGTGAAGAACCACTCACCGTTGCTGATTGGCACAGAGGCAGTGGAACGCGTCCACAAATTTACTTACCTCGGGAGTGTCGTGTCAGAGACTGGGGGTAGTGAAGAGGACATCGCTTCACGGATCGCCAAAGCCCGAGCAACCTTCGCGCAGCTGAGACCTGTTTGGCAATCGCGGAAACTGACCCGAAGGATTAAACTCAAAATCTTCGGGTCCAATGTCAAATCCGTGCTGCTCTACGGGTGCGAAACGTGGAAGGTCACAAAGGACATCTCACGCCAAATACAAGTCTTCGACAACCGCTGTCTTCGTCGCATTCTCGGAATTTACTGGCCCGAGACCATCTCCAATGTAGAGCTGCTGGAGAAATGCCACGAGAGCCCGATCGACTGCCAGATCAAGCGTCGCAAGTGGAGATGGATTGGCCACACGCTCCGTAGGGGTCCCGACCACATACCCAAGCAAGCTTTGGACTGGAATCCCCAAGGGAAAAGAAAGCGTGGCCGTCCCCGTCAAACCTGGCGTCGCACCGTGTTGGCAGAAGTGACGAGCATCGGAATGACATGGAGTGAGGTGAAGCGTGAAGCTCAAGACCGATCGCGTTGGAGGACATCTGTGGACGCCCTCTGCCCCATCTAGGGGTTATAGGACATTAAGTCAGTTACTACGCACGAAGGGATAGTACAGTACCATAATAGCACTCCTGTCCTCAAACCTACTGGCCTGCCTCATGACAAAACCAAGCGATTGGAATGCCTTGGTACAGATATTGTTAATATGCCGATTAAAAGTCAAAGTAGCATCTAAAGTCAGTCCTAGGTCTTTGATTTCTGTGAGGCGTTCCAGAGGGACACCCGATATGTGATAGTCATTCTGAATGGGCGTACGCGATCGAGAAAAGGTATGGTCTTGCACTTAGACATGTTAAATTCCAAGTGATTGTCTTCGCAACATTTTACCACCATATCGAAATCCCTCTGCATCGCCTCACGGTATTGTACGTTATTGATACCTAAGAATAGCTTCAAATCATCAGCAAAATAAGGCATTGTGCCGTCCTAATGACCTTCAGCAGGTCGTTGACCATGATAATGAATTGTGTTGGTCCGAGGGTACTACCTTGACTCACACCAGAAAAAGTTTCATACATTCTAGATTTATAGGTACCTGAAGAGTTGGACATATTGAAGATGGTTAGTGAAATAGCTCGAGAAAAGTTGAAGTATTTTGGGGGTAAATCCTATCGTGGATAGTTTCCTCAGTAAGACATCATTTTGGACCCGGTCGAACGCCTTTTTGAAATAAAAATAGGCCACGTCAACCTGCTTATTTTTATTCCATCTCAGTGACAGCATAATCCACAAAGTTAATGTGGTTTGTTATAGTGGATTTGTCGGTTCTAAAACCATGCTGACACTCGGCTAGTTGGGTTTTGACCTGCCTGGTGATATGCAGGTTCAATACCGATTCAAAGACCTTGCCGAAGGCCGACAGGACCGCAATAGGCCGGTAATTGTCGAGTTTTGACCCGACGCCACCTTTGGGCACAGGAGTACCTAACCCTTGAATTTTTTCATTTGGCACGATAAGTAGCAGTCCTTAATAATAAACGGCGGCATGCCATCAGGTCCCGCAGATTAATGGGCTTTTAGACAGCGGATGGCTAGTGATAGGTCAGCTTAGTCAAACACATCGACGGCGATCCGCGCGGAGCAAAGCGGCTCAGCTGCCTCCTGCTCAGCATTCGCTGCAGATAGAACGGGATCATGCGGCAGAAATACAGGGCTAAAATATTGCGCAAATGCATTTGCTGCGACTACCCCTGTCACAATCTGTCACCCAAATTCAAACTCAGTGCATGTTTGCCTGGAAGCCTGCTGACCCTTAACAAATTTCCAAAAGGTTTTAGGATCCCTCTTTATACCCGTCTGCGCCCGTCTGATATACTCGGTATATGTCTGATCAATAGGCTCTATATCTCGCTGTCTATAGTACCAACTTAAATAATTATTTATTAAACTCTATGTGGAACTGCTTAATTTTTTTCAAATGAAAGTATTTATCTTTTAAAGTTTTAACAATATCACCTTTAAAAAAAAACTAAATCAAAATCGGTTCATCCGTTTAGGAGCTATGATGCCACAGACAGATACACAAATACACATATATACAAATACACAAAAACCCAAGCACACACGTTAACACCCCTCTTTTTCCGTCGGGGGTTAAATACGTGCTTTTTTGAAGTTTATTGGTCCAGCTTACAAATTGTAACCTAATCTCTAAGTTTTCGCTTTATTTTTTCTAACCAGCCATTTGTATTATGTATTATATTATCTATGGTATTATTTACATGAACGCCCAAAACGCTCCATAATCCATTCCACATGAGTTTACATTTGAAACGCTCGGCAACAAGTGGAATAGGAAAAACCGTAGTCGTGTGTACTTAATCATGGTATAATAATATACTCCGTATATACATAGTAAGCTTGTAGAGGAACGCACCCATGAAGTTCCTCTGTTCCTTCATGAACGCACCCAAAGAAGTACTACACTGTTACGGAGGTTTTTTGGCGGGATTTTTTCGAGTGAAGTTCAGCGGCTGTTAATATTACTTGCAAATTGATTCCTAGTGGATATTGTGATATAAAATTGGTGTAGTTTTGTGTCTCAACTGTCTACGCAATTGGACAATATGTGAAATCATTGACAGAAGCGATCTCAGGATAGTGGAGCGGAGAATTTTATTGTAGTATTGACTACCTCCGCAAAGCTTACTGGGAAGGCTGACTCGATACAATTTGCTGCCAAATACTCCAAAAAACATTAGAATACGTTACATCCGCATTCTAATGGATACTAAAGAATTAAAGAACAATACTGATGACTAGGCAGCATGCTCTCAGACCTTAGCCTGTTCCGTAAGGAACAAATAAAAAGAGTTTTTGGCGGGATTTTTTCGAGTGAACTTCAGCGGCTGTTAATATTATTTGCAAATTGATTCCTAGTGGATATTGTGATATAAAAGTGGTGTAGTTTTGTGTCTCAACTGTCTACGCAACTGGACAATATGTGAAATCATTGACAGAAGCGATCTCGGGATAGTGGAGCGGAGAATTTTATTGTAGTATTGACTACCTCCGCAAAGCTTACTGGGAAGGCTGTCTCGATACAATTTGCTGCCAAATACTCCAAAAAACATTAGAATATGTTACATCCACATTCTAATGCATTTAAGAAAAATACTAACTGATGACTAGGCAGCATGGTCTCAGACCTTAGCCTGTTCCGTAAGAAACAAACAAAAAAAAAAAAAAACTACACTGTTACTGTCAAAGACGTCAATGTCATTGTCAATTTGTCATTTTACACTGATGCTGTCGATGCTGAATATCTATAGTACACACGCTAAAGACTTAAATTGTTATTTTAGTATAAATTAATGAAATGAGATAATAGATTATAATACAATTACAACAGAACACAAGTTTCTTTGTAATAATACTTTTTGCAAAAATGGATAAATCGAGTAAAAGACGTTATTCATCGAGTTCTGATAGTGCTGAAGAAGGCCGTCTAAAAGACATAAGGGAACGAGATGAATTTACAAAAAGATTGAAAAAACGCGATGAAGAGAAAGTAAAAAAAGTAGCGGAGTCTTCAAGCAAAAGGTCGTACGAAGAAGCAGCTAAGCGTCTTAAGTTGGAAGCAGAAGACAGAGAAAAAATATTGCCTAAGTTGCGCATTCACTCACGTCGAAAATACTTAGAAAAGAGGAAAGACGACAAAGTTATTGAGTTGGAAGCAGACATAGCTGATGATGAATACCTTTTTGATGAAAGCAGGTAAGCAAATTCCTATATTAAAGTGGCTTCATCAGAGTTAAGTCGAAACAACTAAAGACGTCCACAACTGGGAAATTCTATACAAACGAGTAAGCTGAACCACTATGGCTCATTGAAATGATATTTATACAAATATGTTGATTTTATAAGACATTACAACATACATCTCAATGTTTAAGTCATTAAATTTATTAAAACTAGTTCTACATGTTGCCTTACAGACACCATGCACCATGAAAAGACTGTTAATGAGAGTGCATCTCATCCGGGTATTTTGTTTGTGGCTGTATTTTTTTGTTAAGAAGTTTTTTAAACTTGTAGAAAAATGTACAAACACTGAAAGAAACTAGATAAGACTTTAATTAGGCGACTAATCCCTGAAAAGAAATGCTGAAACAAACTCACACTGTATCTTTTTAAGTAATTATTTTGTTTAAGTACCAATGCAGGGCAATTTCCTTAAGGATTTTCAAAGAAAGAGGCAGCTTTGTGTTAGTCTGTCCCAACAATAACCATGCATGTAGGAAGCTGGTTACAGACCAAGAGTAAAGCTAAGTTAATTCCAGCTTAGCTTGCATATCTGAGGTAATTTTTCTTACCTGTGTGAAGACCATGCGCACTTCATGTGATAAATTATGTTGTTACTAAATATTTTTTAAACTTTAATCAATACTTAGCTCACTCTTTTGTTCAGTTATTCCCAAATAACCTATTACTTAGTGTTTGATATTTTTATACACCTATTTCACACAGGTGAGATCTACTTTCGTTGCTTATAAATTTGAATAGTTGTCCAAAAATTTATTTGTTTACATATAAACATAGCTTCTTTCACATTTGTAAGCTTGAAAATGAAAACACCCCAAAAACTTCCTATAGTTAGATGATAAATTTTCTTTTCTTTTTACTGCTCATTTTCATAAGAAACTGATGTATTTCATGCTTCTTGTCTGTCAGTGAATGCACTTAAGATCTTGTGATTGAAGATATTGTTTTTGTTACAGCTTAACTCAACGAGAACGGTTAGAAAGGGAACATAAAAAGACTATTTTAAAATTAGCTAAAGAACATGAAAAAGCTCGAGAGTTGGAGAATGTTCAGAGATATCATATGCCACAAGATTTGGGAAAAGATGCTAAAGGTTTGTATTTATTTTTTTGGTGCTCATATTATCCAGACTCTCCTTCCATCTCCCTCTATCCAGGGTTGCAAATCTTAAAGGCTTCTTCACTTGCCATTAAGAGGGTCTTAAAGTAGTTGTGAATTTGGCTCTTTTTACCCATCTGCGTGATGCAAAGTAGGGTAGTGTATTTTTCAGTATTTTTTTTTTTCTTTATTCATCAATTATACAAAATTTATGTATGTTTGTTCTTATGTGGCATTCTAGAAACCAAACGCGTGGGCCGATTTTGATTATTCTTAACGTCAATTGCTCCATCTTAACCTTGCAAGTGCCATTGGCTACAGTAAAATCGCACCCAAAATCGCATTTTGGGCGCCATAATTATTGTCGGGTCCCAATTTTTTTTTTCTTCCATACCCATCGTGTGGTGTATCAAAAAGAAGGGTTTTAAGAGGTGATTACAAAAATATATATGAAACACTTATGTTTTCAAGTAATTTGTAAAACAAGAAGAAAGTCATGCGGTGCTGCTGACTGACCCAAACCATATGTATCCTCCGACTGCATAGCATGATTTTTCTTGTTTAAGTCTTTTTAGTTCACTTCTTAAGCAGTCGGGTTTCTTTTTTGTTTTAACATTTACTTTTTCATTTTGATATGTGACCATACATTTTCTACATAAATTTGATAAATTTAAGGAAGTTACTGCTGCATTTTAGAAGTTATAGGTCCAATGCAAATTATATAGCTATGGGGCCACCACTACCTCTATGTAAATAAACCAAACCCAAAATGAATCATCAAGGTTGGTTCATAAACAAAAAGTTATGTCTGTATACTCTAGTTAGAACATGAACAAAACTGGTGAAATGGGAGTGTCTCTGAGTGAACTCTTAACGTCTGCGTATCCCTTCAGAGCGTACTGGCGTGATGTTATGCTATGGAATAGTGTAAAAAATAAACAGCTATACAGATAGCAATCTCATGAGATTTGCTGTCGTTTATTGAAGAGTTCTATTGAATATCGCCCATGTTCTTTCATCTGATCTTCATCGAATTTAAACTGGACTACCTCAGAAAAATACTCTTCTAAACATTAAAAGAATAGTCAAAATCAGTTAACAATTTGGCGAAGATATCACTGAATAGACATTCGATAGAAAAATATTTAGCCGAATTGATAACCTCCTCTTTTTTATGAAGTTGGTTAAAAAAGCGTGAAATGTGTCATGCGTGTGAGGGACGTTTGTGCACCAATTAGCTGCACGTTTCAGAGCTTAACTACGCATCCTCTCGCAGCTTTGCACAATCACATATTGTCACAACTTCACTACGTATATTCGCGCACCCTCACTACATATCGCATCTTTGTTATAAAAACATCATAATGCGTTTTCGTTCTGCCCGGACGGACTGTTCCCAATTTTCTGAAAACTTTCTCCAGAAAGGCTGTGAATAATTATGGCGACAGCTTGCCTTTTTACAAGCTTTTATTTAACTTGCAATGTATGTACACACATCAACACGGTCTAGGGATATTTTAAAAAAAGCGAATTACTATCAATGTGTTAATTATTTATATGACATGTATATATTTAAAAGATACGTTATTTAATATTCTACCATTTTTTAATAATGGTTAAGGTACTTCGATTAAAATTTCAGGATTTTATGGAAAAAAATGAAGCATAGACGGAAACCGTATATGAATTAACTTTTAATTTATGAGTAAAAAGAGAAAAAAATAGAAAAATCATTGAATTTGTGTTTATAAACTTGAAGTTAGTAGTCTGAGAAAGCGCCCATGATGTTCATAACACATCGGCAACGATTCGGCATGCTCAGAACAAGGTTGTCAATGTCTTGCTGCGGAATATTGTCCCATGTCCTTCCGAGGTGCGCAAAAAGTTGATGTTCTGTAGCCAGATTTTCAGGAACTTCCTTCAGAGCTCTTCTTTGCAGCATATACCACGCATGCTCAATGGGATTTAGATCTGGCGATTGAGCAGGCCAGTCTAAGGCCCTAACATTGTGTGTATGTAACCAAGCTGCTACCGTTCTCGCCGTGTGTGCCCGGGCATTGTCGTGCATGAGCAGGAAATCTTGCCCCATTTGCGTTCTGTGGGGCAAGATTACGGGCCCCAGCACCTGTTGGACGTATCGTTCTGCCGTCATATTGCCCCGCACCCAAACGAGATCCGTTCGTCCTCCAAGCCGAATTCCTGCCCAAACCATAATTGTTCCTCCTTGGTATGGGTGAACTTCCTGAGGGTTCTGAATACGGCTCCATCGTCCAGGAACTCGCCAAACACGCGTCCTTCGTGAATTTGGATGGAAGCCGAACCTGGATTCATCCGTGAACAGCACATTGGACCATTGCTCACGGCCCCAGTCCACGTGGTTCCGAACCCATTCTAATCGTCGTCCACGATTGCCTCTCCGTAAAGGTGGGACCCGGAGTGGTCTACGAGAGCGTAGATTGCTTTCATGCAGTCGCCTTCTTACAGTTTGGTCACTCACAAGCACTTGGTGTTCCACTCGCAGCCTTTGGACCAATTGAGTCGCCGTTGCATTTGGTTGAGCTCGCGCAGTAATTTGCAAAAATTGGTCTTGTCTGGGGGTAGTGATGCGACTTGGCCCCCGGTGCCTCTCCGCTACTTCACCTGTGGCACGATAGCGTGTCCACAATCTTGAAATTACATTTTGGTGGGTCCCTATGGCCTCAGCAACATTACGCTGAACAGACCCAGCTTCCAGCATTCCCACAGCTCGTAACATCTCCGCCCTCGTCAAATGTTGGCGTTGCATGGCTACAATACCTCAATTTTAACTTTATCTTTCGTTTAAAAATGAAAAAAAACTGTAACTAAACGTAATTCGTATTGTTTTCTAAATTTCGCACAAATGAAAATTCCTTCTCCTACACATCAAGACATTTTTATGCCACCGAAACAAAAGAATTTTCAAAAATTTTAATTTGGAATTAGTCTGAGATAAATTACAAACAAATCGGTGTATAAAAGATTCCAATGCGGCCAGTACTTTTCGAGTTATTTAATTGAGTATGAAATATCCCTAGACCGTGTTGATGTGTGTATGTAAGTGTGTTCGGGTCAAATCTTGCAACTGAATTTTAAAGCAGTTATCCTGCACCGATTAAGATGAAAATTGCAAGTTACACGTTTAGTTTGGATGACAATGCATGGTTAGCTAAGTGACGTCATTTTGACAGTCCGCCATCTTGGCCCAAGATGGTGGACTAGTTATTTTTTGTGCACTGCCATGATATGGGTATCAAATGAAAGGGTTTGCTGAAAAGAATACGAAAATATCGTGTTTTAAAAAAAACATTTTATTAATTATTTTTTAAACTCTTTATTTATTTAAGATCAATTAATTAATCTTTAGTTTACTTCTTTTAATTTTCTACCCTGTTTTTAATTTCATAATTGATAATTATTTACCAAACTATGTTATTTTCAGGTGAATATGTTGAAGTTGATGAAAGAGAAAAGTTACCACATTCAGAACAACAAAGATGGGAACAAGAGCAAATAAAATCTGCTTTCTTTAAATTTGGTGCAAAGGATGCAAAAGCCCAAGATGAGTATGAGCTGCTACTGGATGAGCAAATCGACTTTATTCAAGCTCTTCAATTGGAAGGTAATAAAGAAAAGAAAGAAGAAGTAGAAAAATCTGAGTACCAGAAAATACGTATGACCATTGAAGAAACTAAGAAGTCTCTGCCAGTCTACCCTTTTAAGCAATCATTGATAGAAGCTATAAAGAATTACCAAATACTAATAGTAGAAGGTGAGACAGGGTCTGGTAAAACTACTCAAATACCTCAATATCTTCATGATGCTGGTTTCACTGAAGATGGAAAGAAAATAGGTTGCACACAACCAAGAAGAGTAGCAGCCATGTCTGTATCAGCTCGAGTGGCTCAAGAAATGAATGTTAAACTAGGGAATGAAGTAGGCTATAGCATAAGATTTGAAGATTGCACATCTGACAGAACTGTCATTAAATATATGACTGATGGTACCCTACATCGAGAGTTTCTTTCAGAGCCAGACTTAGCCTCTTATAGTGTTATGATAATTGACGAAGCTCATGAGCGGACACTACACACTGATATACTCTTTGGTCTTGTCAAAGATATAACTAGGTTCAGACCTGATTTAAAATTGCTTATATCAAGTGCCACACTGGACGCTGAGAAATTTTCAAGTTTCTTTGATGATGCTCCTATCTTCAGAATACCTGGAAGAAGATTTCCAGTTGATATCTATTACACAAAAGCTCCGGAAGCAG
Organism: Orthosia incerta; assembly: GCA_948252205.1. Lineage (NCBI taxonomy): Eukaryota > Metazoa > Arthropoda > Insecta > Lepidoptera > Noctuidae > Orthosia > Orthosia incerta. The sequence goes on from OX411754.1 coordinate 21,776,003, forward strand.
ATTATGTAGATGCTTGTGTTGTTTCTGTATTACAGATCCATGCCACACAACCTCTTGGAGACATACTAGTTTTTCTTACAGGACAAGAAGAAATAGAAACTTGTTTTGAAATGTTACAAGAAAGGACAAAGAGAATTGGCAAAAAGTTAAGAGAACTATTGATATTACCAGTATATGCAAACTTACCAAGTGATATGCAAGCTAAAATATTTGAGCCTACTCCAGAAGGTGCTCGTAAAGTAGTGTTAGCCACTAACATTGCAGAAACTTCTTTGACTATAGACAATATTATTTACGTTATTGATCCTGGATTTGCAAAGCAAAATAATTTTAACTCAAAAACAGGCATGGAAAGTTTAATGGTAGTACCCATTTCTAAAGCATCAGCAAACCAACGCGCAGGGAGAGCTGGCAGAGTGGCACCTGGTAAATGCTTCCGCCTATACACAGCATGGGCTTACAAATATGAACTTGAAGATAATACTATTCCAGAAATACAAAGAATTAATCTAGGCAATGCTGTTCTCACACTGAAAGCTCTGGGTATTAATGATCTAATCCATTTTGATTTCTTGGACCCACCACCTCATGAAACTTTAGTGTTAGCTCTTGAACAACTGTATGCTTTGGGAGCTCTTAATCATCATGGTGAATTAACTAAAGCTGGTAGAAGAATGGCTGAGTTCCCCACAGATCCCATGCTTGCAAAAATGTTATTGGCAAGTGAAAAGTAAGTGTCATCCTCATCCTTAAATTTACTAGAGTTATGAGAAATTGTTCAGAGAAAGTAGTAAGAAGCATAAATAATTGTATTTTATACACGGAACAGAAAAAACAGTGGAAATGCAAAGTAGGCGTGGAACGCGTGTCACTAATAAGCGCATCCACGCAAAACTGATTCCAGTCGTGTTCTAACATCGCGTCGAGTTGCTAGTCTCGCGACAAATTTATTTTGCCGTAACTATGACGTTTTGTTCCATTTTGGAGTGCAAAAATGATAGTAGTAGGAGAAACAATCTTAAAAAATGGAGTTGTTTCGTATCATCGGTAAAAACGATTCTATTTGTTTTCTAATAAAATCTTAGTAAATTTAAATTTACTAATAATTTAATAAAACCTCCAGTTAAAATCAACCTTACGCTATTAAAATAAAGTTTATTTTGGATTGAATGTGTTCACTATTTCGTTCTCGAAAGTTCTTCGCTACTCAATTAGGGATGTAGTCGTGTCGGATATTGATTTTATAGATAGATATCGATAAAAGAAAATAGGCACCTATATTTTCTTTTATATTAGGTGGATTAAATATTTCCAAAAAAATGGAAGTATGCTGTATTGCATGCATAATAATTATTACCATGATTGTTTGTGCAGCAATTTCTTGAAATCACTAAATGAAAAATCCTTCTGATTTTTAGATTTCCCAAAGAAGCTAGTGTCAAAGAACATGTTTTAGTAGTTGATTTCTTAAGCCGTTTTTGAGTTTTAGCGAGACTAACGAAAAGTAATAGATTTTTATACATAGAATATTTTATGTTTACACAATACTACGCCATTCATCCTACAGTTTTACTGAACTCCAAACAAGGTTTATTTTTTCGAATTAAGAAATCTGGTATCTATCGATATCGATAATGTAATTAAAAATACTTCCATGGTTGAGTAGCAGAAGATATCGACCTATGACACGAATGTCAACCTTACATCATACGCAATAAAGTTTATAATTGCAACCACTGAGAATACCGCCGTCTATGCTAGGGTAGCGGAATTTACTTGGCAATAGAATCTAGTTTGACTTTAGATTACAAAACGTCGTAAACACTTTCTGCACTAATGCAAAATAAATCCTATTTAAAGAGTGTGAAGATTTCTTTCTTGATGTAGGATCTGCGACTTATGTTTGTTTTGACTAAAATTAAAACGACAAATCAAACGATCGGCTTATTTGTAGTGCATTATATGATTATCAGTTTATTTGTGTGAGTTTGGCGACAACGGTTCCCATAGTCATTTTGCTACATTGCACTTCCACTGTTTTTTCCGTTCCGTGATTTTATAGAATTTCCAGCGACCCGCACTTGTTTTCGATAAAACATCGTTTATTTACCATGTTTACTAGCGCTATCCCGCGGAATCGTACAGCCAGGATAAAAAGTATCCTATGTCAGGATCTAGGCAACGGTTTACCCATGTTTCATTTGAACGGTTCCTTAAATGTCGTTTTAAATAGTTTGCCTGTTTACAGTTATTATATTTTGATATTAAGCTGTCGGTCAGTTGATCTTCGAAATAAGAAAGCACACAAAATTAAACATGTTTCTCCAAAAGTTTGTTGAAAAACTTCGTTTGATTCGCGTAGGTATTTGTCATTGGACTTGAGAAAAGATTGCAGCCCGAGTCGAAAAATTATAAATAGACAACTTCCATTTTATTCTTACTTATATATACTTCCGTTTATTCTTACTTATCTGAAATAAATAAACCGGCCAAGTGCGAAACTTACTCGCGCACAGAGGTTTCCGTATAAACAGTACTAACTAAAATAAATAGTGAACTTTACTAATGTTCACTATATTTATTTTAGCCACAAATTATATACTTTTCCAAGTACTTTTTATAATTTGTTCGACTATTACTCGTAAACTGGTAAAGCCTACTTAGCTGTGATAGTATTCCTTTTAATTTTGTTTTAAGTATATATACTACCGCCGTATTTTTTTTCACATATCCAAAAGCAACCATTTAGCTGGCAGGGGTGAGGGGGGCACTTGACTTTAACAATAATTTGCCATTCAATGCTTAATTTTACGCAAACGGATCCCTGAATCGAAAAATGGTTTTCACAGACCCGTAATATTTTTGAATTGCCTATCCAACGATACCCCACACCATGGGATAGACGAGAAAAAAAAACATCCCTACTTTACGTGTACAGCAGGTAAACTATTTTTTTTTTTATTGACAGACGGACATGGTGAAACTGTAAAGGTTCCTTGTTGATTACGGAACCCTAAAAATGGTGGTTAGACAAATTTTGTGTTGATAATGCTTTGAAAACCATATTTTGATATACCATACTGTTAGATTCTAAAAATGAATTATTTTTTTAGATACAAATGTTCAGAAGAAATTGTCACTATTGCAGCAATGTTATCAGTAAATAGCTCAGTATTCTACAGGCCTAAAGATAAGATAATACATGCGGATACTGCCAGGAAAAACTTCTTCCATCCGCATGGAGATCACTTAACACTAATGAATGTGTATAACCAATGGCTTGGCTCCGACTACTCGGTGCAGTGGTGCTATGAAAACTTTATACAGTACCGATCAATGAAGCGAGCGCGGGATGTTCGAGAACAGCTTGCTGGTCTCATGGAAAGAGTAGAAATTGATATGGTGTCAAGCCTAAGTGACGACTCTAACATTCGAAAGGCCATAACTGCTGGTTATTTTTATCACATCGCCAAATTTTCTAAAGGAGGCCATTACAAAACTGTAAAACATAACCAAGTAAGTTTTTGCGTATGATTTTACTGATCCCTTTTCATCCGATTGTCCCAGAAGCAGGGTTTTCTAGTATATGTATGTCTAATTCTTTGACACGCCGTGTAGCCAAAATGGCATGATAGATTTTTTAAATTGATGTATCCGTACAGGGTGTACGGAAAACCTAATGATACATCAATTTTGTTCTTCATTGCTAATTTAATTTTAACTATGTACTTACTAAATACATACATTACCAGAGCTTTCGAAATTCGCAAATTCTCATAAAACAACAAACGGTTCAAAATAATCGTAGGGATATTACACTGGTCTACAGCATTTTTGCGCACGGGTTATACATACCTTATTTTTATTGTTTTTATACCTAGAAATAAGAATAAGAACTAGTTCTGAATTTGCTTTTATGTGTAAAAAATGGAAAAATTCAAATCAATGAAAATACATATAAAATGGACATAGAGATGATTTATTAAAAGATACCCAACATCCATTTATGATTCATTCTTACAATAGAAGTTTTAAAATAGAGTCCAAATGTTTAAAAATGAACAGTTTTACTTTTCCTGACATGTTCAGTAGAAGTTTCTCTTATTAACCCCCAAATATAGTCAATGTATAGCTGAATGTATCTGCAAGAGTAACATGACACATGTGGAGCCCATTTTTTGTCTTTATTTTTAACAGGTAGATGAAAGTAAGTTTGATATGCCTCGCAAATCTTTAAATGTGTATTTAAATCATAGCTTTTCTCTCTTATTTCAATAAAATCGCCGCAAATATAGCAAAACGAGTCAGCGTCTCGTTTACAACTTCTCAAAGCAACTTTGTACAGATTGTTACAGCGAAAAAAAATGAAACGCGTTATTCCTCTGTAATTATGCAAACACATATTGTCGTACACAACGAAAGACGCAATAAACACTACCCCCCCGCCCTCTTACCTCTCTTTCGACAGCGATAGCGCGCAAATACCAACATTAAATGGGCGCGAAAATCAAAAATGGTCAAATCGCTATAACTTCTTAAAAAACAAATATTTTCCATTTGTAATCGCACTTTTTTATATATATTTGCTTATATAATGAGAATATATTAAGTAATCCCATGCGCAATTTTTTTTTTTTTTGTTGACCGTTATTATGAGTGTATGTCTATTGTATAATGTGGGTATATATAGCGTGTCCTGAAACTCAACGTCAAGAGAGTACGGGGAGCTAATTTCGCCGTAATGTAGGGTGGGCGGACTTCTATTATTAATTGAAACTTTTTCTTTTTCAGACTGTGATGATTCATCCAAATAGTGCTTTATTTGAAGAATTACCTAGATGGGTGATTTACCACGAATTAGTATTTACTTCCAAAGAATTTATGAGACAAGTTACGGAAATAGAAAGTAAATGGCTTTTGGAAGTTGCGCCACATTACTACAAAGCCAAAGAACTTGAAGATTCCACAAATAAGAAGATGCCTAAAACTGTTGGTAAATCTTCGACTAAATAAAAAATAACATTTTAAAATCGTATTTATTTTCTATTAACTCATATATTAGGCATAAACGATCTAAATATAATACTATTCTAATTAGAAAAAAAACACCCATATCTTCAGCATCCTCAAACATATTTACTATGCTGGAAGTTATGGTTAATCTTCCTATGGGCCTTCCAACTTTGCCTGGCCAGTTTAGGACCTATACTAAAGCCTGAGAGCCTTGTGTTCACTAGGAGATCTTGCAACAGTTGCAACACGTGTCGCTAGAGAAGTTGAGCGGGGTCGCCAGATATTTAGGTTTTAATCTCTGGGTTGGTCAGGCAGACATGAATAATGTCTATGGATAGAAAAAGTACATAGGAAGGTTAGGCACTTGTCCCACTGCCGACGATCAGCGAGCAGCCAGTAGAACTAGAACCTAGATACGAGTTGGCGAGCAGCGGCAAGCGAGTGTGTAGTTCCGATAATTTTACCGCTCGGCTATGAGCGAGTGTTTTAGTGCGACGGGCGATTACCCGCACCATTCGCTCGGGCAGTCAGTCCTGCACGCGTTGGTTGGTTGATCTCACGGCGTGAGTTCTGGTCGCCGAGCGAGTATTATCTTTGATAGCTCTTGTCGTTGCGACAAACTTGTATCGAGAGAGTACAGCCAGCGATCAACTATTGTCTCTTTTATTGACACAGGATCTTTTGTTCGTTTTTTCAGCGAGAAAATAGCTAATAGCTTCGTCGGCGGCGGTGGGACAAGTGCCTTAGGCATAAAAATACTGAAGGTATTTAAAAAGAAATCTAATTAAATTGGCACTCCCTCTGCCCCTGAATTGAATACCAGTTTTCACAGACACTAGGTGAAACCTAAACAAAGCTCAATGTTGAATTTTCAACACTCAACTCGGCACCCAGAGTTGAAAATACAAAACTGCAAATAACAACAGCAACAGTGGCCAAAAAAAAAATTGTATCTACAATAAACAAAAAACTATATAATTTTGTATCTAAACACTAGTAGAAGAGTTCAAACATCTCATTCCCTATAACATTGCAAAACATTTTAGCTCTATTAATATTTTTCATATCAAGATTAGAACAATGTCAATATAATTTCATAGTATCAGACAAATTATCCAACTTTGGATAAACTTTAAAAATCGGAACATCTTCCCTTCCTTTCCCAATCGCCATATCTGGTAGGTTCAGGTCCTCGGGGCCCACCTACTTCTCCTGTATTAGGATTGATGTCATTGGGCCATGGAGGGAAAGGCTCTTCTTTCTGAGAAGGATGCATCACTGGTTGTTCCCCAAGATCATCAATAGGAGTAGTTTCTCGCAGCTTTTTTCTAAATTCTGCCAATCTTTTGGACTGCGGCCTCTTGGATTCCTCTGCAGCCTTTTCAATTTGTTCTGCTTCAGTTGTAGCATTATGAGAATACTTGCATATTGATAAGTTTACGAATGAGAAATCTGTAATATAATAGAAAAAGTTAATTGATATTTCAGTGCTAAATGATATAATATTATTGTTTATGTACAGTTTCTTTCGTTCCTTCTAGAATCATTTGTATGACTAACATATTTAAGGTGCTTTTGGACATGCAATACTTTCATATGAATACCGGCAACTTTTAGAGTACCAACAATGTGTAGCTGTGTAGCTTGCGATTACATTGGCATTTTTCAAATAGGCTAAGTGGTTCCGGAGATTTCCCTCCACTAACTCACAAAATTCGCACTCGTTCTTACTAATAAAGTTAAAATATAATTATAAACATCTAACTAATGAATGACGCATGTATGTTCGCTTTCGAACAGCCCGACCTTATTGTCTGAAAAAAAATATTTTTTTTGATGCAGCCAAGAAAAAATGTTTTTTTTTGCTATGTCAAAAGAAATTAAATTGCACGTAAATACTAGTACATACCTTTAACTAATATAAATAAAAATATAGTTTATTTATAAAACGCCTATTTTACTTACTTTTGGGTAAAATCCTCGTTATATAATAAATACGAAACATAATTCAAATATATAAACCAGAAATAATATAGGTACTCAATTATTTTGCTAATGATTTGATAATTTTTCACTATTCACAGGTGAGACTTGTGACAATGACAGCAGTGACAAACTGTAACGCAAAGAGTAAAGTAAAACTAGGTAATAAATGTGTAACGTTTAACTCATTGGTGACAAAAATCTATTTCTTTTAAAATACCGCCATAAACAATTCTTGAGAAATGTATTTTTCTTCTCCCTGTAAAAGGCCAGTTTTACACAGTCGAAACAAGTGAAACAAACAACCGCCTGGCTAAGCTGATCTTGGTTGGAACACGGTTGCGTTTTACGATTGACACAACATAAGTTATTTTTTTATGCGCGGATAGTCAAACAAGCTAGAGATGGCGTCTCATAAAGCCTTTCAAAATATCAGAAAGTTTGAGAGACTTATATCTAGCTCTTCAATGTGCAAGCGAATATAGAGAAAAGAAAATGGATGCAGACTCAATGTCCTCAATTTGCCCTTGGTCGCAAGCGCATACCCCCCAACCAAGGTTATTTAAGGTCAATGAAATTTGGTAAGCCAACCACCGTCTACCAAGACTTGGAACTGGTTTTAAAATAACCGGTTACTTGTTATTCATCGGTTTTATCGTATATTTTGTTCGGATTTTATACGTTAAAAGAGCGTTATTGAAAGCCCTAATTAAACGGATTAGTGCCGCGCTCGCCATAAATGTATAACTATGTCTGCGTCTATCTTCATACAAACGCGACGATCGGAACGCGAGTCATACCTACGCGCCTCGAGTTCGGTATACTTGTCGTGAATGCGCCGCCGCCGCAGTGACGAAAGAACGGTATGATGATTTTGTAAGCATTAAGCGTGCGATTTGTGGATATTTGATTGAAATAAGTACAAGTGTAAAGTACTTATTAAGGCAAAGAGAAAATTATAAACTACTAGCTTCTACCAGCGGCTTCACCCGCGTGAAATGTTTTTTTTTTATTCCAAAGGAAAATTATACCGGGATGAAAAGTAGTCTATGTGCTATTCCAGTCAATAATCTATATCTATGCCAAATTTCCAAATTTCATCCAGATCCGCTCAGTCATTCTGGCGTGATTGTATGACCAAACTTTCGCATTTATAATATTAGTAAAATAATAAACGATTTTTTGTTCCTTGAATTTCTTTAATAACGCACCCAGAGATAACACTTTTTAAATTACCTGGAAACTCTGTGAGACAGTATTTTTTTTTTTTTTATACATTCTATACTACATAAAAGATAGCTTAACTCTGCGACAGCTGTCAGTATCAATATAGCAACAATAGCTCCACTGACTTATAAACCTATGGACTTGCCATACCTACGAAATTAGCGTGATACCTACATAAATCGGGAACTTAAGATGGCTGCCCATTGGCCAATGAGGTAGGCCATTTGCAACTGTTTGACAGCACAACTACACAGATAAACGTACATAAACAGCACACAACTACCAATTTTACTCGGTAATCAACATGGCGACCGGCCACGCATAGACATGATTTTGACGTCACACAAAAGTGTTACCAAGTTTAGTCCTTGACAAACATTTAGATGTCTCTCTTTTCATATGTAGTTCTTGGTTAGTTAAAAAGAGACAAAACGCTTTTTGACATGCGTGTGTCGATTTGATAGAGGCTTATGTTTAACTTACCACCAGCTATAGTAACATATAACAGACAAAAATAGTAAATGATCACCAAAATTAAACCCGCATCTTATTGTAAAATTATAACCAAAGTTTTAACATCTCGCTATCCTGTTTAGGCAAAATGACTCCAAATAAATCATTGTTAACCCAAAAGTAGTAAATGATCACCAAAAGTAGTAAATGATCACCAAAATTAAACCAATGACCAAAAAGATTATAAAATTTCTGGGAGCAACTTGGAAGTAGCGCTCGCCGGCCGCTGCCGCGGCACCGCTCGCTTTGCTCGCTCGGCTCGCGCGCGGTTGGTCACAGTTCTAACCTAACCTAACCTATTTTACAACATTAAATAGCGCAATAATTTGCTATTAAAATTTGGTGATCAATTTACTAAATTTGGTGATCAATTTACTAAATTTGGGTTTCATAGTACAATTTTAGGTAATAGAGGTTATGGTCACAAAGTAATTTTAGGTGGTCATTATATTTATCCCCTTTGATAGATATGTGTATAACTATTCTTCATATAGTAGAATAGGCCGTCTCCATAGATTTTCCTTCCTCATTGAATAGCTCTTACAGGCTATCAATAACGTATACGCCAGTTTGACATATGTCGCAGAGATCAAGCTATCTTTTAAGAAAAATAAACAAATTACGTACCTATACTACACTAATAGTTTAAATACGTAATTTGTTTATTTTTTAATACCATAGTTATTTCACTTTTTCAACCGAGTAAAATACCTGGATTTATAAATAAGTGGATTGTGTGAAAATTATTTTTATTATCTATATAATCAAAAAACACAACATGTATTTTTACCCGATTGCCGAAGGAGGGTAATGTGTTTATCAGTCTATGTATGTACGTATGTTGGTTCCTATGTGGCGTTCTAGTGACCAAACGCGTCGGTCGATTTTGATGATTCTTCAATCGATTCGTCTTAACCAAACGAGTGTCACTGGCTACATTAAAAATGAAAAATAAAGAAATGGTGGATTTGGGGTGCCATATTGTGGGGCACCAAATTTATTTTCTTCCAAACCCATCATGTGGGGTATCAAAATAAAGGGTTTTAAAAGGTGATTTCAAATAAATAACTAAAAAGTTGTAGTTTAAAAAAAAAGTTAAAAGACGAGAGACATGTTCGCGAGCTGGCTGATCAAAACCAGATCCTCCGACTGCACAGCATGATTTTCTTCTTGTTTACGTCTTTTTAGTTCGCTTTTTAAGCAGTCGGGATTTTTGTTTTTTTTTTTGGAACACTTCCTATTTCATTCACAGTGAATTTCATTTTCTAAATAAACTATATAATATTATTATACAATCACAAAATTAGGAAGAAACTCAAGTAGATGAAATTAAAAGAATGTTAACGAGCGTAGCGCGTTTACGTTCCCCACGGCTCTAGGTAATTATTTCAAGGATAGAGGTCAGGGCTGAGTTTACATGAGAAGTTTTTACCACAACACAAGGTCATGATGTCCTTGGTTGATTTGGACGGTTGTTCCGATTGTGTAGAAGGCCTTAAAATTGTTACGATCTCACAAAAGAACCAGGATCGTGTATGGCCAGCCTAAGTTTGATTTGAATTTAATGCTCAAACACACAAAGTGTTCAATATAGCGCACACGTACGTACTTTTTCGAATGGAAAAACAACCTGGCGTGGCAACACGTCTGCTCTAGTGTTATGGAAAAATTCTGCTTCGGAAAACGTACGTTTGTGGCCTGACTGGCACTTGAGAGTTAATTCAAGGTGGAAACATACTACTGAAACCCGTCCCGACGCGAACCGTGCACATATACAACACGCCATGTGATGCTACAACACGCTTCCTTAGTATAGGGTTGCTATCTATCCGAGTTTCCCCGGATTTGTGCTAGTTTAGAAGGCGGGCAGGGTTTTATTTGTAGTCCGGGTCTTCAAATCACCAACAGCAATTTTTCACCGACTTCTCCGTCAATTGTTGACCGATTTTGAAAATTATTTTTTGCTTTGAAGGTTATGTACCCGAATTGGTCCCATTTAAATTTGATGAAGATCTGATGAAGAAATTCGGAGATATTCAACGGAACTCTTCAAAATATTACAGCAAATCACCCGGGATTGCATGTCTATTAATTCTACACTAATTTCTGCCAGTGGCTTCGCCCACGTCAAAAGTGTTTTATCACCCAAGGGAACATTATACCGGGATAAAAAGTAGCCTGTGTGCTATTCCTGACTATAATCTATCTGTCTGCCAAATTTCATCTAGATCCGTTTAGCCGTTCTGGCGTGATTGAGTAACAAACATATATTCAAGAAGTAAGATTACTATAGAAATTGGTGGTCCATTTTCTATAGTAATCTTACTTCTTGGATGTTACTGTGCCGTACCTTAATTTGCCACACAAATAAGTGAACAATTAAAACTTTTTACAATAAACGCATTACCCTCCTTCGGCAGTCGGATAAAAAATACAACCGACTTCCAATTAAAAATTTGACTCAAATAAGTTAATAATTTCTATTATAGCATTAACATAAAAATTACCCTCATCGAGTTTGTACCCTAAAAATGACCGTGCTGATGCACCTTTAAATTAGGGTAAATTACCCTGAGTTGGCACCACTGATCATAATTATCAGTATATATATCTATCTCTCTATCTATCTATAATAACGGTATTGGCCTGTATTCATATCATATAATACTGAGTACTATTTTACTAATTCTATGAATTGTTCATCCGAAATTTTATATCCGATATTTAAAACGCGTCAGAAGGCGTCGGGTGGCGTGGTGTCGGGTCGGGTGTTAATAATATGTTTCCACCTTCATGCATAGAACCATAGACATTTTTATTTGTTCCTGACGGAACAGGCTAAGGTCTGAGACCATGCTGCCTAGACATAATAAATAGTTTTCCTATCTCAATGATAGAACCACAGACGACTTAGAGATTCTACGTAACTCGCCAAAATTCTTGGCCGCCCTAAAGTTGGCTACAACGGCTGCGCAGAAGTAAATCTCATACAAAAACAGCACCGTTTCGTGCCTCGCGTATCCGGTAAACCAACTTCAGGGCGGCCAAGAAGTTTGGCGAGGACTATACGTATGATAGAACCATAGAACAGACCTTTGGAATGGATGTTTTGATTCATTCTCTGGATTGCTCTGGATCACTGACTTATAAACCTATGGACTTGCCATACCTACGAAATTAGCGTGCATACCTACATAAATCGGGCAATTAAGATGGCTTGCCCATTTGCACCCGTTTGACAGCACAACTACACAGAAAAACGTACATATACGGCACACAACTACCAATTTTACTGGGCAATTAACATGGCGACCGGTCACGCATAGACATGATTTTGACGTCACTCAAAAGTGTTACCAAGTGTAGTCCTTGACAAACATTTAGATGCCTCTCTTTTCATATGCAACTCTTGGTTAGTTAAAAAGAGACAAAACGCTTTTTGACATGCGTGTGTCGATAATATAGATATTTGTATTCTTTCTTCATATAGTAGATTATGCCGTCTCGATAGTTTTCCTACCTCATTGCTCTGGATTCATTGAAGACAGAGACGAACTGACAGCTGACAATGACATGACGTTACACGACGATGACAATGATAGTTATCGTGTGCTTCATGCCTTCAACGCTTTCGCTTTCCTCCTGCCTCCTGCGATTCGCAATCGCAATTCGCAACACTTTTATTTACAGTTTCGAGTGGAAAACTTGCACGTCAGCAACTTAGTTTTATCCAGGTTTTATCAGAACATCAAGTTCAAGCTATTGTATTTCATGTCGACGGGGTTTGAAGTTCTTGAAACTGTTCGAGAGATGGAATGATAGGAATTACTTTTTTACGAAGAAAACCACTCTCGCAAATTGCTCTGCTGCAAACCCATAAGATGGCAAAAAGTTCATTTGAGTACGTTAAAAAATTCGAACTAGATGATACCCTTTTACCTAACAGTTGGATAGTCGTAAGATTAGATGGAAAATGCTTCCACAAATTCTCGGAAGAACATAAATTTACAAAACCGAACGATATCAGAGCTTTGAAATTGATGAATTATGCCGCTTTTACCGTGCTTCGTGAGTTCAATGACTTGTTAATGGCTTTTGGACAAAGCGACGAATATTCTTTTATTTTTAAGAAAAGTACTTCGTTGTACAAGAGACGGGCAGCAAAACTATTGACAACCATCAACAGCAAGTTTTCATCGTGTTATGTATTTTATTGGAAAAAATTTTTTGAAGAGGAACCATTAAAATACCCACCGACATTTGATGGTCGCATAGTACTTTATCCCAATGATGAGAACCTGATAGATTATATGAAGTGGAGACAAGCTGATGTTCACATAAATAATTTGTACAACACCACATTCTGGACTTTGGTTTTAAAAGGAAACCTAAGTCCGTCACAAGTGAGTTAATTCAAACAACCTTTATTTTTTCTATAATCTCTACAGTCGTTTTAAAAAATATGTACCTATAACATATTAAAGAATCATCTTAGACATCATTCTTTAACTTCTACTTATCTCCTAAGTGTTATATGAATGAAAACATGTTGCGAGTTTATTGATTCAAAACTCCTCTACTCTAGGTGCTGAAAATCACTAATTATTATGTAAAATATGAAACATAAGTAACTCTTTATTAGTCAGACTGTCATATTAAGCACTTAATTTTTTTCTATATTGCATGTGTCTAATACTTACTATATCTTCTATTTCAGGCTGAGAAACGATTATGTGGGACAGTATCAGCTGATAAAAATGAAATTTTATTTCAAGAATTCTTGATAAATTATAATAATGAACCAGAAATATTCAAACGAGGAACATTGTTGATGAGGAAGAGTATTTTCCATAAACATTTAGATAAGCACAGTAATGTGATAGTAGATACACATGATGACATGCTAAAGGATAGATTCTGGAAGCATCACTCTAGCTTATTATTAAACAAGCCTAAAGAGAGTATGAAGTATGATGGTCCCATCACTGATATTATTTCAGAACAAACTAATTGTATTAAAGAATAATAATTCAATTTATATTTTATTTTTTAGGAACTGACCTGACAGCCATTATCCTGTCCAAACTAAATTCATACTAAAATGCCGTAGAAAAACACCCTTTCAATTTTTTCAATTATTTTTTGCCTATGCTATTCTATACCTTACACAAACAATCAAAATAATAAAAAAATAAACTAAATTGGTCTAATTTCTCAAGTGATGTGCTTACCAACAAACAGCATTTATTGACTAGTTGGTACCTGGCGCGTTGCTGTTGCAGAAGATATAAGGGTATGTACAAATACTAAGTGACCAACAATAAGAAGTGGTCGGCAATAAAGACAAGATGTTTTTTTAACTATTTTAATTAAATAAAGTTACAAATGTAAAAACCTAATAACGAGTGTGACCTCCTCTTGCCAAAATCACAGCTTGAATCCTTCTGGACATGCTTTCCACGAAATTTTTAATAACGTTTTGAGGAATACGTTTCCACTCTTCTGCAATGACTCTTTTTAGCTCCCTGATGTTTTGTGGTGCAGGTTGCTTCCACGTCGCCAGAAGAACGCGGAACGGTGCGGGCGAACATTGTCGTCCATAAAAACCGGCTAAGAGCGAGTCGGACTCGCGCACGAACAGTTCCGTATCATTATCGCAAAAAAAACACGTTTGTTGTATGGGAGCCCCACTTAAATATTTATTTTATTCTGTTTTTAGTATTTGTTCTTATAGCGGCAATAGAATTACATCTTCTGTGAAAATTTTAACTGTCTAGCTATCACGGTTCATGATATACAATATGGCTTTAAATCATTCTTCCCAAACTATAAAAATATAACTACTTACCCGCCTACCCTACCCTACTTGCCTTCCTGCCTGTCCTAATTATCTGTTACCCACCTACCAATTTTTTTCTAGGGTCATGTTTCTTTCGCGGAGAATCTTAACACCGCCATTCATAAAATGACTTCAAATGCACAACGCCATCAATCGAATATCGAGTTCAACTTGCCGAGTATCTGAATTGCGTGTGTTGTGATAATTTAACTTCTTGAACACTTTAAATTCAGCTAACTTTTGATAGAGTGAACCGATTGCACAAATGAAACAAAAACTTAGTAATACTTCAAGTTACGCACAATTTTTATGTATAAAAGTTATCTACATTAGTTTCGTACATTTAACGTGATGCGTGCACAAATAAACAGATAAAAAGACAAAAAATCAAACCATTAAAAATAACTTTCTTTTCCAAATTCGGTGTCGAAAAACGGAAAACAACAATGGGTACAAAAGACACCGACTTCGGCAAAGAAAGTTATGTTTTGCTTTGTGGTTTTTTGTTCTGGAAGTCGGTTTGATTTTTTGTTAGAAAGTTTTTTTATTTTTCTCTTTTTAGTTTTGGTATGTATCTCCAATAAACATGATAATTATTTATAGACAAAGTACATCTCTTAGCGATTTCAATAAGCCTAAACACGACTAGGATACATTGTTTTATGTCAGAGTTCCAGTCTACCTTCCGGCTTCATCATCAGATCAGTTCGATGGTGCCGTTTTCATCAGTACCATTTATTTATGAGTATTTGCTTCATCATAGTCGGTTAACTATTCGAGATATCGAATTATTCCAGAAATCCCCACTGACAAATCCCCACCAGTGGGGATCGTTACGTTTTTTTTCCAGAAATCCCCACTAGTTATATAAACTCAGCCTAGTGGGGATTTTTGGAAAAATAATTTTCAATCCCCACCAGGTGTTCTAAATTATTAAACAAAAAATGCGTTAAACAATTTAATTATTTCAGAATGAATTATAATATTATTTGCACAGTAAATATTGTAAAACTTCAGTCACCGGCAGCCTAATTGCGTAAGTGAATTCTGCAAAGCAAACAAGTCGATTCCTGCCCAAAAACGATTTTACATATTGCATATTAATTAATACGTAGGTAAAGTCGTTTTTATGAAGGAATCGACTTGTTTTCTTTGCAGAATTCACTTACGCAATTAGGCTGCGAAAATCTGGTTTATCATAAATGCAATATGCATCTCTGGATGCATATTGCATTTATGATAAACCTCCTTCTTTTTAGTGGTGTATATTGTTTATCTCTGGATAAACAATATACACCACTAAAAAGATGGAGAACAGATTTTAATGCATAGTTCTACTGGTAATTTTTTATTGCTGGTAACAGTCGCGTGTAGGGTAGTTAGACAAAATATTTGTTACTTCAGGGTACTTAAAATAAATATATATTGTGGGTACTGTATAAACCTCATTGTAGGTATACAACCTTATCGGTTTACCAGAGTACAAACGGTTGAATTAAAACAAGAGAGTGTTTTTGGTCTGTCAGTCGCGGGTCATGGCATCTTTATAGGCAGGAAATCAGTTATTACGTTGAATTGCAATTAATTGCAATCGTTTACTGAGCGTAATAAGTAAATGTAAATTAACCATAATGGGAGAAAGTTCTTCTAGTTCTATGTTTGAATACATACATAAAAAAAACAGCAAAATACTTGTTCGTGCGGGACATCAATATTGTCTAAAAAAGAAATATAAAAATGGTGCAAATATATGGGAATGTGTAAAAAGGAAAAAAGAAAAGTGTAATGGATCTATTACTATTCAAGTAAGTTCATATGATTAACCACTAGCTTTTGCCGGCGGCTAACCCCGTGTGGAGGCTGAAAATTATCCCAGGGAACGTATAACCGGGATAAAAGTATCCTTTGTTCTATTCCAGGTCATGGTCTTCCCATGTGTCAAATTTGAGCTAAGTCCGTTCAGCCCTTTTAGCGTGAAAGCGTAACAAACAAACTCACTTTCTTTACTATATTTTTCCTAAAGTGACTTCATTGTATTGCATTGATACCAATGTGGCTTTCATAATGATATTCTAACTGAAAGAGTACCTATGTTATGTTATTGTATGATTTTTTATTGGTTACAGAATACTAATATTGTCAAGGAAAAGCCACATAAATGCATACCAGATTTCGAAAAAAATGATATAGCTTTAAAAATACAAAAACTGAAGAACACTATATCTACTCCAGACTTACCGAATGTTCCCACAGCATATAATTCGGCAGCAGCATCGTACAACGATTCAGGTTTTCAGTTGAGTGGGTCACAATTCCCACTTTTTAAAAACATAAAGAGTACTTTGTATAACCACAGAAATACAACGGCACAAGTTAAAAAAAATGAATTCAGGAACCTGGCTGAAGTTACAGTTCCTCTACAATTTAAATCATTTCTCATAGCAGATTTTAACGATAAAAATACTCGCATATTAATATTTGCTACCGAAAACGCTCGTAGTCGCATGAAAACTATAAAACATTTTTTTGGGGATGGGACATTTAAAAGCTGTTGTTTTCCATTTTATCAACTATATACAGTAGGGGAGAAGGAGGCAGCTTTGTACAGGGGCAGATATGAACAAACAAGTTTACGCAGTTAGTTTCAAAGCTATTTCAGTTTAAAAACTGATTTCGGGGCGGCAGTACTGTTACCCACAACCGTCATATAGTATCTGTGGCATTTGACAGCTTGCTACCAAGTTATCGGCCATGTTTGTTTTTGTCATTGCAAAGAAAACATTTTTAAAAATGGGTGTAAGCTTGTGAAGGACAAAGTTTTAAATTCTGGTGAGTGTTATCAGTCTAATTATATTCAGTAGTTATATAGGCTTATGTGAAAGTGTTTATTTTTATGCATCAAATGTTTTTTTGCAGCAAAAATATTTAATTTCTATAAAAAGAGGGTATGGGGCAGTTTTGAACAAATTGAATGGGGTACCTTTGAACATGTTTAAATCTACCCTATACTAATTGTGTAGTACGGAAGCGTTAGTCATTTAACTGTGAATTAATTTAGATGGGTAAGAAATGCTAATATTTAAAAAAATAAATCACTTTGTCATTTGTTTAAAGGCAAAAAGGTACGCAATTAAAAAAAAACAAGATCAAGATGTTAATGAGGAAAATATTAAAAGGGCCATTTTGGCAGTCGATGGTGGAAATATGAAGCTAAGAAAGGCTGCTCCGGTTTATAATTTTAGACCAAACACTTTATTTTGTAGAATAAAAAAATACAAAGGCAAAAACGTCAAAATGACCAAGTATTCTCATACAAGTACACTGTCTCTCAAGTAAGAGTCTAGAGAAGAGGAAATGATGTTAAAAACATTTTATATAACAATATATAATACAATGTTAATAATATACCTATGTATGTGATTTAAAAAAAAACTTAGAACTAATAAATAAAACTTGTCTATGACCGTTTAAATCTGTTATTCAAAACTACCCCAGGCATGTTCAAAGCCGCCCCTTATTCGGGGCAGCTTTGACCATTTCCCTTCTCACACCAAAATGAAAATAACCGCCTTATCTCAGGGTTATTGTTTAAAATAACAAAACGATTATGTAGGTTAATGATCAGGTTAACCATTCCGGGTAAGTAAAGGGATTAAAAGAATTTATATTTTGCGTCATGACATAAAGGTTTGAAAAACGTTCAAGACTGCCTCCTTCTCCCCTACATGGTGATCATGGTAGCACCAATGAGAAGACACATATCGTACCATTGTTGTACGTTTTGATGAGTGACAAAACACAGAAGTCTTATAACATAGTTTTTTTCCATGATAAAATCCATTATACCCATGTGGCACCCACAAACGTTCAGATGCGATTTTGAAAAAGCCACGATTAATGCTATTCAAGAGGTCTTCCCGGAAGTAACTGTTAGAGGTTGCTTGTTTCACTATAAAAAAGCCATTTGGAAAAAAGGACGAGAATTGAATCTGACGAAAACCAAAATTTTGAAGAGGCAAATTGAACTTGCTGCAGTACTACCACTTTTACCGGAAAATCTAATAATGGAAGGCTGGTTGTATGTTGCCCGCCAAAGCCCAGACAATCATAACAGTGACTGTTTTCGCCGGTATATGTTAAGCCAGTGGATAAAAGAAGATTTCATAAAAGTATTATGTGTTTACGGAGAGAGGCACAGAACCACAAACTTTTTGGAAGGCTGGCATAATAAGCTTAATGCAGCTATATCAAAGAAAAAACCAAGTTTACTGAAACTCCTACATTTTTTGCATGAAGACGCTTTGTTTTATGAAAAAAGTACTAACGAAAGTCACCGTCGGAACCCGCGATCACAAAGCAGCAAAGAAAAAGACCAGTTTATCTTAGATGCTCAACTAGAGCTAATGCATGGCAGCATTACAGTACCACTTTTTTTGGAAAGAATGAGATAAATATTCACAATCGCGATTTATGTTATCCTATAATGTTTAAATCACTTTGGTTTGAATCTAATTAATAGTTGTAAATATGTTTGATTTTCGTTTCAATGCAAACAAATTATAATGAAAGTTGATTATAATAATTTAATAATTTTTGTTTAATAATTTAGAAACAACACGTGGTGGGGATTGGTACCTACTTATTTTTCCAAAAATCCCCACTAGGCTGAGATTATTTAGCTAGTGGGGATTTCTGGAAAAAAAAATAACAATCCCCACCGGTGGGCATTTGTTGGTGGGGATTTCTGGAATAAACCGAGATATCTTATACCCATGACATACTGCATTTAGGGACAGTCGTGCTGCTCGTGCCTCATGTCATGATACTTTGTGATCTCTCTCATTCATGTAGGTAGGTATTGATTCGAGCTTACGTTTTTGAGAATTTGTTATTTGATCAAACTACATTTTAGTTCGCAAAGGTTTATTATTATTAACTCATGTATAGTACAGTTAATAAAAAAAAACAGTAGTATTTACACTGGATTACTATTATTTATAACAATATGAACATATACATTACACAGGTAAATATAATAAGTAGGTAGGTATAAATATTAGTTAGGTAGGTACTTTTTATTTAAATACTCATACAAGTAGTTTGTTTACCTCTTCTGGTTGTCGGCGAACAACAGTATGTGGATCAGGATAGCCATTCAATGGATCATGGACTGCTTGGTACAATTGTGCATATATTGCAAATATGACTTCAAATGCTCGTTTTTTTACTAATGACTTGTGTGTATGACTCAATAGCAAATTGAGTTGTGGTAACATGTACACATCTGGAGATACTAAGAACATATCAAACTTGTTTAAAAACGTCTTCAATGTTGATGTGTCCATTCCAGGTATAGCTGATAAGGGACCGCTTATTTTTTCTTGAAGAATAGTATAAATGGGCCCCAAATTTAAATTAGCAACGAGGAAGCTAGCCTGTTCAGAAGTTAAAGTATCAATTTGGGCTTCAGATTGGGCTTGTAACCTTTCATTATATTCATCCATTACTGTGTACAGAGATAAGGTACACTGAATATGATAGATACAGTTTAACATATATACCGACATGTCAGAAGAACTCAAGTGGCAAGCAGTTTCATTTATTGCATGAAGTAAAGGATCTAATATATGTGTAATTATCATTTTTCTATCAGCAATATTTATATTATGAGACACATTCATTATGGCCAACAAATCTCGAAGGAAACTGACCAAGTCAGTCACAACAATTGAAGGGTTTAAATCCACTGGTGGAGCTTTGACCCCATGGCTTAGTTCCTTCTGTATTTTACTATCCAGGGTAATAAGGAAAACTTCTTCACTTTTCTTCAATAGCTCCTCAAATGTATTTATAAGATGACCATTTGATATGACGGCCTGTATGACATCCTTATAATATATTATTAGATTAGTTATAGACCACAGAACTAGTGGATCTTTATCTGGCTTCAATATAAGTTCTGCTCTAACTTTTAGCAAAGGACAAATAGCTTCCATGATATTTGTTAGAGCATCAATTATAAGTTGTTTTTTATCAGGCATATTGCAAAATTTAAATAGAGTTGCAAGGTTTTCTTTTTCTACAGGTATTACTTGATACACCCATGTCAAAATATCTCCAATGTATCGTTTGGCATCATTGGCATAAAATTCTATAGGCTTAGAGCCCTCTGTGCCTTTTGTTAATGCATCAATAAAGAGTTGTACAATAGTTGCTTTGCGAGCTGAACTGTACTCATCAATTATATTAGAAAATAGAACTTGTCTATTCTGAAATTTTGCTAATGCAGTAGGAACCAGTGCATTATTTGGTGAGTCAGTACTTAGGCAGGCTCCAATAGTCCAATGATACAATTTTTCTATAGCAACTTCCTGTTGCAGCCCTACTGTCTCCATGATATCAAATGCAGAAGTCTGGTGCCAACACTTTATAAGTGTTTTACAGTTACTATACAACTTTTCTATATGGGATAATGTCCCAAAGAAATCATGTGTAAGAGGCGTTTTGACTGAAACATTGTATAGGTACTCATTTTCCTCAGGGGATAGTTGAAATCCTTGTACAAAAGCGCCGACCCAAATCTGCTTCTTTTCTGTTTTTTTTCTTTCGTCTTTGAGTTTAGTTGTTTGAGTTATAAGATGGTGAGTTTTATTTTTGGAATCAGATAATCTGCTTGACATATCTTTGACTGCCACATCTAAAGATGATAGAGAATCAAGTAGCACTTGTAGCTTATCTTTTACCTTACTATATTCTACTAAAATAGCTTTGTTTACCAGCATATCCCTTTTTTCAATTTCATTTACAATTATTCTTCTTGTGTAAGCAGAATTTGAAGAACAAAAGCCAGACACAGAATGAAGTGCATCAGTATTATCTGAAATGATATGACTGTCAAATATTTTATTTATTCTTTGCCTTATAGGATTATTATATGCGGAATCCATCGTATTTAAGTAAAATTTGTCGTCCGAAATACCACTGACTGGCACGCAAATAAAAATAAATATTTTGTAAACACTTTTCTGCGTTCGTGTTCAAAATTTAGCAAACAAATATCATCAGTCAACTGTCAAGTATGAATCAAAATGACATTGAGTCATTGACATTTTTTTTTTTTTTTTTTGTTCCTTACGGAACAGGCTAAGGTCTGAGACCATGCTGCCTAGTCATCAGTATTTTTCTTGAATTCATTAGTAACATTAGAATGCGGATGTAACATATTCTAATGTTTTTTGGAGTATTTGGAAGCAAATTGTATCGAGTCAGCCTTCCCAGTAAGCTTTGCGGAGGTAGTCAATACTACAATAAAATTCTCCGCTCCACTATCCCGAGATCGCTTCTGTCAATGATTTCACATATTGTCCAGTTGCGTAGACAGTTGAGACACAAAACTACACCACTTTTATATCACAATATCCACTAGGAATCAATTTGCAAATAATATTAACAGCCGCTGAAGTTCACTCGAAAAAATCCCGCCAAAAACTCCCATTTTTTTTTCCTTCGCACTATGGCAGGCTATGATCATGGACCATACCGCCTCGTTTTCAGTGCAATTCTATCATTCTTATGCATTAGAATGCGGGTGTAACAGATGCTAATGTTAATTGGAGTATTTGGCAACAAAGTGTATCGAGTCAGCCTTCCCAGTAAGCTTCGCAGTAAGCGGAGGTATTACAATAAAATGAGTCATTGACATTGACAACGCCTTTGTTTATTTTATTTTTTGCTATGCCACTGGCTTGGTTAAACGCCTTTGTTCAATGTAAAATAATGTTGCCATTGCCACAATAATATGACTGTTTTGCATTACAACAAAACAGGTATTATGTGTGGATAAAACACAGGTGTTGAGTTTGTAGTAAGCTGTCTGTAAATATGCCTTTACATGGTGATCTATGGGTAAAAACTTACCAAATTGTCCATGGTTATATACCTGTCTCTTTCCCTCCAGCAGCGGCGCTCCTGAGAGTGACGTTGACGGATGCATTATCTGTCAACTTCATAGGGTCTTCAACTTACCAGCAAGAGAATTGCTGCAACACCTGTGTTTTATCCACACATAATACCTGTTTTGTTGTAATGCAAAACAGTCATATTATGTGTTATTTAAAACACAGGTGTTGAGTTTGTAGACCTGTTTGGTATCTGCTGGTGATAAACACAAACGCTATGATGAACAATCTGAACTGTTCTGAAATATAATCAGTTTTATTATACACTTATACCATTCATGTTAATATAAACAATAACAATAAATTTCTGCCAAATCAACAGAAAATCAGAAAATTAATTCTGAATAATTCTGTCAATTAATTAATTCTTATAGTTTTCCACAAAAATATAAAAAAGATTTTTAAGTTCAGCCAACATTGAATGCAAGCTGTTAATATATTGAATTATTTACTGGATACAATACTTAACATTAAGTTTTAGTTTTTTACTTTTCAGTTAATTTCCTGTTCAGATCTACTTTCTAAACATACTTCCAGGCTACTCTGAAAGCCACAGTTGACCTAATAGGTACTGCCCAGTGGGTTAACTTTGTTGGTAGCTTTAATAATCTATTCCCACACAAATTGCAATCTACTAGAAGTACTCGTAGCAGGTTTAATATTTCCTGACAGACAAGTAAATGAACTTATGACAGTACATGTGTTTGACAATAAAGACACAATTGTCTGGGTGTTTCCGCAACAACCTACCTGACTGTCTATTTATATCTATCTGCCTTTTGATAAAAACTTTGGCCACAATGTCATCTTATCTTCCACAGACATTAGATTTTCATCGTTCTTTTCTAGAATAGTAAGATTATAAATCTTAGAACCTGAAGCCAACAATAATACTATAGTTGTACAGCTAGTGATTTCAAGTAATGAACTTGAATTTATTCAATTCTTTGTTAAGGTAGTAAGCCAAATAAATAAATAAATGTTCAGCTTTAGACTGACTAGCTAAAAAACTGGGTAGTGAAAGGAAAAAATGTTTTGAAATTATAACTGCTGATGTAGTTAAAACAGCAAATGTATGCAAGAAAATAGTTCTATAAGTACCAAATAATCTAGCAGGTGCTTGCTTGGCCTTAAGATGGTTTTGGGTTGTAAATTTAATGGAATCACACCAGAATAAACCTCTTTTATTGGAACCTAAGACATATTATGTTGTTAAAGTAGCTGTCCGCCAGTTACTTCTTAACAACTTCTGTCTGGTCCAGTGAGCTATTTGGTTAGCCCTCCTCCGATTTTTTAAGCCCAACTGGTGGACTAGGGTGAATTCTGTCGCATGTAGCCCGAGCTACTAAAACCTTCCGCATGTTTTTTATCGGAGTTAGCTCTGCTATCACCCTCGCTCGCAGATTGGGCAACCAGAAAACTTCTGGTCCACATTGGTGTTTTTAGGATATACATTCCTCTTTGTCACTGTTCCAGTGAGTTAGTAATAAGCTGAGTGGGTGGAATGCCCAGCCCAGCTAATTGTCTCGTTTTGGCTCTGCTATGACCCTTGTTATTGGGACCTACATTCCATTTTGTCACTGTTCCAGTGAGCTAGTATTAAGCTGAGTGGGTAGAATGCCCAGCCTGGCTAATAGTCCCAATTTAGGCTGAAAATGTCGCAGAACCATCACTGGAATCCTTTGGTACGACAGCCATCTTTCTTGACGCGAAAGAATCTACGTCTGGGACGCCCGACATTTAGAACATAGCCTCCGCGGCCTGGGGCAGAAGTCCCACATTTTGAATTGAATACAGCCTCCGTGGCCTGGGACAAAACTTGCCATATGTTATAATGTATTAGCCCGACAATTTGAACATAGCCTCCGCGGCCTGGGGCAGAAGTCCCACATTTTGAATTGAATACAGCCTCCGCGGCCTGGGACAAAAGTTGCCATATGCTATAATGTACTACGCCCGACAATTTGAACATAGCCTCCGCGGCCTGGGCCAGAAGTCCCACATTTTGAATTGAATACAGCCTCCGCGGCCTGGGACAAAAGTTTCCATATGCTATAATGTACTACGCCCGACATATTGAACATAGCCTCCGCGGCCTGGGCCAGAAGTCCCACATTTTGAATTGAATACAACCTCCGCGGCCTGGGACAAACGTTGCCACATTCTATAATGTACTTACTAGCTACTTTGCGACTCCTTGAAAGGCAATCCGATTTCGATTAAACTACTCGGAAGGTAAGTGGCTAAGAGTGTTAAGTATAACTGCTCTACAAGTTTTAGGAGCACGTTTGTAGGCCTTATTAGATTAGTGAAGGGATTGTCACCCCCCCCCCCCCTCTCCGCCTCCAGTTTCTGAGATATGCAACAAAATCCTGTTGTCGGACTGTAAATAAAATGTGTGCACCTCATAGTCATTTATGAGGTTAGATCATTATTAAGATTCCGAATCTATATGTAACTCCATCTTCTTCAATATCCTTCCTGACTAATTCTTAATTAGAGTGGCAGTCAAGTCATCCGCTGACTAGTTATGACTGCATACAGCATGTCCACATTCCTTTTAATTCTGAATGTTAGAATTTATTTAAATGGCGCTCATTTCTCAGATAGACAACTACGGACTATTTATTGCGCAAGGGTGGATTACTCTAAGTCTGGTACGGCCATGGTCAGGAAATGACTTATACTTTACTAACAGTGTAGAACTGTAGTCTACAGCTTTTAATCGCGATTTGAGGTCTTGTTTAATAGGGAGAGAGGGAGTATTTCTTTCTGTTCTGATAGAACAATTTTAAAAGTTTAGTTTTCTGTGACAGTAGTTAACATGTAAATCTATTAAAAAGCTCTGAGCTTAATATGAAGTCACTGTTTCATTGCTCTCCTCACATGGGAATTAAACATAACTGGAAGAATTACAACTATAAGCACATCCCTGCTTATTCCCTGAGAGAAAAAAGGTGTGATGATAATCTTATGTTGATCAAAAGTAAACAATGTTCTCAGTGTCTCCGTAAACAGGGAAATAGGTCTCATAGGATTTCCGCAATCCAACCTTTTTTTTTTTTTTTCTTTTGTCTCACATCATTAAGTTGATGGTGCTAAAACATTAAGCTTCTTCTAAGAAATGCTGTTAATTATAATTGTGCATATGAAAACACTCTGGAGGCATCTCCAGTAGGCTCATGAAATTAGCTTTTTTCACTTACATTTTAATTTCAAATCATCATAAAGCTACCTACAAAAGAGAAAAAATTGACCATACCTGCTTTTGAAATTGAATGAACATGTTTCACTAACAAAAACCACCTGAGACCTCCGAGGTCAAAAAAGGGGTATATTACAATCTCCAAGTTATATTTAGTACATTCATTATAGAATGTCTGCATTGAGGATATAAGTGGTCTCTTATATTTCTCTTCTGTTGTAGGTGAAGGATAATGTGAAGAACATGGTGGGTTGTTCTTTATTATCTTAAGTACCTGATATTTTTTACAAATAGTTATGTGAATATTAAAAATCGGGTATCTTTATGAATGAAAAGCAGCCTATTTTATTAATAAAATATAAATAATCAAATTATTCAATATTTTAATTTAGTAACCTTATTTTCTTCCTGTTGTTGTCATAAAAGGACAACTTTCTCTAAATTTCTTGACTTTTAAGAGTTTATTGATATATTGTTTTAGAACAACAAATAAATATGTTCAAGGTCCGTTCAACCTAAAGAAGCTGGTTGCAAGGTCTCTGGTTGAGAAGATTTTCTTATCATTGTCTTTGATTTCCAATATCTTCAAATATAACCCTGCGCATACAGCCTATTTATTGCTCACAATATATTTAGCATTGTAGTCTTTGAGGTCTTTAACCTTGAAGGACATGTATGTGAGCATTAATTTCATTTGAGTTGTCATAAACAGACTTATCAGTATAAGCCCAGTTGTCTTGTATAGTTGACAGATTATTTTTGACTTGGATAGTGCTATTGATCCAAATATAGTTTCCTACTAATAAATGCTCAGTTAGTCAGCGGCATCCAAAATAATCTTTGTTTTTGCCAAAATATCACAACTCTTTCTTAAATTTTATACAAATACAAGATTATACAAAGTTTTCTTGTAAAGACTGTCCTTCCAATAAAGAAGAACCAAATTTCTTTCTTAAAATTGTGATTTGGCATATTACTACTAAAATATTTAATTAGTTATTCTTAACTTTGTAAGTAGGTACTCAAAGAAAGTTCACTAAACGTGTCATAGGTATTTTACATAAAATACGGCAAGTATGAAGTCGAATCACTCATCTTATTAGTCAATCGTTAGTATAATTTTACTATGAAGAAATGTTGAATAAATTTTTACGCACTCAGTGCCGCATAATCCGAACAAAGTGTCAACCTTCATACTTGTACAGACTTGTACTTACGTGAAGCATTTTCGTCTTTTTCGGCCGGAGGTGATACAATGCCCTCATCCTCTGGGGATTAATATGTCCTCTGGACTCGTCAGTCCAGAGTCAGATCGCCTGTTCGAATATTAATAATATCTATTCGAACTTTGGTCACCTCCCACACTTACCGGGACAATATTTTCCGTACTCATCAAAGAATGCTAAAACACAACTGAAAAACACTGACACGTATTCTAAAAAGACACCGTGTGTTAATTTAATACAATAATTTATCGTATTTCCACACTTTTTTTAACTTTGAAAATTTTCCGTCTTTACCGGCAAAAATTTACAAACGCTATGAAGTTGACAGATAATGCATCCGTCAACGTCACTCTCAGGAGCGCCGCTGCTGGAGGGAAAGAGACAGGTATATAACCATGGACAATTTGGTAAGTTTTTACCCATAGATCACCATGTAAAGGCATATTTACAGACAGCTTGCTACAAACTCAACACCTGTGTTTTAAATAACACATAATAAGACATGTACGTGTACGCAAGCGTCTGCGGCTCTGTGGAAATACCATACAAAATAAATGCTAAACCCCTTCTACACAGTCGGTACGACCACCCGAACAAAGTGCCTTTAGTCGGGGCACCAAACAAAAAAATCGTGTGGTTGGTGGCCAACCAAATTGAGTTGACATTCCGACAACCTTGGTTGGGCTTGGGAGGAGTGCCCTTGCGAACAAGCAAATAGAGAACGTTGAGTCCATTTAATTTTCTTTAACTTCGCTTGCACATAGAAGAGCTATATCCACTCAAACTTTCTAATATTTTGAAAGGTATTTTTTTTACTTCCAAATAAAAAAAAACTGAAGTTGTGTCAATCACGCAGCCGTGTAGAACGAAAGTGCCAGTTTGTTGTCTCATCTCAACCAGTCTCAATCTTGGTCGGGCGCATAGATAGATACAGAGTCGAGCGGTTGTTCCGACTGGATAGAAGGCGATATTTGTCTATGCTAATAATTAAATCAGAAGAAATAAAAACTAAATTGTTTATGGTTACATCATATGATCATTGATCACCCACTTCAATAAGTCTTCCTTCTGTGTCTCTTTGGTCTTTTTACTGATTTGAGTGGTCTGAGTTTCTATAACAGCGTTAATTTAATTGCTTTAGTGAAATTATTTCACGAGCAAAATGAAGGGGTGCATTTTTAACATTGATGCTGGCTATTTGGAAGGATTGTGCCGTGGTTTCAAGAATGGTATCTTGAAGCAGGCAGACTACTTGAACTTGGTGCAGTGTGAAACACTAGAAGGTAAGTCGACAACACAAGATCTATATTTATTTCTTTAAAACCGCTTGTGTTAGGTATTATCGAATTTATTACCCAATTTTACATTATTTAATTAAATTTATCATTTCACATTAATCAATGTTTACAGATTTGAAACTTCATCTGCAGGGTACTGATTACGGTAGTTTCCTAGCCAATGAGCCCAGCCCTCTTGCTGTCTCCACCATCGATGATAAACTTCGTGAAAAACTCGTTATTGAGTTCGTACATATGAGGAATCACTCAGTGCAGCCCCTGTCTACCTTTTTGGATTTCATTACATACAGTTACATGATTGACAACATCATTCTGCTGATTACTGGTACTTTACACCAGAGACCAATTTCTGAGTTGATCCCAAAATGCCACCCCTTGGGTTCTTTTGAACAGATGGAAGCTATCCATGTTGCTGCTACCCCAGCAGAACTGTACAATGCAGTCCTTGTTGACACCCCTCTGGCCCCATTCTTTGTGGACTGCATCAGCGAACAAGACTTGGATGAGATGAATATTGAGATTATTCGTAACACACTGTACAAGGCTTACCTGGAAGCCTTCTATGATTTCTGCAAGCAGATGGGAGATACTACTGCTGATGTTATGTGTGAAATTTTGGCTGTAAGTTTTGTTTCTGCTTATGTTCAAATTCCATGTAGTATAGTGACTAGTACTACAGTTTTTTAATCAATTAACTTTTACAGTTTGAAGCTGATCGCCGCGCTATCATCATTACTATCAACTCCTTTGGTACAGAATTGTCCAAGGATGATCGTGCTAAACTGTACCCTCGCTGTGGTAAACTGCACCCTGATGGATTGGCTGCTCTGGCCAGAGCTGATGATTATGAGCAGGTCAAGGCTGTGGCTGAGTACTATGCAGAGTATCAAGCACTGTTTGAAGGTGCTGGCTCTAATGCTGGTGACAAGACCTTGGAAGACAAGTTCTTTGAACATGAGGTAAGTTTTTTTCAAAATCCCTTTAACTTTCCAGCAGTCGACCCTTGCGAACATGAGCAGTGAACATGGTCTGTGATTCTGCAACTGTACATTTCTAGTTTGAGAAAACTAATTAATATTTCAAATCATTATGAAGCACATGATCAAAATAAAAGTCTTATCTGTGTAAATAATAATACAAAAAGTTATTTATTAGTTATTTCATTAATCTGTACATAACAGAGAAAAGGTTTATAAAAACTAAAAAAGTTTATCTTTCGACACAAAAAAAAACAATATAAATCAACAATAAACAAAACCAAAACGAAATTTTTTTTGTTAACCCTTTTATGCAAATGCAAAATATGAACAAGGTGTCATTCAAATCAGAGTAATATGCAAATAATTTAAAAAAAAAAGTTCCGCTCGCAATAAATGCAAAAGTTAGAAACAATTTACCTAAAAATAAAAAGGAGATTTTGTGCAAATATCTCAAAAACTAATTAAGATTTTTGAAATATATAAGATTGAAAGGAAGGGAAAATTTCCTAAAAGAAAGTTCTAATAATCAGAACTGTAGAACCAATATTTATAATTTTCCCAGAGGGGGTGAGGGTACTATAGCTTGCGAAACCGTGCTGTTTTTGTATGAAATTTTCTATTGCGCAGCCATTGTAGCCAACTTCAGGGCGGCCAAGAAGTTTGGACTATACATATGTTGTGCAAATCGACACAACGCACACACGACGACTGACTGACAGTTGTTTGTGCTTTACTGCGTTAATAGGGGGGAGACACCGCAAACAAGCTAATTTCTTTCAAAATGTCCGCCGCGACTGTGCTTACTTTAACGCGATCAAGCACGAGTAAATACTCGGAATAAGCCCACTGAGCCTTGACACGTTGAGGATATCACGGCAACGCAACAGTCTATTGTTTATAATTTAAGTAAAATGGCTAATATAAATTTGCTGTGGACTCGAGAGACCGAGCGTGACCGCTGGAAGGTTAAAGCTACTAATATCATAGAGTAAATAATAGTAAAATAGTTACATTAAGGTGTCACTATGTGGGATAGTATGACATCATGTAAGGTTGCTATATATTTACTAATATTTATTGTACTTGATGTATTTGTTAACAAGGTCTTAATTCAATCTGGACAGCATGATTTGCCCCACCCAATATAGTTGATAGACAATATTTTAATTTGTTTAATTTTTTTAGGTGAGCCTCAATGTCCATGCATTCCTCCAACAATTCCACTTTGGCGTATTCTATTCGTACCTGAAGCTGAAGGAACAGGAATGCCGAAACATTGTATGGATCAGTGAATGTGTGGCCCAGAAGCACCGTGCTAAAATTGACAACTATGTTCCCATTTTCTAAACAGTCTATGTATAGTATTCTGAACTTTGAGAATTCCAAGATACTTTTTTGCTTTACACATACCCCTATTTGGAATTTTATGTATAAAATACAGTTATAATGTAGATAATATAAGAAATAGTGTATACATACTCAAAAACGTCTGTGTTCTTTACATCTAAGGTTGTTCATTGGGTATCCAGAGTGTTTCATTCATTGTATATCCACCTCCTCACTTCAGTCATGATTTCCCCAATGCGTAGTGATTCTCTGCTTGAAGATGTTCGCTATCATAGTAACTTATTCACGTAATATTATTCTGATACCTTCACTGCTGTGATAGGTTTCAGATATTGAAGATTAGATTATATTTTTAATTATATTTGAAACAGTATTTTAAAGTTTTAAACTTTTGTTTGAGGTTCATCTGATTGTTAAGCACAACATGTTACTGTTAATATATTTAATTCAAACAACAACATTACTAGCAAATTGTAACCTTTGTCAAATTAAAGATCATAAATAATACATAAATCGGTATAAAATATTAAATGACAGAGAGAACCTTACTGTATTTCCAAATCATATAAATCTAAATATTTTTTTGTAAAAACAAGTGTAAAGAAAAATAAAAGAATTAAATTATATTCTATCTATCTTATATTGTTATTATATAATATTTGTTATCTCTATTAGTAAAATATTGTTAAAAAGGAAAAAAAATACAATATAATAATTATCTACTGATGCTTAGTTTTCGTAAGCGGCAATTCCGCCTTATCCTTGTTTGTAGCACAGTAGATATTTTCTTTTATTTATTTTAAAACCGTTATGGTTTTTAGTTTGAAAATGTATGGCTATTTATAATCATTGGACACCTATGTAATGTTATATAATTAAAGTATTCATAATAGTCCAAGTTTGATTCTCACTCTCTTTAACATCTCTAGAACCTGAGGAAAAAAACTGTTTCAAACAATACGGTGGACAATAATATTACATCCAAAATAATAAGATTTCATCACATTTGAATTAATATTCTTCGAAGTATCTACTTTCCCTGGCTAGCGTAACGCTGCATTAATCACAACATTAAATTCCATGATTGGAAGCTTTATTTCGGAAGAGCCTTTACCTGACTGTGTCGTGAGCCCTTTCAATCTCGGGGATGGTGTCAAAACTATTTCCTTTACGTTTTATTTTTGGAAAGAGCCGGAAGCTGAGAAAAACGTTTTTGTCTACTTAAAACTAGCGAATCAGAAGCGAGGTGTGGCACGACTCGACACGCCACGACAGCAGCAAATGCTTCCGATCATGGAATTAACTTTGAGATTAGAACATCACTAGGAAGTAGCGACCACACAGAGGGCACTAGCTAAGGCGAGTAGGTACCTACTTTCTACTTCGAAAGGAATTAATTAAAATTTGATGTAGACTTAGTACTTTGTTCGTAATAAAATTATTATCCGTATTTTTTATCACAGTAGCAGGAGTACCTACTATATTATTATAGCAAATACTGGAACTTCTAATAAATGAAGGCAGGGATGGCGTTAACCGCTGCGAGGCTCCGGGCTGGTGGAAGATATTTTTATATCAGTTCCTCGTCCTTTTGCAATGTAGGTATGTGATGAAATTTTGATTGACGAGAAATGCAAAATTTGGCATTATTTATTAATACTTCACTACGGGACTACCCGAGGAATTTGAAAATATATATTTGAAGAAACAATTGCCGCCGCTCTCACAAACAAATAGTGATTGTTTCAATGCAAAAAATATATATATTGTAGTTTACTGAATGTACTTTTCATTTCTGAGATTCAAAACATGAAACACAAAAAAAAACTGAAAATAACTCTAAAACGATGTTTTTTTGATCATTTTCTTATTTTGCTACAAGATTATGAAAGATAGTTCCTAAAACGTGTACGTTACCCCAACAGGAAAGTGGCTCCTGGAGTGATATGAGTGGAACGTATAATTAAGCGTAATCTACATAAAAAACTTGTGCGTGTCGTTTTTGAAAAAAAAAACGGAAAAACGAAAAACGATCGTTGTTCCAGCAGCAAAATTCTAAACGAATGATCGGAGTGAGAAATATTGTGCATGGGCAGAGAGCTTATAGTTGTGCAAGAATGTGCGCTGAAAATATAATTGGTGCGTAATGAGGTTTTCGAGATATTGCATTTCCTGCTGGGGTAACGTTTTGCAGAATCGTGTATCTCTGAAACCATTGCATGTGCACCTGTAGAATAAACATACACGAGTAGCTCTTGATTTGTGCATATTTGTACCGGAATTAGATTTAAGAAAACATTTATAGTTTTCAAGCAATCGCACTTCTTTGAATACCCGAAAAAAAATCACAGCGCCTAAATGAGAAAACTTATAAGCTCGCTGAAAACTGTATTCAGTCCATCTTGACGCTTGTATTAACCATAAAAAGTTTCAAAAGTATACATGCTTTCGTTATCGAATAATATTGCTAAAAGTCAAAACGACGGTGTCATAACTTTGACGGCAAAATACAAGAAACCGGCTCAACCCAAGTAGGTAGGTGTAAAGCCAAATAATAGCGTTTAGTCAAAAATATATAGGGAAAATATTCTGCTTGGAATGTTTCGCATTAAGTAGATTTAAACAAAAAACTAAACATGTAAACAACGGCTGGTTAACCGATCAAATTCGAATGACTACAAAAAAGCGACGGATTCATACATAACGATGACCTTAATTGGACGTATTAAACCTAAGCTGTTGTCCGTACAGTCGCGTTCAAACGTTTGTTGGTTTGACCTTTTTTGGGGGATAATTAAAAATACATTAAATGCACCTTGTGACCTTAACAAATGAAAGAGCTTGTTGATGTAGAAATTATTATTTCTCTTCTCTAAATTATGTTTCTTAAAGTAATTATGGCATCAAATCACAACTTATTCTTGCACAACTGTATGCTTTCTGCCCATGCATAATATTTCTCACTCCGATCATTCATTTAGCTTTTTCCTGCTGGAACAACGTTACCCTAGCAGGAATCATTTTTTCCGTTTTTTTCAAAAACGACGACACGCACAAGTTTTTTATGTAGATTCACAGCAGATTATGCTCTAATTATACGTTCCACTCATATCACTCCAGGAGCCACTTTCCTGTTGGGGTAACGTACACCCTAAAACACGTAGCTAAAAAAAGTTAACAACCTATAGAACTTTATTCTCAGGATAGAATTTATAATAGTAGTTTATGATACTGTTACATAATAAGGGGTATTAAAACATGAGTGTGTGTTTAAAAACCGAGCCGTAGGCGAGGTTTTTAATAGTATTCACACGAATGTTTTAATACCTAGTTATGTGCAGTTTCACACACTACTTTATCTACACTCATACATTTTGGGATTGAACCTACTTAATATCTATTTTTTGCATTTTCCATGCCATAAAGTCGTGATAAATGCATCATATAATAATCTCGACTTTGCTGGTGAGAGATTATGAGTAATTTCCTTCGCTGCATATAAAATGTTTGGCGGAGTCAAATTTTCTTCACATTCACTAATATCAGACATTTTAAGCTAGAATTTAAAAAACTCATGATATTCAGTACAGCGAAACCTGCAAAACGTATGAATGGCGCCAAAACCCAGCACATCACCGCATTATCTGCGCATGCGCTAAGGCTTAGCACGCGCACTGCGATATTTATTCGCGTGATTTTTCCGGCCATACTGCGACCTATGGAATTGTATGAAGCTGCTCGCATTGCGGTAAAAAAATCGTGCGGCAATAATACAGCATAAAATCCATGTTTTGCAACAGAATCCACCGCACCGCGGCGCGAATTTAATTCGCGCGAATATTGCGAATATTTTGAGTTCTATGAACAGGTAGAAAGAGACTAAATTCGCGCGAATAAAAATCGCAGTGCGTGCTAAAGCGGGCATTGTCACAGACAATTTAAAATTGGAATGAAATCTTTTTATAAAAGGTACTAAAATGGCATTACAAAAAAAATATTGACTCCTTAGTGATTAACTTCTTGGATTTGTCTTGTATCGTAATAGAAAAAATAGTAGATTATTGCATCGAGCACAAAGTAATTTATTATTGCACCGAGTGCCTGATTTAGAGCCCGAGCGTTAGCGAGGGCTCTAATCTAACAGGCACGAGGGCAATATAAATTACTTAAGGCGAGGTGCATAATCTGCTTTTCTTTCAACTATTACCTATAGGAATAGTAGATAAAAGAAACTCATATCAAACAGTTAAAATAGAAGTTTAATTATTGAAATTAAAAGTTATACTTGAGCAATTATTAAACGTAAGGTTAAGTTTTGTTGGGCAAATTTTTATTTGTTTGTTTAATTTGGGACTGAATAATATTATCAGACGAGTTAGATGGGCCTGGCTGATTTGTTCCAATGAAGTCGTTATCACGGGAAGTAGATGGGTGCGGCCACGGGCGCGGCGATGTCGAAAATCACTTTTTTAAATTTCTTTCATTTTTAAATCAGAGTTAGCAGCAATCATTTTTTAAATTTGGAACAAGTAGGATAGAAACGAAAAATACGTACGTAAAAAAAAAAGTATTGTTATCGGCTGGCTGAATAGAGCTAATCCATTGAGATTGGTACCTTTTGGTGCGATTAAAAAAAAAAACTGTGCAATAATGAAATTTAATACATTTTTATTGCTCTAGAGCATTAAAGACTCGCTTTGTACTGAGTTTTTAGTGTGATTGTGATGAAATTAAAGCATAGTTGGAAGAAAAACATTTTTCTTCCAACTATGCCAACGGTGCCAACCTCAGTGGATTAGCTCTATTCAGCCAGTCAATATCAATACATTTTTTTTACGTACGTATTATTCGTTTCTATCCTACTTGTTCCAAATTTAAAAAATGATTGCTGCTAACTCTGATTTAAAAATGAAAGAAATTTAAAAAAGTGATTTTCGACATCGCCGCGCCCATCTACTGCCCGTGATAATGACTTCATTGTAACAAATCAGCCAGGCCCATCTACCTCGTCTGATAATATTATTCAGTCCCAAGTTAAACAAACAAATATAAATTTGCCCAATAAAACTCTTAACCTTACATTTAATAATTGCTCAAGTATAACTTTTAATTTCAATAATTAAACTTCTATTTTAACTGTTTGATATGAGTTTCTTTTATCTACTATTCCTATAGGTAATAGTTGAAAGAAAAGCAGATTATGCACCTCGCTTTAAGTAATTTATATAGCCCTCGTGCCTGTTAGATTAGAGCCCTTGCTAACGCTCGGGCTCTAAATCAGGCGCTCGGTGCAATAATAAATTACTTTGTGCTCGATGCAATAACCTACTATTATAGCATTATTTTGTTAGAGAAATAGTGTTATAATGAGAATCTATTTTTAAATTTCGATATTGTGTTTATAAAGTATGTCAATATAAACTCGTTTTGAAGTTTATAATTCAAATATTACGATATGAGAGTAGATAAAATAGTTTAATTGTTTTAATCTTCTTCTTTCGTGTGAGGTGTGGCCACCTCTGGTGTCAGAGTTAATTAAGCCGCCTCTGGGAACCCTAGCCTCTGACTTGGCTATTGTTTTAATAATAAAATTATATTTTATATATAACACAACGGCCGCCGTACCGTACCGTACCGTACGGCTCTTCAGTCAGTCGCCCGCGAGGCCTTGGCAAGGCAGGACCTATGTTAGTTTTGTCCGCGCTCGACTTTCCGCTAATCTTTCGACCGATTTATTATGTGACCTAAATTGTTTAAAGTTTCGTCATGGGTGTCATTTATTGTTTTTGGGATCACTAAATGCTAATATGGAGTCAATATGAAAATACAATATGGCGCTGACCAAAAATTCTGAAACTTTCGAACTTTCTGAAGTCGCGCACTATCACAGTAGATTACACACTAATTATACGTTCCACTCATATCACTGTAGGAGCTTTTGGATCTCGTGCTCTGAATTCCACAGAGCAAAATTATTGTCAATTGGAAAAAAATGCTAGCAATAGTATTTGGTTGTTACAAAATGCATCAGTATGTGTATGAGAGTAAAGTTTATGTTGAGACAGATCATAAACCTTTAGAGTCTCTCTTCAATAAACCACTTCATAAAATCCCAGCTAGACTTCAAAGAATGATGTTCGCAGTACAAGGCGGCGTCGCTCCGCTGACGCGCAGTTATGCCTAGTGCGGTCCTTTAAGGTAACAATATATTTTTTTACATTCCTCTAGTCTCTTTATAACATTGGATGCGTTGTCTTGGTTAAGAGCTCGTTTAAAACCGTACCCATGAACTTTCGAATCCAGTATGTCAAATAAGTCATTAATCTTCAATAGCATTTCTACTGTTCTGTTTAGCGTTTGTGGACTACGAGAAAGCCTTCGATTCGATCGAGACTTGGGCTGTACTGCAGTCTCTCCAACGGTGCCAGATCTACTACCAGTACATTGAAGTGTTGAAGTGTTTGTACAAGAACGCCACTATGTCAGTCCGTCTCCGGATCAGAAACCAATCCTTCTCCAGCGCGGCGTGAGACAAGGAGACGTCATTTCTCCGAAACTGTTCACTGCTGCGCTGGAGGATGTCTTCAAGGTTCTGGATTGAAGAGGGCTTGGCATCAACGTTAATGGCGAGTACATCACTCACCTTCGGTTTGCCGACGACATAGTGGTCATGGCTGAGACCATGGAGGACCTCAGTACGATGCTCGATGACCACAGTAGAGCTGCCGAAAGAGTGGGTCTTAAGATGAACATGAAAAAAACCAAGGTGATGTTGAATGCCCATGTTGCACCCACTCCTATCTAGGTTGGGGACTCTACACTCGAAGTTGTGGACGATAATGTCTACCTGGGACAAACGATCCAATTGGGTAGGGCCAATTTTGAGAAAGAGGTTAACCGTCGAATCCAACTCGGCTGGGCAGCGTTCGGGAAGTTGCGCGGTATCTTCTCGTCCAACTTACCACAGTGTCTCAAGACGAAAGTCTATGACCAGTGTGTGTTGCCAGTGATGACATATGGCTCTGAGACGTGGTCGCTTACAATGGGCCTTATCAGGAAGCTTACAGTCACTCAAAGGGCAATGGAGAGGGCTGTGCTCGTTGCTCGCAGAACGGATGGCCGATGGGGCTGAAAAGTTCTGGAATGGCGACCGCGAACCGGAAGACGATACGTTGGAAGGCCTCCCACTAGGTGGACCGATGACCTGGTTAAGGTTGCGGGAAGGCGCTGGATGCGAGACGCACGGGATCGGTCAATGTGGCGACGCCTGGGGGAGGCCTATGTCCAGCAGTGGACGTCTTTCGGCTGAAATGATGATGATGATGAGCATTTCTACAGTAGCGTCTACGTCTTCAAATTCTTGAAGTTGCAGTTCCAATTTGCAAAAGTTCAAAGCTGTTGCCACGCTACGGCTAAACAACTAGGCGGCTAGTTTAACTTTCATCACGTTTTTTTTAAATTCAATGTGGGAAAAACTTAATTTGTTTGCTAAATTAAACTGTTCCCTATCCTGAATATGGTTGAGTACCTAATTTAATGTAATCCCATTTTATGGAAACCCCGTCACTATTTTTAAATTCTCTGTAATATTCAAATGCGTTTCGAACTAATTTTAACATATGCACTGGGTCTAAGAATATAAAACATGGTTTTTGGTTATTGGATGAGAAAAAAAGTGTACGGGACGGACGTGATCGCCTGAACTATTTGGAGGTTGTAAGGCTCCTGCTCAAAGCGCGTTGACGCCCCTGCACCTATAGTTCTTTCTTGCTGGAAAATCAGGATCCCTGGAGCCTGTTGTGGTCCGTTCTATATAGGTTGGTGAAGGTCCGACGTTCAGTAAATGAAACACTGTACTCTTCTTAATGATGTGCGATGTTCTTTGAGGTTTTCGTTAGGTAAAGTTGCGTGGATTTTGACTTGTTAGAAATATGGCTACTAGAAATATGGCTACGAAATGAACGCCGCGCATGCGTCCTATTAAACCAGTCAACTTGACCGTAACGAGCGCCTTGAATCTGCGCACGCGCTGAACTTTATTTTCAAAGTTTTTAAACCTAGATCTTAACTAGAAATCGACAGAACCTCCCCTTTCCCTGAAGCTATCACGGAGTGTGATACCTTGTTGGAAGCGCCTTGGAACGGCCTTTCCAACGGACCCTTGACCAGGCTTCCATCTGGTGTCCCTGGAGAGATTCTCCAGGAAGAATGAGGAATGAGAGGATTTTCCGTCGATTTTGGAACTTATTGTCTATTATTTCCTAGACTATACATCTTAGGGCTAGATACTTATATGGGTCTTGTAGCCCTTCTATGAGGCTATAGAGTGACTCCACTTCTATGCTTATATTTACATCTTCCAGGCGCTCAGCCGTCTGGAAGTGCTAGACTTAACGAAAAGTACTAACTTTACACATAAAAGGCTATATCCTACTCAAACTATCCGAGGGATCCTCACCGATTTAGTACCATCCGGTAGCTCTCGCGACAAGCTACCCCATGACACCACGCCGGCGGGTGTAACCCTAACCCTTGAAGTAGAATTCACCCTTATGTGGTTGTTGCTACATGAAAGCTGTGGAACCTTGTAGTCTTTCAACAAGGCTATCTCCCCAACCGCCAGAGCTAAGCTCCTTGCCGAAGTGTGGTTGGGAGGCCAGAGAACTGGGCCATCATATGATGGTACCCTGATGGGTATACCATCAGCCCTTCTGGTGCTTAAAGTGCCGGGAAGCGGCCGAAACGGGGAAACGCGTGCGTTTTCCACAGCTTTAATGAGCCTAGGTCATCAAGCGAGCCACATGTTGGCTGCGTGTGATGACCAGATCCAGGCGCCTGTCTGCAGGCTGCCTAAGGTAATGCCTCTGACGGCATATCAGCTACCCTTCAGGCACCAGGTGTGTCTGAAGGCGGTGAGCCTGCCGACTGGCGCATAGAAATGTCTATTATTGTTTATACAAACACATTATCTCAAGTAAACAGTGTTTATGTACTAGAGTTACATAAGCGCCACTCAACTATAGGGCTTAGGCAGAAGTCTAGGCTATCTGAAAGCACTAGGATTGGTAAAAAACCAGTTTTCTTAGTGTTTACTTGAGGGAAATGTGTGTGTATTCACCTTTCTAGGGTGAAGTTCTATTATCCCTGGCTATGTACCGTTATTATGTATAGTTTCTCGGTCATAGCCGAGACGTCACACATTAGTCTGTCAGGACACATAACCTAGGTGTCCTACCCTGGGGTAGGACACCTAGGTTATGTGTCCTGACAGACTAATGTGTGTTAGGTAAATAATACAATTGACGCGTGTATGGATGGTACACGGCCCTACAAACGACCCTGCTTTTTTGAGGGTTTCATGAAGATAATTAAACAATTTAATTTATCTTAGTTACTACGTAGGATACCTAAACATTTAACACATTACGTCAGTACATAGCCCGCTATCAAATTTGTTCTAGCGTGCGTTTACTATAAATAAAACCTGCTGCCCCCCAGCGGACCATCTTGTCCGTTCTTCTCCACGTAGGTAGTTTCCGAACGGATGGTAAAATCACTTGTCAGATCCAGCCATTGCCTGTCCCCCCAGCGACGCCCTGAGCCGAGGTTCGACCCCAACTGGGGTAGCCCTCAGCGTTGTCGCTTAGTTTTAGAAATTTGTGCCCAGCCAGCTGGAGGCTACCATTGCTTAGTCTCCACAGGGAAAGTCCGGTTAAGTAGTTGTCGGTCACTTTGACCGAACTACGAGACGTCACATAGAAAAAAAAAAAAAAAAAAAACCCAGCGGACCACTTGGAACTAAACTCTCGAGCGAGATGCAAGTCTCTAATGATTTTGAATTTAGGTTTTTACTATGATAACGGCAATCAATCTTTTTGTTGATGTTTTTAAACTAATAAGGTTGCTTTATAGCACCCTGTCACCCATTAATAAACCCCAAAATCATTATCTGAGTTCCCCAAAAATGTGAATGAAAATTTAATATTCACGAATCTATAAATATGACCGCGCCATGCGGAATTTGTTGGCCAACAGATAGTAACCACATGCCAGACGTGATAGACATCGTCGTACACCGTGGGTTGCGCTGCCAGGTCACGCAGCAGGTACTAGAGGACGAGATGCAGTCGGACCATCACCCGGTACTCGTCGTCCTATCGGACCTGCCGACCCGACTCAAGCCTCAAGCGCCACGTCGACAAATCGACTGGGAAGCCTACGCAGAGAAGATAGACACTACCACGCCAACTCGGCCTATCACCTCCGCCGCCGATGTCGACCTATTAGCCGACGAGATCACTGCTTGCGTACAACAAGCACTGGAAACAGCAACGATGACGCAGCAGCAGGGGAGAGTGCTTCAGCCGCCCCTGCCAGCGCGCATCCGACGGCTTATTACCGATAAGAGGCGCCTACGCAAGCAGTGGCAACAAACAAGATGCCCCACTATGAAGACTGCCCTCAACAAACTCGCGGAAAAGGTGAAGGCCGAGCTGAGTGCCATAAGAGCCGCGAGCTGGGAGGAACACATTGACGCCATAGAAGGTGATTGGAATTCGGTACACAGGCTGTGCCGACAGCTTAAGAACACCCCAGCTCCGGTACGACCACTTATAGGCACTGACGGGGCGCTAAAGTACGTAGCGGGAGACCGAGCGGAGGTCTTTGCCGAACACCTGGAGCGTCAGTTCCAACCTAATCCGACTACGCTGCACGAACACGTCGCAGCAGTCGAGCAACACAATAGAGACTACTTTAACACGCCGATAGCTCCCGATGAAGACGCTATTTACTTCACGCCTGGCGCAGTCAGACGCGCCATCTTGAAAACGAAGCCCCGGAAGGCCCCAGGTGCCGACAACATCCCAAACACAGCGCTGCGCCACCTGCCCCATCGCATGATCGCGGCTGTGGCGCGCCTGTTCACTGGGATACTCCGCACGGGCTCCTTCCCGGCCTCGTGGAAAGAAGGGCGCGTCGTCATGCTGCCCAAGCCGAAGAAAAATATCCTGAAGCCGGAGAGCTATCGGCCGATCACCCTCCTCCCCACCATCTCTAAAGTGTTCGAGTCCCTCCTGCTGCGACACCTCGAACCACATATCACCCCACGCCACGCCCGGAACAATTCGGTTTTAGGGCGGAACACAGTACGACGCTCCAGCTGTCGAGGATGCTGCACCTGCTGTCATCAACGATGAACAGGAAGGAGTACGCGGTCGCAGTATTCCTCGACATGGAAAAGGCCTTCGACCGCGTGTGGCATGAGGGGCTTATCTACAAAATGTCCACATCTAGCGCACCCCGTCGCGTGGTAAGTGTCATTAAATCTTTTCTGACCAACAGGACCTTCAGAGTGTCGGTGGAGGGCGAGCTATCCGCCCCCCGCCCAATAAGGGCTGGCGTGCCGCAGGGCGCCGTCTCATCGCCTGCGTGTTACTCACGTTACACCGATGATATACCCAAAACTCACGAAGCCAAAATAGCGCTGTACGCCGACGACACAGCCTACATCACAAAATCCTTGAACGCCAAACATGCAGCTGAAAAAATGCAGCGCGCCCTCGACAACATCCCCGAGTGGCTGGCTAAATGGCGGCTATCTGTTAACGTGGGTAAGACGCAGGCACTTGTTACAGGACAGGGAACCCTCCCACCGCCTCTGAAGCTTCAAGGAGTCGACATCGAGTGGTCACCTCACGCCAAGTACCTTGGTGTGACCATCGATCGTCGGCTCACGATGAGGCTGTTCGTCAGAAAGGTGGTGGCGCAGTGCAGAGTCGCTCGGAACCTACTCCACCCAATACTCTCGTCCCGCCTCCCCGCCCGCACCAAGCTGGGCATATACAAAACTTACATACGCTCTATTCTCACTTATGCAGCCCCAGCTTGGTACGCCCTCACTAGCAGGGCGTCCAGACAACAACTCCGCGCGCAACAAAACCTCGTCATAAGACGCATACTCGACGCCCCTCGCTATGTGAGGAACGACGTGTTGATGCGGGACACGGGATTAGAGAGCCTGGACGAGTTCATAGAGCGACTCGCCACAAATCTGTTCAAGCGGGCCGACGCTTCTGCCTGGCCCCATATCGCCGATATCGCGCCATGGCACGCGCGCCCGCCCGACAGAAAGCGCCTCCCTAGGGACCTTATCAAAGACGTTGCAGCCCCATCCACCTCCCGGACTTGACGCCTGAGTAAGCAGCAACAGTCTACACGCTGCTTACTCATACAGTAACACTACACACCCCACACGACATTCGCGGCGTGAAGTTTGTTCTAAGTTAATATAGACACGCTTTACGCCGCAAAACACACACTCATTACTATACATTCGCCAGTACACTTGCACCGAATAGCGTCGCGAGTACCTCGCACGCTATTGGTTCATGGGCGGTGTAACACACAACATTGCCGCTCCTACATACATTGGCGGCGCCACTAGGCGCTTACATTACTAAACTGCAGGTTCGTCCAAAGCCGGCACTTCTGACGCTGGTCACCTTCGCTAGGCCCCCCAGAGTACGCTCTGGGTCTCACCCGGCGGAGGTAGACCGCCAGAGTGTCGTGAAAAAGCGGCGTACCGTTTCGTAACGGGCGCCGCGGCGCGCCTGCAGTCACACATACTACATAAACATAGCTAGCGCGGATCACTTCGACCGCGCTAGCAAGATGCTAGGTCCAAAGGACAACACAACGATGAGGTCGTTGTGACGACCTTCGGTGCTGCACCCGCGGGCAGGGGACCATGTCCCGTGACCGCTCGCCTCGCCCCCTTACGGGGGCGAAGCGACTTCCAATGGAGGAATTTGTTTAGTAAGCGATGGTGCGTTGAGGCAGGCAGACGTATGTAAACACGTAATGTATTACATTAGTACATAAGCTATAACGTCCCTATATACGTTCTCGTACGCGGCGTGATGCACCGTCGCGAACAAAAAGTCTTCATATTTTTTTCCAATAAACTGCAGCCTACTAGTAATTTTATCATGGCAATGTTCGTTGGACATCCATCAAATGTTACGGCTTTAATAAGTGACATGACATTGACAAAGACAAAGATATTTTATTTCAAATATGCCATCAAGCGGCACTTTTGAACGTTACATTTTACAAATAATAATAGTTGATTCTACCGTGCATTCGGAAAGTAGCTTGTAATGGAGAAGAATGCACAAGAAACTCCATACTAACTCTTTTAAAAAAAAAAACTTTTTACAATATTTAGGTACATAAGTACATACCTTGATGAATGAAATTGAGTTAATACAATACAAATATATTTATACAGTCTTCAGAAGGTCTAACAATAATTCAAAACAATATTTTATTGCTATGATAACATAAAGAAATGGCCTGTATCACCAGATTATGTTTTTGTTCAGCATTAGTGTCGTTTGTAAGAAAGTACCCTATGGGTACCTTAAATCTTTTGTTGAGTTCAACAACAAGCAATACCAATGCTTCAGTGCATTCACTGGAGCAATCAGTTTGGATTTTGCCGCCAAAGTCCACATATCCAAAAGTGCGTTG
Organism: Orthosia incerta; assembly: GCA_948252205.1. Taxonomy (NCBI): domain Eukaryota; kingdom Metazoa; phylum Arthropoda; class Insecta; order Lepidoptera; family Noctuidae; genus Orthosia; species Orthosia incerta. Next base: position 21,820,125 of record OX411754.1, read on the forward strand.
TGTCGAGGGAATGTATTCACCTTTGGATTTCTTCAAACACTAAAGTGGTGATTAATTCTCCTTCACATTGGGCAGCTTTGTTTTTTAGAGCGCTAAAACTTTCTTTGGTGTAGCCTGGTCTACCATCTACAGTTTCGTACCATTTACTGAGTGTTTTGACGGATGGAAGACACGTTTCAAAAGTTTTTCTTACATATTTGTATGCCTTGGCGGAATAAAGATTTAATGTTAGGGCAAAAGTTCTAAGCTCCGGTGAATATTTTTTCTTCGACTTCATAATTTGTCTTTTTACTAATTCCCTATTAGTTACCCCAAACTTACTCAGTAAATCTGCATTACACGAATGAATATTTTTTTGGTTTTTCAGCTCGCTTAATATGTTTTTAAGGGAAACCAGTCTTTTACGCAAATAGCGTGTTTTTCTCTAAAGTTTTTAATCTTTTATTTTTTTCTAATATCTTGTCAGATAACTCAATGACTCTCCTGCACAGGCTTTTTTAAACGGGTGTCGCGTAGTCTGACGGACTTCCAGGAAAACGTTTCTTTACTTTTAGTGAAGTATATGCTGGCGACTTCAAGGAGTTTCCGTTTGACTCTTGTTGTGGAGAAACGGGTGCAGACACTGAAGCCCTTGACGTGCTAGGCATTGGGACATCAGGGGGGTGACCATAAGCTCCTAGAGCGGTATCAATTTGAGATCGTATAAGGTACAGATGTATCTGACGTATATACATCTGTCACTTACTCGATATCACTAACGCTTTTTTTTTTTTTCTCGGGTTGGAAAATCATCATTGGATGTCCTCCGCCCTGGGGAGGGTGGAGGGGTCTGTCAGACTCGTACTGACTAAAAACCACCCCGGTGTTCCATCTCACACCTACACTGGGGGTCGCGGGAACAACGATACTTCCGCAACCCCCGGCTAGTGCCGGCCCGCCTTTGCGGGCCTCGATCTCGGGTTGGGGGGGGAGTGAGGTGTTAGACCAAAAGTGGCAAATACGAGTACATTGTTGGTACTGCCGAACTTAGTAGTCGGCGACGGTCCAGTAGTTTCGGAGCCTATTCGGTACAAACAAACAAAAAAATCACTTTCAAATATATCTAAATAATATTGATTAATCGATTAGACATTAGCGCCATCTATCCAATGTATGGTAAACTGTAACATCAAATTCTATTTTTTATCACTAGAGGACATATGTGTTGACAGACATCGCTCTCCTGTTGATACTGTTGATTGATAGGCGTCTAGAGGCTGTATGGTCGATGCAACATAATAAGATAAGTAGTGTCCTCTAGTGATAAAAAAATAGAATTTGATATTACAGTTTAGATAATGTTCACTTTGAGGCCGCGGGCGTTCCAACTCTTTATAACACAATATTTTTTCTAATGAAAAAAATGCCTTACGTTTGGTTCTATTCGAAAACGCGTTGTACGAAGCGTTCGGCTCGGGTAAGGCTGGCCGCATACGTAGGTTGCCCGCGTTCGATTTCCGAATACATTTTCCGTATTCGGAAACCCGAATGCACCGTACGCTGATACTCGTAACATACATTGACTGCCGCACACGTCCATCTTTTTTATAACGGAACACTTTCCGTACGTAGCTACGTACGTATCGAATAGGGAACATTACTGCCAATTGCTCCCGCCAGATGGCGCTTGACGGCTCAGAGTAAACAAAAACATAACAACATGGCGTATACTACTGTTTGTGGTTACCGAACTATTTTTACTGTTTTTAAGATAACTTGTGTTCAAAAATCAAATAATAATATTGTGGAAGTAGTTAGCTTCATTTTACTTTCACTATTAGTTTTATATTTTGTATGCTTAGACTGCGAAATATTGTCGCTCGACTTTGACAGTTTGTTTTTTTTAGGGATGGGTCCGATAAATCAAAACGTAACTTATATCGGATAAGTCTTAGATATCATTTCATATCGATATAGATATCAAATTAACCGATATTACAAAAACTGTATCTAATAAAAACCTTACTAGCGTGCGAGAACGAATAATTCAACACTTAAAACCGTAACAATGCGAAAACGTACGAACTACGAACAAAACGCAAACTTCACAAACGTTAGGAACCATATGCGCTACCTATCTTTCTAAGTATTATTTCGCGTTCGTTGTTAGTTTGCTCATCTAAATAACATTTTAACTTTTGCAAACTGTACTACTGATATCGATATCTGAAAAACGTTTTCGATATCGATATGAAAACACATACATAACCGTTTGCGCAAAAAACCGAAAACGCCCTTCTCTAGTTTGTTTACGCTGAAACCTGTGGCGCCATCTGAGCGCAGCTTTGCGGATAGTTCCCTATTCCAGCTCGCGCGTTCGTGAATATTCCAAACAGGAAAAAACTAACGTTTGCGCTAGGTTCACGGAATTAAGAGTCTGTATTCCGTATTCGGAAATCGAACGCGGAAAACGTACCTATGCGGCCCGCCTAAAGCACTTTGTTTGAAAGGGAAATGCCCATTTTTGGCCATAAGACGCCCACCAATTTGATTTTGTTAAAAAAAACATCTTGTTTTATGTTTATTAATCGCGGTATTTATTTATCCAAACAAGTTTGCAATATTTTGCAAAAAATAAAAAGTACCGAAAAGTTAAAATTAGGTTTAGGTTAGGAAAATAAAAACTTTTCTTGGATTTAGATGTAATATAAATCAAAAAAAATTAAATGCCAATTGTCAGTCTCTGGAATCGTTTTTTTTTTTTTTTGGCGGGATTTTTTCGTGTGAAGTTCAGCGGCTGTTAATATTATTTGCAAATTGATTCCTAGTGGATATTTTGTGATATAAAATTGGTGTAGTTTTGTGTCTCAACTGTCTACGCAACTGGACAATATGTGAAATCATTGACAGAAGCGATCTCGGTGTAATGGAGCGGAGAATTTTATTGTAGTATTGACTACCTCCGCAAAGCTTTCTGGGAAGGCTGACTCGATACAATTTGCTGCCAAATACTCCAAAAAACATTAGAATACGTTACATCCGCATTCTAATGCATACTAAAGAATTCAAGAAAAATACTGATGACTAGGCAGCATGGTCTCAGACCTTAGCCTGTTCCGTAAGGAACAAACAAAAAAAATAAAAAGGAGTTTTTGGCGGGATTTTTTCGAGTGAAGTTCAGCGGCTGTTAATATTATTTGCAAATTGATTCCTAGTGGATATTGTGATATAAAATTGGTGTAGTTTTGTGTCTCAACTGTCTACGCAACTGGACAATATGTGAAATCATTGACAGAAGCGATCTCGGGATAGTGAAGCGGAGAATTTTATTGTAGTATTGACTACCTCCGCAAAGCTAACTGGGAAGGCTGACTCGATATAATTTGCTTCCAAATACTCCAAAAAACATTAGAATATGTTACATCCGCATTCTAATGTTACTAATGAATTCAAGAAAAATACTGATGACTAGGCAGCATGGTCTCAGACCTTAGCCTGTTCCGTAAGGAACAAACAAAAAAAAAACAAAAAAAAGTCTCTGGAATCTGTCATCTGTCATTGCCATACTAGAAATTGAGTTTTTCTATCTATGGAGTTGTGTTACGACAATGTGCGAGGTTTTAGATGATAAATGAAAGAAATTATAAACTGAAAGTAAAATTAAAGTTACACTATGGGGTCCCGACAAATTACAGAGAAATCTCTTTCTATGTTGAGGTCCCTACCAAGGATTTCGCTTGGTAATATTCGTGACAATCCTAATTGTAGGAAACCTGTGAGTTTTTGCATTTGTGTTGAAAAAGTAAAAAATACGTGTTCCAATCCTATCCAAAACTTAAGATTTCTTTACTGGATTTCAGGCTAAACGAGGCCGCGCCCAACATGGTGGTGATAAGCATGGAGCTGGTAATAAAGGTTCAGGTCAACGACAGAATTTTATGAGGCTAGGTTATGAAACTGGAAATAATCCTTTTTATTTGCGGGTTCCGCAAGAACGTTATTACAGAGGCCACCAGTAAGTCACCCTATTGTTAGTTTTATAACTTCCTTTTAACATAACTATTAAAGCTTGTTTACCTACGACTGCTTATATTAAATGCCTCAACATCTTTTCTGTGATTCATATTTACAGTTTCTCATGCAAGTCAAAAACTCATACAATACTATATAACTTGCTCTAAATTACATTTATATATTGATATTATTTTGTATTTTTCACAACAACAGTAACAAAATAATTTTATGTTATTTCAGCTTAAGGAGGGAATATCCACCATTGTCCTTACACCAGCTGCAGCATATGATTGATAAAGACCGTTTAGATGTAAACAAACCTATAGATATTGCAAGTATTGTTAAGTCAGGCATTTACAATTTTTTCCCTGATCTTAAGCAGTTTGGTATTAACCTCACTGATGAAGGAGCTGATCTTTTTGCAGCCAAGATAAATATTGAAGTACAATGGGCTAGTGAACAAGTAATTGCTGCCATTGAAAAAAATGGTGGCATAATTACAACTGCTTATTATGACCCACATAGCCTTTTCTTGCTCAAGAACCCAAAAAAGTTTTTTGAGTCAGGACAAGCTATTCCAAGGAGGATGATTCCACCACCTGATGCTATTGAGTATTATACCAGTGCTAAAACACGTGGGTATTTAGCTGATCCTGAAGAAATATCCAAGGAAAGACTAAAATTGTCTCAAAAATATGGGTACAATCTACCCAACATGGGAAATGAATCGAATGACCAAATGTTACATGAACGGAAAGATCCTAGACAAATATTTTATGGTTTAGAGCCCGGATGGGTAGTAAATTTGAAAGACCAATGTATTCTTAAACCTAAAGATCAAGAACTACTGCAATTCTTCAAAACATAAGTGCAATAAAGAATTTTCATTGTAATAAAATAGGTACTTAGATCTAATTATGGTTTTATTTCTATAAATTAATATTGCATTTCATTGAACACGAATTCCCATGTTATGTATGGGCTGATCTAGTTCAAAACTAGAATTGTTTCAGGATAATTCACTATTTTTGGTCAGTTGAGTTTCAGATGCTCACCAATTAGCAGATCAGTTAAGAGAGAGCTTTATTACTTGTAAAAAATCTATGATTTGCATCATAGAAATTGAGAAGACACTGAAAATTATTTGCAACTAGCTGTGCCCGCGGCTTCGCTCCCGTCATCTGTCTGTCGACAACCCTACTTACCTTCCCGCTTACCCTACTTACCTACCTAACAATTTTTTTCTATGGTCATCATTGTTTCGCGGAGAATCTTAACACCGCCATTCATATAATGACTTCAAATGCACAACGCCATCTATCGAATACTGCGTTCAACTGTCAAAGTATCTGAATTGCGTGTGTTGTGTTAATTTTACTTCTTGAACACTTTAAATTCATCTAACTTTTGATAGAGTGAACCGATTGCGATGAAACAAAAACTAAGTAATTCTTCAAGTTACGCACAATTTTTATGTATAAAATTTATCTACATTGGTTTCGTACGTTTCACGTGATGCGTGCACAAATAAACAGACAAAAATGCTGGAAATAGGTTCTGTTGGTTATCCTTTAACACCCGGCTATTTTTTTTTGAAATATATTTGATGTACAAAAATTATTTTTCTACAGATTTATTATATGTACTAGCTGTGCCCGCGGCCTCGCTCCCGTCATCTGTCTGCCAACCCTACTATACTTACCTTCCTGCCTACCCTACTTACTTACATATAACGTTTGTTTCTATTGTCTTTTTCGCGGTGAATCTTAACACCGCCATTCAAAATGACTTCAAATGCACAACGCCATCTATCGAATATCGAGTTCAACTGTCCGATTAACTGAATTGCGTGTTGTGATAATTTTACTTCTTGAACACTTTAAATTCATCTAACTTTTGATACAGTGAACCGATTGCGATAAAACAAAAACTAAGTAATTCTTCAAGTTACGCACAATTTTTATGTATAAAAGTTATTTACATTGGTTTCGTACATTTCACGTGATGCGTGCACAAATAAACAGACAAACAGACAAAAATTCCGGAAATTGGTTCTGTTGGTCATCCTTTAACACCCTGACTATTTTTTTTTTTAATATTTTCGATGTACAAAAATTACTTTTCTACAGATTTATTATATGTATTGATTGATGATAATGTAAGCTTCACCTTTTTAAAATAAAATTAAAATGTTTATTTCAATTACAAAGGGCATTTCGATATATAGCTACGCACTTCCACTTATCATTATTTTATGCAATTGAAATGTAGACAATGTAGGTAAACATGCAAGACTAAAAATAAAAGGGTAACTTAAAATTATACAAACAGCTCTGCAAACGAATGAGCGTAAAGGCGGAAACACATTTGTTTGGCGTGTCGCGGTACTGGCCTATCGTTTTCGTACATTAAAGGGCTTGTTACACTATACGTTATTCAGGGCCCTGGATGTTACGGTCGCTATTTTGGGGACCTTATTACACCACCATAAATTAGAATTTAGGGCCCTGAATACCGCGTAGTAAGCCCTTTAGTATGGTGACCTCTATTATATAAGTACGCTGGACTTCATATTATCGATGACAAAATGAAGACATTTGACTTTCGACATTTTGGCGCTGATAGCAACGTGACTTAACGTGAGTGTCCATGGAACTAATATTAGAGATGGGACACAGGCTTCGGTAAAAAAATACGTGAGAATAATTTAATAAGTAAGAGAAAAAAAATACCTAGTTATTATTATTGTAATAAATTTTTAAGTAATAGAAAGATTGCTTTAAAGGTTAACTGAAAAATATTTTCAGTCGTATTGCAAGCTATAAACTAGTGGATAGCGTGCTACTAAAGTTATAGCGTATTACTGTCAGATTAGTGAGATTTAAATATGGGGATAGGCTAACAACTTATCCTTAAAACTTGTATATTTGAGCGAGTATCTCCTTGCTCAAGTACACAAGTAAGTTAATAGTTCGGATTCAATCGGTTGGCGCCCATCGGATTCGTAAAGGGAACATTATTCATACAAATATTTGCGTACGTATTTCTCGCTCTCATCGCTGAGATCCTGTCTCTGTAGAGTTAAGGTGCAAATAAGAGTGACATCGCATTCCAGCGAGGTGAAGTCTTAGTTTCAACTCTGTTTCAGATGCAGATATAAATTGTTTGACTTCAAAACATCATCAATCATCATTTTTGTACAAGGAAAATATTTCCAAAAAAAATAGCCAGGGTGTTAAAGGATAACCAACAGAACCTATTTCCAGCATTTTTGGAATTTTTATCTGTTTATCTGTTTATTTGTGCACGCATCACGTGAAATGTACGAAACCAATGTAGATAACTTTTACACATAAAAATTGTGCGTAACTCGAAGAATTACTTAGTTTTTGCTTCATCGCAATCGGTTTACTCTATCAAAAGTTACATGCATTTAAAGTGTTCAAGAAGTAAAATTATCACAACACACGCAACTCAGATACTCGGACAGTTGAACTCGATATTCGATAGATGGCGTTGTGCATTTGAAGTCTTATGACTATAGAAAAAAAATTGGTAGGGTAGGTAGGAGGGTAAGTAGGGTAGGGTTGGCAGACAGATGACGGGAGCGAAGCCGCGGGCAAAGCTAGTTTGTTAATAAAATTATAATTACCGTATTATTAATCCAGAATTAATTCCAGGCACAGGAACGAGGTGATTGATACAATAAGAGAGGGCTTGTGCTCAGCAGCGGGCGAAGTCGGACTGTGGAATTGTGGATGATCATGATGATGATTCCAGAATTTACACATTGCTTTTGAACATATTATTACTGATTATTAGGCATTCATATAACATTCATGACCAATACCATTATGAGATATTTAGTTACAACATACTACACGGAGTCAATACAGTAGATGAGTGATACGCCTTGCCAAGTTGCCAAGTTCTACTATTTTGATATTAGTGTAATTTAAAAATACCACTAATACTGATACCTATTTTAGTTACAATATTATAATATTTCCGGGCGAATATATTAGTATTACCTAATCTTAAGAAATATCGGTATTAACTTATCTCTAAATGTGTCAATTTTAGTTCCTGAGACCCTCGAGCGGGGCCAATGAGGTAGGAAATCTATGGAGACGGCATATTCTACTATATGAAGAATAGTTACACAAATATCTATAATATCGACACACGCATGTCAAAAAGCGTTTTGTCTCTTTTTAACTAACCAAGAGCTGCATATGAAAAGAGAGACATCTAAATGTTTGTCAAGGACTAAACTTGGTAACACTTTTGAGTGACGTCAAAATCATGTCTATGCGTGACCGGTCGCCATGTTGATTGCCGAGTAAAATTGGTAGTTGTGTGCCGTATATGTACGTTTATCTGTGTAGTTGTGCTGTCAAACAGTTGCAAATGGCCTTACTCATTGGCAAATGGGCAGCCATCTTAATTGCCCGATTTATGTAGGTAAGCACGCTAATTTCGTAGGTATGGCAAGTCCATAGGTTTATAAGTCAGTGAGCGGGGCGCTATGAATCGGCAAAAATATCAACTGTCATTTCATCTAATATATTTAGTCCAGCGTACTTGTATGTTAGAGGTCAGTGGGTTACAAGCACTGACTTATAAACCTATGGACTTGCCATACCTACTTGCTATACCTACTACCGGTCACGCATAGACATGATTTTGACGTCACTCAAAAGTGTTACCAAGTTTAGTCCTTGACAAACATTTAGATGTCTCTCTTTTCATATGCAGCTCTTGGTTAGTTAAAAAGAGACAAAACGGTTTTTGACATGCGTGTGTCGATATTATAGATATTTGTATAACTATTCTTCACATAGTAGAATACGCCGTCTCCATAGTTTTCCTACCTCATTGGTTACAGGCACATTTGAGTGTCGTGGCGCAGCGTCTGTGTTGCCAGTGGCAGATAGTCAAATATTACATGTCCGTGACTACCGCAGGACTCCGACGCCAAACGCTTGCGTATTTGGTAAATAATTACTACTCAATTGGTACTAATTAGTAATCGAACATCAAAATTGGTACCATAATAGTTTTCGGGCAAATCGACTTTGAAGGTGGTCCTGCGGTAGTCACGCTACATTCAGCAGGACCACCATCAGCGCCGAAAACGGAGGCATGCTACAGTTATTCTAAGTATACAAATAATTACTACCCTTAAATGCGATTCATTTAGTAAAAAAAACAGAACTGAAACATTTGTATTTACCGAGAAATCAAGGATGAAACCACCATGAGCGTCGAAAACGGGGGCATGCTACAGCTATTCTAAGTATACAAATAATTACTACCTTTAAATGTGATACATTTCGTAAAAAAAAAAACAGAATTGAAATATTTGTATTAACCGAGAAATCAACGATGATAACTTTCGCTCACTCGTTCAGCAGGACCACAACTTTGAATGTTGATTCCAAGTTTGACCAGCCTGCCGTTTTTCTCAAACCTACATAGAAAATTACTACCCCGCAAGATAAAATTTATACTTACCCAAAATTCACAACTAGTACTCCAGTAGTTTACGAGATATAGGTACCATGCCCATCGACGATACAGCCAGAGAGGCTGTAACTGTATGGTCGATGACCATGCCATTGGTGGGGTGGTCGTAGTCACGGTGTTAAATTTTTATTTCGGGATTTCTCTATTAAAAACTCTGTGATTTCTTTCCAAATTAATACAAAGAATACTATTTCTAAAGAAGTTATAGCGATCTAACATTCAGATACCTAAGTGTTGTATTTTAAGAAAAATTAGCTTTCATTACTTTTCCATACTAAATCGCCGCGTATTACCCGACCAAATTAAGTTGTCAATGGCGTTGAGCTATTTAGATGTACACTCGTGTACATACATTTATGGATTTCGGAATGGTAATAACAACAGTTCAATTTTTATATTTTTTATACAAACTGTGTACCTAGGTACAGAATAAGAAATAAATAACCTATCGTCGCCCAAGGCCTGTAACACCTTTGTTAATGACGTGGGTAAGCAGTTGAATAATTATGATTCTATATTGTAAGTACCTACCTAACTTCTGTGTTGTTATACGAATATTATTAAAGAGCGATAGGTATTTCTAATTTATTTCTTTCCTACTGATTTACAATTGCTGCAAGCACAGAACAAAAAAAACGTACCTACCTACGTATTAAAAACCTAATTGTAAAAATATAGGCAGGCAACATTAATTAGTTCCTGCGAATCACTTTTAAGTATAGATGTCCTAAATAAGCTTATCTTTTTTTTTAAGTTGGAAATTAGACATTCTGTTATACTCTGTGATCTGTGTATCTATCGTGAATAATAAATTATTAGAAACGTAAATAACAAAAAAAAGGGAAAAAGCGCGGGAAACGTTCGAATTGATAGGCGCGATTTTTTTTCCTTATTACAAAAAAATTGATTTATATTGTAAATAGTGGTCAGGAGGGTGTAGTTTGTATATAACTATTTTATTTTTAGTATTTAATTCATTATTTCATCTTTTTCTTTGGTAAGTCCTTGAATTTTCTGTTTTTGTATGGAGGAGCCCCCTGACCCAGGGGGCTCAGTTCCCCAAGCAACATGTTTTATAACTTTACCTTCAAACGAATCAGACATGGAAACAGATACATCGATCTGTTCCAATAACACAGTTTCTGCTAATCCTACACGCAAATTAAAACGTCCCCGCACTCACAAAACCTGTCGCCATTGCAACAAACGCCGGCGAAAACGCAACTCAACTGCGGAATGTAAAGAAACGGACTGTACATGTGACGCTATTGATACTATAAATGAAAAGAACCAGATTCCTAATTCTCAAAACTCTCATCCACCGCAAAATATTTTATCAGACCACCAACAAATTGCTTTTTCAAAACCAACCCGCCCGCAACCTACGCCAGTAGGACGGCTAACCTACGAACATACTGATCTAGCTCCTTACATCGTCCACATTCAAAGAGAATACAATAACCCTAATGACTCAGTATCCTTGCACCCGGTGACCTTTGGAAAATTCCTCAGGAAAGAAAATTTCCAAGGTATAGTTAATGGCAGCTTAAAAAAAATAGGAAGGAATCGAATGTCCCTTACTTTTACAGATTTCGACAAAGCTAACATATTTTTGAACCATGAGAGCCATAAAAATAATGGGTTTAGAACCTTTATAACCTCATTTAATATCACTCGCATGGGCCTCGTTAGGGGCGTTCCGTCAGAATAGTCTCCAGAAGAGGTATGTGACAACATTTCAGTGCCTATTGGTTGCGGAAAAATCCTGAAGATCCGGCGTTTAAATTACAGGACTGTTGTAGATGGCTCTCCTGTATGGAAGCCATCACAAACAGTAGTCCTGACATTTGATGGCCAGGTGTTGCCTAAGAGAATATATATGTGCTACAATGCTCTCCAGGTTGAACTTTATACATACCCTACAATACAATGTTACAACTGTGCCAGGTTTGGACACACTAAAGTACAATGCAGATCTTTGCCCCGCTGCTATAAATGTGGTCAAGCACACACAGGCGAAACATGTAAGATTAGTGAGGACAAGGCTACCTGCTGTCACTGCTCAGGGTCTCATTTTGCGACAAGCAAAAGTTGTCCAGAGCTTGACAGACAAAAACGCATAAAACGTTCCATGGCTGAGTCCTGCATTTCATATGCTGAGGCTAATAAAATACACCCACCTGTTGTAAGATCATATGCTGACATTGTATCAAGCCATGCTTCTAGTGTAGGCCGGTCTTCTAACAACTTTCCTACCTCATCCCCCACACTGTTATTTCCAGTAAAGACGACATCATACAAAAAGACAATTACTAGACAACCCAGTCCACGTCAACATCATCCATCCAATCACCTGTCCTCACATAAAGAACTGACCAAAGACTATCAAATCCCCTGTCCAGCCAATGGCTGTGCATATACAGACCAATCAAACAAAGAAAATCCTCCATCTATAATTGATGTAATTTTGACCCTAATTAGCTCCCTTTCACACTCAACAATTATTAAACCTGACCACGTTGCATCCATAGTTGAAACCTTGAACAAACTCGTACACACTCATAATGGCTGCCACCAACAATGTGCCGAATAACTTTAATAATGCTAGCGCTGTATTGTCTTCATTGCATTACCCCCATGTGGTGCTGCAATGGAACTGCCGCAGTGTAAATGACAAAAAAGCAGAACTTTCATACCTTTTGAATAAACACTGTCCCACAATAATAGCCTTATCAGAAACCTGGCTTAGACCAGGTTCTGTCTTCAAAATAAAAAGTTATTCCTGTCTTAGAGAAGACAGGAGTGACCGTTATGCTGGAGTAGCTTTACTTGTTAAAAACAATATCCTATATAAACCTATTCCTCTTCCCTCTCATGATGATTTTACAGCAGTTGCTGCACTTATTACTAATATATGTTTCGTTTCTATATATATTACAAAGCCTTCTTCTTCTAGTTTCCAACAGCTCAGCAACATTCTTCAGACTCTTCCTAGGCCTCTCATTCTATTAGGTGATTTTAACTCCCATCACACATCTTTTGGCAGTACAAAATCAGATATCAATGGACAGGAACTTCTCAACTTACTTCACGAACACAATCTCTGCCTCCTTAATACAGGTTCTCCAACTCGCCATACAAATCCTTCCCAACATCGCAGCTCCGTTGATCTTTCAATCTCATCACCTTCCTTGGCTTCTTCTCTTACTTGGCACACACTCTCTTCTACCTATTACAGTGATCACTTTCCTATAATTGTATCTTTCCCTGGCAAAAAAGTCAAAGCTACTCCAATCAAACCCAGACTTAAATATAAACTTGTAAATGACAATTGGCCTAAGTTTAAAAACTACATGGACACTAACATTTCAGACTTACCCAAAAATAGTGACACAGAAATATGCTCTAAAGAATTTACCAAACTAATGATACAAGCAGCTGATACATACTTTCCTATAAAAAATGCTTCTAAGGGCCAAATACCTTCACCTCCTTGGTGGGATAATGAATGTACATTGGCTATTAAAAAAAGGAAAGAGGCAGAGGATATATACAAATTAAACATGACCAACGAAAACTTTAATAATTTAATGGATATAATGTCTGATACAAAAACTCTCCTTAAGAAAAAGAAATTTATGAGTTGGCGAAGCTTCTGTGCTTCCATCTCTCCTAGAACACCTCCTTCAGTTATATGGACAAACATAAAACGTTTCCGCACTGGAACTTCTCCAAACACTTTTAATACTATTCCTTCGTCCTTAACCGAGGAATTCTTAAAGAATTTAGCTCCTCCTTTTGTTCCACAACAAGATTTAGTTTCTGTTCCTCCTCAAATTTCTTCAAATGTAAGTACTTCATTCCTTGATGGACCCATAACTCTGGCAGAACTCAAAGGTGTCCTATCCTATGTCCGGGATTCTTCTCCTGGACAAGATGGAATTCCTTATTCATTTTTTTCAAATCTTGGTGATAATAGTTTACTCTATTATTTAGAGGTTATAAACTCCGTAATTCTGACAGGTGACGTTCCGGAATCATGAAGTTACAGACAGTGTTGCCCATTCTAAAACCTAATAAGAATCCATCAGAAAGTACCTCTTATCGCCCCATAGCTCTATCTCCTGTGATAGCGAAATTAGCTGAGCACCTTATAAAAAATAGATTAGAATGGTTTTTAGAAAACAATCATTTACTCCCAGATTCACAGTTTGGCTTCAGAAAGGGAAAGAGCACCATGGATAATGCTGGTTTACTCATTACAGATATTCGTCTGGCATTTTCAGGAGATGAGTCTGTGGTAGCCGCATTCTTGGATATAAAATCAGCCTACGATAACGTTTGCCTTTCAATACTAAAGAAAAAGTTACATAAGTTACAATTTCCTCCAAACCTAATCCGTTTTATCATTAATCTTTTGTCTGGTCGTAAAATAACAATTAATGAATTGACCAGAATGCTATGGAAAGGGCTTCCACAGGGATCCGTGCTCAGCCCTATTCTCTATGCCATATATACATATGACCTTGAAAGCTCGCTGGCCTCAACATGCAAAATTCTGCAGTACGCCGATGATGTGGTTGTTTACGGTACTGACAAATCTATTAATATCGCTTGTGCCTCTTTGTCCAAAGCTTTAGATATTCTTAAGATCTATTTGGACAAAGATGGACTAGAACTCTCTGTATCTAAGTGCTGTGTGGTGCTCTTTTCTAGAAAACGTAAGCCTCCTCCAATTATTCTAAAATACAATGGAGAGCCTATTCCGGTAAAATCTCATGTTAAATTTCTAGGTCTAGTTTTAGACTCTAAACTCACTGGTAATCCACATTGTGATTATATTGCTGGAAAATGTGAACGTGCTCTAAACATCCTCAGATGCCTGTCAGGTGTCTGGTGGGGTGCACATCCTTTTTCACTTAAATTAGTTTATAATGCACTGATAAGGAGTGTATTGGATTATGGCACTTTTTTACTGGAACCGTGTAGCGCTGCTGGTATGAAGAGACTGGATGACGTCCAGGCCAAGGCCCTTCGAATCATAACTGGTGCGATGAAATCTAGCCCCATAAACGCATTACAGGTCGAATGTGCTGATCCTCCCCTCAAGTTACGTCGACAGTACCTGGCAGACAGATTTTTCTACCGCATCTTTCAGTTTTCCAACCACCCATTGGTCATCAAAATTCATCAACTTTCAGATTTCATCAATTCATCCCCATACTGGGTACATAAACCTTTACCGCATCTAGTTGTTAGTCTCAGAACACACACAATAATAACTACACCCACACACCACTCTTCAATTTTTCCTATTTTTGAATCAGATTTTAAAGCGTTAATAATTTCACCTGAAATACATTTGAATAATGATATCATAAAAGGTGACGCTAATGCCAACTTCTCTTTTAAAGCTGTAGTTGACGAGCTTTGGCCTCGTTGGCACCATGTTTACAGCGATGCTTCAAAACACACAGGAAATCAAAATGTTGGTGTGGGCATATTCCATTCTCAATACAAAATAGTTCAAAAAATTAAACTACCTCCAGAAACTTCAATTTTCACTGCCGAATGTTTTGGTATTTTTAAGGCCCTAGAATACGTCCTTCTAATGAAACTCTCCAAAACAGTAATTTTCGCAGATTCCATGAGTGCATTAAAGGCTTTAGCAAAATTTCCCTTTAAATCAAACAATCTTTCCCCGGTTACTCTGATGTCAAGAAATTTATTACTAAAGTGTGAAAGTAAGGGATATTCGGTGTCCTTCGCTTGGATTCCTAGTCATAGTGGAATTATTGGAAACGAAAAAGCGGACCAATTAGCTAATGAGGCCATTGCGTGTGGCGATACGTTTTATTTTAAAATCTACCCTCAGGACTTGAATGCTCTTCCCAGGGTCCGTCTCAAGGAATTTTGGGGGGAGGCTTGGAAGAGCAGTAGTCAAGTGAAAGGCAAGTATTACTTTTCTATTCAACCTGAAGTCCCTATTAAGCCTTGGTTTTTTAAAACAAAGTTTGGTAAAAGAGCTACTTCAGTATTGATACGCATGCGTTTGGGTCACGTGTGCAGTCCTGCACATCTCGCTCGGTTTCGCATTATCGACAATGATACTTGCGAGTGCGGGGAGGAGGATGCTGACACGAATCATATTATTCTTAGATGTTCACTGTATGATCATACTCTGCTATATACAAGACTATCGATTTTAGAAGTCCCATTTCCCACTAGCATACCGTGTTTACTGTTTGATAACTCCATTCCGATATATAAAGTCTTAGCTTCATTCATCGAAGCTAATGACATAAAATTATAACTGTAACTATTTAATAGTTTAATATAATTGTATTTAGTTATTTCTAGATTATTAATTTGTTTATTAATTTCATTTCATTTCTTTCTCTTTCCCTTCCCTTTGTTCCTTCCTTGATCATTTTCTCTGAATGTTAGTTCTATTCCCGCCCGTCCGCGATCTTTATCTTAACCATACGTTTCCCCGTTTTAATTATAAAAAAAAAAAAAAAAACTATTCTTCCCCTGCATTTCCTCGTCTTTCCTACCCATACAAGAGATGATGCAACTCTAGCCTGAGAGATCAAGACTAACTTCACAAGAAGAAATTAATAAAAATATAGAAGAACTGAAAATGAGAGACAAAATCAGAAATAACTTGACTCTGGCAAATGCACAAGATGTGCAAAGCCAAACTCCTCCGATGAGGATAAAAAAAAAAAAAAAAAAAAAAAAACAAAAAAAGGCGGGAAACTTCGGTTGCGCGCGGTTGTTTCAAATTCTTGAAATTTAATTATTTATTGTAAAACGGATCAGTTGAGTCTTATCTTTGTATATAATTTTGTATAATAATTGTATATATTTGTAGTAGTGTTTGTAGGTGAATATTTGGTAAGTTTTTTATATTGTATGATTAGTCCCTAAGTCCGGGTCGTATGAACGACCCCCCTAATAACTTGCAGGGGGATTTAGGCGGCGGCCTAAATCCCCCCGAGGATGTCGCAAACTATGTGACTATCATGTCACGGAGTGATAATGGTGTTTATAAAAGTGGCATGGACACTGATGGTTCAGTGGCCACTGACAGTAGCGAAAAATCTTCTCGAAAACGCAGGAAAATCTGTAAAACCTGTAAAATACGCAAACGCACCAGAAAAGGTCATGGCCAGAATGATGTCAGTATTACGGATTGTAATTGCAATCCCCAAGAGACGGTTCTTGAAAATAACCATGGTAACCAAGCTTCATCCCAATTTGAGTCACAGTCAAAGCCTAGTCAAGCAAGTTTTGAGCCAGTTGGTAGGAAGGAGTACATACATACTGATGTATCTCCTTATTTGATACATGTACAGCGCATAACCGACTTACCTAATAGTGGAACTGTATTACACCCCATTGCGTTTGGAAACTTTATGAAACGGGGAGCATTTAAAAATATAATTAATGGTAGCATTAAAAGGATAGGCCGCAATAAGTGTGCAGTTGCATTTTCGACTTTCCATGATGCAAATGATTTTTTAAAATCTAACTTATTAAGTACTAATGGATTCAAAGCTTTTATCCCGACATTCAATGTAACTAGAATGGGTATGGTGCGTGGTGTTCCTTCAGAATGGTCATTAGATGAAATTGAAGCAAATATTTCTACACCCGTTGGGTGTGGAAATGTCATTAAAATTCGGAGGTTAAATTATAAAGTGCAGATTAACGGTAATCCAGTTTGGAAACCTTCAGAATCCATTGTTATAACTTTTGATGGACAAATTCTTCCAAAGAGAATATTCATGTGTTATAATGCATTAAATGTTGATATATATGTGTACCCCACCATTCAGTGTTTCAGATGCTGTAGGTATGGTATGGACATACAAAATTACAATGTAGGGCTCCAGAGCCGAGATGTTTTAAATGCAGTCAAAATCATTCAGCTGAATCTTGTAGCATTGAGGAGGATTGTGCATCTTGTATAAATTGTTCTGGTTTTCACTTTGCTATAAATAAAGCATGCCCTGAGTTTAAGAGACAAAGAGATATCAAAAACACTATGGCTCATTCATGTATTTCTTATTTAGAGGCTAGTAAGTTGCATCCATTTTCCTCTATGTCATATGCAGATAAAGTTGTTTTAAGTAGTAAAATTTCTCAATCAGATTCCAAATCCGCATACTTCCACACTAATGATAATGTGAAAAATGGTCCTAGGACAACTTCATACAATAAAACAATATTTAAAAAACCTCGTTCGCCTCCTAAATCTGCGTCTGGATATGACAGAGCAGCACACAATGCATTAATAAATGAGTTCAGTTTTCCAAGTCCCAGTAATGGGTGTGCACTACAGAATAAACCCGAACAAAAAGAAGATCATGAACAGATTATGGATCTAATTAACAGTCTTATTAAGATGTTACAAAATAAAAAATACATTAAACCGAACAACGCTGACCTGATTTGTAAATTACTGACAGACAAAAACGATAATGGATCTGATTATTCAATGGAACGCCAGGTCAGTGACTAATAAAAAAACTGATCTTTTATATTTAGTTAACAAATATAAACCAATTATTGTTGCATTGAGTGAAACATGGCTTAAACACGGTCGAATATTTGGTATTCCAGGTTATGTTTGCATTCGTAATGACAGAGCTGATGGCTACGGTGGTGTTGCCATCTTGATTAAAAACAATGTTGCATTTTCTCAAATTGCATTACCCAATCAGTATTCTATAGTTGATTTCGTTGCTGTACGTGTAAATAATGTATCTTATGCCTCTGTATATATTCCAAAGCCTTCATCCGCTGCTCTACAAGAGATAAGTGATATTTTTTGTTCATTGAATAGCCCTGTCTTGATAATGGGAGATTTTAATTGTCATCATCAGACGTGGGGATGTGGTGAAAATAAAAGTGATGGTGTACGTTTGCTACAAATATTAGATGACAATAATCTATGTGTATTAAATACTGGGACACCGACTAGACGTACCAAGCCCAATGAATTGCCTAGTGCTGTGGACTTGTCGATTTGTTCCCCTAGTTTGGCCATAACACTCACTTGGTCTGTCTTCCCTTCTTCTACACTAGGCAGTGATCATTTTCCCCTAGTAATAGCATCCCCTGACAAATATCCCATCAGTGAAAAGCGTCCCCCTCGATTAAGATACAGATTGGGTGGAGCTGATTGGGAAAAATTTAAACAGGTCCTTGAAGTCAAAGTGTCTCAGTTACCTGAAATACTTCATGGAGGAGAAGATGATTGCTCTCGAGCCTTAGCTCTTTGCATGCTTGAAGTAGCGGATGAGATTTTCCCTGTAAAAAGTTCTCGCACAAACAATTTACCTATGCCTCCTTGGTGGAATACTGAATGTTCATATGCAGTACGAAGAAGAAAGGAAGCGGAAAGAGAGTATGGAGAGGATATGTCGGAAGAAAAATTAAATAAACTTACTGGTATAATTAATGAGACTAGAGATTTTTTGAGGGAAAGGAAATTTGAGGGATGGAGATCATTTTGTGCCTCCCTTTCTCCTAGAACTTGTCCTTCGGAGGTCTGGAGAAACATTAAGCGTTTTAGGAATGCTTTTAATCAAAACCGTTGTGGTCTTCAGTTGTCTCCTGCTTTAGCTGACGATTTTCTTGATAAATTGGCCCCTGCAACAGCTCCTGAAAAAAAATCTTTGATGCCTTGTTGCGCATTATATCCTGGAATAAAAGAATCGAATAGCTTAAACTTACCTTTTTCTTTATATGAGCTTAAAGGGGTATTGTCGAGTGTTAAAGATTCTTGTCCTGGAGAAGATGGAATACCTTATGCTTTTTTTTCAAATATGGGAGACTCCTCACTTTTATATTATTTAGAAATAATTAATTCCATAATGATTTCTGGGAACATTCCTACCTCTTGGCGAACTCAAGAAATAGTCCCTATACTAAAGCCTAAAAAATCTCCTGACGAACCGGCTACTTATCGACCTATAGCTTTATCTTTGGTTATTGTTAAAATTGCAGAACACCTGGTTAAAAATCGTCTTGAGTGGCATATCGAAAGAAATAATTTGCTTTCGATTTCTCAATACGGCTTTCGTAAATCTAAAAGTACCATCGACAGTTTAAGTATCTTTACCACAGACATCAATTTGGCCTTTTCTAATAATTTATCGGTGGTTGCTGCATTTTTAGACGTTTCGGCAGCTTATGACAATGTAATCATAGCAGTGCTCAAAAATAAACTAATGAAATTGCAGGTGCCGTTAATATTAGTTAATTTTATTATTAATATCTTATCTGTTCGCTTTATATTTGTAGTAACAAACCAAGGTTCAAGAATTTCACGAACTGTTTATAAGGGATTACCTCAAGGGTCTGTACTTAGCCCGTTACTTTACAACATTTATACATATGATCTAGAGGCGTCCTTAAATGGTATCGTTAGTGTTTTACAATACGCTGACGACCTACTTATTTATTCAATAAACATGTCTATCTCAACTGCATGTAATTCATTAACAGAATCCCTCACGTCTCTAAAGGCTTGGCTTGATAATAATGGGTTGGATTTATCAGCTAACAAAAGTTCTGTAGTAGTTTTTTCTAGAAAACGGGATTTTCCGCCACCTAAAGTTTTCTATTGCAATCATATTTTAAATGTTGGGGACGAAGCTAAATTCTTGGGTTTAATTTTGGATAAGAAAATGACAGGTAAATCTCATTTATGTTATATAGTGGATAGATGTGAAAAGCAGTTGAATATTATGAGATGTCTCTCGGGTGTGTAGTGGGGTGCCCACCCTTTTAACCAGAAATTGTTATACAATGCTATAATTCGTAGTATTTTGGATTATGGTACCTTTTTATTAGAAGGTGGTAGTAAAAAATGGTTCAAAAAGTTAGATAATATTCAATCTAAAGCTCTCAGAATCATCTCGGGTGCAATGCGTTCGAGTCCTTTAAATGCGTTGCAAGTAGAGTGTGGTGAACCTCATTTATATTTGAGAAGACAGCTGTTAGCTGATAGGTTTCTATTTAAAATCATGCAATTTTCCAACCATCCATTGATCATTAGGTTAGATAATCTAAATTCTCTGATTGAAAGCTCCAACTATTGGAGATGCAAATCTGTTCCTTGTTTAATTACTAGTTACAGGAAGTTTAAGTTACTTGAATCGCCTGTGCATAATGCACCAAAGCTAGCAATATTTAATGATAACGTTTTTGACTCTCTACTTTTAGAGCCTGAAATAACATATGATATGGGTATCGCCAAAACTGATTCTGGAGCGAATTCTAAATTTATCAGTAATATTGATGATAAATGGAAAGACTGGCACCTAATATTTACTGATTCTTCTAAAACGCTGGATAGTTGTGTAGGTGTAGGAGTTTATCATGCACAGTATAAGCTTATTCAAAAAATAAAACTTCCTCCGGAGTCTTCTGTTTTTACAGGGGACTGCTTTGGCCTATTTAAGGCACTAGAATATGTTTTGTTAGCTAAGTTACAAAATACTATTATATTTTCCGACTCTAAGAGTGCGTTACAGGCAATCGAGAAGTTCCCTTTTAAAATGAAGGCTTTCTACCCTGTTGTATTTGATATTAGGAATGTATTATATGATCTAAGGTTGAAGGGGCAATCTGTACATTTTGTTTGGATTCCTAGCCACTGTGGCATTAAGGGAAATGACAAGGCGGATAATTTAGCCAAGGAGGCTGTCAATGATGGAGACACTTTTCCTTATATAAACTTTTCCCATGATATCATGAATTTACCCAAGTTATACCTTCGCGATGCCTGGAGTGTCTCATGGGGTGAGAGCGCTCAAACAAAAGGAAAATATTATTACTTTTTACAACCTCATGTTCCTATTAAGCCGTGGTTTTTCAAGGTTAAGTGCTCCAAATTGATTGCTAGTCAAATCATTCGTATGCGTTTGGGTCATGTATGTACTCCTTACCATCTTGCCACGCTCCGTATTGTAGAGGATAACATGTGTGAATGTGGGGAAGATGTTGGTACCTTGGACCATATATTTTTTTCATGTTCTCGTCATGACCGTTCTGATTTTCTTGATTCCCTTATTAGATTAAAAACCCCTTTCCCCACTCGTATGATTTGTTTATTACATAACCCAATAATTTATTATGATATAATTGCCTCTTTTCTGTTTATAAATGATATTAAACTTTAGTTTATTTATTATATTGTACATAATATATTATATTAATGACTTGCCTGATCCACATTTCCTATCATTGTAATCCTTACCGTTCCGCTTTTTATTTCCCTGTTTCCCAAATTTTTACCTGAAAATGGCACAAAGTACAACTAGTGCCACACCAAAAAAAAAAAAAAAAAAAAAAAAAAAAACGTAAATAAACCAACAAAATATGAAACGTATTTTGTATCTATGGCAAAGTCTATGAGAGTGTAAGTACTCACACAAGTGTCAATATGGCCGACAAGAAAATGTATACCTTGTAAAACAGTGATTTGTAACAAACAGTCTCTAATAAATAATATGTCGTCTCGTCTCTTTGTGAGTTTCAATAAAACCGAAGAATAACCCAAAGTCATATCCACACGTCCATTCAAAACTAATTTACTGCAATAACTACTAAGATTATATGTGAATAATATGCATTGCAAAGGGCACATCACGCATATTTTAGGAAATATGTGTTTTTATATCAATGTGTAGGTACTACCTAATTTAGTTAGACAAGCACATAGGTATATTTAAAATATCTAAATCAACTTATAATAACGTTAACATCGAAACATTTCTGTAACTTTTGATTGCTAATTAACCCTAAAAAGAAAATCATTATCTTTTTTCATAAATTTTATACCACAGCAACACATAGGGCCTATGCTGCCACATTACCGAATCCTTAAGAAATGGGATTCGGTGGTTTTGGCCAGCAAGGTCGCGCATATGTATCCTCCAACTGCACAGCATGATTTTCTTCTTGTTTATGTCTTTTTAGTTCACTTTTTTAAATTTGACGCGCTTTTTCAGTCTCTACTTTCGTTTGCCAGACTCTAGCTATACTATAGTCCACACTAGAAAGAGAGGTCGGCCCACAGAGAGCGAGATAGAGATAGGTAGGTATTTGACTCAAGATTTTGTTCCAAGTGTGGCCTCCATCTTTACCTATAACTTCATGGTGCAGATTTTTTTTATTTATTGATAGGCTCGCGTTTGACCACTATCTCGCCTGATGGTAAGCGATGATGTGGTCGACGGTGAAGCACGCTTACCTAGAAGTAACCTATTCACTCTTGACTTGAAGACCCCAAGGTTGTAGCTATCAGGAAACAAAGACTCCGGCAGGGAATTCCACTCCTTAGCTGTGCGTACAATGAAAGTATTCGCAAAACGCTTTGTACGTATGGGTGGGATGTCCACCATGTACCGGTGGCGCATTGCCGTGCGTCTTGTTGTCCGGTGATGGAAAGGGCTAGGCGGAATCAAATTGTGCAGTTCCATCGCACACTCCCCGAAATGTAACCGATAAAAAACCGACAGACTGGCCACTTGGCGTCGATGTTCAAGGCTCTGGAGCTTTGAGGCGACCAGTGCATCGTGGCCGATAAGCCTCTTGGCCCGTTTGTCAATCGACTCAAGTGCATCAAGTTGATATTTGGCAGATCCGTCCCAGAGGTGAGAGCAGTACTCCATGCATGACCGAACTTGTGCTTTATACAAATTGAGCAGCTGTTCAGGCGTGAAGTACCGTCTCACCTTTGCAAGGATCCCCAACTTTTTTGCAGCCAACTGAGTCTTTGCCTCAATGAATGGACCAAAATTGAGGGTCGATGTTAACGGAACACCAAGAAGGTCGAAATGGTCCGTTATCGGCACGGTTACACCACGGAAAGATGGAGCCGGGTGGAATAAGCTCTTTTTTTGCGGAAAAAAGACACGCCTGGGTCTTAGCTGCATTGAAACTGACTAGATTGGCATCGCCCCATTCGGAGACTGCCTCCAAAGACAGGTTCAAGCGCTCAACCATTGCCTCCCGGAGAGACCGGATCTCAGTCCCAGTAGCCCGTGCGCCTGACACGTATCTCTTAGCAACCGTGCTGTCGTCTGCGTACCCAAAGGTTCCAGGTTTTACCATGTCATTAATGTGCAGCAAACACAGTGTAGCCGAGAGCATCGACCCCTGTGGACTCCGGCGTTAATACCTAACTGACCGGACGAGCAGCCATCGATAACCACTCGGATGGACCTCTCCCTCACGAAGTCAGCTATCCAGTCACACGCAGACCACTAGGCAGACCGAAGGAAGGAAGCTTACCAATAAGGCTCTAACGCCAGACCCTGTCGAAAGCCTTCGAGATGTCAAGGGAGATAGCAAGCGCTTCCCCGTGCCTCTCGATGGCCTCACTCCAGACGTGAATGGCATACGCTAGAATATCCCCAGTTGACCGATTTCGGCGGAAGCCGTATTGGCGGTCACTGAGGATGTCGTTGTCTTCTATGTATGCCAGGAGCTTATTGTTCAGCACACGTTCCATACTCTTACAGAGGACGTACGTAACCGAGATAGGTCTGTAGTTGGCCGGGTCAACCCGACTACCCTTTTTGGGGACTGGCTGAACGTCAGCTTGCTTCCAAGCCATTGGCACCTTTCCAGTCACTAACGAAAGGCGATATAGGCGTGTCAGGATCGGGGACAATTCAGGCGCAGAAGTTTTTAGTACAATTGCCGGTATCCCGTCGGGGCCACTAGCTTTGTTCACGTCAAGGTTACGCAACACCCTACAGATTTCCCTCTAATGGATGCGAATATCCGACATACTTGTCCCACATCCAACAGGAGACGGAGGGGGCCGCGCGCCATCAGAGTTCAGACGCGAAGATTCCGCAAAAAGGTAGGCAAACATGTTTGCCTCGTCCTCGGCGGAGTGGGCCAGACAGAAGTTTGATTCAACCGACTTAGCCAGGGACCAAAACGCTTTGCTACCAGCAGGTATGGCATGGTTTGGTGCATACGTACAAAGCGTTTTGACCATATTAGCAGAATCGGGAACAAACTAGCTATAAAGCTTACCATGGTCGGTCAACGCCGGACAGCGCTACGTCAGAGAATGGAATGTAGTACTCCATACCCTTTTTTTTTTCGGGTTGGAAAATCCTCATTGGATGTCCTCCGCCCTGGGGAGGGCGGAGGGGTCTGTCAGACTCGTACTGTTTAAAAACCACCCCGGTGTTCCATCTCACGCCTACGCTGGGGGTCGCGGGCACAACGATTCTTCCGCAACCCCCGGGGGCGGAGAGAAAGAGGGGTGCGCGTGGAACACTACTCGCCTCCACCTCGGGTCCTGATGTGTGGGGGGCGACGGACGTCCCCGAGTCCGTCGCCCCTGGACCCATTTAGGGGGGCTGGAATAAGGCGTTGTCCGCCCTCCGCCGACGCCCGGCTCGTCTGCTGCGGATCGGGTTGGCGGATGAAATCTCCCTCTCCGCAGCCTCCTTCAGCTACCGACCATAAACTCGACTACGGCCAGCAGCGACAGGTCACTGCCTACTTCAGAGATGAGGGCACGGCGTGGCTCCTCCCAAGTGGCACACTCTGAAAGCGTATGCCGCGCCGTGTCCTCGGATCCCGCTACCCTCCGTGACTAGTCACCCGATAGGCCCATAACAACGCGAGTCAGGCTGGTCAGCCTGCACTGGAGCAAAGTCAAAGTCAAATATATTTATTTCAATTGGGACAGTAAGCGGCACTTTTGAACGTCATACATATAACAAGTAATAAAAATTGATTCTACCGTGCATTCGGAAAAGTAGCTTGTTATGGAGAAGATCGCACAAGAAAATCCAAACTTACTCTTTTAAAAATTAGGTGTTTTACAATATTTAGTACATACATTAATAAATTCATATATGTGAGGACGATGCTCCCAAAAATAACACTACGTACAGGTATAAAGTAATAAAAGCATTAACAGGTAAATTAACTAAATTGATAAATAGGAACATGGTTCTCACATACTTACAAATATGGCAAACATAGGTAAAATACCTAATACAACAACAACGGAACATTGTGCGAGTCAATTTAAAAAAAAAATACATTAACTATGAATAGGAATATAAATTAGCAAATTTGATTTTGTCTACACGTCTAAAGATTGCCCTATGGAGCAGGACCAGCATGTTTCCAATCATTCTTATCTTAAATATAATCATCTAGTTTGTAATATGCTTGTTTACAAAGTGTGCTTTCAAATAAAGTTTTAAATTTACTTTCATTTAGTTTTAATATATCACAAGGTATTTTGTTATAAAATTTAACACAGTACCCCATGAAAGATGAGTGTACTTTAGATAGTCTATAAGATGGTTGATCTAACTTATGTTTGTTTCTCGTATCACAATTGTGTCTATCACTGACTTTACTAAAGAGATGTATATTTTTCCTTACATACATAATATTTTCATAAATTAATTTATTAGTTTCTTGCCAGAAACTGTCATAATATTAATATTTTTAAATAGTTCCATAAGAGATTCTCGGTGACTTAACTTATATATGATAGCGCTGCTAAATGAAAGTAGTACCACAGACGAAATCAAACTTCAAGGCAGATGACATAACGGAAACCCGAATTAAGTATTGTTAATGTAAAGATTTCTTTATATTTGAGTAATATTTTAAAAATCAAAAATGGAAGGTAGATCACTGACTATTAGTTCATTCAAATAAAATAATTGGTAGCTAAATCCATTCAAAATATTTGTAAAAGTGTTATTAATTACTAATCAAATATTGTACACAATTACTGTATTTTTACAAACTTAAATCTAAAATTAATTGATAAACTAATATGTCACCGGTAGTTGTTATGCTATGTGACGCCTTTTCATTTGTCTAAACGTATAAATAGGCTGGTTCTAGTCGAAAGGACTCAATATTGAATTGTATTTTGAACTGTGCACATCTTCTTTTAAAATTAAGTTGATTTACTGATGTCTGATCGTTATCATTTGAGAACCCTGAGTACTCCCGCTCTTACATCAGAAGTGGGATCAACTCGAACTTCAACTGGACCGCTTTCGCCTAACCTACCGACCACTCGGATGGACATTCGGATGAGATGAATTTACTTCGTTGCCAGATCAAGTTGCTGAAAAACAAGCTAAGTGAAATTTATTTACCTAATTATGATCTTGATTAGCATAAAATAACAATTGAGTAAACAAGTTACCTGTCTAACAGCTGTGCGAGACAGTTCAGTCTGTTGCTAGCACGGGTTGCTAGGATGAAGGGATTTTCATGCTTGCAGGGATGCATCAAGCAATCGGTAGACGCTGATGCTTATTCTCTTGCACTCATAGCATAATTTAGTAGTGAAACTAGGTATTAATAGACTTCAAATCAAGCTAAATCTTTTTTTCTGAATTTAGTAGGTACCGAATCATAATATTTTAAAGAATTTCTCCTAATGCTCCAATGGCATAAGACCAAAGTTTTACCAAGCTGAGCCCCTCAGGTCAAGCACCAAGATCACAAATGAAACTGATTTGCTACATTTGGGAATTATATTAAACAACCCCCCGATGTAATATCTGAAGAACCCCATGCTAAACAACCAAGGCTCGTCTTCATCTTCTGCGACGTATTACAATTGCATTAAACCACATATTTCTCGTGATTGCAGGAACATTGACTGTGAAGTCTGCAAGAAACTAGTTCATCCATTTGAAGGCTGCTGGTATACAAAGAAAAACTAGGAACATTCCGAGACAACCTCTGCTTCATCTGCTGCGCCACCACCTTCACGCGGGGAAGCTACTACAAAGAGGTGATATCTTTCTTGTTTAATTGACAGTATTTTAAAATGTTCGCTTATTAACAAAAGTTTTTGGGTCAATTTAAAGGTAAACGCCAATTAGAACTTTTGTATTATGAGGGTTTGGGGGTAGTAGCATACCATCGATTAAAGCCATTAACAAATTCGATGACGTGACATTTGAAGTAAAACTTTATATTGTTAATTACTTAAATTAATATTTCATTCTAGTACAGACTCTATTTTAAGGTACTGAGTATAAAGTGTGTATGAGTTATAAAGGCAGGTACAGAAAAAAAAAAATTACTTGCAACGCCATAAAGACGATTATGATAATACATTTAGGATCAGTGGGTCGTAATAATGTAGTATTTGATCAAATCTCTCATGTTAACTATTCAAATTAAAATAGAGAATCATTAACTCGTGCAGTTTGTAGTCCCTGAATCATTTGTTTGTTCATTAATGAGTGGATAGTTTAGAATCTTTGGCGTTTCGAACTTCACCCCATTGATGATCATTGAATAGGTATAACTTTCCGATAAACTTAAGCCTTACGGATAATCTTACTGGAGGAAGACTACCTAAATTTACTTCTGTATCCACTGATAGATAAAGCACTAAAAAAAAATTAAGTACGAAATTAATCTTTTGGTACCTCATGCAGAATTATTTCAAATGAGGAATCTGCTACTATGGGAACAGATTTCAGCCTTTGTTTTTATCGAACATGCTTTTACTCGCGGTACACGGTCAAACTGAAAAGGTTTGGCTTAATAAAATAGTTGCATTATAATTGTAAATATTGAATTCTATACTGGATTCTACAAAATTGGATGACTGAACACAATCTAGAAATTAACTTCAATATAACTAAAATAATTTCATTCCACCCTCGCCAAAAAGCACCACTAAATATAAACTTTAGCTTTAAAAAAAAAAATAGAATTAGTTGATGATTGCACCCTACTAGGCCTAAACATTGATAAACACAAAAATTGGAAGTCATACATTCAGAAAGTAAGAGCAAAAATATCTTAATTCTCATAGGTACGCCCTCCCAGATATCAAAGAAAAAACTACAGAGTTTAAAACTGCACTAGTAACGTACTACGCGTACGCCTACGCATGGTTCAAATACGGTGTCATCTTATAGGATAAAAGCACTGATGATGCACCCACGCTGCTTACCGTACAAAAAAAAAAAACCTAATAAAAAAAAAATAAAAAAAAAAAAAACTTAGTAAATATTGAAGTCACCGATAGCTGTAAACCCCACTTTCAGGAACTAAAGATTTTACCCTTACGCTGTCTTTACATATTCAAAGTTTGTAAATTTGTGCGTATGTACCCAGAATTCTGTACAAAAAGAGAGGACATACAAAAGAAAATTAATTTAAGACATAAAAATAGACTAAACTTACCACAATCGCGACTAAACATGCACTCCAATAGAGTACCTTTAATTGTCATTTCCATAAAAATTTATAATAAGTTACCTGAAATAATAAAGAATTCAAATAAATATCTTTATCAATAAATTGAAGCTCTTCCTCATTAGCAAATGCTACTATAGCATACGCGAATACCTAAATGATCGAGCCGACCCATAAACAACTAATTTTTTTAAAATAAATATGTGTCCAATAAATAACTTACCTTAAGAATAATAAATATTAAATACGTAATAAATAAAAATATTAATTAGTAAATAAAATAAATATGAACAATAAAAAAAAAGATTTGTACTATGTTACTAAATAGCTAATAAATACGCAGTATATAATTTTGAAACATTAATTATAATTCTTAAATTCAATTATGTATTAATAGAATAGTATAACTTACTAATACTTAACCAATTATAAAATTTATCAGTAAACATTCGGTGTTCTTCCTCCTCTCTCCTACTTAATCTATGATGTCAAAGTCAAAGTCAAATATATTTATTTCAATTAGGCCAGTAAGCGTCACTTTTGAACGTCATACATATATGAATTAAAATTTACAAGTAGTAAAAGTTGATTCTACCGTGCATTCGGAAAACTAGCTTGTTATGGAGAAGAATGCACAAGAAACTCAATAATTACTCTTTTAAAAAAAAAAGGTGATTTACAATATTTACATAAGTACATACATTAATAAATTCACATATGTGAGGACGATGTTCCCAAAAATAGCACTACACACTATACTACGTACAGATATAAATATGTGCCAGACAGGGTCCATAACAGTGACTAATATAGTTATTTCCATAAGAACTATATACATTATGGAACGCAATAAAGATTTGAGAATTGAAATAAAAACGAAATATTAGGCTACCTACTGTATGGCCCTTTAGAACTCTTACTAGGTAAAATATCCTCCCCTGCAATTGAAAATACCAAATTCATTTTAAGCACAGAATGGCCGAAACGGCAGCAAAATTAAAAAATAACATTTTGGTTTTAGAAAAAGACTGTTCACTTAATGATGGGGTTTCAAAGTAGGACCAAAATATCTAGAAACCTATCAAATAATAAACTATACGTAAGAAGTAAATAGTACAAGATAGGTGTCTAATCCTAATTTTAACTGAACACAGACCGTGATAGCAAGAATAAATAATAATGAAAAAGGGTTAAAACTGTTTGCAAAATTATTTAGTGTTGAAAAGATATTAGCTTATGGATAAAATAATGAATGATTTGTTGGAGTTGTTTGGTTAAATAAAATTTGGTCAAAACAAGTCAAAGACGGGCCTCTGAATCTATACGTTGATCGTATAGATTCAGAGGCCCGTCTTTGGCAACGATCTGCGACCTCTGAGTTTGATTTGAGTAAGTTGGTTAAATAAAATTCTGTCAAAACAAGTCAAAGACGGGTCTCTGAATCTTTATGGTCAAGCCACGATCTGCGATCTCTGAGTTTGACAGTTTCACCAGAACACGCAATTTTTTAATATTTTCTATGATTTTCAGATATTCGCTGGGCCTAGCAAGGCCCGCTAGTCAGTATGGCCGTGATAGCGCTGCTAAATGAAAGTAGTACCACAGACGAAATCAAACTTCAAGGCAGATGACTTAACGGAAACCCGAATTAAGTATTGTTAATGTAAAGATTTCTTTATATTCGAGTAATATTTTAAAAATCAAAAATGGAAGGTAGATCACTGACTATTAGTTCATTCAAATAAAATAATTGGTAGCTAAATCCATTCAAAATATTTGTAAAAGTGTTATTAATTACTAATCAAATATTGTACACAATTACTGTATTGTTACAAGATAGGGCAACGCCATCTAGTAACGAGTAGAAGAATTAAGTAGTTACTAGTGGCGCCATCTAGTATCGAATAGCGGAACTAATCTTCTCGTGTCGAATGGAATTTTCCAGAATGTTCGAACCGAACTTTCTGGAAGTTTCTAGTCGCTTCGGGGACAGTGAGTTCGAAAGTGGATTGTTCTGGAAGTTTCTCGAAATATCTAGAACAGTGTGGAACGTTCTAGAAACATCTTCGCTGCTATTAAAGAGCGGTCGGGTTCGTCGTGGGTCAGTTTCGATTCGGAAGCGACACAGAGCGATCAGAAAAGGAAAATAGTGCGAAGTAATAGAATTGTTTAAGAAGTGTTTTTGTAATAAAGTGTGATTAATTGAAGTCTGCTGTTTAAATAATTTATCCCTGAGCCCCAGCTCGTACCAAATTGGTGTCAGAAGTGCGGGATAAATTATGCCGGTTCTACCAAAGGAAGAAACGGAAGGGGTGCGCACCAGGAGTCAGCGCCAGCAAGATGTAGACCAGAGGCGCTTTGGAGACGCTCCCTCACCGTCATCAGGTGGACATCGAGACTCCACGGCTGCAGCGGAACCCGCTCAATCGTCGGCGTCGCCTGACCTAGCCACCCTGATGGCATTCATGCAGGAGCAGGCTCGCCGTCAGGAGGAGCAGGCTCGCCGTCAGGAGGAGCAGGCTCGCCGTCAGGAGGAGCAAGCTCGCCGCTTGGAAGAGCAGATGCAGCGCGACAAGGAGGAGCAGGCTCGCCGTCAAGAGGAGCAGGCTCGCCGCATAGAAGAGCAGCTGCAGCGCGACAAGGAGGAGCAGGCTCGCCGTCAAGAGGAACAGGCTCGCCGTCAGGAGGAGCAGGCTCGCCGTCAGGAGGAGCAGGCACGGCGCTTGGAGGAGCAGTTGCAGCGAGACAAGGAGGAGCAGGCTCGCCGTCAGGAGGAGCAGCTCTTGGTGATAAAGGACCTCCGCGGAGCCATCGGGAAGGAGATGAAAGAGGTAAAAGACCAGGTCCAGCAACATGAGACCCGCATTGTCGAGATGGAAAAGACAATACGTGGGTTCAAGTCTGGAGACGGGACCGTGGCAGCTGCGGTAGTGGCACCTTCGCCTCGTGGTTTTAAAGTGCCACCATTCGATGGCTCTTCGTCATGGTCCGCCTACAAGATTCAGTTTGAGGCCGTGATGAAATCGAATGGGTGGACCAACGAACAGGCATTGACTGCTCTAACTTTGGGCCTCCGCGACCAGGCCTTGTCTGTATTAGAAGCGCTTGGACACGACGTCACCTTTGAGAAGCTTCTAGAAGCATTAGAAGCTAGATACGGCGACGCACACCTGGAACATGTGTTTCGGGCCCAGCTGAAAGACCGATCGCAACGGAGTGGTGAAACTCTTCAGCAGTGGGCTCTTGATGTGGAAAAGCTGGTCCGAAAGGCCTACCAGTCATCAACGGTGCTGATCGACGGGAACCTCGTACAGGCGTTCACGGATGGGATCCGTGACTTGGAGGTTAGAGCTGCCGTAAGGCTAGGGCATTTCAAGAACCTTAAGGACGCCCTAGCCCACGCTTTGGAGGTGGAGGCAGTACGGCGGGACGAACGAAGTCACCGAATCAGGGAGATTGCGACTTCACCCCGGTGCTATGGCTGCGGAGAAAGAGGCCACATCCGATTGAGCTGCCCAAAGCGAAGGCCACCCCACGGCAATAAGCAGCCGCCAGCTAAAGAATCGCCAGACGTCCCTGCTGGGCAACAGCAGCAGGGAAACGAATAGAAGCCAGGACTAAGGGGCGGGTGCTGGCTGGTGATGGAAGAGCCCCAAGGATCTCGATCTCACAATACTGTGACGGGAACAGCCTGATCATCGAGGGCGAAATTAACAGAACACCTTGCAAGCTGACATTGGATACTGGAGCTTCTCGGACGGTTGTCAGTTTCCAATTAGCAAGACGGTTTCTTGGGGACTTCTTCGGGAGCCATGAAGGTGTACATCTGAGAACAGCCACCGGTCAGCACATACCCGTCCGAGGTGAGAAGGAGGTTGACATAAAGTTAGGGAATAAAGTTTATCGCCACAATGTTATCGTGGCCGACATAGTGGACGACTGCATTCTGGGTTTGGACTTCATGCGGAAACATCAGTGTGAGATTGACGTTCATCAAGGAGTGTTGAAGTGTGGCTCAGAGGAAGTCTTCATGGAAGGTGCATCATCGGGAAAGGTGTACTGCGTCAAGGAAGTTATTCTTCGTCCAAGGTCAGAAACAATCGTACCAGTTTGTCTACCAGGAAATTCTGGTCGGGAAAACCGATGTGTACTTATAGAAGGATTAGATAACAATGCTTCATGGAAGATTGCACGCACCTTGGTAAGGGGAACTAGAGTTTCATCCGTACGTGCACTCAACACAAGTGATCAGGACCTAGTGCTCAAGAAAGGCACAATGTTAGGCACTTGTGAAGGAGTGGTTTGGATGCGTAGATGCCACGAAAACCCTACCAACGCCAAACTTCAAAGTGCAAGATACGACGTGACTTCGCTTTTGAAAGACTCCCAGAATAACTTATCGGAAGAAGAAAAGTACAAGGCTAAGAAGATGTTGAACAAGTTCGCCGACATTTTCTCGACAAATGATGCCGACATAGGGAAGACTGCGTTAGTTCAACACAGAATAAATACAGGAAATGAGGTACCAATCCGCCAGCGACCAAGACGTGTGCCAGTGGCACGGGATCGTGAAGTTGACGCCATGATCAAGGGTATGGTGAAAGATGGCGTGATTGAACCTTCATCCAGTCCATGGTGTTCACCGGTAGTGTTGGTGAAGAAGAAGGACGGCAGCATGCGCTTCTGTGTTGACTATCGCCGACTAAACGACATCACTAAAAAGGACAGTTATCCGTTGCCAAGGATCGACGACACGCTGGATACGCTTACGGGAATGAAGTGGTTTTCTACCTTAGATCTGAAGAGTGGCTACTGGCAGGTCGAGATAGACCCTCGAGATAAAGAAAAGACAGCATTCTCTACAGGAAAAGGATTGTGGCAATTCAACGTCATGCCATTTGGTTTGTGTAATGCTCCTGCCACTTTTGAGCGATTGATGGAGCGGGTGCTTACTGGACTGATTGGAGATGCCTGCCTTGTCTACTTGGATGACATTATCATCGTGGGTAGGAACTTTGAAGATCACCTCCGCAATCTGGAGCAAGTGCTGTCGAAGATACGAGGAGCCAATCTAAAACTAAGCCCAAAGAAGTGCGCGTTGTTCAGGCGGCAAGTGAACTTTTTAGGACACGTGGTTTCCGAAAAAGGTATTCAAACGGACCCGGATAAGCTCGTTGCCGTCAAGGATTGGCCAGTTCCAGAGAACAAAACGCAAGTCAGGGCATTTCTCGGTTTGTGCTCCTACTATCGACGGTTTGTGAAGAGCTTTGCTGATATTGCCCGACCTCTTCATAAACTAACTGAAGACAAGATACAGTTCTGCTGGAATGAGAGCTGTGACGTCGCATTTCAGAAGCTGAAAGAACATCTGTGCAATGCTCCCATCCTAGGCTACCCTGACCATGAAAATGAATTCATAGTTGACACAGATGCCAGCAATACTGGAATCGGCGGGGTGTTGTCACAACGAAAAGGAGATCAGGAGGTTGTAATTGCGTACTTCAGCAAAGCCTTATCCAAACCTGAAAGGAACTACTGTGTCACTCGAAGGGAGCTTCTAGCTGTAGTAAAAACATTGCAGCATTTCAATAAATATTTGTTGGGGCGGAAATTTCTCCTGCGAACGGACCACGCTGCGCTGAAATGGCTACTGCAATTTAAGAACCCAGAAGGACAGGTAGCAAGATGGATTGAATTACTGCAAGAGTTTGATTTCGTAATTCAACATCGTAGCGGAACGTCGCACGGTAATGCTGATGCTCTCTCGCGAAGACCATGTCCAGACCAATGTAAACATTGTGCGAGACAAGAAGCTAAGCAGGTAACACTAGTGCGGGTTTTGAGGACGGATCTTAGCGAAGAGTGGAAGGAAACCTTGCAGAGTGCTCAACAGGAAGACAGAGACATAAAACCGATCCTTGAATGGAAGAAATCAGGTGCTCCTAGGCCTCACTGGAGTGATGTCGCAGCAACCAGTTCCATCACCAAGAGTTATTGGGCACAGTGGGAAAGCTTGGTTATCCAGGATGGAGTTCTGTGCCGGAAATGGGAGAATGCTCGCGGTGACCAGTGTCATCTACAAGTGGTCGTACCTAAAGTTAAGGTGCCGGAGGTCTTACAGCTCTATCACAATGAAAGTTCAGGGGGTCACATGGGAGTTAAGAGGACTTTAATCAAGATCCGAGAACGATTTTACTGGATCCATTGTCGAGAGGACGTTGAGGAATGGTGCCGCAAATGCACAAATTGTGCGGCTGTGAAAGGACCACAAACTCGAAGCAGAGGGGCACTAAAGGTTTACAATGTTGGTGCACCGTGGGAACGTATAGCATTAGATGTTGCGGGACCATTTCCGGAAAGCCAAAGCGGGAACAAGTACTTCTTGGTCGTCATGGACTACTTCACAAAATGGCCGGAAGTGTTTGCAATCCCTAATCAAGAAGCCGTTACGGTGGCTGATAAGTTAGTTCACGAAGTGTTTTGTCGGTTTGGGGTACCCTTGGAAATCCACAGTGATCAAGGCCGGAACTTCGAGTCAGAAGTGTTCAAGGAGACGTGTCGTGTGATGGGTGCTCACAAAACCAGAACTACTGCTTATCATCCACAATCAGACGGGATGGTTGAACGATTCAACCAGTCACTGGAGAGATATCTTGCAAAGGTTGTGGAAAACAGACAGAAGGATTGGGACAAACACATTCAACCATATCTCATGGCATATCGCAGTGCTGTTCATGAAACCACAACAGTAACACCAGCTTTTGCTAATTTCGGCAGAGAACTACGGTTACCTGCAGATCTCATCACTGGCATCCCACCTGAGTCTCCACGCAGTATAACAGATTATGCAAACGAACTACGGAACAGGATGAATGATGTATATGAGCACATCAGAGAGACAGGTCAACAGATGTCTGAGAAGATGAAGACTCGCTACGATCGGAAGGCGAACAATAAGGGCTTCGATGAAGGATCACTGGTATGGTTACATAACCCGGTACGCAGCAAAGGAAAATCGCCTAAATTGCAAGCAAAATGGGATGGACCATATCGCGTAGTTACCCAGATTAATGACGTCACCTACCGAATTCAAAAGGGACCCCGAGGTGCATCAAAGGTCGTTCATGTGGATCGGTTGGCCCGTTATCATGGGTCTAACGATGCTCGGGACGAGCATGTCTAAGAGGGAGGCAATGTTACAAGATAGGGCAACGCCATCTAGTAACGAGTAGAAGAATTAAGTAGTTACTAGTGGCGCCATCTAGTATCGAATAGCGGAACTAATCTTCTCGTGTCGAATGGAATTTTCCAGAATGTTCGAACCGAACTTTCTGGAAGTTTCTAGTCGCTTCGGGGACAGTGAGTTCGAAAGTGGATTGTTCTGGAAGTTTCTCGAAATATCTAGAACAGTGTGGAACGTTCTAGAAACATCTTCGCTGCTATTAAAGAGCGGTCGGGTTCGTCGTGGGTCAGTTTCGATTCGGAAGCGACACAGAGCGATCAGAAAAGGAAAATAGTGCGAAGTAATAGAATTGTTTAAGAAGTGTTTTTGTAATAAAGTGTGATTAATTGAAGTCTGCTGTTTAAATAATTTATCCCTGAGCCCCAGCTCGTAACAAATTGGTGTCAGAAGTGCGGGATAAATTATGCCGGTTCTACCAAAGGAAGAAACGGAAGGGGTGCGCACCAGGAGTCAGCGCCAGCAAGATGTAGACCAGAGGCGCTTTGGAGACGCTCCCTCACCGTCATCAGGTGGACATCGAGACTCCACGGCTGCAGCGGAACCCGCTCAATCGTCGGCGTCGCCTGACCTAGCCACCCTGATGGCATTCATGCAGGAGCAGGCTCGCCGTCAGGAGGAGCAGGCTCGCCGTCAGGAGGAGCAGGCTCGCCGTCAGGAGGAGCAAGCTCGCCGCTTGGAAGAGCAGATGCAGCGCGACAAGGAGGAGCAGGCTCGCCGTCAAGAGGAGCAGGCTCGCCGCATAGAAGAGCAGCTGCAGCGCGACAAGGAGGAGCAGGCTCGCCGTCAAGAGGAACAGGCTCGCCGTCAGGAGGAGCAGGCTCGCCGTCAGGAGGAGCAGGCACGGCGCTTGGAGGAGCAGTTGCAGCGAGACAAGGAGGAGCAGGCTCGCCGTCAGGAGGAGCAGCTCTTGGTGATAAAGGACCTCCGCGGAGCCATCGGGAAGGAGATGAAAGAGGTAAAAGACCAGGTCCAGCAACATGAGACCCGCATTGTCGAGATGGAAAAGACAATACGTGGGTTCAAGTCTGGAGACGGGACCGTGGCAGCTGCGGTAGTGGCACCTTCGCCTCGTGGTTTTAAAGTGCCACCATTCGATGGCTCTTCGTCATGGTCCGCCTACAAGATTCAGTTTGAGGCCGTGATGAAATCGAATGGGTGGACCAACGAACAGGCATTGACTGCTCTAACTTTGGGCCTCCGCGACCAGGCCTTGTCTGTATTAGAAGCGCTTGGACACGACGTCACCTTTGAGAAGCTTCTAGAAGCATTAGAAGCTAGATACGGCGACGCACACCTGGAACATGTGTTTCGGGCCCAGCTGAAAGACCGATCGCAACGGAGTGGTGAAACTCTTCAGCAGTGGGCTCTTGATGTGGAAAAGCTGGTCCGAAAGGCCTACCAGTCATCACCGGTGCTGATCGACGGGAACCTCGTACAGGCGTTCACGGATGGGATCCGTGACTTGGAGGTTAGAGCTGCCGTAAGGCTAGGGCATTTCAAGAACCTTAAGGACGCCCTAGCCCACGCTTTGGAGGTGGAGGCAGTACGGCGGGACGAACGAAGTCACCGAATCAGGGAGATTGCGACTTCACCCCGGTGCTATGGCTGCGGAGAAAGAGGCCACATCCGATTGAGCTGCCCAAAGCGAAGGCCACCCCACGGCAATAAGCAGCCGCCAGCTAAAGAATCGCCAGACGTCCCTGCTGGGCAACAGCAGCAGGGAAACGAATAGAAGCCAGGACTAAGGGGCGGGTGCTGGCTGGTGATGGAAGAGCCCCAAGGATCTCGATCTCACAATACTGTGACGGGAACAGCCTGATCATCGAGGGCGAAATTAACAGAACACCTTGCAAGCTGACATTGGATACTGGAGCTTCTCGGACGGTTGTCAGTTTCCAATTAGCAAGACGGTTTCTTGGGGACTTCTTCGGGAGCCATGAAGGTGTACATCTGAGAACAGCCACCGGTCAGCACATACCCGTCCGAGGTGAGAAGGAGGTTGACATAAAGTTAGGGAATAAAGTTTATCGCCACAATGTTATCGTGGCCGACATAGTGGACGACTGCATTCTGGGTTTGGACTTCATGCGGAAACATCAGTGTGAGATTGACGTTCATCAAGGAGTGTTGAAGTGTGGCTCAGAGGAAGTCTTCATGGAAGGTGCATCATCGGGAAAGGTGTACTGCGTCAAGGAAGTTATTCTTCGTCCAAGGTCAGAAACAATCGTACCAGTTTGTCTACCAGGAAATTCTGGTCGGGAAAACCGATGTGTACTTATAGAAGGATTAGATAACAATGCTTCATGGAAGATTGCACGCACCTTGGTAAGGGGAACTAGAGTTTCATCCGTACGTGCACTCAACACAAGTGATCAGGACCTAGTGCTCAAGAAAGGCACAATGTTAGGCACTTGTGAAGGAGTGGTTTGGATGCGTAGATGCCACGAAAACCCTACCAACGCCAAACTTCAAAGTGCAAGATACGACGTGACTTCGCTTTTGAAAGACTCCCAGAATAACTTATCGGAAGAAGAAAAGTACAAGGCTAAGAAGATGTTGAACAAGTTCGCCGACATTTTCTCGACAAATGATGCCGACATAGGGAAGACTGCGTTAGTTCAACACAGAATAAATACAGGAAATGAGGTACCAATCCGCCAGCGACCAAGACGTGTGCCAGTGGCACGGGATCGTGAAGTTGACGCCATGATCAAGGGTATGGTGAAAGATGGCGTGATTGAACCTTCATCCAGTCCATGGTGTTCACCGGTAGTGTTGGTGAAGAAGAAGGACGGCAGCATGCGCTTCTGTGTTGACTATCGCCGACTAAACGACATCACTAAAAAGGACAGTTATCCGTTGCCAAGGATCGACGACACGCTGGATACGCTTACGGGAATGAAGTGGTTTTCTACCTTAGATCTGAAGAGTGGCTACTGGCAGGTCGAGATAGACCCTCGAGATAAAGAAAAGACAGCATTCTCTACAGGAAAAGGATTGTGGCAATTCAACGTCATGCCATTTGGTTTGTGTAATGCTCCTGCCACTTTTGAGCGATTGATGGAGCGGGTGCTTACTGGACTGATTGGAGATGCCTGCCTTGTCTACTTGGATGACATTATCATCGTGGGTAGGAACTTTGAAGATCACCTCCGCAATCTGGAGCAAGTGCTGTCGAAGATACGAGGAGCCAATCTAAAACTAAGCCCAAAGAAGTGCGCGTTGTTCAGGCGGCAAGTGAACTTTTTAGGACACGTGGTTTCCGAAAAAGGTATTCAAACGGACCCGGATAAGCTCGTTGCCGTCAAGGATTGGCCAGTTCCAGAGAACAAAACGCAAGTCAGGGCATTTCTCGGTTTGTGCTCCTACTATCGACGGTTTGTGAAGAGCTTTGCTGATATTGCCCGACCTCTTCATAAACTAACTGAAGACAAGATACAGTTCTGCTGGAATGAGAGCTGTGACGTCGCATTTCAGAAGCTGAAAGAACATCTGTGCAATGCTCCCATCCTAGGCTACCCTGACCATGAAAATGAATTCATAGTTGACACAGATGCCAGCAATACTGGAATCGGCGGGGTGTTGTCACAACGAAAAGGAGATCAGGAGGTTGTAATTGCGTACTTCAGCAAAGCCTTATCCAAACCTGAAAGGAACTACTGTGTCACTCGAAGGGAGCTTCTAGCTGTAGTAAAAACATTGCAGCATTTCAATAAATATTTGTTGGGGCGGAAATTTCTCCTGCGAACGGACCACGCTGCGCTGAAATGGCTACTGCAATTTAAGAACCCAGAAGGACAGGTAGCAAGATGGATTGAATTACTGCAAGAGTTTGATTTCGTAATTCAACATCGTAGCGGAACGTCGCACGGTAATGCTGATGCTCTCTCGCGAAGACCATGTCCAGACCAATGTAAACATTGTGCGAGACAAGAAGCTAAGCAGGTAACACTAGTGCGGGTTTTGAGGACGGATCTTAGCGAAGAGTGGAAGGAAACCTTGCAGAGTGCTCAACAGGAAGACAGAGACATAAAACCGATCCTTGAATGGAAGAAATCAGGTGCTCCTAGGCCTCACTGGAGTGATGTCGCAGCAACCAGTTCCATCACCAAGAGTTATTGGGCACAGTGGGAAAGCTTGGTTATCCAGGATGGAGTTCTGTGCCGGAAATGGGAGAATGCTCGCGGTGACCAGTGTCATCTACAAGTGGTCGTACCTAAAGTTAAGGTGCCGGAGGTCTTACAGCTCTATCACAATGAAAGTTCAGGGGGTCACATGGGAGTTAAGAGGACTTTAATCAAGATCCGAGAACGATTTTACTGGATCCATTGTCGAGAGGACGTTGAGGAATGGTGCCGCAAATGCACAAATTGTGCGGCTGTGAAAGGACCACAAACTCGAAGCAGAGGGGCACTAAAGGTTTACAATGTTGGTGCACCGTGGGAACGTATAGCATTAGATGTTGCGGGACCATTTCCGGAAAGCCAAAGCGGGAACAAGTACTTCTTGGTCGTCATGGACTACTTCACAAAATGGCCGGAAGTGTTTGCAATCCCTAATCAAGAAGCCGTTACGGTGGCTGATAAGTTAGTTCACGAAGTGTTTTGTCGGTTTGGGGTACCCTTGGAAATCCACAGTGATCAAGGCCGGAACTTCGAGTCAGAAGTGTTCAAGGAGACGTGTCGTGTGATGGGTGCTCACAAAACCAGAACTACTGCTTATCATCCACAATCAGACGGGATGGTTGAACGATTCAACCAGTCACTGGAGAGATATCTTGCAAAGGTTGTGGAAAACAGACAGAAGGATTGGGACAAACACATTCAACCATATCTCATGGCATATCGCAGTGCTGTTCATGAAACCACAACAGTAACACCAGCTTTTGCTAATTTCGGCAGAGAACTACGGTTACCTGCAGATCTCATCACTGGCATCCCACCTGAGTCTCCACGCAGTATAACAGATTATGCAAACGAACTACGGAACAGGATGAATGATGTATATGAGCACATCAGAGAGACAGGTCAACAGATGTCTGAGAAGATGAAGACTCGCTACGATCGGAAGGCGAACAATAAGGGCTTCGATGAAGGATCACTGGTATGGTTACATAACCCGGTACGCAGCAAAGGAAAATCGCCTAAATTGCAAGCAAAATGGGATGGACCATATCGCGTAGTTACCCAGATTAATGACGTCACCTACCGAATTCAAAAGGGACCCCGAGGTGCATCAAAGGTCGTTCATGTGGATCGGTTGGCCCGTTATCATGGGTCTAACGATGCTCGGGACGAGCATGTCTAAGAGGGAGGCAATGTTACAAGATAGGGCAACGCCATCTAGTAACGAGTAGAAGAATTAAGTAGTTACTAGTGGCGCCATCTAGTATCGAATAGCGGAACTAATCTTCTCGTGTCGAATGGAATTTTCCAGAATGTTCGAACCGAACTTTCTGGAAGTTTCTAGTCGCTTCGGGGACAGTGAGTTCGAAAGTGGATTGTTCTGGAAGTTTCTCGAAATATCTAGAACAGTGTGGAACGTTCTAGAAACATCTTCGCTGCTATTAAAGAGCGGTCGGGTTCGTCGTGGGTCAGTTTCGATTCGGAAGCGACACAGAGCGATCAGAAAAGGAAAATAGTGCGAAGTAATAGAATTGTTTAAGAAGTGTTTTTGTAATAAAGTGTGATTAATTGAAGTCTGCTGTTTAAATAATTTATCCCTGAGCCCCAGCTCGTAACAGTATTTTTACAAACTTAAATCTAAAATTAATTATTAAACTAATATGTCACCGGTAGTTGTTGCTATGTGACGCCTTTTCATTTGTCTAAACGTATAAATAGGCTGGTTCTAGTCGAAAGGACTCAATATTGAATTGTATTTTGAACTGTGCACATCTTCTTTTAAAATTAAGTTGATTTACTGATGTCTGATCGTTATCATTTGAGAACCCTGAGTACTCCCGCTCTTACATCAGAAGTGGGATCAACTCGAACCTCAACTGGACCGCATTCGCCTAACCTACCGACCACTCGGATGGACATTCGGATGAGATGAATTTACTTCGTTGCCAGATCAAGTTGCTGAAAAACAAGCTAAGTGAAATTTATTTACCTAATTATGATCTTGATTAGCATAAAATAACAATTGAGTAAACAAGTTACCTGTCTAACAGCTGTGCGAGACAGTTCAGTCTGTTGCTAGCACGGGTTGCTAGGATGAAGGGATTTTCATGCTTGCAGGGATGCATCAAGCAATCGGCAGACGCTGATGCTTATTCTCTTGCACTCATAGCATAATTTAGTAGTGAAACTAGGTATTAATAGACTTCAAATCAAGCTAAATCTTTTTTTCTGAATTTAGTAGGTACCGAATCATAATATTTTAAAGAATTTCTCCTAATGCTCCAATGGCATAAGACCAAAGTTTTACCAAGCTGAGCCCCTCAGGTCAAGCACCAAGATCACAAATGAAACTGATTTGCTACATTTGAGAATTATATTAAACAACCCCCCGATGTAATATCTGAAGAACCCCATGCTAAACAACCAAGGCTCGTCTTCATCTTCTGCGACGTATTACAATTGCATTAAACCACATATTTCTCGTGATTGCAGGAACATTGACTGTGAAGTCTGCAAGAAACTAGTTCATCCATTTGAAGGCTGCTGGTATACAAAGAAAAACTAGGAACATTCCGAGACAACCTCTGCTTCATCTGCTGCGCCACCACCTTCACGCGGGGAAGCTACTACAAAGAGGTGATATCTTTCTTGTTTAATTGACAGTATTTTAAAATGTTCGCTTATTAACAAAAGTTTTTGGGTCAATTTAAAGGTAAACGCCAATTAGAACTTTTGTATTATGAGGGTTTGGGGGTAGTAGCATACCATCGATTAAAGCCATTAACAAATTCGATGACGTGACATTTGAAGTAAAACTTTATATTGTTAATTACTTAAATTAATATTTCATTCTAGTACAGACTCTATTTTAAGGTACTGAGTATAAAGTGTGTATGAGTTATAAAGGCAGGTACAGAAAAAAAAAAATTACTTGCAACGCCATAAAGACGATTATGATAATACATTTAGGATCAGTGGGTCGTAATAATGTAGTATTTGATAAAATCTCTCATGTTAACTATTCAAATTAAAATAGAGAATCATTAACTCGTGCAGTTTGTAGTCCCTGAATCATTTGTTTGTTCATTAATGAGTGGATAGTTTAGAATCTTTGGCGTTTCGAACTTCACCCCATTGATGATCATTGAATAGGTATAACTTTCCGATAAACTTAAGCCTTACGGATAATCTTACTGGAGGAAGACTACCTAAATTTACTTCTGTATCCACTGATAGATAAAGCACTAAAAAAAAATTAAGTACGAAATTAATCTTTTGGTACCTCATGCAGAATTATTTCAAATGAGGAATCTGCTACTATGGGAACAGATTTCAGCCTTTTTTTTTATCGAACATGCTTTTACTCGCGGTACACGGTCAAACTGAAAAGGTTTGGCTTAATAAAATAGTTGCATTATAATTGTAAATATTGAATTCTATACTGGATTCTACAAAATTGAACAATCCCAGATATCAAAGAAAAAACTACAGAGTTTAAAACTGCACTAGTAACGTACTACGCGTACGCCTACGCATGGTTCAAATACGGTGTCATCTTATAGGATAAAAGCACTGATGATGCACCCACGCTGCTTACCGTACAAAAAAAAAAAACCTAATAAAAAAAAAATTAAAAAAAAAAATCTTAGTAAATATTGAAGTCACCGATAGCTGTAAACCCCACTTTCAGGAACTAAAGATTTTACCCTTACGCTGTCTTTACATATTCAAAGTTTGTAAATGTGTGCGTATGTACCCAGAATTCTGTACAAAAAGAGAGGACATACAAAAGAAAATTAATTTAAGACATAAAAATAGACTAAACTTACCACAATCGTGACTAAACATGCACTCCAATAGAGTACCTTTAATTGTCATTTCCATAAAAATTTATAATAAGTTACCTGAAATAATAAAGAATTCAAATAAATATCTTTATCAATAAATTGAAGCTCTTCCTCATTAGCAAATGCTACTATAGCATACGCGAATACCTAAATGATCGAGCCGACCCATAAACAACTAATTTTTTTAAAATAAATATGTGTCCAATAAATAACTTACCTTAAGAATAATAAATATTAAATACGTAATAAATAAAAATATTAATTAGTAAATAAAATAAATATGAACAATAAAAAAAAAAAAAATTGTACTATGTTACTAAAGCTCTGAATCTTTATGGTCAAGCCACGATCTGCGATCTCTGAGTTTGACAGTTTCACCAGAACACGCAATTTTTTAATATTTTCTATGATTTTCAGATATTAGCTGGGCCTAGCAAGGCCCGCTAGTCAGTATGGCCGTGATAG
Organism: Orthosia incerta; assembly: GCA_948252205.1. Taxonomy (NCBI): domain Eukaryota; kingdom Metazoa; phylum Arthropoda; class Insecta; order Lepidoptera; family Noctuidae; genus Orthosia; species Orthosia incerta. The sequence goes on from OX411754.1 coordinate 21,864,581, forward strand.
CGCTGCTAAATGAAAGTAGTACCACAGACGAAATCAAACTTCAAGGCAGATGACTTAACGGAAACCCGAATTAAGTATTGTTAATGTAAAGATTTCTTTATATTTGAGTAATATTTTAAAAATCAAAAATGGAAGGTAGATCACTGACTATTAGTTCATTCAAATAAAATAATTGGTAGCTAAATCCATTCAAAATATTTGTAAAAAGTGTTATTAATTACTAATCAAATATTGAACACAATTACTGTATTTTTACAAACTTAAATCTAAAATTAATTGATAAACTAATGTCACCGGTAGTTGTTGCTATGTGACGCCTTTTCATTTGTCTAAACATATAAATAGGCTGGTTCTACGGTTCTAGTCGAAAGAACTCAATATTGAATTGTATTTTGAACTGTGCACATCTTCTTATAAAATTAAGTTGATTTACTGTTGGTGTTAGTAATAAAAAGTGTTAACAAGATGTCTGATCGTTATCATTTGAGAACCCTGAGTACTCCCACTCTTACATATATGGCTCTGACAGCTCACTTTTGCAATATAAATATGGATTCAATGTCAGCCGCTCAACCCCACAGTAAAATACCGTATGACATAATGCTGTGAAATTTAATTAAATAAAATAGACCAAACGCGCGGTCTCCACATCCGTCAACTGTCTTATCTTTCTAACAGCATAAGCGGCCGAGCTCAGCCGACCCGAAAGAGACGTTATGTGCCCCATTGCAGTTTGTCGTCTAGAGTGATTCCCAGGAAAACTGTCTGATTTACAAAGTCCAGCTTTTCGCCATTCAATAAGATGTCGCATTCGCTACTAGAAATAAACATTCGGCAATGTGAATCTAATACATTTGTTTTTTTTTCATTTAGTACCAAATTTTTGCCGTGAACCAATTTTGGACCTGATGAATAGAGTTATTGTAAAGTTCAAGTGTATGAACTCGTATTTTGTGGATCTTGACGATCACCAAATGTGACAAGAATAAAGCAGTATTTATTTAATGTTAGTGTTGTTTTATTTATAGTAAAAATACGTAAGACAATTAGTATATATCTGTAATTGACATATAATTTTCTAACAGTGAAATGTATCCATGGAAACCAAACTATAGAGTTAGTTCACCATACTTCACATCATCGGCAGTTTTAAGAATTTAAAGATAAATTCTTCAGTCCCATTCTGAAACTTAAATCTGATAGCCTGGGCCCGAAGAGGGGCTTTGTAAGCATATCAGCTAATTGAATCTCGGACGGAACTTGATTGACATCAAAATCTCCATTAGCGACACATTCCCGAACGAAGAAGTGTTTCAGTTTAATATGCTTCGTACGCTTGTGGTATTCGTACTTTGGGTTGTGTGCGAGATAAACGGCTGACTTATTGTCTAAGTTCAAGACAGGTTTCTCCATTTTGGTCAGATCATTGAATAATCGATTCAGCCATAAAATTTCTTGAGCAGATTCACTCGCTGCTATTATCTCCGCTTCAGTTGAAAATATAGACACTGTAGGTTGTATCTGGCTTCTCCAGCTTATAGCGCCACCAGAGAATATACACACTATACCGGATGTTGATCTTCCAGTTGTCTGGTCTCCTCCATGATCTGCGTCGCTGTAGCAGACCAAGTGTGATGGTGAGTTCTTCGAGAATGTCAGGCCCTTATCTAACGTCCCTTTTAAATAGCGGAAGACGCGCTTGACAAGCATGACGTCCTCCTTAGTAGGTGCTGCTAGGTTTCTGGATGCGACTCCAACAGCGTATGTGATGTCAGGTCTCGTACCTACTGATAGGTAAGCTAAAGCACCCACAGCTTGTCTGTAAGGGAAGTTCGTCTTGATACTTTCATTTACTCCCGTTTCATTTTCTTTAATGACGGTGACGGGTGACGGTGCTGGCTTGCACTTGGACATTCCATATTTTTCTAGGACTTTCTTTGTGTATGCCTTTTGGCACAAGGATATGGTACTATCCTTTCGCACGTTTATTTCCATTCCAAGGAAGTACGACGCAGGTTTGGTAGTAATTTTGAATCGTCCTCTAAGTTCATTCAAAAATTCTTCGCCTGCTGTTGCCGAGTTGTGCGCTACAAGCCCATCGTCTACGTAGAGAGCTACAATAACTTTTGATCGGTCTTTCGTTCGGACAAATAAACACGGATCCGCGTCGCTCTGTTTAAATTCAGATTTTAACAGGAACTCTGCGATGCATGTGTTCCAGCAGCGTGGTGCCTGCTTTAGGCTGCTTACAAACCCGTTTCGTCCCGTCTCGATAGCCCTCGGGCTGTTTCATGTAGATTTCTTCCTTTACTTCGCCGTTAAAGAAGGCGGTGGTTACGTCGAAACTGACTCAGTTTTAGATTTTCGCGAACAGCCACTGCTAGTAGCGACCGCACAGTGCTCAGTCGAACCACTGGACTGAACGTCCTGTCATAGTCCACTCCTGGTATCTGGGCATAACCCTTAATGACCATTCTGGCCTTGTACCTTTCGACGGTACCATCAGGGTTCATTTTTTATTTTGTACACCCACTTGCTTGGTAGGGCTTTGCGTCTTGTAGGTAGATCGACTAGGTCCCAGGTGTGATTATCCTTTAATGACTTCATCTCGTTTTTCATGGCTTCCTGCCACTTGTGTTAATCAGAAGATTCCATCGCTTCTTTGTAAGTGTCAGGTTCTATGGGCTTGTGCAGGTTTTCAATCTCTTCAGCAGCTGCCATGATAAAGTCATCATATCGCTTAGGAGCTGAGATTGTTGACCTGTCTCTCAAAGTTCTTGTTATGGTTTCCTCAGCATCAATATTGAAAGGTTCGTCATCATCAACAATGTTGGAACTCGAAAGGGACTCGTAGTCGCTTTCATTGTTTACGTGTTCCAGTTGTTCCGCTAGTTCAACATCTTCAGTGCTGTTGACCAAATTTTGTTGTATCGTAGTGTCGAGATTTTCACTGTCAGTTTCGCTAATGCTGTCAAGTGGTGAGCCTTCTCCGTCTTCAATATCGTCGAAGTGTATTGTTACTTGCTTACGTTCTGGTTTTGACGTTTTCAAAGGTTTTGGAGGTTCATCGTTGAAGACATCGGTGATATTATGTTTGTTTGTTTCGTCGTAAAACATGGATTTCATCACGCGGATATCTTTTGATGTGACCACTTTATTTTTGGAAGGTAATAGAATTTTGAACGCTTTTGAGGTTCCAGAGTATCCAATAAACATTGGGAATGGAATTGCTTTTGGTGCGAATTTATGACCACTAGTGCCTTTGATAAGAACAAACGTTTTGGAGCCAAAGATATAAAGGTGATTAATGCACGGGTTTCTGCCAACCCATGCTTTAAATGGTGTTTTGTTCTGGATGGCACTGTTCAGACTCCTGTTAGATAGGTAGTTTGCAGTCATGACAGCTTCGCCCCAGCATTTCAAAGGTGCTTTCGCATCGATGAGTAAGGCTCTTGCTTTCTCGATCAAAGTGCGGTTTTTCCTTTCAGCTACTCCGTTTTGGTGGGAGGTGTAAGGCGCACTAAGCCTTCGTTGTATCCCGCAGCGTTTCAGGTAAGCGTCAAATTCTTTGTTAACATATTCGGTGCCATTATCCGATTTTACGGCTTTTATTTTCTTCCCTGTGTGAGTTTCTGCCATCTGTTTGAACTCTTTGAATTTCTCGAAGACTTCGCTCTTGTTTTTCAGCATGTACACGCGACTGTAGCGACTGTAGTCATCAATAAAGGTGACGAAGTATTTATTGCCGCTTAATGTGGGCGTTCGGATAGGTCCACAGACGTCGGTGTGAACGATTTCTATGAGTTCAGATGTACGTTGTGTTGTTTTCTCACGGGGAGCTGGTACTCGGTGCATTTTAGCTAGAATGCAGGTTTCACATTCGGGTAATGTTTCTGATGCATTGAAGTTCAAGCCGAGTAGAGATTGATTTTGGAGTGCATGTTTTAAATCGTTGGCGTTCATGTGCCCAAGTTTTCTGTGCCAGTCATAGATGTTCATGTTTGCCGATTCCGTTTTCTTTGAGGATGTCGGCGCTACGTCATCTTTTTCATTGGCCAGGTTGTTGCACTCATGCTTGTTTGGTATGATGTGGTAGAGACCATCTTCTTCTTTGCGAGCAGTGAGAGTTATTCCAGCTTTTGGGTTGCTGACTGTCGCTTTGTTCTTTGTGAAGAGGACAGAACAGCCGGCATCTGTCATCTTGCTAACTGACAGTAGGTTAGTGCACAGACTAGGTACGTACAGCGTGTCCTTCAGGTGAGTGAGAGCTTCACCGTCTCCATTTTTCGAAATGAAAGAGACTGTACCTTTTCCTTCAATCTCTGCAGTGCAATCTTCAGTTGCAAAGTTAAATTTTCTGGATGTTTTCTCGATATTTTTAAATAGGTCTCGTCGAAAAGTCATGTGGGATGTGCAGCCGCTGTCCAGAATCCAAATATTGTTCTCAGGCTTCTTGTTGCGTGTAAGAAGGCACTGTGTAGCAAAATTGTTCCGATGAGAGTCAGTTTTAGGTTTCTTAGACCTCTCGTTGTTTTTCTTCCAGCAGTTTGTACATACTCTGTTTGAAAATGTTACCTCTTCGTTTGCAAATTCGGCAGGACGCGTAAAATGCTTCTTCTTCATATGAGGATTCAGGTTCGTTGGTATTGGTCATGTTTTGGTTGTGACGTGCTTCAAATTCTTCTAATATTTTAGTTTTAAGCTCTTCTGGCTTCGGAAGACTGTCGCGCGATTCAATAGCAACTCTGAAGTTTTCATAATCAGGAGAGAGACTGTATAACATCATGATAGTTAACAAGTCGTCGTTGATGATAACGTCCATGTCGGCCAGTTTGTCCACTGTATCCATAAACTTGTTCAGGTGACTGCGTACGTCGTGTCCTTCTAGTTTCGTTAGGATCAGTTGTTTTAGTAGAGACGCCTTTCGTGCAGGTCCCTTACTGGCATAGGTATTTTTCAGTTTGTCCCAAACATCTTTGGCAGTACCGCAGTTTTTAATTTGTTTAAGTTCAGATGGAGCGATAATAAGGACCAGTTCAGATTTAGCTAATCTGTCCTTATCTACGTCGTCGGCGGTTGCGTTCAAGGACAAGGGTGTCTCAACGTATTTACAAAGTTTTTGTCTCACTAGGACGGCTTCTGCTTGTATCACCCATGTATCGTAGTTGTCTTTCGTGAGCGTGTCTATTTTTGCACTCGACATTTTGTATGGGTACTTACATTTGGTATTCTTGCAACATCAAAAGCTCTGCTACCATGTAAAGTTCAAGTGTATGAACTCGTATTTTGTGGATCTTGACGATCACCATATGTGACAAGAATAAAGCAGTATTTATTTAATGTTAGTGTTGTTTTATTTATAGTAAAAATACGTAAGACAATTAGTATATATCTGTAATTGACATATAATTTTCTAACAGTGACATGTATCCATGGAAACCAAACCATAGAGTTAGTTCACCATACTTCACAGTTATTCACATCATCTAGATTTTGTGACCGCCGATCTATTTTAAATATTAAAGATGTGTCATCAGCAAACAACACCATCTTCGGTTGATTTTGTAGTAGTTGGGGTAAATCGTTAATATAAACTAAAAAGAGGAATGGACCCAATATCGAGCCCTGAGGAACACCCATTGTCATTTCTGACCCTAGTGAGTTTACGCCGTTTACCTGAACTTTAACTTGTCTGGCTTTTAAATATAAATGTCTAATTCCATAGTGCTCGAGCTTCAACAATAGTGTCTCATGGTTAACGCAATCGAACGCCTTCGAGAGGTCGCAAAAGATTCCAATGGCGTCTTGTACTTCCTTCCAGGCGTTAAAGATGTTCTTTATTTGAGTGACACCGGCGTCAGTTGTGCAAATGCTGTCCTAATTAATATCCTGTCTTTATGAATACGAAAGTTTGTCTGTTTATCATTGACATATATACTGACTCCTAGGTCACAGGGTTCTCCAAGTTTAGGAGGCAGGGTTTTTCACTATTTGTGCGGCCTTTTACAAAAATCCAATGTACCTATTGTGACATGTATTGGTATTGTAAACAATAGTACGTTGTGATACAAATGTATTGGTATTGTAAACAATAGTACGTTGTGATACAAGGGTGGAAAGTACTACTAAACTCGTGTCATTAAAAACCCTCGCCTTCGGCTCGGGCTTGTTAATGACAGCTCGTTTGCAATAACCTACACACCCGTGTATCACACGGCGTTTTTCAATACAGTTGTGAGAAATAGTAAAAACAAATCAAAGAATTAGATTTGTTTATTCACAAAAAATAAAATTTTCAATATGGCGCGTTCTTGCAACTGGACATATTTTTTTACAAACAAAACAGCCTATACAGCCGATTCGATTTTTGACAAATGTTGATGTGAAAATAATTAAATTATAACTGGTAATTAAACATATTATACAACCATTTAAAAGACTTTTGAGAATTCAATGCTAAAACGTACGGAATCATTCATTTTTCCTAGTAGAAAATCTATCCCATTTTATTCTATGTATGAAAACTCCTTGCTACTAAACTTTTTTAAATTGACTTATAAATTTAAAACTAAACTGCAAACATAATGATCGAGCTCGTAAACAAAAGTCACGACCGCGTAACAGAAAGATGCCTATGCGTAAGATTTAACTTTCGAATCATAATTATAGCCTCTGAAAGTACGCCATGTTTAACAACTGTATTGAAAAGGTATTTTGTGTCAATAAACTTATTTTTCAACACACTTGCTCATAAAGTGGCTCTAATTTCACCGCAATTAGGCACATAATGATACCTATTATCAAACTGTGACTTTTTCATTACTATTATTCACAAGTGAGTTATAGAGTTTTTTTTTTAATTTTATTGGTTGAGTTGCTTTGTTCTTAAAAAAGTTTCGATACCAAAAAGATCGTGCTCAATAGTACAAATAAATTAATGTACCTATTGCTTGCTCATTTCATGCAACTTCGTATTTAAATAGATAATTTCAACTTGTATGTGCTTAATAAATAAAACTTGCACTCAAATATAAATTTGATTTGCTCTGTAATAAAGAAAAATTTCAATTCCCTTTTTTGTACGTGGCTAAAACACTATCCATGAAAAGCCAAAAAAAAAAAGAAACGTCATTCTTTTAGTCTATGGCCGAGCGCCATTGTTAAATGCGCGCGCATTGAAAAACTGACTAATTTTGCCCGCCATTGCGAAAATATTTTCACAACTCGTTTTTACTGTTGAAAATGATTTTTTCGTATTATTTTCTTCACAAGTGTGTTGAAAAACGTCGTATGATACACGTGTGTATTGATGATTACCGTCCTCGGCTCTCTTAAGACCCTCACCTACGGCTCGGGTCTCAATGGCGCCTCAGCGGTAATCACCAACATTGCACACTTGTACCATAATGTACTATTTTTTTTTTTATACATTTATATTACTGTTTATTTATTATTTATTTTAATAGGCTGTATTAATTAATAAGTATTTAAACGTCAATATAGCATTGTCAATGAGTGTTGACTGGTGTTGACGGTACTGTGTCTGACTTAGTATTAGCCTCAGAAATAAAAGAGATAATTGCTTAGCTTACATTAAAACTCGAAAGTACCTAATGAGCTGGGCAATATATTGTTTGAGAACACAGATCTACAGAAACAAATATGTAAGTTATCTGCAGAAAATAAAATAAATAAAAATCTTGATACCAGTCGCCCGTACCGTCTTTACCGTCATCCAGATTACAAGTCGACAGCAATGACAACGTAAAGATGTCATCCTTGGAACAAGAAATTGTTACCCTACAGCAGGAATAGAGAGCGGACTCTAGTCAACAAGAATTTGAAAAATAGGTATTTGAAGAAACTATTGCCGTCGCGCTGCGCCCGACCAAGCAAGCTATCAATGTGTGAACGAGTAGTGTATTTGTGTGTGTAAGAGCGCGCCGCAGCAGCCGATCGACTCCGGTGCACGCGACCTCGCCGCGAGTACCGAGCCGCTTTACACTTTACGAAAAAATTTCAAGAGACGATGTATTTTGGAGAAATGTACTTTTTTTTTAATGCTTTCCGCCACAAATAATTGATGGTCGTATACTACGAAATTTACCGGCAAGTGAAAGGATTGAAATTACGATAGATAATCCACATTTTTACACGACTGCCCAAAAGAGGAGTGTTATTATGTTTATAGGGCTCATGTATGTTTGTGAGTTTCTTTATTCCACCATAACTTCTAAACGGCTTAACCGGTATCAATTTATGTGGTAACTTTAGAAGCTTAACGTTATTATTTTTTTTTTTAAATCTAATGAAAAAAAAAACATAAAAAAATTACTACCAATTCTATCATCGTCTAGCTAGTCTAGAGCTTACTTAGTATATATATAATAATATATAACAGTAGTATTAAATAATCATTCGTTCCCTAATAACATACCAAAATAAATTAAATAAACGTAACAGTAGGTACTATTCAATATCCCATAGAAAACTTATAAAATAAATAGTTTTTGCAAAAATTTCGTTTTATTACTAAAAGAGGTATGATATAAAAAATAAATCATTAAAAATAATTTAAAACAGGCCTGCCTTACAGTCGGGGGACGGTTCCTTGGATCATTTTTTACAGGTCCCCCGACTTCGTTGAAAAGGTTGGTTTTCAGTTGAGCCCATTCAACACAAAAATAATTACGCTTGTTTTTAATTTTATTTTTCAATTTTTTCATTCACTTTTAGACAAGCTACCTTGTCAAAAAGTGCTTTTAATTAATAAGCATGATTTTTTTTTATTATGATTTTAATTAAATTCTACATTTTAATTTAAATATCCACAAACCCTACTTCTCCAAAATTCATAATACATTTTTATAAGTATCTGCTTTATAAGAAATCAAAATTTAGTTTGCATGATACTGGGTGTAAGACCAACCGAAAGAATGCAAATCAGCAGACAGGACGTAAGGTGAGCGAACGATTCAGTACATCAGAGCCATCATTTTGATGGCCGGGTCACCCGCGTCCGTAGGAAAATAAGCGTTTTGAATCCCTATACGTGGTCCCCGGATGGTGCTAATCATGTAACATACTGGTGGTAGGTTTCGACCGAAGGGCTTGTGACCACATAGCGGGCAAAGACATACCGCCACGTGGCCTAGCCGTGATCCGGTTACGATGCCCGGTGCAGCCATTAGAGGAGTTGGGTCGAGATAGCTGTTCCACTGATGGCTGGCCGGTCAGACTCACGCTGTTACGGATGTATCGGGAGACTGGTCGCAGAGGGCAGTGAGCACGTACGCAGCCACTTTAAAAAATAAGATGCAATATACCATTCGTATTATGCATTTGTAAATTTATATTGCAATTTTAAAGTAACATTTTATTTGCAAGTTATTGCACCGGAAAAGGTCAAATACTATTTCTAGAAGGAAACCTTTGGAAAAATAAATTTATTATATTTATATTTTACAGCGAGCGTCTTTTGTTCACTAAAAAGAGCCAATTTCATCCGGCTCCATCTTTCCGTGGTGTAACCGTGCCGATATGGTCAAAAATATAGTGTCGATGTCAACATCGACACTAAATTTTTTACCATTATATTGAGGAATGCCTCAACATGCTGCTAAGAAGTTGAGACGGTACTTCACGCCAGAACAGGTGCTTAAGTTGTATCAGGCGCAAGTTCGATCTTGCATGAAGTACTGTTTTCATCTGTAGCCACCATCATCAATTCACGTTTTTGACACTCTTTATTAGAAACATTGAAACAAGTAGCCCTTAAAAGGACTTTTGATCACAGTACGTTTTTGACACTCTGTTACCAGAAACATTGAAGCAAGCAGTCCTCAAAAGAACTATTTACAGTACGTTTACGTTTTGACTATTCCCAGTTCTGAAAAGAACTCATCTGAGATCCCGAAGGAACTCATTTGTAAAGAAACAGGACACGAGCAGCCATCGCACCGGACACGTCTGTCTTGCGCAACGGCCGCCCGAAGAAAAAGGCCGAATCTACGCGCCACCTATATTTATAACTTCAGCGCGCAGAACGCCTCGTAGAATGCGCGCCCAAAACGACCACGTGCGCCGATTGTGGCGACACTAACGGAACAAACACCGAACTATGCCACAACCCGATTGGTCCCAAATAATCAAGTGTGTGCAACCAAAAATAAAAAAAGGGTTTTATTTTTGGTTGCACACACTTAAATACTATTTTACACTTATACTCTAACCAATGAAATTACAGAAACAAGTTTACAAATATAAAAATAAAATCTAAACCAATAGGGTTGCTTGATTATTTGGGACCAATCGGGTTGTGGCATAGTTCGGTGTTTGTTCCGTTAGTGTCGCCACAATCGGCGCACGTGGTCGTTTTGGGCGCGCATTCTACGAGGCGTTCTGCGCGCTGAAGTTATAAATATAGGTGGCGCGTAGATTCGGCCTTTTTCTTCGGGCGGCCGTTGCGCAAGACAGACGTGTCCGGTGCGATGGCTGCTCGTGTCCTGTTTCTTTACAAATGAGTTCCTTCGGGATCTCAGATGAGTTCTTTTCAGAACTGGGAATAGTCAAAACGTAAACGTACTGTAAATAGTTCTTTTGAGGACTGCTTGCTTCAATGTTTCTGGTAACAGAGTGTCAAAAACGTACTGTGATCAAAAGTCCTTTTAAGGGCTACTTGTTTCAATGTTTCTAATAAAGAGTGTCAAAAACGTGAATTGATGATGGTGGCTACACATCTCTGGGACGGATCTGCCAAATACCAGCTTGATGCACTATATTTGATCGAAAAACGGGTCAGCAGGCTAATCGGCAATGAGGTCGAGTCAAAGCTCCAGAATTTTGAACATCGTCGCAGAGTTGCCAGCTTGTCGGTTTTTTATCGATTACATTTCGGGGATTTTGCGATGGAATTGTATGATCTAATTCCATATAACCCGTTTCATCATCGGACTACAAGACGTACGGCGATGCGCCATCGGTACAAGGTGGACATCCCGCCCATAGGCACTAAACATTTTGGAAATACTTTAATTTTGCGTACAGCAAGGAGTGGAATGCCTTGCGTCTGTGTTGCCCGATAGCTACAACCTCGGGGTCTTTAAGTCAAGAGTGAAGTTACTTCTGGGCAAGCTTGCTACACCGTAGATCACATCATCGCATACCATCAGGTGAGTTAGTGGTCAAGAGCGAGCCTATCTATAATAACCAAAAATCAGCGATTTCTTTTCAACAACATTTGTTAGTTCTTTCGGTTGGTCTGTACCGGGCATTATTCTGGATCTTGGCTTAATTTTCTTTACAACTTTTGATCGTGTATTTGCAACTGCACTTTCCAGATCTTATGCATGCCTAAGTTAATCATTCGACAAGTGCCTTCAACAATAATAAGTAATACTCACTATCACACGATTTATTAAACAAAATCATTGTATAGTGTAAATATCGACATCGGTGTATATCACTAGAGTATCGATAAAAATATCGCCAACTAACACTTCCCTATTAGTGTACGTGTAAGCCTTACCCTCCCTCACCTCCAACCTCTCCCCGTAAAGTGCGAAAGGGACAACTGCAGCTCAGGCTGATTTTACCTACAAAAACCTTGACCAAAAGGCGTTTCGTATTCTGCTGTTTTCTTCTTCAAAACTAGCCTGATCTTAAAAATTCTTATATCAAAATTTAGAGGAAAAGTATATCTATGCTTGTATCATTTTCTTTTTTGTTAAAAACTTATCAATTTTGTCTGAAAGTCGTCTGAACATTGCGGTAAAAACGGGCATTTTTTTCTAGTTTTAGGATTGTCATATTTCTTTTAGTGATTATGTTTTCGAAAAAAGGAAATGATAGGGGCACGTATGAATTAGACCTTGATTTTATGGGAAAAAATCATTGCTCTGAAGGCATTATCCACGAAGAAAACAGCGGAATGTTTTTGTATGGAGAAAGGACCAACAGAGACCCCTCCTAAAGGTTGCACAGCTTGAGATAGCGGCCCTCACGGACCGTATTGCAGTATTCATGCAAAGTAATCGCAATGTCTGTGCACCTGCCATTCGTCATGAACTGAAGCGGGATACTGTGAACGTAGCCAAAGCTCAGACATGTGCTTTCGCAGACGGGCACAATATGGTCCCCCAAAGGAAGATATTTGTCTTCGGTACTCACGGTGCGTGGGGCTTACAGCAGCCATCTTACACTCGAGAACTACACCAAATACCCACTATGAAAAATACAGACTCGTCGCTGAAATAAAACCAAATGCGCCTTGCAATGAATTAATAGCAAGCTGCAGAAATGCGCAGTTGACAACTGAAGACAAACTTGTGATATGCTTAGGTGAAAACGATCACAATTCTAACCTAGTGATGTCTCAATTGCGAGATATCTTAAATACATTTTCAAATAACACTATTATTGTATTAAATGTCATCAATATCGTGTACCTCAATTTCCGGAAGTTAAACTATTCTTTAATAGTACATTATGGTACAAGTGTGTAATGTGATTACCGCTGAGGCGCCATTTAGACCCCAGCCGTTAGGTGTGGGTCTTAAGGGTACACTAGTCGACGGCACGAACTATTTTGTGCGCGGGGCTAAAATGCCTTTTATATCAACCGACAACACATGCGGAAGAGATAGATGCTGTGATGAGCAATAAGAAGCTAGTTCGTGTACGAATACACAATTTTGCAAATTTGTAGCGAAATGGATAATGATTTAGGAAGAAACCGAGCGCGCGAAATTTTATAAACAGACCTTTGGCAGTCTAGATATCATGAAAATTCGACTAAATCTATCCGTTCAAAATAAAATTATATGCATTGTTGAACTACTAATCTATCCCTGTATGGAGGCTGTTTTGCAATTTGCCGTCTTCTTATGGTATTTATTTGCGCCCAAAAATGCGTTAAAATTAGTGTCGAAATGTGGAACTTTCGACGCTCATAACTTTCAAATATTTTCTTTTTTTACTTTTTCGCTTCCATACAGGGCTAGATAATGATGAGACAAATTGATATCACTTTTTATTTTAAACGTACATCGTCAAACAGTGGAATAATCCCTAGACTACGTTTGTATGGAAAAATTTTCGACTAGTGTAACCTTAAGAGAGCCGAGGACGGTATTCATCAATAAACACGTGTATCATACGACTTTTTTCAACACACTTGTGAAGAAAATAATACTAAAAAAGAAAGAAAACGAGTTGTGAAAAATTTTTCGCAATGGCGGAAAAAAAAATATCAGTTTTCCTTTGCGCGCGTATCTAACAATGGCGGTCGCCCATTGACTAAATTACTAAAAGAATGAGGTTTCTTTTTTTTGGCTTTTCACGAATGGCGTTTTAGCCACGTACAAAATGGGAAATTTCAAGTTTTCTTTATTACAGAGAAAACAAAAGTTATATTTGAATAAAAGTTTTATTTATTAAACACGTACAAGTTGAAATTATCCATTTAAATACGAAGTTGCATGAAACAAGCAAGCAATAGGTACATTAATTTATTTGTACTATTGAGCATGACCTTTTTTTTATCAAAACTTTTTTAAGAACAAAGCAACTCAACCAATAAAATAAAAAAAAAACAACTCACTTGTGAATAATAGCAATGAAAAAATCACTGTTTGATTATAGGTGTCATTATGTGCCTAATTGCGGTGAAATTAGAGCCAATTTATGAGCAAGTGTGTTGAAATAGTACATTATGGTATTAATGTTGGTGATTACCGCTGAGGCGCCATTGAGACCCGAGCCGTAAGGTGAGGGTATTAAGAGAGCCGAGGACGGTAATCATCAATACACACGTGTATCATACGACGTTTTTCAACACACTTGTAAAGAAAATAATACTAAATAATCATTTTCAACAGTAAAAACGAGTTGTGGATTTTTTTCACAATGGCGGGCGAAATTAATTAGTTTTCCTATGCGCGCGCATTTAACAATGGCGATCGTTCATAGACTAAAAGAATGAGGTTTCTTTTTCTTTTGGCTTTTCTAGGATAGTGTTTTAGCCACGTACAAAATAGAGAATTTAAATTTTTCTTAATTACAGAGCAAATAAAATTTATATTTGAGTGAAAGTTTTATTTATTAAGCACGTACAAGTTGAAATTATCTATTTAATTACGAAGTTGCATGAAATGAGCAAGCAATAGGTACATTAATTTCCGCCCCGGTGGGTTCCCGCTTTGTCGAGGCGGGGGGGCTCAGTAACCGTGGCTTGGTCACCCACGGTGAAGCGAAGAGGAACCCGAGGCAGGGCCGCTCGTCAGGGCTTTTGCCGATTAAGCCGACGACGTAGCGGCCAACTTGTAGGTTGCGATGCCGCTTGGTAACAGGCGACATCGCAACTGAGGCGGGCCGCGAATTCTTATGGAGATTTCCAGGTACCATACGATATCGCAGCTGAGGGTTGGAGGCCGCGGCGGGAGAGGAGTGCCGGTATTGCGGTGCGCCGCTCTCCCTACCTTCCGCGGCCTAGACGGGGTTGCCACCGTCTGATGGCGGACGCGGTGGGGCCGCAGGGGAAGAGGAGTGTCGGTATAGCGTTAGCCGCTCTCCCTATCCCCTGCGGCCGCAAAATGGTAGGTGGCGGGGCCATTGACCTCGACCCGTCACAGTGGGTCCAAGGGTGCCATACACGGAGTCGTCTGGCACCCATGTGCTGAATTGGTCCCTGGGGTGGTCACGGCGTACAGTGTGTTCTGGTGCGCCGGTGATGGGGGGTAATCCCCCGAGGAGGGTCCGGTGACGGACAGCCGCGGCGGGTTGAGTGCTAACGCGTGCCCGTGTTCCCGCCATAAGCGGCACTGGAGGACACCGTGGAGTTTTAGTGGGTTAGAGTCCCACATAACTGCACTATCTCCCCGTGGTAGTGCAATATGCATGAGCATTTCTCCAAGCAAAAAAAAAAAAAAAAGTTACTTTAATTTATTTGTACTATTGAGCACGATCTTTTTTGTATCGAACCTTTTTAGAAACAAAGCAACTCAACCAATAAATTAAACAAAATACTATAACTCACTTGTGAATAATAGCAATGAAAAAGTCACAGCTTGATAACAGGTATCATTATGTGTCTAATTATGGTGAAATTAGAGCCACTTTATGAGCAAGTGTGTTGAAAAATATATTCATACTCAGGACAATAAATTGCAAATGTCTAGCTATCACGGTTCATGAGATACAGCCTGGTGACAGACGGACAGACAGACGGACCGCGGAGTCTAGTAATAGGATCCCGTTTTTACCCTTTGGGTACGGAACCCTCAAAAGTAAAAAAAAAACTCATCAAAGTACCTACCTCATTATTATATGAAAACATTACCTAGATGGTAATGCTTCGTAACAATTTTGTTAGGTATCATCAGCTTTGTTACTGTCCCCGTAATTTTCATGTCAAAGCCTTTTATATTGATAACTAGCTTCTGCCAGCGTCTTCACCCGCGTGACTGTCGAAAATTATCTAATGAGGCTGGGCAGCAAGCCGATGCGGAGGTGAGCTTGGGTGCCTATCCTTTGTTACGTAAGGGCGAAGGGGTAGCACTTCTCGCAGCGCAGGAGACGATGCAGAAACAACTTTATTTGATAGGATTAGGGGGAAAAATAATTTAAATCTTAAAATCGGTATCCTGGATACTATTTCCCTTCTTAAATTGTAAGTTATAAGTAATGATAAGTAAGTTTATCATTGTACCTATGCCATTGTAATTCATTTGAGAAATAAAGATTCGCAACAGTAGATAATTTTTGTTAGAGTCAAGTGACCATTTAGCTGGCAGGAGAGGGGGACTCTCCTGCCAGCAATGGTTGCTTTTGCATATGTGAAAAAAATCACGACAGTAGTATATCTAACGAAATTAAAAGGAACCAATAGACCAAGTTGGTAAAGTAACATGACTGTGTAATCTTCATATCAGCTTGTTTCGAGCTATTCGCTCGCCCTGCTCCAGATGCGTTGCCACTCGTAATCAAGATATCGGACGACGAAGTTGTTTTGGAATCTTTGATTTGATCCAAATTAAGAAGAAAAATAGTAGATTATTAAGGCACAGATAATATAATACTAGCTTAACCAAGGGGATAAAGCAGTGTCTTCTGTCGCGGGTGACGATTTAAATCGCGAGCGTCCTAGTGTAGCGAGGGATTTAAGTTCACCCAAGACTAAGACAGCTTTATCACCGAGGAAAATACTCTACTTTCCGTACCATTTGCGAAAAAATTAACACAATAATATTATGATATAAGCATTTATTAAAAATAATGACAATTCACTGTCACGTACTGTCGCTTTGATTTAACATCGTAACGTATTTTTAGAACAATAACTTATTTATAAAAATAAATTAAAATAAACTTAACGTTTATGTATTTGAAGAAAACAAAAACGCGGCAAATTCCTAGACTAATATTTTTTGTTGGAAAAGCAAAGGCATCAAGCTCATACGACCTCGTCGGTTTTCGTAATTTTATTTAATAATCATAACTGCTTAATACAATTCAAAAAGATGCGTAATACCTATACAAACTCAATGGTGTAAACACAGTATAAATGACAGTTGATTTTTGTGCCGAATCAAAGCGCCCCACTCGAGGTTCTCAGGAACTAAAATTGACACATTTAGAGATAGGTTAATACTAATAAATTCGCCTGGAAATATTATATTATTTTAACCTCCTAACAATGCGAGCCGTGTCCAGCAGTACTGCTTTCTGGATCACGCCCTTGACCCAGCCGCCTAACGAGAGCCTCCTAAGGTGTTGGTCGAGGCTCGTGGCTATTAAGCCATTGGCTGACACGACTATCGGTACAATGATCGCTGTGTCCACATCCCACATGTCGACAACCTCGCGAGCCAAGTCAAGATACTTGATTTGCTTATCTTTCTCGGCTTTCACGAGGTTCCCGTCATGCGGGACAGTTAGTTTTATTATTATTATTGTAAAATAATAAAAATATTTTAAATAAACAATCTTAACTTTATTTATTTATTTAATAATAGAAAAATTTGTTTTCTTATAGGTCACCACGCTCAAAAAGTGTAACTTGAATTAATATCAAAGAAAAAGCAATACTGCATGAATAAAAAAAATAAAAAAATATAATTGCATAAGTTGATACAAAATGCTATGCAATAGCTTTACCGCGGCAGTCCCCGTTTTCTATTCTATCTATTGTTTTGACAACTCTGAATAAAATTTTCACCCCAGAATTCCTTGTTTAAAGGTATTACATAGAGGTTAGATATTTATTAGGAACCTTTATAATATTATTGATGCAAAATAAAAAAAGTACAATATGAGCCGCGCGAAATTATGGTGGTAACGTGACCATTAGGTACCCTTTTGCATTAGTGGTAATTATTTTACCTCAGCCCGTACATGAGCTTTAGCTTTGATTATATAGGTGGTACTGCTGCCTTGCATATCCTCTCTTTCTTCTGGAGCAGCATGAACGTTTTTAAAGCAAAGTGTGGCACTCTTATTTCACCTTGGTAGGTACATATTTAACCCAAAGTGATTAATTAAATGTCCAAAATGATGGTCATTATTCCATTTAAAATATTCTGTCAAGATTTTTTTTTTTTTTGTTGGGTTTGCTGTTGACTCTAGTCTAGGTCAGAGGTGACAGAGACAGAGTCGACGATGGAGCGAGCATACCCAGAAGAAGCCTGTTCATTCTAAGTTTGAAGAGATTTGGGTTGATTTTAAAGGTATTTTGTTTAAAATGAGGTATTTCCTCAAGTTTGCCGTATTACATTACTTCCCAGAATTTAATCTTTATTAGCGACACTATCGGATGGTGTAATAATACAGCGTGTGCCTCCCTCAACGGTCGAAAAATCTGAATCAGGTCTGAAACAATAGTTTCGCCCAATTGCGACCGTTGAGCTCTACTACCACAGAGTAGTATCTCTTAGTAGTCTGTGGCACAGACTACTTAAGAGATACGCTATAGAATACGTTCCCTATTATAAAAATAAAATGTACTCTGTCACAGATAACTAAAAACTAGTCAGAGAGACTCTGTGGCTCTACGCTCTTAGATCATCTGTACCAAAGATTAATATAATATGATCTGTACACAGCATCCTCGGTTTCGTCTATGATCTATCGCATCACTATAAAGCGGACCCTAGACAATCATACGGCTTGACATACGTTTATTACGTGCATTGATTTATTCATTTTTGACTTTAACTTGTTCACCGTAAAATCTTTGTTGATTTTTTTTTAATTCCGTACCCAAAGGGTACAAACGGGACCCTGTTTGTCACCAGGCTGTATCTCATGAACAGTGATAGCTAGACAGTTGAAATTTTCACAGATGATGTATTTCTGTTGCCCCTATAACAACAAATACTAAAAACAGAATAAAATAAATATTTATAACGTGATTTTTTTGCGGTTTAACTTTTTTTATTTTTCGGAATTTTCCCTTTACTTGTGCTGTAAGACCTTGCTTTTAACCAAAATTGACCATTCTAGGTCAACTGGAAGTACCCTATAGGTATTGGGTCGAAAAAAAGGTTGAAAATTAAAGGGTGTCCCCATACATACATAGTTAGCGCCACCCTGGGTATGGAAACCTGCGTGCGCGAGTCCGAATTGCACTTTGCCGGTTTTTTCAAATTGTTGGTTATTTTGTTTGAAGATATGTTTCTTCCTTTTTAACCGACTTTCGAAAAAAGAGGAGGTTCTATGTTCGACTTCTTGTATGTTTTTTTTTATGTATGTTCACCGATATCTCCGTCAATTCTGGACCGATTTTGAAAATTCTTTTTTTGTTAGAAAGAGTATGTTCCGAAATTGGTCCCATTTTAATTTGGTGAAGATCTGATAAAGAACTTCGAAGATATACAACAGAACTCTTCAATAAATGAAGGCAAATCTCTCGGGACTACTGCAATCGCATGTCTGTTTATTGTTTATACCATTTCATAACATAACATCACGTCAGTATGCTCATAAGGGGTAAGCAGATCTCTCATTTGATCGGTTTTGTTCAAGTTTCATGATATTCGGGTAATCTATTCTGGGTAATCGTTATAGGAAACTTACTAAAAAACTTGCCTATTAGGTAGGTACAACTAAAAAAAGAAAAATAAAAAAACTTTTTTACAAAAAAATACTACCGACTTCCAAATAAGAAAACTACAAAGTGAAAAATAACTTTATTTTTGGAAGTCGGTGTCCATAACGCAAAAAAATGGTACCTACGAAAGACACCAACTTCCAAAAATAAAGTTATTTTTCACTTTGTAGTTTTCTTATTTGGAAGTCGGTAGTATTTTTTTGTAAAAAAGTTTTCGTTTTTTTTTCACGTACGTTTCTCTTTTTGAGTGCCGTAACTCTGGACAATCTTTATACATTGATGTTAATAACAAGACGAAATCCTTCGCATCTGCACCCACGTTCTCATCTTCATCATCGGGAATCAGCGATCCGCTGTCCATGTCCATCGTTGACACAGTTTTGAAACGAACTAAGCAGTTGTATGACATGTCGATCTGAAGACGATCATGCGTGCTTGTCAGTCATAATAAAGAATTACATGATAAGAAAATAAAAGGAATTGTCAATCAACTGCCAGCACGTAGTTTGCATTTGCATGTTATTCGCATCAATCAATACCACAATACGGTCATGCATGCGTGACAGCACGGAACGCAAGTCATGCCGCATGATCGTCTAGGGACCGCTTTAGCACACACAGATTCGCAAAGCAGCAGGCCAGACTACCGGTACAACCAAGAACCAAACCAACCCGTACAACTTTGTACTTTGATATTACTATTTTAACTATTATACCATAGACAATAAACCTAACTTGAATAACTTTATTTATTTTAGAACTGTCAGTGGCCCGGTTAGGTCGCTTCTCTCGCAAGTGATCAGTATATTTTGTTGTCGCAAAATCAATTTTGGCTATTGAGTCAAAATTACCTTGGAACTTCAAAAAACTAGCTACTCCAAACTAGTTAATTGCCATATTACCGAGATATTATTTTGAACTTTCCATCATGAAGCCATCGTATAAAATCGGTAAGTTAAAATTATTTATTTTTAGAACATGCTATGTTAGTACTTAATGTGTAAGGGAGCAAAATTGAGTTTTAAATATTATTCCGTCCCAAATACAAAGCCTTTTAATTTAAATTGCCGTACCTAGATAATTAGAATTTTATAGGTTATCTTAACCATGCGACTTTAGAGACAGTCCGAGACCGGCACTACCGTTTTACAATACTAATTCACGATAATGTTTTTCATATCAATTTATCAGTATTTAATTAGTACAATCGTGATGAGATTGAGACCTACATATCTTTAGTATCTTTGTTGTTTACATTACTTTGATTAAATGAAAGCTAATATTAGTATAGTATAAGTATGGTTAGCAATAAAAGTGTATTATTAACTAAATTAAATTGACTCAAATTTATTTGATAGTCTGTTTTGTAGTTTCGTAACATTTACTTTTAAGATTGACATCAAATAATTTTTCTCAATAATTAAGATTTCGGAAACTGAAGAGTTGAACGAATTTTAATGCCGACTGCCATTTATGTGTAAAGTTGGTTGAAAGGTAGGCTTTCTGTCAAAGATCTAGTAACCTCTGGTAGGTGCCTACATCACCTAGTAATAGAAACGGTAAAAATAGGAAGTTTTTCAATCATATGCGGATGCCCTTTTAAAAAAACTATGCCATGCTATTTTAAAAACACTTGAATCAAAACTTGTAATAAAAGGAAAATTCAAGCCATTGAATTAGGCAGAAACTACAGAATGACTTCTACTATGAACCTTCTCTTCTTAAATATACTTATGTACTATCTGGTCATACACACTATTTGTCAGTACTATGCACCTGACTCAAACTAAAAAGTACCTGTTTGTTTCATTAGACATAATTATTAAATTTCTTAGCTTAATCGCCAGGCCTGACCGGTTAACACCACTCATATTATAATCTTTATTTCTTCACAAGAATAAAGCTACAAAAATCTAAATACCTGCCTTGTGATAATTTGCTATGCAAATGGATATAATAACTTGATAAAAAAGAACCCTCGAAAACATAATTTTATTACTTACCTATTTGTTTAAAATGATAATTTTCTTTTTGTGTAGAATGTATTACTGAGATGTTTTTATTATAGAAATTCTAGATATTTCATTCTTTAAAATACTTATTTTGAAACAAAAAGGCAAAAAAAAACAAAGAAAATTAAAATAACTAGCAATAGTAAAGCAATTACAAAAAACTATGCACAATGGCATGTTTCAATCTCAATGCTATCAAATCAAAATCAGTTCGGAAGAAAAATCTTTCTTTCTTCTGATTTTATCTCCTTCAATTTCATAGATGTGAGCTAAGTTAAGACAGGCTGGTATTCGCTACTCCATGTCTAAGGGCGTATTTCGCGCATAGGTTTCTTAGATGTGAGCCAAGTTAAGACAGGCTGGTGTTCGCAACACCATGTCTAAGGGCGTATTTCGCGCATAGGTTTCTTAGATGTGAGCCAAGTTAAGACAGGCTGGTATTCGCTACTCCATGTCTAAGGGCGTATTTCGCGTATAGGTTTCTTAGATGTGAGCCAAGTTAAGACAGGCTGGTGTTCGCAACACCATGTCTAAGGGCGTATTTCGCGTATAGGTTTCTTAGATGTGAGCTAAGTTAAGACAGGCTGGTGTTCGCAACACCATGTCTAAGGGCGTATTTCGCGTATAGGTTTCTTAGATGTGAGCTAAGTTAAGACAGGCTGGTGTTCGCAACACCATGTCTAAGGGCGTATTTCGCGCATAGGTTTCTTAGATGTGAGCCAAGTTAAGACAGGCTGGTGTTCGCAACACCATGTCTAAGGGCGTATTTCGCGCATAGGTTTCTTAGATGTGAGCCAAGTTAAGACAGGCTGGTGTTCGCAACACCATGTCTAAGGGCGTATTTCGCGCATAGGTTTCTTGGATGTATTGAGGGATTGGGTTGTGATAAATTTTAGGTTTGATGTAAATCTTAACACCTTCACTGCCAACACATCAAAACATACAATACAATACATTTTCCTTTGTGTCTATTGTTTAGCAAACAACATGTTAAGTTTTACCGAGTAAAAGTTCAAAAGTAGTCATTGTGAATCACAGAGCAGTTCAATTCTTCTGCTATATTTTCGTTTTTGGCGGAATGTCTGTTTATGGTGAAAAGTTAATGCCTAACCCTTTGTAAACCAAACCTTAAGTGGTTTTTTTTTACCCTACTGCTGAAGGAGGGTAATGTATTTATCATAGAAGCAATCTACGGACATTTTACCGCTGCCCTAAGGATTTTAAAAGACCAGATTTGTTGGTAAAGATGAAGTAATATGTTTATTTTTGTTGTCTTACAGCCGATGAGAAGTTGGCTGAACTTGGCCGCAAAGAGATCATGCTGGCAGAAAAGGAGATGCCAGGACTGATGGCCTGCCGTCGCAAGTATGCTTCAGCTAAAATCCTTAAAGGAGCTAGAATTGCTGGAAGTCTTCACATGACCGTGCAGACCGCAGTCCTCATTGAGACTCTTATAGAGCTTGGTGCTGAAGTAAGTTGTTCATTTTATTTCTGCATGTTGTTCATTAAATTGATTTGCTGGTCGTTCGAGAAATTGTGTTTCGTACTACGTAAGGTGATGCATTTGGGCGTTTGTGTATTGGATTTGTTTATAAGTTGGTCAAGATTTTGTAATGTTCGTAAAAAACTGTATACGTAAAAAATACGAATCAAGAAATGGTATATACACAATAGATAGGTAAGTACACAATGTCACTTCGAACTTGTAAGTTGGCGATTTCAAGTATACTACTTACCTAAAGTCAAGCAAAAGATTTCCACATTTTGTTATTTGAGCAAGCCAAACTTTTCGATTTATAGTAGGTAGCCCTAACTTTTTCTGATATTAGTCATAAATTATTTTTCTGGTCGCAAGTAAGTAATATATCATACTCAGAGATAAAACGTCAAATATATGACTCTTTAAATCCCTTATAAAGATCTAATCACTGAATGATAAACTTATCAAAATACATAAATTGTAGATATTGAAGTATTCAATTGTTACATTTTCTTATCAGCGAAGTTGTGAGTTTGAGGAAATCGGATATGTCCAATATTATCTTACGATTAGATTTGCTTAGTAACGTAAGTGGAGCGTTAGCAAACCGCAGCGCAGGCTACAACAAAAGAGCGCTAATGTTACCTAAAGTAATAATAAAAGATTTAAGTAATAAGAATGAGAATGTTGACATCACGAGGTGAACCTCAAATATTGCAGCCTCAATCAATAATATTAATACCATTCACAAAAATAAATAATAATATAATAGCAAAATAAATCGCTATCATCATAGTAATATTTTATAGTTGTACAATAATTCTTAGGTTAAAGATGAAGAAACAAAATTTCCATCTTTTATTTGCATTGTGGTTTGCAAATATGGATATGGAAATATACAACATCATCATTTAAATATTTTACATTGTACAGTAATGGTAGAATTAGGTCACGCAATTTTCAAAAATATTAAATATTTCTCTCATTGAGGCAAAATTTGTATGACTGAGACTTAGGACTGACACTGGCATGGGCATAGTCACCATCAATGATTTTAATTTTGATAACACAAAAAATTGGCGAAATTTATCACCAAATATCAGAATTTTCGGTCACTGGTTCAAAAGTTAGAAGGGTTTATAGGTGGCCAATCTGGGGAGCATCTCCCCAGGTTGGCCACATTAATATCTCAAAAACTAGGCCACCTAGCAAAGATTGTTTTCACCCAAATTTACTCGTTAATTAGTCGCAATTTTGTCGCCAAGTCACAGATTTAGTCGGGTCTTAGATTAGAAAATAGAATGAGTAAAATTTTTATGACAATAGTCCAAGAGCTAGCTATTTTTTTCTTGGAAATTTTTCGTAATCTCTTCGATCTAGCTCTTGGTACTTTAAAAATGGAACTCATTCTATCTTCTAAACTAAGACCAATATTTGCCAACAATTATTTCGACTAATTAGCTCCTTATTTTTTGTGTTATCAAGATGGCAATTTGCCGAAGACAATTCCTGCCAATGTCGTATTGAAGACTTCATGGGTAATATAGAATTTGCAAATTAATTTTTAATTAATATCTAGAACTTTTTGTGGCGGTCCTTTGCACAAATAATTGGGGTTAATCATAGTAAGTATAATAGAATATATATATTTATACAATATACTATTACTTAAAATGTATGCTAGTGTTAGAGTTTAATATTGTTAGTAGAAATAAATTTAATAAAAGCACATATAATTTGGGGGTTTGGGAATAATGAGAGGAGGTGACGAACATTTACAGGATTTTGTATTGTTATCAAGATTAAAATCCCTGATGGTGGCCATGCCTGTGTCAGTCACAAGAAAATATTTAGCTAAGTACCTTCTAAGACTAATAAGTTTTTCCAATTAAAAAAAAACTTTTTTAAACAAGCTTATTAGCTTACTATGCATTCCCATCGAAACCAAACGTGTATGCAAAATTTCATCTTAATCGGTTGAGGATAACTGCTTTAAAATTCAGTTGCAAGATTTGACCCGAACACACTTACATAAATGCATACATTGCAAATTAATAAAAAGCTTGTAAAAAGGGCCAATTGCTAAGAAATATATGTTTATGTCTGGTAAAACTAAGATGATGTCCACCTTGTTATCTCATATGACGTTTGATGCTATCTGTATCGCCGGTATTATTATGCCATATCATCTTTTTCTTATGTAATTATTATTGGTGACCTTTTGCCAGGCGCCCACTAAAAGTCAAAAACACGGGTACATACTTCTGGGATTAATGAATAGAATGAGTTAAATTAAAACTATCCTGTCCTAATTCTGTTCATGGTCCTACCCATGTGCCAAGTTGCATCGAAATTCGTTTAGCCTTTGTGTTGAGGCGTGAATCATTAAAAAACATCTAAATATACAGACTTCCAATTTTATAATAGTATTAGTAGTAGGATAGAATGTAGGCATAGGTAAGTAAGGAGGAGCAAAACTGAACGAGCTTTTCGACGCTTTCCGCTACAAAGGGCGTAAAGACCATTTTGGACAAATTTACTTTTTCATGCATTATTATTAATAATTACAGGATGTATTTACATATTTTGCAAAAAAATGGTCTTTACAACTATATAAATTACCCTTCTATATGCTTTACTGTTACTGCAGACGTTTTTTGTCAGGGCTATTTAAATATGAGCTGTATATATATATTTTTTGGTTTTCAAGTGTGTAGCCCCATGCTATCTTCCTTAATAAATAACGTACATAATTGTAGTTAAATGAGGCAAAAGACGGCCAAAATTTAAGAATTTCCATCCTAGAGCCCAATTTTATAAGTTTAAAAATAAAAGAGTTATTTAAGAAAAGTTTTTAGTATTTTGATCATAGCCAAAAGGATAGGGAGGGATTGGAAGGAAGGATTTGGAGTTACGCCCTTTGTAGTGGAAAGCGTCGGTATGTTACTTTATTATTAACAAACAGATATATTGAGTAACATTGTGTTTGTATTTCAATGGATATTGAAATGTAGCAAAGATAAATAATCACTTGTTATCTTCTTTCTGTAAATACGTGTAAGAATTATGCTGATATTTATCATGGACCCTTGGCCTCTTTATCTTTAACCTCTGATCTGTTTTTATGTTTGCTGCTATTATGAAATCATTTTTGCAATTCATATTTTTTGTTTTCAAATGATATCTACTAGTCATTGTATTTAGTATTGTTAGTTACTTTTTATGTATTATAATGTATAACTGCGAGATGTTTTGCGACTGCGATCCTTCTTTTGATTATTTCTATACAAGCATAGGTTTTATTTAAGAATGAGATAGATGATAGTCAGGAATAGCACATAGGG
Organism: Orthosia incerta; assembly: GCA_948252205.1. NCBI lineage: Eukaryota > Metazoa > Arthropoda > Insecta > Lepidoptera > Noctuidae > Orthosia > Orthosia incerta. The sequence continues at coordinate 21,890,522 of OX411754.1, forward strand.
TAGGTACGTTTTATCCCGGGCGTTCCCTTGGGATAAATTTCGACATTCAGGCGGGCGAAGCCGCTGGCAGAAGCTAGTTAATAATAAATAATATAGTAATATGCGGCCCCACGGACCTGGTCTCCAGGGAGTCTTGTCCCTCATCTCGGCTTGCCGTTATTGGCCGGTCAGGGTGAACACTGACGGGGAACAGAGCTCACACTTGCCTTAATTGGCTGGCTTGAGCGAAGATTCGCAAGAGCAAACGTGCTCGGAGGAAGGAATTTAACCCAGTAAGATGCTGATAGGGATCTTGATCGCACCGCCGGGATTGTTCTGATAGCCGTGGTATACCTCTCCACTCCTCAAACAACTCCGTATATGTTGCCCCCTTGGCGCTTCGTCACTCAAGTGCTAGCGACCGTTTATGGCCATTAATTGAGTGTGCAAGTCACCCATGCCATTTAATAGCCGTGTAGTTCAACAGTGCTCAGGCAGGGGCCAATAGTCATTCTATAGTTTTAGGCAATCGATCCACTAAACCTCCCACAACCATATCCCAATATATTTGTCTCCATATTTAACAATAGTCCTGAACCAATCTGGGATTGTCCTTGGGTGCACATACGTAGTGCATACAGGGATACTCGTCGGTTGGTGTCACATCTCATGATACATATCTAAAAAGGCCTCTGCAAGTTGAATTCGGTCCCTGGCACGCCTTTCAAAGGATCGGGACCTCAGAGTCCCGAGATTGTTAAAGAAATAGTAATAATAAAAAATAAAAATCTTTATTTTTTACCCGACTGCCGAAGGAGGGTAATGTGTTTGTCAGTCTATGTATGTATGTATATTTGTTCCTATGTGGCGTTCTAGAGACCAAACGCGTTGGATTTTGATGATTCTTACGTCAATCGATTCGTCTTAACCCTGCGAGTGTCACTGGCAACATTTAAATTTGAAAATAGGAAAATGGCAGCTTTTGGGCGCCATTTTGTGGGGGCCAAAATTTTTTTTTCTTCCTAACGCATCGTGTGGGGTATCAAAATAAAGGGTTTTAATAGGTGATTTCAAAAATATATAACTAACTAACTTATTATGTTTAAATGCACAAAAAAGTTAATTCAAAAAGTCAAATATCCCGACTGCTTGAAAAGTGAACTAAAAAGACGTAAACAAGGAGAAAAACATGCTCTGCAGTCGGAGGATATATCTGGTTTTGGTCAACCAACTCGCGAATATGTAATTATGGTTTTTTGAATTAACTTTTTACGACATCAAAATTACAGTGACTGTTTATTTATATGCAAAATTGTCTTACATAAGAAGGTGTCTGAAGTAGGATAGTCCTGAGGTACAGAAGACCTAGCTCTCCGACTTGAATTAGTGTTTTTTAATTATTTAACGATAGGCTCGCGTTTGACCACTACATCGCCTGATGGTAAGCGATGGTGTGGTCTACGGTGAAGCACGCTTGCCTAGAAGTAACCTATTCTCTCTTGAAAAGTACATTATTTATTTACTTAACAGGAAAACCGATTAAGATTGCCCATTTAGCTGCTGTTTAAGAGCTTGTATTAAAGCGCATCTAAGTATCCGACGATAGCAAAGAAAAACTTAAAAATGGAGTCGACGACATTCCCTGGCATTAAACACTTTCTCTCTTACTAATAAACGCGGTATAAAGTTATACCAAGTATAAACCTATGAAAATGTATGGTTATTCCTTTGTTATACCTGGTATAACTTTATACCGCGTTTATTAGTAAGAGGGTTTGTGTTTTCCCCAAATATTTAGACTCCACGACGTTATTTACGTACTGCCGGGCGAGCACGGCCTCTGTGGTAGGCTTGAGTCACGCATTTTATCACGGTTTTTGCTCCCAAACTGTGATAAGAATGTGTGACTGACGGTCACAGTAGGCCGTGCTCGCCCGGCGGACGTATCTACTCTTAATTTTTTATGGTAATTAACAGGTAACCAAAAACGTTACTTTACACAGGTCCAGTGGTCGAGCAGTAACATCTACAGTACACAAGATGAGGCTGCTGCAGCGTTAGTTGCGGTTGGAATACCTATCTACGCATGGAAAGGAGAAACCGAAGAGGAATATGTTTGGTGCATTGAGCAGACATTAGTTTTCCAGGACGGCAAGGTAATAAAAATGCGGTTTTTCTTTTGTTAATATTTTAAAAACTTTTTCATTGAGGAAAACGCTGTTTCCTGTTTTTTCCTTAATGTTGTTTTTATAAAGGCAGAAAGAATCTTCTTATCTTTAGAAATAGTATTAATAAAAACATTTCGTGTTGGTTTTGTTTATAATTAAACATCCTATATATGAGTATCCTATATCTGGTAGATCGTCTAGCAATACTTAACGCAGCGTTAAATGCGAATTTAAAAGCATTATTTATGTATAGAAACCGTGCAGAAGTATTTTCAGTGGCTGCTAATCACTGCAAACTACAGTTAATAATCCAATCCGATTTTGACAATAATTTGTCCCCATGAGCCGTTATACTAGTAGCTAGGCACACTCCACGCCACGTTCCGGGCGCAGAAAAGTTATCAGTATTTATAGGAGAATGCCCATTTTGTTAGGGAACTTGGGCCCCTTTGAAAAAATGGTTGTATCTTGATGAATTTGGTTGTATATTATATAAAAAACACGTTATATTCATAATTTAGAAATAATATTTTATTTATTTTTCGGGGCCACGAGTTAAAACGATGTTTCTGTTCTTGAAATTGACCCTTATTACAATGCAATAAGGTGCATACAAATGTCTAAGTGATGGAACCTGATCTGTTGTTGTTTGTACATATAAAGTAAAGGACACGGATGGAAAAAAAACACAAAATATTATTCCTATTTTTTGATAATATTGAAATCGCAGACAAAATACCTCATAAGGGGCCTGTGTATGGGCAATCTCCTTTAAGCTCAGTCTCAGTTATGTAATTTATCTTCTTCTTACTTTTAATATATTTATTGAATTTTTAATTTCAGCCCCTCAACATGATCTTGGACGATGGTGGCGACTTAACAAATCTGGTTCATAAGAAATTCCCACAATATTTGGAAGGAATTAAGGGCATTTCTGAAGAAACAACTACTGGCGTACACAATTTGTATAAAATGTTCCGTGAAGGTTTATTAAAGGTTCCAGCTATCAATGTAAATGATGCAGTAACCAAGAGTAAATTCGACAATTTGTATGGATGCAGAGAATCATTGCTTGACGGAATTAAGAGGGCCACAGATATAATGGTTGCTGGCAAAGTCTGCGTGGTTGCGGGCTATGGCGATGTGGGCAAAGGCTGCGCTCAAGCTTTCAAGGGATTCGGCGGTAGAGTAATTGTCACCGAAATCGATCCTATTAATGCTCTACAAGCAGCTATGGAAGGATTCCAGGTAACTACTATGGATGAAGCTGCTGAAGTAGGACAGATATTTGTGACCACTACCGGATGCCTGGACATCATTTGCAAGGAACACTTCCTGAAAATGAAGGATGATGCAATTGTTTGCAACATTGGTCACTTTGACTGTGAAGTAGATGTTGCGTGGCTGGAAAACAATGCTAAGAAAGTAAACATTAAGGCACAAGTTGATCGCTATGAGCTTGACAATGGGCATCATATTATTGTACTGGCCGCTGGGCGTCTAGTTAATTTAGGATGTGCCACAGGGCATTCGTCGTTCGTTATGTCCAACTCTTTCACTAACCAAGTGTTGGCTCAAATTGAACTTTGGACAAGACATAATGTTTACCCCGTTGGAGTACACACATTACCTAAGAAATTAGATGAAGAAGTAGCTGCTTTACATTTGGACCACCTTGGTGTTAAACTAACTAAGCTAACACCGAAACAAGCTAAATATATTGGCGTCCCAATTGAGGGACCATACAAGCCAGACCATTATAGATATTAATTCGTGTGTATCCGTGACCACTACTGCTTTTCACACTTTTTCTGTAAGCTAAACTATGTTTGATATTAAGAATTTCTTACCAGTTAATTTTTAAATACTTAAAAATACATCAAAAATACGATCATTGTAAATCATTCTTATATTTAATATAAGTACCTATACTTTGATAAATAAATAAAATAAACAGTACTTACCTATTTTGTTTTTGAGAAAGTAAATAGATGCCTATTTATAGAATTCAAGAGAAATATTTATATTTACCTATGCCATAAGCCAAACATCCTTCAACGATCCTAAGCGTAAAAGCCTGTTTTACCCAGTTTTTGACCCTGATTTCTGAATTAAAATAAGAATAAAAAGTTAGTATTTGTCAAAGGAAAGCAATTAAATTGTACCTACCTATTGAATACTATTGATTTTATATGTTCGGTCACCAAGATAAATATGCGAAAGATATATTGACCTTAAAATTATTATTAGCTTAGCACGATTATACAATCGGTAAACTTAAAAATAATACATTTGTAAGCGGTGTGCCGCTCATTTAGCTCCGAAGAAGATGACGAGAGCGAACTAAGCTCGAGATCTCGTCGCTGATGAAGACTTTTAAAAAAATCTTTATTTTATTTTACTAAATTTACAAAGGTGTAGCTATTGGCTATGGCTTCCTTGAAGAAAGTTATTCATTACCATGGCCAGCATCAGTTTCTGAAATATTAACCTAACCATTTCCGTTACACCCAGTAGATTACATAATTACCTTTGACAAGTTTATGATGGTCCCACAATAAACTTTTTTGGAATACTTACATTACTACATTATGGTGTGTACAGCTAAGGAGTGCATTTCCATGCCGGAGTCTGTGTTGCCCGGTACCTACAACTTAGGGAGTCTTTAAGTCAACTGTCAATACTACTTGGCAAGCGTGCTTCATCGTCGACCACATCATCGCTTACCATCAGGATCACAGAACAGAGAAGACAGTAGAAATCGCATATAGCTTTATTAGTATCGGAACCAGCGTACCCAAACTCACACATATACAGTTTATTTGTATTTCATAACACTAAGAAATCTTTGGTGTGATTGGTAGTTTATTTTTTAGATGAAAGTAGAAAATATGTCAGTCGTCGCTTATTTGAAAATAAACCACAGCTTTATGACAATAGAGTTGGTTTATTGTCTACTCTTTTTGAGTATTTATTACTTTTTTCGTTTAAAGCGCACACGGAATAGTTTACTGAGCAAGTTACGCTACCCGCCGCTAGATGTCACTATAATAAATTCATTTAATTTAAAGCCGTATTTCGGTACCGATAAGATTTATATTTGCGTAATGAGGTCATTACTACTCGTCCTCCTGTAGTGATGTACCACGGTCGTTGACTTATTTATCGACATTCTGTTTTATTTTCAAACAAAACACAGTTTAGTTTAAAAAAAAACGTTGCCCCACACTAGGAATTTCTCCTGTATCGTGGGTGCGTTTACAAACATATAATTTCACATACACAAACACCCAGAGCCGGAACAACTATTTGTAGATCATACAAATATTTGTTCCGTGCGGGAATCGAACCCGCGACACGTAGCGCAGCAGTCAATCGCTCAAACACTGCGCCTACCGTGCGCCCAATAACTAGACTCGATAAATATTATGTTTGTAATCAAGTTTTTATATAAATTTATTCCAATACTTACGATTTATAGAAAGTATTACTAAGATATTTTATGGTAAACTACTGATCCGATTTAAAAAATGATTCTATTGATACAAAGATGGGCGTATCTTTGCATGTGGTGTTTTTGTTCTATCAATAGAATTATAGAATACAATACTCTTTATTATGTACACCATATAAGTTACAGAAAGTATAGACGACTTACGACGACGACTTTTTCCTACTCCTCCGTTATTATTTTCTGATTAATTTCGTTGCGGGATCCAAGACAGTTAAATTCATTCTCCGGGACTTCGTCGAGCTTCATTGCCTCGGCGCTTTCTGGTGGTCACCACTGTTGATTCTGGCTTTTAGGAGTTGCAGTGGTTTGGGAATAGTGCGGTGGGATTGTCCCAAAAAAAGTATAGACGAAGAAAACATTACACTGGGTGGCACAATAGGCGGCCTTATCGTTAAACGCGATCTTTTCAAGACAACCTTTCCATGGATTTAAAAAATGAAAGGAAAGACAGTACTGTACGTAGTCTTTGGTGTACTATTATTAATTACAAGCTGTGACCGCGGCTTCGCTCCCGTCATCTGTTTGCCTACCCTACTCTACTTACCTTCTTGCTTACCCTACTTACCTACCGACCATATTTGTTTCTATAGTCATCAATCTTTCGCGGAGAATCTTAACACCGTGATTCAGAAAATTACTTCAAATTCACAACGCCATCTATCGGATATCGAGTTCAACTCTCCGAGTATCTGAATTGCGTGTGTTGTGATAATTTTACTTCTTGAACACTTTAAATTCATCTAACTTTTGATAGAGTGAACCGATTGCGATGACACAAAAACGAAGTAATTCTTCAAGTTACGCACAATGTTTATGTATAAAAGTTATTTACATTGGTTTCGTACATGTCACGTGATGCGTGCACAAATAAACAGACAAACAGACAAAAATTCCAAAAATGCCGGAAATCGGTTCTGTTGGTCATCCTTTAACACACTGGCTATTTTTTTTGGAAATATTTTCGATATACAAAAAATACTTTTCTACATATTTATTACATGTATATTGATGATTGATGATGATGATGCGATAGACTATACTACAAATGCAATACGTCCTACTGATATGGGAAGCTTACGCTTTCGCCTGCGGCTACACTCTTATTATGATTAGCTTGACTAACTTCCTTAATGAACTGATGAAATTTAGGTCTATTCACCAGTAGATCTTAAATTTCAGACTAACACATAAGCCACTTTTTAACTGACTTAAAAAAAGAAGGAGGTTCTATGTTCATGTGTTATTATTATTACACTTTGTTAATTTTGAAGGCTGTTGTCTTTTTAACCGACTTCAAAAAAAGGAGGAGGTTCTCAATTCGTCGTAATCTTTATTTTTACACGGCTGCAAGGAAAGGGTTATGTTTTTCGCGCGTAAGAAGATTTTTTCGAAGATTGTAAGTTTTTAAGTATCGATAACTCATTATCGATATTGGTAATCTCTAATTGAGTAGCTGTAAGCTGAATGTGACATGAGTATAGTTGGAATCTTCGAGAACAATGTTTGAGTTTTAAAGAAAGTAGACCTTAATTTAACATCATAAAATCAACTTTTACTTGTCTTGTTTAATAAAATATTGTTTTTACATTTTTATCGAAATAAAATAAATTAAGACTTGCCGATGGTAAGATATTATACCAACATTTGATACATTTTTGGTTCTGCTATCGTGTTTACATTCTAAAACAGCATAATAAGGCATTTTTGTATTTTTTTTCAAGTTTTTGTCACCGTGACGGTTGAACCAAGACTGATGTGCGTAGTGTGTGCGCGGAAGGAAACATATGCAGAACTGTGCAAAACTCGGGGTACGCGGGCCCCGCCCACTTGCGACTTCTATTGTAGTAGGCGTTTTTTTTGTTCTGTGATCAGGATAGATAGTAGTGGTCAATGTTAAGTTTTTCTTGGCAAACATAAGGAACGCTCTCCACGTGATGACGCGAGTCCTGAGTAAAAAAGCTGATCAGCGGCAGCACTCACTCTCACATAAGGTGCACCTCAGTAACATCCGAGGTCTGCACTCGAGCCTTTTCGCAGTCCATTACCACCTTGAGACTGAGAAACCAGCACTATTGTTCCTTACGGAGACGCAGATCGGATGCCCGTCAGACGTGGCGTACCTATATTACCCAGGGTTTACCCTGGGTTTACCCTGGAGCACATGTGCAAGCCACGCGCTGGTGTATGCATTTACGCCCGGGACGAAATTGCTATCGGCGTTTCCGTGACCTTTAAGAGTCAAATTACTCAGTGCTATGTGCCGGTGGACACAGGTTTGGATAATTACTATGTCTGTGTCTACCGATTGCATAGCGGTGATCTGGAGATCAGGCTTACACACCTACCTGAAAGAGGCGGCTGATGTGGCTCAGCTGTTGTTTACATGTTTAGTTTTTTGTTTAAATCTATTTAATGCGAAACATTCCAAGCTGAATATTTTCACTATATATTTTTGACTAAACGCTCTTATTTGTGCTTTACACCTACGTATTTGGGTATATAACTTTGACGGCAAAATACGAGAAACCGGCTCAGCCGGTTTCTCGTATTTTGCCGTCAAAGTTATGACACCGTCGTTTTGACTTTTTAACCGACTTTCGAAAAAGGAGGAGGTTCTATGTTCGACTTCTTGTATGTTTTTTTTTTTATGTATGTTAACCGATATCTCCGTCAATTTGTGGACCGATTTTGAAAATATTATTTTTGTTTGAAAGAGTATGTTTCGAAATTGGTCCCATTTTAATTTAGTAAAGATCTGATGAAGAACTTCGAAGATATACAACAGAACTCTTAAATAAATAACGGTAACGGACTGCTGCAATTGCATGTCTGTTTATTGTTTATACCATTTCATAACATAACATCACGCCAGTACGCTCTTGAGGGGTAAGCAGATCTATCATTTGATCGGTTTTGTTCAAGTTTCATGATATTCGGGTAATCTATTCTGGCGTTATAGGAAACTTACTAAACAACTTGCCTATTGGGTAGGTACAACTAAAAAGTGAAAATAAAAAAACTTTTTTACAAAAAAATACTACCGACTTCCAAATAAGAAAACTACAAAGTGAAAAATAACTTTATTTTTGGAAGTCGGTGTCCATAACGCAAAAAAATGATTCCTACGAAAGACATACCTACTATAACGATACTCAGTGTCGATCATCACCTTCATCATCATCATCACCTTTGGGTAGTTCCGACCACTGTCTGGTGAAGTCTGTATCCGTCTACTCCCCGCCCGATCTCAGCCCAAGAGGATATCCTTGGCGGCCCACTTGCTTCTCTTCGGATGATCCATCGTCATGCAATGACGCAGTGACAGATGTGTTGCGCCAGGGGACGGAGTACTACATTCCATTCTCTGACGTAACGATGTCCAGCGTTGACCGTCCATGGTTAGGTGCCGACGGACACAAGGCGTACCTACCTAGCGTGCAAAGAGTATGTAACACTACCTACGTTTATAGCATGGGTCGACGCTCGGGTGCGCAAGGCAAATGTCGTGAATCAGAAAGATAGCATTCAACAGGGCTGACAGGTCCTGCAAAAAGTCGATGCGAAGGGCATGGTTTGACCATATTAGCAGAATCGGGATTCGGGAACAAACTTGCATCAAACCCTGCAGGTAACAAGGCATTTTGGTCCCTGGCTAAGTCGGTTGACTCAAACTTCGTATATTTAAGGCAGGCAAAAAAAAAACTATTCTTTTGCACAAGCATTCATAAAATTCTTACATATAAAAATAACGATCAATCTTTTTGAGGTAAGATTATGACTATAGCCGCTATCACGATTTTTACTCACCCTGTATACCCGTATAGATGGGTGATCCCAGACATTACTCATAGCTTTCTACACAAAAGTGGTATTGAGTAGTGCTAGAAATGTACAGTCACTGTCAGATATATTGTAGCAGGCAAGGTGACCAAATACTTCTGAAAAACTTAAAATGTCAATATGTTCAATACACTACAAGTTACCATTAATATCTGAACATTCATTAATTCATTACTGAGAAGATGCTTGTCAATAATTTCTAAACATATTGTACACACAACTAACCAAAAATATCCGAACATATTTTTCAATATCAAGTGTACCTATCTCTACGCAGACGACCCAGACAAACACTGTTGTACATAATTCGTTACTGCGTGATGTAGGTAAAGGACGAACCAAAAACCAATTAAATTATTATTATTTATAAGAATTTTTAATTTCATTACAAAACCAAGATCAATTTTCTTTCAATAGTTGACAATTAGACTCGGCGCAAACGGGCCACCGACTACAGCCACCTGTGGCTGTCGGCTGTCGCGCGCTACATTTATATCAGCGGCAGAAGTGCACGACAGCCACCGGTGTTCGGAAGCCGCCACGTTTCTATTGCTGTATAGATCAGAATGTGAATCCCAAATAGCAGGATGTCCGATATGATAGCAAAGATATCCATTGAGTCATCGTCGTGCTCCATGGTAACGCGTGAGATGCGTAGGTAACCCGACGCCTAACTGCGCGGGGGTGGAGCAGCGCGACAGTGGCAGGTGATTGTGAGGCCCGCAGCGACAACAAGTGGCGAGTGGCCGCTACACGAGTGCGATGCATCTATACAAAATGTATGGAAAAGAGTGTTGTGCTGTCGCTGGCCACCGGTGGCAGTTTTCGGTGGCCCATTTGCGCCAAGCCTATCATATCAGGGGGGGGTCCATAAGCTCTTAGAGCAAGGTTATTTTGAGTGTGCGTAAGGGACAGATGTATATGACTTGTATACATCTGTCCCTTTTTTACAGTCGAACCATGATAGTTTTGACACGTCATGGTACGGGGGCAGTTGTATCGTAAACAAATGAATTTCCATACAATTCTTATTTCCTTCTCATCGTACCTATTTAGCGGTTTTGGGCTCCACAGTGCAGTGGATTTGTTTGTTTTTGGTTTGATAGTTGTTTGTTCAGATATTTTTGTTTAGTTGTGTGTATAGAAATTATTGACTAGCATCTGCTCAGATATTAATGAAGTAATGAATGTTCAGATATTAATGTTAACTTGTAGTGTATGGAACTTATTGACATTTTAAGTTGTTCAGAAGTATTTGGTCACCTTGCCTGCTACAATATATCTGACGGTGACTGTACTTTGAACGTACCTACCTACGCAATTTGATAGTTTGGGCCGACGGCCAATTTACAGGTATCAGAGAGCTAAGGATACGCAAAAACTCAAAAACATTACTCACTTTTCTTAATGTTTAAAAACGCAAAATATAATAGTCTATCAAATTATCACAAAAAAAGAAATGAATCGCCGCATAACAATGAAGCTAAAAGAACATAAACCAACAGTATAAGCAACAAGATAAACTCAGAGTTGCAAGTGAATTCGGCAAAGCAAAGGGTTTGACCGGCAGCCGTATTGCGTAAGTGAATACGGCAACGCAAATAGTTTGACCGCTATCCAATCACATGCGAGATGAATGACGCGATGTGGATTTCCGTCTGTGTGATTGGTCGATTGATGGCGGTCTAACCCTGTGCCTTGCCAAATTCACTTGCGCAATTAGGCTGCTGGTCGCCACCTCGAGTGAGGTCCTACTCACATAGCTGAAATCCGACCATAGACCAGCCTTTGGACTCGTTGGGAGTCTAGAGACGGAACTCTCGACCACCATGGTCGAGAGTTCCGTCTTCGTCCACCAAACCAGAGCACCATAAGCCAGCATGGGCTTGATCACGGCTATGATTAGCCAGAACGTTATTTTTGGAGAGACCCCATGTTTTGCCTAACATTTGTTGCATTGGTAGAGTGCAATTGTGCTTTGTTGAGTTCGTAGTCGAGATGCTTGTTCCGGAGCAGTTTGCTATCAAGGAACACCCTCAAGTACTTGACCTCGCGTAATCAGTAATTACTTTATGAATATGTTTAACCGACTTCAAAAAAGGAGAAGGTTCTCAATCCGTCGGAATCATTTTTTTTATGTATGTTCCCCGTTTCCTGACAAGACGCCTGGACCGATTTGAAAAATTCTTCTTTTGTTTCAAATTATATACATCCAAGGTGGTCCCATGGTCATCAGGTCAGGATCGAATGATGAGATCCTGGAGAAATCGAGGGAAAACCTCAAATAAGCATACATAATAGCGATTTTGCTATTTTCATCAACAATGCAATCAGCTGCACTCAGAAAGTATCATTTGGTGAAGTGGAACTGATGAAGAAGACCACAGATGGCTACTGAGACTCCTAAATGCTAAGTATGTCACGGGTATAAGATATATCGAATAAGTTAACCGACTATGATGAAGTAAATACTCATAAATAAATTATACTGATGAAAATGATACCATCGAACTTATCTGATGATGAAGCCGGAAGGTAGGCACTGGTACTTCGAAATAAAACAATGTATCCTAGTCGTGATTGGGCTTATTGGAATCGTCATGAGATGTATTTTGACGGTAATTGGAGGTACCTGCCTAAACTAAAAAGAGATAAATAAAAAACTTTTTAACAAAAAATCAAACCATCTTCCAAAAAAGCACTTACAAAGTCGGTGTCTTTGGTACCTATTGGTTTCCGTTTTTCGACACCGACTTCGGAAAAGAATGCTATTTTTAGCTTTGTCGCTTTGTAGTGTTTTTACTTTTATACATTGGTTTTGTGACTGGTAGGTAAACTATTTTATTAATAACTCACTCCGGTTTGTTTGTCGTGGTGGCCAAGTGGCTAAGACCTCGCCTCTCGTGCTTGAGGTCGTGGGTTCAAATCCGGGCAACTACCAATGTGACTTTTTCAAATTCATATATACTTTCTAAGTTATTATCTTGGACATTGCCGACAACGGTGCTGGACTTGTAATAATTAATATTAGTCTGAAATCACCAACCCGCATTGAGCAAGCGTGGTTATCAATGCTCGTGACTTCTCTGTATGAAAAGAGGCCTTTATCCTGCAGTGGGACTGTTACAGGCTGGTATTATTATTAAATATCCGGTTTAACAATAGGGTAAAATGAATCTTATTCAAACATAAATAGATTTATTTAGCAAAATCAGAAACCAATTTAACTTCTAAATTGTTTAATCACCATAGAACAGTTTACAGGGTAGAAGATAGTTATAGTCAAAACGAAAGAAAATATACGCCGTAACACAATAACTAATTGATTTTAGATTCGCGCAGGAAAAGTGGGTGGTATTCATTGACTCAATGCCCTATGATTCTAATTCAGAACCTTTCATGGCATGGCACTAGTCCTCACATATTCTCCTATCATACTTAAATATAAGTACATACGTAACTTGTATGACATTTGGATAAAAAAAAATATAAGTATTCAAATTGTTGTTTGTTTTTTTTAAATATAAATATGGTATTATGTAAAACAAGTAACCGGTACTAACGACACACTTCACGTAATAAATTCTTGCATAATTCGCGCAAACATCATTCCTATCAGTGATGCTCATAGACTAGCACACACTCAACATTTAAATTGAAATGAAAAAAATAAAGAGTAGGGTATTTCAAAATTTTAGCACACCTAAATCTTAAACCTGAAGATTAGGTACAAAATGAATTCTATCAGGGTTAAAGGAACGAATAGATTAAAAGTTTGTCAAGACTTCACGAGTAATTAAGTGGACATCGATAAAAGAGAGTTTAAAATTCACGTACACGTCAAAGGCACTGGTCAGCTTAAACGCAAGTTTGATGGACTAGTTATCGGAAACAAATATTTCAAAAAATGTAAGGTCATAGCGTAGCGGAATATATATTTGTATCTAATATTATTGCCCCTAAGAAGTTATTGCGACTCGCGAACCTATTTTTTTATAAATGACATGGAGCAAGGCTTCGTAGTTTTTATGACTTGTTATAGGACAACAACTTGTGAGTTGCCAGAAACAATTTAACAAATTTTACGTAACGTTTCCGCGACAAGAAATTTTGTTTGTTAAAATATAAAGATTAAGAAATAAAAAAAACTACAACAGAATAAAGATTATTTAAGAAATTAGGAATATGTGGATATAACAAATTCAATTTAAAACGTTTACACGAAAGAATGGAATAAGAAGGGTGACTTTGTGTTAACGATATTATTAAATTTGATAGAAAATTCATAACTCATGTTTTAGCAAAATGTCCGCTTGGTATTTTGTCTTTTCAATTTACTTTCAGGGCATTACTATTTTGCCATTTCGGATTATCTTAAGGAACAAAACGCTTTAATTACATATGTACAATAATGTGATATTGAGATCAGAAGGCAAAGACACTTTTCATTCATCACAAAGAAAGATTTTACGAAAGATTTCGTTCAGTTTTTAATCTGTAGACACCTATGTATATTCAATGCTTCAATGTTTATTTGGTAAGCGACTGTCGCACGTCAGTGTTGACACTTTGAGCTGGCCTAGTGCAGTACGGAGTTTTAGTATATAGAACGAGATACTAGATTTCATTAATATATACTAGTTAATTATTTCACTATAGTGTGTATACTATCTATGGGCCTAAGTTGCCTGACAATAAAGAAATTGTTATTATTTTACTGCTTTTGTCAACACTGATGTGCGGCTTACTGTAATATCTAATTTAATTGTATTATACGGTTGTAATACCTATTATGGATAGTTCAAATCTGTGCGCGCGGAGCGATGTGCGCGTTACTCGGGTGACAACTGCCGCGACACTGCCACACAAATCAGTGTTGCCAGTAGCAGATAGTCAAATATTACACGAGACATCTCAAAAAGTTACATTTTCATGAGAAAGTTACATTACCTTATCTTATGTGGAAAACGACACTAATACGCCCACTCGCTCGCCGGAGTAAGCGGCATGGAAGATTTAGAAATACACGTGAGTGAGTGAATATGCAATACATCAATTTGAGTCACAAAATCAAGTGCGACAACACGACAAACGAAAACTTTCTTAGATCCGTTCCGTTTCCAGATTATTTTTTGTTTGCTGAAAATATTTCAATATTTTTTATTAAGTTCTAAAAGTAACGTAAAGATTACATTTTGAGTCGTGGTACATGGAGGTTACATGAGAAGGTCAAAAAATTACGTAAAATGTAACAAAAGTTACATTCTGGCAACGCTGACACTGTAAATTAAAACAAGTACACGCCCGCACACATGGCGTCGCGCGCACAGATGAGTTTAACTATCTATACAAGTATTAATTACGTAAGAGTTAAACCCGCTAAAACAGTTTTTTTGAGAATCTAATATTATTCTATTTTTTTTTATTATAAAACATATACTAATATTATAAAGCTGAAGAGTTTGTTTGTTTGTTTGAACGCGCTAATCTCAGGAACTACTGGTTGGAATTGAAAAATATTTTTGTGTTAGATAGTCCATTTATCGGGGCAGGCTATATAACATCATGCTACGACCAATAGGAGCGGAGCATAAATGAAAAATGTTGCAAAAACGGGCATAAAATATCCTTTTTGAGAGCTTTCGGTATGTAGGGTAGATGGGTAGGCAGGTAGCCAGTTGACGGGAGCGAAGCCGCGTGGGACAGCTAGTAAAACATATAACACAACGCATATATTCTCCGAAGGGCGCACATGCAGTACCGCACATTTAGGCAGTTACGTTAATCTACATGTAATAAAGGATGGGCCTATTGCCATTAACCAGAAACTGGGCTGCGACTGAGGCATTCCGAATGGAAAAACCTAATAACACTTATCCCGACCGACAGTGGCGCTTGCGACAAGGAGGCAATCTAAATAAAAATATTTGTTTGTACGTTTGTTCGTATTTTATGCACTGCCATACCGTTCATCCGATTGCGTTATAACTTTCAGCTTATTTTATTTTTTATTATAGATAGGCTCGCGCTTGACCACTATCTCACTTTATGGTAAGCGATGATGTGGTCGACGGTGTAGCATGCTTGCCTAGAAGTAACCAATTCACTATTGACTTGAAAGACCCCTAGTTTGTAGCTATCGGGAAACACCGGCAGAGAATTCCACTCCTTAGCTGTTCGCATAAGCTTATTGTTTGCGCGTGCACGCAGGGACGTTTTGGATATGAAATCTCGGATCCGGATACGAATTTAGCAATAATAGGTATTATACCGGTTTCGGATACGGTTACGAATGTCAAAAAACGGCCGAGCAACAAAACCTGTCATATCGTGTCTCGTTTAGACTTCACCCCTATCCGAAACGTTTATATCGGAGTCGGTTACGGTTACAAAAAGATGTTTATTTCGGTTATCCATTAGTTTCGGTTACGATTACGGAGCTCTTTAACATCCCTGGTTACAGGCATAGTAATGCGGCAGCAACGCGCCCTGTATCAGCTTGTATTCAATAAATCACAAACGCACTCTTTACTGCACTGCACAGCGCATTTACGTAAGTCGCCATTGCTCCGCCATACTATTCGTCAATTAGTCACATAATAAAAAAAATACCCATACCAATTTTAGCGGAATTTCCTAAGAATTAAAAATACTACGAATAAAACGAGTTGGTTACTTATTTGAGAATTAAGATCGGCAGCTTAACAGTTTTAGCGGGTTCTGAAATTACACGCCTCTTATAAATAGTGTTTTGCAATTTACCGTACTAGTAGCGATTGGTCATCGATTTATATAAATTTCACTTAGCGATATTTAATATTTAATTATTCAACTCGAATTGCGATGAATAAAAAAGAATCGTCGCCAATATGGCGTCCTTCAGTCTCGAGTAATGACGACGGAATCTTAAACATACATTAATATACCGAATTTTAATTATGATCGACAATGCCTAAGTTTATAAAATATCTGAGATAATCATGCACGCATCTACACATGCATTCTTACCCATTCATAAAATTCTTTCATACATCTTACAAAACATAATAATAATTTATAAAATTCATAATCCCTTGCACATGTGCATGCCTAAAGTAACATACGTCAACTTTCATACATCCCTATCAAACTATCACTTTATCTCACATAAGTAAAGATACCACAGCCACTGTCTGTATTTATAATACCAAATAGGAAAAATGCTTTAAGATAATATGGAAAGATTATGGTCAGGCATACATTAAACAGTTTCAATAATGCTACGCTAAGTGCATTGTTTGGGGCCAAAAACCACTTGGCGATTTCAAGAAAAAGCCATAACCAAATTAGCACTTTTCTTACATGCAAAAAAAACCAGTTAATATTCCCTAAAACATTTCACTTGCTTGAAAAGATTCATTCACTTTTGATTTGTTACTTTTTTATTACGGTTTTAACAAAGTTCATAGACTGTTTTGTCATGGTAAAACGCTCTGTAAATTAAACACAGCAATGGTTCCAAATATTACTATGTTACAATAATGGTAACATGTAACTAAAGCAGACACATATTCATGTAATATCATAGACAATATAATAATATTTATTAATAAAAAGGCCAGAGTGTTAGCCCATGAAAACAAAATATCTACTATATTATAATAGTTGAAGATTAAAACAATACAGGCCTCTAAACAAATGCACCTAACGACTTATTAATACGGACATAATATGCCTGCCAGCACTGTTGAGTTTACCAGCAGTAAGTTTTCTGCAACTGCATTATAACATTGTGGCAGCGAATAGTTTCAAATCTGAAATGAAAATGAGAAATATTATAGTTTGACTATTTGACTGCTAAAAATGAACATGATAGTCTCTTGGACATGGATATTAGTCAAATGAGGGCAAGTATCTCGGAATGAGAGATAGCTATAAAGTTGTATAAACCTATATTTTGATACCCTAAAAATTGTCTCAAAACCTATTTAAAGTAGGGTGTCCGCGACTACAGATATTTCAAGGTCAAAGGACAAAAAATCGATTTTTTACACTTTTATTGCAAATATCTCGTTTCCTATGGGTTTCATGCTATTTGTATTTATATTGATTTATAGCTGTGGTGGCCCAGTTATATCGGCCGCGACTTAAAAGTTGTAGGGCGTGGGTTCGAACCCAGGCGCGGTTTATGCTATTTTTATTTATATTGATTTAATATTGATTTATAGCAGTGGTGGCTCAGTGGTATCGGCCGCGACTTACAAGTTGTAGGTCGTGGGTTCGAACCGAGGCAGGCGCTTTAATTTGTTTAGTGAAGGAAAACATCGTGAGAAAACTGGTATGTCCTAGAACCAAAATTTCGAAGACATGTGACATCCACCAACCTGCACTGGGCTCGCGTGGTGGATTACGGCCCATCCCCTCTCACAGAGAGGTGGCCTGTGTCCCAACAGTGGGAACATTAATATGCTGGTGATAATAAATATTGTAGAAGATTAGTAATTACACGCAGAAAAGCTACAACACCCTCCGCATTCAATTTAACAATGCTTTCAGGGCGGTTTTGGGTCTGCCTCGCTACTGCAGCGCTTCAGGTATGTTCGCATGGGCGCGCACGGATTGTTTTCATGCGACCATGCGTAAGCGCTGCGCGTCTCTTGTGCACAGAGTGCGGGACAGCTCCAATACCGTTCTGGATATGATAGCAAATAGGTTGGACTGTCCTTACGTGCGAAACTGTTGTGACAGACAAGTTACATATAGTGTCGCACGTAAGAGATTACTGTAATTAATATGATTATTATGGAATATGAATTTGAATTTATGTGATGTGTTGATAGGCAACCTGGCAACGTACAACACGCGCACACTTCGGACCGACGAGAAGATCACCGAACTCGAAGAGGAATTGAGCAGGTTGCGATGGAGTATTCGATAATCCTCAAATCCGGTAACCTGCTCTATTTCCGAGAGGGTGACCGGCAGTCCCAGGGTGGTGTCGGGTTTATCGTCCACAAGTCCCTTGTGAACAACGTGGTGAAGATCGGGAGTGTGTCGACCAGGGTGGCGTGCCTTATACTCAGAATATCCTCAAGATATTCGCTGAAGGTCATACAGGTCTACGCCCCAACCTCGGCACACCCCGACAACGAGGTAGAGACCATGTATGAGGATATCGCCAGAGCCATGCATGGTTTCAAAACTCACTTCACCGTTGTCATGGGAGACTTCAACGCGAAACTGGGCAAACGAGACGAGGATGAGCTGCAAGTGGGGCAATTTGGAGTTGGACGACGGAACCACCGAGGTCACCTACTTGCCAGTTTTATGGAGAAGGAGGACCTCTTTATGATGAACTCCTTCTTCAAAAAGCGTGAACACAGGAAGTGGACCTGGCAGAGCCCCGATGGTGCAACAAAAAATGATATCGACTTCATCATGTCAACCAAGAAGCAAATGTTCAATGATGTCTCTGTGATCAATTCGGTAAAAACCGGGAGCGATCACCGCATGGTAAGAGGCACATTGAACATTAATATTAAGCTTGAAAGGTCTCGACTGATGAAGTCCACGCTCCGTCCAGATCTAGATCCAAAACCCCGAGAGCTTTCAGCTCGAACTCCAGAATCGTTTCGAGTGCCTAGGGAGCTCCGTGGACGACTACGCCGACGGGTTCGTGGAAGCTGTCCATACGGTCGGGTCTAAGTTTTACAGAACCGGCGTACAGATAGAAAGAAAAAGCTCTCTGATCATACCCTCAAGCTTATGAAGGAGAGGCGTGAGATGATCCTGCAGTCTTCAGATGAGGCGTGCAAATACCGGCAGCTCAATAGACAGATCTCTAAATCCTTGAAAAGAGACCTCCACCGCTTTAATACCGAGCGTATTAAAGACGCGATTGAGCAAAATAAAGGCTCCAAGGTTTTTTCAAGGGATCTGGCTATTGGGCAGAGCCAGCTCACGAAACTGAAGACCGACGATGGCTGGATCGTATCCGCCAAACCGTAGCTTCTGAGGGAGATCGAGACATTCTATGGGCAGTTGTACACATCAATCAGCAAGCCCGTTGCGAGTCTAGCAAACGACCCAAGAGCTATATTGACCCGACACTATACCGAAGATATTCCGGACGACAGCCTGTACGAGATTAGGATGGCTCTGAAACAGCTTAAAAACAACAAGGCGCCGGGTGATGACGGAATCACGGCTGAACTCCTGAAGGCGGGTGGAAAACCTGTCCTTAAGGCCCTTCAGAAGCTGTTTGATTCCGTCATACTCGAGGGCAAAACGCCACAGGCATGGTGCAGGGGTGTGGTGGTACTCTTCTTCAAGAAGGGTGACATTGCCCTACTGAAGAACTATAGGCCCATCTCACTTCTTAGCCATGTATACAAGTTGTTTTCAAGAGTCATCACGAATCGTCTCGCGCGCAGGTTTGACGATTTCCAGCCTCCCGAACAAGCCGGATTCCGAAAAGGCTTTAGCACCGTAGACCACATACATACGCTGCGGCAGGTTATACAGAAGACCGATGAGTATAACCTGCCTCTCTGTTTAGCGTTTGTGGACTACGAGAAAGCCTTCGATTCGATCGAGACTTGGGCTGTACTGCAGTCTCTCCAACGGTGCCAGATCGACTACCGGTACATTGAAGTGTTGAAGTGTTTGTACAAGAACGCCACTATGTCAGTCCGTCTTCAGGATCAGACCTCGAAACCAATTCTTCTCCGGCGCGGCGTGAGACAGGGAGACGTCATTTCTCCGAAACTGTTCACTGCTGCGCTGGAGGATGTTTTCAAGGTTCTGGATTGGAAAGGGCTTGGCATCAACGTTAATGGCGAGTACATCACTCACCTTCGGTTTGCCGACGACACATCGTGGTCATGGCTGAGACCATGGAGAGCCTCAGTAAAATGCTCGATGACCTCAGTAGAGCTTTCGAAAGAGTGGGTCTTAAAATGAACATGGACAAAACCAAGGTCATGGTGAATGCCCATGTTACACGCACTCCTATCAAGGTCGGAGACTACACTCGAAGTTGTGTTGTTCTCCAGGCGACTATGTCTACCTGGGACAAGCGATCAAATTGGGTAGGGCCAACTTCGAGAAAGAGGTCAACCGTCGAATCCGACTCGGCTGGGCAGCGTTCGGGAAGTTGCGCGGTATCTTCTCGTCCAACTTACCACAGTGTCTCAAGACGAAAGTCTATGACTAGTGATTGTTGCCAGTGATGACATATGGCTCTGAGACGTGGTCGCTTACAATGGGCCTTATCAGGAAACTTACAGTCACTCAAAGGGCAATGGAGAGGGCTATGCTCGGAGTTTCCTTGCGTGATCGAACCAGAAATGTGGAGATCCGCAAGAGAACCAGGGTTACCGACATAGCCCGAAGAATAGCCAAACTTAAGTGGTAGTGGGCAGGGCACATTGCTCGCAGAACGGATGGCCGATGGGGCCGAAAAGTTTTGGAATGGCGACCGCGAACCGGAAGACGATACGTTGGAAGTACTCCCACTAGGTGGACCGATGACCTGGTTAAGGTTGCGGGAAGGCGCTGGATGCGAGACGCACGGGATCGGTCAAAGTGGCGACGCCTGGGGGAGGCCTATGTCCAGCAGTGGACGTCTTTCGGCTGAAATGATGATGATGTGTTTGATGTTGTATTTATGTTTTTGTATTAATATATTATTATGTTTGATTTGTATTTATTATTGTATAATTTTAAGATGTTGTCTGATATGGGTTTAAGACCTGAAATAAATGAATTTTAATTTAATTCCCTTCAACTTTTGTTTATTATTTTTTTTTATATCTTAACCATTTTCGAGATAGAGGGCAGAGCGCGCGCCCGTAATCCTGGAAGGACTGGAGACTAATGTCGTTGAAGATGATAAAATACGAGAAATTTTAAATTTTACAGAGACTGGAAGATGATGATGAAAATTTAAATTAGAACTTGTAGTTCTTATTATTATTTTTTTTTTTAAATTTTAACTTTCATAAATGTATGAAATTATTTTTTTTTATAAAAACATTAACAGTAATTATTGGGTATAAGATTAGAATTAAAATAATTAAATCTAATTCTCTTAATAAATTTATAATTACACGAGTAGGTAAGTGTTATTAAATGAATAGATACTGAATTATTGAAAAAAAAAAAAATTGTAACGTAATAGTTAGTGAAAAATGCAAATTATTTAGAATTATACATTTATCAATAATTTATATACTTTATACGGCGTGTTTTTAATCGGGACTACATGTTGACCTCGGATGATACTCTAAATAGTTAAACACTGCGCGCGCTCTGCCCTTATCTCGAAAATGGTTCATGATATAAAAAAAAAATTTGGTAGAGAATTTAATCCTCTACAATATTTATCTATATATATAAAAATCAATTGCTGTTCGTTAGTCTCGCTAAAACTCGAGAACGGCTGAACCGATTTGTATAATTCTTTTTTTGTTTTGTTCGACAGAATACAGGGAAGGTTTAAAAACAAAAAAAATGGGGAAAATAGGGTAGGGTAGGTGTAGGGTAGGTGAATGTTTGGTGTTTTCATGGCAAAACAAAGTTTGCCGGGTCAGCTAGTAATAAATAGCATAAAATCCATGGGAAACGAAATATTTTTTGACCTTTGACCTTGGAATATCTGTAGTCGCGGACACCCTACGATAAGTAGGTTTTGAGACCGGTTTTAGGGTGGCAAAATAAAGTATTATATATATAAGTTTATAAGTTTAAGCTATCTCTCATTCCGAGGTGAAACCCCTAATTTTGCTGGACTGATTACTTATTTGAAAGATGTTTCTAAACCTATGGGATTTGTGAAAAATAATAAAGTTGGTGGAAAAACCGGCCAAGTGCGAATTGGACTCGCGCACGAAGGGTTCCGTACCATTATCCCAAAAAACGGCAAACAAATCACGTTGTTATATTATGTATACCCACTTAAATATTTATTTTATTCTCTTTTTATTATTTGTTGGAAATTTCAACTGCCTAGCTATCACGGTTCATGAGATACAGCCTGGTCACAGACAGACAGACAGACGGACCGCGGAGTCTTAGGGTCCCATTTTTACCCTTTGGGTACGGAACCCTAAAAATGGAGAAGTCAAGTGCGTGGTATTTCAGAATGTTGATTTCCACCTCTACAACACTAGTAACGGGTACAAACGTTTACATACCAGCTAGTGAGAGGCGTCTGATGCTTGAGCCTGCGGATCTCCTTGGTGGCCCAGTTGGCCAGCGCCTTGGTGCGCGGCGTGCGCGAGCGGCGCGCCGCCTGCAGCAGGTCCAGCAGCGGCCGCGTCTCCAGCAGCGGCAGCACGCGCTGGCCGAACGCCGTGCACAGGTCGCCCGCCAGCCCCGCGATCACCGACATGTGCCCGTCCGTGCGCTCGGGCTCGCACGCCACTTGCATCATGAACGTCACGATGGCCGGCACGTGCGGCTCCACCAGCGCTACGTCCGAACGGGCCTGCCAATTTACACATGGTCATTGTTTGCTCACCAATATACCAATTTTTTCTTTTTTTTAAACCTCCACACACTAGGAATTTCTTCCTATATTGTGAATGTGTTTACAAACATTCCGGCAAATTATCTGTAGGCCATACAAATATGTTTTCCGTGCAGGAAACGAACCCGCAGCAGCCAAACGCTCAACCACTACGCCAACCATGTCTTCAAATCATTACAACACCCATTAAATCATCGATGAATTGAAAAGCTACGAACCTCGCCCGATGTTCCTTGCAAGCCTTGAATGATGCCAGTGTAAGCTTCGAGTACGCTTTCGCGAAGTTCGCCTAAATACTCGACCATGTCGTAATCGTTACGATCCACTTGAGCGTTGCTAGCCTGTAATATAAAAGATTAATTAGATTAATGATGTAAAATATTAAATATTTTCATATTCTTTTTATAATGTAATATTTTTTGAAAATTACTTACCTGCAACAACATCTGCATCACGACGTCGAAGTATTTAGCAAAATCGGGACCAACGCTAAGAGCAATATCACCAAACACAGACAAAATCTGTGGTTTAACAGAACGATGAATTGAGGGGTCACCAAGATTTTCCAATAGCAAGACTATGATTTCATCACAATAAGGTAGCACCTGTAACAATAATATTTTATTTTACTACTAGCTCTGCCAGCGGCTTCGCGCGCGTGAAAAGTGTTTTATCATCTCAACATTATTCTGGGATAAAAAGTAGCCTATGTGCTCTTGCAGACTAAATTTCTTCTAAAATGTGTCAAATTTCATCCAGATGCGTTCAGCCGTCTGGAGTGATCGAGTATCAAGCATACATCCAACTAAACTTTCACATTTATAATATTACAAGTATATAAGTAAGATAAGATTAGTTTTTGATCGCAGCTTTGCTCTAGTGGCCTATCCCATAGGAATTAGGCTTAATGATATTAGTTAAGATAAATGTGTGTTCCCCCAGCCACTAACTCTCTGATCTTTCAAAGTTAGGGTTTTCCAATGCAACATCATAATATATAATACTAGCTTCTGCCAGCGGATTCGCCCGCGTGAATGTCGAAAATTATCCCAAGGGAACATATTCCCGGGATAAAAGTATCCTATGTGCTATTCCAGACTATAATCTATCTCTGTGGCGTTTCATCCAGATCCATCCAGCTGTTTGAGCATGAAGAAGTAACAAACATACAAACACACACACACTCACAAACTTTCGCCTTTATAATATTAACCAGCTTTATATAATATAATGTGATTAAACTTACTTTGCCTTTCAATGCACGACAAATATCTCCAGTGAGCCCAACTGCTGCTATGCATACTTGATATTCCTGATGATTTTTAAGTCCAACATAAAGATATCTTTTGAATGCATCCATATATTTTAAGAAACCTTCTCCTAAGACCTCAACAAGAGTTGAGACTGCCATAAGAGCATCTTCTTGAACACCACCAGCTTTTCCCGCATTGCCAGCAAACATAGTCAATAAGGCAGTCATAATAGCATCCGATATTTGGGGTGCGTCTTCTTTAGTTACCTTACGGAGTACTGACTGTAATGTGGCACACAATAGACTTTGGAGATCATTGAATTGTGAACGATCTGCCTGACTTGAAATGTGATTCTCCATCTGCAAAACTTGTTGAAGCCTCTCCAAAATCACCATAGTCGTTTTTTGCACAGTGACATAACAATCAGTAGGAGAGTTTTTAACCATTTCCATGAGAGCTTCATATGCAGCTGATCTTAAATTATGTTGTGCGGCATCTTGGCGATCTGTAGTTTCAAGAAGCCTTTGAATAATAAAATCAAAGTATTTTGACATGCAATAGGTTTTAGGTTGATTCGAATCTCCACAGTCAGCTGCTTCGTAAGCAGCTTCAGCAAGACCTGTGAAGGCCCAGCAGACATTGGCAGCTACACGTGGCTCAGCTTTTAATCCATTGACAAGGCTTTCTAAGAGTGGTTTCAGATATGTTTCATTAATCGCTGCTTCAGGAACAATTTCACAAATCCTTCCAAAAGTCCAAGCAGCTGTGTCTCGCACAGCAACACTTGAATCATACATGGCTTCAATCAAGGTTGGCATTGCCTTTTCCACTAGTGGCTTCAGAGTATTTGCTTCAAGTCCACCAAGAATAGAACCAAATGCCATCAA
Organism: Orthosia incerta; assembly: GCA_948252205.1. Lineage (NCBI taxonomy): Eukaryota > Metazoa > Arthropoda > Insecta > Lepidoptera > Noctuidae > Orthosia > Orthosia incerta. The sequence continues at coordinate 21,915,673 of OX411754.1, forward strand.
AGCAGCCTCCCTGTATCGCCAATTTTCATTTTTAATATTTGAGTTAATAAAAGGTAATACATGAGGAACCACTTCATCTTCACAACAGTTTGACAAAAGCATAAGACAAACAGATGCTGCTTTAGAGGGATTCCATTCCAACTCATCTTCAGTATCCTCTTGTTTTGTTAGTTTCTGCATGAGAACAGGGGCAAGGTATTGCAATGCTCCCCGTGCGTAGAATCTAGATGTACGCGCTGGAGGTCGTCCTGTAAAACGAAACAGTTGGACATGAGTGATCTTTGTTTAAAGAGCTATGATCAACAGGTGCAGAAATATTAACATTAAATTTTCATCATACCTGCATCTGCTGCCTCAACTTCTTCAATTGCAAGATCAATCTCTTCATCACTAACATTAGACCAGAACTCAATGCCTTGTAGAGAAATTTCGTCCACATCAGATTTCATTGCCTCTAAAGTGATGGGGAATAATGCTTGACCCATGTAAGGTTCCATATATTGATAGTACAGAGAGAGAATTTTAACCTGAAATTAAAAATTAACACTCCTATTTATAAAAATTTCGACACTGATTAGCTGATTTTAAATTTAAATTCTCTATAGAAAATTTTAATTACACATCTGCAAAAAAAACTGAGCTGTAAAAGTTGCTTAACAGCTCCGTTATTTTTTAAATTTATCTAAAATATAAATCTATTAGTTTAGGCCATTTATTATTTTTCATCAAACTTGCACGTAAACAATATCTAAACATACAGGTTAACTTGGCCGTAATGTCCCATATAAAACCCTCGGGCTTTCTTTTTGTCATGAAACCCAAGGTCGGTAAGTAATTGTTTTTTAATTTATAGCACAGCACACAGGGCATGCAAGGAGTTTACACGCATTCGAAAATTATCTTAAAATGTCAGAATTTCATTGCAATCTCGCTACGTGTTACTTAAATACTAAACGAATATTCTTAATAATCGGTTAAACAGTTTTTTGTATCAAAACGTCGATTTTTTTTTTACACTTCTTCATGGCTGTATACCTACGTAAGTATTTGCCCTTAACGTTTCTGAACGAAACATTTGTATATCTGTGGTGTGGGCAAAAACCAGATATCCGCTTAAAAAAAATTCACGTATTTCGTAATAATAGTTGTGCTGACTTGTGTATTCATTATTATTTACTCGCAAATGTGATGAAAAACATTGTATGTTTCACGGGCGGTACAGGAATTACGAAACTCGACTCAGAAAGCCTCGATCGTAATTCCTTACTTACCGCCCTTAATAAACAATGTACTATTGTAGATCAACTATTCAAAAATAATATAAAATATAATGTAACTGGCTTCTGCCTGCATCTTCGGCTGTGTAAAAAGTGTTTTATCATCCAAGGGAATACAAACTATCTTATGTCCATCCCAGGGTCTCAAACTATCTCCATGATAAATTTCATCTAAATTGGTTCAGTAGATCCAGAGATTACCCCCTACAACTTCACAAACTTTACCTCTTGATAATATTTGCATGGGACCGTTCAAGTATTACATAAGCACTATAGGGGGCGGGGGGTGTCTATCCTTTGCTTATTTTTGATGATGTGGAGGGTAATGATGGTGATTACGTCACCAGTAATTATTTACTTTTTTATACAAATGGCAACCTACACATTGTCTATGCTTGAAAACGAAACACATATTCGGGGATTCCCACAAATAATTAATATGTTTAGGTACTTGCTTGGAACCAAGTAGAGGAATTGAATCTCATTAATCAATAAAAAAAGCATAATACTTACATTAGAAGAAAGATTCATATACCAATGTTTACGCAAGCAAGGGGGAGGGTATGGTAATACTTACTAAGCACTGGAGAGCTGCAACACTGATCCTCATGTCACTGGACTGTGTAGCTTCACATACAACTTCCATTATAAAATTCCTTTCATTTTCTTTATCAAAATTAGCTTTAGTGAATTCCAATGAGTTGAGTAAAGCTTGAGTGGCAGCAAGCCGGACATGGTTGCTGGTTTCTATAGACCTCATTCCATGAATGATAGCAGTTAGAATTGGGTTACTCTGTTCTGTTAACACCTCAGCATCAATTTCTTGGCAGATGTAACCTGAATAAGGAGAGAAAATATCCAGATCTTAGCTATAATTCTAGAGAAGTCACATAGTTACCTCTGCAAATGATATACATTTTGCACAAGATTTAAACATTATTTTGTACATATAAATATTGATTAAATATTTTACAAACCAATTGCTTCTAAAGTCGCTTCTTTTTTAAGTTCTGTGGATTGAGCATTGACAACATTTTCTACAAGCATGGGTATGAGGTCATTCCACTGCCCCACAGGAAGTTCTGCTACTGCAACATATGCTACACACTGGGCGGCTGAACTAGGTCGGCTGTTCTCTGTTCCAATTGCTGTTAAAATCTATAAATGAAAAATAACAAAAAATTATAAAGTCACAATGTTTCAATTCATTTTAAAATTAACAGGAATGTTTTTTTTTAAATAACAAGATGACATACATTTTTCTTAATATACAATCTGATGTCTTCAGGTAGTGCCAGCCACCTTTGTTGGTATTGCTGTTTTAGGGTAGGGTCTTTAGAAGTTAGATGGTTTTTTAGCTGTAAGCCCGCAGCCATCCTGGCCACCTGACTGTTCCCTCCCGCAACCAGAACATCAGACAACATTTTAATAAATGTTGTGAAATTGGTAACAGCTGCATGGTCAAGGTAGGTTTCTGCAGCTTCCAATTCATTTCGATCTGCAAAATTAAAAAATACATGATGAGAAGACAGGATAAATCACAAAATAACTATTTGTACAGTACATTCCTGCTCAAAAGTTTCAAATGTTATCATCAATAACACAAGTGATATTGTTGTTACAATTAGGCAGTATAACTGATATGAGTTATTTCAGATAACAAGTAGTACAAAAGCAGTATCACCATAATAAGAACAAAGAGGTAGCTTCTTAATGTTTAAAAAGACTAACATGTACATGGTATTTAATATCAATCCTCAAGTAAGGTTTACATTATATGTATAATGCTTAAAGTTATGTTTAATTCATTTTCATCTGTAGTTAAAAGCTAGTCTGTAGAAATTGTTTTCTAAGATTTTAGTTTTTTTTAACATGCAATACAATTTGCAATCTAGACAGAATGGAGGTACATACAAAATACATAAAAACATAATATTATCAGTCATTGGTGAATACTCCTCGATATGTTAGAATCAGTATTGTGGACATGAATGGAAATTGTAATGTCAAAGTTGTGAAAGATTGCAGATTATAACCTTCAAACTTTGAGAAGACCACCAGTCATCTAGAAATAAACCATTAATAGCAAATGCAAAATAATTTAAGAAGTGACAATATGTCAAATTGTATATGCAAAACGTTGCCGCGTATTGTAAAACTATTGTAGGTGAACCTAGAATTTTCCTTACATGACAGTTAAGCATCTTTGTCATCCACATTCTATCAACGGCTATCTAGTGGTATGCGGTGCTAAAATACAAAAGATTCGATAGTAGGATTGCTTTCTAAGGACTGCTTCGACAAAATACAATTTGAAACAGTTACGTTAGGTGATAAGTCGGTTGACGACCTGAAGCGCCATACACGAAAAGTAAGTTTACAAATGTGTTTTCTTACCTGGTGATACAGTCTTTTCCAATATTTGTATAAGTGTTAATGTCGTTTCTGTATGCATTGTATTCAGTGTTACTTCAAAACTCTAGATAATAACTGGATTCCGTAATAAAAATTAGAAACCGGCACACCACCGACGGAAGAACACTCATTGATGTGATGTTACTAGTTCTGAAAAATATTTTATGAATGAAAATGTTGTCAGAGCAACTGCCTTTTCACACAATTATCAGTGCAGCTCGCGAAATTCAAACTTACTTACGTGCCAGGGGTTTATACTTGTATCTAGTGCGTGTCTAGAGGAAAATGGATAGAAGCATGCTATCGTAAAAAAATCGGACAAAACAAAAACGAAACAATAAGGATTAACAGATGTAAAGCAAAAAATAAGTACTAGATAGACAAAGAGGGTAACAGAAATGATCCCATTAGAAGGTAAAAGTAAGCAAGGGAGACAAAGAAATAGCGAGACATATTTTCCAAACGTTGTGGACTGGACTGGCGACGCGCGATAGAAGCGTGTGGAGTAATTTTGGGGAGGCCTACGTCTCAGAGACGTCTGCTAACTGCTACGAATAGCGGTGGCAAACGCTTGTATAAATTTACAGAAGAAGAGCTAAAGATTTCTTTCAAAAGTATTTGCTATATTTTTTACGTGTTGTGTACTTAATTACATTTAAAATTGTAAGTAGTGGATTATAGGGCCATTTTAATTTTATTTATTAATAGGTGCCGCTCTGCACGTGCAATTAATGTGCTCCGCCCGTGCTCGACAGGTTTAGCGTAGGCACACCATTAGAAATGATTTTTGCACGGGCTACGCGTACTTTGTTGGGGCAAAGAGGTGTAAACAAACTCACAATGAATAACCTCATGTCGCATTGACTTATAAAGCCTGTGCTACACGGTTGCCAACCAAGCCAAAAACCGTGTAGACAGTGGTTTTAAACCAAATTTAGCATGACCTTTAAACGTGCGAAACCGCAACGAAAGGCGTGCGTTGCCAACCAGTTGGTTGGCAACTTGGTTGAAACCGTGTAGCCGCTTGTTTACAAGGTCACGCGTAATGACGCGTATAATATATTTTATGACAGTCGCGCTTCTGCAGGCGGCGAGCGCAGCGCACACGCACGTGTTAGATTTATAAAGGAACTCCTTATAAAATTATCGATATTTACGAAGATGGCAAGCTTAGCTTGGAATGTCAAGATGGTTGCTGGTTATTTACTGTGTATCAGAGTTCCTTTGTGGTGTTTAAGGGAAAGGTTTTATGAATAAAATCACAGAAAGACAAGACTAGGTATTTATTTCAATTAGGCTTGTCAATTAATTCATATTGAGGCTCAGAGAGCTTACTGCCCGTTCGCTAAACTAGTTCTCGTGGAGAAGAAGGGCAAGAAACTCCACGGAAGCAACTATGGTTGTAAAAGTATCCATATATATCTTTTACAACCATATAAATCTCGTTTATCACAATAAAGGTCTAATTATATTATGGCCATTATATGATGAATCTTGTAATATTCCACAATGTTACATAATATAAACAACAAGGATAAGGCAAAGAACACGACTAGCCCTTAAATCAATTTAACATCATTATGAATAAAGGCCATAACATGAAATAGAGTTTCAACACCACCATTAGCAATAATCAAGTTATAATATCAAATAACTTACGTGAAGCTTGTGTAGTCCATCTTTCACAGAATATATCACAACTGGTCTGTACTGGCTTGTAGTTCACCACAAAAGTGATTCAATCATACGAATTATACAATATTTATAGTAACGAGTCGACCTGTCAAATGTTCCCACCATTTTCTACATTTCTATAAATAATCTCACAATTAGATCAATAATCAATTCTTGAGTAATGAAACCTTTTTAAAACGTATCAAGACAATTAAGGAATTGAATATAGCCTATTTAGTAATTCTTAATCAATATTCGAAAGAATATTGATACTAACTGACAGACTTGTACTAATTGTCTCAAAGGACATATAATACTAAAATAGCAATATAAAATCCAGGATACATCACAATGATTATTACAAATTACGTAATATTTTATAGGAATACCATAACTGTGGCTTAAATGTAAATTTAGAGTTATTTCCTGTATTAAGTTATCTACTCAGGTGGGTACTCTAACAATTGTAGGCATTTGACAACACAATAATAATTTAGGTAGGTACTTAGACATTTGTCGGTAGATGCTTAATAAATATGATAGTTTGTATTTTGTAGCAAAACATTATGACGTCACACGTACTTCCAATACTAACACACGCGTCTCTGCGCACAAAATGATTCAATAGAGTGAACGTAAAGTATTATCGATATCCTTTTTTTTCTTGATCTCTTGTACTCGTATCTGTCTGCAATCAGTCTTGAGTACTTTAAGCAGATGTGGTAAGTGACAATTGGCATTTCGAGTGTGCTTTCCAGCTAGAGCTACTAATCATAGGTTTAGCATGTATTAAATGCTACTCAAGAGGGTACAGACAGAATGACTTTTCTTTTGAGACGTTTCTGGTTCGTGCGTGTTGTCAAACGAGTGGCCAGTTCATTTGGATGCCTCTCCAGCCTTTCCAAGTATGTTTTACTTATGGCCAATATTTCCTCTTTCTTTCACCGAGTTCATTTGAAATTGGTTGTATATTTCACAATTTGTAATGAACCAAGGCCCATTGTATATGGATCTCAGAATCACATTTTGCATGCGCTGGATGATAGATATATTAGAATTGCTATAAGTGTATTATCGATATGTACCGAGACTTGTCCTGTCTTTGGTATTTGATATCAAAGTCATTTATAGACTCAACTGAAAAAAAAATGCATGGGATATTTTTTTTAAGTATATTAAATATACTAGTTTCTGCCAGCGGGTTCGCCCGTGTGCAAAAGTGTTTTTTTATCCCAAGGGAATGGAAAAAAATACCGGGATGAAAAGATGCATTGTTGATAAAAAATAGTGAGTAGTAAAAAAAGTAGATACACAGAAAAATACGAAAGTTACTGACCCTTAACACCCAATTGCTCGACAATTTCCTTACAAACGTTGTTTTTTCTGGTAATATTCATGTAATGCTCATTCTGGAGCTCATATATTACTGAATATTGACCAACAAGAATAATTAGTTTTCCTCGCCTTCCCTTTCTTGCCATTTTCTCAAAAAAAAAAAACTATTCACGCACCAAACGCATTAGACTTGCAATAGCGTGCAGCGTCACGCCGTTTGCTATAACCATCTACCACGTGGCTGTATGGTCGATGGCTATACCGCACTGACGGGCGGCAGCGGCACTACGCGACACGCCATGGCGCGTCAAAGTTGGTCTATCTTGTCGAGCAGTTCCGCTTCGCGTAGTTTCGCTGCCGCGTAGTGCATTATATCTCATACAATTGCATACAAAGAAACAATTCTATTTTTACAATTAAATTTTTCTAACAATTCTACTACATTAGAGTGCGTTGGTTGTCTGATAGGAAAACAAATCAGACTACCATTCATGAAAAGCAGTCCAGCGGCAGCTAGTAGAGCAGACAGTGTACTTGTGCTTACATACTGAACCTTGCGGACCAATGGCTGAAGAGGCTATTTTGTAACATTTACATGCGCTTTACTTTGTGTAAGTTATTTCATCACCACAGCTCTCAAAACGGTGGAGGAAAAAATCGTGAAGACACCGGAATGTCGAAAAAAAATCGGCGACATGTGACATCCACAAACCTACACTGGGCCCGCGTGGTGGATTAAGGCCCATTCCCTGTCACAGAGAGGAGATCAGTGTCCCTGCAGTAGGAACATTAAAAGGCTGATGATGAAATTAATTTTGTGTCTACACTAGGACTAAAGGAAAGAACATAATAATCCTGGTTGTCGATCTAGTTGACATTCTGCTACTTTGGAACAATTTATCAGTAATGAAGTTAGTGAAGAAAGAGCTTATGTCAAAATTTGAGATGAAGGATCCTGGCAAGGTAGAGTTGAAGCTTGGTATTCAACCAAGCTTCAACTCTGCCTTGCCAGGATCCTTCATCTCAAATTCAGGATCCTTGAAAATTCAATTAAACAAAACTTGAAAATAATCAATCTTAATCAAGAAATATATCAAGAAATTGCCTATAGAATTTGGCATGGAAGATGCAAAGACAGTTTCAACGCCGGAAGTTACTAGACAAAAGCTGGTGAAAATTCAATCAACCAATCACAGCAGATAACGCGTGCTTGACAATTTGTCACATTCATTCTGCGATAATTTTGGGCTGAGAAACTCGGGGTTAGCTTTCCAAAATGTCAGAATGTTTTGGTGGCTATAATAGCTCTTCTATGTGCAAGTGAAGATAAAGAAAAGAAAATGGACGCTGACTCAACAGTATATCCTTAGCAAAGTGTGAAGAGACTGTATGTCAATCTTCATTGTCTATATCTACCGTTGCTACGGTTACCTTCTGACTGTTACCTTTTCATTTTTTTGTTTAATTGTCTTCTATGTGCTATATTATAAAAATATATTGTTGAATCATTAATCTACAATAATAACACTTGACAATTGAATATTTCTTTATTTCAATCACATAAACTTAAAATGGTAGCAGAGCGAAAATAATCTAATGTATTTTTTGAAGTGTTAAACTCGTGCAAATTACGACTATGCCGAAAACGACATATCACATCGAACCTTTGGTTAAGGACAACTATGACACATGGGTGATTCAAGCCGAAGCCGTACTTATCAAAAACAAACTATGGAAGTATGTATGCAAACCATTATCTTCAAGTCCAAGCACTGATGAGCTTGACGGCGACAAAGAGGCAAAATCGGAACTCATCCTATTGATTGCTCCCTCACAACTGAAGGACATCAAAAAATGTACGTCTGCCAAAGCCCTATGGGACAAACTAAAGGAAATTCATGCAAGTAAAGGCCCCGCGAGAAAAGCTACTCTCCTAAAGCGGTTGTTACTTACAAAACTCGAAGACAACAACGTACGTGAACACTTGAACAAATTTATGGACGCTGTAGACAAGTTATCAGAAATGGACGTAGTTATAAACGAGGATTTACTCACAATCCTTATGCTCTACAGTCTTTCCTCTGAATACGAAAACTTTCGTGTAGCTATGGAGTCACGCGACGTACTACCAAAACCTGAGGAACTCAGAATAAAAATCATTGAAGAGAGAGATGCTCGACACCGTGACGTCGAGGTCAGTCCACAACAACATGAAGATGAAGACGTACTCTACGCATCTTGCAAAATCTGTAAGAAATCGGGACGAAAAATCTTTCAAAAGAAGACGCACAAGATTTGCTCTAACTGTTGGAAGAAAAATAAAGATACAAATTCGAAAATTTCCTACTACGCTGAAGAGTGCTTCCTCATTTCAAAACAAAATAACCAGAACGACTGGGTACTCGACAGTGGCTGCACCTCCCACATGACGTTTCAACGCGAATATTTCAAAAACATGACGATTGTTTCAAGAAAACTTAACTTTGCTTCAGAGCAGCACTCTACTGAAATCAAAGGTGAAGGCAGAACACTGACCTCTATCATACAAGTACGCTGGACTACATATATTAGATGAAATGACAGTTGATTTTTGTGCCGAATCAAAGCGCCCCACTCGAGGTTCTCAGGAACTAAAATTAACACATTTAGAGATAGGTTAATACCGATATTTCTCAAGATTAGGTAATACTAATATATTCGCCTGGAAATATTATATTATTTTAACTAGTACGAGTATATGAGTATTAGTAATATTTTTAAATTACACTAATATCAAATAATAGACTTGGCAAGGCGTATCACTCATCTACTGTATTGACTTCTCATAATATGTTGCAAATAAATATTGGTATTAGTGATGAATGTTATATGAATGCCTAATAATCAGTAATAATATGTTAAAAAGCAATGTGTAATACTAAATTCTGGAATCATCATCATGATCATCCACAGTCCGACTTCGCCCACTGCTGAGCACAGGCCTCTTTCTTCTTGTAGCAATCACCTCGTTCCTGTCTGGAATTAATTCTGGAATAATATCATGATAATTATAATTGTATTAACAAATGTTTTTAAGTCAAACAATTTATATCTGCATCTGAAACAGTGTTGAAAACTGATATAAGTCTTCACGTCGCTGGAATGCGATGTCACTCTTATTTGCACCTTAACACTACAAAGACAGGATCTCAGCGATGAGAGCGAGAAATATGTCCGTTGTAAATTATTATCCATCTCATTCGTACGCAAATATTTGTATGAATGATGTTCCAACCGAGTGTATCCAAACTATTGTAAATGTAAATATTAACTAACTAGTATACTTGAGCGAGCAGATACTTGGTCAAATATACTACTTATAAGGATAAGTTGTTAGCCTATCCCCATATTTAAGTCTCACTGATCTGACAGTAATGCGCTATAACTTTAGTAGCACGCTATCCACTAGTTTATAGCTTGCAATCTGATTGAAAGTATTTTTCAGTTAACCTTTACAGCAAGTTTTCTATTACTTAGAAATGAATCTCAATTAAAATAATTGGGATTTTCTTGTACTCCTAAGTATTAAATTATTCTCACGTATTTTTATACCGAAGGCTATGTCCCATCTCTAATATTAGTTCCATGGAATCTCACGTTAAGTCACGTTGATATCAGCGCCAAAATGGCGAAAATGAAATGTCTTAATTTTGTCATCGATTATGACATAGAGCAACACGGCCGCCGGTGGTCCGTGTTGCTCTATGGATTATGAAGTCCAGCGTACTTGTATATTAGAGGTCAGTGATACGTTCTATTCTATTCCATATTTTTATATGGCAAGCAAAGCCGTTGTCGACTATTCTGCCAATGTCCAAAGTAAATTGCAAAACAAGTGTGTCTGAGGTTGGTAATTTAATTATAAGAGAAGAAACTGTAGATGAAAATTAACTCGTTATTTTTTTACGTTTTTGTCAGCCTATCAAGCGCTATTGTTACAAACTGACAGGTGTCGTAGAGATCAAGTCAAGCTATTTATGAAGTATAGTAACTATTGACATTATTTTTACTAAATAACCGGCTTTTCATAGTTTTTATAAGTACTGAAAAAGTAGCTATACTTCCTTATTTATTGTTAATTCATATTTTACAATTATGAAATATCCATAAAGAAAATGTTTTAAGGTGATTATAGACTATCGCATTTACTTGTAACAGAACATCGAGCATTCGCCATATTTAACCGCACTTTGAACATGACGCTCGATGTTCGAACGGCGTATGATCGATGTTCTGTCACAAGTAAATGCTCTAGTCTATACTCACCTTTAAAGTAGCGGGTACACGTTCGTTATATTTTCCGATTGGAAAAAGACCAAATTGTTTGGAATTTAGGCCGCAGGCGTTTGATTTCTTTGTTCGGGATGACGTCATTCTGTTTTTTTTTCGTTTTACCAACCCACACGTTCAGTTTCCTGGTACAGAAATCTGAATTATCATTTATTTCATAAAAATAATGAAGAAAAGGAAAAAATCCTCTAATACTATACTAATACCGACCGGTTTTTTTCGTTTTGGGTACGGAAAAAAAAACGTAACGCCTGCGCTAGTGTTACGATATTTTGATTTGGAAACCGAATGTGTTTGGCCAGCCTTGGGCCAGCCAGCCGAATTCCAAATCGGATAGGAGTACTGTGAAATGGAATAATATGGGATAGGATCGTGTATGACCAGCCTTATTCTATTTTTTAAATGTAAAATGTTTTCCAATGGATTGCCAGGAGCAAAATTAAGTCAAAATGGCAACTTTTGAGAAATATTGTCAATGTCATTCTTTTACATATGAACCTTTGTTGTTAGTGGTGGTTGTCTAACCAAAAATTGCGAAAATGGTAATAATCTTTTAATTTTCAACTAATCATAGACTCAATATTAAAATTTAGTGATTGATTGTGATGTTGGAATATACATGGTGCGAGTTTTATCAATATTTTGCTTCAGTCGGCGTTATTAAATGAGTGTCAACTTTTTTTCAGTCGCTGGTAATCCCAGACAAGTTCCAACATATTCTTCGTATTATGAATACGAACATTGATGGCAAACGCAAAGTGATGTTTGCCATGACCGCCATCAAGGGTGTTGGACGCAGATATTCCAACATCGTACTGAAGAAGGCCGACATTGATCTTGACAAGCGTGCTGGAGAATGCACTGAAGAAGAGGTATGTTTTTGGTTACTAACGTGATCTATCATGCCTTTATTCCTTTCCGTGTTCAGTGGATTTATTGTCTTTATGAAATCTACGAGACCAACGTAAATACATAATAACTAGGGCCTTCAGCATGCCTTCAAAACACTTTGAACAACATAGTTATTATATCTTGTGGGTTCATGTGTTGTTAATGGACACCACATCAAAGTTTTCTCAGAAATATACAGTATAAAACTATAAATTCTTAGGCCTTCAACGGTCATAGGTAGCATATAATTGTTTCAGGTTTCATGACCGTTAAGGGGGAACGTAAGTAAGGACTGTGCTTTTTTAACAGAGTTAGCATTAAAGGAGTGATGAAAGAAAGCCAGGCTTACGACTGATAGTAATTATGATAGGTTGCTAGTATGTTTAGTAACTGAGACTATCATTTCCTAGACACAATCAAATTCAAGACTGGGTGGCTGTTTATGACCTCTGAAATTTTAGCACCTCTTAAAACTGTTATCATAAACAATAATACTGATAATTAGTTATTAACTGGCATGTAAATATGAGCAAATTCTTGTATAAACTGTTGCACTCTAAAGAGTGTTTGTATGGATTTTAACCGTTCAGGCCACCACCTGGTACTAGCCAGGCCTGAGAGGTTAAGGTAAACTAACCAAATTGTGCTCATTTCTACATTATAAATAGGATTGCACAGTGCCTGTTTACATATATTTCTCTTATACTTTGTGAAATTTTTCAGTTTTAATAATTGACTCTATAGATGGATAAATGGTTCCTCCCAGATCCTCCCTTTTATCTGTTGTTGTGACACTATAAAATGCTTTGTAATTTTTCAGGTCGAAAAGATTGTAACAATCATGTCTAACCCCAGACAGTACAAGATCCCAGACTGGTTCCTCAACAGACAAAAGGATATTGTGGACGGAAAGTACAGCCAGTTGACTTCATCGAATTTGGATTCCAAGCTTCGTGAAGATTTGGAAAGGCTCAAGAAAATCCGTGCCCACAGGGGCATGCGTCATTACTGGGGTCTGCGTGTGCGCGGTCAGCACACCAAGACCACTGGCAGGAGAGGAAGAACTGTGGGTGTATCCAAGAAGAAGTAATCTAAATAAATAAACAACTTATAATCTGCATTTAGAATTTTTATTTGATTCTTTATTTGTTCACTATATTAAGTTGCTTTCTAGCATCACTGTAGTTATTTCTATAACAAGAATAACAGACTGGCAGACCAATAACATATATCTGTAAAATCGTAAGACCAGTCGAATAGAAAGACATCATCCATACATAAAGAAGTACTTAGCAATAGGTGACACTAATGCTAGTTTTCACATAGGTAGTTCTCGCCAAACGGAGTTTGCTTTTCGATGCGCAAGCCGACTGCGCGGTGCCCGTTTTCGTATGAGATTTACTACTACTACGCAGCCGTTGTAACCACCTTCAGGCCGGCTAAGAAGTTTGGCGAGAACTACCAGGAAACCTACATTGAATGCCTTTTGGATTGTAAGGGCTCTTTCAACTTAGTCATTTCGTGTCGGATTTCTGCGGTGCGGGTGTCGTACCTACTGCGCACGACCAGTTGTTTTTGCCATACATTTACAACAAGAGCACAGTGCAGCGACGCACGCTCGACTTATATATGTGTGCCTAAATTGTATGGAAAAAACAACCGGTTGTGCGCATTACGACATCTGACACGAAACATCTAAATTTTATTGAAAGAGACCTAAGAAACGTCTAAATTAAAAGAGCCTTAAAATTCAACTATCGGTGCTTAGCCATAATGAAAATCCAACAGTAGGTATCATTCTATTTAGGCGTTCATCCAGTGATAGTGAAAAAGGTCATTTTTATTTGTATTGTTCACATCTCTTTCGATAGATTCATACATAAAGTTCTCGCCAAACTTCTTGGCTATCCTGAAGTTGGCTACAATGGCTGTGCAGTAGTAAATCTCATACAAAAACAGCACCAATTCGTGCCTTGCACATTGGAAAGTCAACTTCAGGGCAGCCCAGAGGTTTGGCGAGAACTATACCAACTAACAAGGTAACTTCAAACATTAAACTAAGATTTATTGATAGTTTTACAAAAGAACAGTTTTATACATGTGTGATGTTTACTGATTTATTGAAAAAATAGAACATTGTAAATATATTTACATGTCATACAATATTATTCATACTGTGCAATAAGTACCATCATATAGACACCCGCTAGGAGAGCGATTATTTCTTTGACAGACTGAGAAAATTTGGTTGAACTTTCTAGAAGTTCAGGGATAACAGACACAGTAGCAATATAAATGAAGCCCCCAGCAGTGAATGGTAAGATGAGAGATGAAACAAGACCTTCGCCTGATCCTCTAAGATATATAGACAGAACTGTGCCTGATATTGCACCAAATGCTGTGAGCAACTGCAACATCATTGCTTTCCTTCGAGAACACCCTGATTGAACAAGAATTGCAAAATCTCCAATTTCATGGGGGATTTCATGTAAAAATATAGTAACCGTTGTAATAAGACCAATGTTTTGGCCTGCAATGTAAGATGCTCCAATTGCTAACCCATCAGTAAAGTTGTGTGTAAAGTCTGCAGCAAGGTTTAAATATCCAGCTATCTTTATATCTTCTTTTTTGTCCTTGGTCTTCTTTTTTTGTTTATCATCAGATTTTTTCTTTTCTGCTCCATGAGAATGGCCATGTCCTCCATCAAATAACCGAACAGTTTTTTCGACGACCAAGAACGTAATAATTCCTCCTAAAACACCAAGACCAACAGTGATGTCATGTGGTTCATGTTGCTCATTTTCATGTGAGTGACTGTGACTGTGCCCCTCGGCGCCGCCACTAGACATGAGTGCATGCGGGATCAAGTGGAGAAAGGCATCGCCGAGTAGGCCGCCAGAAGCAAATGACAGCAGAATCTTGAGTAACGGTTGTTTTTCCACAGTTCCGTCAATAGGTATAAAGAACAGTATAAAAAACGGCGCTATGCTTATAAAGAGTGTTGAAGTCAATGCTCTGACGTATAAGTCGTAATCTGGTTCAGTTATCGCTTCTTCGTTTTTGTGTTGTTCGTTTGCACTTTTGGAGTATTTGAAGGCGGGTGGTTCATCTCCATGAGAATGATCGTGTGAGTGACTATGTCCCAATACCACAATTATTGTACATGCTAGAATAAGACGCAATAAAAGCGCTTTACTAGGATAAAACATTCTTACAGAATATTGGAATTCCCTCCGACAACTGTGCACACAATACAACAATGTAAAATGTGAATGACAGACAGTCTGACAGAACTGATTTGACATTGACAGCAATGTGATGACATGACACTCAAAATGTTGCTAGAAGAGAAGCAGTTGAATAATAATAAAAAAAGAGAAAGTAATCGTTTTAATCGTTCTAATACTCTTTGTTAAACATCCACAATTTTAATTAATAAAGAAAGAAAACTAGTTTATTTGGCACACACAGATACACACAATGTAGGTACAAATAAAAGGGAACTTCATTTTAAAACAATTACATACATAGTGTGCCCCGCGGCTGCGCCGAAAAGGGCCAGTTCAGCAAAATCACAAAATGCAAGACAACTGGGAGTTGCCTGACGCTGGTTTTCAACTGAACCTTACGTTGAAATGTACGGATGTGAATCAGTTTTTACGGTGTTAAATATACAGGTTAGAAATATGGTATGGTTAATAATAAATAATAATAATAATAAAAAGCCTTTATTAACATTCTTACAGTTATCATTTTAACTTATTTCTACTTAATATTACAGTAGTGTTTAATATATATATATATATGTCGGGTTTAGTCAATAGTACGGACGTAAAGTCAAATCACAAGCACACCCCCAGCGGCAAACAAGAGCAACTACGCATTGGCGCGCTTTTTATAAGCATTGCGTGGTGGGAAATAGGGCAGTTGAGTGCTGACAGCCGTAGAGCTAAGACGTCGTAGAATCAGTGTCAATCCGTAATATTAGTAAGCAATAATGTAACTTGTGTCTATTTGAATAAACCCAGTGTATCGAATAACTTATGTGATTTCATTTGCACGATTGTACCCACCGACCTGCCCACACACGATGTCTTAACCTAAGGGAATACATACATCCTGACTTCCCGATGGTTTGCCTCTATCGGCCAGCCTTGATGCGACATCAGAATTGGGATTCGATCGTGCTAATGAGATCACACGTAAAAACAAAGCTAGTGACAATGTCGGTTACATTCTTACAAAAAAAATATCGCGGTGTCAGTTGCGACTACCCTCGGAAACTGGTATAATGTGAAACGGATAAATAAAAACCGGGCAGAGCTTTGTTCAGATCTTGTATTCACAATCGAAAGAGACAAATAAATGATGGGCAATCGCTTATATTAACACAGTCCTCGTTGCAGACATGGCTTGACTGGAGGGGAGGCTTCAATATGGCGGCTTAGCTTCGGCGGGCTCGGCGGGTATTGGTCGATTGCACGTAGACCGACGTCACATCCGTTACATTCGGCCATCCTGGAATCATTGCTCCCGCAATGGGAGCAAAACACATTCATTAGCTTTCATATAAATCAATTAGGTATTCAGTGTCACTACTATTGTTACTGTCTGATATAGGTGCTTTACTTCTATATGGCCTTAGCGCATTTACAGTCGAAGCACCCGTGAGCTTTTGGAACCACGTTAACCTTTTATGTCTATAATCCTGTACCTATATGTAATATGCCACTACTTTACATAATGCATTTTCAATATGGACTTTACAGATTCTTGCAAACCATTGTACCACATTCAATGTAAATAATGGCTATAATAAATATGTCATGGCTATGGGTTTGACATTGACTTTAGTTACTATATTATGTCCTGAATAATAGTCATCCAGTTTGTATTGACTCTAGCTGCACTAATTGTAGTCATAAAAACAACACTTTTGTACAAATTATCACTCTTGCGTTATCTGAAGTTTTATTTTTACATTCAATATTTGACATTCAAAAGTGCCGCTTAATGGCCTGGCTTGGCTGGCTTGCCTTGCTTGCCTGGCTAGGCGGGTTTGGCTGGCTTGCCTGGCTAGGCTGGTTTGGCTGCTTGCCTGGCTAGGCTGGTTTGGCTGGCTTGCCTGGCTAGGCTGGTTTGGCTGGCTTGCCTGGCTAGGCTGGTTCGGCTGGCTTGCCTAACTTTACTAGGCGTAATAATAGGCCCAATTAGGCGTAATACTAGGCCCTACCAGGCGTAATACTAGGCCCTACCAGGCGTAATACTAGGCCCTACCAGGCGTAATACTAGGCTTGACTCGACTTTACTAGCCTCGACTCGACTTTACTTTACTTTACTAGCCTCGACTCGACTTTACTTTACTTTACTAGCCTCGACTCGACTTTAGTTTACTTTACTAGCCTCAACTCGACTTTACTTTACTGGCCTCGACTCGACTTTACTTTGCTAGACTTTACTTTGCTAGACTTTACTTTGCTAGACTTTACTTTGCTAGACTTTACTTTGCTAGACTTTACTTTGCTAGACTTTACTTTGCTAGACTTTACTTTGCTAGACTTTACTTTGCTAGACTTTACTTTGCTAGACTTTACTTTGCTAGACTTTACTTTGCTAGACTTTACTTTGCTAGACTTTACTTTGCTAGACTTTACTTGGCTAGACTTTACTTTGCTAGACTTTGCTTTGCTAGACTTTACTTTGCTAGACTTTACTTTGCTAGACTTTACTTTGCTTGGCTTTACTTTGCTTGGCTTTACTTTGCTTGGCTTTACTTTGCTTGACTTTACTTGACTTGGCTTTACTTGACTTTACTTGACTTGGCTTTACTTGACTTGGCTTTACTTGACTTGGCTTTACTTGACTTGGCTTTACTTGACTTGGCTTTACATGACTTGGCTTTACATGACTTTGCTTTACTTGATTCAGCCGAGTACCAGTGTTTTACATGGAGCAACTGCCTCCTCAACCCAGTAACTGGGAAACACGATACCCCTTGACAAGACTGGTGTTAGATCTGAAGCTTCTGACTACCCGTAACGACTGTCAAAGATCTTCAAAAGACAGCCGGGACCAACGGCTTAGTGTGCTTTCCGAGGCACGGAGGAATCTCGGTATGCTGAAATGGTCACCCATCCACGGACCGACCTCGTCAAGCGTTGCTTAACCTTGAAGATCGACCCGTGCGGCTGTTATTATTTAGCCACGAGACAACTGTACAAATACCCCTTTCTTTTTAACAAAACTGACCTAAATGGTTTACATGAATCATAAGCATTGGTTCAGACGGTTTAGGAATTTAGATGTAATGTTCGTTCTTTCATACACTAACTGCCCTTGCCATATGCACAATGAAGACGTGCGGTCATGTATTTTCTAATGAATTGAGTCATTTTTGGTAACCAATATACTAATTTATTAAAATCATGGTGACCAAAGTCATCATGATGCATTTGCACTATCTTATCTATCTACCCAAGCTCCGAAGCTCCTACCATTCTACTGCCATTTAGGGTTTTTCTATAAAGCTTCTCGTCAACAATCAAGTAATTGCTTATTATGTCCGGATCGACGTTGTTGGTTTTTAGCTGGTTAATTAGTGAACTAAAGCTTGTCGTCATGGCATTGTAACGTATATAACCAGTATCAGTGACTTAGAGACGGTTTTTTTATTCATTGTATCGACTGGATTTCTGCCAAGTGCACCTACATGTTTCATACGATGGGCCGGCCTATACTCAACACTAATGTTGTAATATTTTATCAAAAACCACTATCCTGCGATGCGTGATCGTACCATGGACAGCTGCACAATCAGTAACAACCTTTACATGACATGTTTACCTATAACATACACGCGAAATCTACGTAACGAGTCCAACAGCGAGAGTTTGAAGCTCATAATAATGGTCCATGCTATGCTCACTTGTAACCAGACTGTTCGTAATGAATTTTATTTGCAGTTTGTTTTTGCATCAATATACTGGCGACACCTAACTTACACGCATCCGTATGTACTTCTGTAGGAAGCGCGGGGTCATACAATGCGAAAACAGGCTTAGAACCCGAAATATTTTGCAATCATTCAAAACTAATCCTTTAACGGGTACACAATCAACGCGAAATTTGGAATACACTTCTTAAAATAACTGCACAATCCGATAAATTGACGTACCCACATGACACACATTATTAGGCAAATGAAACTTGAAACTGGAAAAAAGCGCGGGAATTGTCGAATTTGGCGGTCGTGATTTTTCTTTCGGATTTTTTAAATAACACAAAACTTTTGATATTGGAGATAAGTTGTGTAGATTTATGTAGATATTGATTAGGCTAGTTAATTTTATTGTTTGTGTATATAATTTTCTACATTTAGGGTAAGTTTTTACATATTTTTATTTCATTGTCCGATGGACAAGGAACCGCCTGATCCGGGGGGCACAGTCCCCTCGGTTGGGCTTAACATTGTTATTAATGAATCAAGTATGGACACTGACTCGTCCATAACCAGATCGGAGCGGAAAAGGGCTAGAGCTCCACGTAAAATGTGCAAACACTGTAATAAAAGAAGGAGACATGGTCACTCTTCAGGAATTAATAAGGAATCAGATTGCCATTGCGATAATGAATCGGTAGTAGTCCATCGGGAAGCCACTCCACGTTCTGTGGAAGGTGAACAAAGTAATATTCGTTCCACATCAGAACTTCTCCAGAAAGCGCCACAGGTTGCTAGGGCTTTGTACGAAGCCACAGACCTGTCGCCGTATGTTGTACATATACAAAAAAATATTGATACAGGAAACTCTGCTCAATCATTACACCCAATTACATTAGGGCATTTTCTTAAAAAACGCCGCTACAATAATATTGTAAATGGTTCTCTAAAACGCATCGGTCGAAATAGGATCTCATTAAGCTTCTCTCATTACCTAGATGCAAACTCTTTTATAAATGACCCTTGTTTAGTGAAAGAGAAATTAAAAGCATTTGTTCCATCTATTAATGTGTGTCGTATGGGTATTATTAAAGGTGTTCCTACCGAATGGTCTCCCGAGGAAATAATGGAAAATATGACTGTTCCCACTGGATGCGGAAAAGTTATTAAGGCAAGGCGTCTTAACTATAAAGTTCACGAACCGACACCTGTTTGGAAACCATCCCAAACAGTCGTGCTCACCTTTGATGGTCAAATTTTACCAAAACGTGTGTTTTGTTGTTATAATTCGATGCCAGTAGAATTGTATACATTCCCAACAATTCAATGTTTTAATTGTTGTCATTTTGGTCATACAAAGGTACAATGTAGGTCGAACCCTCAGTGCTTCAAGTGTGGGGAGAGGCATTCTGCTGACACTTGTAGTATTGAAGACGAAAATGACAGTAAATGCTGTCATTGCGGTGGCATTCATTACGCCATTAACAAAAAATGCCCAGAGTTCGAGAGACAAAAGTCAATTAAGCACTATATGGCCCATAGCTGCGTGTCGTATGCTGAAGCGTCGCTGCTACATCCCCCAATCTCCAAATTATATGCAGATGTGGTAACATCTGCTCCATCACACAAAAATAATAATTTTTCTTCTACACCACCTTCGCCTCATTCACCAAACACATCAAATTTCACATCACACAGGAAAACAGTATTCCTAAAACCTCGGGATCCCCCAAAAACAGCCAAGGGGTATGACCGGACAGCACATCAAGAGATTATTAATAATGAATTTTCTAAATCAGGTAATGGTGTTGCTTTGCATAATAAAACAACTAATAATAATGAAAGTCAAATCTTTAATTTAATTATCATGTTAATTAATACATTATCTAAAAATAATATGATTGAACCGTCCAACGTTGCCACTTTAATTGATACGCTGTCTAACTTATTTAACCATAATGGATCCAATTCAACCCAAGATTGTTCAGTGGAACAGTCGCAGCATTGTAAATAAAAAATCTGATCTGTACTATATATTAAATAAATATAATCCATTTGCAGTCGCTCTCTGTGAGACATGGCTGAAACCGGGGTTCTCTTTTAGAATTCCTGGCTATGCGTGTCTAAGAACAGACAGAAGCGATGGGTATGGCGGTGCCGCCATACTTATTAAAAATAACTTGTGTTTTCAGTCTTTTCCTCTTCCAAGTCTCAGTGATGATATATCTGCTGTTGCTGCTATTGTAAATAAAATCTGTATAGTATGTATATATTATTCTCGCCCTACTGTAAATATTCTTTCTGAAATTAATAATCTTTTTACAGTTTTACCTAAACCATTTTTGGTAATGGGTGATTTTAATACACAGCATCAGACTTGGGGCAGTTCTTGTTCCAATTTTTATGGGGAAAAGTTATTAGAAATTCTAGACTCAAACAATTTGTGTATTTTAAACACATGTCTTCCAACACGCCAAACAAATCCAGATGAGGGAAATAGTGCTCCTGATCTCTCAATCTGCACACCTGAGTTGGCATCGACATTATCCTGGTCGCCTTTACCGTCTTCTTATGGTAGTGATCATTTTCCTTTAATCATTTCTTTTCCACCTAAAAAACCAGATACTTGCATTCTGACACCACAACCGCGATTAAAATACAGACTTCAAAATGCAGACTGGGATAAATACAAAAATTGTGTTGAAGAAAGAATTTCTGCTTTATCTATTTCCATACTACATGATCCTCAGTTATTATCTAATGCAATTACAAGAATTTTAATAGAGGTAGCAGATAATACTTTCCCTATTAAGAATGGGGCTAAAGGCAAAATTCCTTCACCACCTTGGTGGGATGCTGAGTGTACTCAGGCCATTAAAAAAAGAAAAGAAGCTGAAAAAAAATATTGCCATACCATGACTCATCACAATTTTGAGATTTACCAAGAAGCTGCTCGTGCAAGTCGTAAGCTCCTCAGGAAAAAGAAATTTGAAGGTTGGCAAAGATTTTGTGCATCCATCTCTCCAGAAGTTAATGCTTCTGTAGTATGGCAAAATATCAGGCGATTCAGGTCAGCATTCAGTGACACAACATCCTCAAAACTGCCATTAGAGTTGGCCAATGAGTTCATGGATCATTTGGCTCCTCCGTCGGTCCCAGAACAGAGATCATTAATGCATTTTCACTATGTTCCTACTTTGGACTCCGAGTTGAACACTCTTTTCACACTAAGTGAGTTGAAAGGAGTCCTTTCACATGTTAAGGATTCAGCTCCTGGTGAAGATGGTATACCATATTCATTTATAGCCAATCTGTCTGACTCTGTTCTTTTAATTTATTTAGATCTCATCAATACAGCTTTAACATCTGGCAACATCCCATCAAGTTGGAAGTCTCAAACAATTATTCCTATTCTGAAACCAAACAAACCTTCTTCTAAAGTTACTTCTTATCGACCAATTGCACTTTCAACAGTTCTTGCTAAAATTGTTGAACATCTCATTAAGAATCGTTTGGAGTGGTTTTTGGAAAGCAAAAACTTGTTGGCAACATCACAGTTTGGGTTTAGGAAGGGTAAGAGTACCATTGATAGTCTTAGTGTGTTTACAACTGATATTCGCTTAGCCTTTTCTTCCAATAACTCTGTTATTGCTGCCTTCCTGGATATAAGTTCAGCTTACGATAATGTCCTAGTATCAGTCCTGGAACAAAAGTTGAACTTATTACAAATTCCAAAAATGCTGTCTAATTTCATAATTAATATGCTTTCAGAGAGATCGTTAAATCTAGACATTCAAGGGTGTACATTTACCCGTTTAGTATGGAAAGGTCTCCCTCAGGGTTCTGTACTTAGTCCACTTCTCTATAATATTTACACTTATGATTTAGAATCCTCTCTAAATGAGTCGGTACAAGTCCTTCAATATGCAGATGATTTACTTCTTTATTTATCTGGTCATTCTGTTGCGAATATTTGTACTTCCTTAACATCTTCTTTATGCTTACTGAAGACTTGGTTGGAAACCAATGGTCTACACCTGTCAATTGATAAAAGCAACATAGTCCTATTTACTAGAATGCGTAAGCCTCCAGCAGTTACAGTATTATATGATAATATCTCTATGCCACTTAAAAATCAAGTAAAATTTTTAGGCCTTGTTTTGGATACACATCTTACAGGTTTACCACACTGTGAGTATATAGCCGCTAAATGTGAACGAAATATCAACATAATTAGATGTCTTGCTGGTGTTTGGTGGGGCGCACATCCCTTTTCTTTAAAACTACTGTACAACACCTTGATTAGAAGTGTATTGGACTATGGGACCTTTTTGCTGGAACCTGCTAATGTAGCTGGTCTTAAGAAACTGGAAAGTGTTCAGTCTAAGGCACTAAGAGTAGTTTCAGGTGCAATGAAAAGCAGTCCTATTAATTGTCTTCAGGTGGAATGTGGAGACCCTCCGCTTCATTTGCGACGTCAATTTTTAGCTGATAGATTTATGGCTCGGTGTTTGCAATTTACAAATCATCCTTTACGGAATACACTTTCCATTCTCTCTGAAGAAGTTACTTCATCCGCTTACTGGAGGCACAAAGATACTCCGTGTTTAGTTAAAAGCTTTAGAAAATACAATTTAATTGAAGCTCCTTGCCACCAATCCCAATTTCTTCCTATATATCATTGTAATTACAGTTCATTAATTATGGCACCAAACATTCATTATAACCTTAACATTTACCGAGATGACGTATGTCATAACATTAATTTCAACTTTACTATGGATAGAGACTTTAAGGGCTGTCAGCTTCTGTTTACAGATGCTTCAAAACATGGAAGAAACTCATGTGTGGGAGTAGGTGTATATCACTCCCAGTATAATGTCGTCCAAAAAATAAAGCTCCCGCCCGAATCATCTGTATTTACGGGAGAATGTTACGGTCTATTCAAAGCTGTCGAATATATACTCCTTATGGGCTTACAGAATTCACTCATTTTAACTGATGCAAGGAGTGCCTTACAATCTTTGGCCAGATTTCCTTTCTATTCTCATAATTCTTTTATTATATTTGAAACACGTGAACTACTTCACAGATGTTCTTGTATGGGATATTCAGTGCATTTTGCGTGGATACCCGCACATTGTGGCATTTTAGGTAATGAGAGAGCAGACCATTTAGCTAATGATGCTGTATTATGTGGAGACATTTTTCCGTACAAAAATAACTCCCAAGATCTGGCTGCTCTGCCCAGGGTTTATCTACAGGAATCCTGGGGTCAGCTTTGGTCAGGGCAATCACTAAAAGGGAAATTTTATCGTACTATCCAACCATCCATTCCTGTAAAACCTTGGTTTAGCAAGTACAAGCTAAGCAAAAAGATTTCAACCATATTCATACGTATGCGATTGGGTCATGTGTGCACTCCAGCTCATCTTGCCAGGCTTGGCATTGTGCAGAGCCCTGAGTGTGAATGTGGCGCTGAAGTGGGAGATCTGAACCACTTTATTTTTGCCTGTCCCCTTTATGACCACTCCTCACTTTTCCAAAGCCTTGTTTCCCTCCGAGTCCCTTTTCCCACTTCTATCTCATGTATTTTATTTAATTTTAATTTAGATATTTATAAAACCATAGCACTTTTCCTTGTAAATAATGATATAGCTATTTAAATGTAAATTTTAATATGTATATAAATAATTTATTAAATAGTTTTTAGTTCAGTAGGTATAAAAACCGATAGACGCACCGAGTTGGCCCTTCTATTGGGTCACCTGGTGAGTTTGCTGTTGTATTACATGTCTCTATTACACTGTTAAATTTGTTAAAATTTATTATTTTTATTATAAACAACTATTCTCCTTTCCGTTTCCAAATTTCCCTTTGTAATATTTTTTTATTTCGCGAGTTATCAATTCTTACGTTTTGTTATTATCAGATAAAATATTGTCAGTGGCAATAAGCACGAATAGTGCAATGCCAAAATCAAAAAAAAAAAAAAAAAAAAAAAAAAAAACTTGAAACTGCCAACTAGGCTGTCTGCCACTAGTGGCAATTTGACCTGACCATTTAAGCGAATTGTTTTTTTTTTAAACTAGTGTATTAACGAGTATTCATATTTAACTTTCAGTATTAAGTCCTTTTTTGTTAGACATTTTATAAAATAATAACACCAGAATTTAAATCAGTTGAGGGTAGAAGTAAATCTTCTAAAAATGCCAATACCTACTTAATACCTACTTTGGCAGATTATGCTAGGTACTATATTAATAAATCTCACACTGAAGGCCTCTTTTCTAAACTAAATGGAACCCCGGTATACTTATACTACCTACTACCTTTGCTAGTTCATGAGTATCATCTGGATTAATTGCTAACATTGGACCATACTGATACGTAACAGTTAGAGTAATCTTCGCCAGATAACTCGAGAAACTTGATCATCTATATAAGGTAACGGAAATCTTTCATTTTACAGGGACATTTAGCGTGGTAATCAACACAGAGGCACAAAGTATGTAAGCGGCGGCGTTCTATTTTGTGACAAAGCTTAATATCGACGTTTTTTTTTACTTAGTTCACCGGATAAACGTAACTGGATTCAGATTCCAGTATCCAAGGATATCTCATGTCTATACACGGGTTGATCAGTTGTGTGTACCCGAAGCAAAACAATATTTGTATTTGGTTAATCTATTTATTCCCACTGCTAAACTAAGTGGCTATGGCCTGGCTAGAATAAGAGTTAATTATAAGCACCTCAGATCAGGGAACAGTAAATAAGCACATACATGAAGTCACGCCTTTTTCCCATGAGGGTAGACAAACTACAGAACGCCATCTGCTACTATCCTTATAACTCTTGTTTCGTTTACGTAAAAACATAGTCATACACGCACATACACGGATGCTGGTTATGCAAACTAGTTTTATCTTTAAAAAAATATTATTATAATATTATATTTTATTGAAAATATGGCGACGAGTAAAACAAATGGCTATGGCCTGGATAGAATTAGAGTTATCGATATTGCGAATATGGAAATGAGAAAGACAACGTACCTGGCAAATTGGCTGTGGCTCCTGGCAGCTCTCGGCCCTTGTTAGGACCTCTCCTTGCAGTCACACGCAGCACAGGGTTTGATGCAGTCTTGCTCGGCGTGCAGTTGGGTCGATGGCAGAGTGTAGCTCACGCCGTGAAGCTTGTAGTGTCGTTCCGTTCGTGAATAACACAAACTTCTTCGATTTTTCTTCAGAGTCGGGTGATCTTGCGGTTGTGGCGTGGATGTGTTATTAAACGAAGATAAATTTTTGTTCATCCCACTTCTGAGTGAAACGGATAAATAAAAACCGGGCAGAGCTTTGTTCAGATCTTGTATTCACAATCGAAAGAGACAAATAAATGATGGGCAATCGCTTATATTAACACAGTCCTCGTTGCAGACATGGCTTGACTGGAGGGGAGGCTTCACTATGGCGGCTTAGCTTCGGCGGGCTCGGCGGGTATTGGTCGATTACACGTAGACCGACGTCACATCCGTTACAAATGAAAAAAACCAGTCCAGAACGGAGTAGCAAGGAGGCTTGCAACAACCAAGGAGCTGGAAAGGTCAAGGAGAAGCGTGTGGACGTGTGAAATGGTCCATACACACTGATCTTTATGCCAATCTGGTGAGTCGTTTTCATTTTGTTATGACAATGGCCAACTGTGTTCATTATTC
This sequence comes from Orthosia incerta, assembly GCA_948252205.1. Classification (NCBI taxonomy): domain Eukaryota; kingdom Metazoa; phylum Arthropoda; class Insecta; order Lepidoptera; family Noctuidae; genus Orthosia; species Orthosia incerta. Next base: position 21,942,246 of record OX411754.1, read on the forward strand.
AAAATTCTGGTTTTGTGTACGGTATGGCGGTCAGTGGATTGTCGGGGTGGCCCGTGTCAGGTCATAATTTCATGTTAGTTATCGCTGATCAAGTTTTAGTGTTGCTGAAGATTTATTATTCACTGACTATTGTTACTATCCTTAACTGGCTATTATTGTTCGAACTTTAGAGCCATATAGTAGCAATGCCGCACCGAACACATCATTCTGGAAATTATGATAATTTAACCGATGACTCATCGCCGTACGTCTTGAAGTCCGATGATGGAACTGCCTAGACTAGGAGGAATTAGTTTACCAAATAAACACCAAATGAAATATTTTGATTAGTTTTGATAATGTGATGGTTTTATGCAGTGAGGGTTTAGTTTGAGGAGAAGCATGGTATTCTTCTTTTCGAGTCAGGAAGCCAAACTATCTGGAACGTAGTAAACCCTACCAGGCCTCATTAATTGAGACTTAAAATGCCACTGACGTTATGGCATTCATTGGATTCTCTAAAGTTCATATACCTACCTGGACACTTGCGACAATATAATGAGAGGTTCATGTTTTAGTCAGGGACTCTGCACTCACATTTGGTGTCCATAATAACCCATTTTGCCGTGCCGGTTGAGGTTACTCCACCGCTGCACCAATTAATTGTTATCAAAGCTGTGTATGGTTAAGATGACCGTGTGAACATTTACTCTCGTAGTGTTTTTCATGTTTCAGATACCATATTGCGTCTCAGTGGAGCCTCTGCTGCAGGCTAGCGGTCCAAAGGCTGAATGCGAAGGTTGACGTGTCAACATCTGAGAGGTTCAGACCGACGGCAGGCTAGCAGTTCGCAATTGGTAACCGAACGTTACGAACGCGCGCAAGTTTGGAATGGAATACTCGGTGAGTAGCTTCTATTTTATTTCGATAGTGAGGTCGAATGTTCTCTAGTGAAGAGATGCTAGTTTAAGCTTTAAGAGTGTTCATGTTTGACCACTGAATTGATCGTGGTTATATCTAGCACCATCACTAGGTAATTAAGACACGCGCGCTTAGTTAAACGCAAGTAGTTAATGATGTTCCTATTGGCTAGTTAGTACTTTCCTAGTTTCAACATTTGGTTCAGTACGAACTTTAGGATGAGATATCCCGTAAGAAGATGAGCTATCCATAGTGACTTAACAACTAGTCATTTTCAGTGGCAAAGCCAGTTAGTAATGTCGTTGGGCCAACGTAATTGTATCGAGTTAGGTACTGGTAATTTACGTGTATTCAGAAAAGATCTTATGTTGCGTAACGATTAACAACCACCACCTTGAGATCTGAATTCACTTGCTTACTTTCAAAGTAATATTATGATAGCAGTGGATCTCGCGATCGTTTTCCTTACATAAAGACTGAGTTAGAGAACGATAGTAAAGGGTTACTGTTAATGGTGAGATTTTAAGAATATTGATCCGAATTAATTCGTAAAGCTCCTTCACACGAGCTATTAAGACGCAAATAATATCGGGCTTAATTGTTCCCCTGATATGAAAAGTCGGTATATTCTGAGATCTTTGAGTAGAAAGCGTGAATCTTGTGAGAAGGATCCCGAATCACCAAGTTCCTCGGGAATTGGATGTCATAGTTTATGACATTGGTAGTGAGACCAAATATGATTGACATGTCTACTCATACTCGAAGCTCCGGACCGCACCTCATGAGTAACATGTGGCGATGGGTTTACGAAGAGGTTTGAGTTGAGTATGCATTGCAAGAACTATGGTAAAGAGTAACAGCATTGTTACAATTACTTTGTTTAGTTGTTGAACTTGTTGTTCGTCGGACCTTTTTCTAATGAATAGTGTTTTGTGGGAGGTTCTAGTTCTAAAACTAAATAGTCCCTGTATTAGGTACACGATAGGTGATTATGACAGGACGGTGATCGTTATACACCGAAAGCTTTAAATAGGTACGCTTGGAACCTACAAGTATGCACAAGGAAGGTTAGGGCAGATGCCAGCGGGTCATGTACCAGTCGATGTTGATGTTAAAAGGATTTGATGATGATGAGCAAGCTTAAGGTGTCGAGTAATTCAGTCTATCGAACGTATTATGTTTGACCGTACCAGTGGATTCTGGTGGAGGTCGGGGTCTAGAGAGAGACCGAGAGACCATTGTGAGAGCAATATAATTGCTTGTCTGCTAGAGAGCCATGGCATTGGAGGTTTTACTCGAGGGTTTCTATGAGCTTAGCAGTTTTTGCTGCAGCAGAAGTATTAAAGTTTGTTTGGAGTGACTAGTGGTACATGGCCCAGGGTAATGATTTGGTTAAAGAGTAGAGTTCTCAAATTTCCCTATTTTCTCGAATCCAATAATCTAGTTCGGTCAGGAGTAGCCGAGCGTTGTGTGGCAGCTGTAAGCCTAGGTGGCAACTGTAAGCCTAGGTAGCAACTTCGAGCCTAAGTGGCAACTGTTGACCTAAGTGGCAACTGTTGACCTAAGTGGCAACTGTTGGCCTGAGTGGCAACTATTGGCCTGAGTGGCAACTATTGGCCTGAGTGGCAACTATTGGCCTGAGTGGCAACTATTGGCCTGAGTGGCAACTATTGGCCTGAGTGGCAACTATTGGCCTGAGTGGCAACTATTGGCCTGAGTGGCAACTATTGGCCTGAGTGGCAACTATTGGCCTGAGTGGCAACGGTAGGCCTGTATGGCAACGGTAGGCCTGTATGGCACCTGTAAGTCTGTGTGACACTGTCTGGTGTGAAAATTCATGTTTGTGTTAGGAACTTTACAGAAAGTTCCTATTGAGTCATGAGGTTAAAGGAAAGTAAACTCGCAGTCACGCGTGTGGAGAGATCATGTTAATGTTGATGACGTTCGAATCGTCAAGCCCTCATTACGAAAATTAAAATTATTTTGGTTTTCTAATTTTGATAACTATGCGTAGATCGTGTTGGTAAGACACACAAAGCTCAAGTACCAATTGAGATTGAAGATAAAGTAGTAAGTACTAAATTTCTGTGTGAACAAGAGTTCAGAGAGTAGAGTTGACTCGACATCGTGGAGATGTGCGAGTAGAGCAATTTGAGATAGTTAAGAGAGCTATGAGATAGCTAGTAGAGCTATGTGATGGCTAAAGATCGTGAATAAGAAACCTGGTGTATTGTTTCTTTTGTTTGATTTAATGTGAGAGTAATGACTATCAGTGGTACTTGGACTTTGTAATCACGAAGATTGGGTGCTTTTAGGTACCAAATCGATGAAGTTGCTATTTTCTTTAAATTGGAAATAGAATTACTCGTTCCTTGCAATAGTGAACAGAGAGATTTGAATGATCATGTTTGATTGTTTCAAAATGTTTCCTCACTCTAGTGTATGAGTCAGGATTGGACGAGCAAATACTGTTTGAAAATTTTGTATTTTTCAGAAAAACATCCCTTGTATGATGGGAGATTACCAGGGTGGAGTGGACTAAGACGACGTGTGGTGTAATACGAGGTGACAATGAGATGGCATGGAGCAAGGACAAGAAGATGATGCCTGCGGGTGATAGATTTGGGGATCTGTCACCTGAGAGAGGCCCGAGAAGGCGACGTGTGTGTTCCACGCTCGCCTCTCAAGAGGAATTACGGCCTAGAGAACACCATGTGGTTTTAGTCAGTAGGAGTCTGACAGGCCCCTCAGTTTTCCCCAAGGGCTGAGGACATCCATTGAGGATTTCCACATGATTCGATACACTGTTAAAACCTGACAATGAGGAACAGACGAGGACGCCTGTCTCGTAGGATGGCCGTGTCGGCTTAGTCAATAGTACGGACGTAAAGTCAAATCACAAGCACACCCCTAGCGGCAAACAAGAGCAACTACGCATTGGCGTGCTTTTTATAAGCATTGCGTGGTGGGAAATAGGGCAGTTGAGTGCTGACAGCCGTAGAGCTAAGACGTCGTAGAATCAGTGTCAAGCCGTAATATTAGTAAGCAATAATGTAACTTGTGTCTATTTGAATAAACCCAGTGTATCGAATAACTTATGTGATTTCATTTGCACGATTGTACCCACCGACCTGCCCACACACGATGTCTTAACCTAAGGGAATACATCCTGACTTCCCGATGGTTTGCATCTATCGGCCAGCCTTGATGCGACATATACATTTTTTTTATGTACTTTTTCTTAATCGACACCGGTTTCTCGACTGTCTTGCTTTCCAGCATAGGCCTCCCCAAGTGTACTCCACGAACATCGATCTCTTGCTTTTCTAGTCCAAGTCGTCCCTGCCACCTTTTTGATGCCATCTTCCCATCTACGATACTGTCTGCCTTTCCTTCTTGTTTTGTATATAGGACACCATTCTGTCACATCTTTAATCCATTTCTCTGTCTTAGATCTTATTAAATGGCCTGCCCATTTCCACTTCAGTTGTTTAATTTGGTCTTTTACATCTATGACTTTGGTATGTTTCCTTATTGTTGTTAATCTTATTTTGTCTTGTAATTTTACGTTAAGTATATATATACAACAAACAAATACAAATATTTATTGGTACAAAAACATAATAAAAATTTTTGTGTACGTTAATACTGCGTTAGTTTAGTAGGTAACTGTGTCGCAGTTATTAGCGCCCACCCCAGGAGCGAAAATATAACTTAGTTCCAAGACAAAATTTTGGTTTTACTAAAGGTAGAAATAGACAAACATTTGTAATAACAATAAAAATAAAACTAGACATAGATGTATTATTAGTAGATTGTGGCAGTTTAAGTGGGAAGTTAGTGTGTGTGCTAGTGTATGTGTGTGTGTGAAGGAGGGTGTGGACTGTGGAGGTGCGTGCGACTGTGAGTGTGTGTGTAGAAAGGGTGCGTGTATGTGTATGTGAAGCATGTGCTAAGAATACAATTTAAGTTTGTATGAGGCACTCTGTTTCCTCATAAGTCAGGTTCTGGATCCATTTTTCAATTTTCAGTTTGCACTCTCGTAAAGAGAGCGGATAGATATTTAATTTCTCATTAATTTTGTTGTAGATAACAGGACTCAAAAAGTTATAGTGTCTTCTAGCGATAACTAGATTTACGCACTCTGTCTGACATATTCTGTTAACTTTGCGTTTTTGAGTATTGAGATTAGGGTCATATTTAATGTTACCATGCTTACATAATAATATGCTTATTAAACATGCTTGTTTTACAGTAGGCACTTTGCAAATAACATACAAGTCGTGCGTGGGGAAGCGAATAGGTTTATGTGCCATAACTTTGAGAACGGCTCTTTGTGCTCTTTGCAGTCGAAGTAGAAGGCATTTCCCAGAGCATCCCCATGCGGTAATGCAGTAAGTTATCACGGAATGTGCTAGCGCAAAGTACACAGTTTTTAACGTGTGAAAATCTGCCGAGATTATATTATAGATATACTATACATATACTTACACTTACACTATATATATACTTTCCATTCTATGTTGACAGGTTTCTAACGCTTTAGAACCTTATTTGTGCAGCTCCATGTTTGAAATCCATAAGTGATGCTCGGCAGAATACACGTATTAAATACTTTCTTTTTTGATTTTATTTGTATTTCTGAGTTATTCATAACTTCTTTTAAAGACCAGTATTTCTTCCATGTTAATTCTATTATTATTATTTTTTTTGTGAGATCCGTTGGAGATATTATTTGGCCAAGATAAGTACCTATACTCCTTATAACCTTACATATTGCAGTTCAGTAACGTTAGTAGGTTTTATTGGGATTGTTGTGTGCATGGTTTGTCATCAACTTGGTTTTACTTGTATTTATTGATAAGCCCACCTTTTCACTTTCGTATACCAGTTGTTCAATCATACTCTGTAACGTATCTGGGTCTTCGCATATAAGTATAAGATCATCGGCGAATCTAAGATGGTTTAGTCGTACTCCATTTACATTTATTCCGTTACCACTCCACTCTAGTTGTCGAAATATATGCTCCAGGGTTGCAGAAAATAGTTTTGGTGATAAGGGGTCTCCCTGTCTAATGGGAAAACATTTGCCTGCCTTTTCTGTGCGTATTTTCGCTGTCATATTTTCGTATATGTTTTTAATTATACGTAAATATTTATTATGGACTCCTTGTAAGGTGAGAGCCTCCCATATTTTTCCATGTTTTAAGGAGTCGAAAGCTTTGTTGTAATCTATAAACGCCAAGTAATAGTTAATGCCATATTCGTTACATTTCTGAATTAGCTGTTTGATAGTTGAATGTGGTCCATGGTTGAAAAGTCACTTCTAAAGCGTGCTTGTTCTTTTGGCTGGTTTTCGTCCAAACTCTTTGTTAATCGTTCCAGAATTATCTTAGAGAATATTTTATACACATTCGACATGAGCGAAATGGGTCTGTAATTAGAAAAAACATCTGTTTTCCCCTTCTTATGAAGTAAAATTATGGTTGATTTGGTCCATTGATGCGGTATATATTCAGTTGTTAAAATTTCATTAAATAAATCTGTAATTGTATTCAGAGTAATCTGATTGTTCCCTATATGATTTCGTTTGAAATGCCATCTTCGCCTGGTGCTTTCCATCTCTTTTGTGATTTGATGGCTTTCGTAACTTCTTCTTTTAGTCTGTTTGGGATTGGTTCCTCAATTTCTTCATTATTTGTTTGTGATCTTGTTCTTTCATCATTGTAAAGTTCACGGTAAAAATCGGTCGCTGCTTCTAGTATTTCAGTTCTTTTGGTGTTATGTTTTTTTGTCCTGTGATGTGTTACGTTACCAATCCACCATGATTCCTCCTGAAGCTCTTTCCATGCTTTTTTTAGCCCGCCAGATTTTGCTATGTGCCTATTCTATTGTTTCGGTTCTAATTTTCTTTCTGCGTTTTCTTATTTCTAAATTAATTTCTTTACTTAGTTTCGTTATAATTTGTTTGTTGTTCTGCCTGTTACTCATTCTCTTGGTTTTGGTCCCAATTTATCCTTTGATGTTTTGTCTCTCTTTACTATTTTGTTGGTTTCTTTGAGTCTTTTTCTAATCTATCATATTTTTCCTGGATTGTTTTGAGTCCATTTATTTGGTTTAATTGAGTTTCTAAATATTCTAATGACTTATCTGGCAATGAAGTCTAATTGGTATCTTTACATTATATATATGTTTTCTTGTGTGCTTTGGCTCAAACATGTATAAGTCTCCACGAAGCAGTCTAATGGTCAGTAATATAGTTGAACTGGTTCAACATTTAAAATAGTTTTGTTTTGTTTGTAGTTATGAAATCTATTTCATTTGTTACTAGTCCATTGGGAGATTCCCATGTCCATTTCCTGTTAAGTTTTCTCTTATAAAAACTATTCGTAATTTGCAGGTTATTTTCTAAAGCGTAGTTTACAAATCTTTGCCCATTATCATTTCTTTTGCCATATTTAAAGGGTCCAAGTATTTTATCTTCGTTTAGCCTTCTTTCTACAATTTGGATATTAAAATCTCCCATTACGATAACAGTGCTATGTAAATTTTCCATTGTTTTGTTTAGATTTTCGAGAAATTGTTTTTATTTCTTTTTTGGCTACCTCAGTAGGAGCATATACCTGCACTATTAAAGTGGGATGCTGGTGACCATGTAGTATAATGTTTAAGATGGTTATTCTGTCTGACACTCCTATAAATTCTAATATATTTTTTTTGAGATATTTCTTAACTAAGAGAACCACGCCATATAAATCCTTGTATTTCATTTTTATAATATAAAATATATTCCTCGTGTTCTTAAATTTTTGCCGCTGATCTACGTACATCACATATGCCAAGAATATCCCAATTAGTGCGATATAGTGCTTGTTTTTAGTTCTGTTAAATTTTCCTTCGACTTCATTGATCTTGTGTTGAGTGTTGCTATGTGTAGTTTATTTTTTTGGGATGTTGCTATTATTTAATATGAGATCTTGGGGGGTGCGGTCTATAGCCCCTCGGTGACCAACCGTATTGGGGTATGGTTAATAGGTTAATCATAAATGCGAAAGTAACTCTAGAGTATGTCAAGCGAGTCCTGTCCCATGAAATAGGCGGCAAATTCATCTTCAAATTTTACAGGTTCAACACTGATATAGTATGCTGAAAACCAATATTTGGCAAGAACACTACCAGCCGCACTATTTTGAATTAAATTGTACAGTCAACACAGCAAAGTTCAGAAATATAATTCTTTATTTATTACAAAGTAAAACATGAAATAAAAGTAACTGCAAACTTCAGAAATGGTCTTTATTAATTTTTTATTACTAATTGAAAAAAACTTGTGAATGGCACCTGAGGTATTCGACATTACGGCACCTATCGATATTTTTCGCAGGACCATTCGCATTAGTGGAATTATTTATTATTGAAAGTTTTATTCCACAAATGGCACCTACGGATCGGTAGCTACAGGGTTCATAATCTGCCTAGCCTTTTCCCAACTATATTGGGGTCGGCTTCCAGTCTTACCGGATTCAGCTAAGTACCAGTGTTTTACATGGAGCGACTCCCTATCTGACCTCCACAACCCAGTAACTGGGTAACAACACGGTACCCCTTGGCAAGACTGGTGTCAGATCTCAAGCTTCTGACTATCCGTAACGACTGTCAAAGATCTTCAAATAACAGCCGGGACCAACGGCTTAACGTGCTTTCCAAGGCACGGAGGAAACTCGGTATGTTGAAATGGTCACCCATCCACGGACCGACCTCGTCAAGCGTTGCTTAACCTTGATGATCGACCCGTGCGGCTGTTATTTAGCCACGAGCTCCTCCGCCGGTAGCTACAGGGTTGTGAAATTTATTATTTTGGGTTAAGCGTCATTCGGCCGCGTATGGAGCTGGGCCCACGGTCCAGTTGCCCCTTTTAAAAAATTATAATGGAAAAACTGGGCCAAGTCTCTATTGTTTTTAATCAACCGAAAGTCCGAAAGGTGACATAGAATGCTTTATACATTATTTATTTATACATGTTGGGCAGCATAAAAAATATCGATAGGTGCCGTATGTGGAATACAACAGGTGCCATTCACTCAGGTGCCGTTTAAGCGAGTGCCCAATGTGAATACGTCGTAAATACAAAAATATACGCAAATTATATACCTACTACCTTTTATGTAACTGTAGAACTTACAAACTCAATGTTGAACCACAGATTAAAAAAAAACGCGTGAGCCAGTCGCTCACAGGAAAATTATCACGCGTTTAAAAAAAAGGAATTATTGCACTGACGGATGCACTGCCATTGATTCTACGGACACTTATTAAAGAAGGATGGGAGTACTATTCGTTTAATTAAGTTGGAATGTTTAAAAAAAATTGAAATGTCAAAATTCATAAATTATATCTATACTTAAAATATATAATATAATATATATAAATATTATAAAGCTGAAGAGTTTGTTTGTCTGAACGCGCTTATCTCAGGAACTACTGGTTGGATTTGTAAAATTATTTTTGTGTTACATAGTCCATTTATCGAGGAAGGTTATAGGCTATATAAGATCACGCTACAACCATTAGGAGCGGAGCATAAATGAATAAAAATTGTAGTTCTAAAAACTAAAAAACACGCTTTAATGGTAAAGATAATGGGACAAACTGTTTAAATTATTGCATTGTCATCGGTCCTTGATAAGTGTGCAAAGTTTCAAATCAATCCAACGTTTTGAAGTGGGTGAAAATCACGTTCAAAGATTCCGTTACATTGATACATAGATACATACATACCAAGCTAATAAAAGCGTGTTAAAAATGTTGCAAAAACGGGCAAAAATATTCCATTTTGTGAGCTTCCGTACGTAACAATCATGCATGTAGGGTAGGTAGGGTAGATGGGTAGGTAGGTAGCCAGTTGACGGGAGCGAAGCCGCGTGGCACAGCCAGTGGAGTATATTTGGAGAACAACAGCGCACGTGGCGACGTGGAATACGTTTTTTTTAGTAATACAATATTAATAAAGAGTACCATTTATAGCGAATGGCCCTAGAGCTAGATTGACCCGACACTATACTGAGGACATTTCAGACGTCAGCCTGTATGAGAATAGGATGGCTCTGAAACAGCTCAAGAACAACAAGGCACCGGGTGATGACGGCATTACGGCCGAACTCCTGAAGGCGGGTGGAAAACCAGTACTTACGGCCCTTCAGAAGCTGTTTGATTCCGTTATACTCAGGGGAAAACACTACGGGCATGGTGCAGGGGTGTGGTGTTACTCTTCTTCAAGAAGGGTGACAATGTCCTACTGAAGAACTATAGTCCCATGTCACTTCTTAGCCATGTCTACAAGCTGTTTTCAAGAGTCATCACGAATCGTCTCGCGCGCAGGTTTGACGATTTCCAGCCTCCCGAACAAGCCGGATTCCGTAAAGGCTTCAGCACCGTAGACCACATACATACCCTGCGGCAGGTTATACAGAAGACCGAAGAGTATAACCGGCCTCTCTGTTTAGCGTTTGTGGACTACGAGAAAGCCTTCGATTCGATCGAGTCTTAGGCTGTACTGCAGTCTCTCCAACGGTGCCAAATTGACTACCGGTACATCGAAGTGTTTATACTAAAACGCCACCAGGTCAGTTCGACTTCAGGATCAGACCTCGGAACCCGTCCTTCTGCAGCGGGGTGTGAGACAGGGAGACGTCATATCTCCGAAGCTGTTTACCGCTGCACTGGAGGATGTCTTCAAGGTTAGCTAGGCATCAACGTCAATGGCGAGTACATCACTCACCTTCGGTTTACCGAGGATATAGTGGTTATGGCTGAGACCATGGAGGACCTCAGTACAATCCTCGATGATCTCAGTAGAGCTTCCGAAAGAGTGGGTCTTAGGATGAACATGGATAAAACCAATGTGATGTTGAATGCCCATGTTACACCAACTCCTATCAAGGTCAGAGACTCTACACTCGAAGTTGTGGGCGATTATGTCTACCTGGGACAAACGATCCAATTGGGTAGGGCCAACTTCGAGAAAGAGGTCAACCGTCGAATCCGATTCGGCTGGGCAGCGTTCGGTGTGTGTTGCCAGTGATGACCTGGTGAAGGTTGCGGGGATCCGCTGGTTGCGAGACGCACGGGACCGGTCAATGTGGCGACGCTTCGGGGTGGCCTATGTCCAGCAGTATACGTCTTTCGGCTGATATGATGATGATGATGATGACCATTTCTAAAGTTTGCGGTTACTTTTATTTCATGATTTACTTAGTAATAAATAAAGAATTAAATTTTTGAAACTTGCTGTATTGACTGTACAATTTAATCCAAAATAGGCTTGGTTTGATACTTGATTTTTGAAGGTTCAATGATTTAAATAAATGTAGATAAAATTTCTATCAAACCAATTTTTAGCGTACAGTGTTGACATCTGTAAGATTTTTGAATTTGCCGCCTTTTTCATGGGACAAAACTCGGTTGACAGACTATCAGCCTGTTTGTTAGTAACCTTTTCATGCACGGATTCATATGAAACTTGAAACACCCCAGGGGGTGACCATAAGCTCTTAAAGTAAGGTTATTTTGAGTGTGTGTAAGGGACAGATGTATATGACTTGTATACATCTGTCACTTAATAGTAATAATAATAATAAAACCTTTTTATTTCCGTATCCTTATGTTGTTAGTAGGTAATTGTTAGTGTTTGGCTTACTTATTTACTAATTGTTAGTATTTTTTAGTTTCTTTAACATTTTACTTTTTGTTTTACATTATATATTTTTAACCGAATTTGTTTTTCTTTTCTTTTTTTTTTGTTGTGGTTATTTTCTTGATATATCTAATTATTTTCTAGGATGGGCACCCCTATTTGGGTCCTATTTGGCCTCCTCCAGTTTATTCCAGTTTTCTCTATTCTTAGCATGTTTCATCCACTCTTTTCCTGCTGTAGCTATAATGTCATCCAGCCATCGTTTCATAGGTCGGCCTTTTCGTCTTTTTCCGCTAGGTCCCTTCCATCTCGTCGCTTCTACTGTCCATCGCTTGTCGCTGTTTCGTACTACATGGCCAGCCCATCGCCATTTTAATTTTAGACTGTAGTGTAGGACGTCAATCAGTTTTGTCTTCTTTCTTATTAATTCACTTCTTACTTTGTGTATTCTTCTTATTTTTAGTAGGCTTCTTTCCATCGCTTTCTGGCATCTGATTAGTTTTGTTTTTATTTTAGTGGTGTAAGTTCTCGTCTGGCAACCATACGTGAGAGTCGGTAGTATGCATGTATCCATCACTTTTTTCTTTAGGTGGAGCGGATAGTCACCTTTTATAATCTCTTTGAGCGACCAGTACTTTTTCCAGCTCATATTGATTCGGCGTTCTACCTCTTCTTCTTCGTTTCTATCTTCAAATGATAACTGTTTCCCTAAATAAATGTATTTATTCACGTATTCAAGTGTCTTTCCTTCGAGTTTTATTGTGTGGGTGTAACTGTTTGTCATAACTTTTGTTTTCTCTTTACTCTTTAGAAGACCTACTTTTTCACTTTGTACACTTAATAGGTTTATCATTGTTTCTAATTGTCTACTGTTTTCAGCGAAGAGGACTATATCGTCTGCGAATCTGAGGTGGCTTAAGTACCGATTACCTATTTTGATTCCTTCATTTACCCATTTCAGATCCTCAAAGATGTTTTGAAGCACAGCTATGAAAATTTTGGGGGACAGGGGGTCTACGTGCCTCACTCCTCGGAGAATTGGTATTTCTGGACCTCGTTTCTCCAGTTTCACACAGCTAGTGCTGCTGTCATATATGTTTTTCAAAACGGTTTTGTACTTTTCGTGTACTTGGCATTTGTTTAATGCTTCCCAGATTGCATCGTGTGATATTGTGTCGAATGCTTTAGCGTAATATATGAATGCTACGTATAATGGCCTGTTAAACTCCTTGTATTTTTCTGTTATTTGCTGCATTACATGTTTTACTCAGGTTTTTCAACTGTAGACCATTTGGTCTACAGTTGAAAAACCTGAGCGGAACCCCGCTTGCTCTATAGGTTGATGTTTTTCGATTTTGCCACTGATTCTGCTTAGCAATATGGAGGTAAAAAGTTTATACGTGCTAGGGAGAAGGCTAATTGGACGATAGTTGCCTATATCTTGAGGGTCACCTTTTTTGTATAGCAAAATTATATCTAATTTCTTCCATTGTTTTGGTATTTGTCCTGTGTTTATGATTTTGCTGAATAAGTACCTATGATAGTGGGCGTGCTAACCAAGCAAATCCAATTTTTAGAGCTTCATTAGGTATTTCATCTGGCCCTGGACTTTTTTCTGTTTTTAGCTTTTTAATATGCGTTACTATCTCCATCACATCCACTTCTGCGGGCTCGACTTCAATGTCACTATAATTTTTAGGATATTCGTTTTTACAAGTACAGGTTCCCATGTTGCTTTTGTATAGGTCTTTGTAGAACTCTGTGGCACAATCTATAATATCTTTCCTCGTGTTAGTTCCGGTGGTTCTCGTTTTTAAGTTTTGTATCCAGTTTTTGTGTGTAACTAATTGTTTGTATGCTCTTTTAGTGCTCCCACATTGTTTTAGGTTTGTTTCTAAAATCAGTTTTCTGTAGTCTGCATAATCTTGTTTGATAGCCTTGCTAGATCTTTTGAATAGCGTACTTAATTCTTCTTTCATTTCCTTAGTTTTATGTTTTAATTTTATAAGTTCTGAGCGTCTTGTTATTAGTTCTATTGTAGATTTTGTGAGGATTTTGTTTACATTGAATTGTTTTTCTTCTTGTTGTTCCATTGCCATACTATTTTTAATTGTGTTCTATTTTATTGTATAGGGTCTGGACATCCTCGTCGTCCACAAATTTTTCTAATTCGTTTGTATTCTTTTCTAAACTTCTAGTGTATAGTGTTCTTCAGTTTTGAATTTATTTGAAGATGATTTAAATGATTTCCTGCTTTTTTTGCAGTTTTGTAGGAGATAAGTTGCTCTAATCAGTCTTTGATCAGAGCTGAACCCTAAACCGTGCAGTACTTCTATCTTCCTTACTTTTTTTGGGTGATCTGACAGGATGAAGACTACCTCATTCTTTACTTTTCCATTTGGTGAAATCCATGTCCATTTGCGATTATGTCTCATTTTGAAGTATGTATTCATAACCGATAATTTGTGTTCGATAGCAAATTCTATGAGCTTTTCATCTCGTTCATTCCTTTTTCCATAGCCAAACTTTCCTAGAATCGTGTCTTCGTTTGTTTTTGCTAGACCCACTTTGGCATTAAAATCTCCAATGATTAGTACGTTTTCGCCTGCCTGAGTTTGCGCTTCTTGTAAGGTATTGTAGAATTTGTCTATCTCTTCCTTAGAGGCTTTTTCGGTTGGTGCGTACACTTGAATTATTGAAATCATCTTTTTGTTGAACTCTAGCTGAAGTAGCGCAACTCTTTCAGATAAACCTGAGAAATTTAATATGTTATTTTTGTATTCCTTTTTTATCAAAAAACCAACTCCATGCAGGTCTGGTGTTTCTCCTTTGTAGCAGAATATAAAATCTTCATGCTCTTTGATGCAACAACCCATTCGCCTGACTTCGGCTAAGCCTAATATATCAATTTTTATTTTTTGTAGGGAGTACATGAGTTCTATGTACCTTCTTGTGGATGCTAAAGATCTTACATTAAATGTTCCAATGTACAGTGGATTTTGTGTTATAATTTTATTTATTTTTTCTGGAGGGTTTTGGTCATTTTCCCCCACATCTGTCACTTACGCGATCTCAAAATAACCTTACTCTAAGAGCTTATGGTCACCCCCCAGTTTCAAGTTTCGTATATGACCATGTCATGGATATCTTTTATCCCGGGAGTTTGTGCCTTTGGGATATTTTTAGACTTACATGAGGGCGAAGCCAATGGCAAAAGCTAGTTCGTAATAATAATAATTAGGATGCATTTGGTATTTTACAAAATAATTACTCAATAGCTTGATTGTATTCAACTCTTTCAGATAAACCTGAGAAATTTAATATGTTATTTTTGTATTCCTTTTTTATCAAAAAACCAACTCCATGCAGGCCTGGTGTTTCTCCTTTGTAGCAGAATATAAAATCTTCATGCTCTTCGATGCAACAACCCATTCGCCTGACTTCGGCTAAGCCTAATATATCAATTTTTATTTTTTGTAGGGAGTACATGAGTTCTATGTACCTTCTTGTGGATGCTAAAGATCTTACATTAAATGTTCCAATGTACAGTGGATTTTGTGTTATAATTTTATTTATTTTTTCTGGAGGGTTTTGGTCATTTTCCCCCACATCTGTCACTTACGCGATCTCAAAATAACCTTACTCTAAGAGCTTATGGTCACCCCCCAGTTTCAAGTTTCGTATATGACCATGTCATAGATATCTTTTATCCCGGGAGTTTGTGCCTTTGGGATATTTTTAGACTTACATGAGGGCGAAGCCAATGGCAAAAGCTAGTTCGTAATAATAATAATTAGGATGCATTTGGTATTTTACAAAATAATTACTCAATAGCTTGATTGTATTCAACTGTCCCCTGTTTTACAAGCTTATGTGTATGTATGTGTGTTCGGGTCAAATCTTGCAACTGAATTTAAAAGCATTTATCCTCAACCGATGGAGATGAAATTATGCATAGTTTAGTTTGGATGACAATGCATGATAAGCTAAAAGGTTTGTTAAAGGGAGCCCCAATTAAATACACTCGAGCAATGAAAAAGTTCTAGTGACATAGCACCAAATTACTCCTAAACGGGAAAGGCTAGCTTAATGACGCCGTCTGCAATATTGAAGTACATTTAACTGCGCATCAGAATATTACCAACTAAAAACGTAAATATTGTGTTCAAATTTTTAAATTAAATGTTTAAAAAAATTGGGGCCATTTGGCAAATAAAACCAAATCTCTAAGTAGGGGTTTATTAGGTGTAAACGTAGGTTTTGATAACTCAGTACTTGGTGTTTCCTCCATGTGCTCTCAATACAGCTTCTACGCGATTGGGCATTCTGAATACCAGATTCCTCTCAATGTTCTCCCATTCTTCGATGAGCGCATAATTCAAGTCACGAAGAGTAACTGAAGGTGGAACTCGTTTTCTCACACGTCTGTTAAGCTCGTCCCAAGCATGCTCAATAGGATTCAAATCGGGGCTCCTTGCTGGCCACTCCATTTTGTGGATTCCTACGTCCTGAAGATACTCGTACTCATTTACAACTTGAGCAGTGTGGGCCCGTGCATTATCGTGCATGAACACTGCATTGTCGCCCATAGTGGCCAAAAACGGACCAGCATGTTCATTGAGAATCTCATTGATGTATCTCACAGCAGTTAGGTTCCCGTTCTCGATTGGAACTAACGCTGTTCGACCCTCTGCAGAGATACCAGCCCACGCGTGAAAGGTACCTCCGCCGTGTGACACTTATTCTTCAAAACATGCTTGTGCAAAACGTTCTCCTGGTCGTCGGTATACTCTTTTCCTCCCATCATGATGGTACAGCATAAATCTTGACTCATCAGAGAACATCACTCTGCCCCATTCGTCCTCACCCCATTCTGTATGCTCGCGGGCGTATCGCAATCGGGCAACTTTATGATGCCGTTCCAGTTTTGGGCCATTTGCTGGCCTGTAAGGCTTCAATCCTCTTTTGGCAAGACGACTCCTGACTGTCCACTCGCTTATTGGCTCCCTTCGAACTTGCAGAAGTTGTTGTTGAACCGCAACTCCCGTCTGATGTCGATTTCTTAACATGGCTGCCGCAATGAAACGATCTTCTAGGACTGTTGTGCACCTTGGCTTGCCAGTACCTGGTCTTCTCAGGTTTAATCCAGTCTCCCTAAACCTTTGGATTACCTACTCGTCGGACAGTAGTATTTGTCACGCCCATTATTCTGGCCGTATTTCTTTGGCTGGTCCCCAATTCCACCATAGTGATGAACTGATGATTTTCGAACAATTCTCGGGTGATAGAGGCATGATTTATGGGTACGAGAGCCGTAAGACTTTATTTACAATTTAAGAATTCATTCACAACCGCGAAACCAAGGATGAAATCAAAAGCAAAACAAAAAACGAAACAAATGTATTCCGAAATTTTCAAACCCCAAAATTTTGTTTTTCTACTTTTTTTATCCATGGTTTCAAAAAGACCAGTATTTAAAAGAGTTAAAGTTTGCATAATAAAATAGATTTCATTATACTTATTAATTTATGAAGCTAGGTTCTATGTCTTAGGAGATATTAAGGTTTTTGTTGGCATTTTGTGGGTGGAACTTTATCATTGCTCGGCAGTGTATTTATTTTATTCTGTTTTTAGTATTCGTTGTTATAGCGGCAACAGAAATACATCATCTGTGAAAGTTTCAACTGTCTAGGTATAACGGTTCATGAGATACAGCCAGGCTGTACCGTTATAGCTAGACAGTTGAAACGTTCATGTCATGCTCTCTCAAATGTCTTCCTGATGGTGGGACATATTGTGTTGGATCATTCTTTGATTGAGCTGTGTGGTGCTAATTATGCTTCATGTTTCGTGAACGGGCGCCTTCAGTTGTAATTGATCATAACTTAGCTACATCGACCTGTTTTGATTACCCTACTCATTGAATTTTTGAGTAGGTAGTTTGTTTTACTCTAGACGCTTTTACTTGCACGTATTTATACATTGTTCGTAGCTTTCCAGCAAGAGTGAGGTAACCAAAACTTAGTGAAACCTACCGACACGACGACGCTTGCGAATGTTCAACTATGTTTGCTCGACAATTCAAAATAAATGATTTAATTGAAATAAGTGATTTGAGTTTGAGTTTCAATGACGTAAATAGGCAATCTCGCCTTATATCGCGAAGGAGGCCTTACCTAAATCTGACGACTAATAACAAAACGCCGCCGCCGACTTGGAATTTTTATAGGATATTCAGGGCGAATAAAGTTTATTCTGTGAGGTTGGTATATTCTATTACGCGATTAGGCTACAGTCCTGCAGTCTAATTGCGTAATATATAAATTAATGGAATTGATTGCAAACTGTGTTACGGTGTCGAGTAGACACATTTTTAAACATTATCACACATTATGAGGCAACTAGCTTCTGCCAGCGGCTTCGCCCGCGTGATAGTCGGCACTTGTCCCCCGGGAACCGTATATTTTGCCGGGATAAAAAGTAATAACCTATGAGCTACATCTTGGCGTGGCGTAACCGTGCCGATAACGGAGCATCACGACCTTCATGGTGTTACGTATTAACATCGACCCTCAATTTTGGTCCATTCATTGTGGCCTTTCTCAGTCGGCTGCAAAAACGTTGGGGATCCTTGTAAAGGTGAGACGGTACATCACGCCTGAAAAGCAGCTCAACTTAAATAATAAAATGAAAAATGCTATTCCAGACTATAACTTCCCCCAGATCGCTTCAGTCGTTCTGGTGTGATTGAGTAACAAACATCCATACATCCGAAATTTTATATTTTAATTTGTATAATATTAGTAGCAAGACTAGGAACTAGGACGAACGATGATTTTACACGCTTGCTTCGAGCTATGAAAAACTTACGAATATACGGGATGATGGATTCGAGGCTTTTTGAAAATGTTTCGATATTTATCACAATGGGTACTTTTGTATGGTTTCGTACCCAGTGCTGTATCAATTTGTGATACATATATGCCTTATTAAGGTTAAAAGATACACGTGTTAGTAAGGGCACTAGCGAAAGTAAAAAAAAACTACTTCTTCAACAATTATTTATTCCTTTGATTTAAAAAATACGTTGATCTTAAAACCAGTATGTCATTTTCATATTTCCATCAACGTCGCGCTGCGTTTCAACGATGCTGGATTGGCGGCGCACGAGTTTGCGCATAGAATTGCGCCTAATGTCCGGGATGTCTGGAACTTCGTCTTGAACTAATGGTGCTTGTGTGAGTTCCAATTGATCTAAATTTTCATATGAATCTGCATCTGAGATTTTTCTGAAAGTAAGTAAGATTTTGTTTAGTCGTTGATTGACTTATTCTAAAGACTATGCAGTTAGAGGTGGTTATGTAAATGATAATAGAAATTAAATTAAATGAGTATATCGACATAGTAGCTTGGTAAGCGACACTGGTCATTTACACCAGTCACATCATAAAGTCAAATTAAGTCAACCATCAATCATCACCGGTCTACTGTGCGTCCAAAGAAATAGTAAGTAGAAAACCTACACACACACAACAGAAGTAACTACTTGAAGCATATTTTGTAAAATAATAACATTGTTTGAGTTCTACGCTGCATTACAAACCAAATTTTCAATTCTTCTCCTATCATCATCATCATCAACGTACACACGGCGACCTCACCTTCCGCCTGACGCAGGTCCTCACCAGACACGGCTGTTTCGGGAGGTTCCTGTTCAGGATAAGGCGGGAGGAAACGTCCAGGTGTCACCATTGTGTCGATCGCCCGGAGGACACGGTGGAGCATACAGCGGAGGTCTGTCCCGCTCGGGCGGGAGCACCGCCGTGTCCTCGTTGAGGCGATCGGCAGTGGTGAACTCTCGCGTCGGACCCTGGTTCAGGCCATGGTACGAAGCGAAAGCGCATGGGAAGCAGTCTCCTCCTTCTACGAAGCAGTAATGCTCGCGAAGGAGGAGGCGGAACGCGTGAGGGAGACGTAACGGAGACGCCCTCACGCCTCTAGTCACCGCAGGAGACGGGAGTCGCAAGCCGATTCCCGGCCACAGTTGGCGCGGGCTTGCGGACGGCGAATAATGGGTAGCTCACCGTCCGATAAGGACCAGGCCTAATTCGACGGCGCGTTGGGTTCCACGCGCGCCTAAAAGAGATGTCAGCAAAAACTGACGTTTTCCGCTACTGCCGTTATGCATGGCCGAGTTGCGGCGAAAATTGAAAGAGAGAGAGAGCGGCCCTGGCTCAAGCAACTGATGGAACAGGAGTGGATTTTAGTCGGTAAAAGTCTGTCGCCCTCCCGCTTCACTCAGAGCGGGAGAAGTAATTGGATGAAGTCCCAAAAAAAAGATCCATTAAAGTATCTTCTACGTAATTGTCTAATCTATCAACATCATTATACTATCATAATTTTCACCAAATACTAGTTGAATAAGCACAAGTGACAGGGGCCTGTTTAAGAAAAAACAACGGTTTGGCAACAACGCATCATGGTTGAAGCGTTTGCTCTCATAGAGGCAACCCAGTCGGTTGACCAATGCAAGCGTCAATAGCTGGTACCGAGATAAATCTTCCAACGACTTCGTGTACTACCGACTTAAGTATAAGTTTGCCTTTATAATTAAATCATGAAATAAGTTTCCTAACTAAAAAGACTGCGATAAGTGCACAAACCGGTGGTCTTTTATGACCGGCAATGGAATGATGACCATTTCTCGATCTATATCTCAGATCGATATCTGTGTTTGCGAATTCTCAATACCTTGAACAAAATTTAAGGTCTTATCTATTCAAAGTATTGAAAATTCGCAAACACGGATCGATAAATATTTTTTTCTCTCAATAATATAGCATCAAAACCAGATGTTGGATAACGGCATTTTAGTTATACCACGGCAGTCAGTAGCTTTGCATTGATTTTATTTCGATTTTGTAAACAACTCATGTCGCGAAAATGTGACAATCCTGTTATTTTTTAATTTTTTGACGCATTATAATGTTTATTAAACGGGGTCGGGGGTGTACGGTAGTAGTACTTTCGTAGGCATCTGGCCTACGAAATCGTAGACGCCCCGTAGCACTTCGTAGCATTGTCTTTGTAGAGGGTGCTACGAAGTGCTACGATTGTTGTTTTTAGGGTTACGTACCCAAAGGGTAAAAACGGGACCCTATTACTAAGACTCCGCGATCTGTCTGTCTGTCTGTCCGTCTGTCACCAGGCTGTATCTCATAAACTGTGATAGCTAGACAGTTGAAATTTTCACAGATGATGTATTTCTGTTGCCGCTATAACAACAAATACTAAAAACATAATATAATAAATATTTAAGGGGGCTCCCATACAACAAACGTGATTATTTTGCCGTTTTTTGCGATAATGGTACGGAACCCTTCGTGCGCGAGTCCGACTCGCACTTGGACGGTTTTTTATTACAGTTGTTAAACATGGCATACTTTCAGAGGCTATAATTATGATTCGAAAATTAAATCTTTTGCATAGGCATGTTTCTGTTACGCGGTCGTGACTTTTCTTTACGAGTACTTTTGCAGTTAAGTTTTAAATTTATAAGTCAATTTAAAAAAGCAAGTAGTTTAGTAGCAAGCAGTTTTCATACATAGAATAAAATGGGATGGATTTTATAGGAGAAAAAATTAATGATTCCGTACGTTTTAGCATTGAGTTCTCAAAAGTCTTTTAAATGGTTGTTTAATATATTTAATTACCATTTATTATAATTACAGTTTTAATTTAAATATTTTTACATCAACATTTGTCAAAAATCGAATAGGCTGTATAGGCTGTTTTCGTTGTGAAAAAAATGTGCAGTTGCAATAACGCGCAATGTTATTTTTTTATTTTTTTGTGAATAAACAAATTTAATTCTTTGATTTGTTTTTACTATTTCTGACAACTGTATTGAAAAACGTCGTGTGATACACGGGTGTGTAGGTTATTGCAAACGAGGTGTCATTAAAAACCCTCGCCTTCGGCTCGGGCTTGTTAATGACAGCTCGTTTGCAATAACCCACTTCCCACCCTTGTATCACAATGTACTATAATATTATATTAGAATATGTGCATGTATTCACCTATAGTGCTAAAAATATTTTTCATACATCCTGTATTTCTTTGAGATTTGAATATCTATGTACGTATAGCATGGTACCAGAAAAAAACTGACTAGCGAAATGCTCATTGTTTGGTTGGTCTTAAAATTATTGAGATTTAATAAAAAAACATTTGGAACAGGGTGTAAAGTCCCACAATCCTCCATTGAAAAGGGAGGATCCTCCGACAAGACGTTTGTTGTGTCTGGTCCGGGCAACTGCCCAACGGTTATTGTCGGACTGTTATATGTTTTCAAATCGCGCCGACAACTTTGCTTGCGCGATGCACGATTTGTGTGAGGCCATGCTATTAATTCATAAGTGGTGGCGTTAATGCCGCTACAAACAAA
Source organism: Orthosia incerta (assembly GCA_948252205.1). Taxonomy (NCBI): domain Eukaryota; kingdom Metazoa; phylum Arthropoda; class Insecta; order Lepidoptera; family Noctuidae; genus Orthosia; species Orthosia incerta. The sequence goes on from OX411754.1 coordinate 21,964,286, forward strand.
ACCTGTTTCTATACCTTTGATCACCACACGCCATGCAGTCAGCGTAAGTCCAATCCTTGCCAAACAGTTCTCCTTCTTCAGCAGTTTGTGGCAGCGAAGTGTGCAATGTTTCAGGTAAGCGGAGCGCGCTCAGCCCGCCCACGACTGATACTACGCCCATCACTACCAAAGGCAGGACGAGGTTACTTGAGCCCTGTAACGTAGGTAAACAATCCATCTAAATCTTATTTATTTTATAACTTATGAACTCATAGTATATAAACAACAACAAAAAACAACAATTGATTACAAAGTTATCTATTGTTTTAACGAACAGATTAAAGTGTTTCATTTATTATAATACTAGCCTCTGCCAGCGGCTTCACCCGCGTGAATGTCGAAAATAATCCCAAGGGAGCATATTCCCAGGATAAATAGTATACTATGTGTTGTTCTATACTATAACCTATCTCTGTGCCAAATTTCATCCAGATCCGTCCAACCGTTTGAGCGTGAAGACGTAACAAACACACACACACACACACTCACAAACTTTCGCCTTTATAATATTATGTGTGATAACATTAGACAAGCGTGGCCCATCCGGAAACGAATATCTTTCTTTACGTTCAAATTCACTTATCTTGTAGTAGGTTTGGAAGGGCTACCGCTTGATTAGCATAGTTAGCTATAAGAAAACAAGTTTTCACTAAATTTCCTTGCCAATATGGGTCTTATTTCGTAATGTGTAAGTAAAGAAAATATTAGGCAACTTCAAGAAAGAGCTTTACTTCTGTCACTTATGATGTACTTAAAAAATAAATAGGGATGATGGCAAAGGAATGATGACTCCTTTAAATACAAAGGTTATTTTCCCTCTGGTCAGCCAAAATTTAGCGTTTCAAGATTCCCCTATTATATAATGGTGACTCTTTGTGAATTTGATAATGGTGTGTTGTAATTAGCTTGACTACAGCAAAATTATGTAATCTACATCTACATAGTTTTACTAAAAGATTAGTGACTATACAGGGCAAAAAACAATAGGCTTGGAACACATTTAAGAATGAAATACATTTAAGATAGATCTTATAATGTTAGGAATTGGAAAGATTATTATGATATAAACAAAACATAACATTATGCCTGCACTCCCAGAAGCGTTAGGCAGAGCAGAGGTGAATAGCGAATCTAGACATCAAACAAAAAAAAAACCGGCCAAGTGCGAGTCGGACTCGCGCACGAAGGGTTCCGTACCATTGTCGGAAATAACGGCAAAAATAACACGTTTGCTGTATGGGAGCCCCATTTAAATATTTATTTTATTCTGTTTTTAGTATTTATTGTTATAGCGGCAACAGAAATACATCATCTGTGAAAATTTCAGTTGTCTAGCTATCATGGTTCATGAGATGCAGCCTGGTGACAGACGGACAGACAGACAGACAGACGGATCGCGGAGTCTTAGTAATAGGGTCCCGTTTTTACCCATTGGGTACAGAACCCTAAAAAGCACCTAATTACACATTGCCCGATTTGGGAATCAAACACAAGCTAAGCAGTTGCGCTTATACTTCTACACCAAAATAATAAAAGTAAATTTAACTAATCACATTCAACTACATACATGGACATTTCTAGTGTGATCGCAACCAGTTAAGTGCCAAGTAACTGTGATTTTATGTTCTAAAATGCAAGAAAACACAATATTTCTAGCTCTCCCAAATTGTATTACTATGTTCTGGAAATCATTCTTACCAAGTAATTTATAAAAGGTATTATAATTAAGCCCAAGCCGCCAATGTATGCCGATGTTCCAATACCCACGCCTCTCAATTCCGTTGGGTACAATTCGCCGGCATAAGGATATATAATTAAGAAGGATGCAGATATAAAACACTTGGATATTAAATAGAGGATTAGGGTTTCCGTTCGAGCATCTGGAAAATTATTTCGGTTCTATACATAGTCCTAATAGGTGTCTATTTACAAGGACATTAGGTATACCATATAATATGTTACAATAGGGCTCACCGCTGGGGAGTAATACAGTTACGATACAGAAGATTCCACTTATAACCATTGACAAACAGAGTGGCCATCTTCGTCCAATACGGTCCATCAGCACCCAACAGACAAGGTAACTTGGTATCTCTACAGCTGATGACAGGAAAAAGCTCATGTACTGGTTCTCGCCTATAGCTGGCCCGTAATAACTGAGACCTACGTACACCATCTCTGATGCACACCAGTTCAGAGTTATAAGGAATGTTTTAAGTCTCATGTTTGGTGTTCGACACAGAGCAAACACGCTCACAGTTTTAGCCTCTGTTACTCCTCTCTCTTTTTGTTCTATGACTTGTTTTTGAAGTTTATTCGTAAACTCTTCTGGCAATTCTTTCCCATTGACTCTTGCGATAGTTTTTAAAACATTGTTTGCTTCTTCCAGTCTTTCCCGCATGAGTAACCACCTAGGTGACTCCGGTAGTACGAACCAATACAAATAATAAAAAAAGAATGGTACTGATGTAGCCAAGGCGAGGCTTCTCCAGTCTCTCAGCAAGTATGTAACGATTGATAACAGTATCAAGCCCAACGTGTAAAAAACACAAGTCATTACAGTTACAAAAGATCGGTAGTTTGGACCTGCTAACTCCAAAGCTGAAAAGATTAAGTGTTCATGTTATTTTTGCTTTGTAGGTATGGGCATTTAACTTATAAGGATATTTTTTACTTACAAATAATGAAGGGTATCTGATAAACTGCAGGAATAGTAAGTCCTACGATAACTCGAGCCATTGTCCAGAACCAGAACTCATGCGCGTATGCAGTCATTAAGCTGCCCAGTAGAAGTGTGCTTAGACAAAGAAAGAAAGATTTCTTGCGTCCTATTCGATCATTCAAAATTCCAAACGTGTACACTCCAACTGGTCCTCCAACGTTTAAAGCCACCAGCCCAAGAGTAGGGTAAACGTCGTACTCGCAGACTAGATCAAACTGAAAGCAAAGTCATTTTGTAAAATTTTCCCCTGCTAACGGACATAAAAAAAAACTACTTAATTACCTAAAGGTATTAGTTTTCATGGTGGCGTATCCTTAGCAGGCGATTCCAACTCACACTTGGTCGTATTATTGTCTCACAATAAAATATATGTTTTTGGGATCTGATATATTAACCTATTCTATAAGTTCACAGCAGTAATGTCCTCAAAACAGTAATTCAATTACTCAGGTGCCCAATAAGATACAGGTTCTACCTAGTTTGGAGATAGACCGTCCATACAAAGTAATTGTTTAAAAAATAGTTACAAATAAGGAGATTATGTTATACGAGTAGTTATAAACTTTATTCTTATTCTCCGTTTATACTGTCTCTCAAGATACAGGTTGCCCTAGTTTGAGAGGCAGGGTTCATTACTCTAAATGGTTACAATGGAATAATTCTTACAATATTGCTGTACGTAAACTATAATGTAACCTTTTTTGCATTTTGTTTTTATTTTTCTTAATTATAAAATAAAAGTTTTGTTATTCTAAGTTTCTGTTGCGATTGTTTTTTTTTTTTTTTTTTTAATCATTTATTTAATGAGGCTTTTTGCGCTGATGCGCCAAGCCAGCCTCGTAAGGTTATACATTATGTGTATTGTACAACAAATAATTAAATAAAAATAAAAAAAATGCTATAAAATAAACCTACCTAACATTTCGATGAAATGCAGCACTCCCAACAATCCAAAGCCACCGAGAAAAAAAAAAAAAAAGAAAAATCAATTACTTCGTCTCAAAAACACTTCCCTAACAAATTCATAAATTTTAATACTTTGTTCCGAAAGAGGCCTCCCAAGCAATACATTAACTCCACCACCGTACACATCACCGCCAACCGCCTCAAACAACAAAGACCTTAAATCATCGAAAGCACTACATTCCAGCAAAATGTGGTACAAATCATCCAATTTCTGTAAGCAAATGTTACAAAAGGGGGATGGTTTCACACCCATCAAATTTAAAAAGCTATTGGTAGGTATATGACCAGACCTTACTCTAAACGCTAAAATTAAAAGTTCTCTTGAAAGATTACCAACATCAAACCAAGGAATCCGAGGCAGTTCCTGTTGGATAGTTCTATACCACAAACCCTTTCCCGCAGTTATAATATTAAAGTGGTTCTCCCACAAACTAAAACAAAACTTTTTCACACTAGGGATAAGCTCCGTAATATAGGGATTACTGGGTATAATTATGCCGTCCGTAATAGCTTCTGCAGCAAGCTTGTCAGCTATTTCATTTCCAGAAATCCCTACATGGGAAGTTATCCACTGAATTTTTATATTAACTAAATTCATCTGCAAAATATGTATAATCCTAAGCGCTTCATAAGCTATCGGCATGCCTCGAATTCCTGACACACAGCGAATCAGGTGTTGAAGAGCACTTTTCGAGTCTGACAATATCACCACGTTTTTGTAAGACAGAGATTGAATGTATGATAAAGCCTCAACAATAGCCATCAACTCAGCTCTCATTATACAAGCATCATTACATAACTTAAATTTAATGCCAGTATTAGTCTGAACATCAAAAAATGCTGCTCCAACACCATGAGCATCTTTAGACCCATCGGTAAAAACATAATAATAATTATTGTACTTAATATCTAACATATTCGAAATTAACACCCTCAAATTAATCGCACTTGTTGTACGTTTTGGTACATTAAAATGATCAATATTACAATTTATACAATCTCTAACGTTAATATTTGAGACCCAAGTACTATACATATCCAATATAGGAGATTTATGAACAACATTGTTTTTAAATTTATTGTAAATATCAATCAAAATCGGTTTTTTCTTCTTTTGCCAATAGATATTCATACATAACTCGGATAATTCTTCTAATAAACCTACAGTTACATTATTACAAAAAGAGTTTACCCTTAACCAATATCTACAAGCCTACCAATGTCTTCTTACATGTAAAGGTGGTAAGCAAAGTTCGCTTTCCATAACACAAATTGGTGTGGTACGAATAAAACCACCACAAATTCGCATTGCTCGATTCTGCAAAACATCCAGTTTATTTAAGTGAGTCTTAGCACTATTGCCATATAAAAAACTAGCATAGTCAATTCGACTTCTAACAAGAGAAATAAACAGTCTTCTTAAATGTTTAGGATGTACGCCCCAAGATTTTCCAGCTAAAATTTTAAGAATATTCAAATATTTATAAACTTTCTCACAAGTCTCGTTAATGTGAGCTCCCCATCGTAGAGATGAATCAAGCCACAAACCGAGATATTTAATTTTATCAACAACCTTAAGCTCACTGTTATTAATACAAATTCGAATATTTGCTAAACATCTAGATCTACTAAATAGACAAACATTACTTTTGGATTCGGACAAAAATAATCCCACACTACCTAAATTTTTAATAAGTATTTCTAAAGCTATATTCAAGTTAGTAATTGCTGAATCTAAATTATGTTTGTTTGAAGACACATAAAGAACAAAATCATCTGCATATTGTGAAACTTTACAACTGGTAATTAATTTACAAATATTCATAGTAGCAATATTAAAAAGTAGAGGGGATAATGGGTCTCCTTGAGCTAAACCCACACTAGATTGTCTTACCACTACACCATCCACACCACTGTCAATCTGTAAATACCTTCGGCTTAAATAATTGAAGATATATTTACAAACTTTACCCCCAACCCCGATCTTTTTTAACAAATCAATCATTCGATTGATATTTACATTATTGTATGCACTATCAATATCAACAAAACATGCAATAGTGGCCATATTCTTTGAGTACCCTATCTGAATAGATGTTATTAAACGTGTCAGATTATCCAAACAAGAATGTGATCTGCGAAAACCAATAGTAGATGGAGACAAAAGATTTGATTTCTCAACAAACCACTCAAGACGTTTTAGCATAATTCCATGGAAAATTTTGCATGGGCAGGACATTAAAGATATAGGACGCAAAGAAGAGGCGCTATTGGGATCCCTTCCAGGTTTAGGAATCGGAACTACCCTAATGTTTCTCCATTGTTTTGGTATAACACCAGTATCTAATACCAAATTATACAAATATAGCAAAAACTTTTTACCTGAAACAGATAAATTATATAGCATGGAATAAGAAATATTATCTACACCTGGTGACGTGTCCTTGCGTTTTAAACAGTTTTCTAATTCAAACAAAGTTATCTCCCCTTCGATAGCACTTGATTCCTCCATAAATAAAGGAGGTTCTTTACCAACCAAATCAGGAGTTAAAGATTGTAATAACTCCTTACATTTTTGGGAATCAACACAACGATTACAATACTTTCCACCTTTAACCCATTTCATTTTTCTCCACATCTCTGAAGCTGAAGTTTCCGAATCAATACTCGTACAGAATTCCTTCCATCCTTTGGAACGGGCTTTCTAAATTATTTTGCGGGCCGTATTTACTTCAATCATATAAATATTATAATTGGCAGGAGTAGGATTGCGCCTCAATTTTGCCAGTGCCAATCGTCTTTTAGCCACAGCCATAGATAACTCTGCATTCCAGTATGGTTTAGGTACAAATTTAGCTGTAGGATCCTGGCAAACTTTGATCCATGGAATTGTTTCTTCTGCCAACCGGTCAATTTTGGATACAAATAAATTATAACATTCTTGAATATTCGACGACTTATCTAAATTAGCAAACATATCCTCCGATTTTTCGCGGTATTCACTCCAACTAGCTTCTCTGAAGTTACGTCGCTTAATGAAATTTTTAGAAGACTCATAACCCTACTTCATTTTAATAAAAACATGGTCACTGCCTAAAGATTCACTAGTAGTTTGCCAAGAAAATTTTGTCGCCAGATCGGTAGAAATGAACGATATATCAGGTGATGACTGCTGTAGAACTCCACTAACAAACTTAATTCTCGTAGCATCTCCATTATTCAAGCACATATAATCTTTATCAAAGTAAGAGTTGTATACCATCTCTCCACGACGATCAGTCTTATTCGACCAGGCGATGTGGTGCGCATTAAAATCGCCTACAATTAACGTTTTTTTAACAAATCTATCAAAAATCTTATTCCAATCTGACTGGTCAGTAACTGACGTTGGAGGGCAATAAATTGAAATAATGTTCATTATTCCGGGCACATTAAATATTTCTACTACCACAATCTCAATGCTAGAGTTTGGATGCACAAACTCTCTTTGTAAGGCTTTAATTGATTTGTGAGTAATAACACACAAACCTCCATAAGAATCCAATCTATCTTTTCTAAATACATTATAGTTGCTAATATTTAAGTTCTTATCTGGTGACAGCCACGTCTCACTTATAATTGCAATATGTATTTTTTCTTGAAATAATAATAATTGAAAATCATTAATCTTAGGACATAAACTATTTGCATTCCACTGTAAAATATTAATTACTTTCGTTTGTTGCTTAAAATTACGAGCCATTCTTAATGCATCCTAATATCTCCATCAAAACATCCATGTTTAATAAACTCAAAATAAAATTCTTTACTTCCGACAACATATATTTCAAAATACATGTAATTTTGTCACCAATGTCATCATTTGAAAAGATAACTTCTTTCAGTTTGCCCAATAATTTCCTGAAACTAAAACTTTCCATTTTGGAAGATGCATTTCTAGCCGATTTATTCAAAAACTCATCCTTATTTTCCGATAAAAAATCAGATGTAACCTCCTTCTGAATTTCATGACAAACCTTCTTACGTTTACTCTTTATAGTTCTTTTTGGTTTTCTCAAATGTACTGCAACTTTACTTGAATTCAAAATTGGTGACATTCTATCTTCATACTTATCTTCTTCGCTATTCGAACTGTCATTCAACAAAACATTATTTTTGACCACATCTGAATAAGATCTCCCTGCAGTTGTATCGATCTTAATTAATTCGTCAACTGTGAATAAATTCGGACTCACAACAGCATTTTTACTCTCTTTCATCCTGGCTAGAGCCAATTTATACGTGCAATTATGCTTACACATTATATCTCTTATTTCTTTTTCACGTAAAAATGCAGGACACTTGCTCTTAATCATAGACATATGATCTCCTTTATAATTTATGCATTTAAATTGAACTGTCTCGCAATTTTTATGTTCACCGCCACATTTCGGACAAACATGTTTTTTAATTGGGCAAAAAGCTTTAATGTGCCCAAATCTCCAACAATTTGAACATTGAGTAACAAGAAAATTAAATGGTAATACCTTCATTCGTATGCCATATGTATAAACATATGGAGGTATAACAGGACCTTTAAAACATATGCGAATACTTGTACTATTAACCCTTCATCATCCCTTCTGCTTAAACGCTTGACAGATAAAATCTCCAAGTCACATTCTAATATATTCTTAATATTCTCATCATCCAAATCAAGGTCCACGTCTTTGACTAAACCATAAGAAACATTCACTTCATTTGTTTTCTTACAAATCCAACCTTTTTGTCTAAAAGTTTCACACGACAACATTCTATCCGCAGAATCATTGGTTTTAAACCTAATTAGAATTTTAAAGGGACTTTTATAAACCACTTTTAAAATATCTTGAATTTTCTCGTTCTTCAAAAGTTTAGCTAAAGCAATCTGTTTTGGAAGGATCTCTTTTGCAGTAACTGATACCTCTACATAATCTGCAAAATCAGTCGGATATGTTTTTCCTGGAGACTGCGGATGTCCAGGCGGTGGAGTCATAATCTTAGCCTTCTTACCTCGCTTATCCACCGTAGTAAACTCGCCGTCCTCTATATTATCATCTGGACTAGACTCGTTTCTAGGCCTTTTATAGGAATTTCTCAGCGAACTATCATTTTCATCCCATTCCAAATCAGAAATATCATTATTATGTACCATAGCACGCAAAGTCACATCACTAGAATGACGGCTGCTACCGTCCTCATCATCGCAACCGCTTTCCATCACTTTTAAGAAGAAAACTTTTTAAGAAGAAATAAATGTCAAATGTCAATGTCAGATAAAAAATGAAAATTTAATTATTTTATATTATGAAAAAGTGTCTATATCACTTGAATTTTGCCACAAAAATATAACAATTATGTCCACAGATATAATAAATCCTCAATTTAACACACATTCACATACAATTACACAACTATCCCACATAAAAAAATAATAATACAGGAGCAAAGCAAAACAATCTTATCACGTTAGAATCACGGTGACGTATGCCACGATTGGTTTGTAAAGTTAATAAATTGTAAATCCGTAATTGGATGTAATAGTAGTACTAGATATTTTTTATGAGCTGTGGATTTTGTGATTAATAAATAAACAAATAAATGTGAGTTTCTACTTACATCAATAACTACAGACGATGTTACTTCAGAGGTGTCGTATTCATAGCCTTGAACACAGTGTTCAGTGGGCCATGTCTCATTGACTTCTATAATATTTCCATCCATGTCTAGAATTTCTGTCCAGTTTATGGCATATCGTGAGCATTTCTCAAAGGTTATATTGTCCTGGAAGAAAAACAGATTTAATGAAGGCATCGTCATGTCGTCCACAGGCCGAATGGGTTCTGATGACGGAAATTGGCAGGCAGCTGGTGATTGTTGATCTACTTATTTTTATTGGCTGGTAGGAGGATATTACGCTATTTCGCTGAACAGTTCTAATAAACTAAGAAATAGAAATATTAAGTGTCCATGTTCCCGTTTTGCAGGCAGTCATTACTATTTTATTATATTAGGGGTTACAGTATGAAATTTCCGATTTGTACTGAAAAATTGAAATTAGTTATTTTTTTAATTAAACATATTTGTTTAATCAAAATAATTACCATTATTATCTATACATTGCTGCCATCTAATAGGAAGGTAATTTATGCCTTTGCGATAGAACTCTGGTGATCTAGATTCGACAAACTGTGTGAAAGCATTTTGAACTGCCTCCTGAGAAGAAAACTTTTTATCACGTAGAAAATTGTCCAAATCACGAAAAAAATGGTACCTAGTCAGTCCGTTCGAGCAAGGTCTGGCGAACACGGAGGGTGACGAATGATTTTTAATTGCAGTTCCTGTAGAGTTAAAACGGTTTCTCGTGCTGTATGAGGTCTCGCGTTATCATGGAGCAATAACGGTGAAGATCGATTCATGAGTCGGGGCTGTTTCACTGCTAGTTTTGCTATCATTGTTCAGAGTTCAGCACAGTAGACATCTGCCGTTATTGCTTGACCAGATCGGAGAAAGCTATAGTGAATAACACCATGCTGAGACCACCAAACAGTTACCATTACCTTTTTATTGGTAAGCTTTGCTTTTGGTCACTGTTGCGGCGTTTGACCTGGGGTCAGCCATTGCATTTTTCGCTTACGGTTATCGTAAAAAATCCACTTTTCATCACATGTCACAATTCGATCCAATATTCCTTCATTTCTGTATCGATTCAACAAGGCAACACAAGTTTCAACACGCGTTTCTTTCTGCAGATCAGTCAAATCATGAGGCACCCATTTTTTATTTTATTTCATTGATTTGACGCAAATGAGTCAATATTGTTGGTAAGGTAACGTTAAACCATGCCGCTAATTCCGGGGTAGTTTGGCTCGGATCGGCTTCCACCATCTCTTTCATTTCATTGTTAATCACCTATGTGGGCGGTCTTCCACGTGGTTCGTTCTTCAAATCAAAGTTTCCATCATGAAAGCGTTTAAACCAAAATCGCATAGTGCGTTTATTAGCAGTCCCCTCTCCAAACGCAACATTGATATTGCGAGCTGTTTCTGCCGCGTTAGTTCCACGTCGGACCTCGTATTGAAAAATCACTCGAATTTTCGAAGTATTTATCTTTCTTGTCTAAGATGAATAAAAAAAACAACTGAAAGTCGATAATCGAATGTTGCACATTTTTTAAAAGAAGAACTTCATAGGTACCATGTGAAAAAAGTTTCACTCATAAATCTTAAACCATGAAGGTTCTATGTCAATTCGAAGTACCTATTACAATAAAACGGCAATTTCATACTTTAATTTATTTATTTATTTATTTATTTATATATGCTTTATTGTAGGTACACCAAGTTAAAACAAAGAAAAGGAAACTTAAAACTAAAATACATACAACGGGCGGCCTTATCGCTTACAGCGATCTCTTCCAGGCAACCTGGAATGGATAGTGATAGCCTGGACATGAAATGGGGTTGACATTGGTGTAACACATAACAATACGAATATTTACTTTAAACACAATAATATTATTATAGAATACACAAATATATACATATGTTCTATATTAGATACATAAATACATACATACTCAATAAATATATAGGCAATGAAAGTAGATGTTGACTAACGACAATCACAGTGACAGGTAATGTTCTTTCACGAGTCTTTTAAATACAAGCAAAGACTGGGCGCGTTTTATTGGGTCGGGCAATGCATTCCACAGACGAGCAGCTTGGACAGTAAAAGCTTTATCCAAGAAAGTAGTGGAATGTATTGGCATTTTAAGTCGCAAGTTATCCGATGACCTAAGTGTTTTCGTGTGGGAATCGCAGATAAACTGAAAACGATCCTTGAGGTAAAGAGGAGTGGAAGGAGTTAATCCCTATTATTTGTTGGAATTCGGAGGTTCATGTTCAGCATAACAGAATTAGGTATGTGTAAAATAAAATAGTTCAAGATAACTTCATCAAATTATTTTGCTTTCGTATGTGTGCAGTAATAGTAATTCATTCTTCAAGCAATTCTTGACATCAGATGACGGTGAAACTTGGTCTATGGAGCTAGTCGCATGATAAAGCCGGAAGGTGCCCATAGCAATTCCTCAACCTGAGAAGATATCATCATCGTGTTTGGGCTCATTGGATGAGTATTGACAGTGATATTACATTTTAAACCTTTCGGTACAAATAGCTTGTATGAAAAAAAATACTTATTACTTATCACATGTTATTTTTTTGATGAGTACTTAATTTCTTTAGATGAAAGCTTGGACTTATTTTAGTCTCGAACTCTCGATAGTGGTTATACCTACACTCATCATCATCAGTGGTTTCATTTTCGACTAAAAAACTGTTGAAACCGCTGGCACGAATTTAAATGGTTATAGGAATGGTGGTAGGTATGGTTATGATTGTAGATATACTTAGGTATTTATTGGTTAATCATCATCTGCCTAGCCATTTCCCAACTATATCGGGGTCGGCTTCCAGTCTTACCGGATTCAGCTAAGTACCAGTGTTTTACATGGAGCAACTGCCTATCTGACCTCCACAACCCAGTAACTGGGTAACGGTACCCCTTGGCAAGACTGGAGTCAGATCTCAAGCTTCTGACTACCCGTAACGACTGGCAAAGATCTTCAAATGACAGCCGGGACCAATGACTTAACGTGCTTTCCGAGGCATGAAGGAAACTCGGTATGTTGAAATGGTCACCCATCCACGGACTGACGTCGTCAAGCGTTGCTTAACCTTGATGATAGACCCGTGCGGCTGTTATTGTTGTTGTTGTTTTGGCTGTTTTTTTTATTTATAATGGTGTCAATATTATTTTGCGGTGAGTTGTGAAAAAGACGATGATAGACGGGATATTCTAATTCTGTGATATGATTAAATACTCGTAGCCGATAAACAAATCATAACAAAAATATTTTTTTGTGGTACCTTTCGTGGAATTGATAATATTTTACGTTGTTGTTGCGTGAGATTCATTTGTTCTAGTTCTGGAACTCTGCACCAGTAGTCGGGGACGTCTGTCATGAACAGCTGGTTAAACGCACAGAAGCCGCAGGGTAAGCAGGCAGGTAGGCAGACGAGCCATAGCAGAAGCTTTTGGTACAGACCAAACTCCCCGATTTTAGGCAGCAAGTCGTCCAAATCGATGGCTTCATGCGTTTCGTCAGCCTTAAAAAATAATAATTGGATATTAGGTTTATAAAGCAGTTTTTCTGAAGTAATGGTCTGAAATTAGCATGAAAATGTTCCATTAGACAGAGGTTGGCGAAAAACTAATTTCACACACGGTGTACGTAAAGTAGCTAGCTCAATATCTGTAAGTTGCAACCTGCTGTAATGCAGGTTTAAGGGTATAGATTTTGAAACAAGCAATAATTTTATAAAAACTGTAACCCGACTACGGTTTTTTTAGCCTATTTTACCTGGGTCAAAATAACGAATCGATTGACACCTTATCCATCAAAATCGGATGAATAGTTTAGGCGGTCGGAGGAACATACGTAAATACAAACATATATACACACATACATAGACTGCTAAAATCATAACCTTTCCTTCTGGCTTCGCCGTAAACGGGTAAAATAATAATTCATCCGTAGCCAAACTGTGGAAAATAATATTAATGTTGCTATGCTGCTAAATTGAATTTGGAGTGTATTAGTCACACGCTTCATGCGCGCATCGGAGTTACTATGTTTACAAATTGAGTCAAATATTTACAATATTAAATACCGATAGTTTCTCTTCTGTGCCGTATGTAGTTTGGTTGCTGCCATTTTTCGTCATTACACTCAACCACTCACTATAAACAGTATTTGTGTATAAATAACGCGTGTGTATATGGGTACCATTCACGTTCAACGTTATACTTTGACAGTCTTTTGTGTTAGAGAAAGAAGCCATAAATTATTAATTAAATTAATAAGAACTTACCTACGCATGCGATAGCGTTGTACTATCGTTCAGCTTTAGCGTCAGCCAAAGACATTGCTTACTTGCTGAATTAAACCCATTTGTAGGTCACTACAGGGTTAGTACCTACTTATCAATAGCATGATGCAATGGTGTGCTGCTGATCAGTTCATAAAAATAACATATTCAGTACACTTCAGTAGCCTTTTTCAGCCAACTTTGTCCCACTGCTGGGCAAAGGCCTCCCTCACATCTTTCCAGGCTACTTTGTCACCTGCCTTCTCCGGCCAATCCGTTAGGAACGAGTCCAGATCGTCACGCCAGCGTTTTTTAGGCCTGGCTCGGTTACGACGTACCCACTGCGTGGCGATCCTGGCCCATCTGTCCTCCTGCATCCTGCTAATGTGATGTGACCCGCCCAATCCTACTTCAGCCTCGCAGACTTGTCTCCAACATCAGGGATGCCTGTCTTGGAGCGTATAATTGTATTGCGGATCCGGTCGGTCAGTTTAATTTGTAGAATGCTACGCTCCATCGCTCTTTGCCAAACCTTAAGTTTGGACTTCTGAGCCTCAGTCAATGACCAAGTCTGAGCGCCAAAGGTTAGGATAGGCAGGTTACACATCCCCCCCGGTGGGTTCCCGCTTTGTCGAGGCGGGGGGGCTCAGTAACCGTGGCTTGGTCACCCACGGTGAAGCGAAGAGGAACCCGAGGAGGGGCCGCTCGTCAGGGCTTTTGCCGATTAAGCCGACGACGTAGCGGCCAACTAGTAGGTTGCGGTGCCGCTTGGTAACAGGCGACATCGCAACTGAGGCGGGCCGCGATGTCTTATGGAGATTCCCAGGTCCCATACGATATCGCGGCTGAGGATTGGAGGCCGCGGCGGGAGAGGAGTGCCGGTATTGCGGTGCGCCGCTCTCCCTACCTTCCGCGGCCTAGACGGGGTCGCCACCGTCTGATGGCGGACGCGGTGGGGCCGCAGGGGAAGGAGGAGTGTCGGTATAGCGTTAGCCGCTCTCCCTATCCCCTGCGGCCGCAAAATGGTAGGTGGCGGGGCCATTGACTTCGACCCGTCACAGTGGGACCAAGGGTGCCATACACGGGGTCGTCTGGCACCCATGTGCTGAATTGGTCCCTGGGGTGGTCACGGCGTACAGTGTGTTCTTGTGCGCCGTGATGGGGGGTACTCCCCCGAGGATTGTCCGGTGACGGACAGCCGCGGCGGGTTCGCGGTGACTGCTAACGCGTGCCCGTGTTCCCGCCATAAGCCGCACAGAAGGACACCGTGGAGTTTTAGTGGGTTAGAGTCCCACATAATGCATGAGCATTTCTCCAAGCAAAAAAAAATAAATAAAAAAAGGCAGGTTACACATCGGTGGCGCGAGGAAGCGCGAGCGCGGGGCGAAGGGCCGATGCAGCGACATATGGAGTTGCGTCGGTCTCAGCTTCGTGAGGTTCTGGTGGCGGAATGGCGGGACAGGCTTTCACGCCCTACCGCCAGCCTCGTTACCATCGAGGCGGTCCGGCCAGTGCTCGAGCGCTGGCTCGGGAGGAGGCACGGCTCCTTGTCATTTTGGGTGACGCAGGTGCTCTCGGGGCATGGTTGCTTCGGGAAGTACCTGTGTCGCATAAACAGGGAGCCGGACGCCCGGTGTCACCACTGCGTCGACTGCCGGGAGGACACGACGCGGCATACGCTGGCAGAGTGTGCCGCCTGGGAGGAGCCACGCCGTGCCCTCATCTCAGAAGTGGCAGTGACCTGTCGCTGCCGGCCGTAGTCGAGTCTATGGTCGGCCGCGAGGAGTCCTGGGACGCGATGGTATCCTTCTGCGAAACGGTCGTCTCGCAGAAAGAGGCTGCGGAGAGGGAGAGGGAGATTTCACCCACTCACCCGATCCGCAGCAGACGCGCCGGGCGTCGGCGGAGGGCGGACAATGCCCTCTTCCAGCCCCCCTAAATGGGTCCAGGGGCGACGGACTCGGGGACGTCCGTCGGCCCCCACACATCAGGACCCGAGGTGGCGGCGCGTAGTGTTCCACGCGCACCCCTCTTAGACGTCGCGGGGGGAGTCAAAACACCTCATTCCTCCACAACCCGAAGTCGAGGCCCGCAGAGGCGGGCCAGCACTAGCCGGGGGTTGCGGAAGTATCGTTGTTCCCGGGACCCCCGGCGTAGGTGTGAGATGGAACACCGGGGTGATTTTTAGTCAGTAGGAGTCTGACAGACCCCTCCGCCCCCCCCCAGGGCGGAGGACATCCTATGAGGATTTTCCACCCCGGAAAAAACAAAAAAAAAAGGCAGGATACACATGTCGACGAGCTTACGCTTTAACGAAATTGGAAGGACCCTTCATGGACCAGTAGCTCCTCCAGGCATTTTGGACTCGACGGTCGATTTCTTTGTCTTGCCTATTGTGGAAGGAAACCAGCTGGCCCAGGTAAATATATTCGTCCACATATTGTACGAGTATCTCCTGCCCATTTACCTCAACTCTGTATTTGACGGTATTGCTCATGACCTTTGGTCTTAGACCGATTCATCGTCAGTCCTTTCTTGAGGCTTGCAGTGCTAGGCTTAGTTCTTGGAACATTTCTTGCAGTTCGTCTGCCGTAAGAGCAAAAAGAACTATGCCATCTGCGAAACGGAGGTTTATTAGCATTTTATTGCTGACTTGAATCGAATACTCTTCCCAGTCCACGAGTCCCCTAGTTGTTTGAAAATCTCCTCCAATGTGCACGTGAACAGTTTTGGAGAAAGCGAAAAAAAAAAAAAAATAATAATAATATATAATTCTAGTTTAATATTAGCCGTACTGTTATTACATATGGTTTTCAGAAGTTCTATATAGGTTTCCACTATACCTTGCTCCCGCAGGGCTGAAAATATTGCGCTGTGTTTGATGCTGTCAAAAGCTTTTGCGTAGTCTACGAAAGCCAGGTACAGAGGTTTTTGAAATTCTGAGTGCTTTTCTATTAGCTGATTAAGAGTTTGCAGGTGGTATTTGGTGGAGAAGCACGGGCGAAATCCGGCCTGCTCTGGTGGTTGGTGCGAGTCAAGTATGGCGTCGATGCGATTGTGGATACCCTTTATGAATGCCTATTATAGATATGAAATCTACTTATGGGCCTGTAGTTGTCATTCTGTAGCCTGTTAGGCAAATATTAATTGTACACTGGTCTTCAAAACTTAGTACCACACTTTTAAAATTGCAATTTCTCCTAAACTATAGAAGTCAGAGTTTTTAAATAAAAAACGTTATTAATAAAATTTCATGAACTTCCTTTGAAATGGTAATTTATTATATACTAGCTGTGCCCGCGGCTTCGTCTCCGTTAACTGACTACCTAGACCTACCCTACCCTAGTTGCCTTTCTGCCTACCCTACTTACCTACCCACCAATTTTTTTCTGGAGTCATCATTATTTCGCGGAGAATCTTAACACCGCCATTCAGAAAATGACTTCAAATGCACAACGCCATCAATCGAATATCGAGTTCATCTGAGTATCTGAATTGCGTGTGTTGTGATAATTTTACTTCTTAAACAATTTAACTTCATCTTACTTTTGATAGTGAACCGATTGCGATGAAACAACTAAGACTAATACTTCAAGTTACGCACAATTTTTATGTGTAAAAGTTATCTACATTGGTTTCGTACATTTTACGTGATGCGTGCACACATAAACAGACAAAATTCTAAAAATGCTGGAAATGGGTTGTGGTTGGTTGTCCTTTAACACCCCGGCTATTTTTTTGGAAATATTCTCGATGTACAAAAATGACTTTTCTACAGATTTATTATACGAGTATGTATATTGATTGCCTACTATATCCATGGGTGCTTCTATGATCTTCTTTATAGGTTATCACACAGGATAGTGATGTTAACAGTGAGAATTAGTTTGTTTTGGACTATGTGAGTCGTTATGAGCTATCAGGCTGTAATTTTACCAGATATTATGCTTTTATTTATAATTGATCCCAATGATTCTGAATCAGGGATCATTTAGATAGTTGTATACCTATTTTTTTTCTTTTATGTGGGACTCTAACCCACTAAAACTCCACGGTGTCCCCCTGTGCCGCTTATGGCGAGAACACGAGCACGCGTTAGCACTCACCGCGAACCCGCCGCGGCTGTCCGTCACCGGACCCTCCTCGGGGGAGTACCCACCATCACCGGCGCACCAGAACACACTGTACGTCGTGACCACCCCAGGGACCAAACCTGCACATGGGCGCCAGACGACCCCGTCTATGGCACCCTTGGTCCTCCTGTGACGTGTCAAGGTCAATGACCCCGCCACCTATCATTTTTCGGCCGCAGGGGGGGAGAGCGGCTAACGCTATGCCGACACTCCTCCTCCCCTGCGGCCCCACCGCGTCCGCCATCAGACGGTGGCGACCCCGTCCAGGCCGCTAAAGGTAGGGAGAGTGGCGCACTGCAATACCGGCACACCTCTCCCGCCGCGGCCTCCAATCCTCAGCCGTGACATCGTATGGGACCTGGGACGCTCCATAATACATCGCGGCCCGCCTCAGTTGTGATGTCACCTGTTACCAAGCACCGCAACCTAACCTTAGCTTAATCGGCAAAAGCCCTGACGAGCGGCCCCTCCTCGGGTTCCTCTTCACTTCACCGTTGGTGACCAAGCCACGGTTACTGAGCCCTCCCCGCCTCGACAATGCGGGAACTCACCGGGGGTAGGTAATGAATAGGTGTGATAAGAATGAATTTTTCAGAAGTTTATATAGATTCATACTTATTAACTATTATACATACATAGATTGGATGGCGATCTTGGTTTGATTTTCTCAGAATATTTTGTCATAAATAACTTTTTGCTGTTGTTCAATCAAATGAACTTTAGTCATGCTTACTCTCTTCAAGCGTAATGTTATCAACAACTTCATTAAAGTGTAGCTAGACATCTGCTTTTTGTACGGAGTCGTGGATTGCTTTTTAGCGTCAGAAAAAAATAGGATGAAAACTGTAGAAAATAAATGTCATAATTGTTTTGTTAAAATATTTTATTTCTGAAACGTAGATAAAATCGATACAAGTAATTAAAATTCTTAGAGACATAACTTATATTCTTTACATAATAATGAAACTGTGAAAATTGTCTTACCAACTGTATATATAACCTTACAACGAATGTGCGCTTTCAATAAGTTTCGTTGTAGGTGTATATAATACGTATCAACAGTCTCAACGCACGCTTTCCATGCCAATATTAATAAAGTATCTAACATACCATTTATATAGTATTAACCATATAAACAATTCGATTACGAGAGAATTGACTTCATAGGTATAAAATGAAGATTAAATCTTGTATAAAAATTTCAGTATTCATCGCTAGATTTTTACAATTTTTATAGAATAGGAAAATAATGCACATGCATTTAAATTTTTGTCTTGTACATATTGCAAGCATAACAACGTATCTACTTATAGGTAGGTATGCGTACTTTGTGTAATATTTGTAAAACTTTAATTAATATCATTATTACTTATATACACTTTTGAAACAAGTAGATACCTATATATAACATATTTGTGCCTTTATTATCACTCGGGGTACGTAATATTTCAATCTCATAATAACCAGCACAAACTATTAAAAATTGACAAATATAATTTATTAAATATTTAAACTTTGACTTAGCAACAATAACATTTAGTAATAATAACGTCCCCATAACCGACTTCACTACTGGCGGAAAGTTTTCAGATAGGTACCTGATTCGGTCAATCTCTACAATCTGAATAAAGTAGGATGCTACTGACTGCGAGGTGGTCTCGACAGATGCTCAGACATCGTGAGTGCAGCGTCAGTGTAATGAAACTAACGACTTCCTCGGGGCTGTCGTTATTATTATTTATATATATTTTTTCCTCCCACATGTTCAAGCGACCATGAATTCTTCGAAAACTCTCTGCTTTCAATAACACCTCAGCTGTTAAAATTACATTAAAGGCGTTAAGCATCATAATAGAAGGCATAAATAAACCTACAATATGCAGGTTTATAGAACAACGTGCTCCTTACATTCGAAGTTTCCGATTATCGGACACAAAACAGGTTCAATTCACTCCCGCACAAAACAAGTCGAAATTATTAGCTCGACGAAATATTTGGATAATGTTTTCACTCTTGTATCGTCATTCTTTGCACACTTTCACAACGTCAAAGAAAAGTACACTAGCAAATTGAAGTCCTTATTGACAAATACGTTTTCATTGGATGTGTAATGTAAATCTCGTATTAGAAAGGAATAAAGAATAAATGTTATTTTAAACATTTGTCGCACATCAAATAATATTTTGACTATTTCTGGTTCAAAAATTACAAATATTTACAAAAAAGTTAACGGCATCGGGAAGAGAAGGCGCGCGTGCGCCACACGCCGATGCTACGTGAGCAGCTTGAAGAACATGATGCCCAACGAGATGTTGATGAACAGCACCAGGATCACCAGCTGCTGCCGGGAGAACCAGTCCTGCGGACAGTATACATCGCATTTAACAAAGGTATAACTACAAAGGTCAATCAATATTGCTTGTTTGATAGAGAAAAATGTCGTAGCCTTCGTAGGCATTTTGTAGCACTTTCGTAGCACTTCGTAGCAGCTGAATAATGTCTTCCATTTATGATATGGACCTGTAAGATTGATGAAGTGCGTGAGTATCTAACCTTGACTTGCGGACTAACTAGGTAGAGCAGAGGGTTGGCCCTGAGTTTTTCGGTCTCCTCGTGCATGCGGCGCACTTCTTCGCGCCGCGCCGAGCCCAGCGCCGACACCTCCTCTCGCGACATGCCGCCGCCGTCCGGCATGCGGGGCATGCCCGCCACGTCCGGCAGAGACTTCTTACGCTGCAGGGTGGTCTGCGGCGTGCTTAGCATCTGTGCATACATAATAATCATAACAGTATGATGAGAATACGGCAAAACTCTTGACAATATATCGAAAGAAATAATTGTACCCAGAACAACACAACGATATTCAAGTAGGTAAATGGATTTATCTTTGTGTAATACTCGTACCAGCCGCTCTGCATAGTAATTTATAAAAACGTTATAAGTTATATTTCTGTTTTAAATCTGGAGAGCAAACCAAATTGTTTTGTTTAGATTTGCGTCGGAGATCTGGCTCCGGGTGGCGGACGTTTAGAAAAATACGATCTGATTTACAACTTTCAACTGACGATAAATGTGTATTTGGCATAATTAGACACCGACGTGTCTAAGTGTGGATATTTGACCTTTAACTGTCGCAGGTACAATTATACTGTAAATCATTATGTCGTTGTAATTGATAAGCCTAAATAGGTAAAAGGTTAACATTTTATATTTAAGATGGTCTAAAGTTTATCACTGATAAGGTTATTATGTAGTAGCTGCTTCAAAATGCCCGTCAGTAGAAATGTTATGAGAGTAAGTTTACCTCCACGGGAGGTACATTAATCCAGCTCTCGGACGCTCGCCTGGCGAGGATCGCCGGAGAACACATAAGATCCTCTTCTTCATCTTCGTCGCCTTGGTACCACATTTTGAAAAATTACACAATTTTATACAACTCACGGCTCACTAATTCTTAACATTTTTTTCTAGCTTATAAAAAGGTACAGTGGCACCGTTTTAACCTTATTGTAATAATTAACATTGAATTATTAAACGCGAGTAAGTTGGTATTGTAACTAGCACAGTATTTTTTAAGATTTAATGTATTTTTTGTTATATATAGCGAAGAGGTGATACACGGAAAGCGGCAGCGAGTGACTGTCTTAATTTAGAAATAGAACGGGCTGAGCGGCGAGCGAGCCCCGCGCACCCGCCCGCCTACTGCCGTGTCATTACTAAACTTATTGCAATGCCATTCGCACATCCATCGTGTTGTGGCATGCATTTATAATGATATTTTTAGATTTTTCTTGCCGTAATATATTTTGACCAACTGCTAAAACAGTTAAAAAGCCGTAATAAAATTTCCATTCCCGTGATTTGTGACAGTTAAATCTATTAACAGACGATTCGCATGAAATACAACATGTTTCGATCTCCCATTTAGCAATACCGCCCAGTTATTTAGGTGCGCAAGTAACGTACAATAACCTGATTGACCTTGTTCATAAATTGCGCGTAACGATTGGTTGAGAGGAGACTAATGTATTGTTTGCCTAATATCTCACACGATTAGCACTACTTAAAGTTCCAAAAATATCTGAGTAGGATTTAGAAGTTTGCCATAAAATAAATAGCTATAGTGTACAACATGTTCGAACACGCGTAACTTCTGCTTGTAGATGTCAAATAATTTTGGATTCATGACAATGTAATTAAGTTCATTACATTGTCATGAATCCAAAATTATAATGGCTAGTTATTGCAGACAAATTATCACACTGTTACAACGACTTTAATTCATAGAAAACCATACGTTTGCGATTACTAAAGCTTCCATGCAAAACCCATCCCTTACTTAAGTCAGTCGCGAACTCGCGTGAACCGCTACGATATTCATCATCATCAGCCTTTTAATGTTCCCACTGCTGGGACACAGGCCTCCTCTCTGTGAGAGAGGGAATAGGCCTTAATCCACCACGCGGGCGTAGTGCGGTTTGGTGGGTGTCAAATGACTTCGAATTTATGGTTCTAGGACATGCCGGTTTCCTCACGATGTATTCCTTCACCATTTTTAGAGCAGTGGAGATGAAAATATTTACACAAAATAAAGCGCCTGCCTGGGTTCGAATCCACGACCTACGAAACGTAAGTCGGGGCGTTACCACTGGGCCACCACCACTGCTTATTATGTGTTCGTGTATAGTAACATTACGATATTAAATACGGAATATTTATTTAGTTAAAGTTTAAAAAAAATGTGAATGAATGAATTAAGCCTGATCTTTATTAGTTTTAGAGTGTGGTCGTTGTCGTAGTGCTCGGGTCCTAGTAACAGCCACGTGGCCACACTTGACCTGGAGGTGACCATAAGCTCTTAGAGCGGTATCAATTTGAGATCGAATAAGGGACAGATGTATATGACTTGTATACATCTGTCACTTACTCGTTTTTCTCGATTTTTTTTCGAAATTGATACCGCTCTAAGAGCTTATGGTCACCCCCCAGGTCTGTCAGTTAATTAATGTCTATTTGGTACTGAGACCGCTCGTGAAGCTCGGAATGGTCTCGGCTGTCATAATGTTGTAGATCTTTGACTTATAGGTTAGAAGCCCCTGAGCATTACAACTTGTCTTCTCGTCTCTAAGGGAGTGTTACCAGTCAGATAGACGTCAATCCATGTAATTAAACCCCGACGGAAAAGGAGGGGTGTTATAAGTTTGACATGTGTACCTGTGTTTGAATATTTGTGTACATTCTGTGGCACCACAGCTCCTAAACGGATGAACCGATTTTGATGACTTTATCGAGAGTGTACTTAGCTATGTTCGATGAAAAATGGTTATGCCGTTCAAAAGTTATTGCCATTTTATTTTTTGAATCGGAGTGTTTTCGCAAGATATTGCGTCATAATCACATATTCAATATAATACTATAATATTATAAAGAGGAAAGATTTTTTTGTTTGTTTGTACCGAATAGGCTCCGAAACTACTGGACCGATTTTAAAAATTCTTTCACCAATGGAAACCTACATTATTCCTGAGTGACATAGGCTATTTTTTATGCCGAACGGGTCCTGTGGGGTGGTCCACGGGAGCGAAGCCGCGGGGAACGGCTATATTCAATACTAGCTGTTCCCCGCGGCTTCGCTCCCGTGGGCCACCCCACAGGTTCCGTTTTCGGGATCAAAAAATAGCCTATTCCAGACTATAATTTATCTCTGTGCCAAATTTCATCCAGATCTAGACATCCGTTTGAGCGTGAAGAAGTAACAAACATACAAAAACACACACACTCAAATTTTCGCCTTTATAATATTAGTGTGTAGTAATATTATAAAGTAAGGTAAAATAAAAATGTGTCGGGGGTTTTATAAAATTTCAAGTTTTACTTGTTTGGGTTCTAGTATTCAGCTGTATCCAGTTAGACTGGAAGCTAACCTCAACAAAGATGGGCAAAGGCTAGGCCAGGGCTTCCCAATCTATTTTATACTGTGACTCCCCTTACATAGTGTATTTTTTGCGACGCCCTTGTACCTTAGAATTGATTATTAACTGTTTTTCAAGTTGCTTGAAAAAAAATTGATTTTTAGAAAAAAGTATAGTCAATGAGCTCGCTTTTTTGAGCATAACTTATCAAATCAGAGCTAAAATTTTTAAAAAGTTTATCTTCTTTCATTTTCTCAATTGATATGTAATTTAGCATCACCATCAACATCAGCCTATAACAGTCCACTGCTGGCTTGTAATCTGTACTACGACTTAATTACTGCAACTGTAGAATAGCCAGTTACGCATAACTAGGTGCGACGCGATGTATCAAGCGGTACTAGGAATCTACAGTACCCAGAGATGGATAATCTTGAGATACGTTACTCTAAAATTGAATTATATTGTATTCATTGGGTAGTATCTATTTGTATTTATCGAGTAGTATTTTGTAGTTTCAGGCTCGTATTACATTATATATGAAATACGAGCCAAAGTGTAAGTACATAGTGCCAACATGGGGGTGACCATAAGCTCTTAGAGCGGTATCAATTTGAGATCGAGTAAATGACAGATGTATACAAGTCATATACACTGTACTGTCCCTTTTTCGATCTCAAATTGATACCGCTCTAAGAGCGTATGGTCACCCCCAGCTGTTCTTTCTCGTTTAAGACGTCCGTGAGAGAGCACCACGACGCCTTGGGGCGTCGCGACGCGGTTTTGAAAGCCCTGGGCTAGGCAACTAAAATGTGATTACAAAGATCAGCAATTTTACACTATCTTAGACGGTTAATACCACAGTTAATACCTTTTCTCGTAAATTTTATGTTGCTGGATATTTAAGAAACCAATGAAAAAAATATTAATTTTTAATTTAGCTTGCTTTGTTTGTTCTAAAATGCAAGGAAACAAGAACGGTATTATCACAACGGAAATTGAAATACGGAGTATTATTTTTAATAATTCGTGATGTAATACGTATTACGAAACTTTGATATTTAAAAAAGGGAACAAATCGTATCGAAGCCGAAGTTAAATATGGAGGTAACCCGACTAATGGGGACATCAACCAATTGCGGCTGGTTACTTGCTCGGTTAGACGACTTCCTCAAATAGTGACATACTCGTATATTTTCAAAATTACTGAACCAAACAATTAGCACGATACGAAGTGCCCTAAATTCCAAATAGGTATGTTGACATAAAATCTATTTAGTCCGTCAGTTAGATAACCATAAAAATATTGAGACTAGATTTTTTCTTTTGCCACGTAGGGGAAGGGGGGGGGGGAGAGTCGCGAGGTAAGTGGAACGCGCACACATACAAGAAACTAGACGCTTGCGAATAGAAAGCAATAAGGCAATAGGGAGCCTTACTCGATCAACCGTAAGCGCGACAGAAACATGAGTGGTTTTTTGTTTACAAACGAAAATCACGTTGAGTGTCTCGTCGATCTAATTTTACGCATTTAAAAACATCTTTACTATACGTATCAGGTAATTATGAGTCTACCCAATTTATATCCTTTTCTCGAATATGGTTGCTAGTGTTGTTTACTTTGTTGTGGTATAGTTGGACAAAAGTTCAGTTTTTTTTTATGTTTTTTTTTCTAAGTATTCTTTGGGGCAAGACGGGGTATTGGGTATCTGAAATCATCTGAACGTTGGGTAGGCTGCCAGCTTTGTGAACGTTGGGCTTACAATGCTTGTGCTGGTTTGGATGATGAAAACACCGAATGAATTCATATTTGTATTTATTGTGCAAATGAATGAAATGGGGCAAGATGCACCAAGCTCAAATGGCTTCCTATTCGCCTTCGCCGGAATACCCACATACTTTCATTGCTATATAATGTGCTCTTTAATCCTTCTAGTCCTTTTTATCTTAAAGAACGCTTTCAGTTCCTCTGTGACACACATTCTCGGTCCTTGAGATCATCGGAAAACCTAAAATTAAGCATTCGTATGCATTCCACATCGTTCTTCGACAAATCTTTCACGGTTCAAGCAGCTCGTTTGTGGAATGCATTACCTATTGAGGTAAGACGTGCGCAAACATTACCTACGTTTAAAAAAATGGTGAAGGAGCATTTCCTTTCTCTGTAACTATTCTTCTCCTTTCTCTGCTCTATATTTGATATTTATTAGTATATTATTTTATTTGTATGTATGTATTTTATGTAATATCTAAGTAATATTATTTAAGATAGTTTTTAGTTTTTTTGTACACTGACAGCCCTATGTCTATCTCCTCTCGTTCAGTCCATCCAAAGGTTGTCTGGAAGAGATTGCCCTGTGCGATAAGACCGCCCATTGTACACTTATCTTTAAAAATGTTTTTTGTCCTGTAAT
The DNA here is from genome assembly GCA_948252205.1 of Orthosia incerta. Classification (NCBI taxonomy): domain Eukaryota; kingdom Metazoa; phylum Arthropoda; class Insecta; order Lepidoptera; family Noctuidae; genus Orthosia; species Orthosia incerta. Next base: position 21,990,425 of record OX411754.1, read on the forward strand.
TATTTAAGTGGTGTACAATAAAGTATATAATAAATAATAAATAAATAAGATGGTGTATCTTGCCCCATTTCATTACCCCATCTCACCCCATGGTACGGGGCAAGATGATTTTTCGCGAGTTCCTATTAAATCATTTGTTAAAAATAATGCGATAAGTTCATCTCCCAAAGACTATGCCAAATTGTAGTTAGATTAATAAGACATTGTGCCATAAATAAATAAAAATAATAAACGTAATAATTATATTGTATTTTTGGTATTTTCCTTAGATACCCCATCATCCCCTAAACAAAAATTACACGTAAACACGATACAGTGCGTTGAAATGTCGTCTGACGGAACGGTGTACGGCTACATTTATACTGACAAAGTGACGTCATAAGCCCCCACTCCTGAACTTTGATGCGCTTTATCTTTGTAAATTTTTATTTATTTGATAAAGCACAAAATACGGGTCCAATATTATTTGATATTCTCACTGACGTACTAAATAGAATAATTATTATTTTTCTATCCAGAGAACATCCCTATTGATATTTGACTGCGATTTGCTTGCGCGTCATTGAATAGGTATCATATTTAAATTCTACGGTGATCACATGAAAAATGATGTAGACGGACCAAACGTAATCTTATAAGGTTCCTGTTTCCTCTTATGGTATAAAACCTGAAATTAGCGGTACATAGTTTATTTATTTTATATATTAGCTAATGATATCTTCATTATTCAAAGAATGAGTAATTTTCTTAGCAGCCATAACAATATTTGACAAACAATACCACCACTATCATCATCTTTGGGCGTCAATTACATATTTACATCTCTTTTCGGATGCATTTTAAACTGTTGGGGCAAAGGGTTTTGAATTGATAGAAGAATATACTAATTAAAGTGTTTGTGTCAAAAGTTTGTAACGTACCTTACGGCCTCCTCCGCCTCCACCTCCGCCACCGCCTCCCCCTCTGCTTCCGCCGCCGCCTCCCCCTCTCATCATCGGTGCAGGGGGCGGTGGATCTGGTACTGGAGCCACATACAAACTTTCAGTACGTTTGGGCTGATAGGGTGACGGTGATATTTCCTGTCCCAGCGTCCGTTTTCTCAAAAGTGAGTCCTCAAATGCCTGTGGTTCTCGCGAACCCGCACGAGATGATATAGAGCCGCGGCCAGACGCTAGATGTCCGTTGCCTGCAGGTGTTGCGGCTCGGGACGCCGGCCGAGACGGCACCGCGGGCTGTGGAGCCACGGAGCCTGCCCGGGAGCCCCCGCTCGGAGCTGCTTCAACAGACGGCTGCCGCGACCGCCGTCCGTATCGATCGACACTAGAATCTCGACTCGGTGGTCTTTTGTAGTGATCGAAGTAATCAATGGACGGACGCGGTCCTGCCGGCCGAGCTCCGTTGACAATATCTTGTTCGGTGGGAGCGCTGGGCCTATATCCCTGATCAGCAGAGCCTGTTTGTCGATAAGCCTGATTGTCATTTGGCAACTGTCGATACATATGATCTTGCGGTTGACCGTATCCTTGTTGATCATGCGGTTGTCTATAGCCTTGGGAATCGATCGTTTGACGATAGGGTTGCTGATTCGTAGGCATTGCTTTTCGGTCGAGAGGGCCTTCAGAGTGTACGGTTCCGGTTCGAAGCTCATTTCGTCCATACGCTGAGACTCCGGTGTCAACGTACGCGTTACCCTGGGCGTCATAAGAAGGCTGACCGAGCACACTCTGTCGTCGGGGAGGAGCTTGAGGAGGGTTCCAATCCTGTTGTTGGGGTCTCTGGTTTAGTTGTGGTCTATTGGTTGCGGACATTCGTCGATCTTGGTTAACATACTGCTGGCCACTTTGGTCCATACTTGGTTGATTGAATCTGTTATACGAGGAAGCTTGCTGTTGTTGTTGGCTGCCTTGTGATGTAGGTCCGTACGGATTTGTTTGGTCATTTGGTAAGTATGATTTTTGGCTGTCGGGTGATATTTGAGGCGTTGTATTTGCTGATTTCCAATTATCTTGATTTGTGGTTGAATAGTACGGTTCGTGCTGAGACCCAAGATTTCTATTGTCTGTGTTGTAGTTTGAACTGTTTGCGAGCCGTGGATCTACGGTTTTTGGATATTGCGTCGAAGGTCTCCTGGAGGGTACTGCATTTGAGGCTCTATTATTTTGAGGAATCTGTGAATGCATCGGAGGGATATGATTTGGAATGCTCTTTCCATCCAAGATCTTTTCAGATTCTTGTGATACGTTTGCTGCAACTTGTGCATCGTAAACCTTTTGTCTATATTTTTCTCTTAATCCTATTCTGTCAAAGCCTGGGTGCTTAAAATCTGGAGCGAACTGCTTCGCAGTAGCTTGCGCTATATCACAGTCTTCTTTTGCTTGGTCTGCCGCTTCGTCGGCTTGTTCAGCTTTCCCTCGAGCCGTGGCGGTTCTGTAACAATTATAGGAATTTGTTGTGGTGCCTCTAGTTTGAGCTATTTATTTTTCTTTTTATGTTTTCTCACTTAACTATATATTTATAACAAATTTAACATCGTAATTGACATCTAATATATACTGACCTGGAGATAGCTATATCAGCCTTTTGTAATGCTATTTTGGACGCACGTTGCGCCGCGTTTACTGCTGAGTCAACTCGTTCCCGAAATTTAGCGGATCGCATAAGGAACAAATGTTTTCGTTTCTGGCTTGTTATAAGTACGTTATTCTTATATTTGCCTTCTTCCCTTGTGCCGTCTCGGAAAGTGGTAACGCCGTATCCATACTTTTTGTTCGCCGACCACTCTCCCTCGTACCGAAGGCCGTCACTGCGCTCGCTGATACCGAACCCTGTGCGTTTATCGTTTTTCCATTCTCCCATATAAGTTTCTGTGACACTCGCATCCAAATGTTCATCCTGCCAAAGAAAATATACTTTTTAATATCTTTTTACTATTTTTATAAGGGTTCTACTCGCTACAAAGGTAAAACTTTGTGTCCCTACTTGACTTATTGGTTATTAAACAAAACCAAAACGCAAAACAATCAATCCCTACATAACAAAAACATGCTTGTCGAGTGAATTGATTCAGACGTTAAATTAATATCGAATAGAGCCCTTAACATGAGTAAAGTCTGTCTTCTCAAACTAATCGTGTTATGGCATTCCACACAGTTTACTTTCGTAAATACTTTAATAGCATAACCAGTCTGTGAATATTATGCATATTTTGCACAAAGTTGTTAACACATGTGGAGGATTTTCCATTTAGGATGTGGAGTGTGTCATTGTTAATAAATACATACAGAGTTAGAGATGGTGTGTCACAAAGATGACAACATGTTTATTTTAGTTAGGACTGGATCTACACGTACATATTATGTGTGAGCAATATTTATTAATGGGTTGGTATAGATAATTTTGTTCGTGTGGAGCCATGCTACCGAGGGATCGGCCCGGGGGTGGAGGGCATCAAGATGGCATTGCATCAACATGCGAACGATTATGTGGGTGATAAATTTGTGATTTAAACCAAATAAGTAATGTCCCACCTCGACAACGAAACTTGCGTTTGAGTTTGTGTGCAAAGAGGCATGGGTCATAGCGGAGTGGGTGCTGTCTACCGAGGAGACCCACGAAGAGCCCGAGCCCCCCGAGCCCCCGGAGTGGACCGAGCCCGTGCCGGTGCCGTCCAGCTCGCCGACGCTGCGCTGTTTGCGCCATTTCTGAAAACATTATACGTCGTCTTAGTAAGTGGAGTTCAATAGCTTAGGTAACTTCAAGGTGTCTACTAAGTAAATCATTTCGTTTGTATTTTGGTTTTGTTTTTCGAGGATTGAACAACTGAAGAGTAAGTTATTTCCTAAAATACTTACGAATGGGCCCTTTTCGTATTCATCTATTGACACGCAAATTATTGTTAGTGCAACTTAATGTTAAATTAAGGTACGACGGGATTTAAAGCTAATCCAAAAGTGCCTTGGCCCACGAAAAGTAATATAGTTAAAAAGTATCCTTCAATAGTATATTTCATATGAGATATTACAGTATCGTCACCACAGTGCAAAAACACTGTGTTTACGATCAGACGCTCCAGAAAAGTGACATTATATAAACGAAAGCGGCTACGTTATAGCGATTGGAAACAAGTCAGACATGAATAGGGCTGCCAAGCATCGAAATGCCAACGTGATCAATCCCTTACGTTTTGGCATTTCCCCTATCGTCATCGCTTATACAATCACACACACCGTCTAAAGAGCATCAGGCCCGCCTGATCAGCAAGATGATTATGAGCATCAAATATCTCTGTTTCGATCAATGGCCCTACCATGAGCTATTGGAGCAAGTTTATTTCATTGTGAGTAAGGGACAGATGTATACCAGTCATATACATTTGTGCTTTACGTACAATGGAAATAAATTATTGTATGGTCCCCATGGGTCCTTATAGGGAATGATTGTAGAGTGAACTTACATGGAGCAGTCCTTTAGGTTTTCCGACAAGCGATCCGCGGCGTCCGGAGGGCTGGTCGGAGCGCACGGTGAGCACGAAGCCTCCGCGCGCGTCGTCCATGCGCGTGGTGCGCTGCTCGGAGGGGTCCGCGCCGCCCTCGTTGAGCGACGACATGGAGCCGCGGTGGCCGCGCGCGCCGCCGCGGTAATGCGACGCCAGCCCGAACGGAGCCGACGTGCGGACGCCGTACCCGTGCCGCAGCCCGCGCATCCATTGTCCCTGGTACGTGCCTGGAATCATATTCGATGGTTTCGTCACTTACTTAATACAGTCAATATTATGCAGACAAAAAGATTTTTCACGACAGTATAAGGTACCTTGTTGTTTGGTCTTCTACATGTATAACAACAGGGAAAACATTTATTTTTGTACTTTAATCATTTAAATAGTGAAACGGTTACATAATGGTTACGTTTGCTCGTGGCAAAAAAACAAGGGCAAAAAAAAAGTGCTTGCGTCACGAAGTAGAAGAAGCCCCAAGAACGGAACACATGATGTAGGCTTCTTTGTTCTATGTTAGAGGGTTTGGTTTCCGCACTTAGTCCTTCGGATGGACCATTGTGCGTGGGCCATGGCGGCCATTTGGTGGTTATTCCAACCAGGCCACCTCCCTCCAGAAGTTGATTGGAGCGCCTGGTTTCCTCAGAACGTCTGTGTAAGATCTGGGTGACCCGAGGGTTTGTGTTCTTATGTACACCTGTACATTCAAAGAGAACATGCTCAACGGTTTCCTCAGCCTCCATGCATGACCTGCACAGAGGACTGTCCGTTATGCCTATTGTGATGTATGATTTAGGCTTATTCATACTACTGTACTCGTCTAATGATTGTCACTAGATGTTTTTATAAAGTTAAACACTAGATAATACACACAAACAAGTCCCTAGATAAGTAATAAGTTTAACATAGGTTTGTGTTTTCGTTTTCGTGTACTATCTAGGAGGCCATGTGGAACTCAGTGGAACGTCCAAATACATTGTAGGTAATTAAACGAGGAATGGAGGGAATGTCCGAAATAAAGATAATTTTACTAAACGACTTACCAAAAAGGAGGAGGTTCTATGTTCGACTTCATGTATGTTTTTTTTTTTATGTTCACCGATATCTCCGTCAATTGTGGACCGATTTTGAAAATTCTTTTTTTTAAAGAGTATTTTCCGAAATTGGTCCCATTTTAATTTGGTGAAGATCTGATGAAGAACTTCGGAGATATACAACAGAACTCTTCAATAAATAACGGCAAATCTCTCGGGATTGCTGCAATCACTTGTCTGTTTATTGTTTATACCATTTCATAACATAACATCACGCCAGTACGTTCGAAAGGGGTACGCAGATCTCTCATTTTACCGATTATGTTCAAGTTTCATGTTATTCGAGTAATCTATTCTAGCGTTATAGGTACTTACTAAACAACTTGCCTATTAGGTAGGCACAACTAATAAGGGTAAAATAAAAAAATAAAAAATAAAGTTATTTCACTTTGTAGTTTTTTATTTGGTAGTCGGTAGTATTTTTTTGCAAAAAAGTTTTTTTAGATAGAAATACTAAATAATAAACCTAGTATATTGTACAACAAAACTGTTATACAAAACAGCAACTAGATAAGCACACAATGTCGACTACCACTTTTAATGTTATAGAGATAAACCACTTATGTGCCACAGAAGCCCTGACAAGGGTTTTATCATAATTCCATTAGCTACTATGCAGTTAAAAAGAGATAAAGAAAATATTCATCGCCCGCTAATCTGTAATCGCACAATAATGGCATCAGCTCTGAACAGCAAATGCGATGTAAAGACGTCATAAGTTCGAAGTCGATAGGTCTTTAAATATTACGTTATCGCCAGAACACGTCAAGAGAAATGCTTTTAAATGACGCGATTCAACGTTTCCCTATTCCAGAACGTGTATTTATATTTTACTAGCTTCTACCAGTGGGTTCGCCCGCGTGCAAAGTGATTTATAATCGCACGGGATCACTACACCGAGATAAAAAAATAACCTATATACTAGGATAGGATAGATGGACCCCTTTTCCGCACTTAGACTCGCATATGGCCCGTTGTACGTGCAGGCCTCCTCTCTGTGAGAGGGAATGGGCCGTAATCCACCATGCAGGCCACAGTATATATATACTATAACTAAATACTATTCCAGACTTTTAGGTTAGGAACTATCTCTGGGCCAAATTTCATCCAGATCAGTTCAGCCGTTTTAGCGTGATTGCGTAACAAACATACACACATCCATCCAAACTTTCGCATTTATAATATTATTAGTAAGAAGATAAATAGTAAGTATATAATCTACTTAATAGGTGCGCTTGTCAGCCTGAAGATGGTGTTTGAGCTTTTAGAGACAAAACGCCGTTATAGTTATCAGTATGGATATCAAAACACAAGAATAACAGAAAAAAAATATCTATCAAAGCCTAAATAAAATACCAAAGACGGAAGATAAAGAAATATGGGTTCAGATGCTACAATATATAGCATTAAAATCGTTACTCGTATGTAAAATTGACTTTGCCTCAAGCTCTGCACCAATCACTTGAAAATACAAATGAAGCATTACTCTATGGCACGACTTATTTCTCATAGTCTCAATCTCGCTATCGTCAATCTTCAAGCACCGTATGACGTCAATGGCATTCATGAATGTAATGTCTAGCACGTTTTCCGTGCTAAAAGGTGTAAAACTGTGTCGAATCATATATTTCCTGTGTTTCAAACATTAATATCAGCTCATCATTGCAGCTGTACTTATAGGTACATTTACTTTTAAGAAAAGCAATCGAAAATCAAACCATTTTCAAATGTCACTCAATTTAAATCGGACATGATATAGTTTTCTGAATATAGTAGAGACGATAATTAAGTCTGGTTGGGACAATAGTAAATCGGGTAGCGAAATATAGAGTTGATTCTACCGGTTAACAGAAGATGATGTCTGTGTAATTAGGGTGTGATTGTACAGTTAATTTTTGTATTGCCTAGTATTAAATTAGTGGTCGACATGATTGTGTGTCGAGGCGGCGCGCGGCGCGGCAGGCGTGCCTGTGCTATATATAACCGGCGAGGGCCGCGGGCCGCGGGCCGTGCGAGCGCGGCGGAGCACAGGGCCGGCCGGCCGCCTCACAGCGATCATTCATCGAGAAAACTACTGAAAACTTTCATTGCAATGACTAACTGGGCTACGCAGACTTGATAGACTCGTTGGTACATTCAAATAAACATGTTTATAATAATTTATAACATGCCTCATAAGATGTCTCTATGAGTAAATATTAACATTATGATCAGTTCAACTAAATCACTATGTATCAGAACTCAGAGTTGGTAAATTTAAAGGACGATGAATGTATGTTGACGGTACTACAGTTAAGTACTCATTCTCGTCAGTTGTGTTCGGAAATATTTATAGGCAACACTACTACATAAAAAACTTCACTAAAAGCTTGAGATAATAAAAAGGCTGTAAAATTGTTAAAGGTGAATTCATATGTTACAAATAACTGAATTTATAATTTTAATTTTATGAATGACAAATCTTTGTTGAGAGCATGAGTCAGCGGTGTGCCGTGAGGAAACATATGACGTTAATTCACATACAACACTCGTAAACTATTAGCTAGTAAGCCCAACTTTGGACTTAGGTATGTTACTGGGTAAATTATGCTACCAATGTTTGTGATTTTTGTCTGTCACTTGGCACAATATGAATTAATGACATGTGAACGGGTAATGTACACGTCATTTGGATATTGATAGATACATACGTAATTGAATTCTCTAAATGAGAAACAGAACCATATAAGTCCACGTAGGTACACATGCCGTTCTTTTATCGCGTGCTTTGTGAAAGCTACATAATAAATAGCTGCAAACTACTAGCCAGCATACTCCTAGGTATGTTCAGTAAGAATTTATAATCCTGCCGGTGTGTTGTTTACAGATATTATTTTCCAGCAGCGAACATTGCGCAAGCAAAAGGGTTTCCTTCCTAGTTCACGCCATTACAATCTGGGTCATGAGGCGAACACCGCGTAGGTACAGCAAATAGTTATGAAATTAATTTATTACAAATAACTAAACAAGTAGCGTCTTAGGCTAACCCGGATTTCAAGAGTTTATTTTCGGATTAAAACAATAGCGTTCTGTGTTATCAACAGATTAACAATAATGTATTTTCTCGTAACGAACGGATCTACCTAGCTAAGAATGCCATGGCCATGTAAACGTGATGTATTTTCGTCTGAATTCCAATAGTTTGGCAATGAAAGAAATGAGATAATACTGACCGCCATCAGCGTATGTTTCGGAGCCGTATCCGTCTTGCAGTCCGTTGGCCCAGGTGCCCTCGTACTTGGCGTTGCTGATAGTGCTCTGGCGCACGCCGTAGCGGCCCTTGTAGCCCTGCGTCCACTCGCCGCGGTACAGCCAGCGGTCGCGCGTCTCCACGCCCAGCCCATGCCGCTTGCCGTTCTGCCATTGACCCTCGAATGAGCTGCCACTGTAAAGTTAATTATGTCAGCGTTAACACGAGTAACAACATTAACGTTCACTACAACATTGTGTAATTTGTCCAAATCGTCTTAAGTTTAAAGGTAGTGTTGCATATTATTTGGTATGCTACCAGAGATGCTTTATCTATTGATTCCATCTCAATGATAATATAATAACAGGGAGGTTCAGATATATAGAGGTATGCTCCTTTGATGATGAAGATAGTACGCCAATGTTATCGTCATCAACAGAGGTATTAAGCAAGAATTTACGTTGACCTATTTATACTTTCGATATGAGACTTCTTCATTTGTATGACATGGATTTGCGTACTTATATGACCCCAGGTTCTTGACATTACAGTGTTACCCTACTTATTTATGTCCCTAACTTCTAAGTATGTCTGTACTGTACGAGTGTACGTACATACTTAACTACCTGCAACTAGTTTTACAATATTTATGCAATATAGCTTGCATATGCATATTTTAGCCATTGGATTGCTTTTGTTTATTGCCCTAGGCAAAACAAGTACCATATTGAGAAAAATTTAGGTACACGTTTGAGAAAATGGAAATAATGTTTAAATTTTAAGAATTATTTTAGTGCTCAAACTAATAGTTTTTGATAAAGTCTATTGTCAGCAATAAATTAATCGAAATCATATACATATGTCCTAATATAGCTGAATCTTTAAGTAACCCACATGCTGTTGGAAGTCTATTGCTTATGGCTAAAAATAACTCAAATTAAAGACTCGTTAAAATTCTTTGGGTGGGTGAATCATTCACAAGTAATTTTTATTTTTTAGGTAGATACTGTTGCTTTTTTGGGATTAATTAATAAACATAATAAGTTATTTGTAGGAACGTCCACATTAACCTAATTATTAATCACAAGCGATCCTAACTTTGCATTTATCATTCGCACGCTACGCCATTCAGAAATGAGAGCCCGGCTACGAAAAGTCGTAGCGCAAAATGTTTGCAAAGCGTAGACCCCGCGTAGCACCAATACACCAGCACCCCAGACAAAGGATATTCGTAGCTTATACCCGCGTGTAGCATTTATGGCTACATACAACTCGTGGACACTGCGTGGCATCTATGTTACTTACGTACGTGTGATCAAATAAAAGTCACTTGTACCTACTTGTACTTGTTGGTAGCAGTGCTGAACGTAGGGTTACGGACGTAGTGTATGTATGTATAAACTACTGCAATCAAACTTATGGACACTGTGTAGTGACCTGTAAGTACCTTGGAAAAATAGAACGTTGCTCACACAAGAGTTGGTTACGCAGTAGAGAATACTCGATAGAAAGATGCAGCAAAAGAGAATACCGTACACGCTTAATCGCTAGTGAATATCCTCAGCACAAAATATCGTAACGTGTGACGAAATACGAGTACAAACTTGGCAAAATTGTAGCGTAGGTAGGAAAACACCTTGGTAAGGCACTATTCAAACAAAAGGGGTACTGAGCATACTTCGTAGCCGTACCAAAATTGGGTCATCTTTGTGTTCTTTTACATAAGTATGAAGCTTTGCGACGCCATACCGAAAACCTTGAAAAGTATCATGAACCTGTTTTGTAACGTGTAGTAGGAATTATACCCACTTGCATGATTTTTTGTTACTAACGGGGTTGGTGGGGGTGGTGGTACTTTCAAGGATGAATAACAAACCCACGTCGGGTCAGCGAATAGCACTCCGTGAGGTCAGCGGTGTGAGAACGTATTTACCTCGTATCGTCCAATGAGTCGTCCTCACACTTGTCAAATACTAACAATAGAACAAATCTTTTCCCGGTGAAAGACAAACCGATCCGGCTGCCAAAGCATTTTTTTATAGAATCAAAAGTTGGTAGCAATTATTTGACTATAGCACAGATAATATAATACTATTATACAGATGCCTCATCCCATACAAAGAAACCGTGCCACGTAACTAGCGGTTTTCATCTGATTATACCGATTATTTTTTGTAAATCGATCGCGTTCGGTTCCGTGCCACGGCGATAGATATATCACCATCTAATAATCAATCGATATCGATAGATAAATCATATAATCAGAATAATCAGTACAGTACGTCGGGACAGTTTCTTTGTATGGGATGAGACACCACTGACTAGAGACTATCATTGATTGGATCGTGAGTTCCGTTGGATGCTCAACTAAGTATATAGATACTTAGTTGAGTACAACATTGCAACAATCAACACGTGCTAGTGGTACTGACATTCCTTTCAGTTTTTATTAGTTGCGTTAAGATAATGGTTTGGTCTGTTATGCACATGAGTACGGTCGGAACAACTCGAACCTAACCTCTATTTATATCGCACGCTACACGTACGAGTACGCTCTGCGGTAACGTAACTGAATATTACAAGTAAAACCAACAGACTTCACTGTAAAGAGAATCGACCTTGAGCACACAAATGAGGGCCGGTCGCTAAACCTGTGTTCATTTTCCACTGGCAGAATTTATATTTCAGTCATTTGATTTTATATATTGCAGGATAGTCATAAGTCACGTAATGTGTCATTGTCGTTAAACTGTACTCACTTACAACAAAATATGAACGACAACTACAAAGATATCGACCGAATCACCTCTTGTACATATTTTAGAGCTGAAGAGAAATCTAGGTATGCTAAATGTGAGAACACTATCACTACCTGCTAGTCTAAGCACAGGTACTTAATTAGTATAAAATTTATTTACTGCGGTAATTTTGTAGTAGTTTATATGTATTATAAAAAATAGCTATAAAGGCTCTATAAAAATCAGCATTCTCAGAAGTAGGTTAATTAGGGTTCCGTACCCAAAGGGTAAAAACGGGACCCTATTACTAAGACTCCACTGTCCGTCTGTCTGTCACCAGGCTTTATCTCGTGAACCGTGATGCCTAGACAGTTTAAATTTTCACAGATGAAATATTTCTGTTGCCGCTATGACAACAAATAATAAAAACAGGGTTAAATAGATATTTATGTGGGGCTCCAATACAACAAACGTATATTTTTGGCATTTTTTGCGATAATGATACGGAACCCTTCGTGCGCCAGTCCGACTCGCACTTGGCCGGTTTTTTTTGTAAATTATCCGTAAGGCTGTGTCAGAAGTTGCAATGCTACATAATGGACTAAGTAATTGGTTAATTTATGGACTAGTTAGCGTATCTTTGAAATGATTTTTTGCATTTAAGGTTACACTAGTCGACGGCACGAACTATTTTGTGCGCGGGGTTAAAATGCATTTTATTTCAACCGACAACACGTGCGGAAGAGATAGATGCTGTGATGAGAAGTAGGAAGCTAGTTCGCGTACGAATACACACTTTTGCAAATTTGTAGCGAAATGAAAACGATTTAGGACGAAACCGAGTGCGCGAAATTCTATAAACAGACCTTTGGGAGTCTAGATATCATGAAAAAACTACTAAATGTATATTTTCAAAATAAAATTATTTGCATTGTTGAACTACTAATCTACTCCTGCATGGAGGCCGTTTTGCAATTTTCCGTCTTCTTATGTTATTTATTTGCGCCTAAAAATGCGTTAAAATTAGTGTCGAAATGTGGAACTTTCGACGCTCATAACTTTCAAATATTTTCTTGTTTTTACTTTTTTGTTTCCATACAGGGCTAGATAATGTTGAGACAAATTGATATCACTTTTTATTTTGAACGTACATTGTCAAACAGTGGAATAATTCCTAGACTATGTTTGTATGGAAGAATTTTCGACTAGTGTAACCTTAATAAAGATGTAGAGAATACTAGCCTGTTATTTCTTATAAGGTTCCTTTAATTTTTGTAAAAGTTTTACAAATACAATACAACATATAGTTTTATTCACTGGTAATTATTAGTTATAAGTGGTAATATAATAACATTTGTAACTAAGTATTCTACGGTGAATGCAGCTGGCAGCATGAATACTATGAACACGTAGGTAGGTACTTAATTAGATTCTGAGTAAACGGGTTTGCTCGATTAATTTATATCAGCAAGTGGTTGGTTTTGGCGAAGCTTCGTTCCGAATAAAACCATAAACTTTTGCATGACAAATTATAACTTAACATTCGTGTTAAATCATCGGACTAGTCAATCCCTAACCTCTACTCGGAATCGTGAAATTACGTACAACTTATGCGTCACTAACTTACAGTCTTTGGTAATATTGTTTTACGTTTTTCGACACCGACTTCGGGAAGGAAAGTTATTTTTCGCTTTGTAGTTTTTTGTTTTGGAAGTCGGTCTGATTTTTTTGTTATAAAGTTTTTTTTATCTCTTTTTAGTTTTGGTAGGTACCTCCAATTAACATGAACGCATTTAGCCAAAGAACATGTTATGATGATTCCAATAAACCCAAACACGACTATGACACATTGTGTTATTTCGGCGTTCTAGTGCCTGCCTTCCGGCTTCATCATCAGATCAGTTTGATGGTACCATTTTCATCAGTACCAGTTATTTATAAGTATTTGCTTCATAAAAGTCGGTTAACTATTCGAGGTATCTTATACCAGTGACACACTTAGCATTGAGTTCCAGTGGCCATCTGTGGTCGTCTTCATCAGTTCCAGTATTCCAAATGATACTTTCTGAGTGAAAATGATTGCATTGTTGATGAAAATAGCAAAATCGCTATATGTATGCCTATAATATTTGAGCAGTTCCCTCGATTCCTCCGGGATCCCATCATCAGAGCCTGACCTGATGACTATGGGACTACCTGGAAATTATACTCTTTCAAACAAAAGAAGAATTTTCCAAATCGGTCTAGGAGTTTTTGAGTAATCGGGGAACATACATAAAAAAATATAGTTGCTTACGAATTGAGATCCTCCTCCTTTTTTTGAAGTCGATTAAAAACGAACAGATAATAAAATGCTCTTTTTGCCTTCATCATATCATAAAGAAACATGTAAGTATTGAAATGATTCATGAGATGCCTATGCATGCCGATTCTAAAAACGGTTAAAAATACTGGCGTTGAATATAAAGACACTGAATTTTATCTAAAATAGCAAATAACTACATAACACGTTCGCTGACTTTACGGCGGCGGCGTTAGGCGGGAAATTAAAAAAGTGCGTTATGACAGTACGTCGAAGGACGGGCCAGTTAGGAGTATTGGCAGAACGTCGTCCGAAGATAATTTTTCATATAAGTATAATGTAGAGCAGTATCCACTGTCATATTGCGAGCAATTTCATAGTCCTTACTGTCGTAGGACGAGATTTTGCACGTAGTTTTATTTTATCAGAAAGTATCAGGATCCTTTCAAGGACAATGACGGAGATTATGGCTCTGATATGAACTATGAACCACGGCATATAGAAGAAGCTGGCGCATCTAGATCATCAGAAGTAATATTAGACGAGACGTTTTTAGAGAGATTTTTTCACAACGTCAAGAAACGTTCACGACCATCGACGTAGTATCGAATTTCGGCAGGCAAACATATGGCAAACATGATAATACGTCGTGAGTCGTTTGTCATTTAGTATGGAAAATTCTACTGCGGTAATGTGGTGTCAGGGTGAGTGCTCACTGTCAGCGAACGTGTTAAGCTACGGTGTTTAGTTCTTCTTTTGATTTGCTGGATGTGTATGAGCGACAAAGTGAGAAGGTTGTGTAGCTGTACAATTAGGCAATGCGTAGAAAGGCCAGAGTCGCAGAGGAACAAAGAGAAGAGACAGCCTAGTGTATATGAGTCCTGGGAAACTATTCATTTATTCCCGGATGCATCGTCAATATCTATTAATACATATTTAAGGTAAAGAAAGAAAGAAAATAAAGAAAGAAAAAGTGTTGAGGTACGTTTACCACAGGTATCTTTTACCTAAATACACACCACCACCACCACTTGAAATTAGACCGAAATCGATCTAAAAAATCGTGGAACCACCCTATAGATAGACTGCCGAGCAAAGGGGCTCCGGGCCGCAAGCGGGGCCTCCGCGTTCACTGAGGTTGCGGAAATTCGCGGAAAAAGTCTTCAGGGAATTTCAGTGTCGTAGCGTCAGTAAATCGACCTTTACCTGGATGACCATCGACAACAACGAAATGAAGGCAGAAAGCTTAGATGTATCCACGACCCTACTCAGACACGTCTTGCGTAGAATGTAGAAAATGGAAAGCCGACTCCTAATAATAATGGGATAAGGCGAAACAAAGAGAGAGAGAGAGAGACAATTATACTGCAATCAACTGTGTTAACTTAGTACCTACGTGAATGTACAAAACCGTGAATAGGAACCGGATAACTTAATAAAGAAAGAAAGAAAGAAAAAGTATTTATTTGTGACCCGCACAGGAGACACGAGAAATCAGCTTAAAATTAAACAAAATTAAAAATAAAAACCCCGTGCGAGACCAAAAAGACTCCTATCTCAGCATGTGCAGCGATATCCAAAAAAGGAAATAACGCTGCGCTGATATTCTGATAAGACCAACTGTTGATGCCACGGACACACTTACGGAAACGGAAAATACTTAAAAAATACAATAAAATAGAATATATAAATAACAAACAAAATAAAATAAACACAGAAGGTGGGTAAGTATTATACAAATATAAAACATATAGGTAGGTAGACCTATGTAGACCGACGTCCGCGATGCTCAATAATTATTTGTCGAAACCATAGACAAACAATAGAGCGCACGGACCAAAGAGTAATTTATTAAATACGGAAGAAATGAAAAATGAAATATGAAATTCGTTACATAATATCCGTTTTGACCTTCATTACGTGTAATAGCTAGCTGTTACTCAGAACTAATGTGGTCTATAAACCGCATTTAATGATACCTGGGGACTTCTACTAAATAAAACACTGTAGGTATAATTAATCACAATAAACTGCTTATAAGGAATAAATTATACTAGTAGTAAATCTACTTAGACAGCTGTAAATTAATTACGTCTTGGAAACAACATATAGCTACTGATTAGGTATTGGTTTTTTGGAAGCCGGTTGTTTTTTTGGTAAAAAACACAGGTTTGTTGTGTTAGATACCTATTTTTTTTTGTTCGTAGCCCATGTCCAGCACATCCGTGACTATAGTTAGGAATCTTCATTGTTTTGCGATTATCTTAAACCTAAATAATTTTCTTAATCACTATTAATTTCATATTATATCTTCGAGGTCCAATGCCAATGAATGACTTTGGAGCTACCTATACTGACCCCAATGCTTTGATTAATAAACAAAGGAATATGCCCGAACATACTTAAAAATATACCAGATGCTTGAGATCTGATACCAGTTTTGCCAAGGGGTACCGTGTTACCCAGTTACTGGGTTGTGGACATAGATATAATAATATTTCTATGGTTGTGGAGGTCAGATAGGCAGTCGCTCCATATAAAACACTGGTACTTGCTAGCTGAATCCGGTAAGACTGGAAGCCGAACCCAATATAGTAGGGAAAAAGGCTAGGCAGATGATGATGATACTTAAAAATATACCTGTGGACAAATAGAGAAACACCTCATCCACCTTTTTAAAAAAGTCGGTTCATATGTAGCATCAACATAACAAAGCCAATAATGAGCTTCAATGGTGTAATTTTAATTGGCTAACAAAGTTATTAGGTACTTAGAATTTAATTACGTACTTTAGTTACTGTTGTAGTCAGTCACGCATTAATTAAAATGTCTGCAAGCTTACAAACTAGGATAAATTATCTACAAGTGAGAACATGAAGAAAATTCTAGATAAGAAATTTGTTTTTATCTGTGCTACAAGTTTTATAAAATGGGATTGGGCGGGTCACGTTAGCCGCATGAACAGAGACCGTTGGGCAATAGTTCCACAAATTGGGCGCCTGAGGATGGACGGCGCCGCCGAGGCCGGCCCCGAAAGAGGTGGTGAGACGACCTAGATGCCCACTGCTGAGGCTGGTCCGAAAATAATACTTGGAGGGATTTGGGGGAGGCCTTTGCCCAGCAGTGGGACAGCAACGGCTAAATTAAAAAAACATAAGATTTTTTGGTTTTCTTACCGTTGAGTTTGAATAACCTCTCAGCATTTGTATGAAATGGCATATGCTAAAGTTTTTTATTTATTTTTTTGCGTGGAGAAATGCTAATGCTCATTATTAATTCATTATTACTGCACTCCACGGGGAGATAATGCAGTTATGTGGGACTCCAACCCACTAAAACTTAACGGTATCCTCCTTTGCCACTTATGGCAATAACACGGGCAAGTAGGCCAAGTAGGCCGCTGCAAACACAATTTGGCAAAATGGGGTTTTATAGACCCGTCTGATACCCAGTGTGTGTGCGGTGCGGTGCCCCTTTGCAAAATATGGCACACATGTTGGAGTGTCCCAAGTGCCCATAAACCTGCCCCATCACCAGCGCACCAGAATACACTGTTCGCCGTGACCACACCGGGGATTAAACCAGCACATGGGTGCCAGATGACCCCGTGTATTCCACCCTTGATCCCCTTGTGACGGGTCAAGGTCAATGGCGCCAACACCTACCATTTTTCGGCAGTAGAGGCGGTAGGGGCAGGATAGGGCCAACGCTATACCGACACTCCTCCTTCCCTGCGGCCTCCAAGCCACAGCCGCGATATCGTATGGGTATGGGATGCCCCATAAAAAATCGCGCCTCGCCTCGTTTGCGATGTCGCCCAGGCGGCACCGCACTTACTTGTTGGCCGCTACGTCGTCGGCTTATCGGTAAAAGCCCTGACGAGCTGCCCCTCCTCGGGTTCCTCTTCGCTTCACCGTGGGTGACCAAACCACGGCTACTGAGCCCCCACGCCTCGACAATGCGGGATCCCACCGGAGGGATGCTAGATGCTCCCCTGAGACCTCATTCTCGTGAATACGGAATAACATAATATGATATCGGCATAATATTATAATAACGTATTTATGGTAAAAGTTACGTAACTTATTAAATCTACAAAGGCATTTTCTAAGAAAATATATACTTATTTTGACTTAATTTTCCTTGATTTTCACTTCGGGATTCCTTAGAAAAGCGAGTTGCTACACGGATTTGTTTTATTTTAAGAAAAACGTTTTATATGTTTAGTATGTTTAGTGATAAGTTAATTTGAGGCTTGTGGTAATGGTACCGTACATAGCTTATAAAGCCTTTACCAGCAAAATTTTAGCTATAATTATGAAATTATAGCTAAGACTAAAGGCCTAGTTTTCCATAAACAATAGATGTAGAGTGCTAAGCGTTACAGTTGGTTTGTAGTATTATGTGTTTTAAAAACTTTCCTTCGTTAATAATAATGATGATCAACTCTCTGATTCCATACACCTTAGACACCTCTCCTCGACCGAAACTTACAAGTATTTGGGTATGTCGGATGCGTTGGGCATTAACAGTACCAACATGAAGCAACTGCTGAACGAGCGTTTCTTTGGCCTACTGAAAAAGGTATCAAATAGCCTTTTATCGGGCGGCAAATAAGGTGCGCGCCTTCAACAGTTGGGTCATACCGGTTTTGTTGTACTCTCTCGGCATACTCAAATATACTCAGACTGAGCTCGATGCCCTTGATAGGAGGGTCCGGACACTGCTAACCGCAAACCGGATGCATCACTCACGATTATCGGTGATGAGGCTGTACATCCCGCGGAAGTGTGGGGATCGAGGCTTTTTAAATGCCAAGACTCTTCACAACCGCGAGGTGTGCAGCCTCAGAGAATACTTTTAAGAAGCTGAAGTGAGTATGCAACGGGATGTGGTCGCAGTGGACAAGGCACTCACCCCGTGGTCCATGGCTAAAGAGAACTGGCGCAAACCTGTAGTACTTACAACTGATGAACGCAAAGAGGTATGGCAAGGCAAAGAGCTTCACGGGCGCTTCTATCGGGCTCTCCGTGGGCCCGATACAGATTTTTCGGCCTCCGTATCCTGGCTACGTTTCGGCGACCTTTTCAGGGAATCTGAAGGTTTTGTCTGTGCAATTATGGACAAAGTTATCCTGACGAATAACTACCGGAGACATATAATGAAGGACGGAACGGTTGACGTGTGTCGGGAATGCCACCGCCCAGGTGAATCCATCAGACATATTATCTCTGGTTGTTCTCGTCTGGCTAACGGCGAGTACTTACACAGGCATAACCAAGTGGCCAGGATTATTCACCAGCAACTTGCTTTGAAATACAATCTAGTGGATTCTGAGGTACTGTATTACAAGTATGTGCCCGACCCAGTTCTCGAAAATTACCATGTCACGTTGTACTGGGACTGGTCTATCATCACTGATAGGACTATTGTTGCCAATAAGCCGGATATAGTGGTGATAGACCAATTAGCGCGCCGCACAATGATAATCGATGCCACTATCCCACATGACGAGAACCTCGTGAAAGCTGAGAAAGAGAAACAAATCAAGTATCTCGACTTAGCACACCAGGTTGTCGACATGTGGATTGTGGAATTGGCGATTATTGTGCCGATTGTCGTTACGGCCAACGGCCTGATGGCCATCTGTCGAGGCTGTCATTGCGCGGTTGGATCAAGGGCCTGATACAGAAAGCAGTACTCCTTGATACGGCTCGCATTGTGAGGAGGTTCCTTTCTCTAGAGCCCTAACCACCGGTAGCTTGGACCCTGTTCCCGATAACGGTGGGCCTCTATCTATACTAATATTATAAAGAGGAAAGATTTTTTTGTTTGTTTGTTTGATTGTACCGAATAGGCTACGAAACTACTGGACCGATTTAAAAAATTCTTTCATCAGTAGAAAGTTACATAATCCCTGAGTGACATAGGCTATTTTTTAATCCCGAAAACGTGTCCTGTGGGGTGGCCCACGGGGTCGAAGCCGCGGGGAACAGCTAGTTTTTTTATATTTTAAATGTTTTTTTTAACTTTTCTTTTTTTTAATATTTAAAAATGTACTCATTAAGAATGTATATAAATAAAGGACATGATGATCATACAGTTTTGCATATTTTGGTAGCCTTCATAATAATATTATGATGAAGTCCAGTAAACTTGAACACAAAAATTTCGAAGACTTTAAAACCTTGTTTTCATATCATTATTATTAAAGAAACTTTGAGTTATTCGAAGGAATCCTTTATTAACCCGAATGGCGAATTTATTATTCTAAGCAAAACATTGTTACGTTAGTTAGAAGGTAATTTGAATAGGGCCAGAGTTTTTGTTTCGTGATCTTTTGTTTTCACTTTTTTGCTAAGGGTTAACAAGAGTTGTGAAAATAACTTTTATGGCATTACATTGAGCAACAAAACGCAAGACCATTGCCGTAATAAGTATGAAAGTATATAGCAATAGGTAAATAACATCACGCCCATACCTACTTCCGGTAGGGCAGAAGTGTAAGTATAGTTGCTTGTATTATATTCTGTGTTATAGTAAAACAACGACTTTCTGTTACTATTTAAAAACTAGGTCGGGTGTTTGAAAATCGAAGGAAATGTTGCAATGCTACATTATTTTTTTTTTTTTAAATATAACTTTAATTTTTTTTATAAATTTTACCTGGCCACGAAAAAAATAACGTTATTATACAATATTTTTTTAATTAATATTTGGAACATGACGTTGTGAATATAGATAAACACTTGTATGAACTCACTTTCATGCACAACAAGATTATATTTTTTGTTTCTAAAAACGTTGCCCCACACTAGGAATTTCTTCCTGTATCATGGGTGCATTTACAAACATATAAACTCACATACACAAACACCCAGAGCCGGAACAACTATCTGTAGGTCATACAAATATTTGTTCCGAGCGGGAATCAAACCCGCGACACGTGCGCCAACCGTACACCCACATGCGCGTGCGCGTGTGGCATTAGGTTGGGTTGGAACAGATAACTAGAGGTGACGAAGATATTGTATGTAAGTATGCATGAGCACGACTTACACGCTCTTGTCGTTTAGTGAAAGTTTATAACTTCACGATTTTTCAGTAGGTAACTACGAGTATTAAAAATTAGGTACCTAAATCTCCTATTCTACAATATTTCTGTCTTTCCACAACAGGTCTAATGTATCAAACATTTAATAAATAGGCGTAAGGGATTAATTTTACTACCAATATATAAAATTACATAGTATAAAATACTTAATTAACAACAACCTATATAATATACACTTAAATAAAAATACTATAAAAAAACTAAGAACGTGTATCATCGCTATCAACGTGAAAAGTGTCCAGAACGCTGGCAGCGTTGTCACGTTGGATGGCAATGCTGATTATCTGGTCGAGGAAAAACCTAGCTCTCTGGTCACGTGTACAGTCGACTAACCGTTTGCTTACATCTCGAAATACTCGATGAGCACTCGGACCCCATGGATCTAATGTATCAACCCCAAACGGCTCAAATATATAGCTTCCAATAAGGCGGTTGTATTTGCGCCGTTTGAGGTCTGCACCAGCAGCAGCTGTCCTGGCACAGCCCGCCGTGCTAAGAAGATGGGATGGCGCAAGGGTGTCGACACATGTTGCATCCCACACTAAAGGCCTACCCACCTTCCAAGGCATTATGGTCATCCCGTCTGGTCTCTTCCCATCGTCGCGCGCCAAGTCATTGGGTTTAAAATAGCTGGCACCCAAATAGGTGACAAGAGCCTGACGTATGATGTCATTAATGCTGGCGTGTCGTGCTATCCGACCAGCGCTCCTACTGCAGGATAGGCCATGGTGTCCGAGGCGGTCGACTGCTTCACCACATTGACAACGATGTGGAGCTCCGCTAGGAGCACCCAAACGCAAACATGTATCGATCCGAAAGGTGTTGTCACTCAACATAGTTGGGTGACGGTAGTGCCTGTAGCATATTTTTAACACGCTTTTATTAGCTTGGTATGTATATATGTATCAATGTAACGGAATCTTTGAACGTGATTTTCACCCCCTTCAAAAAATGGGATTGATTTGATACTTTGCACACTTATCAAGGACATGACAAAGTCAAAGTCAAATATTGTTAATCAACTAGGCCAATAAGCGGCACTTTTGAACGTCAAACAAAAATTTGAATTTACAAATAATGAAAGTTGATTCTACCGGGTTTGTTGTTTGTTTGCCTTACCAAGATCTTCAGCATTAGCGACTTTTTAGTTCAATTTACCATTAAAGCGTGTTTTTTAGTTTTTAGAACTACAATTTATTATTTGAATTCATATTTGGAAAATTACGTTGTGAGTGTAGATATATACTTTTATGAACTCAATCGTGCACAACAAAATTGGCAGATGTTGGAACAGTTAACTAGAGGTGACAAAGATATTGTGTGTAAGTATGCATGAGCACGACTTACACGCTCTTGTCGTACATAGTGTATATTTACAACTTCACGATTTTTCAGAAGGTAGGTAACTGTTAAAAGTCAGGTACCTAAATCTCCTATTCTATCTACCTACTACCTACATTGCACTGCAGAATCTGCGTAAAGATCTTACGATGTTATTTAAAGCTAGTATTGGTCATTAATTAAAAGTTATTCTTTTCATCACTCATACATGAAAATAAAACACTTAAATGGCATTAGGCCTATCGTTAGACTGAAAACTATAATAACTACATACATAGTTCAGGGAATCAACTACCTAATGATTCATGACTCAGCAATTTCACAATAATTCGTGGTCAGTTATTTCGCCATGACCTATAACAAAAAGTCATGAATGAAGAAAATAAATGAATATTCAAGTCACCGGAAGAACATAGAGTACAAAAAATTGACGTAGTAAATTATTAAGATTCATTGCATACCTCGAGGGAGGAGAGGTGTTTCAAGTAATATCTCGAACAGAAAACTTCGATATTTCATTGACGTAACAATATTTATTGAAATACGCACGATTGATGTATGTTTAGAGTGTGTTATAGATACATATTTTACGTTGTAAACGACTGAATTGAACAATGAACCAGCGATTGGGCCAATAAAACATAGTTTATGGTTTGATTTGCATGACGCCATTGCGTGTTTGTTACACACAGAGATGAAAGAAAACTGTAAGGCAAATCCGCTAGTAGGTATTGTATGTATGTAATGAGAATAAAGGGTTTAGAAACCGCACTGTACCCTGTATTTGTGCTAGAGTAGGTATCTATATATACTGAGTCACAATTTATAAAAAACAACGGCTCATTAGACCATTTATTGGGCACAGTTCCAAATCCGGGTTAAACTAAAGATGTTCTTACAGAAAACCTTTAGCCCGGCTTTTAGATCAATATAATTGATTTCATCAAACTGAGTAACTACACTTAAAAGTTCGGAAAGCACGTATGGTACTTTGAGTTATGCGCATGGAATCAAATTAAAGGAATAAGATAATAACATATCTCTCAGCGCGAGTCAATACAATTAAATATGGCTATGGAATACCCTTTTTATTATTCCCTTTCATGATAGAAAAATGAATGAATTAGATTACGTTGGTAAATACGAGTGCAGAGTGCCTTGCCATTGCGAATTATTCGAGAAACTTAACTGTCCTTGTAATCGGTGTGCCCTATCTTACATCTACTCTTATTTCTTCAAACCCCTTCACTTTTTAAGGGGTCTGTCGTACTGTTGTGACTTCACTGTTCTCAAGTATAGAATCCCTTCGTCCCTCGTTGGCATTGGTTTTTAACCATTATAGGATTTGTTCTTAGCTTGTAAGAGATAGATATTTTCAAGACCCTATATACAAGCTATAAGAAATGACATAATGTAATGTTTTGAATGCATTTAATTGTTGTAACAAATCGTAATTGTCTCTACTGTATTACAAATTTCTTTTGTTATAATATAGAGTCAGGTATACATATAAGCGTATAGCGTATACCTATATCTCTTAGACAAACTTTTTTTGTTTCTAAACAGTAATATAGACTATTTAGTGTAGAGTCGTTTGGAAGACAAATTTTGCGAACCCGGCTCACTCAGCACTGAGAGCACAGACATTTATCTAGTAGGTGTGATAACCATCATATTTATTAGTTGCTTTTCTAATTTAAAATATAAATAACGCACAAGTAAAAACAGATGATTTAACACCTGAGCTTCAATACTGTTTTATTGCCGTTTTTAAAAGTGCTTTTTGCCTTCAGTATCACGCCACAATTTTATGAATCAAATGTATTGAAAGTGGAACGCGAGGAATTAGTCAGATGGATATATAAGACATACATAACAATGAGTAACGATAGGGATGGATACTTGTATGGGCATGTGTAATACTTCAGTCAAATTCCGAATAAAATGTAATTTGAGTGCAAGCGCATTAGTCATCATTACGTCTTTAACATTCATTAGTGCTCATTCATGCCCCGTTAAAATATTACAATGTTGTGCCTACATTGCTTATTATAAATCTGGGTACTCGAATTATCTTTCAAAAAGCGTCCAGTATTTGCTCTGTAGAGTTGCTGTTCGAGCAGTAGATACAGAATCGAATGGTTTTGTTTTAGTTATTTAAGTGGGCACGGTATATGTGTATCATGCTACTTATGTAGAATTAGGGGCAGAAACTTGTGTATAGGTTCGCGCTCTAGTTATGGAATTAAATTAAAATGATCCACCATGATATATGGCATAGGGACATTTGCTAATCCTTGCCGTACTTGTATTTTGTCATATTTAGGTATTATATAAGTAGATCCTTGACATACAAAGTCGCAACTGCAGTACTTACCTAATTGCTTTATTGAAAGTTGTGTTATATTCCCTAAGAATTTCTAAGTTTATAATTTACTAGCGGACGCCTCGCGGTTTCACCCGCGTAGTTCCCGTTTCCGTGGGAATACAGGGATAAAAAGTAGCCTATGTCACCCGGGGATAGTGTAGCTTCCCAGTGGTGAAAGAATTTTTGAAATCAGTCCAGTAGTTTTTAAGTTTATTTGATACATACAAAAATACAAATCTTTGCTCTTTATAATATTAAGTATACATATAGATTTCAATTAAAAATGAGTCTTATTGCCTATTTGTGAAAGAAAATTCACCGCACTAAAATTTCTCTTAGTATATGTAAGTAAGTAAGTATACGTTTATTTGCATAGATTGTAGGTACAGTAAATAAGATGTGACAGTTAAAAACATGGGTGATCCTTGTACAATCTACCTTATATTAGGCATGCAAACATTATTTATGTCCAATTGATCTGATATTTGGGTCACGAACTCTACCGTAGGATTTGTAAGAGACGCGATACTTCTCGATTTAATTATTCAAGATAATCTCACGTTATTTCTGAATATTACGCATCAACAATGACTTCACCATCAAAACGCGAATGGCCAGAAATAATAGAATATTTCACTATCCTAATCTTAAAATAACTATTTGCTGGAAAAATCTTTGTATTTAGTTTAATTATTTATTGTTTGAAAATGTTAGTGAAACGGGCTTAGTTGTGGCACTTACATAGTTAGCAATCAGTATCTATTTGTTGCAAGTGTGCGAGGTTTGTCACTGGACACCGGTATTAAATAAACTAGAGGAAACAACTACAATATCTTTTTTTCACAGTTCACACAACTCACAAAACTTTAGAGCCTATTGTGGCACAAGATCCAAAGTTGAAAAAAATAGCACACAAAAAAGCGCATGTTCTCGCACTAGTATCTGTATCCAAAGTAAAACGCACGTATGTGAAATACACTGCATTGTAAACCAAAAAATGCTGCAATAAGAGTTAGTTTCACGTAAGTGTGTTGTAAAATAAATCTAAATCTACATTCCAATTAACACTCTGGGGTGATTTTGCATTTTATTAACCTTGGCTGCGGATATAATTTGGAAAATATTGACAACAGAATTAGGCAAATACGTAATATAATGTAAAACTTGTAAAAAAATATCCAGGTACTTACCTAAGTAATTTTAGAAATTTATCATCACAAAATAATGGTGTAGGTGAATATCATATCCAACATTGAAATCAAAGGGCTGAAACCCTGAAGGAGTTTACGAATATCTGGTTCCTGGATACAGCGATTGCGATTTGAAATTAATTTGTAATGTTCACTTTTCACCTACAACACAATTTTCAGTTTAATCTGAATCTGCATTGTGTTACTAGGGCAGATACTACCATCCCTAGTAACCTAGGTATTATATTAAATATTAAAAGTTATGACACAATTTGATATTAGGCAGTTTTAGTAGTCGTTACTACTATTAATTCAATTTGCTTATCTTGTAAGTAAAATGTATAAAGCGTATCGAGCTGTGGGACAGAACGACCCCACGGACTTCTTTTTATTCCTTTTTAGGGTTCCGTACCCATAGGGTAAAAACGGGACCCTATTACTGAGATTACGCGGCCCGTCTGTCTGTCTGTCTATCTGTCTGTCACCAGGCTGTATCTCATGAACCGTGATACCTAGACAGTCGAAATTTTCACAGATGATGTATTTCTGTTGCCGCTATAACAAAAGATACTAAAAACAGAATAAAATAAATATTTAAGTGGAGCTCCCATACAACAAACGTGATTTTTGTGCCCTTTTTTTCGACAATGGTATGGAACCCTTCGTTCGCGAGTCCTACTCGCACTTGGCCGGTTTTTTAGGCTTTATTGACTGGTGAACATTTGCAAGGAATAGAACTCCTACCACTTTTTGCCTTTAGTGGTTGTTTTAAGAGAAGATGCACGAGAACAAATGGCTGTCTTTTAATTGGTTTAATTATTAAAATAAATGATTTTGACTTTGAATGGAAGTAAGTACTCGTATTCCGAGATTGACCCGTGGAATACTTCTCCACTCCTCAAGCTCCTCAGGGTTCTTTTGCCCCACTTATACTAACTACGCTACGTTACTGTAGGTAATATATGTGATAGTGACGGTTTTCAGTTCCCATTAGGTATTAAATGTATAGGACCTGCCATTTCATGTGAATATTTTTAAAGAGAGACAGGCTGGGAGACATAATACTTAAATACTCGTAGTTCTAGGTAAGGTATTATACCTCTAAACTTCTAAAGCCACCCAAACGCTTAGTTTTCATGTTTTGCAATAGTCATGTACCAAGCGGGGGACACGTAGTGCATACAGGTATAAGACTGGTGCAGGTATAGGATATTGTCGGTTGGTGCCTCATCCAATTCAAAGTGTCTAGCGAGCTTCTGCGAGTTCGCCTTTCAAATGTCGAAGGCCATAGTAACTCGAGATATACAGGGTGTTTGGAAGGGAGCTGTACATACGCCTAGGGTAGAAACTAGGGATAGTCTGCTACCTACCCCCGCCCATTATATTGACCTTGGCCTCAAGGTTTTTTTTTAATTTATTTTTATTTGACTTTTTTGTGATTTTTTGACTAAAACTACCTGTAGCTCAAAATCTATCCATGGGACCGGTCGGCTAATGGTCTTGTTTGAATCGTTAGAGTCTTAGGGTCCTGCAAAAAATTATTTTACACCAGAAAATTGTGGAGAAGAAAAGTTATGGGGCCTGAAGTACCGTAGTAAGGTAAAGAAATAATTTTAAGGGCAACTTTCTATGGGGTTTAAAAAAAAACTAACAGGGTTGGAGTTCTTCTGATTTTTTTAAAACATCCTCAGTCCATGCCCTTTCTAACGATATGCTAAAAGTGTAATTATCACTTTTAGTTTTAAAGAAAAAAATTATTTCTTTACCTTACTATGGTACTTCAGGCCCCATAACTTTTCTTCTCCACAATTTTCTGGTGTAAAATAATTTTTTGCAGGACCCTAAGACTCTAACGATTAAAACAAGACCATTAGCCGACCGGTCCCATGGATAGATTTTGAGCTACAGGTAGTTTTAGTCAAAAAATCACAAAAAAGTCAAATAAAAAATAAAAATAAATTAAAAAAAAACCTTGAGGCCAAGGTCAATATAATGGGCGGGGGTAGGTAGCAGACTATCCCTAGTTTCTACCCTAGGCGTATGTACAGCTCCCTTCCAAACACCCTGTATATCAGAGACATTTTCAAAATAATAACAATATCAGTCTGTTATTGTCTTACTGCAGGGCAAAGGTATCTTCTCATACAGAGAAGGCACGAAAATTAATCGGATTCGGATCGGACTGGGAATTTCATATTTATATGAATAATCATTTAAGGTTGCCTGACAATGTTTTCCTGCGCTGATTTTAGTGATCTCTAAGATAAACATTGAGATAATATGTACTAGTACATTAATACCTCAATGAAGGAAAGTAACTATTATAAGAAGGGAGAGTGGTGGTCCAGTGGTATCGGCTGCGACTTACAAGCTGTAGATTTTAGGTTCGAGCTCAGGTAGGCGCTTTACTTTGGGTAAATTATATCATCACCACTGATCTCAAAACGGTGAAGGAAAGCATCGTGAGAAAACCGGCATGTCCTAGAACCAAAAATTCGAAGACATGGTGGATGTCACAACATCCACCAACCCGCACTGGGCCCGCGTGGTGAATTACGGCCCACTCCCTCTCACAGAGAGGAGGCCTGTGTCCCAGCAGTGGGAACATTAATACGCTGATGATGTGATTATAAGAAGTCATATTGTAAAATTGGTTATGAATTGTTCCAACTCTATGATATTACAGGAACCATGCATGTTTTCGTTGTTAAAAAGATACGTAAAATGTCACTTAGTGATAGTGTGGCTCTCTACCTGTGGAAAAAAATATCAATGATTCTTGACATTTTACAAAAATATTTCAATTTTATCTCTCTAAAATATCACTTAGTTCAGACAATCAGATTGTGAATTCCTGCCTCACCAAAATGATACACGATATATATCGCAACCTCACAAAGTGGTACAAAATGCGCAGCCGTTGCCAGACCTTCTGGTTATATCAGAGCAAACTTATATACACATGCCACATGCAAACTTTCATTGAGGTCAACGCACCTACGAAAAAAGATGCCTCTGTCATATTCTTATGTGCTGTACTTCATATCTGGTACATAGCAATTAAAATTGGGATAATGCCATACTTAAATCAAGCTAGCATATAGGTAGCTCCACGTTGTATGAACGATAGATCAGAGTTCTAGTTACCGAGACCGCTTGATGATCTTGAAACATGATCAGTGTTATTAGATAGGTAAATACCTATATTGACGAGTATTCATTTACTTTATTATAATGTAACTGGACATCTAGAAAATAATTTGAGACGTCAGGATCATTTTATGTCGATATTAATTAACTATATATCTCTCGCGAGCGTTTACAGATTTTTCGAAATTCTGAAATACTGGCTTTTTTGCACAGCTCATGTACGGTTCACAATACAAGGTTTTTCAAATACACACTTGTGCGTTTCACTCATATTTCACACTAGTGCGAAATGGGAACCACAGATAATTCTTAATTATTTCAATACAGAGCGTGGATTATAACAAGTAACTGTTCTGTTTTTTAGCCTGCAAATGTGCGCTTATTTGTAGGTATTTTGAAAGTCTTAATACCTAAACATAAGTAGAATATCTATTTATTTAAATTTATACACACAAATGCACAGAGGTAGACTAAATGCTTGAGGCATTTCACAGTCAACCTTTCATAAAGGTAATTATTATGAAGACATTTTTTTTAAAATACAAGGCGTTGTTGTTTGGCTTCGAGTAATTGCGTCTCCTTAAAATTGCGAAGGCCGAAAAGCCATGTAACCATTTTTTCCAAATATTTGTTGAAAAATATTATGTTTATGATTTATTGTTTTGTCGCAAGATTGTTAAAAGCGTTGTTTGATACGTATGAGCATTTGTCATTGCACACT
This sequence comes from Orthosia incerta, assembly GCA_948252205.1. Classification (NCBI taxonomy): domain Eukaryota; kingdom Metazoa; phylum Arthropoda; class Insecta; order Lepidoptera; family Noctuidae; genus Orthosia; species Orthosia incerta. The sequence goes on from OX411754.1 coordinate 22,020,164, forward strand.
CGACTACATAAAGCCCTCATCTTCGGCTTTGGCGCCAATCACCGAGGTCTCGAGTCTTACTTTGCGCACTTGTATCAAATTGGGCAAACTACTACTAACTTATATATTTAAATTGGTTTAAAATTTTAGTAAAGTAGTCTGAACGCATTATGAAATTATGAGGTTAATGACGAATCTTCAGTCTGGTATCCTATCTAAAATAAGAGTATAAGTAGTCATAAAACGACTAACTGTAAAGTTAAGACGAGAATTAGGTCGACCGACGGGTTAATTCGCAGACACTGGCTATTGCCTATTGATACGCATAGTAACACTTCTGGGGCCGCCACCACCATTCTATTCTCTAATGAATTGTAGGTTACCATACCTATCCATTATGGTTTACCTATTCTCATTACTTACATAAAACAATTAAGTCGTTACAATAATTTGTAGAAGCGAGGGATAAAGTGGTAGTACGACCACGTGAATGTCGTGACACCAAAGACTCTTATTAGCAGTAGCTAATTCAGATGATAAAACTAGAACATTGTTTATAATGGATCCTTCAGACTGTCTTTTGAAATATTTTATGTATTTTCACAACAAATTCTTCAAAGACTAGGTATATTTGGATCATTTGCTTTATAACACTGTCGTCTAGGCAATTGTGCTAAATTGTTCTAATCAAAGTTTATGAAATCGCGTTTCCTAGGCTTCAATTCATAGACTGTCTAATGGATCTGTTTCCTCCAACAATGACAAGTCAATCGGCACCAGGACTTGACTATGATAATTATGATACTGTTATCACTTGTTGTTATCAGCGTCTACCGATCGATATGAATATTTTCGCTGAGATTGGGCCATGAGGCACTTTCACCGCCGTTACACGCGTTTTCTAGCGAAACACCGAACTCAATTATTAATAGCAGCCTATTTTTGGAGCGGCTTCGGACGCGGATTTGCGCTCGGGCGTGTGCGAGGCCCGGGCGAAGTCACTATCTCACCTGGGCCAGGTGTAGACACCGGAAACTTCAAAGCCGAAGTGCCAGGAGCCGGCGTAAGCTCCCTGCGCTTTGGGTCCAGTACACACACCGTGGCCGTGGGCCTTGCCGTCTTCCCATCCACCACAATAAGTACCACCATCGTCAAAGTCGAAACGGCCACCGTTGAGGCCACGCTGCGGGGGGTTTCCGCTAGCGGCGTGCGCGGCGTCTAGCTCGCTCGGCTGCATCACGCGGAACCGTGGTGCCGCGGAGGGGAGGGCCTCCCGCGCGCACCCTCCACCGAGCTCGCGGTATAAATAAACATCAGCTGGGCATGTCGCGCCGTGGCGCGCCGCCGAGTGAACACCACTCCGGTCCTGCGCGAGGAGCACTGCGCGCCCGAGCCGCGGCTCCCGCCCGCGCGCCCCGCCGCGCTGCGCACCCTGCGCACCCAGCGCACGCTGCGCACTGCGTACGCAACGCAGCGCAGCCCGCCGTCGCCGAACCTGCTGCTACCGCCACATCGTCGCCACAACAACTTACTATACTGTTTTTTTAGATTACTTGCTCTAAATAAAATGTTACAGCTGACACTACAATGTGGAATTTTATTGTAGGTAAATACATGCTACTGGGAAAAATTGTGGCGTTACCTACGGACACTGAGCTTTGACCCGCAGGCTTACATAAAAATACTGTTATGTTACACAAAAAAACCTGTACTTTACAGTAACTTTGTAGATATGGCCTTCAGACATTATATGGCTCGCCAGGGGTGCTGATACCGCTACCTCCGTTACTAGGTCAGTTCGAGATGTGTTACTGCTCATGCCAAGAGTTCTTTCGTTCGTTCTTTCCACAGGCATCTAATAATATGTGAATAGTATTTCCGTATGATTATTTTCTTATTTTGGATCTCCAGCAAAAAAATTGCCGATATTACATTCAATTACATTCATAAGTTCATTTTACTTGTGGCCTTTCATGTTTCAACTATAGGAGACCATAGCGTAAACAATCTAGGTGGCAATAATATTATAGTTACTTCGTTTATCAATACAGGCATTTTTTTAAGGGGACAGTTTTGGGAAGACCGAATCCATGACATATACAGGCATAGGTTATATACTCTCTCCCAAAATATTTCTGTAATTTTTTAATTGAAAAAGGTATGCTTATATAGTTTGGTCATGTTGAGTGAGAGGATGATTGATAGTCATCTTACATAAGATAATAAGGATCGTAGCAGTTCAGTTAGCGTTCTGAAGTTTCTGCCTACCATCATGGGAAAAAGGCGTGTATTTATGTATGTATTCGTTTGGTCAATTGCGTTAAGCAGTAAAATGATTGATTGTTTAAGTAACATCGGTTCGGGCGTCAATTCAGCTTCGTTTGCAAATTAATACAATGCCCACACGTATCACACGTTTTTCAACAAACGGCGCACAAAGCATGTGGCATGTCGAGCCTTGGTGAGATAGGAGCCAGTTCTCGAGTGAGCTAGATATTTTTTTATACAATTTAAATCCAATAAGTTTCCTTTATTATCCTACCTCTAATAATACATTTTATTAATTTGAAAGTGTTTTTTTGTATCTGTTAATTTGTAGTGTTATTTTGTTTTTAGTCTCAATCACGGCTCGCTACCAGATGATATTTGGAATAGGTACAGGTAGAGCCTATGGGGCCTGGATTAGAATAATGAGTACTTTCAATCCCGGTAGTACTTACGTTCCTCTGGGTCCTGGGATAATTTTCGATTTTCATGAGGCAAAACCGCTGTGAAAACTAGAAGATAATATATGATTACATTACGTTTGTATCATATTTGTATATTAAAAACATCACCAAAGCTATGATGACCGACTGATCCCACATGGCGTCCAATAGAACCGAAAGGCGACGCATGGCAATAGCCATCAAGCATCAGGACCCACCCATGATCCGTCCAGATTATTCCTCACAGGAAGCACGCGAATGGTAAATACCAGTAGGTAATTCATCCTAATATCCTATATATCAAAAAAATATTAAAAATATTTGTATGACCTACAGTTAGTTGTTCCGGCTCTGGGTGTTTGTGTATGTGAGTTTATATGTTTGTAAACGCACCCACGATACAGGAAGAAATTCCTAGTGTGGGGCAACGTTATTTTAAAAAAAAAAATTAAAATAAAATAAATATCACGTGACTCGCCTCTCATACTGTTAATTCCTGTATCTGTAGAAAAGTCGTATTTGTACATAGAAAACATTTAAAAAAAATTGCCTGGGTGTTAAAACATAAACAGCAAAAAAGCAAGCATTTTTGGTTGTTTATCTGTTTGTCTGTTTAGTTGTGCACGTATCACATAAAATGTATGAAACCAATGTAAATAACTTTTACACATAAAATTTGTGCGTAACTTGCAGTACTTATATTTATAAACCGACTTACCAAAAAGGAGGAGGTTCTATGTTCGACTTCATGTATGTTTGTTTTTTTTTTTTTTTTTACCGATATCTCCGTCAGTTGGGGACCGATTTTGAATTTTTTTTATGTTTGAAAGAGTATATTCCCAAATTGGTCCCATTTTAATTTGGTGAATATCTGATGAAGGACTTCGAAGATACACAACAGAACTCTTCAATAAATAACGGCAAACCTCTCAGGATTGCTGCAATTGCATGTCTGTTCATTGTTTATACTATTTCATAACATAACATCACGCCAGTACGCTCTGAAGGGGTACGCAGATCTCTCTCAGTATGTACATATTTGAAATTGCAATATTTATGAAAACCAACCCAAATCTATTTCCCAAGTTGTCCGAAAGAAATAACCGAAGTCGACGACACATTAATATGTTGTGCTCGAGACAATGCAGAACAGCACTGATGCAAAATAGTATTCTTTGCATGGCGCCAGTAATATACGACCATATACCAGAATCAATTAAAATGTTAAGTATTAACCTATTTAAAAGACATCTAAAGAACTTTCTAGTAAGTAGATAATAGGATCTAATAATATATCAGAATTTCTGGTGGAAAAAATTATATTATATAAAACTGCATTACCACTGACTCACTCACTCATTGACATAATTGTTCTCCCAGATGGTGAAGGGGGAGGTGGGTATATTTTGACAGATTCGTAAACAAGTGACTCTCGCGAGTTTGGGAAAAGTCCCAAACCTCCCCTTTTCCTCCCCCCTCCTCCCCCCCTCTATCGTATCTCGGAAACTAAGGTACCCGTAGTATGTTTTTTTTACGGATTCGTTTAGAGGAGGCTCGGAAAAGTAAAGACCATTTTTCAAAGTTGACCCCCTCGCCCCCCTTCTCCCCCCCTTTAAGCGGATCTCGAAAGTGGAGAGACTTGGAACATTTCTTTTTTCAGATTCATATAAAGGGGCAATGCTATAGTCACAAAAAAACCATTTTTCAAAGTTGACCCCCTTGCCCCCCTTCTCCCCCCTCCCCCCCCCGTCTTGGCAAATCTTTTTTTTTTGTTTTATTTACGGATTCGTTTAGAGGAGGCTCGGAAAAGTAAAAACCATTTTTCAAAGTTGACCCCCTCGCCCCTCTTCTCCCCCCTTTAAGCGGATCTCGGAAGTTGAGAGACTTGGAACATTTCTTTTTTCAGATTCATATAAAGGGGCAATGCTATAGTCACAAACGAACCATTTTTCAAAGTTGACCCCCTTGCCCCCCTTCTCCCCCCTCCGCCCCCGTTAGGGCGAATCTTTTTTTTTGTTTTTTTTACGGATTCGTTTAGAGGAGGCTTGGAAAAGTAAAACCCATTTTTCAAAGTTGACCCCCCTCGCCCCCCTTCTCCCCCCCTTTAAGCGGATCTCGGAAGTTGAGAGACTTGGAACATTTATTTTTTCACATTCATATAAAGGGGCAATGCTATAGTCACAAACGAACCATTTTTCAAAGTTGACCCCCTTGCCCCCCTTCCCCCCCCCCCCCCATTTTGGCGAATCTTTTTTTTTTCAGTTTTTTTTACGGATTCGTTTAGAGGAGGCTCGGAAATGTAAAAACCATTTTTTAAAGTTGACCCCCTCGCCCCCCTTCTCCCCCCCTTTAAGCGGATCTCGAAAGTTGAGAGACTTGGAACATTTCTTTTTACAGATTCATATAAAGGGGTAATGCTTGAGTCGGAATCATTTTTCAAAACTCCCCACTCTCCCTCTCTTCATCCCTCCTCTCCCCAACCTCCCCTACCTAATATCGGTCGTCGAAACCTGTCCGGTGGGAGTGGACCAGGCAGCGTAGGGATCCCTAGTGGAGTGAACCTACGAGACCGAGTGCAGCGCAGGGGGGAGATGGCGAGCGAAGCGAGCCGGCGACCTCCGTAGCGTAACGAAGGTTGAGTGGGTGAAGCGAAACTCAGTGCCTGGCAACGAATGCAAACATTAGGGTTATGTTTTTTGGAACAAAGTGTAGGGTAGGTGTAGGGTAGGTGTAGGGTAGGTGTAGGGTAGGTGTAGGGTAGGTGTAGGGTAGGTGTAGGGTAGGTGTAGGGTAGGTGTAGGGTAGGTGTAGGGTGGGTGTAGGGTAGGTGTAGGGTAGGTGTAAGGTAGGTGTAGGGTAGGTGTAGGGTAGGTGTAGGGTAGGTGTAGGGTAGGTGTAGGGTAGGTGTAGGGTAGGTGTAGGGTAGGTGTAGGGTAGGTGTAGGGTAGGTGTAGGGTAGGTGTAGGGTAGGTGTAGGGTAGGTGTAGGGTAGGTGTAGGGTAGGTGTAGGGTAGGTGTAGGGTAGGTGTAGGGTAGGTGTAGGGTAGGTGTAGGGTAGGTGTAGGGTAGGTGTAGGGTAGGTGTAGGGTAGGTGTAGGGTAGGTGTAGGGTAGGTGTAGGGTAGGTGTAGGGTAGGTGTAGGGTAGGTGTAGGGTAGGTGTAGGGTAGGTGTAGGGTAGGTGTAGGGTAGGTGTAGGGTAGGTGTAGGGTAGGTGTAGGGTAGGTGTAGGGTAGGTGTAGGGTAGGTGTAGGGTAGGTGTAGGGTAGGTGTAGGGTAGGTGTAGGGTAGGTGTAGGGTAGGTGTAGGGTAGGTGTAGGGTAGGTGTAGGGTAGGTGTAGGGTAGGTGTAGGGTAGGTGTAGGGTAGGTGTAGGGTAGGTGTAGGGTAGGTGTAGGGTAGGTGTAGGGTAGGTGTAGGGTAGGTGTAGGGTAGGTGTAGGGTAGGTGTAGGGTAGGTGTAGGGTAGGTGTAGGGTAGGTGTAGGGTAGGTGTAGGGTAGGTGTAGGGTAGGTGTAGGGTAGGTGTAGGGTAGGTGTAGGGTAGGTGTAGGGTAGGTGTAGGGTAGGTGTAGGGTAGGTGTAGGGTAGGTGTAGGGTAGGTGTAGGGTAGGTGTAGGGTAGGTGTAGGGTAGGTGTAGGGTAGGTGTAGGGTAGGTGTAGGGTAGGTGTAGGGTAGGTGTAGGGTAGGTGTAGGGTAGGTGTAGGGTAGGTGTAGGGTAGGTGTAGGGTAGGTGTAGGGTAGGTGTAGGGTAGGTGTAGGGTAGGTGTAGGGTAGGTGTAGGGTAGGTGTAGGGTAGGTGTAGGGTAGGTGTAGGGTAGGTGTAGGGTAGGTGTAGGGTAGGTGTAGGGTAGGTGTAGGGTAGGTGTAGGGTAGGTGTAGGGTAGGTGTAGGGTAGGTGTAGGGTAGGTGTAGGGTAGGTGTAGGGTAGGTGTAGGGTAGGTGTAGGGTAGGTGTAGGGTAGGTGTAGGGTAGGTGTAGGGTAGGTGTAGGGTAGGTGTAGGGACAAAAACACGCGAGCTGCTTGCAGCTCGCGCACCAAGCAAATACTAGTATTGATATAAAGTTTAAGTGTTTTGGGTACTGATAGTAAATTGTTTATTTATATGACTAAATATGATTGTATCTTTGACATTTTAATTTTTTTATGTTTTATTGACTTCTGTTTAATTATTTTTGCTTCTTGACATTATTAATTGTATTATTTGACATCTAATTTTTAATGACATTTTATTTGTATTTTAATTGATTGACAATTTATTTTTGCATCTATTGTTTTCTAATAATGGTTCTTCTTATGATTTGGTATCTAATGATTTAATGTAACACTTGTTGATTCACTATTATTTTTCATTGGAAATGTGCTAATGATATTTGTACGCTTCACGGCAAAACATAGAGAATCTACGTAATATTATAACAACTCACACACCATGTACTACCTATGTTTACAAATAAAGATTCTGATTCTCATTTCACCGGTTATGTTCAAGTTTCATGACATTCGGGTAATCTATTCTGGCGTTATAGGTACCTTACTAAACAACTTGCTTATTAGGTAGGTACAACAAAAAAGAGAAAAATAAAAAAAGTTTCTGCCAAAAAATACTACTGACTTTCAAATAAAAAAGTTACAAATTGATATATAACTTTATTTTTTGAAGTCGGTGTCCATAACTCAAAAAATTGGTACCTACGAAAGACACCGACTTCCAAAAATAAAGTTATTTATCACTTTGTAGTTTTTTATTTGGAAGTCGGTAGTATTTTTTTGCAGTAAAGTTTTTTTTATTTTTGTTATGTTATTATAGATATATAGTTTTTGTTTCACCGCAATCGGTTCACTCTATCAAAATCTGAATTTAAAGTGTTCAATAAGTAAAATAGAGACTAATAAAAGTTGTATTATCTAGGGTAGTGAGCAACGCATCTGGTGACCGGCTTTCTCCTAGCCATTTTCTTGTGATCGAAAAACCGCGTAGAACCTTGCTACGCAGTACAGGCGTAGCAAAGGCGTGTGTAGCACGGTCGTAGCACGTGGACTACATAACGACTGTATCACGGAAACGTTCAAAATATCGATGCACAGTTTACCGACACTTCTACTTACCCAACTTCTAAACATTGTTGCAGGTATGTATTAAATTTCAAATGCGTTATACCTTTTTAGGGATCCGTAGTCAACAAGGAATCCTTATACATAGTTTCGCCATGTCCGTCTGTCCGTCCGCAGCTTAGCTCAGAGACCCATTGGTAAGGGACAGAGAGCAATGGTGGCCCATTGGTAGCGGCCGCGACTTACAAGTTGTAGGTCGTGAGTTCGAACCCAGGCAGGCGTTTTCTTCATCATCATCATCATATCAGCCGAAAGACGTCCACTGCTGGCCTAAACCAGGCGCCTGCCTGGGGTAGGCCTATGCTTTACTTTGTGTAAATTATTTCACCACCACTGCTCTCAAAACGGTGAAGGAAAACATCGTGAGGAAAGGCATGTCCCAGAACCAATAATACGAAGACATGTGACATCCACCAACCCGCACTAGGCCCTCCTCTGGGTGGATTCCAGTGCGGGTTGGCTGGACGGCCCATTCCCTCTCACAGAGCGACACTACTCTACGGCATACTGTGAATTGCCCAAATATCGCCCCGTTTCGTTTTATTCACAATTTTCGGCCCAGCCAACAAGTGGTAAAAAAAAAACATGATTTTTTTTATTTTAGGTTACGTCCTGTGCACATAAAGTGAGGATGTTTTTTTCGTCGTCTATCCCACGGTGAGGAGTATCGTCGGATAGACCCTCGATAGACCAATTAATAATATTACGGTTTTGTGAAAACCATTTTTCTATACAGAGATTTTTTTTTTTTATACCGTTTGCTTAAAATTAAGCTTTAAATTACTAATTTGTGTTACAGTCAAGTGTCCCAATGGTTATGTGAAAAATATCACGGCAGTAGTATATATAACGAAATTAAAAGGAAAACTATCACAGTTAAGTAGGCTTTACAAGTTTACGAGTATTAGTTGAGCAACTTATAAAATGTACTTGAAATAGTATTTTTTTTCTTTTCGCTAGAGCAATGCTCGGTGCTTTCATTGTTTATGAACTTCAGTATTTTTACCTAATTATGTTGGTGAATGTAGTTGTTTGTACGGAATCCCAGGTGCGCGAGACTGACTCGCACTTGGCCGGTTTTTAGGGTTCCGTACCCAAAGGGCTGATAGCTAGACCTTTGCAATTTTCACAGATGTTGTATTTCTGTTGCCGCTATAACAACAAATTCTAGAGACATTTATATAACAACAAATTCAAGAGTGGTCAGTTATTTTGACCACTCTTGTCAAAATAACTGACGATATAAGACTGGCTATGGATAATAAATGTCTTACTGTATTGGTTCTGCTGGACTTCAGCAGTGCTTTTAACTCAGTTGACTTTGACATACTCTTAGGAATCCTTTCCTCTCTTAATGTCTCTGCTTCGGTAATTGAATAGTTCAAATCTTATCTTCGGGGCCGCTCGTTGTCTGTTCGAGCCGATGAGGACTCCTCTGACTGGTGTGACTTGACTGCGGGCGTTCCCCAGGGTGGCGTCCTCTCTCCTCTCCTCTTCTCAATTTTCATAAATGCTATCACTAAGGTCCTAACTTCTAACTATCATCTCTATGCAGACGATTTGCAGCTATATCGACATTTTAAAGTGGGTGATCTGGTTGGGGCTGAGTCTGCCATCAATAGTGACCTTGAAAATATTAACAAGTGGGCAAAATCCTTTGGACTCTTACTGAACCCAACCAAATCTCAAGCGCTCATTGTTGGTGGTAGATACATGCTCAGCCTTTTAAATCACCAAGCCCTCCCACCAGTAGTTTATGATTCAGTGCCCTTATGCTATTCGAAAAGCGTGAAAAACCTAGGCGTCTATATGGACACTAACCTCTCTTGGGAGGTTCATGTTGCTGATGTAAGTAAGAGGGTCTTCTACTCTTTTCAGTCTCTTAAACGTCTCCAAAAATTCTTACCATTTCGCACTAAGGTCATTCTTGTTCAATCTCTTCTTTTACCGCTCATAGACTATGCGGATGTCTGTTTTCTAGATGCAACAGAGGTACTCCTAAATAAACTCGAGCGACTGCAGAACTTGTGCATCCGCTTTATTTTTGGCCTCCGCAAATACGACCACGTGTCGGCGTTTCGGACTAAATTGAAGTGGCTGCCGATTCGGCGTCGTCGAGATACCCTCCTATCTCTCCTCTATACTATCCTCCACAATCCTAATTCTCATGTTGTATATGTAATTTTTTTTTGTGTACAATAAAGAATTAATAGTGAAATTCTAAAAACAGAATAAAATAAATATTTAAGAGGCGTTCCCATACAACAAACGTGATTTTTTTGCCGTTTTTTGCGATAGTGGTACGTAACCCTTCGTGCGCGATTACGACTCGTACTTCGACAGTTTTTATTATTACAAGCTTAATATTATCTTGCTTTCGTATGTGTGTCCAGCTACTAGTAATCTATTTATCAAGCACTTCCTGGCATCCGATTGAGCTGAAACTTGGCATACTTATGAACCAGAAGGTGTCCATAGTAGGTAACTTTTCAACCAGACAAGATAGCACCATAGTACTAGAGCTCAATAGATATATATTGCCAAGCGATTATAATTTGCCTACTTTTTAACACGCTTTTATTAGCTTGATATGTATGTATATGTATCAATGTAACGGAATCTTTGAAAGTGATTTTCACCCCCATCAAAAAGTCGGATTGATTTGAACCTTTGCACACTTATCAAGGACCGATGACAATGCAATAGTTTAAGTAGTAAGTAAGTCAAATCGAAAATTTTATACGCTACAATACAACTCCGAAAACTTGTAGGTACTTATTACAAAACAACACATTTTACAATAAACAACTACATTATTAGAGCTGCTGATCTTGTGCTTTCCTATTTATCAAACAGACAGCAAAAATTAAATGTTAATGGGGCGACGTCCTCCGGGTCACTAGTCAAAATGGGCGTGCCCCAAGGTTCAATTCTCGGCCCTTTCCTTTTTCTTGTTTACATTAATGATCTCCCTTTTATGATGGCCAAATTATCGGATATAATTCTATTTGCTGATGATACTTCGCTAATTTTTAAAATAGATAGGAAAGATGCGGATGTCTTACATGTCAACGAAAGTCTGATTGTTTTCTCGGAATGGTTCGCAGCTAACAATCTTTTCCTGAATGCGAAAAAAACAAAATGACTAAAGTTCTCTTTACCAAATGTACCTCAACATGACCTAAATCTAAATCTTGACGGCAAAAATCTTGAAATTATAACGGAAACTGTATTCTTGGGGATTACTATCGATTCAAAATTGCAGTGGGGCGCGCACATTAGAACTCTTTCGGGCAGGTTAAGTTAGGCTGCCTATGCAGTAAGGAAGATAAGGCAGTTAACCGATGTAGCCACAGCTAGACTAGTATACTATGGTTATTTCCACAGTATTATGTCTTATGGCAATCTGCTGTGGGGATCAGCAGCAGACGTTGACTCAATTTTTATCTTACAAAAGAGGGCAATCCGCGCGGTCTATAAAATGGGTCCTCGCGAGTCCCTCAGAGTAAAATTTAAAGAGATCGATATACTGACTCTACCTTCACTTTATATTTTGGAATGTATCTTGTATGTCCGCAAAAATCGAGGGCTTTTCAAAACTAGAAGTGACTTCCATAATTGAAATACACGCAGTAAGCACGAAATTGTAATACCCAAATTCAGATTAACGAAAACTTGCAAGTCTTTTCTCATAAACAGTATACGCTTTTATAACAAGTTGCCTAAGTCAGTTATAGAACTGACCGATGGAAAGTTCAAAAACTACATCAAACGTGTCCTTATTAAAAAAGCATATTATAAAATCAAGGACTACGTTGAAGATAAAAATTTTGGCTTTAGCTCCTTCTGCGCATGCGGCTTCCCTGGTAACTCATAAACGGCACAAATATATGGATGTCTCTAACTATTCTTAATCTCATTTTTTTCTCTTTTAATTAGACTATACAATGTTTTTCAATCATCATTATAGCCCTTTGCTAAGAATAGTTACAGCACTGATAACAGTATTTGTGACACATGTTAAATTTAGTGTTGTATTTTTTTTTTTTTTTTTTTTAACCTTTGTATAGATTCTTTTACCGATTGTGAATGTGTGAACATTGTAGGCTTTCTAGGTTTCTAGATGATTATTAACATTTGTTAACTTTTTATTACGTTTTACATTTTTTTTTTGTTTGTTTTTTTAAATTTCGTACGACTTATTGTCGGGCCTACGTTGTCCCCCCATATCCAAGTACTAATGCTGTAACATGGAAATATTGTAAACACAAAATTTTTAAAAGAGTAACCATGGAGTTTCTTGCCGGTTCTTCTCCACAGGAAACGACTAAACCGAACCGTGCACCTTTTGTCGACGTTTTATAAGTGCCCATGTAGGCCTATGTAAAATAAAAGTAAAAAATGATTTATATTTTGATTTTGAAATTGATTTTGAATGACTAAAGCAGTGTTCACATTGTATACGTAACTAGCTCCCCATAGAGCAATACTGTACCTAAGCTTCGACTCTACAAGCGAATAATAGACTACTTGTAATTGTTCAGTAGCAACCACATCTCTAAGACTTCTAAGACTTCTCTTCATAGCAAGCTGAGCTAATTGAACTTTCCATAACTTTCAGCTCCTTTTTCCAGTTCAGGTTTTTGTCAATGTGAATACCTATAATATACAGAAAGTTCACACTGCCCACCAATGTTATTTTTTGTCATTAAGTATGTCATCATTGGTTTCTTTATTTTTCGATGTTGCTCTAGATAACATGGCATTTGTTTTACTGACATTCAATTCAAGCTCGAATAATTTTCACCCATCTCTGATAGGTAAGATGTTTTCGTTTGAACAAGTGATTTTGTAAGGATCATTTAGTAAGAGGGAGATTGATACAAAATAATAATTTTGATGGTAGAAAATTTTAATGTTAAGTTAATGATTAAACAGCTCAACAAAATTCTATGTTGTTAACAACACACACAGTTTTCGAATATATTCATGAAAGTACTGAATTGGCTCTGGTTTTTATGATGTTGGCGTATTTTATATTTTATGAATTATTAGTGTCCGTTTTATCGTTTAATAATGACGAAGATGTCAACAAAATCTATGGCGTAAAGTACATTTTAGGGTGTAAAATTGAAATACACCCACTCAAAAATCATAAACTCGTTCCCCAATGCAAGAGATGCCAGGAATATGGGCATACTCATGAATACTGCAGAAAAGACCCAAGGTTTGTAAAATGTACTGGCAAGCATCTTACAGCCAATTGTACCAAATCTCCGCAAAAGAAGCCAAAATGTGTTCACTGCGGTCTTTCTCACCCTGCCAACTAAAGAGAGTGTGAAGTTGCTCTAGAGATGCAAATTATGAAAAATAAAAATATTAAAAAGAAACTTGTGGTACCAACTACCAAACAGTCTCTTCCCCTACGAAATCTTGGCAAACAAGCACAGACAGCAAGTGTCCAGGCAACTGCAAAACCCATGCAAGTAGCCAATACTGGTTCCTATGCGGAAGCTGCAAAACAAAAATCACAGCATTTGAATCTAGAGGATAAGATTAATCAGATCTTAAAATTTGACCTTAAAAAAACCTCATTTGACAAGAGATTAGAGAAACTAGAATGCAGTACTAAAACAGCTGTTTTAAATAATCAAAAATGATTAACACTCTTAAAACTAATGGCGTGGAACTCTACTGGGCTCCTCAAACATCAAAATGAGTTGCAGGCGGTCCTAGAGACAGAAAATATAGACGTGTGTTTGGTCTCCGAAACGCACTTCACTAAGCAATCTTTTGTCAAATTTAGAGGATACATGGTATATAATTCGCTCCACACTGACAGCTCTGCCAGAGAAGGTAGCGCAGTTATAATCAAAGACATAATATTAGTCACTATGTGCAGTGTAAATATGAAGAACAAGACATTCAAGCCGTGGCAGTATCTGTTAAAACCAAATATTGCCACGTGTCCATTGTGCCATATACTGTCCTCCACGGCATATGATAAGAAAACAGCGATATTTAGATACATCTCTTTGAACTAATAGGGCAGACATTTATCCTAGACGGCGATATTAATGCTAGGCATATGCATTGGTGGATCAAGACTTACTACAACTAAAGGAAGGCAGCTCTTAAGTGCAGTTAAAGATACACAAGAAGTTATGAGCACAGGTAAACCAACGTACTGGCCCACTGATCACCAGAAAATACCGGATCATATAGATTTCTTCATATGCAAAAATATATCCACCAATTACGTCAGTTCTTCGATTATATTAATGCTTAGTCAAAAATTCCAACTCAAAGAAAGCCATTTAACCCTGGTTAATAAGTTCGCAAATTGGGAAAGTTTTGCCCTTGATCTACATACTATTATCGACCTTAAAACTACAATAAAAAAGCAAGATCAGCTTGACTCAGAACAAACACACACACACATTGCGCACACAATGTGCGTGGACCAAGACACCGCAATTAAAACGTAAATATAAGGGATTTATCTATCCTAAGGCAATTGTAGATTTACTATCTGAAAAGGAAACAAAGGAAGCTATGGCTGCAAACAAGTTGCCCGCGAGATAAAACATCGCTAAATAACGTAACTAAACGATTAAAGAGGAAAATTGTACAATTTAAGGATGAATCTCTGAATACCTAAATCCTGCAGCTAACCAATGACTACTCCCTTTGGAAAGCGACAAGAAATCTAAAAAGGCCAATTACACAAATACCGCGCGCCCATCAGAGATAGCGACGGAAAATGTACCATACCAATTACCAAAAAGCGTTAAGGTTTGCCCAACACTTGGAAGAAACTTTTCAACCCAATGAAGGCTAAATAGAAATACTTAAGCCAAAGAATTAAGCTGGTGAATCCTAAAGAAGAGAATTTCAAAATAACATTAGTCTTCGGGTTACGACCTCATTACAGGTGAAATTCTAAAACACCTCCCGCGCAAAGCCATAGTAAAGCTGACCAAGCTTATCAATGTTGCATTTATCTTAAAACATGTACCCGCCCCATGGAAGGTCGCTGAAGTCATTATGATTGCGAAGCCTCGGAAACCACCCCATGAAGCATCATCATATACACATATTTCTCTGTTGCCCTTGTTATCAAAGTTATTCGAAAAACTGTTCTTGAAACGGTTGAAACCAATAATAGAAGATAAAGACTTATTCCAAACCATCAATTTGGATACAGGGAAAAACACTCAACGATAGACCAAGTACATAGAATAACCCATATCATTGAAAAAACGCTTGATAATAAGGAAGTCTGCGCAACCGTGTTTTTAGATGTATCGCAAGCTTTTGACAAAGTTTGGTATAAAGGTCTAATATTGTATACAGAATTTGCAGATATTCTAGAGTCTTATATAACTAATAGAATGTTTAGAATAAGGCAAGAGAATGCATATTCCGAGCTAAAAGCTATAAAAGCTGGGGTACCTCAAGGAAGTGTGCTAGGCCCAATTGTGTACTTGATATACACATGTGACATACCAGAACTGGAAAGCATCACCATTGAGACTTTTGCAGATGATACTGCAATTATGGCTACCGGATCAAGTCACAAGAAGCAGTAGAAAAAGTTCAATTAGCTATGAACAAAGTTTATGACTGGACACAAAAATGGAAGATCAAACGGAATGAGTCAAAATCAATTCACATTGACTTCACAAACAAACACTTGACTATCACCCAATCTACATAAATGGCATGCGAGTGCCTTATGCTAATACAGCCAAATACCTTGGCATAACACTGGACGCCAAGTTGCGTTGGAAAGCTCACGTCAAAAAGAAAAGACAGGAACTCGATATACGTTATAAAAGTATGTATTGGTTACTCGGAAGGAAATCCTGTCTAATCAATACATAATAAAATAACCCTATATAAGTATACTGATGACAATTTGGACGTATGGTATCCAACTTTGGGGCCGTACTAAACAAAGCAACTTCAAAATAATACAAAAATTTCAAAATAATGACTTGAAATTTTTAAACTTTATTCTTTATTTTCAGGGATGCTGTAAATGCACTCTGGTACATAAAAAATCGGCCAAGTGCGAGTCGGACTCGCGCATGAAGGGTTCCGTACCATTATCGCAAAAAACGGCAAAAAATATTTGCTGTAGCTCACGAACGCAGACTTCATTGACACGTGAATGTTGAGGCTATCCAGCTGCTAGACAACACAGACTTAGTGCGTAGGATAAAAAGAATTAAACCTTTTGAATTAGTGTAGTGTACAAAGTTAATGAATAATAGTGACAATGTTGTGCTTTATATATAACACATGATCATAATGTTTTTATAAATTATATCAGACTCTACGAAAGTGCTACCGCTACGGACATGTCTAAAAGTGCAAATGGACACTATTCTTAGTTTTAACATAATCTATCACGTAACATATTAGGTTAGTGTTAAATTGCTTATTAGTCTTTTAGGCAAGATCGTAATTAATTATTAAGAATTTTGTTCGTATTAATAAAGTACAAAAAAAGTACTAACAACAATAATATCTAAAACTTGCAATTTTTACCTCCCAACCCCTTAAACTATGGGATAAAAATATAACCGACTTTCCAAAAAGAAAGAGGTTCTATGTTGGACTTATGTTTGCAATTGTTTTTTGTGTATGTTCACTGATTTCTCCCACAATTGTGGACCGATTTTGAATATTCAAAAGAGTATATTAAGAGTCTATTAGATTGTTTAAAAGAGTATATTCCCAAATTGGTCTCATTTAAATTTGGTGATGATCTGATAAAGAGTTTCGGATATACGAGTATACCTACAACCAATCCTACAACAGAACTCTGCAATAAATGACAGCAAATCTCTCGGCATGCTGCAATATAGTATATCTGTTGATTGTTTATACCATTTCTTAATATAATATAGTTAGGATTTTGGGCGCCATATTGTGGGGCACCAAATTTTTGTTCCAGAGCCATCGTGTGTGATATCAAAACAAAAGGTTTTTAGAGGTGATTTCAAAATATATATGGCACTTATATGTTACGTCATTTTATTTCGCTTTTTAAGCAGTCGGGTTTTTTGTTTTTTTTTTACAACAACTTCTTACTTTCTACATTTTTGCTACGGTACTCTAAAAACGAAGAAAAGAAAACAGGAACACCGACTTCCGAAAAGAAGTTATTTTTCACTTTGTAGTGTTTTTACTTGGAAGTTGGTTGTAAAAAGTTTGTATTTTTCACTTTTTAGTTGTGGTACCCAATACGCAAGTTCTCTAGTCAGGTACATGCCAGAATAGATTACCCGAATATCATGAACCTTGAACATAACCGGTGAAATGAGAGTGTACCAAGGTCAACTATACACATGGCGTACTGCGTATGGTATGGTGTGATATTATATTAAGAAATGGTATAAACAATAAACAGATATACTATATTGCAGCATGCCGAGATATTTGCTGTCATTTATTGTAGAGTTCTGTTGTAGGTATGGTTGTAGGTATACTCGTTTCTCCGAAATTCTTCATCAGATCATCACCAAATTTAAATGGGACCAATTTGGGAATATACTCTTTTAAACAATCTATAGACTCTTAATATACTCTTTTGAATATTCAAAATCGGTCCACAATTGAGGGAGAAATCAGTGAACAAACACACACACATCACACATCATCAGCCTATTAATGTTTCCACTGCTGGGACACAGGCCTCCTCTCTGTGAGTGAACATACACAAAAAACAATTGCAAACATAAGTCCAACATAGAACCTCTTCCTTTTTGGAAAGTCGGTTATATTTTTTCAATACACTTGCTCATAAAGTGGCTCTAATTTCACCGCAATTAGGTGCATAATGATACCTGTTATCAAACTGTGACTTTTTCATTCCTATTATTCACAAGTGAGTTATAGAGTTTTTATTTATTTATTGGTTAAGTTGCTTTGTTCTTAAAAAAGTTTCGAAACAAAAAAGATCGTGCTCAATAGTACAAATAAATTAATGTACCTATTGCTTGCTCATTTCATGCAACTTCGTATTTAAATAGATAATTTCAATTCGTACGTGCTTAATAAATAAAACTTTCACTCAAATATAAATTTTATTTGCTCATAATTAAGAAAAATTGAAATTCCCTATTTTGTACGTGGCTAAAACACTATCCACGAAAAGCCAAAAAAAATAAACCTCATTCTTTTAGTCTATGGCCAATCGCCATTATTAAATGCGCGCGCATAGGAAAACTGATTAATTTTGCCCGCCATTGCGAAAAAAAATTCACAACTCGTGTTTACTGTTGAAAATGATTTTTTTGTATTATTTTCTTCACAAGTGTGTTGAAAAACGTCGTATGATACACGTGTGTATTGATGATTACCGTCCTCGGCTCTCTTAAGACCCTCACCTACCGGCTCGGGTCTCAATGGCGCCTCAGCGGTAATCACCAACATTGCACACATGTACCATAATGTACTATTATGCCATAGTTTAAGGGGTTGGAAGGTAAAAGTTGCAAGTTTCAGATATTTTTGTTGTTTGTGTACTTTTTTTTGTACCTACTTTATTAATACGAATAAAATTCTTAATAATTAATTACGATCTTGCCTAAAAGATTGATAAGCAATTTAACACTAACTTAATATGTTACGTGATAAACTCTTGAAAAGACTTGGCGTGAAAAAACTCTTGCCGAACAGATTCCAAAACATTACTGTGTTCCACCATCTTTCTAAAATAATAGATGTCCTTTAAAATCTTTTGGCTTGCTGGATACTGACGAAGACGAAATAACCCGAATCATATCTGGACTAAAAGATGAATGTGCAGTTGGATGGGATAATATAAGCAATAAGATCCTTAAGGTTACACTAGTCGACGGCACGAACTATTTTGTGCGCGGGGTTAAAATGCCTGCTATCTCATCCGACAACTCATGCGAAAGAGATAGACGCTGTGATGAGCAGTAAGAAGCTAGTTCGTGTATGAGTTAGCACTTTTGCAAGTTTGTAGCAAAATGGATGATGATTTAGGACGAAAACGAGCGCGCGAAATTTTATAAACAGGCCTTTGGGAGTCTAGATATCATGATAAAACGACTAAATGTATATTTTCAAAATAAAATGATTTTCATACTTGAACTACTAATCTATCCCTGTATGGTGGCCGTTTTGCAATTTTCCTTTTTCTTATGGTATTTATTTCCGCCCAAAGATGCGTTAAAATTTGTGTTGAAATATGGAACTTTCAACGCTCATAACTTCCAATATTTTTTTTTATTTCATTTATATTTTTAAGATATTTTTCAACACACTTGCTCATAAAGTGGCTCTAATTTCACCGCAATTAGGCATATAATGATACCTGTAATCAAACTGTGACTTTTTCATTGCTATTATTCACAAGTGAGTTATAGTTTTTTTTTAAATGGTTTCCTGCCTTCATTTTAAATACTTTTATATTAAACTAATTTTAAAAATGTCACAAATCAATCCAATGAAAATTAATAAAATAAGTAATTAATTCTAATCCAGTTAAAATTGAAGTATTTTCAATATAATAAAATGTAACACTGTTAATTAATTAAAAGTGTCCCATTCGACATTAATCCCTTTCTATTCCTGTCATGGAAGTAGTACTTACTATATCCATAACATGATATGTGTAGTAATTACTATTTCCATGATATCCATTAAATACATAAAATGTGGCATAGCTTCTAGTCAAACAATTCAGCAAAATGCTAGAACCTATCATACTGCTTGCTCATTTCATGCAACTTCGTATTCAACTAGATAATTTCAACTTGCACGTGTTTAATAAATAAAACTTGTTAAATTAACTTTTGTTTCTCTGCAATAAAGAAAACTTGAAATTGCCCATTTTGTACATGGCTAAAACGCTATCCGCGAAAAGCTAAAAAAAGAAAGTAACCTCATTGTTTTAGTCTATGGCCGATCGCGATTGTTAAATGCGCGCGCATAGGAAAACTGATTAATTTACCCCGCCATTGCGAAAAATTTTTACTACTCGTTTTCACTGTTGAAAATAATTTTTTAGTATTATTTTCTTCACAAGTGTGTTGAAAAACGTCGTATGATACACGTGTGTATTGATGATTACCGTCCTCGGCTCTCTTAAGACCCTCACCTAAAGGCTCGGGTCTCAATGGCGCCTCAGCGGTAATCACCAACATTACGCACTTGTACCATAATGTACTATTATTGTAAAACGTGCCTTAATATGTTATAAATAAACGATATTATTATTTACATGACAGAGTGAAAGCTCTCTGAGTTACTTTAGGCACAAAGTACGTAAGCGGCGGCGCGCCGCAGACAAAGAGGCCACTAGAACGAACAAAGCGTCATTTAACAGACACACATTGAAATTGCGTTTTTAACATGCTTTTATGGTATGTATCTATGTAACTATGTATCAATGTAACGGAATCTTTGAACGTGATTTTCACCCCCTTCAAAACGTCGGGTTGATTTGAAACTTTGCACACCTATCAAGGACCGATGACGATGCAATAATTTAGTCAAAGTCAAATATATTTATTCAACTAGGCCAATAAGCGGCACTTTTGAAAGTCAAACAAAAATTAAAATTTACAAGTAATAAAAGTTGATTCTACTGTGCGAGTTTAAATTGTTTGTGCCAAAGCGTGTTTTTTAGTTTTTAGAACTACAATTTTTACAGGGAATATTGGGCATAGGTCAGACTATGGGTGGGGGGGTTTTAATTGCTGTTAGGCGTGATATTGTGGCTCATGGGCGCGGCGAGTGGCACTCATTGGCAGAAGACCTGTGGGTCACATTAACTCTGCAACAAAAAGACCTAGGACAACATAAAAAATGCATATAGGCGATGTTTATATTTGCTCTCAAAACCTAAGTAACTCTTTAACACCTCAGCTGGATAACTATTCTGATAATTTGAGTAACATTTCAATGGAGCACCCGGTCGAAAAGTTTATTGTCCTGGGTGACTTTAACTAACCCAACATTACGTGGACACCTGCAGATGATAGCCATTCTCTGCATCCTACAAACCTTAACGGTCATGTCCAATCTATTTTTATTGACGCATGTAACCTGTTGCAGTACAGTGTCACCCTAACAAAAACAATAAGATTCTGAACTTGGTATTTTCCATACCGAAGTTCCTGTTTCCTGCAGCATTGATCCTCTAGCTCCTGAAGATCCGCATCACAACGCACTATGTATCACGGCGGACTTTGTTCAGCCGCATAGTCTGCCAGCTCGTCCCTATGTTAATTACTTGTATGGGTCTGCTGACTATGCAGCAATTAAAGATGAACTCAACATCGTTGACTAGCAATACGAGTTGTGCCACAGGGCACTGGACGATGCCGTAGCATTCTTTTATGATGTTTTGTATAATGTACACAAAACTTATATCCCATCGAAAACAGTTGTTTCTCAGTCTAAATGCCTACCGCCTCTGGAATAAAAGTCCGTTAATAAAAATAATTAATGAAAAATCCAAATTCCACGCCAAATTTAAAAAGTATGGCAACGATTCGAATCAAATCTAGAATCTTGGGCTCTTAATTCACATTTAAAAGATTATTTAAACGGATCATTTAAAATTGATGCCAATAGATAAAATTATATTATAAAATTTGCATTATAACACATTTTGGTGCAAAAAAATACTATAAAATGAACCTTTACTGTATTTAAAGAAAAAAATACTCACGAACCTAGTAAACCCTTTTACTTGCAAGTCGCTGCTAACACCATCTATTGCCGTGAAACGGGATCGAACGCGATTGATGTACTTACAAAAATAACAAGATTAATCAGATGAAAACCGCTAGTTACGTCGGCACGGTTTCTTTGTATGGGATGACTAATCTGTATGCTAGTATTATATTATCTGTGCTTCTTTATGCGGATGACATGAAAATTATGTCAAAGATATCCTCCTTATCAGATGTTCTGTCATTGCAGGAGGATCTAGATAGGTTCCAGTACTACTGCATCACTAATAAGCTGCATCACGATAGCTACAATCTAGGGGTCTTTATGTCAAGAGTGAATGGGTTTCGTCTAGGTCTCATTGCTAAGAAAGAAAATTTGGATCAAATAAATCTCACTAGATGGCGCGACATAACATTTTCTGGAATTGAACAAAAAATCGTATGTTCTTGTTTAAGGCGCCTCCCGAGTAAAACGCCGCGCTAGTCGAATTTTGTGCAGTTTTTAAGAGCTATCTACACTTTATTTAAAAAGAAATATCAATTAATAAAAATACATTTAATTTCTACATATAATGTCGATTCTAAAATGGTAGTATACTTTTTTTTAAGAGGTTTATGTGTCACTAATCTCCTTCCAACAAAACCATAAAAATGTGAAATAATTATTGATAGCATGCATCTCCTCGTAAAGTGTTCATTAATTATTTTTTATACTAACACTAATGGAAAGACAATTTGATAATGAACATTTTGCAAGTTTTATTTTTTTCAAAAGACCAATATTCGATTTGATAAAGATTTTATTCTAAAATCTGTGCGTATTCACTACCGTAATTCATGCGCCACCAGTGCCGCTAGGCCAATAGGAATGCTCATCTCATGCTGATTTTTAAGTCAGGGTACGGCCTTAATCAACTCTCCTAAGTACAAAATTATGGCATATTGGGCTCTTAGTTCACATTTCAAAGATTATTTGAACGGTTCATTTAAAATTGATGCCAATAGATGGCGCATTTTTTTAATTTCTGAGGCATTCCACTCGATTGTTAAAATTTGCAATGCAAAAAAAACTGTAAAAATGTGCAAAAATATACAATAAAACGCACCTTCACTGTATTCAAAGAAAAAAGTATTCACGAACTAGTAAACCCTTTTACTTACAAGTCGCTGCTAACACCATCTATTGCCGTGAAACGAGATCGAACGCGATTGTTGTACTAACAAAAATAATAAGATTAATCAGATGAAAAACGCTAGTTACGTCGGCACGGTTTCTTTGTATGGGATGAGGCATCTGTATGCTAGTATTATATTATCTGTGGTCTAGGCAAGCGTGCTTCACCGTCGACCACATCATCGCTTACCATCAGATGAGATAGTGGTCAAGCGCAAGCCTATAGATAATTTAAAAAATAAACTCCGTCAAACGTCTCTGTTGCGTGTGCTCTTCACTAGAAAGCCCGTACCTATCACATTTGACTATAAACTTTCAGACAAATCCCTAGCTAGAGTTAGTACAGTCAAAGACTTGGGTGTTGTATTTAATTCAAAATTATTATTTGATAAACACGTAGATCAAATCATTTATCAATCTATACTAATATTATATCAAGTCTATACTTCTATACTATATATATAATATTATAAAGAGGTAAAATTTGTAAGTTTGTATGTAGGGAGTAATCTCTGGAACTAATGAACCAATTCTAAAAATTTTTTCACTGGTAGAAAGCTACATTATTCCTGAGTGCTATAGGCTATATAACAACATCACGCTACGACCAATAGGAGCGGAGCATAAATGAAAAATGTTGCAAAAACGGGAAAGAATATTAGGTGTATGGTAGGTGTAGGGTAGGTGTATGGTAGGTGTAGGGTAGGTGTAGGGTAGGTGTAGGGTAGGTGATGGGTAGGTGTAGGGTAGGTGTAGGGTAGGTGTAGGGTAGGGTAGGTACGTAGCTAGTTGACGGGAGCGAAGCCGCGTGGGACAGCTAGTCATTTATAAAGAAGCATCAAAATCACTAGGGTTCATTTTGAGAGTCTCGTCTGAGTCAGAGAAATTTTTTGAGGTATATTCAATTCGGGCCTAGAAGTTATTCTCCCACTTGTCTCCTTCGCTGTAAAAGTTTCCATCTACTTCCTCTTTCTGAACGTAGAAGAATTGCAGTCTTGGCGTTTTTATTTAGAATCGCTAATGGTTCAACCGAGCTGCCCGAATAGCTGAGCAAAATTGGACTGCGGATTCGCAATCCCTGTCTATTGCATACTCCTGTGGTAGGAACGAATTACAGACGAAACTCATACTTAATAAGAGCGAGTCATATGTTGGGATGGGGTTTGGTTATCAAACCTCATTTGAGTCCTGGCTGGACAGAATATTTTATGATCTTTATTTTCAATCAATCGCACATGTCATGTGAAATTTGAAAATATCAGAGACATTGTAATACCTAGACGGAACGTGTTTAAGACGCAATTTCAATATCGGTATTCACTTTCGCACTAACAGATAACATCATAAGCAAAAAGAGATAGATATACTTTTGTCTATGCCATCTTTTGTGACAGTGTGACCGAGGATGCTATAGATACTTATCTATAGACATATATCAGTACTAGATCTGTGCCACTGTCATATCGATATTATCGAGTTCAGTTTAGGAGCGATCTACAAATTTGGTCAAATATCTGTAAGAATCGTCTCTGACTGCGGCTAATTTTTCTACGTTTTTTTAGGGATTCTTCATAATTATTTAAAAAGTGAATAGTGTACTCGTACAAAGACTGAACTTATACATTGTAAGTGTAAAATGCCACTATTTCATCATTTTTCTGCGCATTATACGCGTTGTATAACAATGTGTATTCATACCTTGCGCAAAAACGAAGTACATCATCAGATCAAAGTGACAGTTTTTGGTACACTCCTAGGACTGTACAAACAGGTACTGATCAACATATTGATATATAGTATGCTAGTTCTTGTGCAAGACTGAAAAGAAACTTTACAGACGAGTATGTATATAAAACTAATAAAATTAATAATAACAAAATGGTTTAAATATAATAATTTAATTTTAAAAAGTAAAATGTAAAAATAAACATGATTCATCAACCAGTGTCCATATATGGGTCAAGGGATAGCGATGGCATGATTCATTAAAATGCAGTGAATACAAGCGAGAATATAATGAAGGTGTCCAGTTATAGCTCGTTTTATATTCTTGATCCACTTATTTCTTAAATAAGTACTCTTAGGAAACCTGTGCACAATCGATATTAGATTAGGTAATAATAACAAATAAACTTTATGAAATAAATTAAAGTAAGTAAAATCACACAGTACACACACACACAGTACACAGTATCGATAAATCTTTCTCGTGACTTTTGTCACATCTCTAACATCAGAACGTAAGTACGTTAACTGTCATAGCTCTATGAGCGAACGTATAAAAGTTAATTATTTCACTAAATAGAATGGTTTAAATGATACTATACGCCCTCGACGTATTTAGAACTTAGATTCCTTTATTCCGGACAGCCTATGAAATATATTCCCTGCACAATAATTTCAGTATGCTAGTCGATAACTCACCTGTGGAAAGATATCCTTTGATTATATTCTGTTAATACACTCATTCTACTCTTGCAACCGATAGCCACACACGACATGGTTCATGCAGATAATTAAACAACAAAATTCGTCCTGATATAAACGAAGCAAAGGCGTGAAAACACCGAAAAACTTTAATTAGAGCTGCTAACCGATGGGTTACAACAGTGACTAAAAAGTTGTCTCTTTGACGTTCAGGATGGTAGCGTTTGTCTATGTTTGTCTCTTTCTTTTTCATAGAGTTTTTCTATAAGTAAGAACGAAAGAATTGACAGTTTCTTTTTCGTCGTAAACACGTTCCGTCTAGGTATTACAATGTCTCTGGAAAATATAGGTGGTGACTGCTGATGTCTATTCATGTCTTCAGCTACAGATTGTTTTCGAGTGTTCAGCGTAATAGCATATACATGATTTTATAAGAATATTATTATTACCACGCGGAGTTTTTTGTGTTTTTAATGAATATAGGTATTGCCCAAACCCCCGTCGTATTTTAATTAACAAAAGGTTATGGGCCAACCAGCAACGGACAAAGAAGACCAAAAATATGTTAAAGAGTAATGAGAGTCGAGCTCTGAAGAACTCAACGCGTTGTACCTAATAAAGAATGACGAGCAGGTCATAATATGATATGATATCGGTCTGATGGCCAAGAGCCTCGACGACCATCTGTCGAGGCTGTCATTGAGCGGTTGGATCAAGGTTCAGATACAGAAGGCAGTACTCCTCGATACGGCTCGCATTGTGGGGAGGTTCCTGTCTCTGGAGCCCTAACCACCGGTAGCTTGGACCCTGTTCCCGATACCGGTTGGCCTCTATTTTTTATATTTTTAAATGTTTTTTTTTTTTTAAATGTACTTAATTTGAATAAAGGAAATAATAATAATGTTGTTAATCTATCTATTCTATCTATATCTATATCTATCTATACATATAATAAATCTGTAGAAAAGTATTTTTTGTACATCGAAAATATTTCCAAAAATATTGGAAATATTTTTGGAATTTTTGTCTGTTTGTCTGTCTGTTTATTTGTGCACGCATCACGTGAAATGTACAAATCCAATGTAAATAACTTTTATACATAAACATTGTGCGTTACTTGAAGAATTACTTAGTTTTTGTTTCATCGCAATCGGTTCACTCTATCAAAAGTAAGATGAATTTAAAGTGTTCAAGAAGTAAAATTATCACAACACACGCAATTCAGATACTCGGACAGTTGAAATCCATATTAGATAGATGGCGTTGTGCATTTGAAGTCATTTTCTGAATCACGGTGTTAAGATTATCCGCGAAAGATTGATGACTATAGAAACAAAATAATATGATCGGTAGGTAAGTAGGGTAGGCAGGAAGGTAATTAGGGTAGGGTTGACTGACAGATGGCGGGAGCGAAGCCGCGGGCACAGCTAGTGTTGTAATAATTTAATTTTGTGTGTTGTGCTGTGTCTTTTGTGTGCACTGAATAAATAATTTATCTATCTATCTATCTACGGGTTTGGGTTATTTATTACATAAAAAAAAAATATATATATAGCATGTAAGTTTTTGATAGGGTGTGTAATTTTTTCGATGATAAAAATAATTATTGTATGTAATGTTAAGGGGTCTGGATATCAATAAAAGGTTTGGTTGAGTTAAATTTTTCTTTTTTTAGCAGTGTTTTAAAAGAATTAAGGGGATGCCAAATTATGATCCATTTAAGGGCTTGTACACAAAACTGCGATGCGACGTCGCATCGCAAAAATCTGCGAGCTCCCTCTACGCATCGCAAGAACTTGCGAATTGATTCGCATCGCGCATTCCTGCGATGTTGCGTCACACTTGTTGACGCCATTTTAGTTCGCTCAGGGACAGCGTGTGGGCAAGACGTGTACTTTAAAAATGACAGAATACGACGTTGATTTTTTAATATCACTGATTGAGGAGCGCCCTGTTCTTTGGGACACTAGTAATGAAGATTATAAAAACAAATTCATCAAACAAGATGCTTAGAAGGACGTGTGTAAAAGTTTATTTCTTTATTTCGAGGAAAAAGAAAACAATGAAAAAACTAAACTTGGTAAGTACACAAATACATTTATTAAGTATAACTTCTTTTTACTAAAACTACCAACAAATCAAACATTCTATTCATATAAGCACAAAAAATATTCTTTAAATTGTTTACATGTTTAGGCGTCGACAGCGAGTTACTTTAATGTTTTACGATGTGATCCTTTTGTACCTGTTGTATTGACTTATTACCAAGAACGCGAGCAACAATGCAAGTCGCATTGTATATTCTTAATTTTTTTGTAGTTGCCAGCTTAATGCTCCAACTTCACTAGTAAAGTAATCCGAATATTCGTTTCTAATTATATTTGCACTTACCACCTGACTACCTACATTCAACCCTTGTTGAAGTGGTTGTAGTTCGGAATCATCTATGATCATTTCAATAGGGGTGTCTAATTCATCACGGTTAATTACAAAGTTATGTAGTATGCAACAAGCCTTAACAATATCTATTGCAAAATCATATGAAACGTTAATGGGCCGGTGAAATATTCGCCACTTATTGGCCAGTATGCCGAAAGTACACTCGACATATCTTCTTGCCCTACTCAAACGGTAGTTGAATACTCTTTGTTTAACAGACAAATGCTTGCCAGAATAAGGACGCATGACATTATTCGAAATAGAAAAAGCTTCGTCTCCGACAAAAACAAATGGAACCGGTTCTTGAAAGCCCGGTAACGGCCTTGATGTTGGTGTAGGCAAATCACCTCCCCCCCCGGTGGGTTCCCGCATTGTCGAGGCGGGAGGGCTCAGTAGCCGTGGCTTGGACAACCACGGTGAAGCGAAGAGGAACCCGAGGAGGGGCCGCTCGTCAGGGCTTTTGCCGACAAGCCGACGACGTAGCGGCCAATAAGTAGGTTGCGGTGCCGTATGGGCGCCACCGCAACTGAGGCGGGCCGCGATGTGGTATGGTAGAGGCATCGCGGCTGAGGGTTGGAGGCTGCGGCGGGAGAGGAGTGCCGGTATTGCGGTGCGCCGCTCTCCCTATCCGCCGCGGCCTGCACGGGGTCGCCACCGTCTGATGGCGGACGCGGTGGGGCCGCAGGGGAGGAGGAGTGTCGGTATAGCGTTGGCCGCTCACCCTATCCTCTGCGGCCGAAAAGTGGTAGGTGGCGGGGCCACTGTCCTGACCCGTCACAGGGGGACCAAGGGTGCCACACACGGGGTCGTCTGGCACCCATGTGCCGGTTTGGTCCCTGGGGTGGTCACGGCGTGCAACGTGTTCTGGTGCGCCGGTGACGGGGGTTACTCCCCATAGGAGGGTCCGGTGACGGACAGCCGCGGCGGGTTCGCGGATGTATGCTTACGCGTTCCCGTGTTCCCGCCATAAGCGGCAGAGGAGGACACCGTGGAGTTTTAGTGGGTTAGAGTCCCACATAACTGCACTATCTCCCCGTGGTAGTGCAGTATGCATGAGCATTTCTCCACGAAAAAAAAAAAAAAAAAAAAAAAAAGCCAAATTACCTCTCATCAGTAAGTCGTACAGTTTCGTGTTGTGGAAAATAGTGGAGTCACTTTCCTTTCCATATGCTCCTATGTCCACATAGATGAATCTGTATTTCGAGTCCACAATAGCCAACAAAACTATTGAATTGTAGCCCTTGTAATTAAAAAAAAGTGATCTACTTTTTGGGGGACTACGAATACGAATATGTTTTCCATCAACGGCTCCAATACAGTTAGGGAAGTTGGCTTTCTTGTCAAAGTCCGCAGCTATTTCTTCAAACAGCTGTTGTGTTATTTTTGGTATGTTTGCATTTAAACAAAATTTCCATATTGCATTACAAACTACTCGCTATTATCTTAGCAACTGTACTTATTCCTCGATAATAATCTAAATGTATATTTCTGATTTCATTTCCGGTCGCTAGGAATCTGTAACATAAATAGAAAAAAAAAGGATTAATTTATATAACAAACTTGAAAAGTAAAGAACACTAACCTAAAACGACATAAACATACATAAATTATTTTAATTTAATTAATTGGTAGACAACGCTTCTAGCGTTAAGTTCGCCTATTGTTCTGTACAATTGGTATTTGATGAATAATAAAGATTAATAAATAAATGAATAAATTAAATATTGTCTATTATTTTTTTTGCAGGTAATTCAGTATTACAAAGATGGAGGGGGATTAAGGATACCTTTAATAAATTTGAAAAGAAACTCAAAGATGCAAGTAGGTCAGGGTCTGGATCCAAAAATATAAAAGAATGCCATCTGTACAAACAATTACAATTTCTTAAGAAAAATTTGCAAAATGAGACCACTACTAGTATAAATGAGTCAGAAAATGAGCAAGATAATCAAGAAGGTACATCTAAAACACGTTACCAAAGGCAGCCACCAAAAAGAAAGATGGTTAATAATAAATTTGAAGATGATATTGTATAGATTTTAAAGGAACCTGAGAATAGACACATATCTTTTTTTAAAGGTATTCTACCATCACTTGAAAGATTAGATGACAATAAAACACTAATCTTTCAGAGCAGAGTTCTTCACTACTATCCGAATAGCAACTACCAGGGTGGCTATCAAACTCAACATTTTGCGACATCTCAACAAACGCCACTGATACGTCCACAGTCATCTAACATACCAGATCAAATTGATTCACCCAGTAATGATTTTTCTAACTCAAGCATATTAAGCACACTTTCAACTGAAGAAGACTTTGATTTTTCGTAAATTTTATGGATTGTAATATTTTAAAAACTCTTTTCTCAATAAAAACTAATGTAAACAATTATTGTTTTACTTTACTTACCGGATAGTGAGGCCAATCATTTCCAGAGGCATAACAGGAATTCTCCCCTTGTACGATTGTTTCTGAAGATATGGTGATAATAAACTTAAAAGCTCTTCGAATGAAGATATGCTCATTCTAAAATACTCCAAAAAAATTTTTCGTCGGTTTTCAAAGCTTTATATTTTAGAAGAAAATAGTTTCCATCGGGATTCATAATAGTAATAAATGGATGAACCCAAAATCTTCTTTGTTTCTTTTTCCTGTATCTCCTAAGCAATAATAAAAGTGCACATTTCTTTTTACGATCCATGTCACGACCTAGTTTTCAATTCAAAATACGTTTAGTACGGTTAACGGTCGTCGAAGGAATGGTCACCCTGGGAGACGCCTTGCCGCACGAAATCGCATCGCAGCAATTCGTGTCGTAATTTTCTGCGTTGCGAATTCGCATCGCGTCGCATCGCAGTTTTGTGTACAAGCCCTAAGGGGGTGAGTGACGTAAATAGTAAATGAATCATTATTTATTAGCCAACAGTAAACTCAACCAAGCATAACTTTTATTAAATTTTGTATTATTTTCATAAAATATATGGGAACCTTAAGTTTTGTGTTTTTGTTATTGTATTAATAATAATGTTACGTAGGAAAATATGATGAGTCGAGTAGGAGAATATGATGAAGTTTGTTATGTTTTTAAAATATTGTTGAAGTGGGAACTTTTATTAATGTTAATGAGTGTTATGTACGTTTATGATGGTATTTAAAGGGTGTGAGGGTGACGAAGAGAGTTTTAGTATGTGCAATTGATTGAGGGGGTGTGTTGGAATGGGGTTTGGTTATCAAACCTCATTTGAGTCCTAGCTGGACAGAATATTTTATGATCTTTATTTTCAATCAATCGGACATGTCATGTGAAATTTAAAAATATAGGTGGTGACTGCTGATGTCTATTCATGTCTTCAGCTACAGATTGTTTCGAGTGATCAGCGTAATAATAGCATGACATAACATGATAACATAACATGATTTTATAAGAATATTATTATTACCACGCGGAGACTTGTTTGTTACATAACTATACGAATTGCCCAAACCCCCGCCGTATTTAACATCATCAAGCATCATCAATACATATAATAAATCTGTAGAAAAATAATTTTTGTACATCGAAAAAAAAATAAAAAAAATATAGCCAGGGTGTTAAAGGAAAACCAACAGAACCCATTTCCAGCATTTTTGTCTGTTTGTCTGTTTATTTGTGCACGCATCACGTGAAATGTACGAAACCAATGTAGATAATTTTTATACATAAAAATTGTGCGTAACTAGAAGAATTACTTAGTTGTTGTTTCATGGCAATCGGTTCACTCTATCAAAAGTTAGATGAATTTAAAGTGTTCAAGAAGTAAAATTATCACAGCACACGCAATTCAGTTACTCGGACAGTTGAACTCGCTATTCGATAGATGGCGTTGTGCATTTAAAGTCATTTTCTGAATCGCGGTGTTAAGATCATAGATTTAGAATTTTTGTTAAGATTCTACGCGAATCAATGACACTACAAAAAAAAAATGGTATGTAGTAAGTAGGTATGTAAAGAAAAAGAAAGAAAGAAAAATATTTAGGTACTTGTGACCCACACAAGAGACACGAGATAAGAAAAACACAAACAACAAAACATAAAAATAAATAACCCCGTGCGAGAGGTAAGTAGGGTAGGGTTGGCAGGCAGACGATGGGAGCGAAGCCGCGGGCACAGCTAGTCATACATATAATGCGATCAGCCGGAGCGTCGACATCGATGTTTTCAGTACTAGCATATCAAAATTAAAAAGGACTCTTTGTAATCTCTTCTTTGATAACGTAAACTAATTTATTAAAATTCACACTGTTTGAGTAACGTTTTTAACTGCCTTTAAGAAGAAGGATGTTCTCAATTCGGTTGTATATTAGTTTTCTTTTTGATTGTTACTCTTTTTACTTAAAGCACTGTCTACCTTCGCAATTTTTTTTGTTTGTAAGCTCTCTTCTATCTGTGAAAACTTTTAATTGGCCTTATTTTTGTTACCCTCTTTTGTGTTAAATTGTTTAGCTGTAAGTTTTCCTAAAACTGTAAAATAAAATAAATAAAAAATTGGACCGAGCTCAGTCGCGGCTGTCATGAGCAATCATGAGTGCTTTGTGCGGGCGTTTGTCACGTCATTCCGTCATTCTTAGAATAATGCAACGAGGTTGCATTGGCTGGGTTACCTTTATTAATTTAAACAATCGGAATATACTTTAAAATTGATTCTTGGAATTCGTTCTTTCATTCTTTTTTAAGTTATAAAGGTCATTAAATTGGTCAATTTCAAGTCTTAGGTAATTTTAAGTCCATAGACGAAATTGGAAAGGCTATGAAACTTGTCATTTTCACAGCATAATTTTCTTCTTTTTAACCGACTTACCAAAAAGGAGGTTCTATGTTCGACATTATGTAAGTTTTTTTTTTTGTGTATGTTCACCGATATCTCCGTCAATTGTGGACGGATTTTGAAAATTCTTTTTTTGTTTGAAAGAAGTTGTTTTGAAATTGGTCCTATTTTAATTTGGTGAAGATCTGATGAAGAACTTCGGATATATACCACAGAACTCTTCAATAAATGTCGGCAAATCTTTCGGGATTGCTGCAATCGCATGTCTGTTCATTGTTTATACCATTTCATAACATAAAATCACGCCAGTACGCTCTTAAGGGGTACGCAGATCTCTTATTTCACCGGTTATGTTCAAGTTTCATGGTATTTGGGTAATCTATTCTGGCGTTATAGGTTACTAAACAACTTGCCTATTAGGTAGGTACAACTAAAAAGTGAAAAATAAAAAACTTTTTTGCAAAAAAATACTACCGACTTCCAAATAAAAAACTACAAAGTTAAAATATAACTTTATTTTTGGAAGTCGGTGTCCATAACGCAAAAAATTAGTACCTACGAAAGACACCGACTTCCAAAAATAAAGTTATTTTTCACTTTGTAGTTTTTTATTTGGAAGTCGGTAATATTGTTTTGCAAAAAGTTTTTTTATGTACATATTTTTAGTTCGCTTCTTAAGCAGTCGGGTTTTTTGATTTTAAACCCATAAATAAACTTTTTTTCACATTTATATTTTTGTCGAGCTTGGTGCTATACACAATTTATTACTTTTAGTGGGATCATTATTACACGATTGTTACGACTTGTTACCCTCCAATCTTCGTCTTAAGTGGTGTCGTATTTATATTTAATGGATATTTCATTCTCTTTCTACCCTCTAAAGCATGTAAGCATGGATATGATGTATGTTTAGATGAATCGATGTATTCATGTTTGTCACAAAAACCTATTCTTTTTAAAATTCGGAAACCTTAGTGAATCTGTCAAGTTTAGCTGTCAATTTTCGAAACGGCGGGAGTGGCCAAAGAGTTAAATAATATTATGGAAGGGAGTGGCCCTTTTGTAATTTCTAATTTGTGTTAGGTTATGTCCATCTATTAGTGTCAAAATACAAAAATTTGTCATTAAGACAAGTCAACATTTGCAAAATGATATTCATCTTAAAAATACGATTGTTTTCCTATACTGAGATACTATCTGAGTATGGAAAAGCACATACCACAATGATGTTCTATGTATGTGGTCTGCGGTAATAAAACCTTTTCGGAATCCGGCTTGTTCGAGAGGCTGGAAATCGTCAAACATGCGCGCGAGACGAATCGTGATGACTCTTGAAAACAACTTGTAGACATGGCTATGAAGTGAGGTGGGCCTATAGTTCTTCAGCCGGGCATTGTCGCCCTTCTTGAAGAAGAGTACCACCACACCCCTGCACCATGACTGTGGCGTTTTGCCCTCGAGTCTGACAGAATTAAACAGATTCATTCATTCATTACTATGAATGTCTCGATATCCCTCAGAAGCTCCGGTTTGACGGATACGATCCTGCCATTGTCGGTCTTCAGTTTCGTGAGCTGGCCAGTACTATTACCTAACAGCAAAACCATTGTAGAGTAACTAATTATACATATTCTAATTTATAATTCTATTAATCATTTGCTTGAAACTTATATTATGGTAGCAATAATTTGTAGAACTATAGCTAAGGTAATTATTTAAAATTTTTGGAAAAATATTAACCAGCCAGAACCTAGTTCTTCACTAAACTTTATTGTTAAACATTGTTGTATTCCTGTGAATTGGGTACACAGGTTTTTTTCTGAAAGAGCCAACATTGGTGAAGACAAGTCAGCTAGCAGCAGGGTGGGTGGTGGGTGGTTGGCACAACTGCACGAGGCATTATCAGAGACTCATACCTCTCTGCATTGTAATTCACTAAGTTCAACAATTCGCCGGCCTCAAAAAACAAGCGTTCACTTACAATACTTAGAATGAAAGACCACTGTGACGCAAAATTAGAGACAAATTATCTTGAAGTATACGACTATATTTCTATTAACTTTTGCAAGAAATTTTTAGACGACGCACGCGTCTTCCTTATACGCAGTATAATAGTCGCAGTGTAGTAGTAGTCTTTGTGTCTCTAAAATACATGACAATTGGTTTATTTCGACAAACGCGTTCGAATCGGAAAAATACCTTCGTTAGTCTTACGGAATTCCGTAATAAGAAAAATCCGATTCGGAAACCGAAAGTCTAATGAATCAACTTCCGTGTGTCGGACTCATGGAACTATAAAGTACTTGGCTTGGCCAGCATTGTGAATCATAGATACTCTATGATGTTACCACTTAAAAATTGAGTTTCAATTATGACAGGCCGGATTTGACATTGACAGCATGAGATTGACTTGCTGATTGTTGAATGTTGACGTCTGACTCAGATTTTTTTATTCAGATTTATCGAAAACAAGAACAATACACCACTGCAACTGCACGATCAGTCTGCGTATTGTGTTTCGTAGTATTTAAATAATCTAGCAATACCAGCATTAGAAATGAAAAATTAATAATGTGACTTTTAAACTTTAATTTTCCGCGTAATCTGACGATCTTTTTTATCTGGAATTGTTCAATGTTTATTTCCAAACAATTATCCGTACCACAGCTATTAGTCCAAGCTCTCTCCCAAGACAAACCCCCCAGTAAGGTATTACGCAGTGGATAAAGATTGCTATAAATACACTAACTTTATCTCTGACTAGGGGTATTATAAAGTTTTTGAACAGTGATTTAAAGTGGAAATTATGGAAGCCCCAGAATCCAGTGGGAGTAGCCGCTCCAACATGGTGCAGCCGACATCATGGTGCCATCCTGCAAACAGGGTGCATCGATTTTTTGCACTATTACTTATGTGTTTCCTTTGTTTTGGTAAGTTACAAGTAAACTAGCAATGTTGTATGTATTTATAAAGATGATGTGACATAAACTCCATAAAATGTGGGTGTTTCAATTAATATAATCATATTTTAAGTGACCTAATAAATGTCTACTTAAAATGTGGGCCTATTGTGTGCCAGGAATACCATGTCACTTACAGACAATAAGCCCCTATTTTAAAAAGATAACAAAATAATCCCACATGTAAAAAATGTACTTTCTTCACTATTAAAAAAATCTAAATTATAGCTACCTAGATTTGAATAAAAAATTTAACTCATAAATTAAAGGCCAATTTGAGGATAACTTTGATTTTAACCATCTCCTGTTTCAGGTTCCTATTTCTGTTACGACACTCCTGGTGCATTGGCTGATAACTTCAAAGATGACTCACACTTGAACACATCCCAGTTTGCATTGCTTTATTCTATATACTCATGGCCAAATGTGGTATTGTGTTTCATTGGCGGTTATCTTGTTGATAGGTATGTTCCAATAATTAGTTTTCTGTTTATCAGTTCATTATGAAACCTAACATTATTTTCCAATGCAATGTTATAGCAATTTATTTACAT
This sequence comes from Orthosia incerta, assembly GCA_948252205.1. Classification (NCBI taxonomy): domain Eukaryota; kingdom Metazoa; phylum Arthropoda; class Insecta; order Lepidoptera; family Noctuidae; genus Orthosia; species Orthosia incerta. The sequence goes on from OX411754.1 coordinate 22,056,049, forward strand.
TTGTCGATACTTAACACTGCTCTATCATTATTATTTTCAACTTTTTCATTATTTATTTTATGTTTATGTTTTTGCTAAGTTATTGTGCTACAGAATGTAAGTTGTTAACTAACAACTTTTTTCATAAAACTGCACAGTTAGGATAATTTTTGAATTCTCCACCCATTTATAATTTTTTTTTCACCCATTAAGCATCTAATTAGCAGTCACAAAAAAAACAATAATAGCTTATTCACACATGGTGTGCACGCAACATTTGAAAGGATGATGAATAAAATTAACTTGATTAACTTTGCAGAATGATTTTTCTGTAAATTATCCAATTGACTGTGTTGATTAATAAAATCTAGAAACAATATTGAGAATATGAGGAATGCTTTGTACAAGGTTGTCTGTTATCCTATTCTGACCAAACAAATATCATTAAGTATTTAGATCACTATGCACACACTGCATTATAAATACCTATAGGTAATCAAATGCATAATATGATATGATGTTTACAATGTCTGTGACCCTATCTAGTCCAATTTTATTATTAAAACATAAGGCATGTTATGTTTGCAATGTTATTCAACTGTAACATACTTGCCCTCAATATTTAGTATTTTATTGAATAGCCGAAACTAACTAGTATTATTCCTTTATTTTCAGATACTTTGGCGTAAGATTGGGCACAGTAATTTATATGACCATTGTATTTATTGGAGCTGTAATATTTGCATTTGGAGTATACATTAATGCTTTCTGGCTGATGATACTAGGCAGATTTGTATTTGGGTAAGTATGTACAACTTATACTGAGAATGCTAGAAACTAGAAAGGAAAAACAATACAAACACATTTTTCTGTAAGAGTATCTAGGCCTGAATGTAAACAGAATCCACATACTGTATGTGCATAAATTAGATAAATACGTCCGAACCAAATCAAGTAAAAAAATATGCATAATAAAATTCAATAACTATAATTTCGTGCAGAAAGCATTTTAAGATGGAATGCTAACATCACATAGAAAAATCTATAAAAAGGAATAATGCTAAATAAAAAGGTTTGACATAGGTATATATGGTTTCAACAGTATGCTTATTAGATAATTACTATTTTTACATCACTTCACTGTTTTTAACACGCTTTTATTAGCTTGGTATGTATCAATGTAACGGAATCTTTGACGTGATTTTTACCACCTTCAAAACGTGGGATTGATTTGAAACTTTGCACACTTATCAAGGATCGATGACAATGCAATAATTTAGTCAGTCAAAAATATTTATTCAACTAGGCCAATAAGTGGCACTTTTGAACGTCAAACAATAATTAAAATTTACAAGTAATTAAAGTTGATTCTACCGGGCGCGTTTAAATAGTTTGTCCCATTAGCCTTACCAAGATCTTCAGGATTAGCGACTTTTTAGTTCAATTTACCATTAAAGCGTGTTTTTTAGTGTCCAGTTTCAGAAGCAACGAATTTTAATAGAACATATTGCTCTTGAATTTGAAGTTTCACTGATGGAACTGGTTCACTGATATAAATACAAACTATGGAAACAAAAATCTAGTGTTCTATCTATACATTTGGTTGTTTTAGTAGGTAATTATCTTTTTTTATTTTATTGACGTCTCTCAGTTCAATCAGTGATTGGCTACTGTTTAACCAGGCGATCCTGTAGAGACTAAACTAGAACCTCTAGCCAGGCACAAAGAGTTTAACCTAAGCGACCACGCTGAGGCTACTCCCTATGGAGTCGAACCTAGGCTCAGGGCGTCGCTGGGGGGACAACAAGGGCTTGATCATGATTAAATCCAATTTTGTTTGCAGCAAAACTTTTTTATTTCATTGTTGTTCGATCGCGATTTGTAAAATTTTGTACAGATCGGTTTAATTATACAAAACAGAAACTGTACTCAAGACTATTTATGAACATGTAAAAAAACCGAATATAATTATTGTATTAAATCTGTTCCAGGATTGGAGGGGAATCCCTGCAAGTTGTTGTAAACAACTATGTAGTTCTTTGGTTCAAAGGAAAGGAACTCAACATGGTATTTGGATTACAGTTATCATTCTCACGGTTTGGAAGTACTGTTAACTTTTGGGTCATGGAACCAGTTTATAGATGGGTATCTACATATTATGGAGGATATGAAAGATTAGGAGTAACATTGTTCCTTGGTTGGTGTCATGTTATTAATTATTGTTTGTTCTCATAGCCCTTTTTCATCTCCTCATGAAAGTAATCTATCTTTTCAGCATCACTAACTTGCTTCGTATCCCTAATTTGTGGCGTGATTCTTGGCTGGATGGATTACAGAGCTGAAAAAATTCTTGGACGGCAAGATGAGCAAAGCAATAGTGAACCCTTCCATCTGACAGACATAAGGCATTTCAAATCAGTGTTCTGGCTTTTGTCTGTAATTTGTGTGGCATATTATCTGGCCATTTTTCCGTTCATTGCCCTAGGAAAGTGAGTAACTGCTTGGAATTTTTAGTGAGAAACCCACAAGCTCAAACTGTGTTGTTTATATAAACAAGACTGCTAAAATTTATCTTGTCTATCTTACAGATTATTCTACGAACGAAAATTCGATTTCTTGCCACAACAGGCAAACAATGTAAATTCCATGGTTTATTTGCTGTCAGCAGCTTTGAGCCCATTCTTTGGTATTCTCATAGATAAGACAGGAAGAAACATGACATGGGTTATAATAAGTATTGTGACGACGATTAGTGCTCATTTTATGTTAGCTTTCACATTCTTCAGTCCTTATGTTGGAGTGGTAAGAACAAAAACCCTTTATATTGTAATACCTAACCTTACTATACCCGCGCAAAATTTTGTGACACATATCTACCCGCCCACGGTCTCAAAGACCGCAAAGGGGAATGCCCATTTTGTAAGGGAACTTGGGCCCATTTGAAAAAATGGTTGTATCTTGATGAATTTGGTTGTATATTGTAGAAAAAACACGTTATATTCATAATTAGAAAACATTTTTTATTTATTTTGTGGGGTTCACGAGAGATAACGATGTTTCTGTTCTTGAAATGAACCCTTATTACAATGCAATAAGGTGCATACAAATGTCCAATTGAAGAAACCTGATCTGTTGTTGTCTGTACATAAAGAGTAAAGGACACGGATGGAAAAAAAAACATAAAATCCAAATCCTATTTTTGGATAATATTGAAATCGCAGACACGATACCTCATAAGGGGCCTGCGCATGGGCAATCTCCTTTGGAACATAATTTCATGAAGTTTTGTCAAAAAAATTATGAAATGATTCTATATAGCTATATACCGTGCATAAGATCAACACAATCTAACAACAATTTAAAATTCCGTTGAAAGTTAAATATACCAGCATTGACTATTAAAGAAAAAAATACGAAAGAGTGTTGTCGGTCTCACAGGTGTCTGTGTGTACAAGCACGTATAGGACGGTTAAATTAAATTTAACATTTGCAATAATAAACCATTATTTTTCCAGATTACCCTGGGCATATCTTATTCCCTACTTGCCAGTGGTTTATGGCCTCTTGTGGCTTTAATTGTTCCAGAAAACCAGTTGGGGACAGCATATGGCATGTAAGGCTCTTTCATTATTTTTAATTATGGATAAAATGCATTAAATATTATTTTTTAATAATGATAAGCCATTAAAAACACGAGTACGTCGATCGCGATCGACCTGTTAGCTACCTCTGCGCAAAAGCAAACAGTGATATTATATAACGTAATCTAAATAGACGAAGGTCTCTATAAGTAGGTACCTCCTCTTCGACAAAATAATAAAAGATCATTAAAATCGGTTGACGTGAAGAATTATTGCTGAAAAACAAAACACTCATGATGACGAAAAGAAAACTTCCTTTTCTTAAAGTCGGTAAAAAATAAAAGCGTGTTAATAAAATTAAACCGAGCCGAACGCTCTATATAGTCCGGTCAAATTAGACCAAAAATAGGGGTAGGTTTACAGTATTTCGCATAGAGCTGAAAATGGGTACGAATTTATTTATTTATTTATTTATATACACTTTATTGTACACCATAATAAACAAGAAAAAAAAGAAACTTAATACTAAAAACATACAATGGGCGGCCTTATCGCTTTCCGCGATCTCTTCCAGGCAACCTGGAATGGACAGAGATTACCTGGACATGACATGGGGTTATCAGTGGTGCGACAATACCAACTATGAACATAAAATTTATACAATAATACTTACTAAAAATAAAAATACATACATATGCTAAATAATAGATACATAAATACATACATACTTAATATATAAGCAATGAAAATAAATGATGTACATATAATGTGTCATAGGACATTACGTCAAAAAACCAAGAGCACAATCACAGCGACAGGTAATATTCTTTAACTAATTTTTTAAAAACAGGCAACGACTGAGAACGTTTTATTGAGTCAGGCAATGCATTCCACAGACGAGCAGCTTGGACAGTAAAAGATTTATCCATGAAAGTTGTGGAATGCACTGGCATTTTAAGTCGCAAGTTATCAGATGACCTTAGAGATTTTGTGTGGGAATCGCAGATAAATTGAAAACGATCCTTTAGGTAAAGAGGGGTGGAAGGAGTAAAGAGCACATTAAACAAAAGAGAAAGAATATGAGCATTCCGGCGAAGGCGAATTGGCAACCACTTGAGCTTTACACGAAATTCGGAAACATGGTCATATTTGCGCAATCCAAATATGAATCTTATACAAAAATTTTGAAGCCGCTCAAGTTTATCGAGTTGTTCTTGAGTAAGGTCAAGATAGCTGGCATCAGCATAATCAAGGATGGGAAGAAGAAGAGATTGTGCAAGCGCAATCTTAGTGGCAGTCGGAAGAAAGTTACGCAGTCTCCTCAAAGTTGCAGCAGATGAAAACAACTTGCGGCTGACTTCTTGCAGTTGAGCAGTCCAAGAGAAGCTCTTGTCGATGAGTATCCCCAAGTTTTTAACTTTCTCACTGAAGGGAATTACTGAATTGTCAAAAAGAACTTGGGGAACACACGTCCAGTCAATCCTAGAAACCATTCTAGAACTGCCCACTACAATTACCTGCGTCTTTACAGGATTGACCATAAGCCCATACCTCTTGCTCCAATCGCAAATGCGAGCCAGATCAAGATTAATGGTAGCAATAGCCTCAGACAGCTTTCCGAGAGGAGCTCGCGAGTATAATTGTAGATCGTCTGCATAAAGATGGTAGGAAGAAATTAGTTCATTGGAGATTGAGTTTATAAAAACTGCGAAAAGTAAAGGGGATAAAACGCCACCCTGTGGTACCCCGGCAGAAGTACTACACCAGGAAGACAACTTCTCTCCGATGTTAATACGTTGCCGGCGCCCGAACAGGTAACTACGAAACCAGTCAACCACCGATGGAGATATATTAAGAGAGCATAGAATGCCAAGCAAAACATCGAAATCAACAGTATTAAAAGCATTACTGAAATCCAGCAATGCCAAGACCGTGAGATTACTGCTTTCCATGGCTGACCGAATATCATCCGTAATGTTGAGAAGAGCTGTGGAGGTGCTGTGACCAGGACGGAAGCCGGACTGGAAGGGATTAAGGAGATTATTTTTGGATAGGAAAGTGCTTATTTGATTATGGATTAACCGTTCTAGGACTTTGGACAGGAATGGTAAGACAGATATAGGACGGTATTCAGAAAAGGATGTGGGATTGGACTTTTTTGGTAAAGGAATTATCTGTGCATCTTTCCATGACAATGGAAAGACACCACTAGACGCAGAAAAGTTAAGGATGTGGCAAATAACAGGAAGGATAACGTCCAGCACCGGGAGTAACATTTTACGGCTGATACAATCACTTCCTATCGCATTGGAAGTAATTGATAGTATGCTCTTCTTAACATCACTTGCGGTGAATTGACTAAAAACAAATGGAGCATAACTGGGAGTCGGAAGAGATGAAAGATAATCCAATGTATTCAGTTTTACTGTCCTATCGAAATTGGACGAAGCTGTGAAATGATTATTCAATGCATCGATATCTAAATCTTTAGGGATTGACTCTTGTCGCGTTTTACCGACCCCCAATGATCTTAGAAAATTCCAAACTTTGGATGCGTCTCCGTTTTGGACAGAGTTGTGAATGTGTTGGCGATTAGCATTCCTACACACCTTGTTGCAGAGTTTGCGGATAGAGGCATATTTGTCCCAATTCGCATCAGTAGGTCGTCGCTTATATTTGGCCTTCGCCGCGACTTTTTTGTGCATTAACTTTTTGATCTCATCTGTCAGCCACGGCGCCGGCAAATGCCTAACTTTAACAGCTCGTACAGGTGCGTGAACATCATAAAGCTCGATGAGTTTAGCAGTAAAGACATTAACCTGCTCATCGACCGACGTGGAGGCAAACAAAGGAGACCAATCTATATTGCTGGCATCCTCGCAAAGACTGTCAACGTTCATACCACCAAAATTGCGTTGCATGAGAATTTTGGCTTTAGCCTTAGGTGGACGAATTTTATAAGATAGAAAAATCAGATCATGATGCGAAAAGGCGTCGGCTGCGCATTGGCCATGCTTAGCCACGCGATCTGGAGAGGAGACAAAAATCAAGTCAAGAAGCGAAGGAGTACAGTTTGGCAAATTGTGAGTAGCACGTAGCGGCAGAATAGAAAGATTGCTAGAAGTAGCAACATTAGTCAGAGAAGAAGAGCGATGGTCTTTTTTCAGGAGACAAGTGTTAAAATCACCCATGATTATGCTATGACTGTAAGAAGGGACTAGAAGTTCTAAGAGATTTTCAAAAGATGCGAAGAAATTGATGCGTAAGGAGGGACAATAATAGACGCCAAGAAGTAATTTCGAGTGGTGTAGTTCGACCTCAAGAAAGAGGTGTTCACCAGCATTTGATGGCGGTGGTTGCACTGACACATGGACTACAGAGAAGGGAATGTGTGCACGGAGGTATATGGCAACACCACCACCACCACCAACCACCCTGTCGTTTCTTATGAGTACGAAACCAGGAAGAGAGTAGCTAGTTGAAGGGAGACAAGGTTTAAGCCATGACTCGGATACAAGAATAGCATGAATGTTTTTACAGTCAAAACTTGCCAACATATCGTGGAAATGGGCCGGAATACTCTGGGCGTTAATATGAATCACGTTAAAATTCCTCGGAACATCAGAGAACTGCGCCTCAAGACTGTCTGCAAGAGAAGGAATGCTCTCAAAACTGTCATCACTGCCTGCCGAAAAATAACTATTGTTATCGCTGCTGTCAGCCTCCAGATCTATAGACATAAATAATACCTATAATAATATTAATATATAAAACCCTATCTTATAACTAAAAACCAATAACATGTTCACCTGCTAGTTGCGTTATAAAGATTTGAACAAAAAACTAGATGAGTGACCGGGTAACACCAACACAACCAAAATAACTTGTGACGAGAAAAATAAAACAGTTTATCAACAAGAAACATATAAATAAAAAACTATTTTTAATTATGTCCATGTCTGTGCCTTTCACTAGTGCGCAGTTACCTAAAAACGGAACGCACCCATAAAAATAAAAAAATAAACAGACAATTGATTGACGTTAAACTGACAGTACCCAGTGACGTCCTGACAGTGACTTATGACAATTGTGTCTGACGTAAGATTGTAAACATTAGATAAAAATAATGTGAAGGTGAAAAACAAAACATAAGAAAATAATATTGGCTATTACCCGGCCCTTCAGTAATATATCACAAAGATGAAATCACTTTTTCACTGCAGCAGCACGTTTTAATCTTGCGGTCTTCATAGTAGCAGCGTTCGGAACAGAGCCCGGCACTGGCGCTTTGGGATCGCTCTGCTTCGGCTCACAGGGAATCGGCGCAATCTTATCCAATTCAGCAAAAGATTCGACCCGATGCCGCGTATCATTGGCGCCAAGGACATATACGCAGCCCGCCTTAGTCCAGCTCTTGGAGACGCCAAATCTTTCCCTTGCAGCTAAGAAAATGTCATGCCGCCCCTTTGTTAAAAACTCGGACAAAGTGATGCCCGAACCTCTTAATTTGGCTTTGGCAAACCAAACTTTGTCCCGAACAGCGAGGCTGCCAACCTTGAACAGGATAGGCCGGGTTTTGCTTGCCACTGCTCGTCCCATCCTGTGGCACCGGCTGATGTCCGCCACGGTGAATTCAGTCATCTGGAGCTTGCTACGTACCACCTCAGTTAACACCTTGGCGGTATCTTCCTTCTGCTCCTCGCTCACGCCATGCAATAGCAAGATCTTCCTCCGTCCTCGCATCTCTATTTGGTCAACACTTCGGGCTAGAAGCTCCACCTGACTCTGAAGGCTGTTGAGAGCTTGCGAGATGAAAGTCCGGAAGATAGCAAACTCCGCTGCTAGGCTGGAACTTGTGACAGGTGATGGAGGGGCCTTCTGCAGTTCAGCCTCAAAGACGGACATGCGTGTGTGAAATAACTCCTTGAGGTCACTGAGAGTGCTTGCCAACGAATCCATAGTGATGAAGTGATGTTAATAGTGTTTTAGAGAAGATATTGTGAGGAGATAACGCTACACCAGCAGGTACTGATTATGAACTTTTAAGTAATGACATTAAATAAATGTAAATATTATTATATTAAATTATTATAAAATTTTAATTAAGAGCGTTTGTTTTTTAATGCAACTGGTACAACTACCCACACGAAAAAACAACAAATGTTCGGAACACCATTATAAATGAAATGTAAAAAGTCCACATCGATCCCACACTTGCAAAAAAAAATATTCAAGGTCAAAGTTTGCAAATATGGGATTTTTGCGTTTTTTAGCTAAACGGTAAGTTTTATGATAGGTCAGACGAAAATTGTAGAGTATGCAATTATCTAAATGTCTTTACAATTTTCTCCTAAACGTCACCGTTTCTGAGATATAATGGTTGAAAAAGTTGTATTCTTCATAAAATGCAAATGAAGGATTCGTACGATATCAGTGAGGAGACATCTGATACATCGCTGTTAGAACAATTTACTTCTACCCAGCAGGAAGAAGACGAACAAGAAAAAGATGAAGCAGAATTATCAAATGATTATGAACTTTCATCATTTCCAATAGTATCAGTTTTTACATAATTTTGAATAGTATTGAATTAAACCACCAACCAATTAAACCACGTTAAAAAAAAAACGCGCCAAGTACACCACCTCCCAGGTGGCCAAAATTGATAACCAAGCCACAATAATTGCATACCTACTCTACAATTTTCGTCTGACCCGTCTATCACCAGGCTGTATCTCATAAACCGTGATAGCTAGACAGCTGAAATTTTCATAGATTATATATTTCTGTTGCCGCTATGACAACAAATACTAAAAAAGAATAAAATAAATATTTAAGTGGGGCTCCCATACAACAAACGATAATGGTACGGAACCCTCCGTGCGCGAGTCCGACTCGCACTTGGCCGGTTTTTTCATGTTATCTAGACTCCAAAAGGTCTGGTTATAAAATTTCGCGCGCTCGTTTTCATCCTAAATCGTCATCCATTTCGCTACAAACTTGCAAAAGTGCTAGCTTCTTACTGCTCATCACAGCTTCTATCTCTTTCGCACGTGTTGTCGGATGAGATAGCAGGCATTTTAACCCCGCGCACAAAATAGTTTGTGCAGTCGACTAGGGGAACCTTAAATGGAGATGACTGCTCGCTGTCCACGCGCCGACAACTAGCTGACAACCAGCTGTCCACGCCCTTACAGCTAGCAGTCAAATATCTGTCCCCGCACCGCCCGCTTTGGCCTTTCCTTTGTCGACAAGCTACGTGCTTCAAGCGAGCAGTTTGCGTGCGTACACCGCGCGGGCCGCCCGCTTTAATCGCGTGGTAAGCATGCGGTAAGCAATACGTCAGCTGTCGAGTGGTACGATGGCGGCTGTCTGCTAATTCGTGTTGTCAATGTAAAGTATGTCTACAGAGGACGCCCATAAGCTCACATTTCAATGAACATTATTTTACCGGGTGGGAGCGGTGTCGTATAAGTCGGCTACGACCTTATTTTACTATAGGACGGTACATTTAAGGGTCAAAAGTGCAGCCAAACCAATTATTTTTAGGGAGGCGAATTTCAAAATTTCTCGTTAAGTAGGTTTAATCTATACTTTAATTTCTAAACAAAATATTAAATCAGTTGTGGATAATTACTTCTCTACAAAAACTAGCCACTTGAGTTTTGGGTGACTAAGACTGCACTTATGACCCTTGACTGTACACTTAGTATAACTATTTCGGGGAATACCTGTGTGAGCTAATATTAATATTCTGATAGGTTTATAATTCTTCACCTACCCTTCCGCCGATATGAGCTGTTCAAAGCCAAAGCACAGTTAATTTAATACTAGCATACAGATGCCTCATCCCATACAAAGAAACCGTGCCGACATAACTAGCGGTTTTCGTCTGATTCAGCTGATTGTTTTTATAAGTACTTCGATCGCGTTCGGTTCCGTTCCACTATAGATGGTGTTAGCAGCGACTTACAAGTATAGGGTTTTCTCGGTTCGTGACAATCTTTTTCTTTAAATACAGTGACGATTATTTTGTTTTATAGTATTTTTTGCACGTTTTTACATTTTCGTTGTACCAAAATGTGTTGCAATATAAATTAAAAAAATCGAGTGGCATGCCTCAGAAATTTAAAACGGCGGCATCTATTGGCATGAATTTTTAATGATCCGTTCAAATAATCTTTGAAATGTGAATTAAGAGCCCAATATTCCTTAATTTTGTGCGAAGAGTTGATTAAACAAATACATACAATTTTTATGATCAATTCTAAAACAACTCAATAACAAACCGATGCATATCGCGCCATCTAGTGACATTTATTTGAACCAAATTTTATTTGTTAGCGCTGGGACCCCGTGGCCAAAGCGTATGTACCTCCACGTAACGTTGGCATCCTGATTACAAGCATATTTAATTTTTTTCAGATGTCAAGCAGTGCAGAACATGGGCCTAGCTACTGTTATTATCTTTGCAGGAATCATTGTTGATAAATACGGATACTTGATGTTAGAAATGTTTTTCCTGGGGTGTCTCTTTGGTATGTTCCAAAACTATAAAATGAAGATTTAAGTTAATTCTTAATGAACTTGAATTTTTATTGTTATTATGATTTTAGTGTCCCTGATTGCGGCTGTGCTTATATACATTATTGATTCAGCAAACAATGGTGTACTTAATATGTCACCAAGTATGAGGGATTCAACGAAGACGTAAGTTTTGCCACCTTACAAATGTTTTATAATAAGTACTCCATTGGTATTCACTTTTATTCCAACAGATTGTTTTATTCAATACGATTATTGTAATAATTTCAGGGTTAAAGAAACTGACGAAACTGCAAACCTATTAGACCACGAGGACTATACTGACCAAGAAGAAACTGACTCGAGGAGGCCGTCGGAGTCACTAGATCAGTCAATTAACACACGAGACGTCGCCCAAGAACAGTCTGATAGAATACGCAGTCGATATTTATCACAAATATTGCCAAACAGTAATGTTTCAGAAAGGCAATAGACAACCCGATATAATTATGCTATCATAGGTACCTGTAAATATTATAGTCCTACTTAGTTTGTACTACATTTAGATCTAGTATACTTATTTTAATCTAATAATCAATAATAAAATAAATTATCAAAATGTGAGACTTTATTGCGACGTGTAGTTTTAAAGTAACAGGGCTCCCCCAAAAACATTAAAAGAACACTGAATGCTGAATGCTTCGTCTGAACTAATCTGGAAGCCTTATTGCGTAACGAATTCCGCAACGCAAAGAGTACGAAAAATCGACCAATCACAATGTCGGACATCCACATCGCGTCTTTCATATCGCATGTGATTGGTCGATTTTTCATACTCTTTGCCTTGCGGAATTCATTACGCAATATGGCTGCTGGTTGGACTTAAAAAGTACAGAGTTACCAACGTATCTTTGAAACGTACGTTTTTGGAACTTACATTTTGAATGGGACATAAGATCGGTTTTTGTTTATTTTTGGTGAAATGGTGACGAACAGCGCCACTCATAATTCACAGTTAAGTTGGTCGAACTGTACATACTTCTACTCTACATCCTATTGCTATTATAAACGAGGATGTTTGTTAGGTACTCTTTCTCACAAACACTACTGAACGGATTTAGATGCAACTTTACAGTACCTAATATAGCTTACACATAAGAATAACACAGGGTATAGAAGTACTAATTTTACGTGAGCGGCACCGCCAGCGTCAGCTAGTACACTTATATAAACAATAAATAAACCTTTTTCCCGTGTGGTCAAAAGGTATAGTCATCCAGCCTGTCCCCCCAGCGACGCCCAGCCGAGGTCGCTTAGGTTAAGCTTTTTATTGCCCTGACTGGAGGTTCTAGTTTAGTCTTCACAGGATCGCCAATCACTCTGATTGAAATGAAAAAATATTTTACAAAATTGGTGGTTCGCAGAAAATACAGAACGAAATCTGCCACAATTATTATAAACTGCTGCCTTTTGAGATCTAAAAAGGAGAATATTTCATACAGGTCGGTCACAAATATTTAAGTAAAAGCAACGTCATCATCATCTGAATCTCTTCAAAGCTAGAGTGAACAGGCTCCTGAGTAAGCTCACTCCATCGTCGACTATGTCTCTGTGGCCTCTGACCGAAGTAGACTAGAATAAAGATCAAACCCATCTCAGATAAAAAAAACTTTACTTACCCTTGTCCCATGTTACTTGGGTCTGCACAGCACACCACATTTTTTTCAAATTCTTCTAAGTAACCGTAAACTATAAAACCAGCCTGTAATTAATGTCCACTACAAAGGCCTCTTCTTTCAGAGAAGGCATAAGCATAAATCACCTGGCTTTTCAGGCTAATATAGCTCCACTCCATGCGATATTTTCTATGTCAGTCAATAGGCTGGTACTTGCCCCGTTACCTGGATTTGAACCCGCGACCGTCGTATATGAGGCGAGGCATTAAACACGGCCATCACGGCATTATAGTCATACGATACGATGGCATCTAAGGACAAAAACTATTTAGGTGCTCATTATACCTACGTTCGATAATCTAAAACAAGTCTGACCGATTTAACGGCACCGGACTCGACCCGGGGCTCCACTTGGGCACTTAGAATCCCGTGCTCCAACTGATGATCAGTGCTGTTCAAGTAATTAAGCAAAATACATAATTTTCGAAATAATTTCGTTCTTCCGTCATAAAAGTTAACACTTAGGTACCTACCTAAGTATTACCGGAACAAGCTATGCTAAGGCCTCGTTTCTGGCGACGCGGGGCGTCGCGTGCAGCATGGAGTCTCGCGGCGAGTCGGACGTTTTTCTGATTACACTAGTTGAATTTAGTGCGGTCCGCAACGCACCGCGCCTCCAGGAACGAGTAGGTAGGTAGGTAAGTACTAAACCAGCAAAGATGTGCGACATATCAAGGCGTTGCGGGAGAAAGATATCCACCAACATCATTTAATTTTCCTGGCCAGGCTTCGCAGCTCTTGTGGAATAGTGTGCTAGCAGAGCTTATATGTATTCTTACAAACAAATGAGCAAGAGATGTGTGTGAGGGACGTAGGCACCTTTACAAAATAACCCAGCCGTGCAGGGAACTATAGCCTCACTCTCACTATCTCACACAAGCACATCTTTGGCGGAAAAGCATCCTAATGCATTGAAATGTCGCGCCCATTGAAAGACTGACGTGGGTAAGAACTCGAAAAACATTAGGGCAGTGAAAAACAGCGATCCCAAAAATCGGCCATAGCAGAACATCTTCTCGAATCATGACCAAACCACTGGATCGATTTACATGACCCACAGGTTATCTCGACTGAACGACACTACATTAGGTACCTAGAATGGTTTGGGAAGCAATTGAAATAACCAAATGCAAAAATTTCAATAGGGACGACGGGTTTCAATTGTCGAGAGCCTGGAATCCAGTGGTTCAACCATGTAAAGGTCGTAAAACTACTGAACGAGTGTCAAAAGTGGATACAGTGAGCATCGTGTCGAGTAACTAGTGAGAAAAGTTCTGGTAGTAGCGGCATCGTGCGTGAAAAAAGAGTGAGGAGGAGGGTAGACAGATATGTTAGCTCGTAAATAACACTCACCCGCAAAGACTTTAGTTCTCGTGATCATGGCGCAATATAACAGTGCCGAAATATCTCGAAACAAATATTAATTCTAACGTATGTATGTGTACCTACGTGAGTGTAACACATATTGAGTTACAGTGAATTATCCACTGTACCCTGCGATCCACTGTTACCCACTCTCCCTGTTCGGTCGGGAAGTAAGTAGGTAGATAAAGCTCGGTCAAAGAAACTCAATAAGAAACTGTGCACCTGGTGCTGTCACGTCAATTTTCGTTCGACTCTATTTGCACACGAGGCGAACGCTGGGATAGGCGGGAATGGGGTCGCATTCCAGCAGCCACAACAGTAAAAAAAAGTTCAAAATTAAAATGGAAAAATAAAACAATAAATACGTAGGTACCGTATATTTTACCATACATTGTAGAGGTTAGGTAGTTATTTTGGTGTACAATAAAGTATATTCTATCGATCTAAGTATAGTTCTCGCACTTTTCGCCAAACTTCTTGGCCGCCTCTGCCTAATTAGAATTCGGCAAGGCAAAGGGTTTGATCACATCAATCACATAGACGGAAATCCACATCGCGTCTTTCATTTTGCATGTGATTGGTCAATTGCGTATACTCTTTCATGGGTTCAAACCCTTTGCCTTGCCGAATTAACTTACGCAATTAGGCTGGGTTGCGAAGTAGTAAATCTCATAAAATACAGCACCATTCCGTGCCTTCCGCCTTTGCCTTTCGTTTAGCGAGAACTATACCTACATAGAAAATAGGTAAGTACATTATATAGCAGGACATTACAAATGGCTATAAGCTAATCAAATACTTCATGGGGCGTCATTGAACAAGGTCGCGCCATCCTCTGAGCGTCAATGAATATACCTACCTGTTTTTTTTACAAATATAGGTAACCACACACCATATCCAAAATATTATGTCCAAAATTCTAAAATGTTGTAAAATGCGATTTACTTTACTTATGTACCTACACTTCTACAGACACAGTACATTAAAATAAGTACAAATATAACAATATAATAGATTAAAATGACCATATTTGTGCTTTTCTATAGGTATTAATATTACACAGGTGTATATTATTGCTATCTTACTCTTAGCTTATTATGAAGGCATTGAATATCACTTTACAGATAATTTTAAATGAGTTAGTGTCTGTCAAGCTGATGAATTCAGGTTTGGTTAGTCTCAAAAAAACTCGACCCAAACAGTGCAATACAAGAAAAAGCACCATTCCTCAACTAATAATAAATATTGCAACAAAGACTGCTCAAGCACCCAAACTCTCTGACTAGTATAACTATATAGTTATCTTATCTGTGACCCAGTCTAGATTAGGAATGCTGTTATTGTTAATGATTAGAAGGCCTTCTGTTAGAAGACTGATGCACACAAGTATATTCCAATTTGGAACTTCAACCAGTGATGGCATCAGTGAGCTTTCGAAAGAACTCTTTTGGAAACTTAATAAGGCCATTAAAAGCCACTGCTTTAAAAATGAACATGGATATACAAATATGTTGACAAATGCTGAATTTCATGGTGTGGATGTCAGTTTTACAGACATTGTTTTATTATGGCACCATTAAATCACAAATTTTAAATTTGTTTGCAAGTATAGTTTAATATCAATCAAAACATAGACTCTTATTATTGCATGCTTAAATGCGTTAAATGCTTATGCGTTAAATGCTTGTGAGATATTTAGGTTAATACCAACTTTCTTGAGCCCGTTAACAGTTGTATAAAATATTTAATCATCAAAAAATTATCATTTCAAAGTATAATTTATACAGATTGGCAGCTATTTTGTGCTTTATAGTAATTTTCTACTATGCTCACTAATATATTTTGGACTTATTTTCTATAGGCCACTCAATACCATTTCCTGGTAATTGACTGTGAATGAAAGGTGAAATCCAAGTTAAATACCATCTTGAACCAAATACTTCTATCACATTAAGCTTCCAGCCTTTATTGTGAATGAAATCTTTAGTGTATGTTTTTGTTTCAGACACTAATCTACCTCTTAGCAAGTTATTAAAATGGTAAATGAATAAAACTCCAGTAATAAGTCCAAGTAACACATTTATCACTAAAAAGAAAGCAAAGAGGCTTTCAGAACCAAAGTCAAAAACTAAGCCAGCAATTGGACAAATAAACTTTAATACAAGGCCACGGTTCCAAGTGATGAACAGAGATACATATTTAATATTAATGTAGAGAGAATATGCCAATCCTATGGAAATATAAAATACGAGCAACATGAAATATCTATGATTAAAATACCCAACACAACAGGCAATAAATCTACAGTGATGGTCCCTTTTCAGAACACAAATTTCACATGTGTCACAATGCCAGGAACGAGGTGGTCTCAAACATTCGCAGACACTGCACAAAGTCCATTCTTCTTTATCAAAACCTTCAAGGTTTTTGCCTTTTATTGTAGTATTTGTAAAAATTCCAAAAATGATATTGCCCACAACATTAAATATCAGAAAACTGGCACAACCAAGATGACAGATGAAGGTTAAGCTCCATTGCTCTACTATTGTAGGTAATGCAATATAAACTTCAAAGAATGATACAGGTATAACTAGTAAAGTAATTGCAATATAGTGGGCATGTTCTGAAAACCTTCTCAAAAGTTTATTTTTTATAAACTCCAATTTCATAAGCATTTTGATTAATAATGAATCACCATAGCTGGTCGACGAAAATGGGCGGGATGGAATTGTCTGAAATAGAGCAATATATATTTTTAGAAGTATGGGGTTTTATTTACGTTCTGATTCTTCGTTTAATAACCGTGTATATGAGCTTTATTAGAAGGGAGTCATCGCCGTCATGAATTTGAACTGGTTAGTCTAAGACTTTAAATTTATAATATACACCCACTATGAAATGAGACATGAATTTATTAAATTTTATTAACCTTTCAGGTGTTTGTTTTGTTGTAAATTTTATTTAGAATTTAGATACCTAAATTCTAAATAAAAAAATGTAAGATATCAAAATGACACAAGCGAGCAGACTTCAGAATGACACTTTGACAGCGACACAAGGACTTTTTTTTGGTATTCATGATCTGGCTACCGAGGTATTTAAGTCAAGTCTTTAGTTTTTCGATACAGTCACTTTAGAAGTTCTAAGTGAAGTCTAGTTATAATATGATGTTGGCAGCCACAGAACAGAGAAGACAGTAGAAATCGCATATACCTTTATTAGTATCGGAACCAGCGTACCCAAACTCACATATATACAGATTAATTGTATTTCATAACACTAAGAAATCTTTGGTGTTATTGGTTGTTTAATTTTTAGATGAAAGTAGAAAATATGTCAGTCGTCGCTTATTTGAAAATTAACCACAGCTTTATGACAATAGAGTTGGTTTATTGTCTACTCTTTTTGAGTATTTATTATTTTTTTCGTTTAAAGCGCACACGGAATAGTTTAATGAGCAAGTTACGCTACCCGCCGCTAGACGTCACTATAGTAAATTCATTAAATTTAAAGCCGTATTTCGTTACCGATAAGATATATATTTGCGAAATGAGGTCATTACTACTCGTCCTCCTGTAGTGATGTACCACGATCGTTGACTTATATATCGACATTCCGTTTTATTTTCAAACAAAATACAGTTTAGTTTAAAAAAAAAACGTTGCCCCACACTAGGAATTTCTCCTGTATCGTGGGTGCGTTTACAAACATATAATTTCACATACACAAACACCCAGAGCCGGAACAACTATTTGTAGATCATACAAATATTTGCTCCGTGCGGGAATCGAACCCGCGATACGCAGCGCAGCAGTCAATCGCTCAACCACTGCGCCAACCGTGCGCCCAATAACTAAGAATCGATAAATATTATTAAGTATGTTTGTAATCAAGTTTTATGAAAATTTATTCCAATACTTACAATTTATAGAAAGTATAATTAAGATATTTTATGGTAAACTACTGATCCGATGTTGAAAATGATTCTATTGATACAAAGATGGGCGTATCTTTGTATGTGGTGTTTTTGTTCTATCAATAGAATTATAGAATACAATACTCTTTATTATGTACTCCATATAAGTTACAGAAAGTATAGAGGAAGAAAATATTACACTGGGTGACACAATGGGCGGCCTTATCGCTAAAAGCGATCTTTTCAAGACAACCTTTGCATGGATTTAAAAAATGAAAGGAAAGACAGTACTGTAGGTAGTCTTTGGTGTACTATCATTAATTATTAGCTGTGCCCGCGGCTTCGCTCCCGTCATCTGTTTGCCAACCCTACCCTACTTACCTTCCTGCCTACCCTACTTACCTACCGACCATATTTGTTTCTATAGTCATCAATCTTTCGCGGAGAATCTTAACACCGTCATTCAGAAAATGACTTCAAATTCAAAACGCCATCTATCGAATATCGAGTTCAACTCTCCGAGTATCTGAATTGCGTGTGTTGTGATAATTTTACTTCTTGAACACTTTAAATTCATCTAACTTTTGATAGAGTGAACCGATTGCGATGACACAAAAACTTAGTAATTCTTCAAGTTACGCACAATGTTTATGTATAAAAGTTATTTACATTGGTTTCGTACATTTCACGTGATGCGTGCACAAATAAACAGACAAACAGACAAAAATTCCATTAATGCCGGCAATAGGTTCTGTTGGTTATCCTTTAACACACTGGCTATTTTTTTTGGAAATATTTTCGATGTACAAAAAATACTTTTCTACAGATTTATTATATGTTTTGATTGATGATAATGATGCGATAAACTACACTACAAATGCAATACGCCCTACTGATATGGGAAGCTTACGCTTTCGCCTGCGGCTACACTCTTATTATGATTAGCTTGACTAACTCCTTAATGAACTGATGAAATTTAGGTCTATACACCAGTTAGTAGATCTTAAATTTCAGACTAACACATAAGCCACTTTTTAACTGACTTAAAAAAAGAAGGAGGTTCTATGTTCATGTGTTATTACACTTTGTTGATTTTGAAGGCTCTTGTATTTTTAACCGACTTCAAAAAAAGGAGGAGGTTCTCATTTCGTCGTAATCTCTATTTTTACACGGCTGCAAGGAAAGGGTTATGTTTTTCGCGCGTAAGAAGATTTTTTCGAATATTGTAGTTGTAGTTTAAAGTATCGATAACTCATTATCGATATTGGTAATCTCTAATTGAGTAGCTGAATGTGACATGTGCATAGTTGGAATCTTCGAGAACAATGTTTGACTTTTAAAGAAAGTAGACCTTAAATTTAACGTCATAAAATCAACTTTTACTTGTCTTGTTTAATGAAATATTGTTTTCACATTTTTATCGAAATAAAATAAATTAAGACTTGCCGATGGTAAGATATACCTACATTTGATACATTTTTGGTTCTGCTATCGTGTTTACATTCTAAAACAGCACAATAAGGCAGTTTTGTATTTTTTTTCAAGTTTTCGTCACCGTGACGGTTAAACAAGACTGATGTGCGTAGTGTGTGCGCGGAAGGAAACATATGTGGAACTGTGCAAAACTCGGGGTACGCGGGCCCCGCCCACTTGCGACTTCTATTGTAGTAGGCGTTTTTTTTGTTCTGTGTTGGCAGCAATATATTGAGTCAGCCTTATCTCTCGACAAAGCACCGCTGAGGTAGTTCATACAACCTACAATCAATTTCTCAGCTCCACTTTGCCAATATTACGGCATTTTTAATGATTATACATAATTTCCAGTTACAGTGACACTAATTTTACATCGCAATAGCCACCATTAGGAAACAAGAAGACTCCCCTAGAAGTGGACATAGTAACCTATGGTTGATTAAAGTACAAAAAAAATCAGTGCAGTCGGAGGATACATATCAGGGCCGTAGCTAGGGGGGGGGGGGGCATTGTGGGGCAATGCCCTACCTTGAAATCACAATGCCGTACCTTAAAAATACCAAAAACTTAGATAAATTATAATAATTAAATTGTTTGTTCATAGTTTGAGATAAAAAAAATTGTTTAACGATCTGCTAACACCCGGCACCTTTGGGTATGCAGACGACAGTACTGTTGCTGAGAGATACTTGTCCAACGCACGGGCCACCGGGCCGCAGATCCGGTCTCTCCGTGAGGCCATGGTGGAGCGTTTGAACCTGTCCTTGCAGGCAGTCTCTGAATGGGGCGATGCCAATCTGGTCAAGTTTAATGCTGCTAAAACCCAGGCGTGTCTTTTTTCCGCTAAAAGGAGCCAATTTCACCCGGCTCCAACTTTCCGTGATGTAACCGTGCCAATAACGGACCATCTTGAGCTTCTTGGCGTTACGTTGACATCGACTGTCAATTTTGGGCCATACATTGAGGCAAAGGCTCAGCTGGCTGCCAAAAAGTTGGGGATCCTTGCGAAGGTGAGAAGGTACTTCACGCCGGAACAGCTGCTCAACTTGTATCAAGCGCAAGTTCGATCGTGCATGGAGTACTATTCTCATCTCTGGGACGGATCTGCCAAATACCAGCTAGATGCACTAGAGTCGATTGAAAAGCGGGCCAAGAGACTCATCGGCAATGAGGTACTGATCAAGTCAAAGCTCCAGACCCTTGAACATCTTCGCCGAGTTGCCAGTTTGTCGGTTTTTTATCGATTACATTTCGGGGAGTGTGCGATGGAATTGCATGACTTGATTCCGCCCAGCCAGTTCCATCATCGGACTACCAGACGTACGGCGATGCGTCATCGGTACATGGTGGACATTCTACTTACAGGCACAAAACGTTTTGGGGACACTTTTATTATGCGTACAGCTAAGGAGTGCAATTCCCTGCCGGAGGCTGTGTTTCCCGAAAGCTACAATCTAGGGGTCTTTAAGTCAAGAGTGAATGGGTTTTTTTCTAGGCAAGCGTGCTTCACCGTCGACCACATGATCGCTTACCATCAGGTGAGATAGTGGTCAAGCGGAAGCTTGACCACTATCACAATAATAATAAATAAAAAAATTGTAGCGATAGATAGAATTCTGTTCTATTTCAACTTTTATGAACATACCACAGTTTGTGACATTCATTTCATATTATAATAATTCTTTCTTTGGCATTTGAAGCGCCATCACATGAAGCGATGGGTCTATTTTATTATAATATATGTGATGCAATGCAGAGGCAATATGGGCTATATTGCAATCTATGGTACGGTGAATCCCCTTTTAAACTAAAATAAACATTAAGTTTGGTTTGATTAAGTGAAGTGGTATACGGTAGTGTTTAGTCAAAAATCGATACAATTGTTATTTTTATTGCTATAAATTGAAAATTCATTAATTTTGCGATGGATATACGCTCTTCCTTTGGAAAAAACCTAAGTGTTGAAGAGCAAATTGACCACGAAGAACCACACTGCTCAAAACATTTTTAATAACATGGCGAATCGTAGAATTCAGCTGTTTTAAATATTGTTATTATTATGTTAATTATTATAATAAGTTTGCTGAAACAATCTAAATGGTATTTTTGGTCGTATCTATTTACGACCACAATTATAATTACTCGTCACCCCACCCAACAATTAATTATTACCTTACTCCACTGAGTTCTATGCGTACTTGTATGTTAGAGGTCAGTGCCTCACTCTCACTCAGACGTAGATTTCTACGTCGCTTGTTCTTCATCATTGAGGATTTAATAATTCTTAGATCCATGCTCATGTTCTGTCACAGAAATTATTTGTCTACGAATAGCTATTGAATGTACATCACTGACCTACAAGTCAGTGGTGTTTTTTACTTCCGCCCTACCTGTAACTAATGCTGCCCTACCTCAAATTCGACTCTAGCTACAGCCCTGATACATATTCGCGAGCTGGCTGACTAAAACCAGATGTATCCTCCCGACTGTACAGCATGATTTTCTTCTTGTTTACGTCTTTTTAGTTCGCTTTTTACCCGGCTGCCAGGAAAGGGTTATATAAGCAGACGGGTTTTTTGATTTTTTTGAATTAACTTTTTAGTTATTTTTTTTTTTAGAATTAGGTACATTTAAACATATAAGATTTTTATATTTCTGAAATCAACTTTTAAAATCCTTTAATGTGATACCCCACACGATGGATTTGGAAGAAAAAAAAATTTCCCCGCACGAAAAGGCGCCCAAAATCCGCCATTTTTTTCATCTTTTCCAATTTAATGTAGCCAGTGACACTCGCAGGGTTAAGGCGAATCGATTGACGTGAATCATCAAAATCGGCCCACGCGTTTGGTCACTAGAACGCCACATAGGAACAAACATACATAGGTACATACATAGACTGATAAACACATTACCTTCCTTCGGCAGTCGGGTAAATACAGCTGATTGTCCCTTCCTACAGACAGATTGCAGTAAAAAGAGGAGAGGAAAAAGAAGTGCTCAACTATGTATGACTCAGTATGAGTAGTAACACACGCAAATCAATATTACCTCTTCTTCAATAGTCTCTTCTCTATGTATCCGACCGAAAGTTCGGTTCCGGCCATTTTCACTAACATTTTTTGCTGAAACCGATACTAAATCTTCTGTTGAACATAAATAAAAATACTTAGTTAATTAAAACACCATTTCGTAAGTATAATTTAAATGTATTGGCAGCCTATTAATTGCTTTATAATTTCTCACTAAAGTATTTTGGACTTATTTTCTATAAGCCACTCAATCAATACCATCTCCTGGTAATCTACTGTGAATCAAAGGTGATATCCAAGTTAAATACCATCTTGAACCAAATACTTCAATCACATTAAGCTTCCAGCCTTTATTGTTAATGAAATCTTTGGTGTATGATTTTGTTTCAGGATCTAATCTACCTTTGAGCAAATTATTGAAATGGTAAATGAATAAAACTCCAATACTGAATCCAATTACCAAATTCATCATTAATAAGGAAACATAAAGGCTTTCACCACCAAAGTCAAAAACTAAGGCAGCAATTGGACAAATGAACTTCAATATAAGCACACGGTTCCAAGTGATGAACAGAGATACATATTTAATATTAATGTAAAGACAATATGCCAATCCTACAGAGATATAAAATATTAACAATATGAAATATCTATGATTAAAGTACCCAACACAACAGGCTAAAAATCTACAGTGATGGTCCCTTTTCAGAACACAAATTTCACATGTGTCACAATGCCAGGTACGAGGTGGTCTCAAACATTCGCACACACTGCACAAACTCCATTCTTCTATAATGAAACCTTCAAGGTTTTTGCCTTTTATTGTAGTATTTGTGAACATTGCAAAAATGATGTTGCCTAGAATATTAAATAACAGAAAACTTGCACAACCAAGATGACAGACGAATTCTAAGCTCCATTGCTCTACGATTGTAGGTAATACAATATATATTTCCAATAACGATATAGGTATAACGTGAAAGGTAATTGCAATATAATGACCATGTTCTGAAAACCTTCTCAACAGCTTATTTTTTATAAACTCCAGTTTCATAAGCATTTTGCTTAGCGATGACTTTAGGTGCAACTCTGCCTATCCTTTGGCGAAATACAGGCGTGATATTATGTGTGTATCATGCTAGTCCACTAAAATTGGCTGGTTTGAATTATTGTCTGAAATAAAGATTTTTTTTTAAGTACTGGAGGCGAATTATTCGTGTGATTCTTCGTGTCTATGAGCTCAAAGGGAGGGAGTCAACGCTGAGATTAAGGTTACGCTAGTCGAAAATTCTTCCATCCAAACGTAGTCTAGAGTTTATTCCACTGTTTGACGATGTACGTTCAAAATAAAAAGTGAGATCAAATTGTCTCATCAATATCTAGCCCTGTATGGAAGCAAAAAAGTAAAAAAAGAAAATATTTGAAAGTTATGAGGGTCGAAAGTTCCACATTTCGACACTAATTTTAACGCATTTTTGGGTGCAAATAAATACCATAAGAAGACAGAAAATTGCAAAACGGCCTCCATGCAGGGATAGATTAGTAGTTCAACAATGCAAATAATTTTATTTTGAACAGATAGATTTAGTCGTTTTTTCATGATATCTAGACTGCCAAAGGTCTGTTTATAAAATTTCGCGCGCTCGGTTTCGTCCTAAACCATTATCCATTTCGCTACAAATTTGCGTATTCGTACGCGAACTAGCTTCCTACTGGTCATCACAGCATCTATCTCTTCCGCACGTGTTGTCGGTTGATATAAAATGCATTTCAACCCCGCGCACAAAATAGTTCGTGCCGTCGACTAGTATACCCTTAAGGGCTGGTTAAGCTCTACGTTATTGATTATATCTATATTAAAGATTCACTATGAACTAAGATATAAAATGTAATTTACCTTCTGTATTATATATGTTTTTGTTGTTAAATTTTAATTTCAGCGTTTCGACAACAAATTGTCACAACACACAAATGACAACCAACTCAGTAGATGGCATCGAGGAAAGTAATATATCGGGTAGATGGTCACAAGTTCGAATATGTTTTCATGGTTAGTTTATATTTTACAAGGTTGAACGATCGCAGTGAACCATGAACCTATCACCATGAATTCACTTCATGGCCCTTGGCTAATAAGGTATACATGTATTTTAAAAGTAGGACAGTTCCATTACAATTTACGAGAAAGTATCATGTCCGTGACTACCGTCGGAACTCGGACCCCATCGCCAATCATTTCCAAAGAACAATGGCGAAATCTTAGCTGACTTAAATTTGACCGTCTGAAAGTGAGTTATATACGAAACACATTCTATTAATTGTCTACGTTTTTTAAAGTATAATTGGGCTAGTTCAAAACTATTGAAAAATAATCATAATAAATAAAAAGTTATTTGATTTTATAGTTAATTTCTTGTGACAAGTAGTTATAATACCATTATTGTAATTATTGCAGTAAATAAGTTAACAATACAGTTTATGTCTAAGTGTAGATGTTCCTTGCAGGTAGGTAAGAATATTGTAGTTTATTAGAAATAAATGAATTACTTTCAATTAATGATTGCCAAAAGGCTAGTATCCAAGTCTAAAAAAATATAGCTTGGTCGTTGACGACGACCTTTTGATACACGTGAGTCAAAGTCGCATAGTTTAAATAAATATTGTGCACGACGCACATGTAACATAGACGTGTAATATAGATTAAATTTAAAACTGAATTGTTCCGTGCGTGTAATGTTATTATTGTTTAACTTTTAGCTTTAGGGTATCTTTGTTACTTTTTATAGTTTAAGTTTTTATTCTAAGACGCTCGCATGTGCAACCACTTAAATAACGACGCAAAAGGGCTGAGCCAATAGTGAGCCTGCACGCGAGTTTGCCCAACCGCTGGCAAGCTGGGCGAGCACTTTTGCATCGTTGTTGTGGCATCTTTTTTTGTGTATGTGTGTGTTGTGAGTGTTATAAATACTATGACACTCAAAATGTTCGCCCCTGTTCTCTTTGTGCCTTGCCTGAGGCAAGTTGATTGTAAATTTCGTGTGATTGATTATAAGCCATACTTAAATAAATTAAGTGTTTTTATATCTCGAATCCAAACGCACCTATGAACGTCTCGCGCTAAAGCCAAACCAGCTCCCTATAAATGAACTCTCTGACTGTCAAGAACAAATATACTCTTTCCAAAGAGTATATTATACATTTCATGTGAAATAACTAGGTAAGGGAAATATAAATGCGATAGGTACTCCTCTTTTACTTCTACGAAATTTAATAATATTACCTATTAAACACATTATTAAAAGTTACCCAGACATAACCTACAAAAGTTTATGACTGAATATCTATTATTCTCGACATTCTCGAACAAAAATTGTTGCATAAACTAATTCAGAACATCACCCTGAGTTAAACCAGATATTTTTCATTGAATGTCGTAGGAATTTAATCTCAGCTAAAACAATGTATGGGCACCTGCCATTGTTCTTTGGTAAATAATTACTACACAAAGACGATATAACCATTTATATTCTCTTTGTTACTACCCCATTGGTACCAAACCAATTAGTGCTCGAACATCAAAATTGGTACCTTAATAGTTTTCGAGAAAATCGACTTTGAATGTGGTCCGGCAGTAGTCACTCTCCCTTCAGCAGGACCACCATGAGCGCCGAAAAAGGGGGCATGCTACAGCTAATCTCAGGATACAAATAATTACTACCCTTTTATTTGATTCGTTTAATAAAAAAACAGATCTGAAATATTTGTATTTACCGAGAAATCAGCGATGATAACCTTCGCGCGCTCGTTCAGCAGGACTACGACTTTGAATTTTGATTCCAAGTTTGAGGAGCTTGTCGCTTTCATCAATTACTACCCTGCAAGATAAAATTTGTACCCAATATTTAAAACTATTTCTCCAGCCCGGCGAGCACGGCCTACTGTGACATGGCATAAGTCAGACTTTTTATCACAGTTTGGGCGATAAAGCCATTTTGTCTTAAATGCTAGTACGGTGGCGTGAGATATTTTCTTGACTTGTGGCATAACTTCTTGACGTAAATTTTTTTATTTTTCGGCAATTTTCCAATTTTATTGCAGTTTCGGTTTAACCTTGGCCATACAAACCATTTAGGTTCTGAGAAGCATAGCCATACGACATTGCCTACGACGCACTCTTTCCGAATTATGGGCCTCCGAATCTTATTTTATTTTGCATAAAAACCTCTATATTTCCAAAATGGTATCTCGTTAACGGAATGTCCTAGGCAAAAAATAATCAAAATTTAGCCCCCCCTTTGCTGCCCCCATGCTAGCAGCATCCCAACATGAATTTATGAACAAGAATTTACTTTTTTATTTTTTACTTTACATGGTTTTCGACTTGAACTACAAATTCGTTATGATAAAATATGTCATGTCTTACAATTTGTCTTAAATGCTAGCACGGAACAACCATGTGACATAGTTTAAAGGTGCGACATGCCTTTCTTGTTGCTGACTTCATAGTGCGACATAATCTGAATAGACGACCAAATAAAATAATACGTATATGTTTAAAGGTGTTAAATAAAATCATGTAATATATGATTGAAATAGATTTAATTTGTACTCAAGTGTGCCGTTCATACAGATAAACAACTTTTTAATTTTGTTTGATAACATAGTACAGTACGATATAAAAGAGTAGAAATTAAATATTTGGGAACTAATAGTTTTCATTTTCTGGCAACATCTAAAATGAGTACCGAGTAAAATCGAAACCGATCGAGAAAAATTGACAGTTCAACTGTCAATTTTTCTCGATCGGTTTCGATTTTCGTAAGAATGTTGGTTTTTGTGTGATATTTCTGCGTGTGGGCAGAAAAACAGTGGCAAATCATGAATAAGGTAATTCGTGGAGGTGCCCGTGATATAGTTTACAAAGTTTATATGTGGTGTATAGCCGAATTCCAAGCTGGGAAGCTTCTATGCAACTTAGAAGATGTTTACCATCGTACAGCAGATTTTACTGGTAACTATTGAAAGTTACGCTAAACGTTAATTACAAACGATTAATACATTCAGGGAGCTAAATTTTCGAACCACATATCATTTACAAATTATTTGTCTACAATTTTTGAGGTTATGCTAAGGTAAACAAATACCTTTGTAGATATAGCGCGACTTAACAACGTTGATAGTAAGGCAAAAACAATTAATGTAATTTATTGCGGATACGTAATATTTTTTTTACTATGCCATATTTGTTGATGCAATCGTCTAAATGGAAAGAAACAATTTTAAAATATATTCACGTTTATTTACCGCGGAACTTCTTTCGTCGGACTGACAGTGATTCTTTTATTTGCTTGTTTTAGGTGTTTCTGTAAGCACAGTACACAGAATCGTGCAACACGGCATTGAACACCAGCTAAACACATGAAGGGTCGTCCCATGGTGCAGACAGCAGTAACGATGAGAGTGGTTCAGGTTCAGAAATCAGAGACGAATCAATACCAGAGCTTAAAATAGACTACACGAACTTAAGTGATCCCATGGAAGGTGTAGAGTATTTAGATTATGATTTATTAGATTAGTTCATTTTATAAATTTTAGTTTATATCTGAGTTTATATGGAAAGTAATTGATTATTAAAAATACTTATTTTTTGTGAAATTGTTGTTTTATTACTACTACATATTAAATATTTATTAAATATACTTATTTAATATATTTACTCATTTTTTATACCCAATAAATAAATAATAATATTCAAGTATCAAGATCAGCTGGGTCGTACTAACTGGGTTGCTATCTGAGCGATTGTGGCACCCTCATTTAATTTCTACTCTTTTATGTCGCACTGTATGCTTTTGAATATATATATTAATATATATATATTATAAGTGTTTGTTAGAAAGATATAATTATTGTGAAAATTTTAATAATTACTAAAAACCTGGACTTGGACCCTGTTCCAGATACCGGTGGACCCCTATTTTTTAAATTTTAAATGTTTTTTGGGAGTTTTATTTAAGAAATATTAAAAAATGTAGAAAGTAAGAAGAATATGGAATAAGAGAAAATAATTACATAAACATATTAATCAAAATAAAAATAATAATTAAAAATAAGAATAACAATAAAAAAAATAAAGTAATGATATAGAATTAATTAATAATCCTGTAACATTTCAATTAATTAATAAGCATTGATCACCACACACACAATAGTTTTTATGCTACAAGTGCGGCAGGTAAGTGATTTCCGATGAGTATTATATAGAGCGAAGCGAGTGAGTGGATAAATCGACACGAGTCGGAAATCATCTTACGTACGTGTATCATACAACATTTTACTATGCATTGTGCGACGAAATAAAAAAAAATATCGGAACCAAGCAAGCAATTAATAAAATGGCGGGCTTATTCAAGCGCGTTCGGCATATCCACAGATTATTTTATTTTACCTTTTATATGAATGATAATCTGTACTCAACTCATTTTTAAAACGTTTCTCAAATAATAAAAACTATGCGGCGGGCTGACGTTGGAGTTAAAAATTAAAAAATACAGAAAAGTAAAAAGTTCTTAATGCAACTGAGGTTTGCTGTAAGAGAACCCAGTTATGGGTTAAGCTCGCCTTTGTACATAAGCTTACCTATTGTATCTGTGTCTTTATGTTTTTGTGTACAATAAAGAATAAGAATATAAGAATAAGCACTAGTAAAAAAGTGACACTTTCCGCACAGTTTGGCTGCTTGGAAAACGCTCTTTTCGACGACATGCATTGTAAAATAAATTGATTGCCTTTTGGTGCAGTAATTAGAAGGAAAATATATTATATACATTTGCATCTGTTTGACAGCACAACTACACAGATAAACGTACATATACGGCACACAACTACCAATTTTACTCGGCAATCAACATGGCGACCGGTCACGCATAGACATGATTTTGAGGTCACTCAAAAGTGTTACCAAGTTAAGTCCTTGACAAAGATTTAGATGTCTCTCTTTTCATATGCAGCTCTTGGTTAGTTAAAAAGAGACAAAACACTTTTTGACATGCGTGTGTCGAAATTATAGATATTTGTATAACTATTCTTCATATGGTGTTCCGTATGGTGACGGACGTAAAGAATTTCACCATCCCATATCATCCCGTGGGTGTCGTAAGAGGCGACTAAGGGAAACACCAGAGAATGGGCAGCAGCGTTCTCTGGGCACTTTATCAACAAACTGCGATCGCCAACCCGCCTGCCAAGCGTGGCGATTACGGCAAAACCCCCCAAACCATGATAAGCACAACAAAAAAACGGCCCCGAGTGCCCGGCAGCCCGTCTACCCTCGACTACGGTAGCGGTCGAGGCGATGGCGTGGCAAGGGGTGCAAAGAATCCCCGGAGTGGACCCGGGTACCTCAATAAACACCGACGACTGGACCTGGCAACGTATAACACGCGAACACTCCGGACCGACGAGAAGATAGCCGAACTCGAGGAAGAATTGAGCAGGTTGCGATGGAGTGTTATAGGGTTATCTGAAGTCCGAAGAGAGGGGGAGGACTCGATAATCCTCAAATCCGGTAACCTGCTCTATTTCCGAGAGGGTGACCGGCAGTCCCAAGGTGGTGTCGGGTTTATCGTCCACAAGTCCCTTGTGAACAACGTGGTGAAGATCGAGTGTGTCGACCAGGGTGGCGTACCTTATACTCAGAATATCCGCAAGATATTCACTGAAGGTCATACAGGTCTACGCCCCAACCTCGGCACACCCCGACGACGAGGTAGAGACCATGTATGAGGATATCTCTAAAGCCATGCATGGTTTCAAAACTCACTTCACCGTTGTTATGGGGGACTTCAATGCAAAACTGGGCAAACGAGACGAGGATGAGCTGCAAGTGGGGCAATTTGGAGTTGGACGTCGGAACCACCGGGGTCACCTACTGGCCAGCTTTATGGAGAAGGAAGGCCTCTATATGATGAACTCCTTCTTCAGAAAGCGTGAGCACAGGAAGTGGACATGGCAAAGCCCCGATGGTGTAACTAAAAATGAGATCGACTTCATCATGTCGACCAAGAAGCAAGTGTTCAATGATGTCTCTGTGACCAATTCGGTGAAAACCGGGAGCGATCACCGCATGGTAAGAGGCACATTGAACATTAATATCAAGTTTGAAAGGTCTCGACTGATGAAGTCCACGCTCCGTCCAGCACAGATCCAGATCCAAAACCCCGAAACCTTTCAGCTCGAACTCCAGAATCGTTTCGAGTGCCTAGGGAGCTCCGTGGACGATTACAGCGATGGGTTCGTGGAAGCTGTCCATACGGTCGGGTCTAAGTTTTTCAAGACCCGCCGTACAGATAGAAACAAAAAGCTCTCTGATCCAACACTAAAGCTAATGAAGGAGAGGCGTGAGATGATCCTGCAGTCTTCAGACGATGCGGTGAAATACCGGCAGCTAAATAGACGGATCTCAAAGTCCTTGAAAAGCGTCCTCCGCCGCTTTAATACTGAAAGTATTAAAGATGCGATTGAGCGGAATAAGGGCTCCAAGGTCTTTGCAAGGGATCTGTCTATTGGGCAAAGCCAGCTCACAAAACTGAAGACCGATGATGGCAGGATCGTTTCCACCAAACCGGAGCTTCTGATGGAGATCGAGAGATTCTATGGGCAGTTGTACACGTCAACCAGTAAACCCATTGCGAATCTAGCAAACGACCCAAGAGCTAGATTGACCCGACACTATACCGAAGATATCCCGGATGTCAGCCTGTACGAGATTAGGATGGCTCTGAAACAGCTTAAAAACAACAAGGCGCCGGGTGATGACGGAATCACTGCTGAACTCCTGAAGGCGGGTGGAAAACCGGTCCTTAAGGCCCTTCAGAAGCTGTTTGATTCCGTCATACTCGAGGGCAAAACGCCACAGGCATAGTGCAGGGGTGTGGTGGTACTCTTCTTCAAGAAGGGCGACAATGCCCGGCTGAAGAACTATAGGCCCATCTCACTTCTTAGCCATGTCTACAAGTTGTTTTCAAGAGTCATCACGAATCGTCTCGCGCGCAGGTTTGACGACTTCCAGCCTCCCGAACAAGCCGGATTCTGAAAAGGCTTTAGCACCGTAGATCACATACATACGCTGCAGCAGGTTATACAGAAGACCGAAGAGTACAACCTGCCTCTCTGTTTAGCGTTTGTGGACTACGAGAAAGCCTTCGATTCGATCGAGACTTGGACTGTACTGCAGTCTCTCCAACGGTGCCAGATCGACTACCGGTACATTGAGGTGTTGAAGTGTCTGTACAGAAACGCCACCATGTCAGTCCGTCTTCAGGATCAGACCTCGGAACCAGTCCTTCTCCAGCGTGGCGTGAGACAGGGAGACGTCATTTCTCCGAAACTGTTCACTGCTGCACTGGAGGATGTATTCAAGGTTCTGGACTGGAGCGGCCTAGGCATCAACGTTAATGGCGAGTACATCACTCACCTTCGGTTTGCCGACGACATAGTGGTCATGGCTGAGACCATGGAGAGCCTCAGTACAATGCTCGATGACCTCAGTAGAGCTTCCGAAAGAGTGGGTCTGAAAATGAACATGGACAAAACCAAGGTGATGTTGAATGCCCATGTTACACCCATTCCTATCAAGGTTGGAGACTCTACACTCGAAGTTGTGGACAACTATGTCTACCTGGGACAAACGATCCAGTTGGGTAGGGCCAACTTCGAGAAAGAAGTCAACCGTCGAATCCGACTCGGCTGGGCAGCGTTCGGGAAGTTGCGCGGTGTCTTCTCCTCCAACTTACCACAGTGTCTCAAGACAAAAGTCTATGACCAGTGTGTGTTGCCAGTGATGACATATGGCTCTGAGACGTGGTCGCTATTAATGGGCCTTATCAGAAAGCTTACAGTCACTCAAAGGGCAATGGAGAGGGCTATACTCGGCGTTTCCTTGCGTGATCGAATCAGAAATGTTGAGATCCGTAAGAGAACCAGGGTTACCGACATAGCCCGAAGAATTGCCAAACTTAAGTGGCAGTGGGCAGGGCACATTGCTCGCAGAACGGATGGCCGATGGGGCAGAAAGGTTCTGGAGTGGCGACCGCGAACCGGAAGACGTTGCGTTGGAAGGCCTCCCACCAGGTGGACCGATGACCTGGTGAAGGTTGCAGGAATCCGCTGGTTGCGGGACGCACGGGACCGGTCAATGTGGCGACGCTTGGGGGAGGCCTATGTCCAGCAGTGGACGTCTATCGGCTGATATGATGATGATGATTCTTCATATAGTAGAATATGCCGTCTCCATAGTTTTCCTTCCTCATTGGTATTAGCAGATTAAGCGGAAAAAGTTCGCGCGAATAAAAATCGCAGTGCGTGCTAAGCCTTATAATAATTTTTGGTACTCTATGGTCTTCATTTGACGTTTGACGTCTTCATCCTCCCCGCCCCGCGCCCTCCTTCCTTCACCCCCTTTAACTCCCCACATCACGACGAAAGTTTAGGTTCAAAGTCTGGGTCCAAAATTATTTAATTAGTTAATTCTTTTCATCGTTCATTTAGTTTTTGTTAATATATAAAACTTTGAAACATGTCGAACAGTAAGATATTTAACGCACTTAAGATCTTACGAACCCGCAAGGATCTGAAATATTTGACTGGTAAGAACTTCCACAGTGAGTTTCTCGGCAAATAAATTTTGCCGACATAACTTTAACAATAATTTAATGTTTATAGTAATTTTGACTTTTTCCTACTGTAGTTTACGTGTAATGGTCTAATTAAGATTCTCATCATCACTATTTTAGGTTCACACATCAGAACCTATGCTGCTGCAGGTAGTCAAGTTCACACCAAATGTAAAAATGTCAATGGCGTTTATGTGGTTACTCTTGATTCACCCAATACAAAGGTAAGTAATTAAAAACATCACTTAATTTAACTACAAATCATGATATGCCTATTTTTATTAAATATGGGTAATGATAAAAAAGTTTTATTTATTAATGCAATCTATTTTAAACACCAAACTCTAAATTAATTTATAATAATTTTAATTATATCTTTAGTCAATGTTTAAACAAAGAGATGTAAAACTCAGGATGAAGAAAAGTTGTTTTAAAGTTTATTTTTTGTTGTTCCTGTCTGTTAGTACGGCTGACTGGCTTAAGGTTTAAATAAGTTGGTTTCTATGATACATGGTGCTTAACATATTTCAATCTTACTTATTAGTTCATAATAATTAACAAACACTGTACACCTACATTTAGCAAATAAACGATTTCATTTCATTTCAATTGAAATGAGATAGTTAGTTAGGCAATGAAATATTGGAAAATTCTAGTAAGAAAAAAATGTAAAAAACTGTAAGTGGACAATGGCATTGGAACAGCTTGTAGAATAATAATTCTACCTATCACAATCTAATTCTACCTGTGGGGACAATCTCACTGAAGGGCAAACATCTTTTCTTTTGCCCCTCAACTCAGTCTAAATAAATCTAAAGTAGAGTCTCACTTATTAAAATCTAGGGTATGGACTGTAAAAAAATCAAGCAAAGTGTAATAAAGCATTTTTTTTAACACAGTTTAATTTATTTTGTTCACTAAATATTTACTAATTTAATAAGGGTTAAATAGGCAGCAAAATAAACTACATGAGATTTAAGACCAAATCCATTGCTTATTAGAATTAATTTATTGTATGTTTTAGGTGAATTCTTTAAACACTGCTGTTATGGAAGAAGTGAGTCAGGTACTAAATGAAATT
Organism: Orthosia incerta; assembly: GCA_948252205.1. NCBI lineage: Eukaryota > Metazoa > Arthropoda > Insecta > Lepidoptera > Noctuidae > Orthosia > Orthosia incerta. Next base: position 22,090,409 of record OX411754.1, read on the forward strand.
GAATCGAACCCCTCAATACAAGCAGCAGTAATAATATCAGGCAAGCCAGGATGCTTCATTGCTGGAGCTGACATTACCATGCTGGAAGCCTGCAACACCAAAGAAGAATTTGTTGACTTATCTAAGAGAGGTTAGTATTACTAAAATGTGTGTCTATGGAAGACTATAGAATTTTTACTTTCGTTTTAATATAATTTTAAAAATTACTTTATATTATAATTAACATAATATTAGTAGAATAAAAAATAGATTATAATTTTAATTGAATGCTTCCATGTACATAGTATATTACTTACAAAAATATAAATGGTTGTAATAAAGTTTTGTAAATATTGAATGAAGTAACAAACACTAAAACAATAATGCCCTTATTAATAACAGCTGAGTAAAGTTAAACCCAACTTAAACGAAAAATTTATGGCTAATATTTAGATAAAGGTTGCAACTTTACCCCGAGTTAGAGTAACAACTCACTGAACAACTTAACAAACTAGGTATTTAATAAACTAGTTAAGACTTAACTAGTTTATTAAATACCATACAATTCATCAAATTCATTTATTTATTTAAAACTTCATGCACAAAGGTACAATGGCGGACTTGTATTCACATTCTGCCTCTTCTATCATTCTGTATGCAGTAAACTCAAAAATTACCGAACGGATTTTCATACGGTTTTCACCAATGGACGGAGTGATTCATGAGTAAGGTTGAGGTGTATAGTTCATAATAGTTGAAGAATCTGAAAAAAAATCACGCTGACTCGGAGCTTTACTGGAGCGTGCCGTGTATGTGTAAACCAATAGAGCTTATATAAAAACACATTTACGTATTTATTCCCCTCATCATCATCAGCCATTTAATGTCCTCCTCTTCACTGTGAGAGGGAATGGTCCAGAATCCACACTCGGGCCCAGTGCTGGTTGGTCCTCTTATAAAGAGATCTATCTAACTACAAATAATTCTTGTCATTTTGTTGTACAGGTCATGGAATTTTCCATAGGATTGAAAAGTCACGCAAGCCCATTGTTGCCGCTATCCAAGGCAGCTGTCTCGGTGGTGGTTTGGAGACAGCCCTCGCTTGTCACTATCGTATTGCTGTTAAGGACCCTAAGACTGGGTTCGGTCTACCTGAGGTCATGTTAGGACTGCTACCTGGAGGAGGCGGCACACAAAGGTAAAACAAAATTAGCATAATATGTTTTTAAAAACTAGGGACACATCACAACCTGACTTATTTTATGTAGCCATTCAACACTTTCACATATACGCTAAGTTTTCTTTAATTCCACCTCATTTTAAAGTTAAAATTACACTTTTTCTCGGCGAAAAACTTATCCGTCTACATTTATTATTGGGGTAAAATTCAGTGGAATTACCCACACGAAATTGCGCTCAGATAGCTGAACATATGAATATAATTTCTTCAGCTGAAAATGCCATGACCATGACCTGTACGAAGGTCACATTATATAAAACCTACTTGGCAATGAAATAATATTCTGAGCAAGGTTGCCAAAGAGACATCAAATATAATCATGTATGTAACTATAACTACTATGTGTTATAACATACTGATAGTGATTGCAGAGTACATTTACATCTAAACATAAGTATACTTTACAATATGCTTATGAACTGAGTGGCTATTTTAAATTAGATCAGGTCTCATGAATGAACTCACTTACCAACTATGTTATGTCCAATTCCCATATCCTGGCATACAGAATCTATTTTATAATTCCATGCTATGTGTACAATGTAAGGCTTAAAATGATGTTTTATTTTCAGAATGCCAGTGCTAACATCCATACCTACGACTTTGGACCTCGCTCTCACTGGCAAAACAGTCAAAGCAGATAAAGCAAAGAAGTTGGGAATAGTAGATTTGTTAGTTGCCCCACTTGGTCCAGGTAAATTAAAATATTGATTTAAAAGGTTAAAAAGTTGAAGGAAACTTTAACAAAAAAAAATTGTAGTTTGAATTGCTTTCAATGCGACAGGTCATATTAAAACTCGTTTCTTTCATCTCACACAGGCTTGAGTTTACCAGAAGAGAGCACAATGAAATACTTAGAAGTTGTAGCAATCCAAATTGCAAGAGACATTTCTACTGGCAAAATAAAAGTAGATAGAGAGAAAAAGGGATTAATACAGAAACTCACTGCCAGTTTAATGCAAATGGAGATGGTGAAGAATATGATCTTCAAAAAAGCTAAGGAGCAGGTCATGAAAGCTTCTCGTGGTCTCTACCCAGCACCATTGAAAGTAAGTTCTAAATGACTCACTTTTTAAAAGGCTGCAATACTAATAATATTCAATGGTTAAAATATTTAATAGCTACAGCAAAACTAAATTTTTCACTACTGTTACTTGAGCATATAAAAATATAAGTGGAGGCTCTGTGTTTTCCTAATTCTGAATAATCATCATCATCATCTTCCTGCCCTTGTCCCATGTTACTTGGGGTCGGCGCAACACGTTTTCTTCTTCCATACCATCCTGTCCCCCGTCACGCTATCACTGACTCCCTTTTCTTTCATATCACTCCTCACACAGTCCATCCATCTTGTCTTTGGCCGTCCCTTCCCTCTCCATCCATCCACATTTATATTCATAACTCTTTTAGTAACATGCGTTTCATCCCTCCTCATCAGATGACCATACCAGGACAAACGGTTTCCTTTCAACTTTTCAGTCACTGGCGCCACTTTCAGCTTAATATGTGAATAAAATAAATTTTACTTAAAATGGCAGGTGCACCTTATTGTTTTGTGGACGGGTGTATACTGGTCGCTGCCATGATGTGACGTCACTACTACTTTACTGTTATTTAACTGGAGAAAATGTTTCTTCTAGATCCTTGAAGTAGTAAGAACTGGTGTGGACAAGGGCTCCACTGCTGGGTATGAAGCAGAGGCCCAAGGTTTCGGCGAGCTGGCCGTCACGCCACAGAGCAGAGGTCTGATTGGCCTGTTCAGAGGACAAACTGAGTGCAAGAAAAACAGGTTTGGCAAGTCCAAAGTTGATGTGAAAACGGTGAGTTTTTAAGAATTTTGAATGATGATATTCATTGTATGTAATTTAGCTTTACTTTTATCATTTTGCTTTCTGTTTTCAATACTACATCAAGGAATAGTATAGGTACGAAATGTTTATAATCTTTAAAAAGTAGTATTCAATCAAATCTTTTTAATTTATACAAACATATAGTAATAATGGTTATTATATTAACGTAGATTGGAGTTCTCGGCGCTGGTCTGATGGGAGCCGGTATTGTGCAAGTGTCCATCAACAAGGGGTACCATGTCGTCATGAAGGACGCCACCAACCCGGGTCTCTTCAGAGGTGTGGGACAGATCTCAAATGGACTCTCCACTGCTGTTAAACGGAAAAGGATGTCTGCGTAAGTTATAATCTACGTATAAATAAAAATCAGTTGCTCCAAATATCACTCAGAATGGCCTTACCAATTTGGTTGTTTTTTCTTGTTGTTTCTTACGTAACTGTAAGAACAGTATTTTTAAACAGTTTCCCTATCAGATTTTTGGTTTTCTGAAATCCATTAATTATTTCTATTTTATTTGCAGCCTGCAAAGGGACAAGTACTTGTCAAATCTTTTGCCTACTCTGGACTATGCTAAGATGAAGAATTGCGACTGCGTTATTGAGGCTGTATTTGAGGACTTGAGCGTCAAGCACAAGGTCATCAAGGAACTGGAGGCTGTGATCCCTAAACACGCGATCCTCGCCACAAACACCAGTGCTATCCCAATCACGAAGATCGCAGCTGGTAGCAGCCGTCCCGACAAGGTTATTGGTAAGAAGCCCTTTTTTTATTTGAGCTTCTTATTATGAAACTAGTTCTTGAGTTTCGTATGTAAGCAGTTGGTGGAAAATAAAACTCGGGCTTTACCCTGTACCCCTACCTGCTACATGGCATGTAGTACCTGCCTATTCCAGGCTTATACCACAGTATAAAAATCATACAGTAGGACGACGCCTTTGATCTTGTGCAAAATGCCGACATCGTATAGACAGTAACGCATCGGCCAGGGTTGTCACAAATAAACAATATTTATAAAATTATTTATTTATTGCAGATCAATATCGATAGCAGTATTATAATAAAACAATATTACATATTGATAAAATAATGAAAACAATTTTAACCCGCTCTTTACTGCATGTATTATTAAGGAGTTGAGTATGACAATATAAAATGCAGATGAGGCGTAAACAAAGAGATTTAAAAATTGAACTGATGCAGAATTGATCACTAGTTACTGTGACAATTACTGTACTGTAATCTTGTTTAAGTGAAGTTCTTAAATAAATAAATTACTCAGTTGTCAGTGCGACATCAAGGTTCGGCAAAGATCACGGCTTGAATTTTGCCCGTGACAGTTGTTTTTAAATCTCTTTATTATCGTTTTAATTAGCTTAGGTAAGTGTAGTCAATGAAAAAGAAATATTTCAGAAATTATAACGATAAGTGGTAATGTTGTCAATAAATTGATGCCATATTTCATCTCACCAGTACAATATGGCGTCAGATTCATGAAGTCATTATCACTGGCCAGTATAAGTACTGATATTTACGGAACACACCGTACATTTTTAATAATTGAAAGTGAAAAAATTATCAAGTCACAAAATATCTTTCTGTTTTTCAGTAATAGTTTTCAACCTATTACTTGTTTTGAATAATTGTTTTCTGAGTCTCTTTTTTCGGGGAGTATGATCAGTCAATCGTGCTGGTGTCTGAGAACTACAATCCATAACTATGTATTTTTAGTGCTGGTCTGTTGGAAAATTTGTGATGAAGGACCGGCTAATTCATGGTCTCTTTGAGCTATTTTTCGTTTTTTTCTGGGTTTATTTTTTAGATCCAATTTTACGACACTTAAAATTGTGACTTTATGATCGGTCTGTGTATGGATGGAATCTTTAGTTGGTAAAAGTAACGTTGGTATAGCTGTTTTCTTCAAGGATTTCTGCCCGTACATACCATTCTCAAAATGCAAACTGCAAATAAACCGTGAAATTTAAGTGGTTGTTTTCCCGCGGCAGAACGACTTGCCTTAAGGAGTACTTTCGAAGCATAGAGTTAAAAAAATAACGATGTTTTTGTTTTAAAATATTCATCAACTCGAAAAAGTAAGTAACAATAGTAACTTGCAGGTACTAGGTACTACTCGCGTCACCACCGTATTATTCACCGTAGTACCTAGTACCTACAAGTTACTATTGTTACTCACTTTTTCGAGTTGATGAATATTTTTTAAATGTTTTAAAATAAAAACTCTATGCTTCGAAAGTACTCCTAAAGGCAAGTCGTTCTGCCGCGGGAAAACAACCACTTAAATTTCACAGTGTATATTTTTTAAACTTTCGAAAGATCTTTCAAGTAAATCCGGTCTCCTACAAGCTTCCACCCATAATTTACATCTGAAATGTTAAAATACAATACAAATTAATAATTATATTCTAACCGAAAAGGAACATACATACACATACGAAAGAATTTGCTACAGACCACCAAACTGAACAACTTTTACTACAGGACCAACTCGAGAGAGATTTAAGTTATTTAGATGGCATTTTCGTAACCAGCACCCCAATTGAACACAAAATTGACACCCATTTCAAATTATAAAAAAATGACGTCCGCCATCTTGGATTCCAAAAAGGATGGCTTTTTCGTAACGAGCACCCCAATTATACTCAAAATTTACACCCATATCAAATTATAAAAAAATGACATCCGCCATCTTGGATTTCAAAAAGGATGCCTTTTTCGTAACAAACACCCCAATTATACTCAAAATTAACACCCATATCAAATTATAAAAAAATTACGTCGTCCACCATCTTGGATTCCAAAAAGGATGTTTTTTTCGTAACAAGCACCCCAATTATACTCAAAATTGACACCCATATCAAATTATAAAAAAAATACGTCGTCCGCCATCTTGGATTCCAAAAAGGATGGGTTTTTCGTAACAAGCACCCCAATTATACTCAAAATTGACACCCAAATCAAATTATAAAAAAATGACATCCGCCATCTTGGATTTCAAAAAGGATGCCTTTTTCGTAACAAGCACCCCAATTATACTCAAAATTGACACCCATATCAAATTATAAAAAAATGACATCCGCCATCTTGGATTTCAAAAAGGATGCCTTTTTCGTAACAAGCACCCCAATTATACTCAAAATTAACACCCATATCAAATTATAAAAAAATGACGTCCGCCATCTTGGATTTAAAAAAGGATGGCTTTTTCGTAACAAGCACCCCAATTAAACTCAAAATTGACACCCATATCAAATTATAAAAAATTACGTCCACCATCTCGAAATTTACCCTTAGTAAATAATAAAAAAGTCCACCATCTTGACACGGAACATACAAACAAACACTTTCACAATTATAATATAAGTAGGATTTCCAAACAGATGGATGCCCTGTGCGATTACCTTTACATTTTTTTTACCGTGCGCCGGTCGACCATTTTATTTGCGTTATCAACGTGGCACGACATTACAAATAAAAAATATAAATAAATTATATGCACTCTACAATAACAAAACAGATGCATTTACCTTTCTTCTGTGCGTGGAAGCTGATGAAACCGCAGATCTTTATTTATGTGAGATGAAGACTTGCAATCACTCACAGCACACGTCGTATGCACCATTTTAAATAAACAAATAAAAAATAAACACGCGTTAGCCCTGAATAACATATCCCGAACTACTAACATCGTTTTGTTCGCAGTTCGGGATCCCGCTTACCCGTGTCTCGCCCCTCACACCCCGCACGATTGCCCTGTCTAGACGTCTTCGTTGGACGACTGTATGATTTTTAGACTGTGCTTATACTGTTACCGTTCGTTATACTGCCCTTTTACCAATTTAGAAAATAATTTATTGATCCTTCACACACATAAATAAAAATTCATTTCTTCTAAACTTGAAAATCAAATATTTTCCGTTTCTCTTTTGTTTAACACGAATATTTCCGGTACTTAGGCATGCACTACTTCTCTCCCGTGGACAAGATGCAGCTGCTGGAGATCATCCGCCACCCGGGCACCAGCGACGACACGGCGGCGGCCGCGGTGGGCGTGGGGCTGCGCCAGGGCAAGGTGGTCATCACGGTGGGCGACGGGCCCGGCTTCTACACCACGCGCATCCTCTCCACCATGCTCAGCGAAGCCGTCAGGTACACCCAACTGACGACTTAACTTACTTCTCTCGTGTACCTACCAACTATGTGAAAGTAGCTCATGTGGTTGGTAAAAATATACCTATTTTAGACAGAAACAATATCCACTTCAATGTCCGTGATTTTAGATGGGATTCCAAATCACGACCGCCGCCCTCGTTTAGTAGCTCTTGTTCCTTCCTGAGTTAAAATTTAAAGTGCAACAAAGTTCAGGAATGGGGCTTGTGACATCACTTTTGAGTAAGTGTGTACCAAGGCGTGACGTCACGCGAAATTTCAACACTGTATGGTCTTATAGATAGTTCCACTCATCTTTGCGCGCGGGTAAGCATGGATGGAGCATGGATGGGGTGGGTGGTTGTTTGCTCGGACAAGCCGCGTCACTGCCACACAAATGCCTAATGTATAATACAAGCGCACGCACACATGGCGCTGCGCGCACAGATGATTTGAACTATTATAATCTTTGTTTGCGTGCAGAAGTAAAAATATGTATACAATAGTTTTTGGGATTAAATAGATTTTTATAGTCATCATACTTATTATATAATCTTGAATCTTTTAAAATGTAAGTCGAAACCATTTGTGTTATAATTCGTGAGATTCAAATATTTGCTTGATTTCGTTGCAGAAACTTCTGTTCTTAGTAAGAGTTTGTATAGAGTGTGCAAATAAATCTTATTAATGTTGTGTCTTTTATTAATAATTCCAGATTGTTACAAGAAGGCGTCGACCCCAAGACTCTGGACAGCCTGACCAAGAACTTCGGTTTCCCAGTCGGTGCCGTCACGTTGGCTGACGAAGTCGGTATTGATGTCGGCTCACATATTGCCGTCGATTTAGCTAAGGTACTGCCCAAAAGTTGATAGTCATCATTCTTTACTTAACAAAATTCGGAACACAAAATAATAGATTCGGAATATTTTCAGGCCTTTGGCGACCGCTTCAGTGGAGGTAATTTGGAAGTCATGCCCGACTTTGTCAAGGCTGGGTTCCTTGGGAGGAAGTCTGGCAAAGGATTCTACATTTACGAAAAGGGCTCGAAGAGCAAGGAGGTAAACCAGGACGCCGTCAACATCCTGAAGGAAAGGTACCCCTTGGAGCCCCGCGGGGCCAACACCGCAGAGGACCAGCAACTGCGAATGGTGTCTAGGTAATTACGAGCACGTCATATAAATAACTTCTTTGGCAATTGAGCCCGTTTTGAATATTCTGCCAGTGTCACATTTGGATGGAAGATTTATGAATTGCCTCTTATATAATTGTATATCGTCTTTTGTTACTATAGATTTGTAAACGAGGCTGTTCTCTCGTTGGAAGAGAAGATTTTGCACAGCCCTCTGGAAGGTGATGTTGGTGCCGTCTTTGGACTTGGCTTCCCGCCGTTCACCGGTGGACCATTCAGGTATATAATTCATAATAAGCTTTCCTTTTTAGGGTTCCGTACCCAAAGGGTAAAAACGGGACCCTATTACTAAGACTCCACGATCCGTCTGTCACCAGGCATGTATCTCATGAACCGTGATAGCTAGTCAGTTGAAATTTTCTCAGATGATGAATTTCTGTTGCCGCTATAACAACAAATATAAAAATAACTAGAAACAGAATAAAATAAATATTTAAGTGGGGCTCCCATATAACATACGTGATTTTTTTGCCGTTTTTTTTGCGATACTGGTACGGAACCCTTCGTGCTCGAGACCGACTCGCACTTGGCCGATTTTTTATTTAATGTAAAATAGGTAGATAATAATACCATGACATTTTATTGTGTTCCAGATGGGTGGATCAATTCGGTGCCGAAAAACTGGTCAAGAAGATGGAAGAGTTCCAAGGTCTATACGGAGCACCATTCAAGCCCGCTCAGACCCTCGTGGACATGGCCAGGGATGGAAAGAAATTCTACAAAAACTAAATTTATCCATTGTTAATTGTTGAATATTTTTAACTTCGTCAAAAATTCGTGGTCCTTTCCTATGTGGCTGACTATATATCCAATTGGTACTGCTTGATATGTATTTGTAAGAGGAATTAGTGGTGTATGTAAGTGTTTCGATCACCGTCATATTGTGCAAGCTACTTGATATTTATCACTATTTGTTTTGTGTGAATATTTATAAATCATTTTCATCATAAGATTAAGTGAATATTACTAGTAAGTACATAGATAATAGGGAAATCAAAATTAATCATTTTGATACATGAGAGTTTTACCAGTGTATAATATATAATAATAATGAATGTTGAAATCCTGATAGAGATTGTTTGAAACTTGAAATTTACTACAACTGCCTTTGTATTATGTATGTACACATCATAGAAGGATGTTAACTTAATAAATTATTTTATATCATTATGCCTTATTTTTTATCTCTGTTGCAAAGTAATTTGTTAATGTTAATAATATTTCAGCATCTAATTACTAACTTCGTTCTGTGACAACTTGTCTTTTGCGACGGTGTACACCAGTATCCAGTAAGTACCCGAAATATGAGTAATGCGACTTAAAAAAATTAAAGGCATCATTTAAAGCGCGGCCTTCGAAATTCCTTTTCACACAGTATCTTGATTCAAAGCTTGTGCTAATTGGCTGTCGACTTTGTTGTTCAGTTCGTCGTCTTGGCAGATATTAAAAGACTAAAAATAATCTATGCACGGTCAATGGTCAACGTACTGAAGTGCTGCTACAAGACTCATACAGATCGGGATACTGAATCCTAGGTGACGGTTTTTTGGGGTACCGAACACCGACTACATGTGGTAGAGCGCGAGTCGGTTTCGCATATGATAGCACAGAGAACTGTATGATAGGTTCCGCATAATTGGAAGTCGAAATTTCACGTTTATAATTCAATGGAAAGTTCCTCATTCTATATGTTAGTATATGGTTCCATTAAGAGTTGCGAATTTCGAAAGGAATAATTGCGAACCCTCGGTGCGCTAGTTCAAGTTGACGGGACTTTAATACTTTAGCGTTAGCGCTAAACAGAGTTTTTCAAGTGGGCCTAGATGGCCAAATCCGAAACTGAGGAATAGCGAAAAACACTCGATTGATTTTAATTTTTAACTTCTTATATTTGTTGTTGTTTTATCGGCCATAGTAACACATCTTAGATAAAGTACCTATTTTCGAATTCAAGTGTTTACTGATTAAAGTTAGGGCATACAATCATTCGGCCTTATTTACTAATCGGATACTTCTAAATTACTAGCCAGAATTCGGTTATCCGCATAATTTTTTATATCTCAAAGAGTTTTTATGTCAGAAAAGTGGTCAACATTTTATGAATAAAATTAACTTTGTGAGATAAAATATACTAAATAAACATTTAATTCTTTAATTTAATTAATTTTGACCATAAATTACAACCATTTATCTGTAACAAAACACAAAAATATTAGTAATACTGGCTGTTTTTGTGCCTTTGCCTTAAAAAAAAGCGCTGATGCGCGCGCATCGCTAATTTGTGAACAAGTAAAAGTTCTTCTGCGAGCTTTTTCTTTTCGCTGTATTGTTTTTATTTGAAAAATGTCGTCAAGTAATGATGAATTTATTAATTCGACACCGCCAGAACGTTCAACACAAATCTCGCTTTTGTTGAACGAAGCGATGTCTAACAGATTTTTTCAAAATTACCAAAATGAAAAAGGCACTAGCCAACCAATTACCATATAAATTTGGAGCAATGCCGAAACAAATTGTCTTAAATTTGGATGATCCACATGAATACACAGGGCACAGTTTCAGAAGGTCCTCGGCTACATTGCTCGCCGATTCAGGTGCGAACTTATTGACACTAAAACGCCACGGAAGGGCCACCCTCCGTCCGCCGGTCGTACAGTGTAGCCGAGGGCTACATAGATGACTCGATGAGAAATCAAGAAGAAATTAGCTTTTTTTTTTTTTTTTTTATTTGTGATGGGTTTGCTCTTGACTCTAGTCTAGGTCAAAGGTGACAGAGACAGAGTCTACGATGGAGTGAGCTTACCCAGAAGAAGCCTATTCACTCTAACTTTGAAGAGATTCGGGTTGAATGCGTTCGGAAACACTGACGCAGGTAGCGAGTTCCATTCATTCGCTGTGCGCATTATGAAGGATGTTTGGAAGCGTTTGGTGCGAATTGGTGGAATGGCAACAAGGTAAGGATGATAACTTGCAGTACGTCTAGATGTCCGATGGTAGAAGGGGGCTGGTGGGATGAGGTCGTGGAGTTCTTCAGCACACTCACCGAAGTACAGTCTGTAGAAGACCGACAAGCAGGCAACCTTGCGGCGATGAGCCAAGCTGAAAAGCCTGGCACCCGCCAGGTCAACGTCGCCAATGAGCCTCCTGGCTCTGCGTTCCACCGAGTCAAGCGCGGCAAGCTGATATTTAGCTGAGCCATCCCAAAGGTGGCTGCAATACTCCATGCAGGATCGGACTTGCGCTTTGTATAGGGTTAAAAGCTGTCCAGGCGTAAAGTATCGCTTCACTTTATTTAGGATGCCTAGTTTTTTGGCCGCAATTTGGGCTTTGTACTCAATGGAGGCGCCAAAGTTGAGACTGGATGTCAACTCCATGCCTAGGAGCTCGAGCCGATCAGTCACAGGAACAGACGCACCCCAAAAGGTAGGAGTTTGATCGAAAAGACTCCTTTTAGCGGTAAAAAGACACGCCTGTGTTTTGGAGGCGTTAAAGGAGACCAGATTGTCATCACCCCACTGGGAGACAAGGCTTAAGGTCAAATCTGTCCGCTCCACCATAGCCTCTCTCAAGGAACGAACTTCATCCACGCTGGTTTTTGCGCTGGACAAGTATCTCTCTGAAACAGTACTGTCATCTGCGTACCCAACAATACCAGGCTGAAGAAGGTCATTGATGTGCAGCAGGAAAAGAGTTGCAGAGAGAACAGACCCCTGAGGAACTCCGGCATCAATAGCCATAAGGTCAGAGGAGCAGCCGTCAACGACTACTCGGATCGACCGTTCACTGAGGAAGTCTGATATCCAGCTACAAAAACCAGCAGGGATGCCATAAAAATAGCCCCGCATTACAAGGAATATAAATTTGGAGCCAAGTGTTGACTCTCGACCATCTACGAGCACACACGCGTACATTCCACCATAGTCGCCGCCGCCGCAGCCGCCTCCGTCGCCGCCACCGACTGCAGAACTCTGTGTTCTCGTTTCTCCTACTTTGACTCAAGAGAGTGAGAGAGAGACTGTGAAATTGTAATAATAATAACTTGACAACATTAAAAATGCCAACTGGCAACGTAATAATCAATTTTACAAATTGTTCAAATTTTTCTAACTGCTTTAACAAGTGATTAAAGATTTAGTCGTTTAAAAAAGTCAGAGTGTTATCTATTTCCTCGCAAATATGGTGTGCGTCAGAATGGCTGGTTGCCTGTGACGGTTCGCGTCAGGCTGGTGACCAAAAATTGCTACCTATTTGCTACTTTTCACTACCTATAGTCAATTAATTACTACCTAACTTTGAAACAAAATAAACAGACTTCAAAATGACCAGACATTCTGATATCAGGATAGCTGGTCAACTCTCCGTTTGTGTAAACTATTCAAATACGTGCTATTATTTTTTCTTGCGTAATTACTACCTGATTGCTACCCTCACGTCTTTCAATGTCCACCTTGTAGTTTTATCAAGTAAAAAGTTATGATCATTTGAATTTTTTCAGGGAATGGATTACGATTATTGAAACAAAGCAATTTAAAACGATTACTAGGTACATGTTTATTTTTATTGGAATACACCTATCCATTATGGTAATTGAACATATATATGTATGTCGCATCAAGGCTGGCCGATAGATGTAAACCATCGGGAAGTCAGGATGTATTCCCTAAGGTTAAGACATCGTGTGTGGGCAGCATGGTAGGTGGGTCAATCGTGAAAATGAAATCACACAAATTATTCTATACACTGAGTATATTCAAATAGACACAAGTTACACTCCTGCTTACTAATATTACGGATCGACACTGATTCTACGACGTCTTAGCTCTATGGCTGTCAGTACTCAACTGCCCTATTTCGCACCACGCAAGTGCTTATAAAAGCGCGCCAATGGGTAGTTGCTCTTGACTGTCGCTAGGGGCGTGCTTGTTATTTGTTTTGACGTCTGTACTATTGACTAAACCCGACACGGCCATCCTGCGAGACAGGCGTCCTCGTCTGTTCTTAATTGTCAGGTTTTAACAGTGTATCGAATCATGTGGAAATCCTCAATGGATGTCCTCAGCCCTTGGGGAAAGCTGAGGGGTTTGTCAGACTCCTACTGACTAAAACCACATGGTGTTCTCTAGGCCGTAATTCCTCTTGAGAGGCGAACGTGGAATACACACGTCGCCTTCTCAGGCCTCTCTCAGGTGACAGATCACCAAATCTATCACCCGCAGACATCATCTTCTTGTCCTTGCTCGATGCCATCTCATGTTTACCTCTTGTTGCACCACACGTCATCTTAGTCCACTCCATCCTGGCAATCTCCCATCATACAAGGGATGTTTTTTCTGAAGAATACAAAATTTTCAAACAGTATCTGCTCGTCCAATCCTGACCCATACTCTAGAGTGAGGAAACATTTTCAAACAATCAAACATGATCATTTAAATCTCTATATTTCTAAAGAAAATAGCAATTTAATCTTCAATTTGGTACCTAAAAGCACCCTATCTTCGTGATTACAAAGTTCAAGTACCACTGATAGTTATTAATGTCACATTAAATGAAACAAAAGAAACAAGACACCAGGTATCTTATTCACGATCTTTAGCCACTATCTCATAACTCTCCTAGCCATGTCATAGCTCTACTAGCTGTCATAGCTCTCCTAGTTATATCATAGTTCTCTTAGCAATCACAATTGCTTTAGTCGCACATCTCCACGATGTCGAGTCAATTCAACTCTCTGAACTCAGAACCTGTTCACACAGAGATTTAGTCTGTCATATGTTAAGTCAATTCTTTATCTAATTCATCTACAATCTCAATTGGTACTTGAGCTCTGTGTGTCTTACCAACACGATCTAAACATAGTAATCAAAATTAGAAAACCAAAATTATTTCAATTTTCGTAATGAGGGCTTGACGATTCAAACATCATCAACATTAAGATTATGTCCTCACCTCTCACTCACCTATCGCGTGAATATGTGAGTTTACTCTTTTAACCTCATAACTCAATAGGAACTTTCTGTAAGGTTCCTAAAGCAAACATGACTATTCACACCAGACATAGTGTGACACAGACTTATAGTTGCCATACAGGCCAACAGTTGTCATACAGGCCAACGGTTGCAACACAGGCCAACAGTTGCCCCACAGGCCAACAGTTGCCACACTGGCCAATAGTTGCCAAACAGGCCTACAGTTGCCAAACAGGCCTACATTTGCCACACAGGCCAACAGTTGCCACTCAGGCCAACAGTTGCCACTCAGGCCAACAGTTGCCACTCAGGCAAACACACAACGCTCGGCTAGCCCAGACCAAACTAGATTATTGCGTTCGTGAAAATCTCTTTAACTAAATTATTATCCTGGGCCATGTACCACTAGTCGCTCCAAACAAACTTTAAAACTACTGCAGCAACAACTTATCAGCCAAGCTTACAGAAACCCTCGAGTAAAACCTCCAACGCCACGGCTCTCTAGCCGACCAGCAATTATATTGCTCTCACAACGGTCTCTCGGTCTCTCTCTAGACCCCAACCTCCGCCAGAATCCACTGGTACGGTAAAACATAATACGATCGATAGACTGAATTACTCGCCTAGCTTGCTCATCATCATCAAAATCCTTTTGACATCAACATCCGACTGGTACATAACCTGCTGGCAACTTTCTTAACAGTATGCTTACTTGTAGATTCTAAGCGTACCTATTTAAAGCTTTCGGTGTATAACGATCACCCTCCTGTCATAATCAGACTTAATACAGGGCCTATTTAGTTTTAAAACTAGAGTTTCCCACAAAACACTATTCATTAGAAAAAGGTCCGACGATCAACAAGTTCAAGAACTTAACAAAGTAATTGTAACAATGCTGTTACGGTTTGTTATAATTCATAGGCAATGCATACTCAACTCATGAAACTTTCACTGATCTGTGCACCAACACAAACCAGAATCGTATCTACCAACGATTCTTTACATATCTGCCGCCACATATGCTACAACACATGAGGGGCTCTGTGCACCAACACAGACAAGAATCGCACCAACGATTCTCAAAAATCTAGCGCAATATGTGCTACAACACATAAGCGCTCTGTGCACCAACACAGACAGAAATCGTATAAACGATTATCAAAAATCTAGCGCAAATGTGCTACAACACATAAGCGCTCTGTGCACCAACACAGACAGGAATCGCACCAATGATTCTCAAAAATCTAGCGAATATGTGCTACAACACATGAATCGCACTGTGCACCAACACAGACAGAAATCGCACCAACGATTCCTTGTAGACCCATCGCCACATGTTACTCATGAGGTGCGGTCTAAAGTTTCGAGTATGAGTGTACAAGCCATTCTTAATCAGATACAGTTTCATTACCACTGTCATCAACTATGTCGTCTAATTCTCAAGGAACTTGGTGATCGGGGATCCCTCTCATAATATTCGCTCTTCTTAATCAAAGATTTTGGAACATACCGACTGTTAATGTGAGGGGAACAATTATGCCTGACAATATTTGCTGCCTTATACCTCGTGTGAAGGAGCGTCACGAATAAACTCTGATCAATACCTTTCACAGTAACCATTCACTATCGCTCACTAACCCAGTCTTACATGATAAGGAAAACGATCGCGAAATCTAATCTGCTATCATAATATTACTTTCAAAGTAAGCAAGTGAATTCAGATCTGAAGACGGTGGTTGTAAATCGTTACGCAACATAAGATCTGATCCGAATACACGCAAATGACCAGTACCGTTACCAACTCGATACAATTGCCTTCGCCCAACGACTTTACTAACTCGCTTTGCCACTGAAAATGACTAGTTGTTAAGTCACTTTGGATAGCTCATCTTCTTATGGGATATTTCATCCTAAAGTTCGTACTGAACCAAATGATGAAACTACCGCCAATAGGAAACTCATTAACTACTTGCTTACAAGTGTGTCTTAATTACCTAGTGATAGTGCTAGATGTAACCACGACCAACTCAGTGGTCAAACATGAACACTCTTATATCTCGAAATAGCATCTCTTCACTAGAGAACATTCGACCTCACTATCGAAATAACATGGAAGCGACTCACCGAGTATTCCATCCCAAACTTGCACGCTCTTATAACGTTCGGCTACCACCTGCGAACTGCTAACCTGCCTTCGGTCTCAAACTCTCAGATGTTGACACGTCAACCTTCGCATTCAGCATTTGCGACGCAATATGGTATCTGAAACGTGAAAAACATTACGAGAGTATATGTTCACACAGTTATCTTAACCATACTCAGATTTGATAGAAATTAACCGGTGCAGAAGTATAGTAAACTAAACCGGCACAGCAAAAAGGGTTATTATGGACATGAACCACACATTACAGTGTCCCATGTGCCCAGGTAGGTAGATATATGGGCTTTATAGAATCCAATGAATGCCATAGCAATTTAAATCGCAATTTCTAGGCCTGGTAGGGTTTACCACCTTTTAAACAGTCTGGCCCTCCGACGACCACAAAAGAAGAATACCATGCTTCTTCTCAAACTTAGTTAATTCTCACTACATAAAACTATCACACTACAAAAGTAGTCAAAATATTTCATTTGGAATTATCATAATTTCCAGACTCAAGCGTAAGGTAGGTACGTCACTGTCACCATACTTGTATCTTCTTTCTAACTTCCAAACAATGATAGGCATGTTAGCCAAGGCTAGCCAAGGGTTATTGCCAGTGATAGTAGAATAATAACTCTTCAACAACACCAAAACTTGATCAGCGATAACTAACATGAAATTGTGACCTGACACGGGCCACCCCGATGATCCACTGACCGCCATACCGTACACAAAATTTTGAATAATGAACATCTTGGCCATTGTCATAAGATAATGAAAACGACTCACCAGATTGGCATAAAGATCCGTGTGTATGGATCTTTCCACACTTCCACAAGCTCTGCCTTGACCTGTCCAGCTCCTTGGTTGTTGCTTACCTCCTTGCTGCTCCGCTCCGAACTGGTTTTTCATTATAAAATTGAGGGTAGACGCAACTGACACCGCGATTTTTTTTTTGCAAGAATGTAACTATTTTCACTAGCATTGTTTTTACGTGTGATCTCATTAGCACGATCGAATCCCACTTCTGATGTCGCATCAAGGCTGGCCGATAGATGTAAACCATCGGGAAGTCAGGATGTATTCCCTTAGGTTAAGACATCGTGTGTGGGCAGGTAGGTGGGTCAATCGTGAAAATGAAATCACACAAATTATTCTATACACTGAGCATATTCAATTAGACACATGTTACACTCTTGCTTACTAATATTACGGATCGACACTGATTCTACGACGTCTTAGCTCTACGGCTGTCAGTACTCAACTGCCCTATTTCGCACCACGCAAGTGCTTATAAAAGCGCGCCTATGCGTATTGCTCTTGATTGCCGCTAGGGCCGTGCTTGTGATTTGTTTTGACGTCCGTACTATTGACTAAACCCGACATGTATATGTTTATGTAAAAGCCCGAACTACGGTAAAACCTTGGATTTACCGGTAAAACCTAAGATTTACCAAGTCTTACTGGTAATTAAAAAATAAAAGGATTAACGTTTTCAAACAATAAAACAAACAAACACCTCAGCTTTATTGTTTAGTATAGATGGAAAAGTTTTGATAAAGAAGTTATGATTAGGTAATAATTTTGCTTTTACGATAAAATTACAAAAAAAATGTGTGTTATTGTAGATGTTTATTCAGCATGTTACCTAACAAATAAATAATATATATTAACATAACGGTATCAGTAATAATCAGTGAGTTTTTTTGTGTACATTTTTTCTACAACTTTTTGTTATTTTTGTATTTAGGTCATTTTAACACTCCCACACCGAACCTCCTTTGCAGTGAGCTTTAGATATAATGACCAAAGAGTATGTAACACTACGTTTATAATGGTCCATTCCCTGTAAAAAAATTAAATCATCATAACTTTTTACTTGTTAAAGCTACCGCCCGGCGAGCACGGCCTACTGTGACATGGCTTAAGTCACACTTTTTATCACAGTTTGGGCGATAAAGCCATATTGTCTTGACTTGTGGCATAACTTCTTGACGTTTCTTTTTCGGAAATTTTCCAATTTTATTGCAGTTTCGGTTTAAACTTGGCCATAAAAACCATTTAGGTATATGTTTTGTGGTCAATGCCCAGTTCTTCAGCTACGTCGTAACTACTGATATGCCGATCTACTCCACTTTTTCAAAAATGGCATCAATTTTATCCGTAATAGGGCGACCACAGCGACGTGCATCTTTAAAATTTCCGGATTAAAAACGCTTAAACCATTGATTAAAACAAAGATTGTGCTACTCTCACAGACACTGCACTAGGTCCATAAACATCGCAATTTTTTTTCACGGCTTGCGTTGCATTTTTACCTTTTTTGTAGTAAAATTTTAAAATGTATCGAATTTCTTCACTAGATTCACTCATCTTGACGGTACGAAAAACAAATGAAAATCACACATTTTCCTAATTTGAATTTGGAATTATGTTCTTTAAAATTTAAACTTTCAATGATACCAAAACCAGCCAGATACAAATAGCCAAAGAGAATTTATTACAAGTTCATACATACTATAATGCGAAAAGACTTTTTCCCCAACCTATTATACAAATTAAATCTTCGGTTAATTCATTACATTAGATGTACGGCTTCTAAATCTATAGGAACAAACATATAACTTATTTAATTATGGGTTATATATAAAATTCATAAAAACCATTTTATACAATTTATACCTAAAATATTAAAAAAATGGAAAATATTGCATAATAAGATTAATAATAGAATATAATTTACATGTATATTTTTTTATGATTTGACATTTATCTTTATTCGTATTGTATTTTTTTAATTTGATTTAATTTTAAAATTGAATAGGTAAAATTTGCATGCCCACGCGATGGTAGAATATGGAGGACTCTATTATGTAACTTTGTAGCCAATTGGAGACTCGGAAAGGGTAGAAGGAGTAAAATGCAAGCCTTCAGTAGAAAATGGAAGACAGAAGAAAGCGTAGCATCTGGTGGTTGCCCGTAGAAGAAAAAACAAACGTGACCGCTCTCAATGGCGGTCGGGGAACAACTGAAAAGAAAAACTGCGCAAAGCGAGGCGCGCAGCGCGAGCGGCTCTGTACCCCTCCCGCGCCCCGCCAACGTTCCTACTGTTCTATGAATTGCCTTTGTCGCCGACATTTACACAAGAAGAAAACGACAGTATCTACTAAAGAAGTGGCAAGCACCAATGTGACACAAACTGTGAAATTGCCATCCAAATCAATCCAATATCACTAAGAAAATTGTACGTTCACAAATTGTTTTAATAATTAAACGATTTAAAGAATACATGTTTGTTTTTTTCCTCGCAAATGTGTTGAAAAACGTCGTATGAAACTCGTGAGATCTGCTCAATACACGCTCGGCTGAATTACGCCCTCGTGCTGCAACCCACAGCCTCGTGTGTAGGTAATAAGCAACTTAGCTCACTTATATCTTATTATACTATTATAAAATTACTAGTGAGGAGGAGTTGACCACAATTCAGTCTCTAACAGTTTTTGTCTGAGCTTTGCTAAACTGTAGCAAAATATGTCAATCCGGGGTATCAGCGGAGTTTACCCTATTAGAGCGGAGATTGCCATAATTCGGTTCCAAGGAGCAGACCTACCAAGATTTGTGCGAGATGATTTGACAGCAAACGTTTCGAGTTTACGTACTGGGGAGTGACCATAAGCTCTTAGAGCGGTATCAATTTGAGATCGAGTAAGTGACAGATGTATACAAGTCATATACATCTGTCCCTTATTCGATCTCAAATTGATACCGCTCTAAGAGCTTATGGTCACCCCCCTGATCTGACTGGGCATTGGCGGGGCACACTAAGGTTTGAAATAAGATAAGATTAGCAAGAAGTTGGGGTGAGGATATCCGACCATTTAGAATTTTGCTAACAGTAGTGACATCAGCTAAAACGCGACGCTGTTCGAGCGAAAGCCAACCAAAATGAGTCAGTTACTTATAATATTAGAAGAATAGTAAGATTAGAGTTTAGTTTTACGGTACAAGCGTAAATACGTCCTCTCTGCGCAGCGATCTAAACATACTGAGCATATTATTATTTTTCTCATTTATTTATTCATTAACATATACATTAAATAATTAAATGATAATAATATGGTGTTGATGTTTAATGATATGCATGTTACGTTTTTATGTGATTAAAGCAAAGCCATTGAATATTTTAAAAGTACTTAATAAAAAACTCGTATTTATAAGTTTGACATTTACTACTTAAGAACTAAAAAAAATTCTATATATTTTATAGTAGGTAGATAGATAGGTACCTTCCTAGTCCTATATTACATACCTACAACGCACATAGATGCACCACAGCGGACGCGTGCCACGCTCTGTCGCCGATTAAGTATTAGTTAGTTAGGTATGTACTATATATAAAATATAAAGAAGGTAAATGAAATACTCAAGTATCGTTTTGTTTTAAATAGCTCTAATCATATTCGGATTCGGATTCCTTAGACCATAATAGCATCTGGAGAGCACAAGAAAGTCAGGGCGTATACATCCGAATACTTAAGAACATCTACTAAAAGAGTACAGCACAAGTTAAGCTTGAAAGAACAGGAAGAGAATTTCCTATCGAAAGATGTGTCAGACAAGGCGACCCCATTTCACCGCAGCTATTCTCTGCGGTTCTAGAAATGATTTGGAAGATATGCTGCAAGTGCTGCAACAACTATCAGATGAGAGCGCCAAGGTTGGCCTATCAATGATCACATCCAAAACGAAGTAGGTACCAAAACAAACATTCACCAACAGGCACACTACTCTGTCGCCTTTTTTCCATAGATATAAGAAGAAGATATGTAACGAGTGTCCATGATATAATGACAAATTCTTCCAAAAGAGACATCAAAGTAAATGGAGGTCAAATAGAGTATGTCACTGAATACGTATTGTTACGAGCTGGGGCTCAGGAATAAATTATTTAAACAGCAGACTTCAATTAATCACACTTTATTACAAAAACACTTCTTAAACAATTCTGTTACTTCGCACTATTTTCCTTTTCTGATCGCTCTGTGTCGCTTCCGAATCGAAACTGACTCTCGACAAACCCGACCGCTCTTTATATAGCACCGAAGATGTTTCTAGAACGTTCCATACTGTTCTAGATAATTCGAGAAACTTCCAGAACAATCGACTTTCGAACTCACTGTTCCCGAAGCGACTAGAAACTTCCAGAATGTTCGGTCCGAACATTCTGGAAAATTCCATTCGACACGAGAAGATTAGTTCCACTATTCGATACTAGATGGCGTTGCCCTATCTTGTAACAGTATATTTAGGTCAACTAAAATCCACAGAAGACACAATGAAAAAAGAAATAGATAGGGATGACAAATACCAACATCATGCAATACCATCAACGTCGTGAGAATGCTGACATTAATATAATTTGAAAGACATTAAAATACAGGAAGTTGATAATGCTAAATTTTTGGGAATAAATTGATAATAAATTGACTTGGAACAACCATACTGACATAACATGTAAACGATTAAGTAAATCTGCCTATGCGCTATTCCAACTCTCAAAAAAGGTTAATATTGAGACATTGCTAACAGCATACCATGGACTTGTAGCTTCTGTTTTACGGTACGGTGTTATTTTCTGGGGGCAGTCGGCTAATAGGGTCGAGTCTGTATTTAAGATGCAGAAACGCTGCGTGAGGTCTATGTGTGGTCTAAAAACGACGGAAAGCTGTATTCCATACTTCAAAAGACTAAAAATATGGACACTGCCAGCAATGTACCTACATAATGGAAACTGCATTGTTTGTGAAAAAAAACCCACATTTATTTGTAAGCCTATCTGCAGTCAGAAGGAATCCATTGCGTTCTCAATATCGTAACAAACTTAGCAATGTTAAATGTAAAACAGTCTTAATGAGTAAAAGCTTTTTCAACAACGCCCCAAAAATATATAATATAATACCCGATGCCATTAAAAAACATGCCATTATTAAGGTAAAGGTAAAGGTAAATCTCCTGGTCACGACAGCCTCAGCATCGAGCATTTGCAAAATGCAGGTTGTCACTTACCGCGGGTTTTGGCAATGTTTTTTAATTTATGTGTTAGCCATTCTTACCTACCTGAAAAATTGATGTTCACGGTTGTTGTGCCAATATCTAAAAATAAAACCGGCGATACCTCCGATGTATTAAATTACAGACCGATTTCGTTAGCCACTGTTATAGCGAAAGTACTGGACAGTTTGCTTGATCAACAGCTGGCAAAGCATATCAAGCTTCATGACGCGCAATTTGGCTTTAGATCCGGTTTGTCCACGGAGAATGCCATCATGTGCCTCAAGCAGACTGTTCAATATTACAGTGATCGGAAAACTCCTGTCTTTGCTTGCTTTCTGGATCTTTCGAAGGCTTTCGACCTAGTTTCATATGAAAAGCTATGGGAGAAGCTGGAAACTGAGACAGATTGCAACCCGGAAGTTATTTCTGTTTTTAGGTATTGGTACAATAACCAGAAAAATTGTGTACGATGGGCAAACTCGTTCTCGGACGTGTATAGGTTGCAATGCGGGGTGAGACAGGGTGGACTAACCTCCCCTAAGCTATTCAACCTATACATTAACCGGCTTGTCGGCGAACTCAGTAGTACCAATGTCGGTTGTCACATTGACGGAATCTGTGTGAACAACATAAGTTACGCAGATGACATGGTATTGCTGAGTCCATCGATTGGAGGGTTGCGTAAGTTGGTACGGGTCTGTGAGTCTTATGCGGAGGCCTATGGGCTCAGATACAATGCTAAGAAAAGCGAGCTGTTGGTGTTTAAGGGGCGTGGCAAAAGCTACGAGACTGTACCCTCAGTCAGCTTAGCAGGAACCGTCTTAAACAGAGTGTCACAGTTCAAATATCTGGGCCACTGGGTCTCCGAAGACCTTAAGGACAACGCGGATGTGGAAAGGGCACGTAGGGCGTTGGCTGTCCGGTGTAACATGTTGGCCCGCAGGTTCGCACGTAGCAGTATTCAAGTCAAAGTCACACTTTTTAAGTCTTACTGCCAAACACTTTACACGTGCAGCCTGTGGGTTAACTACACACTGGGAACATACAACGCCTTGCGTGTTCAATACAACAACGCGTTCAGGGTGCTGATGGGGCTGCCGCGATTCTGCAGTGCGTCAACTATGTTTGCAGAAGCGCACACGGATGGCTTTCATGCCTTAATAAGAAAACAATGTGCGTCGCTGCTGCGTCGCGTTAGGTCCAGCAGCAACAGCTTACTAAGCGTGTTTGCGGACAGGTGGGACTCTCCACTGCTGCGCCACTGGATGCGCTTGCACACTGCCTTGTGAGCAGTGGACAGTTCCGCCGCGTCAAATTTTAATTTTAATGTGTTGTGTGTTGTCACTGGTTATTGTTTGTATCTTTTTGTGTGTTGTAACTGTTTTCTTCATTGTATTTTGTGTTGTTTATTTTGTGAATTGTTTATTGTCTGTATTGTATATTTCATTCTATGTTTTTGTAAGTGTACCTATGGACGAAAGTCTGAAATAAACGAAAATTTAATTTAATTTAATTTAAAATTTAAAAAAAGCACTTAATAGCTTACTTATTGAAAAATGTTACTATACAATGGAGGAATTTCTGAATGATGAATCATTGAAAACCATATAAAATGTTTGTTATTGTAATGCGTCAGTATGAATAAATGTTCTTAATAATATTATGACAGAAATAAAATGCTGAGTTTTGTTTGGATTATTAATGTCGACATTTAATAATTTTGACATCTCATAATCTTTGACATGGTAATTTTTGACATTTTAAATTAAGTATTTTGATTTAGGTACTTACTTGGTTTTGTTTCTTTTTACTCTCTGACTTTTTATTGTTAATTTAATTATTGGTTCTGCTAATTTAATACGCATGATCTTACGATAATGTTTTTCTCTAATTTTTCCTCTAGACATTTGATTTGTAAATCTCCAGGTACATACACATAATATTTGTACGCCTCTTGGCATGACATAGCGCTCTATTTTTCATTTTAAACGCAACATCTGTATTTTATTACCTGTGTGAACAAATAAATATGATTTGATTTGATTTGAATACTTGGAAACGATTTTGGTCTCTGAGCGAAGTCATGAAGGACAAAGACATGCCTATCAAAGAATAAAGGAAAATATATAACACGTGTATCCTTCCATGTCGGTCGTATGGATGTCAAACATGGCCACTAATGGAGCAACAAGTTAAAAAAACCGGCCAAGTGCGAGTCGGACTCGCGCACGAAGGGTTCCGTACCATTATCGCAAAAAAACGGCAAAAAAATCACGTTTGTTGTATGGGAGCCCCACTTAAATATTTATTTTATTCGGTTTTTAGTATTTGTTGTTATAGCGGCAACAGAAATACATCATCTGTGAAAATTTCAACTGTCTAGCTATCACGTTTCATGAGATACAGCCTGGTGACAGACGGACAGACAGACAGACAGGCGGATCGCGGAGTCTTAGTAATATGGTCCCGTTTTTACCCTTTGGGTACGGAACCCTAAAAATCCAAGTATGTCAAAACGGTATTGAAAGAAGTGTAATCGGAGTTAAAAGAAGAGACAAAGGGAAATAAAAAAATATAAAGATCAAAACTAAATTTAAAAACATACATACCATCTATAAACGCCTGAAATGGAGATGGACAGGGCACATGCTAAGGGAAGGAAAAGAGAAGTGGACGAGAATAGTGACAGAGTGGTACCCGCCAGATAGTAAAGGTAGACAAAGCAAACGTTGGGAAGACGATATAAAAAAGATAGCTGGTCCAGAATGGACACGCACTGCAAAGGACAGAACAAAGTGGAAAGCTTTAGAGGAGCAGGCCTTTGTCGAAGGGCAACCTGTAAAAGATAAACCGGTTGCCGATATAATTTAGTAAAAATATATATACCTACTTATAATATCACGTAATATATAGATTATTTATTTGTTATACTACGCATGTTTCAGTTACAGCAATAAAGGCTTATTTTATTTTTTTGATCATATTCGATAAACCAATTGTCGATATAATTATAAATGTACCATCCCTAGTAACACTGACAGCCAGGGTGACAGCTCACTTTACATAATCACGCGATCAAAAGACCGGATGAAGACGCGCTGCCGTGTCATACTGTATCTACCTTCAGATAATGTGTTAACACTTTTAAATGATTTGCAATTTTTTTGTTGTTTAATGTTTTTCTACTGGTGGTAGATTTCGATCGAAGGATGGTTTAGGAATTATTGGACGCTTTCATTGGTGAAGATATTCTTTTTGAAAGAGTCCAATAATTTATGGCAATACCTAATTATTTGAAGAGAATGTGTCATAGTCTTTAATGGGAATTACCCTTTGCCTTGCCGAATTCACTTACTCAATTAGGCTGTCTGGAGTGAGGCCATTGAGACGCATAGGAAAGTGCTTGCCGTCTCACTCGACATCTCAAAGGCTTATGATAGGGTCTGGCACGAAACCCTTATTGGTAAGCTTCCTCATTCACCGGTCTGCCCTAGTAGCCCGTGTGTTGGAACACACGGGCTACTAGGCCTCAGATCAGGCGTCTCTCCGTGAGGCCTTGGTGGAGCGTTTGAACTTCTCCTTGGAGGCAGTCTCCGAATGGGGCGATGCCAATCTCGTCAAGTTAATGCTGTTAAAACACAGGCAGGCAGTATCTTTTCTCCGCTAAAAGGAGCCAATTTCACCCGGCTCCATCTTTCCGAGGTTTAACCGTGCCGATAACGGAGTTTGAGCTTCTTGGCGTAAGTTTGACATCGACACTCAATATTGGCCCATACATTGAGCCAAAGGCTCAACTGACTGCCAAAAAGTTGGGGATCCTTGCGAAGGTGAGACGGTACTTCACGCCAGAACAGCAGCGTTGTATCAAGCGCAAGTTCGATCATGCATGTAGTACCTACTGTTCTCATCTCTGGGACGGTCTTTTTAGTTCGCTTTTTAAGGGTACACTAGTCGACGGCACGAACTATTTTGTGCGCGGGGTTAAAATGCATTTTATATCAACCGAAAACACGTGCGGAAGAGATACATGCTGTGATGAGCATTAGGAAGCTAGTTCGCGTACGAATACACACTTTTGCAAATTTGTAGCGAAATGGATAATGATTTAGGACGAAACCGAGCGCACGAAATTTTATAAAAAGACCTTTGGCAGTCTAGATATCATGAAAAAACGACTAAATCTATCTGTTCAAAATAAAATTATTTGCATTATTTAACTACTAATCTATCCCTGTATGGAGGCCTTTTTGCAATTTCCGACTTCTTATGGTATTTATTCGCGCCCAAAAATGCGTTTAAATTAGTGTCAAAATGTGGAACTTTCGACGCTCTTAACTTTCAAATATTTTCTTTTTTTACTTTTTTGCTTCCATACAGGGCTAGATAATGATGAGACAAATTGATATCACTTTTTATTTTGAACGTATGTTGTCAAACAGTGGAATAATCCCTAGACTACGTTTGTATGGAAGAATGTTCGACTAGTGTAACCTTAAGCAGTAGGGTTTTTTGATTTTTTGAATAAACTTTTTTCAGATCTTTGCAACGTGTTACGTGACGTTTCGGTAATATGTTCTAGTTCTGACTCGATGACGCGCACACAGATCGGCAGTTATTTTTTTGTGAGAAGTTATAATAAAAATAAATCGTGCTCTCCTGAAAGATATTTCTCAAAGGGTTAAAATGATTTTATTTTAATTTTTGATTCAGGGATTTCATAGTATAACTTAGATACCTACCAATAGTATAGCTCAAAATTGGCAGAAGTGACTGACCAGTCCAGTGGTGGCCCGAACCCAGGCAGGCGCTTTACTTTGTGTAAATTATTTCACCATCACTGCTCTAAAAACGGTGAAAGAAAACATCGTGAGGAAGTCGGCATGTCCTAGAACCAAAAATTCGAAGACATTATGTGACATTCACTAACCCGCACTGGGCCCACGTAGTGACGGCTTATTCCCTCACACAGAGAGAAGACCTGTGTCCCAGCAGTGGGAACATTAAAAACTACATTCTCACAATAAATTATAAAACCAGCCATGGGGGCCCATGGTCTCTTTTTTTAAGTTAAAGCAAGAGAATATTCGTAGGTCTTGAACGACTACGTAGGTACGTTTTCTCAGTATTTTAGTTTCAATCTGTATTGACCATCGTCTTAACTTAATCTCTCAGTCCCAATCTCATACACCCACAGTTATAAGCGGCTCCAGGCAAGGTCATAGGCCTCTGTAGCTGCAGACCATGCTGAACTGTCACAGGGAGAAGGTCACCGATTTTGTCAGTTCGTCCTAAGGCCTAGTCATAAATAAAGGTAGTGAAAAAAGCACGACAAATTATTTTATTGGGATACCCGACGGTGATAAACTTTATGATGTAAGGCTCATGTTGATGTAACGATAAGGTACGTGTAAAAACTAAGGTACGTGTACAATGCATAGATTGCATTGCATTCATACCGTCTTTAATATTAAAAAGAGGAAAGATTTTTTTGTTTGTTTGTTTGTACCGAATAGGCTCCGAAACTACTGGACCGATTTAAAAAAATATTTCACCAATAGAAGGCTACATTATTCCTGAGTAACATGGGCTATTTTTTTATCCCGGAAACGGGTCATGTGGGGTGGTACACGGGAGCGAAGGCGTGGGGAACAGCTAGTCACTTATATTTCATTGATTTTACAAATTATAATGACCCTTTTTTATCGATAGGCTCGCGTTTGGCCACTATCTCACCTGATGGTAAGCGATGATGTGGTCGACGGTGAAGCACGCTTGCCTAGAAGTAACCTATTCACTCTTGACTTAAAGACCCCAAGGTTGTAGCTATGAGGAAACAAAGACTCCGGCAGGAATTCCACTCCTTAGCTGTGCGTACAATGAAAGTATTCGCAAAACGCTTTCTACGTATGGGACCCTCATGCAAAGGCGCAATACGTTGCTGGCTGGCTGGCGGCGGCTGTTGCACCCCTCCACTTAGGCCTCGTGGTAGGATGTTACGTCATGGCATTGGCGGCTGGCTGGCAAAATAGTGACGACATCTCTGGCAGGCGTTACATTCGGCCATTCTGTAAGCATTGCTCCCGCAATGAGAACCCAGAAAAACATTCATTAGCTTTCAAATAAATCAATTAGGTCTTCAGTGTCAGTACTACCACGTACAGTCCCTGGCCAAAACTGCTTAACCCACCCAAAATTGTCTAACCCACCGGCATATCTTGTTAAGCCATTTTAATCATTATCTTTTAGCCTTAAAGTTGAAAATTGTCTGACCTACCCAACATTGCCTGACCCACGGACATATCTTGTTAAGCCATTTTAATCATTATCTTGTTGACGTTAAAGTTGAAAGGCTTTCAAGTGACAGAACTATAATTACTAGCTAATCTTTAATTTCGAGCGCTCACAATAAGTTATTGTGGCTTCGCGGTTCGATGCTGGATTGGCGATGAACAACATGTGGGTTCGAAAACTCACACCTCCTGTTGTCAATTTCTTTTTTAATTTGTTTTCATTTATTATTTCTACAATATTTCTTGCTTTAGAATGACCAATATGATTTTGCCTAAAACTTATCTTGTAAACAGGTGGGTAAACAAAAAAAACTGAGTCCACAGATGAGTAGATTCGAAGTTAAATATGTTTACTTCGTGGGGTAGATGGATAATTAATTGATCTAAGTGACAAAAGTCAGTCTAACTACACCTAATAGCAGTGACTGCGCACAAACATTTCTAAAACGTTGGACGTATATCGTAGTCTTTTTAATAAATTTGTTGTAATCAAACCGTCATGTCGCAACTTAATGACTATACAAAATATAAAATAATATTTTTACATGAGCAGAATGTTGGCATCAGAGAGATTGGTCGTAAACTTAATATAGCGGTAAGTGATTTAATACCAATTTTATTTTACTCTTTAAAATTGACGAAGTAAATAAGTAAAGACTAACAGATTTTATAAAGACATGTGATAAGTATTTCTTACAACCTAGTGATCGTGTATTTGGCTATTTTCCCATTACACCCACTCCTTACAAGTTCACACATACACATTTCCAAAAATGATATATATTTTTTTTGTTTTAGAGAAATACGGTCAGGCTATGGCTAAGACGTTATGGAGACACTGGAAATATTCAGCGAAATCGTCCAGGAGCAAAACCCATGATGTATAGTCCCGAATCCGAACGCCACCAGGCCATTGTTTCAAGCCATGTCCAAAATCCCCTTATGCCTACTCGTTTTACTGCAATTAAACACAATATTTCAGTGAAAACAGTGAGAAGACATTTACATGCTGCTGGGATTAGAAATTATAAACCGGCACAGAAAATTGCATTGACACCTGCTCATCGCCAAGAAAGGGTCCGTTTTGCCTTGGAATATTTAAATTTCAATTGGGAAGAAAATGTCGTGATCTTCACTGATGAAAAATCGTTTAAATCTGATAAAGATGGACGCAAAATTTTATGGCGAAAAAAAGGAGAACGCTACAATGAGAAGTGCTTGCTACCGTGTAGAACCAGCGGTAGAATAACCCTCGGCTACTGGGGCTGGATGTCGTCTATGGGACCTGGTGAATTGGTAGAAGTTGGTGGTCGGTTTAACAGTAGTCAGTATTTGGAGATCTGCGTGACGTCATGCTGCCGACTGTGCGAATTGCCTATCCAAATACAAATATTTACTTTGTGCAAGATAATTGCTCCATCCACCGTGCAGGCATTGTGCAGAATTGGTTAGCTGCTCAAGAAGGTGTAACAGTTATTAACTGGCCATCTAAAAGTCCCGATTTGAACCCTATAGAAAACCTATGGGGTCAAATGGTTTTAAATTGGGACACATCTGAAGTGCGAAATAAAAACAATTTGGCTGAGATCGTGTCTTCGACGTGGGAGCACATGAGAGGAAAAGATTTGTGTTGGAACATGGTGTGCGGTATGCGTAGCCGCTTACAGCAAGTTATAGAAGCAGACGGTGCGCCACTTCGCTACTAACTAATCTACTTATAAGTATATTTAAACACCCTATGTAAGTAAATGCTCAATTGAATGAATGCTAAACCGTCAAAATGTTGAAGATTCTGTGGTGATGTTATTGTTATAAATGGAAATACATTTTCTATTTAAATAACATGTTGATTCACTACATTTATAGCTATATATCTGTAAAATCTTTTACAAACTAATTAATTTTCTTGATAAAAATCTTCGAAGCATTAGCATACCTTATTTAAAATGTTTATAAATTGTTAGATTTTAATATAATAAATGATTACAAAATGTATATAAATTTTGAACTATGAGCATTTACTTACTTTATCTTACTTAAGTATGTTTTAATGAAAAAATAAACATTTTCATAACTTGCAATGATTTTATTTCATTTCCATACAAACTGCTCGTTTAAAAATGTAATTCCCGACTCCGTTCGTTAAAGAAAAGTTACAAAAAAGATAATAATTAAAAACAAAACATTGTGAACAAACACCATAATTGATTTATGGCTGGTTTTGAACGCAGACAACGTTGGATGTCGATCTACCTTAGTGACCGTAAGACCAACTGAACTTATATACTTCGTATTGAAATTTGACCTTAGTTGTAATGCTAGACGCAATATTCTAATGAATTTGAACCATATAGTATATTTGCATAAAGTTTATTATCGCACAAACGCAGCAACTGTTAAAATAGATCACGGCATTAGCTATTATACGTAGACTGTTAACTTTAGTGTTCCTGATGATTTTTTAATCCACCCTCGTCTTGGTTAGTTATAGTAATCGTGTTACTTATTAGCTTTTCAACCTTAATGACAACAATATAATGATTACAATCGCTTAACAACATGATTTATCGAAATGCTTTGCGATAAGGTTCAAATTCGTTATTACTCAAGTGGGTTCAATATTGCTGGCCACAGACTGTACTACTGTTACTGTCCGATATAGGCGCTTTACTTCTATATGGCCTTAGCGCATTTATTCGTATCTACCGACACTAAGCATCCGTGAATGAAACCTTTTATGCCCTTAATCCAGTATCTTTAATTGCCCACTACCACAGATTATATAATACTAGCATACGGATGCTTCATCCCATACAAAGAAACCGTGCCGACGTAGCTAGTGTTTTAGTGTTTATACCGATTATTTATTGTAATTATATCGCGTTCGGTTCCGTTCCACGGCCATAGATAGATCACCACGTATTCGTGCTCTGATTATTTTTTGTACATCGATCGCAATCTACAATGTACAAAAAATAATCAGTATAATCAGTACAGTACGTCGGCACGGTTTCTTTGTATGGAATGAGACACCACTTTACATAAATTCATTGTCCATATGGACTTGACTAATTCTTGCAGACCAGTGTACCACAATTAATGAAAATAAATTACTTCTCTAAAAGCGGTGAAGGAAAACATCGTGAGGAAGTCGGCATGTCCTAGAACCAAAAAATCGAAGACATACTAGGAGGAGGGATCAAAAAGTAGTGAGAACGACATACTCCTTGGTAAGAAAAAAAAACTGGCAGGCATAGCTCAGATACATTTTTTTTTATATTAATAAAGAAAAAAATCTTCGATTCTCTTTTGTTTTTTTCTGAACGTTGTCATTTGTTTGCTTCGTGTCAGAACGTGTTCTGGAAAATGGAGAAAAACGAAGTGCGAGCCGTTATTAAATGCCTCTGTTTAAATAAGTTAACGACGCAAGAGATTCATTGCAATTTGGAGGCAACATTAGGAGAGTCTGCTCCGCCGTATTCCACTGTCGCAAGGTGGGCTTCTCAATTTCGAGTAGGGAGAACGAGCACGGAAGACGAACATCGTTGCGGCCGACCATTGACGTCAGTCACTCAGCCGAGAATGTTAACCGACAGTCAGAAACAAAATCGACTTGACATTTCGAAGATATTGTTGGACAAGTTTCAAGAAGATTCTGAAAACTTTTTGTCTCGTTTCGTAACAATGGACGAAACATGGGTCCATCATTTTGATCCCGAGACAAAACAGCAATCTCCGCAATGGAAACGGCCATCATCACCGACCCCGAAGAAGTTTCGTGTCGTGGCATCGGCTGGCAAGGTTATGGCCTCAATATTTTTTGGGACTCAGAAGGGATATTGTTGACTGATTACCTGAAGCGTGGAACCACTATTACAGGCCAATATTATGCAGCTTTAATTCCCAAGTTGAGGAATGCCATCAAAGAGAAAAGGAGAGGGAAACTTCGAAGGGGCGTGCTGTTTCATCACGACAACGCACCCGCGCACCAGGTCGGCAGTTGCGATGGCTGCCATTCAGCAAGCTGGCTTCGAATTGGTTGACCACCCCCCTTATTCACCAGGTCTGGCGGCTAGCGATTTTTATCAGTTCTCTAAATTTAAAAAATACTTAATGGGAAACAGGTGAAAAATACTTAAGGGGATGCCGTGGAGAGCTTTTTGCAGGAACAAAACAAAACTTTTTTTTTTTTTTTTTTTTTAAAGTGATTGAAGCCTTGGAAAAGCGCTGGACTCGGTGTGTAGAGATTCGGAAACTATGTAGAAAATAAATTATTAAGTTATCAGTCATTATATTCTATCTCATTCTCACTACTTTTTGATCCCTCATATTATGTGACATTCACTAACCCGCACTGGGCCCACGTGGTGAATTACGGCTCATTCCCTCACACAGAGAGAAGACCTGTGTCCCAGCAGTGGGAACATTAAAAGGCTGATAATGATGACTCACCCATCCTATCTCCTAGGTTTCTACGCCTAGCTAAAAACTACATTCTCGCCATAAATAAAAAAAAAAAAACTTTTTTAAGTTAAAAACAATAGAATATTCGTAGGTCTTGAACGACTAAGTAGGTACGTTTTCTCAATATTTTAGTTTCAATCTGTATTGACCATCGTCTTAACTTAATCTCTCAGTCCTAATCTAATACACCCATAGTTATAAGCGGGGGCACGGTGTTACTCAAAATAATTTCTATTTTGTGGAGAGGAAGTGGCAGTAGGCAATAGATATGCATCGTTGCATCAAATTAACTACATAACCCGTAACTACAGCCCTTCCTTTTCTTGACAGTATCGTTTTTCGATACCTACCCATCTACATATCTACCAACAAGTAAGTACTGGATATTTTTCTATCCACATACCTAGGTTTACATTTAGTAATCCATTGTAATAAATAGGTAGATACCTACTTACTTTTCGAAAGCGCTGCTCTACTTATATCATAAAACTTTCAGAACAAGTGTATAAACGGAAAAGCTGAGAATAAAATGTCGTAATAAGTCCCACTTGTTGCAATAGTCAGCCTCCCTGCTCGGTAAGTCGGTAACCATGGATACGGTGCGACCGACCACCCTCTGGCCCACCCTCTCACCCTCGGGAGCACCCGGCCTCTTGTGAAGCTGAGAGCCGAGAGCAAGCTTGCGTCATCGCGGGTAATTACACATCTAAAGCTTTTGATGGAACAGAGCTTTGTAGGGTCAGACGCTAAGGCAATAATTCATTTCCGTGACGGTTTCCGATTTCTCATGACTAGGAAATTGTTTTAGGATTAGGTACCTACCCAAGTTTTGACGCTATGGTAGCTTTGAAATTGATATAGTGTGGGTGGGTGGATATTTTACGAAGTTATAATCCCGTGTTTGGGAGAACCTTCTATGTGGCACAAAAGGGAATTATTTACTGATATGGTTATGTTCTATCACGATAAAAATGTAGCTAAGCCTCCAGGCAAGGTCTTGGGACAATATTAGTGTTGTCGAAAGACCTTGCCTGGAGGCTTGCAGCTGCAGACCATGGGTCAACAACTATTACCAGTCTTAACTGTCACAAGAGGGGAAGGTCATTGATATTGTTAGTTCGTCCCACCCAAGGCACGCCATGCCTAGTGATAAATAAAGATAGTGCGAAAAGCACGAAAAATTATTTTATTGGGATTCCCGTCGGTGATAATGATGCAATAATGCTAATGATTGATGTAACGATAAGGTACGAGATTAAACTGTACCTATTGTGGTATCGATAATTATATCGATTATGATAATAATGAAAGTGATTCCTATTAAACTGTTTTGTTTTCACTATCCGTAGTTATAGCTACTTATTTTAATAATAACGTGGATGTCGTTTTGTGGAGACGAAGTGTTTTGTTTTTTAGGGTTCCATACCCGAAGGGTCCAAACGGAGCCCTATTGTTGTCACTCACGTGTCTGTCTGTCCGTCGTCTGTCACACAGGTTTTACAGCCAAACGGTTGGAGCTACAGTCTTCAAATTTTCACAGCATATGCATCTTGTTGACCCATACCAACCGCAAAAAATATATTTAAATGTTTTTTTTTAATATAGCAAAAGGGTGTAACTATTTAAACATAAGCTATTAAAACTATATCATTGTTATGAGCTCATTGAAGTAGAGAAATAATATATTTTTTTTATTTAAAAAAATATTCAAAAAAAAGGAATGAAAGGCCACCAAAGTCAGCTTTTTATTTTACAAAATTTTGTTCCGTAGAATTTTTTAACTTCCCATTGCCTATGAACTTGAAATTTGATGATAATGTTTGTTATTACGTATATTTTACTAACAAATGCCAATGTATCGTAAAATCTGTTTTTTCTTTTAAATTCATTAATTTTTACTTTTACAACCAACTTGATTTTGCGGTTCGGTACGGAACCCTAAATGTGCACCTGGCCAGTTTTTTAAGGTTCGGAAGTCAACAAGGAACCCTTATAGTATCGCTCTGTCCGCCTGTCCGTCCGCAGCTTAGCTCAGAGAATCTAATTACTAGAAAGCTATAATACATACTAATAATTGCGACAAAGTGGTTAAATAAAATCATGAAAAAACTATTTATGTAAAGTGGGGATGTTTTTTTTTTCTCGTCTATCCCATGGTGTGGGGTATCGTTGGATAGGTCATTCATAAATAGTATGGGTTTGTTGAAACCAATTTTCGATTCAGTGTCCCGTTTGCGTAAAATTAAGCTTTAAATTGCAAATGTATGTTAGAGTCAAGTGTCCCTCCCTCCCTGCCAGCAAAATGTTTGCACTTGGCTTTTTGAAAAAAATCACGGCAGTAGTAAATATAACGAAATTAAAAGGAAAACTATCACAGATAAGTAGGCTATACAAGGTTACGAGTAATAGTCGACCAACTTATAAAATGTACTTGGAACAATATTTTGTACAAATGCCATTGAAAATACTTAAATAACGTTGTTAGCTGTGTAAAACAGAGTAAATATATGCTTATGAACCATGTAAAAATATACAATAATAAAATCATAACAGGCTTTACAAGTTTACGAGTAATAGTCGACCAACTTATAAAATGTACTTGGCACAGTGAAATTTTTGTTCAAATGCCATTGAAAAATTACTTAATCAACGTTGTTAGCTGTGTAAAACAGATAGTAAATATATGTGTCGCATCAAGGCTTGCCGATAGATGTAAACCATCGGGAAGTCAGGATGTATTTCCTTAGGTTAAGACATCGTGTGTGGGCAGGTCGGTGGGTATAATCGTGCAAATGAAATCACATAAGTTATTCGATACACTGGGTTTATTCAAATAGACACAAGTTACACTCCTGCTTACTAATATTACGGATCGACACTGATTCTACGACGTCTTAGCTCTACGGCTGCCAGTACTCAACTGACTCAACTCTGCTGTCCCCACTATGCAAGCGGTTAGATAAAGCGCGCCAATGCGTAGTAGTTCTTGCTTTGCCGCCAGATGGCGTGCTTGCGATTTATTTTAAAGTCCGTACTATTGACTAAACCCGACACGGCCATCCTGCGAGACAGGCGTCCTCGTCTGTTCCTCATTGTCAGGTTTTAACAGTGTATCGAATCATGTGGAAATCCTCAATGGATGTCCTCAGCCCTTGGGGAAAGCTGAGGGGTCTGTCAGACTTCTACTGACTAAAACCACATGGTGTTCTCTAGGCCGTAATTCCTCTTGAGAGGCGAGCGTGGAACACACACGTCGCCTTCTCGGGCCTCTCTCAGGTGACAGATCCCCAAATCTATCACCCGCAGGCATCATCTTCTTGTCCTTGCTCCATGCCATCTCATGGTCACCTTGTGTTACACCACACGTCGACTTAGTCCACTCCATCCTAGCAATCGGCCATCATACAAGGGATGTTTTTCTGAAACATACAAAATTTTCAAACAGTATCTGCTCGTCCAATCCTGACTCATACACTAGAGTGAGGAAACATTTTGAAATAATCAAACATGATCATTCATATCTGTTCACCACTGCAAGGAACGAGTAAATTCTATTTCCTATTTAAAGAAAATAGCAACCTCATCGATTCGGTACCTAAAAGCACCCAATCTTCGTGATTATAAAGTTCAAGTACCACTGATAGTCATTAATCTCAAATTGAATCAAACAAAAGAAACAATACACCAGGTTTCTTATTCACGATCTTTAGCCATCACATAGCTCTACTAGCTATCTCGTAGCTCTCTTAGTTCTCAATTGCTCTACTCGCACATCTCCACGATGTCGAGTCAACTCGACTCTCTGAACTACCTTGTTCACACAGATTTAGTACTTACTACTTTATCTACAATCTCAATTGGTACTTGAGCTTTGTGTGTCTTACCAACACGATCTACGCATAGTAATCAAAATTTGAAAACCAAAACTATTTCAATTTTCGTAATGAGGGCTTGACGATTCGAACGTCATTAACATTAACATGGTGACCTCACCTCTCGCATGACTATGTGAGTTTACTTTCTTTTAACCTCATAACTCATTAGAATCTTTCTGTAAGGTCCTAACACAAACATGAATTTTCACACCAGACATAGTGTCACACAGACTTCCAGTTGCCATACAGGCCAACAGTTGCCACACAGCACTCGGCTACTCCTGACCGAACTAGATTATTGGGTTCGTTAAAATAGGGAAATTTGAGAACTCTTCTCTTTTACTAAAACATTACCCTGGGCCATGTACCACTAGTCGCTCCAAACAAACTTTAAAACTCTACTGCAGCAACAACTGCCAAGCTTATAGAAACCCTCGAGTAAAACCTCCAACGCCATGGCTCTCTAGCCGACCAGCAATTATATTGCTCTCACAACGGTCTCTCGGTCTCTCTCTAGACCCCGACCTCCACCAGAATCCACTGGTACGGTCAAACGTAATACGTTCGATAGACTGAATTACTCGACACCTTAAGCTTGCTCATTATCATCAAAATCCTTTTGACATCAACATCGACTGGTACATGACCCGCTGGCATCTGCCCTAACCTACCTTGTGCATACTTGTAGGTTCCAAGCGTACCTATTTAAAGCTTTCGGTGTATAACGATCACCGTCCTGTCATAATCACCTATCGTGTACCTAATACAGGGCCTATTTAGTTTTAGAACTAGAACCTGCCACAAAACACTATTCATTAGAAAAAGGTCCGACGATCAACAAGTTCAACAATTAAACAAAGTAATTGTAACAATGCTGTTACTCTTTACCATAATTCTTGCTATGCATACTCAACTCAAACCTCTTCGTAAACCCATCGCCACATGTTACTCATGAGGTGCGGTCCGGAGCCTCGAGTATGAGTAGACATGTCAATCATATTTGGTCTCACTACCAATGTCATCAACTATGACATTCAATTCCCGAGGAACTTGGTGATCCGGGATCCTTCTCAGAAGATTCACACTTTCTACTCAAAGATCTCGGAATATACCGACTGTTCATATCAGGGGAACAATTAAGCCCGATATTATTTGCGTCTTAATAGCTCGTGTGAAGGAGCTTTACGAATTAATTCGGATCAATATTATTAAAATCTTATTATCAACAGTAACACTTTACTATCGCACACTAACTCAGTTTTCATGTAAGGAAAACGATCGCGAGATCTACTGCTATCATAATATTACTTTGAAAGTAAGCAAGAGACGAAACAAGATCTTTTCTGAATACAGGTAAATGACCAGTACCGTTACTAACTAACTCGATACAATTGCCTTCACCCAACGACTTTACTAACTCGCTTTGCCACTGAAAATGCCTAGTTGTTAAATTTAATTTAAATTAATCACTTTGGATAGATCATCTTCTTCATCATCTGCCTAGCCTTTTCCCAACTATATTGGGGTCGGCTTCCAGTCTTACCGGATTCAGCTAAGTGCCAGTGTTTTACATGGAGCGACTGCCTATCTGGCCTCCACAACCCAGTAACTGGGTAACACGATACCTCTTGGCTAGACTGGTGTCAGATCTCAAGCTTCTAACTACCCGTAACGACTGTCAAAGATCTTCAAATGACAGCCGGGACCAACGGCTTAACGTGCTTTCCGAGGCACGGAGGAAACTCGGTATGTTGAAATGGTCACCCATCCACGGACCGACCTCGTCAAGCGTTGCTTAACCTTGATGATCGACCCGTGCGGCTGTTATTATTTAGCCACGAGCTCATCTTCTTATGGCATATTAAATCCTAAAGTTCGTACTGAACCAAATGTTGAAACTACCGCCAATAGGAAACTCATTAACTACTTGCTTTCAAGTGTGTCTTAATTACCTAGTGATAGTGCTAGATGTAACCACGACCAACTCAGTGGTCAAACATGAACACTCTTAAAGCTCGAACTAGCATCTCTTCACTAGAGAACATTCGACCTCACTATCGAAATAACATGGAAGCGACTCACCGAGTATTCCATTCCAAACTTGCGCGCGTTCGTAACGTTCGGCTACCAACTGCGAACTGCTAGCCTGCCATCGGTCTCAACCTCTAAGATGTTGACACGTCCACCTTCGCATTCAGCATTGAACCGCTAGCCTGCAGCAGAGGCTCCACTCCGACGCAATATGGTATCTGAAACGTGAAAAACATTACGAGAGTATATGTTCACAGTTATCTTAACTATACACAGCTTTGATGGAAATTAACCAGTGCAGCGGTGTAGTAAACTAAACCGGCAAAGCTAAATGGGCTATTGTAGACATAAACCACACATTACGGTGTCCCATGTAGGGGTAGGTAGATATATGGCTTTATAGAATCCAATGAATGCCATAGCATTTTATGTCGCAATTTCTAGGCCTTGCAGGGTTTACCACCTTTTAGACAGTCTGGCCCTCCGACGACCACAAAAGAAGAATACCATGCTTCTTCTTAGTTAATTCTCACTACATAAAACTATCACACTACAAAAGTAATCAGAATATTTAATTTGGAATTATCATAATTTCCAGACTGAAATGTAAGGTAGGTACGTCACTGTCACCATATCGTTCTAAACAATGATAGTCAGCCAAGGCCAGCCAAGGGTCATTGTCAGTGATAGTAGAATAATAACTCTTCAATAACAAACTGACACGGGCCTCCCCGACGATCCACTGACCGCCATACCGTACACAAAATCAGAATTTTGAATAATGATTACTCTTGGCCATAGTCATAACAAAATGAAAACGACTCACCAGATTGGCATAAAGATCAGTGTGTATGGATCTTTCAACACGTCCACACGCTGCTCCTTGACCTGTCCAGCTCCTTGGTTGTTACTAGCCTCCTTATTGCTCCGTTCCGGAATGATTTTTGATTATTCAATACCGAGGGTAGTCGCAACTGACACCACGATTTTTTTTTTGCAAGAATGTAACCGACATTTTCACTAGCTTTGTTTTTACGTGTGATCTCATTAGCACGATCGAATCCCAATTCTGATGTCGCATCAAGGCTTGCCGATAGATGTAAACCATCGGGAAGTCAGGATGTATTTCCTTAGGTTAAGACATCGTGTGTGGGCAGGTCGGTGGGTATAATCGTGCAAATGAAATCACATAAGTTATTCGATACACTGGGTTTATTCAAATAGACACAAGTTACACTCCTGCTTACTAATATTACGGATCGACACTGATTCTACGACGTCTTAGCTCTACGGCTGCCAGTACTCAACTGACTCAACTCTGCTGTCCCCACTATGCAAGCGGTTAGATAAAGCGCGCCAATGCGTAGTAGTTCTTGCTTTGCCGCCAGATGGCGTGCTTGCGATTTATTTTAAAGTCCGTACTATTGACTAAACCCGACATATGCTTATGAACCATGTATACAAAAACATACAAAAATAACATCCTTAATAATAAAGATTTCTAAATTAATAATATTTAAGCTCGAATAACGCATTGGAGTGGCCGGAGTCGTTGGCAGTACCGGTCCGTAGTCCATACGGCGCATGCACGCAGGGGAGTCTATTTTGTGTTAGTGCAGAAGCATTTTCGACGTTTTGTAAACTAAAGTCTAATTATTCGATAGCCAAGCAAATTACTCATTTTCTTTTGATGATATCCATCTGTAAAGTCAATATTCGATCCGACTACATCACCAATTGAGTAGCGTAAAACTTGCCAGAACGAAATAATGAATACCGCAAATAAAAGGTTGGCGAAAAAGTCTTTTCGCATTATTTGTGATTCTTTATTACGACGTAATGAAACCGAACCATTTTTGAAGAAGCTGATAACTGGATGAAAAGTGGATCACGTTCGACAAGAACGTGCGAAAAAGGTCGTGGTCCAAGGCCGGTCAGGCTTCAGACTGTGGCGAAACCCGGGTTAACTCGCAACAAGGTGATGCTGTGTGTGTGTGTGTGGTGGGATTGGAAGGGCATTATTCATTATGAGCTGTTACCACCAGGCAGGACCATCGATTCTGAACTCTACTGCGAACAACTGATGAGATTAAAGCAAGAAGTTGAGAGAAAGCGGCCGGAATTAATTTAATTTTCTGTTGATTAATTCCGGCCGCTTTCTCTTCTCTTTTTCATCATGATAACGCTAGACCTCACACATCTTAAGCCACGCAGCAAAAATTAAAAGAGTTTGGCTGGGAGGTGTTAATGCATCCGCCGTATAGTTCTGACTTTGCACCTTCATATTTCCACCTGTTTCGGTCTCTTCAGAATTCTTTAGGCAGTGTCAGGTTAACATCACGAGACACTTGTCGCGGTATTTTGATCAGAAGTCCCAAAATTTCTATAGCAATGGGATCATGTCCCTACCTACAATATGGCAAGAAGTTATCGAACAAAATGGTACCTACATACTTTAGTTAAATGTAAATAAACTATATTAAAAAATGTATTGAATTTTCGTAAAAAATGCGAAGAAATTTTTTCCCCAACCTTATACATACGAAATTTTTCAAATTCCGAAAGAGAAATAAACAATGAGCGTGCGCGCAGGGATCCAGGAACGAACCATACCATTCCCCGTGTCTCTAACGCGCGCTCGTATCGACTCCTTTCGCAATTCGCACCGACAGTGGTACTCAAATAGATAATATTTTTCTAACTTCAGTTGCGAAGTTGGTTTTTTAACTCCTTCTTCAGTTACCAGTTAGTCCTTCTTTAGTTTAAGTCAAGAGTGAATAGGTTACTTCTAGGCAAGCGTGCTTCACCGTAGACCACATCATCGCTTACCATCAGGCGAGATAGTGGTCAAACGCGAGCATATAGATAAAAAAAAACATCATCTTATGTAGGCCCGTTTTTAGACGTTGTGTGCCGCTGAATCCGTTTTAATGTTCATGTAACAACAACAAAACCCTTTTCTTAGTCCGCATTATTATGCAACTTCGGAACCCTATTACTGCGCGTGGCCCGACACGCACTCGGCCGGTTTTTTATATGTTTACGTAGGTATAGCGACCGTTACTTATTTTGTTCGATAAGGAAATGGCCATAGTATTAATTAATATCATGCATAATGTTTCTTAGACGAAGCTTCCCAGGAACCGGTGACACTTATAACCGAATGCGCAGATGCTCGGCCTTACCTGTCTCGGTCTAAAATGGTTCATAATTTTTCAGTTCTTTAGGTTTGAATGCAGGCAATAATATTGATTTGATTTTACCGATAAGTAATGGTAATAATCGAGGTAATAAGATATAAAAATAACAAAATGAAAAGTCAAAACCGTTTATTTTATTTTATTTGGGAAAACAAACAATCGTACATTACCTATATATTATATCCAGATACACAGTATGCTATGAGTAAATGTACAATCCACTACGTTTCCACATGTTACTAGCTTATATTAGATACAGTTTTGTTAAAATTAAAATAAACAATATATAAATAACAACAATACAATTTTTGACATTGAAAGGACCGAGCCGATAGTCGTTATATAATTATAAATATTGGGTCTTAGATCCTTGTTACAGGATTCACATTCTGTCGTTAAATATAATACGTAGTTATAAGCGAAGTCGCTATAAACGGTTTTGACTGCAGTGCGTAATTGGTATAGTATAAACTTATGTCAGTATACTCATGAAATTGTTAAAAGTTTTATAATTGGAATAAAGAATAGCCCGCGACAGTAAAATAATGTTGTCCTTTTATGTTCGCTCGCAATAAATGGGACATTTTTCCAGCAGAGCGGATTTTGTCAAGTACTCGCGTCGGGGTTAAAAGGAATTGAATCAATTCAGTGCCCGCTCCTAGCGAGCGAGAATGGAGTGGGTGGTTGCCGAATAGCCCCTACCATTGAATTTATGGAGCGGTAGGTACTTCTTACTGAATATAATCAAGAAGGTCCTAAAGATAGAATTGACTAATATGTTATTCCTCCCTATGGACAATTATAAATAAATAATCAACCATCATTTAGACAGGCACCTAGGTACCTACGCTAAATTAAACCACCAAAACTATTACACTGGGATGCAATCTGTTGTTGCTATTAAAAGGGGAGAGGACCAATGACTGCTCGCATTTATTTTTAAGTTATCGTTTTAAAAAAAAACTTGAGAGGTGTCAAGGGACACCCGGATGGAACGAAGTTCCTTTGGTATATATATATACATACATATATATATATATATACATACATATATGTATATATACATACATATATATATATGTGTATATACATATATATACACACACAGAGCAGTGGTGGCTCAGTGGTATCAGCCGCGACTTACAAGTTGTAGGTCGTGGGTTCGAGCCCAGGCAGGCGCTTTACTTTGTGTAAATTATTTCATCACCACTGCTCTCAAAACGGTGAAGGAAAACATCGTGAGGAAACCGGCATGTCCTAGAACCAAAAATTCGAAGACATGTGACATCCACCAACCCGCACTGGGCCCGCGTGGTGGATTACGGCCCATTCCCTCTCACAGAGAGGAGGCCTGTGTCCCAGCAGTGGGAACATTAATAGGCTGATGATGATGATGATGATACACACACACATATATACATACATACATATACATATATATACTCTCTCGACTTCGTAAACACAACAGCGTATAGGTTAGAACACGCACGAAACACGCGCACGCCGCACGGCTTACAACTGTAGCAAAAAGTGTCGTTACAACTTTAGGTCTTATTTTTTTCCGTCTAGCCCCCTTTCGCAACGCGCGATAAGGAACTTCGTTCCAAAAAATATGAATGATGGTCCTGAAAGTGGATACAGATAAAATTTAGCTAGATATATTACACATGTTTGGGCTTAAAC
Organism: Orthosia incerta; assembly: GCA_948252205.1. Classification (NCBI taxonomy): domain Eukaryota; kingdom Metazoa; phylum Arthropoda; class Insecta; order Lepidoptera; family Noctuidae; genus Orthosia; species Orthosia incerta. The sequence goes on from OX411754.1 coordinate 22,134,538, forward strand.
TTACACAATATCGGTAACAACAAAGTCAATCAGCAACAGATAGTATCGGTGATATGCCTGCTTATATCGCAAATTAATTAATGACTATATCTGGCTTTTATTAATTTAGTACTGTACTCAAGTAGTACCTTTACACACAAAGTCTGATGTTTTTTTTTTGTTTAACCTTTATAAAGATAGAGCGAAGCCAAAGATAAGGCGACGGGAGACGACACCCCCGCCAAATGACCAGTGGACAAAGCGACGCGATAGAGTACGTCACGCTCGCGAAACGCTCGTACAATAGTTTACTTTTACCTGTTTGTGCCCTTAAACTGGGTTTATGTGTTGTAATTATATACCTTTTTACTGTTGACGTGCGTTGAACTTATTTAAAGACCCAACACACCCTGAGAAGAAGAAATATCTATTAAATATCTATAATCTATAAAATAAATATCCTACAAGTGCACTTGCATACAAATAAAATATACAAAAGCATTCAAAAATATACAAAAAAGCCTCACATTAGGGAACCTGGCATGCTATAATTTTCGAGCTCGCTTCGCTCGCTCTTGTTGCATACTTTGTTAGTTTTTACATCTTGCCGCGTAAGTCGTCAAATTTCGTTCTATCTTTGTATGAATGGGTAAATGAAAACTATTCGAAGGAGCGCTGAAGATGCACCCTAGTGTCCGATTGAGCAGACGAGTGTTTTGGCACACACGTTGTTTTCTCGTGACAATACAATTTTAATGTAAAAGCTTGTTTAAAAAAACTTTAGCTTATTTTTTATTGTTTCAAAGATACTCATATAGCTCCGTGACAGTCGGACGCACAGCGGTGACTTAGTCATAGCATAAAATCCATTTCTTCTGCATCGTAAGTGCCTTTACAAATATTTAAAATCACATACATTGGAATTTGCAGAGCATTGTATGAGCCATTTGTATAACCAACTCATAGGGTGCAAGTGTATAGAGATTGGCAATAATGAACAGCCAAACTCGGAACAACTGTGGACTTGCCATGCCTACGAAATTAGCGTGCATACCTTCAAAAATCGGGCAATTAAGATGGCTGACCATTTGCAACCGTTTGACAGCACAACTACACAGATAAACGTATATATACGGCACACAACTACCAATTTTTTCGGCAATCAACATGGCGACCGGTCACGCATAGACATGATTTTGACGTCACTCAAAAGTGTTACCAAGTTTAGTCCTTGACAAACATTTAGATGTCTCTCTTTTCATATGCAGCTCTTGGTTAGTTAGAAAGAGACAAAACGCTTTTTCACATGCGTGTGTCGATATTATACATATTTGTATAACTATTCTTCATATAGTAGAATTTGCCATCTCCATAGTTTTCCTAGTCGTCTTTTTATTTTAATTCAATTTCAGTTTTGTTTATTTACCTAGGTAGCTTTTGAGTTTGTGAAACTGATTGGTTATACCATCTTAATAAGCAATAATTAACGTAAAAGTGATTGTCGAGTCCCGTCCTCAAGTCATGGCTATGACTCATACGTTCGCAAGTAAATACTAACACAGACACTTATTAACTAGGACTCTTGGACTGAGGGAGGGCATACCTTAACATATGAAAAAAAACGGCCAAGTGAAAGTGACTCGCGCACAGTGGGTTCCGTATAAACAGCAACATTCACCAAAACAAATAGGTAACATTACTAACGTTCATAAACAATGAAAGCACCGAACATTTTCTAAAGAAGGGACAAAATTAACTTTGACGTTCGAAAACTGTTCTCCCCATAAATCAATGAATATACAACATTTTTACTTTTCTAAGTACATATTATAAGTTAGTTGACTATAATATTACTCTTAAACTTAAAATGCGTATACTTAGCTGCGATAGTTTTCGTTTTAATTTCGTTATATACATATACTACAGCCGTGATTTTTTCACATATCCAAAAGTAACCATTTAGCTGGCAGGGGACACACACACGGACTCTAATAAATATTAGACAAAGACGTGAAAAAAAAACATACCCGCTTTATATGTACAGGAAGAAAGCTATATTTTTTTTTTTGTTTTTTATTTTATCACTTTGTCGGCGTGATTAATATCTATATCCATGCTAAATTATAGCTTTCTAATACTAAGAGTCTCTGATCTAAGTTGCAGACAGACGGACTGACGATGAATTTTTTATTTTTTTTCTTTATTTGAGATGGGTTTGCTCTTGACTCTAGTCTAGGTCAGAGGTGACAGAGACAAAGTCGACGATGGAGTGAGCTTACCCAGAAGAAGCCTGTTCACTCTAACTTTGAAGAGATTCGGGTTGTATGCGTTCGGAAACACAGACGCATGCAGTGAGTTCCACTCTTTTGCTGTGCGCATTATGAAGGATGTTTGGAAGCGCTTGGTGCGAATTGGTGGAATAGCAACAAGGTGAGGATGGTAACTTGCAGTGCGTCTAGATGTCCGATGGTAGAAGGGGGCCGGTGGGATGAGGTCGTGGAGTTCATGAGTACACTCGCCAAAATACAGTCTGTAGAAGACCGACAAGCAGGCAACCTTACGACGATGAGCTGAGCTGTGATGCTTGGCATCCACCAGTTTGACGTCGCCAATTAGTCTCTTAGCTCTGCGTTCCACCGAGTCAAGCGCGGCAAGCTGATATTTAGCTGAGCCATCCCAGAGGTGACTGCAATACTCCATGCAGGATCGGACTTGCGCTATGTAATTTTTGGTGGATATCCCACCCATACGCACAAAGCGTTTTGAAAATACTTTCATTGTGCGTACAGCTAAGGAGTGGAATTCCCTACCGGCGTCTTTGTTTCCTGATAGCTACAACCTAGGGGTCTTCAAGTCAAGAGTGAATAGGTTACTTCTAGGCAAGCGTGCTTCACCTTCGACCACATCATCACTTAACATCAGGCGAGATAGTGGTCAAACGCGAGCCTATAACAAATAAAAAAAAAAAAAAAAAAAAAAAAAAAATGTAAAGAGTTAATAGCTGTCCAGGCATAAAGTATCGCTTCACTCTGTTTAGGATGCCCAGTTTCTTTGCCGCAATTTGGGCTTTGTATATATACTGTGGTTTGTAAATAACGTAAACTCACTGATTATGGACTGCGCTTCTATCTAAGTCTCGTAGGTACGTCGTAGATACGCGTAGCAGACGCGCTACGCTGCGTATGCGTATAGTGGGCAAAGCGTACAATACGTCGGCGTCGCGTCGGCACAAAGAGCGTAGTAGTCGCGTCTCGCTGCGTAGTAATTCGTAGCTTTTATGCTACGCTGCGTAGGAGGCCCGTAGTTGTTGCGTAGCGGTCGCGCTACGCTTCGTAGGGGCCTCGTAGCAGAAGGGCTAAAGCCGCGCTGGGGCCTCGTAGCGGACCGTAGCAGACGGGTAACAATACGTAGGCACAAAGGCGTAGCAATTGAGCTACGTTGCGTAGGCATCTCGTAGCTGATGCGTAGCAGGCGCGCTACACCTCGTAGGCGCGTCGTGAAGAATGAATATTAAGACACGCTATGTATCCTGCCCAGTGTGCTTATTCCGAGTTTTTACTCGTGCGCGATCACGTTAACTTAATCGATTTCCACTGTCAATTCCTATACAAAAAACCGGCCAAGTGCGTGTCGTGCCACGCGCAGTAATAGGGTTCCGTAATTGCACAATAATGCGGAGTAAGAAGAGGGATTTTGATGTTTCATGAACATTATACATGGTTCATAAACTTATATTTACTACCTATTTTACATAACTAAACAACATTATATAAGTAAAATTTCAATGGAATTTGTAATTTTTTTTAATTCTCCAAGTATATTTTATAAGTTGCTCGACTATTACTCGTAAACTTGTAAAGCCTACTTAGCTGTGATAGTTATCCTTTTAATTTCCTTATATGGTGGGAAAAATCAATGGGCCGAGAAGAGAAACCACTTTAAATCCTTAAGATAGATTATTTTACTTAAGGGTACACTAGTCGACGGCACGAACTATTTTGTGCGCGGTGTTGAAATGCATTTTATATCAACCGACAACACGTGCGGAAGAGATAGATGCTGTGATGACCAGTAGGAAGCTAGTTCGCGTACGAATACACACTTTTGCAAATTTGTAGCGAAATGGATAATGATTTAGGAAGAAACCGAACGCGCGAAATTTTATAAACAGACCTTTGGCAAATTCAAATTCAAATTCAAAAGTCATTTATTCAAACTAGGCTGAGAATCAGCACTTTCCGAACGTCAAAATTACATAAGACAGTCCCCCAAAAACGCCCGCCCTTCACCACTTCCTAGTGCTTTTGCTGGGAAGAAGAAGTGGCGCAACAAACTGCCCAGCAGCACAGCTGTCTGATCAGTTAGAAAAAAAACTTGATTCTACACAATAGTATGCAAATAATTTACATTATTCAACACAAAAAATTAAAATAAAATATATTTGCCATAATGACAGCTAGCACACGCCAATATACCAACAAAAATATCGAAATCTAAACTCAAGCGAAAATAAAAAACTAAAAATAAAAACGTAAACGGAACTTAGTACCCGAATTATAAAGCCTCCAGGCATAAAGGGCGTGCCCGCCTACATATAGCTAATACAGCTGTAACTCGAAGTCACATAATTATGATAAACTAGGACCATCGAAGTAAAAAATAAATCAACAGTTAGGCAAGAATAATATATGATCCACTGTCGAGGTCGCTAGCTAACCACATATTGCAAAACAACATATTAAAAAAAAAAAACATTGTAGTGAGTCGATTATGTCAATAATATGACAATTAAATTAAAATAAATTGACTTATAGTGTCAAAATAAACAAACAATTATATAACTCATATAACCTGTCAGTAGGTAAGCTAATTCTGGAGAAAGAACACAAACATTGTCTTGAGTTAATCACAGCGACCAACTATTTTTATCGTTTAAGTAGTCGTTAATAGAATAGTATGCCTTTGAACAAAGGTTTGATTTTACTTTAACTTTAAACGCATTAAAAGGCAAATCTAGATGAGCAGAGGGTAGCTTGTTATAAAAGGTTATACCAAGCCCAACAAATGAGTTATGAACCTTATGATGCCGGTGAAAAGGAGCTCGTAATTTGTCCTTATTTCTGTTAATATTGTGAATATCACTGTTTTTAGTGTAAAAGTGTATATTTTGCCTAATATATAAGATATTGGCGAAGATGAATTGTGATGCCACTGTGAGAATACCAATATCTTTAAAAAAATCTCTTAGAGAAACTCTGGCACCTAGCTGGTAAATTGCTCGAACTGCTCGTTTTTGAAGAACAAATATATTTTGAATGTCAGCGGCTTTGCCCCACAGCAGAATGCCATAGGACATAACGCTATGGAAATAACTAAAATTGACTAATCGAGCAGTATCAACGTCAGTGTATTGTCTTACTCTCCTGACAGCGTAGGCGGCCGAGCTAAGCCTTCCCGTTAGACTTGAAATATGTGGGCCCCACTGAAGTTTGGCATCTACTGTTATGCCCAGAAAAACTGCCGAGCCCACAGTTTCAAGCACCTCTTTATCTAACACGATGTTGGGTCCTAGATTTCTAACATTCGGTAAAGCGAATTTTATACATTTCGTTTTCTTGGAATTGAGAACTAAGCTATTTGTTGTAAACCAATCCGTAACCATTGAGAGTGCACTGTTTACATCGTCAAAATCATGTCTATTCCTGTCAAAAATAAGAGAGGTATCATCTGCAAATAGTACAACTTCACAGATACCCTTTAAAAAGACACTAAGAACAAGAATGGACCCAGTATTGAGCCTTGAGGTACACCTAACTGAACTGGTAACCCGGAAGATTTCTCACCATTAACATCTACACATTGGGATCTATTATGTAAGTAAGAATTTATAACATCGAGAGCTTCGTTTTGCACACCGTAATGACGCAGTTTACGCAATAGTGTGTCATGGTGCACGAGCACTGTCTCTGTACGTGTGGCGCATCCGTTCTACACTCACCTTCAACATTTAATCAGTACAGCCCGAGTTCGAATCTGACTCAAACTGATATCTGTTTTTGTGACCTCTATTTAGAATACCAAATATTTATACCATGGAGTATTTGGAAAACGTAACTTTCCGTCGTAACCGCACTAGACCAGAGCCAAACATTGATGACAGTGATATAATTTCACAAACAATGGATTGTACTACCTCAAATAGTATGCCAGACATGTCCGAGAACGAAGACGATCAAATGTCAATTTTAAAAGATGAGATCGAAAAACTAACGTCTCAATTAAATAGTGCACACACTGAAATTGAACTACTATCGTTAGAAAATAAAAATTTGAAGCGGGCTAACGAAGCTTTAGTGAAGAAAAATGATATTTATAAGAAGATTAATTACAGTCCAGCAAAACAGAAAAAACAAACACCAAAGAAAAATACAAATAATTTCACAAAAACAAAACAAACACAAACTGAAGAAATCATGCAAACAGACTGTACACCTTCTACACAAGGGACGTCGAAAAACAAAAGAGAAGATATCAACTTATGTCTCTCAAGCACTTCTCAAGAAAGAATATCGCATACAGATCAAACTGACTTATCTTCGAAACACAAAATATGTCTACTTAGTAATGAAACTTCCAACAGAATATACAAAATCACACAGAGAACTCAATTATGTAATTTTGAAATATGCCATTATCGCAAGCCTAACTGTAGTATAAATCATTTACTTGAAAATATTGACGAAAAAGTACGAAACTTACTGCGACTACTGTATTATTTATATAGGCGAAGTACATTTTAGAAAAACGCATAATTATATTGAACTTGTGTCGTTTGTACGCGAAAAACTAGTTGCTTTAAAACATACAAACTTTATAATATGTCTACCGACATTTAAATATATGGTTAACAATAATATTATGTATAATAGCCGAATTGATACTTTCAACAATTTACTTTATATGGATGTGGAAACATATAATTACGCATATATTTTGGACTCGAATTTAAATTTGCCGTATACTTCCGACACATACAGCCCTCGTTATGGCACTCTAAACAATAAAGGCTTATATACTATAACTAGTATTTGCCTGGTGCGCGAGCTGCAAGCAGCTCGCGTGTTTTTGTCCCTACAGCTACCCTACAGCTACCCTACAGCTACCCTACAGCTACCCTACAGCTACCCTACAGCTACCCTACAGCTACCCTACAGCTACCCTACAGCTACCCTACAGCTACCCTACAGCTACCCTACAGCTACCCTACAGCTACCCTACAGCTACCCTACAGCTACCCTACAGCTACCCTACAGCTACCCTACAGCTACCCTACAGCTACCCTACAGCTACCCTACAGCTACCCTACAGCTACCCTACAGCTACCCTACAGCTACCCTACAGCTACCCTACAGCTACCCTACAGCTACCCTACAGCTACCCTACAGCTACCCTACAGCTACCCTACAGCTACCCTACAGCTACCCTACACCTACCCTACACCTACCCTACACCTACCCTACACCTACCCTACACCTACCCTACACCTACCCTACACCTACCCTACACCTACCCTACACCTACCCTACACCTACCCTACACCTACCCTACACCTACCCTACACCTACCCTACACCTACCCTACACCTACCCTACACCTACCCTACACCTACCCTACACCTACCCTACACCTACCCTACACCTACCCTACACCTACCCTACACCTACCCTACACCTACCCTACACCTACCCTACACCTACCCTACACCTACCCTACACCTACCCTACACCTACCCTACACCTACCCTACACCTACCCTACACCTACCCTACACCTACCCTACACCTACCCTACACCTACCCTACACCTACCCTACACCTACCCTACACCTACCCTACACCTACCCTACACCTACCCTACACCTACCCTACACCTACCCTACACCTACCCTACACCTTCCCTACTCGTCGCCAGGCACTGAGTTTCGCTTCACCCACTCAACCTTCGTTACGCTACGGAGGTCGCCGGCTCGCTTCGCTCGCCACCTCCCCCCTGCGCTGCACTCGGTCTCGTAGGTTCGCTCCACTCGGGATCCCTACGCTGAATCCGTGAAAAAAACAAAAAAAAAAAAATCGCCAAAACGGGGGGGGAAGGGGGGAGAAGGGGGGCAAGGGGGTCAACTTTGAAAAATGGTTTGTTTGTGATTATAGCATTGCCCCTTTATATGAATCTGTATAAATAAATGTTCTTAATAATATTATAACAGAAATAAAATACTGAGTTTTGTTTGGATTAATAATGTTGACATTTAATAATTTTGACATCTCATAATCTTTGACATGGTAATTTTTTGACATTTTAAATTAAGTATTTTGATTTACGTACTTACTTGATTTTGTTTCTTTTTACTCTCTGACTTTTTATTGTTAATTTAATTATTGGTTCTGCTAATTTAATACGCATGATCTTACGATAATGTTTTTCTCTTATTTTTTCTCTAGACATTTGATTTGTTAATCTCCAGGTAGATACCTACACCTAATATTTGTACGCCTCTTGGCATGACATAGCGCTCTATTTTAATTTTAAACGCAACATCTGTATTTTATTACCTATGTGAACAAATAAATATGATTTGATTTTTTTTGATTTTGAGCTTTGGAGAGATCACAGAAAACCCCAATAGCATTTTGCGAGTTCTCCCATGCGTTAAATATGTGTTTCAGCAGAGCAACACCCGCATCTGTAGTCTACCTTTTGTAAAGCCATATTGTTCATTATGAAGGAGGCTATTTAAATTAAAATGTTTTAGTCAGTTTTAGGCATCATGAAAAAACTACTAAATCTATCTGTTCATAATAAAATTATATGCATTGTTGAACTACTAATCTATCCCTGTATGGAGGCCGTTTTGCAATTTTCCGTCTTCTTATGGTATTTATTTGCGCCCAAATATGCGTTAAAATTAGTGTCGAAATGTGGAACTTTCGACGCTCATAACTTTCAAATATTTTATTTTTTTACGTTTTTTCTTCCATACAGGGCTAGATAATGATGAGACAAATTGATATCACTTTTTATTTTGAACGTACATCGTCAAACAGTGGAATAATCCCTAGACTACGTTTGTATGTACACAATGTCATACTTATATTGTTTTTCTCTTTTTTTTTTTTATTGTCGTATAGTTTTTAAGTTTTGTTTTGTTTTTTGTTTTTCATTTTTTATATTGTGTGCTCTAATGGCTTGTGACAAATAAATGTATTTTCTTTTTCTTTCTTTTTTTTTCTTTCTTTCTTTTGTATGGAAGAATTTTCGACTAGTGTAACCTTAAAGAAAACATTCCTTTAATTTTTTTAAAGAATCAAAACTGCATTCACAGATTTACCTAAACCGGCAATCAAACCAGCAAAAAAATCAAAAAATAAATTGTCGCTATTTTATTTCATTAGCCGATACAGTCAATATTGGAGATAAAATTTCTCCAGAAAACTTTAGTACACAAGGGCTTTAATCAACATTACCTAGACTAGAACTGTTCAATTTCAACAAGTGAAAGACACGTTATCATTATATTTTTTTTGTAGGATTCACTATCTATCCAAAACGTTTATTTATTTATAGTATATATAGTATAGCCATACGTCTAGTATGCAACGGATTTATATCGAGGACCATGAATCACTCGCTGTGCTACGTAACAGCGGTCCTTTATTCACTAGTTGCATAATATACTATTATCACACAAACTTACTCCATACACTTAGGCTTTTTTATATTCTATAGGCTCGCGCTTGACCACTATCTCACCTGATGGTAAGCGACGATGTGGTCGATGGTGAAACACGTATGCCTAGAAATAACCTATTCACTCTTGACTTAAAGAACCCCAGATTGTAGCTGTCGGGAAACACAGACACCGGCAGGGAATTCCACTTTAGCTGTACACATAATAAAAGTGTTTCCAAAACGTTTTGTGCGTATGGGTGGGATGTCCACCATGTATCGATTGTGCATCGCTGCACGTCTGCAGGTAGTCCGACGAGCTAGGTGGAATTAGATAGTGCAATTCCATCGCACACTCTCCGAAATATAACTGATAAAAAACCGACAAGCTGGCAACTCGGCGGCGATGTTCAAGACACTGGAGCTTATATAGACTTGAAGTAACTTCTCACATTTGCAAGGATCCCCAACTTTTTGGCAGCCAGTTGAGCTTTTGCCTCAATGAATGGACCAAAATTGAGAGTCGATGTCAACGTAACGCCAAGTAGATCAAGATGGTCCGTTATTGGCACGGTCACATCTCGGAAAGTTGGAGCCGGCATGGGTCGCCATGCCAGGTACGCTTCATGTATAAGCGCGTCGGCGCAATAACATTCGGTATTTTGTTACGTCAGAGAACGGAATGTAGTACTCCATTCCCTGACGCAACACATCCATCACTGCGTCCGCGCACGCCGAAGGAACATTCGAAGAAAAGCAAGTAGGCTGCCAAGGATAGCATGCGAAGAAAGTTCGCATGCTCTCCCAATTTGCTGACCTGTACCGCCAAACCCGGACTTCACCAGACAATTGCGATTTTTATTCTTTTAATTTTGTAGTATTATTTCCGCGCGTTTTTTTTTTACCGCAATGCGTGCAGCTTCATACAATTCCATAGGCCGCAGAATGGCCGGAAAAAATTCCCGCACGACAGCTATTGCGCTCCCGATAACATTTTGTTTACGCTATCTGAACCTGGACATGAACTGTATCTTTGTTTATGAGATTGTGCTGTGAACATTTAATCCTTGTGACTGTAACTCTCTCGTCTATTATCCTTCCAAACTATATATTAAAGGTCAGACCGCACTAGACGACGCGACAAAATATATTGTATGAGATAAAGTGTCGCGTCGCGTAGTTTCGCTGCCGCGTAGTGCGGTTTATCTCATACAATTTCATACAAAGTATATTTGGTCATGTCGCGTCGCATAAATAATAGTATATTATGCAACTGGTGAATAAAGGACGGATTCAATCATCATGAATCACTCCCTACGGTCGTGATTCAGTTGTTAAAATCCTTCACTTGCTCGTGATTCATCTATGGCCCTCGCTTTAATTCCATCCTTTATTCACCAGTTGCATAATATTCTATAATTATTTAAAAGAAACATTCCTTTATTTTTAAAAAGAAACAAAACTGCACTCACATATTACTCGACAAGCTTACCTAAACCGGGAATCGAACCAGGAAAAAATTCAAAAAAAATTACACTAAGTATCCGATAAAATCTCTCTAATAAACATTTGGTCTTAGAAATTAAAAAACATTAATTTATTTATTATTAATTTTGTTAGAATCCTGAGCGACCCGAGTATCTGTAAAAATAGCGGTGTTTAAATTTTATTGCTTTCTTCTTCTGTTACGCTAGCTACAAATTTCGATACACGTTGAATATTATTAAAATAATCACACTATCACACTAATATCATAAAGGCGAAAGTCTGTGAGTGTATTTGTATGTTTGTTACTTTTTCAAGCTCAAACAGCTTGACGGATCTGGATGAAATTTCGCACAGAGATAGATTATAGTCAGGAATAGCACATAGGATACTTTTTATCCCGGGAATGCTTTGTGGCATTAAGTCCGCCTATGTACCACTATTGCACATGAAGTTTAAATAAATAAATAAATATGTCCCCTCGGGATAATTTTCGACTTTCACGCGGGCGAAGCCGCTGGCAGAAGTTAGTAATAAATAAATATGAGTGCATCCAGAGATGAAGTCTGTTGTTTCATACTGGAAGAATTGAAGCAGTATGTAAAAATGCAGAATTAAGTTTCCTGCCTGAATAGTTTCGCGAAAAATATCAAAAAGCTTATGATATTTTTAAGCAATAAAGATTTAAAAAGGGTGCATACACTTTTTGGAAACTGTACTCTTGTCGTACTTCATAGAATTATCACAAACGAGGCATCTACAATTTGGACTATTTACTCAATGTTGAAAGCCACAATAAAGACAAAAGATGACATGCACATTGAAACTATGTCAGTATCAGTAGTGTACAAATCCAAAAAAGTCCAAAATTTTCAATATCATTGAAAAGTTTCTTTAGAGGAAAAGGTGAGCGCCGACTGAATTTCCTTAGTAAAAAGTCATAATTCGAGGTTTGGCTCTCGTCTCTTTTCTCCTCCAATATTGGACCAATTTAAAAGATAAAGAAAGTGGGTAAGTACCTACTATTTATCTGTTTTAATTACTCATGTAATATTTTTATCGCAGGTTATCCTCATTAATGGAATTAAAAAAACATGCCGCACGAACGAACGATATTAAATGTAACTGTTAATGCCATCGAAAAGCATTCGGACAAATTACTGTTTGTCACCTTGACGAATACAAAGACGAACATTGACAGGTCCTTTGTTGTTCGCAAGGAACAAGTAAATATTATTGAGAAATATAAGGCAATACGCCATGCTAATACGAAAACAGATCGATTTTTGTTGCAGTATCATAATGATAAGTGTTCGAGACAGAATATAGGCATATTATGGGCATCAACAAAATAGGCGGGACGCCGCGAGACGTAGCCACTTTTCTAAAACTACAGGAACCTCAGACCTACACTGGATATTGCTTTCGGCGAACTTCGGCCACGCTTTTGGCTGATTCAGGAGCCGACCTCACTACACTAAAACGACACGGCGGATGGAGTCGAATACGGTCGCGGAAGGATATATTGGGGATTCGATCAAAAATAAATCTAAAATCTGTAAGCATATAGTAGAGACCATAAGCTTGACCACAGATCCTGGTCTCGCCCGTCTACTTCCAGAGTCACGAATACCGGCGCTGAGTCACCAACTTTCACTATCCTACCGACACAATCCGTAATCGTAATCGTAAGGAAGCCGAAACAGCGAATACTCAAACTCAAGTCGCTAACACAACAATATCGGTTTCAAACAAAACTGTTACTTTTAATTTGCAAAACTGCAATAATTTTACTTTTAATTTTTACAAATATACATGTGGTTTAATTTTTACCATGTTGTTTTTTTTTACCTATAGGTAATTATGTTATGTATTTTGAATCGTAGTGCTTGTGTTACAGACGTGCTTCGGAGTGCAGTTGCTTAAGCGTTTCGTAGTAGACGTGAAGTGGCATAGCTTCGTCGTATGGGTCAGTAGGGGGTGCGCAGCAGCGGCGTTTCAAATGACACGTGTCTGGAACTCCACGTCCAAACGCGTATTTGTTGTGCATGCATTTGCCAGAGCTTGCGTAAGAGATCTAATTATAATTATAATATAAAACTATACTATTATATCGATAAGACACAATTATTGTAATAATAAACTGTCTTACTTTTATTCTTACTCTCACTCTTGTTATTACTCCTTAGGTACTGGGGAATAACTTAAATTATTAAGTTGGTCTTTATGTTTCAGGCATACTTAATAATGTTTTTAACGTTTTACCCTAATAATTATGATGACTTGCGTCTTTCAAGCTTTACACGGATATTACCTATAATATAATCTACTCAATATATGTACCTTAGTACCTACCTGGGCGAGCAAGCTCTGCTCGGGTGAAAATAGAGAAAACGACGTTTTCTAAAAATTTAACCTAGCTAGATCGATTTATAGCCCCCCGAAACGAAATTTTTTTAGGGTGGTTTTTCACACAATGTCTTCTCCCACTCTGGTTAAAGGGGCAGGGCGTGTCAGACTTTTACTGACTAAAACCCACCCGTGTTCCTTCAGTTGCTTGTGATAGGAACGAGTTGCCTCGTGCTCTTTTGGTTTCCGAAAATAAATATGGCACAATAAGTGATCAAAAAATCTTTCGGTAGTTACGTAAAGCCAAAAACAAACGAGAACCGCAAAAAGAACTAAACAAAACTTGAATACAATTCAGCACACGTCGGTTACAAAACATTTGATAACTTGGGCCATTAAGTTGAATTATCTTAATTTGTTTGGTTATAGAGAGAAATAATAATCTTTGGTACCTTTATAAATATTAGGTCATTACATATGAAATTGGCGTTTTGTAGGAGAGGAACATAAAGTCGTTCTTTTTTTAATAGTATATATTTATTATGTACCATTGCTACCACTTTTGCCATCTCATAGGTCATTGATCCCTTTACTAAAAAAACCATTCGGACTGGAATCAATAAAATCTTTGAAGGCGCTTTGGACTGCCCCATCAGAGTTGATTTTTTTCCTTTGCAAGTTGTTATCAAATTTCGAAAAAAATAGTTATCTGTTGGAGCAAGGTCAGTGGAGTACGGTGGATGTCTTAGACATTCCAATTGAAGCGCCTCTAATTTGGTAGCCGTCTGTTGTGCAGTGTGTGATCTAGCGTTGTCCTGAAGCAGCAGTGACCGACTAGAGTGATTGACTGCCTCGGCTGTTTAGCAGCTAGCTTTTCCATTATGGTTTGCAGTTGCTGACAATAGACATCCGCCGTAATCGTCTGGCCAGGTTTAAGAAAGCTGTAGTGAACGACACCGGCACTAGTCCACCAAACACTCACAAGTAATTTTTTTTTGAGTAAATTTTCGCTTGGGGCAGGATTTGGCTGGTTCGCCAGGGTTCAGCCATTGCTATGAGCGTTTCCGATTATTGTACAGGCTCCACTTTTCATCACACGTAATGATTCGATTTAAAATCCCTTCATTATTGTGCCGGTTGAGTAATGTAACGCAGCATTCGACACGCGTTTGTCGGTTTGCTGCACTCAATTCATGAGGTACCCACCTTTCAAGCTTTTTCACCTTCCCAATTTGCTTCAAGTGGATTAAAACCGTTTTATCACTAACACCGCAGCCTGCAGCTAACTCGGACGTGGTTTGCGATAGATCCGCTGCCACAATAGCCTTCAATTCTTCATTACCAACTTTGGTCTCCGGCCGTCCACGAAGCTTGTTCTGCAGGTCGAAATTTCCAGAACGAAAACGTTGGCACAAAAACGCACTTTGTTTTCTTTTGCGACACAGTAGCCATACATATCATTAATCCTTCGAGCCGTTTCTGCAGCACTGGTGCCACGATGGAATTCATACTCGTAAATAACGCGATGTTTCAAGTTTTCCATTTTGTAAACTGACTGGCGCAAAGAAAAAACTAAAAGAGGAATAAACAAATGAATTACGGTTTTCCAAACACAAAAGCATGAGTAAACAGCTGTATAAATTTAAAGTTGGAATTCCAAACCAAAGAGGAGATATTTGAGATCAAAGTGGCCAGTACGACAAAACGCCAATTTCATAGGTAAGGACCTAAAGTCATATAAATTCCCATTTACTTATCATCATATTTTTCTGTTCCTATTTATTGCGATGGATATCATGTAAAAAATCAGTAAAATAATCATTTATTATTTCAAGTATTTAAATCAACACAATTACAAAAGTTTTCGTTTTCCTGCTGTATTTACCGAAACGGTGACAAATCCACCATACTTCGCCAGTTATGTCCAAGTCATTTGTAGTAGGCCAGCCTCTTGTCATATCTAGAATACGGTAAAATTCTTGATGGGAAAATCCAATACCAATGCGCCCGCTCCGGATTCCCACGTGCAACAATTATCCTCAAACTAGATAGTAGCCTCTAGACTAGACCAAGGAGGCCTCATGCTCGATGTTTAGCTGACAACACCTGCTTACGAATTGCTCAATTTACCAGCGAGCAGTTCCGGTTACTGAAATGATCTCAAACTCAATGTCAGCAACCCAACTATTTCATAAGTGAACACGTCACGAATTCTATCGTTCTAAAATTTCTTAAACCTTTTCGCTAACGGATTGTTTATTTTGCAGATTATCTGGTAGTAACCGCACAGTTTTATTTCCATTTCAAGTATTGACTCTTTGATGGGATTGCAATATGGTTTGAACCTATAAAATTCACAAATCTTACATAACTTCTCTAGCTGTCCTGTTTTCGAGGATTTGTGTTTTTTTGACGGACATATCTGGTACCGCAGATTAATTTGTACTTACTTGTAGCTCGTAGTAATAATAAAAATAATTAGGTATTCAACGCAATAAGGTAAACCCATGAATACGAGATAATTATTTATGTGCTTACTAAAAAAGCTAGCTGTTAGGAAAACCCTGCTCGTAGTAATCCAACTAAGTTCCTAGGTAAGTAGTTCTATGTTACGCGTAACGCTAACGAGCATTGTCGACCGTTCATCACAACATAATTGGATCATTATAATATTATATCCACGTAAGTTTATTCTAAGCACTTTCAACTTTATTAATAAACACTGAAGAAATAACCGAACGTGGTCCTTAACTTAAATCAAACCTAGGTCAAGGATTGTTGCACGTCTAATCTGATTAAATCAGGGTCTAACAACAATTTACTGTTACCGTTTTTACTATTACAATAAGTTACAGTTAGTTTAACCGGTGTATGATAACCTGCGGAAACCAAAGATAATTTTGTGTTTGTGATCATGAAGAATTTTGTTGGCGTCATGAACGAAACAAACAAGATTCGATTATTAGTTACCAGGGTATTTTCAAATAATTTATTTAAACGTAAACTGAAGATAACTTTGTTTATGTGGGTATCATCACGTACCTATTGATAAAGAGTTTTTGGCATTATAAACGAAACAAAGAAGATTACTTAGATTATTATCAGAGTATTACTCAAATAATTTGCTTGTTGCGTAAGCAATTCCATCCCGAATAAAAATTATACTAAAAATGCTTTCGTCGATTGATACGAAATGTATTACATTAAAAAAATACAAATTTTAATAATAAAGGTCTTTCATTTATTTAGAAATGTATGTATTTAATAGTAATGGTAGCTGAGAACTTCCATTACGTCACAAAGTTTGAATAAACATTTCGATTGTAACATTTATTAAATTATGACTTAACATAATTATGCACTGTATAATACGATACGTAATTGTACAAATTTAGTGTTTACTTTGGAACTTTACTATATAATATGACCTGTAAATTTATTCTACGGATGGTATTATATTATCATAACTTAGAGTGTTATTTATAGCAAACAAATTTAATTACTTAATAAAAATGACACATATATATAAATGCACATCGAAAAACCTAGCACCCGTAAATTTATTTACATCAGAAAATTGAATAATCATTATAGCAAAGTATTGCTATATATATGGCATTATTTTTTAAGGTTGATCTAATATACTGAAAACTAATATCAAATATATAGCCTAAAACACAGAGTCCAGAGTTTCCTTTTTTTAAACACTCATCAATCAACCAGGACTACTCAAATCAATTTAATTCATCAGAACACAATTGTTTCGAAGCTCCTCTGTTTACTCTGCGAATAAAAAGTTTTAATACAGATATCGCTCTTTACAAAGTGGAGAGCTTTTGTAACGAATACTCTCCTGAGTCCTGAGTATACGAAGTACCTACTTCACAGATTCAATTCTTCTATTAGTATTCGACTTGACGGCTCATGCGCCGCGGCTAATCTTCTAAATGGAGTCAGCTACATAGTGAACAGTCCCTCGTATCGTAGCTACGAGTATATAAAGGTTGCGAGAGCGGCGGCTGCGGGCGTAGTCCGAGACAGGCAGTGATTTAGGCGCACCGCGTTTTCGCGATCACACAGTATCGCGTAAATTCACGGACACCGTCCGAAAGAAAATTAGTAACAATTAAGTAGGTGACGCTGTGTTTTTGTTGAACGTCTGCTGTTTTTGTGTTTTAACCTTTTTTATCCTGACATATTTGGTAAGTGTTTGAAACGACAATAGTCTGTAATTATTCTAAAACTTTTTGGTCAATGTTTTCTTGGTGGCAGGTTAAATCATTATCCGCACTGGAATTTAACTAATTGTTACTCTGGTCTACTGGTAGCTACTCACATGCACTAAGTTTTTAACTATTTCATTTATTTACTATTCAGCTCTTAGTAAATCTTTTAAATGCAACTCAGAATTAATAACAAACCGCTTCAGGTGGGTATGCACGAGTGAACAATGTATGATATCGGGCAACATCTAGTATTTTATCTTGATAAATTACGCAATATTAAGTATCAATAAATAGTTATTAACCTCAATAATAAAATTTGATAATATCGTAAACACAGCATGTGTTATTTTGATACATATTATCTATCTCTATGGACAATGGTAGGTACATTGTGCTTTTATCAATCGATGATAATTAACTAAAATCTACTTAGATATACCTATATATAGCAAAGTATTTAATTGTTATTTGCCTTGATTTAATATAACTTTCGAAGTTTTTGACCCCGCCGTGACATTCGTATGATAGGTACCTATCAAGGTTATGTCAATAGTGCATTAATATAAAACTAGTTTACAAATAAATATATACATATTGCATACCTATTTCAATCTTTATAGTTCTACACCCATTACAAATGGTAAATTATTTGTTTTGGTTCATCCTACAGAACACAATTTTTTTCAACAATATAGCCAACATCTGAAATCGATCTACGTGGATCGGTATGAAGTGATTCATTAGCGACTGAAAATTCATTAGGTAAATAGTCTAAGATTTAATTTTCTAGAAAAACATTTCTTATGAAATACTCCTAAATAAAAAAAACGTTTTTGTAAAAAAACACTACCGACTTCCAAATAAAAAAACCAGCCAAGTGCGAGTCGGACTCGCCCACGAAGGGTTCCGTACCATTATCGCAAAAAACGGCAAAGAAAACACGTTTGTTGTATGGGATCCCCACTTAAATATTTATTTTATTCTGTTTTTAGAATTTGTTGTTATAGCAGCAACAGAAATACATCATCTGTGAAAATTTCAACTGCCTAGCTATCACAGTTCATGAGATACAGCCTGGTGACAGACAGACAGACATACAGACGGACCGCGGAGTCTTAGTAAAAGGTTCCCGTTTTTACCCTTTGGGTACGGAACCCTAAAAACTACAAAGGGAAAAATAACTTTATTTTTGGAAGTCTATCGTAGGTACCATTTTTTTGCGATATAGACACCGACTTCCAAAAATAAAGTTATTTTTCACTTTATAGTTTTTTATTTGGAAGTAGTAAGTATTTTTTTATAACCTAATAGGCAAGTTGTTTAGTAAGTACCTATAACGCCTGAACAGATTACCCGAATAACATGAAACTTGAACATAATCGGTGCAATGAGAGATCTGCGTACCCCTTTCGAGCGTACTGGCGTGATGTTATGTTATGAAATGGTATAAACAATAAACAGACATGCGATTGCAGCGATCCCGAGAGATTATTGAAGAGTTCTGTTGTATATCTCTGCAGATCTTCATCAGATCTTCACCAAATTAAAATGGGACCAATTTTGGAATATGCTCTTTCAAACAAGAATAAGAATTTTCAAAATCGGTCCACAATTGACGGAGATATCGGTAAACATACAAAAAAAAACATACCTAGTCGAACATAGAACCTCCTCCTTTTTGGTAAGTCGGTTAAAAATAGTATTGCATTTCATTCAGCAAACCAAGTTAGGCTTCATATTCCTAAGGATGATAAAGAACCTATTTAGTCTGCTCAGTGCAAATGCTGTTTAAAAACTCGGTCCTGTATTTTGTGCGCGGGGTTAAAATGCATTTTATATCAACCGGCAACACGTACGGAAGAGACAGATGCTTTGATGAGCATTAGGAAGCTAGTTCGCGTACGAATACACAATTTTGCAAATTTGTAGCGAAATGGATAATGATTTATGACGAAACCGAGTGCGCGAAATTTTATAAGCAGACCTTTGGGAGTCTGGATATCATGAAAAAACGAAAACTAAACGTATCTATTCAAAATAAAATTATTTGCATTGTTGAACTACTAATCTATCCCTGTATAGTGGCCGTTTTGCAATTTTCCGTCTTCTTATGGTATTTATTCGCGCCCAAAAATGCGTTAAAATTAGTGTCGAAATGTGGAACTTTCGACGCTCATATTATTTTTGTTTCCATACAGGGCTAGATAATGATGAGACAAATTGATATCACTTTTTATTTTGAACGTACATCGTCAAACAGTGGAATAATCCCTAGACTACGTTTGTATGGAAGAATTTTAGACTAGTGTAACCTTAAGTACTTATCCTATTTAAATTCAGTGGGAGAGCCGAAGAAGCAAAGACCTCTACAGTTGGTTATTTAAAGAAATCCAGTTTTATCGATATTATGTCGCTTCAAGATGGGCACTGCTCTCCCGCTGTGGTAGTAGGTAAGGACTTCAATTATATTAAGACGATGTAAGTTGTTTGTTTTATCAGGTCTACAAAATGTATATCCTAGTTAAAATCGGGAAATGTTATGTTATTTGAATTAATTCTTCATCTTTCTAACCAGTATTTTCCTGCTCGGTTAATTGATTTAATTATCTTATTTAATAACCTCATTCTGCAATTTCCCTGTGAGCATATGTTCTGATTAGTTCGTTCTGTCCTTCCGGTCCATATGAACACTAGGTATAATGTAGATAAGTACCACTGATTGACCGTGAATTACATCTTTATTTCTTTGGCGAATGAGGTTTGCCCAGATACAAAATTACCTGCGTAAATAAATAAATAAATCAACTCACGTAACGGCAGGTGCCTAATTGATAACTTCGATTTTTATCTAATGAGAAGTAATGACTGATAATAAAACGAAGGTCTTTAACTCAATTCTTACCCCCCTAAATTCTCACACATAACTGTTTCATGTTTTACATTGTAAAACAGTTCTGAAGACATTGAAAACCAATGTCTCCAATTAATTTTGCATAATTTTTTTTCACAACATTCTTCCTGGAAAAGATACCTTTCTATTATAATTTATATTAATTTGTTCTCAGTTGAAGAATGTATTTCATTTGCTAATCTTAATTAGAATAATTAACGTTTCATCATGACTCTCTGCGGTGTGGTCACTAACGAGCCCTTGCTTCGATTGCGCACTCCGACCTACAAAGAGCTCGGTAACTGGAGCAACGCGCAAGTCCTGAAACATAGTTAGATACATAAATATCAAAGGCTCTCTTTACTCTATCAGTCCTCCATTATGGGTTCGTTATCTCTTCGAACTCTGCTACAACATAAAATCAATTTAAGGGTTATAAAGCAAGGATAGATAACTTGTTAGTAGCTCCGCAGGCTTATTACATATCTTTTGCAAGAGCAAAACAATAGCGATCAAACGCTTTATGTCATAAAAGTCGGCATTACCTGCAGTGTAGGTATGGTAAGTCCTACACAATCGTTAGCTAATCGCTCGCTGTTTGGTCAAATGCATTTATTTCAAATAAAAACGCCAACAACTCTAGAACTTCTGTATTGAAGACCAATTATTGCGCTAAAATCGCTATCGTTTTGCTCTTGCAATATACGTAATAAGCCTGCGGGTACGATCGGTTCGGACATTCGACCATCCGCTGGGCATTGTCGGGTGCAATTGGACGTGTTCTACATAGACACTCCAATTTGATGGCGACCTGCGTTCGAACCACACTTGACATTCGAACTGTGAATCGAAATTGAACGTGTGACAACGAAATTATTGGTATGATAACATTTGATAGGTACCTATATTATATGATTTATCTTTACCCGTTTTAGATTTATATTTTCTTCCAATCTATAGTTGGATTCAAATATGACCTACAATAAGATTGTTTGACACTAGCGTTTGAGGAAGGTCATGAATACAAAAATAATGTTACTTCTTCTGTCTTTGTCGATTCCATATTCACATAAATCTAACTCAGGTTTCCGACAAGAATTTGATGTAGCCTAAGTAGGCACCTAATATTTTTCGTTGTGTTTATGTTTTTTTTGTCACGTCAATAACTTTCGAAACAGCAGCAAAACTGTCAGCATACAGCTGACTCATTCATTCTATGAAATTTCGCTTTGCCGGTTACCTGCTGCACGCAAAATGAGGGATTACCCGTTTGGGGACTAACCGGTACCCAGCGTCACAGAGAGGGTTTTCCCTCAAGCAGAGTTCACAATATTTATCATAAAATTTAAAAGAGGAAAGTCACATCTCCATCAGAGATGTTTCTATACCTGTGTTTGCACATATTGGAGAGGTCAGAAGACGTGGTATTGAGTTTGACGTCACTACCGAAAATATGACGTAGGTAGGTTACGAGGTCTAATCACTTTTTAAAATTGCTGTTGATTTTTATGGAGGACATCTGTCCTCGCAAAACTTAACACTCATTCGACATGATTTTCGTTGATTATAGCCAAGTAGTTCCCGAAGACAATGCAACTGATATTTGCTTTACGTTTTTGTATCTATCTTCGAACCATATCGTATAAATAATGGTCTTTTGTTAGAGTTTGCTGTATAACAACATTATGACCTTCACAAGTTGTCTCAAACTACTGCCTCACAACGTAGACAGAGTACTTATTAGATTAGTCATTGTTAAGTAGTAGGTACCAAGATCCATTAAAATGTTTGATCTTGGCACAGATTAATTTTGGTATTAAGATTACTTTAATATTGCATTTCTCTTAATGTTGTCACACCAAAGACCAGAAAAAAAAATAACGAGAAAAAAGCACATACAGTTAAAACATAATGTCTAAGTACTTATTCATTTAATGTAAAATTAAAATAATAGGTAACTAAACCACACAGCGAGCCAATTAGCGACATGCAAATTTTGAAATTAAATCTCAATTAATAACTAATTAAACATAGGTTTGAGGTTTAGAACCGTTACATCCTGTTTCCACACAATACTTCCGCTGATTTTATAATATATTATTCTGTTTTAAATACGTGACAGTTGTGACCTCGGGTTACAAACTCGTTTACCACGTCAATAATGTTATTGTGATTATGAATAATTAAAGCGTAGACATCGAGATCTTGGAATTGTCACAGTCACTGATTTATTTTAGGGTTCCCCGGACTGAAGTGTTTCGCAGAAAGCCCTTGATGGAGCTAGGCTAGTAAACTCTGAATTGCAGTGTTATTGATACGGATAAAACCAATAAAAAATATGTTACTCCGACAACGTGTCCAGTCATTTTCAGTGCACCTTTTTCATTCAAGATGTATTAAAAATAGAATCCATCGGACACATTTTTCAAACTTCGGATACCCACTTCAACATTTTCGTTTATAGGTATTTGCGGAACATTTTCCCGTCATTAATCTTTTCTATTGCAGTAGGTACGAAACAAAGAATGGACTCGACCTAATAGAGTTATCGCACAAAATAAATGACCTTAGCGGAATCACTGTTAATGAGCGATTCGCCCGCTTCGCTAACTTTTTCAGCGATCGCGTGAGTGTTGGCTTGCCTTGGCCCTAAACCTAGCGATCGATGAGGTGAATCTGATACGTTTCGATGAATAAAACATGCTGTTGTGGGAGTTCTCGGACTGAACAAAAGATAAAACTAGTTGAGCATAGTGAATTATGGCCACAATCTCATTGACTAGCTAAATAAATTCCATCGTTGCGCGTTGGTCTTTCGCACGCTTTGCTTAACAAATAAGTAGATAGCCATGATTGGTTATATCTCCTATTGAATTTTCTTTTTGTTTTATTTAATGTAGGTATCGGATTAGATATCATGTATATTGTATAAATACGTGGCAAGGCTAGTTAAATGAATATGGATCGACCTAGTATCTAATAGATCTAGAAACAGTTTGGTAGGTAGGCATAATGCATCTGTCAACTACCGATCTTACTAATACTGAAATTTAACTGACTGACTGATAACTGTTTGTTTATTTGTGGAGAACAGGCTAAAATACTGAATTTTCGATAAGAATATTATAAATAAAAAAATATTCCAATTGCGTAAAACTAATTGCTATGCCAAAGCGAAATAAGCGATTCGAATTTTAGATTATATAAACTTAGGTACAATTACTAGATAGTAACATAACCAACAGTCGGTTCAATCGTAGACTGTATCTATTAAAGTTGCATTGACTGAATTCACTCGGGCACTCGGATTCACTGAACTCTAAGAGCGCCCGCAAACTACAGACTTTTGTATCGGCCGATAGGTTGGTCGGATTAAAAATTACATTCATAACCGAATCGTTGTAATGTGCACACTCGCATACTTCCTCATACTGTTAAAGGCCCGACCCAACTATCGGCCGATAAAAAGGCTGTAGTTTGCGGGAGCTTTAAATGGCTCCTAGCAAAGTAATTATCTACTTATTTCGTGAACAACTACTTCAGAATGACAAGGCCGAATCGCTTGACACAAAACATAGGTAATTCAAAATAATTAAATAGTAAGTGAGAGCAGTGGTGGCCCAGTGATATCGGCCGCGACTTACAAGTTGTAGGTCGTGGGTTCGAGCCCAGGCAGGCGCTTTACTTTGTGTAAATTATTTCATCAGCACTGCTCTCAAAACGGTGAAGGAAAACATCGTGAGGAAACCGAAATCCTAGAACCAAAAATTCGAAGACATGTGACATCCACCAACCCGCACTGGGCCCGCGTGGTGGATTACGGCCCATTCCTTCTCACAGAGAGGAGGCCTGTGTCCCAGCAGTGGGAACATTAATAGGCTGATGATGTGATGTGATGTGAAATAGTAAGTAGTACCTCCTATAACAAAGGACGCCTATCCAAAGCATCACAGTCATCTTTGAGTCAAAAATTGTTAAGTTATAGTAAACACAGTAGCTAGTGGAGGGAACGAGGTCCATGCTTAACCTCGCACCACTTGCTCGCCGGCGCACGCTCGGCGCCTTGCGCAAGCGACCAAGTGCCTGCGCCGCTCTCTCGGCATTGAACAAGGACCAGCAATTCAAGTCTATCTATACGCATTATTAACCTGACAACCAGCAGCATTTCTCGCTGACATTGACCATGTGACATAATTAGTCTGATGTAATATGTGATATTGATACGGTCAATGTCACCAGCGCTGCAGCAGTCTGGTAAAGCAAGGTAATAAGATCAGTGACGTAGTTTATTCACACTGTTCTTGTCATCAATCAACTAAACAAGCATTTAAATATTTATGTTGTGTTTAGTTGGCATTTCTATAAAAGAAGGTATGTTTGAGGTATTGTTACGATGCTTGGTTCTTATTATTGTTATTCTGATTGAACCCGCAGGCTTATTAGGTATCTTTTGCAAGAGCAAAACGCGCGATCAAACGCTTTATGTCATAAAAGTCGGAATTACCTGCAGTGTAGGTATGGTAGGACCTACACAATCCTTTGCTAATCGCTCGCTGTTTGTCAAATGCACTTATTTAAAAAAAAATACCGCCAACAACTCTAAAACTTCTGTATGGAAAATAAATTATTGCGCAAAAATCGCTATCGTTTTGCTCTTGCAAAAGATACGTAATAAGCCTGCCGATTACCCTCTGTACTTATAGCATTAGTGCTTCAAATCCATAAAAGCCATCATCTATATAAGTGACGGACGTATTATAGATGATGGATTTTATGGATTTTTATAGGTCCATAGCCTCACGTAAGATCTAGGATAAAATACCGATAGTCAACTTAGTATAAAAACTTTGTATTACGTATTACGGCGCGTCATCCAAAAGAGAAAAATAAACGCCAAGTGCGAGTCGGACTCGCGTACCGGGGCTTCCGTGCAAACAGTTACATTCACCAACATAATTAGGTAAAAATACTGAAGTTCATAAAAATGAAAGCACCGTTAAACATCCCCACTTTACGGGTACAGGAGGTACACAAAAACAGTATTTTTTTTCATTATTTTATTTTATCACGTTGTCGGCGTGATTAATGTGTAGTAGGTATATCCATGCCAAAGTATAGCGTTCTAGTACTAAGTTTCTAAACTAAGCTGCGGTCCGATAGACGGACATGGCGAAACTATAAGGGTTCCTTGTTGACTACGGAACCCTAGAAATGGTATTACTTACGAGTAGGTACATCTGATACCTTTCTTCAGTAATACTATAGCACGCTAATAATAACTATACCGGCTAGAGTACGTTACGAATTTTCAATAATTTCAAGATTTCTTTTCTAGCTGCCACAATGTCGGATCAGGATACAAAACTAAAATTCGGTTTGTGTTGAACAATACCTATGCATTCAATAAATGTTTGTAAATGCTGCATTGTAGCCATTAATATAATTTGCATATCGTTACAATTTTCAAAATCGATTCCGGTCATTTTACCATTTATGATTTATTTACGGTAATATTGTTCATGTATATAAACTAAGTGTAACGTAGGTAAATGGTAGGTACCTGCTTGCGCTAGGTAGGATCGTACGTGATTACTAATTACGTATGGTGACGATCTATAGGTACCCGTCCCACATGCTTTATAAGTGCCTTTTCACACGCCCCGGTTGCCGGGTACCCGGTGCCGGGTAACCGGCGGTGAAGTGTATAGCCATGTACGTGAGCTTTCACACGTAAAGTCCTCGCCAAACTTCTTGGCCGCCCTGAATTTGGTTTACCGCATGCGCGAGGCACGAAACGGTGCTGTTTTTGTATGAGATTTTCTATTGCGCAGCCATTGTAGCCAACTTCAGGGCGGCCAAGAAGTTTGGGGAGAACTATACTTGGGTATACATTCGCCGCCAGTACCCGGCACCGGCTACCCGGCAACCGGGGCGTGTGAAAAGGCACTTACTCTTTGCTTATTAAATACCTAATTAAAACTAGATTAGTTTTATTACTGTGCTATATCACTTACTGATTACTATGCTACATGTTAATTAATTAGTGTGGTGGTCCGGATTGAGATCGCAGTATATTTTGTAATCCCAAGTGGGGGACAGTTTAGATACTAGGCTCATCTCCAATTCTACACCTCCACGTACATTTTAAGCTTATATATTCTGTCTATAATTTGCCACGAACTGGTGAATATTAATTAAAACGTAATAAAAGTAGAATCACAGCTTGCATTTGCCTCTGTTAGATTGCTAGCGTACCTAACTACCGACTGGCTTTTTAATAACAATTTAATGCTTCGCATTATTGAATTGAAAGCTATGCTAAGAGTAGAACTTGTTATTGTTTTTACTAGATAGGGGCACGCCACATAATATACAAGCGAAGCTCCTACCCACCTGTAGCCAAGTTGACAATCTACAATCGATAATGCCAGTAGAAAACTAATCAATGTATGGAAGTCACGTGGTCAAACAAAAGTCAAGTCACCAAACAAATAGAAGGCGTTAACGACTGTAGAAAAAGATTCGATATGAAACGTTTGTAACTTGGCTAGGGGATGGCCTGCCCCCATAGCCGTCATGACAGTAAGTTAAATACATTATTTTTATGTTTTCAGAAACGATGGAGCCCGGCGATTTCAAAGATTTCGCGAAGGCGATGACTGACTACATTGCTGAATATTTGGAAAATATCAGAGACAGGTATTCTTTTATTTTTAATAACCTTACAATCGGTACCTTATTTTTAACCCCGAACGTTGAACCTTGAAACTTTTGAGAAGTCTTTATTTATTTTCTAATCTCCGCTTTTCAGGCAAGTAGTCCCGTCGGTGAAGCCGGGCTACTTACGTCCGCTGGTGCCGGAGCAGGCTCCTGAGAAGCCGGAGCCGTGGACCGCGGTGATGGCTGACATCGAGCGCGTGGTCATGTCCGGGGTCACTCACTGGCACTCGCCGCGCTTCCACGCGTACTTCCCCACCGCCAACTCGTACCCCGCCATCGTGGCTGACATGCTGAGCGGGGCCATTGCCTGCATTGGATTTACTTGGGTATGGTTCAAATCGTATTTGCTTGAATATGAAATTATACTGTGATACCTACTTACACTAGTTTCGTAAAACTTTAAGTTTACTTTGGCCATACTATAGCGGCATACAATTCCGCGCACCGAAGCCAGTGTCAATGTCACATGCGGCACATAGGTAATTCGAACAAGGAAAACTGGTTGCATGTCATATTCGCGTGTGGGTATTTTTGCGTAAACAGAATAAGTATGTAGGATAGTACTAGTTTTTTATATTGTGTGCTCTAGTGGCTTGTGACAAATAAATGTGTTTTCTTTCATTGCTAATACACCAGCAACGCGTATTTGATCTACGAGTACTTATGGATTACACTTCGATTCGATTCCTGTCCCAACTGCACATAGTATATTTACCTTGTTGACCTAGAAAATGGTTACTGGAGACGCGAAGAAGATTTTTTATTTCGAATTAGCTGCACGCCCCAGCTTCGCATAGGTTAATATAGATTTTGTGATTTTCGATCTACTTCTTCATGATTCTGATTTCCTGGTAGTTCAAGAGTCTTTACCCACATGATTCCATCCCCGGATAAACTTCTTTACTTTATGTTTCTGTTCCCCTGGTAGTTTGAGAGTCACCATTCATGATTCCAGGTTTTTTATACTACTCGATTCGGGTCTCCATGGTCAGTTGTGGAAAATCTAACTGAGCTCCCAGACGGTCACAGAAAAAATAATAATGACCATACAAACTGTCATCCCCTATTTCACCCCTTTGGGAGATGAATTTCGAAAAATCCTTTCTTAAATGATACCTTTTTTTTTTGCGTGGTGAAATGCTCATGCATACTGCACTACCACGGGGAGATAGTGCAGTTATGTGGGACTCTAACCCACTAAAACTCCACAGTGTCCTCCAGTGCCGCTTATGGCGGGAACACGGGCACGCGTTAGCACTCACCGCGAACCCGCCGCGGCTGTCCGTCACCGGACCCTCCTCGGAGGAGTACCCCCCATCACCGGCGCACCGGCGCACCGGAACACACTGTACGCCGTGACCACCCCAGGGACCAAATCAGCACATGGGTGCCAGACGACCTCGTGTATGGCACCCTTGGTCCCACTGTGACGGGTCGAGGTCAATGGCCCCGCCACCTACCATTTTGCGGCCGCAGGAGATAGGGAGAGCGGCTAACGCTATACCAACACTCCTCTTCCCCTGCGGCCCCACCGCGTCCGCCATCAGACGGTGGCGACCCCGTCTAGGCCGCGGAAGGTAGGGAGAGCGGCGCACCGCAATACCGGCACTCCTCTCCCGCCGCGGCCTCCAACCCACATCCGCGATATCGTATGGGACCTGGGAATCTCCATAAGACAACTTGTTTGCCTTAAAGCAAACTTGTTTGCCTCTCTTTTCGCGGAATCTTCGCGTCTGGATGCTGGTGACGCGCGGCCCCCTCCTTCTCCTGATGGATGCGAGACGAGTATGTCGGACATTCGCATCCATCAAAAGGACGTTCGTAGGATGCTGCGCAATCTTGACGTGAACAAAGCTAGTGGCCCTGACGGGATTCCGGCAATTGTTCTCAGAACCTGTGCGCCTGAACTGTCTCCGATCCTGACACGCCTGTTTCGCATTTCGTATGAGACGGGAAGAGTGCCGAATGCTTGGAAGCAAGCTAACGTTCAGCCTGTGCCCAAGAAGGGCAGTCGGGCTGACCCGGCCAACTACAGGCCCATTTCAATAACGTCCATCCTCTGCAAGAGTATGGAACGAGTTCTCAACTCTAAGCTCCTGGCATACCTAGAAGCTAATGCCATCCTCAGTGACCGCCAATATGGCTTTCGCCAAAATCGGTCAACTGGGGATCTTCTAGCGTATGCCATTCACATCTGGAGTGAGGCCATCGAGAGGCACGGGGAAGCGCTTGCCGTCTCCCTCGACATCTCGAAGGCTTTTGACAGGGTCTGGCATGAAAGCCTTATTAGTAAGCTTCCTGCATTCGGTCTGCCCAGTGGTCTGTGCGATTGGATTGCAGACTTCCTGAGGAACCGGTCCATTCGAGTGGTAATTGATGGCCGCTCATCTGACCAACTGTGTATTAATGCCGGGGTCCCTCAGGGGTCGGTTCTCTCAGCAACATTGTTCTTGCTGCACATAAACGATCTGCTAAAACCCGGCACCTTTGGGTATGCGGACGACAGCACTGTTGCTGTGAGATACGTGTCCGACGTGCGCGCCACTGGACCTCAAATCCAGTCTCTCCGGGAGGCCATGGTTGGGCGCTTGAATCTATCCTTGAAGGCAGTCTCCGAATGGGGCGATGCCAATCTGGTCAAGTTCAAGTTCAATGTTGCTAAGACCCAGGCGTGTCTTTTTTCCGCTAAAAGGAGTCAATTCCACCCGGCTCCTACTTTCCGAGGTGTAACCGTGCCGATAACGGACCATCTTGAGGTTCTTGGCATTACGTTGACATCGACGCTCAATTTCGGTCCATTCATTGAGGCAAAAGCTCAGTTGGCTGCCAAAAAATTGGGAATCCTCGCGAAGGTGAGACGGTACTTCACGCCAGAACAATTGCTCAACTTGTATCAAGCGCAAGTTCGATCATGCATGGAGTACTGTTCTCATCTCTGGGACGGATCTGCCAAGTACCAGCTGGATGCACTTGAGTCGATCGAAAAACGGGCCAAGAGGCTCATTGGCAATGAGGTACTCGTCGAATCTAGGCTCCAGAACCTCGAACATCGGCGCAGAGTTGCCAGCCTGTCGGTTTTTTATCGGTTACATTTCGGTGAGTGTGCGTTGGAATTGCATGAACTAATTCCTCCTAGCCCGTTCCATCATCGGACTACAAGACGTACGGCGATGCGCCATCGGTACATGGTGGACATCCCACCCATACGCACCAAACGTTTTGGGAATACTTTCATTATGCGTACAGCAAAGGAGTGGAATTCCCTTCCGGAGTCTGTATTTCCTGTTGGCTACAACCTGGGAGTCTTTAAGTCAAGAGTGAATAGGTTTCTTCTAGGCAAGCGTGGTTCATCATCGACCACATCGTCGCTTACCATCAGGTGAGATAGTGGTCAAACGTAAGCCTATCAACAATATAAAAAAAAAGACATCGCGGCCCGCCTCATTTGCGATGTCGCCTGTTACCAAGCGGCACCGCAACCTACTAGTTGGCCGCTACGTCGTCGGTTTAATCGCAAAAAACCCTGACGAGCGGCCCCTCCTCGGGTTCCTCTTCGCTTCACCGTGGGTGACCAAGCCACGGTAACTGAGCCCCCCCGCCTCGACAAAGCGGGAACCCACCGGGGGGATCTTAAATGATACCTACGGTATAAAACCAATATCCTCTCAAAATTTCAAACTTATCATTAGTGATTTAGGCTGGACGTTGATAATTATGTTAGTCGGGATGCCTTTTATATAAAAATTGATAGATAGAATTATTTCGAAATCCACAATTTCACACTCGTGGTCCTGGCGTTGTTATGAAAAGTTTTAAGTTTGTACTTGTAAGTAGGGTACATAGCTACCTACGTAATTATGACTTATTAATATGTGGCCCATTAGGATGTACATTCATACTGCACCTTCACCTTCGAGTTGTGTAGGCGCGGGCGTGATGTAATGTATGACATAACGATAATAAGACTTCAAAAATTTCAGATTGCGAGCCCTGCATGTACAGAATTGGAGGTGGTGATGCTCGACTGGTTGGGCCAGATGTTGGGCCTACCTGAGTCATTCCTAGCCCGGTCGGGAGGAGAAGCCGGCGGCGTCATACAAGGCACCGCCAGCGAGGCCACGCTGGTCGCTCTACTGGGAGCTAAGAATCGCACCATGATACGCGTCAAGGAACAACATCCTGAATGGACCGACACCGATATTCTGTCTAAACTCGTTGGATATTGTAACAGTAAGTTGTCCATTAAAGTATCTTGTTATCGCCCAGTTTTAAGTTTCACAACCCAATTTCTAGGTAACATGATCCACAATGATACCTACTCCTTATTAAGACTTTGTCAGACGTTCGAGCTTTCGAGCGTCAAAGATCTACGAATAAAAGCCGGGCAACTAGCTCTTAGACAGAGGCACCCTGTAGAGGTCTCTCTCGCCACATACAGATTAGCAGTCAATCTGACAATACCACGACCACGAGACAATTCTGATATGTTTTTCATTCACAGAGCAAGCCCATTCTTCTGTGGAACGTGCTGGTCTCTTGGGCGGTGTGAAGCTTCGCGCTTTACAGCCTGATGGAAAGCGGAGACTTCGTGGTGATACTCTTAAGGATGCCATAGATGAAGATGTTCGCAACGGCCTTATTCCCTTCTATGTAGGTTACATGTTTTTGTTTTTCTAATTCTCAAAAAGTAAGACTAGAATAATATTTATACTTAAAGTTAACCTACACCGTTATTTCAGGTCGTGGCTACTTTGGGTACCACATCCTCATGCGCGTTCGACGCCTTAGAAGAAATTGGTGAGGTGTGCTCCTCGCAAAACATTTGGCTGCACGTGGACGCAGCCTACGCCGGCTCCGCATTCATCTGTCCTGAATATAGATACCTCATGAAGGGCGTTGATAAAGCGGATTCATTTAATTTTAATCCGCACAAGTGGTTACTGGTTAACTTCGATTGTTCCGCCATGTGGCTTAAGGAACCGCGATGGATTATCGATGCTTTCAACGTTGACCCATTGTATTTGAAACACGACCAGCAGGGATCGGCACCTGACTACCGTCACTGGCAAATACCATTAGGCCGTCGTTTTAGAGCGCTAAAGTTGTGGTTTGTCTTACGTCTGTATGGGGTAGAAAATCTCCAGAAACATATTAGAAAACACATCGCATTGGCTCATCTATTTGAAAAACTGTGCAGCGCTGATGAAAGGTTCGAAATTTACGAAGAAGTTACAATGGGACTTGTCTGCTTTAGACTGAAAGGCGGTAACGAGCAGAACGAAGAATTACTCAGACGCATCAATGGTAGAGGCAAAATTCATTTAGTTCCATCTAAAATTGATGATACTTATTTCCTTAGGGTAGCAATTTGCTCCCGCTTCAGCGAAGAGAGTGACATCCATATATCGTGGGAGGAAGTAAAGGCTTCTGCCGATGAATTACTCAAAGGCCGTTAAAAATATTCGGCATTTGAATAATCAGAAATAATTCCGACGTTAATATTCGATTTCGACTGCTATAAATAGTACCCACGACTACATGTTCACACTATTCTGGCAAAAAGGGTAATGGCCGCGGTACGCAATGCATTGTGTGGACAGACTCTTAAGGTACAAATAAACCTGACCATTCTAAGAAACAGAACAACGATCTATCGTTTTAAACAACAACGACAAGATTGAGTCAAACGACGACACCGACGATAATGCGGTGTTTTGTGACAAGAATAATTGTATATCATTCATCGTTCGGGTTTATCCACGCCTTAAAGCTATGTACCTAGTAAGCAGACGCTTGCATTAACTGGCCACCCCTCACTCAAACTATAGCCAAATGGTACTCGAGAAAAGTGTTACTAATTAATGCAGCTGTCCCTATAGATAAAATACATTTATACAGTCAGGGAAATAAATTGTTAATCAACTTATGGTAGAATGTCACTTGCACGTAAAAAACGACAAGTTCTATTTGTCTAAGTAGATACAAATAGTAAGTGCCTTTTCACACGCCCCGGTTTCCGGGTAACCGGTGCCGGGTAACCGGCGGCGAAGTGTATCGGCATGCACGTTAGCTTTCACACGTACCGGGGCGTCCAAGGCTATACATTCGCCGCCGGGTACCCGGCAACCGGAGCGTGTGAAAAGGGACTAAGGAAGAGCGCCCACGGGCGACTTAGGGCCGATTTCACCAAGGAAACGAATCGCGATTAGTTGAGACCGCTGAGAAACTACCAATCGGAACGCTGTATTTGCATAAACTGAGTTTAGTTTAAGTTTCATTGGTGAAATCGGCCATTAGTTGCCCAGCAATTTTTCAACCATAGTGAAGTTACAATTTGGAATTGTTGTGAAAAGTGGTAGGTACATACCTACTTAAACAATTTATTTTATAGGTATTTGAAAATTAGTGAAAATGTATGTCTGTATTATAATTGTATTAGAAGCACAGTTTAATGAAAACTGTGATAGAAGTTTTTTCTTATTGAATTAACGTTTATGACAATAAGTCCGCGTGAAATGAATAAGTACATACATAGATTAATTAAGTCAAACGTAAAGGATCGTATGTACGTGTCATTTAATGTAATAAATATCATAATCCACATTCATTAAGAACACATCACATGAAGGTCGGGTACTTTGTAAAAGTCTTTGATATAGATATTTGATAGTTTTAATGGATCGTATTCTTCTATAGTGCTCGCCAAACTTCTGGGCCGATCTGAAGTTGGCTTTCCGATGCGCAAGACACGAAACGGTGCTGTTTTTGTATGAGATTTACTACTGTTCTGCAAGAAGTTTGGCGAGAACTATACATGGTACCTACTGGTACCTACCATATCTACTTTTGTTCGGCCAACGACTCCTCGTTGGTCTGCATTCCTAATATTTTTTAGAAATACTTACTCAAGTATTATATTTCAATGTATAAGTAAATAGCTTCTGCCCGCGGCTTCGCCCGCATTCAAAGTTAAAAAAATGGATTACCCGCTGGGTTAATCTAAATATTGTCTGAAAATTTCATTAAAATCGGTCCAGCCGTTTCGGAGTCTATAAGGATCATACATACATACATACTTTCTCTTTTATATATATAGATAGATTACCTAAATTATAAATTACTATCTACTATTATTTAAATTTTCGATGTTAATGTTTACCTGTCATACATAATGTGTCTATTTAAAATATACCTAGCTGTTTGTTATTTATTATATTTACTGCGTAATAAACAATATCAGAAAACAATGATGAATATGACCTTTATTTTAAACGCGGGTCTACCGAGTATTCTAAATTCTACAAGAGTGTAATTGTATTTGGTATGTGTAGGTACAGAGCGCGCCCCGGAACCCCCACTGTGTAACGCCTGTTAGGGCACATCCCTGGGGAGACTACGACGTTTTAGTGAGGTAAAAATCCCACACTCCCTGGTTTTTCCCCCAAAAGTCCAGGCGCCTTTTGAAGAATTCCCCCGAGAACAAAAACCTACAGCAGTGATTAAGGGTACACTAGTCGAAAATTCTTCAATTCAAACGCAGTCTAGGGATTATTCCACTGTTTGACAATGTACGTTCAAAATAAAAAGTGATATCAATTTGTCTCATCATTATCTAGCCCTTTATAGAAGCAAAAAAGTAAATAAACAAAATATTTGAAAGTTATGAGCGTCGAAAGTTCCAGATTTCGACACTAATTTTAACGCATTTTTGGGCGCAAATAAATGCCATAAGAAGACGGAAAATTGCAAAACGGCCACCACACAGGGATAGATTAGTAATTTAACAATGCAAATAATTTTATTTTGAACAGATACGTTTAGACGTTTTTTCATGTTAACCAGACTCCCAAAGGTCTGTTTATAAAATGTCGCGCGCTCGGTTTCGTCCTAAATCATTATCCTTTTCGCTACAAATTTGCAAAAGTGTGTATTCGTAAGCGAACTAGCTTCCTACTGCTCATCACAGCATCTATCTCTGCCGCACGTGTTGTCGGTTGATATAAAATGCATTTTAACCCCGCGCACAAAATAGTTCGTGCCGTCGACTAGTGTAACCTTAAGTCATCTTTCGTGGCACGCACTGTTCCTGTGTAAGCAACGTAGGTAACTGAGATGTCTACAGAATAGCACTACAGTATCTAAACCTGTAAGCTACTATAGAAAGAAAACGTTTATTATTTTTACAAAAAATAGTACTAGGAGTACATTATAAGTTTTCCAGGACACGGTTTCTCAAACGTCTTTGATTCCTATCTATCTAGTGCGCTGCTTATTACACTAGCGCAATTCATTGCCAGCGTTATAACGCATGAATTGCGCTAGTGTAATAAGCAGCCTGCATGCTGTGCAGCGTGCCTGCAACTGAGGCTAACTGAACCTAAGGTAGACCTTAGGTTCAGTTAGCCTCAGTTGCAGGCACGCAGTAGCGTATTTATCCTTATAGCACGAGCGGCGACCGCAAGATTCGCTACGTCATTTGATACTAAGATAAGCCCCATGACACATGTTCATAAAAATGATGCTAACTAAGTTTAAAAAAAATGGTGGAAAAATTAGAATTGGCCGAAAGTAACAAAAAGTACTACTTCTGGTAAACAAATAAATAGCACTTAAGTCATTTAATACCGAGATGATACTTGTGGCATCAAATAGCACTATATTGGGCGTTTCAGAAAAATCTTGTCTGCCAGTTCTTGTATGGTCGAAAGTGCCCGGCAGACTGTTTCAAAGGTAACGATTCGGCCCCCAATCTACGTCATTTGATGCAAAGATGAAATTAGTCGCAAATGTTAGGTTTAAACCTATATTGAATTGTGTACTAGTCTGCCGAAGATATTCTGGCCGAAACTTCGCCCCCCCCGTACTTAAATAAAATAGGTACCTACAGTTTTGGGGTAATCAGTTTTATTAGAAAAATATGGGAAATGTACGCACGACATTACGTATACAGTTGAGGCATCAGTTCGTAGTTACATGTATTTCTTTAAATAAATAAATTAAAGCATGCCGAAGTTATTGCTACCTGATAAATATAACTAGCAGGGTGCAACACGTGCAACACTCCGTAACCCCTGCGGCCGAAAAATGGTAGGTGGCTGGGCCACTGACCTTGACCCGTCACAAGGGGACCAAGGGTGCCATACATGGGGTCATCTGGCATCCATGTGCTGATTTGGTCCCTGGGGTGGTCACGGCGCACAGTGCGTTCTAGTGCGCCGGTGATGGGGGGTACTCCCCAGAGGAGGGTCCGGTGACGGGCAGCCGCGGCGGGTTCGCGGTGAGTGCGCGGCGGGTTCGCGTGCCCGTGTTACCTGCCATAAGCGGCACAGGAGGACACCGTAGGGTTTTAGTGGGTTGGAGTCCCACATAACTGCACTATCTCCCCGTGGTCGCGCAGTCTGCAAGAGCATTTCTCTATACAAAAAAAAAATGCCACCGTAGGCGCGGACTTGCGGACGGTGAGTAATGGGCAGCTCGCCGTCCGATAAACACCAGGCTCGGAGTCAACGGTGCAGAGTATTCCACGCGCGCCTCAAAGAGATTTCAGCAAAGATGGTGGGGTCCGCTAGGGCCGATCGCTGTCTAAGTCGCGGATACATTTGAAAGAGAGTTATCGCAGCCTTGGCTCAAGCAACTTAAGGAACACGGGTGGGTTTTATTCTGTAAAAGTCTGACAGGCCCTCCTGCTTCAACCAGAGCGGGCGAAGTCATTGGATGACTTCCAAACCCAAAAATAGGCTACATACGTCACGCCACACTATCACATCCTAACGGGCAGTATACGCCGCCGTCGTCGGCAAGCTATCAGCAACCCTGTATTGAACCAGTGTCACTGATTTCAGCTGGAATGATTCGAAAACCTACTTGGCCAATATATTCCAGCCTTCATGCTATTCTTGAAAAAGCTCTTTAAACGAAAATAAAGAAAATTATTCCCTTTTTCACTTCTGTCGCTTTATGGTATTTTAAACGTCACTTTATGCGAAAGCTTCCAAAATTCGAGAGTGTTATGTAATTTTCAGAAGATTTAGATGGAATTTATATCTGCAACATCAGAATGAAATTATCACGTATGAAACTAATATGGAATAGGGATATTTGGAATTTTTTAAAGAATCTCAGTTGTATGACAGGACACGGATCAAATAGAGCGTTGACGATTGGTATACGACATTATGGTAATGCGGTGTGCTCAACGGGAAAAGAACAATGTATTCTAGACTCGTGCAGCATCAATCCCAACTGTAAGGAACCGCGGGTCATCATTGTGGGTGCCGGAATGGCAGGCCTATCAGCAGCACATCGGCTCTCACAGTGCGGCATAAACAATTTCCTGGTTCTAGAAGCTAAAGAAAGGTATGCTATAGACGTACTTATGTAAGTTAATGTTTAACAGCACAAAATATGCCCAAAAACCATTTGTGCTGTAGTATGTACCTACGTAAGTACTTGAGTAAGTTTCGAGTACTATTTGGTAATGAATGTCTATGCCAGTTGGTAGGTACCTATATCCCTCCGGCAGAAACACGTTGTGAGAATGGTCACCCGTAGGTTTGGATTATGTACCGAAATCCTGTCACTCTTAAGGCTTTCTAGTTAGTACTAACAGCCATCGGCCTTACAATACTCGCCAATCTTCTTGGCCGCCCTGATGTTAGTCGATGCGCAGCCAGGCGCGCTGCTGTTGAGTGATTTACGACTGCGCAGCCATTGTAGCAAACTTCAGGGCGGCCAAGAAGATTGGAGAGTACTGTACTCACCTTAGCGTATCGTGGATCCCTTTAATTAATCCAATAAATCCTAATGTCTAGGTACATTTTTTTTACAGACCTGGAGGACGAATACATTCATGTTGGCTTGGAGATGCGGTAATCGAAATGGGAGCCGAGTGGATTTATGGTGCATGTTTACCAAACTCGATATACACGCTAGCATCGCAAGATAGGCTTCTACAACAACCGTTACCTCGCTTAGATGCATCAAGAGGTCTATTTTGTACCAGCGAAGGACGAGCAGTTGACTTGCCAGTTACGATTACGGCTTATCATACATTTAGGCAAATAGAACAACAAGCAGCTAGTTTATTTCGTCTCGGTGGGGAAAGGCAACATGGCACTCTGTTAAATTTTATCGGTTTACGTATACAACAAGAGTTACATAATTTTCCAGAAGACCAAAGATATGACGCCGCACGAGTCATGTTTGGATTGACAAATATTCTAAGGAACAGGTGTGGAGATGATCTGTCCCTTGTCAGTGCCGATCAGTATGGCAGTTACATTGAGCTCCCTGGTGGCTGCGTCCGAGTTCCTTTAGGATATGTGGGAGTGATGGCACCATTATTGCGTGGCCTTCCAGACAATTGTACTCGCTATAATAAACCCGTAAGCATAATTCGATGGGGTAAAGGCGCAACTGGCGAGGGACGTGTAATGATAAAATGTTGTGACGGCGAGGAATTGTACTCTGATTATGTTATTATTACACTGTCTCTTGGATGTCTTAAATGTCAAGCTGATAAATTATTCGCGCCACCATTGCCATGCTGTAAATTAAACGCGATATGTAATTTAGGCTTTGGACTAAGTGATAAAATATTTCTAGAATATGCCGAACCTTTTTGGGTGTGCCAGGAAGGTAACTTAAAACTCGCTTGGTCGGCAGAGGAGTTACAATGCAGAACTGATTGGACACGAGGAGTGTGTGCAATAGATGAACTTCCAGGCAGTAAGCATGTATTGTGTGCTATAATATCGGGTCAAGAAGCGGCTGTAATGGAGTCAATGGCAGATAACGACGTCGCTGAAGGACTTACCCAGGTACTGCGCAGGTTTACTGGTAATCCGTGTCTTCCTTATCCACAAATGATGTTACGGTCTCGATGGGCGTCGGATCCACATTTCTGCGGAGCATATTCTTACATGAGTTGCTGTTCCACGGTTAGTCACCAATGCGAATTAGGAACGCCAGTGCCAGGTCCTTGTGACCCAATGCCACCCATCCTGCTGTTTGCGGGTGAGGCTACAGTTCCTGGATATTTCGCCACAGCACACGGAGCGCGATTGAGTGGTATTCGGGAAGCCGAACGTATTATATTACTAACGAAAAAATTCGACGGTCCTCCAAAACCTGCAGCATAAAAGATAATATATTGTAGATTGTATTTATTTGTTTTGTTTTATAATATTAGATACAATGTTCTCTGTTTTAATGATGGTGTTGACTTTTAAAACTCGTTATAATAAATGAGGTTGACCTGCTGCATTTGTTTTTATATTTTTATATAAGTACCTATTTAAAATAATACTTAGCGAGCGAAGTTACCTGCTAGTCGCAAGTTTCACCCCCTGAAAAATTCTAAATGAATGAAGTCATCTTGTATACGTAAGTTAATATAAAGTTGACACTTTTGGTTACAAATTTCTAAAATTCATATTATCTATTCATATACTTATATATTAGGCCTCCAGTAGACGACCCGAAACTTTTCTTGCGACCCCCGCGTGTCGTTCACGCTTCACTATTAGTTCAGTCATTTTAGCATAATTATGGAGTCAACCTCTGAATGAGAGTTAATAAGCTGAAAACACGTATACACCTTCATTTTAGCGTTCTAAATGTTGTCTCAAAAGTCTCATAAAATCTCGTGTCTGCGTCGTAATCACAAGGGACTTAGGGCATGTAATATCGGAAGTTTTTCAATTACGATTTTGATTTCCGATATGAGATCTCAATATCGGAATTCCGATATTAATAATGGAATAGCGCACTTTTGTTAAATATCGCAAATGTTTTGTTAATTGCACTAATTCGGTATGAGGTTGGATTGAGTACAATACAAACACTTTTATGCTGCGAAATAATAGGATTTTGTCGAAAAATCTATTGTGTGTCTCTCTCTAATCATCAGTGACTGGGTAATCGGGCGCTTATTTACCTAAATTGCACATTTGTTCCCAAGAAAGATATAAGTCATGTCTTTCTTAAAAAGGGTAAGGCTAAAAAACAGAAAATAAATGTTTAAGTGTAACGAGTAATAATGATTTATAAATCCAGTATAAGTATCGGTCAATGTGGCGACGCCTCCTGGAGGAGTGATGATGGTGAAATGATGATGATGATGAGAGACAATGTAGTCAATCGGATAGACTAAATTGTTGTATTCAATACAAGCCGAAGACTGAAAAATATTAAGCTTTAATTTATTGAGGTTTTCAAGTAAGTAACATCATGAATTTGAAACAAAGTTTAACAAGGATAGGTACTCGTTACGAAACAGCCCTCTCAAAAGTATGAAAAACTATCTTAGCATTCATCCTCATCATCATCGTCATCACCACAGCCGAAAGACGTCCACTGCCCCAAGTGTCGTCACATTGGCCAATCCCGTGAGTCTCAAATCCAGCGGATTCCCGTAACCTAAGCTTTATTCAACAAAAATATAATTGTTACATTACAACGGGTTCTGTGAAACTATATATTCACTTATACTCTTAAGATAAAATTTTTAGCAGCCTCGTGACTGTAAATGGTCTGCATCCACATTCATCAAGGCACTTATAATTTTTTCATGAAGTAAAGTTTAAGTAAATAAGCGCCGGTTAGTAAACGATTATCCGACCACTGCTAATCACCATAGTCAAAGGGCTTAACCGCGCTTTCTCGCTCGACGCTTCACAAGGAGCTAAAAAGAGGTTTTTTTCTGATTCAGAGATTCCGATATTGAATCACTCAGTATCGGAATTGAAATATCGGTAATTTCGTTCCGAGATTCCGATATTACAAGATGCCGAGATTCCGATATTCATGCCCTACAAGGGACCCAGTTTGCTTAATTGACGGAAAGTTTTGATTTTACTGCACTTTTTTGATTTTACCGTACTTTGTGGTCTGGTCAAGTTTGTTCCTTGTTCAATTTTGCACAAAAAAGTCTTACAATGTATTCACTAATGTTCATTAGTTTTAGACACTGACCTCTAACATACACTTGTATAATAGAGGTCAGTGGTTTTAGACATACATGAGCAAAAATACTTGTTTTGGGGTGGAACGACATTGTTCAAGTCTGATATTCGTCAAATTTGATATTGGTTAAAGCTGTAGTTCATCAAATCGTCTGTTTGTCTAATTATGAAATTTGCTAAATACGCTATTGGTCAAGTAATTTAAGTACAATCAACTGTAAAAATGAAAGTACCTCATGATATTTTTTTATGAATTCAATTCATATTTATTTACATAGAATTCATACCATACACAACGCATCTTATTTTCCACTTAATAATTTTTCTATTATTTTTTCTATTTTGGCATCTTTTATGATGTAGGATGTTTTCCTCTGCTTCTATTTTTTTTTTATTGTCTATAGGCTTGCGCTTGACCACTATCTCAAATCTCACCTGATGGTAAGCGCTCTTGAGTCTTGACTTAACTTTTCAATTCCCAGTGTCACAGTGAGTGTGACAGAAGATTATTTGTTTCTACCATACGGAGATATTATTATAAAATTTCACTACTATTGTTGGAAAGCCAATAAGTAAAACAATTATTTAAAAAAAAACTGATTACATTAGCCAAATTTCATCTGTCAAATACAATTAGATGTTTCACGCGAAATTCGAGATGTCTGTGTATGGGTGAAATAAAAATGCCTAAACCGTAAGAATTGTTATTTTTTCTTATTGCATGTAATAAATGAATATACCTTTTTTTTTTTTTTTTTGTTTTGGGGGAAACCTTCAGAAGGCACCTGAAATTTTGGGAAAAAGACCAGGGAGTGTGGGATTTTTACCTCATGAATATACCTATATGCTATTGTACAAATGTTTTTATTGGAAAAAATAAGTTGAACATATTTGTTACGACGTTGGAAATATGCTGAGTCACCTGCGGGTGACACTGGGCATTGTAATAACTGGTAATAACTCTATTGTTCTGAATTCCTTATAAGTAATAACAAGACTTTTTTTTCGTTTTGAGCTTATCTCTATATCGCGATGGTGTTTTAGAGCTTATTTACGTATTACATGTTGACCTTAGATGAGGTTGCAGAGGAGTTGCAGGTCGGGGCGCACCCAGGCGTTATTATTTTATTTCCCCCTGATGATGATGGTGTGGTGACGGACGAAGATAATGGAGACGAAAACGAAGCTAATATTCATCATCTTCCCCAGTCTCATCGCATGCTTCGATCTAATAGTCATCATCATTATCATCATCAGCCGAAAGACGTCTACTGCTGGACATAGGCCTCCCCCAAGCGTTGCTGCTCTGGTTCGCATCCACCGGACTCCCACAGCCTTGGTCAGGTTGTCACTCCACCTAGAGGAAGGCCTTCCAACGCTAAGTCTTCCAGTACGCGGTTGCTACACAAGAACTAAACCACCTACTTCTGGAGAATTACATGGATCAATCCATGTAATTCTAAGAAGAAGAAATCGACGTACCTGTACCGAAGAAGAAAAAGAAAATACTATAACAATATGGTACGGTATTGTCTATTGTCAGCGCTACCTTTGATTCTTGCGATAAAGGAGATTGTGATGAAGAAGTTTGCACTAACACTCAGGAGGAACTGACTGCAGTGCAATGTTTTGAATTGGTTTACAGCGTCAACATAATACAACTGGACCTACTGTGCTACTACTACTGACCTACTTTGTATTATATACCTGCGCAAATATGGTGTAGTGTGCAGCTCGCCCAACCTTATATATGTAACAGCACACACCAATTATGGTTATGGGCATTATTACACGAAATCACGAATCGTTGAATCGAACACTTCTCTTTTATTTCGATTACATCACTCTAATACATGGCGACCCTTAGCCAGCAATTAAAATTTTGCAACTTACGATAAAAAGCGAAGACGTCAATAGTTGAAGAAATCATGAAAAATATACTGATAGAAGTTTATGAAGACGGAAAATTTTTTAAGGAAGTTTTTTAAAAATATTGAAGAAATAGAATCCAAGAATTAGTTTGAAGCGGTGAATATTAAATAAGAAGACAGAAAAGGATCGTTGCTGCCGGGTGCCGGGAGAATGCTCAAGCCTTATGATGGGAGGATATGCAGGTCGCCGGGAGATAAATCGTTCGGGTCCGATGTGGAGCAGCTGGGAGTCAGTTCGAGTCCAGTGCTGAGGAGTCCGTTCATCCACGCCACGTAAGACGACGTGACCTACGGAGTCAGTTCGAGTCCAGTGCTGAGGAGTCCGTTCATCCACGCCACGTAAGACGACGTGACCTACGGAGTCAGTTCGAGTCCAGTGCTGAGGAGTCTGTTCATCCACGCCACGTGAGACGTCGTGACCTACTTATACGTTGTCAGTACAATACGTACCTACTGCAATGTAAATTTTGCACTGCTATTATTTTTTTATATTACATAATATTGTTATTAGATCATGCTGTATTATTTTATATTTCGATTTGGGGAATAGGAATGTCCCAACATTGCAAGATTTGCACGCTAAATTAAAATATTTAAGAGAATATTTAGTGAAACTAGGTTTAAATAGGCGTAGACAAGATTTAGCTTTTAAGAAACTAGTAGAAGCAGAAAATAGTACATTACTGCCGCGGTCTATAATGACTACTTTGCTGGTCGCGCTGATTATGGCCGACAGCGCAGCAGTAGCAGTAGCTTTCTTAAAAAAAATCCGTTGTCATAAACTTCTATCAGTATATTTTTCATGATTTCTTCAACTATTGACGTCTTCGCTTTTTACGTAAGTTGCAAAATTTTAATTGCTGGCTAAGGGTCGCCATGTATTAGAGTGATGTAATCGAAATAAAAGAGAAGTGTTCGATTCAACGATTCGTGATTTCGTGTAATAATGCCCATAATTGGTGTGTGCTGTTACATATATAAGGTTGGGCGAGCTGCACACTACACCATATTTGTGCAGGTATATAATTGATGTGTACGTGTGTGTGTGTGCCACCACGTGTGTGTGAGGGCCGCTGAGCGCGCGCACCTGCGCCATCTTATTCAGTAATAAACGAAGCTCAGCATCAGTCA
Organism: Orthosia incerta; assembly: GCA_948252205.1. Classification (NCBI taxonomy): domain Eukaryota; kingdom Metazoa; phylum Arthropoda; class Insecta; order Lepidoptera; family Noctuidae; genus Orthosia; species Orthosia incerta. Next base: position 22,178,935 of record OX411754.1, read on the forward strand.
GTCGTATTATTGCGCCCCGCGCATATCCTTATATCTATACATATCATTGGCGACGAGGTGATCGATCCACGCAAGAAACCAAAATGAGCACGTACCTGGGACACCTTACTGTATTTGACCACAAAACAAATGATTGGCAAATATATAAAGGGAAGTTGACGCAATTTTTGAAAATAAACAAGGTCGATCAAGAAAATAAAAATGGAATTTTGCTGTGTCATCTCACGGAAGAAACGTACCGTCTGGTGCAAAACTTAGCTTATCCAAAAGAGCTAGGAACATTGAGCTATGAAGAGCTATTATCATTACTCGACGGCCATTTCAAAGCGAAAAAGTGCACATTTGTGGACAAGGCGAAATTCTTTGGTGCCAGCAGAGAAACAGGCGAAACCGTTGGAGAATGGGCAGCGCGAATAAGAGGTTTGGCAACTTACTGCGACTTCGGCACCGCTCTAGAAACGAACTTGAGGGATCGTTTCGTCCTCGGCCTGAGTGCAGGACCAGAACGCGACAAGCTTTTCGAGCAAAGCCCGTCGACGCTTTCGTTGTCGCGGGCTATTGAAATGGCGGAACAGGCTGCGTGTGCCAAGGAGGCAAAGGCTATGTTGGGCAGCTTGGAGCCCATCGCAATCAAGGAGGAACCAGTTTACCGCGCGAAGTTCCAGGGACAAGCTAGCCGTGGACGTGGCGCCGCCGGTGGTGCTGGTGCTGCAAACCGTCGCGATACGGACCGTTGCGAGGTTTGCGGCATGAAGAATCATAGTGGTGATAAGTGTCGCTACAAAGGTTATACGTGCCAAAAGTGCGGTTTAAAAGGTCATTTAAAAAAAGTGTGCGGTAATTCAAGGGGCTCCACACGCATCTATCATGTAGATTCGTCCAAGAGAGACGGTGGTAACCAGCCCCAAGACCAAGGTTGTGAGGAGTGCCAGAATTTTAATATAAGGTACGATGCCGTTAACCCAATTCAAATTGAATTAGTATTAGGTGACCAACTTGTTAATATGGAACTAGATTCTGGATCGGGTAGCACTGTCATTTCCGAAATTTTTTACAAAGCAAAGTACCCGAAATTCCAGTTACAAAATTGTAATGTAAAAATGTGTTTGTATAACGGACATAAAATCTCTCCGCTGGGATATTTCACTGCTAAAGCAAAATTTAATCAATTGCAAAGAAATATAAAAGTATTCGTAGTTAAGAACGGAGGCCCACCATTATTAGGTAGGGATTTCATGTCCGCATTTAATTTAATTATTACAACTAACATTAACTCTTTAATAAGTAGCGACAATGACATACTGGCATTGCTTGGAAAATACCCAGATCTATGGCGAGATGAGTTAGGTTCATTTAATAAATTTAAAGTAAGCTTACAACTAAAAAAAAATTCTACACCAAAAATTTTCAAACCACGGACGGTACCCTTTGCCCTAAGAGATAAGGTCGAAAAAGAGTTAGATCGGTTAGTAGGTTTAGGTACCTATTTTAGTTTCTATAAATCACGCCCAATATGCCACGCCGATAGTGCCTGTGTTAAAAGATAATAATCAAGTCAGAATCGCGGGCGACTTTTCAGTAACACTAAACAAAGATCTTATAATAGAAAAATACCCGTTACCCAGAATAGAAGAGGTTTTTGCAAAGATTGGAGGGGGTGAGTTGTACAGTAAAATTGATCTGAAAAATGCATATAATCAATTTTTACTAGATGAGACATCGCAGGATTTAACAGCCATAAACACACATAAAGGTCTGTTCAAATATACGCGATTAGTTTACGGCCTTGCCAACGCACCCGCTATTTTTCAAAAGTCCATGGAGACGTTATTAGCGGGAATTGACGGAGTTAGTGTCTGGCTTGACGACATATGCATTACAGGACCCGATAGGAACTCGCATATTAAAAGACTGTCGGAAGTTTTAGGTAGATTGAGCGATGCCGGTCTTCGTCTTCAAAAAGATAAGTGCGAGTTTTTCAAAGAAAGTGTAATTTACTTAGGCTATGTGATCAGTAAGGCAGGACTAAAGACGAGTCCTGATAAAGTCAAGGCAATATTAAGCGCCCCCGAACCTGAAAATGTCACCGAAGTAAAACGATTTTTAGGCGTCGTGAACTACTACAGGAATTTTATTCCTAACGCTTCGTCACTACTTAATCCTCTCCACGAGTTATTACGTAGCAATGCGCCATGGGAATGGGGTGATAGGCAGCGGCAGGCAATGGCGGCAGTGCGTCGTGAACTTGCGTCAGAGCGCGTACTGGCGCATTTCGAGCCCGTGGCGCAGCTGGTTCTAACCGTGGACGCAGGCCCGGCAGGGCTCGGCGCCGCGCCGTGCTGTCGCAGCGCGGGGACGATGACAAGCACGCGCGCTCGCTCGCGTTTGCGTCGCGCTCGTTGACCGCCAGCGAGCGAAACTATAGCCAGATACAGAAGGAGGCTACCGCTATCATATTTGGGGTGAAACGTTTTCATCAGTATCTGTACGGTCGCAGTGACCCATTTATTTTAGAAACGGATCATAGGCCATTGGTGTCGATTTTTAACCAAAACACAGGTATACCGGTAACAACAGCCTTACGGCTGCAGAGATACGCTATAACGCTCTCAGCTTACAATTATGTGGTAAGATATGTTACCGGTAATAATAACTTAGTGGCTGATTATTTTTCCCGAGCGCCTTTAAAGTGCACGAGTAAGCCGGAAGACGATAGTAATGATACCTATTACGCGCTAAAATTCTTAGACGAAGCGTCACCCGCTACAACGACCCGCGAGATAGTGCAGGCCACGGAGTACGATAACGTAATACAAACTGTCCGTAGGTACATGCAAAAAGGTTGGCCCCGAAAAATAAATTGCAAATCGATTTTCCCTTACTTCATGTGCAAGTCCGATTTGCAATATGAAAACGATTGTCTTTTCAGGGGACATAAGATAGTTATTCCGAAATCGCTAAGAGAGAAAATGTTACGTGAATTGCACGATACACACTTAGGAATAATAAAAACTAAAAGCAATGCTCGGAGTAGGATGTGGTGGCCAGGCATCGATAGCGACATCGAGCGCTGGATAGGTTCCTGCACCACGTGTGCGAGCGTGCGCCCCGCGCCGCCGCGCGATCCCCCCACTCCTTGGCCCGCTGCAGCCGCCGCATGGCAACGCATTCACATAGATTATATGACTGTAGGGCAGAGGGTATATCTTGTGGTTGTTGATTCTTATAGTAAGTGGGTAGAATGTCTACACATGCATAATGGCACTTCAACTAAAGCTCTAATTACTAAACTCAAACAAGTTTTTTCAACCTTTGGCATACCGAATGTGTTGGTATCAGATAATGACGTCAAGATTAATTCGGTTGAGTTTAAAACATTTTGCTCTTCTAATGGTATCAAATATATGACGTCACCAATTTATCATCCGCCCAGCAATGGTCAAGCCGAAAATTCGGTAAGAACATGTAAAAAAATGCTAAAATGTATATTAACAGATAACTTACCAGTACACCAAATTAGTGAATTGTTACTGGGATATTTATTTAATTATAGAAATACGGTGCATTGTACCACCGGGGAAACGCCAGCCAAGTTAATGTTTGGTAGGAAACTACGAACTCGTCTCGATTTAGTCATTCCTACAAGTAAATCTATTTATGACGAAACATCTGCGGTGAGAGGCAGAAGACAATTCACGATAGGCGATGTCGTTAGGACCCGATGGTACAGTGCACGAAAACAAACGTGGCAGTTGGGAACAATAAAAGGAAAAGTAGGAAATAAAATGTACAACATTTATATTAACGACTTAGATGTTGCCTGTATAAGACATGTAGATCAGCTATTGAAGTATACAGGCAGCAATGAGCCCACAACTACTTGTTCTGCAAATGTACCCGAAATTTCGGTTACCACGAGTTCAGGCCAAACGACTGCATTACCAGCAGTATCTAGCGAGCAATTGGCTATGAATTCATCTGTTGCGAACGAAACCTATAATGCGCCAGCAGCACCAGATACGGATTGTGTCGTAGCTGGTGATGGGGAGGAATGGCGGGGTTGTGGGGCGATTGAGAGTGAGAGAAGAGCAGCTGATGGTATAGCTACACCGACACCACCGGCAGTGCAGCCCGAGGTTTTGGATACCGAGGGCACTCAATCTCGAATTACGGAGGAACGCGATGTTGACGTACCACCAGCACCCACACCCTCACGCCAAAAGCGTACTAGGAATGTCGTAGACTATAAACAATACTTCTAACTGTTTTGTTATTGTTATCGCACTTTATATTGTAAAACCACTTGCCATAATATATAACGGTGTCTGCGCTTGAAGTTAGAAGGATATGTTAATCTTAGTTTATAGTAAGTAGTAATAATTATTTAATATATTATTGGATATATTAAGTAATTATAATTTTGTCAGCAGGTTTGAAAATCTAAGTGTGGAGGAATGATGTGTACGTGTGTGTGTGTGCCACCACGTGTGTGTGAGGGCCGCTGAGCGCGCGCACCTGCGCCATCTTAATATTCAGTAATAAACGAAGCTCAGCATCAGTCAGTCGTATTATTGCGCCCCGCGCATATCCTTATATCTATACATATCAATAATACAAAGTAGGTCAGTAGTAGTAGCACAGTAGGTCCAGTTGTATTATGTTGACGCTGTAAACCAATTCAAAACATTGCACTGCAGTCAGTTCCTCCTGAGTGTTAGTGCAAACTTCTTCATCACAATCTCCTTTACCGCAAGAATCAAAGGTAGTGCTGACAATATACCGTACCATATTGTTATAGTATTTTCTTTTTCTTCTTCGGACACAGTACGGTCAGCGTGCAGCACTTGATGGACGAGCTGAGATAAAGGCCGAGACCGTAGGTCGAGGCCTTTACAGCGAGGACAGCAAGGGCTGCAATGATGGCCAAGCTGAAAGGCCTAGAGCGTAGTTAGGCTAGCTCGAGGTAATCATAGCGTGACCAGCGAAGTATTCATTGTGGGCCAAGGTTTGTATAGTGCTTTACTCAAAAATGCAAGTAGGTGCCTAATCTAAATAAAAGCAGCAAGTAATTTAAATAAAAAATATATTAATTAACTAGAATTTTAATTAAAATGACAGTTATGAAAAGTACAGTTACTAAAATTCAACACCGACTTTCCCGGTTTGATATTACTAATAGTTTGCGATAATTCTAATACGGTGTTTGACTGCTGTATTATTTCTTCATTTATTATTTCATTTATTTCATAATTTTTTTCTTCAGGTTCTTGAGCAGATGTTGAAGCTTCCTGGAACTCGTAAGACGTTGTTCGTTTTAAGTTTATACTTTGATAGATTTTTTGTGTAATTCTGTTGTTATTCTCCACCGATTCTTCTATATAGCTCTTAGCAACTCGATCGGATTTACATCCTCCATGCCTTTTTAGTGTAATAAGATTGGCCCAGTATCGACAAGAATAGTGGCCGATGAACGCCTGAAACAATGACCTGTAAATTGTTCCGGATGGGGCAGTTCTAAGTATGTACCAATTATTTTGGGCATTTGAGCAATTTTGTGCCTCCCTATCACTTGTTTGGTGCATTTGCAGTTTTTATAATAAAAAAAAATCGGTCCGTTTTTACGTCAACTGGACGTAGTGCGTAATATTTTTGCACCACTGCAAATGAGGCGTCACGAACAACGAAAGTACGACCAATCTTCGTTTTTGTATCTCGCAACGTAATTATCATTACGTTGATGTGAGTTTCAATGTCATTATCGGTGATATTGGTAATTTCGATGCATCGACATGCACCGTAAGTGCCAAAAATAAGAACTACCTGTAACAATAACAAGTACGAGTATTAATTATGAGAACGTGTAGGTACAGTACAAATTTGGGTTTTTAGATATAAATACTTACTTTCACCGCTAAGTACTCAGAGTCGGAGGCTTCATTTATAAACTTTTCTACATTTTGTGATGTACACTTTTGATTTTTTACATTTATATCCGTCTGACTTTCGTTTTAGCATACTCGTTAAATTGTGGTAATTTTTATGTTCAAATTGTGCTTTATCAGAACCGTGCACTTTAACATTGAATAGGTATTCCAGAGAGAAGAAGGCTTCATTTTGTTGGAAAGTTCATTGAAATACGCAAGAAAACATTTTCGGATAAAGATTTAGATTGCCTACTGATTTTCCACTACACAAATTTTTCATATGCAAGCTTATACTTTTCCTTTGAATTTCGCGGTATAAAATTTTCAACCACTAATTTAGCTTCATCTTTAATCTCTGGCGGTGTTTAACACATTGTATCAGAAGAATTTTCGCTTTGTGAGCTCATTTTTAGCAAAAAAGTCACTAAATAAAAACAAAATGAACCGCGCTTTTGTTACTTCTTTTTTTTTTTTGAGCTATGGTAGTTGGAACTATACAGCCTAATATGGAATAAAATCCTTTTGTACCTATCTCTATAGATACAAACAGCTGTGTTGAAATAAAATCTTTTTGGATTTGATTTTTTAAAACGTTGAAACGTCAAAATAGCGGCCGGCAAAACATTGCCGGCCTGTTAGAGCGGCCAGCAAAACTTTGCCGGCCGCTCCTTGAAACAGAACGGCAAGGTCGACTTTGCTAAAACAAGGTTATCAAAATAATGACCACATTACATGCATTTTTGAGTAAAGAATATAATAAACTGGTTTGTATTTTGACTCAGTTGAACCAAGAAATTAAGGATCGCAAGCTAGACAAAGAAACTTGTGAGGTTTTCCAAACATTGATCCATGAGATTCAATCATATTTTCAGAAAATATAGGATTTACTGACTTTAGTAGATCAGATAGTAGTAGTAGTAGTCAGTCAGGATTTTATAGAACATTCAAATTTATATTCAAATAGTGTTACAAAAATGGCTGAAACATTCAGCCATTTTTGTAACACTATTTGATATGCAATTTCCCTGTTGCCGATGATGAATGGCCAGGAGCAGGTGAAAAATCAGCTTGAGAGTTTGAGGAATATGATTTTGAAATCAGCTATGTCCCAGGACGGCAAAACGCAGCTGCAGATGCATTGAGCCGGATGCCTATTACATCCAACAGCTTAAAGGATATGAACAAGCATGTAGTATCGGTCATGACAAGAGCACAGACTCGAAGGTTACGTACTGACTGTGACAACAACGACATGACTACTGAGGTATCCTCTACTCCAAGGCCTCATCAACCTAAGGTAGTGGAAATTCTCGAAACGACCAATTGACAGCATTGAATTGATTTTAGTTAGAAATAAAATACATTAAATCAGATAGAAAAATCAAAACATTTTACTAGTGACAATGGTAACTGCAAATACGTGCCTGAAAAGTCAGCAATTTTTGTAATTTCTCGTTCGTTATCGATCGTAAGTGTGTTAGCAAGAGTATTACAACGTTTTTGTAAGCAAATCAAATTAAACGAGCTCATATTAATTAAAAACAAACGAAACGAAATTATTGTAAATAATTTAAAAAAAGGAAATGAGTTATTTAAATGATATTCCTAAGCTACTTGTTATTAAAGATGTGACAAGAGTTAATGACAAAGACACGAAAATTGTGATCTTGAATGACTTCCACCTGTTGCCCACGAGTGGCCACGCGGGAGTAAACAGAATGTTAAATAATATTAGAAAGTACTATTATTGGCCAGGTATAATTAATGACGGAACAGAATTCGTAAATAAGTGTAGAACTTGTCAGATTCAAAAGCATACCAATAGGCATACGAACGAACCGATGGTTATCACATCCACGGCTCCCATACTGCTTTTGAAAGAGTTTGTTTAGATTTAATGGGTCCTTTAGATGTAAAACTATAAGTATATTTTGACATTACAGTGTGATTTAACAAAATACGTCGAAGCTTATCCTTTACAAAAGAAAGATACTGTTTCTGTAGCTAAGTTATTTGTAAACAATTTTATTCTGAGGTATGGTATCCCTAGAGAGATAATAACAGACCAGGGAACAGAGTTTATGTCATCAGTTTTAACGACCAATTGACAGCGTTGAATTGATTTTGCTTAGCAATAAAATACATTAAATCAGATAGAAAAATCAAAACATTTCACTAGTGACAATGGTAACTACAAATACGTGCCTGAAAAGTCAGCAATTTTTGTAATTTCTCGTTCGTTATATCGACCGTAAGTATGTTAGCAAGAGAATTACAACGTTTTTGTAAGCAAATCAAATTAAACGAGCTCATATTAATTAAAAACAAACGCAACGAAATTTTTGTAAACAATTTTAAAAAGGAAATGAGTTATTTAAATGATATTCCTAAGCTACTTGTTATTAAAGATGTTGTAATTTCTCGATCGTTATCGACCGTAAGTGTGTTAGCAAGAGAATTACATACGTTTTTGTAAGCAAATCAAACTAAACGAGCTCATATTAATTAAAAACAAACGCAACGAAATTTTTGTAAATAATTTAAAAAAGGAAATATGACAAGAGTTAATGACAAAGACACGAAAATCGTGATCTTGAATGACTTCCACCTGTTGCCCACGAGTGGCCACGCGGGAGTAAACAGAATGTTAAATAATATTAGAAAGTACTATTATTGGCCAGCAGCCGAATTGCGTAAGTATATTTATTTTTTTATTTATTTAGATAACATGGAAAACTTACAGCTAAAAGTGAACAGAACAAGAACAGTAAATTTGACAGTCAGCCAATTAAAAGTCTTCACTTATAAAATATTGCATATTACTTATATCTATGGACACTTCAGAAGGCCTCTATTACAATAGATCGCCAAACAATACTAATAAATAACTTAAATAATAATCACTAACATATTGCTCAAACTACACAACAACATTTAATTTGCATTGAACTGGTTGAAAAAGTTTCGGCTCAAGCACTTCCTGCCTGATGGCACACTAGTTAGAAATGGATCAATATCGTGCTGCTTGCACAACTCATTAAGATGTCTACTTGCCCGCACAATATACGAATTCTGTCTATAATTTGTGGAGGCTGATGGCACCTGCAAAGGTGGATTAAATCTTTTTGACTTCCTAGGGGTATTAAAATAAAATTTGGATAAAATATCGGAGCAGTTTATACTGTTGTTAAAGATTTTGAACAAACAAACGCAGTCACTAATCTCGCGGCGAATGAATAGAGGCAATATGTGGTATCTTTTACAAAGGATAAGGTAATTCTCGGACTGATATGGCACTTTCTGGTGGTAACATAAGTATTTTATGAATCTTTTTTAATTGCTTTCTAGACGGTTAATATACTTGTGGTAACATGGGTTCCATATTTCAGACGCATATTCCAAGTGGCTTCTAACAAAAGTACAATATAGGATTTTTAAAGTTTTAGCTTTAGTGAAGCACTTGGATAACCGCATAATGAAACCCAGTGATTTTGATGCCTTGGCAACTATTGCATCAACGTGTGTTTCAAAAGTGAGCTTGGAATCGTGATGAACTCCCAGATTACGGATGGAATTTGATCTAGGTAAGATTTGATTATTTAGGGTATACGATGTAGCAATTTCTGAGCGCTGCCGGGAATACGTAATAACCGAGCATTTGGTGGGATTTAGATCAAGTTTATTAGTATGACAATAATCCACCAAACGATGCAGATCGTTCTGGAGTGCAACTACGTCTATTTGCGATGATATCGAGGCATAAATTTTCATATCATCGGCAAAACATAATAATCTGGATGAAGTCAAGCAGGAATCAATGTCGTTAATATAGACTATGAATAACAAAGGACCGAGCAATGAACCCTGCGGGACTCCACTAGGGACAGGGACCCAGCTTGATATATAATTATTTAGTACTACTGCTTGAGACCGGTTCTCAAGGTAAGAAGAAAACCATCTGAGTAGATCGCCGCGTATTCCCATGCTATTTAACTTTGATATGAGGATGCTATGGTCAATACGGTCAAAAGCCTTGCTATAATCTGTATAAACGACATCGACCTGCCTACCTTTGTCCATGGCATCAGTAATAAATTCGTTAAGAAGAATCAGGTTCGTGACAGTAGACCTACCTTTCAGAAAACCATGTAGGAACGCGCTAAACGAATTTTTGAGTGCAGAATAAACCTGATTATATATATATATATTATCCACTAGAAGCCATACCAAATCACACCAGGTTTTCTAGATGGAAACGGCTACTCCGTTCGACCGCAAGCGTCCTGCGCTTTATATCTCTTTGTAAAAAACAAACAGAGAAAACGTTATACAAGAGAACGAGAAAGAATGCATAAAAGGACCCAGACTGGCGAAAACAGAATAAGGCCGTAACTTATATACCGAAAAAGACAGGCAGGGCGTCAGATAGGTACCCAGATCAAGAAACAGCAGCCGAATTGCGTAAGTATATTATCCAAAGCAAAATAATCGATTCCTTCCCAAAAACGACTTTTCGTATCAATATGCACTACGTAAAGTCGGTTTTGGGAAAGAATCGATTCTTTTGCTTTGGATAATATACTAACGCAATTCGGCTGCAGATAATAGACGCAGAATTTCTCCAGGAAGCGGCGAAAATACTAGTACCTACAGGTCGCGCAACAAGTCATTCGCTCAAGAGATAGCGAGGATGCGTGAACAGAAAACATTAGACAAACATAGTCAACTGCGACCGCTACAAATACAAATCGCAGACGGCATACTACGGCTGAGGACCCGCTTAGCCGCGACAAGCGAGATAACCAAAGACGTGAGACCATCGACCGGCGACCATCACATTACCAAGCTGTACATAGACTGGACACATCGCAGTCTACAGCACAGTGGGTCAGAACTCACAATCGCTACGTCAGCATTATTGGGTCTGGAAGATGCGACCAACAGCGAAAAAGGTGCTATCATGATGTCTACAGTGTCGCATTCGCAAGACACAACTACCCGTGCCTGCGACCGGTGACTATCCGAAGACGCGCCTCGCACATCACCAGAGGCAGTTCTCGTACACCGGGATACGTAGCCCTATTTACGTGTCTCACCACCAGAGCCGTCTACCTCGAGATCGCCGCTAGCCTCAGCGCAGACTCCGCCATACTGGCGCTGCGCTGATTCGCCGTCACAGAGGTTGTCCCGCTGAATTACACTCCAACAACAGTACCAACATGCACGGCGCCGATAGGGAGCTCCGAGACGCCTTCCGAGAGGAGGCATCGCGTGGCGCTTTATAACGCCAGCGCCATTCATGGAGGGGCGCCTGGGAACGTAACGTCTCGTTCACTGCGTGAAGACCGCGGTCTAAAATGTACTCATGGACAAACACCCGCACGAAGAGGTGTTGTCCAAACTGCTGTGTAAGGCAGAGTGCACAGTAAACAGCCGACCACTTACACACGTGTCCGCCGACAGCGAAGGCGACGTGTCGATCACACCGAACCATTTCCTATCTGGAAACAGTTGTTCTATGAACAAAGTTAACGGCAAGAAGTGATAACTACAAATAATGTTTTCTATCAACAAAGTTTTCGGCGAAACGTGCTGTCTAGGAATAGAGGTTTTTATTAGCTCTGCTTTCTGTGTGTAGTCGTACCGTACAAGCGTGTTTCTATCTTAAGTTCCACGCTCGTTAAATTGAATATTAATAGAGTAAAAATGGTGGTTTTTATTCTTATAATATTAAATAACGTGCACGAGTGTGGGCAACAGGGCAAGTAAAACACAGCGGTAGAACATGAGTTTGTACATGTTGTCGACAAAACTCCGTAGAAGCGTCCAATAAAGTTACTGCCATTTTATTGGGGCTTAACTAGGACTTTGGACTAAAATCCAAAGAAACTAGAACTTCTATTCTCAACGTGACACTGGCTAAATGCACAAACCGTGCGAAGCCAAAATATCAAAATATATATATAAAAAAGAGTCACGTTTGACAGTAAATCTCTCACAGAGAAACTTATATATACGGACAGTATCTCTAAGTCGTCTGTGAAAGGTACTACCTGTCTTTAAGTAGTAAATTGGAAAGCACGATTTTGTAAACCCAATCGTAATAGGTATTTAATAGTTAGGCACAGGATATTGAGACGCATGACAATACGTAAATCCGCAAGTTGGCAAGCATTTTAAAAAATACATTTTTTTTTGCATAATTTAGTATTTTATATTTTCGATTGATAGCTTTAACTACCGTCCATCCCTTCAAGGAAGGGTAATATTTCTACTCGAGGCACTCCGCCATGAGTAGGTAATATCACGCGCCACACCTTTAGGTACTTTACTCCAAGGTGAATAAAACAAACATAGGTAGGGTATTCGCAATGTAATTAATAATTATTGAATTCATACAATGGTACACCTACCGCACATTAAAATAACGACACTGATCTTACAAATTAGAACAATAAAAAAAAACACTCATCATCAATTGTACTCTAGCTACGTACCTCTTACTGATGATGAGTACCTATGCACATTTTTTATGATCTACATGTATTGGTAGTTTCTTTGATTAGTAGGTTGGTATTATTCCTACATATGAAAACATTTAAGTATATTTAGGTATTTATTTTGATAACACCATAGCGATATTCACCCCCAGATTCTCGAACGAAAATTATTGTTATTAGTTAAATATTTGACAACAAATAACAGCAGTTTACACATGTTTGGCAATTTGACCACGATTTGGCGTTTATTTCCTTTCGGAAAACTGGGGGCTATTGGTACATTGAAATTATTAAATAATAACATTAACGAATGCAAATGCGTATAAACAGTAGATAGCAAACAAATACAATAATAGATAAATTCAAATACACAATCACGTATAGATACCTACCGACTACCTACTCTGTCTCGTCATCCTTATTTTGTTTGGTTTAACCTATAGGGATAACGTAAGAGGCTTTTTACAATGGCTTTTAATTGCAATGTTTGTGCTGTTTAAGACGATGACAGACACCAACGACGCGCGACCCAATTAACGGTAGTTTTTGTACTTTCCTTAATATTCTATGACTTTAAAAAAAGCCTCAGATCAAAATGTAGTTATTGCATTTGTTTTTGAGATGGTGAAAATTTTATAAAAGTACACACGGTTTTTGTGCGATTGTCGTTTTTTGTCCATATTTGTCATATCTTTACAAATTAACTATACTATGTTATAAGCATAAAAATCAAAATTTTCGTAGATTAAATTATTAAGAAAATGGTCTAATGTAACATATATTTTTTTTCAAAATATTACGACTAGCCGTTTAGACGTGATTCTGATTTTAAAATCATCAACTGAGGGGTATCTGCGTCTTAAAAAATATTCTTGCTTCAGCACCAATTAAGGCGCAGATACCCCTGAGTAGCTGATTTTAGTTCGCGCGGGTGTGAAACGATTGCGTGTTTTGTTCCCTCAAGGTCGTTGGCGTCGTCTTAAAGAAGCCTGAGCAACAAGAATTTCCCTAATGACAATAACCGCAAGATGGATGGCACCGTTTACCGTCCACGCCGCAGCGACAGCCGCCGCTGGTGTCACCCTTCCCGCCAGGCCCCCAGCGCCGCCCGCGTGTCACCCAACATATCTCCGTTTTGCACGCTGAGCACTTCACCCAATCGCAGCCCCATTTTTTTGTTATTATCGCACTACATTCAGGGCATTCAAGCGCTTCTCCCTTGCTAATTAAGGAATTGAGTAGTGTTCGTGTACCATCGTCAGTTTCGTTTGCATTGGTGCTTTCACCTGCCGCTTGTTTAAGTTTAGCGCGATGCTGCTCACAGGTTTGTCCATCGTGAATGGCCTTTAAAAAAAAACGATTAAATATTAGTTGGTAAGTAGTTACCTATTATGTTTATCAGATCAAAATTACCTGGCATAATCTTACCTGGCATGGCACACAATTGATGCATCTGCACACGGGGCAGGGGAAACGTTGAACGCCCGGCTCGCAAAGGGCCCACCCTTTACAATCACGAGTACGACAGTGGAAGGCATTTCGTGTTCCGCTCTCTGCCGCTGCCAGACCCCGTGCCAGCCAGCGCTCGTAGTCCTGAGCAGGCACGAGAGCGCGGATTTCTCGTTCCTGCAGCATTCCTCGACAACCCATAGCCGGACAGGGGACATCTGGTTCTTCACAATGACGCACCACATCGGACAAACAATCTTTACAGAAAATGTGTACGCACTCTCGCAACACTACTCCTTGACCGGGTGGGTACTCTTCCATGCAAACTCCACACTCAAAGTTTTCTGCATTAGGAACTAGTGCTTGTTGCTCTAACTGCACAAGTTCAGTATAAACATCGCCTGTTTTTTTTTGTTGGTCGTTTGTGGCCTTACTCGCTGGGTCATTGAGCTTTAGTGAGTTGGTTACCAATTTAGTTTCTGAAATTACAAACAAGGCAAATCAATGACTGAACTGATTTGTTGATGAAAGATGACAGCAGCAGTGTTTATCGATTTTTGTCGCCGACCGTACCGATTCCGAAGCGAAAAACTATCTCCGGTTTATCAATTGAGAATTTGAATTTAAGAAATTGTCAAACCGTGCTTTAGTTTGAAAACTTAAATTTAAAGTCGAGAAAATGCTTGATTCAGAAGTCGTAAGCTTAATTCATTACATTTAATTGTCTAGGGGACGTCTGTAGTCATCGTGCTGATAGAAAATGTTAGTAGTTATCTATCTAATTCATGTATATATGTATATATATAATCTGAATCTCGGAAACGGCTCCAACGATTTTCATGAAATTTAGTATGCAAGGTGTTTTGGGGGCGATAAATCGATCTAGCTAGTTTAGTTTAATTTTTAGAAAACGTTGTTTTCTCTATTTTCACCCGAGCAGAGCTCGGTCGCCCAGGTACTGTGTCTTTATGTAAGGAAACTAAATTACGTACCTACCTGATTCTACTACACATAAATAAAATGGTGCGCTGAAGTCCGGGCCAGCGAGCGATATGATGGGTGTGGAGTCGTTAACACACAGAACACGACCAACAATCCAGCGCTGCAGATTGGTTGCCACGCCAAGGGATGTCTCGGCTTCTCGGCGAAGCTCTCGAATGCATGCTCGGCGGTTTATACGCAGGCGGACAGGGCCCCGCGTGGCTTCTCGGTCCTCCACTAACACTGCTATTCTGAAATATTTTTATTTAGATAAAGTAACAATAGATATAGGCACATAATGAGTGACTTTCGCTTTAACGCTATTATGTTTCCACCTTATTTCATTACTTTATTCATGATCGACTTCTTTTGGTATTCATTTTCGTTCAGTACATCCAAAGATTGTCTGGCAAATATCGCTGTCAGCAATAAGATCGCGATTGTATCCACATAATTATTTGCGTTACTATGAAATTTTATAATTGGATATTTAAATTTTGTATCATTCTAGTTTTATAATAGTACATTATGGTACAAGCAATGATATTCTAATAAACAGATACGTTATACACTCACAAAACAACCGAAAAAAGTGTTCCGCACAGATACCTACACACTTTTGGTATGAGATACCATCTGTTTTATGTACTTTGGTATCATAATTGGCACACTTTCTAAATACACACGATGGCATTTTTTAAATTTTGTTTTTGATTCAACGAAGCCTATCGCTCTTCGCCATGGGTGACATAGATTAAAGACCCCAATTAGGACCTATTCGAGTCTTCACAATGCACGCGCTCATAACATATCTGTATACTAGAATATCATTGGGTACAAGTGTGTAATGTTGGTAAGTACCGCTGAGGCGCCATTGAGACCCGAGCCGTTAGGTGAGGGTCTTAAGAGAGCCGAGGATGGAAATCATCAATACACACGTGTATCATACGACTTTTTTCAACACACTTGTGAAGAAAATAATACTATAATAACTGTAATTTCAACATTGAAAACGAGTTGTGAAAAAATTTTTGCAATGGCGGGCAAAATTAATCAGTTTTCATATGCGCGCACATCTAACAATGGCGATCGGCCATAGACTAAAAGAATGAGGTTTCTTTTTTTTAGGCTTTTCGCGGATAGCGTTTTTCAGCAACAACATGGAGAATTTCAAGTTTAATTTATTACAGAGAAAACAAAAGTTAAATTTGAGTGAAAGTTTTATTTATTAAACACGTACAAGTTGAAATTATCTATTTAAATACGAAGTTGAATGAAATGAGCAAGCAATATGTACATTAATTTATTTGTACTATTAAGCACGATCTTTTTTGTATCGAAACTTTTTAAGAACAAAGCAACTCTACCAATAAAATAAAATAAAAACTATAACTCACTTGTTAATAATAGCAATGAAAAAGTCTCAGTTTGGTTATAGGTATCATTATGTGCCTAATTGCGGTGAAATTAGAGCCACTTTATGAGCAAGTGTATTGAAAATTTTATTTTAGTTTTTTGACATTTTTTACTCTGTGACATTTTTACTTTTTGACAACTTTAAATGAAATTTAAAATTGTGTCCTTTTTTATTTAATTTAAACTTGGATCCATGTAATTATTATAAATTCATTAAATGGTTTTCGTGTCATGAACTAACATTAATTATAGGGTTGTGTACTAACAAAGAATGGACTCTAAAATTGTGAATTTGAAATAAGTTGAATTTAATTTTGTTACTTATTATAACAAAGTTGTTAGAATTTTGGCGTGCATCAGTATATTATATCTAAGTATTTATATATTTAAAAAAATAATGAAAGTAATAAATAACTTTTTACTTACGTAACTACATCGTCATCGAGCTTGTTTGGAGTTTCTTTTTTGGGATCCGTTTCTTTTCGCTGTATATCTCCATCTGTTTTCTTTTGAACAGGTTTCAATACAGAGGTTTGTGCTTTAGATGAAGCTAACGGTGTAATAACCTTATTTGGTACGATAACAGCACTGGCGTTAACTTTACGGACTAGATTTTTTGGCGACGTACTTTCATTCAATTTTGACTTTGAGGTTTGAGGCACATTGTATTCTTTTTTATTAGAATCGGTATTTAACTTCGCAGTGGATACATCAATATTATGTTCACCATTCCCTCCCTTTAACTCTTTGTTATTGGATGAAGATGCCGATGCTTGCGATAATATTTGAGACGAAAATGACAAAACTGAACATGACAAACGTAATTGTGCTAGTTTAGCAGCCGCTTCCGCAGCCGCACGCTCGTCTCCTCGAGCTATAGATTTTTCCAGTTGATTTATCAGATCTCTACGTCTTGAATGCTGATCTTGTGTCTCCGTTCTATTCGTCGGATTTAGTTCTTTTGCTAACGATGGCAACTTAGATATTATCTCCGGTGGTTTATTATTTGACTCTGGAAGTTTTCTAGGTCCTGATAATATATTTGATGGTTTTTCTTTTTGTGACGAATTTAAGTCTCCTTTAGTGCATTTCTCCATATTCGTCTTAGGCTTGTTTTCAATTTTGATAATATTTACAAAGGATGCATTTGTTTTAGATGTAGAAGGAACAACTAATACAGCAGCTGACGGAGTTTGAACGCTTGTGCTTTGTGAGGTTTGATGTACTTTGTCTGAACTAACTTTATCAGGATTTAATCTTTCATTTTTTACTGCATTTTGTGCAATACTTGTTGAGTGTGGTTTATCCGAGACAGAACTCTTAGGTACAAAGATTGGATTCAAAAGGGATGATATTTTTAGTGGCGTATTTAAAATCGTAGTATCTTGTTGTGTTTGCTTTTGCGGAGCTTTTCCAGGTTCCTTAACCTTAACACGATTATCTACAACTTCAGCTTGCGCGACTCTTTCGGTCTCAGTTATAAGCTTCACTACCGGGTTAAAATTATTGTTCGCACTTTTTTTATGCGCTGCTATAACTTGTGCTACTAATGCAGCTTGTGGAGAAGTTGGATATAGTTTTGTTGGTGAACCTATCGCTTCTTGCACAGGTTTAAAATCGACATTTGACGTAGATGGCTCAGAAACAGAATTTGTTTTTTTTTCGCCATGCGTTGTGGATCCCACTCGAAGTGTAGGAGTTTCTGTAGAATAATTTTTCCTCCCTGAGCTTCTTGGTTCCACTGAAGTTTGTTTTTCCGACTTGTTGATTAAATCATGTTTCGGTCGTTTAGGGAGTGAATCTTTCATTTCTTTTAACATTTCTTTAAGTTTTTGTTTGTCTTCTGCATCATTTTTTCTGTTCGGTAACAAGTCTCTTCCCACTTTATCTAGTGATTCTTTGTTATCCTTAACTATCCCAGAAGACTGCACTTTATGTTTCGATATGCAATAGACGCAAGTAACTACTGTTGAGTCATATTTTCGTAAACAACTAACACAAAACCAAGACTCAGCTTGATTAGAACCATGTGCACCTAGGTTTTGAAATGTGGAGTTGTTACTTTGTTCCGTTGCCTTTAATCTACATGTTTCAATTATTTCAGCTGCCTGTTTATCTAATTCACTAATACTCGGAAGTAGTTTCACAGCAGAAGTATCTATAAATGAATTTCTTTTCTTGCCATCAAATATTTGTTTCAAAAAACTTTTTTCGGGTTTAGTTTTTGTGTCTTTAGTATTTGCATCTTTCTTACTGTACTTTTCGGATTTACAACCCATCGTTACATCGTTATTTCTTGTTTTGGATTTATCTTGATACGCGTTAGAACTCATTTGAGCAGCACTAGTGTTTTCTTCAACGTTTTTTAAGATGGCTCTGTTCCTATCTAATAGCCTTGCTGGTGGTTGTGGTGCAGGTCGTTTTCTTGTATAACGGCGCGGTAGAGACGCAGCAGTTACAGGTGGCAGAGGCGCGCGCCGCTTACCGGGAACGTGCGCTGACCGGCGTTGATAACACTCACTTGTAGCTCTCCTGTCGCGATCCCATCTACTGCCAGATTCAGAATTTATTCTTCGTGCGGGCGGTAAACTAAAGGCGTCGTAACCGCAAGTTCCTTCACTCTTGAATAAACCGTATTTGCGGTGAAGTGTGATATCACGGTCGTGGTTACGTCGTAAATTTCTATCATGCACTCTTTTCTTGTAGGAGTCCGTGGGAGGACCCGGCGGTGGCACGACTAGCGGTTCTCTCGCCGGTAGATAGCGCGCTGGCGTCAGGAACGCGAAGCTTGCCACCGTTCTGTCGGAGCCGGCGCTGGAGAGGCTCTCGCTGGAGTCGGAGCGGTCGTCACGCCGAAGCCACGAGAACAACGTCCACAAGCCCGTGGACAGTGGACGAGGGCGACCCTCTACTTCTACGTCGTTGTTCATCAC
This sequence comes from Orthosia incerta, assembly GCA_948252205.1. NCBI lineage: Eukaryota > Metazoa > Arthropoda > Insecta > Lepidoptera > Noctuidae > Orthosia > Orthosia incerta. The sequence goes on from OX411754.1 coordinate 22,198,138, forward strand.
CCCTGGAATAGAATGAATTCTGAAATTAGCGTTTTGTTCTGTTCGAAGCCGATTGCCTTGTTGTACCTACTTACGAAAGTAGGTTCGCGGCATATTTTCCTTAAAAAGTTTATTTTAAGGAAAATATTCCGCGAACTTTGGAGCGCCCTATGTAGGTATATTATTTGTTTAAATGCACTGTTAATAAAACAGAAACAAATTTTTCTAAATCACCAGAAGAATCGCCCAAGCTAAGGTTCAAAAATGCATTGTCCCAAAAATTTTATCAAACTTTAACATGGTCCATCCGGAATTCCAAACCAAATCAACGGACGACGGTCAGATCGGTAAGTTTCCAAGGAACACAACTTTTTAAGGGGAACCAGAACTTGAAAAAATATGTAATTAAATACTTTTCACATTCTTGCACATAATTAAAAGTTTATTTGCATTTAATTTAATTATGGAATAGAACTCCAAACGCTTTTTGATTTGTTTATATACATATCTATTCTTTCGCTTGACGAAGCTATTTAAGTTGTAGGTACGTCGGATATTAATTCTTAATTTAAAACAATAATTTATAATAAAAGTGATCTTACCAAAGACAGGAAGCCGTGTTCTTTCTCCTTTGTATGCATTTTTTATTTATCAGCACTACAGAGCTAGGACACAGCAGTTTGGTGACTAGCCTAGCTACATGACGACATTCTAGATCGCTAGATAGGTTAACTATGCATCAACACCAATTAGATACAGTGGGTACTTACGTAGTGGTGAATCAAATCGGGTTCATAAGTCTTGTATATACAGCGAACTAGAACATATTAACCTCATTTCAGCATTTTATTGAGCAGAAACTAGACTTATTCAATTATTCACTTGATCACTCTTTTTTTTTCGAAAATATTCATAGTGATAAAAATCAGGAAGAATCTTCTTCTACATTGACTATCAGTAAATGAAACCGACCGTTGATTTGTGGACTAAATGGATAAACAGTGATCGCTCTCGGTCGAGATTGTGAACAAAGCGAGGTCGCGCTCGGGCACTGGCGATTAGCTGCCACTGCGCCGCACTCCGCCCGCCCAGCTATATTTAGAGAAACTTCGCGACTTCGTTTTTGCTATTTTCATTTCATTCTTACACTAAAGGTGCTCCGACCACACGGCTTTTATTTAAATAAGAACTTCCTGGCTTTATTTCAGTATTTATCTTCTTGAAACTATTAAACTGCAATATAATTCTCTTATTAGGTCAAATCAATAATAACACCATCTTGATACGGAATCGTAATGAATGCATCGTATCATGGTCAAATCAATAGGTACTGGTTGTGTGACTCATATGAAATTGAATTCATCTTCATTGGTAAAGATATTGGTACAGTAGACCGCTCTACCGAGGTCAAACAACAGTAGGTACCTACTTAAGTAGGTAGAACGGTGAACTCTTATTCTATAGAAAGTCCGTACCGTACATTACAGCCTTACCGTAGTACGGCCAGCTCAAGGTCAAAGTGTTTTCACTGACGTGCGGTTGACTGTATCTTTGCCCGGCGGGTTTTTGTGTTTAGTCATAAATTCTCAAATTCCATACATACTGGCCTCACAGTATTCACCACTAAAAAATACAGCATGGAAGTTGAAGTGGGGCCAGACATAGTAGTTACCCTAAAAACTTACTAAAATGCTACTAATTTAATACCTACCTATTCAATCGTGTTTTTATATAAGTAAAACATGAACCAGACCCCCCAAGATACAGAAAAATGCCTAGTTTTTTTTTATATATATATCGCGTATAGGCTTGCGCTTGACCACCATCTCACCTGATGGTAAGCGATGATGTCGTCGTGGTCGACGATGGAGCACGCTTGCCTAGAAGTAACCTATTCTCTCTTGACTTAAAGACCCCTATATTGTAGCTATCGGGCAACACAGACTCCGGCAGGGAATTCCACTCCTTAGCTGTACGCATAATAAAAGTATTCTCAAAACGTTTAGTGCGTATGGGTGGGATGTCCACCATGTACCGATGGCGCATCGCCGTTCGTCTGGTAGTCCGATGATGAAACGGGCTGGACGGAATTAGATCATGCAATTCCATCGTACATTCCCCGAAATGTAATCGATAAAAGACCGACAAGCTGGCAACTCGGCGACAATGTTCAAGGCTCTGGAGCTTTGACTTAACCAGTGCCTCATCGCCGATGAGCCTCTTGGCCCGCTTTTCGATAGACTCTTGCGCTTGATACAAGCTGAGCAGCTGTTCTGGCGTGAAGTACCTTCTCACCTTTGCAAAGATCCCCAGCTTTTTTGCAGCCAGCTGAGCCTTTGCCTCAATGTATGGGCCAAAATTGAGAGTCGATGTCAACGTAACGCCAAGAAGCTCAAGATGGTCAGTTATTGGCACGGTCACATCTCGAAAAGTTGGAGCCGGGTGAAATTGGCTCTTTTTAGCGGAAAAATACACGCCTGGGTTTTACCTGACCAGATTGTAATCGCCCCATTCGGAGACTGCCTGCAAGGACAGGTTCAAGCGCTCCACCATGGCCTCCCGGAGACCGCATCTGAGGCTCGGTAGCACGAGCGTTGGACAAGTATCTCTCAGCAACAGTGCTGTCGTCTGCATACCCAAAGGTGCCGGGTTTTAGCAGATCGTTAATGTGCAGCAAGAATAAAGTTGCTGAGAGTACTGACCCCTGAGGGACCCCGGCATTAATATCCAAGTGGTCCGACGAGCAGCCATCGATAACCACTCGAATGGACCGATCTCTCAGGAAGTCTGCAATCCAATCACACAGACCACCGGTTTAGGGGTCACCGTCGATCCTAAAATGTTAAATGTACAATGTTATTAAACAAATTGTACATTAACATAATATTGATGGAATTGCACAATTTTCATATAATGTTACTCTACGTGGGCTTCTGAACACGTGTGCCAAATTTCATAAATCGTGTATATGTGTATGTATGTGTGTATATTTGTCCACGCATATCTCCGAAACTAGTAATAGGATCGTGATCATTCTTTTTTATTGGATTAGGTATCTCTCAACTTAGGGAACAGTAGGTATAAGTTTCATCAAAATCGGTTCAGAAGTTTTCAAGATATAATAGAACCTACAACCGACCGACAAATAGCACGAATTTGTAAATTAAGTTATTATGGGTATTTTGTCAATCATTTAGGTACCTTATTATAGAACTTGAAAGAGGAAATAAAATCATTTTCACAAAAAATAAACCGAATTCAAAAGCAAAATACTAACTAAAAAGAGCAAAAACAACTTTCGTTTCGGCAGTCGGTATCGCAAAACGACAAAAAAATAAGAGGTACCAAAGACACTGACTTCCGAAACGAAAGTTATTGTTGCTCTTTTTTTATGTCAGTAAACGAAACACGACCTTAAAATATCTCGGCAACACTGTAGGACACCGTTTTGTTCAGGATTTTTTTTATTTATGTTCCCCAATTACTCAAAGATGCCTGGACCAAAGTAGTAAATTAAATTAGTTTGAAAGGGTTTACTTCCCAGATGGTCCCATAGTCATAGTCATCAGGTCAGGATCTGATGATGGAAGCCTGGAGAAATCGAGGCATGCGTATAGCGATTTTGGTATTTTAATCAACAATGCAAGCATTAGCACTCAGAAAGTATCATGGAACTGATGAAGAAGACCACAAAGGGTCACTAGAACTCCTTAGTGATAAGTATGTCACGGGTATCTCGAATAGTTACCCGTCGATGATGAAGCAAAGGCTTATAAATAATGGTACTTATGAAAATGGTACCATCGAACTGATCTGATGATCAAGCCGGAACGTAGGCACTGGAACGCCGAAATATAACAATGTATCCTAATGTACTTTGTCAATAAATGATTTTCAGGGTAATTTGAGGTACCAACCAAAACTAAAAAGAGGAAAAATAAAAACTTTTAAACAATAAAAAATAATATTTGTTAAAAATGAAACGAGCTGGGGCTCAGGAATAAATTATTTAAACAGCAGACTTCAATTAATCACACTTTATTACAAAAACACTTCTTAAACAATTCTATTACTTCGCACTATTTTCCTTTTCTGATCGCTCTGTGTCGCTTCCGAATCGAAACTGACTCACGACGAACCCGACCGCTCTTTATATAGCACCGAAGATGTTTCTAGAACGTTCCATACTGTTCTAGATAATTCGTGAAACTTCCAGAACAATCGACTTTCGAACTCACTGTTCTCAAAGCGACTAGAAACTTCCAGAATGTTCGGTTCGAACATTCTGGAAAATTCCATTCGACACGAAGAGATTAGTTCCGCTATTCGATACTAGATGGCGCCACCAGTAACTACTTAGTTATTCTACTCGTCACTAGATGGCGTTGCCCTATCTTGTCACATTGCCTCCCTCTTAGACATGCTCGTCCCGAGCATGGGTCTAAACCCATGATAACGGGCTAACCGATCCACATGAACGACCTTTGATGCACCTCGGGGTCCCTACTGAATTCGGTAGGTGACGTCATTAATCTGGGTAACTACGCGATACGGTCCATCCCATTTTGCTTGCAATTTAGGCGATTTTCCTTTGCTGCGTACCGGGTTATGTAACCATACCAGTTATCCTTCATCGAAGCCCTTATTGTTCGCCTTCCGGTCGTAGCGAGTCTTTATCCTCTCAGACATCTTTTGACCGGTCTCTCTAATGTGCTCATAAACCTTTAATGCACCTCTACTACGAGTGTGTGGTCCTTTCACAGGCGCACCCGCACAACTTGTGCATTTGCGGCACCATTCCTTAACGTCCTCTCGACAATGGATCCAGTATAAGCGTTCTCGGATCTTGATTAGAGTCCTCTTAACTCCCATGTGACTTCCTGAACTTCCATTGTGATAGAGCTGTAGGACCGCCGGCACCTTAACCTTAGGTACGACCATTTGTAGATGACACTGGTCACCGCGAGTAGTCGCCCATTTCCGGCACAGAACTCCATCTTGGATAATTAAGCTTTCCCACTGTGCCCAATAACTTTTGGTGACAGAACTCATTGCTGCAACATCACTGCACCGAGGCCTCGGAGCTCCTGATTTCTTCCATTCGAGGATGGGTTTTATGTCTCTGTCATCTTGCTGAGCACTCTGCAAGATTCCCTTCCAATCTTCACTAAGATCCATCCTCAACATCCTCACAAATGTTACCTGCTCAGCCTCTTGCCTGGCACAGGGCTTACATTGATTGGAACACGATCTACACGAGAGAGCATCTGCATTTCCGTGTGGTGTTTTGTTCTATTCACATGATTGTGACTCACACACAATTTGTGAAATCGAGTTCCTTGGGGCTCTTCCATCACCAGCCACCAACCGCCACTTAGTCCTGGCGTCTACCGGTTTTCCTGCTGCTGGTAACTGAATTCCACAATGGGGGCTCCTTCGCTTCGGGTAGCTCAACCGGATGTGGCCTCTCTCTCCACAGCTATAGCACCGGGGTGAAGACACATCATCCCTTATGCGGTGAGCTCGATCGTCCCGTCGTACAGCTTCCACCTCCAAAGCGTAGGCTAGGGCGTTCTTAAGGTTCTTAAAATGGCCTAGCCTTACGGCAGCCCTAACCTCCAGGTCGCGTATCCCATCCGTGAACGCCTGTACGAGGTTCCCGTCGATAAGCACAGGTGACGACTAGTAAGCTTTCCGGACCAGCTTTTCCACCTCCAAAGCCCACTGCTGTAAGGTTTTACCAACACGTTGCGATCGAACCTTCAGCTGGGCGCGAAACACATGTTCCAGGTGCGCGTCGCCGTATCTAGCTTCCAATGCTTCCAGAAGCTTCTCGAAAGTAAAGTTCTGTCCAAGTGCCTCTAACACAGTCAAGGCCTGGTCGCGAAGACCCAAGGTTGGCGAGCCTGCTCCTCCTGACGGCGAGCCTGCTCCTCCTTGTCGCGCTGCATCTGCTCCTCCAAGCGGCGAGCTTGCTCCTCCTGACGGCGAGCCTGCTCTTGCATGAATGCCATCAGGGCGGCTAGGTCAGGCGACGCCGACGATTGAGCTGGTTCCGCTGCAGCCGTGGAGTCTCGATGTCCACCTGATGACGGTGAGGGAGCGTCTCCAAAGCGCCTCTGGTCTACATCCTGGTGCGCATCCCTTCCGTTTCTTCCTTTGGTAGAACCGGCATAATTTATCCCGCACTTCTGACACCAATTTGTTACGAGCTGGGGCTCAGGGATAAATTATTTAAACAGCAGACTTCAATTAATCACACTTTATTACAAAAACACTTCTTAAACAATTCTATTACTTCGCACTATTTTCCTTTTTTTTAGCACCGAAGATGTTTCTAGAACGTTCCATATTGTTCTAGATAATTCGTGAAACTTCCAGAACAATCGACTTTCGAACTCACAGTTCTCGAAGCGACTAGAAACTTCCAGAATGTTCGGTTCGAACATTCTGGAAAATTCCATTCGACACGAAGAGATCAGTTCCGCTATTCGATACTAGATGGCGCCATCAGTACTACTTAGTTATTCTACTCGTCACTAGATGGCGTTGCCCTATCTTGTAACAAAAAATATATTTTGCTTTGGAAGTCGGTTTATTTTTTTGGTAAAGTTGTTTTTGTTTAAACTTCCTCTATAGGTACATACCATACATAAATGGCAGTTTCATTGTGCTTATTTGAAGAAAAATCAAAATGGGAAGGACCGTCACCGGATCGGTCAGCCAACATGGCTTTTTTTCAAATATTTGGACGGTACACAAACGTTTGTCTAGTCAGGTTAGGTTAGTACCCTCCCCGGTGGGTGCCCGCCTTGTTGAGGCGGGGGGGCTCAAGTAGCCGAGGCTTGGTCACCCACGGTGAAGCAAAGAGTAGCCCAAAGAGGGGCCGCTCGTCAGGGCTTTTGCCGATTAAGCCGACGACGTAGCGGCCAACTAGTAGGTTGCGGTGCCGCTTGGTAACAGGCGACATCGCAACTGAGGCGGCCCGCGATGTCTTATGGAGCATCCCAGGTCCCATACGATGTCACGGCTGAGGGTTGGAGGCTGCGGCGGGAGAGGAGTGCCGGTATTGCGGTGCGCCGCTCTCCATACCTTCCGCGGCCTGGACGGGGTCGCCACCGTCTGATGGCGGACGCGGTTGGGCCACAGGGGAGGAGGAGTGTCGGCTATAGCGTTAGCCGCTCTCCCGATCCTCTGCGGCCGAAAAATGGTAGGTGGCGGGGCCACTGCCCTTGACCCGTCACAGGGGGACCAAGGGTGCCATACACGAGGTCATATGGGGTACACCCCCGAGGAGGGTCCGGTGACTGACAGCCGCGGCGGGTTCGCGGTGAGTGCTAACGCGTGCCCGTGTCCTTGCCATAAGCGGCACATGAGGACACCGTGGAGTTTTAGTGGGTTAGAGTCCCACATAACTGCAATAACTCCCCGTGGTAGTGCAGTGCAGTATGCATGAGAATTTCCCCAAGCAAAAAAAAAAAAAGTTTTAGCCTAGTAGGTACATTTTTCTCACCTTGTGTGTTGTTTAAAGTAACCAAATTGTGTGGTTACTTACATAATATTATTTACTAGTAACCGTAGCATACACATACACAATAATATGAATATTTATTTTCTAAAAAGTCATACAGTATTATTTTAATTATTGTGAATTGAGTATCTACTAGCTATGTATAATTGTAGTTTGAAATATTATTTGACGTGTATAAAAGTGCTTGTTAAGATTAATTTGCAGAATAAACAACATTTATCAGATTAATAAGGATAATTCTTGGGCTAAAATAAAACTGATTCCCAGCAGTGGTCTACGGTATTTATTGAGTTACTTCTTGAGGCGCTGCTTTTACTTTTGCGGAGTGATTTTCGACCGAGCTATGGATGACTAACAAAGAGGCGGCCACACGCGCAGTTAGCTCCGCTTGATTTAACTCGTGAGCCCACTCGACGCGCCCCCACTGCCTCAACTATAACAAAAATTCAAATCAGATTTTTATCTCAACAAACGTAGGTATGTAGGTACCTACAGAGCATTCACGTGATGCGGGCTTAGTATAATAAAATAGGGACGTTCTGGTAGTGTAAATTCATGTTGAAATACTCTGAAAATTTGGTAAGGCTTAGAGCCTATTCACTAGCACACATTTTTACTACACGAGCCGTCGACGCTTGTTCCTCAAGTAACGTTTTCTATTTGAAAAAACCGGCCAAGTGCGAGTCGGACTCGCACACGAAGGGTTCCGTACTATTATCGCAAAAAACAGAAAAAAATCACGTTTATTGTATGGGATGCTGTTTTTAGTATTTGTTGTTATAGCGTCAACAGAAATATATCATCTGTGAAAATTTCAAGTGTCTAGCTACGGTTCATGAGATACAGCCTAGTGACAGACGGACAGACAAAGAGACAGACAGACAGACAGACGGATCGCGGGGACTTAGTAATAGGGTCCCGTTTTTACCCTTTGGGTACGGAACCCTAAAAACCGCTCAAGTGCGTGTCGGACCACGCTCAGTGATGGATTCAGGTAGTAAGAATTTATATTAGCACGCATATTTTTATGTTTGTATATGTATTGCCATAAATTTCAGAAGAACATAGGTTCCATCTGGCATCCGTATAGGGCATTCGTGAAGCTGGCAATTTGAATCTTATTTCATTTAGTTAACTTACACAGTTATGACATAATTACAGTACCGTGGTGAGAAATTAAAAATAACAATGACCTTGAAAAGTTATCAACTAGACACACCCTGTAGGTATCTTTATTATCTTCTCTTGAAATACTTTGTTATGAGGCGATTACGTTACAAAAGCAGTAATGTCTATACGAGCATTCGAAACTGATTTCGTAACTACATGAGGCATCCCGCTATTACCCCGTACGATTTTGCCCCAGGCGCATTTTAGGTTTTATCCTAATAGATAGCGACCATTGCGCTGTAGGTATCTTAATTATCTTCTCTTCTAATACTATTTTATGTGGCGATTACGTTACAAAAGCAGTTCTGTCTATACGAGCATTCGAAACTGATTTCCTAACTACATGAGGCATCCCGCTATTACCCCGTACGATTTTGCCCCAGGCGCATTTTAGGTTTTATCCTAATAGATAGCGACCATTGCGCTGTAGGTATCTTAATTATCTTCTCTTCTAATACTATTTTATGAGGCGATTACGTTACAAAAGCAGTTCTGTCTATACGAGCATTCGAAACTGATTTCCTAACTACATGAGGCATACCGCTATTACCCCGTACGATTTTGACCCAGGCGCATTTTAGGTTTTATCCTAATAGTTAGCGACCTTTGCGCTGTAGGTATCTTAATTATCTTCTCTTCTAATACTATTTTATGAGGCGATTACGTGACAAAAGCAGTATTGTCTATACGAGCTTTCGAAACTGATTTCCTAACTACATGAGGCATCCCGCTATTACCCCGTACCGTTTTGCCCCAGGCGCATTTTAGGTTTTATCCTAGTAGAAAGCTACCATTGCGCGAATACGCGGTCGTAGCGTTCATTTTATCAGAAAACCCAGATTTTTAACAGTTTAAATTGATAGATTTCAGATAACGACTCGTACCAAGGCCATGTCATGTAAAATTGGATAAATTTTTCACACACCCCAATGATTTTTATTTGTATTTTCCAAGATTTACCAACCTGGTATTCTTCCTCAAGACGCGCCAAAAAAACAGCCTGCTTTGGTTCCAGACGTCGCTCCACGCAGGCCAGCATTAAGAGTGGTGACTTCAGAGCATCAACACCGAACGTCATTGCTGTTTTAAAAATAAAGGCAATCATTACAAAATGCATTTAACACAAAGTAGTTGACCTACACTGCTATCGCAATGCATCTGTCGCATCCTAGGGTAAGAGGCGACTTCCAACAATTTTGCATGAAGGAATACGGGCAAAACCTTATAAAATCCATAGACTGAATTTTTCTTAGCCAAGAAAAAGTTTATTTTTTATTTTTACATAAGTACTTTATAAAATAATCGGACGGATGTATATTAGTGTTTTATTTATCCAACCACAGGCAAATGAACGAAGAGGAGTGGCTTGGAGCCTGTTGGCAATACCGGTGTGATACTTACTAAATTCAAATGTTTTTCAATATGAAATTGAATTTGTATGTCTAATTACAATGAATTACGGCGATGAAAATAATCTCAGCAGGTCTCCTAATAGACAATCTGCAGATTGCAGATTGTCTATTAGGAGAGCTGTGATGGTTCAAGCCGCGGTAGTCAGTCACGCACAAACTCATGTGAGATACATACCACTAAGTGCAGGTAAGTTATACGATAAAAAGTATCTTGCTAAAACTGCTCTGGTGTCAGCATGTATCGGCGGTGGTTCTAACCCTTTGGCAATCTCTTGAGATACGTTGAATCTCTTTTGGAACCATTCCAATATAGGGCCCCATTCCTTTTCCTGTAGGAGCCTTAACTCTTCGTCTTCCTATGTAACAAAACACAATATTCAAAAATTAAAGATATTCAATATGACATGACAAATTCACAAAATGTGTATCGGGGAACGCGCAGTTTAAGGATTCCGTAGTCGGAAGAAAAAGTTATGCATGCATAATATTAATTTTATCAACAGCAAAAATTAGTTTATATTTCATATCATCAACATTCAGAATACCTACCTACCTATATCTTTGTACAAATATGGTTATCAACATTTTTTTTTCTTTATTACTAGCTTTTACCCGCGGTTTCGCTCCTGTGACCTATCCCGCAGAAACCCTGCATTATTTCGAGATAATAAGGACTAGCCGGGCGCAGAAATTAGCCGATGACTACGGCTCCCGCATACGCGGGAGCGGTACGTCTCGTTCGTTCGCCGGACGTCAGAGTAACGTCATGACGTCATCGGCAAACTTTCTGCGCCCGGCTTATAACGACACTCAGCGATAGTGTAGCGTTCTATGAGTGAAAAAAGTTTTGTAATTGAAGCATTACTTCCAAAGATTCAAGACAACGGTCTTCAAAGGGAGAAAACGGTAGTTGTGTTCACTCTCAGATCAGAAGAAAACACTCAATTAAAACCAAATAAAGGGCAATTTAACAAATTAGTACATTCACAGTTTTTTGGATCTATTCGTAAGCTTCAAGTAGGTGTAAGTGAGTAATTAATTAAAAGAGATAGGAGTAGATATATGGTCAACATAAACAAAACAGATTAAATTGCAATATAGTAACTGTAGTAACTGATTTTTCGACTGAAAGGACTGTCTGATAAACATTCTCAGTTCTCACTAACACATGTATTTATTTATTAACACTTATGCACAAGTAGGTATAGCTCTCGCCAAACTTCTTGGCCGCCCTGAAGTTGGCTACAATGGCTGCGCAGTAGAGTAAATCGCATGCAAAAACAGCACCGGTCCGTTCCTTGCGCATTGAAAAGCCAACTTGCGGCCATGAAGCTCGGCGAGAACTATACAAAGGCAGGCTTACCTCTGAAAAATAAAGAAGAGTGTCTGTAGAGAAGAACTCGAGGAAATAGATAGCTATATCGTGTGGAGTCAATTTCGCAGGATTGTCTATAGCAGTGTTGCATAATGAAGTCTGAAAACAAAAGAAAAAATATTTTCTCTGCAGCAATAATACATTTTATATTAATATCGGCAATTTGGGCTTTGTACTCAATGGAGGCGCCGATGATTTCAAAGATAAAGGGGTATGGAAAACAATTCGCCTCCGTGATATCGGGCATCCTGGAATTTACTTTCCATCCTTCTTTACAAATATGATTATTTTAAATTCACACTGAATATTTGTTGATTTTATCATCATCAATACATATAATAAATCTGTAGAAAAATATTTTTTGTTTATCGAAAAAAAATACAAAAAAATAGTCAGGTTGTTAAAGGATAACAAACAGAACCCAATGCCAGTATTTTTGGAATTTTTGTCTGTTTATTTGTGCACGCATCATGTGAAATCTATGAAAGCAATGTAGATAACTTTTATACATAAAAATTGTGCGTAACTTGAAGAATTACTTAATTTTTGTTTCATCGCAATCGGTTCACTCTATCAAAAGTAAGATGAATTTAAAGTGTTCAAGAAGTGAAATTATCACAGCACACGCAATTCAGTTACTCGGACAGTTGAACTCGATATTCGATAGATGGCGTTGTGCATTTGAAGTCATTTTCTGAATGGCGGTGTTAATATTCTACGCGAAAGAATGACCATAGAAAAAATTGGTACGTAGGTATCTATCTAGGGTAGGCAGGAAGGTAAGTAGGGTAGGTTTGGCAGACGGATGACGGGAACGAAGCCGCGGGCACAACTAGTTGAATAATATTATTATAAAACCTAAGTGTTTTTACCTCTAGTGTTTTTACACCCATAAAAAAAATAACAAGTGCCTAAAATAATAATGTGGAACTAGTGATAAAAAATTCAACATTAGTTCCATTATTTTCAGATTCTTTTAAAATGGAACTAGTGATAAAAAAAAAACATCAGTAGTTCCATCATGGAACTGTTAATGGTACTAGTGGTGGTTTTTAAAACTAGATGAGGTCGGCGTTTCCTATCTGACTACTCTGAGAAGAAAGGCCGAAACAAACTCAAAGGTCACAGTCTCTTTTAAAGTCCAGACAAAACAAAAATCTTGGTTAGATCATGTGAAGACCATGTAGATTGACTTGAGTCTTTTGAGGAAAGAACCAGCCAGATTGAGTGGACCTGTCCAGTCAGTGCACGCATTTGTCAATAACCGAGCAGCTCAACACAGAATTTATGGAGCTCAACGATTCGACGAACAATACCAAAGAAAGGACATTCGGGTAGGCCGCATAAACTACTCAAACTGCCAGACCACGATTAAAGATTAATTGTTATTGTGAGTTTATCCATTACAAATAAACTTCATCAAATCTCTCCTCTTTATAATATTAGTGTAGATATCGATGCTGGGTTCCGTATGGTGTCAGACGTTAAGAATTTCACCATCCCACTCTTCCCGTGGGTTTCGTAAGAGACGACTAACAGATACACCAGAGAATGGGCAACAGCTTTCTCTGTGCACTTTAACAACAAACTGCTATCGCCAACCCGCCTGCCAAGCGTGGCACAATGAAAACAAGGCCCCGAGTGCACGGCAGCCCGTCTACCCACGACTACGGTAGCAGTCAAGGCGATGGCGTGGCAAGGGTTGCGAAGAATCCCCGGAGTGGACCCGGCTACCCCAATAAACACAGACGACTAGACCTGGTAACGTATAGAACGCGAACACTCCGGACCGACGAGAAGATAGCCGAACTCGAGGATGAATTGAGCAGGTTACGATGGAGTATTATAGGGTTATCTGAAGTCCGAAGAGAGGGAGAGGAATAGAAAATCCTCAAATCCGGTAACCTGCTCTATTTCTGACGGGGTGACCGGCAGTCCCAAGGTGGTGTCGGGTTTATCGTCCACAGGTCCCTTGTAAACAACGTGGTGAAGATCGAGAGTGTGTCGACCAGGGTGGCGTACCTTATACTCAGAATATCCTCAAGATATTCGCTGAAGGTCATACAGGTCTACGGCCCGACCTCGGCACACCGCGACGATAGAGGTAGAGACCACGTATGAGGATAATATCTGAGCCATGAATGGTTTCAAAACTCACTTCACCGTTGTCATGGGGGACTTCAACGCGACACTGGGCAAACGAGACGAGGATGAGCTGTAAATGGGGCAATTTGGAGTTGAGACGTCGGAAACACCGGGGTCACCTACAGGCGTAGTTTTATGGAGAAGGAGGGCCTCTGCATGATGAACTCCTTCTTCAGAAAGCTCGAGCACAGGAAGTAGACCTAGCAGAGCCCCGATGGTGCAACTAAAAACGAGATCGACTTCATCATGTCAACCAAGGAGCAAAAGTGATCTGAAATGATGTCTCTGTGATCAATCCGTTGAAAACCTGGAGCGTTCACTTCATGGTCAGAGGCACGTTGAACATTAATTGCTATGCATTGCTTTTGACCTGGTCTGTTATGATGTACTCTGGGATAAAATAAAAGCAGTTCGTATACCGAATGAACTTATTACCATCTTAAGTATTGGTACGGGAACCAGGTGGGTGAACCATGTCAAGTGGGCGGGCACATTGTCGGACCCGTATAGGTTGGAATGTGGGGTGAAACAGGGTGGTTTGAGCTCGCCTTCCATTTTTAGGGTTCCGTACCCAAAGGGTAAAAACGGGACCCTATTACTAAGACTCCGCGAACTGTCTGTCCGTCTGTCACCAGGCTGTATCTCATGAACCGTGATAGCTAGGCAGTTGCAATTTTCACAGATGATGTATTTCTGTTGCCGCTATAACAACAAATACTAAAAACAGAATAAAATAAAAAATAAGTAGGGCTCCCATACAACAAACGTGTTTTTTTTTTGCCGTTTTTTGCGATAATGGTACGGAACCCTTCGTGCGCGAGTACGACTCGCACTTGGCCGGTTTTTATTTGTACATCGAGGCGCTCAGCGAGCGGCATATTGGTTGTCATATACATGGCCTCTGTTTCAATAACATCAGTTACGCGGACGATATGGTGCTGGTGAGTGCCTCGGTCTGCGGACTAAGAAAGCTGATGAGTATCTGTGAGCGTTATGCAACTGATCACGGACTGTTGTATAATGTAAAAAAGAGTCACCCATACAGTGACTCTTTACTCTACTAGTTACTCTATTTCAATGAGGGCACAGAAAAGTCATAGAAATGCCAGCTATAAAGCTGAAAGGCACACCCTTAGAAAGAGTAGATATTTTTAAGTACTTAGGCCACTTAGTTACTCTTAAAAGATGATGCAGACATTGTACGGGACCGAAGGGCGCTGTCGGTCAGAGCGAATATGGTGATCCGTAGGTTCGCACGATGCTCAAAAGAAGTTAAAATTACTCTCTTTAGAGCCTACTGCACTATATTATACACATGCAGCTAATGAACTAACTACACGCAAAGGTCGTACAGCGCCCTTCGAGTCCAGATTAACAATGAGTTCAGGATGTTGTTGGGTCTCCCCCGTTACTGCAGCGGTTCGACAATGTTTGCGGCAGCGCGAGTAGATTGTTTTTATACAACAACTAGCTGTGCCCGCGGCTTCGCTCCCGTCATCTACCTGCCAACCCTACCCTACTTACCTTCCTGCCTACCCTACATACCAATTTTTTTTTTCTAGGGTCATTCTTTCGCGTAGAATCTTAACACCGCCATTCAGAAAAGACTCCAAATGCACAACGCCATCAATCGAATATCGAGTTCAACTGTCTGAGTAACTAAATTGCGTGTGCTGTGATAATTTAACTTCTTGAACACTTTAAATTCATCTAACTTTTGATAGAGTGAACCGATTACGATAAAACAAAAACTAAGTAATTCTTCAAGTTACGCACAATTTTTATGTATAAAAGTTATCGACGTTGGTTTCATACATTTCACGTGATGCGTGCACAAATAAACTGACAAACAGACAAAAATTCCAAAAATGCTGGAAATGGGTTCTGTTGGTTATCCTTTAACACCCTGGCTATTATTTTTGGAAATTTTTACGATGTACAAAAAATATTTTCTGCAGATTTATTATATGTATTGATGATGATGATGATATTGATGCGCAAGAGAGGCACCTCGCTGGTGCGGCGAGTGCGGGGGAGCTTTCAACAGCATGTTGGCCGCGCTCGCGGAAGGGGTCGATTGCGCCTAAATTAATCACTGCTGTAGGTTACACATTCAACGCAGGTAATTAACTGCAGCTGCTTCAATAACTAATACATTTGTTGCAGTAGGCCATACTGCAACAAATTTATTAGTTATTGATTGCTTTGTTTGAATTATTTCATAATTTCTATTTATATTATAATGAAGTATGTATTTGATTATTTAATGTGACTATGTGTGTATGAATGTTTATTTTATGAGTCTGTAAAACTTGAAATAACTGATTGTATATTAACATCAAGCTTGAAAGATCTCAACTAACCGGAGCTTCTGACGCACCGGGTGATGACGGCATTACGGCCGAACTCCTGAAGGCGGGTGGAAAACCGGTCCTTAACGCCCTTCAGAAGCTGTTTGATTCCGTCATACTCGAAGGCAAAACGCCACAGGCATGGTGCAGGGGTGCGGTGGTACTCTTCTTCAAGAAGGGCGACAATGCCCGGCTGAAGAACTATAGGCCCATCTCATTTCGTAGCCATGTCTACAAGTTGTTTTCAAGAGTCATCACGAATCGTCTCGCGCGCAGGTTTGACGATTTTCAGCCTCCCGAACAAGCCGGCTTCCGAAAACGCTTTAACACCGTATACCACATACATACGCTGCGGCAGGTTATACAGAAGACCGAAGAGTATAACCTGCCTCTCTGCTTAGCGTTTGTGGACTACGAGAAAGCCTTCGATTCGATCGAGACTTGGGCTGTACTGCAGTCTCTCCAACGGTGCCAAATCAACTACCGGTACATCGGAGTGTTAAAGTGCTTGAACAAAAACGCCATCATGCCAGTTTGACTTCAAGATCTGACCTCGGAACCTATCCTTTTGCAGCGAGGTTCTTCTTCGTCGTATCGATGATTCCAAAATTAAACATATTTTGACCAGAATTCAGCCACGCCAACAGCGTTGTCATTTGCCTCACAAAGGTCTTTTAAGGTGCAGGTGTTTTTGCACAGAGAGCAAGACAAAAGGTGAGGCATTGTTTGGGGCGTTGTTCCGCAATCGCACTGTGGGTCATTTGGAGTACCCCCATCTAACTAGGTTGTGCTTGCAGCTTCAAGGTTCTGGACTGGAGAGGGCTTGGCATCAACGTCAATAGCGAGTACATCATTCACCTTCGGCCATGGCTGAGACCATAGAGGACCTCAGTACAATGCTAGATGACCACAGCAGAGCTTCCGAAAGAGTGGGTCTTAAAATGAACACGGACAAAACTAAGGTGATGTTGAATGCCCATGTTACATCCACTCCTATCAAGGTCGGAGACTACACTCGAATTTGTTGACGACTATGTCTACCTGGGACAAACAAGTCATAGGGCCAACTTAGAGAAAGAGGTCAACCATCAAATCTAACACCCCTGGGCAGTTGCGCGGTATCTTCTCCTCCAACTTTCCAATATGTCCCAAGACGAAAGTTTATGACCACATAGGTATCACGGACAGCCCACTCTGCAGAGCTTGCATGGTGGAGGAAGAGACAGCAGCACACCTGCTCCTAAGCTGCCCTGTAATCGCTGGTTACAGGGCCAAACACTTCGGAAACCCAGGTACCCTGCAGGAGGTAGTCGGCAGCACCAGGGCGCTGCTGGCCTTTCTCGAGGAGTTGGGATGGATCGAATGATGCGACTGTATCTCACCCGTACGCAAAATACGCGCTTGGTCGTGGCGTTGCGGAGACAGCCCGTCTAAACTAAACTAAACTAAAAAGTTTATGACCAGCGTGTGTTGCCAGTTATGACCTATGGCTCGGGGCCTCATCAGATAGCTTACAGTCACCCAAAGGGCAATGGAAAGGGCTATGCTCGGAGTATCCTTGCATGATGGAATCAGAAATGTAGAGATCCGCAAAAGAACCAGGGTTACCGACATAGCCGGAAGAATTGCCAAACTTAAGTGGCAATGGGCAGGGCACCTTGTTCACAGAATGGATAGCCGATGGGGCAGAAAAGTTCTGGAGTGGCGACTGCGAACCAGAAGACATTAGTATTTAAATAATATTATGAGATGGTGCTGGACGTTATCTTCCTTTGCCTTTATAAGATGTTTCCATTTGAAAGTAATCAAACTGTCAATGCAAAACTCCAGCCATATAGTTTTGTAGGATTATAAGTGAAAATACAGATAAAGCATTTCACAAGAAACAAATGAATTACCTTGACATAACAAATTCAGATAACTGGAGTTCTTTAAAATAGCTTTATTCTTGGCAGCTCTGGACTTAAAAAGATAAATAAGTGGAGAGTAATGTGCCCTGTTATGGCACAAAATATGACTACATAAAAAAGAAGTTACTTAATACAAACCAAGTGCATAGATGGCTGTGTTATTACTTCAGTTTGAGCATCCCATTCAGCAGCTATAGCACGAGCTAGAGGCTCACTGTTTATTGCCAATACTTGGCCATTAGGTGTTTTCAGACGACGGTGATCCAAAGTGACCTCCCATTTCTTGTCACTTTGCACAATCCCTGTACCACGGTAAAACCTCTTACGTGTAGCTGCAAAGACAAGAGTTTGACATAATTATTCAATCAGGACCAAAGAACAAAACATTATACATACTAATTGAGCAAAAAACTCCAATTAGTTCAATATTTCAATATTAAAAGGAGTATGCAAGAATAGTAGTAAGTCGCGTTTTGTAGTTTCTGGCCTACCTGGCCCATCGCCCATGGGAAAAACCGGCCAAGTGCGAGTCGGACTCGCGCACGAAGAGTTCCGCACCATTATCACAAAAACGGCAATAAAATCAAGTTTATTGTATGGGCGCCCCACATAGATATTTATTTTACTTTGGGTACGGAACCCTAAAAATGCGTGAGTTTATGTATGTTACCTACATTAATTTTATTGTAATAGGTACCAAAGTTATTAACTGCTTACCATAATTTTGGTACCTAAAGCACCTAGTACAGCTAGTTCTTAGTAATCCTGTGACAGTGGGCGACAAAAGCAGCATATTTATGTAATATTGGTACGGGAAAAGTATTTATAATATACACAGTCGTGCTGAGACCTCAGTACCGCATAAAATTGATCAGTCAGTTGATCTGTTGATCATAGCTGTCAAACTGTCAAGTCAATGTCTGATGTCAAAGCTGATGTCAGCCTAAAAAAAAATTACTCTACCGAGATGTCAAGTGTCATAAAAAAGGTCATTAATTTATTAATGAGTCTACTCCTTGAAAGTTATTTTTTATTTTATGGATAATGTAACGTGCGCTAATGTTTTTGGAGTATTTGGCAGCAAATATATCGAGTCAGTCAGTCTTGGTCAATCTTCTCGCCCAGCTTTGCTGAGGCAGTTAATACTATAGTCCAAGTGCGAGTCGGACTCGCGCACGAAGGGTTCCGTACCATTATCGCAAAAAAATCACGTTTGTTGTATGGGAGCCCCACTCAAATATTTAGTTTATTCTGTTTTTAGTATTTGTTGTTATAGCGGCAACAGAAATACATCATCTGTGAAAATTTCAACTGTCTAGCTATCACGGTTCATGAGATACAGCCTGGTGACAGACGGACAGACAGACAGACAGACGGATCGCGGAGTCTTAGTAATAGGGTCCCGTTTTTACCCTTTGGGTACGGAACCCTAAAAATAAGAAGCTATTATTATTTATTTAGCTCTACTTTCCCAAGATCACGCCAGTTGTAGGTACTTGAGAGTTGAGACACAAAATTATGTTTCTACAACAATTTAATATCATAGTATCCATTCGGAATCTGCAAATTTAGTCTGGCCACGCTAACTATGCAGACGAAAAAAAAATGGACTTCGGAAATCTGGCGAACAGTCACTTTAGTTCGATGCAGTGTGGATTACACCTAACGGTCACTCGTAAACTCGTTGTGACTTGTGACAAAACTGTATTCACAGTGTGAGAATACCGTAAAACCTTTTGGTAAAACCACAAAGTTTGTTGTTTTGCTTCTTAATGTTGTTATTTGACACGATCTTCTTGTAATCAACACGAACAAAGGTATGAGTACCTACTCGAATAAAAATTATGAGTTAAATAATACTATACCTACTTCTTAAAAGATAGCTCGATCTCTGCGACAGATGTCAGTATCAATAAGTCACAATAGCGCTTGACTGCTCTGTATTGTATTGTTACTGGCTCGCAGGTTTTGAAGTATAGTTTACATGATTTTTTTACCCAAAGGTGAAACCACTGTGTATCGAAAGAAAAAGTAACCTTAGTTCACATATAAAAGAGAAAAAAAATAGGCCGTAGAGATTTTAAGATATTTCGAATATCAAACATTTAAAATTACTCTAATAAAAGTACAAAAATATATATGGCACAAAATAACTTCTTCTTCAGTATTGATTTGGGTCAGTTTCTCATAATTCTATAAACCCTAACATGTTTTTGTCCCAATAATCCTGATATCTTTTTCTATAAGACTTGAAACTTAGCGGAAACGTGCTGTGTTCATCGCTTACTTTTTTCAGATTTTAAATATAACATCCATGTAGATAGAATGTTACTTTTATATTGTTTGACTGTTTTTTTTTTTTTTTTTTTCTTCAAACATTGTTGTTGTTTAGTCTAAGTTTTTCTTTTTTTATGTTTGTGTTGTGTGCTCTGGCTTGTGTCAAATAAATGTTTTTTTTTTTTCTTCTTTCTTTCTATGTGTGGACATGATGACTCCCACTTTGTAGTAATTCTTTAATCAATTTATTACAAATTCTAAATAAACCACTGTTTAAATATTATCGTAGACATTTTTATCTACAGATTTAAAAGAATAAGTACCAGGCATCGTATCCGCGACATTTGTGACAGTCAACATTTTGTCATTCTTTTTATTTGGGGTCCACCATTTCTTCTCCGTCCGTCTTTCCTTTAATTTGTGGTCAGAAATAATGTTCTAAAACACAAATTCGCCGTCGGTTTATAAAACGTGTGGATAAAATCCGCAGGTCGCGCTTGGCCTTACTTCTAGCAACATTTCGGTTTTTTTTTACTTTTGTTTTTACAGTTTGGGTTTGCAACACTAAGTAAGTGACCGTGATCCGCCATTGACGATTGTGAAGTATTGTTGTGTACATTTTATTAGTTTTGAGACAAATAATCCTATCAGAATCTTATCTGTACTAAAGAGATTGTGACTTCTGGTTTATTGTTTTTCGTGACCATGTCTTCTATGGATATTGATCTGTAATTATACATTGTGTTGGTGTATTAAACATTTTTGTGAGACTACAAGTGAAGTGACGCGATCTCCTTGTATTAGGGCAAAACAAGCTATAAATAATTTGCTACCGTTCAGCAATTTGGTAAATCTATTTTTTCTTCTTATTTGTGATGTTCCCGCATTCTATCAGCGCGGAAGAAGAACAGAAGACGAAACTGATTCCGAGTGTAAACTTATTACACTCAAAGAGAAAAGGAATATTCATACACCCCTCGGCTATGTACAGAAATAGTGTTCCGTGCTGCACTATAATACAGGCGCCACTTACAACAAGTAGTCTTAGTGGGTAAACAGAGAGAGATAACATTAGCGAAAATGAAACTTCTAGAGAGTGGTCGCTTAGAGGCATTAAGCAGAGCCCTCTCGATCCTAAATGGAGATAGTGCCGTACAGGGTCGTGTAGAAAGCTATAGCTGCAAAATGGCTGGGGCTGAGAAGTCTTTCTATAAGAGATTCACAGCTATTGGAGAAACAACACTCGAAGCATTGTCACCGCCTGAGAGTGTAATGTACAGGTAAATTCATTGTTATTTTATTACTTACTTGCAGATGATATGTGGGCATACTTTTTAATTCTTTTACTTACATTTTCAGCCGCAGCTTGTCTGGCGATGAAGATGGTGTGCTTTGTGATACCATATCTCGTAAAACTTTGTTTTACTTGATTGCGACACTGAATGCTGCCTTTCCAGATTATGATTTCTCAATGGCAAAGGTAAGTGTGCAAAGGACATCATCCAATTTTGTGCATAAGTGAAACTGCTGGCTTAAAAAAACACTGGCCAAGTGCGAGTCAGACTTCACGAAGGGTGCCATACCATTATCGCAAAAAACAGCAAAAAAATTGTTGTATGGGAGGGGCACTTATATATTTATTTTATTCTGTTTTTAGTATTTGTTCTTATAGTGGCAACAGAAATACATAATCTGTGAAAATCACGGTTCATGAGATACAGCCTGGTGACAGGGACAGCGGAGTCTTATTAATAGGGTCCCATATTTACTTTTTTGTGTATGGAACCCTAAAAAGTGAGAATTGATTTTCACTCAATTTTTTTTATTAGTTTGCAAAATTTTTTGATATAGGGTCAAAATTAAACTATAAGATGGCGCCGACTGACAGAAATTTTGGCTACACCTTGGAATTACATTTTGACTCCAAATCCGTATCTAGCGACCCCAAAAACCATGAAATGACACCCATGACGAAAGTTTAAAAAATTTCGGTCGACGGGGCGACATCTTGGAATTACATTTTGACCCCAAATTCGTATCTAGCCCCAAAAACAAGGCAAGTGACATCCATGACATACATTTCGGTCGGCGCCATTTTGAATTTTTATTTTGACTAATATTCGCATGTATTATTTTTATTTTGACTAATAACCGAAAAAAAACAAATAAAATACACCCATGAAGAATATTTCGATTTTGTTACACTGTGGTCTCATAATGGCGCATCCACACATGCCGCCGGCTTGCTTGAGAGCTTGAGCTGAGCGGATGCGCCATAATAAATCGGTCGATAGATTTGCGGGCAGTCGAGCGCGAACAAAATTAACATAGGTCCTGCCTCGCCAAGGCCTTGCGGGCGACTGAAGAGCCGTACGTACGGCGGCTGCTGTGTTATATGTAATTTTATTATTAAAACAATTAAACTATTTTATAAATTCTATCCTGAGAATAAAGTTCTATAGGTTGTGAATCTTTCATAATGTTCTAGAAAAATAAGAAAATGATCAAAAAATATCGCTTTAGTCCTTTTCAGATTTTTTTTTGATCGAGCGAAGTTTTCGATATCGTGTTTTGAATCTCAGAAATGAAAAGTACATATAGTAAACTACAATATATATTTTTTTTGCATTTAAACAATCACTATTTGTTTGTTTATTATTGAATCAAAGAGATGTAAAAGTCAGGCTACCTAATATGATTAAATAATGCAAAATTAATTATTAGTACCTACTAAGTAAAAGCACAGAGTACACAGAGAGATAGTTTCATACAATCTCACTACGATAGGTATTGTTCCCGCCAAACTTCTTGGTCGCCTTGAAGTTGGCTATATCTAAACGAATATTATAAAGAGGAAAGATTTTTTTGTTTGCTTGTACTGAATAGGCTAAACTACTGGACCGATTTAAAAAACTCTTTCACCAATAGAAAGCTATATTATTCAATTTTTTAATTTATTTATTAGGCTACTTTTTAATCCCAAATACGGGTCCTGTGGGGTCGTCCACGGGAGCGATGCCGCGTGGAACAGCTTGTCTCATACAAAAACAGCGCCCATCCGTGCCTTGCGCATCGGAAAGCCAACTTCAGGGCGGCCCAGAAGTTTGGTAAGAACTATACACAAGCATGAGGCGCGTGTGGTAGCTAGTCCAAGAATATTAGGGGTTTCACCTCGGAATGACAGATAGTCAGCTTCATACCCTAAAACTTGTCTCAAAACCTACTTATTGTAGGGTTGTCCGCGACTACAGCTTTTCCAAGGTCAAAGGTCAATTAAAAGGAACAACAAATTACTGAAATCCAAAAATTATTAAAAAAACATTTTAGTATAAGTAATTTGTAAAAAAATTATACAGTCACGTAATAAAAATCTGATTAAATTTTTGTCTATTTAATGTTATCCTCCTGTGCCAACCCTACCAAAATATAAAAAAAACTTTAACACTCTTTAGAACCTTACTCTTTGGTTATACTCTTGAGGTAAAAGTTATTGCATACTTTGATCTCAATAAAAACAATACGACTCCTAAACTTTAAAATGCGTTTTTCTCGAAATTTGTTCATTCCCTCTGCCTCAAATAAATCTCACTAGATGGCGCGACATACACAATTCAATAGAATTTTGCGTAAAATTATCATTTTCTGGAATTGAACATAAAAATTGTATGTTCTTGTTTAATCAACTCTCATAAGTTGAAAATTAAGGAAAATTGGGCTCTTAATTCAAATTTCAACGGATCATTTAAAATTGATGCCAATAGATGTCGCATTTTTGAATTTCTGAGGCATTCCACTCGATTGTTAAAATTTGCATTGTAACACATTTTAATGCAAAAAACTGTAAAAACGTGCAAAAATAGTATATTATGCAACTAGTGAATAAAGGACGGTTTTAAAGCGAGGGCCATAGATGAACCACGAGCAAGTGAAGGATTCTAACAACTGAATCACGAGCATAGCAAGTGATTCACGTGTTAGAATCCTGAGCGACGCGAGTCATTCATGGCCCTCGATATAAATCCGTTTTATTCAAGAGTTGCATACTATATTTTCTACCATGACTACGAGAAACAGAAAGATTTAAGCGAAAATCACAAGGAAAAATACTAAATAAAAGTTTAATTACATTCAAAATTTAAAAAAAAATTGAAAACTCAGGGTTTCACATTTTTCTAAATTAAAGCAGAGCTAGGTAAAACTAGCAACTGTGTTTCAGGGGCAATAACTAATTAACACCAATGCAATTAATATTATAATAACAATCCAAATAAGTATTCACTAAACATCCCAGACTAAAATCAAAATCATTATTAAAATCCTAAACATTAACAAACTGAAAATCAAATCGATAAAGGAGTTTGAAAGTCGAATATTCTTTGCACAAGGAGTTCGTATAGAGTATTTTATGCGCATGGAGGTTGTATAGCATTGAGATGGACGTCGAATATATATTGGTGTGTTCTAAATTCAAACACCAAAACAGTGAGTAAAAGTGCTTTTTATTTACTGTTTTCAGTGAATAAAATAAGCTTTTTAGAGGAGGAATGGTATAAATTCTATAAAACGAAACTTCACTGTATTTAAAGAAAAAAATATTCACGAACCTAGTAAACCCTTTTACTTGCAAGTCGCTGCTAACACCATCTGTTGCCGTGAAACGGGATGGAACGCGATTGATGTACTTACAAAAATAACAAGATTAATCAGATGAAAAACGCTAGTTACGTCGGCACGGTTTCTTTGTATGGGATGAGGTATCTGTATGCTAGTATTATATTATCTGTGCCTCTACTTTTCATTGGTGTTAATCATAGTTACGTCGGCACGGTTTCTTTGTATGGGATGAGGTATCTGTATGCTAGTATTATATTATCTGTGCCTCTACTTTTCATTGGTGTTAATCATAAAATTTTGCGAAATGGTACAGAATCTTTTGTATGCGAGTCCGATTTTCACTTGGGCGGTTTTTGTACTACATACCTACTGTGGCTAAAGTCTACATACTAAATCCCTTATTCTAGAAACCAACTACAGATAATTTTTGAACATGTCTTTTTTTAATTACACAGAGCAGTGAATTCAGTGCAGAGCCCTCACTTAGTTGGGTACAAAGCGGAGTGGATGCGGCCTTGTCAGCGGTAGGCGGCGTGCGCTGGCGCCAGCTGCGGCCAACGCTGTGGTCTGCCGTCGATGAGGAGGTGGTGTTGCCTGAGTGTCGCATATACAGCTACAACCCGGATCTTGCAAGTGATCCTTTTGGAGAACCAGGCTGTCTGTGGGCATTCAACTATTTCTTTTACAACAGAAAGTTGAAACGGATTGTCTTTTTCACATGTAGAGCAATGAGGTAACTAAGAATGTTATTAAAACAAACATTAGCATAAAAGCATAAAAATCAGCACCCAATTTGATTCTAATCTATTTTTCAGTCCCGTGTGTGCTGTCGACTCAGGCGTCGATTTTGCTATGGATGAAGATGACGAATACAACTAAAACAATATAAATGTAACTACATCTTAATTGTAAGACACTTAAAATATATATAGGTTTTAACATAATTTAGCACAGGAGGAACTAATTACTTGTTTAAAAATCAACTTTACATGTCAAATAGTAGTCAGGGAAAAGAAACACCAGACTGCTGTGCATGTTAATTAGTGCTTTTTTTTCATGTCATTGGCTTTTTGTTTAATTATTCTATTTTGATCTTGATGCCAAACTGCGATTACGTGACTACTTACCTACCATTAGGAGGAAGTAATTTTCATGCAAAGTTTATTTTCAAACAGTAAAAAATTGCTATCTTGCTACTGTGAAAAAGTTCACCTAGATATTTAATCAATTTTCAATAGGGTATTTGATACGCACAGTCGGTAATAACTGTTACCTGACCCACCTTAAAAACGAACGAATTTGAACCCTCCGCCTGTAACATTAAGGATTATTTAATTTCTATGAGTTTATCAGACTAGCGATACTCGATGAACGAATACAATAATAATACAGACACGCAAATTTGATCATTAAAACTAAAAGTCCATCAGAGTATCGTAATATATTTAGTGTAATTGCTACTAATAGCTTATTTTAACGATTATATTCAAGTAGATCTGGTCTAAACTAAAAACGGTGAAGGAAAACATCTTGAGGAAACCGGCATGTCCTAGAGCCAAAACTTCGATGACATGTGACAGCCACCAATCTGCACTGGGCCCGCGTGGTGGATTAAGGCCCATGTCTTCTCTCACAGAGAGGAAGCCTTTGTCCCAGCAGTGGGAACATTAAAAGGCTGATGATGAGAACTGATCTCGTGGTTCGTATATAAAGCTGAGGCGAACAAGATGCGAGTTCAAATCCTGCGTCGAGAATATTATTGTTTTGTTTTAAATTTAGAATCTATTCAATAATAAGACATTTCTTACATCACATTCTTCAAATATATTTTTTTGATTTTATTTTCGCCTAACTTTTAATAAGTGGTTAGTTGAAAGACAAATATGCGTATTCATTAAAAACTGGTAGTCAAATGTTACTAGGTTATTGGTAGAAAAATAAAAATGAACCGTGACAATAAAACTAAAGCCTGTCTACGCATAATTGCAGTGACTACGCACCAACATATTTTGCCTTGCCTTACTAAATTGCGAAAAAAAACATCTTTTCCCAATGTTTTTAGTTAACTTTATAATAATCAGTATTATTTTTTATTTCTCTTGTTATTTGTATGTAAATATTTAATTTAAATTAACTATTTTTATTTAATATAAATAATATTTTGAATTTAAAAAACATAATTGAATATTGTAAATAACATAACAACACAAGTACGATAAGCTCATGCGTATCGAATAACACTTTTCTACTGCTAACTGCAGTAAGTTCAAAATCGTATTTTTAGTGGGTCGGCTAACGGCAGGGTAGGTCAGGTAACAGCTATTACCGACTGTTCCTATAAAAAAATGTATCTGAACTAATACTTATCTCCTCAAATAAATAGCACGTGTAGTGTAATAACAAACACCGACACAAAGGAAAAAACGGCTACTGCTTTTCAAGTAAGTTAGTTGGTGTTTGATCTTTGTTTTGGTTTAGAAACCGGCGTTTTAATCGTATTTCGTTGCAGAGCAGTGGTGGCCCAGTGGTAACGGCCGCGACTCACAAGTTGTAGGTCGTGGGTTCGAACCCAGACAGGCGCTTTACTTTGTGTAAATTTTTTCGTCACCACTGCTCTCAAAACGGTGAAGGAAAACATCGTGAGGAAACCGGCATGTCTTAGAACCAAAAAATCGAAGACATGTGACATCCACCTAACAGAACTAGGTCCGCGTAGTGGATTACGTCCCATTCCCTCTAAACGAGAG
Organism: Orthosia incerta; assembly: GCA_948252205.1. Taxonomy (NCBI): domain Eukaryota; kingdom Metazoa; phylum Arthropoda; class Insecta; order Lepidoptera; family Noctuidae; genus Orthosia; species Orthosia incerta. The sequence goes on from OX411754.1 coordinate 22,225,649, forward strand.
GAGGCCTGTACGCACAACGGACCAAATAGGAGTATAAGTGCGGAAAAGGAGTCCATCTATCCTCCGTATTTCGTTACTGCTCTTTCTACCAGCGATATCAGTATTTGAATTGTATGGCATCGTCGTATGTCCATTGGACTGAATGGATGGTGCTCAGTGTTAATCGACTTCTTGATTATATCTAGCTGTAATGCCTCCTCTACACTGCTCGCGAAGTTGAACGATGTTAGACGAATACGATAGTGTAGAGAGGCACTTCGGCTTACCTCGTCAAACTTTACCTCGCCTCGGGCGACTTCCATTTGTTGTCGGTTTTTGCGCCCGAGTCAAAGGGCCCGAAGTGCGCACACGAAGTGACTATACTACTCGGCTGACTTCAGTTCGCGTCGTGACGTCGTTGTGCAAATATGCACGTAGTTATAATACGCGAGAGTGTACATTGCAACGGCAGCTACTACTTCTTGAGCGTCCATTACAAACGTGCGCAGACTATCGGTGCCACAGAGCGAATGAGCTCATCGCGAAGTTGATCGAGTGTGTAGTGTAGTGTCGCACTTCGGACTTTAGACAAAGTTTCTAGAGTACTTCGCGAGCAGTGTAGAGGAGGCATAACAGTTCCGTAACTTATACTGACGTCTTTTACAAATACTACTTCTTTCTCTTAAGGGTACACTAGTCAACGGCACGAACTATATTGTGCGCGGGGTTAAAATGCATTTTATATCAACCGGCAACACTTGCGGAGGAGATAGATGCTGTGATGAGCAGTAAGAAGCTAGTTCGCGTACGAATACACACTTTTGCAAATTTGTAGCGAAATCGATAATGATTTAGGACGAAATCGGGCGCGCGAAATTTTATAAACAGACCTTTGGCTGTCTAGATATCATGAAAAAACTACTAAATCTATATGTTCAAAATAAAATTATTTGCATTGTTGAACTACTAATCTATCCCTGTATGGAGCCCGTTTTGCAATTTTCCGTCTTCTTATGGTATTTATTTGCGCCCAAAAATGCGTTAAAATTAGTGTCGAAATGTGGAACTTTCGACGCTCATAACTTTCAAATATTTATTTTTTTTACTTTTTTGCTTCCATACAGGGCTAGATAATGATGAGACAAATTGATATCAATTTTTATTTTGAACGTACATCGTCAAACAGTGGAATAATCCCCAAACTACGTTTGTATGGAAGAATTTTTGACTAGTGTAACCTTAATGTTAAAAGTAAATTCGTAGCCGGGCAAAATAACTAACATTGATACTAAGTTTATTACTTAAGCGTTTTAGAACGGTCTTTGAATTCTATGAGGGTGGTCATTATTCACCGGAAGTATTCGTGTGTAATGTAGAAATGCAAAATACAATTTTGAAAACTATGCAGTTCTGCGCCAACTCGTCGCACTTTCTTGAAGCAAACTATTTTGTAATTGCTCGAAATGTGAACGTTTTTTTCTGTTCGCTATCACTGCTGGGCAGACCTCCCCCAATTTCTTCCTGAAACTCTTCGCCCGCGCCTCACAAAATTAGGAATACAATAATAATAGTTATTATTATAAATTATAATGATACCAGCCTTTTACCACGGCTTTTACTGTCCTTTTGCACAGCTAAGGCCTCTTCTTATACAAAGAAGGCACGAGCAAGTGTGGCGATATTAATATATCGCCACACTTGTTCAATGCGGTTTGGCGATCTTATAATATCTGTACGTAAGTTCAGGTTTTCTCACGATGCTTTCCTTAAATACTTATAATAAATCAATTTAATTAAAAAAAAAAGGTTTATTGCACAATACAAATGATTAATAACTATTAAAAACATTTATGCTCACGCGGAAGTCGCGTGCATAAGTTTGTTATTAAAATGCTCAAATCTGTGACATTACTTTCAAGTGCTTGTGGTGAATGACCATTAATGACCAGCTTAACTAGAAAACTATTATATTTATATGTTTATTGGTAAGTCACACTAGACCCGTCACTGAGTATAAACCTCTGCAAACGGTAGGTAGTGTTGTGTAATTTAGGAGCTTCTTCATACCAAACGCACTGAGTTGCGGCGGAGCATAACAGGGCAATCTTTTAAAAATTCAAGTGATTAAGTAAAGTTCGATACAAAATTGATGGCGACGCTAAACACAACAAGAACACTGCGAAGTATAAAATCTATGCGTCAGTGGAAGTGAAAGGTCGCCATGTTTGACGCTTTTTTCTATTATCTTGTACACTGACTGTTTGGTGTGCAGTGTCTCGTAGAAATATTTGTTGTTATAGATACTTATAAAGTATGATTATTTCAATCATTATGTTTAAAGAAGGTATACAAATTGGTAGTTTCTTTTGTAAGCGATGATATCCGTACGTCATCAAATTACAACATCAACCAGCAATTTGTATGAGCTTCTTTACGTTTTTATTATAACAAGTTTTCAGAAATAGTACTTAGTTGTGTAAGTAGGTAGATACTATTTATAATTAAATTACGGCAAAAATCTGTGTATTTGTCCTTTTCGCCAATCTACATAATTAATCTATAAAAATATAAAATAGAAAGTTGGAAGTTTGATTAATTATTTTATGCACTTTGGGCATCCGCCTACCACTACCATGTACACATAAAAGTAACTAATCCATAGAATAAATGTTTGACTACAACCAGTTGGTATTTTTATTTTAGTAATTAGTTTCTTTTTATTTCCACATTAAACGCAAAACGCCCATTTTGCTCAAATCGTGTCGTGCACGAATAGAATAAGAAGGCGTTCAACAGGGCTGCCAAGTCCTGCAAGATGATGTTGCACAGGTTTCGGTTCAATCACATTGGCCGAATAAAGGGACCAAACTTGCTTCTTACCCAGCAGATAGTAATGTGTTTTGGTCCCTGGCTAAGTCTGTCAAGTCGAACTTCTGCCGTCCCTCACTACCACCACTGCTGAAACCCAATGGGTCGCTGGCCCACTCCGCTGAGGAGAAAGCAAATGTATTTGCCTCTTTTTACGGAATCTTCATGTCTGAATTCTGGTGACGTGGGGCTCCCTCCCCTGCAAGCATTCGGTTCTATCATGTATTAATAAATATTGTAAAACAGTAGTATGTGATTCCATTTTGCATATAACGTTTTGAAACCCATCATCGCTCAAACGTACCAAATGCCATAATATAGACAACGAAATATTTACTTTATTCCATTACTTAAATGGCTCAAAGTGCAATAACTCCAAGTTTCAAAGTAAAACGTTAACATCTGTCAATAAAGGTGACATTCAACGAAGTAGTTCGAATGCGTGACGACCGTTTTCCTCCTGATGAACGCGAGACGAGTATGTCGGACATTCCGACATTTGCATCCATCAAAAGGACGTCCGTAGGGTGCTGCGCAACCTCAATTTGAACAAGGCTAGCCCTGACGGAATACCAGCAATAGTTTTTAGAAACTGTACGCTTGAACTGTCTCCGATCTTGTCACGTCTTTTCCGCCTTTCGTATGAGACTGGAAAAGTGCCAAATTCTTGGAAGCAAGCTATGGTACAGCCCATGCCCAAGAATGGCAGTCGAGCTGACCCGGCAACCTACAGACCCATAATCTCTATAACATCCGTGGTATATACTAATTGAAATGTACAAAACTTTTTTGTAAAAAAATACTACCGACTTCCAAATAAAAACTTTGGAAGCAACGAAAAAATTTGGTACCTACCAAAGACACTGACTGCCAAAAAGAACGTTATTTTTCAGTTTGTAGTGTTTTTATTTGGAAGTTGGTAGTTTTTTTTTTAAAGCATTTGTTTAAACTGTTTGTTAACCAGCTGATTGGCAGGCTCAGCGGATAATGGTCGGATGTACAATAGACGGCACAATGATCAATAATATTAGTTATGCGGATGGCATGGTTCTGCTGAGCCCGTCAGTAAGTGAGTTCAGAAGACTTCTGGGCTGGCTGTCTGGATTTGTGAATCATATACCCTGTCACATGGACTAAAATATAATGCTAGTAAGAGTGTTCTCATGCTATACAAAGCAGGGAACAGGGCTCCCTCGAACGTTCCACCAATTAAAATCGGTGGGTCGGTTCTAGAGAGTCTAAAGTAAAATATTTGGGTCACATGCTGACAGATCGGCTACAGGAGAATTTGAAGACCTAGAGAGGGAAAGGAGGGCGTTGGCAGTCCGCTGCAAAATGTTGGCCCGCAGATTCGCACGATGTACCACAGATGTAAAACTGCTACTTTTCAGAGCCTTTTTACAAGTGCAGTCTGTGGATCAGCTTTACGCGGCGGGCTTACAACGCCCTGCGTGTTCAGTACAATGACGCTCTGAGGGCAGTGTTAAGAAAACCCAGGTACTGCAGTGCTTCCGCAATGTTTGCGGACGCTTCTGTCGATGATTTCTTTTCCATCATTAGGAAAAGAACTGCATCGATGATGAGCAGGGTCCAGAGTAGCACCAACACAGTCCTCAGAACGTTAGCGTGCAAAATAAACAGTCATTTTACTGTGTACTGGGCAAGCGTATACCTGCTCAGAAATAGGAAATATGCTTCGGTAATTATTTTGTGTGTACTACTAACAACCCTACTAACGCTATATCTGTAAAAATGTAGGTATGGACTTTCGTCTGAAATAAAGATTAATTAATTAATTACCATCAGGATCCGTTTCTTGTTCGTTGGCGCTTGGAGACCAAAAAGAAAAAAAACTGGCCAAGTGCGAGTCGGACTCGCGCACGTAGGGTTCCGTACCATTATCGCAAAAAACGACCAAACAATCACGTTTCTTGTATGGGAGCCCCACTTAAATATTTATTTTATTCTGTTTTTACTAGTGCGGTGGGATTGTCCCAAAATTGTTTCACTTGTCACACGATAGTTTGAAAAACTTTATTTTAATTAGACGCTGAAAAGTTACCTTGGGCACAGATATTATAATACTACCGTACCTTGGGGCTATTTAATTTCCATGTGTGTGTGTGTTGTATTTTTAGGGTTCCGTACCCAAAGGGTAAAAACGGGACCCTATTACAGAGACTCCGCGATCCGTCTGTCACCAGGCTGTATCTCATGAACCGTGATAGCTAGACAGCTGACATTTTTACAGATGATGTAGATATTTCTGTTGCCGCTATAACAACAAATACTAAAAACAGAATAAAATAAATATTTAAGTGGGGCTCCCATACAACAAACGTGATTTTTTTGCATTTTGCGATAATGGTACGGAACCTTTCGTGCGCGAGTTCAACTCGCACTTGGCCGGTTTTTTTAATACTTTATGCTTATACGTAGTGTGTAGTGCACAGAACAAAAAAAACGCCTCTGTTCTGTGGTGTAGTGCTATTCTGGGTGCATTGTCCTCACATAATATATGAATTTATTAATGCATGTACATATGTACCTAAATATTGTAAAAAAACATTTTTTTTAAATGAGTTTCTTGTTCATTCTTCTCCATAACAAGCAACTTTCCGAATGCAAAAGTGCCGCTTGGTAGCCTAGTTGAAATAAAATATCTTTGTCTTTGCACTATTTCCAAACCACTTCAACTACTGAAAGCAAGAATCAACAGTGGCCACCACCAGAAAAACGCCGAGGCAATGAAGCTCGACGAAGTCCCGGAGAGTGAATTTAAGAAAAGGGAAAGGATAGTGAATGGGTTATTGTGGGGGTTTCAAATATTTTCTATAAATATATTTGTCGGGTTCAGTCTGTATGTATGTATGGTATGGATGTCAAAACAAATCACAAGCACGTCCCCTGATGGCGAATCAAGAGCAACTACGGTTTGACGAGCTTTATGTAGACGTATAAACGGGTTACGCACTATATCCGATCAGTGTCGGTGAAATTTCGGTTCTGAACTAACTCGCACTACATCCGAACTCTATTCGTCATAGGCCGGGTTTTCCAACGCTAATTATTGCAAAATTAATGTGACAAATTGCCCAGCACACGTTTTCCGCTGTGATTGGTTGAATGAATTTTCAACAGACAACCGGCGATTATTCGTCGATTACGTTAACAGCCCGATAATCGAGTTTTTTTAATCGATTCAGCTTGCCGTAAATTTTGAGAACATGCAAATCTATATATATAACAGCCGGGTAAAAATGAGTCCATATTTCCCCTTGGTCACGGCATCACGCGTGGACCGATTTTGCTTATTCTTTTTTTGTTGTGTTTGTTATTGTTAGGAGAAGATTCTTATGAAAAATAAAATTAATATATTAAAAAAAATTGGTACCTTACCCACATAGGTAGGGTAGGTAGAGTAGGGTAGGAATGTTTGGTGTATACTTAATTATACTATAATATTTTTAAATCAATTATTATTTATTTGTTTTGTTTTGTGTAATGATATTTAGAATGATTGCATGTAAAATGCAATTAAATGTAAAATAATATACTTACAAATTTTGTACGCCATTATTGGCAAAACATGGACGCTCACAATATTTATTAAATCAATACCATGCATGTCTGATTAGTCATGTAAACGCATGTTTGACAAATAAAGTTTTCTTTCTTTCTTTCTTTCTTAATGGCAAAACAAAGTTTGCCGGATCAGCTAGTTTATTTATAATTTTAACGTTTAAATACATTTTTTATTAATATAAATAATCATTCTTGCGCTTTAGCGTGATAAATTGTGCGAGGCATAGCGTGCTGCAAATAGTACAAGCGAAGATCTTTTGCGAGGTCGTGTGGATATGACTTGGGGTTATTCTTCGGTTTTATTGAAACTCACAAAGAGACGAGACGACATATTATTTATTAGAGACTGTTTTTTACAAAGCACTGTTTTACAAGGTATTACATTTTTCTGTGTCGGCCATATTTGACACTTGGGTTAGGTACTTGGACTGTCATAGACTTTGCCATAGATATAAAATACGTTTCATATTTTATTGGTTTATTTACGTTTCTAATAATTTATTATTTACGATAGATACACAGATCACAGAGTATAACAGAATGTCTAATTTCCAACATAAAAAAAAAGATAAGCTTATTTAGATTTTTTTCGATAAAGAACCTAACTAAATATTAGTAGTGACATCTATACTGAAAAGGTGATTCGCAGGAACTAATTAATGTTGCCAGCCTATATTTTTACAAGATCCGCAGGAGAGAGCCGAAGGCGCACGAAGAAAACGGAAGACGTAGTTACGAGCGCGCGCTGACTAGACACATACAGTACCTACGCTAGCAGTCGCTATTGTGTGTTTACACTGAGCATCAGCTGAGTTGTTGTTATTTTAGTTTTGTCATATTTTACGAAACTGTAAATTTAATTAATCTTACTCCGTTCCAAACGGGTGTCCATAAGACACCTCTCTCTTTTTTTATCACCTAGGGAATCATCCTGATATGTAGTGTTGGGTAACTCGGCAAGGATGTAGTGACTCATTTCGATAGAAAGAGTCACTCGCTCTTTTTATTTTGATGTGCTAGCACAGTAGCACACACCATTAGGGCATACCCGGTTCTGACCATTTATTTTCAGAACCGGTTCCGGACGGAGTAAATATCGGTTCCCCCGGTTTTTAAAAAAAAACGAAAATGGGTCACATTATTACTTCGATTCAAAATACGCGTTATATTCCAGGCATTAAAGACATTTGCTGCGGAGAGAAGTTCCTATTTAAGTACTTTCACCGGAATTACGTTAATTATTATAACAGTAACGTTGCCTGAAAAGTCCATAATAATCGCAAAGGAGCAAAAGAAATGAAAGAGCCCAGAAATCAGTTTTTTGCTTTATTTTCGTTGCTTTAATTTTACTGCAATTTGTGCTCAGAGCAAGTTTATTCCTTGTTCAATTGTGCACAAAAGAGTCCTACATAAGATTCGCTAATGCTCATTGGTTTTCGATATATTAGCCAAACAAAATTATAAAGAAAAGTACATCATCATAATCATTTCAGCCGAAAGACGTCCACTGATGGACATAGGCTTCCCCCAAGAGTCGCCACACTGATCTGTCCTGTGCGTTTCGCCTTCCACTCAGCCATGACCACTATATCGTCGGCAAACCAAAGATGAGTGATGTACTTGCCTTGTACGTTGATGCCTAGCTCTCTTCAGTCCAGAACCTTGAAGACTTCCTACAGTGCAGCATAGAACAGTTTCGGACATATGACGTCTCTCTGTCTCACACCGCGCTGCAGAAGGATAGGTTTCTAAGTCTGATCCTGAAGTCGGACTGACATGGTGGCGTGTTTGTACAAACACTTCAGCACCTCGATGTACCAGTAGTCAATTTGGCACCGTTGGAGAGACTGCAGTACAGCCCAAGTCTCGATCGAATCGAAGGCTTTCTCGTAGTTTAAAAACGCTAAACAAAGAGGCAGGTTAAACTCTTTGGTCTTCTGTATTACCTGCCGTAGCCAATGTATGTGGTCTACGGTGCTAAAGCCTTTTCGGAAACCGGCTTGTTCGGGAGGCTGGAAATCGTTAAACCTGCGCATGAGACGATTCGCGATGACTCTTGAAAACAACTTGTAGACATGGCTAAGAAGTGAGAGCATTTTCGCCCTTCTTGAATAAGAGAACCACCACACCACTGCATCCTTTTGTTTTCCCTTCAGGTATGACGGAATCAAACAGTTTCTGAAGGGCCTTAAGTACCGGTTGTCCACCCGCTTTCAGGAATTCAGCCGTGATTCCGTCATCACCCGGCGCCTTGTTGTTCTTAAGTTGTTTCAGGGCCATCCTAATCTCGTAGAGGCTGACATCCGGGATGTCTTCAATATAGGGTCGGGTCAATCTAGCTTTTGGGTCGTTTGCTAGATTCGCAACGGGTTTGCGGATTGACGTGTACGACTGCCCATAGCACCCCTCGATCTCCCTCAAAAGCTCCGGTTTGGCGGATACGATCCTGCCATCGTCGGTCTTCAGTTTCGTGAGCTGGCTCTGCCCAACAGCCAGATCTCTCGCAAACACCTTGGAGCCCTTATTCAGCTCAATCGTGTCTTTAAAACGTTCAGTATTTGAGCGGCAGTGGTCACTTTTTCAAGGACTTCAAGATCTGTCTATTGAGCTGCCGGTAGTTCCACGCATCGTCTGAAGATTGCAGGATCATTTCACGCCTCTCCTTCATGAGCTTGAGCGTAGGATCGGATAGTTTCTTGTCTCTATTTGCACGACAAGTCTTCGAAAACTTAGACCCGACTGTATGGACTGTTTTCACGAACCCATTGTTGTAATCGCCCACGGAACTCCCTAGGCACTCGAAACGATTCTGGAGTTCGAGCTGAAAGCTTTAGGGGTAAGTGAAAAATCATAGAGAATTATATAAATCTAAACGCCTTATCCCGTCAAATTCTCTATGATTTATTCCAAAACTAAATAAAAATAAAAACAGCGGGAACCGGTTCGCCCGGTTCTCAAAAACCTGGAACCGGAAACGGTTCTGCATGCCCTACACACCATAGATTAACTACACAGTGCGACCACAGAACAACAAAGCATGTTAACACTTGTGAGTTTTGAGAATGAGTTCTAGTTAATGTTAATCTTCGTTGTAAACACCTCATGTGCCGTGTGCTTTCCCTCGTCCTCTTGAGTGGTGCGAGCTGTGTGACGCGCCTTACCGACCGTCGCCGAATGAGTCCCAAGTGTGCCTGACGACATCGCGAGTCGCGACACAGCCCGCTCGCACACACCAGATGACCAGACCTCCCTCACTCAGAGGCCACCGCCCGCCGCCTCGCCTCGTTCTAGCACAGTGTGGTGCCACACTTAGTTAAAAGAGTGCCTCGCACGATCCTCATTTTAAAAGAGTGTGCTACCCAACACTATCCCGATGGTTTACATCTATCGGCCTCCCTTGATGCGAAATATTCGTTCTAATATTTTTAAATGAGAAAGTAACTCTGTTTGTCTTATAACTTTTATTTCCTTTAATTTTCATGCCGGTATAATGATCCCTCGGGATAATAAAACACTTCACGCGGGCGAGAAGCTACTTAGGAATGAAAGATTTAAGGCCGTACCCTGACCAAAAAATCAGCATGAGATATGAGCATTCCTATTGGCCTAGCGGCACTGGTGGCGCATGAATTACGGTAGTGAATACGCCCAGATTTTAGAATAAAATCTTTATAAAATCGAATATTGTTCTTTTGAAAAAAAAAAAACTTACAAAATGTTCGTATAACAAATTGTCTATCCATTAGTGTTAGTATAAAAAATAATTAATGAACACTTTACGAGGAGATGCATGCTATCAATAATTATTTCACATTTTTATGGTTTTGTTGGAAGGAGATTAGTGACACATATTAATACCTCTTTAAAAAAAAAAGTGTACTACAATTTTAGAATCAACATTATGTAGAAATTTAATGTATTTTTATTAATTGATATTTCTTTTTAAATAAAGAGTAGATAGCTCTTAAAAACTGCACAAAATTCGACTAGCGCGGCATTTTGCTCGGGGAGGCGCCTTAAGTTATTTCGCGACTTATGTAAATGTATAAGTTTAACTCTAGATTTACTTCTAACTCTTGGTGGCGCAAGATTTATCTGATTAACCCTGATCTAGCTGATAACACCGGGTTATTTAGGATAACCCAGGAACGCGCAAGTGGCCCTAAGAAGTCTATGGTTTAAAATAACATGTTTAAAAATTATGAATCTATCGGAAACCTTTGCGCGCGAGTCTAACTCACACTGGGCCGGTGCTTTATACTTACGATGATTAATGTTTAAATAATACCATTCCCTTCCAACTTTGGAGAAAGGGTCTAGTCTCCGAAGTTTGCGAAGCGAAAAATCTTAAATAAATCTGGGAGATGAAGGTAATAGGAAAAATAAAAACAGTCCAGACTAAAAAACAATATGAAATGAAATAGAAAACTAGGTCGAAATGAAAGGCACTTTAAAAAAAAAACTTTTTTTATCAGAAAATATAATAAACAATCAAAACATAATAAACTTTTATCGAACTATACAACAGAGAAGGGAGATTTAAAAATAAAAAAGATACCGTTCGTATCGTCCATATAATAATATATCTTGCTATTTATATGTATGTACAAGATGAATATTTACAAGTCGGCTAGCGCTTAGCTGCTGGAGTCTAGCGCTTGTCCTGCGCTAAGGTGGCGGGAGGCGGCGCGGGCTCGGGCTCGGGCGCGGCGGGCGGCGCGGGCGCGGGCTCGCGCAGCTTGGCGCGCGGCCGCCACGCGTCCAGCAGCGCCTCCACGCGCTCCTCCGTGGGCCCCCAGCGCGCGTGCCCGGCCGCGTTCTGCAGCCACACCACCACCGTGCCGCCGCCCCATCTGAAGTACACCTCGTTCCTGTGACATGTCACGTGTTACGTGGGCATAATGCGAATTTTCCGCCTCCACTTAGTGACCTCTTTTACCCGTGTCCTAATAAGCGTGCGTCGTGCGAATAAGCGATTTACTTGTTCGGAAATAGTACATTGTGATACAAGGGTGGAAAGTAGGTTATTGCAAACGAGCTGTCATTAACAAGCCCGAGCCGAAGGCGAGGGTTTTTAATGACACGAGTTTGCAATAACCTACACACCCGTGTATCACACGACGTTTTTCAATACAGTTGTGAGAAACAGTAAAAACAAATCAAAGAATTAGATTTGTTTATTCACAAAAAATAAAATTTTCAATATGGCGCGTTTTTGCAACTGGACATATTTTTTTACAAAGAAAACAGCCTATACAGCCTATTCGATTTTTGACAAAAGTTGATGTGAAAATAATTAACTTAAAACTGGTAATTAAATATATTAAACAACTATTTAAAAACAAATTTTAGCATTGAATTCTACTTTTTATTTTTTTTTATTTTAATTCTATTTTTAGTAGTACGTTTTAACGTACGGAATCATTAATTTTTCCTCGTATAAAATCGTATCCCATTTTATTCTATGTATGAAAACTCCTTGCTACTAAACTTTTTAAATTGACTTATGGCGCGTTTTTGCAACTGGACATATTTTTTTTTTCAACGAAAGCAGCCTATACAGCCTATTCGATTTTTGACAAATGTTGATGTGAAAATAATTAAATTAAAACTGGTAATGAAATATATTAAACAGCCATTTAAAAGACTTTTGAGAAGTCAATGCTAAAACGTACGGAATCATTAATTTTTCCTCGTAGTAAATCTATCCCATTTTATTCTATGTTTGAAAACTCCTTGCTACTAAACTTTTTTAAATTGACTTATAAATTTAAAACTAAACTGCAAACATAATGATCGAGCTCGTAAACAAAAGTCACGACCGCGTAATAGAAAGATGCCTATACGGGGCGGGGGTGTATTGGCAAACTTGCGCTTTGAGTTTCAGCGACAAGCCTCGTAAGGCTTGGCTTTGTCGATGCATTCCTACCTTGTCAGTCTCCTTCAGAGGCGGCAAGGTGGCGTGGTTTTGAGGGAGAGCGCAACGGTCGTGTAGATCCTCAAGGCAAGTGTGGTGGTTATCCTTCTCGTGGTTGCCGCCCTGTTTTTGGTCTAATTCCCTATGAAATAGACGTAACAGAAATCACCAGGCGAAGTATCACAGGGGTGGCGAGGTCATGCCCCTGGGTGTCCACCATTGAACAAGAACAATGATGGACAGTAATGACCTCCTGCGTGTTTGTGCCGTGCGCGGGGACCCGTAAAGAGGGATGAAGGGATCCTGGTGGTTGAGTGGAGCAGGTTGCACACAACACACCACTTTGGCCTGGATTTCTTCGGACACGGGAGGTCGTGGGAGTAGCTTACCACGATCAATCGGCTGAGCTCTCCTTCTGAGAGTATAGGCGAGGTGCGTGGGGTCCACTGATGTCGTCCTTGGACGGCTGAAGTGGTGGTGAAGGTCACGCTGACAGTGTAAGGGAGGGCTGTTCTGTTCAAGCCAGCCCAAACGAGCACCTGATGTCGCACTGTAAGCCAGCCCTGCGCACCTATATCTCAATGGTAGTCCTAACGCCCACCTTGAGTGGTGGGTCGTTCCCAGTTGCGGGCTCGATGGAGGGTGGGAGCCGGAGAGATGAATTTTAGAAAAACATTCAATGGATTTTGTAAAAGCCTTGAATTCTTCGGGGGTGGAGTCGGCGAAAGCTGACGATACTCCGAAGCGGGGTGCTCCTAGCACTCCGCTTGCCCCTGGACCTGCGGCTCACGCCGTAGAATCCAGCGCGGGCACCAATTCGACTGCGGTGAAAACTGCAGTCTGGACAAAGACGCATTCCCTTGGGAAACCCACGGCTAACGCCACGGGCCCCAGTACGGGTAGCGCCATTAAGCGGGGTGCACCTAACACTCCGCTTGCCCCTGGACCTGCGGCTAACACCGCGGGCTCCAGTGCGGGCACCGGTCCGGCTGTGGCGAGAACCGCAGCTAAGACCAACAAAAAGTCCCTACATGATCGACATAAGGGCTCAGGGCTGAAAGGGACCAGCACTGAACCTTACCCTCCTTTGGCGAAAGGTAAGGGGCCGGCAATGAGTCATCCCTCTGCCGACTCCAACCTTTCCAAACACCCTCTTCCCAGTCCTTCCACTTATACGACACCACAAACCGGGGGGGCAACCGCCACCAGTCAAACGGGGGCGGCGGCCGAAACCTGGCGAGTGCAGATGTATAAGGGCAAGGGTAAGGGCAAGAAAAGTAAAATACAAACCCAAGACCCTTGCCCTAACCTATTGGTACAAGCGACCCCTCAGGTCCAGGGTATCAAGGGGGATGGCCTGACGCGGAAAGAGAGGCGCCAGCAAAAAAGAAAGGGGAAAGGCAAAGTCTCCCAGCTAGGGCAAGCTGCCAAGACTGGCTGTCTGAACTTCTCGGAGGGGAAGCGGTCGCAGACTGCGACCGAAGACAGCCATCCAGCGGCAGCAGGACCAGCGCAGACGGCTGGCACGTCGCGGCAGGGCGCTCGGAAGGGTCAGGCCGTGGCCAAGCGGGCTCTCAACGAGACCATGTCGCCTCGAGGAGAGCACAAGCGGCTGCGGCTTGATCAGTCCGGGCGGGCTGAAGCGACGAGCTATGCCCGAGTTGCAAGCGCCCACCTGTGCGTCGCAGTAACCTGCGCCAGCACGGGAATTATCAGCCTTGAGGTGTCAAACCTGATCCATGACGAGATCCAAAGGCTGATAATGGAGGAGGCGTGGTCACCCGAGAGGGAGACTTCAGAGCGGCAAATACCGTCCTTCGTCGCCAGGCCGAAATTCGGCAATGGGGCGCTCAAGCTTTGGTGTAGCGATGAGTACACCTTAGCTTGGCTCAAAAGGACGGTCTCCAGTATGACTCTCTCGGTTAGCACCCAGCTAGTCGTCAAGAGCCAGGCTGAACTGCAGAAGCAGGTGCGATGTGGAATCGCAATCCCAGACGACAGAGGGGTCTACAAAGATGTCACCATGGTGGGTAGAACCCTATGGTACCAGAACCCCTTTGTCGACATCAAAAAGTGGGTGCTCCTGCGTTCGGAGAGGCAGAAGACGGGCTGGTTCGTGGTGCTGGGGGTTCCCGAGGACCACATCCCGGCCTTGATGTGCGCCGAGCGCAGACTGTCATTCGGTCTGGGCTCGGTCTACATCAAGTTCCAAGGAACGAACGGCCGTTTCGGGTGTGTTCCCCGGGGATGGGACCCGCTAGCGAAGCAGCTCGTCGATGAGGCAGGGGTGAGTAATCCCCCAGCGGACAACCCGGAAGCGACCACGGCCGCAGTCACAGCTGCAGAGCCGGCCGCCCACACCACCACAACCGCCATCACGGTCACCGTCCCTCCGTCGGGCGGGGAGCTGGACGACAGCATACTGTCGCCGGCTTCCGGAACGATGGAGGATGACGAGGTGGGCGACGCCTTCGCGGGTCTTCAACTTGAAGAGGAAGAGGAGGGCCCCATCTGCGATGGCGACCCCTTCGTCGGCTTGTAAAGTTGTACAGGCGAACCTCCACCACAGTCAGACAGCGACGGCCCAGTTACGCAAGTGGTTGGAGGTTCAACACACGGCCATTGCCCTGATCCAGGAGCCGTGGATTAGGGGCGGCCAAATACGAGGACTGTCCGGTTTAGGCGGTAAGATCCTTGTTACCTCAGCTCATGATCACCCTAGATCTTGCATATATGTAACAGGTAACATCAAAGCACAGTTTTTAATTGACTTCTGTTGCAGAGATGTCTCTGCAGCTAGGCTGACTATGCAGCGCGGCGCCACGATGATGTCGTGCGTCTTCGCCTCGGTTTATATGCCTGAGGCGGAGACACCGCCCCCGCATGACCTGGTCCGCCTCATGACATACTGTGAGGCCAGAGGAGAGGAGGTCATCATCGGGACCGACGCGAATGCACATCACCCACTGTGGGGAATGGACACTCAAAATGAAAGGGGTAAGGCATTAGTAGAATACTTGTTCACAACCAACCTTTCCCTATTAAACACAGGCACGGAACCGACGTTTGTAACCAGACGCAGTCGGACGATTATAGACCTGACTTTGGCGACAGAAGGCGCAGCGGAAATCATCACTGGGTGGCAGGTCTCCAGTGAGGCCTCCTGCTCGGACCACAGATGGATCCGCTACGACATACAGGTCTGCGTTGAACCTACACCACCTAGGCGTAACCCGCGCAACACAGACAAAGCTGTCTACACACGCACCCTCGCCTCCAAGCTCCCGCCCTTAAGCGAGGAGCTGGCTTACGTGAACACGACGCAGATAGATACGCAGGTAAACCAACTCACCGAATCTATGATATGCAGCTACCACACGGCATGCCCAGAAACTACTCCACGCAAAACACCGGGTAAACAACCCTGGTGGGGTAAAGATCTGGAACGCATGCGCGGTAAGGTAAGGAAGGCCCTGAATAGAGCCATGAATACATGTGCGGATGAGGACTGGGACGCCTACTACGCAGCCAAATCCAGCTACAAAAAACTCATTAGATTCAGGCGTACCACAGGATGGCGTAAGTACTGTGGGAACATTGAATCTTGCCAACAAGCAAACAGGGTAAGGAAAATACTGGCACAGCAGAGTACACCTGGGCCCGCCACACTCCGCAAACCTGATAACACACTCACCACGTCACCTGAAGAAACGAGACGCGTCCTAGTAGAAACACACTTCCCAGGGAGCGTCTTCGTACAGGTAACAGACTGGCAGGATACTCTCCAACAACCAACAACCGGCGATTGGAACTATGCAAGGGGGATGATCACGTTGGAAAAACTCCAATGGGCCATCCAAAGCTTCCATCCTTTCAAGGCACCCGGTCCAGACGGGGTGTTCCCTGCGCTACTACAATGGGGTGGTATGCCCGTAGTTGAAAGACTGGTGCCACTGTTCAGGGCGTGCCTGGCCTTTAGACACGTCCCTAAAGGATGGAGGGAAGTGAAAGCAATATTCATCCCTAAACCAGGTAGGAGTGATTATACAAACGCCAAATCCTACAGACCCATCAGCCTGACCTCGTTCTTGCTAAAGACCATGGAGAGACTGTGTGAAAGGGAGCTTCGAGATGGCGCACTAATTACATTACCTTTACATGGTAACCAACACGCTTACAGCTCGGGTAAGTCTACGGAATCCGCTCTTAACTTGGTGGTAAGCCAAATAGAGGAAGCTATTCATCAGAAAGGTACCTGCCTGGGCACATTCATAGACATCGAAGGGGCCTTCGACAAGACAAATTTCTCCAGCATCGGTGCGGCCCTCTCCAAACATGGCGTAGAGCAGGTACTGATTGACTGGATTACTAATATGCTAAGCAAACGAGCGGTTCGTCTAGAAGGAGAGCAGCAACAGGCCTTGATAGCCAGAGGCTGCCCACAAGGAGGGGTGCTCTCACCCCTTCTATGGAATCTGGTAATAAACGATCTCATCACCAGACTAAACGAACACCATTATTATACAATAGGTTATGCAGACGACCTCGCAATCCTCGTACCTGGGAAGGTGACTGGTACAATCTGCAACCTTACTCAGCAAGCACTACGTATAGTGGAGCGATGGTGCAGGGAGTATGAACTATCAGTAAACCCCACTAAAACTGAAATGGTCATGTTCACCCAGAAAAGGGCACTAGGCCCCTTCCGCCTACCCAAGCTGTTCGATACAGAGCTCCAGCTCTCCAACGAGGTCAAGTATCTGGGAGTCATCCTTGACAGCAAGCTGAACTGGAGCAGGCATTTAGACAATAAGTTAGACAGGGCCTGCATCACCTTCTGGCAATGCAGGAAAATGATAGGTAAGAAGTGGGGCCTATCCCCTAAGATTATACTCTGGCTTTACAGTGCGGTGATCCGGCCCATGATCACCTATGGGGCCGTGGTTTGGTGGCCCCGCACTAAACTAACCACAGCCATGAACAAGCTACAGCGTATGCAGAGACTGGCCTGCATGGCGACTACGGGCTGCATGAGGACTACGCCGACCGCAGCCCTCGAGGCTATGCTGGGACTTCCCCCTCTGCATCTGTTTATACAGCAGGAAGCGACGATGGCAGCCGTACGTTTAAAGACACTGGATCTCTGGGGTAAGAGAGGGACTCAACACACCGCTCTGCTCGAGGGTCTCCACCACGAAATTCCAATGACTGGAGCCATTAATGACCGCATACCCAAGAAAGTCATTTTTGATAAAAAATACAAAATCCAGTTACACGAGGATAGCCGCTGCGAGGGGTTCCGCCCCGATGAGCTGCGGATCTTCACAGACGGATCCAAGACAGGTACAGGCACAGGTGCGGGAGTCTTCTCGGAAGACCTAAATATCCGTTTAGCCAAACCACTGGGGATCCACAACACGGTGTTCCAGGCTGAATGCTTGGGCATTTCCATGGCGGCCTCTGCGGTCCTGGCTAGGGAGGTAAAAGAATTTCCTATACGCATACTTTCGGACAGCATGGCCGTCCTGCAAGCACTAAACAGCCACACGGTCAACTCGGGGCTGATTTACGAGTGTCATCAGCGCCTGAACCAGGTCGGTATGAACAATAAAGTAACCATTCAATGGATCAAAGGACACAGCGACTCCCGGGGGAACGACGCTGCGGATGAGCTCGCCCGAAGGGGCTCAAATATGGAACCGGTAGGCCCGGAGCCCATAGTGCCCTTGCCCTTCGGGTATCTACGCGGTCTGGTAAGAAAACGCACCAGGGATCAACACAGCAAGCTATGGACTGACCATAGCGAATGTAGGCAGGCCAGAGAGGCACTACCCGTCATTGACGGCCGTTTCACGAAAAAGATCCTACGATTGACAAAGCCACAGTTGCGTGCGATCACTGCCGTAACAACTGGACATGGGACCTTTAATAAGCACCTCTTTGTCATAGGTATCACGGACAGCCCACTCTGCAGAGCTTGCATGGTGGAGGAGGAGACAGCAGCACACCTGCTCCTAAGCTGCCCTGTAATCGCTGGTTACAGGGCCAAACACTTCGGAAACCCAGGTACCCTGCAGGAGGTAGTCGGCAGCACCAGGGCGCTGCTGGCCTTTCTCGAGGAGCTGGGGTGGATCGAATGATGCGACTGTATCTCACCCGTACGCAAAATACGCGCTTGGTCGTGGAGTTGCGGAGACAGCCCGTCTAAACTAAACTAAACTAAACTAAAGATGCCTATACGTAAGATTTAAATTTCGAATCATAATTATAGCCTCTGAAAGTACGCCATGTTTAACAACTGTATTGAAAAATAATGAATCGCAGAATCGATGAGTACGGGTTCGAACAAAATGAACGCAAAGATCGATTATTTGTGCGACGATCGTTTATATGTATAGGTAAGGACACGGTCACATTGCCTTCAGAGTTTGGCGTGCATAATATGCCTACCATGCGAGTGATTTCTTCCTCTAAATAATGGGTTCCAAATATCTTATTTGAAAAGTTTTACAAGCGTAGGCATGCCAAACATCTTTCGGTAATTATTAATATAATTTATTTTTAATTTATATCTATGACCCAAATCCATATAAATTATTAAAAATATATTAAATGTTTTAAGGGATACAGCTAAAGGGGGGGAGGGGCGTGACATTTTTTTCGTTGAGTAGATAAATACGGATAATTAAATGTTTAAAAACATATTGGAAAGCAAACAAATGAGAAGCCACCAAAGTCAGCTTTTTTTTACAATATTTTGTTCCGAAGAATTTTTTAACTTCCCATTGACCTATGATTTTGAAATTTGGTGATAATGCTTTATTTTACTAACAGCTACCAATATATTGAAAAATCTGATATTTTCTTTGAAATTCCCTCATTTTTCCTATAACAACCAACTTAATTTAGCAATTTGGTACGGAACGCTAAATGTGCGAAATCCGACACGCACATGGCCGGTTTTTTCGAGAATTGACTTTGACTTCCTTGGAGAAAGTTGTCCATATAGTCATTCAGTTTTTAAAATATGATCGCACCTTTCCGTTATACCCTGTAGAGTTCCCGCAAAACAAATAATGTATAGTTCGTAGCCAGATCTTAGAATTGGCCATTTCATGATGTGACCGGCCACTCTATGAAATGGTGGCGTTACATGAAATATTACACTAGTAGTTGGCCACATCTTTGAATGGAGATCTTTTAAAATCAAATAAACAGCAAAACATAATAATATTAGGGACCTTACTATAACAAAACGTTCATGGTTCCACTGTGAGAAAGATGGAAGTATACAAGACAAATAGCACTGTCCCTTTTTCACAGTCGCACTATGATAGTTTTGACACGTCATGGTAAGTCACCAGGTTGTTTCATGATTTCACCAAACTTTATGTACTTGACAAAACAGTCTATCTATTTCACGAAATAGCCGGCCACTTCACGAAAGGGCTAATTCAACGATATCACACCCACACCCTTTTATATTCAAGCATATTTATAAAAGTTTAACTTTTACAAAAGAAGTTCTTCAGTCAGCGACTGTAAAGTTCTTGATACAAAATTTGTTTGTTACTCAAGAACTTTACGAAAGTCGAAATAAAGTTTAAAATGGTTTAAAAAGTAAAGGTAAAAAGTTAAAAAAACTGGTCCGAAGGTTTAAGCTTGATATGATAAAGGGTATTTGATTATGTAATATAATAGTCTAATTATTAAGATTAAGATGACAACATGCATAAATATGTGTTGTATAATTATTTTGTTATGTTTAAAAATATATAAATGACTTACTTGGTTAGGACATGTTGAAATCCGTGGCGGTACTCGTGTTCAAAAGCTGGAATAACCACCTAAAACAAGAAAAAATACTATTATAACAAAACTCTGGCCAATGCCTACACTAATATTATAAAGTGGTAAAGTTTGTTTGTAGGAAGTAATCTCTGGAACTACTCAACCGTTTTTGAAAATTATTTCACTGTTAGAAAGCTACGTTATCGCTGAGTGTCATATACTTTGAAACACGAAAAGATTATTTTATTTTTATTTTATTTATTAACGGGTCATAACGGGTAGATACGGTACGCTATGTACGGTTGTACGGTATGCTACGGGAGCGAAGCCGCGGGAAGAAAATCTATTTTGAAATCAATAGAATCCAGTCTCCGACATTCTCCCCCTCCGTTATTATTTTTTCATTAATTTCGTTGCCGATTCCAAGACAGTTAAATTCATTCTGCGGGACTTCGTTGAGCTTCATTGCCTCGACGCTTTTCAGGTGGTAGCCACGGTTGAATCTTGCTTTCAGGAATTACAGTGGTTTGGGAATAGTGCGGTGGGATTGTCCCAGTCTTCCACAAAGTATTTAATATGTGTGCATGTGTAAATTATATTAGCTTTCTGTAATTTGTGGTGAGAATATAAATGTTAATGAACTAAAATTTGTATCCTTTTATAAAAATAGCTTATATATTTTTGGTTGAGCGTACTTTCCCAATATATTACTTTGTTTATTTTATTTCTGGTACCAAAATACTACTCAAAAATAAAATTGTATCTGAAGGTGGAATCTGGGACCGCGGTCTCGGTCCCGTAAGCCTCACTACCCAATTTATTGATATTGATTATTTATTTTTCACTTTTTACACCGATATATTGTTTCGGTCATTGAATTTAATTTATATTAAAACTCAACTAATACCACCCTGAGAATCACCATCAGCACATAGAAGGGACCCCGTTAGGGGACGTCCATAAATTACGTGAGGCGATTTTGACGATTTTTTGACACCCGCGACCCGCCTTAGTGAGATGTCGTGAGATTTGGCTCGGCCTCTAATCTCACGAGAGATTTTTTCAAAATGCGTATTTTTTGTGAATACTTTACTCCGTTCTTGAATGCGTTGGATTTATTAAAAAAAAAACATAATTTGATTATTTTTATTTAAGACTACTAAGAACGTAGTCTAGAATCCCAGTAAGAAACCTTATAATAAAATACTTAAATTAGTAAAAGGATATTCATTCTAATTCAGTCCACGGAGACTCAACCTCATGTGTGGTATCAAGAGTGACTACTGGAACCAACATGTCCATGTGATGTCAGTAAAACTATCTGCTCCTTCTATCTCGCTCTGATTTAGTCACTCTAAACCGTTGTCGCTTGCACACAGAAGCTCAGTAAAGCTCGACGTGTAACAAACCATGAGAGTCGCAAACTGCGCGCTGGTGCGGTTCGTGCAATGTGGACCGTTGACGCTTTCAATGGAGAATTTCTCACAAAAGTAGAACGTGCGAAAAAAAAATCCTTATATTTGTCGAAATCCCCCTCTCTCCCACGTGAGATTCGGCTCGACAACCAACGGGGGGGTTGGTCAAAAGCCTCGCGTAATTTATGAACCCACCTTACCTCTTAAAAGACCACCCCTCCGTGCAATGACTGTTAATTCATCCAAAGCCTGCTGATCTCTTTCAGCAAAAAATCGAATGTCTTTCTGGTCCTTCCCTTCAGAATATAGGCTCAACTAGCGAAGTGCCGCCTCATGCTACGTTTGACAGAGTTAACTGAGATGGACAAATGGTAGTGGATGGCCAAAAACAAGCAAGTACGAAGTAAAACTAGTTGAATAAAAATGCAGGTAGAAAAGAAACAAATTTTGATAGAGATTTTCACCGTTTTTCAAGTGGGCGTGGATGGCCAAATCCGAAACTATAAGGAATAGCGAAAAACACTCAAAGGAGTCACGAGCACGATTTTGATGGAAACTAAAACTGCATGATGCAGTTGGTTCTTTGAAAAATCAATGTTTCTAGCCAGGAATAGAACCCATTGTTTTTGAAAAAACAAAACACGCTGTTACATAAACAACATTCGATATTTTAAAATAAATTGTAGTTCTAAAAACTAAAAAACACGCTTTAATGGTAAATTGAACTAAAAAGTCGCTAATCCTGAAGATCTTGGTAAGGCTAATGGGACAAACTATTTAAACGCGCACGGTAGAATCAACTTTCATTACTTGTAAATTTGAACCAAGTTGAATAAACATATTTGACTTTGACTAAATTATTGCATTGTCATCGGTCCTTGATAAGTGTGCAAAGTTTCAAATCAATCCCACGTTTTGAAGGGGGGTGAAAATCACGTTCAAAGATTCTGTTACATTGATACATAGATACATACCAAGCTAATAAAAGCGTGTTAATAGCCCAGTAGCTAAGACCTCGCCTCTCATACTTGAGGTCGTAGATGATATAAGTTTGATATCGCCTACCCGTTTTGAGAATGCTTGGTGATGAATGCTCGTGCTTTCTTTGTATGAGAGGAGGCATTTGCCCTGCAGTAGGACAGTTATAGGCTGGTGTTATTAATTTTAAATTGGAGTCCTTAAATGCTGCAAACAGTATTTACAAAACGAGAAAATCCCTTTCAAAATTAAGTTTGCTTTACCCTGTTTTACGGTAGTCAGTAATAGTTGTAAGTACGGTACCTGTTTTCTTTTAAAGTGGCTGGCTTGAAGCTTGTGTAAGGCGTGCGTCTGCCTGTCGGGCCACTCAGGCAGGATGACGACGAAGCTCAGCGGCTCGGCGGAGTCCTGCAGTAGCCGCTCCATATGCCGCAGTGCTGCTTCTAGTAGTTCCTCGCAGTACGGCGGGTGTGCCACCATCGACCCGGACACTGGGCGCAGTTCTAGAAATGGCCTAAACAAATATTTTCTGATCAGTATGATGCAATGCATACTATTCTTACGAACCATCCACCATACAGCCTCTAGACGCCTAATGCTTGATAGAATACATCAAAACAATTCTGTCAACTAGCTGAGGTATGAGGCACGGGGTACTGCGCTCTGATTGGTCCTTACCAACGTCATTTCGCCGAACTAGGGATGGGACAGCTTTAAATAAAACCACGAAGTTATCGATATTTTTTTAAATTGTTTGTGTACTTAATATTTTTATTAATTAATGTTAGCTACTTTTATTATTAATTAAACAGTAATAACATAAAATGCAAAAACTAAAAACAAAATAACAAAATTCTAAAGATAACATATTTTTTCGGCGGATGTTTCATAATATTAAATAAATTAATATTAACTATTTTCTTTTATATTATTATTATTAAATAAACTAATTTAAAAATAGACTATTTAATTTAATGTCTCTTTTTGTAAAAATAGTATGTAGTTTTCTAGTTTTATCTATAACAGATTTGGTCATACAATATGGTGCATCACTAGTTTTGCGTACCAAATTATAGAGGAAAAGAGATAGATAAAAAAATACATTAAAAAGAAATAGACGAAACATAAAAGACATCAACGAGCGCGACAAAATTTGTGCTGTTTGCACATATAATAATGACCAGTACAAAATGAAATGATAAATAATATCAGAAAATAAATCTGATTATGATTATGTAACTATTAACTTACCGATGAAATGTAATGCCTTTTTACGGGAAACTCGAGTTCTGGCTGTTGTTACCACACCAACGTAATATACAAGGGGCCACTATAATATTTATTTTACCAATTTGTAATTGCCTGACGCGGAAGTGTTTACGGCTCACAGAAGTGGTCGCTACTAATTCGAATTTGTCTAGTGCGACCTATATTACCTGTATATGATATTTAAGTCATATGTGTTGACAGACATGCCTGTTGTTAGGCGTCTAGAGGCTGTATGGTCGATGTTACGAACATAAGGTGCACTTGTCACCGGGTCGGTGCGTTTTCGTCAGGCGCCTTCCTGACTGAATCGTTTTAGTGCAAGACACTTATTGGATTTAATAATGTCACATTCATTTAACAGCGATTCTTCCGAATCCCTAGATAAGGATTCCAATAGACTATGAAACAAATACATACCCTCGAGATCCAAAGTATGAGTCAGTATCGGCGAAAGCTGAACAGTACTGTCTGAAGTAGCAGTCGAGCGGGCTGGCGAAGCACTCGAAGGTGACGCCGAAGCAGCGCTGCAGGCACTCCAGCACGGGCACGGGCAGCGACATCTGCGTCAGCTGCGCCTCGCCGCCCGCGCTCACCCACGCCGCGTAGCGCCGCAGCAGGCACCACACGCGCGACAGGAACTGCTCGAACTTCTTGTCGTCGAAGCAGCTGTAGCGATACAGACACTCCTGCGAAAAGAGAGGACCTCGTCATAACTATTTATATTAAAAAACTTTAATAAAAAAACCCGACTGCTTAAGAAGCGAAATCTGGTTTTGGTCAGCCAGCTTGCGAATATGTATCCTCCGACTGCACACCATGATTTTCTTCTTGTTTACGTCAATTTAGTTCGCTTCTTAAGCAGTCGGGTTTTTTATTTAAGTTTTTTGTTTATAATTTTTTTTCAGTTTTTTTCTTTAACATTTTTTATTCGAGTTACTTATATTTAAACACTAGCTGTGCCCGCGGCTTCGCTCCCGTCATCTGTCTGCCAACCCTACCCTACTTACCTACCTACCATTTTTTTTTCTATAGTCATCATTCTTTCGCGGAGAATTTTAACATCGCCATTCAGAAAATGTCTTCAAATGCACAACGCCATCTATCGAATATCGAGTTCAACTGTCCGAGTATCTGAATTGCGTGTGTTTTGATAATTTTACGTCTTGAACACTTTAAATTCAATTAACTTTTGATAGAGTGAACCGATTGCGATGAAACAAAAACTAAGTAATTATTTAAGTTATGCACAATTTTTATGTATAAAAGTTATTTACATTGGTTTCGTACATTTCACGTGATGCGTGCACAAATAAACAGATAAACAGACAAAAATTCCAAAAATGCCGGAAATAGGTTCTGTTGGTTATCCTTTAACACCCTGGCAATTTTTTTTGGAAATATTTTCGATATACAAAAATTACTTTTCTACAGATTTATTATATGTATTGATGATGATGATATAAGTGTTACATATTTTTGAAATCATCTCTTAAAACCCATTATTTTCCGCCATTTTTCTATTTTCGAATTTTAATGTAGCCAGTGAAACTCGCAAGGTTAAGACGAATCGATTGACGTAAGAATCATCAAAAACAACCACCACGTTTGGTCTCTACAACGCAGGTAACCAACATACATATACATACATACATAGACTGATAAACACATTACCCTCCTTCGGCAGTCGGATAAAAACCAATAATTTTACTTCATTAAAGTATTTGTTTAGATGGTATCTATTATAAGAGCACAAAAAGTTAGCGTGACGTGCAATAATCCAACTCTTCACCGAGATATTATCAAGTCACAGCAAACGATGCACACTTCGCAGTCGTGGTGCATCGCTTCGACTTTGTCTCAGTTTGCTTTGATCCTTTCGGTATGAGAGCCTGAGCTTATTTTAAAATGAATAAATGAAATACTAAATGACCTTTTCGGGCAATCCGAAGGTTTTGTCTTTGCGATTATGGACGAAGTTATGATGACGAGCAACTACCAGAAATACATTGTGAAGGACGGCACGGTTGACATCTGTCGGGTATGTCTACGGTTGTTCTAGTCTAGAATAGCTAACGGATACTATTTGCATAGACACAACCTTGTAGTCAGGATTATCCCATCAGCAACTTGCTCTTAAATACAATCTTGTGGAATCGGAGGTACCGTAAATATAGGTATGTGCCCGACCCAGTTCTCGAAAATGGCAATGTCACGTTGTATTAGGATCGGTCTATCATCACTGACAGGACTATTGTTGCCAATAAGCCTGACATAGTGAGCGTCGCGCAATGAATGTTGATATAGCGATCCCACATGACGAGACCCTCGTGAAGACTGAAAGAGATAAAGACAAATATAGTCAAATATATTTATACGTCAGCAATTAAAATTTACAAGTAATAACAATTGATTCTACCGTCCATTCGGAATAGTAGCTTGTTTTGAACAAGAACGGACAAGAAACTCCATTCAAGAAAACTAAGTATCTTTTCTGGCTCGCGAGGTTGTCTACATGTGGGATGTAAATACAGCAGCCATTGTGCCGATAGTCGTGAGAGCCAATGGCATAATAGACAAGAGCTTCGACGAACACCTCAGGAAGCTCTCGTTAGGCATCATCAAGAGCTTGATATAGAAAGCGGTACACCTGGAGACGGCACGTATCGTTGGGGCCTCCTGTGATAGCCACCGGTAGCTTGGATATGGTATTTTTTATATTTTGAAATGTTTTATTTTTTATCATTTTTGAAATAAGGTCTTACCAGCTTCTGTAAATACACGGCATTGAGAACCTGTGTTTCACCGAGATACCGCAACAGCGTCTGATCGCGGTCGAGGAAGTGTTCAACGAGCGGCGGTCGAGGCGCCGGCACCGCAAACTGGACCGGGTAACACCACACCTTGCGAAGGGCTGCCTGCTGTAACGGTGCTTGAAGCTCCTGCAGTCATTACAAACAAATTAAATTGTAATAAAAGAACGGGCGACGACACGGAGATGTGCGAGCTACGGCATTTTACGGCAAACCTCCATTTAAGCTAGTGCGACTGAAAACTATATTTTTAAGCATCATCTTTAAATATCATGAAAAGAAAATCTTAATAAGACATATTTATGTGTAATTATAATCAGAATTAAGATTCCTAAGTTTAAAATCTGCTAAAATCTTTACTCATGTAATTTTTTACCTTTTATTATTGTACATCTCGAATTCTAGCCATGGCGATTCGAACTTTTCGATTATTATAACTGTTCTCATTTTTGTAGTAAACAAATTGATTGTGATGCTAACTTTTTATTAATATTTACCTGTATTCCGTTTTCTTTGAGTAAACCACTATGTTTTTCCCTTATTTTCCGAGCATATTCAGCCGACAAGTGGTAGATTTTGAGGCAGATTCCTTCAACAGATGCTTTCACAGTCTCTGCAAGGTGTGGTTGACATTGTCTCTGAAATTAATTAAAAAAATATTTTCAAAGACTAAGTATAAATTTACGAAATTTAAATAAGCGGTAACTAGGGCCGGGTATGTGCGGGTCTTAAAATTCGAATTCTCTCACCTAAATGTGTAGGTACCTTCTTGTATAGTAAAGTTCTACAATTTATCGGTGTGAGCTGAGCCTAACCTGTTATTCTGCCGTGTCAACGAAAAAGGACACACCTTATTAACACGTAACACGATTTTATTAGCTTGGTATGTACGTATCTATGAATCTATGTAACGGAATCTTTGAACGTGATTTTCACCCCTTTCAAAACGTCGGATTAATTTGAAACTTTGCACACTTATCAAGGACCGATGACAATGCAATAATTTAAAAAAATATTAGTTTGTCCCATTATCCTTACCAGGATCTTCAGGATTATCGATTGAACTAAAAAGTAAAAATAAACAATAATTAAAAAAAAACTAAAAAACACGCTTTAATAGAAAACCGAACTTAATAGTGTGATTAACAAAAAGCGTGTTTATTTTAAACTATTACTTATTTTTTTAAGTGAGATATACAAGGCAATACTGGCAGCATCCGTGTGGCAGTCGGCTTGCACCAAGGGTCGGCACTCAGTCCCTACCTCTTCCTGTTGATAATGGACGCTCTGACGTCGGACATACAGGAAGAGGCACCCTGGTGTATGCTGTTTGCGATGACATTGTGCTGGTTGCCGAGAGTGGCCTAGAGGTCCAGAGCAGATTGGAAGTGTGGTGGCACAGACTGGAGAGTGTTGGCCTGAAATTGAGCAGAAGCAAAACTGAATACTTGTTTTGAGATTTTGGCGGTCTCTCCAGTTCCATGCCCATAGCTCTCGCTGGAACGCCCATACCAATCTGCTCCGACTTCCGGTATCTAGGGTCGCTTGTCCAAGGGGATGGCGAGGTAGACCGAGACGTAACGCACCGGATCAACTCAGGATGGATGAAATGGCGACAGGTCACTGGAACAACTTGCGACCCACGGATGCCCCTCAAGTTAAAGTCCGTGATTAGGCCTGTCATACTGTATGGATCAGAATGTTGGGCTGAGAAAAAGATGGATGAAAGGAGATTGCATGTAGCAGAGATAAGAATGTTGAGATGGATGTGCGGCGTAACGAGATTGGATAAAGTGAGAAATGAGAATATTACAGGCAGTTTGAAAGTGGCGCCAGTGGCAGAAAAGTTGAATGGAAACCGTTTGTCCTGGTATGGTCATGTGATGAGGAGGGATGAAACGCATGTTACTAAAAGAGTTATGAATATAAATGTGGATGGATGGAGAGGGAGAGGAAGGCCAAAGAAGGGATGGATGGACTGTGTGAGGAGTGATATGAAAGAAAAGGGAGTCAGTAATAACGTGACAGGGGACAGGGCAGTATGGAAGAAGCAAACGTGTTGCGCCGACCCCAAGTAACATGGGATAAGGGCAGGAAGATGATGATGACATATTCAGAATCCGGAAAAAAGGGGCACCACTTGCTTTTTTTTAATTTAGTCTTCATTATCCACAGAAATAACTTAAGCCCTACGGGCACAACTGACATCCAAATTCACATCTGATTACTTAAAAAGGCACATTTAACGTCGATCAAGCTGAAAAGGAACAAATGCTGTATAATATATGAATTTTATTTCATTACAAATTTGATGTCTTGCTAAGTAGCTTCTCTGAGAGGTGTTAGATTAAAAAAGCCGATCTACCACGGATATTTATTTATTCAAGAAACTGTACGTTTACAGCGATCAGTTTATTCAAGAAACCCAATTGGAACTTGTAAACGGCCAATTTCTGGAAAATATGAGAAATAAATACAGTTTTTTTTTGTCTTGTGTTTGATCTTGACTCTAGTCTAGGTCAGAGGTGACAGAGACCAAGTCGACGATGGAGTGAGCTTACCCAGAAGAAGTCCGTTCACTCTAACTTTGAAGAGATTCGGGTTGTATGAGTTCGGAAACAGACGCAGGTAGTAAGTTCCACTCATTCGCTGTGCGCATTATGAAGGATGTTAGGAAGCGCTTGGTGCGAATCGGTGGAATGGCAACTAGGTAAGGATGGTAACTTGCGGTACGTCTAGATGTCCGATGGTAGAAGGGGGCCGGTGGGGGAACGTCGTGGAGTTCTTGAGCACCCTCACTGAAGTATAGTCTGTAGAAGTCTGTTATCGGTGTGAAAATATTATGTCGGTTAACTACCCAATTTAATAAAAAAATAAGCATTCACACCTTTAATAAGTAATAGGATAATGATTTTTTTAAATATTTAAGTGAAACATAAAAAAAGCAAATAAACAAACAAAATGGAACATAATTGTGACATTGTCTCCCAGCTGTGGCCATAGGGAATGTTTAAAAAGCCGTGTCACTGACCCCAGTGGAGGACGAGAATAATTTAAAATCCGTGTCGCTGTCCCCCAGTGGTGGACATCGGGCATAATCGCATATTCGCGAGCCGGCTGACCAAAACCAGATGTATCCTCCGACTGCACAGCATGATTTTCTTCTTGTTTACGTCTTTTTAGTTCGCTTCATAAGCAGCTGGTTTTTTTTATTTTTTGAATTACCTTTTTGTATTTATAACTTTTTAGTTATCATTTTTTTTTCTAATTATGTAAATTTAAACATAGTGTTTTATATTTTTGAAAAGAAAACATAATACTCCACACGATGGGTTTGAAAGCTAAAAAATATTGGTCTATATGGCACTCAACATCCGCCATTTTTAGGATACCGTACCCAAAGGGTAAAAACGGGACCCTATTACTAAGACTCCGCGATCCGTCTGTCTGTCCGTCTGTCACCAGGCTGTATCTCGTGAACCGTGATAGCTAGACAGTTGAAATTTTCAGAGATGATGTGTTTCTGTTGCCGCTATAACAACAAATACTAAAAACAGAATAAAAATACATACATAAGTGGGGCTCCCATACGACAAACGTGATTTTTTTGCGATAATGGTACGGAACCCTTCGTGCGCGAGTTCAACTCGCACTTGGCCGATTTTTTTTATACTTTATGCCTGTACGTAGGTATAGTGTGTAGTGCTATTCTGGTTACATTGTCCTCACTTACATGAATTTATTAATGTAAAAACAGAAGAAAATACATATTTAAGGGGGCTCCCATACAACAAACGTGACTTTTTTGCCGTGTTTGCACGATATTACCTAATAACAGCAAAAGGTAGACGCTTGAAATATTCACGGAATATTTAGTTGTATATTCACTTCAAAAAATAATTATTATTAAATTAAAATGAAATAAATTGAGGGGGACTCCCATATAACAAACGTGTTTTTGTTTGCTCGATATTAATAACGGAAACAGGTAGACGCTTGAAATATTCACAGAATATTTAGTTGTATATTCACTTCAAAAAATAGTAATGATTAAATTAAAATAAAATGAATTAAGGGGGGCTCCCATACAACAAACGTGATACTTTTGCCGTTTTTGCGATAATGGTACGGAACCCTTCGTGCGCGAGTCTGACTCGCACTTGGCCGGTTTTTCTATTTTCCCATTTTAATGTAGTCTGTGACACTCGCAAGGTTAAGACAAATCGATTGACGTAAGAATCATCAAAAACGGCCAACGCGTTTGGTCTCTAGAACACCACATAGGAACCAACATATACATAAACAATGCTCATTGGTGCATCACAAATAATGAAATTCACCAACAGCAACTGTCTCGCTACCCAAATAAACTAGCAGTCCAACTGATTTGCCGAAATGACTCCAACCATGCATGAAGCTAAACTATAGATGGTAGCTATGTTGTATGGAAGAGAAGCTGTCCTCGCTGGAGGAAGCACTCAACAAGGCAATGACCCAGGAACAAATCTGATTATAGTCTATGAAGACTGATGGTGGCAGATATGGGGGTGTCCATTAATTACGTGCGGTGATTTTGGCGTTTTTACCACCCCGCCACGCCCCTCAGTGAGATATCGTGAGATTAGTCTCTACCCGCAGCCTTATTGCGTAATGAATTCGCAAAAGGCAAAGAGTATTTTCATACTCTTTACCCTTTGCCTATTGCGAATTCAATTCGCAATAAGGCTGCCATTCCCCCTAATCTCATGTGAGATTTTGCAAAATACCTAATTGCGTTGGATTTAATAATAATAATACTACGGTATCTCTGTTCGCTCTCACAGTGAGGAGGCCTGTGTCCCAGCAGTGGGAACATTAAAAAGGCTGATGATGATGACAGTCTCTGATAGGGTGCCAGTGCCCAGCACCCGGCGAAAGTGTGCAGCGCATGAGATGGACACAAGCCATTAACGAAAATGTTATGCGCGTATACTTTGGGGCTACAGAGGAAAACAACCTGACCGCGTACCGCGTCCAAATGCTCTCTTTGTTTCATATGCTTGAGCGAGCCGTCAACGTTTCGGATCAGGTGCATCCGGCGTAATCATATATTGGATGATACTATACTTGATCGCCTCCGAACTGAAATGGGTAACCGTGTCACTGCACCATCGTCGCAGACTGGTACCACCACAGTCCAGCGAAACTCCCAGCCAAGCTGACGAGGAAAGTAGTGACAGGGTTACAATTGTAAGTACCCAGTCCAATTACGAATTGAGGAGTGCTTTGGAGTGGGCTATTCGGGAATATCGCTACAAGCTGCCCGAACTTAGGCCACGCTTACCTCGTTTGCCCATGCACAACAAATATAGGGCGCTGGTGGCTGTTCTGGATTCGCAATTATAAAACTAGGTATTTTGATGGCTGCGAAGACCTCTTTGATAAACATTCGATTCTGTACTTCGCGGCTGTAGCGGCATGTCGTGTGCCCACGTCAAATTTGCAGATGAGAGCTACACGACTAAAACCAGCCGTACCGACTTGACAGTGTAGGATCGAACGTCGTATTGGTAGGGTCAGTGCACTCATCGGCAAATTTATTTGTTTCAAGGAGGACTCGCAATACTCGCCCAAGAGTGATGCCCTTTGTGAGACAGGCGTTTTCGGGATCTGATGTGAGCGCCCGAGACTACATATCCCATGTCAGAGAGCGCATCGACTTCCTGAAGCAAAAAGTGTATGCATGGGCAAATCGTATTCATAGGTATAGGCGGCGGCCCCCCGGTCAGTAACCGTGGCTTGGTTACCCACGGTGATGCGAAGAGGAACCCGAGGAGGGGCCGCTCGTCAGGGCTTTTGCTGATTAAGCCGACGACGTAGCGGCCAACTAGTAGGTTGCGGTGCCGCTTGGTAACAGGCGACATCGCAACTGAGACGGGCCGCGATGTCTTAAGGAGCTTCCCAGGTCCCATACGATATCGTGGCTGAGGGTTGGAGGCCACGGCGGGAGAGGAGTGCCGGTATTGCGGTGCGCCGCTCTCCCTACTTTCCGCGGCCTGGACGGAGTCGCCACCGTCTAATGGCGGACGCGGTGGGGCCGCAGAGGAATAGTGTCGGTATAGCGTTGGCCGCTCTCCCTACCCCCTCCGGCCGAAAAATGGTAGGTGGCGGGGCCATTAACCTTGACCCGTCACAGGGGGAACAAGGGTGCCGTAAACGGGGTCGTCTGGCGCCCATGTGATGGTTTGGTCCCTGGGGTAGTCACGGCGTACAGTGTGATCTGGTGCGCCGGTGATGGGGGTTATTCCCCAGAGGAAGGTCCGGTGACGGACAGCCGCGGCGAGGTCGCGTTGAGTGCTAACGCATGCCCGTGTTCCCGCCATAAGCGGCACAGGAGGACACCGTGGTGTTTTAGTGGGTTCGAGTCCCACATAACTGCGCTATCTCCCCGTGGTAGCGCAGTATGCATGAGCATTTCTCAAAGCTAAAAAAAAATATAAAAAAATACTAATAGGCGGCGAGTTCCACGGTACACCCAGAATCGCCAATTCCAACGTAAATATAATGACAGGTGGGTTTACTAGGCTTAGGAGCGACCCAAAAAAGGTGTGACTGTTCACACCTGCCGGATGATGACGCCATGTGCTCTATCTGGCGCAGCATCTGGTCGGTGCCTGTCAGTCACACCGAAGGTGACTGGACTCGGGAGGTTGAGTGAGCGTGCAATCCAATACAAACAATGAGGGCTTATCACGATCAGCCCGCAAGATGTAGCCTGTGTCCGTTGGTGAACTGGAAATGTTCAGGGCCAGACGTAGTACATGTAATATCGGAAGGATTTCAATTCCGATATTAATATTGGAATTGCGTTCATTCATTACATTTCGCACATTTTTTTTTGTTGCCTTGAATCCTCTTAAGTTGTTGCAAAAATTCGGTATGAGGTTGGATTAAGAACGCGGCGAACCAAGCTCGCAAATGCAATTCGAGGCGAGTGAAAAATTCATTCGGAGTATTGCTATCTCAGTTTGCACGCACACGCGGCGCCGTGTGTGTGCGCGGGTAGATACTCGCACACACACGGCTGCGCACAGCGCCGCGATAGATAGCTTCCTAATCGTCCTAACGACTCGAAAGCATTTAGAATATTATTATTTAGGTATGTTCATTATTTGCTTTTTTTTGTTGACTACTTTGGGGAATCGTTGGTAAATGTACAGACTAGTAATGCGTTTTTACGAAATTTCTTTACAATATCTCAGGTGTAGGATAGCTAGCTATCGCTTGTCTTTGTAACTATAGAAAGAATCTAGCAGATACGTCATGCGTACCTTTCCAAATGGGTACTTTTGTAAAGCAATGTTGAAAGCTTATAATATTGGTGTTCTTGAATAAATAAGTAGGTACATCGTTTACGCTGGCAAAGCGTCTTGAGTCTTGGGGACAAAGCCGGCCGACGCGAACGGCGCCGCCGTCGGCGTTCTTTTGTCTTATTTATGTAGGTATTCCTTTTAATAAACCTCAAATATGTAATATTATAATAAATAATGAAAGCAAGTAAAATAATACAAGCGTTACTTAGGCAAAGTATTAGTAAAAGACTAATATTCCAATAATTTATGCTTATTTACGCATAAGTACAGATAAATAACTGTGCTCTGGGGGGTGACCATAAGCTCTTAGAGCGCTATCAATTTGATATCGAAAAAGGGACAGATGTATTTGACTTGTATACATCTGTCACTTACTCGATCTCAAATTGATACCGCTCTAAGAGCTTATGGTCACCCCCCTGAGCTAAGAATATTAAAAATAAAAATACGGATTTTGAATAAACATTTATTTTGTTATGTTCTTACTTTATAGATCATCATTCATCTGTTTAAAAAATATAAATCTAAACGTGATAAAATCGTGTAGGTAGGGTAACCATAAATAGTCGACTGAACGAAATAAAAAAAAATACAATAATGATAATCAGAAAACTTAGTGTCAAGATCCACACAAAACTCGCTGATTTATAAGATTTTGCTTGTAGGTATAATAGTATGTATAAATAGGTAATCTGCAGTAGGTACTATTCATAAGATGATAATCGACCGCAATAAAACGTAAGTAATAGTAGTATTTTAGTTTATGTACGCACTACTTTTTAGTTTATAAGTAAGTACTTACAATTTTATTTTATTTTATTAATCTTAGGAAAAATTACAGCTAATACAATAAATACGCAGAAACAACATGCAAAAAACGGCCAATTAAAAGTTTTCTCACATATAAATATTTGCATAAAATACATATCAGCGAGAGTTTAAAATTATAAAAATTTGCATTTTATTATAAAGTCGATTAGCCAGCCAGTTATCAAAGTTTATTGGAACTGCCTCCCCAGGCTAAGGGTCACCGAAGGCCAGAAAAAAAGCCCAGAATAATTAAATGAACTAGAACGACTTTGGATTTTTAATTTTAGTTTTTGTAATAGGAATTTAACAAAAAACGTTCCAAACTGGAGCAAGGGCATAAAGCCGCGGTTGTGCAGGCAAATCCGATCGTATGGTCACCCTACCCTGGGTGACCCGAACTAACGTCACAGTAGGTAAGTAAAAAACCGGCCAAGTGCGAGTCGGACACGCGCACGAAGGGTTCCGTACCATTATCGCAAAAACGGCAAAAAAATCACGTTTGTTGTATGGGAGCCCCACTTAAATATTTATTTTATTCTGTTTTTAGTATTTGTTGTTATAGCGGCAACTTCATCATCTGTGAAAATTTCAAGTCTCTAGCTATCACGGTTCATGAGATACAGCCTGTTGACAGACGGACAGACAGACAGACGGATCGCGGAGTCTTAGTAATAGGGTCCCGTTTTTACCCTTTGGGTACGGAACCCTAAAACTGCAGTGTAGGTAAGTCTTAGCGGTGTCCTTGAGATAATTACCTACGCCCACATTGTCTCATTCATGACATGAATAAAAAAACAAAGCTTCGTAAGTTGGTAGATAGGTAGGTAAATACTAATTTATAAAATATATAGGTACTAAGATAAAATACATAGGTACTATTTATGTAACTTATTTTATTATGTCATTGGGAAACTGTGAGAAACATCCCAGCGTAAGGAGTCCAATGTCCATGTCGGCAACCAAACCAAATCGTAAATAATAACAGAGTCCGTAAACAACGCAGTTTGTAAGAAAGTAGATTACTCAATAACAAAGTTTAAATCACAAGGCAAATCTAAATCCAAATTCATAATCATTAATGTTTGCATGCCTAATCTGGTAGATTGTACAAGGATCACAATTGTTTTTTTTTTTATATCTTATGTTATGTACCTACAATCTATGCAAATAAAAGAAACTTTACTTTACTTTACTTTTACTCTATAGAATAGGTCAATAGTGTCAGAAATATTACAATAAGTACAATTTAGAAAATAAATAAATACGCACTTACAGCACAGTAAGTACCTAAAGTAATCGACAAACCACAAATAATACAACAAACAGTGAAACATTCCCGAAGCACACCCGAAGTGCCCCGAACAAACCCCGTACGAACGATGCACGTGAGCAGTACGACTACGCACACATTGACATTTTGCTGATTTTTGCTTGACGCGACAGCAATACTAGCTATTGAAAAAGTATCATTAATTTGATGTGTTCCGTAATACCAAAAATGATGAATGAAAACTTAATGTTTTTTAAATTACTTTTTCAATTATTTGTAACTTGATAATATGAGCTATGTTCCTGCTACGACAATATTATAGATATTGTTTTTTATAATACAGAAAAATCAATAAGAAAACATGTCATTTACGCTGTAAAAATGTACGAAATGGAATTCGCTTAAACTTCATTTTAGGTAAGTATTTTGAAAAAATAAAGACGTACGAACCTAGATAAATACTGTCTAAAGCCGAATATCAGCATAATATGGTGGAAATAAACTCAACTTACAAATGATTTAGGTATTACGTTTGTATGGACAATTCATGGTTCGCCGGGCCCTTAAGTACAATAAATAAAAAACACTTTTATGCTTTTATAATAAGATTTTCTATTGTGTCTCTCTCTAATCAGCAGTGAGGCAGTGACTGGCGCCCGATTGGCACTTATTTACCTAAACTTTACATTTGTTCCCAAGAAAGTATACCTAATAACGTCATGCCCACAGATCATAAAAACAACTGTTGTTTCTATGATCTGAGGTCATGCCTATCTGAAAAAAGGACAATGCTAAAATAATCCATAAAATGAATGTTTATCAATCAATCCGAAAGTAGTCCCGGTAAGTGAGTAAAAAAAAAAATATTATTTCTGCATATTCAAATTATTTATTTGTAAAAACATTGGTACAATATAATAAGATCTAATTCTAATGTCAGGATCGCTATCCTATTAAGTTTATTGGTATTTAATAGACTAGAATAAATTCTGAGCATAGTCTTTCTCATTTTATGCTTTCTAATCAGGAGGATTATTATTACTAACTAGCTGTGCCCGCGGCTTCGCTCCCGTCAACTGCCTACCCTACCCTACTTACCTTCCTACCTACCCCACTTACTTTCCTACCTATCCTACTTACCTTCCTGACTACCCTACCTACCTACCAAGTTTTTTTCTAGGTTCATTCTTTCGCGGATAAACTTGACACCGTGATTCAGCAAATGACTTCAAATGCACAACGCCATCTATCGAATATCGAGTTCAACTGTCCGAGTATCTGAATTGCGTGTGTTGTGATAATTTTACTTTTTGAACACTTTAAATTCATCTAACTTTTGATAGAGTGAACCGATTGCGATGAAACAAAAACTAAGTAAGAAACTTTAAACTTCTTCAAGTTACGCACAATGTTTCTGTATAAAAGTTATTTACATTAGTTTCGTATATTTCACGTGATGCGTGCACAAATAAACAGACAAAAATTCCAAAAATGCCGGAAATAGGTTCTGTTGGTTATCCTTTAACACCCTGGCTATTTTTTTTGGAAATATTTTCGATGTACAAAAATTACTATTCTACAGATTTATTATATGTATAGATTGATTAGAATTGGTATCGTAGTGATCGGCGTTTACCGTATTGACTTTGGCCATTACAACTTGAGCTTTATTATTAAAGTTAAATGAATCCTGGATTGCCGAGATAAACTTATTTCGTAAAATAGCTACAATAAACTTAATAAAATATAGCAATGGTATCATATAGTTAATAATTGATAATGAAGATGTCAAGTAGTAGAAGTTGATTTTAACCAACAGATTAGTGATCGGATAGAGTCTAATTTGTTGTAATTAAAACAAGCAGAAAAATATTAAAAAATATTAAACTTTCATTTATTAAGATTTCCAAGCAAGTAACACATTAGAAATTTGGGCGAAAGTTTAACAAGGATTGGTTAAAAAATATGAAAAAGTATCTAAGCGTTCTTCATCATTTCAGCCGAAAGACGTCCTCTGCTGAATTTAGGCCTCCCCGAAGTGCCGCCAACATTGACGATACCGTGCGTCTTCCATCTAGCGGATTCCCGCAACCTAAGAGTTATTCAATAAAAATATCATTGTTACAACGGGTTCTATGAAGTTGTCTGTAAATTCGGGATTCATTTTAAGTAAATAAGCGCCCGATAATCCGATTACTGCTGATCACCGTAGTCAACAGCAGACGCAGCCTAACTGCGCAAGTGAAATCGGCAAAGCTAAGGGTTCGACCGCCATCAATAGACCAATCACTTGAGACGGAAATCTACATCGCGTCTTTCATCTCGCATGTGCGACTGCAGGTACTAATGCGATCGAGTTCAAACAAGGAGCTAAAATATAGGTTCTTTTCGATTCCGATATTGGATCACTCAGTATCGGAATAGAAATATCGCAATTCTCGTTCCGAGATTCCGATATTAATGTCCTAGCCGGACGAGCTGCAGAACTTCTCCATAAAAATGCTACAAAGGTCGCACGCTCGTTTGGCATCACAATACCAAAATGCCTTGGAGTATGGTTCGCTACCAGAGTTCTTAACAAGAGGGATTACCCACTTGTTTCACTAATCCGGTAGCACCGCGGAAGCCAGAAGTTATAGACCCAACACGTGTTTACCGACGTTCTATAAGGTTCTTCTTACATCCATTTTAAGAGCAATAAACATCCTACTTCCTACTAAAATTATAAAGGCTACATTTTGTGAGTTTGTAAGTGTGTTTGTTACTCTTTCACGCAAAAACTAGAGAACGGATCTAGATGAAATTTTGCACAGAGTAAGATTATAGTGGGAAGAAGCACATAGTATAATTTTTATTCCGGGCATTTATTATTTCGGGATAATTATCACTTTCACATGGGCGAAGCCGCTGGCAGGAACTAGTATTGATAATAATTCCATCATGTCGGTCTCTCAGAATGGCTTTAGGAATGGGTCCCGCCCGCGATACATTCATACCCTCATTGATATGTCCATTAGCCAATAGGTTCGGCGTACCCGAAAGGATCTGTAGACATGTTGGATAGTTTATAAGAAGGCCTATGACTCGGTGCCTCAAATATGGTTCATGAGGATGCTAGAATTGTATAAAATAGACTAGTATTTGCTTGGTGCGCGAGCTGCGAGCAGCTCGCGTGTTGTTGTCCCTACACCTACCCTACACCTACCCTACACCTACCCTACACCTACCCTACACCTAGCCTACACCTAGCCTACACCTACCCTACACCTACCCTACACCTACCCTACACCTACCCTACACCTACCCTACACCTACCCTACACCTACCCTACACCTACCCTACACCTACCCTAAACTTTGTTCCAAAAAACATAACTCTAATGTTTGCTTGTCGTCGCCGGGCACTGAATTTCGATTCACCCACTCAACCTTCGTTACGCTACGGAGGTCGCCGGCTCGCTTCGCTCGCCACCTCCCCCCTGCGCTGCACTCGGTCTCGTAGGTTCGCTCCACTCGGGATCCCTACGCTGAATCCGTAAAAAAAACAAAAAAAAAAGATTCGCCAAAACGGGGGGGGGAGGGGGGAGGGGGGGGCAAGGGGGTCAACTTTGAAAAATGGTTTGTTTGTGACTATAGCATTGCCCCTTTATATGAATCTGAGAAAAGAAATGTTCCAAGTCTCTCAACTTCCGAGATCCGCTTAAAGGGGGGGAGAAGGGGGGCGAGGGGGTCAACTTTGGACCAATGGTTTTTACTTCTCCGAGCCTCCTCTAAACGAATCCGTAAAAAAAACTGAAAAAAAAAGATTCGCCAAAACGGGGGGGGGGGGGGGAGAAGGGGGGCAAGGGGTCAACTTTGAAAAATGGTTTGTTTGTGACTATAGCATTGCCCCTTTATATGAATCTGAAAAAAGAAATGTTACAAGTCTCTCAACTTCCGAGATCCGCTTAAAGGGGGGGAGAAGGGGGGCGAAGGGGTCATTTTTGAAAAATGGTCTTTACTTTTCCGAGCCTCCTCTAAACGAATCCGTAAAAAACAAAAAAAACGGGTACCTTAGTTTCCGAGATACGATAGAGGGGGGGAGGAGGGGGGGTGAAAAGGGGAGGTTTGGCACTTTTCCCATACTCACGGGAGTTACTTGTTTTCGAATCTGTCAAAATATACCCACCTCCCCCTCCACCATCTGGGAGAACAATTATGTCAATGAGTCAGTGAGTGAGTCAGTCAGTCAGTGGTAATGCAGTTTTATATAGTATAACTAGTATTTGCTTGGTGCGCGAGCTGCAAGCAGCTCGCGTGTTGTTGACCCTACACCTACCCTACACCTACCCTACACCTACCCTACACCTACCCTACACCTACCCTACACCTACCCTACACCTACCCTACACCTACCCTACACCTACCCTACACCTACCCTACACCTACCCTACACCTACCCTACACCTACCCTACACCTACCCTACACCTACCCTACACCTACCCTACACCTACCCTACACCTACCCTACACCTACCCTACACCTACCCTACACCTACCCTACACCTACCCTACACCTACCCTACACCTACCCTACACCTACCCTACACCTACCCTACACCTACCCTACACCTACCCTACACCTACCCTACACCTACCCTACACCTACCCTACACCTACCCTACACCTACCCTACACCTACCCTACACCTACCCTACACCTACCCTACACCTACCCTACACCTACCCTACACCTACCCTACACTTTGTTCCAAAAAACATAACCCTAATGTTTGCTTGTCGTCGCCAGGCACTGAGTTTCGCTTCACCCACTCAACCTTCGTTACGCTCGCTCCACTCGAGATCCCTACGCTGAATCTGTAAAAAAAAACAAAAAAAAAGATTCGCCAAAACGGGGGGGGGGGGGGGGGGGGAGAAGGGGGGCGAGGGGGTCAACTTTGATAAATGGTTTTTACTTTTCCTAGCCTCCAAACGATTCCGTAAAAAAAACAAAAAAAAAGATTAGCCAAAACGGGGGGGGGAGGGGGGAGAAGGGGGGCAAGGGGGTCAACTTTGAAAAATGGTTTGTTTGTGACTAAAGCATTGCCCCTTTATATGAATCTGAAAAAAGAAATGTTCCAAGTCTCTCAACTTCCGAGATCCGCTTAAAGGTGGGGAGAAGGGGGGCGAGGGGGTCAACTTTGATAAATGGTTTTTACTTTTCCTAGCCTCCTCTTAACGATTCCGTAAAAAAAACAAAAAAAAAAGATTAGCCAAAACGGGGGGGGAGGGGGGAGAAGGGGGGCAAGGGGGTCAACTTTGAAAAATGGTTTGTTTGTGACTAAAGCATTGCCCCTTTATATGAATCTGAAAAAAGAAATGTTCCAAGTCTCTCAACTTCCGAGATCCGCTTAAAGGGGGGGAGAAGGGGGGCGAGGGGGTCAACTTTGAAAAATGGTTTTTACTTTTCCGAGCCTCCTCTAAACGAATCTGTAAAAAAACACAAAAAAAAAATTCGCCAAAACGGGGGGGGGAGGGGGAGAAGGGGGGCAAGGGGGTCAACTTTGAAAAATGGTTTGTTTGTGACTACAGCATTGCCCCTTTATATGAATCTGAAAAAAGAAATGTTCCAAGTCTCTCAACTTCCGAGATCCGCTTAAAGGGAGGGAGAAGGGGGGCGAGGGGGTCAACTTTGAAAAATGGTTTTTACTTTTCCGAGCCTCCTCTAAACGAATCCGTAAAAAAAAACAAAACAAAAAGATTCGCCAAAAAGGGGGGGGAGGGGGGAGAAGGGGGGCAAGGGGGTCAACTTTGAAAAATGGTTTTCTTGTGACTATAGCATTGCCCCTTTATATGAATCTGAAAAAAGAAATGTTCCAAGTCTCTCAACTTCCGAGATCCACTTAAAGGGGGGGAGAAGGGGGCGAGGGTGTCAACTTTGAAAACTGGTTTTTACTTTTCCGAGCCTCCTCTAAACGAATCCGTAAAAAAAACAAAAAAAAGATTCGCCAAAACGGGGGGGGGGGCGAGGGGGTCAACTTTGAAAAATGATTCCGACTAAAGCATTGCCCCTTTATATGAATCTGAAAAAAGAAATGTTCTAAGTCTCTCAACTTCCGAGATCCGCTTAGAGGGGGGGAGAAGGGGGGCGAGGGGGTCAACTTTGAAAAATGGTTTTTACTTTTTCGAGCCTCCTCTAAACGAATCCGTAAAAAAAACTGAAAAAAAAAGATTCGCCAAAACGGGGGGGGGGGAGGTGGGAGAAGGGGGGCAAGGGGGTCAACTTTGAAAAATGGTTTGTTTTTGACTATAGCATGGCCCCTTTATATGAATCTGAAAAAAGAAATGTTCCAAGTCTCTCAACTTTCGAGATCCGCTTAAAGGGGGGGAGAAGGGGGGCGAGGGGGTCAACTTTGAAAAATGGTCTTTACTTTTCCGAGCCTCCTCTAAACGAATCCGTAAAAAACAAAAATTACGGGTATCTTAGTTTCCGAGAAACGATAGAGGGGGGGAGGAGGGGGGGGGAAAAGGGGAGGTTTGGCACTTTTCCCATACTCACGGGAGTTACTTGTTTACGAATCTGTCAAAATATACCCACCTCCCCCTCCACCATCTGGGAGAACAATTATGTCAGTGAGTGAGTCAGTCAGTGGTAATGCAGTTTTATATAATATAACTAGTATTTGCTTGGTGCGCGAGCTGCAAGCAGCTCGCGGCTTTGTCGTGTTTTTGAGAAGTATTCCTTAAACTACCCTACATCTACCCTACACCTACCCTACACCTACCCTACACCTACCCTACACCTACCCTACACCTACCCTACACCTACCCTACACCTACCCTACACCTACCCTACATCTACCCTACACCTACCCTACACCTACCCTACACTTACCCTACACCTACCCTACACCTACCCTACACCTACCCTACACCTACCCTACACCTACCCTACACCTACCCTACACCTACCCTACACCTACCCTACACCTACCCTACACCTACCCTACACCTACCCTACACCTACCCTACACCTACCCTACACCTACCCTACACCTACCCTACACCTACCCTACACCTACCCTACACCTACCCTACACCTACCCTACACCTACCCTACACCTACCCTACACCTACCCTACACCTACCCTACACCTACCCTACACCTACCCTACACCTACCCTACACCTACCCTACACCTACCCTACACCTACCCTACACCTACCCTACACCTACCCTACACCTACCCTACACCTACCCTACACCTACCCTACACCTACCCTACACCTACCCTACACCTACCCTACACCTACCCTACACCTACCCTACACCTACCCTACACCTACCCTACACCTACCCTACACCTACCCTACACCTACCCTACACCTACCCTACACCTACCCTACACCTACCCTACACCTACCCTACACCTACCCTACACCTACCCTACACCTACCCTACACCTACCCTACACCTACCCTACACCTACCCTACACCTACCCTACACCTACCCTACACCTACCCTACACCTACCCTACACCTACCCTACACCTACCCTACACCTACCCTACACCTACCCTACACCTACCCTACACCTACCCTACACCTACCCTACACCTACCCTACACCTACCCTACACCTACCCTACACCTACCCTACACCTACCCTACACCTACCCTACACCTACCCTACACCTACCCTACACCTACCCTACACCTACCCTAAACTTTGTTC
The DNA here is from genome assembly GCA_948252205.1 of Orthosia incerta. NCBI lineage: Eukaryota > Metazoa > Arthropoda > Insecta > Lepidoptera > Noctuidae > Orthosia > Orthosia incerta. Next base: position 22,269,404 of record OX411754.1, read on the forward strand.
CAAAAAACATAACCCTAATGTTTGCTTGTCGTCGCCAGGCACTGAGTTTCGCTTCACCCACTCATCCTTCGTTACGCTACGGAGGTCGCCGGCTCGCTTCGCTCGCCACCTCCCCCCTGCGCTGCACTCGGTCTCGTAGGTTTGCTCCACTCGGGATCCCTACGCTGAATCCGTAAAAAAGATTCGCCAAAACGGGGGGGGGGGGGAGGGTGGAGATGGGGGGCAAGGGGTCAACTTTGAAAAATGGTTTGTTTGTGACTATAGCATTGCCCCTTTATGTGACTCTGAAAAAAGAAATGTTCCAAGTCTCTCAACTTCCGAGATCCGCTTAATGGGGGGGAGAAGGGGGGCGAGGGGGTCAACTTTGAAAAATGGTCTTTACTTTTCCGAGCCTCCTCTAAACGAATCCGTAAAAAAAACTGAAAAAAAAAGATTCGCCGAAACGGGAGGGGGGGGGGAGAAGGGGGGCAAGGGGGTCAACTTTGAAAAATGGTTCGTTTGTGACTAAAGCATTGCCCCTTTATATGAATCTGAAAAAAGAAATGTTCCAAGTCTCTCAACTTCCGAGATCTACTTAAAGGGGGGGAGAAGGGGGGCGAGGGGGCCAACTTTGAAAAATGGTTTTTACTTTTCCGAGCCTCCTCTAAACGAATCCGTAAAAAAAACAAAAAAAAATGATTCGCCAAAACGGGGGAGGTAGGGGGGAGAAGGGGGGCAAGGGGGTCAACTTTGAAAAATGGTTTGTTTGTGACTATAGCATTGCCCCTTTATATGAATCTGAAAAAAGAAATGTTCCAAGTCTCTCAACTGCCGAGATCCGCTTAAAGGGGGGCAAAAGGGGGGCGAGGGGGTCAACTTTGAAAAATGGTTTTTACTTTTGCGAGCCTCCTCTAAACGAATCCGTAAAAAACAAAAAATACGGGTATCTTAGTTTCCGAGATACGATAGAGGGGGGGAGGAGGGGGGTGGAAAAGGGGAGGTTTGGGACTTTTCCCATACTCACAGGAGTTACTTGTTTACGAATCTGTCAAAATATACCCACCTCCCCATCCACCATCTGGGAGAACAATTATGTCAATGAGTGAGTCAGTGAGTGAGTCAGTCAGTGGTAATGCAGTTTTATATATTATAACTAGTATTTGCTTGGTGCGCGAGCTGCAAGCAGCTCGCGTGTTGTTGTCCCTACACCTACCCTACACTTTGTTCCAAAAAACATAACCCTAATGTTTGCTTGTCGTCGCCAGGCACTGAGTTTCGCTTCACCCACTCAACCTTCGTTACGCTACGGAGGTCGCCGGCTCGCTTCGCTCGCCACCTCCCCCCTGCGCTGCACTCGGTCTCGTACGTTCACTCCACTCGGGATCCCTACGCTGAATCCGTAAAAAAAACAAAAAAAAACATTCGCCAAAACGGGGGGGGAGGGGGGAGAAGGGGGGCAAGGGGTTCAGCTTTGAAAACCGGTTTGTTTGTGACTATAGCATTGCCCCTTTATATGAATCTGAAAAAAGAAATGTTCCAAGTCTCTCAACTTCCGAGATCCGCTTATAGGGGGGGAGAAGGGGGGCGAGGGGGTCAACTATGAAAAATGGTTTTTACTTTTCCGAGCCTCCTCTAAACGAATCCGTAAAAAAAACACGAAAAAAAGATTCGCCAAAAGGGGGGGGGGGAGGGGGAGAAGGGGGGCAAGGGGGTCAACTTTGAAAAATGGTTTGTTTGTGACTAAAGCATTGCACCTTTATATGAATCTGAAAAAACAAATGTTCCAAGTCTCTCAACTTTTGAGATCCGCTTAAAGGGGGGGAGAAGGGGGGCGAGGGGGTCAACTATGAAAAATGTTTTTTACTTTTCCGAGCCTCCTCTAAACGAATCCGTAAAAAAAAACACCAAAAAAAGATTCGCCAAAACGGGGGGGGAAGGGGGAGAAGGGGGGCAAGGGGGTCAACTTTGAAAAATGGTTTGTTTGTGACTAAAGCATTGCCCCTTTATATGAATCCTAAAAAAGAAATGTTCCAAGTCTCTCAACTTTCGAGATCCGCTTAAAGGGGGGGAGAAGGGGGGCGAGGGGGTCAACTTTGAAAAATGATCTTTACTTTTCCGAGCCTCCTCTAAACGAATCCGTAAAAAACAAAAAATACGGGTACCTTAGTTTCCGAGAAACGATAGAGGGGGGGAGGAGGGGGGGGGAAAAGGGGAGGTTTGGCACTTTTCCCATACTCGCGGGAGTTACTTGTTTACGAATCTGTCAAAATATACCCACCTCCCCCTCCACCATCTGGGAGAACAATTATGTCAATGAGTGAGTCAGTCAGTGAGTCAGTCAGTGGTAATGCAGTTTTATATAGTATAATACAACTCTACGCAACATCCTGATGTCGTGTATGGGGCAATAGAGGACGGTCCTTCGCTATCCAGGACATCGAAATATGCGATGTCCTGGATAGCGAAGGACCGTCCTCTATTCCGTCGTCCTTCCTTCCTTTACCGAAGGCTTTGGTTTTACTTAGCCTTGAGTCCTCTAAGCATGCTGCTGTGGAATTCAGAGCTAGGCTATCGTTTGAAGAGTTGAAGAGAGGTGGTCTGGTTATATCTCACCTCTTTTACATGGATGACCTGAAGCTCTTTGCCCCCAGCAATTTTCAACAGATGGAGCTATTGAAGGTAACCGAAATTCTTAGTAACGGCATCAGGATGGAGTTTGGTGTGGACAGATGTGCGGTCATGCATGTAAAGCGACGGGAGATTGTGGAATCCGTGGGAATTCAACTCGCGGATTCCATAAACCTGAGATCTCTCTCACCAAACGAAACCTATAAGTATTTGGGTACCTATTTCGGAAGCGTTAGGTATCAATGTTACTGACATGAAAAAATAGTTTATAGAAGGAAAGCTTCTTTGGCCGCCTGAAGAAGGTATTCAATAGCCTTCTTTCGGGCGGAAACAAGGTAAGCGCCTTCAACGGCTGGGTCATGCCAGTATTGATGTACCCTTTCGGCGTACTCAAATGGACTCAATCCTTGGCGAATGAGAACTGGCGCCAACCTGTAGTGCTTGACACTAACGATCGCAGGGACGTATGTCAAAGTAAGGAACTTCCCTACATGGGTCCGATGTAGATCAATTAGCGTTCGTAGCCTGGCTGCGTTTCGGTAACCTATTTGGGGAAACTTATGGTTTTGTCTGTGCAATTATGGACGAAGTTATCATGACGAATAACTACTGGCGATTTATTGTGAAGGATGGCATGGCTTACATCTGTCGGGCATGTCACCGTCCAGGTGAATCAATCCGCCGCATTATCTCTGGTTGTTCTCGTCTAGCAAAACAAGAGTACTTGCATAGGCACAACCTTGCAGCCAGGATTATCCATCAGCAACTTGGTCTGAAATATACCCTTGTGGCATCGGAGGTGCCGTACTACAGGTATGTGCCCGACCCAGTTCTCGAAAATGGCAATATCACATTGTATTGGGATCCCATCATCACTGACAGGACTACTATAGCCAATAAGCCTGTTATTATGGTGGTCGACCGAATCGAGAGGCGTGCAATGATTGTTGACATTGAGTTCTCGTGAAAGCCAAGAAAGAAACAAATCAAGTATCTTGACTTGGCTAATTAATAGACCCCCTTATGAAAATATCATAAAAAACCGGCCAAGTGCGTGTCGGACTTCGCACATTTAGGGTTCCGTACCAAACCGCAAAACCAAGTTGTTTGTAATAGCACAGATAATATAATACTAGCATACAGATGCCTCATCCCATACAAAAAAACCGTGCCGACGTAACTATCGTTTTTCATCTGACTATACCCATTATTTTTTGTAAATCAATCGCGTTCGGTTCCGTTCCACGGCGATAGATAGATCACCATCAATATCGGTGGAACGGAATGGAACAGAACCGAACGCGATCGATGTACAAAAAATAATCAGTATAGAACGTCGGCACGGTTTCTTTGTATGGGATTAGACACCACGGTAATAGGAAAGATTAGGGAATTTGAAAGAAAAATCTGATTGATTAATATATTGGTATTTGTTGGTAAAATATTCTTAAAAAAAAACAATATCACAAAATTTCAAGTTTATAGGTCAATGGGAAGATAAAAATTCTTCGAAACAAAATTTTATAAAAAAAAAAATGACTTTGGTGGCTTCTCATTCCTTTTATTTCCAATATTTTTTAAAATAAAATACTATAATTATCTACTCAACGAGCTCTAAACAACCATACCCAAGTGGGGTATAGTTGTTTAGAGCTTGTTGGGGTAGATATTTTTTTTATTCAGGCCCCTCTTCAGCTGTATGGGAGCCCCCCTTAAAAACGAATAAAAATATTTTTTAAAGATTTGTATGGCTTTGGGTCAACAAGATGCCCAAACTGTGAAAATTTGAAGACTGCAGCTCCAACCCGTTTGGCTGTAAAACTTGTGACAGATGATGGACAGACATGTGAGTGATAGCAATAGGGCTCCGTTTGGACCCTTTAGGTACAAAACCCTAAAAAGGGAAGTATTTACCCTAAATATTGATGCTAACAATTTGAATGCAAATAAAAAAACTTTTTTGCAAAAAAATACTACCGACTTCCAAATAAAAAACTACAAAGTGAAAAATAACTTTATTTCTGGAAGTCGGTGTCTTTTGTAGTTACCAATTCATTGCGATATTGACACCGACTTCCAAAAATAAAGTTATTTTTCACTTTGTAGTTTTTTATTTGGAAGTCGGTAGTATTTTTTTGCAAAAACGTTTTTTTATTTTACCCTTTTTAGTTGTACCTATAGGCAAGTTGTGTAGTAAGTACCTGTAACGGCAGAATAGATTACCCGAATAACATGAAACTCAAAACATAATCAGTGAAATGACAGATCTGCATACCACTTAATAGCGTACTGGCGTGATGTTATGTTATGAAATGGTATAAACAATAAACAGACATGCGATTGCAGCAGTCCCGAGAGATTTGCCGTTATTTATTGAAGAGTTCTGTTGTATATCTTCGAAGTTCTTCATCAGATCTTCACTAAATTAAAATGGGACCAATTTCGGAACATACTCTTTCAAACAAAAAAAGAATTTTCAAAATCGGTCCACAATTGACGGAGATATCGGTGAACATACATAAAAAAAAGAAAACATACAAGAAGTCGAACATAGAACCTCCTCCTTTTTCGAAAGTCGGTTAAAAATAATAATAAGCGAGATGGACTCACTTGCAAAGCATTCCAAACAGATCATATTTTATTTACATTCAATCCATTTTAGAATCGGATACTTTTTATAGGTTTTCCTGTAAAGTAGTGGAAGTAAAGAACAAATTGTCTGAATTTCTTCAAATTTTTTTTGGCTCAATAGTTTCCAACTTAAGGAAGAGGGGGGAATTGACAATTTTTTTTAAGTAAAATACACAAAAAAAGATGAATAAGGATTTATGTTTGGTTAAGCAATGTTTATTAGAAAAATACATTTTTTTGATTATTGGGCAATGTGGTGTTTTGCTAGGTCTTTTGACCGGTTCATTAGGTTCATTTAGGGTCAAGCAAATTGATAGACCACTGAATCTATTGACCATTGATATTGAATATCAATTGCAAGGATCAGTTTTTTTTTCGTAATTGGACTACAACATTACTTTGCAGTACATAAAATACTGCTTACTGTAAATTAGTTGATATAGTGCAAATTCAGGAAGAAATTATAAGGATTCCATGTTCTTCATTTGACTGCAGTATGTATTTTTGTATTGTATATTAGTACATAAAAAACAACATGTAGATACATTAGTAAACAATGTGCAAACTAGGATATTCACTTACTCTCAAGTGTGCGAGTCTGTCTTGGAAATCATCATACGTAGCTCCAACAGTTCGTCTCAACCATTGAAATGTGTCTTCAGCATTCCACTTTACTACCTTGCGACTTTCTGGTGATGCATTTCTTGATTCAATCATTTTCTTTGCTGCTTCTGCATACCTTGATAACTGTTTTCTCGCATCGCCCGTAAACTTTGGATGAGTCAACTTAATTGGAATGTCATTCATAATTTCCTCATACATTGAATGTGATATTTCCGGAAAACAATGACTTGGAAGCAGTGGGTCTGAACCACCTTGATCATTTACTTTCCTCTCCATCAACCATCTATTAAAAGAGTCTTTAGGAGCATCAATTCCTTCTCTTGTGTGGCAAAGCTCTTGGTAGCACTGTCTTAATTTGTTAGCCAAAGTAAATCTAAATCCCTCTATTTCTGGATGGGGGTGTGGACAAATAGTAGGAGGCCTCTCATATATTACAACATTGGTTGGCACTTCTATGTCCCATGGCCCAGCCAAAACAAATTTCTTTGGTGGAGGTCCATTATCTTCAGATGGACGACGTTTGTTCGCACCAGGAGTCATATTACCTGCATTTGATGGCCCAGTGTGACAAATGCCCAACGGGTCTGTTATAGGATCAAAATCTCTCTTAACAGCTGGTAATTCCCACATTGATTCACCTGACAGCTTATTCCAAAAGTATGGTCTGTTCTCTCTTTTGGACCAGTACTTCCGCCAACCTTGTTGCAATAGATCTGGATGCAATTCTGCAGCTAGGTGTGGGGCCAATGGCACTGGTGCTCCAGGCGTTTGGGGCGTCTCGCCACTACCACTCGGCGACGACTGGAGCTCTGGTGAGGAGTCACTCTGAGTTGCAGTATTCTCCCACGTCGAGGTTCCAGCGACTACTTTGTCTCGAACATCGTTCATGTTGGCTGTTTATTGTACGACTATTTACTGCGGAAATTATGGTTTTACTTAAACTCAATTGTAATACTTCTCAGTTATAATTAAGAAGTACAAAACTTATCATACCAATAAGGTTCCAATAAGTGGGTATAGGTGCTTTTTATTTGGAAACACCGTATTGATACCACCAAGTAATGAACACAGAAAAATGCTGCTGACTCAAACGACGCACATGATAACACATATTTAAAAATCACACTGCAAAATAATTCAAAATAAACAAAACTCTTATTATCAAAACTAAGAAAACACCGCGGCGTAAGATTATGAACCGTAGCGTAACTCCCCAAGCGCCGCCATCACAAAATGACAACTGAGCTGAATTTGCTTTGGTGCTAGGGTTGTACAATTGTACATTATTTGTTAGTGATACGGTTAATGTGTTGTGCTCAATCGTACTCAATTCAAAGATGAATGCATCAAATGCTTTATGGATTAATGGAATGTAAACTAAGAGCGACAAAAATGTAGCTCTAAAGCCAACAGTACACGTTGGCTGCCCGCGCTGTTCGAGGACAGCGGTTTTTTATTCATTTGCAGAAACTCTCGCCGATGACCTTCAGGTTATCGGTTTTTGTTCCACTCATATAAGCTTATACATATTAAAGCCGGCCTGGCGCGGAACTATTTTCGCGGCCGGTACAATATGTGGCCAAATGGCATAATATGTGAAGACTTTTCGGAGCCAGTGCCAGTGAGCCACTAGCCATAGTGGCTCACTGGCACTAACTCGGTGGGTTGTGTCGCCGGGCTTTGGTGTGTACAGGCCTATAAAATGTTCTTCATTTAACGGCCAACAGCTGGAGACTGAAGACATAGGCTCGACTGCTTACCATCCACAGTTATTTCATATTTTACATCTGATACCACTCTTATTGTGGAGGGTTATACCTGCATTATACCGCTAACAAGTTTAATTGTATAACACACCTTCTACACAGTTGGGACAACCAACAGGCGCTTTCGTTATATACGCTCGCATGATAGACACAACTTTATGTTTTAAGGAGGATGGTAGTCGACTATTCAAGAACAATCAATAAATTTACGTAAATCCTACTCGTCTAAAAACGTGAATCTAATCGTAATCGTACTCCAAATATTGAAACAATCGTGACGAAAGTGGCTAAGTTTAATTATTTTAGCCAAATAGATTTAAAAAGCGCTTACCACCAAGTTACTATTGTAGAACGGGAAAAAAATTATACGGCGTTTGAAGCCTGTGGCAAATTATACCAATTCAAAAGAATTCCATTCGGCGTAACTAACGGAGTTACTGCCTTTCAACGTACACTTGAACACATTATCGGGCAAGAAGTTTTACAAGGAACATTTGCGTATCTTGATGATGTTACAATTTGTGGTAAAGATAAGGAGGAACATGACAAAAACTTACGACAGTTCATGGCTGCAGCAGAGAAGTACAAACTAACACTAAACGAACAAAAATGTAATTTTGGCAAAACGTCTATTAGCCTGATAAAGACAGACTTGATCCACTGTTAAAACTGCCACCACCACATAACGCCGCTGAACTCAAACGAGCTCTTGGTCTCTTTGCTCACTACGCCAAATGGGTACACAAATTCTTCGATGAGTTCCACCTCCCGTAGTCATACAAGCAAGAGATGGTGTCTCATAGAATTTCAAAATATCAGCAACTTCTTCTTTTATGTGCAACATGCAAGCGAAAATAAAGCAAAGAAAATGAAATAAAAGACTCAACGTCCCCCATTTGCCTTTGGTCGCAAGCGACCAACTAACCTTGTTGGAAGGTCAGCTCAATATGATTGTCCAACCACCGTAGGTCTACACGAACTTTTATGATTGGTGCTCGTGCTCCAACCTAGGGCACCTTGGTCGGGCGGTTGTTCCGACTTTGTGGAAGAGGTTTAAATCACATGATAGTCGATGACATCATGAGTCCTGGCCTTAAGGCTTCACACACATTGTGATTTTTATTTGCGCGATTTTTTTAGTATTATTACCGCGGGATTTTTTGTCCGCTATGCGTGCAGCTTCATACAATTCCATAGGTCGGATAAGGGGAGAAAAAAAATTGGCGCGAATTTTTTAGTACTATTTGAGAATGATTTTTTTTCCGCAATGCGTGCAGCTTCATACATTTCCATAGCTCACGAAAAAAAATCACGCGAATAAAAATCTCAGTGCGTGCTATGCCTAAGTCTTACACTACACGATATTCAGGGCCCTGAATACCGACTATAAGGTATCGGTCGATACTCGACCATTCCGAGTCAATAAAGTCGATATTTTGGGAACCCTAACTCCCGAACAATTGTTACACGACCCTAAGGGTTTAGGGCTCTGAATACCGTGTAGTGTAATACGTCAATGTCACTGTCAAAAGTGCTGCTCTGCCACAGACACTGACTTCCTCATTGGCCACAGATTAGGTGCTTAGAGATACTACGTGCTCTGCTCATCTGCTGTCATAATAAATTCTGATGAGCTTAAGAGCTGTGAGTGAGTTAAATAAATAAAAAAAGTTTACTGTTATATACTGAAGTCCTCTATGGCTGTGAGACAGCTGCAGCACATAGATACTTATTATATTTATGTAATGATAATGTATTGAGTTACTGGTCTCGACCTACATTTTAATCCAGTTTTTAAAAAGTTCTGTCTGATTCAGATTTTATGATTTGTACTTTGCAGTCGACTCCGACTGCTACTGATATCACTGTTAAAAATATTTTCTGTTGAAGTCAATCTTAAATCTGTTTGTAACAATGCTTATGAACAAACAATCTTTATCATCAGAAGCTAGACCTCGAGCTAAAATGTATAAAAAGAACATCGTTTTTCCCAAGTTAAACAAGAAACAGAAGAAACTGTAGCCTTCATTATCATACAAATACAAACTCAAGAATAATGATACAGATTAAAATGGAAGTTCAGTGTCCATTAGATACAGAAATTCCCCAGTACGATTACAGTAACTGGAGTATTGAAGGCGCGAATTTTCAACAGTGCAGCTTGGATTTCATAGACTTTTTTAATAATTTCATGCTCAAAAATTTACCTTGTCTGATTAAAAATGTAACAGGCAATTGGAAATGTGCAAGGCAGTGGGTAAAAGGTGACCAAATCAATTATGATAATTTAATAGAAGAATATGGTGATCTAATTGCTCCTGTTGCCGATTGTAAAGACATAGAGTTCAATGCACAATGCAAATCAGATATGAAGGTACATCAATACATACAGTATTTGCAGAACACAACAGATAGCCGAATATTATATTTAAAAGATTGGCACCTGAGAAGAAGTAGACCAGGGGACAAATTTTATGAGGTCCCACAGTATTTTATATTGGACTGGCTTAATGAATTTGCCACCGATAATGAAGAAGATGATTTCATGTTTGTGTACATTGGTCCCAAGGGATCTTGGTAAGAAATTTTATTGCACTCTTAAATTGCTTTTATTTATCCTCATACAAATTACCTACATATAGTGAACTGTTTTATTTCATTCATAAATAGTAATTTTGCCACTACCATAATTATTATAATGTATGACCATAATTATTATTATTTATTCATTTACATATGTATCTTATTTAAAAACAATACAAATAAAAATTCCACCCTAATTAGTGGATCTCTACAGTGTAACCAAAACACCAAGGAATCCAATACATAAATCTAAAGTGTCAAAAATATTCCTCTTAGTTGAGGCTGTGTGCGATATATTATTTTTATGCAGATTTCTTAAGTCTCCTTATTTGAGGTGGGACTTCAGCTAAAGCCAAAAATCATAAATTAAGCAGAAGGGAAAGGAATTTGGGGAAAACTCAAACTGTATAAGCTCTGTGCGATAGTGTTGCAATGCAAATGAACATTTTAACAATTTTTTTTCACTTGTCCATAATTTTTATTCATTTTGACTGCAGACATTGATTTCAATTTCCAATCATTGATAATTATAGGTAATCTATACTAATATTATAAAGAGGTAAAGTTTGTAACATTGTAAGGGGTAATCTCTGGATCTGCTGAAACAATTTTGAAAATTCTTTCACCAGTAGAAAGCTACATTATTCCTGAGTGTCATAGGCTATAATATATTTTCATAAAAATTAGAGATCTTTATGAAGTAACCCAAGTTTGGCGTGCGCTGAGAAAACTATTCAAGATAGATAAAAATTATTAGGTAGGTAGGCAGGGTAGGCACGCTGTGCAGAGTACGCAGGGCAGGTAGGGAAGGCAGAGTAGGCAGGTAGCCAGTTGACGGGAGTGAAGCCGTGGGGGTCAGCTAGTTGTATATAATATTGATGAAAATAATGATGCAAAAGCTAGTAGTTTGGGTAAATATCCAATGAGACAGCCTACTTAGAGTGAGCCTGTGGAGAGAGACACAAGCAATTGGGCAGATTTGTGACTTATAGATCGAATTATTAGGTATTATCTGTTAAAAGACGAACAATGCAAAGTAAAATACATAGTTTTATAAGCTTTAACTATATTTAAACTTTTTCTTTTATATCCAATATCCAACCTACATATCTGGTTTATCTCTTAGATAATCTCTTACTTTCAAAACTTGAAAGTTTCTACATGTAAATATATAAACTGATTTTTATAATTGTAACCAATTTGGTGTGAAAATATTTACTTTGCCAACTGCTCAGGCCAACTGTAATGGTGCTCCCACACTGCTGTTCAAAAATGTTTACAAACATTAGTAAACTTTTTCTAGACAGACATTTTCCTAACATTTGTCAGTAAATGTAGTGTTAGAAAATGTTTGTAAACATTTTTGAACAGCAGTGTGGGAGCACCATAATGTAATGAAAGACAGGCACGGATGACAACTGGTTTAATGTCACAAATTAAAATAAGTACGTAACAAACACTGCCTAACCCAAACCTGTCCCATAATAAGATAATAATTAATGAAAACAGCATACTTAAATAAAACTTATACTTCCACAACAACTTCCCCATAAATAATATACAAAAGTATTAAAAACAGCTTAAATAAAACTTATTACTTTCACAACACCTTATGTAGATAAACAACACAAAAAAAAAACTCTTTACAACCACTTATCTACTCATGTGTTACAACACCAACCTTAGGGTCAGTTCGCAAAGGGTCGCAAGCAACGGCCATTTTAGATTGAGATACAATATAGTAGGTACCTACTTTATTTACCACCATAAAAAAAGTTAATTCAAAGGAGTGCAGTCGGAGGATACATATTCGCGAGCTGGCAGACCATAATCAGATGTATCCTCAGACTGTACAGCATGATTTTCTTCTAGTTTACGTCTTTTTAACCGACTTTCGAAAAAGGAGAAGGTTCTATGTTCGACTTCTTGTATGTTTTTTTTTTTATGTATGTTCACCGATATCTCCGTCAATTGTGGACCGATTTAAAAAAAACTTTTTTTGTTTTAAAGAGTATGTTTCGAAATTGGTCCCATTTTAATTTGGTGAAGATCTGATGAAGAACTTCGAAGATATACAACAGAACTCTTCAATAAATAACGGCAAATCTCTCGGGACTGCTGCAATCGCATGTCTGTTTATTGTTTATACCATTTCATAACATAACATCACGCCAGTACGCTCTTAAGGGGTAAGCAGATCTCTCATTTGATCGGTTTTGTTCAAGTTTCATGATATTCGGGCAATCTATTCTGGCGTTATAGGAAACTTACTAAACAACTTGCCTATTAGGTAGGTACAACTAAAAAGTGAAAAATAAAAAAACTTTTTACAAAAAAATACTACCGACTTCCAGAAAACTACAAAGTGAAAAATAACTTTATTTTTGGAAGTCGGTGTCCATAACGCAAAAAACCCACCCACGAAAGGTACCCACGAAAGACACCGACTTCCAAAAATAAACTTATTTTTCACTTTGTAGTTTTCTGGAAATCGGTAGTATTTTTATGTAAAAAAGTTTTTTTTTTAATTCGCTTCTTAAGCAGTCGGGTTTTTTGTTTTTTTTAATTATCTTTTTTTATTTAAAACTTTTGTTAACATATTTTTTTTCGAATTTGGTACATTTAAACATATAAGTGTTATTGTAGTCGCCTCTTAAAACCCTTTATTTTGATACTCCACACGATGGGTTTGGAAGAAAAATAATAATTGGTCCTCCACAATATGGCGCCCAGAATCCGTCATTTTCTATTTTCCAATACTGATAAACACATTACCTTTCTTCGTCGGGTAAAAAAGGAACGCATTCCAGTGACAAAATACGAATATTTATTTTTTATGCCGCAGGTTTTCGTTGTATTAGTTGTAGCAAATAGTAAATAAAGTTCAATGTATGCCTATTATAAAAAGTACGTGCAGCGTTGCGTCGCGGTGCATCTTGGTGTGAGCTGACCCTTACGTCACTTAAGTAACAAATTGTTAGTAGGTACTCTACCATGATACTATACCGTTATACTATACTGTACACCAGGCTTTAATTTTAGAAGACGATTAGCGGACGGAAGCGCGGCGGCGCGAGCGTGTACATAATTATCTCGTCTAGTGAGCCTTCGAACTATTTTTAACCAATATCTTTAGTTATTGCCGTAACCACGTCCGAGCAGCGACATACCGTGTGTCCTAAATTGCGCTTTTTCCATGCATTTTGTATGAAATTTTAATGGAATAGGAAGCCACCCGTGCCATGTCCGCGCCCGACGCCATTTCTATGTGGCCTGCGCCTTAGGTTCATAGGCGCTGTGATCGTCAATTTTGAATGCACTATAAGTATTGCCCACCTGTAGAGAGATTTGGTTGAGGTTTTCCCTTATGTTTGTCGTTAGTCATTACTTCCCAGAATTTGATCCTTAACACCGAAAAATCCAATCATGCAGTTTTAGGCCGGTTCCGTCCTGATAGTAAGCTTTAACCGACCGTCAGTTTGTACCATTCAGTGCTTTCCTGAGCAATAAACTGACCGGACTAGTACACACTGTACGCATCCGTACGGTCAGTGCACCGATCGGTGCAGCACTCCCAGTATATAATAGTAATCTTTGGCAGCACTGAACGTGTTCATTTGTTGCCATAGAGCGTCGGTCGACCGACACACGCATGCGTAGTATCTCTTAGTAGTCTGTGCGCATGCGGACGCGCTTGACCGACGGTCCTCGTACGCAGTGCAATACGCGTGCTTACGGTCAGTCCAGCACTGTTAACTATTTATGAATTTTCATACAAATGACAAGCGCGACTGACGTACGCACCGACGCGGCGACGGTCGGTCAAGCACTGTAACCGGCCTTAATTTTGATCAAAATCGGGCCCGCCGCCTTTAAGTGTTTTTCGCTATTCGTCATAAGCTTGGATTTGGCCATCCACGTTCTCTTGAATACCTACAAACCACACTCGTGAACACACTATAATAAATATTGTCCTAAATGCTTTATGATTATAAATTGCAAATGAATTGTTTCAGGACCCCTTTGCACGAAGATGTGTACTGTTCCTATAGTTGGTCAGTTAATGTTGTTGGAAGAAAAAAATGGATTTTGTTTCCTCCTGGAGAAGAGGATAAATTAAAGGATCGCTTTGGTAACCTGCCTTTAGTATTTGAACCAGAAAAGTATCAAAATATCAAGTACTTCGAGATCACACAAGAAGCAGGAGATGCCCTATTTGTCCCATCTGGTTGGCATCACCAAGTAATGAATGACGCACAAACAATTTCTGTTAATCATAATTGGATAAATGCTTGTAATATAGAAATAGTATGGCAGGCATTAGAAAAATCTTTGTTGATAGTGGAACATCAAATAGAAGAGTGCAAAGGCACACCTGAATTTCCTGCTGAGTGCCAGCTGATACTAAAATCCCACTTTGGCATGGATTTTGAATCATTTGTTACATTTCTATGTTATATAGCCAAAAAAAGGCTCTCACAATTGCAAGGGAATACACAAGTAGGATATAACCATTACTCTCTTGGAATAAGTATTATAAAGTTTGATTTAAAAAATATATTAAAAGTTTTGAACTCTATCTATGTACATCCAATATTCTTAAATTCAGACATATTGTCCTCGAAAGAGGACGAAGTTATACAATTAAGAAAGGAACTGAGAGCTGTTTTCTCTCTTTGTAATTAAAAAGTTTGCTATAAATTTGACTTTTTAATTGCATATACATGCTCATTTTTAATAAGTTCATCAATGTCAATCTTGTTGTAACCCAATTCTTTTAATATTTCTATTGTATGCTGTCCTGGGACTGGTAAAGGCTCATGACCACTGGATATTCCTGGAGTGCGGGACATTTTCGGAGCAGGTTCAGGTACAACCATATCATTAACATCTCTATGAAAAGCCGAATCAGATACGCGAAATTTATGTTTATCAACAACATCGATATTTAACACTGGTGTGACACATGCATCAAAGTTTTCAAATATCTGACACCATTCTTCTTGGGTTTTCTTCAAAAAAACTTCTTGAAATTTTTTCTGACAGTTTTCATTATTACCAACTTGAAGATACTCGTCTTCTGGAAGCTGTAACCCTTTCAAAAAATTTGAATAAAATTGTGGTTCAAGTGCTCCGACCGCCATAAACTTGCCATCTTTAGTTTTATATGTTTGATAGCAAGCAAAGCCCCCATCTAAAGGATTAGTTCCAGGTTCGCCAGACCAGATCGGCAATTGTCTTGATTTAAATAACCACTTACCGATATAAGCAGCTCCTTCCGTCATACTCGTATCGATAATTTGTCCTTGCCCTGATTTGGTTCTTTCAAATAAGCCTAATACTATACCTAAAGCACATAGTACTCCACCGCCTGCAAAGTCGCTCAGAAGATTAAGAGGTGGTGTTGGGGGTTGATTATTTTTACTAAGCAATGAAAGTATACCAGACATGGCAACATAGTTTATATCATGTCCAGCTTTGTTTTTGTAGAATCCATTTTGTCCATATCCGGTTAACCTTGCATAGATGAGGCCTGAGTTTTGTGTCATCAGATGTTCCGGTCCTAGGCCCAACTTTTCCATAACGCCTGGTCGAAAAGTATCCAAAAGAACATCCGAATCAGCGCAAAGCTTTTTCAACACATTTACTCCTGCCTCGGTTTTTAAATTCACTGATATCATTCTTTTCCCGTTAGACATTACGTCGAATGGACTTGGGTTCATCTGTAAAATAGCAAATTATAATAATTTAGTGAGATGCAGCTAAGGAAGTCATGGTGGCCCAGTGGCTAAGACCTCACCTCTCGTGCGCGAGGTCATGGGTTCAATCCGGGCAATTACCAATGTGCCTTTTTGAATTCATAATATAACTTCTAAGATTGTCTTAGACAAAGCTGACAACGGTTTAGGAAAACATCGTGAGGAAACCTGCAGCCTAATTGCGCAAGAGAATTCGGCAAGGCAAAGGGTTTGACCGCCATCAATCGACCAAACACAGACGGAAATCCAGATCGCGTCTTTCATATCGTCGACTGAAGGCGGTCAAGCCCTTTGCCTTGCCGAATTCACTTACGCATTTAGGCTACTCTGGACTAACCCGAATGGAGCAAGCGTGGTTATTTATGCTCGTGAAGAGAAGAGCCCTTCTCTGCAGTGAGACAGTAACTGGCTGGAATTATTATTATATCTAATAAAAGGTACCTACTAGTCTTTTATACAGTACGACCGATGAGTCGTGGCCCGTCTGAAGTTAGCGCTAAGCGGTTGCTCAGAACATACTTTACGGACCAAATGCCTGTTTTCTTCACGAGTGTAGGTACATGCGCGAAAGTTCGCAAAGCCTATATTCAGCCGGGCCACGACTCATCGGTCGTACTGTACATGAATTTTTTAAATGGATTTTCAGGGTGAAATCAGAAACTGAGAAGTCGAGTAAAATGATCGATAGAAACATACTTTACCTTGATTGAAAATACCTATTATTAAGGTATTACAAAAAATCGAATTCTTTTTTGCAGGAACAAGACTGTTTATGACAGACAAACGAAGTCGCAGCTTCGTGAATTTAAAGCAAATATACTACTAGGTAGGTTACTAAGATAAATTATTTAAAAGTATCAAGTAAAAATGACTGTAGGTAGGTATAGGAACCCACCGTGACTAGGTACTACTAACCTTTTGTACGACAGTGACACTTGCACCAAAGTCAGCTAATAAGGTTCCGCATAATGGGCCTGGTGCTAAGCCCATCATTTCTACGACTTTTATGCCTTTAAGTGCCATTTATAAAAATTCTGAATCTGTAACAATAAAGTTTACAAATTAGGTAAAGAAAGGTGTTTTTATTTGAAACACTAAGTCACTTTTCCTAATAGCACGATCCACGATGTAACCTAACCTACCTATGAAAGTAAGTAGGTACCTATTACCATTATAGTAGGTCCTACCTACTAACAATTTATAGAGTACCTGCCTTTTGTACCCAGTACAACAAAAGGCAAGGTCTACAAAACAGCAGTAAGACAAGTTTTACTCTACGGTAGCGAATCCTGCAGCCTTTTTGTGTAATGAATTCGGCAAGGCAAGAGTATGAAAAATCGACCAATCACATAGACGGAAATCCACATCGCGTCTTTCATCTCGCATGTAATTGGTCGATTTTTCATACTCTTAGCCTTGTCAAATTCATTTCGCATTACGGCTGCTGGGCTACGAAAAAGAGTCACGAGTAGAAACTGCACACCACGGAGATTCAAATGCCGCGCTGGGCAGGTAAAGTCATTCTTAAAGATAATATTATTTGGAACGAGGATGTAGGTGGGTCGGAAATTATTCTACGGTAATACAATCACATAGAAAAAATCGATCAATCACATAAACGGAAATCCACATCGCGTCTTTCATCTCGCATGTGAATTGTCGATTTTGCATACCCTTTGCCTTGCCGAATTCAATACGCAATAAGGCTGTGGTCTTTCATACTCTTTGCCCTTTGCCTTGCCGAATTCATTACGCAATAAGGCTGTGGTCACCTTACAAGACAAACATCGAAACATAAACAGGCTCACACCTAGGAATTATGTCTTAGCAGGATGACATAATGCCTAGGCCACTATCAGCACCACCATAATGTTCCCACTGCTGGAAGTGGGGTGCAATCCCACCCACCCCGCGGACCCAGTACCGACTGGTAAATCTAGCATGTCTCCGACTTTTTAGTTATATTCTGGTACATGCCGGTTTCCGCACGATCCTTTCCTTCATCGTTTTGAAAGCAGTGTTGATGAAATAATCTACACAAAGTGCTTAACTGGATTTGAACCCAAGACCTACAACTCGTAAGTCGGGGCCGACAGCCTAAGGCAAGGACATTTAATCCCCGATAGAATTCCTACCTACTCTACTTTTCATACCTGCGCGTGCGCGGCGAGATAATATAAAGCAGCCCTACAAGTTAAAAAGTACCTAATTAAAAAAAATAAAAGTTTTTCTCTTCATTTATTTGCATAATTATGTACTTATTTATACTTAATTTACTTAGTTTTTTGTAGATAGTTGTTTGTTATTTTAGATCTGCACGATTTATAATATTAATACCTCATAATTTATGTGAACATAATATAGTGTTCTTTATTGGAATACATTCTAACGGACATGCAAATTAATGCTTGAGACTAAACAGCATCTTGAAGGAGGTACGTACCCAGAATTATAAGTGTTGTTGTTCAGGACGAAGCGTGTAGGTACCTGTCTTGATTTCTACGATATTAACAATGCACTATCGCACATTAATTCTACTAATGTCAAAATGTACTCTGTGCTAATGCCTCAGGTTAAAGTCTACATCAAAATCCGGAACGAACGAACGATTAAATAAATAATCACTACTTCCCACAATTTACATAATACGAGGTTTAGTAAAGCGACATCTCTTACGACTATCGGCGAAAATCTAAATGGAGACGTAGGGCATTTGTGCAGTAACTTTCTCGTATTCGATTCGTATCGTAATTATTGTAAGTTCAAAACTTTAAAAACGCCTATGGCACAGAGACAGAGTCGATAAGTGAAATTGCGGACGAATGGATTTGTCGAAACAATATTTCGTTATTTTCATACGAAATCCTAATACCGTAAACATCCAGATAACGCAGTGAGTGATCTACTTCGTCAATAAACAACCCGTATGTATAATATACTCTGTGATAAACAATTTAGGAAGTTTGAAGTAGATTAAAGTAGTAGTTACCTACCTACTCTATTATTACTAACTTTTCAGGCACTATTAGATTTTGACAGTCCAACTACTTTAGCATAACTAACTGTCAGACTTTGGCCCTGAGTATTTGTGTAAGGCCGTAGACAGAGACGGTTTCTCTGTCTACGTGTAAGGCTAAGCACGCACTGCAGTTTTATACTTTGTATGAAATTATATGAGATATAACGCACTAGGCGGCAGCGGAACTACACGTAGCGGCACTGCGCGACACAACAAAGTAGGTAGACCAACTTTCCAAGTATGACGCGCCGTGGCGCGTCGCGTAATTCCGCTGCCGCTAGTGCGGTATAGAAAACGACGCGACACTGCAAGCTACTGCAAATCTAACGTGTTTGCTGCGTGAAAACTTTTTACCCGACTGCCGGAGGGTAATATTTTTCGAGCGTATATAGTTATGTATGTATGTAATTATATATGTATGTCAATTTATTTAGCACGCTCTACAACCCAATTTTATTTTTAGCTTCTTTCTTCATAAAACAATAAATATAAATCATCTTTCTTTCCTTCATTTTTAAAACCATTGTCATGCAAAGAAAGTTGTGTGTGCGACTGTATTTTGGGAGCGAACGAAGCGTGATCCCTTCGCGGGAAGCATGTGTCAACCGAAGAACCAATAGCGTGCGCGCACAGAAATACTGGCGGAGCATTCCCCGTCGCGCCCCCTTCATACCACCAGTTTGATCGATCAATCGCTCAGTGCGCAGATTCAAGGCCAGCGTTTTTTTTACGTGACGAGATCTGTAACATTAATATAATCAAATCAAATAACTGCCGCACTCTACTTCTAATAGATTTAACCATTTTTCTAATTGGATTTGTGAAAAATAATGCGCAAACAAAATACAGCAGCAAACTGACATCTCGAATATCACGAAAGTGACAGATGTAAATGTAAAAGCATACCACCACCTATAAAACTTTTTGGGGATACCATTATGAGTTCTGCATAGTTATAATAGCCAGAGTCTAATATATTTAGATAAGGATTTTTATACTATATCTGGTGAAAACACCTTTGCAAATAACGGCGGGCACAAGTGAGCCCACATCGACAATTTCTAATTGAAATTATACCTTATGTATGTCACGTAGCAATTGGTGGAACCTAGCAGCGTCCGTGGCAGATTTTTAGGGTTCCGTACCCAAAGGGTATAAACGGGACCCTATTACTAAGACTTCACGATCCGTCTGTCAGTCTGTCACCAGGCTGTATCTCATGAACCTTGATAGTTAGACAGTTGAAATTTTTACAGATGATGTATTTCTATTGCCGCTATAACAACAATTACTAAAAACACAATAAATTTTATATTTAAGGGGGGCTCCCATACAACAAACGTGATTTTTTGCCATTTTTTTGCTCAATATTAACAACGGCAACAGGTAGACGCTTGAAATATTCACAGAATATTTAGTTGTATATTCACTTCAAAAATAATAATTATTAAAATAAAATAAATTAAGGGGGGCTCCCATACAACAAAAACGTGTTTTGTTTGCCGTTTTTTGCGATAATCGTGCGGAACCCTTCGTGCGCGAGTCCGACTCGCACTTGGCCAGTTTTTCAAAATATTTTGCCTGCACATAACCTCAGTTAAAGAATATAATAATCTCAGAAATGGTGCGTTTTAGGGCCATGCTTGTCACAGGTGTGGTTTTCATAGAGTATAGTAATAGTGGTTTCTATGGAAGAGGTTAAGCCGATACTGCAATAACTTCGGTGGTAACATAAAAAAAAAAAAAACCCGACTGCTTATGAAGCGAACTATAAAGACGTAAACAAGAAGATAGAATTCTAATCATGCTGTGCCAAAGATTACTATTATATACTGTGCGTGTGCAGTCGAGAGGATACATCTGGCGGGTGAGGTAAATTAAATCTGGTCACACTGACTCTTGTCCCTTGGTCTGTGACCAATCTAACTATATACTCTATGTCTGTGATCAAAGAGTTTCAAACTCTCTGTCTGTGACTCTGTGAG
Source organism: Orthosia incerta (assembly GCA_948252205.1). Lineage (NCBI taxonomy): Eukaryota > Metazoa > Arthropoda > Insecta > Lepidoptera > Noctuidae > Orthosia > Orthosia incerta. Next base: position 22,290,378 of record OX411754.1, read on the forward strand.
TTCTGTGACTGTGAAATGTGAAAGTGTGAATCTTGTGCCTTGGCTTGGTTGTGTGTGACTCTATGAATGCGAAGAAACCGATGTGTTTACCGCAGTGTCTTGTACCTAATTCGCATTGTTTTGTGTTCTGTGCTGATTCTTAAAGTGTTTCCTTCAGTTCGTAATTATCGAAATCTTCTACACTCTGTCATATTATGTAGATTCGAAAGTTATATAAAAGAAATATATTTGTGTGGGAAACTAGAGCATCATGTCTGTAGCATTTGTAGCACGCGGCAATCGGCCCCCTGTGAGCCCGGCACAAATCCAAAAGATGTTAGATGAAAACGCTCATCTTATTCAAACTATTCAAGAGTATCAAGCGAAAGGTCAACTTATGGAGTGTCATCAGTATCAACAAGTATTACACAGGAATTTGGTCTATTTGGCTTCGGTTGCAGATGTCAATCAAAACATTCCAAGCATACTACCGGTAACTATATGCATTAATAACTTGTGTTTAAATTTAGTGTTGACTTCTTACAGAAAAAGTAAATACAGTCAAAGAGGGTATACAGTGTAGGTGAAAATTCGCAATGAAGTTTTGGATATTCTCTCAAATCATTAGTTATATACTTTCAGTTTGCTCAAAGCTAAGCTGTGCCAGTATAAATTCATGCTACAATTATGGCTACTCAAGATTATTGTAAAGTTATATTGTGCTGAATCTGTAGTACTTGCTGTTCTGTGAAAATCTCACCATGAGGACTAAATTAAGTAGTCTGTCTAATCAGGTTGGAATGACGGCCCTCTTCACCTAACTTTTCACAGTGAGATTATACATAACTAGCTTTTTTACTGCAGCTTCGCTCCCGTGGGGCACCCGGCATTCATAATTTTTTTTAGGATAAAAGTAGCCTATAAAACTCGGCGATATATTTTTAAAACTGTTCAGTATTTGCAGAGATTACTTCCTACAAACAAACTCACAACCTCTTCCCGACTTTAGGGGCCTCTATTTATCTATCCGTAACTTTTTTTTGTCCTAGATGGAAATATTAGTGAAGATTGACTGGTTAGAGATATTCATGCTAAACATGTCAAAATATCTGTAAGACTATATTAGCAGCACATTTTAAAATCTGCAATGTTTCAACATGATTTGGGATTTGCATTTTAGGATCCTGACTAGGTGTTAACCATAGTACATAATAATTAATGATTGAGTAGGTTGAAGTCTTATTCTTTTTTCACAGTTACTGACTGTTCATATTATTTTGTTAACATTAAAATAATACTTCTTACAGCCACCTCATCAGCTAGCTGCTGGTAACTCGCAAACACCTCCTATCAATTCACCATCTCCAAGCGGTGGTGACGTTTCTGGAGGAGCTCAACCATCCTACAGACCACCTGGGGTCTCAACAACACCAACAAGACCAACACAATCTTATGGTCAACGACCATATCCACAGAATCAGTATCAAGGACAGTATCAAGGTGCACCGGGTGGTTATCCTCCACAGCCTGGTTACGGACCACCTAGTCAAGGATATGGGCCTCCTAATCCTCCTCAACAACCACAAGGCTATCCTCCAAACTCAAACTATGGTCCCCCTATAACAACTTCACCAAGTAACTATCCACCATCAACACACCCAGGCCCTGGTTATCCTCCATCGTCAGCACAGCAGCCCTATGCTCCACCTCCTGGCAGCCCTGCTGCTGCCGGAACGCCATACCCTGTACGAGGAGCAGCACAACCTTATACTGGAAATTCAGCTTATCCACCATCCCAAACTGGCTCAAATTACTCTAATGTGGGGGTTAGTACTTATAACAATTCTACTGGATCTCAACCTCAGCCATACCAATCGCAACCTTTTCCCAATACAACACCCACATCAGCTTATAGTACAACTCCCACATCACAGCCAAATCGTTCTCCTCAACCTCCACCTAGTGGTTATTCATCGCAAAATCCGCCCACTTCAGGCTATGGATCTCCATCTGCGCAATCCCCAACATATAATTCCAGTTCTCATGGAAACAATGCGCCCCCTACTTCCGTGGCGTCTGGGGCGCCTTCATCCAGTGGCCCACCTGGTCAGCAGTATCCTCCACCTGGACAGGCGTCACCTTACCCACCTTCTACTCAGCCTCCTTACTCTAACCCATCATCTCAACCTGGAAGCCCTTCGCCATCTGTTTCGACAGCGCCACCCCCACAGGCGTCATACCCACAGAATCCACAAAACTATCCACCAGCAGGAGGTGGTTATCCCCCGCATGCTTATCAGCAAGGATATCCCCCAGCTCAATATCCTCCATCTCCTTACCCATATGCTCGTGCACCAACACCTGGAGCTCCTCCTCCAGGTGCTCCACAACCATATCCAGGATATGGGTTCCAACCACCAACTCAACAGTAAAAGGCAAGACTATTGTATTTGTAATGTTATGCACGATAATTTTCTAATAACTAAAATATTTTATTTAATCATCTTTTCTGAGAAATATGTGGACAAACATACATAAACTTATGAAATTTGGCACACCTGTTTAGAAGCCCACATATAGTAGGACATAATTATGTATAAATTGTGTAATTTCAACAATATTAGGTACATACATTATGTACCGAAATAGACACCTTTTTTTTAAAATCGGTATTTTATTAGAATTGTGATTCATTCCCGTGACGCGTCGTTCGCACACCAAGTGGGCGTAAGCTATTATTATTCTATTGTGTCTGCTTATTAGACGCGCGATGGGTCACCAGCAACTTAAGAGAATTCGGCAACCCGACCGATTTGATACCATCAATCAACCAATCACATAGACGGCAATCCACAACATCTTTCATCTCGCACGTGATTGGTCGATTGATGGTAGGGTTACCATCCGTCCGGATTTCCTCGGCTTTGTCCTAGTTTAGAAGGCGTACGGGGAGCGTCCGGTCGGGGTTTTATTTGTAGTCCGGGTTTTAAAGTCTTCAAATCACTAACGGTAATTTTTCACCGATTTTCCCGTCAACTTAAGACCGATTTTGTTTTTTTTTTTTGTTTGGATGAGAATGTTCCCGCATTGGTCCCATTTAAATTTGGTAAAGATCTGATAGAAATTCGGCATATTCAACGGTACTCTTCAAAAATTACGGCAGTCACCCGGGATTGCATGTCTATTTATTGTACACTAGCTTCTGCCAGTGGCTTCGCCCGCGTCAAAAGTGTTTTATTATCCCAAGGGTACTATATACCGGGATAATAAAGGCCTATGTGCTATGCCTGATTATAATCCATCTGTCTGCCAAATTTCATCTAGATCAATTTAACCGTTCTGGCGTGATTGAATAACAAACATACACCCAAACTTGTCCAACATACATCCAAATTAGTAAGAAGTAAGATTAGTATAGAAATTGACCACTAACTAGGTGCCAAAATAAAATAAAAAAACAAACTTTTTTTACAAAAAATACAACCGACTGCCAATTAAAACACTACTAACTGCCGCACTCAGAGACATTTAACGGTTACTTAACGCGCTCCTTAGTATAGATTTTGTACTAAAAATCTCTACTAAGGAGGGCTTTAAGTAACCGTTAACGTCTCTGAGTGTGGCAGTAAGTGAAAAATAACATAAAATCGATCAAAAAACGAAGAAAAGAAACGACATGTTTAAATGTCCGGGTTGTAAGCTCCAAAAGCCGGGGTTTTCACGCTCCTTGTCCTGGTTAGGCAGATTTTAGAGATGGCAACCCTAATTGATTGGATCAAATCTTTCGCTTTACCGAATTCACTTACGCAATTGGGCTGCAGGTGGTGTTAACAGCCATCGCAGTTATTGTCATAGAATGCCGGACTAAGCACAAGGGGCAAACTATGTAGCTACGCCTATTTTTAAGTACATCAGTAACGCGGGTGTACATTTCAAATTTGCCTATATTTATTGCATTTATTTGGTACAACGTCAAAGAAAGAAAATAGTTTTTTACTTTTCGCAGCAACTTTACAGTATTTTGTTTATGCACATAAGTGTTCAATGCGCATTAAAAAAAATCGTCCACATCGATGTCAATGTGAAAAGTGCAGGTACACAAGAAATACCAAATCTACTTATACTGTGTAGATTTGGTATTTCTTGTAACCGCGGGAGTACTGCTAACCAATTTATGTAGATATATTGGTTAGCTGAGGCCTTAGTGCGAGTTTTTTAACGTACTCATTCGTGATAGCGTAAACGATCGCTTATGTCAAACTGTATACAAAAAAAGAGGTTTCTCCTTACCGTCCCCAGACGGCGCTTATCCAATTTCAATACAAATTGACGTTTACGTTAACGCGATTGAGCGTGAGTAAAAACTCGCACTAAGGCCTCAGTACACCCGCGGTTCTGACATCAGGATGGCGGGTATACCAAATTTATAAAATTTATATGTACGGGTGCAGGTACACAGAAACTCCAATAGATATAAGCAAATCTGAAAAGTACACCCGCGATTCTCATGTACATCTATTTTTTGCTGGCCCCAATGTACTAGTAGCCATAGTTTTGTTTAAAGTTGAACTGTTTTGTTGTAATGTAAGTCAAGTAGGAATTAATCTGTCCCAAGTCCGCAATATGTTGCGCTTTTATTCGATTAGATTACCCTTTTATCCATACTACCATGCAACTATTATTGACATACTTACTCAGCCAGATAATATGTGGACGGACAGTGTTTGTTATTTGTTGTATTCGGGGGTACATTGGTACAATGACATTTGATTTTCAATCAAAGTTTAAGGTCAACAGTTTAATAAAATTATTTATGTAGGTATCTAATTAGTAACATAAAAAAATATTTAATTGATCTTAAAATTAGAAATAATTAGTCCGTTTGATGTTTGATTAAAATAGCGATAAAATTTATTAACTATTGATAGATAGGTATACATAGATAAGCATAATTTGACATACTCGTATTTTATCACGAGATAATTAAGTAATTTTATTTATTTGCAATGTGCCATGCAAATAATGTGCAGTTGGATTATCGATTCTTTTATTGAATTTGTCCAAATCAAGAATTGAAATTGTACTCAATTTGTGTTTTCAAACTAGCCTGAAATTCTGTTGGCTCGATTTTTAACATGAACAAGCAAATCACTGGTTATTAAATTAAGTTTAGTATTTATTGGTATACCTACAATAAAGAATTAAGAATACGCTGTTCGTTTTTATTTTTGCCAAAGTTATGTCAATACGGGAGGTTTTAGTGCTTTTTTTACGTTTATTTGCAGTTGGACTCCGAACATTGTAGGCTCAGAAGGTGGAGCGGCAGGTCTTGGTCGCCAGTATCGGGCGAGACCTGTCTTTGCCAGCAGTGGTGAGGGCCACGCTGGAAGAAACAGAAAACTGGAGGGATATGGCCTCCTTCTGTGAGACCTTAATGGTCCAGAAGGAGGCTGCTGAGCGGGATCGTGAGAGGGTCGATCCCACTCGAGGAGGCAACCGCTCCGATGCCTAACACGCCGAAAGCCGAAACCCTGTCTGCATCATACATAAGCAGGTGGGACTCCGAGGACACAGGCGCTAACATTGGCGACTCTGTCCGCCCACCAAATGACTCCAGGAATGTTACAGGGAACACGTGCTGCCGTGCACAGCGAGGCTCAGGAGAGACGCTCTTTCAGTCGCCCCAGGGATGTATCAATCCCACCGCACTATTCCCAAACCACTGCAACTCCTGAAAGCCAGAATCAACAGTGGCGACCACCAGAAAAGCGCCGAGGCAATGAAGCTCGACGAAGTCCCGGAGAAAGAATTTAACTGTCTTGGATCCCGCAACGAAATTAATCAGAAAAGAATAACGGAGGAGTAGGAAAAAAATATATAAATTTCCACTTCCCTCCATATCAAGCAAGAGAGACAGAACAAACAAGGCCAATAGGCACAAAGGGTCGTTTACAACTAGGATAAGCCCAGTTGCCTGGCACCACATAACATTGTGAGCTGTTATATTTGATTCCAATAATAGGTATGGCAAAAACGCTTGAGCGCACGGAAATTTGTTCTAGTTTCCTCAAGGTCCGTATAGTAAACAAAAACAACTCCTGATGCAGCCTGTACATTATTCAACATAATATTGCGTTCATTCTGCCAAAGAATATTCTCCCATAAGATATGATGTGCAGATTGTACATATTCATAGTCAGATGTAGAACACTGACAAAGGCGAGGCAACGATCTTGAAGGAAAATAATTTACTTTTAAAGTTACCATGCCCTGTAAGAAATTGGCCAACACAGTGATCCACCTCCAGCCACGTCCTGGCCAGCCGCACGCGAACGGATGGAAAGAATTGGTGGAGGTGTCGGCCCTTGATGGAATTATCCCACCTACATTGCCATTCGGATAAAAGTTCCTCCCAGACGTCAATAGGTGGTTTCAATAATCTAGAGGTTTTCTCACGGTCAGTCCGCGTCCATGGTCTCTCGTGCGGAATAGTACATTGCAGCACGTCGCTGCAAGGTCGACCGGAAGTACGCCAGCAAGTACTGGTAAGGCCTCAGTACTAACCGTCCTGTATGCTTTGCATAAAAATATCAAAGCTAAACGCTGGCTTTGAAGTAATTTTCGTCGTACCGCCCCTATGGTGGCACTATCAGCCCAAACAGGCGCCCCATAGCACATACAACCCAAGTAAGTAGTATGTGCCCTAACAGGCGTTACACAGAGGGTTCCCGGGGTGGTCTTTTAAGAGGTCACGGGGTCCCTTCTACGTGCTGGTGGTGACCACCGGACTAGTTTTAGTAAGGAAAAATTCCCACAATCCCTGGTGTTTTCCCCAAAAGTCAAGGCGCCTTTTGAAGGTTTCCGCGCGTAACAAAAAAAGGCCCAGAAGGTGATGGCATAACCAGTTTGATTCCAATCTACTAAAAGATTGACCAGACATAGCAAAAGATAAAGATAGATAAGAAAAAAACATCAGATAAAAAATACAAACAACACTTTGTAGTGTTTTTTTTAACCGACTTTCGAAAAAGGAGGAGGTTCTATGTTCGACTTCCTGTATGTTTTTTTTTTTTTTTGTGTATGTTCACCGATATCTCCGTCAATTGTGGACCGATTTTGAAAATTCTTTTTTTGTTTGAAAGAGTATGTTCCGAAATTGGTCCCATTTCAATTTGGTGAAGATCTGATGAAGAACTTCGAAGATATACAACAGAACTCTTCAATAAATAACGGCAAATCTCTCGGGACTGCTGAAATCGCATGTCTGTTTATTGTTTATACCATTTCATAACATAACATCACGCCAGTATGCTCTTAAGGGGTAAGCAGATCTCTCATTTGATCGGTTTTGATCAAGTTTCATGATATTCGGGTAATCTATTCTGGCGTTATAGGAAACTTACTAAACAACTTGCCTATTAGGTAGGTAAAACTAAAAAGTGAAAAATAAAAAAACTTTTTTACAAAAAAATACTACCGACTTCCAAATAAGAAAACTACAAAGTGAAAAATAACTTTATTTTTGGAAGTCGGTGTCCATAACGAAAAAAAACGGTACCTACGAAAGACACCGACTTCCAAAAATAAAGTTATTTTTCACTTTGTAGTTTTCTTATTTGGAAGTCGGTAGTATTTTTTTGTAAAAAAGTTTTTTTATTTGGAAGTCGGTTTGTTTGTTTTATTTTTTAAGTTTTTTTTATTTCACTAGTTATTTAGTTTTGATAAGTACCTCCAATTGCCATAAAAATCATAGGTATATAGCCAAAGTAAATCTCATGACGATTCCAATAAGCCCAAACACGACTAGGATACCTATATTGTTTTATTTCGGAGTTCCAGTGCCTACCTGCCGGCTTCATCATTAGATCAGTTCGATGGTACCTTTTTCATCAGCACTATTTATTTATAAGTATTTGCTTCATCATAGTCGTTTAACTATTCGAGATATCGTAGACCCGTTACATTGGCTATCTGTGGTCTTCTTCAACAGTTCCAATTCACCAAATGTTACTTTCTGAGTGCAAAGGATTGCATTGTTGATGAAAATGACAAAATCGCTTCATGTTGCCTATTGTTTGAGGAGTTCCCTCGATTTCTCCAAGATCCCATCATCAGATCCTGACTTCTCCAAATCGGTCCAGGTGTCTTTAAGTAAACTTGGCGCTTGTAATAACCGTAAAAAAAATCTCTGCCTATGTACAATATTTCATTGCCATTCAGATTCATTCCGATCATTCGTTTAGGATTTTCCTGCTGGAACAACGTTTCTCCAGCAGGAATCGTTTTTTTTTTCAAAAACGACAACCGGCACGATTTTTTATGTGGCGCACATTCACAGCAGATTAGGCACTAATTATAAGTTCAAGATTAATTTAAGAGATACTTAACATCCTTCCTCTGCATAAAATGGATGAACCCGAGGTTGAAAAGTCGACCAATCACATGCGAGATGAATGACGCGAAAGTATTGGTAGATTTTTCATACTCTTTGTCCTTTGCGAATTCATTACGCAATACGACTGCAGATTCCTCTCTTCCAGTCTTCCCTTCCCACCCCTATACATTTCATGACCAAAAATATTCTCTCAATGAATGCTGAAGCGGGGAGAACAGGGACTATATAACCAGTAAAAGTGTATTTTAGCGTAGGTACCTACTTATTTAAATGTCAATATATGTTTTGTTTATAATTGTATCATGCCAAGTGATTAATCAGAGCACTACGTATAATGTATAATGCCCCGGGCATTATGAATTTAAACAAGTAAAATCGAGCAATGTAATTAATACTGATTTAAACTTTTATATTATCACATTGTTTGGTCATTATGAATATTGCTACGTAACGGTTGGGCAATTCGATAATTATGGTCAATGAATTAATACAAGAGCGAGCTCGGGAAATTATATTTTTACTGTGCCGACTGCTTGTTTGCTTGCTTTGCTCGCTCACTGCAACGCCCGTCATCTCCTTCATGTTAGGTTACTTTAGACGCTTTAGAGAGCTTTTAGACCCTGCAGACGGAAATAGGAGCCCCACGCAGCGGGGTTCCGACGTCGTGTAATCGTAGGTACCTATTCTTTATTTTAAAACCAATGTCAACATTAAAATGAGAAAAAGCTTGCTAGTTTTACCTAAAATAAGAACTAAATAGCTATGGAAACAAAAGGTTACTTTTGAAGGAGCACAACCATAGCACAACTCTATAATAAGCTTGTTACCGTTAAAAAATCTACACTCTTTCAATGCATTCAAGACTCTACTTAGCCAGCACATAATTGCGGATCGATGACTTCTGGAGAAATGAATGCATTGGATGCGTAACTATTAAATTGTAATACTGATGACGAACTTTTTGTAATCTATTGTACTTATGTTTTTTAGTATTGTTCTCAAGTAAGTGACATAATTATGTCTTTATTGGGAACTAGCTGACCCCCCGGGCTTTGCTCCCGCCATTTGGCTACCTATCTACCCTACCATACCCTATCTACCCACCCCTACCTACCCTACCTTATCATGTAGTATAATATTCACAACGGAACTTTGTGTCTCTGAATTGGCTGCAAGAGCCTGCGCAGTAGCACGGGGTCTCATTGCTATGAAAGAAAATTTGGATCAAATTAATTTCACTAGATGGCGCGACATGTACACACAATTATTGAATTTGAATTCTATTAAGAATTGTGTGTAAAATTAACATTTTCTGGAATTGAACATGAAAATTGTATGTTCTTGTTTAATCAACTCTCCTAAAATTATGGAATATTGGGCTCTTAATTCCTAGAGAGTAGAATATAAAACGTGAGAGAAACCTAAAACGTCACAAACTCACAATTCACAAACTTAACCTCTTTATAATATTAGTACCTATAGATTAAGTTTCTATAAACCGAACATAATTTATTGCATTATGCAGAAAGCCCGGTCATTATAATTATTTTAAATAGTTTTTATTTTTATCATGTTGCCTATTCATTTTGGGCATTTTTCAAATTGCCACGGCATTGTGAATAATGCCGTTTGGCGCCGCACGGTGGGGCAAGACTACTAAAATCGATACAATAAATAAAAATGTTGCTTCCCCACGTCGCCTTTTTATGCTGAGACAGTTCATTTGTTCCACCCGTAATCCCATACCACACCCTTCAATCTCAGCCGATCACTCGTCGAGCGCATAAGTGAGTCTTGTGCGTCAGCGCAACTGGGTACAGTTCACTGTACCCAGTTTATTTTTTTATAGGTACGTAAGAGTAACTCCAAAAGTGGCTATGGCAGCGTCATGTTCAGGTATGTATTGTATTATTTGACATTATATTTATATTTGTTTTGACGGGTAAAATTGGGTGTCAAAGATTGCACAAAAAAAATTAGTAAGAATATTAAAAATAATAAAACATCTAGGGACTTTAGTTATGTATCTTGTCACATTAGTTATGTATCTTGTTATGTATCTGTATCTTGTCACATCAAAATATCCACTCCAAATCATCATTATGAATTAACGACACATTTTAATAATCTTGCCCCACTGCGGGCCGCCTCAATATGCTAGACTAAAGGAATGTCCTCACTGAGAGCATTCACTTTCACATATAATGAGCATTCGACGTCGAATATTCGTGTGGTCTGGCTGGACGTTGAGCTGAGCGTTACAAAGCTTACACTCAAGCGCGAACTTTGGCCGGTGTGGACTTCGCAACGATTTTCGCGGAAACGGCTCGCATTCGTATGTTCACGCAAATAAAACGCTCGAAAGCGAGTACTCAGATAATGAAATCAATGAGTATGTATGTAGGAATATTAGGTACTGGCCACTTGTAAAGCAAGGAACAGTGCCTTGATCTTAAGGCTTTGTGACCTTCTTGGTCAATCGTATTATCGAATGAATGACATTTAACGATATCGTATTCGAATGCTCCAAGCTCCCAAGGGAATGTTCGACTCGAACGTTCATAGTTTTGCTTGAAAGTGAATGCTGGGCTCGCTGGAAAGCATTTGTTGCTCGCCTACAATTGCTTGTTTACAAATGCTCACGAAAGAATGCTCCTAGTGAGGACGCTTCTTAAAAGATTTATTTTTTGCTTTTCAGTTCGATATTTCGTCGGTTCTTAAAAAGGTTTTTTGCTTTTTATTTAATTTAAATTCAACTGAATCGGTTCACAATTGAAAATTTGGTGGGAAAAATATGAAAAAATCCCTTTTTTCTACCATTGAGGGTAGATATTATTTTTGAAATTTAAATGGGACCAATGTTGAGAGTAAAAAAAGATTTTTTGAAATCTGACCACTCTTTATAAAGTTATGCGTGGTCATACATAAAAATGTAGGTACATGCCGAATCGAGAAACTCCTTTTTTTTCGTCGGATAAATAAGTAATCATTATGAACCTTATTTAAATAATAATATAATTCTTACCTTTTCATCAAAATTTGTTAGTTATCAAAACAAGTTTCTACTCACATGATTAACGAGTTTTTTTAAAATACCTACATTGTGATTCATTACCTAGTTTAAGACTTAACTTGGATTAAGTGAAATTAATAAATAAAAAATCCTTTAATAAGTATTTCATTATTATATTATCATTATTCACGTGGTTTGTCATAAAAAAACAAAGGGGATAATGTTCTCTACACATTGATATCTAACACGAAGTCACTCAACAGCTCCAGCAGCCTTATTGCGTAATTAATTCGGCAAGGCAAAGGGCAAAGAGTATGAAAAGCTGGCTAAGTGCGAGTCGGACTCGAGCACGAAGGGTTCCATACCATTATCGCAAAACCTTTTACCGTTTGGTAAAAGTATAAAAGTAAGTTCGTTGTTTGGGAGCCCCACTTAAATATTTATTTTATTTTGTTTTTAGTACTTATTTGTTGTTATAGCGGTAAGCCGGTAACAAATCAAATTCATTTATTTGCTAGAATGTAGGTTTACAAAGTATGACAGAAACAGAAAGAAACAACGGAAATACATCATTTGTAAAAATTTTAACTGTCTAGCTATCACGGTTTATGAAATACAGCCTGGTGACAGACAGACAGACGGATCGTGGAGTCTTAGTAATAGGATCCCGTTTGGGTACGGAACTCTAAAAACTACCAACCATATGCGAGATGAAAGTCGCGATGTGGATTTCCGTCTACCTATGTGATTGGTCGATTATTCATAGGTACCTACTCTTTCCCTTGCCGAATTCATTACGCAATAAGGCTGCGAGTCGCGCCACTTAACTCCCAACTCTTCACCCACTCAGAATGTTATAATTGAACGTAGCACACTCCGAACAATCAAATTCACTTTACAACTTCAGGGCGTATTATACACCCAGTTTATCTTCTATTTCTAGTGCTTATTGTTTATTTTCCTATGAATTAAAACCTAACGCTAATTTTCTTCGAAAGAAACGGATTGTTCCTCAAATGGTTGGACAGAATCATCATAATATTCCAACGGTAAATCCTCAATAAATGGTTGGGTAGGAAAAGCAGGTGCTGTCGTGTGTTTCTTTAATGGAAGGACTGTGTCAAATAAATAGCACATTGCACCCGTTTCGCCGGGTATAGCTACACCTAATGTCCAGATCACATTGTGCTTTGTGTTTACACGTAGAATTTTTACGCCACGTAGTATCCGCCATCTGAAAGTAAATTTTACTTGAGAAATCATTTTAACGATCGATGAGGCCGCCAACGTTACGTCCTAAACTCGTCGTATCGTGGTTTCCTTAAAGATGATACAGTAATCTTCGTGTTTACCATTTAGCACGAAGGTTGCGTCACAGTCAGTCAAAAGCCCTAGCCTATAGCATTGAGGTAGGAAAACTATGGAGACGGCATATTCCACTATATGAAGAATAGTTATACAAATATCTATAATATCGACACACGCATGTCAAAAAGCGTTTTATCTCTTTTTATCTAACCAAGAGCTGCATATGAAAAGAGAGACATCTAAATGTTTGTCAAGGACTAAACTTGGTAACACTTGAGTGACGTCAAAATCATGTCTATGCGTGAACGGTCGCCATGTTGATTGCCGAATAAAATTGGTAGTTGTGTGCCGTATATGTACGTTTATCTGTGTAGTTGTGCTGTCAAACAGTTGCAAATGGGCAGCCATCTTAATTGCCCGATTTTTGTAGGTATGCACGCTAATTTCGTAGGTATGGCAAGTCCATAGGTTTATAAGTCAGTGGCATATACTTCATAAAAGATAGCTTGATCTCTGCGACATCTGTCAGTATCAATACAGTAACAATAGCGCTTGATAGGTTATCAATAACGTAACAATAACGTATACGTCAGTTTGACATACGTCGCAGAGATCAAGCTATCTTTTATGAAGTCTAATAGTGTTAACACACGCTCGAATTTGGTACGGCCGGACCGACTCTGCCCACAAATGCTTTCTCGCTTACACACGCTTGTTTGGACCGAGACGGAATCAATTTAATAATAATAATGTCCGCGGACCACTCTACACACGCTCGGATATGGTCGGAGCCGGACTAACCCCGCCTACAAAGCCGTGGTCCGGCCGTACCAAATTCGAGCGTGTGTTAACACTATAAGGTTCGAGAGACAGGGATGGGCGAACAAAAAAAATATATCGATAAATATTGAATCAATGTTAACAGACAGTATCGATAATTATCGGTCAAAAATATAGTTTTTCTTTTGTTTTCTGCAATTTTTTTTAAGTATTCCCAAAACATATACATAGGTTCTGAACAAAAAATTCGGAATAATTCGAAATCACATTTCAACGACGAAATTTTTTTGCATTCATTGTATAAAGGAAATTATTAACCGGGCGAAAAATATACTGAATGGGCGACTATTATACTAGGTAAGTAACTATTTATCCGGTTTGAGTAATACCTTTTAGGAGATTTTTGTGAGCTGCGGTAATAATAAATTGTTACATACTTTAATTGTATTTGGGGTTCTATTTTTCTATGCATATTCATATTCTATATTGTACACAAAATAAAAATTTAAAATAGTAAAGGAAAACTTATGTACAAAGGCGAGCTTAACCCATAATTGTTTTCTCTAACAGCAAACCTTAGTGCTAAGGTGAGATTTACAAAATTATATTATTCTTATGAAATTATCTGAACAACCATCGAGGCGACATCGATGTGCAGCGCGGGATTTCGGGTGTATTCGTGTTTTCAACGAATTAGTCAGAGAACGAGCGAAGCAAGCTATTTTCGCTCGTTTCAATACTATCCATTGTATAATATTTCGATTTGATGGCAATTCAGGCGGGATTAAAAAAAAATTAACTATGCCCGAGGAGCATTCAAGGCGACATTAAATACGAAACTTGCGTTAAAAATATGTCGAAATTAATACGAATTCGGTACTCTAAAATAAGTATCGATACATAGATATACTCTTTCATGAATCAAACCCTTTGCCATGCCGAATTCACTTACGCAATTATGCGGCGGGTAAACGGTCCACCCACAGAGTGGCTTTTAACGTTGCGTATTCTGGTACGCGGTCGCCACTCCAGAACAATACAGCCCCATCGATCATCAGTCCCGCGAGCAATGTGCCCTGCCCACTGCCACTTATGTTTGGCAATTCTTCGAGCTATTTTGGTAACCCTGGTTCATTTCAAATTCGATCACGCAAGGAAACTCCGAGCCTATATAGCCCTCTCCGTGCTCTTTGGTTTACTTTCAGCGTTCTGATATGGCAACACACACTGGTCATAGACTTTCGTCTTGAGACCCAATGGTATGTTTGGCGGTTAATTTTCGCAGAATGCGACAAAAAAGAAAACTTTCTAAAGAGAGAGAGGCGTCTAACAGCTATTCTTATTGCTAAACATACATGGAGATGTTCCGGGAAGCACTTGGAAACAACAAGGTTTTTAAGTTGTCTTGAAAGTTGTTATATGGGCCACCGTTATTGGTATGCCACCACTTGGTTGTATCACACACAACATGAAAGGACAAGATCTATTTATCTTGTTTAAGTAAGGCTCAGCACGCATTGCGATTTTTATCCACATACTGAATTTGAGTAACACGCACTGCGGATAAAATTACGCGCGATTTTTGTCTCTTTCTACCTAAGTTCAAAATATCCGCGCGAATTTAATCCGCGCCGCGGTGCGGTGGATTCTGTGGTAAAACGCGGATTTCTTGCGCTATTATTTCCGCGCGATTTATTTTCAGCGTGTAGCTTCATACAATTCCATAGGTCGCAGAAAGAGCGGAAAAATTCGCGCGAATAAAAATCGCAGTGCGTGCCAAGCTTAATAGTTAAATAGCTACTACCATTGGAATATGAGATTCGCTCATATCTCATTGTAAGCAAAGCAAAAATTGTTTCAAGAGAAATTGAATGTTTTTCCTGATGTACGTGAAAATTGTGAGTAACAGAGCATTAAAACATTAATTAAAACCGACACGGTCAACTTATTAGCTGAGCATCCGAAATGTCAATCCTGAATCTGACGTTCAACTCTCGCTAATGACTCTCGATGCGAAATTGCGAATGCGGAGCGCCGCGCAGGAATGATGTCGATGGTCGTTTGACATTTCGGTTGCTCAGATGTGTTGACCGAGTCGTAGTTGAATAAATTCTTTTTAAAATTTTCATACGAAATATTTTTTTTGCAGCTTCTTTTGTCAATATTATCTGAAATTCCAATGGCAGGTGGTGGGTATGGGTAATATAGTAAACGAGTTATTTCTTATTTTCCTGTGAAGTAAAAGTAGATACCTGTTTCCCATGTGCCCAGGCATCTTAGTACCAGGCCATACTCGTGCTTTTTCACCTCCAGCACCAATATTTCCTGGTCTTCTATGAGTTTTGGTGACACCGTGGGATGCCGGCATTCCTTTAAATCCCCAACGCTTCATTACCCCTTGAAAACCTCGATCCATTCTGAAATATTTTTTGTGTAAATGGCGTTTAAATAAAAAGGTTAGCTAAGGAGAAAAGCTAAGGAGTGGAATTCCCTGCCGGAGTCTGTGTTTCCCGATAGCTACAATCTAGGAGTCTCTAAGTCAAGAGTGAATAGGCTTTTTCTAAGCAAGCGTGCTTCACCGTCGACCACATTATCGCTTACCATCAGGTGAGATAGTGGTCAAACGCAAACCTATAGAATATAAAAAAAAGGTTGATTTAAATAATTGGTCAATGAACGAACTCGAAAATAGCTATTGAAGCTAAATGCGTATTACAACCGCATCTAGCAGCAGCGCGTCGTGTTTCAATGACAAAGCGTGTAAAGTGTAAAGGGTTCCGTACACAGATATAAATCTAACTAGAAGACGCGATTGTATGTAGTTCGCGTGCCAAAAAACGGAGTAAAGTTACGATCAATGATCGTAATCTGAGCTTTTCATATAGCATTGTCGGCACCGGATTCCCACCGAAATCTAGAAAAAAATATTTTTATGCCATACTAGCTGTTGCCCGCGGCTTCGCTCCCGGGGACCATCCCACAGGACCCGGGATTAAGAAATAGCTTATGTCACTCAGGAATAATGTAGCTTTCTATTGGTGAAAGAATTTTTTTAATCGGTCCAGTAATTTCGGAGCCTATTCGATACAAACAAACAAAAAAAAAGGCGTGTGGCACTCGGGGACTGCCGCGGTAAAGCATAGCATTTTTTATCAACGTATGCAATGATAATTATTTATTTATTCAGTTTTTTAATATTTAAAATCGTATTTTTAAGCAAAATTGAGCTTCCAACTCAAATAACTCCGAAAGGGAGCGAGATAGCCCGATTTTGAGGCCGACCTACAAATACTAGTTCACTAGTGTATGTGCCGAGCCCTCAGGACACCTCCTCCAGAACCCCTATTCGTAGTGACATAAGGTCGCTTTCTTTGAACACCAATATTATTTAACGCCAGACGTACACAATCCTTCATCACAGGCTGACTCGAGGCCACACTTTACGAGAACCGACCTCGAGCCGCCACTAAGAACGAACCGGCGACCAAATCATAAAAACTAAAAACCTCTATATCTTGGAAACGGTTGGAGCTAGCTCAATTCTGAGAAAAAATATGCCCCCCTGCACCTCGTCACTTCAGACCGGAGAACAAGATAGCATAACCCCACCCCCCTAAACTCGTTACCTTCCCCCCCGCATTTTTTTTTACTTTAGTCTAAAAATATCAAAATGAAACTTCTATAAAATCGCGCAACAAACCCCTCCTGCCCCTCCCCGCTCGGAATCCATTCCAAAAAATTTTTTAGCAAAAAGGTGAGGATCGAAAATATGTTGTTTATTTATTTTTTATTTATGCAGTATTTTATTTAATATCGCCCATCCCTAGAGTGGCATTATAAAGATATGATAGATACCTATACACCTATATACTTTCTCACAAACAGCTGCTTACGTATTCGTCCGATTTCGGACGATCTCGTCTCGATCAGTGCGAGCTTCGGGGGGTGTTACCTGGTTTTATTTTCGTTACGGAATTTCTTGATTCGGTCGCCGCGCTCAAAGCCCGCGGTAAAAGCTATGCAATTGCTTAAAATCTTTCCTCTTTGTAATATAAGTATAGATTGGAGCTGTAAATAATGTATAGTTATGCCGAGGCTTTGGAAATGTTTTCTTTCATTGGTAAGTAAATTTGTTTTTAAATTTTTTGTGAAAAAGTGGCACGCTTGGTTTTCATACAGATGACAGAGAGAGGGTCTTGTGTTATCTAGTTAGATTTATGTCTGTGGTTCCATAGTTGGGATGAGTATGAGTATGTGTAAATACACATGCACAATATATGTATTTTACGATGGATGTTAGATCTCAAACTGCAATTGGTTTAAACTTTTCTGGGTTGCAAATAAGTTCATATAAAAAAAGTGCTTGAAATGTCAAGTGCTATCTCATAGGTTTGAACCACTTGGTTGCCGCTACCTGCTGGTATTTGCAGATGACACTCAAGGGGTTATTTATCCACTTACGTTTTTGCTCGTACATCAATGTAATCACCAACTTTAAAGTGAGTTGCTAGCAATGGTGTTCCTGGTGGTATATAAGATTCTGGTGATACCATAAATCTGCATAAGTGTCTCTTAGGCAGCATGCCGGCATGATTAAATAGACCGCAGTACTCTTTAGTGACAGTGCTAGGATCTATAGTCTCAGAACCAACTAACATACATCCTAATTTCCTTTTTTCTTTCCACAGATTTTCTTTGGTTTTCATTGGGTTAAATTCTTCTGGAGGCATGTATTTTATAACATGATTGTCCACAACCTTAAATAAATACACAGAAACATGGTATTTATATTAAATAATATTCATTTACTTCATAAATAATAAAAAACTTTTTTTTGTTAACTCTTTAAATAAACAAAACAAGGACCCTGTAAATGTCTCATTCGCTTAAAATATATGTAACAGTGTACCTGTAATAATGTAGTTAACATTTTCTTTCCATCCTTGGACCAAAGAGGATAATTGCCAATTTTACGAGCTATGAGCCCGACTCTACGGGTTTGTGGGTTCCATTCAGCTGCTTTGTTTGAATCAATATTTATCAAAGGCGAGTGCAATGTTTGAAGTTGCATTTTATCTTGCATTACTTCTTCAATAAATTGTTTATTTTCCGGAGTTATAAATTCCTCTGATGCCTAAAACAATAAAAGATTTTCAAATTCATGAATAGTGAGTCAAGTTTATATTAGCAGTGCTCTATAAAGTCCAGTCAAAATATACATTTGAGTTTGCATTGGCTGAGCTGAAAATTGTAGAGGTCTTATATTCACTATTAGGTTAAAAGGTTAAAAACGGGCCGTTTTCCGCAACTCTACGACCAAGCGCGTATTTTGCGTACTTATATTCACTATTACAAATACCAATCTGCTCCGACTTCCGGTACCTAGGGTCGCTTGTCCAAGGGAATTGCGAGGTAGACCGAGACGTAACGCACCGGATCAACTCGGGATGGATGAAATGGCGACAGGTCACTGGCACAACTTGCGATCCACGGATGCCTCTCAAGTTAAAGGGTAAAATTTACAAGTCCGTGATAAGACCTGTCGTACTGTATGGATCAGAATGTTGGGCTGTGAAAAAGAGGGATGAAAAGAGATTGCATGTAGCAGAGATGAGAATGTTGAGATGGATGTGCGGAGTGAGGAGAATGGATAAAGTGAGAAATGAGTATATTAGAGGAAGTTTGAAAGTGGCGCCAGTGACAGAAAAGTTGAAAGGAAACCGTTTGTCTTGGTATGGTCATCTGATGAGGAGGGATGAAATGCATGTTACTAGAAGAGTTATGAATATATATGTGGATGGATGGAGAGGGAGGGGACGGCCAAAGAAAAGATGGATGGACTGTGTGAGGAGTGATATGAAAGAAAAGCGACTCAGTGATAGCGTGAGGAAGAAGAAAACGTGTTGCGCCGACCCCAAGTAACATGGGACAAGGGCAGGAAGATGATGATGATATTCACTATAACAAATGATATATCAAAGTTTAGATCATGCACAAGTGAAAACTTCTGAGTGTACTTCTAGGGAAATATGCTGGTGAAATGGTGGCCAAGCACGAGCCTATAAAAATGATATTACTGAATACAAAAATTGCTCTTCAATTGTTTCATACAAATCCCCTTTCCTGAGATATAATTTTTTCAAACAGAAAATAATAACATACACACTTTTGTCACTATGACATTTTATTTTGAATATATTTTTTATCATCATGGGGAATTTAAATATTTTGTTTATTATAGTTTACCAAAAATCTCTACAAATTTACAGATCTATGTGAATTAATATAAACCTAACCCTATTTTTTTGTCTATCTACAGGACTAATAAGAAGAAAACATTTATGTAGCACAGACATTAAAAGAAAAAAATATATAATTGTGTAGTAATGTACTAACAGAAGATCAGGAAAATTGCCAGACAAGTAGTAGTAGTAGTAGTGGTGTTTAACGTAAATCGGTTACAGTAAATAAATCAATCTGTAATCAGAAATATGTGTTTAATACATACCACTCTTTCTTTAGGTGCATACCAATAGGGAGGTCGAAATCTAGGCTTTTGCAAAGACCGAGTGAAGATATGATCTATCCTGTAATAGAACAAATAAAAGGTGTTCGTTACACAGGTCAAATCTATAATAATTTGATGCAATTGCATATCGTTATTTTATAACCTCAATTTGCTAAAACTATTGCGCAAAAGGTTCAAGTTTCCAGAAGCCATTGTTAATACCGGTACATGTGAAAATAATACAACTAATAATTAAACTATGCAACTTTTCGTATTTGTCTTGAGTAAGAATAAGTTTTATTTGATCCCACAGTGCAATCTGCGGGCTGCGATGAATTCAATTAAACTGTCAATGTCAGTGTCACTGTCACCTGTCAGTCACCTGCATATATATTTTAGAATAATCATGACCATAGATACAAGTCTTTTAGTCGGATACATAAATGGGTTTTAACATTCTTTAAGGTGCAAACATACTGACGCTTTGAAGTACTAATCCACCCCATATATTTAATATGGTCAGAAACACATAGTCAACACGCCATGTGACGACACGCAATCACACGCAGTCAGTTTGGACCAGCATGTTGCCGGGAGAGGGGGCACACACGCCACCCGACGCTTCGCACACAGTGTGTTCTTAGTTAACACCCGACGCCACGCGTCAGTCAGTCGAGTGCATTCCTGGAATAAAGATATGTTTTGTATGTTTTTATTTAAAATGTCGGATGAACAATTCATAGAATAAGTAAAATGGTACTCAGTATTATATGATATGAATTCAGGCCAATACTGTGATTATAGTATTAGAAATAATACTAGAAACGAAGCTATGATAATTATGATCAGTGGTGCCTACATAGGGTAATTTACCCTAATTTAGAGTAAAAATGCATCAGCACGGTCATTTTTAGGGTATAAACTCGGTGAGGATAATTTTTATGTTTATGCTATAGAAATTATCAAATTTATAATTGGAAGTCGGTTATATTTTTCACCCGACTGCTGAAGGAGGTAAATGCGTTTATTGTAAATAGTTTCAATTGTGCACTATTTTGTGTGGCACATTACGGTACGGCACAGTTACAAGAAGTAAGATTACTATAGAAATTGGTGGTCAATTTCTATAGTAATTTTATTTCTTGGATGTGCTTGTTACTCAATCACGCCAGAACTGCTAAACGGATCTAGATGAAATTTGGCTGACAGATAGATTATAGTCAGGAATAGCACACAGGTTTTTATTCCGGTATAATGTTCCCTTGGGTGATAAAACACTTTTGACGCGGACGAAGCCGCTGGCAGAAGTTAGTGTACAATAAATAGACATTCAATCCCGGGTGATTTGTTGTAATATTTTGAAGAGTTCCGTTGAATATCTCCAATGGGACCAATTCGGGTACATAACCTTCCAAGCAAAAAATAATTTTCAAGCTGTTGGTGATTTGAAGACCCGGACTATAAATAAAAACCCGCCCGCCCGCCTTCTAAACTAGCGCAAATCCGGAGAAACTCGGATAGATGGCAACCCTATACTAACGAAGCGTGTTGTAGCATCACGTGGGGTGTTGTATATGTGCACGGTTCACGTCGGGTTTCAATAGTATGTTTCAACCATATGCATAAGAATGCAGATGTAACAGATTCTAATGTTTTTTGGAGTATTTGGCAGCAAATTGAGTCAGCCTTCCCAGTAAGCCGTGCGGAGATAGTCCATGCTACAATAATATTCTCCGCTCCACTATCCCGAGATCGCTTCTGTCAATGATTTCGCATATTGTCCAGTTGAGACACTAAAGTACACCAATTTTATAAATCTCGCTAAAATCCGAAAAACTATGAAATTTTACATATCGGAAACTTCACGCCACACCAGCGCCTCTAGCCGCGAGTTCATACGCGGTAGTCCCCGTTAGCCCAAAAGCGACCGAAGCGAGCTCGGGAGCTTAGCGCACCCTGGCACGGATAGGTTAGGTTCGAAAGGGATGACCGGAGCTGAGGTGACGAGCAAAGCGAGCGAACCCAGCTCCCGTCATCTCCTTCATGTTAGGTTTCTTTACACCCTGCAGACCGTCGCCGCGTCGACTTCTTCGCTAAAATAGAAATCGTACTTACCTATTCTATAATAAAATCAATGTCAATACTAAAATTATTTAAAGAAACATCTTTTTATCACCCGGCCCAATAAGTGATGGACATCAGAAAACCCGGTCAATTTGCAAACGTGGATCAAACGAAACAAGGCGATAGTTGGGGTTATTTGCAGTAATTTCAGTAGGTCCTAAAGTACCAAAAATGATTTTTTTTCTGCAAATGACCCAACTACCGCCATGTTTCATGTGATCCACGATATTTTACCCAAACTGTACAACAACATTTGTATATAACAATCCAAGATCCATAGAATAGGTACTTTCTATTGGATGGTCAGTCAGGTTCACACACCTTATGTACAAACACGGTCAACTTAACTGTGCAGCATGTGCATTAACGACATTAACATCATGTACGTGAGAATGAATTTAGATCTTTTAAGTAAAAACGGCGACAAACATAATTATGGGGAACAATTAGTTCAACCAGGTTTCAGGCTGGCTAAAGCAGCGTCATCTTTTATATCGTCTGTCCAACGCCGCGATTGTAATCTGTGGACTTATTAAATAATTTTGACAGCTGTCGCAGAGATCAAGCTATATTTTAATGAAGTATACTGAAGTCAAAGAGCATAACACGCACTGCGATTTTCATTCGCGCGAATTAATTAGTACTATTTGAGCGCGATTTTTTTTCCGCAGTGCGTGCAGCTTCATACATTTCCATAGGTCACAGAAAAGGCGGAAAAAAATTCGCCCGAATAAAAAACGCAGTGCGTGCTATGCCTAAAATAATAATATGGGAGCACTGACTTATAAACCTATGGACTTGCCATACCTACGAAATTAGCGTGCATACATACATAAATCGGGCAATTAAGATGGCTGCCCATTTGCCAATGAACTGGCAATTTGCAACTGTTTGACAGCACATCTACACAGATAAACGTACATATACGGCACACAACTACCAATTTTACTCGGCAATCAACATGGCGACCGGTCACGCATAGACATGATTTTGACGTCACTCAAAAGTGTTACCAAGTTTAGTCCTTGACAAACATTTAGATGTCTCTCTTTTCATATGCAGCTCTTGGTTAGTTAAAAAGAGACAAAACGCTTTTTGACATGCGTGTGTCGATATTATAGACATTTGTATAACTATTCTTCATATAGTAGAATATGCCGTCTCCATAGTTTTCCTACCTCATTGTATGGGAGTACGGAGACAGTAGTCACAGACTACTTAGAGATATGACAGTAGTACCACAGATTACTAAATAGTTGTTAGTACTTAAAATAAAGTGTATAATCCACAGACTACTTAGAGATACTACGTACTATGTAATTTATGTAGTAATTCATTTAATCACAGGTTATTTGGAATGTTGAATCAAAATCAGTCCATTCCATAGATTATACGTTACGTATAATCTATGGAATGGACTGATTTTGATTTGTTGATTGAGTGAGGTTATGTTTATTTTCAACATTCCAAATAACCTGTGATTAAATGAATTACTACATAAATTACATAGTAGTACGTCTGTGATTCGTCCAAAATGTATTTGAAAATAATGCTATATTTATTGTTGTTATGTGTTCTTACACAGTCAAAGAATGATGTAATTATATCAGGCCCAGGACTCAAACCAGTTGAAATAATAATGCCGGCTAGATACTTTTTTATTAACTTTACATATATAAGTGCCCAAACGTAAGTAAAAAATCAGTTACTACTACAGTTTTAGTTGTTTCTTAGAGTATACACTTTAAAGGTATAAAATAGGTACCTACTAAGATTCTAATATGAATATTACTTACGCTAACAAAACCATGTCAGATGCAGATCATTGATTATGGTTCACTTAAAGCAATCTAATGGTTAAAAATTGAAATGCAACAGGCTTGGTTGCTTTACATATTAACTCTCCAAACAGTTTAAACAATGCAGTTGCCACAATATCTCTTCATCACCCTTGGTTGACTGGTAGTCTGGTAGATAAAGCTTAAGGCAAAGGCATATTTGTTGTGATATCATAATAAATAAATACAATTTCTCTTCTAGTCATCATAACAAACAAAACGATAGTGAGTTTCAAACTGCAATAAATGGAAGAAAATTAGAAGTTCCTCCCATTTATTAGCCTACCCTAGTACACTAATTACTAGCCTACCAAATAACTAATTACAGCTTTTTAAATATTAAAAAGGTATTTGGATTTGACCCAATAATCTTTGAGATTTTCGGGACCCTAGGGTCCCGGACCTTTGAAAGGTGTACCAGGGGCTGAAACCAACTCGCACAGGCCTTGTAAGACATGTAGGATGAAATGTGACACCAACATGTGAGATTATCCCTGTACGCACTAGTCACTACAAAAGAGCACCCAAGGACGATCCCCAACTGGTGCAAGACTATTGCAGAATATGGAGACAAAACACACTGGACTATGTGACCCAATAATCTTATTATTATGGACTTTATTTAAAGGCTAACAAATCCTTTTTGAAAGATCTTAATATTATGAACAACAGTTGTTAGAATTAAATGTGTAAAACCTGAACCTAAACATAATAATAATAATACCAGCTTATTACTGTCCCACTGCAGGCAAAAGCCTCTTCTCATACAGAGAAGGCACAAGCATTAATCACCACGCTTGTACAAGACAGGATTTGCAATTTCAGACTTATAGAAGCCCAGGTTTCCTCACGAGTTTTTCCTTCACCATTGCATCAGCAATGTCGAACCTAAACATACTACTTATAAAATGAATACAATATTTTTATTTTTGATACATTTTGTATTTCTTTACAGTTACACTCCAGAAATAAATAAAAAATTGGTTGTTGAAATAGATGGTAAATCTAGTGCAAGCAAACATTGTCGTGTCTGGGTTAACAAGTTAGACAGAAAAGATGGTACTTTTATTGTGCGCTATAAGGTTTATGAAACATGCTTTGATTTGTCTATTCATGTGCACTATGATAGAAAAGATTTGGGCAAATCTCCATTTAAGTTTAAAGGTTTGTATGTGTTCTGTAAGGTATATTGTGTTTCCTTTAAATTTTGCCATAAAGTAATATTGTTATTTAGGAAACAAAATACAGAACATCACCTGAAATGTGTTCGGGGGCAGTACTGCCAATCTGAAAAACAAGGTTATTTCGGCAGTTATAACTAGACGAAACCCTAAAGGGCCATTGATAGTAATGGAATTTGAACTTTGTAACGTATAACATAGAGTTCACGTTTTCAAACTGAACAGATTTTCTAAGATTCTGAATTCAAATGTAATTTAATAAAGCTCCCAGAAAATAATAATCCAGTCATCAGTATATCACACCTGAGTATATTGTGTACCTGTGTAAAATAGTAGTACAAAAATATATGTATATTAAAAACAAAACCCAATTTTTGCAGGACCAGTTTACTCGGACCAGTGTGATTGTCCAGAAAAAGACTTCGAAAAGTGGTTCAATAATTATGGTTGCATACAGAAACATGAACAAATTACAAAAGATCTCAAGCCATTTCATAATTTAGATATGAAAGAGCAAGTACAAAAGATTATAGAAAAGTATCATCAACCAGAAAGCACCAGTTTTTGTCACTATGCCATAAAACAAAATGAATTGTATCGTAACTGTTATGGGAAACATGTTGGATTTAACATGTTTTCTGATAATATTCTATTATCTTTGATGAGGAAAGTAAAACTACCTGATATGGAACTGATAATTAATCTTGGTGACTGGCCCTTGGTTCACAAGCGCGACAATCTGTTACCTGTTTTTTCATGGTGTGGCAGTGATGAAACTTATGACATTGTAATGCCAACTTATGATTTGACAGAGTCTACTTTAGAAAATATGGGAAGGTAAACAATTTTAACAATTATCTTGATTTCATCAGTGTCTATCTGTTTGTCCATATAATTCAGTGTAGATTTTGAAGAAGGGGCAGTAAAAGCAAGTATTGTAGCTACACAGCTATTGAAAACGTTCTTAGGACACAATCCTTAGGAGACACAAGATTTTTTTTCAAAATCTACATGTTTCATTTTAAATAGTGATAAAAATACATTCTTTCTCGTGTAGGTAACCCATTTTTTGCCCTATAATATCTATAAGATAAGTACCCCTACTGCTTATTTATTTTTATTGAGATCTAATACAAAGTAGCAATTTTTATGGTAGAAAATGTTAAAGTAAATATAAGTGCAGCTGGTACCTCAGAAGTCTTTCTAATATTATATTTTATTTTACAGAGTGACTTTAGATACATTATCGGTTCAAAGTGGACCAGAACTAGTATGGGAAAAGCGCGAGCCGCGAGCTGTTTGGCGTGGTCGGGATTCGCGTGCTGAACGTTTGAAACTTGTTGATATCGCACGCGCCAATCCAGATTTGTTCAATGCTTCTCTTACGAATTTCTTTTTCTTTAGAGATAAAGAGGCTCAATATGGACCTAAACAGCCGCATATATCTTTCTTTAAGTTCTTCGATGTAAGTTTTTTTAAATATTTTCTTCTAAAACTTGTACTTTTTAGGGTTCCGTACCCAAAGGGTAAAAACGGGATTACCTATTACTAAGACTCCGCGGTCCGTATGTCTGTCACCAGGCTTTATCTCATGAATAGCTAGACAGTTGAAATTTTCACAGATGATTTCTGTTGTCGCTATAACAACAAATACTAAATATAGAATAAAATAAATATTTAAGTGGGTCCCATACAACAAACGTGATTTTTTTGCCGTTTTTGGGATAATCGTACGGAACCCTTCGTGCGCGAGTACGACTCGCACTTGGCTGGTTTTATGACTTAGGTACGCCAGCTAGCAAGGAATTGCTGTAGGTTGATAATGATGAAGCTGGGATAGATCCCATTCGTGTAAGGCGTGGGTATATTTTGTACGGGCAGGAGTCTGAAGAACGATGAAGGGTCTATTTATATACTGTACATCTTCTTACATATTTTTTCCACATACGGCGCTTTTGGTGCACGAGTCCGACTCAATCGTTGCAGTTTCTTTTTATATTTTTTTTATGAAGTTATTAGTTACCTATATTTACGAGAAGTGAGGACCTTAATAAGTGTGTGTTATATTTCTTTTTCAGTTTAAATATCAGATCAATGTTGATGGTACGGTAGCCGCGTATCGTATGCCATACCTGTTAACTGGCGGTGGTTTGGTTCTTAAACAGAACTCACCTTATTACGAACATTTTTACAAGCAACTCACCGCTTGGAAACATTTTGTGCCCGTGGCACGGGATTTGTCCGATCTAGTAGATCGTGTAAAATGGGCAAGGGAAAACGACGAGAAGGCACAAGAAATTGCAGTAAATGCAAAGAATTTTGGAAATGAACACCTATTGCCACAACATATTATTTGTTATCATGCCGCCTTATTTTGGGTATGTATTAGTAAAAATGCGCATAGAGGCGTATTTTACACTTTGGTCACTTTTAATGAGTCATTATAAAAAATAACTAACTACTAACTAAATCGAGACCTCGATCACTATTGACACTATAAATTTTTATTTGATATTGAGGAGTTCCCTGGATCTCCCTAAGTGCAAGGAAAGTACAACGAAAATAAAATAGGACCACCATTGACGGTACACCTTTTATAATCCTACACAATCGTCATTCAAATCGATTCATAAACAAATTAACAATAAAAAGATATAAACATAAAAAAATCGGATTAAAAACCATCTTTTTGAATTCAAATATAGGAAATGAAATATAAACTTATAAAGTTTCGAAACAATCTTTATCTGATGTTGATGATTAATTTTTAGTTCAAGTTCAAGATTAGTCTCGCGATCAGATCATCGTCAAATTTGATTTGGTGGTCCCATTTTAAAGTTACATAATCTAAAAAAGTCCTTTGGAGATAGACAAGATGGGAGTTTATATAAATATTAAAGGAAAAATAAACAGGTTTCTAGAAAAAGCAGTTTTTCAATAATCAGCAAAAACCCTTTAATAACAAACTATAGTTAAACGTTGAAAATTAAAAACATAACAATTTTTATTTTTCAGGAATGGAGTAAAGTTGTGCAGAGCGAAGTAAATATAGATGAAAGCATGACCCCAGTTCAACAGCCTAAGAATGATTGCGATTGTAAAGTCTCAAGGTCAAATTACCGTGAAGATCTGTGATATTCATCAAAATACTCATACCTAAGAACAGGATATTTGACTGTTTTAAAAATGTGTAATCCTAGAAGATTAAGGCCGAGTTTCTTACCTTTAAATTATCGCAGAGTTAATGTGACAAATTGTCAAGCACGCGTTATATGCTGTGATTGGTTGAATGAATTTTCAACAGCCAATCACAGCAGATAACCGGCAATTATTCGTCGATTACTTTAACAGCCGGATAATCGAGTGTTAATAAACCAGGGGTATGATTACATTTTTTTTAAGAGTTTATACTTAAATAAAAAAAACGCATGGTGTCCTAAAATCTATATAAATAAAAAAATATGCGGTTTGTTGGTCAGTCAATACAATGAGGCTAATTGTTAATTCAAATGTTTATAATAGTCTGAATAACACACAACAGTCAAATACCCTATTAACGAAAGATCAAATTCCTAATCTCAGTCTATAGTCATAATTTAGATAGTAAAAGAATATTTTCTTATTAATCTTATTAACATAAAATAAGTACAATTATTATACAATAGTATAAAAGTTCTTTTTATTGCTTTAAATATGTTTTTTTTATCATCTCGTTTAATACTAAGCAATTTCATAAATAACATAGTAGCTGTGCTTATACAAAATGGTTATAGCCCAGTTGATAGGTTGTCCTGCAAGCGATCACGATCTTTTTAATTCTCTACTATTATAGGTCAACATAACATCACGCCCTATAGCACAGCATAAATATGGACAAACAGTACGGAAACTACCTACAAACGCTCGAAACGGCACACTCACACAAACATGTGCATCGACGTGGCCCCTAAGAAGCGTCCGCAGTGCTATCAGTAGTTTCGAGCGTTTGTAGGTAGTTTCCGTACTGTTTGTCCATATTTATACTGTGCCTATAGTATCCACATTTCGCCAGTAATGTTATCAATTTAGTATTTATTTATTTGGTACCGTTCGGTCGAGTTTTTGAAACTAATAATGAAACCTGAATTCCATGGTGTGGACTTCAGCTTGACGGACACCATTACTTCAATATCATCCAAGCAACAAAAAACTGCTCATCCTGTCACATCGTAATATAAAATACTGAAATAGCCTAATGTAAGCTGCAAAATGCACAATTAAAATCATAATTTCCCAAATACATATTACACCAGTTTTTTATACAGTATCATATTTTTTTAGGAATAACAAGTTTTAAATAGCTACTTTTAATGTTGTGCTATGATACACCTGCTGAAATTACGTGTCGAAAATACGGTAACCAGCAACATATTAGGCGGAAATGAATTTATTAACTGACGGTTGGTACTTCAGCCGTTGCATAGAAATATCTTCGTTAATACACATAATTATAGAAGACATGGTGCGTCTTACCAAACGAATAACGCGACATAATTTTCAGCAGGTGTGTGATATCACATAAGAAATGAAGAATATTTACAAAGAGTTGATAGTCGGTCGCTATCGGTACATGGCGACGTCAGGGCTGCGGTAGAAGCACATGTAGGCGTCGGACAGCAGGCGCTTGGCGTGCACAGGCAGGCCGCCCGGCGCGCCCGCCAGCCCGCGCGCGCCCTCCTCGCTCAGCCACGCGCCCAGCTCGGAGATGCACACGATCTCCGGAATGTTGTAGCCGTTGCGTTCGCCTAAAGTAACAACCGCCATCATTACATTCATCGAGCTTCTTGAAGTTGTTACACTCACTGGGAGTTACACGCATTGCGGCATAAAGGCAGGCCTTTTGTAGGTAGATTATGTGTACCGCGTGTATGAAGTATATTAAATAAACAAATGGGAAACTTGGCCACAAGTGTAATGTGTGCGTTTCAATGGCGCGGCCACGGCGTTTTTTTTTAAAAAAAACTATGCTAAGATTATGTAAAAATTTGTAAAAGTTGATTCCCAAAACCATAAATTTGTCAAAGTCATGGTTCAAAAGTTTTAAAGGTTTGAACGTGGCCGCGCCATTGAAACGCGGCGAACCGCGCGGCCACGGAGATCTTTAAAACTAAGCATTGCAGAGACCTGAAATTTAGGTACATAACAGAATTAATTTGTAAAAAATTTGTAAAAATATAGAAAAATATCCTAGGTTTATATTTTAGGATCTGTAACACTAATACCCCATGGCCGCGCCATTGAAACGGTGAATAATACGTTATCGCCGATATCTCTCTGAAAAAGCATCGCAGAAGTCTGATTTTTTTTGTAAAACCTAGATTAGAATTTGTCAAAACATGTAAAAATACACAGAAAAATCCTAGGTTTATATTTCAGGAGCTGTAAGACCAAAACCCTATGGCCGCGCCATTGAAACGGTGATAAATACATTATAGCCGATATCTCGCTGAAAAATCATCGCAGAGGTCTGAAGTTTTTTGTAAAACCTAGATTTGAATTTGTCAAAACATGTAAAAATACACAAAAAAATCCCAGGTTTATATTTCAGGAGCTGTAACACCAAAACCCTATGGCCGCGCCATTGAAACGGTGATAAATACGTAATCGCCGATATCTCGCTGAAAAATCATCGCAGAGGTCTGAAGTTTTTGTAAAACCTAGATTTGAATTTGTCAAAATATGTAAAAATACACAAAAAAATCCTAGGTTTATATTGCAGGAGCTGTAAGACCAAAACCCTATGGCCGCGCCGTTGAAACGGTGATAAATACGTTATCGCCGATATCTTGGTGAAAAAGCATCGCAGAGGTCTGAAGTTTTTTGTAAAACCTAGATTTGAATGTCAAAACATGGAAAAATACACAAAAAATTCTAGGTTTATATTTCAGGAGCTGTATGACCAAAACTCTATGGCCGCGCCATTGAAACGGTGAAAAACACGTTAGCGCCAATATCTCCCAGAAAAAGCATCGCAGAGGTCTGAAGATTTTTGTAAAACCTAGATTTGAATTTATCAAAACATGTAAAAATACACAAAAAATCCGTAGGCTTATGTTTCAGGAGCTATAGTACGGCATCGCGTAGAAATAAGTTGTGGTTATCTATCGAAGAAAGAAAGAATTAGCAAAATCTTCTTTTATAAACAACACCTATTAGAATTACCGATAATAGGCAAAAAGTTTTTTTTTTCATAATATAAAACCTTCAATACGTTTTGAATGTTCCGATAGGGTGACCATGACTTATTGTTTACAGAAAACTTTCCAACTGCAAGTATTAGAAATTATATCTCAAGGATTCTAAATTAAATTAAAATGAAACGATAACATACAAAAACATATGTTTATTTCTTTAAAAATCTCATGAATCACAGATTATTTAGTCATTCCGAACCTATTGATAGTCGCGCGGCTTAGATAAGGGTTAGGTTATATTTTCTTATTTCACTAAGATTACTATAACTAAGTCAAGAAAAAATAATTACTTGGAAGTTCTACGTTTTTTTATTTGAAAATACGATTCTGCTTCTTATTTATATAATGTCAGTTTCATTTTAATTTTATTTAGAATCATTGAGATATAATTTCTAATACTTGCAGGTGGAAAGTTTTCTGTAAACAATAAGTCATGGTCACCCTATCGGAACATTCAAAACGTATTGAAGGTTTTATAATATGGAAAAAAAAACTTTTTTGCTTATTATAGGTAATTCTACATATTAATATGTGTTGTTTACAAACCAAGATCTCGCTAATTCTTTCTTTCTTCGATAGATACAGTGCAACATAAAAGAGTAGAAATTAAATGAGGGCGCCACAATCGCTCAGATAGCAACCCAGTTAGTACGACCCAGCTGATCTTGATACTTGAATAGTATTATTTATTTATTGGGTATAAAAAATGAGTAAATATATTAAATAAGTATATTTATTAAATATTTAATATGTAGTAGTAATAAAACAACAATTTCACAGAAAATAAGTACTTTTAATAATCAATTGCTTTCCATATAAACTCAGATATAAACTAAAATTAATAAAATAAACTAATCTAATAAATCTAAATCTAAATACTCAACACCTTCCATGGGATCACTTAAGTTCGTGTAGTCTATTTTAAGCTCTGGTATTGATTCGTCACTGATTTCTGAACCACTCTCATCGTCACTGCTGTCTGCACCATGGGACGACCCTTCATGTGTTTAGCTGGTGTTGAGAATTTCCCACCGTTTTCAATGCCGTGTTGCACGATTCTGCGCACTGTGCTTACAGAAACACCTAAAACAAGCAAAAAAAAAGAATCACTGTCAGTCCGACGAAAGAAGTTCCGCGGTAAATAAACGTGAATATATTTTAAAATTGTTTCTTTCCATTTAGTCGATTGCATCAACAAATATGGCATAGGAAAAAAAAAGTCGTATCCGCAATAAATTACATTAATTGTTTTTGCCTTACTATCAACGTTGTTAAGTCGCGCTATAACTACAACGGTATTTGTTTACCTTAGCATAACCTCAAAAATTGTAGACAAATAATTTGTAAATGATATGTGGTTCGAAAATTTAGCTCCCTGAATGTATTAATCGTTTGTAATTAACGTTCAGCGTAACATTCAATAGTTACTTACCAGTAAAATCTGCTGTACGATGGTAAACATCTTCTAAGTTGCATAGAAGCTTCCCAGCTTGGAATTCGGCTATACACCACACATAAACTTTGTAAACTATATCACGGGCACCTCCGCGAATTACCTTATTCATGATTTGCCACTGTTTTTCTGTCCACACTCAGAAATATCACACAAAAACCAAAATTCTTACGAAAATCGAATCCGATCGAGATAAATTGACAACTAAAGTACTCATTTTAGATGTTGCCAGAAAATGAAAACTATTAGTTCCCAAATATTTAATTTCTACTGTTTTATGTCGTACTATAACCACAACTTATTTCTACGCGAAACCTTAGTACAGCTCCTGAAATATTAACCTAGATTTTTTTTTTGTGTATTTTTACATGTTTTGACAAATTCAAATCTAGGTATTACAAAAAACTTCAGACCTCTGCGATAATTTTTCAGCGAGATATCGGTGATTACGTATTTATCACCGTTTCAATGGCGCGGCCATAGGGTTTTGGTGTTACAGTTCCTGAAATATAAACCTAGGATTTTTTTGTGTATTTTTACATGTTTTGACAAATTCAAATCTAGGTTTTACAAAAAAAATCAGACCTCTGCGATGATTTTTCAGCAAGATATCGGCGATTACGTATTTATCACCGTTTCAATGGCGCGGCCATAAGGTTTTGGTCTTACAGCTCCTGCAATATAAACCTAGGATTTTTTCGTGTATTTTTACATGTTTTTAAAAATTCTAATCTAGGTTTTACAAAAAAAATAGACCTCTACGATGCTTTTTCAGGGAGATATTGGCGATAACGTATTATTCACCGTTTCAATGGCGCGGCCATGGGGTTTTAGTGTTACAGATCCTAAAATATAAACCTAGGATTTTTTTCTATGTTTTTACAAATTTTTTACAAATTATTTCTGTTATGTACCCAAATTTCAGGTCTCTGCAATGCTTAGTTTTAAAGATCTCCGTGGCCGCGCGGTTCGCCGCGTTTCAATGGCGCGGCCACGTTCAAACCCTTAAAACTTTTGAACCATGACTGACAAATTTATGGTTTTGGAAATCAACTTTTACAAGTTTTTACATAATCTCGGCATAGTTTTTAAAAAAAAGAAAACGCCGTGGCCGCGCCATTGAAACGCACACAGTGTAATTACGATTTATTTAGGTATGCAAGCCAGAAACAATGCTTTAAGATATCAGGCAAAAATACGTTAATGGTGAAGGGAGTTTTATTACGACCTAGTGTTCATTGGAGCAAGCAAGCCCAACCACGACGTCAACATAAAGATACTGCGGTGGGGCTATTTATTTAATACTAGCTGACCCGGCAAACATTGTTTTGCTATAAAAACACTGAACATACATCTACCCTACCTATCCTACCCTACCTACCCCACCCTAACTATCCTACCCTACCTACCCCACCCTACCCTACCTACCGTACCCTACTCTACATACCTACCCTATCTATGTAGGTGAGATAAAAAATTTTCTTCTTATTTTTTTTCATTGGCACCTTTTCCTAACAATAACAAACGCAACAAAAATAGTATATTATGCAACTAGTGAATAAAGGACGGTTTTAAAGCGAGGGCCATAGATGAATCACGAACAAGTAAAGGATTCTATTAAGTGAATCACGACCGTAGGGAGTGATTCATGATGATTGAATCACGAGCATAGCGAGTGATTCAAGTGTTAGAATCCTGAGCGACGCGAGTGATTCATGGCCCTCGATATAAATCCGTTTTATTCAAGAGTTGCATACTATATTTTATACCATGACTACGAGAAAAAGAAAGATTTAAGCGAAAAGCACAAGGAATAATAAAAAATAAACGTATTATTACCTTCAAAAAAAAAAAATTAACTCAGGGTTTCACATTTTTTGTACATTGAAGCTGTGCTAGGTAACAGCATCTGTGTTTCAGGGGCCAGTGACTACCTCCGGTACGTTACATAATTATAATTAATTAAACACCAATGCAATTAATATTAGAATTACAATCCAAATAACTATTCACTAGACATCCCAGACTAAAATCAAAATCATGAAAATCATTATTGAAAGCCTAAATATTAACAAACTGAAAATTAAATCAATGAAGAAGTTTGAAAGTCGAATATTCTTTGCACAAGGAGTTTGTATCGAGTATTTTATGCGCAAGGAGGTTGTATAGCATTGAGGTGGACGTCGAATATATATTGGTGTGTTCTAAATTCAAACACCAAAACAGTGAGTAAAAGTGCTTTTTATTCACTGTTTTCAGTGAATAAAATAAGCTTTTTAGAGGGGGAATGGTATAAAAGAATAAGCGAAATCGGTCCAGCCGTTTACGCGTGATGCCGTGACCAAGGAAAATAGTAATTCATTTATATATATATAGATTATCAATTTATATTCTGGCCGTTTCAATTTGATTTCGTTTCAACAAAAAAAAAAATATTAACGATCTTACCTTTTCTATCAGCCATCGAATCAAAGAAGCACCATGGTGCGTCATGGCCGACCCCTGCCTTGACAAAGGCGACGTAGTGACTAGTTTCAATGCACAGGACTGCAAACAGCTCCATGTACACTCGTGGAACAGGGCACGACTCCAGAATGTTGGCAAACTCCTCGCTTACAGTGAGCGGTGTGGCCTGAAAAAATATTGCGAACAGTCAGGCTTGTGGGTGTGAGAAAGCCACCATTTGGATGGATACCTATTAAATGGTCCGTTCAAATAATATTTGAAATGTAAATTAAGAGCCCAATATTCCATAATTTCGTGTTCAGGAGACAAGGACATACGTTTTGTATGATTAAGTCTAGAAAATATATATTTTACAGAAAATTTAATAACAAATCATAAATATCACGCCATCTCATCATCAGCCTTTTACTGTTGCCACTGCTGGGACTGGGACACAGGCCAGGCCTCCTCTCTGTGAGACCCACACCCGCGTGATGGTTTACGGCTTACTCCCTCGGATGTGTCCCATCACGCGGACCCAGTTTGGGTTGGTGCGGCGCCATCTAGTGTAGTTTAATTGAAACGAATTTTCTTTCTTCGTGTAGAGACCCCATGCCTTGGGGTAATTGCCGAAATTCACGCGGATGAAGCCGCTGGCAGAAGCTAGTACGATACGGCTATGCATTAAAAAAAAATGAATGAATATTAAAATAGGATTCGATGAAACGAGGTGTGTCGTTTTAATCCCGTGGAGGGTCGATCCGGTGAATGAAACAGTATCGATTTGTAAAGATAATATAAAATGATAATGATTTAAAATAATAAAAACAAAATATTCCTCAAGTCGAAAGCGTGAGAACCATTAGTAATTCCCTAAAAGTAGCGTAGGTATTGAGTGAACCGCCAGCGCTGGGAGCAACGACCGCGCAGTAGGGATGTGAAAAAATAATCAATTATGGAAATAATCGATTAAAATCGTAAAAAAAAAAGTAAAATCGATTTTAATACGCGTTTTTAGTATTACAAATAATCGATTAATATTCGATATTTTTTAAAACAAAAGTCAATCATACCCGTTTTTCATCTGTCACACCCCGACATTAAGTTAGGGGGGTGACCATAAGCTCTTAGAGCGGTATCAATTTGAGATCGAGTAAGTGACAGATGTATACAAGTCATATACATCTGTCCCTTATTTGATCTCAAATTGATACCGCTCTAAGAGCTTATGGTCACCCCCCTGGTCTGCTATATATAGCCCGAAGCACGAACTACCAAAGAATACTATCTCCAAAATATTACCATTAACGCAATCTGTGCATCTACGATAGCATCCCTTCTGTGCTTTTGAAACAGTTTAGTTCATTGATCATTCATTTAGCTAATAAAACATTCACTAGATGGAGTTAGTCAACGAACTGTACTATTTTATTTTACCGACATTCGGCTGATATGTCAATAATTATTCTTTGGTGAAACTTAATTTTTCAAACGAACCGAAGCCGAACAAAGACCAAGAGCCGAATTTTATCCAAACGCTTACTTACCCCTAAGCGTATTCCAGAACTCATTGCCTACGGATTTCTGTTTTTTTTTAATTTGAATAGTTCAATTTTGTTAATTTATGTTGAAAGAAAGTAAACATTTTACTTTGAACCTATTATAATATTGAATATTTAAAAACTTATTATTTATGTTGTTTATTTTTAATTAATAAAACTATGATTAATATAATATTTATCAGGTAATTCTTCGGCTCTCGGACCGTACAGACGTGTTCCCAACTTATTTGCAAAAAAAAACTAAAATACCCTTTACGCAATAATAACTCATAAAACTTACAGTGCAAGCCGTAACCAAAATCACTATTTGAGACCACTTTTAGGTCTCAAATAGTGATTTTGGTTACGACTGTCTTTACCTACACATCAACGAGTAGCAGCGCATCAAAGCGGCACGCGTGTCCCCCGCTCACCTCGGGTAAAAGAGACGGTTGCATTTTTTATCTCCTTCCCACGCGTGCTTAAAATTAGCCATCTCATCATGAATGCTCGACGCCCGCCACAATCCAAGAAAACAGCAGTAGGTCAAAGTGGCTCACAATCGGATCTTTCTAAAACTAGTGGTGATGAAACAGATAGTCTTACCACTCGAGGGAAGAGAAAACAAAAAGAATGCTGTGACATTTTAACTGCAATAAATAAACTTCGTGAACAAATGGTCTCGACACTGGAGACGAACTTAAAGCCTGTGCGCGATGATATCTCCTCAATGAAAGACCAGATCAACGAGATCAAAAGTTCAACTGCCAAGATGTTAGCGGAACATAAGAACATAAAAGCAGAAATCTCAGAACTGAAGAAAAATAACCTCACTGCGGATCTGAAGATATCTAAGCTTGAAAAGGAAATTAGTGAGCTCAAATCTACTCCATTGAAACTAGATACTTTACAAAACGGCGTTCTCGCAAATGAAAAAGTTATTAGCGAACTGCAGGAACGAGCGAATAGAAGCAAGAATATAATTATTATAGGCCTACCCGAGCCAACACTGCCAGATAACGATGCACGTCAGGCTGAGGACATGAATTCGGCTAAAAACGTTTTGCAAAATGGACTGTCTGAACATGGTAAAATAGTAAAAGCAATTCGACTTGGTAAATACACCTCGGGAAAAAACCGTCCACTAAAGATTTGCTTCGGATCATCTGGAGAGGCGAAACAAATACTACGAAGCAAAGCTAAATTACCGGATGACATTAAAATATACTCGGATCAGACCCCTGCCCAAAAGGCAATAATGAAGGAGCTCAGCCTAGAACTAATCCGTCGCAAAGAAAACGGTGAAAAGGATATAATTATTAAATATGTGAAAGGCACCCCAAAAATTGTGCAAACCAATCCAAAAAACTAATGTCAATACAAACACCAAACATACTATATAACTCAGATGAGACCATTACGTACCAGCTTTGTCATACCTACCAAGATCTACCTTCGCTTAAATCAACCATCACTTTCTTCTACGCAAACATAAGAAGCATTCGAAGACAAGGGAAATTTGACGAACTGCAATGCATAATAAAATCCATCAAACACACTACTCATGTTATAGTATTAACCGAAACATGGCTTAAATCAAGCGAAGACGCCGATACATTCCAATTACCCAATTATACCCACTATTATAATGTAAGAACAGATTTCAGGGGCGGTGGTGTTTCTATTTATGTCCACAATACTCTTAATCACAGCAAAGGTAGTGAAGTATACGCTGGAGGCATCAACTACCTCTGGATACACCTCGAGAGACACGCATTAAACATAGGAGCTGTCTACAATCCAGGAAACAACAACACACGAGAGTTTGTCGAAGCATATTTACTGCAACTAACTAAAAGTTCCCGATCCATAGTGTTTGGTGATTTTAACATCGATCTGCTAACAAAAAATGCCAAGACTAAGTGCTACCGAGATGCTATGAAAGAGGCTGGATATATCTTTATAAATAACTTCCATGAAGATTACTGCACGCGTGAGACTTCCTCCACAAAAACTATCCTTGATCACATATGCACAAACTTAAAGGACAAAAGCTTTTATATGGCCATTATCGACCCGCCTATGTCGGACCACAAACAAATTTATTTCAGCGTCAAAAAATACAAGCCACCACCAAAGAAACGTGTAAAATACGAAGCGATAGATTATGAGAAACTACACGAAAGCATCGCACTCGCCGAATACAACTCAATCGATAACAGCTACGGCAATCTTGAGAGATTCCTAAAATGTGGTATCCGTAGAAGCACAACTACAAAAACGAAAATTTTAAATCCACCACGCCAAGATTGGATATGTAAAGAAGTAACAGATAAAATTAAGAGAAGGAATGAAATCTGGCATAGATTAAGACAAGAGCCAAGAAACGAAGATCTAATTGAAAGCTTTAAAATTGAACGAAATAACACTGCAAAAACAATTAAACACACCAAGGAAAAGTACTACTACGAGGCATTTATGAAACATACTACAGACCCTAAGAAGATGTGGAACTTAATAAATACACTATCTAATAATAAAATAAAGTCAGAATGCATTCCCCCTAAGCTTATAACTGATTCTGGGTCAGTGACCGATGGCTATGAGATCTGTGAAACATTTAACCGCTTCTTTTCTACGATTGGTTCCACCCTCGCAAACCTCATCCATACACAACACAACATTTTACTAGCACCAGATATCCAAACGAACAAAGAACTCACTACCCTAGAACCATGTCGACCTGACGAAGTATTCAAGGTAATTAAGAGTCTTGATCCAAACTGCGGTGCGGGCATCGACGGCATAACTACCAAAACCGTTAAGTGCGTAAGTGACCTAATTGTAGAAAAACTGACCGACTGTATAAACATCCATCTTGCCAGAGGAACGTTCCCAGATGAACTAAAGATAGCCAAAGTTACCCCAATACACAAATCTGGTACCAAAACGGATCCTAACAACTATAGACCTATCTCAGTGCTTCCAATTATGTCTAAAATATTCGAAAAAATTATCTATTCTCGTCTAAATGAACACCTCACATCAATAAATTTCCTTTTCGAAAGACAGTATGGATTTCGGTCCCAGTCAAACACCCTGTCAGCTACTGTAGACCTAACTACCAAAATACAAACACACATTGATAAAAAGGACATGGCGTTAGGCTTATTTATTGACCTCAAGAAGGCTTTCGATACAGTGAGCCACACTATTCTGCTTAAAAAGCTAAAGGACATAGGCGTATCAGGCATAGCGTATAAGATGTTCGAATCTTATTTGACTAAAAGGTCCCAGGTAGTCAAAATCGGCGAATATATAAGTGAACCCCATGATATCACGTTTGGAGTTCCACAAGGCTCACTGTTAGGTCCATTATTCTTCCTAATATACATAAATTCCATCCACAAGGTTCCACTAAACGGGCATATTTCGCTGTACGCGGACGATACATGTCTTTTTTACTTTGGTGATTCTATTGCCGACATGATAAGTCAAGCCCAACAAGATCTAGACTCATTATCGGTCTGGTTTCAACATAATCTTTTAACGGTCAATGCATCCAAGACAAGCTACGTCATATTTAAAGCCAAAAATAAGAAAATACCACCACATCCTCCTCTTATAATAGATAAACAAATACTTGAACTCAAACAACATGAGAAGTACCTTGGACTAAGATTGGACTGTCATTTGAATTGGAAGATTCAAATCGACCACATCAAATCGAAACTTACGTCTTTGTTGGGCTCACTACGCAATATAGTTCATTGTTTGCCTCATAATGTACGCCAGACAATTTATAACTCCCTAGTAAAGCCACACATACTGTACCTAATTGAAATATGGGGCAATGCACCCAAGACAAATCTGAAAGACTTGCAAATTGCACAAAACAAAATTATTAAAATGCTTTTTCACTTCGATTATCTAACACCTACAGCTAAAATATACAAAGACACTAAACTAATGAACATCAAACAACTTCACGCATACTGTACCTGCATACTCATACATAAAATACTTAACAAAACCATACATACACAAATTTCCTTCATCAAAACACACCAAATACAGAACCGTAGCAGTCGTAGAAAGGATGATATTGTACTTCCTCGAGTGCGAACCACTCAAGGTAAAAGAACAGTTGTTTACGGGGGAGCGCAATTTTATAATAAATTACCAAGGCAGATAAGGAGTTCGAATGCGCCAAATATTTTTAAAACCGAGGTAAAAAAACACATTTTTCAAAATATTAATATTAATTAAATAAACATTTATATTAATGCAACTCTGAATGTACATTTGTAATTTAAACCGAAAACAATTGTTATGTTTTTATACATAGTTATTGTTTTTGGAACACATGACTGACAAATGTAAACAAGACTGGTACTTCTGAGTGATGTTTTTGTTTTATGACCGCGGGATCGAACTCTTTTTCTCCAAGCGAGGTAGTTATGCATGATTTTATAACAAAATTTTAGGAATACCCACTGTTAAATATTATCAAGTCCGAATGTCGAAGGACATGTTTTTGCTTTGTGACCGCGATGGAACTGTTTTTCTCTAAGCGAGGTAGTTATGCATGATTTTAATAACAAAATTTTAGGAATACCCACTATGAAATATTATTAAGTCCGAATGTCGAAGATTTATGATTAATTTACCCTAGTTTATAATTATTGTTTTCATATAAGTGAAATGTAAATTTCTTTATGAAAATAAATATCTTTAACCAGATTTATGGCGTTTATTTTGAAATTAATTAACAAATTATTGAAAAAGCGATTAATATAACAAAATCGTTTTTTTTGTAAAAGCGATTAATATAACAAAGTCGTTTTTTTTTTGAAAAAGCGATTAATATAACAAATCGTTTTTTTTTAGAAAAAGCGATTAATATAACAAATCGTTTTTTTTTAGAAAAAGCGATTATTTATTAATCGATTTTTCATGCTAAAAAACAATCGATTCATTAAAAATCGAGTTTTTATGTAGAATCATAGAATGTCACTTCACTACGGCGCAGGTCGTTGGCCAGCCCGCCTCGCACTGTAGTGCTATTCTCTAAGGATACTTGCGATTTTATT
Organism: Orthosia incerta; assembly: GCA_948252205.1. NCBI lineage: Eukaryota > Metazoa > Arthropoda > Insecta > Lepidoptera > Noctuidae > Orthosia > Orthosia incerta. The sequence goes on from OX411754.1 coordinate 22,332,269, forward strand.
ATGATGAATCGTTGGATTCTTCTCCATATAAACTGGAATCTTCATTTGAATAAAATTATGTGTTATCGTATGTTAAATCGATTAAAATTTCTGAATTAATAAAGTCGATTGTTATAAGAAATCGAATCGGTACCGCATTAGTTCATCACTAAATCATAAATTTTTGAGCTGTCAAAAGTAAATTAACAGGCTGGACGGAGTGTAAGCATAAAAACAAAATAATAAATTTGAGTAGTATGATTGATGTAGGTATTAAATAAAAGCAGATGCACGTCGTGACTGTTGCAAGAAGGCTTCCACTCAGCACAATGCTGAGCCGTGGGGGGTCCACAGCACGGCGCTGATTTTCAGGGTCTCCTAGGATGTGACGCATGGAAACCAAAGTCTGTTGACGACGTTGATATACGACGAATATATGAAGTCTTTTGATAGTTGGTATGTGGCGGTATAGTTGTCGCTACAGTACCTTGTGGTGCGGGCGCGTGGCGTGCGCGATGCGGCGACAGTTGTCGCACAGCGCGCCCGCCTCCAGCGCGGCGCCGGCGCACTGGCTGCACTCCCAGCGCGCCAGTTCGTATGTGGCGGTATAGTTGTCGCTACAGTACCTTGTGGTGCGGACGCGTGGCGTGCGCGATGCGGCGACAGTTGTCGCACAGCGCGCCCGCCTCCAGCGCGGCGCCGGCGCACTGGCTGCACTCCCAGCGCGCCAGTTCGTATGTGGCGGTATAGTTGTCGCTACAGTACCTTGTGGTGCGGACGCGTGGCGTGCGCGATGCGGCGACAGTTGTCGCACAGCGCGCCCGCCTCCAGCGCGGCGCCGGCGCACTGGCTGCACTCCCAGCGCGCCAGTTCGTATGTGGCGGTATAGTTGTCGCTACAGTACCTTGTGGTGCGGACGCGTGGCGTGCGCGATGCGGCGACAGTTGTCGCACAGCGCGCCCGCCTCCAGCGCGGCGCCGGCGCACTGGCTGCACTCCCAGCGCGCCAGTTCGTATGTGGCGGTATAGTTGTCGCTACAGTACCTTGTGGTGCGGGCGCGTGGCGTGCGCGATGCGGCGACAGTTGTCGCACAGCGCGCCCGCCTCCAGCGCGGCGCCGGCGCACTGGCTGCACTCCCAGCGCGCCAGTTCGTATGTGGCGGTATAGTTGTCGCTACAGTACCTTGTGGTGCGGGCGCGTGGCGTGCGCGATGCGGCGACAGTTGTCGCACAGCGCGCCCGCCTCCAGCGCGGCGCCGGCGCACTGGCTGCACTCCCAGCGCGCCAGTTCGTATGTGGCGGTATAGTTGTCGCTACAGTACCTTGTGGTGCGGGCGCGTGGCGTGCGCGATGCGGCGACAGTTGTCGCACAGCGCGCCCGCCTCCAGCGCGGCGCCGGCGCACTGGCTGCACTCCCAGCGCGCCAGCGATCCGCACACCGTACATTGCCGAGGTACTGTGGCAAATAAACAATACAGGTTCTAATTAGAATAGCTAATGAATCTGCACAGATTATCAATATTCTAATGATACAACAAAAAATAGTCTAAACTCTTAATTTAAAATAACTTTCGCTCATTATGGGGTTAACGGTCACCGACAGTGTCATCATCATCGTCATTTCAGCCGAAAGACGTCCACTGCTGGACGCCCCTGCCAACGATCATCCGGAGCAATGTGCCCTGTCCACTACCACTTAAGTTTGGCAATTCTTCGGGCTATATCGGTAACCTTTTGGGTGTTTCAATATGATGATGTGTGATTCAACATCACCTTGGTTTTGCCCATGTTCATTTTAAGACGCACTCTTTCGGAAGCTCTACTGAGGACATCAAGCATTGCACTGAGGTCCTCCATGGTCTCAGCCATGACCACTATATTGTAGCGGCACCAGCGCCGCCACTTACGAACTAATGACATGACGTCACACAAATCCTGCATCGCGCAAGTAAAGTTTTCGGCGCGATTAGAACACATTGGTTGTGTGTTGTGTTGTGTCTTTTGTGTGCACTAAATAAATGATTTATCTATCTATCTATCTATCTACATACAACAGTCCGACAACAACCGTGGGGCAGTTGCCCGGACCAGACACAACACCCGTCTGGTCGGAGGATCCTCCCTTTTCTATGGAGGTTTGTGGGACTTTACACCCTGTTTCACCTGCCCCCAAAATATCGTCGGCAAACCGAAGGTGAGTGATGTAATCGCCATTGAAGTTGATGCCTAACCTTCTACAGTCCAGAACCTTGAAGACATCCTCCAGTGCAGCGGTGAACAGTTTCGGAGATATGACGTCTCCCCGTCTCACAACTCGCTGCAGAAGGATAGGTTACGCGGTCTGATCCTGAAGTCAGACTGACATGGTGGCGTTTTTGTTCAACACCGGTAGTCGATTTGGCACCGTTGGAGAGACTGCAGTACAGCCCAGCTCGATCGAATCGAAGACTTTCTCGTAGTCCACAAACGCAAAGAAGCCGGTTATACTCTTCGGTCTTCTATAGAACCTGCCGCAGCGTATGTATGTGATCTACGGTCCTAAAGCCTTTTCGGATACCGGTTTGTTCGGGAGGCTGGTAATCGTCAAACATGCGTGCGAGACGATTCGTGATGAATCTTGAAGACAGCTTGTAGACATGCCTAAGAAGTGAGATGTGCCTATAATTCTTCAACTGGGCATTGTCGCCCATCTTGAAGAAGAGTAGCACCATCCGTGCACCATGCCTGTGGCGTTTTCCCTTCGAGTACGACGGAATCAAACAGCTTCAGCGTTTCGCTTTCAGGAGTTATTGATCTTAAGCTGTTTCAGAGCCATCCTAATCTCGTACAGGCTGACGTCCGGGATGTCTTTGATATAGTGCCGAGTCAATCTAGCTCTTAGATCGTTTGCTAGATTTGCAACGGTATTATTGGTTGACGTATACAACAGCCCGTAGAACCTCTCGATCTCCTTCAGAAGCTTCGGTTTGGCGGATACGTTGCAGCCATCCATCGTTGGTATTCAGTTTCGTGAGCTGGCTCTGCCCAATAGCCACATCTCTTGAAAACACCTTGGAGCCTTTATGCCGCTCAAGGATTTAGAGGTCGGTCTATTGAGCCGCCGCCGGTAGTTTCACACATTGTCTGTAGACTGTAGGATCATTTCACGGCTCTCCTTTATGAGCTTGAGAGATCGGATAATACTAAGGGTCTTGAAATTTTAGACCCCACCGTATGGACAGGTGCCAAGAACCCATCGTTGTAATCATCGACAGAGCTCCCTAGGCACTCGAAACGATTCTGGAGATCGAGCTGAAAGCTTTCGGGACTTCATCTGTCGAGACCTTTCCAGATTAATATTTAAGTTCAATGTGCCTCTTAACATACGGTGATCACTTCCAGTTTTCACCACGTGGATCACAGAGACATCATTGCTTCTTCGTCGGCATGATGAAGTCTATCTCATTTTTTGTTGCACCATCAGTGCTTACCAGGTTCACTTCCTGTGCTCACGCTTTCTGACGAACGAGTTCATTATAAAGAGATTCTTCTCCATAAAACAGGTCAATAGGTGACCCGGTGGTTTCGACAGTGTAATTACTTGAAATTTTGAGTAAAACAAATGCATGTTTTATTATAATACTAGCTGTCCCACGCGGCTTCGCTCCCGTCAACTGGCTACGTACCTACCCTATCCTACCTACCCTACACCTACTCTACACTTACCCTACACCTACCCTGCACCTACCCTGCACCAACCCTGCACCTACCCTGCACCTACCCTGCACCTACCCTGCACCTACCCTGCACCTACCCTACACCTACCCTACACCTAACCTACACCTACCTTACACCTACCCTACACCTACCCTATACCTACCCTACACCTACCCTACACCTACCCTACACCTACCCTACACCTACCCTACACTACACCTACCCTACACCACACCTACACCACACTTACCCTACACCTACCCCACACCACACCTACCCTACACCTACCCTACACCACACCTACACCACACCTACCCTACAGCTACCCTACACCTTCCCTACACCTACCCTACACCTATCCTACACCTACCCTACACCTACCCTACACCTACCCTACATCTACCTTACACCTACCCTACATACATGATTGCATAACTGAAACCGTTTACGCAGCGTACGCAACGGAAGCTCTCAAAAAGTAATATTCTTACCCGTTTATGCAACATTTTTCATTTATGCTCCGCTCCTATTGGTCGTAGCGTGATGTTATATATCCTATAGCACTCAGGAATAATGTAGCTTTCTACCATTGAAAAAAAAAATAGAATTGGATCAGTAGTTCCAGAGATTACCCCCTACATACAAACTTACAAATTTTACCTCTTTATAATATTATTAGTATATATTGATCATAATAGTAACTACTATGCAATGGTCATATAATAGGGGTTATTAAAACACGAGCGGATAATATTAATACGCGAGTGTTTTATTACCTAATTATATGCCGTTGCATACACTATTTTATCTTCACTCATACAGTTGAAATAAAATAAAAGTGGAAACGAAACAAATATGCGGTATGGCAGGCAATTTAGATTGTCATTGCACCATGACTATGCAGCGTGCGCCTCCATAGACAATGCCACTACTTTTCGACATCAATGAATAAGCGCCAATAAATTAAAAAGTTATTTTATGATGCAGTGTCTAATTGTTCAATCACAATACTCACAGCCCTCTATTAAATCAGTGACGTCCAAAAGTGGAGATGGTAATACTCTTTGGTATAACTTGTATTGCTTTCCGAACCGTGGCATTTGAATGATGAAAGCCGCTGGAACCTGTAAATGGCAGAATTTTTATTATTTATTAGGAAATTAGGATTCATTGCTCAAATAGGTAATATTGATTTATTTTCATTCCAGCTCTTAGCTTAGATTTTTAAACCTACCTCACTTAATTTCACGCCAGACGTGGTAAACGACTGTTCCAAAAGCTGCTGTACGGTGGGTAACGAGACATGTTCGTCCTTCTCTACAAACAGTTGATAACAGTAAGCTTCTTGTCCCGAAGACAACTTCAGGAACGGCTCAGCTCGCAATAACTGCGCTACTAAACCATTTAAAAATTCTTCTGGATCCTGAAATAATAATTACAGATTTATGTATCTAATAATAATATTGAATTTTGAAACATGGCTGTATTTAGTATGTTCTTGTTAACTAGGCGGGACATTATGGGGCAATCCGAATCCATAATAAAAACAAGGAAACTATTTTTACAAGCTTTTTATTAACCTGCAATGTATGTATAATGTTCGGGTCAAATCTTATTCTTATTCTTTACTAGCTGACCCGGAAAACTTTGTTTTGCCATAAAAACACCAAACAATCATCTATCCTACCTACCCTACCTACCCTACGCTACCTATGTAGGTAAAGTACCAATTTTTTTTTAACCTTTCCTGTATTCTGGCGAACAAAACAAAATTATTCAAATCGGTTCAGCCGTTCTCGAGTTTTAGCGAGACTAACGAACAGCAATTCATTTTTATATATATAGAAGATTGTACACAAAACATAAAAACATACAAATACAAAAATAAAGTTTATGTAAAAAGGCGAGCTTAACCCATAGTTGCGTTCTCTAACAGCAAACCTCAGTTGCGTAAAGAAATATGCATATAAGGATAGTACATCCACGTGCACAACAAAAGCTTAAATCTTGCAACTGAATTTTAAAGCAGTTATCCTCAACCGATTAAAATACAATTTTGCATACACGATTGGTTTTGATGACAATGCACGGTATGACAGGCAGCTAAAAAGCTTCTTTAAAAAAAATTTTTTTTTATTGGTAAACTTATTATTTAAAAAACTTAAGTCTGACATAAAGTTTCTTTTGTATTGCCAATCATGGACGTACGAATAGAATGGTCTTGAGAGGGAAATAGATAAAAAGGTGGCTTCAATCTTGTAGTTCAGGGAGTTTCCTAATCATTTAAAGCGTGATTGAGTTAAAAGATTTGCAAGTAGCAGTTATTTATACCTTTTCCTCGCATGTTAGACCGGGCACGTCTGAGAGCCTTTCAAGCAAAGTACGTAACTTCATGACTCGATCAGCGCGCACATAACCATGCCTTCTCAGTGGGTTTACAATTTCTTCTCGAAGAACCCGCTGGACTTCTGAATAATGTGGAGAGTCCTGTAAAAGAATTCACCATTTACTTATCTGAACTAGTGTTAATTCAGCGACTGATCAAGAGTTCTGACCGCCCTAGGCTAATTATGAGGACGCGCCTCCGCCTGGTGTGTTACGGTCGGTCAAAAAAGTAGTTTACTAGTTTTGACTTTGTTTACTAGTGTGAAAATTTTAACATGGTTCATACCACCTATAAAAGTTTTCAGATCGATCTGCAAGCTAAACTAACGTTGTCCTTTAAAAATCGCAGTGCGTGTTAAGCCTAAGACAAATGAATGAAGCGCGGTAAAGTATACTAAGGCTTAGCATGCACTGCGATTTTTTTCCGCCCATTCTGCGACCTATAGAATTGTATGAAGCTGCACGCATTGCGGTAAAAAATTCGCGCGGAAATAATACCGCAAGAAATCCGTGTTTTGCCACAGAATCCACCGCACCGCGGCGCGGATTAAATTCGCGCGAATATTTTGAGCTCTAAGAACAGGTAGAAAGATACTAAATCGCGCGGAATTTTATCCGCAGTGCGTGTTAGTTAGATTCAGTACGTGGACAAAAAATCGCGCGAATAAATATCGCAGTGCGTGTTAAGCCTAACTATATTAACCACCACCGGAGAGTCGAGTCGGCGCGTCGTCTTTGATGTGTTTCAAAGCGCGCGGCGAGCTGCGCTATTGCCAGCTCAATCACTCGCTCGACCACCGACCGATTCGAGTGACAAGTCAGTGTTTGTTATAAACGCGCTTTTTTAAATTTCTAAATTTATTGTTAAAATCAGGGAGTCCCAAGCTTTTTCAGTTCACAGTGCATTTAGTTTTAGTGTTTTGTCTCGGTCTAGTTGAAATATTTAGGTAGATGCAATGATGCTAGATTAATAGTGCATGCAAAGACACGATTTCAGCGCGCCCCCCAGATCCTCGCGCCCTAGGCTGCAGCCTAATTAGCCTAAGGGTTAATCAGGCCCTGAGTGTTATTAGAAATACAAAAAAACCGGCCAACTGCGAGTCGGACTCGCGTACGAAGGGTTCCGTACCATTATCGCAAAAAATCACGTTTGTTGTATGGGAGCCCAACTTTTAAATATTTATTTTATTCTGTTTTTAGTATTTGTTGTTATAGCGGTAACAGAAATACAACATCTGTGAAAATTGCAACTGTCAAGCTATCACGGTTCATGAGATACAGCCTGGTGACAGACAGACAGACAGACGGACCGCGGATTCTTAGTAATCCCGTTTTTACCCTTTGGGTACGGAACCCTAAAAAACCAGTTTATATTTTTTATTTTATTTGCTGGTTTGTTTTTTTTAAACAAATCTTTTTATTATGCGAGTAAATTTTGCGCTAAAATAATAATTAAGAATATTTTACCTCAGGCTCCGGCGGACGATACAAAAGGGCATCGAAGACGCTTGTGAAGGTGAACATGGCAAAAAGTGTGGCATCAAGATAACAAGAGTTGTGATGTCCTTGAATGCCGCGGTTCTTGCCAGCCAGCTCTCCGAGCGAACTCAGCGGCGCCACCACACCTGGGACCACGGGGCAGTCCGGCTGAAACATTTTGTATCCAGTTTCGCTACGGTCACTATTCCAATAACTTGGTAGTCATAGAATAGTAGATTTTGTCACAAGGGACCAAAATAATGTATTGAGGGCGAGAGCGATTGTTTGAATCCAGAGCGAAGCGAAGGATTCTATGATAGAGTACAAAGTACGTCGCTCGAGACGTGTGGCACACTCTGCTTTTCATTCTTCGTTTGTATTCGGAAATGCAATATTGCCTGCATTTATAGTCGGCGGCACGAACTATTTTGTGGCCGGGGTTAAAATGCATGCTATCTCATCCGACAACACGAACGAAAAGGATAGACGCTGTGATGAGCAGTAAGAATCTAGTGCGCGTACGAATACACATTCATGGTATACAAATAATAAATGGATGGCGATTTAGAACGAAAAGGAGCCCGCGATATTTTATAAACAAACCTTTAGGAGTATGATTATCATGAAAAAACTACAGAATGTTATTTGTATAAAATAAAATTATTTGCATTTTTTTACTGCTAATCTATCCCTGTATGGTGACTGTTTTGCAATTTTCCTTCTTTTTATGTTATTTATTTCCGCCCAAAGATGCGTTGAAATATGGAGCTTTCGACGCTCATTACTTTCAAATACACGTTTTTTTTGTTTCCATACAGGGCTAGATAATGATGAGAAAAGATGATATATTTTTTATTTAGAGCGTACACCGTCAAACAGTGGAGTAATCGCCATACTACGTTTGTATGGAAGAATGACTGACTAGAGCAACCTTAAGAATATAGTTGAACAATACCTGGTCGAAGTGGTCGGCATCGTGCACGTCGCTGCGGTCGGGCGGCGGCGTGTCGCGGAAGCGTGCGTCGCGGCGGCACAGCGGCAGCGGCACGAACAGCGCGCGCCCGGCCGCGCACGAGAACAGCCGCGCGCCGCCGCGAGTCCCGTCGCCCAGCCCGCACACGCTCTGCTCTAGCTCCACGCCGGCTGTCGCTGTGTCTACGATACATAAAAATCAAACTAATTATTCGAACAACGTGTTATAATTTCTGGGCTCGCATGTTGGCCTTCTTTCTTATGCTATCCAGTACGCATGCGAGTGCTGTGCCGTTCTTTAGGCTGGTTTTAGAGTCACGCAGCACGACGCAGCTGTCGGTCGCCGCGAGCTCGTCATTGATCGAGTCTGACGGCCGTCAGCTCTGAACCGAGCGACTCGACCAATGACGAGCTCGCGGTGACCGACAGCGGCGTCGGGCAGCGTGACTCTAAAACCAGCCTTAGCTACCGCACCATAGTGCATGATACTATGCAAGAACTGTAATGTGGTATGGGCTTCTTCTGAAATTACCAAATTAGCTCGAAACCATTTTTTGTTGTAAATCAGTTTTATAGAAAAACTAGCTTCTGCCAGCAGCTTCGCCCGCGTGAACAGGGTTTTTTTATCCCAAGGGAACATTATACCGGGATATTCCAGACTTATAATCTATCTCTGTGCCAAACATCCAGATCAGGTCTGGATTAACAAACATACATCCATGCACCCATTCAAACTTTCGCATTTATAATATTAGTAAGATGCTATTCATTCAGTGACGAAATATAAAAAAAAAGGATTTTCCCTCGGATGCTTCATTATTGCCAATACTTCGCACTATCACTCTGTGCCTTATATCGTACCTACGAATTCCCGTCAAATAACCATTAGGTACCTAACCCTGTACTTGGGCCCTTGGATGCAGATGGAGAAAGGACTATTTTTTGAGGGTTCTGTAGGTACCATTTCTTATGCTCAGCCTAAACAATATTTTAACATTTTTGTTATTTATTTCATTGATGATTTATCCAGAAAAGGGCTTTGACCGCAGATGAACTCTCGAATCTTATCACTTACCATCAATGACTCCTATCCATCTGACTACCCCATAGTAATGTTGGTCGACGTCTGTAGCGACTTCCACCAGTGATCCGACTCCGATGTCTTCAGGCACGTGTACGGGAGAGGGTCTGGAGGCCGGAGGAGCCGCTCGAGGTGACCCCAGCACCGGCGAATCATAAAACTCCTCAGGGGCAGCCTCCGCATTACATATGTCTAAAAAAAATAAAATGAATATATAAATGCTGTACTGACAGTAAAAGCGCCAAAAGAAATCCAATAAATGGAATAGAAACTGAACTGTAAATTGGTTCAGTTTGAAATTAGGACACTACTTCACTAACAGGAAACTATTGTACAATGTATTCCACATTAACTCCTTTCTGTATTAAGAAAATACTTCATTAGAAAAAAACAAAATAGTTTTTAGGGTTTCTACAGAACTTTAAAATAGTTTAGGCCATACACTGTTCACATTCTAGCACACAGAGGGGTATTTCATCAATAGATAAGTCACGTAAATACGACATGTTGGTGGACGATGCACTGCGCGAGCAAGCCAGCCGGCCGGTCGCCCCGCTGCCTCACTAATGCCTAAAATTAGATCCACGAAAGCTATAATTGGCCGATAGATAGACGCGAGTTCTATGCTCAGTGCTCTAGCAAAATATTGTTGTGTTTGTCAATAAAATAGATGTGATTTGTGATAAAATTAATATACTCCACAACCATGAATAAACCGGTAAAGTATAGTGCTGTTATGTCATATCATAATAATAATATTTAACAATGAAGAGCATTGAATGCTGATATCTTCAAAAAAAAAATCTTATTGAACCTGACAACATTGACATCTTGCAAAGTCACCTTATTTTGTTTTTTTATTTTTTACTTGAAAATACAGGAATTATTTGCAAGAATAATATGCGAGTTCAAATAATTGTTTGCTTAGAAGAGATAAATGATAAGTTCTAGCCTGGGAATGTTTCTAGCACAAAGTTAAGATAATGATTCATAAGTACAAACAATGTTGCGGATATAAATAGATACATTATTAATATGTCAATAAATACATCAAACACTGATACTGCACCCAAAACAGGGATGGAACACGAGAAAGTTGTTAGTTGTTCTGGGTCTGAGTGTAGAGCATGTGTGAAAAGTGAATGTAAACAAGAGTCAAGAACAGGGCCTAGTAATTGAGAAACTACCATACACATGGTTTAGTTTAATGTATATGTTATAGCTGGCCTTACTGCAATTAATCTTAATTTATATTAAATTTTTTTACAAGAAAAATTTGAAGATGTATTTTGTTTGTTTTTGCTTTGACAATTTTTTATAATCTATACTATACTAATATTATAAAGCTGAAGAGTTTGTTTGTTTGTTTGAACGCGCTGATCTCAGGAACTACTGGTTGGAATTGAAAAACTCTTTTTGTATTGGATAGTCCACTTATCAAGGAAGGTTATAGGCTATATAACATCACGCTACGACCAATAGGAGCAGAGCATACATGAAAAATGTTGCAAAAACGGGAAAAAATATTACTTTTTGAGAGCTTCCATTGCGTGTGCTGCGCAACAATAATGTATGTAGGGTAGGTAGTGTAGATGAGTAGGTAGGTAGCCAGTCGACGGGAGCGAAGCCGCGTCGGACAGCAATTAGATAATCAAGCTGTTTGTCAAATGTCTTGTTGTTTGTCTTGTCTGTGTGTTGATCTTTAATTTGCACATTTTTTGAGGCATTTATTGTAGGAAAGCTATATAATCTGGAAGTACTAATCTAATTAGGAGAATTCATTCACTGATACAAAGCTGACACGCTGACAACTTCTGAGTGCTATGCTATTGGCTACTTTTTACCCTGGGAACTGCATCAGCAGTGGTGCATATGCTATGGAAGTAATTCCTGGGATGATAGTTCTGCAGCCTAATTGCATAAGTGAGTTCGGAAGGGCAAAGGGAACAACACCATGAAAGAGTATGACACATTTCCTTTAAATGTTTTTGGTATAGACTAAACAATTTAGAAAAGTTACGTACACCACCCCATGAGTTGAATTCAGATATCCTTTCAATGACCAATCCCTTTTCGAGTGTATCACGCAATACGAAAGACATTATTTTAATGGTGTCATCACCCTTACCTATACTTGTGTTCTTTGCCGAATTCACTTACGCAATAAAGCTGCTGATGGTTGAAAACTTGGTCATTTATGTATTAAAATATCAGAACACCCACCCACTAAAATTCCTGTCTCAATTTTCTTAGGTTCATGAACCATTTTTTGTTGTGAGTCTTCACTAACTATTGAAGGTGGTGGATTGGTAGTAGTTTTGTTGCGTCTTCGCTCTGGTGCTAAATGAGCCAATAAGTTTACAGACTTGACTCGCTCATTGTGTGAAGTTCGCTGCATAGTGTGTTTGTAGGTACGCTGCAATGTTCCATACTCAGTTTGCACTGGCTCAGGCGGTGCTGGTGGCCAACTACCTCCAATCAAATTAAATAAGTCTACCTGAAATCATGCAAGATATTATAATAATGATAGTATCTTGTGTTATGTATATAGGTACTAATAATTGGTCATGCAATCATTGTTATTAACTTTTATGAAAATAAGGCTCTTGGCAAGTTTTACATGCAAGTTCACTTTATTCATTGGGCTCTTAGTCACAAACAATGATCTAGTTTTATAATATTGCCTAGTGCTTTCACAGATATTTTACGTCTGATTTATCATCACATTGATTTTTGTTTTTGTTTGCTGTCACTGGCAAAATAACTATGAAAGGACTGTTACTGATATTCATACAATAAGTTTAATAAATATTCACATATTCAATAATTTTTAAGGAAGCAAATATAAATAAAACGGCAAGGATGTTAGACAAATCCCAAATAATGTAGTTATCACCAATATAATAATAAAGTAATACGAGTACTAATTAATAATAACAATACACTTGTTAGACCACAACAGTAAGCCGTTAAGTTTAATTTGTTAGAATAAAAAGGTGCCAAAAATTGTTTTGTGACATTAGGTGTAATAATTTTATTGTTAATAATTAAAACCTGTTGGGTGTCTCTGGTGTGATTGTTATCACTTTCTGAAGAAATTTCACTGGTGTCATTATTCATACTCGTGGACGAAGTGTTCAATAGTTTATCAGAAGCTCTAGTTTCTACTACTATTATAATGTAAATAGAATAAACGTTACTTTTTACTGATCATTGCTAATTAATTTGGAACTTGGAAGATAAGCAGAAAACCACCAACCTGGACATCATCGACTAAATAATTATGCTGTATAACAGACTAACAAATTAGACATAAAATAGATTTATAGACTACAGGGAATCCCACTTCGGTTTAATGTTGATTGGGTTGGGGTGGGGGCCAGCCAGGTTTTGTTATTGTACGGAAAATTGAAAAATAATAATTAATTATTTATTATTCTGTCATATCACGTCAGAATTGTCGGATGTCAATGTCAGGTGTTTTTTTTTTTTTTATTTATTTTTTTGTTTGTTCCTTACGGAACAGGCTAAGGTCAAAGACCATGCTGCCTAGTCATCAGTATTTTTCTTGAATTCATTAGTAACATTAGAATGCGGATGTAACATATTCTAATGTTTTTTGGAGTATTTGGAAGCAAATTGTATCGAGTCAGCCTTCCCAGTAAGCTTTGCGGAGGTAGTCAATACTACAATAAAATTCTCCGCTCCATTACACCGAGATCGCTTCTGTCAATGATTTCACATATTGTCCAGTTGCGTAGACAGTTGAGACACAAAACTACACCACTTTTATATCACAATATCCACTAGGAATCAATTTGCAAATAATATTAACAGCCGCTGAAGTTCACTCGAAAAAATCCCGCCAAAAACTCCTTTTTTTTTTTTTTTTTTTTGTTCCTGCCGGAACAGGCTAAGGTCTGAGACCATGCTGCCTAGTCTTCAGTGCAATTTTAACATTCTTTAGTATGCATTAGAATACGGATGTAACAGATTCTAATGTTTTATGGAGTATTTGGCAGCAAATTGTATTGAGGCAGCCTTCCCAGTAAGCTTAGCGGAGGTAGTCAATACTACAATAAAATTATCCGCTCCACTACCCTGAGATCGCTTCTGTCAATGATTTCACATATTGTCCAGTTGCGTAGACAGTGTGTCCGTTTCAATGGCGCGGCCACGACGATTTAAAAAAAAAAAAACTATGCCAAGATTATGTAAAAATTTGTAAAAGTTGATTCCTAAAACCATAAATTTGTCAAAGTTATGGTTAAAAAGTTTTAAGGGTTTGAACGTGGCCGCGCCATTGAAACGCGGCGAACCGCGCGGCCACGGAGATCTTTAAAACTAAGCGTTGCAGAGACCTGAAATTCAGGTAAATAACAGATAGAATTTGTAAAAAATTTGTAAAAATATAGAAAAAAATCCTAGGTTTATATTTTAGGAGCTGTAAGACTAAAACCCCATGGCCGCGCCATTGAAACGGTGAAAAACACGTTATCGCCGATATCTCGCTGAAAAAGCATCGCAGAAGTCTGCAGTTTTTTGTAAAACCTAGATTTGAATTTGTCACAAAATGTAAAAATACACAAAAAAATACTAGGTTTATATTTCAGGGGCTGTAAGACTAAAACCCCATGGCCGCGCCATTGAAACGGTGAAAAACACGTTATCGCCGATATCTCGCTGAAAAAGCATCGCAGAGGTCTGAAGTTTTTTGTAAAACCTAGATATGAATTTGTCAAACAACGTAAAAATACACAAAAAAATCGTAGGTTTATATTTCAGGAGCTGTAAGACTAAAACCCCATGGCCGCGCCATTGAAACGGTGAAAAACACGTTGTCGCCGTTATCTCGCTGAAAAAGCATCGCAGAGGTCTGAAGTTTTTTGTAAAACCTAGATATGAATTTGTCAAACAACGTAAAAATACACAAAAAAATCGTAGGTTTATATTTCAGGAGCTGTAAGACTAAAACCCCATGGCCGCGCCATTGAAACGGTGAAAAACACGTTATCGCCGATATCTCGCTGAAAAAGCATCGCAGAGGTCTGAAGTTTTTTGTAAAACCTAGATTTGAATTTGTCAAAATATGTAAAAATACACAAAAAAATCCTAGGTTTATATTTCAGGAGCTGTAAGACCAAAACAATATGGCCGCGCCATTGAAACGGTGAAGAACACGTTATCGCCGATATCTCGCTGAAACAGCATCGCAGAGGTTTGAAGTTTTTTGTAAAACCTAGATGTGAATTTGTCAAAATATATTTTAGGTTTAAATTTCAGGAGCTGTAGTACGTTATTGCGTAGAAATAAGTTGTAGTTATCTATCGAAGAACGAAAGTATTAGCGAGACCATTTTTTGTAAACAACACCTTTTAATATGTAGAATTACCGATAATAGGCAAAAAGTATATTTTTTTTCATAATATTAAACTTTCAATACGTTTTAAATTTTCCGATAGGGTGACCATGACTTATTGTTTACAGAAAACTGTCCACCTGCAAGTGTTACAAATTATATCTCAATGATTCTAAATTAAATTAAAATGTAACGATAACATATAAAAACATATGTTTATTTCTTTAAAAATCACATAATTTACAGATTATTTAGTAACCCCTCCATACCGTTTATTCCGAACCGATGGTTATATTTTTTATTTCTTCACTACGGTTACTATAACAAAGTCGACGGAGCCCCGTGCATTATCGTATCACCGAAAACTCAAACAACTTAGAAGTTCTAAGTTTTATTTTATTTGAAAATACGATGCTGCTTCTTATTTATATAATGTCATGGACCGATTTCCTATGCAAGTATTTGTAACGCGGGGTGCCGAAAGCGAAGCAAGTCGGAGCTCGGTGGCCGTGCTCGAAATATTAATTACGAAGTTGTCCGAGTGCATAAACTGCAATCGGTGTAGGTAACTTTATTTCTTTTGACTAGTTCATATAACACTAGCTGTCCCACGCGGCTTCGCTCCCGTCAACTGGCTTTGTACCTACCCTATCCTACCTACCCTACCCTACACCTACCCCACACCTAACCGGAACTCACGCAATTTCTGAACAACCTCTGACAATACATAATTTAGCATAAGGTCTAATAGATGATGATTAAAAATATTAAAAAACGGTAATTTTAAATTATACTTCACAATGGGATTAACCTCGCTAAGTGCAAAAGCAACAATTTTTATTCATGACCCTCCATTTATAGGTCGAAATCTCAAAAATATTGACGTTTTATACAAGGTACCAAATTTCATTAGTTTTGGTTTGTATGAAATGTCAATTTTTTTGCAAGATTTAGGAAATGTTCCTTAAAGAAAATCTTTGGCCATGAGGTAGTTATATCTTAGTATAATTAAACAATCTGTGATTTCTGATTTTGAAAGAAATGATAAGTACCTATCATAGTGTAAGTAAACAATCTGTGATTTGTTATTTTGAAAGAAATTAGTCCCCATATCTTAGTTTAAGTAAACTATCTGTGATTTGCGGTTTTGAAAGAAATTAGTACCCATATCTTAGTTTAAGTAAACAATCTGTGATTTATTTGATTTTAAAGATATAAATATATGTTTTTGCATCATAACGTTTCATCTTAATTTAATTTAGTATCCTTGAGATAATATTTCTAATACTTTCAGGTGGAAAGTTTTCTGTAAACAATAAGTCATGGTCACCCTATTGGAACATTCAAAACGGTTTGTTCTTACAGCTCCTGAAATATAAACCTAGGATTTTTTTGTGTATTTTTACATATTTTGACAAATTCAAATCTAGGTTTTACAAAAAACTTCAGACCTCTGCGATGCTTTTTCAGCGAGATATCGGCGATAACGTGTTTTTCACCGTTTCAATGGCGCGGCCATGGGGTTTTAGTCTTACAGCTCCTGAAATATAAACCTACGATTTTTTTGTGTATTTTTACGTTGTTTGACAAATTCATATCTAGGTTTTACAAAAAACTTCAGACCTCTGCGATGCTTTTTCAGCGAGATATCGGCGATAACGTGTTTTTCACCGTTTCAATGGCGCGGCCATGGGGTTTTAGTCTTACAGCTCCTGAAATATAAACCTACGATTTTTTTGTGTATTTTTACGTTGTTTGACAAATTCATATCTAGGTTTTACAAAAAACTTCAGACCTCTGCGATGCTTTTTCAGCGAGATATCGGCGATAACGTGTTTTTCACCGTTTCAATGGCGCGGCCATGGGGTTTTAGTCTTACAGCCCCTGAAATATAAACCTAGTATTTTTTTGTGTATTTTTACATTTTGTGACAAATTCAAATCTAGGTTTTACAAAAAACTGCAGACTTCTGCGATGCTTTTTCAGCGAGATATCGGCGATAACGTGTTTTTCACCGTTTCAATGGCGCGGCCATGGGGTTTTAGTCTTACAGCTCCTAAAATATAAACCTAGGATTTTTTTCTATATTTTTACAAATTTTTTACAAATTCTATCTGTTATTTACCTGAATTTCAGGTCTCTGCAACGCTTAGTTTTAAAGATCTCCGTGGCCGCGCGGTTCGCCGCGTTTCAATGGCGCGGCCACGTTCAAACCCTTAAAACTTTTTAACCATAACTTTGACAAATTTATGGTTTTGGGAATCAACTTTTACAAATTTTTACATAATCTTGGCATAGTTTTATTTTTTTTAAATCGTCGTGGCCGCGCCATTGAAACGGACACGTAGACAGTTGAGACACAAAACCACACCAATTTTATATCACAATAATATCCACTAGGAATCAATTTGCAAATAATATTAACAGCCGCTGAACTTCACTCGAAAAAATCCCGCCAAAAACTCCATATTAGAGTGCGCGCAAGATAAGTCTGCGCGCGGCCAAAATCGGAACTAATCGTTTGTCATTTATGTCAGGTGTCAAAAGAGTGTGTTGTATTCCGTGTTTTTATTAGTTTCCGAATTAAATAATCGCCTTTATTATGCCAAAAGTAATTTAAAGTGCTGGCAGGGATGTTTTCTTGAAGTGAACAAGACAATAATGGGCCTACGGTACCGCTTTGCAAAGATAGAGCCCGCGTTGCTTATTTGACAGGTAATTTTTAGGGATACCATTATACAAAAAATTCCCTAAATTTTCGTACTACCGGTGCCTGACATTACTGCAGGTTTTTGGGTGGTACATAAATATACCAGCGAGACAGGACTGGCATCATGTAATATAATGAATAATTGTTATTTTGTTTTAGGCGTTTCTGAACGCACCGTCACACAAATAACTCAAGAGGGTTATGTGGCAGCAGCTTCTTCAAAAGTGGTTGAAAAAGAAATTTAAAAAGAATTGAAATTGAAATAGACGGTATAAGCCACTGCAGGACTATTGTTAGACCAAATTTAACAGTAGTACCTACTACTGAGTATTCAGTAAAAGATTTACAATAATATCATTTTTTTTTTGTCATCATATTATTATTCTATGCAAGTTAAACTTACTTTACTTAACTTAATTTACTTTAAGTTTCGAGTACCTAATGAAAAATGACTATTGATTAAATGAAGGAAAAATTATCAGTTATGCTGGCAATATTAAGCACGCCACCCGTCGCGCGCAGACTTATCTTGCGCGCACTCTAGTTTACTCTTTGATGTCAGGATGTCAGAAACAGAATATACTTACTCTAGCGTGATGTCAGGCCATAGATGATTGGATGCAATGCATGGAAAGGCATTATTTTACAAGGTCTCTCACTCCTCCAGACCTATAGTTTAGGCGTCAAAACGTAACAAAGAGACAGACTGGCAGACATAGTTACTTTTCCATATTTTTTGGGACTTTCCTAGCGCACTATTCCCTTAACACTGTAACTTCTGAAAACCAGAATCAATAGTCGCGAGTGTGGCAATCACCAGAAGTTGTTGGTGTTGCCCATACATACAGCAACTTTGGTAGACGGCGACTCGCAGGATGCTCGCAGGCGATAGTGTTACATACTCTTTGGCAGGCGATTTTGAAAAGGCGCATGGTGTGGTCATCGATATTAAAGTCGCTAGCAATTTATGGATATCATCAATTGGTACCTATCACCTTTGTCTACTGACAAAATATCCAATGACAGGGCTCATAAAATGCATTAATTAAATCGTTAGCGACTAAAGTCGCTGCTTGTGGACCTAGTAATACTATCTAAATCCATGCAATACTCTGACATAGTGGTTATCTGTCCATATGTCCTACCAATGTCAAATAGTGGTCAAAAAAATAAATAACAATACTGATTATTATTTTAATAAAATAAGTTATTAAAAGTAATTAATACTTTTAAGACAAACATGATGTGTGTCCGTGGTCCGAACCAGACAGAAAAAAACTTCTGCTGAACTTTAAAATCAATTTTACGAGTTTCTGACTAAAGTTTGATAGGATCACAGGTATTTTTTGCCAATTACGTTTGCTATTTATTAAAGAACTTTCTTTTATATATTTTTTTTACCTTATATCTACTTCCTTCATTGAATTATAACTGTATTACTGTAATAATAATTATAAGTTAGTGAATTATTTAAAAACTGTCAAAAATAAATTACAAATTAAATTAATAGTTTCCAATTTTACAGCATTGTAATATTTTATGTTTTTGAACTATTTTCGTTTTTTCAGCCTTTCCCAGAAATAATGATCCGTCAAGGAAGTATTGATGACATAAATTCTCAACAATTTTTAAAGATATCTAATTATGAAGACACAGTCCGCCAACTGGATATATATTATGCCATAGGTATGTTTATTGATGTTAGCTCTGAAAACCATTTTTTTTTTTATCATCAGTAAGTAGAAGCCCAGCTCCCTAAACACTGGCCTACCGTGTACATAGTATTAAATATATATGGTTATATTTTGCACAGCCCTCTTTTAGGGTTCCATAGTCAACAAGGAACCCTTATATTTTCGCCATGTTTGTCTGTCGGCAGCTTAGCTCAGTCTCTTAGAAAGCTATGATTTGGCATATATATACATATTAATCATGCTGACAAAATGGTAAAATATAATCATGAAAAATACTTTTTATGGTACCTTCTGTACAAGTAAAGTGGGGATTTATTTTTTCTTGTCTTTCCCATGGTGTGGAGTATTGTTGCATAGGCCATTCAAAAATATCATGGGTCTGTGAAAAACATTTTTCTATTCAGGGATCCGTTTGCATAAAATTAAGCTTTAAATTGCTAATTTTTTAGAGTTTGCAGAATTGTTAGAGTCAAGTGTCCACCCTGCCAGCTAAATGGTTGCTTTTGGATATGTGAAAAACATCACAGCAGTAGTATACAGGGCTACAGGTTATGTCGACCTAGATCGTTTAAGAGGTTGTAGTTTCCATCATCCCTGACTGATTTGACTATTAAACACCTGGATACCTCAAACTTAACCATTTTCAAGATATTTTAAATTGAAGTTAATTTTTTAAATTGCTGATTTTTTGTCTATTGGTATATTTTTTTTGCCTCTAACTTATTTGTGTTTTCGATTTTTATGTATTTGATAAGTAGCTTTATTATTATCAACACTAAAATTGCAGTTAACGGAACCAACTGGATCATAGTAGACGATTGATAGTTAAAAATTAAATAAATTCGTAAAAAAGAAGATTTTCTTTAAGAAGTATTTAAAAAAATGTTTATGACAGTAATGCTGCAGATGTGCGTAAAAATATCTACGGTTCATTATCTATCCAACAAGGTATAACAAGCTAGAGTAGCATCAGAATTCTTAGAAAACCTTTAATAAAAGGCTCCCAGGTAGTAGTAAAAATTAACGGTACATAAGCGTCAAATTTATCACTTGCTTGCCCAAATATCTACAAAATAGGGCATGAATTTCGTAATTCCATAGTTTCGAAATTTCGCACCACATTTGCATGCTTATTAATTACGAAATTGGTACCCTTTATTCAAAATTTCGAAACTTGATTTAATAATATTTTATTTTTTATAGGTACAATTGTAAAATTTTGCATTGAAACCAAAAGAGGATCACCTGAAAATGAGTCTGAATACGAATCTAAATCCAATTAGACCATTGTACCGCTTTGTGACCGTGTGTGCTATGCTAAAGGTCTTTAAGTCAAGAGTGAATAGGTTTCTTCTAGGCAAGCGTGCTTCACCGTCAATCATCGCTTGCCATTAGATGAGATAGTGGTCAACTGCGAGCCCAATGACAAAAAAATAACACGTGGAAAGGCTAACCATGGTGTTAAATAACTAAAGAGTGGTAAATGAAGCTCGGCCAAAAAAAGCCGCGCTATATAAGAATGGTGGCCAGCGAGGGTAATACCTACTTTGACAAGGCCTACAATCGTTTGCTGGGCATTCCCATAAATAGCTAATGAAACAGTCATAGACTTTTTTTAACTGTTTCGGAAAGAAAGAAATATATTCTACGAATTTATTTCAATTTATTACTATCAATGGTCTATTACAGCGTTTCCCATTTGCTGGGTCGCGACCCGGTACCGGGCCATCAAAATAAAATACCGGGTCGCAAAATTCTCGCCCTATTTTAGAAATAATACTTACTATCGATCGACGCATCGTAAGTTTTCGTTATTTAGTAGTTTAAGTGAAATACAAAAAGAGAGACATCGTAACTCAAATTAATAAATATTTATTAGGACTGCCAAAAACCCCCAATCCAATCGAACCAAAACTACCAACCACAGCAAAAAGCTTGTACAAGAAACCGATTTACATTCAAGTTAGATTCTGAAACTAATTTTCCAGATTCAGATGTCGACTCGTTAATTGAACTGTCAACTGGCACAGCACTCAAGCATATATTCGACACAAGACCATTTATAGATTTTTGGTTGTCAAGAGTACAATCTAAATCTTTTCGACATTATTACACAAAATTAGCTCATCAAGCAATCACTTTTTTAATGCCTTTTGTCACAACTTATAAATGTGAACGATTAAGGTATGATCGTATCCGCCAACTCAGAGCTTCTGTGGGAAATCGAGAGGTTCTATGGGCAATTGTACACGTCAACCAGTAAACCCGTTGCGAATCTAAAAAATTACCCATGAGCTAGATTGACCCGACACTATACCAAAGACATCCCGGACGTCAGCCTGTACGAGTAAGGATGGCTCTGAAACAACTTAAGAACAACAAGGCAAATGATGACAGAATTACGGCCGAACTCCTGAAGGCGGGTGGAAAACCGGTACCTATTTAAGGCCTTTTGGAAGCTGTTTGATACTCAAAGAGAAAATACCACAGGCATGTTGCAGGGGTGTACTTTGCTTCAAGAAGGGTGACAATGCCCGGTTGAAGAATTTCTTAGCCATGTACGTTGTTTTCAAGAGTCATCACGAATCGTCTCGCGCGCAGGTTTGACGATTTCCAGCCTCCCGAACAAGCCGGTTTCCGAAAAGGCTTTAGCACCGTAAACCACATACATACGCTGCGGAAGGTTATACAGTTATGGGCGCACAGTTTGTGCAGTGGTTGAGCGTTTGTCTGCTGCGCTGCGTGTTGCGGGTTTAAAATTATTAAGTGGGTCACGAAGGGGCAGAGTGAATATTACCGGGCCATGGCAGAACAATGTTTGGGAAACACTGGTCTATTACAACCCAGGTTAAATGCAATTTTAGTGTTGAATAAGCGAATAATTAAGCGACTTATGTACTTACTGTTACTACACAAAAATCACAAACACATGTTAGGCATATCAGGCATTGCGATTTTTATTCGCGCGAAAAAATTAAATTCGCGCGAATTTTTGTAGTATTATATTGCCGCCCGATTTTGTTACCGCTATGCATGCAGCGCCATACA
This sequence comes from Orthosia incerta, assembly GCA_948252205.1. Taxonomy (NCBI): domain Eukaryota; kingdom Metazoa; phylum Arthropoda; class Insecta; order Lepidoptera; family Noctuidae; genus Orthosia; species Orthosia incerta. The sequence goes on from OX411754.1 coordinate 22,354,671, forward strand.
ATTCCATAGGTCGCAAATTGTGCGGCAAAAATTAGCGCGAATAAAAATCGCAGTGCGCGATAAGCCTTAAAATTGGCAATTTAAAAAAATACAATATTCCATATCATGAAAACGGTAATGGGTTAAGTTTGGGGTACGGTGTTTCATAGTCAAATCAGTAAAGAATGATGTAAATTGCAACCTCATTAAAGGATCTAGGTAGACAACCTGTAGCCCTGTATATAATGAAAATAAAAGGAAAACTATCACAGTGTAGGCTTCACAAGTTTACGAGTAATATTCGACCAACTTATAAAATGTACTGTACAAATTCCATTGATAAATTACTTCTATATACAATAAATAAAATCATAACATCCTTAAGAGCGGACTCTAGTCAACAAGAATTTGAAAAATAGGTATTTGAAGAAACTATTGCCGTCGCGCTGCGCCCGACCAAGCGAGCTATCAATGTGTGAACGAGTAGTGTATTTGTGTGTGTAAGAGCGCGCCGAGCGGCCGAACGACTCCGCCGGTGCACGCGCCCTCGCCGCGAGTACCGAGCCGCTTTACACTTTACGAAAAAAATTAAAGAGACGATGAATTTTGGAGAAATGTAGTTTTTTTAGGGTTCCGTACCCAAAGGGTAAAAACGGGACCCTATTACTGAGACTCCGCGATCCGTCTGTCTGTCTGTCTGTCCGTCTGTCTGTCCGTCTGTCACCAGGCTGTATCTCATGAACCGTGATAGCTAGGCAGTTGAAATTTACACAGATGATGTATTTCTATTGCCGCTATAACAACAAATACTAAAAACAGAATAAAATAAATATTTAAGTGGGGCTCCCATACAACAAACGTGAATTTTTGGCCGTTTTTTGCGATAATGGTACGGAACCTTTCGTGCGCGAGTCCGACTCGCACTTGGCCGGTTTTTTTAAATGCCTTCTGCCAGAAATTATTGATGGTCGTATACCACGAAATTTACCTGCAAGTGAAAGGATTGAAATTACGATAGATAAATGCACATTTTTACACGACTGCCCAAAAGAGGAATGTTATGTTTATAGGGCTCATGTATGTTTGTGAGTTTCTTTATTCCACCATAAATTCTCAACGGCTCAACCGGTATATATTTATGTGGTATCTTTAGAAGCGTAACTTTATTAAAAATTAAAAAAAAAACTAATGGGAAAAATGGAAAGTCAAAGTCAAAGTCAAAGTCAAAGCACTTTATTTCAAGTAGGCCAGTTACAGGCACTTTTGAATTGTCAAAAGACAAAATAAAACATTACAAAATTATGGTGCTACAGTCCCAGTCACAAGACATAATAACTGTGAAAGTACCGTAGATGCCCATTCCAAGGCGTAGATCTCTATGGAGAAGAACGGGCAAGAAACTCCATGGACACTCTTTTTCAATTAGGTAATTATTACAAATCATTTGTTACATCATTCATGTTGAGATTACACATTATGTGAGAACGATGTAGAAAGTTAAAAGTGTCCATAGTAAATATAAAAAGACAAGGAAAAAAAAAGTAAATCATAAAAAAATTACTACCTATTCTATCATCGTCTAGCTAGTCTTATATATTTATGTGGTATCTTTAGAAGCGTAACGTAATTAAAAATTAAAAAAAAAACTAATGGGAAAAAAAGGAAAAAAAAAGTATTTCATAAAATAATTACTACCTATTCTATCATCGTCTAGCTATTCTAGAGCTTATTTAGTATATAAATAATAATATATAACAGTAGTATTAAATAATCATTCTTTCCCTAATAACCATACCAAAAGAAATTAACTAACAGTAGGTACTATTCAACATCCCATAGAAAACGTATAAAATAAATTGTTTTTCCAAAAATATCGTTTTATTACTAAAAGAGGTATGATATAAAAAATAAATCATTAAAAATAATTAAAAACACGCCTGCCTTGCAGTCGGGGGATGGTTCCTTGGATCAGTTTTTTACAGGTCCCCCGACTTCGTTGAAAATATTGGTTTTCAGTTGAGCCCATTCAACACAAAAATAATTTCGCTTGTTTTTAATTTTTTGTTCAATTTTTTCATTCACTTTTCGACAAGCTGCCCTGTCAAAAAGTGCTTTTAATTAATAAGCGTGTTTTTAATTCTTTTTTTATTATTTTAATTTAAAATTCTATATTTTAATTTAAATACCCACAAACCCCACTTCTCCAAAATTCATAAATCATTTTTATAAGTATCTGCTTTATAAGAAATCAAAATTTAGTTTGCATAATACTGGGTGTAAGACCAACCGAAAGACTGCAAATCAGCAGACAGGACGTAAGGTGAGCGAACGATTCAGAAGATCTGAGCCATCATTTTGAGGGCCGGGTCACCCGCGTCCGTAGGAAAATAAGCGTTTTGAATCCCTACACGTGGTCCCCGGATGGTGCTAATCATGTGAAGTACTGGTGGTAGGTTTCGATCGAAGGGCTTGTGACCACACAGCGGGCAAAGACATACCGCCACGTGGCCAAGCCTTGATCCGGTTACGATGCCCGGTGCAGCCATTAGAGGAGTTGGGTCGAGATAGCTGTTCCACTGATGGCAGGCTGGCCAGACTCACGCTGTTATGGATGTATCGGGAGACTGGTCGCAGAGGGCAGTGAGCACGTATGCAGCCACTTTAAAAAATAAGATGCAATATACCATTCGTATTATGAATTTGTTTTATATTGCAATTTTAAAGTAACATTTTATTTGCAAGTTATTGCACCGAAAAAGGTCAAATACCATTTCTAGAAGGGAACCTTTGGAAAAAATAAATTTATTACATTTATATTATACAGCGAGCGTCTTTTGTTCACTACAAAGAGCCAATTTCATCCGGCTCCATCTTTCCGAGGTGTAACCGTGCCGATAACGGACCATATTGAGGAGCTTCTTGGCGTAACGTTGACATCGACACTCAATTTTTGACCATTATATTGAAGAATGCCTCAACATGCTGCTAAGAAGTTGAGACGGTACTTCAAGCCAGAACAGCTGCTTAAATTGTATCAAGCGCAAGTTCGATCTTGCATGAAGTACTGTTCTCGTCTCTGGAAAGGATCTGCCAAATACCAGCTTCATGCACTAGATTTGATCGAAAAGGGTCAGGAGGCTCATCGGCAATGAGGTCGAGTCAAAGCTCCAGAACCTTGAACATCGTCGCAGAGGTGCCAGCTTGACTGTTTTTATCGGTTGCATTTCGGGGATTTTACGATGGAATTGCATGATCTAATTCCATATAGCCTGTTTCATCATCGGACTACAAGACTTACGGCGATGCGCCATCGGTACAAGGTAGACATCCCGCCCATAGGCACTAAACATTTTGGAAATACTTTAATTTTGCGTACATCAAGGAGTGGAATTCCTTGCGTCTGTGTTGCCCGATAGCTACAACCTCGGGGTCTTTAAGTCAAGAGTGAAGTTACTTCTGGGCAAGTTTGCTACACCGTAGACCACATCATCGCTTACCATCAGATGAGATAGTGGTCAAGAGAGAGCCTATCTATAATAACAAAAATCAGCTATTTCTTTTCAACAACATTTGTTAGTTCGTTCGGTTGGTCTGTACCGAGCTTTATTCTGGATCCTGGCTTAATTTTCTAAACAACTTTCGATCGTGTATTCGCAACTGCATTTTTCAGATCTTATGAATGCCAAAGTTAATCATTCGACAAGTGCCTTCAACAATAATAAGTAATACTCACAATCACACGATTTATTAAATAAAATCTTTGTATAGTGTAAATATCGACATCGGTGTATATCACTAGAAAATCGATAAAAATATCGACAACCGCCACTTCCCTATTAGTGTACGTGTAAGCCTTACCCTCCCTCGCCTCCAACCTCCCCCCGTAAAGTGCGAAAGGGACCACTGCAGCTCAGGCTGATTTTACCTACAAAAACCTTGGCTAAAAGGCGTTTCGTATTCCGCCGTTTTCTTCTTCAAAACTCGCCTGATCTTAAAAATTCTTATATCAAAATTTAGAGGAAAAGTATATCTATGCTTCTATTATTTTCTTTTTTGTTAAAAACTTATCAATTTTGTCTGAAAGTCGTCTGAACATGGCGATAAATACGGGCATTTTTTTCGGGTTTTTGGATTGTCATATTTCTTTTAGTGATTATGTTTTCGAAAAAAGGAAATGACAGGGGCACGTATTAATTAGACCTTGATTTTATGGGAAAAAATCATTGCTCTGGACGCATTATCCACGAAGAAAACAGTGGAATGTTTTTGTATGGAGAAAGGCCCAATAGAGTACCCTCTTAATAATAATGATTTCTAAATTAATCATGTTTACGCTCGAATAACGCATTGGAGTGGACGGCGGGGTTTGGCGTGAGCCGCCAAAACCGTTTAAATGTTCATGAAACAACAAAAAGCCCTCTACTTAGTCCGCATTATTGTGCAACTACGGGACCCTATTACTGCGCGTGGCCCGACACACACTTGGCCCGTTTTCAAATTCAGGATTCTTCTTCGCTTTCTTTTCTTTTTTTTTAAAACGTTGCCCCACACTAGGAATTTCTTCCTGTATCGTGGGTGCGTTTACAAACATATAAACTCACATACACAACACCCAGAGCCGGAACAAATATCTGTAGGTCATACAAATATTAATATAATTAAATTATACAACATGCAATGAACGCATGAAACTTCTAGGAGACAGACCACTATACCCTGTGTACTATAAGTAGTTTGATTTTAATGTTTTACTAATGAGCCCTACATTTTTACAGTTAAAAGACAATTATTAAGGTTCCAAAGCCCTATCACTGGACTATTTCCAGTTTTATCATCAGACCTCCACGTGGGCAGTGTGAGAGATAGTATTTACTGTGCTTCAGCAGTATGGGGCTTATATCAGGCATACAGGTAATCAATATTTCATCATTAGTATTTTAAAAACAAGAGGCTCAACGTGACCGGCAAAGTAGATGGGAAAAGGCCTCGTGGACGCAGCCCAATACGTTGGTCTGACCAGATCCGCACCGCTCCTGTCTCTACATTTTACAACGCCCTACACACCGCCAGAGACAGAAACAGAAAGACCATTCGAGAGAAGGTGATGCAGAAGGGAGGTCACGACCCTCAATACTGAGGAATACGACGCAAGGACGAGGATTATTTTAAAATTGCCTTTAAATATATAGCTGTGATCTGCTCAAGGTGTTCAGTGAAATTTTTGACTTCAAATAAAAGAAGATTTATGAAATATTTCAGACGAATTGATGATGACCGAGGGAAATCGTATGAGCTGGGTCAGAGCACTGTTAAGTGCATGCGTGGCATCCTGGAGTGCTGGGTGAAGCAGTCGGCACGGGTGGAGGCTTTCAAAACACGCCAAAGCACCGCACATGCACTACACGTCAAGTTCCACCTTACAACTGGGGAACCTGTTCTGACTGATGAACAATACCATCATCTGCAGATAGACGTTATCTCCCTATATTTACTGTTCCTAGTACAAATGATCACATCTGGACTACAGATTATTTATACCCAGGTGAGGTGTTACGACTTAATATATTTTTAACTAAGAATAAATTATTTTAGTTTTATCCCTAATGTTTATATACAGTACAACTATTTTCTTAATGTCCCTCTGCAATCATCGCATTTCTGAATACAAACGTATGCTAATTAGTTATTAGATTTATTGTGTACAATAATTTGAATTCAGAGCTAAGTACTTTATTGCTGTTTTGATTTCCGTGTGAAATATATAGAACTGTAAAAAGAGTTTTTCTTCCTTTTTTAAATAAATTATATTAAGGTGAAAGATACGGTCTGTTCCCGGCACTTTTCCCGCTAGATGGCTCTGAAATCATTATTTTTAGTTTATTTCGTTTTACGTGAAATCGGAGCATTAATAAGTCGTACGAGGTAGTGTTAGTGGCACTCGGTCATTGCCTTTTAATGAACTTGATCATAACAATGCCTCAAAATCCACCCAATTTGACACAGAATCTCAAAATAACATCTGTCATTGAATATACAGTCTTTTACACACTGATAGACGTATTTCCTACTACTAGTTAAAAGAGTATTAACAAAATTCTCGGCGAAACACGAATTTTTCCGAGGGACATTAAGAAAGTGTTTGTACTGTACCTACATTTTTTTTTATCAGGATGAGGTGGCATTTGTTCAAAATTTAGTATATTACGTGGAGCGTGCATACAGAACACCAGACTATGGTATGTGGGAAAGAGGGTCTAAATACAATGACGGAAAGCCTGAAATCCATGCATCTTCAATTGGTATGTATGTTATTAAACATGAAACTAACTTATATACCTACCAGTGTGGGCTGTTGTTAACAAAATAATTACTAAATATTCATGACTAAATCAATTGTGAATGTTGACTAACCTAAGCGTAAGTAGATTGCGATTTACTCACTCGAAATACAATACACCAATTTTGTCGGGAATCATAATTTATAATTATTTTTTTAACTTTGAAAGCCGAGCTGTTATGAAAATATAAATTATTTTTAAATCATTCGACTGCGTAATTCAAACAAATATTCATAAAATTATTATTTTATGAATAAGTATTTGATTTAATTATAACTTGATTTCTTTGGTAGGTAGTTGAGAATTTAATAAAATTATTAAAATAGTCTTGGAAAAAATGTTCATCATTATTCAACTAAGATTCAAACTAACTAATAATTAGTTATTTCATTAGTCATAAATCAAATTATATTTTGCCCAACACTGGTACAAATTTAGCAGGATCTTTGGTCAAGAGAAATTAATTACACATTTATATGATATTTCAGGCATGGCTAAGGCCGCTCTCGAAGCCATCAATGGATGCAATCTTTTTGGAGACAAGGGAGCATCATGGAGTGTTGTATATGTAGATATTGATGCTCATAATCGCAATAGAAGTATTTTTGAAACTATGCTGCCACGCGAATCAAGTTCCAAGGTAAATTAGTTCAAGTTCAGAAATGCAAGGTATAAAAGCAAAACAGTATATGACGCCGCCGCCGTAACAGGTAGAATCATATACACATCAAAGGTGTCAAGAAGCAAGATTTTATAGAATTTCGACTTGTCAGAAGATGTTGAACTTTACTGAAGTCAGGTCGTAGCTCACTTACACGACTCCGCTCCAATATCGCTCCCGCACAACACCGTCTTAAACGGAGATGACTGCTCGCTATCCACGCGCCAACAGCTAGCAGGCAATCAGCTGTCCACGCACTTACAGCTCGCAGTCAACTAGCTGTCCCCGCGCCGACCGCTTTCGCCTTACCTTTTTCGACAGGCTAGCAATGTGCGTCAAGCGAGCAGTCTGCGTGCATACAGCGCGCAGGCCGCGCACCGACCACTTGAAGCACGCGGTAAGCAGCAGTTCACTTGAAGCAGCGGTAAGCTCGCTGATCGAGCTGTGTACTAATTTTATGTCTACAGAGGACGCCCTGAAGCTCACATTTCAATGAACATTATTTTGCCGAACCTCACTTCAGTAGATGACTAGACACTTTTGTTGTAGGAGACACTACTTTGCCGATAAGTGCTCGTAAATTTTGAGCTGGAGCCTGCAAGAAACCTGTAAACCAATGGCTCGCATTCATTGACACTTGATAGAATTCAAGATAGTTATAAATTGCCAAGTGTGTTTCAAATTCATAAACACTCACACATAGACTCCAATCCCATAGGTACATGTTTATTACAACACTATGGAGGATTTTATGACAAAGATGACTTTGTTGCATCTGTTGACAACAACCCTAATTACGTAACTGGTTTGACAGCACGAAGCACTCGTGCTCCCATTTTATTTTGACAACTCCACCATTCATTGCGTGTTTTGACGCTAAAGCTCTCATCTGGCGTATTTTTTTAAAATATTATGAAGCAAAGCCTGCATGCGCCATTCTTTGAACTTACGCAATTAGGGTGCAGCACAGTCTGATACACCTGTAAAGAGTAGGCTTATAAATCTGGAATGCATACCTAAGGGCTATTAATGAAACCTAATATTTGTATTTTAGGGTGTTGACGCGGCGTTATTACCAACGGTATCATTCCCGGCTTTTGCCACGCATGAGGAACACCTAGTTCAGTTAACAAAAAGTAATATTTTAAGACGTTTGCAAGGCAAATGTGGGTTCAAAAGATTCAGCCGTGATGGGTACAAGTGCGTGCTAGAAGATCCGCACAGGAGGTACTACCATGAAGGAGAGCTAAAGGAGTTTGATGGCATCGAGTCAGAGTGGCCGCTGTTCTATGTAATGATGATTATTGACGGCGTGTTCCGCACCCTGCCTGATCAAGTTGAAGAGTACCAGAAACTACTGAAAGCTAGGATATATATGGACGAATTTGGAGGTGTGTTACACTCTTTTACACTACACTATTTTCTTAATTACTAATATAATAAATGCACTAGAATCGATTGAAAAACGGGCCAAGAGGCTCATTGGCAATGAGGCACTGGTCAAAGCGCCAGAGCCTTGAACATCGTCGCCGAGTTGCCAGCTTGTCGGTTTTTGCATTTCGGGGAGTGTTTAGTTTAGTACCCCCCACCCCCCGACCACCCGTAGTATATGCCAAAACCCCCTCCCCCCTCTAGTTTGCACGTAGTAATTCATAAATATGGTTTTAAATATTTTTTTGGAAACAGAAAGTAAAAACATTCATCAATCATACAAAGGGGCGTGGCCTATCTATGAACAGTCGAGTGGCTAGGATATTCACTACGTGACGAAAACCTAAGCAACTGTGACCAAGCGTGGTATTTTGTAGACCTGAACCCCCTGAACGGTCACATAGTAAGGGTACATTCCCTTACAACAAAAAATCTTTTACAGATAAAAAGCTATACTATTGCTGAGTATCATAAGCTTTGGATTCCGGAAAATACACTGTTTCACATGTGCGAATCCACGCGAAAATCTAGTTATATTTAAACACAGTCTTTTTTAGGGTTCCGTACCCAAAGGATAAAAACGGGACCCTATTACTAAGACTCCACGATCCGTGTCTGTCTGTCCGTCTGTCATCAGGCTGTATCTCATGAACAGTGATAGCTAGACAGTTTAAATTTTCACAGATGATGTATTTCTGTTGCCGCTATAACAAAAAATACTACCTAAAAACAGAATAAAATAAATATTTAAGTGGGGCTCCAATACAACAAACGAGATTTTCTTGCCGTTTTTTGCGATAATGGTATGGAAAACTTCGTGCGTGAGGCCGACTCGCACTTGGCCGGTATTTTTTGTTTGTTACTATATAATGGAAATGTTTATATTATTTCAGATCCAGTTATTCCATGGTATTATTACGTTCCCCGCGAGGGTATAGAAAATGAGCGCAGCGAACCAAACTCGGTGCGAAGATTGCCTGCAAGTAAGTCCTAGTAATTTTCAATCCTTTACCTATGGGATCTAATAGAATACCACCAGAAAATTAATTACACTTTTACTACTGTACTTACTTAATAGTGTAGTTGACTGAATATTATTTTTTATTCGTCAGGTAGATTAATAAAAAATATATGCCACGTATTTTCTTTTGACACGTAAACATAAAGTGACGACGATACAATGCGTTGAAATATCGTGTGACGTCACACCGCTAGTACACTGTATACTGACAAGTGACGTCACAAGCCCCCACTCCTGAATTTTGATGCCCTTTATCTTTGTAAATATTTATCGATTTGCTAAAGCAAAAAATACGGGTCCAATATAATTTGACAATCTCACTGATAGCAGTGGTGGCCCAGTGGTATCGGCCGCGACTTACAAGTTGTAAGTCGTGGGTACGAACCCAGGCAGGCGTTATACTTTGTGTAAATTGTTTCATCACCAGTGCTCTCAAAACGGTGAAGGAAACATCGTGAGGAAACCGGCATGTCCTAGAACCAAAAATTCGAAGATATGTGACATCCACCCAACCCGCACTAGGCCCGCGTGGTGGATTACGGTCCATTCCCTCTCACAGAGGGGAGGCCTGTGTCCCAGCAGTGGGCATATTAATAGGCTGATGATGTGAATTTCATTGACGGTCTTAATAGAATCATGCTTTTCTACCCAGGAAACATCCCTATTATGGGTTGATAATAAAACAAATCTATTATGAAAGCGTATGAGTTCGGGAAAATTAGGTACCGGCTAAATTGTTAAATAAAAAACATAATTATGTATTTAATATCGATATTGAAAAATCAATTAAACAATTCCAGATCACCCCAGTGACAGTAATGAAAAAGGTAAAACTGTGACTCCATTGAGAATGACTCTTTTTCTTGTTTAACACTTTTTCTTGTTTTCTTGTTGTATTTAACCAAATCAACTTATATTTCTCGAATATTCGGCTGTTTTATTGAGCTTGCATTTAGTTTTTCATGATTAGCAACATGAATATTTTCCATATTTCTATGTGCCTTTTTCGCTTTTTCTCACTATTTACGATCAACTTTGCAAACTGCACTAATTTTTTTCAGTTTATAAGTAACGTATGTGTTTACGGTAACTAATACGCTTAATAACGCGATCCAATCCAATGTTTTTTTATTTATTTTACTTACAGTTTGAGTTTTCAAGTGCGTGTGATGTTTTTATAGACTGGGCGTGGATGGCCAAATACGAAACTATGACGTCACGAGCCGAATTTTGATGAAAACTAAAACTGCATCAGTGGATTCCTAGTCAGGAATCGAACACATTGATTTTGGAAAAAAAAACACGAGCTGTAGGTATTATTTCACCATCCGATAGCGTCGCTAATAAGAATAAAATTCTGTGTAATAATGCCAAACGGCAAACTCGAGGAAAGACCTCATTTTTACCCGACTGCCGAAGGAGGGTAATGTGTTTATCAGTCTATGTATGTATGTATGTTTATTCCTATGTGGCGTTCTAGAGACCAAACGCGTTGGCCGATTTTGATGATTCTTACGATCGATTCGTCTTAACCCTGCGAGTGTCACTGGTTACATTAAAATTGGAGAATATAAAAATGGCGGATTTTGGGCGCCATATTGTGGGAGCCCAACTTTTATTTTGTGTTCTCATTGTGTGGGGTATCAAAATAAAGGGTTTTAAGAGGTGATTTCAAAAATATATAACACTAATATGTTTAAATGTAACTAATTCTAAAAAAAAATAACTAAAAAGTTATAAATAAAAAATGTAAATTTAAAAAATCAAAAACCCCGACTGCTTAAAAGGCGAACTAAAAAGACGTAAACAAGAAGAAAATCATGCTGTGCAGTCGGAGGATGCATCAGGTTTTGGCCAGCCAGCTCGCGAATATTTATAACTTTTAAATCAAAATACTTTCAAAATTATTTATACTTTCATAATCAAAATTGTAATGCTGAATGTTGTACAATGCTTGAGTGGTCGAATCCGGTTATTTTCTAAAATAAATGCAATAATTTTATGACTAAAGGTTTAATATTAATAGGAAGGTTCTAAACGTGGTCAAAATAATAATTTTCCCATTCCTTTAAGTTTACCGTAAGTTATTACTTCACAGTATTTGATCTTATTAGCCACACTGTCTAATGACGTAATCATTAATACAGCACGTGTTTTTATTTCAAAATCAACGGTTTCGATTCCCAGTTAGGAAAATAATAAAAAAAAACAAATGTTTCAGTTTTAGTTTTCATCAAACCGTGCTTGTGACTCCTTTGAGTGTTTTCACTATTCCTCATGGTTTCGGATTTGGCTGTCGACGCCCACTTGGAAAACTGAACTTGTATGGCCTGTATATATTATATTGCTTAAGTAGATAGGTATGGAATACAATTTCGCGTGTTTTCCTCAATAGATAATTTGCCAGCCATGGTCCAAATTTATACTTTCTATAAATTCAACAGCCAGTTCCATATCGGCGGAAAAGATTATAAGTATAGTATCTGTAATGGTTGGCAAACTTTATATACGTGGGACACTCAGAAAGTTTTGCGAAACTAAAAAAAATTGTTCTATACGTACATATATTTTTATTAAATCTTTTCAAAGTACTTTCCACCAGCCTCTATACAAAGATTCATGCGCCTAAACCAGTTTTCAAAACACTTTTTCCAGTCCGCCGCAGACACCTCGTTTACAGCCTGCTCGAACGCAGCCAGCGCATCTTCCGGCGACGAAAATTGTATCCCTTTGAGCTGATTTTTTATTTTTGGGAATAAAAAGAAGTCACACGGTGCTAGATCAGGGCTGTAAGGAGGGTGACCCAGGAGTTTGACTGGCGTGCTGTCCAGGAAGTCCCTCGTTTTGAGTGCGGTGTGCGCAGGTGCATTGTCGTGGTGGAGCAGTAGCCCGCGGAGCCCTGTGTTTGGTCGCTTGTTGCTTATAACAGAGAAAACTTCTGGCAAACATTTGGTAGTATACCATTCGGCATTAATGCTTCTTTGATCCCGTAAGGGAATTGATACCAAGTGGCCAGTCAAATTAAAAAAGCTAGCGATCAAAATCTTACCCCCGCTTCTAGATCGCTTCACTTTGGTAGGCGTTGGCTCATTTTGAAACACCCAAACAGTCGACTGGCGCTTGGTTTCTGGGTCGTATTGATAAATCCAGGACTCATCACCTGTAACGATGTCGTAAACACGCCGAGACGAGCCTGCTTCAAATTTGTTAAGCATATCACGGCACCATTCCACCCGGGCCTGCTTCTGAGCATCGGTGAGGTTGTGCGACACCCAGCGTGATACTATCCTCCTCACGCGAAGATGGCTGTGTAGAATCTCGTGAACGCTTCCCGATCCAATCTTCAATATGTGTTGAATCTCCTGATATGTAATTCGCCTATTGTCTTGGATTAAATTTTTCACTGCTAGCACGTTTTCTTCGGTAACAGCCGTCAAAGGGCGACCGCTTCTTTCGTCATCCCCCAAAGTTGGTCGACCGCGCTTGAATTCGTTATACCAACGATACACGGTTGCCTTGGAAGGGCCTTCATCCATGAATGCCATTTGAAGTCTATCGTACGATTCATCCGGTTTCAGGCGACACTTGAAATCGTATAAAATCATAGCTCTAAAATGTTCCCGGCGCAGATTCATATTTCAGTGAGACACAATACTTTGAATTAACTCGCAAAAAATGTGGAGGGAAATTTTGAAATTGGAACTTACTTATTTTTACTTATAAATAATCATATTTTCGAAAAACATTATAACTGGCCAGTCTCCCATATATAAAAACTTTTTTTCGCAATACTTTCTGAGGGGCCTGGTAATGATCCCTGTTCAAAAACTCATCATGACTGTACCTATTAGGTATACAGGGCTACAGGTTAAGTCGACCTAGATACTTTCAGAGGTTGTAGTTTCTATCATTCCTGACTGATTTGACTATGAAACACCGTACCCCAAACTTAACTGTTTTCAAGTTATTGTAACTGGAAGTAAAAAAAATACTTCCAGTTACAATAACTTTTAAATCGATTTTTGGTCTATTGGCCTATTCTTTTTGGTTTTTTGCCTGTAATTTATTTGTGTTTGTTATTTTTGTGTATTAAATAAGTTGCTTTATTATTTTCAACACTAAAATTGCAGTTAACTGAACCAACTGAGTCGTAGTAGACGATTGAATGTTATAAAATTAAATAAATTAGTAAAAATATTTTTATCTTTCAACAATATTTTAAAAATTTCTATGACGGTCATGCTGCAGATATGCTTAAAAATATCTATGTTTCATTAGCTATCCAACAAGGTATAATAAGCTACGGTATCATCACTACACCAGTTATTAAACCCCTTCTTATTTCATTTGCCGCATCGATTATTCTAGATTACCCAGTTGAATCATTTTACTGCAATTTTAGTGTTGAGAATAATAAAGCAACTTATTTACTATACAAATCGCAAACACAAATAAATTAGAGGGTAAAAACCCAAAAAATAGGCCAATAGACAAAAAAACGGCAATCTTTAAAAAAAAAATCTTTGTTCCAATATCTTGAAAACGGTTAAGTTTGGGGTACAGTGTTTCATAGTAAAATCAGTCAGGCATGATGGAAACTACAATCTCTTAAAGAATCTAGGTCGTCTTAACCTGTAGCCCCGTATAATGCTGTGGTTTAGGGTGTAACATGGGATAGGAGCGAGCGGGGCTTTGGAGCACAGCGGGTGACAGAAACTGCTTATAACTAAATTTACAATAGAAGGTAGAATTTTTCTATGTGAAAATTTTCACCGATTGATAGACAATATCTTTATGCCGGAAAAACACAAGGTTCTTGTGCGACAGGAAAAGCTATTTTATACATTAAAAAACACATATTGCCAAAATAATAAAAAAAAACCGGTACTGAACGTAAGCAAAACTATTATGAATATTGTATTCCCTTGATGTATTAGACACAGGTGGCCTGTTCCTCTGGGCACAGTCGTTGTTCGTGCTGGCACAGCTGTTGACCGGTGGCCTGCTGCACGTCAACGAGCTGGACCCTATCAGGAGATACCTGCCTTCGTACAATCGGCCCCGACGCGCTGGACGGTATTCTGCTTTTCAGGTATGAATTTGTTGTGCGAATTTACTTGAACGAAGGGCCCTTGACTCATGGTAGCGAATTAGCAATAGTAACTGTGGGGTTTTAAACTTTTAACCAGTAGGAGTTCTACATAACTTTCTGTCCTGCCTAGGCTTCCCCACAAAAAGCTGCACACATCAACAGATATTTTTTTTAGTAAAAGCTCGTAGTTTTTTTGACATTTTCGTAATTAGACGACCTAGACTAGACCCTAGTTCGAGTTTCTCCATCTGCTTCTGACTACATTCTACAATTGCATGGCCGTGAAACAGCACTTATTTAGGTTCCGTACAAATTGAAGTCGGAGTAAACGCGGTTCAATAGCCTGTATATCAGCTAGGCATTATGACCTGATGAAGGTTGCGGGGGCCCACTGGTCTATATCCAGCAGTGGATATCTTTTTTTTAAGCTAAATGATGATGAAAATGAGTATCGTTCTAATCAGTGTCATTATCTTTTTTAAATTTTCATTGATTTATACGTAGGTTATTTTAATTTCATGTCTAACATGCAGGGCAAACCTACTTGTGTAAGTACAAATATTAGAAGTAAAATGATGTCAGTTTGAGCTACTAAACTGCTGCAAAGCATTTTGTGATATTATTTATATGCATTGCTTTTTTTTCATTCTATATGCCAAAGTTTCACAGTAATGAAAATTGCATTTTTTATGAATTAATTAATTTAGATAAATCGTGTTTTTTACTAGTGCCTTCTCCGGTCGTATTATTATTTAATTAAATATCTTTATCTACATACCTTAACTGTTTTATTTTTCTATACAATAAAACATATTAATAGGTACTGAACACACTTTTGTCGCAGGGCATAGCAACAGATCTGGTGGTCCAGGTGGTGTTGATAGCAGAGTCTATGCGGCTGCAAGCCATGATGGGCACGTACGGCATTCAGACGCAGACGCCGCACGAAGTTGAACCCGTCCAGGTTAGATTAAAATAATAAAACATCACGCCAGTACGCTCTTAAGGGGTACGCAGATCTCTCATTTCACCGGCTATGTTCAAGTTTCATGATATTTGGGTAATATATTCTGGCGTTATACGAGTAGGTAACTTACTAAACAACTTGCCTATTAGGTAGGTACAACTAAAAAGTGAAAAATAAAAAAACTTTTTACAAAAAAATACTACCGACTTCCAAATAAAACTACAAAGTGAAAAATAACTTTATTTTTAGAAGTCGGTGTCCATAACGCAATAAATTGGTACCTACGAAATACACCGACTTCCAAAAATAAAGTTATTTTTCACTTTGTAGTTTTATTTGGAAGTCGGTAGTATTTTTTTGTAAAAAGTTTTTTTGAGTATGTGGAGTAGGCAGGCAGGCTGGTAAGTATGGTAGGGTTGGCAGGCAGATGACGGGAGCGAAGCCGCGGGCACAGCTAGTCCTCAATAAATCTCCACATCCTTGTGTGCCGCGAAAAGTGTCTAATAGAGTCAAATTAAAATTTTGAAAAGTTCTCGGTCTTATGGAATATTTGAATTATACGGGTACGATGACGGAGGGACATACTTGATTCCTACCGAAAGGACTGGTTCGCAATGGCAGAGGACAGACGAGTTTGGAAGGTATTTGTTCAGCAGTGGAATATAGCGGACTAACTAGATAAATTAAATTTGTCCAAGCAAAATGCATAAATAACTTACTCCCTCAGGTGTGCAGTTCAACGCAGCTGGTGCACGTGTACCGAGAGCTGGGCGTGTGCCCCAAGTTGAAGCTCACCGGCCGTCCCATCAGACCCGTGGGTTCCCTTGGCACGAGCAAGGTATGGCTGTTTTTACTCTTTTATTACACAGTGATGAATTTAGCTAGTCGTTTACATACATACCGGTCAACATAACTGAGCACCCGAAATGTCAATGTCACTCCGACGTTCGACGCTCGCTATTGGCTCACGAGACTCGGCGGCCAGCCGCGCGGGTGCCTGGGAGTGGGGTCGATTGACATTTCGGGTGCTCAGTTATGTTGACATAGTAGTAGATAAACACTTGTTACAATGCTTTGCTTTGTCATAGTCATTTATTTATTTAATAAATACACAACAGCATATATATAAATGTAACGTTAGCTGAAATAGTAGTTTATGCAACGGTCATATAATAGGGGTTATTAGAACACGATTGTGGGTTTATTACACGAGGCGAAGCCGAGTATGATAATATACACGTGTGTTTTAATACCTAATTATATATATGCCGTTGCATTTTTCCGTTTCCACTTTTCTTTTATTTCAACTGTTTAAGTGAAGATAATAGAAGAGAATAGTCAATCACTTAAACAGTTGAAATAAAAGAAAAGTGGAAACGGAAAAATTGTGGTATGGCTGGCAATTTAGATTCTCACTGCGCATGACTGCGTAGCGCGAGTATCTATAGACAATGACACTAGCCCATACGCGCCTATATTAAAAACTAGCTTTCCCACGCGGCTTCGCTCCCGTCAACTGGCTACTTTCCTACCCATCTACCCTAACTACCCTACCCTACCTACACTACATACATGATTGTTGCGTAACTTAAACCGTTTACGCAGCGCTCGCAACGGAAGCTCTCAGAAAGGAATAATTTTGCCCGTTTTGCAACATTTTTCATTTATGCTCCGCTCCTATTGGTCGTAGCGTGATGTTATATAGCCTACCTCGATAAATGGACTATCCAACACAAAAATAATTTTTCTATTCCAACCAGTAGTTCTTGAGATTAGCGCATTCAAACAAACAAACTCTTCAGCTTTATAATATTATTATATTATATAGTATAGATGAGCGCGTATGGGCGCATACATTAAAAAGTATAGTGTGCTATACAAATTAAAATGTTAATATATGATGCAGTTGTTTGAAAATCGAATGTAAATGTTGCACTGTAATGGATTTATTTTTAAATTTTACCTATCTATAAAAAAGTACGTGTTTATACAATATTTTTAAATTCATATTTGGAACCTTACGTTGTGAGCGTAGATAAGCATACTTTTGCTGCTTTTGCTTTTTTTGCATCTATGAATATCGTAAACCCCGTAAAACCTAATTCCATGTCTATTTTGTAGAGTAGTCTGCATCTTTATATTAAAAATCAAAAAGTTCTTAGAAGTACTAAATGATTCCTGATATACTGAAACCACTAAACCAATAGAAAAATTTGCGTCGCCACGAGCTCTCTATGATCGCGATGAGAACTTTAACATACGTCTACTATTTTGGTGAACATAAAGTATAATCTGTCTAAGTTTTTACGCTGTTTTGTTGGCAATTATCAGTCTTAACTGTATTCGTCTATACAGATATACAGGGTTTGCGGCATGACGGTGCTGTGCTACCCGCTCATATTCGAAGTGTCGGAGTTCTACCTGTACAGAGACATGGCCTTGCTCATCGACGACATCAAGACTGAGCTGCAGTTCGTTGGCAAGTAAGGAAACAAACTAATTTCCATTTATTTGTTGCACTACGTTTCATTGATGTTCTATTGTCTGACATTGTACCTACGTCAATATAAAGGATCTGTAAAAAATAAATAAGCGGCGGCCGACTTTTTAAAATGCTATGCTTTTGTTTACGGTCGCCGCTGAAGCTTTGTCGCCATCTCAAGGCTGTTACTTTATTTCATGCCCGAATTTTGAAACTGTCATCATCACTGCATCTGGTTTGGACCTAAGTTTCACATCCACGATGCATGACTAATCGTGTGTCAGTAAGATCAGCATCACATAACGTGCGCAGGTACTGGCGCCTGTCGGGGCGGCCCACGGTGTGCCTGCTGGTGCGCGAGGAGCACATGCGCGACCCTCACTTCAAGCACATGCTGGACCTGTTCGCGATGCTCAAGAAGGGCCACTGCGACGGCGTCAAGGTGCGCCTCGGGAGGCTCCAGAACTTGATCTCTAGCTCCTGTATGGGCAAGTAATCTTTTTACTTTACGAAATGATCATATATTAGCAGCTAGAATAAACAGTTTTACGAGGTAGTTCAAACTTGCCTGCGGTTGGGTAGTTCTAAATTTTGGATATTGCTGTGTTTAGACTTTTCAAGATGGATTTACATTATTGGATAAACAACACTAGATTCCATTCAGCACATACATAACATCGCGACTGTATTTGCCGAAGAGTTAGGTAGAGATGTGGAATGATCATAATTTGCACTACTATGTATCAATCTGCCAATCTATCTAAATATTATATAAAAGAGAAAGTGTGTATGTATGTAATCTTATTGAAAAAGAGTGTCCTTGGAGTTTCTTGCCCGTTCTTCTCCATAGAGATCTACGCCTTGGAATGGGCATCTACGGTACTTTCACAGTTATTATGTCTTGTGACTGGGACTGTAGCACCATAATTTTGTAATATTTTATTATGTCTTTTGACAATTCAAAAGTGCCTGTAACTGGCCTACTTGAAATAAAGTGCTTTGACTTATGTTCCTTATAGACTCCGAAAAGGCTGGACCGATTTGAATGAAATTTTCAGACAATATTTTGATTGACCCAGCGGATAATCCTGTAAAATTTGATGGCGATCGGAGCATATTTTTTTGAAATTTGAACGCGGTCGTAGCCGCGGGCAGAAGCTAGTACTAAGTATAAAGAACTACCTCTCTCTATCTCGTGTATCGTTTAACAAAATAATAATAAATTTACCACAGAACATTTGGACTTCATGAGCCAAGGCGAGTTCCCGTCGGAGATGTTTACCCAGTTCCGGCAGCTGGAGCACGAGTACATCGGCTACCAGTCGCTGACCGACGTGCCGCGCACGCTGACGTACAGCGAGGAAACCGTGTCGTACGACGCCTACAAGCACCGCTCTACGCCCGACGTGGTGGCGGTGCTCCGCTCGCTCGACAACATCTTCGCGCAGTGCCAGCTGTGGGGCATCCTGCTAGAGAGGGAGGGACCTATGTTTGAGGTGCGTACTGTGGCGTCAACCAGTCGCTGACGTACAGCGAGGAGACCGTGTCGTACGACGCCTACAAGCACCGCTCTACGCCCGACGTGGTGGCGGTGCTCCGCTCGCTCGACAACATCTTCGCGCAGTGCCAGCTGTGGGGCATCCTGCTAGAGAGGGAGGGACCTATGTTTGAGGTGCGTACTGTGGCGTCAACCAGTCGCTGACGTACAGCGAGGAGACCGTGTCGTACGACGCCTACAAGCACCGCTCTACGCCCGACGTGGTGGCGGTGCTCCGCTCGCTCGACAACATCTTCGCGCAGTGCCAGCTGTGGGGCATCCTGCTAGAGAGGGAGGGACCTATGTTTGAGGTGCGTACTGTGGCGTCAACCAGTCGCTGACGTACAGCGAGGAGACCGTGTCGTACGACGCCTACAAGCACCGCTCTACGCCCGACGTGGTGGCGGTGCTCCGCTCGCTCGACAACATCTTCGCGCAGTGCCAGCTGTGGGGCATCCTGCTAGAGAGGGAGGGACCTATGTTTGAGGTGCGTACTGTGGCGTCAACCAGTCGCTGACGTACCGCGAGGAGACCGTGTCGTACGACGCCTACAAGCACCGCTCTACGCCCGACGTGGTGGCGGTGCTCCGCTCGCTCGACAACATCTTCGCGCAGTGCCAGCTGTGGGGCATCCTGCTAGAGAGGGAGGGACCTATGTTTGAGGTGCGTACTGTGGCGTCAACCAGTCGCTGACGTACCGCGAGGAGACCGTGTCGTACGACGCCTACAAGCACCGCTCTACGCCCGACGTGGTGGCGGTGCTCCGCTCGCTCGACAACATCTTCGCGCAGTGCCAGCTGTGGGGCATCCTGCTAGAGAGGGAGGGACCTATGTTTGAGGTGCGTACTGTGGCGTCAACCAGTCGCTGACGTACCGCGAGGAGACCGTGTCGTACGACGCCTACAAGCACCGCTCTACGCCCGACGTGGTGGCGGTGCTCCGCTCGCTCGACAACATCTTCGCGCAGTGCCAGCTGTGGGGCATCCTGCTAGAGAGGGAGGGACCTATGTTTGAGGTGCGTACTGTGGCGTCAACCAGTCGCTGACGTACCGCGAGGAGACCGTGTCGTACGACGCCTACAAGCACCGCTCTACGCCCGACGTGGTGGCGGTGCTCCGCTCGCTCGACAACATCTTCGCGCAGTGCCAGCTGTGGGGCATCCTGCTAGAGAGGGAGGGACCTATGTTTGAGGTGCGTACTGTGGCGTCAACCAGTCGCTGACGTACCGCGAGGAGACCGTGTCGTACGACGCCTACAAGCACCGCTCTACGCCCGACGTGGTGGCGGTGCTCCGCTCGCTCGACAACATCTTCGCGCAGTGCCAGCTGTGGGGCATCCTGCTAGAGAGGGAGGGACCTATGTTTGAGGTGCGTACTGTGGCGTCAACCAGTCGCTGACGTACCGCGAGGAGACCGTGTCGTACGACGCCTACAAGCACCGCTCTACGCCCGACGTGGTGGCGGTGCTCCGCTCGCTCGACAACATCTTCGCGCAGTGCCAGCTGTGGGGCATCCTGCTAGAGAGGGAGGGACCTATGTTTGAGGTGCGTACTGTGGCGTCAACCAGTCGCTGACGTACCGCGAGGAGACCGTGTCGTACGACGCCTACAAGCACCGCTCTACGCCCGACGTGGTGGCGGTGCTCCGCTCGCTCGACAACATCTTCGCGCAGTGCCAGCTGTGGGGCATCCTGCTAGAGAGGGAGGGACCTATGTTTGAGGTGCGTACTGTGGCGTCAACCAGTCGCTGACGTACCGCGAGGAGACCGTGTCGTACGACGCCTACAAGCACCGCTCTACGCCCGACGTGGTGGCGGTGCTCCGCTCGCTCGACAACATCTTCGCGCAGTGCCAGCTGTGGGGCATCCTGCTAGAGAGGGAGGGACCTATGTTTGAGGTGCGTACTGTGGCGTCAACCAGTCGCTGACGTACCGCGAGGAGAACGTGTCGCGATTTTTGTAATCGTATCGGTACTTTCAGAGATTATTTACAAATATACACTTTACCTCATTGTAATATTAGTTAACATGTACATTTCAAATAATGAAAGATATTTTCAAATATTAGTTGTTCCGAAGATTATCCAAAACTTATATAAATGTACACAAAGCCTCAAAATTCGTACTCTTTCTATGAGTATAGTTATAGATTTTGACATTCAAAAGACCATTTTAAGGTCAAATTGAAATAAATGCTTTGACTGTACAGATTAACGGCACGAACGCTCTGGAGTCCCTGAAGAGTCTGTACCACAGCGCGGGCGTGCTGCGGCACTGGCGCGCCGTGCGGTTCTGCTCGTCACTGCTCAACCACACCGTGGACTCCATCAGCCCTTTCATCACCACCGTGCTCGTCAACGGGAAGCAGGTCACACAACTCACACACCACCCACCTAAGTATTTCCTCATATAGGTCAATCATTGCCGCTGAACAATTATGTCTGTTTGATTAGCCGAAGTGTGGAACTGCTGCCAGCGTCTTGCACCAACACCCATCAGCCACAGAACAGGCATATTCTGGGATCTAGCCTCGTTTTCAATCAGGCGATATCGAGCTCGAGAGCAGGCTCATCTGGGAATATAAAAGACAAGTCATACACATCGTTACACGACAATACTTAGTACTTGACTACACGTACTTAAGGGTACACTAGTCAACGGCACGAACTATTTTGTGCGCATTGCAATGCATTTTATATCAACCGACAACAAGTGCGGAAGAGATTGATGCTTTGATGAGCAGTAGGAAGCTAGTTCGCGTACGTATACACACTTTTGCAAATTTGTAGCGAAATGGATAATGATTTAGGACGAAACCGAGCGCGCGAAATTTTATAAACAGACCTTTGGCAGTCTAGATATCATGGCAAAAACTACTAAATCTATCTGTTCAAAATAAAATTATTTGCATAGTTGAACTACTAATCTATCCCTGTATGGAGGCCGTTTTGCAATTTTCCGTCTTCTTATGGTATTTATTCGCGCCCAAAAATGCGTTAAAATTGGTGTCGAAATGTGGAACTTTCGACGCTCATAACTTTCAAATATTTTCTTTTTTTACTTTTATGCTTCCATACAGGGCTAGATAATGATGAGACAAATTGATATCACTTTTTATTTTGAACTTACATCGTCAAACAGTGGAATAATCCCTGGACTACGTTTGTATGGAAGAATTTTCGACTAGTGTAACCTTAACAAAAAATTGGACTAACGTAAAAATATGATGACCCTAAAAATAAAAATGGCTTTCCTTTTCACAGGATAGGTTCGTAGAAACTACGAAATATCAATACTACACTTCACTGTCTGTTTCTTACACTTCTAGAATACTAGCCTAGCTTCGCCCGCTTCAAATGTATTTTATAATCCCAAGGGGGCACGGGATCCTAGTCCTACCGAGATAAAAAATATCCTATCTGTTAATCGAGATTATAAAATATCGATATGTAAAATTGCATCCAAATCCGTTCAGGCGTTTTTCCGTTAAGGTTACACTAGTCGATAATTCTACCATACAAACGTAGTCTAGGGATTACTCCACTGTTTGACGATGTAAGTTCAAAATAAAAAATGATGTCAATTTGTCTCATCATTATCTAGCCCTGTATGGAAACAAACAAGTAAAAAAGAAAAATAATATGAAAGTTATGAGCGTCGAAAGTTCCATATTTCAACACTAATTTTAACGCATCTTTGGGCGGCAATAAATACCATAAGAAGAAGGAAAATTAAAAAACGGCCACCATACAGGGATAGATTAGTAGTTCAACAATGCAAATAATTTTATTTTGAAAATATACATTTAGTAGTTTTTTCTCCTCAAGGTCTGTTTATAAAATTTCGCGCGCTCGTTTTCGTCCTAAATCATCAACCATTTCGCTACAAACTTGCAAAAGTGCTAATTCGTACGTGAACTAGCTTCTTACTGCTCATCACAGCATCTATGTCTTTCGCACGAGTTGTCGGATGAGATAGAAGGCATTTTAACCCCGCGCACAAAATAATTCGCGCCGTCGACTAGTGTACCCTTAATGAAACACCATCATACTAACTTTCGAATTTATAATATTAGTAGGCTATTTCAGTTAAAATTCATGTTGCCATATGAAAATGGCCTTTTAATATTTATATCTTAGCTAGTTTTAACAATATTATCGTTTTATAAAACAGTTAACAGTGGGCGTGATTGGTCAGAAGGAGACCGTGTTTGACAAGCCCATGACTCCCGGCGAGATCCAGTCTGTCATGTACTCTACGATACAGCCTTACGATGTTATTGGTGCAGTATTACAGCAGGTTAGTGTCAGAGCATCTTCTTCATCTTCTAAATTTACTGTAATAACCACTGATAATATAATACTAGCATACAGATGCCTATGCAAAGACACCGTGCCAACGTAACTAGCTTCGTCTGATTAAGATGTGTATTTTTATAAGTACTTCGAACACGGTCAATACCGTTCCACGGCTATAGATGGTGTTAACAGCGACTTGCAAGTAAAAAGGTTTTCTCGGTTTGTGACTATTTTTTTCTTTAAATATAGTGGAAGATTAGTTTTATAGTAAGTTTATGCACATTTTAACAGTTTCATTGTACCAAAATGTGTTACAATAAAAATTTAAAAAATCGAGTGGCATGCATCAGAAATTTGCAACAGAGCCATCTATTGAAATCATTTTTAAATGATTCGTTCAAATAATCTTTGAAATGTGAATTAAGAGCCCAATATTCCATAATTTTGTGCTTAGGAGAGTTGATTAAAAAATAACATACAATTTTTATGATCAATTTATTCTAGAAAAGGTTAATTTTATACACAATAACAATTCAATGCATATCGCGCCATCTAGTAACACTTATTTGAACCAAAATTTTCTTTGTTAGCGCTGGGACCCCGTGGTAATAAAACTTAAACTACAAAAAATACCCTTAACCTTACGAAGTAATGGGTTCGTCAAAGTGAAGTTATTGTTACCACTGATATGCAGTTGACTATACTAAAAAGAGTTATTAAAGCTAGCGCGTAAAATACTTACGCGGCAATGCCATTCATTTCAAAAATAGTTTTTTCGTTATGCACGGTGTCAAGCTGACGAATTTTTCAAACATGAACCAATAGATTAAAAATTGTCTTAAAAATTCATCGAACTGATTGAATGTATGTGATGCGATTGAGGTGTGGGTCGCACTGTTATATCTGTCAAGAATCAAATAAGCATCCACGTTACCTGTATAGGAGGTCGTGCTGTACTCGGGGCGGCTGATCGCCACCAACCCGGACATGTTCCGCGGCATCCTGAAGATCCGCGTGGGCTGGGTGCTGCAGGCCATGCGCATCTACCTGCAGCTGTTCCCGGAGGACAAGCGCGCCGACGGCACGCTGGAGGCGCTGTCGCCCTACAAGCTGCGCACGCTGCTGCAGAGAGTGCTCACCGTGTCTGACTGGGCAGAGGAGAAAGGGTATGCTTTTTTTTGTGATGGGGCCATCACAAAAACTTCTCTTCTTCTTCACATTTTAATGACAAAATAATCATTCATTCATTTCGTGTCGAGCATATAATGCCGAGATTTTAACACGAGCGATGTAGCTATAAGCGAGTGTTAAAAAAAAAGCCTATTTATGCGAGACATGAACGATTCTCTTTCCTGCACTACCTAATGAGGGTACTTACTTAATTAAATGCAAATAAGTTCCAACAACAATTTATTAGAAACGTTCAGACTAAAACCACAGAAGATATACACACAATCAACGCGCTTTTTTTCGAGAGGTAACAGTTTCAGTATCATTCTGCCAGTTACATAAAGATATCAAAACTCCATACAAAATACATCTTTTCGTAACTGTTATTACGTAATTTTGTTTTTTTTTTTTTTATAATCTTGCGTGTAACACGAGTCGGAAATCATCTTACGCACGTGTATCATACTACATTTTACTATGCATTGTGCGAGGAAATAAAAAAATATATCTGAACCAAGCAAGAAATTAATAAAATGGCGGGCTTATTCAAGGGCGCTCAGCATATCATCCACAGATTAACTTGTACTGCGCATGTACAAATAGCTGTCACGTCGTAACGGAAAAAGGCACGAGCAAAATATTCATTCTGCCAAACATATTTAATGAATATTTAAAATTAATTTATTGAACAAAATCTAAATCTAGAGTAATTAAAAACGCCTTAAATGAAGTATTAGTTTTGTTTTACCTTTTATATGAATGGTAATCTGTACTTAACTAATTTTTTAAACTTTTCTCAAATAATAAAAACTCTATGCGGCGGGCTGACCTTGGAGTTAAAAATTAAAAAGTACAGGAAAGTAAAAAGCACTAGTAAAAAAAAGTGACACTTTCCGCACAGTTTGGCTGCTTGGAAAACGCTCTTTTCGAGGACATGCATTGTAAAATTAATTTATTGATCAAAATCTAAATCTAGAGTAATTAAAAACACCTTAAATGAAGTATTAGTTTTGTTTTACATTTTATATGAATGATAATCTGTACTTAACTAATTTTTAAAACTTTTGTCAAATAATAAAAACTCTATGCGGCGGGCTTGGAGTTGGCTTGGTTGGAGTTAAAAATTAAAAAAGTACAGGAAAGTAAAAAGCACTAGTAAAAAAAAGTGACACTTTCCGCACAGTTTGGCTGCTTGGAAACCGCTCTTTTCGGGGGCATGCATTGTAAAAGTCTTTTCCTCAAAAGTGGGATATCTGTACAGACCCTTTCTTCTTGCACATCCAGCCGTATTATGTCATGCCAACGCCATCATCATCATCTGTTGTGAGATACGGAGCTATAGAGGACGAATAGTACTACTATCCCTTATTTACAAATAATTCATAATGGTAATGACATGTCATAGTAGGGGCAGGTTATCTCGCCCCCGCTTTTTCTTTTTACCCGACTGCCGAAGGAGGGTAATGTGTATATCAGGCTATGTATATTTGTTCCTATGTGGTGTTCTAAAGACCAAACACGTTGGCCGATTTTGGTGATTTTTACGTCAATCGATTCGTCTTAAGGTTACACTAGTCGATAATTCTTCCATACAAACGTAGTCTAAGGATTACTCCACTGTTTGACGATGTACGTTCAAAATAAAAAACTATATCAATTTGTCTCATCATTATCTAGCCCTGTATGGAAACAAAAAAGTAAAATATTTGGAAGTTATGAGCGTCGAAAGTTCCATATTTCAACACTAATTTTAACGCATCTTTGAGCGGCAATAAATACCATAAGAAGAAGGAAAATTTCAAAACGGCCACCATACAGGGATAGATTAGTAGTTCAACAATGCAAATAATTTTATTATGAACATATACATTTAGTAGTTTTTTCATGATATCTAGACTCCAAAGGACTGTTTATAATATTTCGCGCGCTCGTTTACGTCCTTAATCATCATCAATTTCGCTACAAACTTGCAAAAGTGCAAATTCGTACGCGAACTAGCTTCTTACTGCTCATCACAGCATCTATCTCTTTCGCACGAGGTGTTGGATGAGATAGCAGGTATTTTAACCCCGCGCACAAAATAGTTCGTACCGTCGACTAGTGTAACCTTAACCTTTCAAATGTCACTGGTTACATTAAAATGAAAAAAAAATAAAACAGATTTTGGGCGCCCAATTTTTTTTTCGGTCTTTCCCATCGTGGGGATATCAAAATAAATATATGACACCTATATGTTTAAATGTAACTAATTCGAGAAAAATATGTTAACTAAAAAAAGTTACTTCAAAAAATCTAAAAACCTGACTGATCGCAAAAAGACGTAAATAAGAAGAAAATCATGCTGTGCAGTCGGAGGATACATCTGGTTTTGGTCAGCCAGCTCGCTAATATTTGTCATCATACTATATTTATTTAATTAATTAACTTTTTTTATTATATTTTCGTATTAAGATTTTACATGCCGCTTTGCTTTTCAGATCAATCCCAAAGAAGCCATGCATTTACCATAACATGTCGCCTTTGATCCCTAAAGAATTAGCAGGGATGTGACTGAAAGGAACTTGGCCAGTTATTTTTGAGTCACAGTGGAATATACTTTTTTTTTTAAATAAAAATGTATATCCAGTTTTTGAGGGCTGCTTAATTTAGTTAAAAATGCTTATAATTCAGTCCGTCTAACTTTTAATTTTATTTAAATTACCGAATGCTTTTTAACAGGTTGACACCGTTACAAAGGCGACAGTTGGAGGGCTGCCTCTGTCGCGTACCAAAACACTTCTACATACAAGTCTGGGATATATTGCTGAGAACACCGAAAGGAATTATTATTCAGGTACGTGCATACAATGAATTTATTATTCATTTCAGATTTAGTTGACCGTGAACTTTGTGGTCAGTTACTTTGGCAGCGCTGTCCGATTGCTATTGAATATTCTACAACCAGAAATTGATACATTTCGTTGCAACATTTGGTCCTTTATTCAAATCAAATCCAATAGTTCAGTTGTATAACTTTTTACAAAAGTTTATATGCTTACGGCTGGGTTAGAAAAAGAACCGTTTATTATCAAAGAAAATACGTGTGCATATAAAAGAAAAACATGACACTAAACATGTTTTTAGGGTTCCGTAGCCAAATGGCAAAAAACGGAACCCTTATGGATTCGTCATGTCTGTCTGTCCGTCCGTATGTCACAGCCACTTTTTTTCGAAACTATAAGAACTATGCTGTTGAAACTTGTTAGATGTATTCTGTGAACCGCATTAAGATTTTCACACAAAATAAAAATAAAACAATAAATTTTGGGGGTTCCCCATACTTAGAACTGACACTCAATTTTTTTTTCATCAAACCCATACTTGTGGTGTATCTATGGATAGGTCTTCATAAATGATATTGAGGTTTCTAATATAATTTTTTTCTTAACTGAATAGTTTGCGTGAGAGACACTTCCAAAGTGGTAAAATGTGTGTCCCGCCTCCTGTAACTTCTAAAATAAAAGAATGATAAAACTAAAAAAAATATATGATGTACATTACCATGTAAACTGCCATCGAAAATTGGATTGAAAGAGATCTAGTAAGTAGTTATTTTTTAATACGTCATAAATCGTAAACCGCAATTTACCAAGTGCGGAACCCTTCGTGCGGAGACCGACTCGCACTTGGCCGGTTTTTTTTTATATTTTTAGATTGTTCTTAAATTATTATGTTAGTAAAGACATAACAAAACCTTTTTTTATATTTAAGCACATAACAGAAATAGTCAATAAATACATTGTATTGTAGCCTACTCAGCATGATGCTCTGTCATGGCCACCCACAGCAGAGCGCTAGTTAACAGTGGTCACCTAGATAAAATCCGGTTTTTAATTTGGGCACATCCATGTGCCACTGCGGTATGCCAAACCGTTACTGATTATTGGGTTATTCGGTATACCTTTGGGCACGCTCAGCCCAATTTTCAATTTAATGTTATGTTTTTACTATTATTCTCTGTTAGTTACTTTATATTTGTTGTATCTGGGACGAATAAATGTTTTCTATTCTATTATTTCTTTAAAGTTGTAATGTGTGCGTTGTGTTGTTTGTCGTGCAGGGCCACGCGATCCCGGCGGACCCGACGCTGGTGAACATGTCGCGCTCGGAGCTGGCCTTCTCGCTGCTGGTGGAGGAGGCGCTGGTGCGCGTGGAGTCGCCGGCGCGGCGCCAGCTGTGCGTGGAGCTGCTGTGTGTGCTGGCCACCATCCTGCGCCGCAACCCCGAGCTGTACCTGCAGCAGCCGCTCTACATCGACCGCCTCGTGGACGACGCGCAGCTCACCTTTGCCAAGGTCAGTGAGCACGATTCCCATTGTATATTGACAAATTGACTCGAATAGATATTCGGATATAATCATTTTTTAACAGTTCTGTTTATCAAAAAGCCTGATATACCCATCATAATCGATATCATGATTAATTTTGATCGTACAATATAAGGTGTTAATAAATTTACTCTAAGAAATTTAAGGAGTTATCTAATACACGGGGTCTCATTGCTAAGAAAGAAAATTTGGTTCAAATAAATCTCACTAGATGGCGCGACATATACACAATTCAATAGAATTGTGTGTAAAATTAACATTTTCTGGAATTGAACATAAAAATGGTATGTTCATGTTTAATCAACTCTCCTAAGTACAAAATTATGGAATATTGGGCTCTTAACTAATTCGAAAACAAAATGTTAACTAAAAAGTTTCAAAGATTCATGATGAGAGCATTTCAAAGATTATTTCAACGGATCATTTAAAATTGATGCCAATAGATGGCGCATTTTTTAATTTCTGAGGCATTCCACCCGATTGTTAAAATTTATATTGTAACATATTTTGGTGCAAAAAAATTTGTAAAAACGTGCAAAAAAATACTATAAAACGAACCTTCACTGTATTTAAAGACAAAAATATTCACGAACCTAGTAAACCCTTTTACTTGCAAGTCGCTGCTAACACCATCTGTTGCCGTGAAACGGGATCGAACGCGATTGATGTACTTACAAAAATAACAAGATTAATCAGATGAAAAACGCTAGTTTCGTCGGCACGGTTTCTTTGTATGGGATGAGGCATCTGTATGCTAGTATTATATTATCTGTGTCTAATATTAATAACGAAGAAACGAATGGCACCCTTCTAAAGATAAGCAATTATTTGTGCGTTATTATTGAATTTGCACACCATACAGCGCTCAAGCACTGAGCCGGTCAGAAGGTCAACGACCCGCACGGTACTAGGATACCTTCGTGGGTACAGTTCATAGGTTACATTAAAAAATTTCGATCCTGTTTACAAAGATTAATACCTTTACCTTATTTAGCCCAGCCGTGCGGTGAGCGTAAAAAAAGGTTTACCAAACATGTATTTAAATTAGCTTATTTTTGTGAATATTTTTCTTTTTTTTTTTAATCATTTTGTCAACGGTACCGAGCATCCTCTTAAAATTCTTAGAGTTAATTTTTTAACACCTTATGTATGGTATAGTATTTTTTTATTATTATTATCGATAGCCTTTCGTATGAACACTATCTCTGCTTCACGTGATGGTAAGCGATGACGTGGTCGGCGGTGAAGCATGAAGCAATGTAGCCTTTCTATTTTATAAAAAATATAATCTGTTGCAGGACGGCGGGCCGTCGGACAGCAACGCGCTGAGCTCGGCGGCGCCGGGCGTGTCGGTGGGCTACCTGGCGCGCGCCGTCGTCAACAGCGTGCTGCAGGGCTCCGCCGCCGCGCACCTGGAGCCCGCCGCGCAGCCCTCCTGCCTCGTGGCCTGACCGGCAGACCGCCTGACACTAACCACGATGAAGGCTCATTTCTCAAGGCAAAAGCCAAGGTTACAGTACTCGCCAAACTTAGCTGGCCTGAAGTTGGCTACAATGGCTGCGCCGTAGTAAATCTTATACAAAAACCGCACCGTATTAAATCTCATACAAAAACCGCACCGCGCCATGCCTTGCGCAACAGAAAGCCAACTTCAGGTGGGCCATGAAGTTTAGCGAGTACTGTACGTGTACTCATCGAGCGACGTGCAATGTTGCCGAATTTCTCGGTGGCCAATTCCAAAACCGACGAGTGTGATTCACCACTTTTGTGCCAATCTTCATAATTATACTTGCCCGCACATTTATATGATAGATTCAAATGTAAATTAGTAGAGTCTGGCAAACGAAAGTAGAGACTGAAAAAGCTAAGCAAATTTAAAAAATATCAGCATAGCAACCCCAAAAACTAGTATGCAATACCTGGAATAACCTAATTTGATACTTTAGAATTATTGATATTACTTCGTCTGAATAAAAATACCATAGGTACATTTAGGTAGGTAATACTTTAGATATATCAATATGAATAAAAAAAATCAACAGTATTCTATAATAATTTTGGTTTATTCACTATCGATCAAAATCTGAATCTAAGACTTTCATATGAAAACATTCATAAGAGTCACAGGAATCATTGTTTTCTACATTAATAATGAAACTTTTTAAATTATTAAATAGAGAAAATGTTTTTACAAAAATATAAATAGTGATTACGAATTAAAACAAAGTATCAACTTAGTAGCGTCATACGGAAAATTGGGGTTGACATTAGTTTATCATTGCCATATAAAAAGTTTGCAAATAATTCCAGTGTCTACTTTCGTTTGCCAGACTCTAAAATAGTTGTCTCAGCAACACATAATGTTATAGGCATTATAGCCATATTTAGATATAAGCTAAAATATTTTGATCGCGGACTGATATTAAGATTGCAAAAATGTTATATTGAATATACTTTTGTAAGTTGTACTTTTTAAGTATAGGCGTCCTATTTGTGCGCTAATTGACCTTGTTGAAATAAAAGAAAACCAATGTTTTATAATAATTGTAGAAACACGAAAATTTAGTTTCGTGTTACTACGAGAATATATTCTTTACTTATTCATAATTGTTGTTTATTCATATTTTTATTGCAAACTTAGCCATTAAAAAGACATCGTCATTCATTCCTGCGTCGGCGCTTAAGGGCCGCATTTCGATGGTGCAAACAAAATAATATTGTTCTTTAAAAAAAACTTTAAACAGAGTATTGTACTATCAGCAAAGTTAAACTATTAATATCCTTTTTTTCTGGCTTCATTTGTTGCTCTCATAAATCTGCCTGACTACATCTAAGTTATACAGTTATACATCGGCTATCTTATTCATTCATAATTGAGCGAACATATTCCACTTGTGCCCCCAGGATAACCTTAACTCCGAGTTAGTAGCAAACTCAGCCAATTATGTATGACCTGTTTGAAGGACTTTTAGTAGTAGCCTTTAATAGTATAAAAAGTCACTATCAACCTCTGCCTGATTCTCCGCTTCTTTTAAACCTCGCAACGGATTTTAATACCTTTTTCACTATTATAAAGAGTGATAATCAAGGCTGAATAGTCGATGGAGTACAACCAATTCGCCGAACGTACTTAAATAATATCTTCACTTCACTATCTGTGTCTTGCCTCCTGTTAGATTATAAACGCCATAAATTACTTAATGTTGATGCGTTATTGAATAATATTATTTTATGAAGCAGTTACTATTTCACGTTACTACGAGAATTTGTTTCAAAGAAACTACATTGGACATGCTATTATAAGAAAGCCATGGATCCTTATAAAAATGGATAAAGACAACAACTCATCTCAAAACAATAAAAATCCTGTACTTTGTTACTACTGTATTTTGTTTTTCTTTAATGTTGTTTAAATCCATTTCGGATTTAGAGACAATCTACATTATATTTTTATTAAAATAAAGTTATTATTATTTGTTTTTTTTTTGTATTAAATTTCATATCACATCATTTTGACCCCTATGTACACCACGTTAAGTACAAATCCTTATTGAGATAATCGTGGCTCGCCAAGTACGCTGCTGGTCCCAGCTTTTATTTGTAAATATTCGACAGTCTTTAGTTTTAGAAAATTGGATACCAGTCTTGCCACGGGTACCGTGTTACCCAGTTACTTGGTTGTGGAGGTCGGATAGGCAGTTGCTCCTTGTAAAATATTGGTATTCAGCTGCATCAGGTCAGATTGGAGGCCGACCCCAACGCGTCACATAAATCGCAACTCTCCGTAAACAGCATTCAAAGCTGTCCTGCCATAAACGCAAGCAAAATGATACGCAAAAACAACGAACGAATCGGTTAAACCCAATTAATATTGGTATGTTGAAAGTATGATAACCGGTTGTATACCGTAATCACCGAATTGAAATTCAAAAT
The DNA here is from genome assembly GCA_948252205.1 of Orthosia incerta. NCBI lineage: Eukaryota > Metazoa > Arthropoda > Insecta > Lepidoptera > Noctuidae > Orthosia > Orthosia incerta. Next base: position 22,387,943 of record OX411754.1, read on the forward strand.
TCATTGCGTCTCGCGTGGATCCACGTTTTAAGGTCCGTTTAAATGTACAGACACTGAGCGTGCCAGACACGTGCCGTGGCAGACAAAAATTGTTTATTCGGAGTGTTGGACCAACGATTTGCAACGTAGCCTACTCCGTCTAGCAAACCGCGTCGCCGATGTTTCTTATTAGTCATAAACGAGTCATTTATCATGACAATATTATCATTTGATTTCTTCGAACTCGTGCTCGAGTTGTAACATGACGCCGTCGCAAGGTGTTTGTGTTCTAATCGTTGAGCATAAGGTTTCAAGGTACTTGATATACTTTGTTAGTGCCGCCATTCCTTCTTGATATGGGTTTGTGTCATAATAGACTATTAAATGCCAATCATCTCTAATTATGTGCATATGAGATACTTTGTCGAAGTAGGTATACACTATTGGTTGTCAGCGGGGTGAAGTTATAGGATGCTTGAGTGGTGTTTATTAGTGACATCCATCATAATCCCATCATTTATACAGTGAGTCTGTTGGTGTCTGCGCGGCCGTGTAACGATAGATTTAATACGTTAATAGATACTGTATAAAATAATATTATTTTGTCTGCCACGGCACGTGTCTGGCACGCTCAGTGTCTGTAGATATAAACGGACCTTTAAGCACTGAATGGTTAAATTCACTTCGTAACCGAGCCTATAAAGTATTTGAATTTATTTATTTTCGGCACAGACTTAACATCAGGGTAGTAGATTAGATTGTGGCTGGTCTGCTTCTGTTATTAAACCGGCATTGTTAATGTTCATTCTTTGCTCTACTTACTGTAAGACCTGCAGACTCGAGAGCTGTAATCCATGTGGTCAAGGTGCTCTGTAGCTCTGATGCTGATCTCGCTATCAATACGATGTCGACTACGTACAGGAGAGGCACGTATCCAGACTTTTGGTTCGGGGGGGGACAAACATTGAAACAACCATGTGAACTGTGTAAAAATCGCTGTAATCACTGTACTATAATGAAGTACCGTCCGACGTCCGTAGTTTAGTCACACACTTGTATTTTATATTTATACTAGCTGTGCCACGCGGCTTCGCTCCCGTCAACTGGCTACGTGCCTACCCTATCCTACCTACCCTACTCTACACCTATGCTACACCTAACATCACCTACCCTACACATAACCTACACCTACGCTACATCTACCCTACACCTCCCCTACACCTCTCCTACATACATGATTGCATAACTGAAACCGTTTACGCAGCGCACGCAACGGAAGCCCTCAAAAAGTAATATTCTTGCCCGTTTTTGCAACATTTTTCATTTATGCTCCGCTCCTATTGGTCGTAGCGCGATGTTATATAGCCTATAACCTACCTCGAATCTAACACAAAAAGAATTTTTCAATTCCAACCAGTAGTTTCTGAGATTACAACCTACATACAAACTTACAAATTTTACCTCTTTATAATATTATTATAGATGTAAGTATTTTTCTGTTTCCGCTGGCAGCCATTACGTCTAGTACCATATCAGGATCTGGCGCCAAAGCGGAATGAATAGACAATAGAGCGACACCAGTAAGCCTCTCGCCCGATATTCTATTCCTTAAAAAGGATTTTATTCTCTTTAGGCATGAAAATGACCGCTCCAAAGATGCCGTTGAAACCGGAAGGGTGGCCAGAATATGTATTAGCCTGTTAATGGTAGGAAAGAAAATTTTGTGACACTCACACGTGTCTAAAATTTCCATAATTTCGACTGGTTTCTTATCTGTGTTTTTCCACTTGGCACACCACATACTGTACTCTGCTTTTATTAGAGACTAGCTGACCCGGCAAACTTTGTTTTGCCATAAAAACACCAAACATTCATCTACCCTACCTACCCTACCCTACCTGCCCTACCCTACCCTAACCTACCTACCTACCCTACCAATTTTTTTTTTGAGTACCTATTGACAAATATTGACAAACATTTATACGATAACGTCACGTCACTCAATTGTTTTGCCTTCCCGGAACCTCTCCACTAAAACTTTATGGTATGGTATTAAAGTTCAAATTGACTTTTATGTATTAATACGAATCGTTTGTATGGGAGTAAAGAAAAGTGTTGTTTTTAGACTTTTTCAGGCAATTTTTAAATTTTTCTCCTAACAATAACAAACACAACAAAAAAAGAATTAGCGAAATCGGTTCAGTGGTTCTCGAAATTTGAGCATATCAACACATTTAGCGATTCATTTTTATATTATAGATTCTCCAACACTGTCTTCCCATTATTTTTTTTTTTTTTAATTCACTTATCTTCCTCTCGTCCACATTTTTCGGAAGAATAATTTCTAAAGAAGAAAGCAGCTCTCTTTGAATCGCAAATCTATCTTTCATGCCAGATATCAAATCGTCCGAACACGGTATAAAAATAGTTCTTCTGAAGTATTCTTCAGGAGTATCGCTGGGAGGGTTGCTCCGTGCAGTTTGGTGACTTTTTTTTTCAGTCAGATTTCGGGGGGGGGGGGATAAATCCCAACTATCCCCCCCCTCTGTATACGTGCCTGGGAGGCTCCATATGTTTTTCTATACTAAGTTGAAAAGTAGCGGGCTAAGAGCATAGGCCTGATGAACTCCCACTCCAACCTCGAACTCCTCCTTCAGCCCTGCGGGACTTCTGACTCTAGTACGAACGTCGCTGTACATCGTACATCTGTTATGCACTGTAACATTAATCGCTAACGCACATAATCTTGCTTAAAAAATATTGAGCGTTATTTACTATGTAAAAATTGTATGAATGCATGTGGAAATAAATAGATTGTTTTTTTTTATATCTTTAATGGCTCTAGTAAGGGGGAGTTCGCGGTGAAACCTTTGAGCAGAGCGGTGTGTTGTGTATCTCTCTTACCCCAGAGATCCAGTGTCTTTAGACGTACAGCTGACATCGTCGCTTCCTGCTGTATAAACAGATGCAGAGGGGGGAGTCCAAGATTAGCTTCGAGCGCTGTCGAAGGGGTAGTTCTGATGCAGCCCTTTGTTGCCATGCAGGCCAGTCTCTGCATTCGCTGTAGCTTGTTTACGGCTGTAGTTAGTTTAGTGCGAGGGCACCAAACCATAGGTGATCATGGGTCGAATCACCGCGCTGTACATCCAGAGTATGATTTTGTGGCATAGGCCCTACTTCTTACCTGTCATTTTCCTGCATTGCCAGAAGGTGAAACAAGCCCTTATTGTCTAAATGGCTGCTCCAGTTCAACTTACTGTTACTATACCTACTCTTCTCATTCGAAAGCTGGAGCTCTGTATTGAACAGCTATAGGCAGGCGGAAGGGCCTAGTGCCCTTTTCTTGAACATGACCAATTCAGTTTTAGTGGGGTTACTGCATGATAGATCGTACTCCATGCACCATCGCTCCACTATGCGTAGCGCTTGCCGAGTAAGGTTGCAAATTGTTCCAGTCACCTTTCCAGGTACGAGGATTGCGAGGTCGTCTGCATAACCATAGTAACGGTGTTCGTTGAGCCTGGTGATGAGGTCGTTAATTACCACAATTCCATAGAAGGGGGAAAAGCACCCCTCCCTGTGGACAGCCCTTGGCTATCAAGGCCGGCTGCTGCTCTCTCTACAGACGAACCGCTCGTTTGCTTAGCATGTTAGTGATCCAGTCAATCAGCACCTGCTCTACGCCATGTTTGGATAGGGCAGCACCGATGCTAGCGAAATTTGTCTTGTCGAAAGTCCCTTCGATGTCTATGAAAGTGCCCAGACAGGTTCCTTTCTGATGAATTGCTTTCTCTATTTGGCTTACCATCAAGTGAAGAGCAGATTCAGTAGACTTACCAGAGCTGTAAGCATGTTAGTTACCATGTAGAGGTAATGTTATTAGAGCGCCGTCTCTGAGCTCCCTCTCGCAGTCTTTCCATGGTCTTGAGCAAGAACGAGGTCAGGCTGATGGGCCTGTAGGACTTGACGTTTGTATAATCACTCTTACCTGGTTTTGGGATGAATATTGATTTCACTTCCCTCCATCCTTTAGGGACGTATCTAAAGGCCGGGCACGCTCTCAAAAGTGGCACCAGTCTTTCTAATATGGACATGCCTCCCTATTGTAGTAGCGCGGGGAACAGCTCGTCTGGACCGGGCGCCTTGAAAGGATGGAAGCTTTGGATGGCCCATTGGAGCCAAGTGAGCTTGTAAATTGACTATATATAACTGACGAAAAGTGGGTGTACCTAGGTTATGGTCGACATAGAAACAGTAAGAAAAAAAAAACTCTTTTCTACAATTAGGATGTTTTATTATATAAAAACAATCACATATATTCACAGGTAACGAAAAACCTTCACACGACACGAACCAGACTTTGTTCATACCATTCACTACTTAAATAAATTAAATTGGCAGTATGGCTACTATAGTCCATTGTATACTTTATTATTTGGTGTTTGTTTAAGTATTTTCCGTAGTGCTGAAACAAAAATAAAAAGATTAGCAAACAAGAGATAAAATTTTGTCCTTGAATCAAGCATAGTTAATACTAAGTAGTAAAAAAAATACCTTCTTTATCTTCATCAGTGAAGTCCTGTTTTGGGAAATCAATATCGAATGTGATGTACAGATTTCCATGTAGGTTATTGTTTTCAAAGTTAGGCATGCCTTCACCCTTCTTGCGGACACGGGCGCCAGCCCAAGTCACCTTGTCACGGGATACCGACACTTTGTGACCATCTAAATGCACCAGATCCATTGTGAAACCAGCTAAAGCATCCTGCAAAAATAGATATTATTATTAACATAAATTTAATTTCTTGCAACATTAGGTATCCCTTAGATGTACTGGGCATTGTGGTTTGGTCCATATGCTTATCAAATAAAGTCTGTAAATGAGTTTCGAAAGTTTTGAAAAATAATCTACATTTTTAATCATAGCATGGGCATGGTTGTTATATTGTTTAACTACCAAAGTCTGAACCACATAATGATTGGTAACTATTCCAGATAAGAATTTAATCTATAAAAACTAGTACAGCAATTTTACACAGTATATAACTCATACAAGTTGTATATAATTGAATGATTCAGTTCAGCTAAAATGGTTCATGACCACAAGATAGAAAATGTAGCTTTTAACAACCATGAAATTTTAATATAAGAATGCAGGCATTGTCTACATATTGGATGTTAAGCAACAGTTTTCAGAGAGCAGTGGAGCATTATTGTTGACATCAAATGAGCAATAGTTCAAAGTGTCTTATATATCTGGGTAATCAGTTGTGATGGTTTAGCACATCACTAAAACTAACTAAAACTACAACCTACCTGAAGACTTATGGTGACATTGGTGTAGAGGTCATCTCCTTTACGTGTGTATTGTGAATGTCTCTCAGTTGTGAAAACAATGATCAGGTCTCCAGGCTCTCCATCCATGTGTGGTTCACCCTCCCCTCGTAATCTGGACTTATGACCATCTGGTGCACCTACTTCTACCTGGGAATATTGTATAATTTTACTGTTAGTAAGAAGTTGGTGATATTTTTCTTTATTTATTGATATTTTATCAGTTGTCTAAGCTCATTATTAACGGTGATACAAATGCTACATGTTGTTATCAACATGTTAGGATTAGTTATCACTATCAGTTGTAAAAACTAAGAATTAAGTTGGTTTATTATCATAACTTTATTTACTAAAATGTTACCTTTTATTCATAACAATATTAATATTGGAAGGAACAATTTTTATTATACTTATAAATAGAAGCATGTAAAAAAAACTGTATATGCTTTTTTAGGTATTTTACACTAACATTCTCTTTATTTAAAAAGAGAACAAAATATACACAGTTACAAATCAGGAAGTTAACTTTGGGCACAAAGACAAACTATTGTTCAACACTTATGGTGTGATGTAATTCACATCCACTATCATCCAAAAACCAATTGATATCTAGCAGTGCTGTAAGTAAAATTACTTACCTCAATTTCGAGCAGCCTCTCTTCATTAACGAATTTGACATTAGGACATTCATCGCACACAGTCTGTTGCATCATCTGGAAACGGCCAGGCCCAAGGTTCCTAGTCACCATCTCCTGTCTGCAGTTACATTTGCGTGTACCTGATGCTGGTTTGATTACAGGCTTGTTTCGAGTTATCTACAAATAAAGATATTAATCATTATAAATATTTTACCTGCACTTTCATGTGTTGTGTTATGTGGCAGTTAAGTAAATGGTTATCTTTGATTACTGGGTCACTGGGTCAGAGGGTCATCTTAGGACCGGGTTACTAACCTCTATGAAATTTCCATTATAGAGCTCTTCAAGGGTCACAGTGAGATCCATAACAATGTCCGCCCCTCGTGGCGTTTCATGCTGCTGTTGTTCGCCACCAAAGTGAAAACCAAAATCTCCAAAGAAACTTGCAAACGGATCATTGTTATTCATCATACCGTCTTTCTTAAGACAGTCCTCACCGCAACGATCATACAGCTCTCGCTTTTCGGGATCCGAAAGGGCTTCATAAGCAGCACCAAGATCTTGGAACTTTTGGGACGCGTCAGGATCATTTTGATTTTTATCTGGATGCAGAGCTTTAGCTAATTTTCTGTAAGCTTTCTTGATTTCATTTGTGGTAGCAGAACGAGAAACATCAAGAATTTGATAGAAGTCCCGACCGGCCAAAGTCAGCACTAACGCAGACGTAAGATAAATTAAACATAAATAGGCAGTATTACTAAGCATTTTGTCAACTTTACACCTAGGGACTAATTTAGAAGCTAAACTAGCTTAAATTCAACTATTAATCTAGAATGGTTTTCCTCAACACATTTCGTCTTTTGACAACAGCACTACTAGTTTGACAAATGGCACACGAAGACAAATTCGTCTATTCGTGATTGGTCTGTGACCTAATAGACCGAAAAAGACGAAAGTAAATTGATTAATCAATAACGTAGCCTCTAACACAATCATGTAGAGTTCAAAATAGCATAAAGTTTAAAAAAAATATCATCCAATCATCTGAAGACTCGTAGGCCTAATGTTACCAGATTTTAAAAATAATTGTTGCACGCACGAGCGGAAAGTTGGTTGTTTTTTTTTAGGGTTGGTAACAGATATTTTAGTCGATTTTTCATTTATAGTCCCTAAATCAGCAAATCAAAACTACTTTGTAATAATTGCAATCTGTGGCATGATCGCGGTTTTGAAAAGTCATTGTGTTTCTGAAATTGGTCGTTTGACAGTGACGTTTATAAGCATTGCTTGCAGAAATAAGTTCGGCTTTCTCACAAAATCCTATCAACACAAATAACTGAACCGTTAAGTTAGACTTATAATCATTAAATAGACATGGCTTCTATCCTCGTACCTGAAGTTCCAGCTCCAGGATTCTCATTTGAGAACTGCCAGCGGTAAGCATAATTAGTACACACCGATTATACATTGCTAACCCTGGAATTTCCATAACTTTCTTCTTCTTTTTCACAGCAATGCTTTCTTGGCCCAGAAAGGATTTCCGGCCCCTAAAGCTACTAAAACCGGTACCACCATCGTAGGTATAATATACGCTGATGGGGTCATTCTTGGCGCTGATACCAGAGCGACTGAAAATACTGTCGTGTCTGATAAAAACTGTCAAAAAATACATTACCTAGCTGGCAATATGTACTGCTGCGGTGCCGGCACTGCTGCTGATACTGAGATGACCACGCAAACAGTTGCATCGCAGTTGGAGCTACAGAGATTGCATACAGGGCGCACGGTACCAGTCGAGACTGCCGCCACCCTATTGAAGCGTATGCTGTTCCGCTACCAGGGGCACATTGGTGCTGCTTTGGTTCTTGGTGGTGTTGATAGAACTGGACCTCACATCTATTGCATTTACCCTCATGGGTCTGTTGACAAATTGCCCTATGCAACTATGGGTAAGATTTTGTTCATAATATTATTGTTCAATATTTTTATTAGGAGTGTGTTCTAATATAATGATATATTTTTTTAAATAGGTTCTGGCTCCTTAGCTGCCATGGCAGTATTTGAATCTGGTTGGAAGCCAAACATGAGTGAGGAAGAAGGCAAGAAGCTTGTGCGTGATGCTATTGCTGCTGGTATCTTCAATGACTTGGGATCAGGTTCTAATGTTGACCTGTGTGTCATTCGCAACACAGGACCTGCTCAGTACCTCAGGACATACGAAGAGGCCAATGTTAAGGTAATTATTTGCAGAAATAATTAGTTGTCACTCCCACCATATTATCTCCTATGTTTCCCTCTTTTTTAGGATTTCGTACCCAAAGGGTAAAAACGGTACCCTATTACTAAGACTCAGCGATCCGTCTGTCACCAGGCTGTATCTTATGAACCGTGATAGCTAGACACAGACTTATAGATGATGTATTTCTGTTGCCGCTATAACAACAATTACTAAAAATAGAATAAAAAAATTGTAGTTCTAAAAACTAAAAAACACGCTTTATTGGTAAGGATAATGGGACATACTGTTTAAATTATTGCATTGTCATCGGTCCTTGATAAGTGTGCAAAGTTTCAAGTCAATCCAACGTTTTGAAGTGGGTGAAAATCACGTTCAAAGATTCCGTTACATTGATACATTGTTACATTGATACATAGATACATACATACCAAGCTAATAAAAGCGTGTTAATAAATATTTAAGTAGGAATCCAAACATAACAAATGTGATTTTTTTGCGATAATGGTATGGAACCCTTCCTGCATGAATCCGACTCACACTTGGCTAGTTTTTTACAATCTGTCTCAACATTAAATCATTTTTTGACATGTTTAGATGTCTTGGTCAGTATGTGTCCTTTGACACATCCTATTTACTTATGTAGCGTAAAATGTAGCTATGTTTGTCTGATGAAGTCTTAAGGTATTTTGTACTTGAGCCATCACATCTAATATATGATTTTTATAGGCATTTATACCCCACTGCTGGGTAACAACATCCTCTAATTAATAATAACATTTAAAATGATTATTTTCCAGGGTAAGAAGCAAGGGTCTTACAGATACCCTCTAGGCACTACAGCTGTGCTGAAGCAACGTGTCATTCCCCTGGAGGTTACATCTGTTAATATCAGCAGTTCCCAGCCAATGGAAGTGGAGCCTACTCACAGTCGTCGTTAACTTCATACAGTTTTATAATATACTGCATATAAAATAAATGTATTTTTTTCTTACATCATTTCTAGTTATTTCAATTAAAACAACCTTATTATAATAAAGAATAATTTAATAAAATTCTCAATACAAGAATAAAATACATAAGGACGGAATCACTTTAAAAAGTAGCTTAACCAAGTACTTCATCTATTCTACATCCTCTGATAGTACCACTGTTTTCATCTGAGTATTCCTTTCAGTCTCTATAATACATTATTGTACTTAAATTATAATTTATATTTATGTACCTTAAGGGACTGAACTGGCTGTAATTAGAATACAACTGAAACTACTCAAAACTGCATGAAACCAAGTACTTTCGTACATAATCATTTGTAATACCAAACAGAAACCAGAAGCTGAAACCTCTCTGAGAATCTGTAACCTAAGGGGCCGGCCAAGAAGAGCAACCCAGTAAATAATTGAGTTTTACAAATTATATAATAGTGGGCGACCGAACTCTGCTCGGGTGAAAAAAGAGAAAACAACGTTTTCTAAAAATTAAACCTAGCTAGATCGATTTATCGCCCCCGAAAACCCCTGCATACTAAATTTCATGAAAATCGTTGGAGCCGTTTCCGAGATTCAGATTATATATAAACAAGAATTGCTCATTTAAAGGTAATTGTAGATTAGATAGATAATTTCCTTTTTTTCCGGCGCCATTCGTACCCTTGCACAACCAGCAAGAACGGTGCGGGGAGAACTTGCACATGGTGTGGATATGCAGAGACCCGCAAAAACGCATTTTCATAGACCCTATTCGAGGAGGGGAGATTTTTTTATCCCCATAAACATTTTGGTCAGCTGACAACAACGGAAAATACAATACTTTTTTAGGAATTGCCCATGGCTTCCTTGGAGAAAGTTGTACATTTAAAAAAAAATATGATCACACCTTTCCGTTACAACCTGTATAGGCTTAGTTCACCCTAAAAACATCACGCCAGTACAATGTAGATATCCCTTGAAGGGTAAGGCAGATTTATTCCTATATTACGCCCACATTTCGCGAGTTATGTTTCAGTTGCATTCGCTTGTATAGTTCTCGCCAAATTTCTGGGCCGCCCTAAAGTTGGCTTTCCGATGCACAAGGCACGAAACGGTGCTGTTTTTGCATGAGATTTACTACTACGCAGCCATTGTATAGCCAATTTCAGGGCGGTCAAGAAGTTAGGCGAAAACTAAGGGGGGCAGCTCCAAGCCTTCGATCAACAATACAAACTAGATGTAGAGTCGGCGCAAGAAATACGTCTCGGTAAATAACAGCTCACATGAGACGTGAGCTCTTATTTTGTTCATTTTGTCATAGTAAGTACCTATTGTAAATGTAGGGTAGTAAGTATATATTCACGCGGACAGAATTTAGCATTGATATTGTAAGTGACCCGTTACTAACCGACTTCCCAGAAAGGAAGCGGTTCTCAATTCGGATGTACTTTTATTATGTATTTTCGGGCATAACTGCGTCATATATAAACAGATTTTCAAAATTAAATTTGGTAAAGATCTGATGAAGGACTTCGGAGATATACAACAGAACTCTTCAATAAATGACGGCAAATCTCTCGGGATTACTGCAATCGCATGTTTGTTTATTGTTTTTACCATTTCATAACATACCATCAAGCCAGATGCTCTAAACGGGTACGCAGATGTGTACAGTTCACCCTGGTACACTCATTCCACCGGTTAAGTTCAAGTGACATATTATTCGGGTAATCTATTCTGGCATCACTGTGGTCATTATAGGTGCCTTGCTGAGAGTATAGAACTTGTCCATTATGTACCGTACCACTAAAAAGTGAAAATAAAAAACTATTTTACAAAAAAATACAACCGATTTCAAAATAAATACACTACAAAGTAAAAAGTAGCTTCAATTTCGGAAGGCGGTGTTAAAAAACGAAGAAACGAAAACAGAAACACCGACTTCCGAAATTGAAGTTTTTATTTGGAAGACGGTTGTATTTTTTTGTAAAAAAGATTATCTAGTTGGTTATTGTTGATCGAAGCACCACGCAGTCCCTTTATAACTTACATTTATTGATTTATATTTCTAAATAATTATATTGATACAGAAGATTAAGTGACAAGATCTTTGAAATGGCAGCTGAAATTGAAATTCAGTTTGGTAACGTCTGCTAACCTTTTTTATGGATAATGAAATCCCAAGTATCTTTCCATCTGAGATTCAAAAGGTCATGCTCAGTCAGGTCAATGTGCCCATAGTTGAGAACACTAAATTTTTTGTAAGTAATTACAACATATCCTAACCATATCGCAATACATAAAATAAATATATTTGTCAGTGGGCGAGTTTTTTCTCGCGACTGAAGTATGTAGTATATGTGATCCATGACAAATGATAAGAGTAAGATTTTAAACGTATATGCGGGCAAGTAGTGATGAAGAAACAGTGTACGGTCCATAAAGAAATATGGTAAGTAGTGAATCCAGTAGCCCAGGAAGAGAATATAGCCGGCGTCGTAAAACTTTTGCAACGCCGCCGGTGATATGTCGGTGCAGGCGCGGCGCTGTCGTATCGCATACAGTGCGAGGAAAATACTGTAGAGAACAACGCAAATTGATCCGGTGTACCAAGTTATTAGATTTCCGATTAAATGTACTTGAGCCTGAAAATAAATATTCGGTTATTTTAAAGCCAAAATAAAATGATAATATAAATTTGATGGGAAGAACATATTTCCAAAACTACTTACGTTTGAATTGGGTGACAGCCAGTATGCGATGGACCGGACGAGCAATGGCCACTCCGTAGGCTCACTCGCGAACATATGGCCATGAGGCGCGTCGGGCGCGTGTGCTATCATTTTGTATTGCAACTCTGCAAACTTCTCCCAAAATGTCAACTGAGTCACAGCTGTCGGAATCATTTCTGCAGACACAAGCTCGCGTTCCCTTTCTTTTCTGTCTTCAGCTAAAATAATATAATTCGAGTTAAATTACGTGCGAATTTAGATCTCTATGCTCAGCTGTTTCTAACCGATGATGTTGATGATCTTGGCTCTACAAGTTACTTACCTTTCGTGTATCTATGTTCTTCAACATTCCATACTGTATCTTGATGTGTTAGCACTTTATCAGCAACCACTTCATGTTGGTGGAAGCCCCAGGAAGGTAGTTGGCGACCACTGAAACGCAGCGCAGAACCAGAGTCTACATGCACTAATCGAACCATAGACCGAATGCTGTCCCACGTGGCCTCTTCGCTGTCGCGGTTCACAATATCAACTCGCCAGAGATTCTGTGCCGACATCGATACGTTATAGTCGATGTAACAAGAAACTTCCTGAAAATTATTGATTGTTATTATTCACAAACTTTGAAATAAAAATAAAAGTAAATTAAAAACCCGACTGTATAAGAAGCGAACTAAAAAGACGTAAACAAGAAAAAAAACATGATGTGCAGTCAGAGGATACATATTCACGAGCTGGCTAACCAAAACCAGATGTATCCTCCGACTGCACAGCATGATTATCTTCTTGTTTACGTCTTTTTAGTTCGCTTCATAAGCAGTCGGGTATTATTTATAACTTTTTAGCACGGGGTCTCATTGCTACGAAAAAAAATTTGGTTCAAATAAATCTCACTAGATGGCGCGACATGTACACACAATTCAATAGAATTGTGAGTAAAATTAACAATTTCTGGTATTGAACATAAAAATTGTATGTTCTTGTTTAATCAACTCTCCTAAGTACAAAATTATGGAATATTGGGCTCTTAATTCACATTTCAAATATTATTTGAACGGATCATTTAAAATTGATGCAAATAGATGGCGCATTTTTTAATTTCTGAGGCATGCCACTCGATTGTTAAAATTTGCATTGTAACACATTTTGGTGCAAAAAAACTGTAAAAACGTGCAAAAAAATACTGTAAAACGAACCTTTACTGTATTTAAAGAAAAAAATATTCAAAAACCTAAAACCCTTTTACTTGCAAGTCGCTGCTAACATCATCTATTGCCGTGAAACGGTATCGAACGCGATTGATGTACACAAATAACAAGATTAATCGGATGAAAACCGCTAGTTACGTCGGCACGGTTTCTTTGTATGGGATGAACCATCTGTATGCTAGTATTATATTATCTGTGCTTTTTAGTTAACATTTTTTTTTTCGAAACATAATTATAAGTGTTACATTTGTTATTTCATAAAGAAAAAGCGGTCGAAGCCGTCAGGCTCTGATTCGAGATCGGGTCATCAACCACCGAAAACAAATCCATCTACGTCGTCATCCTCATCTTCAAAGAAGATGAAAATTAATCCAGTCAGCATGCCTCGACTCACCGCAACAGATGTATTCGGCACCGACAGTGATGAAGAAGACGGGAACACGCAGACAACCACTGGTAAACAACCCACTACTGTTCTTCATTCGTCGATAACTCGAAGGCTGGCAACGGGTCATGCTCGCCAAATCTTGCCTACCAAAGCGGGTACGCATTACATCGAACTGAAGGTTTATCGATGCGATGAAATCGAAAATGTCGCACCGATGAACCGATGGCGTCAGGCTGTTGTAGCTCTCAAAAACCGGACGGATGAGGGGACTGAGGCTTGGAGTCATCTGACTAAATTTATAAGTGCAACACGCAAAGAATTTAAATCTAGCCCTCAGACCTTTATGAGTTCTTATTATTAGATACAAATATGAGTATTGCTTATAGGTTATATCTACATGTATAATCCTAGTAGGTATCTAGTTATTATTTAAGCTAATCATGTAATCAAGTTTGTTATTCATATTATAATTATACAATTAAAGAATCATCATACTTATATAATCAATTTTGTTTTCTTTCCAGTTGCACCAACTACCAACACAATTCAAAAATATATTTTAATAGAATGCGATAAATGTAAAATCGAATTACCAAAACAGAAATATAAATATCATGTGAGAACTAATATGCATAAATCAAACTGTTTGCTTAAAACTGAATTGAAAAACGTTGAAATAATTGCAACTGCTTTTCGAAACAGAATAAACACATATCGCCTAAATCCAACACCAGATGCGGAGTATTTAACTCCTGAAGCTTTTCTGATTGAGAATCAAAGCGATATTCTGAAACTTATTAAAATATTTTTAATGAAACATAATTGTATTAAAGTAAATTTCGAGCTATTTGCTTACTTCTTATTACCAAAAACAGGTGAGCAGCAGCTGAAATCTTTTAATACAAAGTATGCTAATATTTACCTAAATACTGATTTAAATGAAATATACACGAATGCTAAAGAGAGTTTTCAGAGGAAAATGTCTGAATTTAACCAACGTGATTCCGGTTGGTCATTTATTTCGATAAGTCACTTAGAAATTAATATAAACAAATATTGTCCAATGAGAGGCGGCACGTATATCGAGCTTCCTCCAGCTATAAGGAATACGAAAAGTTGTTTAAACATACAGAACAATGACAACCATTGCTTTTTATGGGGTATTATTGCTTCCCTATTCCCATCAAAGGATAATGTTTGTAGAACAAAATCATATCCTCACTATAAAGATGTTTTAAATATTGAAGGAATGACATTGCCACCAACCTTGGTTGATATAAAATTGTTTGAAAAAACTAACCCTAATATAAGTGTTAATATATATGGTTTAGATAAAAGGTGCTGTGTGACTGGACCTCTATACATGACAAGCTCAAAGAAAAACAAACATGTGAATTTGCTGTATTTTGAGCAGAATGGTTCAGGACACTACTGTCTAATTAAAGATCTAGCGAAACTTATCCGTCGACAAGTTACTCATCACAAAGGTAAGTTTTTACTTTGCGATGCTTGTTTGCAAGTTTTTTCTAGTGATTCAAAATATAGCTCACACGACTGTTCTAAAGTGTTAACTATTTTACCGAAAAAAGATAGTATGATACAATTTAAAAATTATGAGAGACAACAAAGAATAAATTTTATCATCTATGCTGATTTTGAAAGTATGTTACTAAACTGTCCTGAAAATAGATCTAAAAATACTCAAAACATAAAAGTGCATGAACCATCCTGTTTCGCATATTACATATGTTGTTCACACGATCCAGATTTGAATAAATATGTTACGTATAGAGGTTTGGATTGTGTAGAAGTATTTATAACGCGTTTAATTGAAGATGTCACTTACATAAATTCCATTCTGTCTGAAAATAGACCCATGAAAGCTTTGTCTGTCAAACAACAAATAGAGTACGAACAGGCTACTCGATGCCATATTTGTAAACATTTGTTATTGGGCGACAAAGTTCGAGATCACGACCATGTTACATCTGAATACAGAGGAGCAGCACACTCTCAATGCAATTTAACGTTTAAAATATGTTCGTTTATACCTGTTGTTTTCCATAATTTGTCTGGATATGATGCTCATTTCTTTATTGAAGAACTGGTTAAGTACGATGGTCCTATTAAAATAATTCCTAAATCAAAAGAAAAATACATTTGTATAATAAAAAGCCTCGCAATTAAGAACAAGCCTAGTTGTGTTCAAATCAAGTTTATAGATTCTTATCAATTTTTAAGTTCGAGTTTAGATGAATTATCTAAGAATTTACATGTACAAGATTTCGTAAATCTTTCAAGAGAATTTGACGATAAAGCCGATTTATGCTTATTGAGACAAAAGGGTATTTATCCGTATGAATATATTGACACATGGTCTAAGTATGATGAAAAGTGTTTGCCACCTAGAGAGTATTTTTATAACACAATGAAATTGGAGCATATTTCTGAAGATGAATATACACATGCGCAAAAAGTTTGGTATAGTTTTAATATCAATTCTCTTGGTGAATATACTGATCTTTACCTAAAATGTGATGTATTATTATTATGTGACATATTTGAACATTTTAGAAACACAAGTTTAGAATATTACAATCTCGATCCAGCATATTATGTATCCGCGCCAAGTTTAAGCTGGGACGCAATGCTTTTGTGTACTGGTGTTAAATTAGAGCTGATGCATGACTTAGAAATGTATAACTTACTGGAAAAGGGAATACGTGGAGGATTAGCGCAGTGTTCCCTACGACATGCAAAAGCGAATAATAAATTTCTACCTTACTTTGATGATACTAAGCCATCATCTTTTTTAATATATCTTGATTGTAACAATCTTTATGGATATGCTATGAGAAAAAGAATGCCTGTATCGGAATTTCAATTTTTATCAGAAACTGAATGTGCTAACTTTAATGTTTTGAATATATCTGATGATTCTGAATATGGATATATTCTGGAAGTCGATCTGGTCTATCCTGAAATATTGCATAATTCGCATAGTGACTTACCTTTCGCACCAGAAAGATTTGTACCTCCTGGTGGGAAAACTACCAAATTAATTGCGAATTTATATGACAAATATAATTACGTCATTCACTACATACATTTAAAACAATGCTTGAATAATGGGTTGATTTTAAGCCGAATACATCGCATTCTTAGATTTAGACAAGATCATTTCTTGCAAAAGTACATTGATTTAAATACTCGTTTGCGTCAAGCATCTACCTCAGCCTTCGAAAAGGATTTTTTCAAACTTTTGAATAATGCTGTGTTTGGAAAAACAATAGAAAATAAACGCAAGCAAGTAAATGTAAAGTTAGTAACAATGTGGGAAGATTCTTATAATAAAACAAATAAATATATAGGTGCTGAAAAACTTATTGCACAACCAAACCTGAAAAGTATTTCAATATTTTCAGAAAACTTTGCTGCAGTTCAGTTAAGCCCTGAAAAAATAATATTGGATAGACCGATTTACATTGGTTTTACTGTATTGGAGTATGCCAAACAACACTTATATCAATTCCACTACGATTTTATCAAAAATAAATATGGCACAAAAGCTAAACTATGTTACACTGACACGGATAGCCTACTTTACTTAGTAGAAACGAATAATTTTTATAAGGATATGGTTAATAATATATCGGAATTTGATACCAGTAATTTTGCTGAGGATAATCCATATGGAATACCTAATATTAATGAAAAAGTACCAGGCTTGTTTAAAGATGAACTTGGAGGCTCGGTAATTTATGAATTCATTGGCTTAAGGGCTAAACTTTATTGTTTGAAAAGTGTAAAGACAACATTAAAGAAGGCAAAAGGTATAACGAAACCCGTAACAAATAAATTAAAGTTTTCTGATTATAATGCTGCTCTACACAATAACAAAATTATCAAACGTAAAATGAATGTAATTAAATCTATTAAACACGTTATCTATTCACAACAAGTGAATAAAATTGCATTAAATAGAAGTGACGATAAAAGACAAATACTTCCAAATCAAATTGAAACCTTACCATGGGGTCATTGCGATACAATTTCTTAAAATGTATTATTTAGTTAAATTTCATATTTATTAAAGTATCTACTTCTACTTCTACTTCCGACAAATTATAGCTGTGTATTCATTCTACTATAAAAAATATGATTATGTTGAAAAGGTGTAATTTTATTAAATAAAATAGTTAACCACATTTTTTACTTATTTATTTTATTTACCCCATAAATACTATTCATGCATTTTAAGGAACTAAAATATTGGTTCGATCAATAACTCTGACAAGAATTATAAATACTAGAGCCTATATTATTTCGTAACAGATACAAACATGAAGTGGGTCAAGCAACAAGTATCATTAGATGTTAAAAATATTGATATAAAGGAAAATTCACTAAGCCCGAAACACAGTGTACTTCTTCCAAATAATATTCGATGCATAATATGTGGTCCATCGAATTGTGGGAAAACGAATGTTATGATTAGTTTATTGATTCATGCAAACGGATTAAAGTTTAACAATGTTTATCTGTATTCTAAGACCAGCTTTCAACCGAAATACAGTTTTCTAAAACAAGTTTTGCAAAGAGTTTCTGACGTAAAACTTTTCGTTTATAATTTTGATGACGATGTTATTCATCCTAACGAAGCATTGTTGAACTCTGTTATCATATTCGATGATGTAGTTTGTGAAAAACAAATAAACATACGTAATTATTTTACAATGGGAAGACATAGAGGTATAGACTGTTTTTATTTATCTCAAACGTATTCAAAAATACCAAAGCAGTTAATACGTGATAATGCTAACTTTTTGATCATTTTCAAACAAGATGACGTTAATATGAAACATATATATGATGAACATGTTAGTTCTGATATGGAGTGGTCTAGGTTCAAAGATATGTGTTCTAAAATCTGGATGCATCCTTATGATTTTTTAACAATTAATAAGGATTGTGAATTCAACAAAGGCAGATATAGACAGTCCTTTGATAACTTTATTTATTTTGATTAATGGTTATATAAATTATGAACGAAAACAAAAAAAAATCATTTGAGCATAAATACTTCTGCATAGAAGTCGTATAATGGATCATAACATTAAAGATCAATTAATAAAGTCCGCGGATGCTATAAAGGAAAAGGTGAAACAAATGAAAGATTATGAATTTAGTACTGACACTCATCTGAAGTATTTTTTTAAACCTCTTGCTGACCCTCTTAATGCTATAGCAGCTAACAAGCAGTTTTCTATAATAAAAAATGAAGATACTTATGACGACAAATTTAAAAATTCGGGCATAGATTCAAAAATGTTTTTGCGTGATAAATCACATGATATGTACAAACATGAATCATCTGGATCAGAAAAGTTTTATTCTGAAGACGAAGAAGGTAACACATCTGAATCAGACAAAGTTAATAATATGTCGCTGAACAAAGAAGATATCTTTGAAATATACGATGATATGAATATACCATTTGGTGTTCGTAGTGAGAATGATAAGCATATGATTGGAAATACAATAGTTAATTTCTCTACCACTCGCAAGAACTCTGATAAATTGTATTTTATTCGAGTAGCTAAGTATGAAATAACACCGGGTTTAAAAGAATTATTGCTTCGCAAGAAGCCTGATTTAAATTTAGTCAATTTAAAAGATAAATTAGTTTACAAAGAAATACTCATCACAACTAATGCTCATAAAAGAGACTTTGACCCTGCAGGTCAAGTTAAAGGTGATAAGGGTCTAAAATATTCTCAAGTGATCAAACCGTTATTTCCTGAGTCTAGTAAACGTTTACAAGAACCTACAGAAATTAAATCTAAACAGAAACGAGGTGCTGGTCTGCCGTATCTTAAAAAATATAAAAAAAATACCGAACTTGTGTATTGGGATGATCCTAATGAATTAGTGGACAGGCTTAAACTGTTGATAGCATCTAAAACTGCAGGTAATACTAATCTGGACAACGAAATATTATCAATCATAGAAGAGTTAAAGGAAGCGGGTGTAATAAAAGAATAAAAAGACTCATCATATAAATAGAATATCAGTGTAATTTTGTAATTCAGAAGTGACAGTTGAAAGAATGAGCAAATTGAAAAGAGACATAGTAAACGAAATTCATAGAAGTGCAAGAATAAATTTTCCTCGAAGGCATGTAATATTAAAAGATATTGATGATCTTTGGCAAGCTGATTTAATTGATATGCAAAGTTTCTCGAAATTCAACAACAACAACAAATACATTTTAGCTATCATTGATGGATTCTCCAAGTACGCTTGGGCTATTCCACTTAAACAAAAAAACAAAGAAGCTGTATCCGAAGCTTTTAATACGTTGTTGAGTAGAGAAAAAAGAATCCCTAGCAACTTGCAAACAGATCTTGGAAAAGAATTTTACAATAAAAGTTTTCAAAAAATATTAGTAAACAATTCTATCAACCACTACTGCACTTATTCAACGAAAAAGGCTTCAATTGTAGAACGATTAATAAGGACGATAAAGAGTAAGCTTTTCAAGGAATTTAGTTTGAAGGGGAATTATAAATGGACTGACGGCACACTTGCAAAAACCATCAATAGATATAATAATACAATACATAGAACAATTGGTTTACCACCTGCTCAAGTTAGTCATAACAATAAAACAAAAGTACTACAGAGATATTTCAATCAAAATCATACGAAAACAAAATGCTCTAAGTTAAAGACAGGCGATTTTGTTCGAATAAGTAAACATAAAGGTTGTTTCGAGAAAGGTTACACTCCTAATTGGTCAACAGAGATATTCAAGATCAGTAAAGTTCAAAACACAAATCCTGTTACATTTTTATTACAAGATGTTAAACAGCAACCTATTTTAGGAGCATTTTACGATCAAGAATTACAAAAAACCAAACATCCCGACATTTACCTTGTTGAAAAAGTTTTGAAACGCAAGGGCAGAAAAGTTTTCGTGAAATGGTTGGGGTTATCATCCTGCGAAAATAGTTGGATTGACGATACCAATGTTTTATGAGTGCTTCATCAATATAACATCATGGTCTATGACAGTTATCTCATTCTGTTTGTATACATGAAAGGAGAAGGACTTATTAATAATTTAATTAATAATTTACCATTTGAGCTCCATTTGCCAGGATATAATTATTGTGGTCCAGGAACTAAATTACGTGAAAGATTAGCTCGAGGTGATAAAGGTGTAAATAAGTTAGACGAATATTGTAAACATCACGATATTGCATATAACAATTCCAAAAGTTTGGAAGATCGCCACAAAGCAGATATAATTTTATTAAAAATGGCAAAAAAGCGTGCTTTGTCTTCAGATGCAGGGGCAGGAGAAAAACTTGCTGCCAGTTTAGTTAATAATATAATGTTATCAAAAGTAAGTTCTGGAGCAGGGCTCAAAAAGAACTTTAAAAATTTAGTAACCATTACTAAAAAATGCATTAAAAAGGTTAAACCGAAGTGTAGGAAAAAGCTAATAGAATTGGCCTACGCTGCTGCTAGAGAATTGAATCGCGATTCATCTGCCACGATTCCACGCATAATACCAATTCCTAAGACTGGAGGGGTTCTACCTTTAATACCAATATTTGCTGGTTTGTCCGCTGCTGGCAGTATTGCAAGTGGAATTGCTGGAATCGTCAAAACCATAAATGAATATAGAGTTGCAAAAAAGCGTTTAGACGAAATGAAAAGACATTGTAAGAATGTGGAAGGTGTGCATATTGGCAACGGACTGCGGCTTAACCGTTACAAGGATGGACTTGGGATATATACAAATTTAAAGAAAAAAAACTAAATCATAGGCTACCTAATCGTGCTCTTACCAATATAGATATCATACATTTTACCAAAAACGTTCAATATTTTCGCGGAGTGTATATGAGAGATACCTTACCGAAGTTTCCGTTTTCTAAAGAGTGTGGAATCATAAATTTAGATAATTCTAAAAATTCTGGTACACATTGGGTAGCCTATGTAATTATAAATGAATATGTCGAGTACTTTGACAGTTACGGCAACTTGAAACCTCCAATAGAATTTGTTCGCTATGTAGGTTCTAACAATATAAATTATAATTACAATAATTTTCAAAATAATAACTTATTCAATTGTGGACATTTATGTATTAAATTTCTTAAAGAGTTTTGGAAAAATAAAGGTATTATCTACTCATTAGGTACTTAAACATTGTTTAAATGTTAGGTGTTGCTACATAAGACAACACTTTGACATTATCTGCCACAAGAGATGAATGTCAATTAGAATAGAGTAAAAATAAAATAAAAAATATGATAGTTTACAATATAAAAACAACTGCCAAAAATAATAGTTTTACTCGTTCTCGCACCATCAAAAGACGAAGACATATTATAAGAACTATAAAAAAAATTACTAAAGGTAATAGATTATTTCTTCGAGCTTTGGGATTTAAATTATGAGTATTCTTCAAGTGAATGATTTACCACAATTCGACAACTCTATAGTGAGTTATGAAAATCATACTTATAATCCATATAGCAACTGTTTTAATGAAAATGATGAAATACGTATACCCATAAATCAACAAGATTTGTACGTACTACCTTCAGCCAGCTACATTTACGTTGAAGGTCGAGCCACCACGGTTTCGAAAGATGGGGCAGGAAAACTAACACGAAAAGCTGTTAATTTTACCAATAATCATATATCATTTCTATTTCAAGACATTCGATATGAAATCAATGGTGTAGAGATTGACCGAATAAAAAATGCAGGTATTTCTACAACTCTAAAATCATACGTTTCAATGAGCGATGGAGAAAGTAAGGCTGCCGCTATTTGGGGTTGGAATTTAAAAGGGAATAAAGATAATGATGGTATTTTTAGTGCCCTTATACCTCTGAATAAAGTTTTAGGATTTGCGGAAGATTATAATAAAATTATCATTAACTGTAAACATGAACTTATACTTAAAAGAAGCAGTTCGAATCTTAATAGTGCTACACTTGATAATAATGACACTATTGAAGTAAATATAGAGAGACTGCAATGGCGTATGCCTCATATAAAAGTTTCAGATCGGGAAAGATTAACTTTACTAAAATATCTAGAAAAGGATCGGCCTATTCAAATAGCTTTTAGAAATTGGGACTTGTACGAATATCCTTTATTACCTAGAACTACAAAACATACATGGGTTGTTAAAACTGCTTCACAACTCGAAAAACCAAGGTATGTGATCTTTGGTTTGCAGACAAATAGAAAAAATATGAAAAGTAAAGACTGCTCAATATTTGACCATTGTAAATTAACAAATGTTACTCTTTTTTTAAATTCCCAATATTATCCATACGAATCGGTAAATGCAAAATTTTCTGAAGATAAGTATTATATATTATATGAAATGTTCACCAAATTTCGTCAGTCTTATTATAACACTCGGTCTGAACCAATGCTTGGTTTGGATGAATTTAAAGAAAAGGCTCCTTTGTTTGTAATTGATTGCTCAAGACAGAACGAAGCCTTGAAAACTGGGGCTGTAGATGTGAGACTGGAAATAGAAAGTTCTGAAGATATACCAGAAAATACATCTGCATATTGTCTAATCATCAACGATCGTCTATTCGAATACAAACCCTTAAGCGGTATTGTAAAGAAATTATTATGAACGCTATAGTCGATGTGCAAGGGTTTAAGACGGAAAGTAACGAGTTTATCGTAAAAGAAATAGCAATAGCATGTGGAAATCAAGTTATGGTATTATTAATCAAACCACCATTCCCATTTTACAAACTTACAAAGAAAGAAAGATTGCAAGTAAGTTGGATAGAGAGGAACCGAAACATTTTCTGGAAAGAGGGTTTTATACCATACTTAAACTTATATCGATATATTGTACCTTATCTGGAAGATAAAAACATTTACGTTAAAGGATGTGAAAAAGTGTTGTGGTTAAAAAACATTGTAAAACATGATAAAATATATAATTTAGAAGATAAGAACTGTCCACGTTTACAGAAATTATTTGATGACTATGGAATGTCTAGTAATATATTTAGCTGTGTGTATCATTCGAATGTATGTGCTTTAAAAAATGTTACTTGTTTAAAAAAGTGGATTGATCATAAAAGTATTTTAACAGTAATTTAGAAGATAAGGACTGCTATAAAAAATATAAGTTAGAAAGTAATTTGTACAGCTGTTTATATCATAACAATATATTGAGAATAAATGTTTTTGAGTAAATCTTTTCTTGTTTTATTTCATAACAAATACATTAAATAAATATATAATCAATACAAAATTCGATTATGTTCATTCAGACATTATTGGGCTACAGTAGATTCAAAACGAAGATTGGTGACGGAAATGGCTGATGCAGGTTTTTTTTACTGTGGAAATGGTTTAACCGATAAAGTTATGTGTTTTTCATGTGGAGGTGGTATCGAAGATTGGGAGTACTACGATGATCCTTGGATGCAACATGCTATATATTTTCCTATTTGTATTTATTTAAATGCTGTAAAAGGAATATATTATGTTGACAAATCAAAGCGTCTATTTTTTAAGGAAACAAATGTATAAAAAAAAATATAGTGGGGGAAAATAGATTGTTTGTATGCTGAATAAGCTGCTAAATGCTATTAGTAAAGGAGCCGCAATTAACTATAAATTTACTTACAAACATTTTATGAGACATTCAATTCCTACAATTGAAGTTGATAGGTTGAATTGTAAACTGAATTAAACAATTTAAAAATAAATTATATTAGCTACAATGCAAGATTCGGTAAAATATACTTATGAAGGCATATCTAAACTTATTTTCAAGAATGCTAGTGGCGATATTCTATTAACTCAAGACATGGCTGACCAGAAAATAATGAACACCAGTTCATCAAAACTTCAGGACAGTACAAACAATACAGAGCAAAACTCAGTAAAATCCACCTTT
Source organism: Orthosia incerta (assembly GCA_948252205.1). Classification (NCBI taxonomy): domain Eukaryota; kingdom Metazoa; phylum Arthropoda; class Insecta; order Lepidoptera; family Noctuidae; genus Orthosia; species Orthosia incerta. Next base: position 22,412,395 of record OX411754.1, read on the forward strand.
GAAAATACGCGATATCTCACAATCAAGAGTGGTAACAATGAGCTACTTACATTTGTTCGAGTTGGCAACAAACACCCTGAAAAATCGGATGTAAGGTCATCAAATACTCCATCTGTCATTAAATTAGTAACAAGAAATATAATGCGTGATATAGTGTTTCCTGATTCAGAAGACATTCTATGCTACCAGATGCTGCCAGAAGATGAAATTCCTTCTTCAATGAATGACTGTTCTATAATCTGAATAGATAAACATAGAACAAACGTATTTGCTTGAAAAAAAATACATGTTTTAAACTATGGATTGTGAATAAAGGTATTTGTAATAAATTGATGTTTTTTTTTCTATTTCCCACTTCAGGATCTCTATTATTACCATGATGAATTAACACAATGCTCTAGTGAGTATAGCTCATAAAATGATCCAATAATTTAACACACCTTTGACGACACGTTAGCGCGAACAATGTTAATTGGCGGTTTCTATATCTAATTCCATCAGTTTGAATAGCTACTTAAAATCTAGTAATATCTGATAGCCCTCCAATCAAGAAGAAGAAGCACTATTCAATAAATATTAACCTATTTGAATAGAACAACGTAATTTCAATAGGTAGTCCATTTAGATTATCCAATCTATTCAAGAATTAAAAAATAAATAAAAAACATCTATTTGAATAGATATGTCCCAATAAATTAAACAGTATATTAGAATAGACCATCTTTTCAAAAAACTATATTTCTTCTATTTGAATATACATTTTTATCTATTTGAATAGATATAATTGGGGCATCTGGATCACACGATGATCCAGACACCCCAATTATATCTATTCAAATAGATAAAAATGTCTATTCAAATAGAAGAAATATTGTTTTTGAAAAGATGGTCTATTCTAATATACTGTTTAATTTACCGGGACATATCTATTCAAATAGATGAAAATGTCTATTCAAATAGAAGTAATTTTTTATTTTTATTTTTATTAGATGGTCTATTCTAATATATTGTTTAATTCATCGGCACTTATCTATTCGAAAAGATAAAAATGTCTATTCAAATAGAAGTAATATTGCATTTTTGGAATAGATGGTCTATTCTAATATATTGTTTAATTAATCGGAACTTATCTATTCAAATAGATGAAATTGAATTTTTTGTTCATGAATAGATAACCAAATCTAAATGGACTACCTATTGAAATTACATTGTTCTATTCAAATAGGTTAAGGTTTATTGAATAGTTCTTCTTGATTAGAAATGATAAATAATAAGTAAATTATAATTATCTATTCAAATTGTCTTTACTTCAATCTACTTATTACTTATTGATATATTATTAAGATATGTGTTTGTTTTGGATTTTAAACTAAATGAGAGCGATACGAAGTTGCCTCCACTTCGTATTGTTAATATGCAGTCTTTCAAGTATAGCAATTTGGGGTCCAACTGCTTGGTGTTCTTAGTAAGGTAGAAGCCGGTGACACCAGTGTCTAAGAATTAGTTAGTTGTACTTCGCTTGAGCATCTTGCTGTTACTATCTGGCAGATACGAAGCGGATCAATATTATGTGTATACCTCTTAAAACCCTTTATTTTGATACTCCAGACGATGGGCTAGGAAGAAAATATAAATTGAGCCCTCACAATATGGCGCCCAAATATTTCTATTTTCCAATTTTAATGTAGCCAGAATCAGCCAACGCGTTTGGCCACATAGGAACAAACATACATACATTGATAAAAACATTACCCTCTTTCGGCAGTCGGGTAAGAAGGACATATTCTTTCTCGGTTTCCCATACCTGAGACTGAGGTGACACAGGTGAAGCCACATCATGCGAGTTCAGAGCACGGCTAGTGATACCATGTAGCAACTGCACAACATCTCCGTGGCGTATGGCGTCGGGTGGGCGCGACACGGTCAGCGACGCCTGGTCCGGCCGCTTCACTATCCACCAGTTGTTGACGTCCTTGAAGCTGTAGCACGTGACCTGCTGCTGGTGCGACGAGCCGCGTCCGTCCGTGTAGCGCACCGGGTACACGTGCGCGTGCGAGTGCAGCCAGCATGTGCGACCATGAGTGTGTCTAAAACCACACATATTTAATTTATAATTTAATTCAGTTGTTACCATTCTTCAATCTTCAAGTAAGAGATATATCATCATCTTCCTTCCCTTGTTCCATGTTACTTGGGGTCGGCGCAACCCGTTTTCTTCCTTCATACCGTCGCGTCTCCCGTCATGGCATCACTGACTCCCTTTTCTTTCATATCACTCCTCACACAGTCCATCTATCTATTCTTTGGCCATCCCCTCCCTCTCTATCCATCCACATTTATATTCATTGTTCTTTTAGTAACATGCGTTTCATCCTTCCTCATCACATGACCATACCAGGACAAACGGTTTCCTTTCAACTTTTCTGTCACTGGCGCCACTTTCAAACTTCTAACCTCTAATATACTCATTTCTCACTTTATCCATTCTCGTAACTCCGCACATCCATTTCAACATTCTCATCTCTGCTACATGCAATATTTTTTCATTCATCTTTTTCACAGCCCAATTTTCTGATCCATACAGTACAACAGCAGCCTAATTGCGTAAGTATATTATCCAAAGCAAAAGAATCGATTCTTTCCCAAAACCGACTTTACGTAGTGCATATTGATACGAAAAGTCGTTTTTGGGAAGGAATCGATTCTTTTGCTTTGGATAATATACTTACGCAATTAGGCTGCAGGTCTAATCCCGGACTTGCAGATTTTACCCTTTAACTTGAGGGGCATCCGTGGGTCGCAAGTTGTTCCAGTGACCTGTCGCCACTTCATCCATCCTGAGTTGATCCTTTGCGTTACGTCTCAGTCTACCTCGCCATCCCCTTGGAAAAGCGACCTTAGGTACCGCGGAAGTAGGAGCATATCGGTATAAGCGTTCTAGCGAGAGCTATAGGCACAGAACTGAAGAGAACGTCAAAATTGCAGAACAAGTATTCTGTTTTAGTTCTGCTCAATTTCAAGTCAACTCTCTCTAGTCTGTGCCACCACACCTCAAATCTGGACTTCTAGGCCACTCTCGGCAACCAGCACAATGTCATCGGCAAATAGCATACACCAGGGTGCCTCTTGCTGTATGTCTGACGTCAGAGCGTCCATTATCATCAGGAAGAGGTAAGGACTGAGAGCCGACCCTTGGTGCAAGCCGACTGCCACACTGAAGCTGCCAGTAGTGCCCACTGTAGATCGGATTTGGGTACTGCATCAACTGTACATCGCTCAGACCAACTGCACATACTTCCCAGGCACACCTTTCTTCTTAAGGGCCCACCACAAAACCTCACAGGGCATCCCGTCATATGCCTTCTCGAGGTCAATGAACACCATGTGAATGTTTTTATGTGCACCTCTGTATTTCTCGCACAACTGGCGGATTGTCTATATGAATTTAATTAATAATTACCGAAGAGTTATTTGTGAGCCATGCGCCACATGCAGCGGTTGTCCCCGAGTTATGCTTGCAAGTCCACCTTGAAGCGACGCCTGGAATGCGCTAGTCATGACACTATCATGCGGGCCAGCTTTTGGCAGCATCGTCAAGTGAGCATAAAATACAGCCACATACACCGCAAACGGAATAACGGTGAGTATGAGCAGTCTCCATAGCGCCGACAAAACAAGACGGAGCCCGGATTCCGTACGACCAATCCGTCGCCAAATCTGTCTTCCAACCAGGAAAACTGCTAACAAGTATGAATATACGCCTGAGTATTTGACTCTGTAATCACAAAAATAACGAATAATTATTGAGTAAGCGCATCCTTCATTACGTAAACGCGATGCTATTCTAGTTAACAAAATTATACTCACGAGAAGCAACAACCAAGTGAAAGTGCAGCAATGCAAAGCCAAACAACACTCGCGAGGCCCGTGCGGCGGGTACTTTTAATGGCAAACAAAACTCCACACAGTCCAAACAGTATCTGTATACTTTCCAGTAACATAAATCTTGACTGTGCTAGAAAACAATTTTCTGAAAGCATGCAGTACATATTTATAAATGACTTAGCAAGGAATTAAGAACTTACGACATTTCAAGCAGAGAATTGAACCCAGTGCCTTTACTTTAACTTTTTAACACCTTGAAAACTGTATATGTAAGGTCAAGCCATTCATGAATCATATTCATAACTATAGAATATGTGGCCTAGTGAGACAATCGCTTTAAAATAGTGTGATCATTTCATTTCAACTATACACTGAGTACTTACCAAATAGGACGAGAATACCAGCCAAAATAGCAGTCCAGTGATACAAAGAAATTTCCAACATTAATTGATACGTAACCGCTACTAACATGCTGCCTGCTAGTGCGGGAATTAACCTCAGAGCCTTCACTGGCACATTCTCTGTGTAGGGAGTGCCTATTCGGTCAAAAGTAAAGTTTCCATCGTAGCCAGCAGCACGGCCAGCCAAGTATAACAACTGTTTCCCTAGAGGTGGATGAGCATCAAAAAAGAAAACTCCCTTTGTGTACAAAGACACATAACGGCCATAGTGTAATTCATCAAATCTGTAAAATAAAACATTGTATAATCAGTTATGAAGCACTTGAGTGATATTATTATACCACTCTTCTCCCACCATGAGACTTGTAACCAAAATCTCAAGAAGTTCTGCAAAACTATTTACTAAAATGTTCTTTTCGTTTGGCAACATAATATGGAATTTTTACCATTATAAACTTTCAAGAGACAAAGTTATAAAAGATAGGTATTAAATCAAACGTTTAAACATAAAATAAAACTTTATTTATATCAATTCAAATCAATAAATATTTTATAATTAATGACTACTAAGTCTTATAATTGATAAATTTACTTACACAATATAGTGAGGTTCATCAAGGTTGGGTAGTCTAGTGCATAGTGCTAATGCTAGTAGGCCAAGAAACACTAAATTTATTTCCAAATGTAAATACACACCTGATGGTGATTGATCTATATTTTTAGGTAATGATGTGTCTTTTATTGGCTCTGTATCATCTACTGTTGATGCATTATGTTTTTGCTAAAATAAATTTAAGTCTCATTAGTTACAAACTAAGTCTTAACGGAATCTGTAAACAACATAGTCCGTCCACATAATTGAAACATTCTTAACATCAATCTGATTAAGAAAATTCTATTTTATTAAAACTTAAATGAAAAGCTGTAATGGGGTGAGATTTATGAATAAGTTACATTATAAACCTTGTAATTAAAGATAAAATGTAATAAGTATTTGTGTTTAAAGATGATCAAAGGAAATAATAATATATCTTTGGGCTAGGACATAGGGTTCTCTTTATTCTAGTAGTATGTTGCCATGGGACAGTTATTTAACTTTCACGCACCCCATTTTCGCACTTGAGACTCCCATTTCGTCCGTTGTGCGTGGCAGGCGAGGCTGTTTGCAAAAGCAATTCATATTACTTGTAATAAACTTGTATAAGACATTATACAAAAAAATTCACTTAGCAAATAATAGGCAGAAAACTGGGCTCTTAAAGCTAGGCTTTGCAAAGAAAACTTTCAATATAATAGAATCCTAAATAATGTTGTTACAGCTGGACAAAACATAATATTTCCAAGACATCAAATTTATGACTTGATGATCATGCTACAGGGTACCGCTTACGGTATGACAGGTACTTACGACTTCTCTTTCGGTATTTACGGGCGCTTCGTAACTGTCTGCATCAAGTTCGCTGACCTCTTTATTTTTCTTTTTGATTAATCTTCTTTTGACATTGTTCGATAAATCCATATTTATGCTTCAACTATTAATACCTCTCTCGATTGAGTTTCATTCATGAATACATCTGTTGTACCTATTAAATTAAAAACTAAACCTTGTAAACTTGCGAATAAAAATAAACTGACGTTATGAAGTAAGAGTTTATCACTGACTTATAAACCTATGGACTTGCCATACCTACGAAATTAGCGTGCTTACGTACATAAATCGGGCAATTAAGATGGCTGCCCATTTGCCAATGAGGTAGGCCATTTGCAACTGTTTGACAGCACAACTACACAGATAAACGTACATATACGGCACTCAACTACCAATTTTACTTGGCAATTAACATGGCGACCGGTCACGCATAGACATGATTTTGACGTCACTCAAAAGTGTTACCAAGTTTAGTCCTTGACAAACATTTAGATGTCTCTCTTTTCAGCAGCTCTTGGTTAGTTAAAAAGAGACAAAACGCTTTTTGACATGCGTGTGTCGATATTATAGATATTTGTATAACTATTCGTCATATAGTAGAATATGCCGTCTCCATAGTTATCCTACCTCATTGCATCACGAGTATAAAATGACGTATTTTTGACGTTTCACGTCATAGTGACCATAGTGTACTATCTATGGGAATTTAATGACTGGCTACTTAGGTATTTAATTCAAGTCTATGTTTTTATGATACAGTCAAAAGCTTTGTTTTGTATTAGAATGCGGATGTTACACATTCCAATGTTTTGTGGATTATTTGGCAACAAATATATCGGGTCAATCTTCTAGACAAGTTTCGCTGAGGGAGTCATTATTCGAAAACGAATTACAGAACTCAAATTGAGCTGGGTGGGTGGGTGACTGGGACACCTGGCCAGATGCGCTGATGATAGTTGGAGTAAAGCGGTGACCGAATGGCGTCCAAAGACTGGAAGAAGAAGTTTCGGTGGTCCAGTGGCCAGATCGTTGGAAGACACTGTTGCCATCGTAGGTTAAACCGGTAAAACCTGAATCTGCGATGGGAGAGTAATGCCGGTATTGCGGTACGCCACTCTGCCTACCTTCCGGGGCCTGGACGGGGTCACCACCGTCTGATGTAGGACGCGGTTGGGCCGCAGGGGAGATCCCAATCCCCTGCGGCCGAAAAGTGGGAGGTAGCGGGGCCACTGATGTGAACCGTCACCACCGCCATGCATGAGGTCGTCTGGCGCCCATGTGCTGGTTTGGTCCCTGGACCACTCCAATTCTGGTTTTAATTGTCACGGCGTGCAATGTGTTCTGGTGCGCCGGTGATGGGGGTACTCCCGAGATGAGAAAGCTTCACGGACAGGACGAGTGCTAACGCGTGGTTTAGTTCCGGGCACAGGAGGACACCGTGGTAGCGCAGTATGCATGAGCATTTCTTCACTAAAAAAAAAGGTAAAACCTGAGTGTCACAGGAACGTGGGTATTGGCACAACAAAACGGACGCTGACGCACGCTGATCCTTTGCACGCTGGGTGTAATTGTGTTGCTCTTGTACAGACTATGCCCCACTTGCTGGAGTGTCCCGACTGCAACTGTCCATTCCCTTGCACCTTGGATGACCTGTATAATGCCTCTGACGCTGCAATAAACGTAGACACCTACTTGGCTCAAATAGTTTGATCAAATGTACCATCGAAACGAAAAAGAAGAAGAGACGAACGATTGTTCCACAACAATGATATAAAGCAACTTGGCCTACGCATCGATAATACCTTTAACTGGCATATTCAAGTCACTAGTGTGAGGCAGAGGATCACAAGATGTTGCGGGCTATGTTTCGTTTGAATAAAAATATACCATAGAACACGAAGGCAATTCTTTTCATGTGAGGATGTGACCACCTCTGGTGTCAGAGTTAATTAAGCCGCCTCCGGGTTCCCCACAGGCTTCTGGCTTGGCTATTTCAGACTAACATTAACTATATATGTCCAGGTTTCCTCACTGTGTTTTCCTTCACCGTTGAATCAATGCTTGTGCTGAGCCTTATTTTTCCTATCATCGATTATGGTGACGTGTGAATGCTGATCTCCTCAACAAACTTGACCGTCTTCTAAATTACTGCATTCGATTAGTTTGCAATTTGCTTAAATATCGCCGATAAAGTATAATAAGTAATTAATATAATAATATACTAACTAGAATACCTTGTTCTTATTATTTTTTCTCATTTCTCTCGATTTTCTAAATCCCCTTCACTTTCAATGCATTTGCGCCAACCAGAATAAAAATCTAAGGTCATCACATATAGGTGGTTTTACTCAGTTTAACTCCTATATGTAATGCCCACCCAACCCATCCACGCCTCACCTCGCCTTGCCGATGTAAAACAACCTTAACCCTTAGAAAATACATTTTATTCTATAAAACATAACAGCTTTCTTCAATGTCCCACTCACCGCACCGACTTCATTTACAATTCTTTCTTCGTTGAGTCTATTTATCTGTGGAATGCGCTTCCCCAGGAAATCAGGTTGGCAACTAATGGCAACCAACCAGTGAGGGCTATCGCGTTTGAATTTGCCGCTAGGGGCGCTAGTGTAGAGTGAGGTCTTCAAAATGTTTTCATAGATTTTTGGCTTTTGGCTCGAGTTTATTTACTATTATAGGGTTCCGTACCCGAGAGGTTCAAACGGAGCCTATATTACTATAATCTCGGCAGGCTCTCGCTTTCTTTCTTGAGGTTACGTACGTTTTTGATCGTTTGGTGAGTACTTTCAGACTTTTCAGAGTCAAAATAAATTATTACCACTATGGTAGTACTTTAGAATTCCATAGTAGTTTATTCTAGTCCATCTAGCTGAGCAGGGAGAAAAAAAGTTGAGAAAATAATGGCGCGGGAAAATAAAACTTTTGTCAACTTCTGTCAAATAAAAAAAATAATCAGAACTTGTCGTCACTCGTCTCGTTATTTATTTATTTTTGTTTTAGTCTTCCTTCGTATTAGTGGCTGTATAAAATTATAATGACTTCGATCAAAATAATTGAAAAGGATCTAGATCCTGAGGAAATTACTATTTCATGTCCTATTTGTAATAAAGATTTTAGGAAAGCCGTGATAGAAGAACATGCTAATAAATGTTTATTTCTGAATACATCAGGACATAGTAAAATGAAACAAAATATAGTAGACCAACCGAATTACAAAAGAAGTAGTTCACACTTCAAAGATACTTCTCTTCATGAAAAGCGTGTGCGAATAAGCACAAGCCCAAGTTCAGCCAAAATTGTGGTGAGTAACATGATAACGTAAGTTGCAACTGGATTTGGATAAGTAACGTCTATCAATAAATATTCATGACATGTATAATTCCTTAGAAACCACATCTAGCCGAAACTAGCACAAAAGGTCAAATAAAGGAAGTGAAAAGTATGCCTCTGGCTGAACGGATGAGACCACTACTTTTGGAAGACATTGTTGGGCAGACGCAAGCATTTGGTCCGGGGTCAATGTTAAGATCTTCAATTGAACGAAAAATAATACCCAACATGATTCTTTGGGGACCACCTGGTTGTGGAAAGGTATTCTTGTACTTTCATAATTACTGTTTTTAATCATCTTTGTAATATTTTTCCTACTATGTTGGGATTGCTCTTTGCCTAACTAGATGTAGATGGTGAAACTTTGGCAAGTAATACAACTGTTTTTTAAATCTTGACAGTAGAGCACAGAAATATCCAGCTTCTGTATGTAAACTATGTGGATTCAGCCCTAATAATAAGCTGTTATACTAATATATCCTATTTTTTTTTCAGACATCATTGGCTAATGTAATTGCTAACATTTGTAAGGAACAAAATAATATGCGATTTGTCAAGCTATCTGCTACAATGGCAGGAATAAATGATGTTAAAGAAGTGGTAAAAGTTGCCAAAAATGAAGCCCAGTTCAAAAGGCAGACTGTGCTGTTCATGGATGAAATTCACAGGCACTATATTTTTTTTTTTTAAATTGTTTATTTCTATGACCAATTTTATCTAAGCCAATGACCTTTTTAAATAAAGTGAACAATATTATAAATGTATACACCAGATTTAATTGCAATATTTTATCATTTTAGGTTCAACAAACTGCAGCAAGACACATTTTTACCACATGTAGAGAATGGTACCATCATTCTTGTTGGTGCTACTACTGAAAATCCCTCATTTAGTTTGAATAATGCACTGCTGAGCCGATGTAGAGTGGTTGTTATGGAAAAATTAAGTGCTGATGATGTATTAATAATTTTAAAACAAGCTATCAAAAGCAATTTGAAGGCAATTATAGGAAACGTCAGAGACTTAGAAGAATCATCTGAGCTGCCAGAGTATGTTTCATAAATAATTTCTATTTCAATTTGATTCTGAACTAGTTATAATATCAGAGATTAAAGTCAAATTCACTTCATCATCATCCTCCATACCTTATCTCAATTTGTTTGGGGTTGGCATGGCACATTATGTCATTTCTTTCTTCTCATCAGCCATTGAGTTTCTTCTTACTGAGCCCTATTATCTTTCATACACAATCCATATCAATGATCATACTTAATTGAATAAACTTTTTTCAGATGCATTGTAGAAGAAGCATCACTGCAGTGGCTAGCAGAAGTATGTGATGGAGATGCTAGGGTTGCGCTTGGGGCCCTGGAACTGGCACTTGCAGCTAGAGCTCCAGGAACAGCTCTGCTGAACACAGAGCCAGCAATAATTACGCTTGAAGATATAAAAGACGGTATAAAGGTGTGCGACGTAGTATTTTTGTTTTTCTCTTTAACTGTTGTTTTTTTGAACCGAGTTGAATGGGTTTGCTATTACAGAGATCACACATGATTTATGATCGAAAAGGTGAGGAGCACTATAACACTGTTTCGGCGATCCACAAATCAATTCGAGCCAGTGATGATAACGCCGCTTTGTACTGGACCACGCGAGCATTGCACGGCGGCGAGGATCCTTTGTACATTGCACGGCGCCTAGTGCGGACAGCTTGTGAAGATATAGGTAACTTAAATTTTATTCATCAATGTTAACAAAATATAAAAACGCATTATTTAAACTGATTTGAACATTGTTCATATTAAATGAGCCCAGCAATGTAAAATGAGCATCCCCTTTACTTCAACATAATATGTACATATTATGCAGGTCAGTATATTCGATTCCGCCACAGAACAAAAAAAACGCCTACTACAATAGAAGTCGCAAGTGGGCGGGGCCCGCGTACCCCGAGTTTTGCACAGTTCTGCATATGTTTCCTTCCGCGCACACACTACGCACATCAGTCTTGGTTCAACCGTCACGGTGACAAAAACTTGAAAAAAAATACAAAAATGCCTTACTGTGCTGTTTTAGAATGTAAACACGATAGCAGAACCAAAAATGTATCAAATGTAGGTATATCTTACCATCGGCAAGTCTTAATTTATTTTATTTCGATAAAAATGTAAAAACAATATTTTATTAAACAAGACAAGTAAAATTTGATTTTATGATGTTTTTAAGGTCTACTTTCTTTAAAATTCAAACATTGTTCTCGAAGATTCCAACTATGCACATGTCACATTCAGCTACTCAATTAGAGATTACCAATATCGACAATGAGTTATCGATACTTTAAACTTACAATATTCGAAAAAATCTTCTTACGCGCGAAAAACATAACCCTTTCCTTGCAGCCGTGTAAAAATAAAGATTACGACGAATTGAGAACCTCCTCCTTTTTTTGAAGTCGGTTAAAAAGACAACAGACTTCAAAATCAACAAAGTGTAATAATAATAACACATGAACATAGAACCTCCTTCTTTTTTTAAGTCAGTTAAAAACTGGCTTATGTGTTAGTCTGAAATTTAAGATCTACTGGTGTATAGACCTAAATTTCATCGGTTCATTAAGGAAGTTAGTCAAGCTAATCATAATAAGAGTGTAGCCGTAGGCGAAAGCGTAAGCTTCCCATATCAGAAGGACGTATTGCATTTGTAGTGTAGTCTATCGCATCATCATCATCAATCATCAATACATGTAATAAATCTGTAGAAAAGTATTTTTTGTACATCGAAAATATTTCCAAAAAAATTGCCAGTGTGTTAAAGGATAACCAACAGAACCTATTTCCGGCATTTTTGGAATTTTTGTCTGTTTGTCTGTTTATTTGTGCATGCATCACGTGACATGTACGAAACCAATGTAAATAACTTTTATACATAAACATTGTGCGTAACTTGAAGAATTACTTAGTTTTTGTGTCATCGCAATCGGTTCACTCTATCAAAAGTTAGATGAATTTAAAGTGTTCAAGAAGTAAAATTATCACAACACACGCAATTCAGATACTCGGAGAGTTGAACTCGATATTCGATAGATGGCGTTGTGAATTTTAAGTCATTTTCTGAATCACGGTGTTAAGATTCTCCGCGAAAGATTGATGACTATAGAAACAAATATGGTCGGTAGGTAAGTAGGGTAGGCAGGAAGGTAAGTACCCTACCCGGGTTGGCAAACAGATGACGGGAGCGAAGCCGCGGTCACAGCTTGTAATTAATAATAGTACACCAAAGACTCCGTACTCTTTCCTTTAATTTTTTAAATCCATGGAAAGGTTGTCTTGAAAATATCGCTTTAAGCGATAAGGCCGCCCATTGTGCCACCCAGTGTAATGTTTTCTTCGTCTATACTTTCTGTAACTTATATGGTGTACATAATAAAGAGTATTGTATTCTATAATTCTATTGATAGAACAAAAACACAAAGATACGCCCATCTTTGTATCAATAGAATCATTTTCAAAATCGGATCAGTAGTTTACCATAAAATATCTTAATAATACTTTCTATAAATCGTATGTATTGGAATAAATTTATATAAAAACTTGATTACAAACATAATAATATTTATCGACTCTAGTTATTGGGCGCACGGTTGGCGCAGTGGTTGAGCGATTGACTGCTGCGCTGCGTGTCGCGGGTTCGATTCCCGCACGGAACAAATATTTGTATGATCTACAAATAGTTGTTCCGGCTCTGGGTGTTTGTGTATGTGAAATTATATATGTTTGTAAACGCACCCACGATACAGGAGAAATTCCTAGTGTGGGGCAACGTTTTTTTTTTTAACTAAACTGTATTTTGTTTGAAAGTAATACGGAATGTCGATAAATAAGTCAACGACCGTGGTACATCACTACAGGAGGACAAGTAGTAATGACCTCATTTCGCAAATATAAATCTTATCAGTAACGGAATACGGCTTTAAATTAAATGAATTTAGTATAGTGACATCTAGCGGCGGGTAGCGTAACTTGCTCATTAAACTATTCCGTGTGCGCTTTAAACGAAAAAGTAATAAATACTCAAAAAGAGTAGACAATAAACCAACTCTATTGTCATAAAGCTGTGGTTTATTTTCAAATAAGCGACGACTGACATATTTTCTACTTTCATCTAAAAATTAAACTACCAATCACACCAAAGATTTCTTAGTGTTATGAAATACAATTAATCTGTTTATGTGTGAGTTTGGGTACGCTGGTTCCGATACTAATAAAGCTATATGCGATTTCTACTGTCTTCTCTGTTCTGTGGATTCCGCAGTATATAAAATTCCCATTGCGGCCTAAGTATTTGAAATTTGCAGATTGATTTTAGATGATAGAATTTTGCGTTTTATTTTGCCGCAAATATGCAACTCATGGATTCGCAACAGTGGATTTCGACACCAAGACTTTCAAGCTACTACTTACCAGCCAAACAGTTTTACGAATAAGCGTGTTCGCGACAACGTCATTCGATAAAGCGGTTTTCGACTCAATGTGTTTTCGAACTGGCGTACCACTCGTAAAGATTTTCGAAATAGCGTGCGTCGCAATAACGTCATTCGAAACTTCATATCACTCCCCACACCAATAGGCGGTTTGAATTGCAAGTACGAGTATATTCGATATTTTTACGTCACCGCGACAATCAACCATATAGTCCGTAGACAGTTTTTTTTTCCAGTGATAGCAACCTTATTACTACAGCAATAAAGATCATCACACTGATTTTTATCCTAGTTGCTATAAGGTCGCTTTCAGGGATAAAGTAAATAAATGTAAAAGTTAGATTGGGCGAGATCAATACAAAATATACCTACCATAGTGTAAAACACAGGAAATATGTATTGTAGGAAATATGTTATTAGTTCCCAGAATTTAATTCTTGTTAGCGACACTATCGGAAGCTGTAATAACACTGACTTTATTAGGAACTAGTTTCTGTCAGCGGCTTCGCCCTCGTTTATTATACATATAAACCTTCCTCTTGAATCACACTATCTATTTAAAAAACCGCATCAAAATCCGTTGCGTAGTTTTAAAGATCTAAACCCTATATATATATAGGGACAGACAGCGGGAAGCGACATTGTTAGGGTTCCGAAGTCAACAAGGTACCCTTATTGTTTCGCTCTGTCCGTCTGTCCGTCCGCAGCTTAGCTCAGAGAATCTAAGTACTAGAAAGCTATAATTTGGCATGGATATAAATATTAATAATTCCGACCAAGTGGTAAAATAAAATCATGATATTTTTTTTTTTTCGGGTGCCTCCCATAGACGTAAAGTGGGGATGTACTTTTTTTTTTTTTTTTTTTCTCATCTGTCCCATGGTGTGGGGTATCTTTGGATAGGCAATTCAAAAATATTATGGGTTTGTTGAAACCATTTTTCGATTCAGAGATCCGTTTGCGTTAAATTAAGCTTTAAATTGCAAATGTATGTTAGAGTCAAGTGTCCCCCCCCTCCCCTGCCAGGGAAATGGTTGCTCTTGGCTATGTGGAAAAATTCACGGCAGTAGTAAATATAACGAAATTAAAAGGAAAACTATCACGGATAAGTATGCTTTACAAGTTTACGAGTAATAGTCGACCAACTTATAAAATGTACTTGGAACAGTAAAAATTTTGTACAAATGCCATTGAAAAATTACTTAAATAACGTTTTTAGCTGTGTAAAACAGAGTAAATATATGCTTATGAACCATGTAAAAATATACAAATACAAAATCATAACAGGCTTTACAAGTTTACGATTAATAGTCGACCAACTTATAAAATGTACTTGGTACAGTAAAATATTTGTACAATATCCATTGAAAAAAATACTTTAATAACGTTATTAGCTGTGTAAAACAGATAGTAAATATATGCTTATGAACCATGTAAAAATATACAAAAATAAAATCATAAAATTCTTAATAATAATGATTTCTAAATTAAGTTTAAGCTCGAATAACGCATTGGAGTGGCCTCAGTCGTTAGCAGTACCGGTCCGTAGTCCATACGGCGCATGCGCGCGTGGCGGCGTCTATTTTGTTTTAATGTAGAAGTATTATAGACGTTTTGTAATGTAAAGTCAAATTAGATTCGTTTTCCAAGCAAATTACTTATTTTCTTTGGTCGATATCCATCTATTAAGTCAATATTCGACCAGACTACATCAATAATTGAGTAGCATAAATCTTTCCAGAACGAAATAGTGAATACCGCAGATTAGAGGAAATCAATACATATAATAAATCTGTAGAAAAATATTTTTTGTACATCGAAAAAAAATCCAAAAAAAATAGCCAGGGTGTTAAAGGATAACCAACAGAACCCATTTCTAGCATTTTTGGAATTTTTGTCTGTTTATTTGTGCACGCGTCACGTGAAATGTACGAAACCAATGTAGATAACTTTTATACATAAAAATTGTGTGTATCTTGAAGAATTACTTAGTTTTTGTTTCATCGCAATCTGTTCACTCTATCAAAAGTTAGATGAATTTAAAGTGTTCAAGAAGTAAAATTATCACAGCTCACGCAATTCAGTTACTCGGACAGTTGAACTCGCTATTCGATAGATGGCGTTGTGCATTTAAAGTCATTTTCTGAATCGCGGTGTTAAGATTTTACGCGAAAGAATGACACTAGAAAAAAAAAAATGGTATGTAGTATGCGTATTTTTGACTGAGTATGTGGAGTAGGCAGGCAGGCTGGTAAGTATGGTAGGGTTGGCAGGCAGATGACGGGAGCGAAGCCGCGGGCACAGCTAGTACATAATAAATACATAGGATTTTTTTTAAATTCCGAACGAGAAATAAACGAGGAGCGTGCGCGCAAGGATCCAGGAACGAGTCATAACATTCCTCGTGGCTATACTGGCTATGTATCGGCTCCTTTCGCAATTCACAGCCACGGTGGTACTCAAGTAGATAATATTTTTCTAACTTCAGTTGCGAAGTTGGATTTTATAACTCCTTCTTCAGTTACCAGTTAGTCCTTATTTAGTTTAAGTCTGTACTGAATAGGTTACATCTAGACAAGCGTGCTTCACTGTAGACCACATCATCGCTTACCATCAGGCGAGATAGTGGTCAAATGCGAGCATATAGGTTAAAAAAAAGCATCATGGCCCACATAGGATGATGCTTTTACACCGTTTTTAGACGTCGTGTGCCGCTGAAACCGTTTTAATGTTCATGTAACAACAACAAAATCCCCTTCTTAGTCCGCATTATTATGCAACTTCAGAACCCTATTATAGCGCGTGGCCCGACACGCACTTTTTTATACTATGTAAGGATAAGGATATTGATTTTTTGAAAAATCCAATGATGCAGTTTTAGTTTTTATCAAAATAGGGTCCGTAGTAGCGAAAATCACTCAAAGGAGCCTCCAGCTGTGAGTGTTTTGCGCTATTCTTCATAGTTTCGGATTTGGGCATCCATGCCCACTTGAAAAACTCACTATACATAGGTACACTACACTTAGCTATAGCTACTCTTAACTTTCTGATATTTTGAAAGGCTAAGAGACGCCATCCCTTGCTTCAATGAATGCCCGCGAATAAAAAAATAACTAGTCGTGTCAACATTGACCAGGCTGTTCCGACTGCCTTTAAATCTCATGCAAAAACAGCACCAATGGTAGGTTTTTTTTTTTGAGAAATTTCTATGCAGAATCAAAATTATGATTCATTGATCCATGATTTATGTTTTTTTTTCTACAAAATTGTAAAAAGATAACGATATTTACATAATTATGTGTCGGTTCTACATTTGACCCACAACTGTAGTAGGTCACCGACAAGGTCGTACAGCAGCTTTGGAAAGTAATATTATTATTGTAATTTATTTGGTATACTAGCTGACCCGGCAAACTTTGTTTTGCCATAAAAACACCAACATTCATCTACCCTACCCTGACTACCCTTTTTTTTTTGCGTGGAGAAATGCTCATGCATACTGCACTACCACGGGGAGATAGTGCAGTTATGTGGGACTCTAACCCACTAAAACTCCACGGTGTCCTCCTGTGCCGCTTATGGCGGGAACACGGGCACGGGTTAGCACTCACCGCTAACCCGCCGCGGCTGACCGTCACCGGACCCTACTCAGGGGAGTATCCCCCATCACTGGCGCACCAGAACACACTGTACGCCGTGACCACCCCAGGGACGAAATCAGCACATGGGTGCCAGACGACCCCGTGAATGGCACCCTTGGTCCCACTGTGACGGGTCAAGGTCAATGGCCCCGCCACCTACGATGTTGCGGCCGCAGGAGATAGGGAGAGCAGCTAACGCTATACTGACACTCCTCTTCCCCTGCGGCCCCACCGCGTCCGCCATCAGACGGTGGCGACCCCGTCTAGGCCGCGGAAGGTAGGGAGAGGGGCGCACCGCAACCGGCACACCTCTCCCGCCGCGGCCTCCAATCCTCAACCGCGATATCGTATGGGACATGGGAATCTCCATAAGGCATCGCGGCCCGCCTCAGTTGCGATGTAGCCTGTTACCAAGCGGCACCGCAACCTACTAGTTGGTCGCTACGTCGTCGGCTTAATCGGCAAAAGCCCTGACGAGCGGCCCTCGGGTTCCTCTTCGCTTCACCGTGGGTGACCAAGCCACGGTTACTGAGCCCCCCCCCCGCCTCGACAATGCGGTAACCCACCGGGGGGGACCCTGCCTACCCTACCCTACCTACCCTATCGTACCTACCCTACCTTACCTACCCTACCCTACCTGTAGGTCAGGTACCAATGTTTTTTTTTTCTTTCATAAGAACCTTCTCTTAACAATAACAAACACAACAAAAAAAGAATAAGTGAAATCGGTCCAGCCGTTCACGCGTGATGTCGTGACCAAGGGAAATAGGGATTCATTTTTATTTTATAGACTAAAATTTTCTGCTTTTAATTCACACTTCCCTAATTAAAGTAAACCTTTACGTGAAGAAGTAGATAAAGTCATCACCTTTACAGACAACTGCACTTTTCTCTTATAAGGAAATATTGTAATACTGAATGTAGTACAATGCTTGAGTTGTAGAATCTGGCAATTTTTTGAAAAAAAGTAGTCATCACTTAAGATTTAATAGGGAGATAGAAAAATGCCCTTGCCTTAAGTTTGCCGTCAGTCATACTTCTAAGAATTTGATCCTTATTAGCGACACTATCAACTGGTGTAATAATACAGCAAGAGATATTTTTTTTTTCAAAAGCAATGTTTTCGATTCCTGGCTAGGAATATTGATTATTCAAAAATCCCATGATGCAGTTTTAGTTTTTATCAAAATCGGCCTCTTGACTCCTTTGAGTGTTTTTCGCTATTCCTCATACTCAGTAAAGCTCTGGTTTCCTAGAATAGCGGTGCCGTCACGTAGCGGCCGTAATATAAGGTTGGGGAAAAAGTTTCTTCGTATTTTTTAAGAAAATTCAAAACATTTTTTAATATAGTTTATTTACATTTAAAGGTACCATTTTGTTCGATAACTTCTTGCCATCTTGTAGGTAGGGACATGATCCCATTGCTATAGAAATTTTGGGACTTCTGATCAAAATTCCGCGACAAGTGGTTTTGGCAGTCCTCTCGTGATGTTAACCTGACACTGCCTAAAGAATTCTGAAGAGACCGAAACAGGTGGAAATCTGAAGGTGCAAGGTCAGGACTATACGGCGGGTGCATTAACACCTCCCAGCCAAACTCTTAATTTTTGCTGAGTGGCTAAAGATGTGTGAGGTCTAGCGTTATCATGATGAAAAACCACACCCCTTCTGTTGATTAATTCCGGCCGCTTTCTCTCAACTTCTTGCTTTAATCTCATCATTTGTTCGCAGTAGAGTTCAGAATCGATGGTCCTGCCTGGTGATAACAGCTCATAATGAATAATGCCCTTCCAATCCCACCACACACACAGCATCACCTTGTTGCGAGTTAACCCGGGTTTCGCCACAGTCTGTGAAGTCTGACCGGCCTTTGACCACGACCTTTTTCGCACGTTCTTGTCGTACGTGATCCACTTTTCATCACCAGTTGTCAGCTTCTTCAAAAATGGTTCGGTTTCATTACGTCGTAATAAAGAATCACAAATGAGTACACGGTTCATTAGGTTTCTTTCAGTGAGCTCGTGAGGTACCCAAATATCGAGCTTTTTTGTGTACCCAGTTTTTTTCAAATGCGCCAAAATTGTTTTGTGGTCAATTCCCAGTTCTTCAGCTATGTCGTAACTACTGATACGCCGATCTTGCTCCATTTTTTCAAAAATGGCATCCATTTTATCCGTAATAGGGCGACCAGAGCGACGTGCATCTTTGACATCAAAATTTCCGGATTGAAAACGCTTAAACCAAATTTGTGCTACTCTCACAGACACTGCACTAGGTCCATAAACATCGCAAATTTTTTTCGCGGCTTGCGTTGCATTTTTACCTTTTTTGTAGCAAAATTTTAAAATGTATCGAATTTCTTCATTAGATTCACTCATCTTGACGGTACGAAAAACAAATGAAAATCACATATTTTCCTCATTTGAATTTGGAATTATGTTTTTTAAAATTTAAATTTTCAATGATACCAAAACCAGCCAGATACAAATAGTATAGACAAAGAGATTTTATTACAAGTTCATACATACTATAATGCGAAAAGACTTTTTCCCGAACCTATTATTACGGACGCTATTGGAGGAAACCAGAGCTTTACGGGATTTGGCTATCCACGCCCACTTGAAAAACTTATTCTGTATAAGTATACTTCTATTATGAAATCTGGCGATGTCGGAATAATCAAGAAGGCGAAGTACGCTTTGGAAGCTCTACATCTCTATAGAATCTTTATTATTGTGTAAGTAGGCATATTTACTTACACAATTAATGTTACTAAACTTATCCGCACAGCCAGTTTGCCTTACGGATAATCTCTGATCGAATGCCAGTAAGCTTTTCCGTTGTATATCTGACCACTTCTCGTGTATAATTTACAGGTTTAGCAGATCAGACTGCCGTCGTTGAAGCTGTTGCATGTTTACAAGGTTGTCAGCATATTGGAATGCCGGAATGCGACGTTTTGCTAGCACAATGTGCTGTTAGACTTGCCAGAGCACCTAAAAGCAGAGAAGTATATAGTGCTATGAAAAGATGTCGAAGATCACTGGTGGAAACAAAGGGTCCTCTGCCACCAGTTCCACTCCATTTGCGTAATGCTCCTACAAAGCTAATGAAGCAACTAGGTAAATATGGGTGTAAAGCGAGAATTAGTACGAAAGTCAGCAAAGCTGCTCCTTTTTCTAGTAAAGAAAATGTCAGTGGTACAGCAGGTTTAGGGCCGGCGCTCACTGATGGCAGGGCACGGCAAAGGATTTTTTCGTGGACAAATGATTTTCGACCTTGCTGCCGTACGGCACTTTTCAGCATACCAAATAATTCTGCCGCTGCATACCGCGGCATTCGTGTAGAAATAAAGAAATTTCAGCGCTAAATTCATTGAAATTAGGTCGAAAATCATTTGACCACAAAAAAATCCTTTGCCGAGCTCTGGCCCTTAGTCCATTAAGTGCCAAACCTAAAATATCAATGAACAATGACGACCAGCACATTAATTTTTTATAATTATTTAAAGATCAAAGCATGCGCGCACGCTGTATTTCTGACAATTCTACAGTATTAATTGCGTTATTTACATTTTCGAATTAACGGATTTTTAAACATATGCCCGAGACGACATCTGTTATCGGCGTCTCCGAAACCTTGAGGACTCCAGGTTTTCCGTGCTCTGGGCACTGGTGGACACAGGCCTGGATAAAATTATCTACGCCTGTGTCTACCGATCGCAAAGTGGAGATTAGGAGACAACCAGGCTCACGGAACATCTGTGTGAGGCAGCTGATACGGCACAGCAGCGGTACCCTTCTGCCCAATTGGTGATACTGGGGGATTTCAATGCCCACCACCAGTGCACTGATCATGCTGGGCGAAAGACGCGAAAGCTTGCGCTTGCGTTAAATCTCGCCCAGCTGGTCCAGGGAGCAACAAGGGTGCCGGATGTTCATTCGCACACTGCCAAATGCTTGGACCTACTGCTGACAACAGATCCAGACCGCTACTCTGTGTCGGTATCTTCACCTTTGGGTAGCTGCGACCATTGTCTCGTGAACTGTATCCGTCTACTCCCCGCCCGATCCCAGCCCAAGAGGCACTCGGCGGGTTTGGCGGTACAGGTCAGCAGATTGGGATGGGATGCGTTCCTTCTTCGCATCTTATCCTTGGCAGCCCATTTGCTTTTCTTCGGCTGATCCTTCGTCGTGCGCGGACGCCGTGATGGACGTGTTGCGTCAGAGAATGGAGTACTTCATTCCGTTGTCTGACGTAGCAATGTCTAGCGTTGACCGGCCATGGTTTGGCGCCGAGTGCAATCGTGTCAACACGCTGAAACATGAGGCGTACCTGGCATGGGTCGACGCTCGGACGCGCAAAGCTAGTGACGTGAGCCAGTGGAAGAGAGGCTTCAATAGGGCTGCCAAGTCCTGCAAGAGGGTATTGCGAAGGGCTCGGTTTGACCACATAAGACGTATTGGGTCCAAACTTGCTTCCTATCCAGCCGGTAGTAAAGCGTTCTGGTCCCTGGCTAAGTCTGTCGAATCGAACTTTTGCCGGCCCTCACTACCACCACTGCTGAAACCCGACGGAACGCTGGCCCACTCCGCTGAGGAGAAAGCAAAATTGTTTGCCTCTTTTTTTGCGGAATCCTCACGCCTGGATTCTGGTAACGCGCGGCCCTGTCCTTCTCCTGATGGATGCGAGACGAGTATGTCGGACATTCGGATCCATCAAAAAGACGTCCGTAGGGTGCTGCGGAATCTTGACGTGAACAAGGCTAGTGGCCCCGACGGGGTACCCGCAATCGTTCTAAGAACTTGTGTGCCTGAACTGTCTCCGATCCTGACTCGCCTTTCATATGAGAATCGAAAAATACCGAATGCTTGGAAGCAAGCTAACGTTCAGCCTGTGCCCAAGAAGGAAAGTCGGGCTGACCCGGCCAACTATAGACCCATCTCAGTTACGTCCATCCTCTGTAAGAGTATGGAACGGGTGCTCAACTCCAAGCTCCTGGCATACCTAGAAGCTAACGACATCCTCAGTGACCGCCAATATGGCTTCCGCCGAAATCGGTCAACTGGGGATCTTCTAGTGTATGCCATTCACATATGGAGTGAGGCCATCGAGAGGCACGGGGAAGCGCTTGCCGTCTCCCTCGACATCTCGAAGGCTTTTGACAGGGTCTGGCATGAGAGCCTTATTGGTAAGCTGCCGTCATTCGGTCTGCCCGGTGGTCTGTGGTGCGATTGGATCGCAGACTTCCTGAGGGACCGGTCTATACGAGTGGTTATTGATGGCCGCTCGTCTAACCAACTGGATATCAACGCCGGGGTCCCTCAGGGGGCCGGTACTCTCAGCAACATTGTTCTTGTTGCACATAAATTATCAGCTAAAACCCGGCACTTTTGGGTATGCAGCCGACAGCACTGTTGCTGAGAGATACTTGTCCAACGCGCGTGCTACCGGGCCACAGGTCCAGTCCCTCCGGGAGGCCATGGTGGAGCGCTTGAACTTGTCCTTGCAGGCAGTCTCCGAATGGGGCGATGCCAATCTGGTCAGGTTTAATGTTGCTAAAACCCAGGCGTGTCTTTTTCCGCTAAAAGGAGCCAATTCCACCCGGCTCCTACTTTCCGTGGTGTGACCGTGCCGATAACGGACCATCTCGAGCTTCTTGGCGTTACGTTGACATCGACCCTCAATTTTGGTCTATTCATTGAGGCAAAAGCTCAACTGGATGCCAAAAAGTTGGGGATCCTTTAAAAGGTGAGACGGTACTTCGCGCCAGAACAGTTCCTCAACTTGTATCAAGCGCAAGTTCGGTCATGCATGGAGTACTGCTCTCACCTCTGGGACGGATCTGCCAAGTACCAGCTGGAGTCGATCGAAAAGCGGGCCAAGAGGCTCATCGGCAATGAGATATTGGTCGAGTCTAGGCTCCAGAGCCTTGAACATCGCCGCCAAGTTGCCAGTCTGTCGGTTTTTTATCGGTTACATTTCGGGGAGTGTGCGTTGAAATTGCATGAACTAATTCCTCCTAGCCCTTTCCATCATCGGACTACAAGACGTACGGCGATGTGTCATCGGTACATGGTGGACATCCCACCCATACGCACCAAACGTTTTGGGAATACTTTCATTATGCGTACAGCTAAGGAGTGGAATTCCCTGCCGGAGTCTGTATTTCCTGAGAGCTACAACCTGGGAGTCTTTAAGTCAAGAGTGAATAGGTTTCTTCTAGGTAAGCGCGCTACATTGTCGACCACATCATCACTTACCATCAGGTGAGATAGTGGTCAAGCGCGAGCCTATCAATAATAAAAAAATATATACACACATCAACACGGTCTAGGGATATTTTTAAAAAAGCGAATTACTATCAATGTGTTAATTATTTATATGACATGTATATATTTAAAAACTAATATTATAGCTAAAGAGTTTGTTTGTTTGAACGCGCTAATCTCAGGAACTACTGGTTGTAATTGAAAAATTTTGAGTTGGATAGTCCATTTATCGAGGAAGGTTATAGGCTATATAACATCACGCTACGACCAATAGGAGCGGAGCATAAATGAAAAATTTTGCAAAGACGGGCAAAATTATTCCTTTTTGAGAGCATCCGTAAACGGTTTAAGTTACGCAACAATCATGTATGTAGGGTAGATAGGTAACCAGTTGACGGGAGCGAAGCCGCGTGGGACAGCTAGTAGAATATATATGTCTTATAGAAGGAAAGATAAACTTGTTGGCCTAAAATTATTGACCTCGAAAAGGCATACGACCGGGTTCTTCGCGAGGTGTTGTGGTGGGCCCTTAAAAGAAAGGAGTGCCTGGAAACTATGTAGAGTTGATCCGAGCGATGTATAGTCGATGAAGTAGCCAAGTTTGGTCTACAGTGGGCAATACTGGCAGCTTCAGTGTGGCAGTCGGCCCTCAGTCCCTACCTCTTCTTGATAATAACGGACGCTCTGAGATCGGACATACAGGAAGAGGCACCCTGGTGGATGCTGTTTGCCGATGACATTGTGCTGGTTGCCGAGAGTGGCCTAGAGGTCCAGAGCAAACTGGAGAGTGTTGGCCTGAAATTGAGCAGAAGCAAAACTGAATACCTGTTTTGCGATTTTGGCAGTCTCTCCAGTTCCGTGCCCATAGCTCTCGCTAAAACGTCCATACCGATCTGCTCCGACTTCCAATACCTAAGGTCGCTTGTTCAAGGGGATGGCGAGGTAGACCGAGACGTAACGCACCGGATCAACTCAGGATGGATGAAATGGCGACGTGTGCGTTTCAATGGCGCGGCCACGGCCTTTTTTTTTTTTTTTAAACTGGCAAGATTATGTAAAAGTTGATTCCCAAAACCGTAAATTTGTCAAAGTCATGGTTCAAAAGTTTTAAGGATTTGAACGTGGCCGCGCCATTGAAACGCGGCGAACCGCGCGGCCACGGAGATGTTTTAAACTAAGCATTTCAGAGACCTGAAATTTAGGTACATAACAGAATTAATTTGTAAAAATATAGAAAAAAATCCTAGGTATATATTTTAGGAGCTGTGTTTTGAGAATAGGACATTCTGCTCATAAATAGTTTTGCGAATAGGACATTGTCTCATCAGTCCGGTGACCGGACTAAATAAACCGAACTACTGAGAACGCCCGTTCCTTTTACACTAGTGCAGGTCCGATATCGATACCGAACTATCAGGCTCAATAGTAAGGTCGTATTGCATCACCGAACTGCTGAGACGAAAAGTCGTGTGCGTTTCAATGGTGCGGCCACGGCGTTTTTTTTTTTAAAATACTATGCCAAGATTATAAGAGCTGTAAGACCAAAACCTTATGGCCGCGCCATTGAAACGGTGATAAATACGTTATCGCAGTTATCTCGCTGAAAAATCATCGCAGAGGTCTGAAGTTTTTTGTAAAACCTAGATTTGAATTTGTCAAAACATGTAAAAATACACAAAAAAATCCTAGGTTTATATTTTAGGAACTGTAACACCAAAACCCTATGGCCGCGCCATTGAAACGGTGATAAATACGTAATCACCGATATCTCGCTGAAAAATTATCGCAGAGGTCTGAAGTTTTTTGTAAAACCTAGATTTGAATTTGTCAAAACATGTAAAAATTCTAGGTTTATATTTCAGGAGCTGTAGTACGGTTTCGCGTAGAAATACGTTGTGGTTATCTATCGAAGAAAGAAAGAATTAGCGAGATCTTGTTTTGTAAACAACACCTATTAATATGTAGAATTACCGATAACAGGCAAAAAAGTTTTTTTTTCATATTATAAAACCTTCAATTCGTTTTGAATGTTCCGATAGGGTGACCATGACTTATTGTTTACAGAAAACTTTCCAATTTCAGGTCTCTGAAATGCTTAATTTAAAGATCTCCGTGGCCGCGCGGTTCGCCGCGTTTCAATGGCGCGGCCACGGCGTTTTTTTTTTTAAAAATACTATGCCAAGATTATGTTAAAATTTGTAAAAGTTGATTCCCAAAACCATAAATTTGTCAAAGTCATGGTTCAAAAGTTTTAAGGGTTTGAACGTGGCCGCGCCATTGAAACGCGGCGAACCGCGCGGCCACGGAGATCTTTAAAACTAAGCATTTCAGAGACCTGAAATTCGGGTACATAACAGAATTAATTTGTAAAAAATTTGTAAAAATATAGAAAAATATCTTAGGTTTATATTTTAGGATCTGTAACACTAATACCCCATGGCCGCGCCATTGAAACGGTGAATAATACGTTATCGCCGATATCTCCCTGAAAAAGCATCGCAGAGGTCTGTTGTTTTTTGTAAAACCTAGATTAGAATTTGTCAAAACATGTAAAAATACACAATAAAATCCTAGATTTATATTTCAGGAGCTGTAAGACCAAAACCCTATGGCCGCGCCATTGAAACGGTGATAAATACATTATCGCCGATATCTCGCCTGAAAATCATCGCAGAGGTCTGAAGTTTTTTGTAAAACCTAGATTTGAGTTTGTCAAAACATGTAAAAATACACAAAAAATCCGTAGGCTTATGTTTCAGGAGCTAAAGTACGGCATCGCGTAGAAATAAGTTCTGGTTATCTATCGAAGAAAGAAAGAATTAGCTAAATCTTGTTTAATAAACAACACCAATTAATATGTAGAATTACCGATAATAGGCAAAAAGTTTTTTTTTTTTTTCATAATATAAAACTTTCAATACGTTTTGAATGTTCCGATAGGGTGACCATGACTTATTGTTTACAGAAAACTTTCCATCTGCAAGTATTAGAAATTATATCTCAAGGTTTCTAAATTAAATTAAAATGAAACGATAACATACAAAAACATATGTTTATTTCTTTAAAAATCTCATGTATCACAGATTATTTAGTTATTCCGAACCTATGATAGTCGCGCGGCTTAGATAAGGGTTAGGTTATATTTTCTTATTTCACTACGATTACTACAACTAAGTCAAGAAAAAATAATTACTTGGAAGTTCTACGTTTTTTTTTTATTTGAAAATACGATTCTGCTTCTTATTTATATAACGTCAGTTTCATTTTAATTTAATTTAGAATCATTGAGATATTATTTCTAATACTTGCAGGTGGAAGGTTTTCTGTAAACAATAAGTCATGGTCACCCTATCGGAACATTCAAAACGAATTGAAGGTTTTATAATATGAAAAAAAAACTTTTTTGCCTGTTATCGGTAATTCTACATATTAATAGGTGTTGTTTACAAAACAAGATCTCGCTAATTCTTTCTTTCTTCGATAGATAACCACAACGTATTTCTACGCGAAACCGTACTACAGCTCCTGAAATATAAACCTAGAATTTTTACATGTTTTGACAAATTCAAATCTAGGTTTTACAAAAAACTTCAGACCTCTGCGATAATTTTTCAGCGAGATATCGGTGATTACGTATTTATCACCGTTTCAATGGCGCGGCCATAGGGTTTTGGTGTTACAGTTCCTGAAATATAAACCTAGGATTTTTTTGTGTATTTTTACATGTTTTGACAAATTCAAATCTAGGTTTTACAAAAAACTTCAGACCTCTGCGATGATTTTTCAGCGAGTAACTGCGATAACGTATTTATCACCGTTTCAATGGCGCGGCCATAAGGTTTTGGTCTTACAGCTCCTGCAATATAAACCTAGGATTTTTTCGTGTATTTTTACATATTTTGACAAATTCAAATCTAGGTTTTACAAAAAACTTCAGACCTCTGCGATGATTTTTCAGCGAGATATCGGCGATAGTGAATTTATCGCCGTTTCAATAGCGCGGCCATAGGGTTTTGGTCTAACAGCTCCTGCAATATAAACCTAGGATTTTTTTATGTATTTTTACATGTTTTGACAAATTCTAATCTAGGTTTTACAAAAAAAATCAGACCTCTACGATGCTTTTTCAGGGAGATATTGGCGATAACGTATTATTCACCGTTTCAATGGCGCGGCCATGGGGTTTTAGTGTTACAGATCCTAAAATATAAACCTAGGGTTTTTTTCTATATTTTTTACAAATTAATTCTGTTATGTACCCAAATTTCAGGTCTCTGCAATGCTTAGTTTTAAAGATCTCCGTGGCCGCGCGGTTCGCCGCGTTTCAATGGCGCGGCCACGTTCAAACCCTTAAAACTTTTGAACCATGACTTTGACAAATTTATGGTTTTGGGAATCAACTTTTACAAATTTTTACATGATCTTGGCATAGGTTTTTTTTAAAAAAAAAACGCCGTGGCCGCGCCATTGAAACGCACACGAAAAGTCTCATCAGTCCGGTGACCGGACTAAATAAACCGAACCACTGAGAACGCCCGACATTTTGATACGGAGTCCAATAAGTATTATAACAGATAATATAATACTAGCATAGTATTACTAACGATGCGATCTGATAAGATTGTTAGAAATACATCTTTTAGTGCGAATATACAATATTACTGCTTTTTCAGGGTATGGCAGTGGTTATAATATGTGTCATAAAGACCAGTCAGGATTAAGCTATATGCCAGAGGGGATGGAGGATAATGATTTCTTCAAAGAAGACGATGATTAGGTTTATGAATAAGTTGTTAATTAAATAAAATCACCATATTACTAGTGTCAATGTTTTATTTATTTGGATAATCTCATTTCACAATTATTGTTTGACATGGTAAAAATTTACTATATACAAGACGCACACATAAATGTATGTAATATTACAAATTTACCTAAAACATTGTACCTTGAAATGAAATGGCGCTTGCCATGATTTCCGTTCCTAATTTTATAAAAATAAAATAACATTATTTCTTACTTACAACATTTGCTACTGCACACATTGTGCACAATTTACATTCTATCTGATGCGGCTATATTTTTTCTGGTTCTCGAGTTTGTTAATGAATACTAAGAATAATCTAGTGATGATTTGTAAATCATAGATTGCATAAATAAGTAGGTGGCGCTAACTGTTTAAAATATAAACAAAAGAGCCTCATTTTATATACAAATCACTTTGAACTGTTAACTGCAAGGTACACCACATTCTGTCAGGTTCTGGAAACCTAAATTAGTCACTAAGTATTCATAAATAGAAAATAATGTTCAAAGGAAATTGAACTGACTGAATTCCACTGCCTCTTTGTAAATTTTTATACAATTAATGAATAGGCTAGTTGAAGAACAGAATGAGGGGGAGCTGGCAGGGTTTTTGAGCAAGTATATTTAGGGCAAAAAGTTTATAACTGAGTAGGTACAGTTTGCAGAGGGAACACCAGAATATATCTGAAAAGTTTCAGATTTGGTCAGGGGTTCACTTTCAGATTTACAAAAAGAAAACAATCTGATGAAGAAATTGTGCGTTCGTAGTTCTTTTAAATCTAAAAACTTTGAAAACTTCGATTTGGAGAATTTTTAAACTAGTCAGTTTTAGTTAAAATTTCTTCGAGATAGATTTGTCATACACCCAATCAAATGAAAGGCCCTGCATGTTATGTGTTCTTTTTGAAAATCTTAATTGAACCCTAGGCCAAAGGGCTCCTATCTGAAACTTTTCATAAATATTTTCAGTGTTCTCTCAGCTGCACTTCAGCTATCAAGTTTTCGCCCTGAATTTCCTTGCTCAAAAGCTCGGCCAGCTCGGGCCTCAAGAAATGATCCAAGTTGTATTTTTACTACTGATGTGTCACTTTTTGACATGTTGGTCTAAAAATAATTCAAGTGCCATTGAACATTTTTTAATAATGTATTAATTATGACAATTCTGTAAAACCCATAAAATGTAAATAATTACAAATATTGGTGTGATCCATGTTACTTGTATCAATCGGATCTGTTCTTAACTTGCTAATAGTAGATTGCTGTTAGAGGCTGCAATAATTGTTTAGAAAAAAAATCTACTTTTAACATCAAAAAGTTCGTAAATCTATACAAGAAACTTTTAAACTCCCTTTTAACACTAGTCTTAGCCTACAACTAATTAAGCTAAAGAGAACATTGTAACTAAATCAATATAATAAATTAGAATCAGACTTCTAATTTGGATCCTAATCTTGGGAGGAACACTATTCCGTTTGGGTCCAAATGTTTTTTTATATGAATACTAAAATCACTGAATAAAAATTTTACGTCAGAATCCATAAAATAAATTCCATGTAAGCAACAAAGAAGTGGAACGTTTTCAGATTTAACGAAAATTATAAAATATTTATAGCTAATGCTAATATTGACCTTAGAAAATATATTCCGGACCGGCCATATCAATTGCCCAACGGAATTTATCACGTTGAGTTTTGTTGTAGATTTTTTCAATTGGTACACCATGTTTTTTGCACCTGAAAAGACAAACATGATCAAAATTTTGTTAAAGATTGATTGTATTGTTTATTTGTTAAATTTTCCCAACTTACCATGCTACTGAGATACGTGGATCAAGATAATTCAGTTTAGAAGTGCCAAGCGAAATTGTTTTATTTTCGTCACGATCGGTCTCTTGGAGTTCTAGTTTTTTCAGTTGGTCTCTCAGACGTTCTAGTGCTTTCTTTTTCTTATCACAATTAAGTTTCTCTTTGACAGAACCTCGTTTGGCCGCCTTTGATGCCTGTCGCAAGTCTTCTTCTGCTTCATCAACTTGGTCACGTTTAGCTTGGATCTTTTCCTTCAAAGCTTCCATAGATTTTGAATGACCTGAAAATAATGGTTTTTTAGAGTGGTTGATGTAATGTTAAATAAAAATTTCATATCTTGGACCCTTTTCACATATATAACCTTATCTAAAATAATTACCTTTGGGGACAGCACGTTGATGGTTACAAAGGACTGCAACTGCGCGGTTTGCACGATTGTAAGCCAATATTTTTTCTGGTATGGATGCATCACCATCTGTAAGCTCATCTAATTGTCTTTGCAGTGTAATAGATGCATTGTATGTACGGAAAACCTTTGCAGTCAGTCCAGGCATTAAATCTTTTAAGTGTTCATTTAGAGTTTGTGTATTGAGCCTGTCGAAGAGATCATCACTATCTTTTTTATTTTCCATGAATAGCTCGAGATTCTTAAATACACGTTTTTCAACTGGCACTTCATTGTAGTATCTGATAGAATCTTTACCAAGAAAATCAAACACAACCACATATTCTTTACCATCTTTTTCTTTATGCAAAGCAATATGTTCAACACGCAATGAGCAACAACCTACTGTGTCTGCTTGATCATCATCCTTTTCATTACCTGCTCTCAATGCTAGTTTATCAATGAAGTATAAAGCAACTGCACGTTGACGAACACGCATTTCTTTAGCTTTCCAATCATTTTTATAGTTTTCTCTGATTACATCAATACACTTGTGAAGTTTCCTGGCAGTTTCATACTTTTGCCAATCTTTTTCACCTTTCAATTTAGAACTAGGATTTAACATGACGTACTTAGCTTGTCCTTGGACATTTTCAGTCCATGAAGCCAACCAAGTAACAGTGTTGTCATGTCGAACTTCTTTCCATTTATGACCTGGGGGTGGTTTAGGTATTTTACCATCTTTAGAGCAGTTAATAAGGACATCTTCAGGCATTACACGTCGTTTCAACATTCCCATTTTCGGATGTTCACCTCGTCCTCTGAATAATCCAGGAGGTTCTATCCTAAAATTCCCAATTTTCTCTTTATGCCCATCTATGGTACAGAAACCATATTCCTTTTGAATTTCCTCATTTTTAGCTTTAAGTGCTGCTTTTTCTTCTTTTGTTCGATTCCTATTTTTTTCAGAAACACTTTGGAAATAAGCTTGCATTTCCTTAAAATTACATTTTGAGAGATCCTTTATTAGTTTTGTTTCCTCATGAGTCATTACTTTGCGCCAGTCAGTAAAGAAATTGGTGTTGAATGTGGATTTGGTAGTATAATCATGGTCTAACATTCGAGCATAGAATCCCGCAACTTCTTCGGCATCTTGAGATAGTCTCATCTCTTTACCATCATAAAAGAACCTAACATTTTCAGGTAAAGGTTCATAATCCGGTGCAAATACAGGTCCTTTGTGCTCCAAAAACTTCCATTTAGTTCCATCGTCCTTTTTTTCTTCCTCCCACCTTGAGAAATAAATGTTATCATAATGTTAAGCATTTTAATTTCATTAAATTACATTACAAGATTCTATCTACATTTATGTAGGTTATGTAGTAACAAACTTAACAATAAAATAACCTACAAACACTTGGGTCGGCGACAACGCACTGTTCTCACAATAACTATAGGTGTTACCCTAAAAACTGATTTTATTTTTAAAATTTGTATTGACACATTTATAAAGAACATCTTCAAGTAACATAACCTCGAAACTGTAATGTCACATTGTTGTAGAACAGCGCCATCTTTTCGTATTCCAGCTAACTAAGGCAATGAGGCTTGTGTGCTATTTTAGCTTTATGATGTTTAATGACCTTAGTTCTATATATAATAAACTTACCATTTCCAGACTTCTTGTTCATCTTCTTGTTTCTTCTTACGTTTATTTGGACTGGGACCATCATTTTGCTCATGCTTCACTTTGCTTGGTTTTATTATCGGTGGCTTTGATTTCTTCTTTTTTGGCTTTACATCTTCTTCATCATCCATATCATCGTCGTAAATAGGTTCTAATTTAAAAATAATAATGATAAGGTGTAATATCCAGAACATTATTTTGATGATGATATTAATAGTATTAAACAAAATTGCTTCCCGCTGTCTGTCTGTCCCTATGTATGCTTAGATCTTTAAAACTATGCAACAGATTTTATTGTGGGTTTTTTTAATAGATAGATTGATTCCAGAGGAAGGTTTATATGTATAATACACGCGGGCGAAGCCACTGGCAGAAGCTAGTAAAAGATAAGTTGTTTATCTAACATGAAGAAATTACAAACCTTTTTTGATTTTCTTTTTAGATTTCTTACGTTGAAGTAATGGAATGTCTTCTTCACTCTCACTAGGCGCACGACGTTTTTTACCAATGGGCTCAGACTGTTTAAAAAATAACAAGATTAATTTAGTAACAATATTAAATAAGTAGAGGATTTATCAAGTTCAGATCAAAAATAAATTACCGATGGTGAATCTTCATCACTCTCATCTTCAGGTGGGAGTTCTGACAATGGCTCATCCTTAAATTGTGATAATGAATAATCACATGATGAAGCTGTTGTGTTGAGTCCTCCAAAATCATTGCTTTCATCATTCATTTCTCGCTTGACATCAAGTTGTTCTATCTATATTAAATAAATAAAAATATGTTAATATAAACCTTCCTTAATCTGAGGATAGAAAAAGCTGTTATTCATTTGAAAGTAGTCACCTGCATAGGCTCATCCTTGATTTGATAATCTGGTTCAGATTTTATTTTATCATGTTTTTCACTACTGCTTTTCTCTTTACTTTTACTGGAGCTAAAAAAAAGAGTATTTTATAATATGTTCATATATAAATACTAGTTATGTATTCACATAATAATGTTATTTTGTCTATATACAAATTTTTGAGGAGCTAATTAACTTGTGCATATTTCTGGAGCAATTCATTGTAAGCTGAACAGTAATAAAAGAGAACCCAACTTTTTAATAGAGGAATATGTAGAAGAACCACCATAATTTTGCCAATAAAACATAAGTCTAAATAGATTCAGAAATACACAAAACAATTTTGACATACAAAAATGACATGTAATTTTTTTTATTGTTAGATTGAAACCTTTTTGATAACTTTCAATGAAAAAAAAAATGAGCTTACCAATAGACATATCGTATTGTAAGTGAGAGAAATAGAAAATAGGCATTCATTAAATACTAATCATATTTGCAACCAACCTGTGTTTATCTTTAGAGCTTGAATGTTTGTCTTTATCACTGCGATGTTTGTCACTTCTGTGGCGATCCTTTTCACGTTCTTTATCCTTGTCCTTTGACTTGTGATCTTTAGATGAACTCTTGTGATCTCGGTCTTTATCCTTAGATGACGAAGATGATTTTTTATCATTACTGCTGCTCTTGTGCTTGTCTCTGTCACGGTCACTCCTCTCCTTATCCCTGTGCTTGTCTTTCTCGCTGCGGTTCTTGTCCTTGTCGCGATCTTTATCTTTGCTGCTGTGCTCTCGATCAGCGCGTTCTTTATCTTTTTCGCTGCGGTCTTTGTCTTTACTGGAAGACTTGTGTGAGCTGCTGTGATTTTTACTACTTGAGTGCTTGTCTTTATCGCTATAAATTAAACACTTAAATAATAAACTTCATAAGATGAACAAACAGAAGGAATGTTCCCATAGAACCTTCTGGAAAAACTAACCTGCTGTGCTTGGACGAGGAGCTCTTGTGGTTCCGATCTTTGTCTCGG
The DNA here is from genome assembly GCA_948252205.1 of Orthosia incerta. Taxonomy (NCBI): domain Eukaryota; kingdom Metazoa; phylum Arthropoda; class Insecta; order Lepidoptera; family Noctuidae; genus Orthosia; species Orthosia incerta. Next base: position 22,446,411 of record OX411754.1, read on the forward strand.
TGCTTGTCCTTACTTGATGACTTGTGGCTGGATCTGTGCTTCTCGGAGCTGCCGTACCCATTGTGAACACCGTTCACGTGTTCATTTCTATTACCGTTTACCTTTCCCTGAGAACAATTTACGACATTTTAATATTGCCAAAATAATTGACATCAAATTGTCATCATGTAGTGAAAATATGTAATGCGCTATGAAACACAATTAATATTGTCGATTTTTATTCTCGAAACTTTCCAAACCGACGCTTAGCTTTGGTTTGTTCGAACACTGTAGTTGACGCCATATTGGGACTTAGAAAATTTTCGCTTCGTGGAGACTTGTATTCACCCAGTAAACAGCACAATTTAAATTATCGGATGGACGGATGTATTATTAGGATATAGATTTCGAATACACAAATCTATTTAATCACTTACTGATTCACAATCATTGTCGCTAGCGGGATTTTCGACACTCATTTTGCCTACGTATTACCGACCGACGTTAGTACAAAAAGTACTATTACATGAGGGCGGTCAAGCGAACGCAAATTCTAAGTCCTGAGAAGTGACGAATGCGCATGCGCCGTTCCTCCTAAGATTGTTGATAGCTTCAGGTGAGTCGGTTCAATCAGTTCAATGTGCCTAATTGGACGATGTTCAGACGGTTCAGAAAGTCGCAGGTCGCAAACTTCGTACGTAGTGTTGCAACGTTCAAAAACAAAACTGAATTTTATAAAGTACTGTACTTTATTTATACTCCCTAAATAAATAATTTAGGAGTTTACTAATCAACAATAAATACATATAAAAAAGATGTGGGTCTTGTAATACTAAAAAGTAAGAAAAGTTATTGCTAGAAATTTTACGTTAAACTTTTTGCGAAAGATAATTCAAATTAGGGGTTTGTTCTGACAGACACCACAAACCAAAAAACCTCGCCTAAATTCTTGGCCACCCTGAAGTTGGCTTTCCCATGCGCAAGGCACGGCGCGGTGCTGTTTTTGTATGAGATTTACTGCGTCTAAAGAGTAAAGATAGATTGTTGCGTTGAGCAGGAAACATGAAAAAATCTACTGCGCAGACATTGTAGCCAACTTCAGGGTAGCCATATACTTTGGCGAGAACTGTAGGTAGCCAGACAGAGACGATGCCGGGCATTAGTGTCCGACCGAAACTGAATTTTCAGCCGAAACCGAACTTTCGGCCTTGGTCTCAGTTTCGGCCGAAACCAATTTTTTTTTATTTATCGGTAGGCGTTTGACCACTATCTCGCCTGATGGTAAGTGATGATGTGATCGACGGTGAAGCACGCTTGCCTAGAAGTAACCTATTCTCTTACTCTTGACTTAAAGACCCCAAGGTTGTAGCTAACAGGAAACAAAGACTCCGTCAGGGAATTCCACTCCTTAGCTGTGCGTAGGTACAATGAAAGTATTCGCAAAACGCTTTGTACGTATGGGTGGGATGTCCACCATGTACCGGTGGCGCATTGCCGTACGTCTTGTTGTCCGGTGATGGAAAGGACTAGGCGGAATCAAATTGTGCAGTTCCATCGCACACTCCCCGAAATGTAACCGATAAAAAAACCGACAAACTGGCTACTTGGCGTCGATGTTCAAGGCTCTGGAGCTTTGAGGCGGCCAGTGCATCGTTGCCGATAAGCCGTATCTTGGCCCGTTTGTCAATCGACTCATGTGCATCAAGTTGATATTTGGCGCAGCTTGTCAGGCGTGAAGTACCGTCTCACCTTTGCAAGGATCCCCAACTTTTTTGCAGCCAACTAAGCCATTGCCTCAATGAATGGACCAAAATTGAGGGTCGATGTTACTGTAACACCAAGAAGGTCGAGATGGTCCGTTATAGGTACGGTTACACCACGGAAAGATGGAGCCGGGTGGAATAGGATCTTTTTTTGCGGAAAAAAGACACGCCTGGGTCTTAGCAGCATTGAAACTGACTAGATTGGCATTGGCCCATTCGGAGACTGCCTCCAAAGACAGGTTCAAGCGCCCAACCATGGCCTCCCGGAGAGATCGGATCAGGCCCAGTAGCCCGTGCGCCGGACACTGAACTCTCAGCAACCGTGGAGTCGTCTGCGTACCCAAAGGTTCCGGGTTTTAGAAAGAAAAGAGAGAAACAAAAAATTTTTTTTTTTTAGCTCATTAATTAATGTGCATCAAAAACAGTGTAGCCGAGAGCGAGACCCCTGAGGGACTCCGACGAGCCATCGATAACCACTCGGATCTTACTTCTATTGTATACTAAAATTTAGTCTTCTTCTTAGCTTGTAGATGGCAAATACAATATTCAAATGTTATGTTTGACCCATTCTTTCGAACTCGCCACCTACTCTTACCATCCAGAAGGCTAACTTGAAATCGACGGTTATTGAGGAGTCTCTGAGAGTTTAGAGCGACTACGAGTTAGCCGAACGACGTACGATAATTCACGAACACTGAGTTTCGGTGCGGCCGAAAGTTTCGGGCAATTTTTGGTGCATCTGTAAACTCCTTTTTTTACCCGACTGCCGAAGGAGAATGTGTTTATCAGTCTATGTATGTGTGTATGTATTTATGTATGTTTGTTCCTAAGTGGCGTTCTAGAGACCAAACGCGTTGTCCGATTTTGTTTCTTACGTCAATCGATTCGTCATATACCCTGCGAGTGTGACTGGCTACATTAAAATTGGAAAATAAAAAAATGGCGGATTTTGGGCGCCATATTGTGAGGCATCAATTTTTTTTTTCATCCTATCCCATCGAGAGGGTTATCAAAATAAAGGGTTTTAAGAGGTGATTTCAAAAATATATAACACTTATATGTTTAATTGTACCATAATCTGAAAAAAAAGAAGACGTTAACAAGAAGAAAATCATGCTGTGCACTCGGAGGATACATCTGGTTTTAATCAGCCAGCTCGCGCGAACATGTGTCCTCCGACTGCACAGCATGATTTTCTTCTTGTTTACGTCTTTTTAGTTCGTTTTTAATCAGTCGGGTTTTTTGATTTTTTTATTAACTTTTTTAATATTCCTAGTGTCCTTTCAGGACTAATATTTTATTTAAATTAATCTACAACATTGCAGGCTATGTTCGTGGAAACAAACTCTAAACAAGATCTTTTCCAGGAATATTTTTTTTTTGGTCATAGGTATTCGTTTTTGTGTGATCAGGGGGATGACCATAAGCTCTTAGAGTGGTATCAATTTGATATCGAGTAAGTGACAGATGTTTATACGTCAGATACATCTGTCCCTTATTCGATCTCAAATTGATACCTCTTTAAGAGCTTATGGTCACCCCCCTGATATTTGATTACGATTCAATAAATAATATCAGGGGCCGTCCGTCCGTACTACGAAGTGCCAATGTAATCATGATTCCGTTGTAATAAAGGTATCGCAGTCTCTCTCTCGGTGGAATTATAATGGCTGGAAGTCATAGTAGGCCCTGACTAATCAATATGCTCAGTATTGGAAAGTTTCTGGCAATATTCCCACCGTTTGGGAATTATATTAGTTTACTCTTTGACGGACACTACCTTTGACTCCCAGAGGTACGGGCACGGATCCCTAAAAAGCTCAACATGGGAAGGTATTTAAGGCTCTGAAAGAATTGCAGTTGACGCTTTATTGCATACAACAGAAAGATTCCTTACTAGAAACACGCATCATCGGCATCGTATGAAAGTTCGCCTTCTTATGAGAAGCTGGCTTCATATGACGGAACCGTCATTCGCCGTCGGGCGACTGTTAGCTTCCGGGGCAGGGAACTAGTTACAGCAGCCGATCTCCTAGTCTTGATAATCCTAGGATTTTTTGTTTAACTGTTATATAGAAATGTGTTTATTTATTATTAGGGTTCCGTACCCAAAGGGTAAAAATGGGACCCTATTACTAAGACTCCGCGATCCGTCTGTCTGTCACCAGGCTGTATCTCATGAACCGTGATAGCTAGACAGTTGAAATTTTCACAGATGATGTATTTCTGCTGCCGCTATAACAACAAATACTAAAAACAGAATAAAATAAATATTTAAGGTGGGCTCCCATACAACAAACGTGATTATTTTGCCGCTTTTTGCGATAATGGTACGGAACCCTTCGTGCGCGAGTCCGACTCGCACTTGCCGGTTTTTACAATTACTCTGCACTTACAGCACTTGCATTGTGGAGATAGGTGTCGATATGCTATGTAATGTACCTACATTATTAAACCATCACATTGCTTCGACACTGTCTCAGTGCTAATGTGCTTTGACACGTCAACGAGCCAGCATCAGCGGTCAGAATGTTGTGTGTGTGTGTGCGTACACTCAATGCTATGTAGCTGATGCTAAATTGCAACTGGAGTAAATATTGAGTGTATACGCAGCGCAATCGTCACGTTTTAAAGCTCTATTTTTACCCGACTATGGCGAAGCCAAAAAGAGGGTTATCACGTTGAAGAACTGGTTGTCTACGTGTCCCTTAAAAAAGAATGCATGACAAGGCAGAGCTTTAGGGTATATATGTTCTGTGAGGCAGAGACCAGGGTAATACAGGGGCAGTATTTAGGAAAACAACAATTACGCAAAGTAATTATATTGTATTATTTTCTTAACACAAGGTTTCTAGTACTAGCACAAAATTATTTTCTTATTAAGTATGTCAAAACAAGCTTATTCAATAAGTTTCGAGTCTGAATGTCTTTGTCAACCCCGAGGCTGACTCTCCAAGCCCTATACTGGTATGTCTAATTCCAAGTTTCTAGTCATATCTTTTCATAGTGGATTTGTTTCACATACTTATGGTAAATATGCTAGGTAAGGTACCTCCGTTTGCTTTCTACATTTACATATATAAACTTACACGCTATTCCCATGGGGCTAGGCAGAAACAACAAAATGTCTCCTGCTATGGTACTTACATACTCCTCCTTAATTAAATTAAATTTAAGAAATTTTCAATGGAACATCATTGTTTGATGTAGCTAATTTCTACTTGTTGATTGGCTTTCTTCTTTTGGTTTTGCATAAACAGGTTTTCCATTTGAATCCCAGGTGCTTTTCAGTTTTCGAAAGGCAAATGCCATGTAAACAGCTAAAAACATAAAAAGAGTATATTATTATAAAATTGCCATGCAATTTCAAAGTTAATTTATTAGGTACATTAACATTATTTAATAAATACTCACTGGCTACTTCCCATTCACATGCACTCATTGTGCCAACTCGATCTCGCTCAGTCTTGTTCTCCTTGCTCTCCCAGATCTGTTTAGCATGTTCATACTCCGCTTCATCAGCAATAAGTTCCTTTCCCGGAGGTGGAGGATAACTTTCAAAGCAAACAATTCTTTGCAATAATTGTCTGTACTTTTCTGAGTGATCTTTAAAAAAATCTGCAAATCTTGCTTTGTATACTAACTCCAAACCAAAGTCTAAAGCAAGCTTAGTAAATAATTTAAAATTCACTAGAAACTCGGGACAATCTACAACACCTTCTAGATGAAAATCATACTTCCCACCAAAGAGTGGATAGCCTTTCTCAACATCAAACAGTAATTTAATATTGTAAATTCTATTACCAAATGACCCATCTGGTGATTTTTGTCCTCGGGACACAATTTCATTTGCATCAGGAATAGTTCCGAAAAAAAAGCCTCCAGGTTTTAAACACTCAGATATGTTAGTAAGCATCCGCTTTGCTTGAGGTAAGCTTTCAAAACTATAATGCAAGCCAAATTGGCAGCTTACAACATCGAAAGCAATAGAGGGGTCTTTATATTTATCTCTCAGTGTGTCTTTAGAGCAATCTGCTGCAATGAATTCAGCAGAATAAAGACGACTACCCCGAGAACGAGAATGAAGATCATCATATCTTGTTTGACATTGTTGCACTGATACCTCAGCTATATCAGCAAAAACAACATGTTCTACCCTAGCTTTTTGCCATTTACTTAAGTCACCACCTTTGCCACAGCATATATCCAGTACTCTCAAAGATCTACCATAATCCTTTTCTCGTATTTTGTCTGTGAACTCTTGTATCAGCACACTTTTGACCCAATTATTAAAATTTCTAAGGTAATATATGGGCGAATTAAATCTTTCATGCAAGCCCTTCTCTTCTAAGTGGTTATAGTGCGCTGCCACCACAGAACTGTGTTCTTTAGCTTTTTTTTGTGGCGGCTCATTGTTCTTGTCATCTTGATCAGCATGACGTTTTTTGCCGACATTCACAGTCTGCTCTTCTTCATCTTGATCAGCGTGTGGTTTTCTTTCGACATTCTTATTCTGCTCTTCGTCAACTTTTGGATCACCGTTCTTTTCTTTTGAAACATTGGAAGTACACGACATGTTCTTTGATTTAATTAGCTACTTGTTAATGTTAAATGATCATTACTTTTTCAATAGGAGTGTTTTACTTTAACCTTATAATAAATGAGACGTAAACTCTTAAAAAATGCGTAACAAATATAAAACACAAGCTTAGAGCACGCTCATCACGTTCACGTTGTATGACCAAGCACTGAAAGTCGAAAGAAGTGAAAGAACTGACAGTGACAGTTTACAGAGCAGACATCAATGAGGTAGGAAAACTATGGAGACGGCATATTCTACTATATGAAGAATAGTTATACAAATATCTATAATATCGACACACGCATGTCAAAAAGCGTTTTGTCTCTTTTTAACTAAACAAGAGCTGCATATGAAAAGAGAGACATCTAAATGTTTGTCAAGGACTAAACTAACACTTTTCAGTGACGTCAAAATCATGTCTATGCGTGACCGGACGCCATGTTGATTGCCGAGTAAAATTGGTAGTTGTGTGCCGTATATGTACGTTTATCTTTGTAGTTGTGCTGTCAAACAGTTGCAAATGGCCTACCTCATTGGCAAATGAACAAAGCTAGTGGCCCCGACGGGATATCGGCAATTGTACTGAGAACTTGTGCGCCTGAACTGTCTCCGATCCAGACACGCCTGTTTCGCCTTTCATATGAGACTGGAAATGTGCCGAATGCATGGAAGCAAGCTAAAGTTCAGCCTGTGCCCAAGAAGGGCAGTCCCGACCCGGCCAACTGCAGTTCCGTCCATCCTCTGCAAGAGTATGGAACGGGTGCTCAACTCCAAGCTCCTGGCATATCTAGAAGCTAACGAGATCCTCAGTGACCGCCAATAAGGCTTCCGCCAAAATTGGCCAACTGGGGATGTTCTAGCGTATGCCATTCACATCTGGAGTGAGGTCATCGAGAGACACGGGGAAGCGCTTGCTGTCTCCCTCGACATTTTGAAGGCTTTCGACAGGGTCTGGCACGAGAGCCATATTGGTAAGCTTCCTTCATTCGGTCTGCCCGGTGGACTGTGCGATTGGATCGCAGACTTCCTGAAGGACCGGTCTATACGACTTGTTATTGATGGCCGCTCATCTGGCCAACTGGATATCAACGCCAGGGTCCCTCAGGGGTCGGTACTCCCAGCAACATTGTTCTTGTTGCACATAAATGATCTGCTAAAACCGGCACCTTTGGGTATGCAGACGACAGCACTGTTGCTGAGAGATACTTGTCCAACGCTCGTGCTACCGGGCCTCAGATCCAGTCTCTCAGATCAGAACCTGTCCTTGCAGGCAGTCTCCGAATGGGGCGATGCCAATCTGGTCAGGTTTAATGCTGCTAAAAGGCGTGTCTTTTTTCCTCTAAAAGGAGCCAATTCCACCCGGCTTCTTCTTTCCGTGGTGTGACCGTGCCGATAACGGACCATCTTGAGCTTCTTGGCGTTACGTTGACATTGACCCTCAATTCATTGAGGCAAAAGTTCAACTGGCTGCCGAAAAGTTGGGGAACCTTGCAAAGGTGAGACGTTACTTCACGCCAGAACAGTTGCTCAACTTGTACCAAGCGCAAGTTCGGTCATGCATGGAGTACTGCTCTCATCTCTGGGATGGATCTGCCAAGTACCAGCTGGATGCACTAGAGTCGATCGAAAAACGGGCCAACAGGCTCATCGGCAATGAGATACTGGTTGAGTCTAGGCTCCAGAGCCTTGAACATGGGCGCCAAGTTACCAGTCTGTCGGTTTTTTATCGGTTACATTTCGGGGAGTGTGGCATGGAATTGCATGAACTAATTCCTCCTAGCCCGGTCCATCATCGGTCTACAAACGTTTTGGGAGTACTTTCATTATGCGTACAGCTAAGGAGTGGCATTCCCTGCCAGAGTCTGTATTTCCTGATAGCTACAATCTGGGAGTCTTTAAGTCAAGAGTGAATAGTTTTCTTCTTGGTAAGCGTGCTACATCGTCGACAAATTTAAAACAATTTTTTTTATTATATTGATTCTCATTATACAGGTTTGCCTAAACTAAGCGATCAGAGAGTCAAAATCCTCCTTGCTACTAATAACCGTGCACGTACGTAACGTATAACGTAAGTCCACGGTTATTAGATCTAAACCACTTGAGCCACCTAATAAAATCGTTTTATTAACATGGTAGGTATCTAATATAGTACATTATGGTACAAGTGTGCAATGTTGGTGATTACCGCTGAGGCGCCATTGAGACCCGAGCCGTAGGTGAGGGTCTTAAGAGAGCCGAGGACAGTAATCATCTATACACACGTGTATCATACGACGTTTTTCAACACACTTATGAAGAAAATAATACTTAAAATCATTTTCAATAGTAAAAACGAGTTGTGATTTTTTTCACAATGGCGGGCAAAATTAATCAGTTTTCCCATGCGCGCGCCTTTAACAATGGCGATCGGCCATAGACTAAAAGAATGAGGTTTATTTTTTTTGGCTTTTCGTGGATAGTGTTTTAGCCACGTACAACAAAGGGAATTTAATTTTTTCTTAAATAAATAGAGCAAATAAAATTTATATTTGAGTGAAAGTTTTATTTATTAAGCACGTACAAGTTGAAATTATCTATTTAAATACGAAGTTGCATGGAAATGAGCAAGCAATAAATACATTTATTTATTTGTACTATTGAGCACGATCTTTTTTGTATCGAAACTTTTTTAAGAACAAAGCAACATATCCAATAAATTTAAAAAAAAATCTCTATAACTCACTTGTGAATAATAGCAATGAAAAAGTCACAGTTTGATAACAGGTATCATTATGTGCCTAATTGCGGTGAAATTAGAGCCACTTTATGAGCAAGTGTGTTGGAAAATAATTTACTAGGTACTGAATATATTTAATATTAGTATTTTTATTAAACTGATTCAGTTGCAAGAACTAATAATGGATGCGAAGGATGAGTATAAATGTGAACAAGACTAATAGTGGATTTGTGTTGGTGGAAAAAAATTACTATAGTGAAAAAAAATATCTTGATTAACTAGGATAAATTAAATATAACTTAGTTTTAATTACGAAACGAACGAATTTAATATTTATATCGTTAATATTTACTAATTAAAGTACAAATATAAAAAATTATATGATGATGATGATTAAACATAAGAAACAGTTTTTTTATATAAAAGTTATAGGTACTAGAGAAAGATAGACTTTAGATTATCATAAATAGATATAAGAAATAATTAGAATATAGATACATAGACTTAAATTATAATATGGTACATAGATAGATAAAAGGCTTTTTATTTTATTATTTATTATATTGTTAATAATTGTTAATAAATCGTTTTAGTTCCGACTTGGCATTTCGTTTGAGCTTTGGGAAATCTGGAGGTCATACATGTTTACAATAAAAAACTTTCGGAAATGGGATAAATAACGGAATAAGGACACGGTCAGTGTTATGTGTAGAAATGTGAGGGTTGAGGCAGAATTTTCTGCCCAACGGAGCCAGTACACCGAGACACCAGTCTACCCGGGGCCACGGTCGTTGCAACACGGCCGAAACGTGGGGTTAAATAGGTAAATTATTAATCGATATAATCGCGTTATATTCCCGTGTTATATTGTTTTTCAATGGAATAATTGTAACAAATGATCCATCATCTCAATTTAGAATGAATCGTGTCATCATTAAACAGAAAAATTTGCAGCATTACAAGGGGGTTTGCAACATTACCTAAATTTGGGGTTAAAAGCCCTAAGTTGGCAAGCCTGCGTGAAGCAACTGCCGTCCGCTCGGTCCGGCGACTGAGGTTCGAGCGTGTGTAATAGTGTTAACACACGCTCGGATTTGCTACGGCCGGACCGACTCCGCCCACAAATGCTTTCTCGCTTACACACGCTTGTTTGGACCGAGACGGAATCAATTTAATAATAATAATGTCCGCGGACCACTCTACACACGCTCGGATATGGTCGGGGCCGGACTAACCGCGTCCACAAATTCGTGGTCCGGCCGTACCAAATTCGAGCGTGTGTTAACACTATAAGCGAGAACGGACTTGTGGGCCGGAGATAGTCTGGCCGGACCAAATCCGGACGTGTTTTAGCACTATAAGGTAATGGTGTTTAAAAGAGAACATGATGTATCGGAGTGTGAAGTGAAAATAAATGATAAGAGTGTGGAGCAAATAAACGAGTTTGTATATCTGGAAAGTATGTTCACAAGGGATGGAAAGATTGAAGAGGATGTGGAAAGGAGAGTGAATGCAGGGAATAAAGTGAATGGTGCTATACATGCGGTTGTGACCAGCAAATCGATGTGTCCGGAAGCTCGACTCGTCGTCCACAACAGTGTGCTGGTGCCTACACTTATGTATGGAAGTGAAGGTTGGGTATGGCAAAAAATACATGAAAGTAGGATTAATGTAGTAGAAATGCGTTCCTTGCGAAGTATGTGTGGTGTAACTTTAAATGATAGATTGAGGAATGAGGTAATAAGACAACGTTGTGGCTTAAAATAAGATGTAGTGACTAAAATTGAAAAGAGTATGTTAAGGGTACACTAGTCGACGGCACGAACTATTTTGTGCGCGGGGTTAAAATGCATTTTATATCAACCGACAACACGTGCGGAAGAGATAGATGCTGTGATAAGCAGTAGGAAGCTAGTTCGCGTACGAATACACACTTTTGCAAATTTGTAGCGAAATTGATAATGATTTAGGACGAAACCGAGCACGCGAAATTTTATAAACATACCTTTGGCAGTCTAGATATCATGTAAAAACGACTAAATCTATCTGCTCAAAATAAAATTATATACATTGTTGAACTACCAATGTATCCCTGTATGGAGGCCGTTTTGCAATTTTCCGTCTTCTTATGGTATTTATTTGCGACCAAAAATGCGTTAAATTAGTGTCGAAATGTAGAACTTTCGACGCTCATAACTTTCAAATATTTTCTTTTTTTACTTTTTCGCTTCCATACAGGGCTAGATAATGATGAGACAAATTGATCATCATCATCATCATCATTTCAGCCGAAAGACGTCCACTGCTGGACATAGGCCTCCCCCAGGCGTCGCCACATTGACCGATCCCGTGCGTCTCGCATCCAGCGCCTTCCCGCAACCTTAACCAGGTCATCGGTCCACCTAGTGGGAGGCCTTCCAACGTATCGTCTTCCGGTTCGCGGTCGCCATTCCAGAACTTTTCGGCCCCATCGGCCATCCGTTCTGCGAGCAATGTGCCCTGCCCACTGCCACTTAAGTTTGGCAATTCTTCGGGCTATGTCGGTAACCCTGGTACTCTTGCGGATCTCCACATTTCTGATTCGATCACGCAAGGAAACTCCGAGCATAGCCCTCTCCATAGACAAATTGATATCACTTTTTATTTTGAACGTACATCGTCAAACAGTGGAATAATCCCTAGACTACGTTTGTATGGAAAAAAATTCGACTAGTGTAACCTTAAGATGGTTTGGCCATGTTGAGAGGATGAATGTAAGGCGACTTTCGAAAGGTATTTACAAGGCAGACGTGAATGGAAATTCCGTGAGGGGACGCCTTAGTAGAAATACATACATAGACCTTAGCGGTGGTGTTCTTCACAAAGGCCAGGTGCGCAGTACTCATAACCGGCGTGTGTGTATGACTAGATGTATGAACATGAGTGAAGCAAAAGAAGTATGTAAGGATCGTAGCAGGTGGCGTTCTGTGGTTTCTGCCTACCCCCATGGGAAAAAAGGCGTGAATTTATGTATGTATGTATTACACTGATTCTCTATAAACAGGCTTGCCTAAGCTGCACAATCAGAGAGTCAAAATCCTCCTTGCTACTAACCGTGTTTGTAAGTGTGTTGCAACTTGCAATGCCTAGACTATCTATCTGGTTCCAATGCCAACTAAAACCAAACACATGATATTCAGTGGCAAAAAAAAAAAAACTTAATACACATTTTGTATTAAATATAAATGGTCAACCATTATTGAAGACAAATACTGAGAAATACTTAGGTCTTACTCTTGTTGATAAACTTACAATGAGACCTCACATCGAGAAAGTATGAAAAAAGATATCATCCCTGACTGGTGCACTTAGGCGCAGGCCACACAGAAATGGCGTCGGGCGCGGACATGGCACGGGTGGCTTCCTATTCCATTCAAATTTAAAACAAAATGCATAGAAATAAGTGCAATTTAGGACACACGGTATGTCGTCATAACCACGTCTGAGCAACAACATACCGTGTGTCCTAAATTGCACTTTATTTCAATGCATTTTGTTTAGAAAAGTAGTCCATTGGCATTTTTAGCTTTATGTTATCCGATGACCCAAGAACTTTCATGTGCGAGTCATATAGAAACTCAAAGCGTTACTTGAAGTAAAGGGAGGTTGAGCGCGAAAAAGAGAAGAAAAAATGAGTAGGTATGTTATACAGGAGGGGAACAATATGCGCATTCCGCGAATTGGCAACCACTTGAATTTCACGTGGAATTCAGAAACACGGTCATATTTGCGCAAAGCAAATACGAACGCTATACAAACATTTTTAAGCCGATCAAGTTTATCAACTTGCACTTCAGTGAGGTCAAGATAGCTGGCATCAGCATAATCAAGGATGGGAAGAAGATGAGATTGTGCAAGCGCAATCAAGGTAGCAGTCGGCAGAAAATTACTTCTCAAAGATCTAACTGATGCGAATAGCTTGCGGCTAACTTCCTGTAGCTGGGCAGTCCAAGAGAAGTTCTTGTTAATGAATATGCCCTAATTCTTAACTTATCACTTGACAAAATAAATCCTACAATTTCTGTATAAATAGTCAAAAGAAAATCTAACCTATCCGAGTTGATACAAAATTTCTAGAGCTCACTTCGCTTGCATTCCAATTTCATATTTAACATGCTTCTCTACAAAGGTCGACGAAGTCGAAGTAGCTCTATTTCTCGTTGAAAGTGAAAACAAAAAAAAATTACAACTACTAACGCCATGGAATAATCAACTTTCTACAAAACAAAGAATATACAAGAAGCAGTTAAACTGTGTTCTTCTACTTTAAAAACCAATAATTACTCCTGGGATATCCCCCTACAAATACGTGATCAATCTTGGCGATAATAAAATTATGGAGGATTTCAGCAAGGTGGTGATGACAACGAGAACTACCTAAACATTACAACAGCGACTGTCGTCGTCATCAACGACTAAATATGATGATGACCACCTTCCACCCCTTGTAAAGACAGCTGCAGAGAAACTTCACCCCCTAGAAGTGTATAGATTCACTTCTAGGGGGTGAAGTTTCTCTGCAGCTGTCTGTACTTACCGACTTAATAAAAACAGCTGCTGAGATGATTGGCTTTAAATTTGTTAAGGACAACCTAAACTCCATTTGCGATAACATTAGACGTTTAAATTAGCCCTTTTTACAGCCCGTTCAACCGATTTTGACTTCTATTGCGTTGGTGATACGACAAATGGTAGCTGTAGTAAACAGTTGGTTTTGGTAACAGGTTTATGCTTTTCATGCCAACTTTATGTTTACGGGATAGAACTCAAAATCGGTTGAACGGACTGTAAAAAGATTTGGAAACATGTCTAATGTTATTTCAAATGTAGTATAGACGCTTTGAAAAATCTTATAATCTAATCTAGGAATGGTAAACCACATTTTAGGGATGGTGACAATATGGCTTTTTCAGCGCCTATGTTACGTAGTAGCAGTGAGGTCGTTTTCCATTATTATTTAAGTGTTACATGCTCGGTGCTCCTCTAGGTACCTCTCTAAGTTAACCCACCAAAAACGAGAAAGTATAACCCTTTATTGCACACAAAATATAAAATGAAGATACAAATACAATGGACAGCTTATGTACAAAGGCGAGCTTAACCCATAATTCTTTCCTTGCAGTCGGGTAAAAAGAAAGCTTAAGTAGTTCGCCGATAAAATAATTGCGTAGGATTAAGTCCTATTGGTTCCTTGCAAGGTAGCTGAAATTTTCTCTACAAGATGATTGGGGAGAAGGTCCTGCCAGACATTTTCCAAGTAAACAACTCGCAGTTAAGAAATCTTGGCGTAAGTAATAGATTTTGGTGTAAAAGCACAACAGATAACAGAGGTAAAAAGCGTTCGAATTCCGTGGTCAAAAGTATAGTTCGTATGAAATAGGAAAAACTCGGGAACACGGGGGTGTGCAATTGTGCATGAGTGTATCTTCTCGAACTCGGTTTGACACACTGCCGTGTGTCATGATCAAAGGTATTTCATGAGGACGGCTCCTAATTTAATTTGGTATCTAGTTATCTACCCTCTCACAGTGCCAATAGATTAGCCAAAAGTATTTAAGATCTTCACCTGCTTAGCCTTTTTCCGGACTCTTTTACAATTTAACCGGATGCTGCTGAATTTTACATAGATTGCATAACTGGATATATTCTGGTATGGTATAAGTACTTTTTCTTCCAACTATGCTTTAATTTCATCACAATCACACTAAAAACTCAGTACAAAGCGAGTCTTTAATGCTCTAGAGCAATAAAAATGTATGAAATCTCATTATTGCACAGTTTGTTTTTTAGTAGCACCAAAAGGTGCCAATCTCAATGGATTAGCTCTATTCAGCCAGCCGATATCAATACTTTTTTTTTTACTTACGTATTATTTGTTTCTATCCTACTTGTTCTAAATTTAAAAAATGATTGCTGCTAACTCTGATTTAAAAATGAAAGAAATTTAAAAAAGTGATTTGGCGGGAACTTTGTTAATTTTGCTTGACAATATTTTTAATTGAAAGAAAAGCAGATTATGCACCTCGCCTTAAGTAATTTATATTGCCCTCGTGCCTGTTAGATTAGAGCCCTCGCTAGCGCTCGGGCTCTAAATCAGGCACTCGGTACAATAATAAATTACTTTGTGCTCGATGCAATAATCTACTATTATTATACCAGTGGAAAACACCAATTGTATTTTTTCCCAGGCAACCTATAAGGTCCATATCTAAGTAAGTAGGTACCTCCTACTTACTTAGCTAGGGATCTGTGATTGTGACTAAACGTACTGCCCTAAGGATCAGATAATTATTAAAATATATATCGCTCGCTGTGATCACAGCTATAATTTTGTTAGGCTTTGTTTCAATATCGCATACGGAGACAGATACCGAACGTATTGGTATTAGTAATCGTAATGTGGTGATCTTGGTGATTATGAGAACGGATATTGAGAGTATGCAGGCTATTAGTGAGACAGGGCAGGTCCGGAGGAGCCCGCGAGGGGAGCGCGCGGCGGCGGGGGTGGGTGCCGTTACGTGGTGCGCGCGCGGCGGCAGCGGTGCCACGACGCGGACGTGCTTCACTCAGTTCGTGCGCGAAAGTCGTTACCTGCGTCACACGATAGCACTATTGCCCACACGCGAACATTATTCCTGCAGCACGCCAAAGCGAAACGAATCAATTCATCAGCAAACAGTATCATTGTTTGAATATTAGTGATCGAGTGCACAGGATCTACAGGCACCTAATGCATTGTTACAACCTTGTGAAGTGGTGAGAAAGCGCGTGACGTCAGAGACACCGGCCACCGCGATCATATGTTGGACGCGGATGCAGTGATGGAATGTGGCGTGTTGTTATGGTGACGTGCGATGGTGCAGTGTCTTGGATTACCTGGATTCTAGCCGCAAAGCCGCCACAGCGCGGTTCCTCCACGGGAACCATGCGTAGAAAAAGATGAACCAGGATGCTGAGAGCTTGGTAATATCATTTTTGTAGTTCCACATGACACTAATAACACATAACTAACATAGGCAATAAGTGCCAAGTTTCACCGAACCTCTTCGCTGTCTCACGACTACTGACAAAAATGCTATTAGATCACTATTGAGAAAAGTGCAGAGGCGACTTCAGTTTGGCTATTTATAATGATGATAGAACCGTAAATATTGCTGAATACGTGTGTGTTTACTTGAACTGGCGACATTCAAGGCTGGCTACATACATTTTGCTTATTTGATGGATTTTTATACTCAAGTTGTTATTATAAATGCAAAATTTTATAAAATTGCTGATACAGATAATGAAGTAGTTTGATATTTTCCTGTTATAAACAGAAATAGTATTGGTGTGTACACAACAGGAAAATTGGAGCCTGGAACAAATACAGATACTACCACAACTCGACTGCCAGTAGAACGAAAAGTTTGTCCACTTTCAATAACCTTTGAACAGTTAGTTGTTTAATCTAAGCTACTTGCATGGCCATTTGGGCGATGATTCAATGCGTGGGAGCTATTTCTCGCCCACAGAAGTGGAGTGATCAACATAGAACCCATGTAGGTCTCCTCGACTTATCGGAAAGGTTATTGACATTTTTTTGCTGTCCGTGGCAAGATTTGCAGACTACCAGTCTACAACTCAGAAAGTTCGAAATTTGAATATCTATTATGGGCGACCGTTTTCGAGGGCCTATTATTGAGTGCGAAAGAGCCGCTCCTATTTTATCCGAGTATAAATTATGACATAGGTCGGTATCTTTCAAAGTTCTGGTAACCATTTCACTATACCCACCCAAACCGTTAGCCAAATATCCGGGCTATGGGTTTCAGTGACTATAGCGAACTAGTTCCCATATACTATTTCGTAACCGCCATAAGGCTTTGCATAGAACAAACAGAGATAATCGTCGGTTGGTGCCTCATTCCATTTAAGGTGACAAACTGGCCTCTGCGAGTAGGCTTCGGCCCCTCGTACGTCTTCCAAATGTCCTGGATCACAGGGCCCCGATATAAATGTTTTTTTTTTGTAAATATCACCAAAATATAGGATAAGTTAGGTACAATGCAAATTACCCATCATTATCATCATGGTCCGCTACAGCCTTCGTTACGGGATTTCAGGTACTTCAACAGTTTCAATTGATTGACTTTACTGTTTTACAACTATAAATGCAAATTTCCAAAACCTCCGACATTTTTTATTTATTTTGTAATTTTAAATTACATAATTTATCTAGTAGTAGACACGCTTCGATCAAAAATCTATCGAACACGTAATTATGATACGACATCTTGCGAAAATACCCCGATTCAAACAGTGAAACACCCATAACGTTTGAACGGCTGAACCGATTTTACATCAAACAGCTAAGAACACTCCCGATAATGTCACCTTTCAAACAAAAAAATGGATTATCTGTTTAGGAATTATGATGCCGCAAACAGATACACAAACACACAGGTACACACATCAAACTTATAACCGCTGACGGAAAAAGAGGGGTCTCTTTTTCCGTCAGCGGTTAAAAATATGAGTTGAATATAAAGTCATACATTCTCAATTGCATAAAAAGTACGGCACAGATGTTGATTGCGATATTTGTTTTGTTATTCTAGCAATAACGTAAAATGTTGAAAGTGTTCGTGGGACTGGTAGCAGTGGCTTGCCACACGCGCGCTTGCTCCAGTTTCTGCACCATTGTTAACTTTCAGATTTCCTTCTGTTCTATGATAAATAGAGTAGTGTGGAAGGCGAAACGTGAAATTGATATTGACATCGGCACAGATAATATAATACTAGCATACAGATGCCTCATCCCATACAAAGAAACCGTGCCGACGTAACTAGCGTTTTTCATCTGATTATACCGATTATTTTTTGTAAATCGATCGCGTTCGGTTCCGTTCCATGGCGATAGATAGATCACCACCTATACCCGTGGAACGGAACTAAACGCGATCGATGTACAAAAAAGAATCAGTATAATCAGTACAGTACGTCGGGCAAGTTTCTTTGTATGGGATGAGACACCACTGACATCGGTTATCATAAGTCTATTGCGATATATTCGCTTTTAGTCAGTATCACAATCAATTGATGTAAGTGTACGATACGGTGGTGGTACGTTTCCCTAAAAGTAACCACTTATCTTGTAGCTGGAAGGTGCTGTTAGCGCTACCGCACCGGGATGCAATTACTTCGGAAAATAATACCGCTGATGGAACGCAAATAATGTTGGTATGAGTGGAATGTCTACATATAATATAACGGTGGCGCATCGTCGTAAATCTAGTCGTACGATTATGTAAAGGTCTTGAAGGAATGTCTCCAATTTATTCAAATTAAGTGTGCGCACACCTTCCGAAATGCATCAGATAAAACATCAATTCGCAAGTCTTGGACGATGTTAGTGATGCAGAAGTTTCACCAAGTAACCAACCGGAATGTATAGACGTTCAAATTGAAAATAACTCTTTACAAACACAATATTGCTGTTTGTTAGACTTTTAAGTTTTGAAAAATACTTAAAATATCTCCCATTTAACATTTTTATGCTAATAAGATAAGATAGTTGTTTTATAATTTGAATAGTTGACGTCGGCGCGCGAACATTTCGACAATCGCATTTTTCTGTAGAAAGTGAAACGGCCGGAGCCCCGGACCTTCAACTAACACTTTCACGTTACATTGCGTTCCATAGAACTTTAAGTAATAGCTCGCGTTATTATAGTTATTCTTTTTCATAGAAGACTATTAACTAACAGACACTGTATTAGTTATCCAAGATAACGTATTCACAGTTCTACACACGTCTTTTTGACATGTGTAAACACCATAACTGTAACAAATTAATTAATAAATACCTAGTGTATCCTGTACCTGTTTTGGTCTTCACTAGTGCCTCATGAAGTCATGAATGTATACGTTATAAACAATAGTCAATGTAAAAGTGGTCAGTAAACAATGTCAGTTTAGTATCGCGCGTTGAGATCTTTTGCATAGATTATAGTAATTTTCATCTATTCGTGTCTATTCTATTGCAATTAAATACAACCTCACCTATCATCTCATAGAACTTCGTATTTTATGAAAACACTGGCAATATTAGTGCGGAATAGTTATTTGAGACTATAAATAAAATGAGCCTTTTCAATATCATGCGTCGAATATAAGTGTTCCCGACTAAACTATTTTGATATGACTAAATTTATATTTTGAAGTCTTCCCCATAAAGTACCTACATTATAAAACACTTTTCATGTACTGTTAATTTTTTGCTGTTTATTCAGTTGGTTATAACGACGCTGTTGACTATTTTATTATATTTAGTTAGTTGCTAAGTAGTGACGCAAAGCGCTCGTAAATAGTCGTAAATGAGAAATAATTAAGTAGGTTAGAAGTAGACTAGCTTAGGTGCATCGAAAGATGTTGTTCTGTATCAAAATTGCGTAATACAGTAAATCACAGTTTCCATCAACTGAAAGGAGTTCCGCTATTGCTTCATATGTTTAAAAATCTTTTTACTTGACAACTTAAAACCCGCAAAGAATGCTGTTGACTTGCCAAAATGGCAGACTTTGAGAGCAGGCAGTTACCCCGCAGATCATATACCTAATATTCTTCTTCTTTTTGTGTCGACAAATCATATTTTGTCCGACCAATACGTAGTGGACTTTCATATGAACAGAGTGGACAGCTCTCTCGTCTGCAGCATGTAAGTCCCGGATGGTGCAGGTTGTTATGCACGAAAGACAAGAAAGAAGACGCGGCATAACTTGTGGAATGGATCCACGTGAACACGCTGTAGCTTCGCAGATTTCCATACGGACCAAAAGAGTTTGTGACCAGGCATAGTTGTTCTGCCAGAGTGCTCAGTATGGAAATGTGGGCATATGTTTAACCACGTCTCTAGTTTGGTATTATCTTCCGAAAAGGGTCATGTGTCTCAGGAAGCTTATAAGCACTCCAAGCGGTTTCGGCATCTCTCACAATGACTGTTGCAGCTATATCGACCAGTACTGTAGAGGATGTCTTATTATTCTTTATTGGACACATAACATAAAATGAAGATACAAATACAATGGAAATCTTATGTACAAAGGCGAGCTTAACCCATTATTGGGTGATGCGTCGTATTGAGGGGTAGGTTTGGGTGCTGTTTATCATAAAACAATATGACGACTTAGACAAAGAAAAATCATTCTAAAGTGAACCCAATGACATTTATTTGAGCAAACTAAAATACATGTACTTGTGCAAGTACGTGTACATGTTCAATTTGTTGTGTTTTCTGAGGTTTTACCATCTCCTTCAAATCCTTTAAAAACGAGGAACAATCGAGGGACTGCCTAGTGCGATTAGACCGTCCATTGTACTTACACTTGTTATTGTGAACGTTTGTCCTGTATGATTTTATGGTGTATAATAAAGTATATAATGAATAAATTAATAAAAAAACCGGCCAAGTGCGAGTCGGACTCGCGCACGAAGGGTTCCGTACTTGGTAAATAGCGGTTTACGATTTATGACGTATTAAAAAAAAAAACTACTTACTAGATCTCGTTCAAACCAATTTTCAGTGGAAGTTTACATGCATCATAAATTTTTTTGAAGTTACAGGGGGGGGGACACATTTTACTACTTTGGACACTTCCAATCTTCAATCAATCAATCACTTCTTTCGCGCAGACTATTCAGTTTAGAAAAAAATAATACTAGAAACCTCAATATCATTTTTGAAGACTTATCCATAGATACCTCACACGTATGGGTTTGATGAAAAAAAAATGTTTCAGTTCTAAGTATAAAATTTAATGTTTTTTTTCTATTTTTGTGTGAAAATCTTAATGCGGTTCACAGAATACATCTACTTACCAAGTTTCAACAGCATAGTTCTTATAGTTTCGGAAAAAGTAGCTGTGACATACGGACAGACAGACAGACAGACATGATGAATCCATAAGGGTTCCGTTTTTTGCCATTTGTCTACGGAACCCAAAAAATCCCTAAAAATCAGTCCGAACCCGAAATGTATAGGACTTCCTCGCTATCGTTACTATGTCAATGTGGCAGTTTCTTTTAGCGATATGTCGACCTTTTTAACCGACTGCCCGAAAAGGAGGTTTTACGAGTAACTATGTTTAAAAAAAAATTAAGATGCAACCGATTTCTGCGTCAATTGTGATTTTGAAAATGATTTTTGTGTTTGAAATGGTAATTTCGCATTATTATGGTCCCATTTAAATTTGGTGAAGATCTGATGAAGAACTTAGAGATATATATAACAGAACTCTCTCGGGATTTCCGCATTCGCACGTCTGATAAAAAAAAATATATTCTTTATTTTTTAGGGACTTTTATCCTTTAATTTAAGGCCCCGTCGTAACCTAATCTAATTTTACATTTCAACTTAATATAAAAGTTTTACTGACACATTGCCATGTCATAAACAATTCTAGCAGTATCACTGCCTGGATCAGCCAGTATTTCAAAAAACGTACCCATGTCGAATTTATTGATTCTACGTAATCTTTCCCTACCCGTCTGGTTCTTGACACATTCCACCAAAAGATGCTGTACATCATCAATAACATCAACCACACATATCACAATTTGGGAAATCTAGTTTTTTCATCAGTGTGCTTAGTGCGAGTTTTTTAACGTACTCACTCGTGATAACGTAAACGATCTTTTATGTCAAAATGTATACAAAAAAGAGGTTTTGCCTTGCCGTCACCAGACGGCGCTTATCCAAATTCAATACAAATTGGCGTTAACGTTAACGCGATTGAGCGTGAGTAAAAACTCGCACTAAAGCCTCAGATGACCAATTGTGTTGGTGGGATAGTGTCCAGAATGAAGTCTTAGAGCCGCTGCAATGTACGTTCTGCTCATTTTGATGTCCACAAACCAAAGGAATGCGAGAAGACTGGTGTTGTATGACCTTGTCAGATCTCTTTGACTTTACTTAGTTCTTGAAAGTAAAGATCCCATTTATCAAAACAAGCTCTTTTTAATTTTGGCTGAATTTCTGTATGTTTTTTTTTTTTTTTAATACTTTGCCCCACCCTAGGAATTTCTTCCTGTATCGTGGGTGCGTTTACAATCATATAAATTCACATACACAAACACCCAGAGCCGGAACAACTATCTGTAGGTCTTACATTTACTAACCGTAAGTTAAACTCATAATAATTGTAATTTAGATAATAAGAGGATATTAAATAATAACCTCTTATTATCTAAATTACAATTATGTTTTATATCTGTATAATTAGTTATTCTACCTAGTGAACATGTTTTCCTTACTTACCTGGGAAGAGACTGGACCGCGCAACACAGTGAATCCTAGTGTGTGGTCCAGGGAATTTGTTGACACCTAGCACTTAAGGCCCTCTAAGTAATGTTTTGTTGGTTAACTATTGTACTGTGTAAAAATGAACGGAATAAAGAATAATAAATGTTTATTTTTTTTATTTTGTAGGCTATCGATATATCTCTGAACCCAGAAGCACATCGAGCCAAATGTTGAAGAGCACTTTTACTATCAGATAAGATCACGAAATTTTGCTCAGTATCACCGCATAGACTCAGGGCTTCTGAAATTGCTATAAGTTCCAATGACATAATGGACACATGAGAGTTAGTTTTTAAACGATGGGAAGTCTGAGTAACTGGATCAAATATAGCGACTCCGCGACCATCCTTGGAAGACCAAGAGAAGGAACCATCAGTATAAAGGCATGTCTGATTATTGTACATTATTGTACAATTTGCCCACTAGGTGCCACAACAAAAAAGTGAAAAATATTTTTTCACTTTAACGGAAGTCGTTGTTTCTGGTTTCGTTTCTTCGTTATTTGACACCGACTTCTGGAATTGAAGTTATTTTTCAATTTGTATTGTTTATATTTGGAAGTCGGTTGTATTTTTGAGTAAAAAAGGTTTTATTAGGCTCCACGAAAAGTTATGGTTTTCAAATTGTATTAAAATTCTTTAGCTTACTTATCAGATTTTTCAACAGATTGTTATGTAAGAATCCGTTTCAAATATTAACAAATTATTTGTGAATATAGCGTGTTCTTTAATATCTAATAAAGCTTTATTTACTCCACACAGACAATACAATAGAAATAAACTTAGATTTAACTAGATTCATCAAAAACATTGTTACTTGCGATTTTTTCGTTATCAGTGTGTTCTTTATTTAATTAATTAATTGTAAAATCATATTAAACAAAGAAAACGACAGAGCTCAACAGTTCAACTTTTTAGGTCAAGATGAAAAGTAGATTCTAACTATTTTCAAGAAACGGTTTTCGAATCACCAATTTTATCCTGAATTAGTGAAAATAAAAGTATGACATATCGCTTGAAAACAGGTGAAAATGTAACTAATTATGCATTTTTATTTTAATAACTAGCTAACCCGAAAGGCTTTCTCCTGGCTAAATATCAAAACATAAGCGCGCTTTCAGTTTTAACCCGACTACGGCGAAGCAAAAGCGGGTTATGTTATAACCGTGATAAACAATACATTCTGCAATGTAGCATTCAGTTGCGGTAGGTGGCATTAGTGTATCATTGTTTTTCATACATATTCATAGTGGTGTTCAGAGGATAACCGTGGACGACCACGGTTATCCTCACAATAAAATATTTATTATATGTAAGTTGTTTATTTAAGGTTACACTAGTGGATAATTCTTCCATACAAACGTAGTCTAGGGATTACTCCACTGTTTGACGATGTACGTTCAAAATAAAAAATGATATCAATATGTTTCATCATTATCTAGCCCTGTATGGAAACAAAAAAGTAAAAAAGAAAATATTTGAAAGTTATGAGCGTCGAAAGTTCCATATTTCAACACTAATTTTAACGCATCTTTGGGCGGCAATAAATACCATATATACCTTTATAAAATTTCGCGCGCTCGTTTTCGTCCTGAATCATCATCCATTGCGCTAAAAACTTGCAAAAGTGCTAATTTGTACGCGAATTTGTAGCTTCTTACTGCTCATCACAGCATCTATCTCTTTCGCACGAGTTGTCGGATGAGATAGCAGGCATTTTAACCCCGCGCACAAAATAGTTCGTGCCGTCGACTAGTGTAACCTTAATACCCGATACATATCGAATAGTTTGTACATAACAATTTCAGATGATATAATTTTCTTGTTTCATACTTTTCAAGAGCGTGATTTTTCAGTAGTCGGGTTTTAGTTTTCGAACTAATTTTTTTTGCTCAATTTACCGGGCATTATTTCGAGTTCTCTTGTCCTAAAAACCTTGTAGTACGAACTATAACGAAAATTTTATTGCAAATTCGTTTACGGTGTTTCTCAAGTGATGCGTTTACCAACGAACAGAATTGATGTATGTAAGTACATTGCGAAAAACTTGCCATTCTAGTTCTAAAACGCCTGTCCATGTATCTGTTGGCCAATTGTTCGTTGGGCGAAAAGTAATTGGTCAAAACATTCTGTTGGTTAAGCATTCACTGACGTAGAGTTATGTTGGCGAAACGTTCGCGGGTGAAGAGTTCTCTGGATGAAATATTAATGGATTAAAGATACTGTTGATCAACGGTTCATGGACCAATCGACTGTTGGCAAAACGTTATAGTTTCTTCGCGAGCTGACTGACCAAAACCAGATGTGTCCTCCGACTGCACAACATGATTTTCTTCTTGTTTACGTCTTCTTAGTTCGCTTTTTAAGCAGTCGGGTTTTTGTATTTTTTTTAAATAACTTTTTTTATTTACAACTTTTTAGTTAACTTTTTTTTTCGAATTAGGTACTTTTAAACATGAAAGTGTTATATATTTTTGAAATCATCTCTTAAAACCCTTTATTCTGATAACCCACACGATGGGTTTGGATATGGCGCCCAAAATCCGCTATTTTTCTATTTTCCAATTTTAATGTTGCCAGTGACACTCGAGGCATCGATTGACGTAAGAATCATCAAAATCGGCTAACGCGTGTGGTCTGTGGAACGCCACGTAGGAACAAACATACATACATAGACTGATAAACACATTACCCTCCTTCGGCAGTCGGATAAAAAGACAGGTTCCAGAATGCTACCTAAAAAATCTTGTTATATTGAACAACAAGATAGCTCAGCTGTTTAGGAGCTTTTATAACTTTACAAAAAGTGTTGTTATATCGAAGCTTTTTAGGTTAAGCCAAATTAAAGTGTCTTGAAATCATTTAAATGAATTTTACACAGAATGAAATTGCATTAGGTGCCATGTAAATTATATGCAATTTTCCTGTTATGGTGTAGAAATCATTTCGGTACAGTTTTACCTGCGGTCGATTGTTACCTATTGGAATATTATACCTTTATGATTTAATGACGTAGCTGTTTGCGACGTCATGATTGTGCCGTGTCGGAAAACACGAGGGAATCCTGCACATGCGTGGTTTCCTTGTCGCGTCAGTCCTCGGTCCTCTGTGTAGTGCGATAGAGCTCGTCGCGGCTCAGACGAGTTCAGACGACGCGCGCCCCGCGTCGAGTGCGGAAGGCCATTACTTGTCAACGTTCGATGCCTTTAGTTTACATTCAGTGATACCAAACACTGCCGAAAAATCTCGATTCAATAGTTTATTGAAGTGTCTCTCAGTGGAACGAAAAGTTTTAATCATCAGTTTTGTTTATTTCTCTTGTGTGCTAAAGATTTATGTGACTGTGAACAGTGAGATAACATTTTTGTCTTTTTATACGTGTTTTGAGTTCAAGTGTATATAATTTGCATGGTAATTAGTGGTTATACCAATTAGTTAGTTATCAGGTATGTAGTTAATGCCAAGAGTTAAGAGGCCCTGGTTTATTGTAATTCATCCTGAAGTGGATGTTTTGTGTCAACTATAAACTATTTTCATCAGCTGAGAGTTTCGCGCTGACTACCTACATTACTCAATGTTACCATGAGTCCTGGCAGGTACAAAGAGGTTCATCTTTGTACTTATGACTAACAAATATTCATGTGTGTACCCATAATCACTCATAAATAGGTACACTGAAGTTACTAAGGTTGATGACAGTTTTTGCGCGTATTATTTTTTTTGTTTCTATCTGTTAATTACTGCTAATGTTTCTTATTTTATAAAATGTATTATTTAGGAAGGTATAATTATAATACTCCGACTTAAATAGAAGTCTAATAGTCAAAACGCTGTTTCATAGTTAGAATTGTATGTAGACAAATAAGCTATATTATATACAGTATCTACAAAACTGAAAAAACTGAATTGCTTCAGACAGTTAACTTATCTTTTTCTTGTATAATCAGCTTACAATACATGAATGATATGACTACAAAAATATTGACCATGTATCATACCCCGAACCATAAGTTTTCAAACTTACGAATAACTTCTATCACAGACATTACTTTGAAAACAAATGATGTTTCTATTAGGTAAATAATTTGATGTCTACTTAACTTTATGTAATCATCAAGAAAAAAATATCTAATCATATCTAAATAATCACTACAAACGCACACGGTCACTAGCAGAATAATCAAGAGAAAGACTAAACGCATTGAAGAACACAAACAAAGTGTTTAGCAGTTTTGTTCACTTTTATTACTGTAGCGTAATTCCATTCGCTGATAATAAGCTAGCCTACTGCCTAGATAATGAGTAGGAATACAAAGTTATACAAAGGCGAGCGAACACGCGAAAACCCGCGGTTTATATGAGCAGATGAATAAATTAGCAAGGGAATACGTCGAATCCAGGTAGAATAACAAAAACCTTTTCGGTTCTTTGTACGATGTGCACCTGACGGTCGTTGCCGGCCACCTGTCGTTTTCACTCGAATTCGGTACTCTCGCCGTATTCACAAGCGTTAAGGTTACACTGGTCGACGGCACTAACTATTTTGTGCGCAGGGTTAAAATGCCTGCTATCTCATCCGACAACTCGTGCGAAAGAGATTTATGCTGTGATGAGCAGTAAGAAGCTAGTTCGCGTACGAATTAGCACTTTTGTAAGTTTGTAGCAAAATGGATGATGATTTAGGACGAAAACGTGCGCGCGAAATTTTATAAACAGACCTTTGAGAGTCTAGATTTCATGAATAAACGACTAAATGTATATTTTCAAAATAAAATTATTTACATTGTTGAATCTATGCCTGTATGGAGGCCGTTTTTAAATTTTTCTTCTTCTTATGGTATTTATTGCCGCCCAAAGATGCGTTAAAATTAGTGATGAAATTTGGAACTATCGACGCTCATAACTTTCAAATATATTATATATATTTACTTTTTTGTTTCCATACAGGGCTAGATAATGATGAGACAAATTAATATCACTTTTTATTTTGAACGTACATCGTCAAACA
This sequence comes from Orthosia incerta, assembly GCA_948252205.1. Lineage (NCBI taxonomy): Eukaryota > Metazoa > Arthropoda > Insecta > Lepidoptera > Noctuidae > Orthosia > Orthosia incerta. The sequence continues at coordinate 22,473,839 of OX411754.1, forward strand.
GTGGAATAATCCCTAGACTACGTTTGTATGGAAGAATTTTCGACTAGTGTAACCTTAAGGGCGAAATTTTGGGGCATTAAATAAATACGCAATAGCACCTGGCGGAGGCACAGGTTGTATTTAGTGGACGTTTAAAATGTTGTATAAATTATGCCTTATTCAATGTTGGATACTAAACTTTTGAAGAATTGCTTTGCTTTTCAAAGCACGTTAATCCCTCATTGTGTTAATCTTTTGTCGTTGACAGTTCTTTCAATCAGATGCCTGAAATTGTGACAAACAACCTTCAGTAAATAACTGTAGGTACTCATTAGATTAATATCATAAATCAATGTCTATTATAATAGTTCAGTCTACTTATCTTTAATAAACATAATTAGAAAACGTAATTCAGAAGTTGAGCAGCAATTAATGCTGGTTTACGAGCGAGATATCTTAAAATACACTCACAGTGACCCAGTAAGGAGTTCTCTAGAATTCCTCAGAATATGCCACAGAACCGCTTTAAACTGTTGCAATTTATTGCATTTTTAGCATGTTTATTTATGCGTGTTGAAACTATAATTTAGGTTAAAAGGAACGAGTTTTTTTTAATTATTTAGTTAGGTCATTTTTAGGGTTCCGTACCCAAAGGGTAAAAACGGGACCCTATTACTAACACTCCGCGATCCGTCTGTCTGTCTGTCTGTCCGTCTTTCACCAGGCTGTATCTCATGAACCGTGATAGCTTGGCCGTTGAAATTTTCAAAGATGATGTATTTCTGGTGCCGCTATAACAGCAAATACTAAAAACAGAATAAAATAAATATTTAAGTGGGGCTCCTATACAACAAACGTATTTTTTTTCCGTTTTTTGCGATAATGGTACGGAACCCTTCGTGCGCGAGTCCGACTGGCACTTGGCCGGGTTTTCCCCATTCTGCAGACTAATGAGGATATAAGAAACAATGTAGAAGAGTCACTATTGCACCTAGCAGTGAAGAGAGAATTTGCCCGATGTACAGTTATCTGTGTTTTTTAAACATGCCAAAGTAGCTTTGTTACTGTGCAACATGTGATCCATAGGTGTAACTAGTTCTCATCGCTGGCCGCTCCCTTCCTCAATTATCCAATTTCCTCGTCAGATATCGACCTACTCTACAGACATGTATTCTACGGCTAAATATAACTTGCAATCCGTAGTTATCAGAACAGATCTTGTTTTGTAATAATAAATACAATTTTACTTGTGTGATTTAGCGCCACTTTTAGCGGGACTCAACGTTTTCGCACCAAATTCCGTCCGAAATTTTATTTCGGACGGAATTGAAGCGAATTTCCGCCAGTTCATCAAAAACTATAGCTCAGCATTTAACTTCTTTCGTTTTTGTATTTTTTAGAAGCAACTAAGATAAGAGTGGAGTCTTTAATTTGAAGTAAATATTTTCAGAATTTGTTATTTTACCCAAATTAAAATTGTAGCATGATGTCTACGCAAGGCGCACGCAGAGCCTACGCAGCGTCTGCGCGTGTCTACTACGTCTGTTCCAACGTCTTCACAGTGTATAATATATACACACACATTTACATGGATGCATAATTGAATAAACGTTCCACTGAAATGAATGTCGGGTGACCTTTCACAATTTCTATATATGGAAAGTCGACTCCGGGAAATTGAATGGTTCCTTTGGAAAATAAATGATCAACGCTTCGCGGTAAGCGGATTATGATTTTCTGTGAACTGGAAAGTAGAGTTTCCAGAATCAACTGGGTCTGATAGTCTGATCTTTAAAACTACATATTATGTAGTTGGGTAATTGAAATGAGTTTTTACAGTTGCAATTAAACCATATAAGCAGAAGAATGTCATGATATCTTTAAACAAATTGACTGTGCCGACTGCCGTTATCAGTATTTATCTATATCCTACCGACTGTAACAAGTCAATCGATTGTCATGTTGTTTTCTGATTTAAGTAAATCCCAATTTTGATAAAGTTTCAAATAATTTATTTCATGAGTATTTTGAAAGTCTATCAGAATGATTTGATACATGCCTGTTTAAATGTTTTAACGTTATTTACCTATTTGAACTCTTTAACTTTTCTAATTGCATCCAGTTTTCATATACATAATCATATACTGTTGTGTCAGTTTTAATTACATTGAAATCATGTTTTCGGCTATCAAATATTTCAGTACATAACTCGCAAATATAGAAAACACGATGAAACCGTATCCGTGGATGAAACAAATCAGCTTTTTTGTTGACTTTTGAATAAATCTTGTTGATATTATTCTAAGTTATTGAAAATAAGTAAACAAACAGTAGTAATACGTAACAGTGGATATGAATGTCGGTCACAACATGTCACCGGTGGATGGCGGGCCGGGTGGCACCACAGAACAAAAAAAACGCCTACTACAATAGAAGTCGCAAGTGGGCGGGGCCCGCGTACCCCGAGCTTTGCACAGTTCTGCATATGTTTCCTTCCGCGCACACACTACGCACATCAGTCTTGGTTCAACCGACACGGTGTCAAAAACTTGAAAAAAAATACAAAAATGCCTTATTGTGCTGTTTTAGAATGTAAACACGATAGCAGAACCAAAAATGTATCAAATGTAGGTATATCTTACCATCGGCAAGTCTTAATTTATTTTATTTCGATAAAAATGTAAAAACAATATTTTATTAAACAAGACAAGTAAAAGTTGATTTTATGATGTTAAACTTAAGGTCTACTTTATTTAAAACTCAAACATTGTTCTCGAAGATTCCAACTATGCACATGTCACATTCAGCTACTCAATTAGAGATTACCAATATCGATAATGAGTTATCGATACTTTAAACTTCAACTACAATATTCGAAAAAATCTTCTTACGCGCGAAAAACATAACCCTTTCCTTGTAGCCGTGTAAAAATAAAGATTACGACGAATTGAGAACCTCCTCCTTTTTTTGAAGTCAGTTAAAAAGACAACAGCCTTCAAAATCAACAAAGTGTAATAATAATAACACATGAACATAGAACCTCCTTCTTTTTTTAAGTCAGTTAAAAACTGACTGATGTGTTAGTCTGAAATTTAAGATCTACTGGTGTATAGACCTAAATTTCATCAGTTCATTAAGGAAGTTAGTCAAGCTAATCATAATAAGAGTGTAGCCGCTGGCGAAAGCGTAAGCTTCCCATATCAGTATGACGTATTGTATTTGTAGTGTAGTCTATCGCATCATCAATCATCAATACATATAATAAATCTGTAGAAAAGTATTTTTTGTACATCGAAAATATTGCCAAAAAAATAGCCAGTGTGTTAAAGGATAACCAACAGAACCTATTTCCGGCATTTTTGGAATTTTTGTCTATTTATTTGTGCACGCATCACGTGACATGTACGAAACCAATGTAAATAACTTTTATACATAAACATTGTGCGTACCTTGAAGAATTACTTAGTTTTTGTGTCATCGCAATCGGTTCACTCTATCAAAAGTTAGATGAATTTAAAGTGTTCAAGAAGTAATTATCACAACACACGCTATTCAGATACTCGGAGAGTTGAACTCGATATTCGATAGATGGCGTTGTGAATTTGAAGTCATTTTCTGAATCACGGTGTTAAGATTCTTCGCGAAAGATTGATGACTATAGAAACAAATATGGTCGGTAGGTAAGTAGGGTAGGCAGGAAGGTAAGTAGGGTAAGGTTGGCAAACAGATGACGGGAGCGAAGCCGCGGTCACAGCTTGTAATTAATAATAGTACACCAAAGACTACGTATACGTGCAGTACTGTATTTCCTTTCATTTTTTAAATCCATGGAAAGATTGTGCCACCCAGTGTAATGTTTTCTTCGTCTATACTTTCTGTAACTTACATGGTGTACATAATAAAGAGTATTGTATTCTATAATTCTATTGATAGAACAAAAACACTAAGATACGCCCATCTTTGTATCAACAGAATCATTTTCAAAATCGGATCAGTAGTTTACCATAAAATATCTTAATAATACTTTCTATAAATCGTAAGTATTGGAATAAATTTATATAAAAACTTGATTACAAACATAATAATATTTATCGACTCTAGTTATTGGGCGCACGGTTGGCGCAGTGGTTGAGCGATTGACTGCTGCGCTGCGTGTCGCGGGTTCGATTCCCGCACGGAACAAATATTTGTATGATCTACAAATAGTTGTTCCGGCTCTGGGAGTTTGTGTATGTGAAATTATATGTTTGTAAACGCACCCACGATACAGGAGAAATTCCTAGTGTGGGGCAACGTTTTTTTTTTAACTAAACTGTATTTTGTTTGAAAATAATACGGAATGTCGATAAATAAGTCAACGACCATGGTACATCACTACAGGAAGACGAGTAGTAATGACCTCATTTCGCAAATATAAATCTTATCGGTAACGAAATACGTCTTTAAATTAAATGAATTTATTATAGTGACATCTAGTGGCGGGTAGCGTAACTTGCTCATTAAACTATTACGTGTGCGCTTTAAACGAAAAAAGTAACAAATACTCAAAAAGAGTAGACAATAAACTAACTCTATTGTCATAAAGCTGTGGTTTATTTTCAAATAAGCGACGACTGACATATTTTCTACTTTCACCTAAAAATTAAACTACCAATCACACCAAAGATTTCTTAGTGTTATGAAATACAATTAATCTGTATATGTGTGAGTTTGGGTACGCTGGTTCCGATACTAATAAACCTATATGCGATTTCTACTGTCTTCTCTGTTCTGTGGGTGGCACAATGAGGATGTCCTTTAAATGTCTCCGAGCGTTCTCGTTGCACCTTTCCTACAAGAACAGCTAATTTCAATCATACAATCGGTTGTTCACAGTTTTGTTAAACATTCAGAGAAAATTAGTCATTCCATCGTACAAAGAATTGATGTACAGAACATTATTGGAGGGGTTATCTTTTTGTTACTTGCCGACTTGTATGAAACAAATACAATATGTTTATCCCCGCTTGAAACAGGATTTTATGTTAATCATTCAATGAAAATAAATATACAATGACACATGTTTGTGATGTGATCTTAAGGTTACACTAGTCGAAAATTCTTCCATACAAACGTAGTCTAGGGATTATTCCTCTGTTTGAAGATGTACGTTCAAAATAAAAAGTGATATCAATTTGTCTCATCATTTTCTAGCCCTGTATGGAAGCGAAAAAGTAAAATAAAAAATTATTTGAAAGTTATGAGCGTCGAAAGTTCCACATTTCGACACTAATTTTAACGCATTTTTGGGCGCAAATAAATACCATAAGAAGACGGAAATTTGCAAAACGGCCTCCATACAGAGATAGATTAGTAGTCCAACAATGCAAATAATTTTATTTTGAACAGATAGATTTAGTCGTTTTTTCATGATATCTAGACTGCCAAAGGTCTGTTTATAAAATTTCGCGCGCTCGGTTTCGTCGTAAATCATTATCCATTTCGCTACAAATTTGCAAAAGTGTGTATTCGTACGCGGACTAGCTTCCTACTGCTCATCACAGCATCTATCTCTTCCGCACGTGTTGTCTGTTGATATAAAATGCATTTTGAACCCGCGCACAAAATAGTTCGTGCCGTCGACTAGTGTACCCTTAAGTCGTCGCCCGGCAGAATGCGTTTAGTATACTCGTATCAAATGATAAGTAGCTTGTTGCTTGCGCGACCTTATCATCCGACCTAGACCTTGCTGCTTCGTCTCGTTCATCTAATCTAAAACAGTTACTATCAATTTATTTTTAGCTACAGAGTGTAATTGTCGGGTGCGACAGTTTTCATATATCTCTGTAAACATTGATGACTATTACAGTTGACATCTTATCTTGGCATTAATTACATAACCGTTAGTTGAATGGGTTCTAATTGATAGATCCTGAGTGTCCTATAGCAGTTTATGTTTGTGTTAGGCTCTGCAGCACCAACTGCGGGAGTAGTGTGAAGGAGCCGCGATGAGTGATATCCTAGATGACGACGGTATTTCGGAGGAGCAAGTGGAAGTCGGTTGAGATGCTGGTGCGGGGGTGCGTGGGGGGCGAGCTGCGGCACTCGCTGGCCGAGCGCACCAAGGCGCTGGCGGCTCAGTGCCACGCGCTGCGCTCGCCGGCACGCTCCGAGCGCAGCGCTGAGCGCCGCCGGAACAGACACCGCAAGTCACAAACGCGGTGGTATGTCAAAGTAAGTTTGGTTCAAGGACTTTGTTAGAACTCCGCCTTGTCCATTAAGGAGCATGCAATGATACTCCTAGCATGATACACACATCACACATGCATCAGAACGTGGTAAATGGAGAAATATGTAACACTGTGTATTATATCTACTTCTGAAAACAGAAGCAATTAACTAAAAACCCTAAAAGTGTAGAGATTTTAATTGCAATATTAACTTTAAAACTTACGCGTTTCATAATCGAAAAACAATATATCACGGGCCTATATCGCGATGATTTCGATTATTTATTTACCTATTTCACCCGACGTTTCGGCCTTGTTGCAACGACCGTGGTCCCGGGTAGACAGTTGCAATACGGCCGCAACGTCGGGTGCAGACCTTCAATTGGTAAAAACCAGTATGAAGTAGGTATACCTGTCTGATTATTATCATTCATGATTTGAGTTTAGAAGATGTGTTGTTGGAGTTGGATATATCTGATCAAAAACAAAATATAAATGTAAAATTGTATGCGCAGGAGTCAAATTCTGAGAACACGAGTCACTACTTCTAAATCAGTTTCATCTACAGATTTCGTTTTATTGATAAGTCACAACGATAACAAAATTTATAACCCAGGATGTATTACACACCGGATATTGGTGTTTGTTACAAATCATCTCAGCGGATGAATCAATGGTTTTTATGATATTTACATGACAAAATGACGATCTTCGGGCGTTCGTTGACTCATTCATTTGTCCCATCATAAATATGTAAATGTAATAGGTACCTATATACACCGTATTAATGTGGAAATGAATTCATTAAGGCATTTAATACCGTTACATATAAATATTTCGAATTCTCTGGTCAATAGAAAAATACCGTAGAATATTATTTTCTTAAATACAATGGCTAGCTTTTTAAATTTGATGGGTGTAAAACCATCCCCCTTTTGTAACATTTGCTTACAGAAATTGGATGATTTGTACCACATTTTGCTGGAATGTAGTGCTTTCGATGATTTAAGGTCTTTGTTGTTTGAGGCGGTTGGCGGTGATGTGTACGGTGGTGGAGTTAATGTATTGCTTGGGAGGCCTCTTTCGGAACAAAGTATGAAAATTTATAAATTTGTTAGGGAAGTGTTTTTGAGACGAAGTAATTGTTTTTTTTTTTTTGGATTGTTGGGAGCGCTGCATTTCATCGAAATGTTAGGTAGGTTTATTTTATAGGATTTTTTTTAAATTTAATTATTTGTTGTACAATACACATAATGTATAACCTTACGAGGCTGGCTTGGCGCATCAGCGCAAAAAGCCTCATTAAATAAATGATTAAAAAAAAAAAAAATACAATGGCGATATAGGTAAGAACTCTTTTGCTCATAGCCATAATAAAAGTTTTCCTACAGTTTTTTGTTCCTTTTCCTCATCACTTCGTCAGTTTTAGATACATATTTGTAACCAGTTACTTCCAGTCATTATCAGAAAATTAAAAGTGTTTGTAAACTAGCAAATTAAAGAAGATGATGAAATAAATTTTACATATTTTGGAGTCTGGGGTTCAAGTAATCAGATTATTTTGTAAATAGGTGTGATATGTGTGTGAGCATGAGTAAGGAATCTCAAAATGGTACTTGATATTTACAGATTTGTCAATTAACGTGTATCTGTAAATGAATCATATCAACTCAATCTACAGTATACAATAATAATATTATAAATAGGAAAGATCAGATTTTTTGTAAGTTCGATTGTAATGGATAAACTACATAACCGCTTTAAAAAAAATCTCTCACCTATGGAAAGCTACATTATTCCGGATTGACATAGACTATTATTTTATTCCGAAAACGGGTGCTGTGGAGTGGGCTACGGGAGCAAAACCACGGGGAAAGCTAGTTTATAATAAAATTCAGTTCTTATACGATCCAAAAACACCATAGTATTAACCCTCTTTTTGGGCTTCACCGAAGTCGCGTAAAAGCATATTTAATACTGTCCCTGTGATGGCTTAAAATATTTGTAAATGAATATAGTGGAAAGATCTGAAAATATGTTATTATTACTGTTCGCCTAGATTCAATGAAGTGGTAAGCCGGTTTTGATGTAGAAGAATGCGTAGACGAATGATTTACTAAACATGTATTGATTTTGTATGCGTTACTACATTCTGACGTCATTGGTATTTAGATTCTTGATTCATGCTATTACGAATCTGAACGGTTTTCAGTAAATACTTACTTCCTTGTGAAGTCGGTCGAAAACTGTTGATTACGGTCCGTGTTTTTACGTTATTTTCTTTCTGCTTCACAATTATTTCGCAGCTAGCATCTGTGTAAACAACCATGGAATGCAATAGTAACAGTGTTTAAAAGTTAAGTTATTTTGCAATGGTGTCAGTGAATCGTCTTATCGGGTACGTCTGCAGGCTTCGTTAGCAATGCAGGTCAAGGCTTGAGTTATGTGAGCGTCAGTGGCGGCACTGACGGCGCACGCGCTTAGGAATGCACGCCGGCGCAGGCGCGGTTTGCACTCCACAACGCGGCAGGCTGCTATGCGGGCCCTGGATACAGGCGATCAGTTATTTGGTAAATATTTACTACCTGAAATGCTGCCTACACCTGTGTATTGATAGCATTCTGTCCTGCAGTAGCCTATGCGTATTCATGGCATTTCCTCCCACTAAAAGCGCGCTGTCACCGCTCGGTTCAATAAACGAGACTGAATGAAAATTGTATAAGATTTTCTCTTTATTTCTGTAAACAGAAGGTATTTTTTAGATGTAAATTACTTTATTCAAATGAGCCAAAGCAACTTTACAATAAACCCAGCTAGGCCTAGAGGAGTCCTTTGAAGAATCTTTATTTAGGATTTTATTATTTAATTAGCTTCTGCCAGCGGTTTCGCCCGCGTGAAAAGTGTTGTTTTTATCCCTAGGGATATTATACCGGGATGAAAAGCCTATGTGCTATACCAGACTATGATCTATCTCTGTGCCAAATTTCATCCAGATCCGTCCAGTCGTTTGAGCGTGAAGAAGTAACAAACATACAAACACATATACACACACACACACTCATGTTATGCCAGTGTGATTCAGGTTATGCCAGATATAGGATCTGCGTGTGTAAAAGTCATACTGAAATTGCTGAAAATAATATATATATGTATGGGTATTCAAAAAGTAAATAGGCACATCACAGAGGCATTTCATCTACCTGATCGTAGGGGGCTATAATCTGATATTATAATTGAAGAATCAGGACACGGGGTGAAATAGGTCAGAGGGTGGGCTTGGCCGTCCTTGAGATAAGAGCACCTTATCACTGTGCGGCCTCGAAACATTTGAATGAAAGATAAGTGGTCTTACATTGCGATATTAATTAAATTATATTATATTGTAGTTTCTACCTGTACGTTCTAAAGCTCATATTTTCTTGAATTTATTTTAAGTAATAAATTCAAGAAAATTAATTTGCGTATTAATTAATTTGCGTATTTGTGACTGACTCGTTTGTGGAACAAGTACTTGAGCTGTGAGTTCGTATGAATCATAACCTCGTAAGTGACGAATCGTTTGTGGACATACAAAGGTGATCGTATTATGATAGGTACACAGTGGTTCTCGAGTTTCCCAGAATTTTGTGGCAAATATGATAATGCCTAACCATAAAAACATTAATATAAGAAGTTGTTGTTTGTTTGACATTGTGGCTATACTAAATTTGCCTATGGTACGGTGGTGGTGCTGAAATTTGTGGCATTGATATGGTGCCACCTGTGTTTATACTATTTTAAACACAGAATACGAAAAGGAAAAATACAAAAAAAAAAAATAGAATATATTATATTCAATTTTATTTTTAAAGTATTTTTCGTTTCCGTAAGTGTGTCCGTGGCATCAACAGTGGGCCTTATCAGAATATCAGCGCAGCGTTATTTTCTTTTTGGATATTGCTGCACATGTTGAGATAGAAGCCTTTTAGGTCTCGCACGGGGTGTTATTTTTTAACCGACTTTCGAAAAAGGAGGAGTATGTTTTTTTTTTTTTTTTTTTTTTTGTGTATGTTCACCGATATCTCCGTCAATTGTGGACCGATTTAAAAAAAACTTTTTTTGTTTGAAAGAGTTTGTTCCGAAATTGGTCCCATTTTAATTTGGTGACGATCTGATGAAGAACTTCGAAGATATACAACAGAACTCTTCAATAAATAGCGGCAAAACTCTCGGGACTGCTGCAATCGCATGTCTGTTTATTGTTCATAACATAACATCACGCCAGTACGCTCTTAAGGGGTAAGCAGATCTCTCATTTGATCGGTTTTGTTCAAGTTACATGATATTTGGGTAATCTATTCTGGCGTTATAGGAAACTAACTAAACAACTTGCCTATTAGGTAGGTACAACTAAAAAGTGAAAAATAAAAAACTTTTTTACAAAAAAATACTACCGACTTCCAAATATGAAAACTACAAAGTGAAAAATAACTTTATTTTTGGAAGTCGGTGTCCATAACGCAAACAAAATGGTACCTACGAAAGACACCGACTTCCAAAAATAAAGTTATTTTTCACTTTGTAGTTTTCTTATTTGGAAGTCGGTAGTATTTTTTTGTAAAAAAGTTTTTTTTAATATTGTAAAATTTTTGCTTACTTCTCGTATCTCCTATACGGGCCGCAAATAAATATTATTTCTTTCTTTCTTTCTATATGTATAAAGGTTACCCATTGGGTGTATAAAAACAATTTCGTCAATGTAGTTTTGTTTTATCAAAAAATTTACTTAATACCTAGTAGGGCTAAAATAATCTTCTCTGTAAGGTGACTTGCAGAATATGTGGCACTGTATCACTACTTCTCTAGTGGACACATTTCAGAAGCATAGAGTTTGATTTATAAACATGTCGGCTATAAAATCCCAAACATCGGTAACAACAGTAGGTACCTAGTATTGTTATGAATGAACACATCATTACAAGTACTTAGCTGTATAATAAACTAGCTCAAATATATACATTTTTATAAAGTGATATAAAAAAAAATATGCTCTGAAAACTGCAATTTTTTCGGTTTTTCGTTTTTAGTTCGTTTTTCGTTTTTTTTATCATGTTTACTAAATTCCGTAATCTAAAACTTTTTTGCAAATTATGGTTTTGTTTGGATTATATTAGTTTTTCTATAAATCCTACTAATATTATAAAGGCGAAAATGTGAGTGTGTAAGTGTGTTTGTATATTTGTTACTCTTTCACGCAAAAACTATTGAACGGATCTGGATGAAATTTGGCACAGAGATAGATTATAGTCTGGAATAGCACATAGGATAGTTTTTATCCCGGAGATATGCGGAATATGCTCCCTTGGGATAATTTTCGACATTCACGCGGGCGAACCCGCTGGCAGAAGCTAGACTATAATAAAATTATAAAGAGGAAAGATTTTTTTGTTTGTTTGTACCGAATAGGCTCCGAAACTACTGGATCGATTTGAAAACTTCTTTCACCAATAGAAAGCTACATTATTCCTGAGTAACATAGGCTATTTTTTAATCCCGAAAATGGGTCCAGTGGGGTGGTCCACGGGAGCGAAGCCGCGGACAACAGCTAGTCTCATATAATTATGTTGATGGATATAGCTAATGTTCTTACATTGCTATGTAACAGGATGCCGAGTGCTATTTCTCGGCGTAGCGGCAAGAGTCAACAATCTAAAATAGGTCAGCTTGGAGCTTCATACACGGAGGATGCTTCAGTTATAACTAACAGCCACCTGGCTGCTAATTGCATGCTATTGTCACTTGTACAACATGATCATTCTTCGTTGTCGGTTTTTCGTTTGTAGGATTGTCTGGATCAGATCATATGATCTTTTGTTTCTTCTTCTTTTCGAGTAGATGGTTAAACTCTTTAGAAATTTTGGGCTCAACTGACTTTCTGCGATCTCTTCTTCTGGGTTTTATTATCCCCTCGCAAAACCCGTCCCCCCCAGCCTCCTTCTACCATCGGACATCTAGACGCACTGCAAGTTGCCATTCCACCAATACGCATCAAGCGCTTCCAAACATCATTCATTATGCGTACAGCGAAAGAGTGGAACTCACGACCTACGTTTGTGTTTCCGTTCGCATTCAACCCGAATCTCTTCAAAGTTAGAGTGAATAGGCTTCTTTTGGGTAAGCCCGCTCTATCGTCGACTTTGTCTCTGTCACCTCTGACATAGACTAGAGTCAAGACTTCAAGAGAAAAAATACGTTACGGTATGAAACATCAACAGTAGGTCTGCATACACTTGTGAATTTTAGCAAGTGGCTAAGTTAATTAGTCGGATAGTAATCAGTGCGATTGCATGGCTACTGTAAGTGGTGGGTCAACCAGTGTCTGAGGTGGCCTGAGGTCGTCGTCACCGTGACTATTCGGTCCGATGCTCGATCGTATCGATTGCAGAGGTGCCGACGAACTCGGACTTGCTTATTTTTACCCGACTGCCGAAGGAGAGTAATGTGTTTATCAGACTATGTATGAATGTTTGTATATCTTTTTGTACCTATGTGGCGTTCTAGAGACCAAACGCGTTGGCCGATTTTGATGGTTCTTACATCAATCGATTTGTCTTAACCCTGCGAATGTTACTGAGTACATTAATATTGGAAAATGGCGGCTTTTGGGCGCCATATTGTAAGGACCCAATTTTTTTTCTTCCTATCCCATCGTGTGGGGTGTCAATATAAAGGGTTTTAAATGGTGATTTCAAAAATGTATAAGACATATATGTTTAAATGTACCTGACTCGAAAAAAAATTACTAAAAAGTTATAAATAAAAAAAGTTTATCTAAAAAATAAAAAAACCCGACTGCTTGAAAAGCGAACTAAAAAGACGCGAATATGTATCCTCCGACTGCACAGCATGAATTTCTTCTTGTTTACGTCTTTTTAGTTCGCTTTTCAAGCAGTCGGGTTTTTTGATTTTTTTAATTAACTTTTTTTATAACTACGTACTTCGAACTTAGTTAATAGTTTCCTCCTTTAAAGCGAATCAAAGTTGTGAAATAAGTTATCCACGATAATTTAACACTTAAATCGTGAAGTGAAGTAGGCATGTATTTGTATTCTGATTGTGATGGACGCACGATTATAATAATGTTGTATGCTCATGCGCGACCAGTATGATTACCATTCATATACGACCGAAGTTATATTATTACTTTAAGCACAATTCACTATGTAATTGTCTGCCTTTCAGGATTCCATCTTCTTAAAAATCTTTTATGATAATTGAATAAAATTGTCATAAACATAGAGAGAGTCTGTTCAAAGTACGTGCTTTAAATGTTTCTCCTAAGATTTCACCATAAAAGTAGTCGCTACTTACTGCTTAGTATGTAAACTGTGGTGTTTACTTCAAGACGAGCGTGGAAAGTAAGAAAATGTGTGCAGTGTTGTTTTTCAAATAAGGAATGGTGCAGGTACTCGGCTTTATGAGCTGCCCCTCTTCAGCCGCGGCGTACGGTGCAAAAGGAATGACCGACATTTCTTTAGGCATAGCACGCATTGCGATTTTTAGCCGCGCGAATTTTTTAGTTTTATTTGAGCGCGATTTTTTTTCCGCAGTGCATGCACCTTCATACATTTCCATAGGTCACAGAAAGTGCGGAAAAATTCGCGCGAATAAAAATCGCAGTGCGTGCTATGCCTTACATCGGTGTCAGCTTTTGCTTGCAGAATGCGGAGGGATGTTCCTCGCGGAATTCAAATGAATAGTCAAGTAACGTCGGGTACTGGGTGCCAAGTTCGAAAGCTTACTGCGATGTTTGTAGTTTGCATAAGGTTGTCAACGACGGCACCGTCTTGCCCAATAGTTAGTTGGTGGGTGTTTGTTCCGGGTGGCATCAGTCGCGGGCAGGGCGCGGCGCCGGCCAAGCGCGTCCGTCACGCAGCACGCCTGCCCCGCGTGCCCGCTTGCCCCGCGTCGCCTCGCACAATGCCCTCCGACTTCACCGCTGTCCTTTGTTTAACAACAGTTTTCTAATAAGCAACGACCACTTTTTGCCCGCAGACACGGTTCAATGTTTTAAGAAGCTTGACTTATAAGTGGAACATTGCCTATTACCTACTTCTCTTTCCTTGTACCTGTATAAATCGATTCTATAGTAATAGTAAAATTTGTTGGTCACTTTACACGCGTGTCTTAGTCAAAGTTTATCAAGCTCAAGATCAGTCATTTTGTATGGCTTTGAATCAGAGTGAGTGCACTCTTTGGGTTTACTGGAAGGTGGCCAGAGGGCGCGTACGGCGTACGTGTCAAAGTGTCGCACGTCTGAGTGGAAGGACGGTATCAAAGGACCTCTTGAACACTTCAATAAGTAAATGGATTAGTAGACTAATGGTCTTTTAACTTGACCACAACCGATACTGAATCTGTCTCATAAAACTTCTCAGTATTTATGGTTGTTGTTCCACAACAGTAACTTAGCCTAACTAGCGCTTATTAGTGTTTAGTCAGTCCATAACCAAATCAATATTAATAAATGTGTGAAAATATCAGAGTGTGGGTAGTCGCATATGTATATGCATAGGGGTTGCAGACGTCACTTGATTGTAAAGGCGCGAGGTGACTGGTGACGGTGTGCGCCAGAGGGAGTGCGTCACTCGGGAGGCACTCGCCCGTCGCGTCTGCTGTCCGCTCCAACTGCTGTCTATTTCAGGCTCCGCCGCCTATTACCATCCCATCCTCTTCACGTTTTATTGCGTTCACCTAACAACCTACGTCATTAGCGTAGGGAGACACAAATATCTTCAGCTTGTTAGTACTTTGTCGAGGTCAATAATCTTATCAAACTGATACAGGTGAGTGAGGAATGCCAATGTTATGAGATAAAATGACAATACATTCGTCATCCTCAGAAATATTGATTTCGTTCGCTTGTTCAGTGTTTCTAAGAAATTAAAATATTCGTAGCACTGCTACGAAATTCGTAGCAAAAATTTTTTGGGCGTAGGCCTAGAAGCAGAAGTTCATATATAAATAAAGATCCGATTACAGAGGCTGATAAAATAAAAGGGTATAAAAAGGGAATAACCTTTAACTGCAGTTGTAATTAACTTCTAAACGGCCATTTAGAAAAAGAAACAAAAACAATGTCTGGCTGTCAGTAAGGACTTAAGCCTCTAGCAAGTTATAAAAAAAAGGCTCATTAGGTATTTTATTCCCTGAAGAGAAAAGCCAATATTCGTTTTGATAAGGCCAATTATTTCAATACGATGGCTACAGCGCGGACTGACAGTTGGCGGTAATTGGGCTGGCATGGTGCTCGGGACTAGGGAGGTACACGGGGCGCCGGGTGGCAAGGAAGTCACCCGACTTAGGTCATCTGCTATATTTAGACTACCGCGCTGTAAATTGCATGCTCGATCGATATTAGCACTTCACTGCTAACTTTCTAACAACATTAGTACAGGTTAAACTAGAATAAAGTCGACGTCTACCCCGCGACCTATATTTTCCTAAATACATACGATTCACAATAATACGTTATAGTGTAAATACATCGAATGCCGCCTATTCATCACGATGACTATGCAGCAAATGAAACGCCTTGACATCCCGCAGTGGATAGCGTGCTAGTTCTTCACTGTAATTCGAACGTTGTAATAACACTTTTACCTTGAATACTAATTTCGATGAAATCCGTCTTTCTATTCTGTTTTGACATGTGAAAAGATTTGTTTTGCTTTCTAGGGTTTCGTAAGTCTACATAGGTATGTCTACATATAAGAAGTAGCAATAACAATTGGATTGAATAGACGTAAATCGGCTTGAGTCCGAAATTCTTCGTCGTATCCTTAAAAGGTTTTGTTAGAAGGGTCCAATGTTTAGTCATGAGAGATTTTTCAAGCGATTGCGCATTTGCGAAGGGCTCCAGATGGTTAAATACGTGGGACGACAATCTACGAAATCAATTGAGTATTGTTGTTTGCTCCATCGATCGCGAACGTTCTACAAGAGTTGATCACTAAATACGTGCTCTATATGTTGTTAGTTTTCTATCTGAGCTTCAATTTGAATAAATTCAAACAACTAAATATAAATAACCCAAAGGCTTCATATTACCGGTTGTAAATCGGCAGAATCGGTGCGATCAATAGCATGTTTATAATTTGGTCATCACTGTATTCCAATAATGTAGAAGTTTCTCGAATATCTTGAAGACTCAATTTAGATGAGTACGTCAGGAGTACTTAAAAGAGTTTATGTTTGAAAGGATAGTGTCTATGAAAATTGTTTATTCAGAAGATAAGCATCAAAATTGTAGTACCTACCTAGTATATTGTTACATTAGAAAAGAGAGGTCAGGCGAGGTCAGGCGGCGCCGGCTGGGCTGCTGGCGCGTTGTCAACTCTCGTACAACCGCACAATTTGTAGGTACATGTACCAATGTTTTGGTAGAATTTTCTTACATTTCAGTTGTAATTGCATTTCACACCTGCTAATTATTCATTTTGCACTATAAGAGCTTAGGTTTAGGTTTATAGAAATATTATCACTGATTTTTTGAGTAAGTTCACATTCAAATTAATGTTGGATAGAAGCTGATTCAAAGCAGAGCGTAGCATAAGTGCAAATTAACGAACCTCGCGTGTTTGGAGACTTTGGGCGCTTTAAGACTTAGTAGAGGAAAGTTACTTTCTGTAGCACTGTAAGCTGAAGTCTTCTGAAACTTTAGGCACTACAAAATTTTGAAAAATAATTGGCATTGTCTGAAAATGTATTGAAATATATGTATTTTGTTAAAGTACTTAACTCATACTAAGGTGGCCTACCTTATTAATAACGTTTTAAAGATACACTTCTTACATCATCATCATAATCATCTCTTATCCCATGTTACTTGGGCTCGGCGCAACACGTTTTCTTCTCCCATACGGTCCTGTCCCCTGTTACGCTATTACTGACTCCCTTTTTTCCATCTCTTCTTTGGCCTTCCTCTCCCTCTCCATCCATCCACATTTATATTCATAACTCTTTTAGAGGCTCTTTTTAACCGACTTTCGAAAAAGGAGGAGGTTCTATGTTCGACTTCTTGTATGTTTTTTTATGTATGTTCACCGATATCTCCGTCAATTGTGGATCGATTTTGAAAATTCTTTTTTTGTTTGAAAGAGTATGTTTCGAAATTGGTCCCATTTTAATTTGGTGAAGATCTGATGAAGAACTTCAAAGATATACAACGGAACTCTTCAATAAATAACCGCAATTCTCTCGGGACTGCTGCAATCGCATACCTGTTTATTGTTTATATCATTTCATAACATAACATCACGTTAGTACGCTCTTGAGGAGTAAGCAGATCTCTCATTTGATCGTTTTTGTTCAAGTTTTATGATATTCGGGTAATCTATTCTGGCGTTATAGGAAACTTACTTAACAACTTGCCTATTAGGTAGATACAACTAAAAAGTGAAAAATAAAAAACTTTTTTACAAAAAAATACTACCGACTTCAAATAAGAAAACTACAAAATGAAAAATAACATTATTTATGGAAGTCGGTGTCCATAACGCAAAAAATGGTACCTACGAAAGATACCGACTTCCAAAAATAATGTTATTTTTCACTTTGTAGTTTTCTTATTTGGAAGTCGGTAGTATTTTTTTGTAAAAGGGTTTTTTAAAAAAAATCCTCTTTTAAAGATACTCTTCTTACATAGCTCGCAAAAAGTGATATGTGTACATGTACAACATAATGTTTAGTTAGGTGTTCATTCGAGATCAATTTTCAATTGATCGCAACAACTTCGTCGTTGAGCAGGCAAGTTATTAGTCGCTTGATTGGGTGCGCGCGCGCATATCGCTTTACCACTCACGATTCATTGCGAGTGCGACCAATACTTGCGATAAAACTTATTTACTTTCCTAAACTACGTTTATGTTTGCTCGTAAACAGTTTAAATGAAATTTTATCGATAGGTAAATAATGATTTTAGAATTAGGCTTGGCGGCATCACACTAATAATAGCAGTTTACGCTTAGCGGTAACTGTTCAAAGTTTGTTTGTAGTTGACTGCAAATATTTAATGTTTTGGTGCTCGGACGCCGTATAATTTGTTTTGTTCCTAAATAATCGTCTCAAGCAGACAGTTTTTCCTAAAAGTTCTGAGAAGAAATACATCTATACTAATATTATACAGAGGAAAGGTTTTTTTTATTTGTTTGTACCGAATAGGCTCCGAAACTACTGGACCGATTTGAAAAATTCTTTGATCCATAGAATGTTACATTATTTTTGAGTGACATAGGCTGGTCCACGGGGGCGAAGCCGCGGGCAACAGCTAGTAGTTATATAAACTGTGTCTTTATAGATTTTCCAGGCAAAACTCGGAGAAATAGGGAGATCTTTTCAAATCTACGTTGGAAAAATGGCATCAGATATGCATTAGATACTTAGTTGAATCAATTACCTATATTTTTTGTTTTTTTTTTGTTCAGATATATTGTTTCAGGATCTTATTTAGATACGAATATTTCAATATGATTAATGTATGAACTAATCTACAACAGGAGGGTGACCATGATCGAATAAGGGACATATGCATCTGATTTGTATGCATCTAACGTTAACATTAAAAGCGGGATATTTACCATGTTTACTGTTTGTTGCGAGTTCCCGATATTTCGGTGCTGTTGCAAGCACCATGATCACGGATAAACCGCTTTTAATGTAAATTTTAGTGTTAGTGACCATGACAGTTTAAAAACTTGTATGCATCTGTCACTTACTCGATATCAAATTGATACCGCTCTAAGAGCTTATGGTCACCCTCCAGATCTAAGAAACTGCCGTAGTACTCGTAGATACAAATCTATCTATCTGTCGATTGTAAGTGTTATTGCTGAACTTGGTACGCAAAACTCTGCTGGTTCTCGGTACAACATATCTGATTTAGGTACGTTTTCTTGTGCGAAACACTTGTGTAGGCACTTCTCCTGAAAGGTTTAGTATTATGTGATAAGGTTATGGATCTCCATTAAAATTTATAGGTCATGTCGTAAATGCCAAGAGCGTAAGAAATTGCGTTATGTTGCAACTGTAGCGTTAGGAAGATAGAAATGGATGAAAATTTAAAGTAAGACTTTATTGCAATATTTTTTGCTGTTGAGACGCTTAGGATGAGCCTGCATAGTTTAAAGTTACAGCAGGAAAACTGCAGTAGTTGTATCCGTTTTCAATGCAGTATGTTTTCAAGTCCACAATGTGTCCTCATAAGCAGTAGGTACTGAAAGTGATTTGTAGGTACATCTAATGTATGTTCGTGTAGTTGTTTACGCTAATAGGATCATATTAACGTTGCTTTTAATTTAAGCCTATTTGATTCGACTCACACATACGTGCGGCACGTGCTGTCGTGTTATGAAGCTAACACCGGTACAGGGGCGCTGCGCCGCGGCCGGGCAAGCGGCCCGCGTCACTGACGTGCTCTATCGGAGTTTTTCACGCGATCTCTCCGCGAAGAGAGCAGTCGTCGTGCGCGCGCGTTGCAGCGCCAGCGCTTCTCTATTACCTACATTACATATTTTGCTAATTTTTATTATTATTTCTATAATTGATTGCGGTTGTTACGTGTATCGAACAGTTACGCAACTCATTTTCAAAATCCAGCAGTAGCCGGCAGTAACATTCTCAATATTAAATGTGTGAAAGTTTTTGATAGATTGTGTTAGTTATGCGATGTCCATGTAATAGGTATGCAAATTCACGATTTCATAATATCAACGTAGTAAAATGTGATGATAATTACACAGTTTAATAGCCTGTAACGCAGCACTTAATAGTAGAAAACTTGTTGATAACGAGGGAGAGTTCGTTTTGGATCATTTGCCGAGTGTCAGTGATTAAGAGGTGACAGTGAAGCTTAATTGCGTAGATCGATTAAAAGTTGCTTGTGTCGGCTCTGGAGCCGGATGCCGAGCTGGACAAGTGTGCCGCTGTTCGCGTCCGCTGCGATTTCTCCCGCGTCCGCGTCACGCACGTCCGCGCTGCTCGCATACTCGTTCGCCTCTCGCCGCTGATTGATCTAATTACTGAATTACTGGATTTGCATGTGGATGTAACGTATCGTAGCGGCGCGAGTGCTGCAGCAGTGAAAGTGAGCGTGATGCGGGAGGCGCTCAGCTGCGGTGACGTCGCGTGACGTCGCCGACATGGGCCATGTGGAGGATCTGCGGCGTCAGTAAGGCCGAGCCGGCGCTGTTCGCTCGCCACCTAGACGATGATTATGTAAGCACGATTGCTGTTGCAAGCAGCGCGTACACACAATCAACAACACTATTATGACATGACATGTTCCTTATCTTTACAGCTAAACACGTTGTTGTAATGCACTTAATAAGTACTAAGTATGACTAAACTAGTTAGCTATAACTTAAAGTTTTAATTGCTTACCAACGCATACGTTCAATAGGTGTCACATGCATTTGACGTGATAAGCAAAATAATGTCTCCTACCTCTAAATATTTGGTTCTAAAGAACTCGACGCGTTCATCACTTGTGTCATTAGATACTTGTACCTTCGCCGAAGTGGGAAATATTACTGGAATTAGTTATCATCCTAATTTGAATCACCATGATGACGTAGGATGAACAAGACTGGTATAAGGGTGCAAATAGATTGCAGCTGTCCATCATCTTAAAACTGCTGTCTACTTGCACCCTTATATTTAGCGAAATAATGTTATCTCATAACTAAGTGCAAGAATGTTGGTGTTGAACTATTATGTTGACCTGTTGGTGGTGTGTTCCAGCAGCCGACATGGCGGTTGTGGGGCGAGGAGCGCGTCGACGGCGCCATCTACACCGTCTACCTCAAGAAGGTTCGCTACCACCGACCGACAAGGAGTGCTTCTAATAGTGTGAGTATTAATACTTACATATTTACTTATAAGTATGATCACCATCACGTTGGATTTCTAGTGCCCATTGCCACTTCAGAAATAGTCCCGTTCAGGCAGAGCTGAGGCTTAAACAGTCGATACAGAGGCAGTAACACCAGAGTGTTTGCGTATTAGTAGGTCTCAGTATCTCATAGTCCCATCATCATTTAAATTCCTCTGTATAATTCCTATAGGAATAGTCCCATCATCATTTAAATTCCTATGTATAATTCCTATAGGAATAGTCCCATTATCATTTAAATTCCTATGTATAATTCCTATAGGAATAGTCCCATCATCATTTAAATTCCTATGTATAATTCCTATAGGAATAGTCCCATCATCATTTAAATTCCTATGTATAATTCCTATAGGAATAGTCCCATCATCATCTAAATTCCTATGTATAATTCCTATAGGAATAGTCCCATCATCATTTAAATTCCTATGTATAATTCCTATAGGAATAGTCCCATCATCATTTAAATTCCTATGTATAATTCCTATAGGAATAGTCCCATCATCATCTAAATTCCTATGTATAATTCCTATAGGAATAGTCCCATCATCATTTAAATTCCTCCTTCCGACCTTTCTCTGGTCTTGTAGCCATACAAATTCATACTTTTCAATTGACTTCAAAAAGGAGGAAGTGAGGACGTGATTACTCCGCCAACTATGAACCGATTTTGAAGATTAGTTTTTATTTGAAAGCTGGTGCTTCTCATGAGGTCCCATTTAGATTAATATATGACTAGTAGTTTTTAAGCTACCCTTAAAAATGCGTATTTTCATGGTAAGGTACCAAAACTAAAGATTGGAAAATTAAACGACTTCCAAAACAAAACACTACAAAGCGACTTTCTTTTCGGAAGTCGGTATCAAAACCGAAAATATATAGGTACCAAAGACAACGACTTTCGAAAAGAAAGGTATTTTTCGCCTTGTAGTGTTTTGTTTTGGAAGACGCTTAATTTTTTGAATCTTGCGTGTCTAATAATATTAGTACATTATGGTACAAGTGTGAAATGTTGGTGATTACCGCTGAGGCGCCATTGAGACCCGAGCCGTAGGTGAGGGTCTTAAGAGAGCCGAGGACAGTAATCATCTGTACACACGTGTATCATACGACGTTTTTCAACACACTTGTGAAGAAAATAATACAAAAAAATCATTTTCAACAGTAAAAACGAGTTGGGAAAATTTTTCACAATGGCGGGCAAAATTAATCAGTTGTCCTATGCGCGCTCATCTAACAATGGCGATCGGCCATAGACTAAAAGAATGAGGTTTCTTTTTTTTGGCTTTTCGTGGATAGTGTTTTAGCCACGTACAAAATAGGGAATTTCAATTTCTCTTAATTACAGAGCAAATAAAATTTATATTTGAGTGAAAGTTTTATTTATTAAGCACGTACAAGTTGAAATTAATACGAAGTTGCATGAAATAAGCAAGCAATAGGTCCATTAATTTATTTGTACTATTGAGCACGATCTTTTTTGTATCGAAACTTTTTTAAGAACAAAGCAACTCAACCAATAAATAAAAAAAAAAACTATAACTCACTTGTGAATAATATCAATGAAAAAGTCACAGTTTGATAATAGGTATCATTATGTGCCTAATTGCGGTGAAATTATGCAAGTGTGTTGAAAAATATATTATCTTGTGTGAATAAAGGTTTTAAATATTAATTAGGATCGCATGTTACTACAAAGAACATTTACACAATATACGTAACCAAGACAATGTAATTATAATTATGTATGCTTCTTTATTTCATACTCACTACCGTGACTCGATGACCTATGAGGAATCACTTATGTTGGCAATTGATTACAGCACGAAATGTTTTAGGTACCATAAAGTAGTACAGTACCCGTCTATTTACAATATTTTATACAAATAAATAAATTGGTCATATCAAAGCGCTTTAATATCAAAGTTCAGGAAGTCTTTCAGTTTTCATATCGTGTAAAATATTGGGATAATTTCATTAGACTTTACCACAGAAAACATAATTGTACAGACGTTACTTCGCCAGCCCTCCTCTAATTCTCGTTCGTCAAACTCTGCATCATCGACTCCGACTCATGTACATTTTATTTTGTAAGTATTCCTCCATTTTTCTCCACATGATTCTATCCTTCGCCATTTCTATCCAAAATTCCAGATGTACTAGCTAAGCTCCAATTTACTAACAATACTGCAATGTTTTATTGCTTAATAATGAAACAGTGAACTATAAATGTTGACGATAAACTAATTCTAGTGACACGCTCTTGTTTATTACTCAATTTCGTTAGTTTTGATTACAATAGTGTAATTCAGTAAGTATTGTTTACATGTTTAGTAATTACTTTTATTGTGAGCTAATATATACGACTACTAGGTACATTAGGTACTCGGTAGTTTCCAATTAAAAGTAATGTAATTTCTGATTATACTGTTTATGTACTGTCATAGCCTTTATATTTTTTTTATGACCCAATTCATTATTTTGTGATATTAGTTCAGTATTTTCTATTGTATTCGTTTTTGCAGCACGTTACAGTTCCGATTTACGGTGTACGATAACATTTTGTAGAATATAAAGTGGCTATAAAACATTGCGGATCAGTCACAATCTGACAGAGTTATATTCATGTTTAGATATATTTACTGTACTGTTGGCTTCCCGGATGACCGACAATGGTGTACAAGGTTGTAGATGACAATTACTGAATGTAATTTTGGCGTGTAACATACAATTTTAATTCTTTATTACCGTGTATCTTTTAATTAGTCCGCTCTGTAATGTATGGTTTATCACGATCTGCGATATTTATATAGAGCGGTGGGGCGATGATTAAAATGCACAAGCAAGATTAAAACACACGGTGCATGCACACAAACTCTAGGAACAAGAACAACAATAACAATAATTTGATGCAAGTGTGTGACTGCGAAGTTTGTCATTCAGCTCGAGCCAAAAGTGACTGACAAAATTCGCACACTGCCACAAAACGACGATTTTCTTAAAAAGGTGAAAACTTATTCAAGTATTTAATAGTTTAAAAAAAAAAAAAAAAGTCTTTAATTATTTTAAGAAACAATTAGGTACTGAAACTGCAAATACTAAAATGATATACAACACATTCTTTCAGAATTTTTACGGTTTTTGAAGTGATATAATTACATATTAAGTATTAATGATTTAATTGCTTTCATTGTATTGCGTGGCCGTGATTTCGGAGTTGATGGAGTTAAGTTCTTACAAATATAGACTTAAATAACCATCAAGTGAGATAGAGGTTAAGCGCGATCCTATAGACCAAAAATACTCTGTACTGAAATAATAAAAAAAACTGCATATATCTCTCAGTTCAGAATGTTTTACTTGTGTTGGACTATACTTTGCGAAAACATAGTAAATTGCACGTGAAATACACTACATTTTGAACGAGTCGAGCAAAAAAGAGGTAGTTTTCGGATAAGACTGTTGAAAAATACCTTCATTTACGTGGTATGCACAAAGTCCGCACATGAGTACTTGAAACTTGGAAGGTTTTATTTATTACCTTGACCCTAAGAAAATTTTCAACAATGTATTGATAATAATGGGGTTCTGCCTATTGTTATTAATTTTATTGGGTCAGTTTAAGGAACATGCTTTCCGAGTGCGGTATTTACGTGGGTTGAACCCTGATTGAGCAAATTGGCACTCGAGACACACTTACATCGCTTTTGTTTGCGTCAAACAAACAAATCGGCGGTTAGCTGAGTAGGTATTTGCATTCTATTCATTCATCATTTTATTTCACTTTAAATAAACTTACGTCTTTAAAATATAGTAGTTGTGTCATTGGTATGTTCAATGACATTAGCAATATACCTGCGCGTATTTTCCTAATTTTTTTTAGTCAGTTACTTCTTAAGGTGACAATCAGTAAGTTACTTACAACTAGGTGTACCTACTGGCACATTTCATTTTAGACTGCGATATACTGACTTGGTAAAAACAAGCCGTTCCGTACCATTATCGCACAAAACGCCAAAAAAATCACGTTTGTTGTATGGGAGCCCCACTTAAATGTTTATTTTATTCTGTTTTTAGTAATTGTTGTTATAGCGGCAACAGAAATACATCATCTGTGAAAATTTCAACTGTCTAAATATCACGGTTCATGAGATACAGCCTGGTGACAGATAGACAGGCAGACAGACATACGGTCAGTGAAATCTTAGTAATAGGATCCCGTTTTTACCCTTTGTTTACGGAAACCTAAAAATGCTAATATTCAAATGATATCAAAAACTTTAACGCGGTACGCGTAGGTACTTTGTGAAAAATTCACATCGAAGTTCAATTGTGCGCTTTGCAATAATATTGATTTTCAGCGCCGCGAGGACAAACTATTTCAATGTCACCATGTCGTTAAGATAGCAATCAAAACAGTGCAGGTACACAACTGATGACAAAGACACTGCTGTATGCACTATAAGCACATGTCATAAATCGTAATGCTGTCACATTGTTGCCATTCCTTACCTTATCCTTCCGTAAAAATTCCCAAGAGGTCGTTGAATGCCTGCGAAATTACGAAATTATTATAATCATTACCTCAGATAAGAATTAATGAGTTTACACGTGAAATATTAAGAAAACAATGGTTACATGAATGAACGACAAAGTGCTTTCCTTCCATTGTAATTCCATTCTTCATTTTGCTTACGTAAAGGATTCTGAGAAAAATACTTTATTATGAAAATTTTAAGTAAAAGTATTGTCGAAAATCTCGTTTGAGTATGAATCTGTTTATATAGTCCAATAGGACCGCAGAAATCTTTTGTGTGTCAGTAAATAAACAGAAATCGGAGGCGTAGTACAGTGAATGAGTACATATTATGAATCCAATATACATTATTTTCCTACATGTTTAAAGACAATATTCGGATACAATGAGCGAAACACAAGAGGTAATAGGTAGTGTGAGGTGTGGGAACCCGTCGTCATTCATGACTTTAGTTTTGTTCGCTGATCTCACAATGGCTTGACGACTAAATTGCATAAAATTACATATCTACATGTTCTTAGTTACTTGATACATTGTATTATTATGCTTTCTTAACTATTAGTAGAGTAGGTTCTCTCGAGAGGCTCTCACTGAACCACTTAAACATGAATTGAATTCAGTTTGGCTAGGGTTTTAGTATAGCAAAGTTATTTATTTATTTTATACTAGCTGTTCCCCGCGGCTTCGCTCCCGTGAACCACCCCACAGGGCCCAATTTCGGGATAAAAAAATATCCTATGTCACTCAGGAATAATGTAGCTTTCTATTGCTGAAAGAATTTTTCAAATCGGTCCAGTAGTTTCGGAGCCTATTCGGTACAAAAACATATTATATTTTATAAAGGAAAAAAAAAAAATAGTGACATATTACGTTTTATATCAAGAATTACAAAAAACTACGACCAAACGTGTGTAACAAACCACATTTCCCACGGCATATATATAAAAAAAAAATAAGGGTAGGTAGATACGTATGAAATGCCTCTAATTAATGCCAATAATTTTTGAAAATACCAATGCACATACCATGTATGTGCTGGAGTATCATTAATTACATTTTAACTGTCTTAATGAAAGAAATTGACTATGTTGTTTCAGCACTATCGACTACCTCTTATTAATATCTATTGACACAGGTCATCCTTTATAAAGGGGTTTAAATTGGTGAGGGCGATCTAATAATAAAAATGAGCATGCACCTATCATTTTGAATAAGCTTTAAATGGCCTAATATTACATTTTCAAAGCAACCAATTTATTAAGCAAAAAACAAATTGCAAGTTAGTCGTACGTTTAGATAGCTTAATAGACTTTATTGAATACCACAATCAACAAGTCAACATCTTACGAAAAATAAATATTAACTCATTAGGGGATTCCCCTTGGGATTCGCAACGTCGCAGGATGATGAAATAATAAAAATAATGATTGGTAATTTTTTTTTTTTTTTTTTATCATGGAAGCTTTATGAACGACGCAATTGAGTGCGCGTACGCATACTTTCAACGTGAGAAGGCAATCCACTTGGAACTGATGTTCCTCATTTTTTTTTGTTATTAATTATTATCCAACATAATAAAACAATTGAATCATATTTACTTGTACAGTTTACAGTATTCAGTATAGAACTCTCGAGAGGCTCTCACCGCACTGTATAAACATGAATTGAATTAAGTTTGGCCAGTGTTTTGGTATAGCAAAGTTATTTATTTATTTTATAAGGGACTAACAAACAGTGACACATTACATTTTATATCAAGTTTTACAAAAAGCTACGACCAAATGTGTAACCAACAGAAAACACATTAAAATAAGTTGATTTAGGGTAGCTATACATGTGTGAAATACTTGGCTTCTTTTTAATACCAATACCAAAGCACATACCATGTATGTACTTGAATATCATTGATTACATTTCAACTGTCTCAATTAAAGAAAACTGCTAATGTTGCAGCACTATCCGGTACCTACGTAGCAAAAAAAAATCTAAATCTATGGGTACCTATACCTATTTGAAGATCTTTGACAGTCGTTACGAGTAGTCAGAAGCTTTAGATCTGACACCAGTCTTGCCAAGGGGTACCGTGTTACCCAGTTACTGGGTTGTGGAGGTCAGATAGGCAGTCGCTCCATGTAAAACACTGGTACTCAGCTGAATCCGGTAAGACTGGATGCCGACCCCAATATAGTTGGGAAAAGGCTAGGCAGATGATGTACCTAATATCATCAATACATATAATAAATCTGTAGAAAAATATTTTTTGTACATCGAAAAAAATTCCAAAAAAAATAGCCAGGGTGTTAAAGGATAACCAACAGAACCCATTTCTAGCATTTTTGGAATTTTATTCTGTTTATTTGTGCACGCATCACGTGAAATGTACGAAACCAATGTAGATAACTTTTATACATAAAAATTGTGCGTATCTTGAAGAATTACTTAGTTTTTATTTCATCGCAATCGGTTCACTCTATCAAAAGTTAGATGAATTTAAAGTTTCAAGAAGTAAAATTATCACAGCTCACGCAATTCAGTTACTCGGACAGTTGAACTCGCTATTCGATAGATGGCGTTGTGCATTTAAAGTCATTTTCTGAATCGCGGTGTTAAGATTTTACGCGAAAGAATGACACTAGAAAAAATAATTGGTATGTAGTATGTAACTGTATGTATATATTTGAGTATGTGGAGTAGGCAGGCAGGCTGGTAACTATGGTAGGGTTGGCAGGCAGATGACGGGAGCGAAGCCGCAGGCACAGCTAGTTTTGAATAAGCATTAAATGGCCTAATGTTACATTTTCAAAGCAATCAATTACTTACAAGTTACTTGTAAGTTTAGATAGCTAAACAGACTTTATTGAATACCAAAATCAACGAGGCTAACTTATGAAAAATAAATATCAACTCATTAGGGAAATCCCCTTTGGGATTCGCATCGTCGCAGGGTGATGAAATAATAAAAATAATGATTGGTTATTTAATTTCTAAATAAATGTTGTTTTTTATCATGGATTGAGTGCGCGTAAGCATACTTTCCTTCATGTGCATAGGTATTCCACTGGGAACTGATTTTCCTCATATTTTTTTTTGTTATTAATTATTATCCAACATAATAAAACAATGGAGTCATGTTGACTTGGAAACTGTATGTTGTTACTCATCGGGACTTTGCTATGACGGAATGTATATTTTGCGCTTTAAAAATAAAAATCATAATTAGATGTGTATTGAAAATACAAACATGTATAAATGCACGTATACATTGCGATAGGAACTTAATTCATATTACAAACATTATTATTTTTGTTCACATGGTAGGTACCATAACAGAGGAGCTCGTGGCTAAATAATAACAGCCGCACGGGTCGATCATCAAGGTTAAGCAACGCTTGACGAGGTCGGTCCGTGGATGGATGACCATTCCAACATACCGAGTTTCCTCCGTGCCTCGGAAAGCACGTTAAGCTGTTGGTCCCGGCTGTTATTTGAAGATCTTTGACAGTCGTTACGGGTAGTCAGAAGCTTGAGATCTGACACCAGTCTTGCCAAGAGGTACCGTGTTACCTAGTTACTGGGTTGTGGAGGTCAGATAGGCAGTCGCTCAATGTAAAACACTGGTACTCAGCTGAATCCGGTAAGACTGGAAGCCGACCCCAATATAGTTGGGAAAAGGCTAGGCAGATGATGATGGTAGGTACCATAACAGGCGAAATGTGTCTTTACCAAGAGTAAACGTCAGCGTCACAGTCATAAATCTCAGCGTAATCCTTCGGAGAAATACGTGATGTGAATTTAATTTAATATTGAAATTAATATTTTTGACTTGACTATGTGAGAAAAGGTCACCATCTCCCAGGCATCGTCGGTGGCGAGCACGGCCTACTGTGACAGGCTTGAGTCACACATTTTTATCACAAGTCGGGCGCAAAAACCGTGATAAAATGCGTGGACTCAAGTCTATCACAGAGGCCGTGCTCGTCCGGCTGCTACCAAAGTTTACCTCATAGTAAACTTTTATTAGGAGGCCTTGTCACCGCACAATCGCCCTCCTAATGGTAAACGATGATGTGGGCGACGATGGAGCACGTTTGAGTAGAAGTAGCCTGTTCAGAAGTTAACATGAAGATGATGCTAACATTTGATCATGTGGTTTCCAGGAGTCAGACGACGAGATCTCCCATCTGGAATGGGAGACCGTGCGCGTTCGCTTCGTGAAGGCGGGCACCGTCGAGCGTCTGGTTGAGGCGCTCGCCACCGACGATGGAGAGCTCGAGTCCACATACGTCAACGTGTTCCTGGCTACGTATCGGTGAGTTATCAAAACTAATATTTGAGAGATGCAATTTTTTTTTTGTTTGCTACACACATTTTTTTTGCTATCGAGAGGAAGCCTTTAAAAGGCGCCTGGACTTTTGAGAAAAAAGACCAGGGAGTTTGAGATTGTTACCTCACTAAAACCAACCCGGTGATAACCATCAGCACATGGAACCTCGTGACCTCTTAAAAGGACACCCTGGTAACAAGGAGAATGTGTGGATGGAAGTACTAATATGATAACGCTGATGCGAACTGCTTTACGTCCATCACGTCACAGTCACAGGTCCAGTTGAAAACCAGCGTCGGGCACAAATTGCCCGACATTTTGGTGAACTGGTTCTATTTGGTGCAGTCGTGGGACACACAATGTTATCTTTATATTGTTTTCTCTCTTTTTTATTGTTATTAACCGACTTCCCAAAAAGGAGGAGGTTTCTCAATTCGTTTTTTTTTTTTTGTTCGCGGATAACTTCGTCGTTTATGAACCGATTTTGATGATTCTTTTTTTGTTGGAAAGTAGATATCCCAAGGGTGGTACCATGATAAGGAAACCAGGATTTGATGATGGAATCCTAGAGAAATCGAGGGAACTCCTCAAATATTATAGGCATACATATAGCGATTTTGGTATTTTTATCAATAATGCAATCATTTGCACTCAGAAAGTATCATTTGTTGAAGTGGAACTTATGAAGAAGACCACAATGGCCAATGGAACTCCGAAATAAAACAATGTATCTCAGTCGTGTTTGGGCTTATTGGAATAGTCATGAGATGTACTTTGGCTATAAATGATTTTCATGTTAATTGGAGGTACCTACCAAAACTTAAAAGAGGCAAATAAAAAACTTTTTAACAAAAAATCAAACCGACTTCCAAGAAAAAAACACTTCAAAGCGAAAAATAACTTTCTTTGCCGAAGTCGGTGTCGAATAACGGAAAACAATCGGTACAAAAGACACCGACTTCGGAAAAGAAAGTTATTTTTCGCTTTGAAGTGATTTGTTTTGGAAGTCGGTTTGATTTTTTGATAAAAAGTTTTTTTTAGTTTTATGTTTTTTTTCTTTTTTTATGTTGTGTGCTCTAGTGGCTTGTGACAAATAATGTGTTTTTTCTTTCTTTCTTTCTATAACAATCCGACAGAAAGCCACACTATGTCTGAGTTAAATAAACTGCTTCTTATACCGACAAAATTTACGGTTCTTAGGTATGGATATGTCACAAGAGCGAAGCTGTGGCAAAAAGCTAGTAGAACATGGAATATTGGTTTATCAAACTCTTATTCTGAAATCCTTGAAGTTAAATAAATAAATAAAAATAAAAAGAGCCTTTATTCAGACAAAATACTTAAAACTTTCGCGTTTCATGATTGAAAAACAATATATCACGGGAATTTAACGCGATTATTACGATTATTTATTTACCTATTTAACCCGACGTAAATTCCCGTGATATATTGTTTTTCGAATATTTTACATGCACAATTATTATTTCATTAGATTAAATAATTAATATGTTTAAAACAATAGTATTAATATTAATTGCAATATTTTCCTTCATAAATTTATTTTTGAATTAGTTAAATTATTATTATTTTTGTCTGTTTGTCTATTATAGACAATCTATTATATAATCCTGGCAGTTAGCCTCACTTTATATCACCTGCAAATAGATTGATTGAGTGGTTGACGTCCCATGTGTCGCGGATAAATTTGAAAGAGAGTTACCGCAGCTCTGGTGAAGAACACGGGTGGGTTTTAGTCAGTAAAAGTCTGACACGCGGGATTGGATGATTACCAAAACTCAAAAAAAAGGGAGACAACCCCTTTTTTCTGAAGAAATACGAGTACTATCGTAATTAATTCCGTTCCGTGTGGTGGATTATGCCAATTTCTTCTCACAAAGATGAAAGCCAGTGTCCCAAATGTGGAAATGTTATAGGCTAATAATGCTAAGGCTTCAACTATATCAGTCATTTTTGGTGTTATCCTTCTGCAGACCGATTAAAATACTTACGATACATCAACATTAATCTCATTGAGTCCTTCACTGCAGTGCTGCAGAGGTATACTTAGTTGATTTTGAATTGCATCTAATATTTATTTAACCATTTCCAGTTCGTTTGCGGAGTGCAGCCGAGTGCTGGACCTCCTCCTCCGACGATATGAAGCACTGGCTGCGGAGGAAGTGCATCCAACAGCAGTCGACACGTCGCTGCAACACCGAAAGTAAGTCTTTTATGTTATGGTTTAAGTCTATTGAAGTCGCTTAGTTAGTAGAAACTAACTAAACGACTTCAATTTCATCATAACCATAATCTTACCATTATTGTGGAGTTCTCTTAATAGATTTAATGCCAAAAAGTTCAATGTTTTCTCACATAAATTAATATCTTAACGAAATGTCCTCGAATCTAGTACCTACCCGTAAATGTGATGCAGTCCTTCAAAGGATCACGTTCATGACCCATGTTGTGAATATTCCAGGACTCTGGTCGCGTGTCTCCATGTGTGGCTGGACACGTACCCCGAAGACTTCCGCCAGTCCCCCCACCACCCCGCACTGCAGCAGCTACTCGCCTTCACACAGGTTCATCTTCCCGGGACGGAACTACATACGAAGGTATGTGTTGAAGCTCTTTTAATGCTAAATTTAGACCAAGTTTACGCTAATATATTAAAGTGTGTTTTGTTTTGTATGAATGTGGTCAATCTTGGGTATAATAACTAAAACTAAATAACTTGCAGGTATTACAGAAGTTAGCTGTGTTCAGTGCCGAGCGCAACGGCGGGTGCGGCGCGGGCGGGCTGTGCCTGGCGGCGGGCATGCGCGTGCCGGCGCACCACACGAACGCCTACCGCCTGCCGCACGTGCCGCACCGCCACTTCGCCGAGCAGCTCACGCGCATGGACATGGAGCTGTTTAAGAAGCTCGTGCCGCACCAATGCCTCGGCGCCGTCTGGTCCCGCCGCGACAAGGACCGCAACCACGACGCCGCTACCGTACTAGCCACCGTTAACCAATTCAATGCTGTTTCGTTTCGAGTCATTTCGACAGTCCTGGTCGAACCGAACCTCAGGCCGCTCGAGCGCGCCGAGATCTTAGCGGCCTGGCTCGATATTGCCCGCGAACTGAGAGTGCTCAAAAACTTTTCCTCATTAAAAGCGATCATCTCTGGACTACAGAGCAACCCCGTTTATAGACTAAGAAAGACGTGGGCGTTATTAGCCAAAGAAAAAGCGGAATTGTTCGACGAACTCGCGCGTATTTTTAGTGAGGACAATAATCGGTGGGCTCAGCGGGAGTTACTGATGCGCGAGGGTACTGCCAAGTTTGCAGACACAGTGGGTGAAAACGATCGTCAGCTACAAAAACTACTACACGAACGGGGTTCTCCTGGGGTCAGTCACGGGACCATCCCTTATCTTGGCACTTTTCTAACTGATCTAACTATGATCGATACCGCTATTCCGGACACAGTAGCTGATGGCTTAATTAATTTCGACAAGCGACGAAAGGAATTCGAAGTTCTCGCGCAGATTAAGTTATTGCAGGGTGCTGCCAACGCCTACCACTTGCCTCAGGACTCAATGTTTGATAGGTGGTTCGACTCGGTCATTGTGCTCGATGACCGGGAGTCGTACCAGTTATCTTGCCAGATCGAACCACCGACAAATCCTCCCAAAGAGAGGCGACCGAAGAAAATAAACGATGCAAATAACCACGGTCACAGAAAGAACGACTCGATCGCCAGCACGAGTTCGAGTAATAGCTCGCAGTTCTATTGTGAGACGGACGGCACGGCGACAGCGTGGAAGAGAGACAGTCTAGAGAGGCGGGTGTCGCCGACGCGTCTGTCGCACGGTTCGTCATCATCGTCGCTGCCATCGTTGGATGTGTCGCTGTCGAGCGCCAACAGCGGACAGAAGCCCGCCAACGGCAAGGCGGGCGGCGCGAGCCCGGCGGGCGCGGTGCGCTCGGGGCCGGACTTCTACATCATCCGCGTGACGTACGAGTCGGACTGCGCGGAGACGGAGGGCGTGGTGCTGTACAAGTCCATCATGCTGTGCAACAACGAGCGCA
Source organism: Orthosia incerta (assembly GCA_948252205.1). Classification (NCBI taxonomy): domain Eukaryota; kingdom Metazoa; phylum Arthropoda; class Insecta; order Lepidoptera; family Noctuidae; genus Orthosia; species Orthosia incerta. The sequence goes on from OX411754.1 coordinate 22,507,890, forward strand.
CGCCGCAGGTCATCCGCAACGCGATGCTCAAGCTTAACCTCGATGGCGATCCCGATGGATACACCTTGGCGCAAGTTCTGCCCGAGAAAGGTAAAGATTTACCATCTAATCTCCTAAATAAACAATCCCTGAAAGTTCTCTAGAAAATATTATCTACGTTCTTAGCACATTATCTGCTTGTGAACTTGTTCTTCTCTTTAACCTCAAGAAAAGTCAGTTCTCCAAGTATTCGTCTACAGTCTACTACGCTCGAAATGTGAGATCACTGTCTCCTTGCCTATCTTGTGAGAACTGCAATATGAATTGTAGTAAATTATCCCCTTACAAATAAATCATGATAATATTGTTTCAGAAATGCTGCTCCCTGCCAACGCGAACGTGTACTATGCAGTAAATACTGCCTATAACCTGAACTTTATACTGCGACCGCGCAAGACGCAGCAGCTAGAACCAGTGGTCAACGGAAAAACGCGCGGCAAGCGTCCCTGATCGAATGTACTCAGAGACTATTCGATAGACAGTTGTGCTTATAGGAATCCTACAAGTATATACTATGGTGAGAGACGGCAGTTCGGTGCTAGGGCGGACTATACACACATGGAATAAAATATACTTAAAAAATTTCGCATTTATTGTTTAAAGAGATTTTTTGTCATGAGAAAAACTTAATTACCACCTATTTGTCAAATAATTGTGCTTGGACCAAATCGCTTCGAAGATTCATTTAGGCCGGTTTTCTCAACGCTAAATTATTGCAAAATTAATGTGACAAATTGTCAAGCACGCTTTATCTGCTGTGATTGATTGAATGAACTTTCAAAGGCTGATCACAGCACATAACCGGTGATTATTCATCAATTCCGTTAACAGCCCGATAATCGAGTTTCGAGAAACCGGCAGCCGAATTGCGTAAGTATATTATCCAAAGCAAAAGAATCGATTCCTTCCCAAAAACGACTTTACGTATCAATATGCAATACGTAAAGTCGGTTTTGGGAAAGAATCGATTCTTTTGCTTTGGATAATATACTTACGCAATTCGGCTGCGGGTGTTAGCCATGTTTTTTGAAGTTATTTTGCGACTAGGTACTTAATATGAATGCGGTCTGACGCGTTATTTGAAACTGAATGTGTTCCCTTGTATTCCTAACGTGCATTTCACGGCGTCTACGATGTAATATTTGTATTGTATACTCATGTAAATAACTAAATATAATGCCACCTTTAGCATAGTATAATGAAATTCATTGTTTATGTATATCAGGATTGTTGTTTGTATATAATGTTTGTAAATAGGAATCTCATGAAATAATATTTTAAGTAGTATAATACTGAGCCAAAGGCAATATACGTCTCATAGCAAGGTGCTGTACCACTTTTGTGTAACGTTAGAAGCTTTAACATGAACATATTTTATAAATTGAATTTCGTATTGTATTGCATACTTATAGAGTGTGTGTTTAAAAGTAAAGAAGGGTAAAAAATCGGGAACAAACTGATTCAAAAGATGTTCACTAAGCCAGTCGTAATAAGTCATGTTTTTGATAAATATACACTTAATGATGGCTAGGAAATTTTGAGATTAGGATCAATCTGAAACATTACTCGTTTTTATTTTCTTTATGACTTCTTCTAAGTAGGTTTAACCTGACTTAACGATGTATTGTACTTAAGTGTTTTATCCTTTAAATGTTTCACCTGAATGTGGTCTTGTAGATTCAGTAGAAATATATGTCACTTTAGGTATGAGTTCATTGCTGCAAATGGCATCAAATAAAAGGCCATTTTATAAAAATAATTGTTATATCAAATCCACTATTTGCACCCAAGTAAGTTATGTGTAGATCGTATGCTCTACATACTTACCGCCATACTTACATCAAATGTACTGATTTTCACGAGTATTGTATAATTAAAGACAATATAATATTATCTATCCGCTATATTATATGCCGTGGTATTTAATACTAATTCTTTTGACGTGACCATAAACATTAAGATTCACGGTGTGCCTAATATAAATTATTATTTAAAGTATCGTTCATAATGTATTTAACTCATATATCTTATTCTGCATTATATTATAACTGTATTTATAATATGTTACCTACCCTATGTATTAAGCTCAGAATGACAATCTATACTTTTGTTTTTGTAAATAAATGTATGTAATTAAAGTGTAATTTTGTAGTTTTCCACCAGTGTCGCTGTAATATGTTTATATTCGTATAATAAAAGTTAACGAAACCTTTTTTTTATAGTTTTAATTAACAGCAATGTGACCCGTTTTTAGCAGCGTAGTGTGGACTGCAATAAATATTTGAGTCAACGTTAAGTAGCTATACCCATGTGCATAACTCCAGCTTCCTCATAAGTGGTAAATAATTCTATCTATGCTAATGTTCAAGGCATAATAGCAGAAATCAAAGTTCTGAGTATTAATTTAGCTGCCAAAAAAACTTCGTTAGTATGGGTCGTTTAGTATGTGTTATAAGTATGTGTAATACAGGTAAACCAGTGAGGTTAGGGTTTCGGACTATAGTCAAAAAAATAAGGCATAATAGCTGCATATGGAAGGAAAGAACTGAACGATAATACTTAAAAAATGTTGAAACTACTATCAAAAAACGTGTGTGTAAGCTGGAGTGACGGCACCCCAGCTGCTCATGTCATATCTTCCGAACGAAAGAAGATATGCAAAATTTTCAATTCTCTTTTCCTAGTAGTTTCCACGTAGTAAACAAAAAAATTGCGGCGTTGCCGTTCCGTGCCCTACATAATTGCAACTAAGCTTGCACTTAGCAGGCATTCTATTAGAAGTCATTTTAACTTACTTAAAATAAACACATCAACACGGTCTAGGGATATTTCATACTCAATTAAATAACTCGAAAAGTACTGGCCGCATTGGAATCTTTTATACACCGATTTGTTTGTAATTTATCTCAGACTAATTCCAAATTCAAATTTTTGAAAATTCTTTTGTTTCGGTGGCATAAAAATGTCTTGATGTGTAGGAGAGGGAATTTTCATTTGTGCGAAATTTAGAAAACAATACGAAATTCGTTTAGTTACAGTTTTTTTTCATTTTTAAACGAAAGATAAAGTTAAAATTGAGGTATTGTAGCCATGCAACGCCAACATTTGACGAGGGCGGAGATGTTACGAGCTGTGGGAATGCTAGAAGCTGGGTCTGTTCAGCGCCATAATGTTGCTGAGGCCATAGGGACCCACCAAAATGTAATTTCAAAATTGTGGATACGCTATCGTGCCACAGGTGAAGTAGCGGAGAGGCACCGGGGGCCAAGTCGCATCACTACCCCCAGACAAGACCGATTTTTGCAAATTACTGCGCGAGCTCAACCAAATGCAACGGCGACTCAATTGGTCCAAAGGCTGCGAGTGGAACACCAAGTGCTTGTGAGTGACCAAACTGTAAGAAGGCGACTGCATGAAAGCAATCTACGCTCTTGTAGACCACTCCGGGTCCTACCTTTACGGAGAGGCAATCGTGGACGACGATTAGAATGGGTTCGGAACCACGTGGACTGGGGCCGTGAGCAATGGTCCAATGTGCTGTTCACGGATGAATCCAGGTTCGGCTTCCATCCAGATTCACGAAGGACGCGTGTTTGGCGAGTTCCTGGACGATGGAGCCGTCTTCAGAACCCTCAGGAAGTTCACCCATACCAAGAAGGAACAATTATGGTTTGGGCAGGAATTCGTCTTGGAGGACGGACGGATCTCGTTTGGGTGCGGGGCAACATGACGGCAGAACGATACGTCCAACAGGTGCTGGGGCCCGTAATTTTGCCCCACAGAACACAAATGGGGCAAGATTTCCTGCTCATGCACGACAATGCCCGGGCACACACGGCGAGAACGGTAGCAGCTTGGTTACATACACACAATGTTAGGGCCTTAGACTGGCCTGCTCAATCGCCAGATCTAAATCCCATTGAATGAAAAAATCAAAGAGACAATAGATTTCTTATCAGAAAAATATGATGATGCTCTGCAGGAAATTAACTATTTAAAGGCGGAATGTAGCAGTAACCAAAAGGTTATAAAATCACTTGAAATCAGGGTAGACTTCTTAGAAAAGCAACAAAAAGCGGCTTCACTTGAAATTAAAAATCTACCGTCGTCAACCCTTGAAACTCGCGACTTGCTTACGGATGCAGTCCAAAAATTGGGTCAAATCATCAGTCAACCCGTGAGTACAACAGAGATAAAAAACATCTTCCGTTACAAGAGCAAGTCTGATGTAGTGGGTCCAGTCTTAGTAGAATTCACGTCGGCAACCATTAAAGAACAGTTTCTAAAGTCGACCAAAGACTTTAACAAGCACAACAAGGAAAATCGCCTGAACACATTACATCTAGTAAAAAGTGGACCTAGGCAACCCTTATACGTAAATGAAGTACTTACGGCTATGACCAGGCGCCTACACTATCTCGCCCGAGAACTTACGAAGGAATTCGGTTACCATCAGTGCTGGATTGCAAACGGCAAGGTGTACATTCGTGAAAAAGACGGAATGTCAAGCCGCCTCATCAAAACTGAAGAAGATCTCGAGAAACTCCGTAAGAAAAAATGACTGGTACTATACCTACCATTGCATGCTATCTTTATCACCGTTTTGTTAACCCTAGTTTTAATTTATACTATTCCATTAATAAAAAACACTAACTCTAAAATTAATCAATTATACATACATTGTTCAATACAAATAAGCGTGTTACTAATATTAACTATACATATATACATACACATCATATATACATTCACACTTGCACTCTACATCCATAATGCACACAAACTTAATCGGCCAATATATTTTATAACTAAAAGCCAACTATTATGTACTATCGTACCTGCTCTGTACCGGTATATTGAATTTTATTGTTATGCTATTACGCTACTAAATGTCAAAATGGTATTTATTAACATAAACATTCGATAACACACAAAACAACCTAAATAACCTAGATGCTGTCTCGGTGTCGGACGCTTCGACTTGTGTTCTGGAAAACTATATTCCACCAAATTTCATACCTAATCAAACACTTAAAATCATTACACAGAACATAAGAAGTATAAATAAAAACTTAGCGGGCTTTATGACTACACTTACTCGGACAAAACTTGACTGGGACATAATCGTATTAACCGAGTGTTGGCTCCCTAACAACCATAACATTCCCGAGTTGACGAACTATAACCTTTACCATACCAACAATAATCATACACAAAATTAAGGAGTAGTTCTGTATGTGCATAAAAAACTGCAACTAGTTGCAGAGGAGCCGTCATTCTTAGATGCTAACTGTCTCCAAGTAAAAATAGATAGAAATACTGTTCTCTTAGCAATGTACCGCCCGCCAGGTTACAAAGACTTAGATAATTTTCTAAACTCTCTAAATAATACCTTGAGTAAGCTATCCAAATACAATACAATAATAGTAACGGGAGACATAAATATAAATATACATGAACAGTCGAAGGATTCCGCTAAACATTCTTACCTAAACTTACTGGCTACCCATGGACTTTTACCTGCTCATACAATACCTACGCGACAACAAGCATGTCTTGACCACGTTATACTGAAAACTCGACTACCTGCTTCTACTTCAGTCGCACACTCTGCTTTAACTGATCATGAGACAGTAATGCTATTCTTGTCAAAAAGAATGCCTAAAATAATTACAAAAAATTGTATTCGTTTTGATTATGTTAAGATTGAGGCAGACCTAAAACAACTAGACTTTAGTGAAGTATACAATACCCAAGATCCTCATGTGGCAGGGGAAACATTGACTAGCTTAATAAAACACGTGATAGATTCAAACTCCAAATCCGGTAAGACCCCGAACCGTAAACAAGTATTAAAGCCATGGATTACTCCTGGTTTACTTCGCTGTATGCGACATCGAGACACATTGCATAGAAAATTTAAAAAGGCGTCTAATAACGAAATTTTAAAAATTACTTTTACGAGGTACAGAAACTATTGTAATAAATTATTAAGGAAAATAAAAATAGAATTTGAAAAAAATGAGATCAGAAAAGCTGGAAAAAACACTAAACAGTTATGGACGGCTATAAATAATATCTCAAGCAGGTCGACAAGGAAAGCCAACACATCATCACAATTATTAGCATCATCAAGTACACCACAAAATTCTGTAAACCATGTCAATGACTTTTTTGCCAAAATAGGGGAAAAACTAGCTAAAAACATAAAGAGTACACAAACAAAAGCTACAAAGGGAAACTTAACTAACAGAACGCAATCCATGGTAATGCTCCCAACAGACGAGGAAGAGGTAGCTGGGGTATTAATGTCGCTCCGCAATAACTGTGCCGCGGGATGGGATGGGATATCCGGTGACCTCTTGAAAAAGCATGCAGCCGTGATTGTGCCTCCGTTGACGTACATAAGTAACCTTTCTCTATCCACAGGTAAATTTCCTAACGTGTTTAAAAAAGCTATTATTCATCCGATCTACAAGAGTGGGGACAGGAGCCGTGTTGATAACTACAGACCTATATCTGTGCTAACTGCCTTTTCCAAAATATTGGAACGGGTAATGAACAGCAGACTTGTGAGCTACTTGGAAAACAATAAGCTTATCGCACCAGCGCAATTTGGTTTTCGCTCAGGCAAATCCACCTCGGACGCGGTCCATGAGTTAACAGACTATGTGGTCACAAACATGGATAGTGGGGATAAAGTTATGGCCATATTCCTGGATCTTGCTAAGGCTTTCGACACGGTTTCTGTCCCAATTCTTGTACGTAAGATGGAAAGCTTGGGAATCAGAGGACTTCCACTGGACCTCTTTAAAGACTATCTGAGTGAGCGTACCCAAAGAGTAAAGATAGATGAATTCATCAGTGAGGAACAAATAATTAACTACGGCACGCCTCAAGGTAGTGTCCTCGGACCTTCATTATTCCTCATTTATATCAACGATCTGGGTACACTCACTATCCCCAATGGCAAAATCATTAGCTTTGCTGATGACACTGCTCTTTTGTTCAGCGCAAGCTCTTGGGAAGATGTCTATGTGCGTGCACAACTGGGCTTTAATATGGTATCCAACTGGTTACGCGACAATCTGTTGACCCTTAATACAACCAAAACCAATTACATGGCATTCTGCATGAAAAACAATAGATCCTCTCAAATATTACCTAATACTATTGTAGCTCACTCTTGCACAAACCCACTCACCCGTAGTTGTAACTGCGAACCACTCAACAGGGCTGAGAATGTAAAATACCTGGGAATAACAATCGACAAAAATCTAAGATTTCAAGACCACATAACTACTCTTAGTAACAGATTACGGAAACTTATATATGTGTTCAAAACGCTGAGACTTGTAGTCGATAAAAATATTATGAAATCAGTGTATTATGCCCTTGCACAATCTATAATATGCTACTGCATCACCTCTTGGGGTGGGGCTCCGAAAACTACCCTAATTGAAATTGAAAGAACCCAAAGAGCCATACTGAAAGTGTCGTCATTTCGACCGTATCGCTACCCCACTGAGCAGTTATACAAAGAAAATCAAGTCCTGACAGTGCGTCAACTGTGTATATTACACATTCTGTTGAAACAGCATACTCTCTTGGTCTATAATTCAACGCTGTCTAGGGGGAAAAGACGATATGACCCAGTGGAGCGCCATCATCTACGTCACAAAACTATTTTTTCAAAACGGTTCTTTTGCTATCTAGGTGGCTACTTATACAATAAAACTCATAAGTTGTTACATATCTTTAGTCTCACAAAGAATAAATGCAAAAAGAGGCTAACTGACTGGCTACTAAAATTAAACTATAATGATACTGAAAACATTCTTATACAAACCTAAACAAAAATCACACACACACCCACACACTCACACATTCACCCACACACTCACACATTCACCCATACTACACATCTACTTACATTCGTCTTGCATACTTAACCTAGATACTAACCAAAATAAATAAAACTTTGAAATGTCTTATAATACTTTACTACATTCTGTCAGCGCGCTTAGTACATAATTTATAAAATGAAAATGTAAAGGGGTGGGATCCTGGTGTCCTGAAACACAGGCCACGAGCCTAGCTCAGGCACCAGTCTCCCACAATATACATTTACCTATGTTGTGTATTATTGTCGAATCTGACCAATGTAAGATAATTTATGTGTATTGTGGTGAGAAAATTAAATAAAGTTATTATTATTATTATTATTGAGCATGCGTGGGATATGCTGCAAAGAAGAGCTCTGAAGGAAGTTCCTGAAAATCTGGCTACAGAAGATCAACTTTTTGCGCACCTCAGAAGGACATGGGACAATATTCCGCAGCAAGAAATTGACAACCTTGTTCTGAGCATGCCGAATCGTTGCCGATGTGTTATGAACATCATGGGCGCTTTCTCAGACTACTAACTTCAAGTTTATAAACACAAATTAAATGATTTTTCTATTTTTTTCAGTTTTTACTCATAAATTAAAAGTTAATTCATATACGGTTTCCGTCTATGCTTCATTTTTTTTCCATAAAATCCTGAAATTTTAATCGAAGTACCTAAACCATTATTAAAAAATGGTAGAATATTAAATAACGTATCTTTTAAATATATACATGTCACATAAATAATTAACACATTGATAGTAATTCGCTTTTTTAAAAATATCCCTAGACCGTGTTGATGTGTGTATTTTTTTATTGAAGATATAGACTGAGAGCCGACTGAACTTTAATGGAACTATGAATGTAATATTAAAAATTAGATTCTTATCAACTTTAGATGACAAGAGAATTACTACTATTGATTTTTTTTTACTTGTTCTCTGTAGTTCGGTTAAGATGGATGCGCAAAGTTAGACCGCGAAATTTTAAGTTTTTAAGTTTTTTACAGGTAACTGTCAGATTGTCTTGTCATTGTCTTGATCTAATATGATTTGCGACCATAAGGAATATGTATAAACAGAATTTGAATAATTATTAATATCTCTAAGTTAGAATTGGTCTATTGAATTACTTTTTCATGTTATCGTGACATTTGAGAACAATACAACTATCAAAAGAAATATAGGTACCTAATATCTGCTTTTACAACTCACCTTTCTAATAAATTATATATTTATTTGACATTTACAAGGGTGGTAAGGAAGAGTCAGCGTTTAGATGGCAAGGCTTGTATCTGGCATAGATAGTACATTGGACTGCTGTCCTCCATCATATTGTGAACGTGTGCAAGACGGATCCACTGCAAAGTAATTATGCGCGTCATAAAATATCAACCTTATATTTTTGAATTTTCTTCATCCTATGTTTTAACAAAACAATATGACTATAAAAAACCTGAATACTTATATAGTATCAATGTTTAAAGTGTGTAGTCGGCTTGCAGTCTATAACCTTGTTTAAACTACTTCAAACTGATAATAATGTTGCTGTTACTGGTAATAATGTTGTTGTTGATTATACTGATAATAATGTAATTAGAGCACGTAGGGTTCGCGCGAGGAAAAGAGCCTTTAATTCTGCCGCCAAGCTCTGCAAGCGGGTTCTGCGTCGGGCACGTTTTGACCATATTGGACGTATCGGGGCCAAGCTGGCATCGCACCCTCCGGGTAGTAAACAGTTTTGGTCCCTGTCTAAAGCGGTTGAAACTAATTTCTGTCGTCCCACTTTACCTCCGATGCTGAAACCTGATGGGTCGCTGGCTCACTCTGCAAGTGAGAAAGCAAATTTATTTGCGTCTCTCTTTGCAAGCAATTCACGTCTGGATGCTGGCTCTAAGCAACCACCTAATATACCTCATTGTGACTCTTCGATGCCGGAGATCGCAGTTCACACTAAAGAGGTTCGGAGAGTACAGTGCAGCCTAGACGTGAACAAGGCCAGCGGGCCTGACGGCATTCCAGCGAGAGTATTGAGGCAGTGTGCGCCTGAACTGTCTCCTGTATTGACACGCTTGTTCCGCCTCTCTCTTAAAAAAAGAGCGGTGCCGAAATCCTGGAAGCTTGCAAATGTACAACCAGTACCCAAGAAGGGCTACCGTGCAGACCCTGCCCACTACCGTCCGATAGCCATTACCTCCATACTATGTAAGGTTATGGAAAGGGTACTGAACAGTAAGTTGCTGACCTACCTTGAAGACAATGAGCTCCTCAGTGACCGTCAATATGGCTTTCGCCGGGGACGGTCAACTGGCGATCTTCTTGTGTTTGTCACGCACTGCTGGGGCGAAGCCATCGAGAAACACGGCGAAGCACTTGCCGTATCGCTCGATATCTCGAAGGCCTTTGACAGGGTCTGGCACGCTAGTCTACTCAGCAAGCTTCCTGCTTATGGCATCCCAGCCGGTTTTTGCAGCTGGATATCAGACTGCCTCAGTCGATCCGAGTAGTCGTTGACGGCTGCTCCTCTGACCTTATGGCTATTAATGCCGGTGTTCCTCAGGGGTCTGTTCTCTCTGCAACTCTTTTCCTGCTGCACATCAATGACCTACTTCTGCCTGGTATTGTTGGGTACGCAGATGACAGTACTGTTTCAAAGAGATACTTGTCCAGCGCAAAAACCGGCGGGGTGAAGTTCGTTCCTTGAGAGAGGCTATGGTGGAGCGTACTGATTTGACCTTAAGTCTTGTCTCCCGTTGGGGTGACGACAATCTGGTCTCTTTTAACGCCACCAAAACACAGGCATGTCTTTTTACCGCAAAAAGGACTAATTTCATTCAAACGCCTACTTTTCGGGGTGCATCTGTTCCTGTAACTGATCGGCTCGAGCTCCTTGGCATGGAGTTGACATCCAGTCTCAACTTCGGCGCCTCCATCGAGTACAAAGCCCAAATTGCGGCAAAGAAACTGGGCGTCCTAAACAGAGTGAAGCGATACTTTATGCCTGGACAGCTATTAACTCTTTACAAAGCGCAAGTCCGATCCTGCATGGAGTATTGCAGCCACCTCTGGGATGGCTCAGCTAAATATCAGCTTGCCGCGCTTGACTCGGCGGAACGCAGAGTTAAGAGACTAATTGGCGACGTCAAAATGGTGGATGCCAAGCTTCACAGCTTAGCTCATCGCCGTAAGGTTGCCTGCTTGTCGGTATTCTACAGACTGTATTTTGGCGAGTGTGCTCATGAACTCCACGACCTCATCCCACTGGCCCCCTTCTACCATCGGACATCTAGACGCACTGCAAGTTACCATCCTCACCTAGTTGCTATTCCACCAATTCGCACCAAGCACTTCCAAACATCCTTCATAATGCGCACAGCAAAAGAGTGGAACTCACTGCCGGCGTCTGTGTTTCCGAACGCATACAACCCGAATCTCTTCAAAGTTAGAGTGAACAGGCTACTTCTGGGTAAGCTCACTCCATCGTCGAATTTGTCTCTGTCACCTCTGACCTAGACTAGAGTCAAGAGCAAACCCATCTCAAATAATTAAAAAAAAAAAGCGCACGGAATGGCAACGCCGCTCCGTACCTCCTCCGAAGTAATAATTTGGTTTTTTTTTGCGCGGAAACAATTTTTTTGTTTACTACGTTTTTTTTTTTTTGTTTAAACGGCACCCTTATGGATTCGTCATGTTTGTCTGTCCGTCCGTATGTAACAGCCACTTTTTTCCGAAACTATAAGAACTATGCTGATGAAACTTGGTAAGTAGATGTATTCTGTGAATCACATTAAGATTTTCTCACAAAAATAGAAAAAAAACAATTTGGCACAGGGCAATCTCTTACAGACAACCTTTGGATGGAATGTAAGATAGGAGAAGAATTTAGGGCAAAAAATTAAATAATATTACTTTGACATAATAACATAAAATACATAAATAAAATATTATATAATATACTAATATACATCAAATATATAACAGAGAAAGGAGAAGAATAAAAGTTATAGTGATAGGTATTGCTCTTTTACCATTTCATAAACGTTGGCAGTGTTTGAGCACGACTTATTTCAATTGGTAATACATTCCACAACCGAGCCGCTTGAATCGTAAAGGATTTGCAAAAAAGGAAGTGGAATTGTTACGAATATTTAATTTTAGATTCTCCGATGATCTCAAGGACCTAGAATGGGTGTCACGGAGGAACTGAAAGCGTTCTTTGAAATAAAAAAGAGTAAAAGGATTAAATAGCACGTTATAGAGCAAAGAAAGTATGTGGGCATTCTGGCGAAGGTGAATAGGAAGCCATTTGAGCTTAGTACGGAATTCAGAAACGTGATCATACTTGCGCAAGCCAAATATGAATCTGATACAGAGATTTTGAAGTCGCTCAAGCTTGTCTAATTGGTCTTGGGTGAGATCAAGATAGCTGGCATCACCATAGTCCAGGATAGGGAGAAAAAGAGATTGTGCTATCGCAATTTTAGATGGGAAGAAAATTATGAAGGCGTCTCAGGAAACCCGCAGATGCAAACAGTTTTCGACTGACTTCCTGCAGTAGTTTGGTCCAGGATAGAGTACTGTCGATATAAATCTCCAAGTTCTTCACAATATGATTTATAGGGATAGTGGTATTATTGAAAGAAACCTGAGTAAGTGTCGAACAGTCGATCCTAGCGACAGTCCGGGAACTACCAACAACTGTAACTTGAATCTTCGTTGGATTGATCTTCAGCCCGAACTTAGTGCTCCAATCACATATTCGAGCCAGGTCTATATTATTTGTCTCAATGGCATCAGTTAACTCTCCGAGAGGGGATTGGGTATAAATTTGGAGATCATCAGCATACATGTGGTAGAAAGAAGAATGTCGTTGAATGATAACAATAATAAAGAGTGCGAAGCGAAGAGGAGATAAAACACCACCCTGTGTCACACCGGCAGAGGAAGAACACCAAGAAGAGAAAGACTCATCAGTGCAAATACGCTGCCGGCAGCTAAACAAGTAACTATGAAACCAGTCAATTACCGGAGGAAATCAAAATCTTTATTTTTTATTTACCTATTGGCCTACATGGGCACTTATAAAACGTCGACAAAAGGTGCACGGTTCGGGTTAGTCGTTTCCTATGGAGAAGAACCGGCAAGAAACTCCATGGTTACTCTTTATAAATGGTTTGATTTTACAATATTTCCATGTTACAGCATTAGTACTTAGATAAGGAGATATGTTAAAAGAGCGTAGAACCCCAAGCAAAATGTCGAAGTCAACGGTATTCAAGGCATTGCTGAAGTCAAGCAGAGCAAGTACCGTTAACTTCCCCATCTCCATGCATTTTTTTTTCTTTCTCGTGGTGGAAAATCCTCATTGGATGTCGTCCGCCCTGGGCCTAAACCGCCCCGGTGTTCCATCTCACACCTACGCTGGGGGTCGCGGGAACAACGATACTTTCGCAACCCCCGGCTAGTGCCGGCCCGCCTCTGAGGGCCGCAACCTCGGGTTGGGGTGGGAGTGAGGTGTTGGACTCCCCCCGCGACGTCTAAGAGGGGCGCGCGTGGAACACTACGCGCCACCACCGACGCGACGTCGGACGTCGTCCGTCGCCCCTGGACCCATTTAGGGGGGCTGGAAAAGGGCGTTGTCCGCCATCCACCGTCGTCCGGCGCGTCTGCTGTGGATCGGGTTAGCGGATGAAATCTCCCTCTCCCTCTCCGCAGCCACCGCGTCCCAGGACTTTTCACTGCCGACCATCTCCCTGACCTAATGGTCAGGCACATCACGGACGATATTAATCGTCCGTGATGTGTACAAGTGCTGAGGTAGTGCTGTGTCCACGTTGGAAACCAGATTGGAATGGAGTTAACAGATTATGCTTGGAAAGGAACGTGCTGAGCTGATGGTGAACAAGCTTTTCAAGTACTTTGGATAGATAATGAAGAATAGAAATGGGACGATAGTCAGAGAAAGATGCAGTCAATGTTGCTGGCATCCTCCTGAAGACGATCAATGTCCATGCCATCAAAATTGCGAAGCAGAAGAGTAAACTTATGCTTAGGAGGTCGAATTTTGTAAGAAGTGTAAATGAGATCATGACTAGACAAGGCGTCAGCTGAACATTGACCATGTTGAGCGACACGATCGAAGGATGAAACAAAAATAAGGTCAAGAAGCGAGGGAACACAGTTAGGAAAACGGTGAGTGGCACCAAGATCAAGAATAGAAAGATTGACAGATTCAATAACATGACGAAGAGAAGAATTCTTCTCTTCGTCATGATCTGCCAATCTTTCTTTTTTTCTTCTATCTAACTATATCCCAACGGATTTCCCACTGTTGGCCAATGGATGCCAACATCATTTTTAAGGAGACTTGTCATTAAAGTCGCCCATTATGATACTATGACCGTAAGAGGGAATTAATTCGTCATAAATCGTAAACCGCAATTTACCAAGTACGAAACTCTACGTGCGCGACTCCGACTCGCACTTGGCCAGTTTTTTTATCGTAGTTTTAACACTTTTTAAGTATTTTCGTTCAGTTCTTACCTTTCATGTGCAGCTATTATGCCTTATTTTTTTCACTATAGTCCATAACCCTAATCGTTGAAGTTACACGCTTAGGGCACATGAGTAGATAAACGGAACAGAGACAAAGCTTCCTAAGAACGTGCAAAATTGTTACCTATTTTGCCCTACCAAAATATCACAATAGGTGAAAACAAAAACAAAACATTTGTTAAATAGTCTTATTATTTATTATGTATGATAGAATACTTTACAAATTACTTACTGTAATAATTTTCTTTTTATAACTTTTGTTATTTAATAATTTATTGTTTCTTCTAATGGTGTGATAAAATCTGAATCTAACATAATGTTTTTTCAAGTAATATAACGGGAAACATGGAATATGGCTATGTTAATGTTGTTGTTAATGTTCACATGGCATATCAAATTTACAATCTTTAAAACGTTTAAGTATTTCGTTGCCAACATTTACAATATTTATTTCAAGATCGAAATATTCGCGAAACTTTTGCTCGAGCAATTCAACAAATGCGATAAAATTATCAGGAGGTATAATTAAAAAAACCCAATTGTACGTTACCATCATTAAAATCCTTTACTTATGTATAGGTATTTACTTACCTATTGTATATATTTTTATTGTTAACCGACTTCGCAAAAAGGAGGAGGTTATCAATTCGATGGTATGTTTTCATTTAATTTTTATGTGTGTTACCTCAGATTTTTTTATTGGGCGGACCGATTTTGATGATTCCTTTTTTTTTCTAGTATTATTCATACACACAGTACAATAAACAACCTGTTCGCGACGAAGCGTCATCAACCATACTAAATGGTTCATAAGAGTTAAAGTTTGTATGTGTAGACATGTCTGCTCACCACGGCGCGCCATCTAATACTGAAATGATTTTTAGAGGCACGTTCATATTTATACTAAAATTTTACCTACATTTTTTGAGATAGTAGTATAATGTTTTTAGTATTTGTCAGTATGTTATAGGGTTCAATAGTTCACCCTTAATAGAGTAAAAGCATTAGAAAGCATACTGATAAGAGTTATCATAGCGAAAAACATAAATTTCTGTCGTACGATACGTCATTGCTCGACGACGGATTAGTTCCGAATGGCCCGCGAGGTGGCCCCACCCGATATATATAGTTTTGGAGTTTTTTGGAAAAATTATAGTAATTAAAATCATGTTTTTAAGGGCTTATCCTATGTACTGGACATGAAATCAGTACATAATGATGAAACTATGTGAAAACCACATAGTTTCTGCTATGTAAATATGAATATTGACTTGATATCTCAAACACCAAATATATGGTTTTAGGTCATTTTAGGGTATATGGGAGACCTAGACCGAGACAGGAAACCTATATACACCTCATAGTTAGCGTAGTCTTTTATATAAAGCCCATTTACTTGAGATATCAAGTCGGTATATAATAGAAAACTGCTGTTTATCTGGTTTTCGGCAAATGCTTACGGGTTTAGGTGCCCTAAGTACCTAGAAAACATATAGGTGTACTGGTAAAAGTACTACCATTGGAAAGCTTGCTAAAAGGGCTTCCAGGCGGTTTCTAGATGGGCAGAATCGCTTGGATAGTCAGCGAGATAAACAGTCGTGAAAAATGTAAACAACGTAAAACGTTGAAATTTGTAGACCCTTCAGGTGGAATAACTCCATGAAGGGAATAGATGTACTCATGGTGTAAGTACTTTCGGATGGCTTGCTAGACTAACTACCAAGCCATCACTTTGGAGCGAAAATCGCTCAAGTAGTTTAAGTACAATTCCAGAAAATAGGTTTCTGGAAAATGTAATTTTTAGTCAGTTTTTGGCATTCCCCGGGACTATACACCCCTGGGAATTCCGAAAATAAGGAATTTTTGGGGACCTCCCGATGGCCCGATAAACGCACCATCGTGTCGTCCCAATCTTGTTAGGGTTTTATAAATAGTTTCTCTGATAGCTGGGCGCAAAGTGTTGAAATGTGAATCGTACTGGCTGCATTATGTTCTTTATTTAATTTTATGTTTTTTACCTTATGACTGTACTTGTCACAATTGATTGTCACTCTTAATAAAAATTATTACAACAATCGGTTATGGGCCGATAAAAATAAATTGTAATAATTTAGTTTTTGTAGGAACTGGGACTTATCTTTGAAAACAAACTTCGAGTTTTCAAAAGAAAATATTTGAACGACAATGCCGGTCACCAGATCCCAAGGCAAGGCGCCGGAGGCATGGACCGTGGAGTTGGATCAACCAGTTGGCATCAGACATGAGCTGCCGCCGTGTTCACCTTCCACAACCGAAGGGACCGAGCCGTCGGACGAGCAGCGCCATCTAGCGCCTCAAACTGAAAGCACTCCGACGCATCAACCAATAGAAACTGATCAAGCGGTTTCTACCAGAGTAACCAGATTAGAAGGAGCTTCAGACACAACATTGAAACCTTCTCAGAAAGAGAAGATTTTCGAAGAAGACAGACGTACAGCGATGCCGATGACTACCCGGGGTGACGCCCGTATCGAACATAGCCGTCCGCCGTCAACTAGAGTGACTCGGTCACGAAAAAACATAGACAAAGCTCGCGAAGACTTACTCAAAATTAAGTTGGAGCTTGCACAATTGGCACTTCAGAGAGCGGAGGAAGAGGGTTCCGAAGCTGAATACTTGGATGACAGAAACTCGAATGACGAGTACGTGCGTTCATGGCTAGAAGAGGCACCAGAACCTCAGCCTGAGAAGGAGGATAACGTCGTTGAAGGGGGAACCAGAAATTCTATGCATAGACCCCTGACTGCGGCCGCCACCAAATCGCAAATAGAAGGTCAGCATCCTAAGGAGAAAGAAGTGCGAAAGCCTCCAGTTGCAGCGTCAGCTGAGTGTACAGGAGGTCAGAGGGATAGTCTCCGTCCATTCTTGACGGAGTTGACGTCCGCTATAGCGTCGCTAGCCGACAGGAAAATAGAACAGCGGGACCAACCGACCCACTCTGCGTCGAAATTTGTCATGACATTGCCGAATTTCAATGGTTCTCATACTGAATGGCTATCATTTCGGGCCATATATGAGACAACTCGAGCGTACTTTACGGACATCGAGAATACAGCGAGGCTGAGGAGAAGCTTACATGGACGTGCAATGGAAACCGTCAGCTCAGAACTCATCGGACATGCCAGGCCCGATGACATCATGAAGGAACTCGAGCTGCAGTTCGGCCGTCCAGACTCCATAGCGCAAGCTGAAACAGATAGATTACGCGGACTGCCGCGCTGCAGTGAGTCACCAAGAGACATCTGCGCGTTTGCAAGTCGCGTAAGAGGTGCTGTAGTCACGCTCCGCGCGTTAAAAAAGGGTCATTACCTTATGAACGCGGAGCTTATGCGATTGTTAACAGAGAAGTTACCCAATTCGCTACGAGCACAATGGTACCGATCATATTCGGAGAAGTACCAATCGGTGCCAGATATTTCATTGTTCAGTAATTTCATATCTGAACAGGCACACTTCTGTAGTCCATTCGCCCCACCCGAAGGCATCGCTTCGGCCGAGGCGAACACCAACAGACGCGTCACACAAAAGACGCATATAGCTACGGACCAACCGGTAGGAAAATGCCGTGTTTGCGACGTGGGACATCACTACGCCACTGGATGTGCACAATTCAGGGGCGTAGCTGTCGAGAAAAGATGGGAGCTAGCGAAAAAACATGATCTATGTTATCGCTGCCTTCAACATCGACGAGGCAACCACACTTGTAGGAGAAAACAGTGTGGCCAAGACGGGTGCAGAGATACGCACCATCGGCTTCTTCATAAGAAGAAGCAACAACAGAGGGAAGCCAACAAGAAGCCCGATGTTCCTGAATCCCGCAAGGATCCTCAGGAAACGGTGGCCAGTTTCGGGTCACCATCGAGCCAGGCGTACCTAAAGATAGTGCCGGTCCGGGTCATCGGACCGGCGGGAGAGGTAGCAACATACGCTCTCCTAGACGATGGGTCCACCGTTTCGCTGATGGATGAAGACATCGCGAGGCAAGTCGGGGCAGAGGGCCCTGTGGACCCGCTCAAGATCGGTGCGATAGGCAACACCATGCTCACCACCCCATGCTCAAGAAGAGTCAAGGTGACACTGGTTAGCCCGCAAGAGAGAAGGGTACAATTTAAAGCACGTACTATACCTAAACTCAGCTTGGCAAAACAAACAGTGAGCGATAGAGTTGTCGCACGCTGCAAGCATTTAACCGACTTGAGAAAAGAGTTGATGTACAACAATGGCGTGCCAAAAATACTCGTCGGCCAAGACAACTGGCATTTGTTATTGGCCAGCGAGATTCGCAGAGGTCCAAGACACCAACCAATTGCGTCACTTACAGCGATGGGTTGGACACTAAATGGCGCGCATAGTAGTTTACTACGACAACAAGTACATCATGTCAATAGAATAACAACTGATGACAATTTGGATCATCAGTTGCGCGAATATTTCGCCATAGAATCGCTGTGCATAAACCCACAGCGACCCGCCTCTGACCCAACAAGAAGGGCAGAGGACATTTTGAATCGATCAACTGTCCAATTAGAGAATGGACACATCGAAACCGCCATGCTTTGGCGTAATGAGCATGCTGAGATGCCAGATAGTTTTGAGACAGCTCTGAAGAGGCTCGTCTCAACAGAAAAGAAGCTGGACAAGAACCAGGAACTTCTAAGAAGATACTCAGACCAGATGGACTCGCTAATTGCGAAAGGGTACGCTGAAAGGGCACCCGCAATTAGCACGCCGGGCAAAACTTGGTACCTCCCGCACTTCGATGTCTTCAATCCAATGAAGCCAGACAAACTTCGCATCGTACATGACGCTGCCGCCAAATCGAGAGGAATGTCACTGAATGACTTCCTGCTAACTGGGCCCGACCTATTACAGTCGCTGCCAGGCGTAATGATGCGGTTTCGCCGTCACTGCGTTGCAATAACCGGTGACATAGCGGAGATGTTCATGCAAGTGAAGGTGCGGAGCCAAGACCGAGACGCGCTTCGCTACCTGTGGAGGGGAAACCGCAGAGAAGGAGCGCCAGAAGAATATAGAATGACGTCCATCATTTTCGGCGCAGCCAGTTCGCCTTGCACAGCAATTTTTGCAAAGAACTGGAACGCAAACAAATATATAGAAAAGCACCCAGAAGCTGTGGATGCTATACTACGTAGTCATTATATGGATGACTACCTAGACAGTTATAGAACTATCGAGAAGGCGGCAGAAGTCGCTAGTATGGTGCGAAAAATACACCTACAGGCGAGGTTTGAACTCAAGAAATGGGTTTCAAATAGCTCGCAGCTCCTAGAAAAAATGGACCCATCGCATATACAAACTGAGATGGTATCCATTGGAGATATAGATACATCGGAAAAGATACTCGGCCTCATATGGAGGCCAGGCGAAGACACGCTGGGTTTCAACCTCACACTCGCGCGTCTGCCTGAGGGTATCTTGGACCGAGAGGCGCCCACCAAGCGAGAGGCGCTCAAAATAGTCGCGTCGCTATACGACCCACTCGGACTCGCCTCACCAGTAACCATCAAGGCGAAGCAAATATTGCAAGAAGCATGGAGGCGAGGCGTCGACTGGGATCAGAGGCTAGATGTTGACCTAGCATTACAATGGAAAATTTGGGTACAACATTTACGCCAACTAAAAAACGTTAGCGTACCAAGATGCTATCCTGGGTATAGCGACGCTATAGAAATGCAGGTGCATGTGTTCACTGATGCAAGCGAGATGGCATATGCTACCGCTGTATACTGGCGGGCCACGACCGTGGAAGGCAAGCATTTAATAAGCCTTGTTATGGCGAAAGCGCGGGTGGCCCCACTGAAACTGCTTTCGATACCGAGACTCGAACTTCAGGCCGCGGTATTGGGAACCCGCGTAGCCGCAGCAGTGATGAGTGAACACGACTGCAAGCCCACGTCAGTAACGTATTGGTCAGATAGCAAGACCGTACTGACCTGGATTAGAAGAGGAGCGAGAGTATACAAACCTTTCGTTGCTCACAGAATAGCTGCTATTGAAGACAATAGCAAAGTCGAAGATTGGCGATGGATACCCACCAAGATGAACATCGCTGATGCAGCAACCCGTGACGTGCCACTGCGGTTCAACTCGGACCACGAGTGGTACTGCGGGCCGAGATTTTTGTCTCTTGGGCCCGAATTATGGCCCACAGAGAAACCTCCGACTACAGACGACACGGGAGAAGAAAAGGCTTTCGTTGTCACAGAAGGGGACAAGAAGAGCTTTATAGAAGCCGTTCCAGAGCCAAGCAGATTCTCCAGATGGGAGCGACTGCTTCGTGCGACCGCCACAGTTCTGCGTTTTATATCTCTTTGCAAAAATAGAACAGAGATAACGTCCTATAAACGGACAAGGAAAAACGCTGAAAAGGACCCAGACTGGCGCCAGAAGCCCGCTGCACCTGCACAGAAGCAGAAGCAGGCATGCAGAGCCCCAACCCAGGTCAACAGACAAATTATAGAAGCAGAATTTCTCCAAGAAGCTGAGAAAATACTTGTCCAGGTCGCACAACAACAATCGTTCGCTTCAGAGTTAGCGAATGTTGAAGAAATAAATAAGAATAGCTCGCTGCGACCTTTACAAATTCAGGTCGTCGACAGCGTGCTGCGACTAAGAAGTCGCATAGCAGCTACGCAAGAAGTAGCTGAAGAAGTGATGCGCCCGCCTATATTACATGGCGACCATCACATAACGCAGCTGTACATAGACTGGACACATCGCAGTCTACAACATAGTGGCACCGAACTCACAATTAATGAGGTACGGCAGCACTACTGGGTCGTGAAGATGCGACCCACAGCGAAGAAGGTGATAGCGAGATGCCTGCATTGCCGTATACGCAAGGCACAGCCACCAGTACCTGCGACCGGCGACCACCCGAAAACGCGCCTCGCTCATCATAAGAGGCCGTTTACATATACCGGGCTCGACTATTTCGGCCCGCTATCCGTCACCGTCGGTCGGCAGCATCAAAAGAGATACGTAGCACTATTTACGTGTCTCACATCAAGGGCGGTGCACCTTGAAATCGCCGCCAGCCTTAGCGCAGACTCCGCCATATTGGCGCTGCGCCGATTCGCCGCACGCAGAGGATGCCCAGCTGAGATACACTCAGACAATGGCACCAACATGCACGGCGCCGACAGAGAGCTGCGAGACGCCTTCAAAACAGAGGCAAGTCGTAGAGGCATTGTGTGGCGCTTCATAACGCCATCAGCGCCATTCATGGGAGGCGCCTGGGAGCGCCTAGTTCGTTGTGTAAAAAACACACTATACAATGTACTTACAGAGAAACACCCCACCGAAGAGGTGTTGTCCACACTGATTTGTGAGGCAGAGTACATTGTAAATAGCCGACCATTGACGCACGTATCGGTAGATGGTGATGATGATGAATCCATCACACCGAATCACCTTTTGCTCGGTGGGTCAGCCAGACTACCTACACCTGGCACGTTCACCGAGCAAGATATAGACAGCAGGAAAATATGGCGACGATCACAGATCCTCGCTGATATGTTCTGGAGTCGCTGGGTCAGAGAGTACCTGCCGGAGCTCCAAAACCGGCGGGAGCCACATAGTAGTGGGCCCAAACTTAAAGTGGGTGACCCTGTCCTGATAGCCGACGGCCAGCTGCCCCGCAATACGTGGCCGCGAGGCCGCATTGTGGCCGTGTATCCAGGAATCGACGGAGAAATCCGGACCGCTGAGGTACGCACACTTGGCGGTACCTTGAAGCGTCCGGTGAAGAAACTCGTCCCACTGCCCCAGTAACCAGAGATGCCGGAGCGGCGACCGTCCTCTCGGTGGGCCTGGCCGGCAGCCGAGAAATGCCGTCCGTCGCTCACCGAAGGAATGCAGCGCCGCGCCGACAACACTTCGAGTCGACACAGCACTGCACGGCGGGAGATATGTTCGCGACGAAGCGTCATCAACCATACTAAATGGTTCATAAGAGTTAAAGTTTGTATGTGTAGACATGTCTGCTCACCACGGCGCGCCATCTAATACTGAAATGATTTTTAGAGGCACGTTCATATTTATACTAAAATTTTACCTACATTTTTTGAGATAGTAGTATAATGTTTTTAGTATTTGTCAGTATGTTATAGGGTTCAATAGTTCACCCTTAATAGAGTAAAAGCATTAGAAAGCATACTGATAAGAGTTATCATAGCGAAAAACATAAATTTCTGTCGTACGATACGTCATTGCTCGACGACGGATTAGTTCCGAATGGCCCGCGAGGTGGCCCCACCCGATATATATAGTTTTGGAGTTTTTTGGAAAAATTATAGTAATTAAAATCATGTTTTTAAGGGCTTATCCTATGTACTGGACATGAAATCAGTACATAATGATGAAACTATGTGAAAACCACATAGTTTCTGCTATGTAAATATGAATATTGACTTGATATCTCAAACACCAAATATATGGTTTTAGGTCATTTTAGGGTATATGGGAGACCTAGACCGAGACAGGAAACCTATATACACCTCATAGTTAGCGTAGTCTTTTATATAAAGCCCATTTACTTGAGATATCAAGTCGGTATATAATAGAAAACTGCTGTTTATCTGGTTTTCGGCAAATGCTTACGGGTTTAGGTGCCCTAAGTACCTAGAAAACATATAGGTGTACTGGTAAAAGTACTACCATTGGAAAGCTTGCTAAAAGGGCTTCCAGGCGGTTTCTAGATGGGAAGAATCGCTTGGATAGTCAGCGAGATAAACAGTCGTGAAAAATGTAAACAACGTAAAACGTTGAAATTTGTAGACCCTTCAGGTGGAATAACTCCATGAAGGGAATAGATGTACTCATGGTGTAAGTACTTTCGGATGGCTTGCTAGACTAACTACCAAGCCATCACTTTGGAGCGAAAATCGCTCAAGTAGTTTAAGTACAATTCCAGAAAATAGGTTTCTGGAAAATGTAATTTTTAGTCAGTTTTTGGCATTCCCCGGGACTATACACCCCTGGGAATTCCGAAAATAAGGAATTTTTGGGGACCTCCCGATGGCCCGATAAACGCACCATCGTGTCGTCCCAATCTTGTTAGGGTTTTATAAATAGTTTCTCTGATAGCTGGGCGCAAAGAAAGTGACCAGCTATCGAATTTGTACATATCGAGGCACCTTATGTGCATATAGCCTAGATAGACTTATATGAACACTAGAAATGTAAAGTGTGGTCTATCGGCTACCAGAATCCCCATAATAGGCGGTGATTGTCTGGTTAGCCTAAGTAGGAAGTCCTAAAGTCGGTGAAATGACTTAGGAATTTATAGATTCATTACATAAGGGATGATATCCCATAGAAGATTCCCGAAAATAAGCTTTTTCTAGACGTCAACAGACAGCCTGCTATTGGCACCAGCAGGTCAACCCAACCTATAGATATCCTTAGGCTAGGTTAAAAGCTATTAAGGTTTTAACCGAGAAATAAAGGAAATTGTTCCTTTATTTCATGGAATTAGTCTAGGGAAGCTATCAATACCTGGAAATTAGGTATATGGATTAGATACAGAGATAGGGGGCGTTACTGTGTTACAGTACGAATAAATCCAGCTATTGATAGCACCGTGGAAGGGGTGCGGTAACCCTATTTACCAAATGTTGATAAGGGTTTTTTACAGAAATAAAAATTATTTTCGGCGAGAATTTGCGGGGCTCTCAATAATGGCACGGTCCGAGGGTATATACACCCCCCGGGCCCAAATAGAATTTGTAGTCATCCAAAGCTAGTCGCTTGTACTTGTCTTAGTAAATAAGAAGTAATTCTTATATAGAATCAAGTCTCAGAAATTGTTGAGAGCCCTAGAATCGTGCCGTGTACTGAATAACTTAGTGTTTCATTCAATTCATCAACTTCAACCCTTATGAAGACACCCCTTTTCGATCCTGTCGAGCTGAACCTCGGGACCTGGACACCAGGAGTGCTGATCCAGAAGTAGGCAACCCAGAACCTGGAAATAACTCGAGTACAGCCAACACATCGTTGAATCGTTAGAGTCGATTTGCAACCTTACGTCGCTGATGCAGCCAGGCATCTAAGAACCTTGTTTCGTGGTGTGATAGGGGCGTTCAGCGGCAATGGCCAGAAGGTTTACGCCCTTCTTTTCTCGGGGCCAGTGAACACGCTACGTCCAGCACACAACCATTATTAATAATAAAATTAAAAATAATGCAACATTTTTACATTAAAATATTCAAACTTGCAACTAACAAAACAAACAACGTACGTTGCACACACCCTGAGATTGTCCACTGCCTGTGCCAACGTAAACCGGTTTTTTCCAGTCTCGCCGCATACGCGACAAGCGGCCAGTGGTCACGCACTCATGCGTCCGCGTGCTTGTAGTAGTGCAACCGATTCGTGCGGTTGTATGAAGCTTTATCTCTGTTCCGTTTATCTACTCATGTGCTTAGGGGATGACGTGCGTAAACTACGAAGTCGTGCTTAGGGCGACGTTCATTCAAGTTTAGATAGAACGAGCAACAGCATCTATTCTAAGGTAAAATTATTTGAGCACCTTTGAAGAGCACTTACGAAGTTACTGCTGAAATATCATTAGAATTTGGAAAGGTATATTTGTATCCTAGTGGTGCCACCTATGAGGAGTGTTCAAAAATTCGTCCAGATACGAGTTTTTGGGATATAGTGCTTCGCTATTACTCCGAGGTTTCCCTGAGTTTGTAGTTATAGGGTGTTCTGCCAGATAGCGTCTTTAAATCCTCTCCTCTCTCCTTTTGACCTTTGACCTCTTTCCTAATGGCTACATGGACGATCGTGACGAAATATGGGTATAATAACCGCGCTTGACGAAAATTGTCAGCAAAAAGAAGTAGGCTGCTGACTCACCTTTTTTTATTTCTGATTCGGACTACGATATACCAATTACTTTCTGAAATATTATTTCTTTAGGTGGTTATTTCTGTACGAGCTTAGTTCTTATAATTAAAATTTTCTGAATCCTATTTTGCTGACATTGTTATAGGCTGAAATGGTAAAAAGTAAACATTTACAGAATGGGTTTGTGTATGTAGTAAAAGCTCGCAGGTGATTGGACATGATAGCGCCTATGCTTTTGGGAGAGAAACCATGAGTTCGAGGACACCTAATAGGCTAGGATCTGGGTGAGTGGGCTGGTGGTGATGGCGCAGCTGCGTGCCGCCACCGGTTGACAGCAGCTCGGCTGAAAATTTCATGGCCAGCGTATCGAGCGCCTCGCGGACACGCGCCCGGCCGCGCAGTCGCGCCGCGCCGCCCGCCCGAGCGCCTCGCACGCCGTTCTGAGCCGACACTCGCTCCGTGACAACCTTGCCGTGCCGACCCCGGCTCACAACAATAACACGCGCGACCTCTACTCTACCGACTCCTCAGTTCCAGTGCCGGGTGTGCAGTGGTCGTGCCACGTGACCAAGTCCTGGGCCCCGCGGCCGATATGTGAAAAACAAAGCCTTTGTGACAGCGCCGCGCGCCGGCCAGCGGCATGTGGTGTGCCAGAGTTACGCACAAAATGAAATAATAAGGTGAGCTGAACCAGCATTATTTTGAATGAAAATTTTGTTCCATGTCCATGAAGCAACTGAGTTTTCTCTTGATTTCGTGACTGAAAACTAACTGACACAACTATAATAAACAAATAATAACATCTTAATTTTTTGATGCAACTTTCTTTCAAAAGCCTACATGGTATTAGGTCAAAGACGTTCAACTTGAACCTACGTGTATGTACCATATTGCATGATCAAGGTCAGAGTTTATTTATGTCATCGTATATTTGCGTAGATTATTGTCATAGGACCGACCTCAAAATTGATACTAGTGAGCTAGTTGTGTGGTGGGAGCGGCCGAAGTCCGTCCGTACAGCGAAGCTCTACGACTGCCGCAATCTGATTAAGGCACACCCACTAAGCTACAAGATATTTATTCAACGATATTTTTAGTAGTAGCCTAGATATAGGCTGACATACAGAACATATATTTATGACCTATTAGGTACATACACTTTAGTTTACCATTTTGAGCAAACATGTGTTTTCGTAGCACACTCGTAGCAGCTCGTAGCAGTGTTTTGTTTTGTTAGCTGGCCTCGAAAGCGGGCTTAGTTATTTTTTTTTTAATTACTGATTAATTATTTATAGGTTCATATAGCTACATATTTTAGAAATTATATATAACTATAGTAATAATTTTATAATAATATATCTGTATGTAGGTTTGTATGTTTGTAAAAAGCGGGGGGCGATTAATAGATCAACTTACCTCACGTTTAGGTCGTGTATATAGTTGTTAACTTAATTTTGAATAAGTCATGAATATTCGTATTTAACAAGCTTATTATTTTATCAGCAGTAGATATAGTTTGGCGTGCCGCAGGGTCGCGTGCGGGGGCGCGGCGTGCACGCAACTCGCACAAAACGATGCAATAACTCAGCCCTCTCACGTTTGTTCTCATCGATCCTGGTAATCAGGGTTCGGACATGGAATAGGACTGCTCATTAGCTCGAAATACGAATAATAATTAACGGTTATTTTATTGTTTCGTCTGATTCCTGAAAGAGAACCGCCTTTTCAGGCAGAGAGGCGTGGAATGTGAATTGTAGTTTGACTACTAGAAGACGAGTGATGACTGACAGTCTGACACCCACAGCAGTGTATTTAGGTATAAGTTATGTGTTTAGTTAACTGCCCTGTTTGACCGTTCATTGTAGTGGATGTAGGCGGTGTAGGTCAAGTTGGTAGCATTAAGATCTAAACGAAAAGTAAAAAAATTGAAGCAACGTATGGAAGATCTTTATCGCTGAAATCTTCGCCCTTCTTCTTGTCATGTGAGGATGTGGCCACCTCTGGTGTCAGAGTTAATTAAGCCACCTCTGGGAACCCCACAGGCCTCTGAATTGGCTATTTCAGACTATCATTAACTATATAAAGTCCAGGTTTCCTCTCGTTGCCTGTGATGTCCAAGATAAACTTAGAAAGTACATATGAATTTGAAAAAGTCACATTGGTACTTGCCCGAATATGAACCCACGAAGTCAAGCACGAGAGGCGAGGTCTTAGCCAATGGTCGACCACGACATTCGTCCTGAAAAGCCACTAGTTAATATCCTGCATCAAATCATCATAACGAAACACTCTAAGCAGCAAGTTATCAGCTAATCATACAATTATCTCATTCACGCAGACTGTAATTATGCTATTTGGAGCGCCGAGCACCTCACAATGTGCTATTTACTTGCGGAGCAAGTTTACGCGGACCAAGTAAGTAGATTAACAGAATCTTTGCAACTTGTGTAATTTAGTTGTGAGTTCCTGCTCTCTGAATTATGAAATTTTCTTGTAGTTGGGCGATTTCGTGTTTAAGTTAGGGCAGGTACTTTGTGCTCTCGACCAACAGAAACAAACCAGATATTGTTTTGATGTTTATGACGAGTTGAAGTAACAATCAACATTCAACTCAGTTCTATACGACTGCCCAAAAAATGGGAGTGGCATTTTTCAGTACATATCAGTTTTTGAATACCATATTAGTTATCATATTAGTTTTTACTCAGAGATGGATCGTGAATTTGTGGGGCCCAGGCTAAAACTACTTGGAGTCCTACCATGAAATACCTAAACGGCATATATTACCTAATTAACAAACTTGTAAACATTTTGTTTAAAAACTGTTTTCTAAATTTAACCGACTTTCCAAAAAGGAGGAAGTTCTATAGATTGTTTATATCGATCAAGAGGTGAAGGATAGGTTATCTCGAAAAGGTGTGACCGTAGCTCGTTTGTCCCAGCCACTGCGAAACCCTACCCATGACTTACCAAAGTACTGAAGCCAAAGTACTTTTCCGAAAAATCTTCATGATTGCAGATTAGAAAAATCTAAAATTTGGTCCCAGTCTCGTTTAGGTTAGATTTTGCTTGTTAGTTCCAACAGAAAAAATGAAAATTAAGGAATGCTAGAGCAATCAAAGCAAGATAAATACATTTTATGACCTCACCTTGGTAGCTTTTCTTTTGACCATTCGTACGAAAAATGTCAACAAAGTTGTTTATTTACCAAAATAATGATACCATGCAGAAACATGCATGCATACAGTACATTATGCATGCATGTACATTGTACATGTATGTACATTATGGATGCAATAAATTTAATTTCAATTTGAAAAGTGAATGTAAGATGCTAGAGCGAGCGAGACGAGCTCCGATTAGTAAATACTGCCTTGGGTTAGATTTTATTTTAACCTTTTCTTCGGAAATAGGAGTAAATAAGTAAGTCGTCTTTGGTAAGTAATCAAGCGAATCCATGGCATACATGCAGCGAGAGAACGAGCGAAGCGAGCTCGATAATTTTACCACCTTGCCCGGATAGACATTATCTTTTGAACTTAAAAAAACACTCTCTGGACCTGATGACCATTATAAAAATTGTGCCGTTTGCTGACACTGCCAACACTGTATGGGGAGCCTCTAACCCTCGGCGCCCTGGTATTCTGTTTTAGTACTGCTTGTACCTAACAAGAAGTGAAGTGAAGTGAATCGTCATATTAGCAATGTTGTCAAAAGACTGCCCCCTACGCAGCTACGATTATACATTTTTATTCTCAGTAGGTTATTCAATAATTTAATTTACATGTGCTCAATGGGGGCTTGAGGCCCTTTAAATCCACGGGGCCCTGGGCTGAAGTCCAAATAGCTGGAAGATAGATCCGGCACTGTATATACTCGTACAACTTGTCGAACACATACAATTGCCAGCTTATGTTTTTCTTTAAGTCATCAGTTTAAAGCTGACTGAAAGCGGTTTTTTTTTTTTTTTTTTTTTTTTATTATTGATAGGCTCGCGCTTGACCACTATCTCACCTGATGGTAAGTGATGATGTGGTCGACGATGTAGCGCGCTTACCTAGAAGAAACCTATTCACTCTTGACTTAAAGACTCCCAGGTTGTAGCTCTCAGGAAATACAGACCCCGGCAGGGAATTCCACTCCCTAGCTGTACGCATAATGAAAGTATTCCCAAAACGTTTGGTGCGTATGGGTGGAATGTCCACCATGTACCGATGACACATCGCCGTACGTCTTGTATTCCGATAATGGAAAGGGCCAGGAGGAATTAATTCATGCAATTCCAACGCACACTCCCCGAAATGTAACCGATAAAAAACCGACAGACTGGCAACTTGGCGCCGATGTTCAAGGCTCTGGAGCCTAGACTTGACCAATATCTCATTGCCGATGAGCCTCTTGGCCCGCTTTTCGATCGACTCCAGTGCATCCAGCTGGTACTTGGCAGATCCGTCCCAGAGGTGAGAGCAGTATTCCATGCATGACCGAACTTGCGCCTGATACAAGTTGAGCAGCTGTTCTGGCGTGAAGTATCGTCTCACCTTTGCAAGGATCCCCAACTTTTTGGCAGCCAGTTGAGCTTTTGCCTCAATGAATGGACCAAAATTGAGGGTCGATGTCAACGTAACGCCAAGAAGCTCGAGATGGTCCGTTATCGGCACGGTTACACCGCGGAAAGTAGGAGCCGGGTGAAATTGGCTCCTTTTAGCGGAAAAAAGACACGCCTGGGTTTTAGCAGCATTAAACCTGACCAGATTGGCATCGCCCCATTCGGAGACTGCCTGCAAGGACAAGTTCAAGCGCTCCACCATGGCCTCCCGGAGAGACTGGATCTGAGGCCCGGTAGCACGCGCGTTGGACAAGTATCTCTCAGCAACAGTGCTGTCGTCTGCATACCCAAAAGTGCCGGGTTTTAGCAGATCATTTATGTGCAACAAGAACAATGTTGCCGAGAGTACCGACCCCTGAGGGACCCCGGCGTTGATATCCCGTTGGTCAGACGAGCGGCCATCAATAACCACTCGTATAGACCGGTCCCTCAGGAAGTCTGCGATCCAATCGCACAGACCACCGGGCAGACCGAATGACGGAAGCTTACCAATAAGGCTCTCATGCCAGACCCTGTCAAAAGCCTTCGAGATGTCAAGGGAGACGGCAAGCGCTTCCCCGTGCCTCTCGATGGCTTCACTCCATATGTGAATGGCATACGCTAGAAGATCCCCAGTTGACCGATTTCGCCGGAAGCCATATTGGCGGTCACTGAGGATGTCGTTAGCTTCTAGGTATGCCAGGAGCTTGGAGTTGAGCACCCGTTCCATACTCTTACAGAGGATGGACGTAACTGAGATGGGTCTATAGTTGGCCGGGTCAGCCCGACTGCCCTTCTTGGGCACAGGCTGAACGTTAGCTTGCTTCCAAGCATTCGGTACTTTTCCAGTCTCATATGAAAGGCGAAACAGGCGAGTCAGGATCGGAGACAGTTCAGGCGCACAAGTTCTTAGAACAATTGCCGGTACCCCATCGGGGCCACTAGCCTTGTTCACGTCAAGATTCCGCAGCACCCTACGGACGTCTTTTTGATGGATGCGAATGTCCGACATACTCGTCTCGCATCCATCAGGAGAAGGAGGGGGCCGCGCGTCACCAGAATCCAGGCGTGAGGATTCCGCAAAAAGAGAGGCAAACAAGTTTGCTTTCTCCTCAGCGGAGTGGGCCAGCGTTCCGTCGGGTTTCAGCAGTGGTGGTAGTGAGGGCCGGCAGAAGTTCGATTCGACCGACTTAGCCAGGGACCAGAACGCTTTACTACCGGCTGGATAGGAAGCAAGTTTGGACCCAATGCGGCTTATGTGGTCAAACCGAGCCCTTCGCAATACCCTCTTGCAGGACTTAATGATGTAATTTTTTGTATGTTTTATGGAAATAGAAGAATGGTGGATAAGGCTGGGATATTGTAAGGAAACCGGTACATAGGTGCCTTTACATATAACATAGTCTCTATCTAAAGCAATCCTAGAGTCGCACACGATGCCCCTGGGATGTTCGTAGACGAGAATACACGGTTATTTATTTGGGTACAGCAAAGAACATTCATTCAGTGCCTTTCTTTACATGAAGCTTCTATTTCTTCTTCTTCATCGAGAGCAAATAAATACAGTTTCTTTATTATTGATCGACGACACGATAGTACTTTTTAGATAAAAAAACCCTCTATAAAATACCTACAACAATAAATAATACATTTATTTCAATAAATTTTACAATATATAATCTTACTTAGAGGCCTCCTTTTAAGTATAATAAATACCTGTAGGTACTAGCAGACCCCGCTCTTCTTAAACTAGAAACAATAATAAAGTAGGAGTGTAAATACTGAACAAATTCAACTAAATCTAGGATATGTGTGTAGGGTGTGTGTGGTGTGTAAGGTGTGTGTGTGTGGGGTATGTGTGTGTATATGGTTTGTGTGTGTGTGTGTGCGTGTGTCACTTATCGATAAATTTTCACATGATACTTTGTATTCTCTATTTACTGTAATACCAACCCCTAGAAAGAAAACGGGGCCGCAGCTTTTATTAGAGAAAAATAGCGTGGAAATGAGATTGCAAGAGCAAGAATTTTGCAATTGTACCCTCGGTAATAACGGCCCGAATGCTCATCGCTTACAACCGTGCATACATACGAAACGCATTCTCTCCGAGACGATTCCACAATGGGCTATAATACACTATAATTTTCTTATATTCTCGGAAAACTGCGAAACTTCTAAAGGAATATTTAAAGAGATAGTAGTAGAGGAACTTACAAGTAATTGGCATTACTTGACTTCTTTGGAATCACTGGTGGGTATATCTAATATGTAATACTCATTGATGGTTTGCTCTGCCATGCTTAAAGAAGAGTTGTTTTAGCTGCATATGTAAGTTATCTTACCTTCGATTAGCAAATACTCAGCTTCAAATTGTTAATTCAGGATTGGCTATGGAAGGCGCGGGCTTGCGGACGGCGAGTAATGGGTAGCTCGCTGTCCGATAAGGACCAGGCCCAAGTCGACGGCGCGTAGTGTTCCACGCGCGCCTCAAAGAGATGTCAGCAAAAAATTTACGGGGTCCGCTAGGGCCGATGCCTGTCTGGGTCGAGGATAAATTTGAAAAAGAGTTACCGCGGCCCTGGCTCAAGCAACTGAAGGAACACGGGTGGGTTTTAGTCAGTAAAAGTCTGACCCTTCCGTTTCACCCAGAGCGGGAGAAGTTATTGGATGATTTCCAACCCAAAAAAAAAAATAGTATATTTATCAACCCTTACTGTAGCCTGAAAATCTGTAAATCTTTGGAATTAAAGTAGGTTTTTACCGAATTCTCAATTCAGAAATTTGCCCCTAGTCATTATGGGAAGTAATCTGTAGTCAGTTAACTCATCCCATACTAATGTCACTTACCATACACATATTATCGTTCCTATTAGCGTCTAGTAGTTTACATCAGAGTAAAAAATTTAATGTTAATTTTTTTATAAGTGCCACCAAAGTAAACTTCAAAGGCATGCAAAGTTTGCATAGTTATTCCGCCATCTTGCATAATGTAAAAGAAAATATTTCTGTCAGCATTCTTGATGTTTGCAATCTTCATTCTTCTTATTTTCTTTAGCCTTTTTGTCGTCTGCTCTGAAGGGTTATTCTAAAAATGGTTTCGTGTAGAATAGTCGCGGGTCGCACCACTATTAACATTAAAAAGATCCTTCTTTATTATGTTCTTCTAAAACAAGTTTTGAATAAAGTAGTGTAAGCAAAACTAGCAGTGCCTAGGAATTGGTACGTTTTGTGTTGCAAATGGTATAATGCTACCTATCTTTGACTTATGATCTCTACGCGACGCGATACATAACTTTGCACTTACAAAATAAAACAGTTTTATGTGGTCATGTACGTAATTTAGTGACCTAAACGTACTAAGCAAAACATAACAAATCTTTTGTTGTTCTTCATTGAGTTTTTTCCATTATTATTAACACCTTTTAAACCGAAAGATGTCCATAAATTCATCGACTGGTCATGTGCCTCTCGTATCTAGTTGGTTTCTTTACTTAGTTGTAACAGGATTTGCAACTTGAAAAGGTATTTTTTTTTATTATTGATAGGCTCGCGCTTGACCACTATCTCACCTGATGTTAAGCGATCACGTGGTCGACGGTTTAGCACGCTTGCCTAAAAGTAACCGATTCATTCTTGACTTAAAGACCCCGAGGTTGTATCTATCGGGAAACACAGACTCCGGCAGGGAATGCCACACCTTAGCTGTACGCATAATAAAAGTGTTCCCAAAACGTTTTGTGCGTATGGGTAGGATGTCCACCATGTACCGATGGCGCATCTTTGGACATACCTACTAAAATCTTTGAGATGCTCCGTATTATCAAACGTCGAGATAAGTACATATGTAGGTGTACATGACAAGTTAAAGTAAGTTTCCCGTTTAACTTGTGTCCGATGCGGGCTCATTGAAATCGCTTGCTACCTACCTTTTCATTAACGACTCTGTACCCACGACGGCATTTCAACAGAAAATGAAAAAAAAGCTCTCCGCTTTTACTACGTTTTTACGTAGAAATACGGTAGCAGTAAATAACGTGCATATTTATTTAATTTCATCATCGTAACTCTGCCAGCCATGTTAATTAAACAGGGATATAAATTATCCTCTGTTTTGACTCACGGCTACGTGAGTGAAATCCCTGGTATAAGCTCGAACGTTTCAATTAAGTAAATAAGTATTTGTTTATTAAATTTAATGTGATAAATAGGTTGAGATGGATGTAAATTTCATGAAAATATAGGCAGGTAAACGCTGTTCTCCTTACTAATGCTTGAAACCCTGAATTAAGTCGTAAATGTAGGTATCCGTGTAAGCTTATTAACTTACCGACGAGTGTACTAATAGCCGCAGGTACAACAAGATTAGTATTATCCCCTTATTTTATCATTATTATTAATAAATGTCTTAAAAACGAATAGCTGTCGCTGCAGAGGACAATAGCACTGTATAGAGTCGTCGGTTGAGACGACTTATTAAGTCGTGCAGCCGTATAGGACCAGAAATAATTCGGCATTATATTATCTAAAGGACATTTTTGTAATACCTTTTTTTTACCAACCCATTGCGGGTCAATCCAATTTACTGATAGCCATTTGTTTACTCTATTACCTATAAAAAGCCAACAGATTTCAAGAAGAAATAATTGTATTCTCCTTATTTAGGCAAAGAAAGGCTCAAATAATTTCGTTTTATTTCATTTGGCGTGTCTTTGGCGAAGAATAAGGGTCCCGCGGGCGTCGTAAAAGGTGACTAAGGCATAATGGTGAGGCGATGGCTATAGTACGATGGGTAGCAGCTTTCCCCTGAACACTAATAACAATATATTGCGCGCACAATGTTTGTCAAGCGTGCTGATTATGGCAATGTTCCCTGCGACGCGACGACCGTTCGTTCTTACGGTCTATTAGGCAACCTTGTTCAGCCGTAAATGTTACCGAATTGTTATGATTTACACACATGATATTTCTGTACTTGAGTGTATATTGTTACTTTTAATTCTGCTAATATTAGGTATATATGTGAAAATCTGTACGTATGAGTGCTTGGCTGTTTGTTAATTAATCGGTCGCGGGTAAAATTTGTGACACAGGCAGACCATGGCCTGAATTAGGGCAAAGGATACTTTTATCCCAGACTCCCAAGTACCAGTAGTAGACAAGTCTCTGTGGAATTATTTTGGACTTCCACGTGGGCGAAGTCGCTTGTAAAAGCTTATAGTTACAGGATATATTTTCAAAATAAAGTGTCATAAATTGAAACTTCACGAATGGCGCGGATATGAGGTCTGTTTTTTTTTGCAAGAAACAGATTTATTTTATTGCTCAACAGAGATTTGAAAACAAGTTGATTTAAAGAACTTAATGTTTGAACAATAGCATATATACTCTTGATCGTATACTGACGCATGTTACATGTTGTTTCAGCAACTAGATCTGAAACTAGCAATTATTCATAAGTTCTACAGATGTAAAGAAAATATTAGAGACCAAAATGACAAACATAGACTTAGGCCCAGGTTTTTGATCCGTAGTTAACCAATGCCAATGGTTAAATATGGTACCAATGGTTTAAAATTTCGATAAAATGCCTTTTTTATCAATAGGTAGTTATCCTCGTAACTCGGACAGTTAATTAACTGACCATTTTTTAAACTAATAATTCATAAAAAAACGCGTTTTACCGTAATTTGAAACCATGTTTAAGCATTGGTTTAGTTCACTATCGATAAAAAACCGGGCCTTAGCTGATACAGATGAAAACAGACGATCAAAGATAAGTTTGGGAAAACTAACTATTCAATCGGTCTTACTGAACAATGGACGGAAATGTCATTTTTTTTTCAGCAACCATCGTTCCTAAAGAATAATGCCAATTATTGTTATATTTAATATGCTTTTAAAATGCACTGCAATTATGGGTAAAACAATAAAAGGCATGTTGTAATTATTTAATCGAAACTAAATTAGGTTTGTAGTGTCGTTTCTTAGGCCATAAACTCTCTAGACAGGCTTATTTGACTTTTTTATGCGATTTGTGTTCGAGCAGTAAAAATTTACTGGCCATTACCCTCAGGCTCCTTTACGATGCTAGCGAATGTGCACCCGTTGTAAACCGGGACACGCTCGCCTGCTGAGCGAGCCAGAGAGGATTTTCATGTTTGTTCAAGGGTTCTTCTCATACGGGTAGATAGATCGACTATTTTACTTCGGATACCTCCATCTGAGCTTATATTTTAACGAGGTGAAATTGTTTGTCTGTTTGTAGTAGAATAATCTACTGAGATAGAATATATTATACATATTTTTTTGTTTTTTAACCGTACCCAAAGGGTAAAAACGGGACTCTATTACTAAGACTCCACGATCCATCTTTCTGTCTGTCTGTCACCAGGCTGTAACTCATGAACCGTAATAGCTAGACAGTTGATATTTTCACAAATGATGTAATTCTATTGCCGCTATAACAACAAATACTAAAAACCAGGATAAAATAATTATTTAAGTTGGGCTGCTATACAACAAACGTGATTTTTTTGCCGTTTTTTGCGATAATGGTACGGAACCCTTCGTGCGCGAGTCCGACTCGCACTTGGCTAGTTTTGTTCATTTAGTTGCACCAGCCTTATTTTATCTCTGCACCACCCTAAGGTTAGAAAATGCCTAAGGCATTAAGTCGCTCTTTGTACTTGTGCATAAAGTTTTAATTAATAAATAATCCTAAGAGAATCCTAAATAGATTCGAATAAGAAAATTCGTTCACTGATAGACAGCTTTGCCACTGTGCTACTTTTTAACCCCGGAAAATGTGTTCCAATATAGCTCTTTATATTATTAGTAGATGTGCATTAAATCGGCTACTGTACAAATATAAAACAGATGCTGAAAATATAAAGAAATCGATTCTTGAAAATGGAAATGGCAAAAGTCTGGTTGTTATTAGGAGACTGCTATCATAATAAATTCTATCTGGTGGCCGCGAAATGATCGATGAGCTAAACTTTACAACATCTCAGGATATATATATAATCTTAGCGTATAAAAGTTTCATATATATCGTGAGCGATTTTGCATTTAGTTAATATTTAAGTATACACCCAAGCAATAAAAGCATAACTTTAAACGGCAATATTTAAAGGTCGTTTGACACGCGAACTCCGTCAGTTCTAAATCTTATGTATATGTAAAATTAACCTTTCCTTGGGTTTTCACATAATTTTATACCTGAAATTAAAATATACCTGAGGAACCTTTGTATAAGTTACTTTGAAAGTAGCCGTTTTCTAACAATGATATTCTAATAAACAGATACGTTATACACTCATAAAACAATAGAAAAAAATGTTCGTCGCTGTAGCGGCAGCATATACACACTTTTCATTCATCTGACATTGCACTACAAGTCGAAAGGGATGGCTTGATACTCGTAAAACCAACAAGAAAAAAAGAGACAGCTAGTGTTTGTCACTTGCGTGTGAATGTAAACAAACATTATTCTGACCACCAATGTTTTTTTATTTTGACGTTTCGTGACATAAACTAAAGAGAAAAGTCACAATTGTGACGTATTCGAGTCTTCACAATGCGCGCGCTCATAACATATCTGTTTACTTTTGCTCAGTTGCCAAAGAAAAAAAAAAACTGTTTACTAGAACATCATTGTTTTCTAAGAATTTATTGTCTCATTTGGATCCTCATTTTTAATAGCATAAACAAGAAAGGACAACATAAAATATGTACTAAATTCATTTTCTTCCAACTATGCTTTAATTTCATCACAATCACACTAAAAACTCAGTACAAAGCGAGTCTTTATTGCTCTAGAGCAATAAAAATGTATGAAATTTCATTATTGCACAGTTTTTTTTTAATCGCACCAAAAGGTGCCAATCTCAATGGATTAGCTATATTCAGCCAGCGCGGCGATGTCGAAAATAACGTAACGGCGATGTCGTAAAAAAAAAAGTATTGATATCGGCGATATCAATACTTTTTTTTTACGTACGTATTATTCGTTTCTATCCTTCTTGTTCTAAATTTAAAAAATGATTGCTGCTAACTCTGATTTAAAAATGAAAGAAATTTAAAAAAGTGATTTGGCGGGAACTTTGCTAATTTTGCTTGACAATATTTTTAATTGAAAGAAAAGCAGATTATGCACCTCGCCTTAAGTAATTTATATTGCCCTCGTGCCTGTTAGATTAGAGCCCGAGCGTTGCAATAATAAATTACTTTGTGCTCGATGCAATAATCTACTATTGTTTTACTTCCAAAGAATTTAATGACTAGATTAGCATCTTCTTTAGGAACATTATATTCCCACAAAAGCCGCTAAGACCCTGCCAAGTGTTCATGACACGACATGATATGACATGGCACATGTTACTAACTTAATTATATCAGAAGAATTTCTTCGTCATTGAACTAGGTATTTAATCCATTTCCCTGCAGCTAAGTAGAAGGTATTTGGCATTCCTCTGTGTTCCTATGTGCCTGTAAGTGAATTCAGCGCGAAGATGGAATATTTGATTGTGAAAGGAATAACAATGAGTATCCTCGAAGAAGATAATGCAAGTTCGATTGGAAATAAAAGTTCCATTTCGATCACTACGTTGTAAATGAGCGTTGTATATAAGAGTATTATCGTACGATGCTTTGAGAGTTTTAATGTAGAGAATACTCGTAAATACTTTAAGGTTGAAATAGAATTCAAGCTTGTTTAGACTCAATTCTGGTCTGACAATGAGTACCGTAAAACGTGCATATAATTGAATAAACAATAGCTTTTCAGTGAAGGGTTCAGGCTCGTAAAGCCGTAAATCACGGGAAACACGCTTATTTGTAATTCAGCCTTTGTGCCTTCCATAAACTAACAATAACCTACATTCAGTTAGCATCGAAAAGCTTTGGAAACCATTTGTACCGCTGTAAGCGGCTCACGATACTTTGAAGTAGCGAAATATTGACGGTTCAATCAATATTCAAGCAGTTTCAGCCCTATTGAACCCCAGTAACTAAAATTCAGCTATTGTAGAATGTAGGTTTACAGTAATTTTAAGCAACCGTTCAAAAGTTATAAACGGAGCGTTTGGCTCAATTTGTGTCCTTTTCTATGAAATTAGAGGCGAAAGTAAGGACTAATGATTTTATACATTTCGTAGAATGTCGGCTAACAACTGTCTACCGTTTTAGTTGTCGTGTAGCTGGAGTATTTATCTACTAAGTAGTTGACATGTCGTAGAGGTCGATACAGTGGTAAATTACATTGATGGTAATACACAGGAAATTTGAAATTGGGTAGCAGTGAGAATACCTGCCTGCTACCTGTGTGTGTGTGTGTGTGTTTATGAATGTGTATATTGATATACAGGTACATAAATTACAAGTTGTAGGTCGTAGGTTCGAACCCAGGCAGGCGCTTTACTTTGTGTAAATTATTTCATTACCACTGCTCTCAAAACATCCTGAGGAAACCGGCATGTCTTAGATCCAGAAATTCGAATACATGTGAAATCCACTAACATGCACTGGGCCCGCGCGGTGGATTACGACCCATTCCCTCTCACAGAGAGGCCTGCACGCACAACGGACCAAATGCGAGTCTAAGTGCGGAAAAGGTGTCCATCTATCCTATCCAGGAACATAAGCTAAACGCTCTCTTGACGCGGGAGCAACTACAGACAATGCCTGCGCAGCCCGCTTAAAGGAAATTCTCGCTCAACTTCACTCGTTTGCTGTCAGTTTCCGCCCACTCGCGCTCCATTTCTCATTGAGAGCTTGTTTTTCACTCTTTAACTATAAACTAAATTGAAGGACCCAGTTGTTTGCACAGCACTCGCGAGCTGTTGATACGATGATGGGTCGTTACTTTCTGTTTTTATTGACACTTCTTTTATAAAAACTTTATGCTATGCAAAAACAATGCAGCGAGACCGTTAGCTAAGCATGCAATACAACACTTTGTTAAGTCTAGTAGCACTTACAAGAAAAAATATGTGACAGACGGTAAATTTTATCATTTCAGAAAATTCTTTCAAGTATTTAATGCTTTTTGTTCGTAGTGAAATAATGAGATGCGGTGGAGAGCTATTTTCATTTTCGCAGGCGTGCCGTGCCGTCCGTTGTCTCTGTCACGTCCTACCTCTGTGGAACAGAATTGTTCGATTATTTTCGGCTGTTTCATCGGTTCCAAACAAATTAGTCCATTTGTATGCTAACGGACTTTCCGATTCGGATGTGAATATGGGTAAAAGAGTATTTATTGCTACCGGGTTTTTGTTTTGTTTTTACGATAAACGGCCTTTTTTCGTGCAGCTATTATTGTTACAGTATGTAATTTTTACTGATTACGTATGACACAAATGATAGAATAAAATGTATAGGTCAGGGTGTGCATTACAGCACGATTGATGTGCTGTGTATAAAAGATTCATTGGGGTTATTACACTATGATATATCTAGGATCTATGAGTCATATTTATATGATAATCTTACTAAAATTATTAAAGCGAATGTTTTGATGCATGTGTGTATGTTTGTTACTTAATAACGCTAAAACGGCTAAACGATCTGAATGTAATTTGGCACAGAGATAGGTTATAGTCTGGAATAGCACATCGGCTGCTTTTCACTCCGGTGTAATGTTACCTTGGGATAAGCCAAAACTTTTCATGCGGGCAAAGCCGCTGGCAGAAGCTAGTGTAATACTCGTATAAACATATGAATCATTTCGTCTCTGATAAAAAAATCCGGAACCGTATGAGCACAACTTATGCATGGAAAAAGAGCTGGTTTATTTGTTTTCGACGCGG
The DNA here is from genome assembly GCA_948252205.1 of Orthosia incerta. Taxonomy (NCBI): domain Eukaryota; kingdom Metazoa; phylum Arthropoda; class Insecta; order Lepidoptera; family Noctuidae; genus Orthosia; species Orthosia incerta. The sequence goes on from OX411754.1 coordinate 22,548,682, forward strand.
ACGTTATATTTTCTCGGACTTAAAACACCATTCCGAATACGCTGTATAAATAAAATACGGTTACCTACAGACGTAAGAGTTTGCTAATAAATACGCCAAAGTTTTAATTTCTCCCCAGTTAGCTGTAATAACTTGCGCGAAACTCGCAATTTGCACATTCAGCGGGTTTATTTACGTTCTGCAACTACTATTACGGTATGGTGACGGACGTAAAGAATTTCACCATCCCATATCTTCCCGTGGGTGTCGTAACAGGCGACTAAGGGACACACCGGAGAATGGGCAGCAGCGTTCTCTGTGCACATTAACAACAAAATGCGATCGCCAACCCGCCTAATGAATAGTACACATAAAAAACGGCCCCGAGCCCGGCAGCCCGTCTACCCTCGGCTACGGTAGCGGTCGAGGCGATGGCGTGGCAAAGGGTGCGAAGAATCCCCGGAGTGGACCCGGCAACCCCAATAAACACCGATGACTGGACCTGGGAACATATAACACGCGAACACTCCGGACCGACGAGAAGATAGCCGAACTCAAGGAAGAATTGAGCAGGTTGCGATGGAGTATTATAGGGTTATCTGAAGTCCGAAGATAGGGGGAGGACTCAATAATCCTCAAATCCGGTAACCTGCTCTATTTCCGAGAGGGTGACCGATAGTCTCAGGGTGGTGTCGGGTTTATCGTCCACAAGTCCCTTGTGAACAACGTGGTGAAGATCGAGAGTGTGTCGACCAGAGTGGCGTACCTTATACTCAGAATATCCGCAAGATATTCGCTGAAGGTCATACAGGTCTACGCCCCGACCTCGGCAAACCCCGACGACGAGGTAGAGGCCATTTATGAGGATATCTCTAGAGCCATGCATGGTTTCAAAACTCACTTCACCGTTCTCATGGGGGACTTCAACGCAAAACTGGGCAAACGAGACGAGGATGAGCTGCAAGTGGGGCAATTTGGAGTTGGACGCCGGAACCACCGGGGTCGCCTACTGGCCAGTTTTATGAAGAAGGAGGGCCTCTACATGATGAACTCCTTCTTCAGAAAGCGTGAGCCCAGGAGGTGGACCTGGCAAAGATCCAATAGTTCAACTAAAAACGAGATCTACTTCATCATGTCAACCAAGAAGCAAATGTATAATGATGTCTCTGTGATCAATTCGGTGAAAACCGGGAGCGATCACAGCATGGTAAGAGGAACATTGAACATTAATGTTAAGCTTGAAAGGTCTCGACTGATGAAGTCCACGCTCCGTCCAGCACAGATCCAGGTCCAAAACCCCTAGAGCTTTCAACTCCAAAATCGTTTCGAGTGCCTAGGGAGCTCCGTGGACGATTACAGCGAGCGATGGGTTCGTGGAAGCTGTCCATACGGTCGGGTCTAAGTTTTTCAAGACCCGCCGTACAGATAGGAACAAAAAGCTCTCTGATCCTACTCTCAAGCTCATGAAGGAGAGGCGTGAGATGATCTTGCAGTCTTCAGACGATGCGTTGAAATACCGGCAGCTAAATAGACGGATCTCAAAGTCCTTGAAAAGCGACCTCCGCCGCTTTAATACCGAGCGTATTAAAGACGCGATTGAGCGGAACAAGGGCTCCAAGGTCTTTGCAAGTGATCTGTCTATTGGGCAAAGCCAGCTCACGAAACTGAAGACCGATGATGGCAGGATCGTGTCCGCCAAACCAGAGCTTCTGAAGGAGATCGAGAGATTCTATGGGCAGTTGTACACGTCAACCAGTAAACCCGTCGCGAATCTAGCGAATGGCCCTAGAGCTAGATTGACCCAACACTATACCGAAGACATTCCGGAGACTGATGATGCCTGTATGAGATTAGGATGGCTCTGAAACAGCTCAAGAACAACAAGGCACCGGGTGATGACGGAATTACGGCCGAAGTCTTGAAGGTGTATGGAAAGAAAACTAGTACTTTAGGCCCTTCAGAAGCTGTTTGATTCCGTCATACTCGAGGGGAAAACGCCACAGGCATGGTGCAGGGGTGTGGTGGTACTCTTCTTCAAGACGGGTGACAATGCCCTACTGAAGAACTATAGGCCCATCTCACTTCTTAGCCATGTCTACCATCTGTTTTCAAGAGTAATCACGAATCGTCTCGCGCGCAGGTTTGATGATTTCCAGCCACCCGAACAAGCTGGATTCCGTAAAGGCTTCAGCACCGTAGACCACATACATACGCTGCAGCAGGTTATACAGAAGACCGAAGAGTACAACCTGCCTCTCTGTTTAGCGTTTGTGGACTACGATAAAGCCTTCGATTCGATCGAGACTTGGGCTGTACTGCAGTCTCTCCAACGGTGCCAAATTGACTACCGGTACATCGAAGTGTTGAAGTGTTTATACAAAAACGCCACCATGTCTGTTCGACTTCAGGATCAGACCTCGGTACCCGTCCTTCTGCAGCGAGGTGTGAGACAGGGAGACGTCATATTTTCGAAGCTGTTTACAGCTGCACTGGAGGATGTCTTCAAGGTTCTGGACTGGAGAGGGCTAGGCATCAACGTCAATGGCGAGTACATCACTCACCTTCGGTTTGCCGACGATATAGTGGTTATGGCTGAGACCATGGAGGACCTCAGTACAATGCTCGATGATCTCAGTAGAGCTTCCGAAAGAGTGGGTCTTAGGATGAACATGGACAAAACCAAGGTGATGTTGAATGCCCATGTTACACCTATTCCTATCAAGGTCGGAGACTCTACATTCGAAGTTGTGGGCGACTATGTCTACCTGTGTGAAACAAGATTAAAAAATGTCAAAACCGATGTACTTAACTGAAGATTTTTCGAAAGAAACTATGGAAATACGCAAGAACCTACAGGAAAAGCTTAAACTAGCAAAAGAACAAGGAAAAGATGCATACATTCGAAACAATGAAATGGTGATTAATGAAACACCAGGGGTTGAAAAACGAAAGAGGGAGAACTCGATGTCACCAAACAACGTACACACACCACCACCTTCCACTGGATCTAAAAATATTCTCGCACCTTCTAAAATGCATAAAACAGATGCATTCGCATACATGAGGGCTAGATCTTACTCTTCGACCGAAAAAACTCAACATAAGGCATAGGACTTAGCAGACACCGGTAACGAAATTGAAACAAATAATGTATACAAAACATTAATAACAAACAACAAAAGCCCCAATACGGTTGGTCACCGCGGGGCTATAGACCGCACCCCCCAAGACCTCATGTTAAATAATACACAATCAGCAACATCCCAAAAAAAGAAAATACACATAGCAACACTCAACACAAGATCAATGAAGTCGAAGGAAAATCTCACAGAACTAGAACAAGCACTATATCGCACTAATTGGGATATTCTTGGCATATGTGATGTACGTAGATCAGCGGAAAAAATTGAAGAACACGAGGAATATATTTTATATTATAAAAATGAAATACAAGGATTATATGGCGTGGGTTTCTTAGTTAAGAAATATCTCAAAAATAATATATTAGAATTTATAGGAGTGTCAGACAGAATAGCCATCTTAAACATTATACTACCTGGTCACAAACATCCCACTTCAATAGTGCAAGTATATGCTCCTACTGAGGTAGCCAAAAAGGAAATAAAAAACAATTTCTATGAAAATCTAAACAAAACAATGGAAAATTTACATAACACTGTTATCGTAATGGGAGATTTTAATAGCCAAATTGGAGAAAGAAGGCTAAACGAAGATAAAATACTTGGACCCTTTACATATGGCAAAAGAAATGATAATGGGCAAAGATTTGTAAACTACGCTTTAGAAAATAACCTGCAAATTATGAATAGTTTTTATAAGAGAAAACTTAACAGGAAATGGACATGGGAATCTCCCAATGGACTAGTAAGAAATGAAATAGATTTCATAACTACAAACAAACCAAAACTATTTTTGAATGTTGAAGTTGTGAACCAGTTCAACTATAATACTGACCATAGACTGCTTCGTGGAGACTTATACATGTTTGAGCCAAAGCATACAAGAAAACATATATATAATGTAAAGTTACCAATTAGACTTCCATTGCCAGATAACTCATTAGAATATTTAGAAACTCAATTAAACCAAATAAATGAACTCAAAACAATCCAGGAAAAATATGATAGATTAGAAAAAGAACTCAAAGAAACCAACAAAATAGTACAAAGAGACAAAACATCAAAGGATAAATTGGGACCAAAAGCAAGAGAATTAATTTGTAAAAGAGCTGATTTATTGAGTAACAGGCAGAACAACAAACAAATTATAACGAAACTAAGTAAAGAAATTAATTTAGAAATAAGAAAACACAGAAAGAAAATTAGAACCGAAACAATAGAATGGCACATAGCAAAATCTGGCGGGCTAAAAAAAGCATGGAAGGAGCTTCAAGACGAATCATGTTGGATTGGTAACGTAACACATCACAGGACAAAAAAACATAACACCAAAAGAACTGAAATACTAGAAGCAGCGACCGATTTTTACCGTGAACTTTACAATGATGAGCGAACAAGATCACAGCCAAACGAATATGAAGAAATTGAGGAACCAATCCCAAACATACTAAAAGAAGAAGTTACCAAAGCCATCAAATCACAAAAGAAAGGGAAAGCACCAGGCGAAGATGGCATTTCAAACGAAATTATATTGGGAACAACACAGATCACTCTGAATACAATTACCGATTTATTTAATGAAATTTTAACAACTGAATATATACCGCATCAATGGACAACATCAACCATAATTTTACTTCATAAGAAGGGGAAAACAGATGATATTTCTAATTACAGACCCATTTCGCTCATGTCAAACGTGTATAAAATATTCTCTAAGATAATTCTGGAACGATTAACAAAGACTTTGGACGAAAACCAGCCAAAAGAACAAGCAGGCTTTAGAAGTGGCTTTTCAACCATGGACCACATTCATCCTATCAAACAGCTTATGCAGAAATGTAACGAATATGGCATTAACTATTACTTGGCGTTTATAGATTACAACAAAGCTTTCGACTCCTTAAAACATGGAAAAATATGGGAGGCTCTCACCTTACAAGGAGTCCATAATAAATATTTACGTATAATTAAAAACATATACGAAAATATGACAGCGAAAATACGCACAGAAAGGGCAGGAGAATGTTTTCCCATTAGACGGGGAGTTAGACAGGGAGACCCCTTATCACCAAAACTATTTTCTGCAACCCTGGAGCATATATTTCGACAACTAGAGTGGAGTGGTTACGGAATAAATGTTAATGGAGTACGACTAAACCATCTTAGATTTGCCGATGATCTTATACTTATATGCGAAGACCCAGATACGTTACAGAGTATGATTGAACAACTGGTATACGAAAGCGAAAAGGTGGGCTTATCAATAAATACAAGTAAAACCAAGTTGATGACAAACCACACGACAATCCCAATAAAACCTACAAACGTTACTGAACTGCAATATGTAAATGAGTATACTTATCTTGGCCAAATAATATCTCCAACAGATCTCACAAAAAAAGAAATTAATAATAGAATTAACATAGGATGGAAGAAATACTGGTCTTTAAAAGAAGTTATGAAAAACTCAGAAATACAAATAAAATCAAAAAAGAAAGTATTTAATATGTGTATTCTGCCGAGCATCACTTATGGGTGTCAAACATGGAGCTGCACAAATAAGGATATTAAAGTGTTAGAAACCTGCCAACATAGAATGGAAAGAAGTATACTTAACGTAAAATTAAAAGACAAAATAAGATTAACAACAATAAGGAAACATACCAAAGTCATAGATGTAAAAGACCAAATTAAACAACTGAAGTGGAAATGGGCAGGCCATTTAATAAGATCTAAGACAGAGAAATGGACTAAAGATGTGACAGAATGGTGTCCTACATACAAAACAAGAAGGAAAGGCAGACAGTATCGTAGATGGGAAGATGACATCAAAAAGGTGGCAGGGACGACTTGGGCTAGAAAAGCAAGAGATCGATGTTCGTGGAGAGTACTTGGGGAGGCCTATGCTGGAAAGCAAGACAATCGAGAAACCGGTGTCGATTAAGAAAAAGTACATAAAAATATATATATATATATATTAAACACTAATGTAATATTAATTAGAAATAAGTTAAAATGATAACTGTAAGATTGTTAATAAAGGCTTTTTATTATTATTATTATGTCTACCTGTGACAAACGATCCAATAGGGTAGGGCCAACTTCGAGAAAGAGGTCAACCATCGAATCCTACTCGGCTGGGCAGCGTTCGGGAAGTTGCGCGGTATCATCTCGTACAACTTACCACAGTGTCTTAAGACGAAAGTCTATGATCAGTGTGTGTTGCCAGACATATGGCTCTGAGACGTGGTCGCTTACAATGGGCCTTATCAGAAGGCTTACAGTCACTCAAAGGGCAATGGAGAGGGCTAAGTTCGGAGTTTCCTTGTGTGATCGAATCAGAAATGTAGAGATCCGCAAGAGAACCAGGGTTACCGACACAGCCCGAAGTATTGCCAAACTTAAGTGGCCTAGTGGTCAGGGCACATTGCTCGCAGAACGGATGGCCGATGGGGCAGAAAAGTTCTGGAGTGGCGACCGCGAACCGGAATACGTTGCGTTGGAAGGCCTCTCACCAGGTGGACCGATGACATGGTGAAAGTTGCGGGGATCCGCTGGTTGCGAGACGCACGGGGCCAGTAAATGTGGCGACGCTTGGGGGAGGCCTATGTCCAGCAGTGGACGTCTTTCGGCTGATATGATGATGATGAACTACTATTAGAACTCTATTTAATATGTAGATGAAAGTAGCTGGAGTGGAATCTAAAGGCAATAATATAAAACCTTGAAACTATAAATAACCGAACACTATCCGTAATAAAAGGCTTCTCAGCCGGTCGCAAGGTTGAATATACTTCTTATGAAAAATGATGCTATCCACAACGAGAGAAAAACATTATGAGGGTAGGTACATATTTTTAGAACAAATAATAAGATACACCTAATTTAGAAAATATCATGTTGCGATGATTGAAGGCAGGTTTTTATTTTGGTTGGTTTATTAAAGTGTTGTTTTCATTCTACACTGCGATATAATTAAATCAATTCTATTCGCATGTAACGAATAGAGAAAAGATATTCTAATGTTCATGTTGAATAACACAATTAAACATGGTGTTGCGTAATGGCGTCTAGATAGTTTCTTGACATTGTGAAAATGCTGAATACTAAACAGTTGATTTGAATATTTTTCTAGGGTTCATAGTCCTTTAGGAAGTTCGTGTTTTCATTAGCTTTATTGTAAGTGGTGGGATTGCATGAAAAGGCTGGGTCACCGCCTTCCCTCAAATAATAACATGCTTTGTAGGAATATCGGACACGCTACCGGAAGATCACGCGTCGATTAGAAACATAACAATAGTTTACCTGCTTTCATAGTAAAAAATAAAGTTTTGATTTCTTTCTGGTATGATTTTACGGGCTTTTACGGACGTATTGCTAAGGTCTTTATCGGTTTATGGTTATTTCAGCAATTCTTTTTCAGTCCGATATAAATTTTCATCAAATTATTTAATACGCTATTGTGACTTCTTCTCACATCGAAGGACGCTTTGTTATTTAATGGCCCTTTTAATTTTATCTTTTGCTTTCCCAAGATTTGCTTCGTGACTGCTTTAATCATGTTAAATTAGAAGTAAATTCTTTTCTGAAGCATTTTTGATTTAATTGAACGATTCTTTTGATGTGTCGGGTTTCGGCCAGTTATCGGCCAGGTGGAAATTATTCGCAGATTGCGCTCTGAACCGGATAATTTCTGTAGACTTCGCTGGGCCGTAAATTATAGGCTCCTTTATAATTAACCTAAATACATGCCTAACTTGTCAGGCAAACGTTGGAAACAAAGGAACTTTGATGAATAGAATCTACAAGGATGAATTAACAACAAATAGTTTAGTATTCAGGCAATAGATAGTCAATATCTTCGACAAACAGAGAGTTTATGGGCAATAGGCATGCAATAATATGACAGAACCAATCAGGAAGTAAGCTGCCGTGAGCCAGTGTTCGTAGTAAATCCGGTAGCCCAACTTCGTCCGTGTCCCATTGACCCAGATCCGCGCCCTTGAACCCCGACCCCCCGACACCCCGCGACCGACACCCGCACGCTCCCGTGACGTCATAAATGCCCTCCGCAAGCATTGTCTTTTAAGTATATTGTTTTGTTCTAAAAAAAGATAGCCCCACTGTGTGTCAACAAAGCTATTTAATGAAGATCATAGAGAAACACTGCTGTGTTATCGCCATTCGCCTGTTATTCGAGCAGGAGATTATTGATTTTAGCTTGTGTTTGAATAGGTCAAAGGGATTTTGGGTTAGAGTAGATGTAGGGCAGAATTTGTAAGATGCTATGAGGAGACCACATGAAAAAATAATTTGTGCTACAATCTACCTTACGATAAATGCATAACATGGAAAATATCCGTTCGCAAAAATGTACGCGCTTGAAATTGAGGATATTAGCCCGATATGCAATACAATACAACAAGAAAATATATACTTAGGAGACAAAAAATAAAATTGAAACTTACTTGGTTATCGAAGATGTGAAAGATCAGCAGAGAGGTACTGAAAGTTGGGGTTTTGTCAAAGATCTCAACATCAGGATGTTAAAGAACATGTGGAAAGGAAGAAGTACCTAAAACAAAAAAAAATACGTATTTACGTTAGTGTAAAGTTTATGACATTTTCAGAATGCTGCAGTACCTTTCTGCAGTAATAATGAATGCTTGTTTATACCTAGCGAACACGTTCAACAATGCCAGTAAACGAATAAAGTTTAAAGTAAGTAAATTGCATGTTTGATGTTTGCATTTCAACGAATGAATGCAATTGATTAAATGCATGTTCAAGATTTACAGCAGTGTTAAGTGTTTTACCTACATCATTACATATTTATAGTAAAATTAAGTCATTATTTAATTAAACAATACCTGCCTCCAACAATTAGCTTGCTTATTATAGGGCAGGGATTAAAAGTGTTCTTGTTTATTCTAGAAGAGCATTACACATCTCTTTGCGATATTTCTGAAAAAAAAAAAATGAGCCGCTAAAATAATGTAGAAAATAACATCATTCAAAATATCTTTTGACGTCTTCCAAGGATGGATATCTAAAGGAAATTAACGACAAGCAGATACTTAATTTATGATACCGAGACGCGTACCCTTTTGTTAGTCATGTTACGTCTCTGAAAAACAACTTACGCAAATTCGACCGCTCTTTTATTGGCTATAAATAACCGGTCCATTTGGAAATGGCCTGTTTTAATGGTTTGTCAGGTGAAAATGGAACAATGGATGTTACATATATCCTCTCTGTGGTTGTCAAATACATATTTTCATATGAATACCGAATATCCATTCGATATTTTTGTGGGCACTATTTTTTATAGTCTGAAAACAACGGAATAATTTAGTGGCAAATACCGGCTAGCTTGTGGCTCAGCTCGCTTCACTGGCGCCTCCTGGCGGTTGTAGGCAAATTTTCCATTTGGTTGTCTGTGGTCCCAGCTTGTTTTCCGAATCACTGGCTCGTTCAAATCTATTGCTGTGAAGACATTTTTACGTAATAAAAAGTATGTAAAGCATATGTGCGCGGGTTGCATAGCGCAAAGTTAGGTATAAGTATATTTTGGTTTTTGTTATGTGCGAATGTTGTTGCTATCAGTGCTATTACTTTAGTTAGGTCGGAAGTGTAAGCAGATACAATAACACAGAAACAAGAGCAATAAGCTAAATTGTAAATATTTATTTTATTGTGAATATTTAAATTTTCAGAACAGCGTACCTATTCGATGAGCTTTCAGCTTTTTAGAATTATTTCGGAACCATTTGGTGTCCATTTCTGTGTTCAGCGATAAGACTGGAAATTCGCTCGTTTCATACCAAAGATCTTCTCAAATTCAATTAGTGAACTATTTTGTTTATTATTGACATTGTATGACAAGTCTATGCAAGACTAGGCGTTTTTGGTTTAAGATTGAAACACAGATTTTTTTAGGGTTCCGTACGCAAAGGGTAAAAACGGGCCCCTATTATTAAGGGTTCCGTACCCAAAGGGTAAAAACGAGACACTATTACTGAGACACCGCGATCCGTCTGTCTGTCAGTCTGTCCGTCTGTCACCAGGCTGTATCTCATGAACCGTTATAGCTAGACAGTTGAAATTTCACAGATGATGTATTTATGTAGCCGCTATAACCACAAATACTAAAAACAGAATAAAATAAATTTTAAGTAGGGCTCCCATACAACAAACGTGATTTTTTGGCCGTTTTTGCGATAATGTTTTATAATTTGCGCGCCGATTCTGACCTAGTGGTAGGACAACAATACACATGATAATCATGAAACTGTGAATGTCAGCGGTTGTTTTCAGGCACAATTTTGACCTTTTCAAAAAATAAGAGTGAACAGCCATTTCGTCGTTCTGTCGCAGACCTTATCCATCGCTTACAATCAGACGATATCGAGGTCAAGAGAGCTCAACATAAATAAAAAAATTAAATTGCTCTGTAAGTAAACAAATTCCCCTTAATAATAAACTAAACTTTTAAAGATTTGATCTCTAAATAACGTTTTTATGATAAGTCTTTCCCCGGGATAGCTGTTTATTGTCATAATTACATACTTGGCACACGGAACGGGTCGTTTATTGTAGTATGGTGTTATTATTTTACATCTGGACAGTTTTGTGTCCCTTCGGTACAATCCGTTAGTTGGCCTGAACGGCTCCCAGGGGCACCTGTGGACTTGTAACCAGGGCATGCAGTGTAAATGAGATAAGTAGATTATAATGCACATAAGCGGATGATTTTATACCTATGCTTTATGTGGATTACAGAACTCATGACGTGTCAGTAAAAGTGGTTTTTGGTGTAGAAGTTGATAAGTACAAAGCTACAGTTAGCGGTCTGCGTTCTGTCTGAATAAATACTTTAGTTTTGCGACACACACAAACAAAGAAACTGGTCTTCTTATTGGGGGACTTATTGTCGGGCCTACGTTGTCCCCCCATATCCAAGTACTAATGCTGTATCATGGAAATATTGTAAAACCAAACCATTTTTTTAAAAGAGGAACCATGGAGTTTCTTGCCGGTTCTTCTCCATAGGAAACGACTAACCCGAACCGTGCACCTTTTGTCGACGTTTTATAAGTGCCCATGTAGGCCAATGTAAAATAAAATAAAAAAGGTTTTTGATTTTATAACTGAAACTACGTAATAAGTGAAGGGACTTATCAAAAGAAAAAAATATTCAAAATCCTTACGACTTCCTTTTTATACATAACTTGAAGATAAAAGTTTCTGGGTTAATATTCTTTGCCTTTTTCGCGAAGTTTCAGGATGCCTCTCGTAAGGCTACAAGAGATATAATCATTAAGATGGATAGATAGGACAAGTATCTTCTTCAGAAAAGTAAACATTTCACATTCGAGGCTTATAAAATTACGAGTGCAGAGTTAAATTATTCGCTCTGGCTTTGTTAGGATTAGGGTTTAGTAAACATGGGTTCAGTAAAATTCTGAGTGAATTTATTTTATCTGTATCTAGCATGAGGCATTTATCGTACAGACCTAAGTGACGCAGCAAATTCTGAAAAGGTATAAAAGTTCTCTTAACTCATGAAGAATAAATAATAAAAAGTTTTACAAATAAGGTTATTTCTTATTCCCAGCTCAAAAGAAATAAATTTCCATTGTACCGTCTCTGTGTTTCTTTAGTAGCTGAGTTATAGTCTTATTTTCTAGTAAGTACTAAGGCAAATTGTAAAAAATCTGTGAGACTGTTTTCGGGCGAGAGACTGCAAAATTGAATTTATGTAAGAGCAAACAGTGCCTAACGCCCAAAGCAGCGGGTACTTACCTACTTCGTTCTTGAAAAAGTGAAGCTGACGGTAGGACTTTCGCGAGGTCTAAAAGGTTTTTTATTAAGTTAGGGCTCATAGCAGCAATTAGGGTGCGATGCTTAGCAGGTTTGTTTACGAGTTTGAACGATAGATGTGGGTTTTATAGATCTACAAATATGCGCGAGTGTTTTGTGAGATGCAGAACCTACCTATTTTTTAACCGACTTCGCAAAAAGGAGGAGGTTATCAATTCGATTGTATTTTTTTTTTAATGTGTGTTACCTCAGATCTTTTTATTGGGTGAACCGATTTTGATGATTCTTTTTTTAATCGAAAGCTGGTGTTTGTCATGTGGTCCCATTTAATTTTCATCAAGATTTGATGAAGAACTTCGGAGATGTACATCAGAACTCTTCAATAAATGACGGAAAATCACTCGGGATAGCTGCAATCGCATATCTGTTTATTGTTTATACCATTTCATAACATTACATCACACTGGTACGCTTTAAAGGGGTATGCAGGTGTGAACAGTTCACCCTGGTATACTCTCATGCCACCGGTTTTGTTTTTTTAAGTTTCATGTTATTGGGTTAATTTATTCCGGCTTCACTTTGGGCGTTATAGGTACCTAGGCTAGGTACCTATAACGCCCAAAGTGTTCCATTATGTACCACAACAAAAAAGTGAAAAATAAAAAACTTTTTTACTTTTTTGTCAAAAAACGAAGAAACGAAAACAGGAACACCGACTTCCGAAATTTAAGTTATTTTTCACTTTGTAGTGTTTTTGTTTGGAAGTCGGTTGTAGTTTTTGTAAAAAAGTTTTTTTAATAAAATACACTGATATTTTTCTTTTATATTCTGAACTTTATTTGCAAACAAACCTTGGGCAATTGGTATTTAAACAATGGCCCTCAAATTTCCAACAAAAAATCAAGAATGCATTAAGAAATTTATATTTCAGAATGCATAACTCACTTTAATAAACTGTTTTAATTTGAACAGGGACAATTTTATTGCATTGTAATGTTTTAAGATAAGTCTTGAGAGAATTTTGTCTGTTAGGACTTTTTCAGTAAATTTGCGAGTGTTTTTTACGAGTGTTCACGACCAAAACCATATCACATAGTTTTGCAGTAAAAACCGTATAAAATTGCTAGACTAGACGAATTTATTTTTAATTCCGCCCAGCCCGTTCCATCATCGGACTACAAGACGTACAGCGATTCGTCAGCGGTACATGGTAGACATCCCACCCATACGCACCAAACGTTTTGGGAATACTTTTATTATGCGTACAGCAAAGGAGTGGAAATCCCTGACGGAGTCTGTATTGCCTGATAGCTACAACCTAGGAGTCTTTAAGTCAAGAGTGAATAGGTTTCTTCGAGGCAAGCGTGCTTCATCGTCGACCACATCATCGCTTACCATCGGGTGAGATAGTGGTCAAGCGCAAGCTATCAAAGATAAAAAAAAAAATGAACCCGGCTAGGTGGGCAGTACCGGCCAAAAACGTCACAGTGTTATGAAAATCTGTCGATTGTATCCGGTTTTGACCGAAAAACGTTGGGACAAAAATTTTGGTCATGAGCACTCGTACTATTAGGACTTTAATATAACTGGCGAAATATGGGTGTTCCATACACCTGCGCCTAAGACCTCACGGAATACGAGAACTGTCGTACTAAATACAGTTGTATTTATGCGTGTGTGTGGCCTTAACAAGTCTGATAAATGTGATGGTCACCCGAGGTGATGGGGGTGTCTTTGACCGCATTGCTGCCACTTATCCAGGTGAACTAGCATCATGGGCTGGCATTCACTATCGGGATTTAGGGTGGCAAAGTTAATACCTGGATGATCTTCAAAAGAAAAGTGTTTTAACCCCAAAAAAAACATTTGGTGCGTATTCATGAAATAAACGACTGTCCTTTTGTTTTATTTTATTATTAAAATACTTAGTAGACTTTTCCCACGGCTTCGCGCACGAGGTCTATCTCACAGGAACCCAGGAACCGTGCATTATGTCGTGATAAAAAAATTGCCTATCGCACTCAGTGATAGCGTAATTTGAAACATTTTTGACATCGGATGTGTGAATTTGAGAGATTACGTCCTACATCCAAATTAGAAACTTTACCTATTTATAACATTAGTTTAGATATAGTCATAAGAAGATAAATAAGGGACTCCTCATTTATATGGTCACTAGCTGTCCCACGCGGCTTCACTCCCGTCAATTGGCTACCTACCGACCCTACCCTACCTGCCCTACAAACTTGAATGTTGTGTAACCGCTTCTGAAGCGCACGCAACGGAAGCTTTCAAAAAGGAATAATTTTGCCTGTTTTTGCAGCATTTTTCATTTATGCTCCGCTCCTATTGGTTGTAGCGTGATGTTATATAACCTATAACCTTCCTCGATAAATGGACTATCCAACACAAAAAGAATTTTTCAATTCCAATAAGTAGTTCCTGAGATTAGCGTGTTCAAATAAACAAACAAACTCTTCAGCTATATAATATTAACTAGTATTTGCTTGGTGCGCGAGCTGCAAGCAGCTCGCGTGTTGTTGTCCCTACACCTACCCTACACCTACCCTACACGTACCCTACACGTACCCTACACGTACCCTACACGTACCCTACACGTACCCTACACGTACCCTACACGTACCCTACACGTACCCTACACGTACCCTACACGTACCCTACACGTACCCTACACGTACCCTACACGTACCCTACACGTACCCTACACGTACCCTACACGTACCCTACACGTACCCTACACGTACCCTACACGTACCCTACACGTACCCTACACGTACCCTACACGTACCCTACACGTACCCTACACGTACCCTACACGTACCCTACACGTACCCTACACGTACCCTACACGTACCCTACACGTACCCTACACGTACCCTACACGTACCCTACACGTACCCTACACGTACCCTACACGTACCCTACACGTACCCTACACGTACCCTACACGTACCCTACACGTACCCTACACGTACCCTACACGTACCCTACACGTACCCTACACGTACCCTACACGTACCCTACACGTACCCTACACGTACCCTACACGTACCCTACACGTACCCTACACGTACCCTACACGTACCCTACACGTACCCTACACGTACCCTACACGTACCCTACACGTACCCTACACGTACCCTACACGTACCCTACACGTACCCTACACGTACCCTACACGTACCCTACACGTACCCTACACGTACCCTACACGTACCCTACACGTACCCTACACGTACCCTACACCTACCCTACACCTACCCTACACCTACCCTACACCTACCCTACACCTACCCTACACCTACCCTACACCTACCCTACACCTACCCTACACCTACCCTACACCTACCCTACACCTACCCTACACCTACCCTACACCTACCCTACACCTACCCTACACCTACCCTACACCTACCCTACACCTACCCTACACCTACCCTACACCTACCCTACACCTACCCTACACCTACCCTACACCTACCCTACACCTACCCTACACCTACCCTACACCTACCCTACACCTACCCTACACCTACCCTACACCTACCCTACACCTACCCTACACCTACCCTACACCTACCCTACACCTACCCTACACCTACCCTACACCTACCCTACACCTACCCTACACCTACCCTACACCTACCCTACACCTACCCTACACCTACCCTACACCTACCCTACACCTACCCTACACCTACCCTACACCTACCCTACACCTACCCTACACCTACCCTACACCTACCCTACACCTACCCTACACCTACCCTACACCTACCCTACACCTACCCTACACCTACCCTACACCTACCCTACACCTACCCTACACCTACCCTACACCTACCCTACACCTACCCTACACCTACCCTACACCTACCCTACACCTACCCTACACCTACCCTACACCTACCCTACACCTACCCTACACCTACCCTACACCTACCCTACACCTACCCTACACCTACCCTACACCTACCCTACACCTACCCTACACCTACCCTACACCTACCCTACACCTACCCTACACCTACCCTACACCTACCCTACACCTACCCTACACCTACCCTACACCTACCCTACACCTACCCTACACCTACCCTACACCTACCCTACACCTACCCTACACCTACCCTACACCTACCCTACACCTACCCTACACCTACCCTACACCTACCCTACACCTACCCTACACCTACCCTACACCTACCCTACACCTACCCTACACCTACCCTACACCTACCCTACACCTACCCTACACCTACCCTACACCTACCCTACACCTACCCTACACCTACCCTACACCTACCCTACACCTACCCTACACCTACCCTACACCTACCCTACACCTACCCTACACCTACCCTACACCTACCCTACACCTACCCTACACCTACCCTACACCTACCCTACACCTACCCTACACCTACCCTACACCTACCCTACACCTACCCTACACCTACCCTACACCTACCCTACACCTACCCTACACCTACCCTACACCTACCCTACACCTACCCTACACCTACCCTACACCTACCCTACACCTACCCTACACCTACCCTACACCTACCCTACACCTACCCTACACCTACCCTACACCTACCCTACACCTACCCTACACCTACCCTACACCTACCCTACACCTACCCTACACCTACCCTACACCTACCCTACACCTACCCTACACCTACCCTACACCTACCCTACACCTACCCTACACCTACCCTACACCTACCCTACACCTACCCTACACCTACCCTACACCTACCCTACACCTACCCTACACCTACCCTACACCTACCCTACACCTACCCTACACCTACCCTACACCTACCCTACACCTACCCTACACCTACCCTACACCTACCCTACACCTACCCTACACCTACCCTACACCTACCCTACACCTACCCTACACCTACCCTACACCTACCCTACACCTACCCTACACCTACCCTACACCTACCCTACACCTACCCTACACCTACCCTACACCTACCCTACACCTACCCTACACCTACCCTACACCTACCCTACACCCACCCTAAACTTTGTTCCAAAAAACATAACCCTAATGTTTGCTTGTCGTCGCCAGGCACTGAGTTTCGCTTCACCCACTCAACCTTCGTTACGCTACGGAGGTCGCCGGCTCGTTTCGCTCGCCACCTCCCCCCTGCGCTGCACTCGGTCTCGTAGGTTCGCTCCACTCGGGATCCCTACGCTGAATCCGTAAAAAAAACAAAAAAAAAAGATTCGCCAAAACGGGGGGGGGGGGGGGAGAAGGGGGGCAAGGGGGTCAACTTTGAAAAATGGTTTGTTTGTGACTATAGCATTGCCCCTTTATATGAATCTGAAAAAAGAAATGTTCCAAGTCTCTCAACTTTCGAGATCCGCTTAAAGGGGGGGAGAATGGGGGCGAGGGGGTCATCTTTGAAAAATGGTTTTTACTTTTCCGAGCCTCCTCTAAACGAATCCGAAAAAAAAACAAAAAAAAAAGATTCGCCGAAACGGGGGGGAGGGGGGCGAAGGGGGACAAGGGGGTCATCTTTGAAAAATGGTTTGTTTGTGACTTTAGCATTGCCCCTTTATATGAATCTGAAAAAAGAAATGTTCCAAATGTTCCAACTTTCGAGATCCGCTTAAAGGGGGGGAGAAGGGGGGCGAGGGGGTCAAATTTGAAAAATGGTTTTTACTTTTCCGAGCCTCCTCTAAACGAATCCGTAAAAAAAACATACTACGGGTACCTTAGTTTCCGAGATACGATAGAGGGGGGGAGGAGGGGGGAGGAAAAGGGGAGGTTTGGGACTTTTCCCATACTCACTGGAGTTACTTGTTTACGAATCTGTCAAAATATACCCACCTCCCCATCCACCATCTGGGAGAACAATTATGTCAATGAGTCAGTCAGTCAGTCAGTGAGTGGTAATGCAGTTTTATATAATATAATAACTAGTATTTGCTTGGTGCGCGAGCTGCAAGCAGCTCGCGTGTTGTTGTCCCTACACCTACCCTACACCTTTCCTACACCTTCCCTACACCTACCCTACACCTTTCCTACACCTTTCCTACACCTACCCTACACCTACCCTACACCTACCCTACACCTACCCTACACCTACCCTACACCTACCCTACACCTACCCTACACCTACCCTACACCTACCCTACACCTACCCTACACCTACCCTACACCTACCCTACACCTACCCTACACCTACCCTACACCTACCCTACACCTACCCTACACCTACCCTACACCTACCCTACACCTACCCTACACCTACCCTACACCTACCCTACACCTACCCTACACCTACCCTACACCTACCCTACACCTACCCTACACCTACCCTACACCTACCCTACACCTACCCTACACCTACCCTACACCTACCCTACACCTACCCTACACCTACCCTACACCTACCCTACACCTACCCTACACCTACCCTACACCTACCCTACACCTACCCTACACCTACCCTACACCTACCCTACACCTACCCTACACCTACCCTACACCTACCCTACACCTACCCTACACCTACCCTACACCTACCCTACACCTACCCTACACCTACCCTACACCTACCCTACACCTACCCTACACCTACCCTACACCTACCCTACACCTACCCTACACCTACCCTACACCTACCCTACACCTACCCTACACCTACCCTACACCTACCCTACACCTACCCTACACCTACCCTACACCTACCCTACACCTACCCTACACCTACCCTACACCTACCCTACACCTACCCTACACCTACCCTACACCTACCCTACACCTACCCTACACCTACCCTACACCTACCCTACACCTACCCTACACCTACCCTACACCTACCCTACACCTACCCTACACCTACCCTACACCTACCCTACACCTACCCTACACCTACCCTACACCTACCCTACACCTACCCTACACCTACCCTACACCTACCCTACACCTACCCTACACCTACCCTACACCTACCCTACACCTACCCTACACCTACCCTACACCTACCCTACACCTACCCTACACCTACCCTACACCTACCCTACACCTACCCTACACCTACCCTACACCTACCCTACACCTACCCTACACCTACCCTAAACTTAGTTCCAAAAAACATAACCCTAATGTTTGATTGTCGTCGCCAGGCACTGAGTTTCGCTTCACCCACTCAACCTTCGTTACGCTACGGAGGTCGCCGGCTCGCTTCGCTCGCCACCTCCCCCCTGCGCTGCACTCGGTCTCGTAGGTTCGCTCCACTCGGGATCCCTACGCTGAATCCGTAAAAAAAACACGAAAAAAAGATTCGCCAAAACGGGGGGGGGGAGGGGGAGAAGGGGGGCAAGGGGGTCAACTTTGAAAAATGATTTGTTTGTGACTATAGCATTGCCCCTTAATATGAATCTGAAAAAAAAAATGTTCCAAGTCTCTCAACTTCCGAGATCCGCTTAAAGGGAGGGAGAAGGGGGGCGAGGGGGTCAACTTTGAAAAATGGTTTTTACTTTGCCGAGCCTCCTCTAAACGAATCCGTAAAAAAAACTGAAAAAAAAAAGATTCGCCAAAACGGGGGGGGGGGGAGAAGGGGGGCAAGGGGGTCGACTTTGAAAAATGGTTTGTTTGTGACTATAGCATTGCCCCTTTATATGAATCTGAAAAAAGAAATGTTCCAAGTCTCTCAACTTCCGAGATCCGCTTAAAGGGGGGGAGAAGGGGGGCGAGGGGGTCATTTTTGAAAAATGGTTTTTACTTTTGCGAGCCTCCTCTAAACGAATCCGTAAAAAACAAAAAATACGGGTACCTTAGTTTCCGAGATACGATAGAGGGGGGGAGGAGGGGGGAGGAAAAGGGGAGGTTTGGGACTTTTCCCATACTCACGGGAGTTACTTGTTTACGAATCTGTCAAAATATACCCACCTCCCCCTCCACCATCTGGGAGAACAATTATGTCAATGAGTCAGTCAGTCAGTCAGTCAGTGAGTGGTAATGCAGTTTTATATAGTATAAATATAATAATATATATATTATTAAATAATTATATTATTATATATAAGTATAGATTGAATGCCAGACTAGTAAAAGGTGCCATGATTCTCGGTAAAATATTTACTTTCTCCCGTTGGTGTAGTCATCATCATCATCATAATTTTAGCCGAAAGACGTCCACTGCTGGACATAGGCCTCCCCCAAGCCTCTACCTCCACTGATCGGTCCTGTGCGTTTCGCATCCACCGGACTCCTGCAGCCTTGACTAGGTCGTCCAGCGCTGCGTCTTCCGGTACGCGGTCGCCACTCTAGAACGTTTCGCCACCAACGGCCATCCGTTCTGCGAGCAATGTGCCCTGGCAATTCTTCGGGCTCTGTCGGTAACCTTGGTTCTCTTGCGGATGTCTTCGTTTCTAATTCGATCACGCAAGGAAACGCCGAGCATAGCCCTCTCCATTGCCCTTTGGGCGACTTAAGCCTTCTGATGAGGCCCTTTGTGAGCGACCACGATTCTGTCCCGTAAGTAATCGCTGGCAACACATGTTGGTGTAGTAAGAGGAAATAAAAAAATCGGTCGTGTGCTTGCGGAGCTATTTACGAAAATGTAGTGTTTTTTTTTTGTGTACCACACAATGCTCTCTGCCATCTCATAGTCGAAAGATAGTTAAATATATGTTAATTGAACTATCATCTCCATTCGATACAAGCTTGCTGACATTTCGATTACGAAATCAGTAGTATGACTTTTTTATATTAAAACGGTTCTATTTGATTTGACACTCAGTCCCATCAAACATTTAGTAAAGCCATATTTTCTTGAAAAGAAAAAGAAAACAAATATATATTTTACACATATATGCATAAACTCACGCCTTGTTCCCATGGGGGTAGGCAGAAACTACAGACCGCCACCTGCTACGATCCTTATATACTTATCTTGCTGCACTCATACATCTAGTCATACACACACGCCGGTTATGAGTACTGCGCACCTTTTTTGGCCTTTCTGTAGAACATCACCAATAAGGTCTATGTATGTCTTTTTAGGGCGTCCCCTCCCGGCGTTTCCATTCACGTCTGCCTTGTACATACCTTCTGTTAGTCATTTTTCATTCATCCCCTCAACATGGCCAAACCATCGTAACATACACTTTTCAATTTTAGTCTCTACATCTTCTTTTAAACCACAACGTTGTCTTATTACATCATTCCTCAATCTATCATTTAAATATACAACACACATAATTCGCAAGGAACGCATTTCTACTGCATTAATCATACTATCATGTATCATTTTTTGTCATACCCAACCTTCACTTCCATACATTAGTGTAGGCACCAGCACGCTGTTGTGAACGGCAAGACGAGCCTCCGGAGACATCGACTTTCTGATCACAACCGCATGTATAGCACCATTCACTTTATTCCCTGCATTCACTCCCCTTTCCACATCCTCTTCAATCTTTCCATCCCTTGTGAACATACTTCCCAGATATACAAACTCGTTCACTTGCTCCACACTCTTATCATTTATTTGCACTTCACTCTCCGATACATCGTCTTCTCTTTCAAACACCATTACCTTAGTCTTGTAAATACATATTTTATGGCTTTTCATAATTATTTTGACGGTAAACAGCCAGTGTATAATGAAGCAACTAAAATTTACTAAGAAAGTTGAACTAAAATACAACCTGAATAGGTCTCTAATCTTAGTAATTTCTAGGTGGAAGTATTTAATTTTATGATAAACAGAATTGTTTATCATAAAATTAAATACTTCCACCTAAGAATTGGCAACTCACACGGCTGCCCACTTTGGCCCATTTTCAATTGCACCTATCAACTGAATATAAACGACTTTTTGGTAAGTACACAGGGGATGAATAATATACAGACATATTATGAAATTGTTACATGTTTTTTCGTTCGTTGTTATGACAATTCAGAAATTTATGTATGAATTCACGTATTCCATATTAGCAAATTCTGTCTGGATGGCTAAAAATAACAACAATACAATGTAGCGCATTGAATGGACATTATTAAAATGAAATGTGTTGTCCATAAAATTAAATGAACTCCCGGCAGCAATAACCCTTTTTATTCCTTAAAATACTTTTTCTTGTTTGGCCAATTTGGAGTGCATTGCAGTGGCACAGATGAGTGGATGACATGACGTCGCCAGCTGATGAACCGGTAACCGAAAGCCTGTCCGTTGCATAACGTCTGCACTGCGGTCACATGATACATATCTAATTGAATAATATATAATGCATGAAACGATAAAATAAACGTAGGTGACCTTTTACCCTATCTTTTGTACGGATTTAAACAAAAATAACTAAAGAAGTCTCTTTGTGGAAAGACCATTCTTTGTATTGTCCATTCCCTATAAATGAAATAGAAAATGAACTACCCTCTCTTATGTGTGACCTTTTACCTTTATCACGTTATTGTCTACTACCCACATTATAAAAAAGAACCTTGAGGAAACTAAGAATGACCCGTAACTCGGGTTACGAATAGTCGAGGCTACGGCTAAGGTTTTGACTGCCTATACAAAGGTTGTGAGTTCAAAACCCCATTGAACTTGGTGAACTGAAACAAGAATATTTAGTGTTCGTAGAGGGTGCTACGAAAGTGCTACGCGAGGGTTACGAGTGCTACGAGTTAATTGTGTTATCTTTGATCGTAGCTTCATTGTTTATAGTGGTTAATTAATTAATAAGGTTAGGATCTACCTGTAAAATAGTAAAAGTAAATCAATCAATAAGCTTACTCACAATAACGTAAATAAAATTCTGTCCACGTCTTTGAAAATAACAAACCTTTCAAATCAATGCAACAGTTGACAATAAAACTACTTAGTCTTAAATATTATTGAAATAAATTAGGCAAACGGATGCAATTTGTTTGTGATAATTTGTCTCGGCAAGTTCCAAGGATGGTCGGATGAGACCCTGGCTCGGGGCCAGCAGGCAGCCCGCGCCCGCGCGACCGCCAACTGACTCGCATCCTACAACTTTATATCACTTTTACGTCGTGCCACTTCATGTCTCATACATTTTTACTGCCGGTGGAACATTTCAAGATACCTATACAACAGAATTCATTATACTTTATTAGCTATTCCGAAGAATTCTTGATAAGAATTTGCATTTTCTTTTTTCGTAGAACACGAATTCTTTTTCTACTATTACGGAAAAGTCAGTTAAGTAATAAGGCTCAAATTAGAACGGTTTGTTAAAGCATGTTATGCGACTGGAATAAAAAAATCTTAATGCATTTTTATGCTCATAACTGCTGAAACCCGACGGGTTGCTGGCCCACTCCATTGAGAAGGCAAACTTATTTGCCTCTCGTTTTGCGGTACAGGCTGCACCTAGAGTTTTTTACTATACGGACCTTGTAGAAATTAGACCAAATTGCCGTGCGTTCAAGCGTCATTGCCATACAATACTTTGGTCACAATTGCCCTTGTTTGTTCTGTCTCCTGCTTGATATGGAGTCGGAATTTGTATTTTGTAATACGCCGTTATTAAAAAAAAAACATTTATTTTTGAACGTTTTGTTTAAATAAAAAAGTGTAAGTGTAGTTAGTGCTTTATTTAAATAAAAAATATCAATTAACATTCATAATAAATCTTAATTGAAGTGGTGGTTATACTAGAAGGCTGTTTTCCGTCAAAATAATAATGAAAACATAAAAAAACAAAAATCCTTTCAAAAAGATATGGCTGTAAAATGAAATATAACCTTTTTATTGTGAAAATTATTTTTGTAGAATAATAATTGTGATCAAAATGTCAGCAAGCTTCTATCGAATGGAGATTAATTTTGCAGAATATATACAAGAATTGCCCGTTTAATAATTTTACAGATATAAGCTGTCTTTCGGCTATGAAATCGCTGAGAACATTGTGTGGGGAACAATAAAAAAAACCCTACATTTTCCTAATTATTTCAGCAAGCCCACGTCTGGAATTTTTATTTTCTTTTATTACACCTACGAGGAGAAATAAAGTAATTTACCGAAAACCATGCCACCATAAATGACTGTAAACGTTCTCGTTTTTCTTCGTCCCGTAATTTTCTTCTTACAACTAAACTTATGTTAGAGGGAGGTAATGTTTGTAACTTACTCATGCATTTTCAAAAACGTTTAATTGATACGAAAGTACACTATCACTGAGCGCCATAGGTTAAAGCCCGAAATAGGGAATATGAACGTATTTTTTTTATTTGCTTAATGAACTATAGTGTGAAAGATTTAAAAAAATGTTTCGATCAAGTTATAAGGCGTCAATGTTGAGAATTAGAAAAAGAAGTCCGACGTGAGATGGCACGACGACACCCTAAAAAAATGCGTTTTCATAGAGATATTTTTTTTTTAATGTTATATATCTCTTTCGTTTTTTGATCAATTTTGATTCTGTTTACACTATTAGTATTCTATTTTAGTATTTTTGTCGATAAACTGATTAATAACAAATATTGTTTTCATGCATATTCCCTATTAGGCAAAGCGTCTGTGAGATATCCCACGGGGGCGAAGCTGCGGGCGAAAACTCGTATCGTAATAAAATGATCAAGACAGCCATTAACGTCGTAAGTGCATACAAAAATCGTGATCTCATTGAGAGTTCAAATATCCTTCTTTTGAAGAGAACTTAGGATCCTATTTTGCCACACCAAACCCTGAAAATGAATGCGAGTCCATGGTGCTAGTTCACCTAGATAAGCGGTAGTAATGCGGTCAGGCACCTCTATAAATCAGCGCCACGAGTGACCATCACGTTTATCAGACTTGTTAAGGCCACACATATTTACAATACAACTTTACTCGTATTTAGAAATACTGTTCTCGTATATCCTGAGGGTTAAGGCCCAGGTGTATGGAATACCCTCATTTCACCAGTTATGTTTAGGTGTTAGGACGCAAATCCAGGTAGCAATAGAGAAAGTCCTACAAGTGAGTATACGACTAGAGTATTTACGCGGACATTAGAATGCAATGTAACGTTCTTACGAATGGTAAAAAATAGACAAATAGTCAGTTTCCTAAAGCATTTCCATGTAATGTAACGTTCTTGCGAATGTTCGACGCTGTGTTCGAAGTAATGTTCACGGCGACTGAGCCTTTTTACCTGTAAAATTTCTTTGTACCTTGCGTTCATTATTGACCTCACTCCACGTCAACCACGATCGTGCATTTGTCCGATTAAATATTAAACCAAAAGCAAAATATCGAGTGGAGTGTGGTTCGAGTATATATTAAAACAGCGAATGCTTGATGTTCTGTTAGAAGTAAATGCTCGAATCAAGTCTATACTCGCTTTAACAGAAATAATTGCCACGCTCAGCAGTTGAGGCAACTAGGTAGCAAAACATCACATCACGCATATATTTTTGAAGGGTTATGGATGCAAGTACTAAACACCCATATTTCACCAGCTATGTCAAAAAAGTATACTTGTAATGGTCATAAAATACACTGTAAACGGTTTCTCGCGTTCAAGTAATTCGGAGGGTAGATTTGAGCGTGTATAAAAGGCGTATAAACAACGTGCCTTGAAGGGTCGAGGTGACCGGAAGTGGACGGCCACGCCACCGGACATCACGCCCAATGGTCGGAAGCTTATTTTGTACTTAAGCCCTCATTACGGACTTTATGACAGTTTACGACACAGACGTACATAAGTTACAGTACTTCTTTGTCACGGGATATTCGGTCGACATGACAGAAGATGGACAGAGATAAAGTAGTAGTTGTTTTTGTTTTTACCTGCTTTAATTTAGTTTCACCTGTACCAGTGTCTATGTGTATCCACTATTAAACGAGCAATATTTGTATTATATACGGTTATGGCTGAGACCATGGAGGACCTCTGTACATTGCTTGATGAGCTCAGTAGAGATTCCGAAAGAGTGGGTTTTAGAATGAGCATGGACGAAACCAAGGTGATGTAGAAAGCCCATGTTTCACCCACTTCTATTAAAGTCTCTACACTCGAAGTTGTGGACGACTATGTCTACCTGGGACAAACGATCCAGTTGGGTAGGGCCTACTTCGAGAAAGAGGTCAACCGTCGAATCCAAGTCGGCTGGGCAGCATACGGGAAGCTGCGCGGTATCTTCTCGTCCAACTTACTACAGTGTCTCACGAAAGTCTTGAGACACTGTAGTAAGTTGACAGTAAGTACACTTCTTCGGGCTATGTCGGTAACCCTGGTTCTCTTACGGATCTCAACATTTCTGATTCGATCACGCAAGGAAACGCCGAGCATAGCCCTCTCCATTGCCCTTTGTGTGACTGTAAGCTTTCTGATGAGTCCCATTGTAAGCGACCACGTCTCAGAGCCATATGTCATCACTGGCAACACACACTGGTCATAGTCTTTTGTCTTGAGACACTGTGGTAAGTTGGAGGAGAAGACACCGCGCAACTTCCCGAACGCTGCCCAGCCGCTGCCAACCGGATTCGACGGTTGACCTCTTTCTCGAAGTTGGCCCTACCCAACTGGATCGTTTGTCCCAGGTAGACATAGTCGTCCACAACTTTGAGTGTAGAGTCTCCAACCTTGATAGGAGTGGGTGTAACATGGGCATTCAACATCACCTTGGTTTTGTCCATGTTCATTTTCAGACCCACTCTTTCGGAAGCTCTACTGAGGTCATCGAGCATAGTACTGAGGCTCTCCATGGTCTCAGCCATGACCACTATGTCGTCGGCAAATCGAAGGTGAGTGATGTACTTGCCATTAACGTTGATGCCTAGGCCGCTCCAGTCCAAAACCTTGAATACATCCTCCAGCGCAGCAGTGAACAGTTTCAGAGAAATGTCATCTCGCTGTTTTACGCCACGCTGGAGAAGGATTGGTTTCGAGGTCTGATCCTGAAGACGAACTGACATGGTGGCGTTTCTATACAGACACTTCAACACCTCAATGTACCGGTAGTCGATCTGGCACCGTTGGAGAGACTGCAGTACAGCCCAAGTCTCGATCGAATCGAAGGCTTTCTCGAGTCGATTGACAAGCGATATCGAAAAATCAATCCCTTACATTTTCACATTTTGACTATCGCCTTCGCTGACATCGAATGCCACTTCTCTAGAGCCTACTTCCAGAGATTACCATTTACGCAAAAAGCAATTTACATCTTCATAATATTAGTTTAGCTTATAATTTATATAGGGAAGTCCATGGCAGTAGTCATTACACATAAGTGTGATATTAGATCTATAATCGTCTGTAATACGACAAGAGTAATTATCGCCGACGACCGTTCGTTAAAGCGGTCGGAACTCAGAGGCAATGGAGCGAACGACGCTGATTATATTAATTGACATAAGTAATGACTTCTTGGCGATTTCTCTCCTTAAGACCGTTGGAAGGATAAAGATAGAGGTGTCACCTAGTGTAAGTGAAAATGGGCATTAATACCATTCTTTTTTATATATTTATATTTATTTTTATTTTTTGGGCACATTACCAGTGGAAACGATGTGGTGGAGTTTTTCGACGCCATATTTATTTATTTATTTATGCGAGTGAGTAGTTTTTGGTTTAAGTGTATAATATTTGTAGTCTTAGTTATTTAAGTATTATATACACTGTATATACTTTTATCTATGTATATAATATATTATCCTTTATACATTATATATTGTATTGTACAACAAGAAAAACAATACATAAAGAAACATTAAAATTAAAACATACAACAGCACCCTAATTGTGTAAGTTTAAAGAGTGGGTTAAGGAATGTTTTCCTTGCATTAATTGTTTCATATACTCAAAAATCCGTGAACTACACCATCGCAACATCACACCGACCACATTATCGCTTACCGTCAGGAGAGATTGTGGTCAAGCGCAAGCCTATAGATAATACCTATAGGCTTGCGCTTGACCACTATATATAATACCTACGCGTTTTACGAATTACGACCTCTTCCAGGCAACCTAGAATGGAAAAAGATAGCCTGGACTGGACACAACTAATATGATATGTCTAATACATAAACCGGCCAAGTGCGAGTCGGACTCGCGCACGAAGGGTTCCGTACCAGTATGGGAGCTCCACTTAAATATTTATTTTATTCTGTTTTTAGTCATTGTTGTTATAGCGGCAATAGAAATACATCATCTGTGAAAATTTCAACTGTCTAGCTATCACGGTGTATGAGATACAGCCTGGTGACAGACGGACAGACAGACAGACGGATCGCGGAGTCTTAGTAATAGGTTCCCGTTTTTACCCTTTGGGTACGGAACCCTAAAAATGATTATTTTAACTCATAAATAACATAAAGTGGATGATACAAAAAAAATGTTTTTCTACTCCTTGAATTTACAGTACCTAAACACGAGCACAGAGCATGTCTTTCAAAGGGTTGTAACCGCAATAGCTTCCAAGTAAAAAGTGGCGCCGCAACTCGTTATGGTGTGGCAAACTTTAGGAGCCACATAAAGCTTTATGTTGTCGCTCACTTGATGGCTGAAGAAAGCGTCCTGAAAATGAGAAACTAATGGCAGTTCTCAAAGTTTATTGGTGCTGCAACGGCTTGTTATACAAGCTGATGACTAGACTCGAGTTTCGAAGATGAATTTGTACTCATAAGATTTTTCTCTCTGTCTTAGTGAAAGAGGCTACAAAACTTCATCTTACGTTAAAAAAACCGTCATCAGAATTCCCTCGCGAGAGAATTTTATTCAGTTAAGACATTTTGTGTCTCTAAAATGCAAAACTACTCTTGGCAAGGGTCCGTAAATAATTGAAAACAATGAATGAACTAGAGTGTCCATGAAAAATGTATGTCGTGGTTCACGATCGAGTCGAGTCGTCGGTCTCATAATTGAGAGCGCCCAGGTGTTACGCTTGCTACTAGGTACTTCCTCCGATAAATTACCTAGAACGACGTTCCTGCGAATTATGCTCCCTACCACTGCTTGTGCCTTCCGAGAAACTACCCTCAATCCTAGCAACTCTTTTAATAAGAAATTTTAGTGGATTTTGTCCCCGGAGTGAGCAGTAATATTTTATAACTTAGCACTACTACAGAGCTTATAGCCCGGAATATTTATTTAAAGTTACCTGGATTTTGCTGGTCGTTTTGTTGTTTAGTTTTAGTTTTAGTTTAGCCTAGAAAATGTTTTAATTTACTTTAGAAACAACACTATTTAGACAAAGTTGAATTTTCTGTTGTACTTTCTTACATTTGAAAATATAAAACCGTCAAGGATTTGAATTTACTAAGGTATTATAAAGAAAAGCAAGAAAAAAATATTTATTTGTTACTCGCACAGGAGACACGAGAAAAAGCATAAAATTAAACAATAATAAAAATAAAAAACCCCGTGTGAGACCAAAAAGGCTCCTATCTCAGCATATGCAGCGATATCTTTTCTGATCTGTGGAAATAAAGCTGCGCTGATATTCTGATAGGGCCCACTGTGGATGCCACGGACAGAATACGGATACGGATAGAGTTCGATTTGTGGCTAGAGTTTATTGGTGCATGCTATGGTCGTGACAATCTAAGTAGTCGGATTTGACAGCTATAAAAATCTTACTATAATATAAAGTATAATAAGTGCTACAATATGGTGGTTAAATTTTTCCTCAAAAAACCCCAAATGATAGTGTTGCATAGACAACCCGCCTATCACATCCAGCCAACCTCTTCCCGACTCATTTCCTAGAAATATAGGCACACCACTTGATGGATTAAACAATTTTTAAATTATCGTGGAAATTATTCATATTAAATAATATATATTGGATTGAATTAAATTAAAATAAGAGAAAATAAGAATTAGATAAATGATTTGTCAATATTAATTCCATTAAATTTTATTTGTGATGTCAGAACGAATGTCTTAAGTTTAGTCTTAAAAGTTATTATATTCGTTATGTCCCTAATCGGCGTTGGAATGTTATTCCAACATTTGGAGGCTGCGTATTTTACATATTTTTAAGTTTATAAGTTAAGCACCTACATATTCACGTTATGACATTATTTTAAATATCTATTTTATTTACCCACGTCCGTGTGTCACTAGCGGGGTGCCAACTGAAAATCAGCGCTGGGTGCCTGGTGCCCAGCAAATGCTGAGTTGGTAACCCTTTCGGTGTGGGCACGCTCGGCGCAATCATTCTTAAACCTTGTTTGTACTTTTTTTACTGTTCTTCTCTGTTACTTTGTGTTTGTTGTTGTTGTGTTGTGTCTATGTCGAATAAATGTTTTGTATTCTATACTATATTATAAAGGCGAAAGTTTGGATGGATGTATGTTCGTTACTCAATCATGCCAGAACGGGTGAACGGATCTGGATAAAATTTGGCACAGAGATAGATTATAGTATGAAATAGCACATAGGCTAC
The DNA here is from genome assembly GCA_948252205.1 of Orthosia incerta. Lineage (NCBI taxonomy): Eukaryota > Metazoa > Arthropoda > Insecta > Lepidoptera > Noctuidae > Orthosia > Orthosia incerta. Next base: position 22,579,036 of record OX411754.1, read on the forward strand.
TTTCCATCCCGGTATAATGTTCCCTTGGGATAAGAAAAACATTCCACGCTGGCAAAGCCGCTGCAGAAGCTAGTACTTAATAATAATTAAACTTGACGCTTACGAATGATACTCGTTGTTATAATGTATGGGAAACATAGTAATTAATTAGGATAATGAATTTGATTTTTCAATTTCTCATGCACAAAGTTATCGCGGCATGTAAAATGAGAAACGTCATCGGACTTCTTAGATTGTCACGATTAAAGATGGTAATTAAAAAATACTGAATTATTTATTGAATTTAATTTAAGAAAGTCTTTGAAACACGTGAAAGTTTTCCTTGATCGACAAACTCAATTTTCTGTGTCCATTGTTCCAGAAAGCATCGTGACCCCCGGCATGAGGTCGGGGGAGGCGGGCTCGGGCTCGGAGCTGGCCGAGTTCGGCGCGCGCTGGCCGCCGCCCTACAACCAGGGCTACGGCTGGACGCGCTCCGCCACGCCGCAGCACCCGCCCGCGCACCACCTCGCCCGCCACTCCCGGAGCCACCAGGTAACAGAACTCTCAACTGATATGTACGGTTAAGAATCTTTGTTTCTCAAAAGAATTACACTGGCAATCAATTATTATGAGAAACTTTCACATTTATACAATAACTAGCTGTTGCCCGCGGCTTCGCCCCTGTGGACCACCCCAAAGGACCCATTTTCAGGATTAAGAAATAGCCTATGTCACTCAGTAATAATGTAGCTTTCTATTGGTGAAAGAATTTTTCAAATCGGTCCAGTAGTTTCGGAGCCTATTCGGTACAAACAAACAAAAAAATCTTTCCTCTTGATAATATTAGTATAGACAACAACAACAACAACAGACACAACACACATGTAGCAACATATGTATCATCTTTCTCTTGCTCTTATGCCAATTTATCTGGAGTCAGGGTCAGTGGGTCGTCTTAGGGGCGGAGTTTTAGGAGTTTTAGGAGTATACGCTTAGGGGCACTATGAGCAGCAAAGAAAACCAATTTTTATTTTTTTTAATAAAAAAAATTTTTTTTTCGGGAAATTCCAAATTTTATTTCAGACCCGGGTTGACCTTGACCATAACAATCATTTAGGTTCGGAGAAGCATAGCCCTACGACGCACCGTTTCCGAATTATGGGCCTCCGAATTTTATTGTATTTTGTATAAAATGATCTATATTTCCAAAATGGTAGTATAATATTAATGTTGGGATGCTGCTAGCATGGGGGTATCATAGGGGGGGGGGGTTAAATGTTGGTTATTTTTTGCCTAGGACACACCGTTTTCGAGATATTCGGATATATATATAATAAAATTCTCAGAACCTAAATGGTTTTTATGGTTAACCCGAAACAAAAAAAAAACAAAAAAAAACGATATTTTTTTAAGTCCTCGCGCCATAGTGCCCCTACTAAGGCTACACTCCAACCGGAGTCAGCGCAGTATGTGATCATTTCATCATTTTCGCCGTCATCGTTGTTCGGTAGTTATGGCCTTTTTAGCCACTCGCATGACTCACAACAGCCCTTTGTAGCAACTAATACAGTTTCCATTACTGTCATGGTTTTGATTATGTCAGTTCTAAAATTATATCTGCTACATGAACGGAACAATATTTAACCGACTTCAAAACAGTAAACGTCTTTTCGCTCTGTAGCTTAAATTGCCTGTCTACCCCCAACGCAATATATGCTGATTGTAGATTAGAATATACCAACAGTTTTCCAATTTCCCTATAAAATATTGCTTAAGCCAACTAGACGTGGCTTCAGAAAAAATTGCTAAACGGGTCACTGTATGTCGGTCGCACGCGGTTGCTCTTTATTGCACGGCTTTTGTCTGAAACTTCTCAATTGGGTTGGCCACAATTTTATTACCCGCAAGAAATTGTAGAAACAAACATTTGATTTAATTTTTAACAGACTCTTCAAAAAGGAGGCGGTTCTATGCTCGACTACGTTTATTTTTTTTTTGTGGTTGTGCACCGATTTCTCCTAAATTGTGGACCGATTTTGAAAATTCTGTTTTTTAAAGAATATGTGCCCAAATTGGTCCCATTTTAATTTGGTGAAGATCTGATGAAGAACTTGGAAGATATACAACATAACTCTTCAATAAATGACGGCAAATCTCTCGGGATTGCTGCAATCGCATGTCTGTCTATTGTTTATACAATTTCATAACATAACATCACGCCATTATCTCTAAAGGGGTACGCAGATGTGTAAAGTTCACCTTGCCCCTCATTTCTCCGGTTATGTTCAAGTTTCATGATATTTGAGTAATCTATGCCGGCAATATAGGCACCTAATTAAAGAACTTGCATATTAGATACTACAAGTAAAAAGTGAAAAATAACTTTCATTTTTGAAGTCGGCGTCTTTGGTAGATACCAATTTTAATCGTTATGAACACCGACTTCCAAAAAGAAAGTTGTTTTTCACTTTGTAGTGTTATTTGGAAGTCGGTAGTATTTTTTTACAATGCATGTCCTCGAAAAGAGCGCTTTCCAAGCAGATAAACTGTGCGGAAAGTGTCACTTTTTTACTAATGCTTTTTACTTTCCTGTATTATTTTTACTTTTATCGCCAACGTCAGTCCGCCGCATAGAGTTTTTATTATTTGAGAAAAGTTTTAAAAATTAGTTAAGTACAGATTATCATCATCAATATCATCAATACATATAATAAATCTGTAGAAAAGTAATTTTTGTACAACGAAAATATTTCCAAAAAAAATTGCCAGTGTGTAAAAGGATAACCAACAGAACCTATTTCCGGCATTTTTGGAATTTTTGTCTGTTTGTCTGTTTATTTGTGCACGCATCACGTGAAATGTACGAAATCAATGTAAATAACTTGTATACGTAAACATTGTGCGTAACTTGAAGAATTACTCAGTTTTTGTTTCATCACAATCGGTTCACTATTTCAAAAGTTAGATGAATTTAAAGTGTTCAAGAAGTAAAATTATCACAACACACGCAATTCAGATACTCGGACAGTTGAACTCGATATTCGATAGATGGCGTTGTGCATTTGAAGTCATTTTCTGAATCACGGTGTTAAGATTCTCCGTGAAAGATTGATGACTTTCTACCTCGTTCTCACATAATGTGTAATCTCAACATGAATGATGTAACAAATGATTTGTAATAATTACCTAATTGATAAAGAGTGTCCATGGAGTTTCTTGAGATCTACGCCTTGGAATGGGCATCTACGGTACTTTCACAGTTATTATGTCTTGTGACTGGGACTGTAGCACCATAATTTTGTAATATTTTATTTTGTCTTTTGACAATTCAAAAGTGCCTGTAACTGGCCTACTTGAAATAAAGTGCTTTGACTTTGACTTTGACTATAGCAGCAAATATGGTCGGTAGGTAAGTAGGGTAGGGTTGGTAAACAGATGACGGGAGCGAAGCCGCGGGCACAGCTAGTCATTCATATAAAAGGTAAAATAAAACTAATACTTCATTAAAGGTGTTTTTAATAACTCTAGATTTAGATTTTGATCAATAAATTAATTTTAAATATTCATTAAATATGTTTTTTGGCAGAATGAATATTTTGCTCGTGCCTTTTTGCGTTACGACGTGACAGCTATTTGCACATGCGCAGTAGATATGCCCTTGCCCGGGGAACTACTAATTAATCTGTGGATATGCTGAGCGCGTTTGAATAAGCCCGCCATTTTATTAATTTCTTGCTTGGTTCAGATATATTTTTTTATTTCCTCGCACAATGCATAGTAAAATGTTGTATGATACACGTACATAAGATGATTTCCGAATCGTGTCGATTTATCGACTCACTCGCTTCGCTCGCTCGTGAATAAAAATACAACTCATCGGAAATCGCCTACCTTCCGCACTTGTAGCATAAATAACTATATAAAAAAATGACTACGAATATAATTCTAATTGTTACGCCGCCGCCGTTACTAACCAATCCGGCCAATACCTAACTTGTGAACTTTTTGTCCAACTTTACTTCTGAGGCAGACTCTTGGCTCCTTGCCACCGTTTTATTATTAAATACCACTTTACATGCAGTCCAGCGTTAAAATGGGTACCAATAATTGCAGCAACGGTTCAAGTTTCAAACTGCATAGTTACTGTAAAAGTTGAAAGAACAATGTCTGAAAGAATTTCAATTTTACTTATGTTGGAATTAAGAATTCTAGGCTTCTTAGTTCAAAAAAAAAGTACATGATTTCAAAAAAAAAACTGTTTGATTTACAGTGTGAGTAGTATTACAGTTTTGAGTTAAATTGGAAACAGATTTTGGGCAATCTAAATAGTTTGTGCAGCCAATAATACTATCACAAAGTTTTTGATTGTCGACTGCTGAACTTGATTCAAATGCAATGAAATAACAATTTTTCGATCTGATCTAAACCGATCATCTAGACCTAGAGACCACAATCTGGTTGCACCTTTAGGAAAACGTAGATAAATCCAGTCTCTTTTTATAGTCTTGGATTCTCTGTAACTAACTATTTGTTCCAGGACAACCGGCACACGAGTTACGAGGCGGAGGACGCGCGAGGCAGGGCGCGAGGCGGGGTTTACTATTCGCCGCCGGGCACCTCGTACACCATCGTGGAGCGCCCGGCCTCCTCGCACGGCCACCACACCTCGTACTCGCACCACTACGCGGGCAAGTTGTCCCGGGCGCCTTACCTCGGCTCCACTACCATTGCGAATAGTGCAGGTGATGCAGATGATATTGGTTAACTCTTATAAAACCCTCTGATGCAATTTCTGTAGAGGTTCGGGATCTTGCACCAGAATATCATCATCTGCCTGCCATTATCCCATGTTACTTGGGGTCGGCGCAACACGTTTTCTTCTTCCATACCGTCCGTCCCCTGTCACGCTATCTCTGAATCCCTTTTCTTTCATATCACTCCTCACACTGTGACAGTCCACCCATCTTTTCTTTGGCCGCTCCGTCCCCATCCCTCCACATTTATATTCATAACTCTTAATAGAAGTAACTAAATAAGAATTAATTTTCTGTGTAGCCGGAGCAACGAGCTTGAGGAACAGTACGAACCACCTGAGCGCGGCGAACGGCAAGAAACGGCCGATCTCGCCGGAGCAGGTGCTGCGGCTGTTCGGGCAGGGCGGGGCAGCCGCGCTGGGCAAAGCGCTGCCCCCGTCGCACCCGCCCGCGCCTTTGCCCGCACCTTTGCCCGCGCGCAGGCACTCGCCCGCCAGTAGCCCCAGCAGCACTACGCATCATGTAAGTGCTCTTACTGCAACTCTAATTTCATTATTTAGATGCTGCCACGATTCCACGCCCTAATTGGAGCACTAGTAAATTAGCCTGCTACAGCGTTAGCCAGAATTCAGGTTAATTCCGAGAACGTTCGTGATTAATTAGAGTTCAATCGTTGTATAACTCTCTCCTCAGTTATTCATAACTTGCACCTGTTTGGGTACTTCAGATTTAAGCAATTAGCACAGTTAGTTAATATTAAGTACAAAACTAAGGTAATCGCTACAGTTACACTACAATACCTGAAATAATCATCTATATTTCATATTCCTAGTAATAGAACCTTGAAAATAAAAATTCAACAGCTGTTGAAATGGCAGTGCAGCAATTATTGAATCAATACGAGTATCGTCAAGGATGTCAGTGGGTGAATTAAAGTTCCAAAAATAGCTTAATATGAGGCACGGCAGGGCGGGGGGTGTCATGTGTGTAAATTATTCCAGGGTGAGGCCGCGCTCGCCAGTCGATACTACTACTTTATTCATGACCACCGCGGCGACCGTTTAGGTGCTGACAGTATGGACATGACCACACAGAAATTAATGGGATTTGCTTTATCCCTATGTGTACATAGGATGCTTGTCTAATACATTACTGGACCAGGTTAAATATTTGATATTCCGCACAGGCTTGACCCGACTACTAGTCCTAATGTCTGAAAATAACTCACATGTACAATGAAAAATAATGTTATCGGTTTGTGAGGGAGTGTCCATACAAAGCTTATGGTGTCATGGTCACCGGCGGCGACTGTCATCGCCACGTTCAGTCGCTGTCAGGAGACAGCCCCGACAGCGCAGCCTAAAGTGTATTTAACTGTTATTTATTTTAAAAGTGAAACACAACAAATTTTGTTTTTGCGCAAACTTTTCTAATTTTATCGTAAAATCGTTGGGGCGGGCGGTGTCGTGCCATTTGACCCAATTACACTGGTTTTTTTTCCAAGACGATAAATATTTCAATTTGTGAACGACGGACGATTCGCCGACGACGGCGAAGGTCTCATTTCCTCGTAACTGATGTGGTTAGTCGGGAGACATCAATACAAACAAATATATAATATATAATAAACGCTAGAAGAGCAGTGGCGATAGTAAATTGTGTTACCAACAATCGTATAAACTTTAAAGTCAGTTTGCTCATAAGTAATTTATAACGATTTCTACGATTATATAACTGTTTTATTTTTGTGTGAACCAAGAGAGCCGAAAAATGAGTTCTTAAATAGTGTTCAAACAGTGCGTGATGTTTCTCAGTGTAAGCTGGTTTAGCGACAACATATACTTACCAGACATTCCAAATTGGATTCCACCGAGAATAATGAGGTAATTTTGAATTTCATATAATTCTGCGAAACTTTGTTTGCTTGGTTGCCAACGACTTTGTGTCACACAGATATAACAGTAGCTAGATGTTAGAAATTACTTTGTTCAAACGTAAAAGCTAAAGCTGGAAACTTGTGTGCAATAATAGCTGTTTTTGAACTTTGGTTTTAATCAATTAAAGTGTACTTAGGGGCTATTAACATCGCAAACTGAAAGCGAGCAGTTAATCACAGTTGGAAAGCGTAGGTAGCTAAGTGCTCCGTATCTTTAGTAAAGTTGTATGAGGCGGGCTCGGCGCTCGGCTATTCCCTGCTGGGCTCGTGAGCGATCGCAGCTGGGATACACTTGTTGATGTAAATCTGCATATATGCACGGTTATTACAGTTTTATGATGAAAACGTTGCAAAAATGTATAATAATTTTGGATTCATTAGCTTTTTCTCTGTATTTTTTCCTACAATTGGTAAAACAGTACATCACAAAACCCAAAAAATAGTACATTTTGATGGAATAGATGCCTGAGCTAACGGCGGCGCCTTTATTGAGACGAGATACATGCAATGACTAATTTCCACGTGCATCAAAGTTTTTAATCAGCGTTGACCAGTGTATTAGCCATGCTGCACACTGATCGACATCTGCTGAGCCTGCTCCTTTTACCCTGCTCAAAAATATTGTGCTTCAGAACTAATTTGGGTTTTGTATAAAACATGTTACAGTTGCCAATAAATGCTTTCTTTCTTTCTTTCAAACGCGTTTTTCAACACAATCGAAAAAATTAATAATGTTTCATTACTACACACTTTACATAATTAGCATAATGACGGGTTAAGTTACCTACCTATCATTACAAATATTGATATAAAAAATTGTTTTGCAATAAAAAACAAGCTTCAACCAAAAAAAAAGGAGCAACTTATTCCATCTCAGCCCGCCTTTGGCAATTTATGTTCTTTAACTGACACTTAAATAGACGTGGAATAAAATATGCATGAACATTGTACAATGCAAGCGAAAGCAAAGCATAGTTTTCAAGTAAATCTCGGGCGGATGAAAATATTCGCGGTTGGGATCGCTTGCAGCGCGCCGAGCGGGCGGCCGGGCGGGCGAGGCGCGGGGCGGCGCTAGCGAGGGCGCCCGGCAAATACTACTTCTTTGAGATGTTAAACGTTTGCCTCGAAAACATTGTTTACGCAAAAGAGGGCGCGGGTTTTATTGCTTATGAACGCCCCGTCGAGTACAATATTGAGGCAAATTCTTTGAACAGGCACTCGCGTTTCTAGAAATCCAGGCACTCGCGTTTCTAGAAATCATTTCCTTTCTCTATATTTGGATCAAACCACCCTTTTGTATTGCACCTTATTGAAGTATAAAGGATTAGAATTTTATTACTTGCTAGCACGCAGAGAGTAGGTATGTGTTTGTGTTATTATTTTGGAGAAAGCCGCCAAACATGCCAGGTCACGCTGTAATGTAAGGAAGCACGTCACTTAGTGAAAAATTAATAAATGCGGAAGGCGACTGTACCTAACCCAATAAAGCTATTACTACCTACATACTCATGTATTTTTTAAATCGACCGAGCGTGTAGCGAATACGAGGTTTATGCCTCTGGAAAGAATTGAGGAGTAAATTTTTAGGTGAAGGCTCTTTTCGAAGCAGAAGGTCGACAGGAAACCATGAAGGTAGATTAAATATTTAAATGCTTTTTCGTAAAAGATACGATATTTGATGAGTTTCTTCTTAAATCTGATATTGTTTACTTTCGATAACCTCGGTAAGACCGTTACAGTTTAAAGAGAGATTTAAGATCGAGTCTCTAAACCTTCTTAAAAGTTTACGTGACAAACAATAAGGAGCACGAGCGATATTTCAACGACCATAATTTGACAAGCTGCTGTTCAACAACAAAGGGGACGGGCCGTTCATTTTTTAGACAAACACAATTTTGTTTAAGGAGCTAACAGGCCCATCGCTCACGCCTTCCATCGTGTTTATATAGACAGAGATTTAAACGTTACAAAAATTAAGCGAGTTAAAAATGACAAAATAATAGTTACTTATGAGTTGTTTGTTCTAAAGTATACGGGAAAAGTAACATTTTTATTATGAGTTTATTTACATTTATAATTAAAGTCTCTCGTTGCTGAATTTTACTTAAAATTACACTGGCCTTCAAAATTTAGCCACACTTTTAAAGTTGCAATTTCTCCTAAACTATAGAAATCAGAGATTTGAAATAAAAAAAGTTATATAAAAAAAATCGTTGAAGTTTATAAAACATTAGTAACGTGTTTTATTTAAAAAAAGGTATAAACCAAAAAATAACAACTTTTAACTTACTGGCATAAAGTCAATAAACTCGACCGGCTCGAAGCTGTCATCAGAGCCTGATGAGGCAACACCAGTTATTTAAATGTAATGCCGTGAAACATACTTACGTATAAATAAATTTTGTTATATTTTTTGCCAGTAAGATAAAAATAGTTATTATTTGATAGGAAGTTGATGAATTTTTCAATAAAAAAAATATATTTCAAAACTCTGACTTCTTTAGTTGCGGTCATAGTTCGTGCGTCATAGTTCAAAGAGACTGAAGTGAATGACATTAGCTAAAATTTCTACACATTTCTACCCTCCCCGCCGAGTATTAGGTACACAACTGATGAAAATTCATCGTGCATTCATAGAGATAATCTTTACAAGCACGTTGTCCCTATATATCGTAATTACAGATAAAAATGGACGTAAGTCTGGTTCAACTACGGTTTCAAAATATTTTCAAACAGAAACGTAGCCATAATTCTAGCGCCGAAATGTATATACGGCAAAGCCTGCTGGCATCGTATTGATCCTGCTCTTAAAATAATGTATACCCTGAGCTATTTCAGCACCGCATTAGGGATGCTCTTTAGCCACCCAAACTATGCCTAAGTTCATTAATAGTTTCCATTTATCAATATCTATGTCAGCTTTTTCGACATGATTAATAACGCGATCGATAAATTCTCTTTCTTTAGTAAATTTACTTTTAAAGGATATTTTGGCAGAAGAAATCAGTTTCAGGTTTTGTTAAAAAAATATATGTGGAATTGTCTGTGATTATTGTATCGAAAAAAACAAGATGGCGGCATTAGTTTCGATTTTGGCCACGCGCCAAAAGATCATTTTAGGTACAGTTTATACTATCTCTTTTTATAACTAATATGACAATACTGTCCTCCCTAGAATGATGAATGCTTTTCTTTACTAACTATATTATTTTTCTTAGGCAATATACCGCGGGGGAGAGCGGGAGAGGCCGTACTCGTCGGGCGGGGCGCCGCCGCCGCCGGCGGAGCCCGCCACGCGCACGGTCACCATGTCCCGCGACCCCGCCGACTCGCATGGTTTCGGCATCTGTGTCAAAGGCGGGAAGGAGGCAGGTGGGAACCTTCCTTGTATCTATGACATCTAAGTAGACACCCTTGTCACACAGACAGCGAACACGTGATGAAACGCTTACAAATTGTTTAGGACAAGACAACACGTGAACAGATAACTGTAGTCGACACAGAAACATGATCATTTGTTAAATTAAATCCAAACAAATATTTTAAAAATATGTAATAGTTTGTCTTGAAGTACAGATACACAACTACACCATCGCTTTTTTGTAATAGGCTAATTTTTATCCCTGTCACGGTCACGGACATAAAGCCGTGGGAAATGGCTTGCTCTGAAGAACTGAAGTCAGAATTCTTTTTTGTTTTGTCTGTCTATTTTTCTAAAGCATTCGTCTAGGTTCGCTGTCTGTTAATTTACTGAAAACATACGTCATAAAATACGTGGAATCATTTACAGTCATTTCGACAACTCCATTTCGTATCTCGACTCATTGTAGAGCTTTTTTACTATTTAACCGGCGCCCTAGACAAAATGTAGTTTAAATTAAATATTCATAATATTCTCAACAAAAAAAAAAAACAATGGATATCTCGCGGCAAATATAGCTGAAGTTGTCTCTATATTATCCGACAGCCGTAAGCTACACAGCAAACGAGGCTGTGCTATCGATTATGAGCAAAATAGCGTGAGAAGCACGCAAATAGCGCCGAGAGCGGTCAGTACCGAAACAATGACCCGACGCTATTTGTGATACACGGTTTACGTGTTCTATTTGTATCATAACAATTTTCTTTATCGGCAACCCTTTGTGTGTCGAATACTAATCGTGTGTAATAGCGTGATGAATAGGGGGTTTTGCGACTGTTAACCTGTCCTCAATTACAACTTTAGCAAATATGAATAGTAAGTTCGGATGTCATAAACCACTTTCAGAACTTATACCGAGGTTTCTTATTATTACAGATTGAACCTATTCCTGTATGAAAATAATGTTAGTTTTTGCAAAAAGAGAAACTTGTTAAAGTTAAACAGTAATTTTAAGTGGCCAATCAGCAGTGCAAATATAGTTTTACTTAGTCTGTGCGCAAGCATTAGAACCCTATTTCAAGTTTTAAAAGAAAATAAAATATTCTGTCTTGTTCAGTCGGATGGGCGGTCTTGTGGCGACTTTGAATGATAATCCCGCTCGAGTGAACTCGGCAGACGCTACGGCGCGGTGGGTTATTTAAATTGCATAAAATCTCTTACGAGAAAGTACGCCTATTATCCAGCCACGCAGGAAAATACGTTGCAGTACACAAAGCCACAGAATACAATACGTTGAAGGGAAAAAAGAAAATACATTTTTACTCGACTGTTTGCGACGTAAAAAATAAAAAATGCTGGGTTAAGACAATAGATTATTATTCTTATTATACTACTCAGATTCCAATGTACCTACGGATAAAAAAGGTCTTCGTAGGTTCCACGTGAATGAAGCAACATGAAGGTGTAAGTAAAATCTTGTATATCTTCATATAAAATTTCAAAATAAGTCAGCTAAGTTAAGTTTAATATTCAGCCACAAAGACAATATCAGTTTATATTGCATTAAGCCCCTTTTGTTATGGATACATTGTAGGAACGGTTTCAAACTTAGCAAGTTCCGTATTAATTTGTTCAAGCTTAAAATTCCGTAAAAGTTTACCCAAAACAGAACCTTCTTATTATTGGGGTGCATTCATGCATTGTTTCAATAATTAAAACAAAAGCAATGCTTGGAAAAGTGCCAAAGTTTTCTGTCTTATTATTACATAGTTATGTCAAATATGTCAAATTAAAAATCCAACGTTTGTCTATGGATTTTTAGCGCCAAAATTGAAGAACGAACAGCGAACTTCAAAATGCTTTTTATTAATTTAATCATTTATTTTGCATTTTGTTACGTTGGCTAGTTGTACTGTAGGTGTATAAATTTTAGTTAATGTAATAATATTTAGGCGTAGGTGTGTACATATCGAGAGTGGAGGAGGGATCGGTGGCGGAGCGCGCGGGCCTTCGCCCTGGGGACTCCATTCTGCAAGTCAATGGCACGCCGTTCTCCGGGATCTCACACGAAGATGCTCTTAAGGTAAGATATTCTGCCTCTTAAGATAGTCCTGATATTCTCGTAGAATATTTATGTAGGGAAGTAATGGAAGAAACTAAGTTTGGGTACGGGGACCCAGCGCTAACAAAGAAAATTTGCTACAAATAAATGTCACTAGATGGCGCGATATGCATAGATTTGTTATTGAATTGAGTGTAAAATTAACATTTTCTAGAATTGATCATACAAATGTGCTTATCAGTTTATGTAGGTATGTATGTTTGTTCCTATGTAGCGTTCTAGACACTAAACGCGTTGACCGTTTTAGATGGTTCTTACGTCAATCGATTCGTCTTAACCTCGCGAGCGTCACTTGCTACATTAAAATTGGAAAATAGGATAATGGCGGCTTTTTGATACCCCACACGATTGGTTAGAAAGCAAAAAAAAATTTGGTCCCCCACAATATGGCGCCCTATTGTGGGGGGCCAAATTTTTTTTTGCTTTCTAACCAATCGTGTGGGGTATCAAAATAAAGGGTTTTAAGAGGTGATTTCATAGAAATTAAACACTTATATGTTTAAATGTACCTAATTCTTAGAAAAATAACTACAAAGTTATAAATAAAAAAAGTTAAAAAATTCAAAAAACCCGACTGCTAGAAAAACGAACTAAAAAGACGTAAACAAGGAGAAAATGAAGCTGTGCAGTTGGAGGATACATCTGGATTTGGTCAGCCAGCTCACGAATATGTTTACGGTTTATTGATTTTTTTGTTTAATCAACTCTCTTAAGCACAATATTATGGAATATTGGGCTCTTAATTCACATTTCATAGATAATTTGAACGGATCATTTAAAATTAATTAGAGATGGTGCGGTTTTAAATATCTGAGGCATGCCACTCTGAAATTAGTATTGTAACACATTTTGGTACAATGAAACTGTTAAAACGTGTAAAAACTATAAAACAAATCGTCACTCGAACCGAGAAAACCCTTTTATTAGCAAGTCACGATCTATAGCTGTGGAACGGAACCGAACGCGATCGAAGTACTTAAAAATATATAATCAGCCTAATCAGAAACGCTAGTTACGTCGACACGGTTTCTTTGAATGGGATGAGGCATCCGTATGCTAGTATTATATTTTATCTGTTTATCTGTGGTTTGGGTGATGTTAAACGTACGGCACAGTATCTACATATCAAACAGAAAATAAACATACACTGCCTACGTAGGGATTCATGATCTACTCTTTTATTTCGCTTTCAAGTAAATCAGTCATCCCAATTCGGTGTTACCGTTCCAAAATTTCGATTACTTGATAGTCATGCATTATTCCTCTGTAATTAAGGTCACCAATCTTGACAGTTTAGATAAATAAATCAGCCTCTAAAACCCTCAATCTGGCGCTCGGCCCATTTAGAGTAAGCGTTTGGTAGTCAAACACATCGTAAGCTAGGCATCTTGATTTACATAATGATGGCGGGTCGTTGATAACTTTGAATTACACGGTGATTACATATGACGAGGGCTCCAGTCAGACCTGTTGCTGTTGAAGTCGCTGGCAGCTTGTCCTGACGGTAAGCCAAATGACCCCAAGTGTCGCGCGCCAAATGCCTTCACTACCGAACTGTTTCGCTTTTAAGAATATTTTGAATAGTTAACTTCGGCGCACCTGCCAAAACAGAAAACAATTTCAGTTTTGTTGAATATACCATTTATTTTTCAGTAGTCTTGTTAATTAAAGCAGTAATTATAATTCTGACACTGGTTTGTCTTGCTTTCGATGTCGATTGTCCGTTTTCGCATGTTCATTTTCATTTTTTCAGTAGAGATGAATATGTACACTCACTATCTGAAATGATGGCTAAATAATTTCAAAAGTTATGTACACTATGCCTAGGAAAAACCAACTCTCACACTCTAAATGCAAAGGCCGGAAAACTCAAGCGACGCTATTAAAATTAAAAAAGTATTCGCAAGCGCAGACGAGCTCGTCGGCTCATACTCGGTGCTCGGTAGCACCACTTAACGGATGATAATCATGTGATTTATACGACAGGCAGGTCTAGGAAGCTAACATTATGCATATTTCATGTACTAATGTTGTCGAGCGGTAAAAGCTTTTTAACATCTTTATCTTTCAAAGCTTTGGTGCTATTTTTAATAACATCGTTTATTCATTTCAAAATTGTTTCTGCTCACTGTTGGGCAACGGCTTTCCTGTTTTCATTCATACGGCTTTCCTTCCGATGTCTGAGCCTTTTAAATAGCGTTTTAAAACTATTTACTTAGTGCAATTTAACGTATTGACAAGACATCGAAAATGTGAGCCTAGCTATATGAACTCTGAGAAAGAAATGTCCCCCACGAGATATACTATCGTAGGCTGTATATTATCCAACTGTCACAGCCAACTCGGCCGGGACGTGTTTAATATCGACTTTGCAGTCTGTGACATCGGGAAATAGAGACCGTATTTCTATCGAAAGTTGCTATATGTAGTGAAAAATATTGCAAGATCTAATCCATTTGAAGTAACATGTTACAGATATATATATCGGGGCTCCTATTTCTGTCTACAGGTTCTAAAGTAACCTAACATGAAGGAGATGACAGGAGCTGAGTTCGATCGCTTTGCTCGCTCACTTCAGCTCCCGTCATCTCCTTCGAACCTAACCTATCCGTGTCGGAGTGCCCTAAGCTCCCGAGCTCGCTCTTGGACTAATTCACTGACCATAATTATCCTGGTTATACCCAACCGTTACGTAGCAATATTCATAATGACCAGACAATGTGATACTTATAGAAGTTTAAATCAGTATTCATTACATTGCCCGATTTATCTTGACTAGATTCATTATTCCCGGGCGTTATACATAGTGCCCTGATTAATCTTTTATTTTAATTAACTTAGTCCATGATTAGTTTCTCTACTGCTAGTTTTCGCTAAAGCTCGGAGTGTCAACTAGTTTTATCTGAAAACCAAATATATCAGTGGTAAATTCTAGTATTGACTAGGTATTTCTAGTTTTAACAAAGGCATTTAGTAAAAACTAGTTTTAACTAGGGAAAACGAGTTCTAACGGAAAACGGGTTTTAACTGTAATTATAGTCCATTACCTATAAGTATTATTTGTCGTGATATAGATAACAACATGGTTTCTCACGACAAATCATCACAACCAATCACAAAAACTCACGACGCAGGTCATTCTAATTTTCGGACCTTCACCAAGGTTCTGAATAATTCAAAGGATGGAGCAAAATGATGTAAATAATATTTAACTGCCAACTAGTGTTTACGTAAAAGCGCTGATTTCCCAATTGTGAGTAAACACGAATTCAACAAACAAGAGTTTTAAAGTTTCCGAATAAAATAAATATTATGTTAAATTGGTATTGTAAAGGCTGGAATCAAATTAAAGTTTAAACGATTGCTATGCTATAGATACCCAAACATTCGTTTAAATTCTGAAAAAACCGGCCAAGTGCGAGTCTTACTCGCACACGAAGGGTTCCGTGCCATAATCGCAAAAAACGGCAATAAAATCACGTTTGTTGTATGAGAGCCCCACTTAAATATTTATTTTATTCTGTTTTTAGTAATAGTTTGTTATAGCGGCAACAGAAATACATCACATGTGAAAATTTCAACTGTCTAGCTATCACGGTTCATGAGATACAGCCTGGTGACGTAAGTACAGACAGACAGACGGACCGCGGATTCTTAGTAATAGGGTCCCGTTTTTACACTGTGGGTACGGAACCCTAAAAACTATTGGAAATATAACAAATCAATTACATACAAATATTTCCTACTATAGACATTTCGCATAACTTGTTTTTAAGTTATAATCTAATGTAACTAAGTAATGCAGACTATACATAATTTTAGGGGTTATTTTTCGATTCTACATACTTTCAACAATTATATTAATATTCTAAAACATAAGACTAGTAAAAAAACTTACCTCCTATATACAAAGGGGAAAGGGCTCATTGCGCATTTGAGCATAAAAAATATATATGTCATGACATATCGATGTCAATGTAAAAAGTGCTGAATGCTGGCAGGATTGTCACGTTTTGGTAATGCTGATTCTCTGGTCAATGCAGACTTGAAAATGAAAATATTCCCATTCCGGCATTATTCAAGTACATTTATTTACAATTTAAGTAAATCATCATCATCAATACATATAATAAATCTGTAGAAAAATATTTTTTGTACATCAAAAAATTTCCAAAAAATATAGCTAGGGTGTTAAACCAATAGAACCCATTTCCAGCATTTTTGGAATTTTTGTCTGTTTGTCTGTTTATTTGTGCACGCATCACGTGAAATGTACGAAACCAATGTAGATAACTTTTATACATAAAACATTGTGCGTAACTTGAAGAATTACTTAGTTTTTGTTTCATCGCTATCGGTTCACTCTATCAAAAGTTAGATGAATTTAAAGTGTTCAAGAAGTAAAATTATCACAGCTCACGCAATTCAGTTACTCGGACAGTTGAACTCGCTATTCGATAGATGGTGTTGTGTATTTAAAGTCATTTTCTGAATCGCGGTGTTAAGATTTTACGCGAAAGAATGAAGCTAGAATAAAAAATTGGTATGTAGTTAATGTAGTATGTACATATATATGTGTAGGGTAGGCAGGCAGGTAAATAGGGTAGGGTTGGCAGGCAGATGACGGGAGCGAAGCCGCGGGCACAGCTAGTTGTAAATTAATGTCGAATATTCAGGTTGAAGTCAACGTGAATATTCGACATGCAAACGGCATTACTGTAGGTTTGGGAATGACAGGCGGACACGATAGGGAGACGTTTTCTATTTCCGTGCTAATGCCGACCGCAGGCACCCACGCAACTAATAATACAGAAATTTTCCAAGCTTAATACATAAACAGATACTTTATTGCTGCGAAACTCTGCTTCGTGTGTGGAAACCCATATTTCTTTGGCTTTATTGCTTGACCAACATATCGAAGGCACTTTATGATTGTAGCTGTCTTGAATGATTCAGAAATCGATATGTTATCCGTTATTATACCTTTCTTAGAAGAACTTAAGATTCGAGGAGTGAGGGGCTTGTGGCGAAATATAACATAGCCGGGTTTGCACGGGTCGATCTTCAATGATAAGCAACGCTTGTTGGAGTCTGGCCTTCCATTATGTACCGAGACCACTCCGAGTCTCAGAAAGCACGATAAGCTGTTGGACCCGACTGTCATTTGTAGCTCTTTGACAATCTTTAAGGAGTTAGAATTCTGAAAATCAGAAGTCCAGTCTTGGCCAAATGCCATCGTGTTACCCAGTTACTGTTGGGGTACTGTGGGGGTCAGATAAGCTGTAATACTGTGTCGCTACAGGTGATATATCTACTGATATTCAGTGGTTGGACTGGAAGCCTACTCCAACATACTCGTAGTGAAGAAAAGGGTGATTGATATGAACTAAAGATTTGTGTCGCTTTTCTGACTTTAAAAAATTTGCTCGATACGATAATGCAATTTCCGTTTAGAAGAGGAATGTATTTGCTCGTTAATCTTACATTCAATGTATCGTGACTGAACAATGTTAAAGCTAACAAGAGTGGGACGGCGCTTTTCCTTTTGATATTTTTTTTTTATATTTGGCACTCTTTATGCATTTGATATGCATGTCGGATTGTTTGATACCATAAACCTGCGTATTATCTGGCTCTAAACACAATTTTATTACGCTTTTTCTTCTGTTACTTATATTTTCATTTTTTTTTTGATGTTTGGGAATTACATAAAATCATCATCATCGGCCTTTTAATGTGCCCACTGCTGGGACACAGGCCTCCTATCTGTGAGAGGGAATGGGCCGTAATCCACCACGCGGGCCCAGTGCGAGTTGGTGGATGTCACATGTCTTCGAATTTTTGGTTCTAGGACTTGCATAACTAATATAGTAGGCATCTAATGTTGTTTCATGATTGGTTGCGTTGTTAATTATTTGCCAAGCAGCAAGTACGAATGAAATGTGCCTGAATTGTGTCAGTCAGAATCAGTGTTTCAAGCTTCTCAGAATTCCTTCAAACTTTTGATTCTAATTACCTGCGTATAAGTTCGATAAGTAAACAATATTGACTTTGTGAAATAAAGGTATTCAACTCATATACATTTCTAAGAGAAGCGAAGTGAAAGTTCCTAAGTCAACATCGAGTTTTGTTTTCTTTTCGGGCAAGTTTGTTTTCCTTTTGTTTTCTCAGAAGGTACGTATACGTCAGTATTAGACTTGGAATGATATTGGCTATGGCAGTTATATTCCAGTTGTTCCCAAGTTTTTATGGCCCTCATTTAGTAAGTACCAATCTTCTATAAGTACTTATATTATTTACATATGTAGGTGGGTATGTGTTCGTATAAGCAGCATTGATGGCAAGTTTCATTTTGCGTTCTTTTCCAATACTTGAATAAACAGTGTAAACAGTGTACAAAGTTTGTTTGTTCTATATATACCTACAGAATATAAAAGTAACATGTTTCAAATATTTTCGAGTAGGTAGCGGTTAGGTAGTCGTTTGGGTCAGGTAAGCAGTACTATTTTTGCAGACGTTGTTGGACTTTTCCTTCCGCACTTGACGATATCGCTTGATTTACGATGTCGCTTCCTGACATTTACTGAGACCTTTTTGTAAAACACGACTATAGTTGTTCCGCTACAATAACATTGTGTTATATTATTAGCTTTTATCTTTAGGAACTGTTCCGTTTGTGTAATATACCTGCATGCATTTTAATTTCTAATAGAAACTGTGCACGAAAGAGCTTCTGATTAAGGTTACACTAGTCAACGGCACGAACTATTTTGTGCGCGGGGTTAAAATGCATTTTATATCAACCGACGATACGTGGTGCGGAAGAGATTGATGCTGTGATGAGCAGTAGGACGCTAGTTCGCGTACGAATACACACTTTTGCAAATTTGTAGCGAAATGGATAATGATTTAAGACGAAACCGAGCGAGCGAAATTTTATAAACAGACGTTTGGGACTAACATTAACATTAAAAACGGGATATTTACCATGACCTTGATTGACATTTGGGAGTCTGGATATCATGAAAAAACGTCTAAACGTATCTGTTCAAAATAAAATTATTTGCATTGTTAAACTACTAATCTATCCCTGTATGGTGGCCGTTTTGCAATTTTCCGTCTTCTATTGGTATTTATTCGCGCCCAAAAATGCGTTAAAATTAGTGTCGAAATGTGGAACTTTCGACGCTCATAACTTTTAAATATTTACTTTTTCACTTTTTTGTTTCCATACAGGGCTAGATAATGATGAGACAAATTAATATCACTTTTTATTTTGAACGTACATTGTCAAACAGTGGAATAATCTCTAGACTACGTTTGTATGGAAGAATTTTCGACTAGTGTAACCTTAAGTGGAAAAGCTTAATCTGAAAAAATATTGTTCTGGCTGCGATATCTAATTTGTTATATGGGTATATTACGTAAAAGCGTGTGGCAGTTATACAAATGTAGCTATATGTGAGAAAGGGGGTGGGCAGTAGCGCCGCGCCGGCTGGCCGCGCTCGCCGGGTCGCCGGGCTGTCCCGGTCGCGTCCCCCTGCCCGTCAGATGACGTGATTTTATCACACAAATAAAAGTACACGCGCAGATAGTCGATTTCTTTCTTTTTATATAATAAAACTCGGTACTTACCTACTTTGTAAATTTAAAATGTATGTAGAGAAGTAGAAATGGAGCCAAGTTGTTTTAGTGCCTTCATGGATAACTTTTGTCGTAAAAATCTGATCCATAACTTCGTTTGCTACTTACTCGAGGATTAGCTTTGGTTCGTTGGAATTTAGGGAAGTAAAATGTAGAACTGTCGTAGATAGGCTACATAAAATGGCGCAAAATCGAGAACATTGCCTATTTCCCACGATATTACGCGTCGATTTGTTTTGAGTCCCTCCATTTCTGCAGCCCCGTTGTCCTTCCTGTAAGGTTCCATTGATAAAGTTCCACCATTTTTGTATATCGTATATCTCTATCTATCTGTCTATCGTATATAAGAGTACTAGAAGTAATAGTAGTAAACTACAAAACTGTACTTAGTTATACATATATATTTCCGGTGATTCACTAATATTATATTATGCCCAAGCAAAGCATATTTAACAGTATAACACATAAATCACTGAGTTTTTAACAGATATTTTAACATGCTCATAATAGCGATGTCAGCGCAGGTAAATTAATTTGCTTTAAATACAAATGACTTCCTGGCACAAATTCAGAGCCAGAACACGAATATGTTTCTAATGTGTGTGCTATTACGATTTACGTCACATTAACTTAGTTTTACGGGTATTGGATACTCGTAGCATAAATATTTATGTGAAACATAAACTTTTATGCAGTAGAAAATAAATTTCTCTTCTTGAATACATATGAGCTTGAAGAAAAACCCGTTAAAATGTTTTGTTACTGAATTTTATTTAGGTTACGAACGCCTAAAACATGTTATGTGTCTTTTAATCATTAAAATTTATACTAGTGTACGGTTATTGAAAACAACTATATTTAGCTGCATCCAAGGCTAACACTAGTCTGAACTAAAGCTATGTTTCTTCCTATAGATGTTGAAGTCATGTCGTCAGTTGACGATGACTGTAAGGACCGCGGGGGCGCTGGTGGGCCGTGCGTCGTGTTCCTGGATGGACCGCTACGGCCGGCCCGCGTCGCCGCCACCGCAGCGGTCGTCGCGACCCAGCAGCAAAGACCGCACCGTACGGAGGGTAAGTGACAAAACAACAGCTACTTTTGTTAAACATGTGCCAAACCTAACACTCTAGTACTTTTTCTGTGTTATTTATTAAATCACCCAATTCGTCTCTTGTCACGTGCCAAGCTACGGCCTACGCAAACGTCATATGTCGAGGCACTTACCAATGATGACGACAGTTACTTGTAAACACGTAAATTAATTTATGACATCATATTTTTTTATGGTCAATTCCGTTAGTCGTAAATATTTTATGTCACTGCATATTGAGGTTAGAGGTCGGAGCGCTTTGTGGTATGCTAATCGCAGTCAACTAACCGCAGAACTCTGTCGTTAGTGGTTGTAATGACGTGGGGCCGCAGCGCGCATCGATCTCTGTGACATCACCGCGATGAGCCCGATCATAATAAAGTACATTTTGGTGAATGAAGCCATTCTTAAGCCGTTGCGAGCACAGATTACGTGTTTATGGGCCCTTATGTATTATAATCACGTAACGTGCCAGGCTTTCCCTAATAGCAATTTCCGTAATGTTCTATCCGGAATGCCATGAATTTTCTTATGTGTTCAACGCATTTTCATTTTCTGTAGCGTAGCACTAATGTACCGTAATAAATAGCTAATCTTATGAATTTGTGTGCAGGTCGACCTTTGTATAGAGCCGGGACAGTCGTTAGGACTAATGATAAGAGGAGGTCTGGAGTACAACCTCGGCATCTATATCACCGGGGTTGACAAGGATTCCGTTGCAGATAGAGCAGGACTTATGGTAATTATCCTTTCATGTTCAACTTACTTGATAAGTTCACCCATTTGGACAACTAATGACGTTTAGAATGGTAGACGATATTGGAAACTCTAATAAAGTGATAGCTTCTTCAGTAGGTATTGAAATTCTACTTTGAAAAATGATATAGGAGAGTAGAATATATTTATGAAGGTTTAACATCAGGAATAAGTTATGTTTTTGGGCGTTATGTGGCCGCACATTTTATATTGTATGTCACGTGTCCTTTTTATTTATCACGTATAAAAAGTAAAACAGGCCATAAGGACGACATATTTATTAGCTTTTACCATTTATTCAGTGTGTTAGGCCATCTATTGGATTAATATACGAAAACATGTCTTGTCAGAAACCAGTCATATTTTCACCAAAAGTTACCGGAGCGTAGTTTTCTATTTACAGATTTAAATAAATGAACATAGTTTCAATCAATTTCATGTAAAACAATTTCCGCGCTATGTAAAAGGAATGCGGTGCAAGTTAATTGTGAATATAAATCTCAATTTAGTGCGCTTAGTTTGCTGCAATTCGTTGTAAATTAACGCGACACCCAACTC
This sequence comes from Orthosia incerta, assembly GCA_948252205.1. Classification (NCBI taxonomy): domain Eukaryota; kingdom Metazoa; phylum Arthropoda; class Insecta; order Lepidoptera; family Noctuidae; genus Orthosia; species Orthosia incerta. Next base: position 22,601,239 of record OX411754.1, read on the forward strand.
TGGCAAACTTGCGGACGGAGACGGCGGCGGCAAGAGGCCGTCGAGACGGAATTGCATCGAAGTTTGTGCCGAGGGCGCTTCATAGTCAGCTAAATTACTGGTTTGTTTCCCATTAAACTTGCAGCGCTATGGAAATGTCATTTTGAACAGCTGCTATTAAATGAAGCCCTAGTTTTGGCAGCTGTGTATTCAGAACTTATTCAGATAGGTTCACTTTTACATTATGTTTCTGTGTACCGAATTGAACAAATATTATTAAATTTCCGTGTCGTGGTAGCGGTGCGAGGTGTGCTGGATAATTTATAGCATTTGAGCTTGAGACTCGCCTCCGTTCCCTGCACGCTACCTAGCTATATCTATGCCTCGTAACTTACGTTTGAAACTTCTACTTCTAACAATTTTCCAAGAATTTTCATTAAACAAACCGCACTTAAGAATTATTGCTCGATCACACCAACCACCTTGGACCTATTAGTATTATGAAAGATATCAATTTTATAGATGAAAGGGGAGAATCTTCAGTTGAAATAATTAATAACTTACTGAAATACTTTCCTAAAAGATGAGGGATTTGTTCTACTACGTATCCACAAAATTGTGATAGGCTGATCTTGAGGTGCTTTCGCGGAATTACGACGAGGACGGCTTCAAACAAAAATTAAGGCGTCTCTTTGAAAACAATCGACGTCGTACCTGTGGTATCCTTGGTATATTGTGAATTATATTGACAGTTGATTTTATTGATAAATCAACAAAATCAATTGTCAATATAATTCATTTAATTTTACTTACTATTTTAATTATAATTTTAATTTTATTGATGTATATTTTTGAGTTTTAATTTAATTTTCACTGACATTTTAATTTTGTTTTTAAGCTGACATAAATTTTCCTTTAGATTTTAATTTGTCTATCATTTTATGGGGCATTATAAGAAATTGTAATGCTAACCTTAGACTTAAAAAAAAACTTGAAATTTTAATGTATCAGCATACAAGGTGTTTTTTTTTTTATATTCCATAACTTTAGGGCATGAATGAGATCATATCAAAGAATCAACATTAATAAATCGCAAAAAATTGCATATTGCAAAAAATTGCAATTTTTTATTGAAATAAATTAATTTCGATTTTTGATATCTTCAAAACTGTATTTTTGGACCACATTACTCTCGGGCTTTTTGTATTATTTTTACTTATAGAATATAACCCTAGAGTTATGGGATATCAAACACCATGTATACAATTGCTGATTGGCCAAATAAATTAACTCCAGAGGCTATAGAAAAGTGTCATTCTATCAAATTAAGCGTCACGATAGCGATTGGTAAAATATAACAAAGTAGCTTCTGCCCGCGGTTTCACCCACGTTCTAAGTTTAAAAAAAAAATGCTCCGATCGCCACCAAACTTACAGGATTACGGACGGCTAATCCTGTAAGTTCAGGTCAGCCTAAAGATTCTCTGAAAATTTATTTCATTAAAATCGGTCCAGCCGTTGCGGAGTCTATAAGGAGCATACATCAATTCGATAGCGCTTCACAATCAAATACATCTATGGGATTGTGAAGCGCTATCGAATATTATATTAATATTATATATTCGATAGCGCTTCAAAATCACATACATCTATGGGATTGTGAAGCGCTATCGAATTGTCACAATCAGCAATCTTGGCATTTCGAGTATCACCCACCAATCTACCATCACTGACATCGAATGACACTTGTTTAAAGCTTTTGATGTCCAAAGACGGCGGCGCCTAATTGTTTGCCATTCTATGGCCTTAAAAAAAAGCAATTTTTCTTCAACTATCTTATTCCTCCGCTAGGTTGGAGACCAGATCATAGAGGTGAACACCCAGTCGTTCCTCGACGTGACGCACGACGAGGCGGTGGCTCAGCTCAAGTACCACAAGCGAATGTCCCTGGTGGTGAAGGACGTCGGGAAGGTTCCTCATGCGTGTACTGCGTATGGGGAACGGGATACGACGGCGACGCCTAGGTAACTATACCAGTCATATTACCTATGTTCATAAAAATATGCCTTTTTAGGATTCCGTACCTCGAAAGGAAAAAACGGAACCCTTATAGGATCACTTTGTTGTCCGTCCGTCGGTCTGTCTGTCTGTCAAGAACCTTTTTCTCAGGAACGCGCGGAGGTATCAAGCTGAAATTTATATCAAATACTCAGGTCTACTGTCCGTTAAAGCTGTGAAAAAATCAAACTTCTAAGCCAACGCAATCAAAAGATACACATACAAAAGATGCCGTTTATGCCGCAAATTTTCGACAACCGCAAGGTTATCAGAAATTTGGTACTCAGAATCTTGAAATTTGGTACGAAGCAACTATAGCACAGATAAAGGAAAAAATTCGTAAACCGTAAATTTTTAGTTACATCATATAATAAAAATATTTTTAATAATTTTAAACTTACTACCCCTTTCCTCATGAACGCGTAGAGGTTGAAATTGATATCAAATACTCAGGTCTTTAATACCTTTAAGGCGCCTCCGCGAGCAAAACGCCGCGCTAGTCGTTTTTGTGCAGTTTTTAAGAGCTATCTACTCTTTATTTAAAAAGAAATATCAATTAATAAAAATACATTAAATTTCTACATAATGTTGATTCTAAAATTGTAGTACACTTTTTTTTTTAAAGAAGTATATGTTTCACTAATCTCCTTCCAACAAAACCATAAAAATGTGAAATAATTATTGATAGCATGCATCTCCTCGTAAAGTGTTCATTAATTATTTTAAATACTAACACTAATGGATGAGGAGCTCGTGGCTAAATAATAACAGCCGCACGGGTCAATCATCAAGGTTAAGCGACGCTTGACGAGGTCGGTCCGTGGATGGGTGACCATTTCAACATACCGAGTTTCCTCCGTGCCTCGGAAAGCACGTTAAGCCGTTGGTCCCGGCTGTTATTTGAAGATCTTTGACAGTCGTTACGGGTAGTCAGAAGCTTGAGATCTGACACCAGTCTTGCCAAGGGGTACCGTGTTACCCAGTTACTGGGTTGTGGAGGTCAGATAGGCAGTCGCTCCATGTAAAACACTGGTACTTAGCTGAATCCGGTAAGACTGGAAGCCGACCCCAATATAGTTGGGAAAAGGCTAGGCAGATGATGATGACTAACACTAATGGATAGACAATTTGGAAAAAACGAACATTTTGTAAGTTTTATTTTTTTCAAAAGACCAATATTCAATTTTATAAAGATATTATTCTTAAATCTGGGCGTATTCACTACCGTAAATCATGCACCAACAGTGTCGCTAGGCCAATAGGAATGCTCATGTCTCATGCTGATTTTTTGGTCAGGGTACGGCCTTAAGCTGAGGTTTTTACCCTCGGTGCGCGAGTCCGACTCGCACTTGTTTGGTTTTTTATCCATTGGGCTAGGCCGAAACTTCAGAAAGCCACCAGCTACGATCCTTAAATACTCCTAATAGTCATATTCTTGTCACTTATTAATATTTTATTTTTATTAATATTGATCCCTAGTACAGAATATGTATTTTGTAGTGGAGGTGTAGTGGGTAGTTACAAAAAGGATATTCTTAGTAGCTACCTGTGGGCTTAGTGCGAGACTCACACTCAATCGCGTTAACGTAAACGTCAATTTCTATTGAAACTGGATAAGCGCCGTCTGGTGACGGTAAGGAAAAACCTCTTTTTAGGGTTCCGTACCCAAAGGGTAAAAACGGGACCCTATTACTAAGACTTTGCGATCCGTCTGTCTGTCTGTCTGTCCGTCTGTCACCAGGCTGTATCTCATCAACCGTGATAGCTAGACAGTTGAAATTTTCACAGATGATGTATTTCTGTTGCCGCTATAACAACAAATACAAAAAATAGAAGAAAATAAATATTTAAGTGGGGCACCCATACAACAAACGTGATCTTTTTGCATTTTTTTGCGATAATGGTACGGAACCCTTCGTGCGCGAGTCCGACTCGCACTTGGCCGGTTTTTTGTATACATTTTGACATAAGAGATCGTTACGTTATCACGAGCGAGTACGTTAAAAACTCAGAATAAGTCCACTGGAGTCACAGCAGATTTAAGGTCGGTCGTCAACAGCAGGCGCATCCTTTATTTCATGGAAATTAATACGTACAATACCAAGCGATACATTAATAACCGGTGTAATCGAGGTGTACAATTTGTCCCACATTTTGTGGTACACAGAGGTCACCCAGACCTCCGTCTATTTCAAAGGTTACGGGTGTATTGCTCTGTTGTGTTACCATGCAAATCATGTTCACCTAAGTAAAGTATTACAAATGACCTCGTACTTTGCAAGGTGTATCGGAAACTCATTTAGTTTGACCGCAAATTAGCAAACGCTGTCTCAGCGTGGCCCTCGGCAGATGGTCGAACGATAAACCTGAAGAAATCGCTGAACCAAGTTATGCCTAACCTCGATAAACCCGCACCGTTAAGGTCAGACCGCACTACGCATCAGCAGAGCGACGCGACGCGACATGACCAAATATACTTTGTATAAAATTGAATGAGATAAACCGCTCTACGCGGCAGCGGAACTACGCCACGCGATACTTTATCTCATACAATTTCAAACAATATATTTTTAGTCGCGTCGCTCCGCTGACGCGTAGTTACGCCTAGTGCGGTCGGACCTCTGGACTTCTGACAGTTCCTAAATCTTTTTTGGGTAGCTTATTTTTATATTTATGTACACACAAAACACTTTACAGAGAAAATAAATACCTAGTACAGATTGAAGAGCACAAAAGTACTGTTTATTTCATTAGAAATTTCTTCCAGCAGACCTGCGACAGGCAAGTTGGGTGATAAACGAAGACACAGTGTGTAGAAAGAGTAAGGAAAATTAAAATAGACAAAAATAACGATGGTCGTTTATGTGCAAAGTTTTAAATTATGTTAATTAAAATGTATCTTGCTCGAGTAGAAAAACAAAGCCATTACATTCGCTTGAAATAATTTTCATTTAACTTTGTTTCTGGAACTTTTTAGTTCTACGATATTAAATGGAATTACATGACTTGTAACTCGTGAATAGGTTAAAAAGCTAATTTAGTAAATTGAATCAGACTGCTTTCTCGAACGCCATTATAAAATTGGTTTTGGCAAACCACGAAAGGGGAACACCTGTCAGCCCAAGGCTCAGAGATTAATCAAGTGGTGCATTCGATTTCCTTTACGGCTTTTCGACAGTGTTTTGTTAGAGTCAGGCGATCCGAGTTATCCTGCTAACCCTGGATGTGTTTTATAATTCAAAGGAAGTGCTAGCAGGTTTTCAGTTGAACATACATCAAATAACTTTAGAACTAAAAAGGGTATCACGAACTTTGGCTTAAGGGCATTTCAAAGACAGTAAACGGTCTGTTTTGTTGGGGGTTTTTAAACAAAAATCCTTACTTAGTTGCAAATAAGATACACAGACCGTAGAGAATACAGGCAGTATGAATACTTACGACTTTGTCCAACTTTATTCAACCGGAATCGCCCGCTCGTTATGATACTACGACTTGAGCTAGACTCTATTCAGGGCCCTTATTCATAATGAGAAACCGCGTGTAACGCAGTCTCATTATCATCTGAATATGCAGGTAGCTTAATGGAGATCATATTTATTTACCGTACCAGTATTGATGTTAAATTAGAAGTCACAGACATTCCTATATGTGATCAAAGAAACGCAGTTTTTTCACATAATCCACTAAGTAGATATCAGCGTTTTATTACTCATTAGCTTAGGTCTTGGACCCTGGTTTTTCGATTCAGTGTAACTTGTTATTACTTAGTGCAATGTTAAAATCAGTCCCTCCCTAAAGGTGAACCGACAACCTGGTGAAGGAAGAGGAAATCCGCTGGAAGCGAGAAGTACGGGTTCGATCTTTGTAGCGATGCTTGGGGTCATCCAAAGGTTATCGCTGTGAGCGATAAGACCGCCACTGTACCCATACAATTAAGAATATTGTTTGTAAACTATTCAATGTACACTGTACGTGTGTATACTGTACACCAACAGTATACCCCGTAGGTATATAGTTTATTTTATTGTGAACATTTTTTAATTTTACTTTTACAAATCGATATTGTTTCATGCACCGGATCAACCCTCTACGGGATTAAAAAGAAATGTAACGGTGTTTATGGTTTATTCCACAGACATAAATCTAACTAAATAACGCAAGTCCCTCCATCTGTATGAAAACCAAGCGTACCACTTTTTCACACACATTTACTTACCAACGAAAGAAAACATTTCCAATGCCTCGGCCAACTTTTTCTTTACAGTCTTTCCAGCAAATTAGGCATTTTTCTAGATTTCGGTGGATTTCCGGTGCCGATAATGCTAAATGAGAAGCTCAAATTACGATCATTGATCGTAATTTTACTCCGTTTTTAGGGTTCCGTACCCGAAGTGTAAAAACGGGATCCTATTACTAAGATTCTGAAATCCGTCTGTCTGTCCAGGCTGTATTTCATGAACCGTGATAGCTAGACAGCTGAAATTTTCACAGATGATGATGTGTCTGTTGCTGCTATAACAACAAATAACTAAAAACAGAATAAAATAAATATTTAAGTGGGGCTCCCATACAACAGACGTGTTTTTTTGCCGTTTCTTGCGATAATGGTACGTAAACCTTCGTGCGCGAGTCCAACTCGCACTTGACCGATTTTTTTAAGAAGCGGAGTACATATTTTTCTTCTAACTAACTAGGCATTTATTCAATAGTATTTCACTTAAGTAAATGATATAAATAATCCCAAATTTAGAATAAGCGGCTGGGGCAAGCGGCGGGGAGCGGCTTCCACTGCCGTGGAGCAGAAGGCGCGCTCGCTGCTGCCGCAGTGCGACCTGCCCGCCATCGCCTACTACATGGAGGAGTACGCCGCGAGGAGACTCACGCCGGACTCCTTCCTCACCGTCGTCCGGGATCTGCTCGATACGCCGCAGAAGGTACGCCATCACATCATCATCATCGGCCTTTTAATTTGGATAGTATTTAAACGAGCGAAAAAAAAATCAAATTAAAGGTGTAAAAAATACTGAATATGGCTTACTGAAATACTAAGTGGGCGACAAACAGTGGGCGAATACAAATGTTTAAAACAGCGACTTGAAAATATAAGTTTGTCGACAGGGCTCCTTTTTCTGTCTGCAGGGTCTAAAGTAACCTAACATGAAGGAGATGACGGGAGCTAAGTTCGCTCGCTTTGCTCGCTTTGCTCGCTCACTTCAGCTCTCGTCATCCCCTTCGAACCTAACCTATCCGTGTCAGGGTGCGCTAAGTTCCCGAGCTCGCTTCGCTCGCTCTTGGACACGAATAAACCCGAACTCCCGCACTGCACAGTGATGTCGCCTCGATAGTTGTTCAGCTATTTTCAAAAGAATAATATGCTAAAATAGAAAAAATAGAACCCCAAATACAATTAAAGTATGTAACAATATTATTACCGCAGCTCACAAAAATCTCCTAAAAGGTATTACTCAAACCGGATAAATAGTTACTTACTTAGTATAATAGTCGCCCATTCAGTATATTTTTCCCTCGGTTAATAATTTCCCTTTTAATTTTCCCACTTCTGGGAAACAGGTCTCCTCTCTGGGAGATAGGGAATGGGCCTTAATCCAGCACGCGGGCCCAGTGCGGGTTGTTGGATGTCACATATCTTGGAATGATTGGTTCTAGGAAATGCCGGATTCCTCACGATGTTTGCCTTCACCGTTTTTAGAGCAGTGGTGATAAAACAATGTACACAAAGGAAAGTGCCCACGACTGCTCGTATTTGCCCAACATCTTGTTAGCTAGTTATGTACAAAATTATGCTCCAAACCCAAGTTAATCTTTTGACAATCATGGTCTTCCATGCAAGACAAACATTGTCGTGCCCTGCATGCCATTTATTAGCGTGAGTACCGGGCATTTCGACGAGTATTATATTGTGGCGGTTAAGAATGAGCCAAACGAACGTAATTTTGTGTGTTGTAAGTCGCGTAAAATGCGCCGAGGAATTTACGTTGAACGCAAATTCGGTTAGGCTGCCGGACGGACGGACGTAATTTCATTTGCTATTCTACGTTTGTACGGGGCGCTGACGCTTGCCTCACTCCCCTCCCTCACCTCGAGCGCAATTCGGTTGAAATAAAGTGCATGAGTCAGCAGACAACTCATTTTGCGTCGCCGTGTGGCACAAACAGGTCTATAGTATGAAACCAAATGCAGCGAAAATTACGCGACTCACAACTCACAAAATTACGTTCGTTTGTCCTCACCCTAAAAGGTCGAAATAGGTTGTAGGTACACGTTCATTTGACAGTAGACTTGTGTATTCAGTATCTATGGTTTGGACTGTAATATAAGTACCAAACACAGTCGCTCGCAAGACCGTTTATTCTTAGCGAGCTCTCTAGATTGAATCAACCCAGCTAAGCTACGGGTGTAAACTAACGTCTATATGACAGAGCTGGGCAAAATACTTGCTTTGCTTTATTTGAAATACAAAATGCTATCTCTAATACAAAATGTTCGTAAGTCATGTATTTGAATTATAAAATACAGTATTTTTACTATTTTATTTAAAAAACAAATTACAGTCGGTCATCCATCGTGATGTACGAATAATAGACTTCATTAATACACGGAAGTTTCGTGAAAATATTTGAATTGAAAATGACAACTGACAATGATACAATCGTAGCAAAAAAAAAACTAAATCTACGGATACAATTTGACGTACGCCGTCGCCATTTTGTTTACGAAAGCAATCCAGCGCTATTTTCTGCGGAACGCACCCATTAAAGATTGCGAAATGTATTTATGTTCAAATGTATTTGGAAGCTACTATTTGAAATACTAACTACAAAATACCTCAGCGTCAGGTAATTGAAATACCAATTATATTTTTAAGAAGTAATTGAATTACAAATAGCCAATACATATTTGTATTTCAATTACAAGTAATCCAAATACTGCCCAACCATGTATGTATACCTATCTAAACCAACTTGTACCATTGCAAGAATCGATCCCAATCCCTAGTGCAGAGTGGCTCCACCATCCGCGGCATTTAGGTCATCACACAAATATGCCACTCACAGCATACACAGATAATTAGGTAGATATTCAACATACCCCGTTATTACTGGATCTATTGGACGAACAAATAATGCCATTTGATCCTATAACAGCATCATCTAAACTTTACTAACCTAAAAGAATAGTAAGCCGGGAATTTCGGCATTGTATATATAAGACATAAAATACCATCTAAAGAACCTCATACAAAATGTAATGTATGTTAACCGATTTCGGATACTTTCAAAGACTTCTTTCTACTTTTCCTGAATTCCAGATTGTGCTCTATCGACCCTATTATCTTGGCCCCTTTGATCCCTATTTCGGGACATTCCGTACTAATACTTACCTACGTCTACTAATGAAAATGTTTGAGTGTGTAGCTCAGGCTTTTTTCGTGTTAACAATATAAGGGTACGTTTACGCAGAACATCCGTATTTGCAGGAACGTTTTTAACGGTAATATTCACAACATATTTAGTCAGTGTACCACCAACTTTCAAACTAAACGGATCAGTATTTTAATACTGTTGAAATGGCATACAACTACCTACGCGAATGCCGAATAAAATCGTATATGATAAAGCGAACCTGTAAAGCGGATTGCTGTATATTTTGTCGGGTCGATATTTTTACTGGATCTGGAATACTGTCATGTGTGTGAAGTCACTCATACAATTACATACGTCAGCGCCGAATAAAAACGTAAACGATCTTATCTTATCTTATCTTATGGAGGGGCCGAGAAATAACTCGGACACTTCGATCCATTGGGATCTTTTGTGGTCCCCTAGATAACTTACTTCTCATTCTCGTTGAAAACTGTTTTCATGAGTTTTACAACGAGACTAGGAAATATGAGCCTATAATCTTCTGGTTTTGGGTATCCACCCCCTAGGAAACTCATTCGCTTACCAGCCAGTGCATTGCATGTACACAGTAGGTGCTCCATGCGTTCCGTATGATCCCCACACAACCTGCACATGGGTGTCGCGGTTAGACCCATCTTCATGAGAATGTCGTTGGTTCCAAAGTGCGCAGTAAAGGCCCCAAGCAGGGAGCGGATTTGCTCCCTGCTCATGTTCCAAATGCATTCCCGGGCTTTGAACGTAGATCCTGGGAATCTCTTGGAGTGTTGTAGACCGGTATTAGACAGCCAACAAATTCGTTGTCTGTGATCTACAAACTCCCTAAATGCGGCTTTTACGAGACAGGTCGAGATGCCTACACATGGTTCTGGACCCACAAAATCATTCGCTGAGCCCTCCCTTGCCAGTTCATCAGCCACTTCGTTACCATGGAATCCTTTGTGCCCAGGGACCCACATCAGTCTTACCCTGTTGTGCTTCCCGAGCCTGTTTAGGGTTTGGATAGCATCCAGAATAAGTCCGGAGTCCACTTGGTAGGATGCCATGGCTTTGATTGCAGCCTGACTGTCAATAAGAATATATATGGATTTACCTTTGGTTCCTATATCTATATTCGTAAACGTAAACGATAGCGGCCTTGTAAAACGGATCTCTGTGTGAATGAGCACTAAGGAAAACTGTTGGCTGTATACATAAAGATAATGTTTCCGATTACAACAGGCTAATTTATGCACAAACATTGCTTAGCTTGAGAAAAGTACTTTGTCTACTGCTTCCAATTGATTCTAAATGAGATCGTTGTTCAGAATTATTATCTTATCTCATGGCTTTGTTCGTATTTGTTTCGTTTCGTTAAGTTCGCCATTTAATTTTTCCGCGGCCAGCACTCCGATTTTACTTTCCATGAAAACTTATTCAATTTCATCGCGATAGTTCAGGTTTCTCGCCAACTTCAGCTCTACGTGAAAGTAGTTTTTATTGATAAATAGAAATCCAATTTAATTCGATTCCAATCTCTGATTGCAGATAGGGCCAGAGGTTCGAAAATAGGCCACTCAGTTGATTAGAAAGTCTACTGAATAAATATGATTAGCTCAAATAACGTTTACCTAACTGCTATAGAAAACACATTTTTTTAAGTCTATTAGACTAAATATCAGGTCTTTTAGGTCTCTAGACTATTTTTTAGAATTTTTTTAGAGATCTATATCTTAGATCACATCAATAAAAATCATAATATACGCTTAATGCGTATTCGATTCTGAGTAAGCACGTAGAAAACGTCTTTAATTCGACGTCTCGTATTGCATTATTCAATGCAGCCCGAATTTTGTTCGCCAAGACATCTCTTTCTACCCTATTTTACGTCTCGCCGCGTGGTTTTCAGGGTTCCGTACCCAAAGGGTAAAAATGGGACCCTATTACTGAGACTCCACGATCCGTCTGTCTGTATGTCTGATGAACTGTGATAGCTAGACAGTTGAAATTTTCACAGATGATGTATTTCTGTTGCCGCTATAACAACGAATATTAAAACAGAATAAAATAAATATTTAAGTGGGCTCCCATAAAACAAACGTACTTTTTTTGCCGTTTTTGCGATAATGGTACGGAACCCTTAGCGGCGAGTCCAACTCGCACTTGGCCAGTTTTTTATTTAAAGGATTAAAGTAATTTGTGGGATGACATGAAGTGCTCGTGTAGAAGCTATATCAATACATTATCATCAATCATTCGCGGCATAACTTATGCCTCGTGCAGGCTCACTCGCGGCTCGTCATATTACCAAACAACAATTTATCTTTTGGAGCAGCCAGCGTGTACGAGCCGCGATGTGTGTTTATGTTCAATTAATGATGTGTACATAACGAGTGCTTTAAAGTTATTGCGTTACTAGCTTCTGCAAGTTGCTTCCCCCGTGTGAAAAATGGTTCATGATTATACTGCCGGGATAAAGATAGGATAGGATTAGAGCAGTGCGTGGTGGCCCAGTGGTAACGGCCGCGACTTACAAGTTGTAGGTCGTGAGTTCGAACTTCGAACCCAGGCAGGTGCTTTACTTTGTATAAATTATTTCATCACCACTGCTCTCAAAACGGTTAAGGAAAACATAGTGAGGAAACCGGCATGTTTTAGAACCAAAAATTCGAAGACATGTGACATCCACCAACATGCACTGGGCCCGCTGGTGGATTACAGCTCATTCCCTCTCACAGGGAGGAGGCCTGCACGTACAACGGACCATATGAGAGTCTAAATGCGGAAAAAGGGGGTCCATCTATGAGTACAAAGAAGTATCCTATGTCCTAATCCAGAACATGGTCTATCTTGTCATCTTGTCCCATCCATATTCATTCAGCTGTTAAGGAGTGATTGATTAACAGACATCCAAACATTCAGGATTTCTGCTTTTTTATATATATGGAATGAGAACAAGTAGGATTAGCAGGATGTTGTTTTTCCTGCTTTAATCTATTTCGTGCTTAACTTTTTTTAGGGTTTATCTTAAAATGTATATATGATGCGTAAATGTGTCCGTGGCATCAACAGTGGGCCCTATCAGAATATCAGCGCAGCGTTATTTTCTTTTTGATATCGTTGCACATGCTGAGATAGGAGCCTTTTTGGTCTCGCACGGGGTAATTTATTTTTATTTTTTATTATTGTTTGTGTTTTTCTTATCTCGTGTCTCCTGTGCGGGTCACAAATAAATATTTTTCTTTCTTTCTTTCTTCTTTCTTTCTAAATTATTCCGTATAGCAAAATATCTTCCATATAAGAGCGTATCCTTTGTTCCCGTACCTACCTGTTTGACCTACATTCTACGCTCGTAACCTCGACAGTTTCGTTCTAGTGCTAGTTTTGTAGTGTTATTTCTTGTTACAAATAATAAATGAGTGTTTCGTTTGCAGTACACGCTTCTGACGGAGATCCGCGAGTTCATGGTGCCGGAGGACAGGGCGAGGTTTGACGAGCTCGTGTATAGGAGAGGGGAGGAGCCCGTCGACCATCATATTAAGGTAATTAACGTTTACGTAATGAAAATAACACAGCTGCATACTAATCCTAAAAAAATAAATGATACCCAGCCAGTATTTTTAATCCATACCACGACCAGGTAATTCCAAAAAACGAATGTGTTTTCCCTATTTACTCATATAGCTTCGTCGTGGTTTGGATTAGTTAAAAAATTCCAGCAAGCAATGTTAATCTTCTTTAAGAGTTGATAATATTAAGTTGATAATATATTCCAATACCAGTGGTGTCTCATCTCATACAAAAAAACCGTGCCGACGTTATATACTGATTATTCTGATTATTTTTTGTACATCGATCGCATTCGGTTCCGTTCCGTTCCTTTCCACGGATATAGATGGTGATCTATCTATCGCCGTGGAACGAAACCGAACGCGATCGATTTACAAAAAATAATCGGTACAATCAGATGAAAAACGCTAGTTACGTCGGCACGGTTTCTTTGTATGGGATGAGGCATCTGTATACTAGTATTATATTATCTGTGCCAATACGTAACAACATTCAAAAACACATCTGCACACAGAGTAGGTACCATAGACACCACAAAAGAAGCTTTGCAAATTGTAGAGTAAAATAATCATGTAAATACAAAGTAATTCGCAACGTTCTCACAATTAATCTCTTATTCAGCGAAAAATAGAGGTAAAGGTGTATTTTCTCCGAGTTTATTAGCCAAGCTTTCGTCTTACAATGTTGTAATCTGTGCTCCACCTGCAGTACCTAATTAGGATTCCGCCCTCTTGGCAAGATTGTTTGGACTAACTTAATTTGAACGATGTTTTTCTGTCGACTATAAGATAACTAAGTTAGTTTAATAAACACGCCTTTCGTAAATTTTAACAAACTAATGAAAATCGTTGTGATTACTTCAGCTGAAGTGAAGTCACAACTCTAGTTTAGTATTAGATTTAATGTAGTGCCTACGTACATAATTGTGGTACCTACAAGCACATCACTAGAGTACTTAAAATAACACAGCTGCTCTGCGAAAACTGAGCAAATTCACAACATGGATGAATGCATAAATCTTCATAAATATAACACACGACGAGTATGTACACTTCAGTGCAAAATCATTAGCACAAAAGTTAGTTGATGCTTACGATTTGTTGGTAGCGGGCTCCCGAGCGACACATGCTACCCTCCTCGACGATGCATGAGTTGCACGACCCGGTAAGTGCACGCTTTACTTATTCACTCGACTGAACACAAGGACGTACACAGCTGCTCCTAAAAACAGCCCCATCTTCTCTAAAATGATTCATAAGAATTCAACATTAAAATTAAGCTCTTCGAAGGTCTAAGGATCGCCGAGTACGCCCCTGTCTCTGCATGTTCCATCGATGTCATAGTTTGATTGCTTTCTATAGTAGATTGAGCTTGTTTATAAATGGTTCATAAATGTATTATTTTTATAACACGTAGGCATCATGAAACATCAATGATACACCCATAAGGTCAGGCCTGACTAATGTAAGATGCCCATTATGGCAAACTTAATGTGACCCATGATTTACGCGTATTTTTCTGAACACTATGCCAACCACAACGACTTCAATGCCTATCGTAAATATGTTTATCTCAGTTCATGGACTTTATAGAGTACTTTAGAGTTCAAAGTCCTTAATCAAGTAAAAGTTAGTAACTCTTCCACGTAAGTAAAGTTACGTGAGAAGCGGTTGAAAGTGTTGGGGCTTTCGGGTCAGGTTGCGGGTTATTGTTATAGGAGGGACCGGCGGAGGCACCTCTCGTAGCCGACCATCGCTCGCCCTCCGAGGACTCCGGCCTGGGCCTGCCACCGCATGACCATGCTTACAGGTGACCTCATTATATGACTGACCACACTTACATTAGCATAGAGCTCTTTACACTAGGATTAAATACGATGTAGCGGTTTTCATGAAAAGCGGAAGGATATGAAAATAATTTGTGATTCATCTAAAACCGTGCGAGATCAAAGAGCCGCCAGCGCGGGAGACCGCACCTCTAATGAGCGAGGCGTAAATCCCTCATCACCGGCGGGGCCTCTTATAAAGGCGCTTAAATGCTAAAGTACCATTAAAGTGGGAAAGCAAAGGCTGAGTCCTCGTCGAGTGTTCGCTTTCGTCCGCTCTTTTACATCTCACAGCGAAAATAACCCACAGTTTTCCACTAGCCCTTGTCAGCGCTCACTCTTGCGAACCGAGCATCTCATTGGCTGATCGCCAAACACTTCCACTTTTATTCAGTATTGGAATCGATTGTTTTATGACGGCATAAACGTTCCCATTTATTGTCACCGGCGGTTTAGTGCCATTGTCCTGCATCCGTAAGTAAGGGTTGCTTTAAATTTACTGCCAGTAAAAACGATGCGAAAGCGACGTTTAAACTTTTATTGAAGATCAATTTTGTCAAATTGTTTCAACGCAAACAATTCAGATTTATTATTATCGCAGTCCATTTTCACTTAGAAAAGTAATTGAACGGTTTTGTTGCATGGAGTTATTATGATAATGATATTGAGAATATTAAACAATGTTTTACTGAAACAACAGCGAACGCTCGAATAAATAATTAACTACACTGGCACAGCCATGTGAAATTCACGAACAAGATTAAGGAATACATGAACAGTAGTAACTGTTCACTATTGAAACCTTTAAAACAAACATTATTTATTGTGAGGCTGTATATAAAATAAAATCCAATAGGAATAAAAACATTGACCGATTAAATCACAAAAATTAGGCCCTGCGGACCAATTCCCTGTAAAGTTGAGATCGTCCAAATCGGTTGATGGTTGAGTAATGAGTTTGTGTGTTCTCGTATGGTGTTATGTGTGACTAGTTGGTGTAGCGATGTGTTGGTGTTATGTGACGTGGTGTTGTCTGGGGCAGGAGCGGGCGCGCGTGGCGGCCCGGCGACGCGCCGCCCCCGGACGACGTGTTGGAGCCCCCGCACGAGGTGATTTTGCCAGAATTACCTTCTACACTTATCTTGTCGAACACATTCACTTCTCTGCGCCTTGTCTATAGCAGTGTCCTGGGTGTCACTCGCGTTCTCATCACCGACCATTCACACTTTATAGATTTTCTACTGATCTTTACCAGCAGCTGTTCTAGTTCATGCTCAAGTTCTACTTTAAGCTTGATCTTATATTTTTGGTCTTAATAAATGAAACACTGAACAAATACGGAAGCAGGTGATGCTGCATCGCTTTCATCGCATCTGTTCTTATCATCGCAAAAATAAAAAATAAATATTTTTTGCATTTCTTCAATTGTTTAGCTTAGCTGGAGTGGCACCTCGGCACTACCACTGTATATCTGTATCTCACATTTTCTTGCATGAGTCGATGACGGCTAGCGAGTAGAACTAACAGCTCACAATTATGGCCGTTATTTCCTGTATACCTATTGCATTCCACGGGTAAATCTGGCAAAATTCGGTTAGATAACTATTTATTTTTTACTTCAAAAAGAGGTCTCTGGGGAACATTGGCAATTTAAATATGCGAAAATACCTATTCGGCAATAGCGGCCAATAACAGTGTTTTCTTTCGACTCTATTAGTATAGAATAGATTCAAGTAGCATTCTTCTTTTCGAAAATGTTTTTAATTTATCTGCCAATGTGTGTGCGATGCTTAAATAACTTAAATCCCAGTTAGGGCGATCACCATTAAATAAACCTCGCAAGTGATCCATGAAAGAAAATAGTTTATGAGTTACTAAATTCGCTTCATCTCGTATGAAATCTAGATGACTAATGTAATTTAAAACATTATGACGTCATTGATAACACAGTTATAAAGGGCGTTTGTTTAGAGTACTATTTTAGCCCGGATAAGTATCGGCTCGTTGGTCTAGGGGTATGATTCTCGCTTCGGGTGCGAGAGGTCCCGGGTTCAAATCCCGGACGAGCCCGCTGTGTTATCTTTTTGCTACAACTTTTATTCATATTTTTGCTTTTTATTTATAAATCGGAGTGTCCATTAATTTATTAAAAAGTTGACAATAATTATTACAATGACAATAATTATTTCGACAAAATCACAAAACTATAAAAATAAGGAAAAACGTAGTATTATGATAAAATATGATTTACATAACAACCTTTTTTTTTATTACTTTTTATTACAGCGTTTTATGGAAATTTCCAATAAATTTTATAATCAGAAAAAAAATTAAAAAAAATTTAATCATTAAGGTAGGAGTTTTTCTATTTGAAACTTTAAGGCAATCTTTTTCGGGCTATTTAATATCTTATTGAATATTTGATGGACCGATGTTAGGTACATTCGAAATAAAGAATTTTAGATTTTTATGATTGAGGTACAGCCATCAAAATAAGTCAATCGTAGGCATAGTTTTCATGCAATCCAATGCAATATCCATTTAATTGCATTTGTATTTATTTTTGTAATAAAGAAGATTTTTTTACGTTCCTTTGAGCTACTTTTTACCTTGTCATTGTTAAAACTAAGTTGCTAAAGAAGTAGGTACGTCACGGGGTATCCCGCATCCTACATTACTACTTTACTTAACCAAGAACATAAAAAAAATGTTTTGGCATTGTTGTAGGACGTTGTGGCTCAGTGCCAAAATGGTTTTAAAAGAACCCTATCGGTGCGACAACTTTGTCCGTCCTTCTACCTGTCTGTATCAAGATATAACCCTCAAATATCCGTACCATTGTAAATGGTACCCAATTTTTGTTAAAGTTATTTTTAGGGGCCGAATAGCAAACCGGAAATTTTGTAGCTACGTCATATCCATTGTCGTCGGCAGAACGTCTATTAGAACGTTTGTCGATACCTATGTTATTACTGGAACTTCAGAAGGAAAGGAAAGTACATGTTTAACAATAATGTAACTTACTGGCTGTTGCCCGCGGCTTCGCTCCCGTGGATCACCCCACAGGTCCCATTTTCGGGATAAAAAATAGCCTATGTCACTCAGGAATAATGTACAAACAAATAAATCTTTCCTCTTTACAATATTCGTATAGAGTATAGATAATAGCAGAAACAATTGAAAATTTACTTACGTCTCTTTTCAGAGGAAAAGAAATGACAAGATTTAATTTTTATGTTTTTAAATATATTAAGTAGTTTTGTAAAAAATATATGCGTATTCCATGAGTTTAATTTACGGTACGGTACACTACCGGTACATTATTCTGACAAAAAAATGCAAAATAGTAATAGATGCGTATCAAATAAGAATTCTTTAATAAGAAAAGGATCCTTATTAGATGCGGATTAGAGTCAGCAACAAAGCTTTGCAGCAGACAAGAAACAAACATCTTTTCTCAAGGTGCCGATTCCCTTGAGTAGCTGATTTTAAAATGAGAATCACATCTAAATGGCTAGTCGTAATTCTTTGAAAAAAATACATGTTATATTAGACTATTTTCTTAATAATTTGATCTAAATTTTGAGTTTTATTTGTATAACATGTTGTAATTAATTTGTAAAGTTATGTCTAAAACGGACATAAACACGACAATCACACTAAAACCGCTGGGCGGATTTTAATGAAATCAACACTATCTCAAAGATAATTTAATTGTCTACATTTTGATCTGAAGCTTTTTTTTTAAAGTCATAGAATAATAAGGAAGGTACAAAAAACTCCAAAATGTTGGGTCGCGTGGGTGCGCGTTTTGTTCCCTCAAGGTCGTTGGCGTTAGTCGTCGTCTTAATTACTTGGCCATGGTATGTTCATTCCTTTTATAAAAATGTAACTTATTATGCATAAACGCACTCAGACGTGCGATGTCAAAGACTTTCCTGCTTACTCAGCACTCTCACAATGGGTTAACTTAAAAGGGATTTGCAATTACCTGCCATACCTACCTGTCTCTTTTGCTGACAATACAACGTGCGTCATAGCGTCATATTATATTCACGAATTAATAAATCGCTCTTTGAGAATTCTCTTTTCAGTGTCGTTTTCATATCCCTTGGGATGCTGATTGTATGTATGAAATTCAGATGACGTATTGCATTACATAAATGTACGGTTTGCTGAGTGTGGTTTATACGGACCAGCACTTTTCCGGTTTGAAATATGCAAAGTTTCTTGGAACAAGCCCTTTGTTTACGAAAAAGTGTTGTTTGTTTTATCTTAATTTCTTAAAGGAAAATCTATAAGAAAGTAAGAAAAAAAGACAGACACTGCAAAAAACAGACCAGTGTACTTTACTATCTAATTAAAATCGTTTTTTAATTAAGACTAATTAAGGATAACGCCAAGAGCAGACTAACTATGTTTCATTGAAAAATTCTTCTTAAAAGAATTGCTGTTTCTAACCTTAATTAACCTTCGCTGAGGTTAATATCGATTAAATTAAATGTGTACTTTTCACTGCGCCTTCTCTTGTTAAAATTAATGAGAGCTAAACGCTAAACCATCTAATATTGTAACGTCGGTAAGTTGAGGCACGCGCCATTTTGATACGTCATAAAGATAAGTTGAGCTTATACCATCGGCTTATGCTAAAGATAACGAACTTACGTCTAATCAGTTACCTTTGTTAAAACTTATCTTTTAAAAATGCTGTCTAGAAATAGTATGAGACATGCAAGCGAAGCTATATCAAGGATTTACCGCGGCACGCTTGAACAAACTAATTATAAGTTACTAGCTTCTGGCAGTGGCTTCGCCCGCGTTAAAACTGTTTTATTATACCGGGATAACCTATGTGCTATCTATCTCTGTGCCAAATTTCATCCAGATCCGTTCAGCCATTCTGGCGTGATTGCGTAACAAACATACATCCCTACTTTCATCCATACTTTCACATTTAAAATATTAATAAGATTGCATTAATCAAGAAAGCTTTCATTAATAAATATAGGACTTTTATAAATGAAGCTCAATAAGGGAGAAAGCGACGAGCCAAGGAAGGCCTTTTTGTCGGCAATCTGCTTTATCCTCCCCCAGTGTAATTAATTAGCTAATTTAAGTAACCCATAGTACTTCCTAAACGAAATTAGTACCATAGAAGCTTGTTATGTAAGCTTATCTGGTTTGTCAACCTTCAGTCGCAGGTATCATTATATTTACCTTTGTGTCCGAAATAGACAAAGATAAATGGACCAGGCTTCTTCTACACAACGAAATGTTTATTTTATGTTTAAGTAAAAGTTGTTTGGGGTAAAGGTTTTGTGTACTTTTAGTCAGTAACAACTACCTAAGTAATCTTTTCGTGGGGATCTGCAAACAAGCTCCTTACCCTTTTTGTTCTGTAAAAACATTTGAAAACAAGCAATTGTTAATTAACCTCTAAAACGAAATACATGCCGCGGGTTTAAAGCGACAGTTATAGACCGCACGTATTTTACTAAGAGCGTAGAAAATTAAAAATATTTCCGGGCCTACTTGCCGCGGGTGCGCCGTAAAATGTAAAGTTAACAGGGAGCCTCTTAAGTAAACCGTAGGGCGGGTGAGTCCCAAGAGCGGCAAGGGCGGTAAGCGCGGCTAGGGCGGTAAGGGCGACAAGGGTAGCTGGGGTGGCTCCAGGCGGTTGGCTCCATCAGTGCGCGGCGCGCCGGCCGCTCGGCATGTCGTCGCGGCGGCGGCGCCGCGTCGCCTTCCGCGACTACGTACCTATGGACGTACGAGCCATGGCCAAGGTACCTCTAATTTTTTTCTATCACACACAGTTCGGTAACATTCTCACCCTCTCCGTGATATAATAGACACGTAATGAGATTGCATTCTATTCGGTTCCGAAGTTTCAAGGCTAGTTTGCAGTTTCAAGATTTTGTTCTTCAAGCAGTTCGAAACATTTGGAATGTTTCAAGAATATTTGAAATTTAAAATAAAAGTTACTTCATAATAATTATATGTTCGTTCATTCGTGTGTGATTCATTGTGTGTTGAGTGTAGGTACTCTTTAATGGAAATTTCGTGTACCTACAATATACATGCAATGTAATTATATGTTAGCAGGAATGTAATGAACGTTAATATCTAATTAGAGCGCCCGTTAAAACAGCCATTAATATTTAATTAGTCTTTGGGTGTCTACAGTTTTACTTTCGTGATTTTATAAAATGAGTAATTGTTCAGCGCCTGATCTTTTTTCTGCTGCAACAATAACTGAACGTTCAATTTAAACTTGCACGAAAATAACATTCAACTTTGATCTTTAAAATGAGCTTTGTTTAGTTAGTGTGTTTTTGATATATATAAAACACAGTGTTTACGTTTCAATGCTTCGCGCCTCAAAGAGATTTCCTTAACATAATGAAATTGTGCGCTTAAAATTAATAATTCAAACAGTATGTATAAATTCCCGTATGGCTCTTAGTTAGAAAGGTGTGAGCAAGTTCTACGCAGACCACGGATTGTCCTGCATAATTAACAGGGTTGTTTGCTAACATCCCTCTACCTAACCTATACTACAGGGAAAAAAGACAAGAAAAACATCAATATTTAAACAGTAGGTTACAGTTCACATCGACTCTGATACGTTTTATTCATGTCTTCTGTATTTTTCTAATCAAGCAGAATAAAGTCAACAACAAACAAAGCGATCAATAATGTTAATTAAATTAGCAGTGTTATGCCCGGGCGTTGATGTCTTCTCTTTGGGGAGTCATTGTTGCAGTTCATTCAACCATTCTCATGCAATATTTGACAGCTTTATCTATGGTATTTCAATGAAAATATCGCAAATGTAGTGAGTTAACTGGAGTAAGTACTTTAATTACAAGGAGGAGTTTTATAGTAATAATAGCATTTTCGTAGCTCGTAGCACGCGTAGCGTCTCGTAGCCGCGTAGTCAATCATTCGTTGTTTCAAGGATCTCTTTTTGTAAACGGACGAACAAAACCCCGACATTATTTCAGATCAGTCAGGTGCTACGACAAAGTCATCTTTTAAGGTTACACTAGTCTACGGTACGAACTATTTTGTGCGCGGGGTTAAAATGCCTGCTATCTCATCCGACAACTCGTGCAAAAAAGATAGATGCTGTGATGAGCAGTAAGAAGCTAGTTCGCGTACGAATTAGCACTTTTGCAAGTCTGTAGCGAAATGGATGACGATTTAGGACGAAAACGAGTGCGAAATTTTATAAACAGACCATTGGGAGTCTAGATATCATGAAAAACGACTAAATGGATATTTTCAAAGTAAAATTATTTGCATTGTTGAACTACTAATCTATCCCTGTATGGTGGCCGGTTTGCAATTTTCCTTTTTCTTATGGTATTTATTTCCGCCCAAAGATGCGTTAAAGCGTTTTGTTTCCATACAGGGCTAGATAATGATGAGACAAATTAATATATTTTTTTATTTTGAACGTACTTCGTTAAACAGTGGAGTAATCCCTAGACTACGTTTGTATGGAAGAATTATCGACTAGTGTAACCTTAAGAGTACCAGTTGAGTCAGTGGGCTACGACTGCTACGAGACCCGGAATGACCTATTTTCTGTGTTGACACTTAGGATTACGCGGGAACATGCCTCTGATAGCAAACGCACACACTGCGTGCTATGATTTATGAATAGATATTGCAGATTATGGTTGTTTATTGCATATCTCGTTTATTTGCGTACTGTGTTTTCTTGGAGAAAATGAAGGTAGGATTTTGAATTCCTGCTTGGCGTCTATTATAGTCCTGACAATCTAAGGAGTATGATTGATACTCGTTGATTTAGTGTATGGTTAACATAGTAATTTATTAGGATTATGAATTTAATTTTTCAATTTCTTATGTACAAAGTTATCGCGGCAGGTAAAATGAGAAACGTCATCGGACTTCATAAATTGTCACGATTGTAGGTATATTTTCGCTCTATAATAGTAGGTACGTATGTACTGGGTCGTGGATAAATTTGAAAGAGAGTTACAGCGGCGCTGACACAAGCAACTCAAGGAACACGGGTGGGTTTTAGTCAGTAAAAATCTGACACGCCCGCCTGCTTCGAGCGGGAGAAGTTATTGGATGATATCCAAAGCAAAAAAATAGTTATATTTTTGAGCAAAGTAAGATAATGTATTTGGAAATAAAATGCAACACGTACAGCTCCAATCAGACAAAGTACTTTTAAAATAAAAACGATAAAAGAAAACAGGGTTGTTTACTTCTTAAATTTAACTAGGTTTTGGGTCGCCTTTACTTCATATTACAGGGTTCTTTAGCCTTTATTCGTTGCGTGACTATTTATTGTAGTTACACATAAAACTATGGTGTTCATAATGGCTCCAGCTACGTGATAATAGCAAATGAGTTCGATTCGATATTAAACACGCAAGTGTCCAACTGGAAGCTTACACTTGCTTTAAGTTTTAGTAATGTAATAACTATATATTTATAAATTAACTTTTCCAGGTGTTCCCACAAAAACCGTACATTTTCTTGAACGCATTTTCGTAATCAGTATATATTTGTACTTTCAGAGAATTACTCCTAAAAAAGGAAGCATTTAATATTACGTTAAGGACGTTTAGTATTATTATTTAGGTTTAGCCGACGTACTAAGGTTACCTACTAGGTAAGGTATATATAATAAATGATATATGCCATTTTACAGCCGTGTAGATCAATAGTGGTCAGGCAGAGGCCAATAGTCCTTCTATAGTTTTAGGTAATCGATCCACGAAACCTCCCAAACCCTTTGC
The DNA here is from genome assembly GCA_948252205.1 of Orthosia incerta. NCBI lineage: Eukaryota > Metazoa > Arthropoda > Insecta > Lepidoptera > Noctuidae > Orthosia > Orthosia incerta. Next base: position 22,624,856 of record OX411754.1, read on the forward strand.
CCAGTGTGTTTTGTCTCCATATTCTGCAATAGTCCTGCACCAGCCGGGGATGGTCCTTGAGTGCTCTTGCGTAGTGACTAGTGCATACAGGAATAATCGCCGGTTGGTGTCACATTTCATCCTACATTGGTTTCGACCCCTGGTACGCCTTTCAAAGGTCCGGGATCCTAGGGCCCCGAGAATCTCATAAATAATAAATACTATCTAGTATATAAATAAATATACGTACAAATTTTAACATATTTGAGTCTTTTCAACACGGAAAAGAATCCTTTTACACACAGCCATTATGTTTAGCTTTTGTTACGCAACAGAAATTAAAAGTAAACAATACATTATTATGTTTTGTGGGAATGTTTTTGTGGGTTTACTTTTTGTTACTGAAAACGAAAACAATTATATCAGACCAGATTTTGTACATTGGTCTTCAATTATTTGTGACTCCGGGACAACGAATTATTTTCTAATTCATGGGGTATTTAGGCATGAAACATAGCAAGTATTTGTAAAATATTGTCTATGAAAAAAGTCTTTCATAAGCATTAAAGTTAACTTAAGTATTTATTTTCAGAATTATATAGGTATGTGAAGCATATGGGCCGAGCTCTGCCAGTAAAATTACCATATGTATTTGCGTTGTGTGACTTTTTCATATTTCTAGCATACTTTAGGTGCTAGTAGAACGATAACAATACTAAACAAGCTAGCACTTCCGCGCGGCGTTGGCGCTAGTCGAAACTGTGCCAACATGCAAAAATAGCGTGAAAAATCAATTGAACCGTCGAGACAGTTAGTTGGTCATCCCTCGCCCTGCAGTTTAATCGCGAGTCTTCGCTGTTTCACAACCCCCTGCTCCTTAAGTCTTAGACGTTTTTTATAACTAATAAACAACTTTGTATGTAGGTTGTAGTCTAGACAAAATTTATCGTGTGCTACATAGAGTTATGTAATTTGCTTGTATTACTTTCTTGCGTGTGAAGTGTGATGCATGTTATGATTTGTGACACGGTGCTGTCTAGTGTCTTGTACTTGTAGTTCTGTCGCGGTACACATTGGTTGGTCTGTGTATATGTAAGCTTGCATATTGTGTATGTGAGGATATAACGCACGTCCATGTGCAGGAGTACGAGGAGGAGGGGAGACGCTCGCGGCGCCACTCGTCCCCGTGCAACTCTCGAGAGGGCAGCACTACTGCACTACATACCCAACACTACGATGATTCCGTAAGTAATTCATTGATTTTTAAATTTTTCCACAGAATCCTAAAGTTAGTATAATTGTGTGCTTCAAGCTTCAAGACACGAGTTTTTCTAGTGAGTCGAACCTACTTAAATTTGAGAAAAATGCAACAAACTAGCGGATTGCTTTCAACATATAAAAAAGTTTAACAATACAACAACAAATTGCTATTTAGAAAATTGAGACGAATAACGTAGTGCTTAAAACTTTTGTTCCATCGAAGCATATTGTGTTATCCAATCACGAACATTCAAACTTCGTATAACAATATCGAGGAAAATCATTTTGTTTCACGAAATTACAGAACGTAAAGTATATAATTTATGTGTATCTACCTACATAAACTATCTGAATATATGTACGCCAGGAAATGTGAACGGAAAAATAGCGATGATATTTACAAAAGTATATGTAGACAAATGTTGTGACATTTCATGCCGATCATGCTGTTAACATTTAAAGTTACTTTTTATGTCAGTACCTACTTACTTTTAGAGATCACGTACGTAAGTGCCCAATCGCATTTATCGAAAGAAATACAGTAGGTACGTTCACAAAATGTTCACAAAGATGAAGCCACGTATGGAGCTACATATAAGTTAGTTAAGTTATCGAACAATTTCGTTGGCATAAGCAGAAGCTGTTGTTTATATGTATGTTTGTTGGAATACAGTGGATACCCACCAAAACTCATTTGTAACTGAATAGTTTGGCATCGTGCCAGCCCTCTGACACGGCCATCCTGATCTCACAGGTCCATCTAAAACGTTCTATGAAATATAACTTGCGAGTCTTAGACATTTCTACAATAGAGTACGTCTAAGCTGTTTGTTAGAGTATTTATATCAATTCAATGTTGCAAAAGGTTTATTCCTTGATATTATAATAGGTTACTAAAGTTATCATATTGCATAGGTGTATTAGGTTACGTAAATTAAGTAGACAGGTTAGGCAACTTAACCCCATTACTGATACACAAAACAACAATAAACGATACATCAATATTTATTTATAAATGTATTTTAATACTTATCGAGATTCAATAAACTTAGTCTAAAATAATGTCAGTCTAAATAACTATGTCTAATCGTAGCTAACAATATTATACTGGTTTCGTAGCTAAACGTGATTCAGTAACACGATCATAAGCCATAATATTTTTTTGCTTTATGGCAAGTAAAGCAAAACTGTTATTAGTTTTTAGTTAAACAAAAGAACAAATCTATGCAAATTAATACTGACAACCTTTTATATAAGAATACCAATTTCTTGCCGATTATTGTAACTTTGTAACACATAATTGTAATTTTATATTGTAACAAACACGTCACACTTGCCTATTCTGATATAATACTCAGTCCAGGGGCATTTTGACATTCAAACAGTCATATCACTTTTAAATCTTGCGTTATATCATGACATGAATACGATTTGTGGTTTAATATTTCATTTCATGAAGTGGTCTTATTGTGTAATTTGAATTTCTGTTACCCGCTAATAATGAAGTACATTTAATATCGTTTACTAAATTGAATGTTTAACAAAATAATAACACTATTACTAGTAGCCATGATAACAATAACCCGGACGATTAACACGTGTTACACGTGTCCGTAACACTTCGCAAATTTAGCAAATCACGTTCATTTGTATCGAACAATGTCCGTCAAAGTGCTTGTGTAATCGCTTAAACGGGTGCGTCTATGGATCATTATGCCATTGGCTAGAGTTAAAGCTAAATTAGACCTAAAGATCTGTTAGGAGGTCATAGTTTCTCTTGCAGTGATCGACGTAGCTCTTCTGTCGCCTTAGTCAGGTCTTTGTCGTGGCGGCGTTGTTTGCCAAGATCCCCTCCACAATCTTCTAGGTAATCCTTCGGTGGTTCTACGGGATATTTGCTCCCGAATTTTGGCCGAGGGATTCTGACACGTTTGACATCGCCCAACCAGCTCTCCATTTTCGATAGATGAATGCTTGATTCTGGAAAAATAAAATATTTTCATAAAATAAATGATTAATTAGACAGTGGAGCTATAGTGGATAAAATGAAATTTGCACAACAACACGTTGTCCCAAAACAATTCATGAACAACGGAACAGCTGTGTAGCCTGACTGATACAAGATCTATTGCAGCAACTAGGAAACTGTTAGTAGTCATTAATTGAAACAGATTCAATCATATCTGATCGAGTAAGTACAGGCCGTGCAAAAAGTGGCAACACGCACTACTTTAGCACACACCGTTGGTTAATAGTTGTGTAAGTACGTAACGATGGTCATTGGGGAGTGGTGAAATCCTATAAGCGCGGTTTCATCTGGCGCCAGGCGTGGGTGCCGCCGTCAGCTAGTGCCGACCACTCGAGACATTTATGGTAAGGCAACAGAACCATTTTGAAATTATTACACAAGTAATCTTAGTTGATTCAAGAGAAAACGGCGCCTGTTATAATAAGCAAAAAGTGAAGTAGGTTGGATTGGTACAGGATTTCTTAAAACATGATTAAATCCAAATGTAGGTATCTCAACATCCAGTGACCTCATCAATCACAACTCTACCTGGCTCGTTCGTAGTGATTAAGTGTCCCGCGGGGACCAATCGTAGGACCGGTTGTTATAGAGACTGATATTAATATTAGGTAGATGTTAATTAATTATACCTATCATTTATCACAAAAATTGTCCCCTAATTTTATGTTTGGGCACGTTCAATAAGAGATACAACGCTAATTTTATTACATACGCACACAACATTATACGCAATAAAACTAAATTAATAGCAACTTTAGTTTGGCTTATCTAAACAAGTATATTGACTACATATTACTATAAGTAGACCTCGTTAAAGATATTGTATTGTATGGTAATCGCGTCTAAATCGTGCTCGTTCGCTGGGTAACATAAAAAGTGATTAATAACTAGTCAGTCGTTCCGCGCATCTTAAGCGCAAAGACAAAGATATTTTATTGCACGAATAGCTTTCTCTAGCGAAAGTGTTGCTAAACGCGGTGGCATTATTTCTCTGTGACGCTTTCAAATACAATTTGCTTCGTTATTAATAGGCACTTGATTTATGGGCTCTACGTTGTGGTATTCAAAGACTGTCAAAGCGAAACAATTTGGTAAAGCGGTAATGATAATGTAATCCGAAGACATTCAAAATAGATCAAAGTACGTGTATTTTCGATAATTGGGCGGTTACATATATTATCGAAAGTAAGTTACAGAAAAGTATCGGGAATCAGATAGGATATCAAAGATAATATTTTTATGATGTGAAACATAAAGCGAGACGGTTTCGTAATACATGTAATATCCGAGAAAGCGGGCCGACAGAATCAAATGCATTTACAGGTCCGGTAGTTGGAACGAATCGTGACTCACTGTCAACTACCGTGGGTGAGATCCGAATTCGACACGACAAGCGGACACTCAAAGGAAGCACTGAGAACATATTTTCAGAAACGACTCAGCAATGATAAAGATATCGAAAAAATAAGATAAGATACGTAAGTACACAATATTGGACTGCAATAAACTCAAAAAGTCATTGCATGATTGTAAAAACGATTGATACTGATATAATAGTTTTATGCAATTATTTTCCAACAATAAAAGCAATAAATCCAATCACCAATTTCATTTGAAAGTAGTTATGAAGAATTGGATCGAAAATTGTAGAAAATTTAACTTTTGAGTTCTCTAAAACTTGATTAAAACTTTAGGCAGTGCTATTCAATGCTTCCTGATATTAGCAAGGGTATTTTATCGATAATACATTATAACAATAAGCCCGTTGCAAAAGCCCCCCTCCCGTTTTTCAATTTCAATTGCAATATCTGGTCAATCCTCTAAGAATCTAACTCGTCACACCATATCTGCCTGAGCCTGCCGCGTCACTGGTTCCTGTTGTTCGGAACCCAATCTTTGTTGATACTTTCGCTCAATTCTGTTGCGACATGCGGCAGATGTGGCCAGCGCAGTTCCATTTTAATTTGGAGGCTGTATTGCCTACGTTTGCGATTTGTGTTTTGGAACAAAGTATTCTGTTCCTCATACGGTCTGTGATTTTATCTCCGTAATACAATATCACTTTGTTAAAAATAATCAAACTACGTTAATAACAATACGAGTACATGTCGCGCTTGAGAGGAGCTTAGACTTGCCGGAAGTGGGACGTCGCGTGCGCATCGCCCACGCCTTATGTCTTTTGTACGTATTAATTTGTGAATGTAAATAAAGGAAAGCACATCAATAATGAAGCATTATGTCTCCCACAGACGTGTAAGATACAGACGATTATTAACTGTACAATTTCTATGCAAAGTTTTCGTAACATCGTTGCATCGCGCTTGTCTCTGGAAGCCTTTTAGGCAATGGATAGATATGATTCCGTAACTGACTCTTACTGCACTTATTTTCTACTTTTTGGCTCTCATTAAGAAAATGTGTCATACTCATCATTTGTCCAAGGAATGTTAAGTTAACCATGGTGTAATGGTGAGATAGTGGCACTTTTACGATGCTCTAAATTACTTTGGTACGTGACATCGTAAGTAACTCATGGGGCCTATAACTATATGGTACTTTCACTTTCGGGTGTAGTTTAGGCTTCAAATAAGGTTGGATTTCAATATGGTGCAGAATTTAAATTGAAAAATTCTGCACCATATTGAAATTGGAAACCCTAAATTGAAGTACAATAATTAGCATAGAGATTATTTATGACCCCAGCAAGGTGAGTGAGTAAACGCCTTTTTACTTTTCTAGTACATGTATAGGCAGGGATAAAAATATTTGAATTGCAGTTAGCAGCAACCTAAAAATGAAGTTAGAATTCTAAGAAAAGTAAATCAATACGTTATCAGAATAATTATCTTCCAATCATAATAAAATATTCAACTAGTCAATAAAGACGTGATTAACATTTACAAATTCTCACTATGTTGAGGCCAGTAGACCAGTAAATCGTAAGGTGCCGACAAGTAGGATACTTTCGCTACAAAAACGAGATTATTGTATAGTGTCGCACATTTAGGTGAGTGTGCTAGACACATCTATGGCAATTGTACGTAATGTACTGTCATGACAATTTGATACCGTTACCTTAGATATTAGTGATAATATACCGACGTTCCACTTAGCAATTCCTTTGCGTCGCCGCATCTGTGCAAGTGGGCTTTGGTATGTCCGTGTCAATCGCTTGATTCAATTAGGAATTGCTTATGCTAGACAGAATTTTATTTGTTTATCACGAAACTGAAGATTGGCACAATTATTGGGTAGGTAAATACTGTTAATTTTTTTGCTCTTACTTAGAAACAGTGGCACGAGTCGTTTTAATTATCTTATCATTTCTGAACAAGAATTATGTATAACTTATGTCTGAAAACATATCGTGCACCGGCTAGTTGCATATCGCGTGACATTTACCAAATAAAGCACAATGCAGTTTACTTAAAGAAAATTATATAGCCAAAACGCAGCGCCTTCACGATTATATTAAATTGAAATGAACCGATAAAACAGTTCTTTTAGCAGAAGAAATACATTGTAAACGTTGTATGCATTATGTTGACCAATTAAACGCAGGAAACTGAAAAGATTGAGCGTCTAAACAGGAAGAGTAAGGGGTACTTGTATGGTCTGACCCAATATTTCCTGCAATTACCCACCGTTTCCCGTAAACTCGTCGTGCCACTTTCTACTTCGTGTTTCTGGAAATGTTTTAACTTGTAGACTTATATTTAAGTGTTTATTTTTACTTGAGCCAAACAAGTTATCAAGACACTGAAAGCATGAAAGGTTGTTACTTTATTCACTTTAGTTAACTTTTTTGTAAAAAAGGAGATTAACTGGTTTCAAAACTTGCTGCCTGCTGCTACTTCTGGACAGGCAGTTATTACTTCCGATTAATCTTTCCAAATAAAATAAGAACTTACAAAAACATATGAGATTAATAAGGAAAACGTAACAGAAAAAATGGAATCCTTTTCTTGAACCAAATATTGAAAACCTGATAGTTTGGGATACGACTGGTGATCTTCACTGGTTAAATTTATTTCATGCAAGAATTTAATATATTCAAAAGTAATCTAAAGTGCCAGTCAATTAATCAAATAAAAACAGTTTCTTTTTGACTCGTCGTCACTTTTTTTTTTTTTTTTATTCTTGATGGGTTTGCTTTTGACTCTAGTCTAGGTCAGAGGTGACAGAGACAAAGTCGACGATGGAGTGAGCTTACCCAGAAGAAGCCTGTACACACTCTAGGCTTTAAATACGGTCCAATATATCACGTAAAACATAAATGTCTTAGTACGAGTATTAATGATATAGTGTATTCTGTCACTCACAAAATTGGACACGTAACTGACATATATATTACCTAACGCTGTAATATGAAAACTTACAGTAACATATAGTTGAATTTTCAACATATTTTCACAAAAATAATGGTGATCGATTCACAGTACTTACAAAGCATATATTTAAGCTAGAAAATGTATTTTAGAGCGAGCGCTTGCAGCTCATGTAGCGAGATCACGAAGACGAATTTGCATAAGTATGTTAGTGGTGGAGAAAGGAGGAAGGTACTTATTGAAAATCATATGTTTATGTGGCGTTCGATGGTGAAATAGTGCAGGGGTGGCCGCCTGGCCCCGTCAGTCGGTGAACGTCCGCTTTGTTTGGCTAGCGGGACTGCGACGTTATGCTCTCCCACGCCACCTCGCTAATTGCCAGTCTTGTTTGTCCATACGAGTCGAGTGCTCACGACCCTATGCGATGCATGCTCATTTGCCTGTACCGCCTTTTTATTATTTATCCGCTATCGTCTGATTCATTAATTCTGTCCACGGAAATACAATAGCAATGACAAGGTTTGCCCTATTGAGCCATTGTTGGCTGGTGAACAAGAGTATCGGTATTGTGTACTTAAATAAAACGTTCGATTAAAAACCTACTTTGGCGGGCAGCGATGAAAATCATAGCTTTATTTGGGTTAACATAGAATGTCTAAAAATCTACCTTAAGGTTACTAGTCGAAAATTCTTCCATACAAACGTAGTCTAGGGATTATTCCACTGTTTGACAATGTACGTTCAAAATAAAAAGTGATATCAATTTGTCTCATCATTATCTAGCCCTGTATGGAAACAAAAAAGTGAAAAAAGTAAATATTTAAAAGTTATGAGCGTCGAAAGTTCCACATTTCGACACTAATTTCAACGCATTTTTGGGCGCGAATAAATACCATAAGAAGACAGAAAATTGCAAAACGGCCACTATACAGGGATAAATTAGTAGTTCCACAATGCAAATAATTTTATTTTGAACAGATACGTTTAGTTGTTTTTTTATGATTTCCAGACTCCCAAAGGTCTGTTTATAAAATTTCGCGCGCTCGGTTTCGTCCTAAATCATTATCCATTTCGCTACAAATTTGCAAAAGTGTGTATTCGTACGCGAACTAGCGTCCTACTGCTCATCACAGCATCAATCTCTTCCGTACGTGTTGTCGGTTGATATAAAATGCATTTTAACCCCGCGCACAAAATAGTTCGTGCCGTTGACTAGTGTAACCTTAAACATTTTGTTCGTATAGATCTTACACTATATAGTTACCAATATTATTTAACAAAAGGGAGATCTATTAAACAGTTTTTAACCCATACATCCCTAGTGATATGTGTATTAAATAACCGACTTGTAGTGTTCAGTGTTGTTTCTAGGGCTCGCTGCAATCTCTCCACGTTGTTCGTGCGCTATTGTGACCTGCGGGTCGACATTAATCTCTACCTACACAGCTTTCGCGTACCGTAAACCTAATATATGAGCCCAATCAATGTTTCTCTCCCTATTCGTGTACTGCATTAATAATGGGGCTGTATTGTGGAAACTGTTTCCGTGCTTTGCTATAATAATAACAAATTTACGTAACGACTTCGCCAGTAATTCGCTAATATAAATCAAGGTAAACAAGAGAACGGTTCTTTTTCAAAGGGCCGGCAAGCTGTCGGTCCGTCGTCCCAACAAACTGTATAAGGAAGGTGTGCTGTAACATTAACCCCTTTGCAAACCACGGCTCCGGTTCGTGATCTCGACAACATTTCTCGTGTAGTTCTATCTCGTGACCGATACAATAGAAAATAAAGACCTGTCGATTCAGCACGATAACACAAAATTATATAGAAACATCGTTACTATATCCTATCATTCATGTATCTTATGTATCAGAACTCGATCAAAAGCGGCAAATAGATTACGGTTTTATACAAATTCATTGACACGATAAAAATAGAAATTAAGCAATGGACTTTTATTACTATCGTTATCCTTATACCAAAGTACCTAAATCCAATACATGATTCATACTGTGTAGAGGACAGATACATTCACAAATAGAAATGTTTTACTCAAACACAGCAGCCTTGATATTTTTGATAGTCTAATGCACTTAACCCAATCTCAGTAGTGCTCGCCAGCTATCAGATGCCTATACCAGTGGTTCTGAATCTCTCCTAGCAAATGGTGTATAGCAATAATCTTCCATTCCAATCGTAGAAAGCGTGTCATGGAGCTTCGCCGGCTGTGTTGTGGATAGATAAAAAAGTGCATAATTTACGATAACACAATAGCAATACAGACGTCTCTTGAAGGCCTTCTGTCGAGCTGTGCTGTCCTTGTTGCATTCAACAAGTCGGTCATGCGTGGCGCCATAGAAACATTGCCCAAATGAGATCTTGATATCTGTTACTTATCTGTCCCAGTAAAAACAGCATGTTTGTATTTTAACTAAATATTATACCTGTTGATTTGGGTAACTAACCACCCGAAAAAGATAGAAAGCGATCAAATACATTAAGTACAAATACTAAGTTGTGGATCCATTGGTTCATTATATTGCATCGAACCAGATAAAAATATAACTCTCAATCCACTTTCTCCACTAATGTAATCTAAATTTTCCATCGAAGCCAAGAAGTAAACGAAATAATATGCATGCAATAAATATATTTTTGTAAAAGTCGCCAAACAGGAATTGTATGTTATTGACTTTAACATTGTAAAGTTATATTTATCACTGAATAATTGGCCGATAAAAGTGACCTTTGGTAAAATTAATATTTCATAAAAATGCATTCGTATTACACGATATGTCAAGGAACTCGATTCGTGACATGCTCGGTAACCAAAATTATAATAAAAACACAATGAGCATATAAATTATTCAGGTTTTTTTAATATAACAAAGATTATGTTTTATTTTTTAGAAAAAAACTGTATCTGATGCGGAGCGCACGGCTCATAATATTATACAACGAAGTAAGACAAGGACCATTTTTTCTGCCCATGGCCCGAAAAGAAGCATTGCATTCGGCAAGCTAAACTAGCTTTGATGAATGTGTTCTGAATAACGAACTAAGACCACATGGCTGTATTTACTTAGGAATCGGTATTCATATAGCACGCATGGAATATGTTTAAACTTAATAACAAGTGCCCTAAGCTAAACTTATTTTATATATAAAAATTCTAGCTAGATGACCTACTAAACCGTGTTGCTACTTTAACGATAACTTTTTACTAGAATCTTAAAACATTTATGAAATAATGTAGCCAAGCAACGCTAAAACAAACATAACTTAAATTCTACCCACGATCTTCACAGTATTAGCACATATCACAATATAATGTCCAAAAACAAAAGACACAATCGTATTGTTTTGTTTACACCCTAGTAAACTAACTGCGATGTTGTAAGCGGATCTTTCTCGAGAACTTATGCATAAAACTGTATTTGGCACACTGGCCTCCATTTAATATTTAACTTACCTGTCACGGTTATCCTGTTGACAGCGAGATTGCACTACCTTCTATTTGTAAACAAGCCAGTGATTGTGAAGTAAGTTACGTGCACATGTGTCGGCGCTTGGAGCGAAACTGACCGCGAGAGCAAAGCGAGCGCCTGCCTCGGCCGCTGTGCGAATCGAGTTCACTTGATACTCAACTGGCTACGCAAGCGTCGCCTCGCTTTGAGGTAGAAATGGTTGTGTGCCACGGGCAATGACTATGACCACCCACACACACCATTGTCGATTTGTAGTCAATAACATCCCTGTCCCGACGGAATAATCGAACATCATGTAGGACAGGTACTAAATATAAGTTGTGTTGATACTAAACCAGTCAAGTCGAGCATTTTCATGATGGATTTATGAATGACGTGACGAACGTTGTCTGTGAAAGCGAGCGTTACGTAAACAATGTTGTCGCAAAAGTAGATTTTAGTGAAAATGATCTATAGGTGACTGTTGAAGTAGAATAAGACTATTAATTAATGTTAATTATAAAGAATCAGCATCAATGATGCACATGTTTTATTCGTTTTACGTAGCCGTAAATAAATACTATGTTTTACTATTAGGTATTATTAATGAATGAAGATTCAAAAATATGCAAAAATATAATAAAATGTCAAAATTATATGATGTTTAAGAAAATAATGACTGTAGGTTGGTATACCGTTTTGTTCGATTTAATATCCCTGTAGCCGCCGATACCAATCACCGCTAGCGTCGTGTCGAGGCATAACTAAAAGATTCATGTTCTTGTGTTAATCAAACACAATGGTTATGAACAAATCGTCTTACCAGCCCGCACCGTTAGTTCCCACGCGGACATCATCCAAAACTGGACAAACCGGAAACATCCAAGCCAACCACCTGCGATTCCCATGTCTCGTGAAGACTATTTAATTTTTTTACCACTTCAATCACGCCGCCTGATAAAATTTAATTATAGTTAAGATTATCATGCATATTCGCCATTGTTGTAATAATTAGAATAAGGCGTAAGTACGCAGCTCAGTGGACTATAAATCTTGTTCAATTTAAAACGTACTTATATTATTCGTATAATTTGGAATTTGGATGCTTGAATTATTTACACGCTCAGATGCTCTATGATTCACTAAAACACGCATTATATTATGTTTACTGGTTTGAATCTGTAATTTGCAGATTTTTACGAATTAGTCTAAAGTTATTTAAAATGTGGGTAGGTATCGAAATCTATATATACATAAACAGGGTGTGCCAAAAATCGTTGATCAAACGAAACAGGGCGATATTTGGGGCTATTTGCAGTAGGTATTTTTTTTTGTAATTAACAACATTTTTATCTTAATGACCCCAACTATCGCCCAGTTTCATTTGATCCACAATTTTTGCCCCACCCTATATAAACCTACATAAAGGTGTCGTTTTTAAGTGCTTTTACAGTTCACACAAAACCATTTTAAAATTTAAACAAAAAGGTACATACTTAGACAATGCTTATATGTTACTGTAAAAAGCCGAACTAAGGTAAAACGTAGGATTTACCGGTAAAAATTAAGATTAACCAGGTCTTACTGGTAAATCTAAATAAATAAATTTAAATGTCGATGATGATGAAATGATGATAGTAGTATAGTCTATTTTGACGACATAAACAACTTAAATAAATAAAAACCATAAACATTTTACTCATTTTTTATACATACTCGTAATAATACATTTAAATGTCCGAAATGATCTATGATAATCACTAGTTTCGGACTTTTACCAGCAATCACACGGTAAATCTTAGAATTTATCTCAGATACTGATAAAAGATGCAAAATTGTAATCTATGACACAATATAATACGAAATGATGAGAACAATTACTAAGGATTGATTGATAAGCTTTACCAAAGTTGTTATTAATGTTGTTACATGATATAAAAATGTACATTATTTTAAAACATTGACTGTTAAAAGCATTCGAAATTGTTTAAAACATGAACAATGCCAAAATTAATTATAAAATCAATTAATAATTGGTTTTACAGTATTCATATGTAGAATATTATCATTTGGGATTGTTAATTGCGAAAAATACAGTAACGATCGATGATCGATTCTTGGTGATGGGGAGCTTGATGTCCAAACGTGGGCCGTATTACAGTTGAAATGATGATGATGTTGATAGTCTATTTTGAAGCCATAAACGAATTAAATAAATAAAAACCATAAACATTTTACTAATTTTTTACTAGGTCCTGTAGGTCGTGGTGGCCTCTTGGCTAAGACCTCGACTTTCATGCTTGAGGTCATGAATAAAATCCGGGCAAACAATATCATTTCGGACATCACTGACTTTAGTATTATTATATTTTTTTTCAAATTTATACAAATATAAATTGTGATTCGAATAGTCAACTTCGTTGACAAACGGATCGTCTAACAAACATAATACTTACTTTGGTGAAGCTAATCAAACAGTCCGTAATTGTTCCCATCATTTCGTGTCATAGTGTGTCCTGGTCATTAAAAATTTTCAACATTTACCAGTATCATCATCATCATCATCATATCAGCCGAAAGACGTCCACTGCTGGACATAGGCCTCCCCCAAGCGTCGCCACATTGACCGGTCTCGTGCGTCCCGCAACCAGCGGATCCCCGCAACCTTCACCAGGTCATCGGTCCACCTGGTGGGAGGCCTTCCATCGCAACGTCTTCCGGTTCGCGGTCGCCACTCCAAAACTTTTCTGCCCCATCGGCCATCCGTTCTGCGAGCAATGTGCCCTGCCCACTGCCACTTAAGTTTGGCAATTCTTCTTTACCAGTATCTGAAGTAAATCTTGATATTTATCGCATGATTGCTAGTAAAAGGCCGAAATTAGCGATCATTTCGCACTGTTATCGGAAAGACTTGGTAAATCTGAGGATTTACCGGTCAATCCTAGATTTTACCATAGTTCGGGCTTTTACAGTAACATATCCAATGGTGCCATAGAATGTGTCGATCATACGGTAAAGCACCGTATACATAACAAATCCTTTGAAAATAAATCAAGAAATTTATAACAAAGCGATGTTATTAAACACCTTTGTTATATACGCCATTACTTACGCATTTGTTATATTAAATGGATTGGCGTTTAAAACAAATAAAACATATCAAAACTTTAAAGGAAAAAGGAACCTTCCTTAGGTATCTAATTGAAATGGATCAATATTATTTTAGTTTTCTATCGGTTTAAAAAAAAAAATGAGTAATATGCTTGTATGATGATGAAAATGCCTGAAATAAATATATACACACATACAAATATATCAAATAGAAAAAAAACCTGTCTGAAATCATAATCGTTCCTCCTGTTTTTGTTAGGGGAGAGCACAGCGGCCACGGCTATGATTTCAGGCGGGAATGGGTCCGGCAAATCGGTGCTGTACGAGATAATACACATAGTGAGATTCACCGATTCCAAATTCAAATTCTCTTTATAGATTTAAACATCTGTTAATCAATTGCTAAACGATTACGAGGACGACGTCAAGATTTTTATAAATAAGGGTATTAAGGCGGTTACGGAACACGTCCGTTCCGTGACCGTGATTTGAGTTCCTAGTTTAAAATGTTTTGAATTATGACAGATTATGACGGATAGAGTTCGGATGTCCTACAAGAAGAAGAAGGCTACTTCTGAACCAAAATTTAACGGACACGGATCGGATGTAATGCGTAACCACACTAAATAATAATTTATTTTTTGACACACACACAAGTTACAACAAAGAAACTTTGCACAACAAGATATAATAAACTTATTACAAAAATTAACTGGCAATGGGCCCCAAACTAGGCACAACCTGTATCTGTAGAGGTCCAGAAATTCAGAGTAGGCAGATTGATGCAAATGACAAACTATATGATAAAACTGACATTGTGTGACATTTTTAGTACTTACAACTTACTACATTGGATGTAGAATCTCGTTGTCACCAGACACCTCTGCTCACACACGTGCCTGACACATACTTATCATATTTCCCGCAAAGAAAGTCTGTAATTCAATCAAACGAGGTGTTTACACCGATTAGTGAAGCGTACTCGGTGGTTGGTAAAAGTGAAATCAATGGCGGCTTTATTCGATACAGTTACAGTACCATAGCGGGTTTCACTAACAGGGCGTGGCTTTGTCTCCAGAAGCTTTCACGGTTCACTATACATAGCTTACCAGCCGTTTTATATTGACTTAAGGGTACACTAGTCGACGGCACGAACTATTTTGTGCGCGGTGTTAAAATAAATTTTATATCAACCGACAACACGTGTGGAAGAGAATCTATCTCTGTGATGAGCAGTAGGAAGCTAGTTCGCGTACGAATACACACTTTTGCAAATTTGTAGCGAAATGGATAATGATTTAAGACGAAACCGAGCGCGCGAAATTTTATAAACAGACCTTTGGCAGTTTAGATATCATGAAAAAACGACTAAATCTATCTGTTCAACATAAAATTATTTGATTGTTGAACTACCAATCTATCCCTGTATGGAGGCCAATTTTCCGTCTTCTTTTGGTATTTATTTGCGCCCAAAAATGCGTTAAAATTAGTATCGAAATGTGGAACTTTCGACGCTCATAACTTTCAAATGTTTTCTTTTTTTACTTTTTCGCTTCCATACAGGGCTAGATAATGATGAGACAAATTGATATCACTTTTATTTTGAACGTACATCGTCAAACAGTGGAATAATCCCTAGACTACGTTTGCATGGAAGAATTTTCGACTAGTGTAACCTTAAGCGTATTACACAAAAGTTAAACCCGTCGGCTTATTCCCGCAGTCCCGTTGTATAAATAGAGAATCGAACGAAATATACTTGTCATCTTATATGATGGAAGCGAAATCAATAAGTGCGAAACGGCCCTGTTATGTTTGTCAGGTCTTTTCTATGTGGTAACTGAAATAATATTTACTTACTGTCTACTTCAATCAAAGCGGTCGGACTAGATTCTTATAGTATTTTTTTGGGGATGTATTTTTAATGTCGATGTTTAGAAAGTAGAAATGAGTTTTAGATTAAATATGCGATATTTTTGAAAGTATCAAGAAGAATCAAATAAATAATTCAAAAAAATATCATCATGCTATCCAGTATCTGAACAGTTCTTTCAAGTCCTTTGGAAATGATAAAACAGAAGATGAATTAAAAATGTAAAATACCCCGACAGAAATACGAGTATCTCTTTAAACTAAATAATTTATCTAGTAGTAGACAAACTCCGATCGACAATCCATCGAAACACGTAATAACATAATATCTTGCGAAAATCCCCGATTCAAAGAGTAAAATGAGCATAACTTTTGAACGGCAGAACCGATTTTCATCAAACATAGCTAAGAACACTCTCGATAAAGCTACCTTAAAAACAAAAAAAATACTAAATCAAAATCAGTTCATCCGTTTAGGAGATATGATGCCACAGACAGACACACAAATACACACGTCAAACTTATAACACCCAGAGATGTTTTTCCGTCTGGGGTTAAAAATTGCTATGCTACATTTTAGCACACTTTCTTGGGCATCCAATTACCATTAGCTATCTCAATAGGATTTACTGTACAAAAGATGGACGCTGCTATTCATCTTACTGATTACAGTTCATTCATCAACGATATTATTGGCTTTCTTAACGCATAATAGATTATTTATAAGACCGAGCTCAGTCTAACAATTTCACTCAAAGTTTGATTAAAGTGATAGAGCTTCTCATAATATTTTTACGTCGGTCCAACGCTTTCAGGTCTATTGATAATATTATTTCAATAGTGTTTGAAAGTGTTGAAACTAACATAAAGATGAAAACGGTAAAAGGAAACGATAGGTAATTCGTTTTCTTTTATCTGAACCTTTTATGATTGGTCTGCCAAACGAACTATTGATATAGTAGTAGTAGTATTGATATAGTGTTCGGATTGGACTTATTATGTTATTTAAAAGTTAAAATTAATATAAATTTGCACAACTAATAGAGTACCTTTATTCCGCGGCTTCTAGGCACTACCCCACAGGAACTTTGCATTTTGTCGAGATAAAAAGCCTTTGGCACTCACCAATAGTAGCTATATTTTCTACCAGTGAAATAATGTATGTAATTGGATCGGATAGTAGGTACTTCCAGAGATAATAATAATTTCTCTTCCAAACGAAGCAATATTTTTTTGCGTCTGTATAATTCTAGCTTCTGCCAGCGGCTTCGTCCGCGTTTAAGTGTTTTCTTATCCCAAGGCAACATTATACCGAGATGAAAAAGTAGCCTATGTGCTACCAGGCTATAATCTATTTATGTGCTAAATTTCATAAAAAACCGCAGCCTAATTGCGTAAGTGAATTCGGAAAAGCAAAGGGTTTTGACCGCATCAATCGGCGAATCATATAGACGAGAATCCACATCGCGTCTTTCATCTCGGATGTGATTGGACGATTGATGCGGTCAAAACCCTTTGCCTTGCCGAAAGGCTGCAGTTCAGTCGTTCTGGCGTGATTGAGTAACACACACATCCATCCATCCATACAAACTTTCGCGTTTATAATATTAGTAAGATTGGTTTAGATAATTTTAGATTAGATATCTCATAATAATATTAGTTTAGATTCATCATCATCATATCAGCCGAAAGACGTCCACTGCTGGGCGTGGCCTCCCCCACGCCACATTGACCGGTCCCGTGCGGGTCCTCGCAACCTTCACCAGGTCATCGGTCCACCTGGTGGGAGGTCTTCCAACGCAACGTCTTCCAGTTCGCGGCCGCCACTCCAGAACCTTTCTGACCCATCCGCCATTCGTTCTGCGAGCAAAGTGCCCTGCCCACGATAGGGCACATTTGCCGATCTTTTGCGCATCTGCTTAGTTCAGATTACTGTGTTATATTTGTGGCAAGCACGTGTAACGAGGATTTAATTGGCAACTACTATTCATGTTAGCAGATAAAGAGTTAACCAACGTATAGAGCTGTTAGAGTTCCATCTGGCACACATCCAACGGTAACACCAAGCCTCATACGCCGCCGTTCGTACAATACGTTATCTAATGGCTAAAATTTAATTTTGCTGAAATCATAAACTATCTAACGGATATTGAGATTTGGAACGTAGATAATGGTGAAGTTTCGTTTGCAATTACGACTGGCAATGATTGCGCATCGTTATTCGATGAGACGATACCGGGTTATCTGTAGAATTTATAAGCTAACGGTGCTTGAAGTTTAATATCACGTTAATAATTCTCTATTGTCACGGAAACGGTTAAAACGCTGGTCTTGTTTGAGGTTATAAATGTCTTTGCTGCATGATGTACTCTTACTTGTCGACTATGAGAACTTTAAACTATTTTTATGAGCACTCAGATAATACGTAGTAATTTAATAACTCCAAAAGAGCCGTAAACGTCACGTCCCAAAAACTTTTAACTCGTAATGTGTGTAGCCTCCATTGTAACGGACTTCATACACTTGCCCCGTATGTGTTACGTATGATTACGAATTAAGATTGTAGGTATGCGTGCACTTACAATTAATCTACGGGAAAGGTCAACGCGAACTACAAAAATATATATAACAAAAATCGTTCATGCGTGCAGTCACGACACCTGAAACAAAAGCTCGTTTTAGTACATAATATACAAGGTGAGTAAATTATGTGAAACCAGGCAGGCCTCGTTAAATAAGCTTTAACGAGGTAGTTTATATCTGAACCGGAATCCAGAAGGACCAAAACTGCTTTACACTTCTGCAGAAGCAAAGTAAACTTGATGAAGTGTCTTTATAAATATACTACATGTGCCCGTGGTTTCCGCGTCTATTCCCGTCAACTATCCTACCTATCCCCTAGGTTTCTACGCACCTACCCAACCTACTAACCTACAGTGCCCTACCCTGTCTACCATATCCTACCAACCCTACCCTACCTATTCAACCCTACTCACCTTACCTTACCTACCCTACCCTATCTACCTCCTATCCACCTACTTACCTATATTTTTAAGCCTTCCCTGTATTCTAGTGAGCAAAACAAAAAAGAATTATTAGAATCGGTCAAGCCGTTTTTGAGTGTTTTGTTTCTGCCATGTATCAGAGATGCGCTGTGTTCGCAAAACATATGGAGAATTATATTTCCTAATTTTTTTTTTTTGTTTTTTCACTGTTTTAATAGTTTTTTCTGTTCTTCGTGGCAGAGATAAATCCAACAAATTAAAAATCATGTAAATCAGCCTTTGTAGAGTTATAAATGGTGTAACTAACACGACTGATTTATATATAAAGAAGATAAGTCTAATATGAAACTGGAGTTAGGCATTTTGTTTAGAGGTACTTTTATAATACATACCTTGTAAGATCATATCATATCATAAAAATCAGAACCTTCTACATGTATTTGTTAAAAAATGACGTACACAGTTCAAGCTTTACTTTCAGAGATAGCTTTTCGATTTCCAATTTGTCCATAAATAAATAAAATAAATTAAGTATACCAAGTACGTAATGGCAAATATTTAAGTATGTGAAATGGGATTGTGAGCCGCCGATAATAAAATATAGATAGCAGTGGTTCGGGTGCTTGTATCGGTTGGCGCGTCGTACATCGCATCGGATCGGCGCGAGTCGGACGACATCGGGCGATGTTATCTCATTATTTATAGAAGACGCTAACGAGACGCACCATGTCGCGCCTGCTTCTAGATACGGCCCCTAGATACGAGCTAGATTTGTTACGAACAATCTCGTTATGACAAACTTCACTTTTTGAAGTGAAACTTTTCATTGCAATTGGTCGAGAATTGAGAGTGACACAAGGACGCGTCACATTTAGGCAAATTTCGTTATATGAGAGAGAAGAAAATTATAACTCCTTCCTGCTCTCACACTTAATGTCTCTTATTATTTATGTTTTAAGAAGTTTCATATCTCTCACGTGTACGGTGCATATTTTATTGTTTACGTGTCCTCGAGATTGTCCATATCTATACTATTAATATTATAAAGCTGAAGAGTTTGTTTGTTTGTTTGTTTGAACGCGGTAATCTCAGGAACTACTGGTTGGAATTGAAAATTCTTTTTGTTTTGGATAGTCCATTTATCGAGGAAGGTTATAGGCTATTTAACATCACGATACGACTAATAGGAACGGAGCATAAATGACAAAATGTTGCAAAAACTGGCAAAAATATTCCTTTTTGAGAGCTTCCGTTGCGTGCGCTGCGTTAAAGTTACGCAACATTCATGTTACGCAACATTCATGTATGTAGGGTTGGTAGGGTAGGGTAGATAGGTAGCTAGTTGACGGGAGCGAAGCCGCGTGGCACAGCTAGTCATAGATAAAGCGTCACTACATTTTCTCCAAGTTCACCGCCAGTTTTAGATAAACACGTAGAATCAGGCGCTCTAGTATCAGAGAAAGTTTCTCCCAAGCCCTGTTTTTACAAGTATTTTGAATCGTCGTATCATACGAGCACAAAACATTATATTATGTAGAACTAGAAAGCCAGGGTTAATGCAAAGTCATGAATATGAAGTTTCTAAACGTTTTCATATTGATTTTGGTTACTGGGCAAAACTAAGAGAACGTTTCCGTAATGAGGTTTGTGCAAATATACAGTGAAACAAAATGATTATCTTCTAACAAAAATATTACATAACTGACTACAGTCCCCCGAAAAACAGACAAAAGAAGTATTGTTTGCCGACTAATGCGAAGTTTTTCTTTGAACAAACGCTGAATTTGTTGACAGATTCAAAACACAGCACAATTGATGGAAAGTTAACGCGAAGACGGCGACGTAGCACACAATACAAACACAATAGGACAAAAATTGTTGCATGACTTGAAAGTTACCTAAAACATTATTGCTTGGCTGCCGCTAGACGAAGTGATAAAATCTTACCGTTTTTGTTTCATGCTATCTGACAAATGTCACATGTAGGATCAGGTATGTATCTTATTTCAATTTGCAAGACATGTTAAGATTATTTCTTTATTACGACAGCGAGCGGTGTAACCCTGTAACAGTCCAAACAAAACAGATTGAAGGGTTAGTAAGTAATGTTAATTAAGGCTTGGCAAATAATTTCACCTTTAAATATCTAAGTAATGTTTTGTAGATAGCTAGCAATCTGTAGTATTTGCTAATTTTTCTAGCATCTTATAAAGTTTTTGATAGAACAACTAATTACTCAATATAGATGTTATGATGTTACCTTACACTTGTATGAGTATACAGATTACGTGTTTTGTGAATCTACTTCGTAGCATAATCGCATCGGACTGAATTTTAAATCTATTAAGTAGGATATATCCTATCAATCCTATAGTGTCCTGTCTTCAGCTAGATTTATGCTAGATGCTTAACAGTCACTCGAACATTGAACATGACAAAGAACACAAGCGGGTTGCTGTGTGGCAAAACTCAGGGTGTTAGGAGTCGCGAGTCGCGAGGTAGAGAGTATCGGAGGGAGAACGATCTGGTCCTGAGTGAGTGTGATGTTTCAGTGCGGCTATCTCGAGGGGCTGCGCTCATCACTCGGTGGCTGGACGCAGAAAGTAAAATCATGGTACTGGGGACGACCTCTAGTAAGTGGCCCGGCCTCTCGCCGCCGGCATGACCAGCGAACTGTCCTAGCACATTAACGATTCTTACATTTGCACGAAATTAAAAAAATCTTAATTTTTTTATTGGAAGTTCTTGCTTCGAATTCAAAACGATTGCTTGGTGTTAGTGAATTATTAAATTATTGTATGTTTTCACTTCTCTTATCGTTGCACTTCATTTCGGTGTTAATTTTGTTAGTAAAACATTTTATTTAACCCATGAATTTATTTCGAAGTAGTGACGCACATCTCAGTGATTTTGTTTATCATTCCGGTTATCTCATTAGCCTGTAGAGGTACTTTGTCTTGAATGGATCGAGCTAACGTGCTGCATGAAAATTTCGTATAAACTGATGATCATGTCACAAATCCTAATGTAATAAACCAGTACCTGAATAGTGTATTATACATTCAATTTCTAATTCATTTATTTTGTATTGAAATAAAGTTTTATTTATTTACAATTAGAGCATGGTGGCCTAAAAGCATAATAGGATAAAATTGCGTTAAAAATATTTGATTTCGTTTCTAGATTTTCTTCATTTATTTGTTGCATTTCCGTTGTTTTCTTATTCAGTTCGTGTCTGCTATATTTCTTGCTGTAACTAAATTCGCCTACTCAGGTAGGTAACGGGATAAGAACTCTCTCCATAATACATTGTAACACTTGTAAAATATACCCACCTTGAACCACGCCACCGAGTGATCGAAACGCATGAATCCAAGCCTCTAGCACACATCTCACTTACAGCTTCTCAATACATTCGAAGTATAATACTCACTGTACATTTAGTAACTGAGAGGCACAAGGTCGTAAATCAGGTCTACCTGTATCTTTCCTAGCCGGCACTAGCAGCCAGCAGTCGCCGCCGCTCGACTGCCCGTCCGCGTCACGCGTCGCACGGCTGAGTTACTGCCCTCTGCCGCCCAGCTACACGTCTCCTCAATATTCTTAGAGCACAACTTGTACTTAGAGCCTGAATTGAATTTGCTATTTATTAGCATCGTAGCGTAACAATCTTAGTGTGGATGTGTTAAATTAGTTACTAGGACTTAGGAATTGGAGGCTTAACAGTAATTTGTATTCGTATTTATGATGCTGAAATTTTACACACAAGAATCGGAAGTGACTTATTGTTTAGCTAGCTATAAAATTAAATGAAAGCAAACATGGAAAAGTGGTAACTTTTTATAGGAGTTAGCACACAATTTGTCACGAAGTTTCGACATGAAAGAGGATAGTGGTGCGTTGTTGGAGGAGCGGGGCGGCATCCGGCGTCACCAGTCCATGCAGCGCCTGCAGCACGGCGACGCGCCGGACGACGGCCGAGCCGCGCGAGTTGTGTCCGACCACCACGGCAACCTGCACATCACCGTCAAGAAGACCAAGCCCATCCTCGGCATCGCCATCGAGGGCGGCGCCAACACTAAGCACCCGCTGCCCAGGATTATCAATATTCATGTGAGTTACTGCCACTTGGCATCTCATCAATAGCCTCTTACTTTTCCAAAAAGAAAGGCTGCATTTCGACTGCACACCAGCTGCAAAATTGCAACCGGACTGCGCGGTCGGTTGGCAGTTTCCATGCAATTATTTCAATTGCCTGCGATACTTTAGCTGTCATGCAGTGCATAAGCAGTCTGTTTGTTTTCAGCCACCTTTAACTAATTGCCGCAACACTGCGCTAATCTATTTTCGTATTCCAAATCTTTGCTAACGTTACATACATTATCAACTAGTTTCACCAAATCCCCAGAATCAGAATGCTGCGTAACTTATTAAACCATGATTCCAGGAGCACGGGGCTGCTTATGAAGCTGGCGGGTTAGAAGTGGGCCAGTTGATCCTCGCGGTGGACGGACACCGTGTGGAAGGTCTCCAACACCAAGACGTGGCGCGGTTGATCGCCGAGTCCTTTGCGCAGAGGGACAAACCGGTGAGCCATTTACTTGTTGTGATAACATTAGGTAACACATTAGACTTTAGTAACCTTAGAGAAACACTATTGCACAACGAATTGATTAGCCACAATACCCACTAATGAACCAAAATTGACAATAAGACTAAAATTTTATAATGATGTTTTAACGAGGGTCTATCTCTGTAATGATTGTATAACGCAAACAAGTATAAGCAACGTACTGCTAAATGTCCGCAGGAGATCGAGTTCCTAGTTGTGGAAGCGAAGAAGTCGAACTTGGAGCCGAAGCCAACCGCGCTGATTTTTTTGGAGGCCTAACATCTACTGTCCCTCCCCGCCAGCGACCCGCCGGCCGCGCAGGGCAGCGCGCCGCGGGCCGCCCTCACCGCGCACACCACGGCATAGCCAACTCCAACCTGCGCTGCCACATGCTCTTCTGAGCGGCGGCCGGCTAGCGACTGTGACGTCACCGGGGCAGGGAGGATGTAGCTCGTGCGACGAGCCGTCCGGGGCGAAGCTTACTGTACCGCCCGAAGGGTTTTGGATGAAATCTCTCGAGAGCGATGCGACCGTCCGACGATGGACGCTACGGGAGTGCTGAAGTTTTTTAAAAAGTTTTCTAGGAGAGTAGCTATTAATCCGATTTTAACGGTAGGCGGCGACTGAATTTTATAAAAAGAATCTCCTATACTTTTACCGTTTACTATAAGTTCATCTTAAAATCACAAAATTTTAAAATCACAATTTTTAAAAATTAGAGAGGTCGATCAATTCCGCGAATAATTTAATAGAACTAGAGTTGTAAAAAGATGACGATAACATAGATCTTTCGAATTTCATTTTGAATCGTGCTAACTTTCAATGGAACGGCAACGGTGCTACGAGAAGAGAATCATGTATCAAGTAAAGTATCGTCCTCGAGTTCAGAGTCATGTTCCCATCAGTAGCTGTCACTAGTGTTCGTGTAGAGTGCTTCCGGTCGGCACATCGCAAGGATCGCAGTACGAGAGTACACAAGTACGACCAGTACGAAAAGTACGGTAAGTACGACGAGTACGGTAAGTACGACAAGTACGGCCCCAGCGCTCGGCGCGCTCCTAAGCAAGCTCACTTTATGGTTTCGTCGGTTCCAACATTGCTTATACTGTCATTACGTCAGCTTTTAACTATTCATATACATTTTCTCTTAGAAATGAAACCGACAATTTAGTAATCCATTCGTTTCAAATCAAAATTAAGAACCATTTCGTAAAAACCCATGTTCTGATACGTTCGGCTGTCTCTTGATTGAAACGCATAAAGTTGTAGATTCGGTTCGTCCTCGGTATCGCTTCGTTTAGTTTGCTTAGAGAGTGTCACATAGAAGGTGCGTCACACATGTCATCCATCAGGTAGATAAGCGGTGAGTTTACGAAATTATGGCGGAGAGGGATTTTAGCCCACTCTTTTATGGATATTTAGTAGAAATAAGTGAATGTGTGCAATATAATCCAATGTTAGATGTTAGAATCAATAAACAGTGTTCGACGTCGATGTTATAGGCGATCACGCGGCGCGGCTCTTGTGGTGTCGGAGTGTGTGTGTGTGAGTGCGGGCGACGCCGCGTGACATCACTAGTCCCGGCTCCGGGTGTCGATGTGAGTGTTGCTAGAGCTTTTACTATAACGTACGGCTACAGCTGTAGATATTGTACACGTTCCCACAATAATAACTTGTATTGTATAAATGTAACATGCTATTACTGAACCTCATTACCCCTTATTATCTCAACAAGCGACCGTTGTAAATATATATATCTGTATCTACTCATAAGCTGTAAATATCAAATTTGAATGTATTGTAATATAAATTATTATTATAAATATTTATTGAAGTTAGTGCCAAAAGCATTTTACATTCCCCACTAGGCGTGTACAGTATAGTACTGCAGAGCTTACCAGCGGTGGTATATAGGCTCTGCCGACATCGAGATATCTATTACTACTACAGTTTATCGATTGCTAATCTCACTCAATACGCTTCTAATATTAGGATTTGATCATGATTGACATATACTTTGATGTATAAATACAGTACATTGCGTATTCAACTAAATAAATATCTATTAAAATTGTATACTTTCACATTGTACACGATATGGCGGCATGAATACTTCAGTTCCTTTTGAGAACACTTGTGAATAGTTCAAAATGTGTCACATATATACAGGATGAATTTTTCAAATGGGCGTGGATGGCCAAAGCCGAACTATGAGGAATAGCGGAAAACACTCAAAGGAATCACGAGGTTGATGTCGATGAAAACTAAAACTGCATCATTGGATTTTTGAAAAATCAATAAATAGCCAGGAATCGAACCCGTTGATTTTGGAAAAAGAAACGCTGTATTATTATTTATTACACCATGCTGTAGTGTTGCTTATAAGGGTAAAATTCTGCGATGTAATGCTATACAGCAAACTTGAGGAACGACCTCCTTTTTAACAGCCAACTTTTTTTGTAGAAATTCAGCGAAAATCTTCGGAGAATATTCTAAACGAAATCAAAATTATTGTAATGCTGAATGTAGTAGAATGCTTCAGTTGTCGAATCTGGTTATTTTATTTAAAGAACATTCATAATGTTCATCACTTCTGGTTTAATAGGAAAGTACCTAAGGTAGGAAAATTAAGTATTTTGTAAAAATACCCTTTTTTCAAGTTTGTCGTCAGTCATTACTTCACAGAATTTGAATTAGCGACACTATCGAATGGTGTAATTATAATTTAAATTATACAGAAACTATTTTTTTTTTTCAAAATCAGTGGTTTCGATTCCTGGCTAGGAGTATTGATTTAAGAAAATCGAATTATGCAGTTTTAGTTTTCATCAAAATCGGCCTCCTGACTCCTTTGAGTGTTTTTCGCTATGCCTCATATTTTCGGCTTTGGCCATCCACGCCCACTTGAAAAACTCACTCTGTATATAGACATCCGCCTTTCCTGATTACTGTTTTATCCACGAAAATAATAATGAGCAGAAGTGCACTGAAACAAATATATTTTGTACGAGTAATTATAGTTAATTTTAAACTTATACCTAATTGTATTTAAAGTACCAATAAGTTTTTATGATTACACTTAAGCGGTCATGTATGTACAGGCAGGCTCGAGTGACCGGCCAGCCTTCTATTTGAGTCAATTCATCATTTACGTACGTTTTAAACACGTCAAACCAAAAGCAATGTAAGTAGGAATAAGAGATTATTTTAACAACAAAACTATTTTAGGTTAACTAATGTGTTTATATGTAATGAGTTCGCAAACCTGCAGAATGTTTTCGTAGATTTGTTTACCAACAGCTTGCAGTGTTTCTTTAGATGCTCCAGCGTTTAAATCCCGCAGTGCCTCTGATTGTTGGCAACCTATTTATCCTGAATATTGTAAGCCGTCCATTTATGTTGCATTTATTTCGTCCTCGGATGCTGTGAGGTAATCGTGGATTTATATCTGTATAATGGACCTTCGCTAATCTCAATGTGTTGGTAAACATTTCACAAATGTTTGGTGATGTCTTAACTTCGCGCAGGTGTTTCGTTGAGAAGATCTATGTTGTAGTCTGTTGTTAAGTTTGTCGTTGATGACAAAAATATATTGTTATCTAGATAATTACATATTGTTTTATTTGACTACTTATACACTCCACAAAGACCTGCCAACCAACTGCATATACTTATATATGCAGTTGGTTGGCAGGCTTATATATTACGATCTCGTGAGGAGCTGTTGACATAATCCTAATTTAAGTTGACATAATCAGCTCAGATTGATGTTCAGATTATGTTGTCATCATCTCTGCTCAGTCTGATAATGCTATAATTTATGCCAATATGAACCTACTGTTTCTATGTTTGAATAACATGATAGTGAATGAGGATTATCTTTATAAATATTCCCGTTCTCATATATTCATAAACTTGCCTTTATATTACGCAAGTCGTTGATAAACAAGGATTTCTATTCACAATAGTTAATACTCAGATGAATGTATTCTGAATGAGAACGCAATATTAAAGACCAGTAAAACAGAGACCAAATTTTAAACCGCTACGCCATCCTTTTATAATAGAATACCTACGGCGTAGCACTAAGCCGTAACAGGAGGTAGGACTTTTTATTCGGTTTTATTTTTAAATATTGTATGTTTTAAGTCTTAAACCAAAAAGTCCTTCGTCAGATTCACTTACAAATTAACAAGGAATAAACTTGGTCTGAACATAAATTGCATTAAGCAAAAAACAGATTTTTGGGCCCTTTGACAGCACATATATTATTTTGCTGTGAAGGGATTTTTATGTACTTTCCAGGCAACATTACTACTACCATAATGAACATAATTCCGGTGAAATTACTTAGGTAGGATTTTTTTCGCAGAAATATTCTTTATTGCCAGGGCTATAATGGGGGTTGAAAGATACATTTTTAATTTTAAACACTGATACCGGTTTAATTTAAGGTACTGTATTATGGAACAACGATATCTTAGAAACATATCATTTGGATTTGTATTCTGTTTAAATAAAAAAGGATGGTTATAGGGCAGGATGAAGGGATGGTTGTAGGGGTAGAGGAAAACCAAAAAAACGTTGGATGGATTGTATGAAAGATAATTTGGAGAGAAATAAGGTGGCTATTGACATAACTGTGAATAGAGATGTAACAAGGTGATATGCTGCGCCGGCACTAAATGAATTGGGATCTAAGGGTAGATGATAATTCTGAATGAAGAAAAGAAACGGATTATAGCAGAAACTTATACAACTTTTACAGTAAATATGATTATATTATAATTATATTATACAGTAAGAGTACCTGGGCAACCGAGCTCTGCTCGGGTGAAAATAGAAAAAACTAAGTTTTCTAAATAATATGAAACCTAGCTAGATC
Organism: Orthosia incerta; assembly: GCA_948252205.1. Classification (NCBI taxonomy): domain Eukaryota; kingdom Metazoa; phylum Arthropoda; class Insecta; order Lepidoptera; family Noctuidae; genus Orthosia; species Orthosia incerta. Next base: position 22,653,407 of record OX411754.1, read on the forward strand.
GATTTATCGCCCCAGAAAGGCCGCGTACTAAATTTCATGAAAATCGTTGGAGCCGTTTCCGAGATTCAGATTGTATATTCTAAGGTCGATTTGAGTTAATTAAATGAAATTTTAATGGTTTGACGTAGTCTGTATACTTATAATCGTGTAAATTAATACGCGTGATGTGAATTCGGACAATATTAAAAAAAAACGATGAATTCTTCAAAACCGATGTACACGGCCAAACAATAAGAAGTGGTCGGCAATAAAGTCGAAGATTTTTTTACTTTTTTTAATTGAATAATGTTACAAATGTCACAACCTAATACGAATGTGACCTCCTCTTGCCAAAATCACAGCTTGAATCCTTCCGAGCTTGAATCCTCCTGCTTTCCACTATATTTTTAATAACGTTTTGAGGAATACTTTCCCACTCTTCTGCAATTACTCTTTTTAGCTCCCTGATGTTTTGTGGAGCAGGTTGCACTGATCTTACCCGTCTCTTTAGAACATCCCAGATATGCTCAATTGGATTGAGGTCAGGACTTCGAGCTGGCCAATCTAAACGACGGATCCCAACTTCTTGCATGTACGCTTCCACGTCGCCAGAATGGTGCGGGCGAGCATTGTCGTCCATAAAAATGGAATCTTCCCTAAGTGCAATCAATGCGGGTTGTGCATATGGAATAAAGACTTCCCATTATGTACCGGTGTGCATTTAATGTTCCATTTTCTATGTGAATACTAAGTCTGTACGTTCCATCGAATTAATTGCTGCCCAAAACATAACGGAGCCTCCGCTATAAGGAGTGATTTCTTCGAAACACACATCCGCATAGCGTTCCCGTGGTCGCAGCACTCACCGGCGTCGGTCCTCTCCACACAAACAGATTCTAGCTTCATCAGAAAACAAAACTTTATTCCAGTCCTCCATGAAGTACAGTTTCGAGAAAACTGAAATCGAGAAATACGGTGCTCACGGAGTAATTTAGGGCCCCGAGCCGGGCAGTGACTAGACTCCTGATATTGGCAGCCAAAAGCCTCCTCCTGACCGTCATCAAGCTAACTTCTACTCCTCTTTTTTTATCTTATGGAGAGGCCGAGAAATAACTCGGACACTTCGACCCATTGGGATCTATTGTGGTCATCTATTCTACGCCTCTTACTTCTTCAAGGCTCTTCTTCAGGTCCAAACTTGACGCCTTACGATTCCACAACGCCTGACTCACAAAAAGCGGTCAACTCTTGGTTCTGTGCATCGTTTTCTGCCCAAACCGGGTCTTCTTTTGACCAAACCGGTTTCTTAATACCTTTGCCAAGTCCTCTGGATTTGGAGTTGGAGTTGAACGACTCACATTTAGCCGCTGAGACTCGTAATTTTGCGAACAGCCTTCTTAGGGCTATAATTTCACCGGCCCTTATCGCTTCACTCATATCAAAAAGTGGTATTTAATGTAAAAAGAAAGGTTTGATTTTTTGTTAAAAAGTTCGTTTATTTTCCACTTTTTGGTTTTGGTAGGTACCTCCAATTACCATGAAAATCATTTATAGCCAAAGTACATGCCATGACGATTCCAATATGCCCACGACTAGGATGGCACTTCACCAAATGGTACTTTCTGAGTGCAAATGATTGCATTATAAGTTAAAAAAAAAGAAAATTATTAGTGAAAATACTAAAATCGCTATATGTATAATATTTGAGCCTATAATATTTGAGGAGTTTCCTCGATTTCTCTCCCATCCCATCTTCAGATCCTGGTTTCCTTATCATGGTACCACTCTTGGAATATCTCCTTTCCGACAAAAACAATAATCATCAAAATCGGTTCATAAACGACGAAGTTATCTGCGAACACACATAACAAAAAATACATATACGGTCGAATTGAGAAACCTCCTTTTTTGAAGTCAATTAAAAGAGAAAAAGAAACTTAGAGATATTTCCTAAAATAGTGTGTGTGAGTGTGTGTATGTATATTTTCTATTAACACAAGTTAAGTTTAATTAAGAAGCAAGCGTAATAAGAAAATGCTATTTCTGCTCCTATACAAATTATAAGAGTGAAGTTGTATAGGTGTGTGTTTGTTTAAATCCGTTACGTACGAACGCCTGATGTCGAGCGCTGAGCAAACACTCGCACTTATTAATAACTAGCGGACGCCTCGCGGTTTCCCCCGCGTAGTTCCCGTTCCCGTGGTAATACAGGGATAAATAGCCTATGCCACCCGGGGATAGTTTAGCTTCCCAACGGTGAAAGAATTTTTGAAATCGGTCCAGTAGTTTTTAAGTTTATTCGTTACATACAAAAATACAAATCTTTCCTCTTTACTCGTATAATAATTTATAGTATAGAAGTATAGATAAATTACTCAGATAAGTTAATTGTTATTGTTATTCTAGTTAATATCGTCATATAATTTGAATTATTGAAATGTTGTTTCTAGGTTAAAGTACTGAAACGGATAAATAAAAACCGGGCAGAGCTTTGTTCAGATCTTGTATTCACAATCGAAAGAGACAAATAAATGATGGGCAATCGCTTATATTAACACAGTCCTCGTTGCAGACATGGCTTGACTGGAGGGGAGGCTTCAATATGGCGGCTTAGCTTCGGCGGGCTCGGCGGGTATTGGTCGATTGCACGTAGGCCGACGTCACATCCGTTACATTCGGCCATCCTGGAATCATTGCTCCCGCAATGGGAGCAAAACACATTCATTAGCTTTCATATAAATCAATTAGGTATTCAGTGTCACTACTATTGTTACTGTCTGATATAGGTGCTTTACTTCTATATGGCCTTAGCGCATTTACAGTCTAAGCACCCGTGAGCTTTTGGAACCACGTTAACCTTTTATGTCTATAATCCTGTACCTATATATAATATGCCACTACTTTACATAATGCATTTTCAATTTGGACTTAACAGATTCTTGCAAACCATTGTACCACATTCAATGTAAATAATGGCTATAATAAATATGTCATGGCTATGGGTTTGACATTGACTTTAGTTACTATATTATGTCCTGAATAATAGTCATCCAGTTTGTATTGACTCTAGCTGCACTAATTGTAGTCATAAAAACAACACTTTTGTACAAATTATCACTCTTGCGTTATCTGAAGTTTTATTTTTACATTCAATATTTGACATTCAAAAGTGCCGCTTAATGGCCTGGCTTGGCTGGCTTGCCTTGCTTGCCTGGCTAGGCGGGTTTGGCTGGCTTGCCTGGCTAGGCTGGTTTGGCTGCTTGCCTGGCTAGGCTGGTTTGGCTGGCTTGCCTGGCTAGGCTGGTTTGGCTGCTTGCCTGGCTAGGCTGGTTTGGCTGGCTTGCCTGGCTAGACTGGTTTGGCTGGCTTGCCTGGCTAGGCTGGTTCGGCTGGCTTGCCTAACTTTACTAGGCGTAATAATAGGCCCTACTAGGCGTAATACTAGGCCCTACCAGGCGTAATACTAGGCTTGACTCGACTTTACTAGCCTCGACTCGACTTTACTTTACTTTACTAGCCTCGACTCGACTTTACTTTACTTTACTAGCCTCGACTCGACTTTACTTGCCTCGACTCGACTTTACTTGCCTCGACTCGACTTTACTTGCCTCGACTCGACTTTACTTTACTTAGCCTCGACTCGACTTTACTTGACTAGCCTCGACTCGACTTTACTTTACTTTACTTTACTTTACTGGCCTGGCCTCGACTCGACTTTACTTTGCTAGACTTTACTTTGCTAGACTTTACTTTGCTAGACTTTACTTTGCTTGGCTTTACTTGACTTGGCTTTACTTGACTTTACTTGACTTGGCTTTAATTGACTTTACTTGACTTGGCTTTACTTGACTTGGCTTTACTTGACTTTACTTGACTTGGCTTTACTTGATTCAGCCGAGTACCAGTGTTTTACATGGAGCAACTGCCTCCTCAACCCAGTAACTGGGAAACACGATACCCCTTGACAAGACTGGTGTTAGATCTCAAGCTTCTGACTACCCGTAACGACTGTCAAAGATCTTCAAAAGACAGCCGGGACCAACGGCTTAGTGTGCTTTCCGAGGCACGGAGGAATCTCGGTATGCTGAAATGGTCACCCATCCACGGACCGACCTCGTCAAGCGTTGCTTAACCTTGAAGATCGACCCGTGCGGCTGTTATTATTTAGCCACGAGACAACTGTACAAATACCCCTTTCTTTTTAACAAAACTGACCTAAATGGTTTACATGAATCATAAGCATTGGTTCAGACGGTTTAGGAATTTAGATGTAATGTTCGTTCTTTCATACACTAACTGCCCTTGCCATATGCACAATGAAGACGTGCGGTCATGTATTTTCTAATGAATTGAGTCATTTTTGGTAAGCAATATACTAATTTATTAAAATCATGGTGACCAAAGTCATCATGATGCATTTGCACTATCTTATCTATCTACCCAAGCTCCGAAGCTCCTACCATTCTACTGCCATTTAGGGTTTTTCTATAAAGCTTCTCGTCAACAATCAAGTAATTGCTTATTATGTCCGGATCGACGGTGTTGGTTTTTAGCTGGTTAATTAGTGAACTAAAGCTTGTCGTCATGGCATTTTAACGTATATAACCAGTATCAGTGACTTAGAGACGGTTTTTTTATTCATTGTATCGACTGGATTTCTGCCAAGTGCACCTACATGTTTCATACGATGGGCCGGCCTATACTCAACACTAATGTTATAATATTTTATCAAAAACCACTATCCTGCGATGCGTGATCGTACCATGGACAGCTGCACAATCAGTAACAACCTTTACATGACATGTTTACCTATAACATACACGCGAAATCTACGTAACGAGTCCAACAGCGAGAGTTTGAAGCTCATAATAATGGTCCATGCTATGCTCACTTGTAACCAGACTGGTCGTAATGAATTTTATTTGCAGTTTGTTTTTGCATCAATATACTGGCGACACCTAACTTACACGCATCCGTATGTACTTCTGTAGGAAGCGCGGGGTCATACAATGCGAAAACAGGCTTAGAACCCGAAATATTTTGCAATCATTCAAAACTAATCCTTTAACGGGTACACAATCAACGCGAAATTTGGAACACACTTCTTAAAATAACTGCACAATCCGATAAATTGACATACCCACATGACACACATTATTAGGCAAATGAAACTTGAAACTGCCAACTAGGCTGTCTGCCACCAGTGGCAATTTGACCTGACCATTTAAGCGAATTGTTTTTTTTTTTTAAACTAGTGTATTAACGAGTATTCATATTTAACTTTCAGTATTAAGTCCTTTTTTGTTAGACATTTTATAAAATAATAACACCAGAATTTAAATCAGTTGAGGGTAGAAGTAAATCTTCTAAAAATGCCAATACCTACTTAATACCTACTTTGGCAGATTATGCTAGGTACTATATTAATAAATCTCACACTGAAGGCCTCTTTTCTAAACTAAATGGAACCCCGGTATACTTATACTACCTACTACCTTTGCTAGTTCATGAGTATCATCTGGATTAATTGCTAACTTTGGACCATACTGATATGTAACAGTTAGAGTAATCTTCGCCAGATAACTCGAGAAACTTGATCATCTATATAAGGTAACGGAAATCTTTCATTTTACAGGGACATTTAGCGTGGTAATCAACACAGAGGCACAAAGTATGTAAGCGGCGGCGTTCTATTTTGTGACAAAGCTTAATATCGACGTTTTTTTTTTACTTAGTTCACCGGATAAACGTAACTGGATTCAGATTCCAGTATCCAAGGATATCTCATGTCTATACACGGGTTGATCAGTTGTGTGTACCCGAAGCAAAACAATATTTGTATTTGGTTAATCTATTTATTCCCACTGCTAAACTAAGTGGCAATGGCCTGGCTAGAATAAGAGTTAATTATAAGCACCTCAGATCAGGGAACAGTAAATAAGCACATACATGAAGTCACGCCTTTTTCCCATGAGGGTAGACAAACTACAGAACGCCATCTGCTACTATCCTTATAACTCTTTTTCGTTTACGTAAAAACATAGTCATACACGCACATACACGGATGCTGGTTATGCAAACTAGTTTTATCTTTAAAAAAATATTATATTATAATATTATATTTTATTGAAAATATGGCGACGAGTAAAACAAATGGCTATGGCCTGGATAGAATTAGAGTTATCGATATTGCGAATATGGAAATGAGAAAGACAACGTACCTGGCAAATTGGCTGTGGCTCCTGGCAGCTCTCGGCCCTTGTTAGGACCTCTCCTTGCAGTCACACGCAGCACAGGGTTTGATGCAGTCTTGCTCGGCGTGCAGTTGGGTCGATGGCAGAGTGTAGCTCACGCCGTGAAGCTTGTAGTGTCGTTCCGTTCGTGAATAACACAAACTTCTTCGATTTTTCTTCAGAGTCGGGTGATCTTGCGGTTGTGGCGTGGATGTGTTATTAAACGAAGATAAATTTTTGTTCATACCACTTCTGAGTGAAACGGATAAATAAAAACCGGGCAGAGCTTTGTTCAGATCTTGTATTCACAATCGAAAGAGACAAATAAATGATGGGCAATCGCTTATATTAACACAGTCCTCGTTGCAGACATGGCTTGACTGGAGGGGAGGCTTCAATATGGCGGCTTAGCTTCGGCGGGCTCGGCGGGTATTGGTCGATTGCACGTAGGCCGACGTCACATCCGTTACAGTACATTGCTTTGTGCTTTAGACTGGTGATAACATACTTTACTTAGATACAAAACAGTTAAGAAATAAAAAGTCACCATCGTTTATAGCATAAGAACAGTCTGTAATGTTCCCACTGCTAGGACACAGTAGGCCTCCTCATTGAGAAGAGGGTGAGCAGTTATTCAGCAAGCGGGTAGATTGGTAAATATCACATGTATTTGATTTTTAACCAACTTCAAAAAGGAGGAGCTTCTAAATTCGACTGTATTTTTTTGATGTGTCACCTCAAAACTTTTTACCAAGTGAACCGATTTTGATGATATTTTTTTTATTTGAAAGCTGGTACTTCTTAAAAAAATATTAAAAGTGATTTGGTGAAGACCTGATGAAGAACTTCGGAGACGTACAACAGAACTCTTCAATAGACAACGGCATATCTCTCGTGCTGCAGCCATACTGTCGCGACAACGCGAACTTCACTTCGGGCGCTCTCTATCGCACACCGCGCGACCTCTCGCAGTGCAACAGAGAGTGCGCGAAGTGTAGTTCGCGTTATCGCGATAGTGTGGCCGCAACATTAGGATTGCTGCAATCGCATGTCTGCTTATTGTTTACGCCAGCGGTCGGCAACACGCGGCCCGCGGACTTCTTACTTGTGGCCCGTGAATATTTTTTAAATAAGCACTACACTATACGGTCGATCGCGGTTCGTTCATGCATTTATTTTGATATTTCTAAACTCCATTTGCGATAACATTAGACGTTTAAATTAGCTCATTTTACAGCCCGTTCAACCGATTTTGACTTCTATTGCGTTGGTGATACGACAAATGGTAGCTGTAGTAAACAGTTGGTTTTGGTAACAGCTAGGTTTATGCTTTTTATGTCATCCTTATTTTTACGGGATAGAATTCAAAATCGGTTGAACGTACTGTAAATAGATTTGGAAACATGTCTAATGTTATTTCAAATGGATTTTAGAAATCAATACATATAATAAATCTGTAGAAAAATATTTTTTGTACATCGAAAAAAATTCCAAAAAAAATAGCCAGGGTGTTAAAGGCTATCCAACAGAACCCATTTCTAGCATTTTTGGCATTTTTGTCTGTTTGTCTGTTTATCTGTTTGTCTGTTTGTCTGTTTATTTGTGCACGCATCACGTGAAATGTACGAAACCAATGTAGATAACTTTTATACATAAAAATTGTGCGTATCTTGAAGAATTACTTAGTTTTTGTTTCATCGCAATCGGTTCACTCTATCAAAAGTTAGATGAATTTAAAGTGTTCAAGAAGTAAAATTATCACAGCTCACGCAATTCGGTTACTCGGACAGTTGAACTCGCTATTCGATAGATGGCGTTGTGCATTTAAAGTCATTATCTGAATCGCGGTGTTAAGATTTTACGCGAAAGAATGACCCTAGAAAAAAAAAATTGGTATGTAGTTAAGGTGGTCTCTTCCTTCCTGACAAACAGGACATTCAAGGTGGTGGTCGATGGTGCGCTCTCTAGCGCCCGACCCATAGCGGCTGGTGTGCCACAGGGTGGATGTGTCTCACCACTGTGCTACTCATGTTACACCGATGACATCCCCACGACACAGGAATCCTCACTCGCGCTGTATGCCGATGACGCCGCGTATATCTGTACCTCGCTGAACGCGCGGCACGCGGCCGTCAAAATGCAGCGCGTGTTAGAGCTGCTTCCCGATTGGCTGTCAAAGTGGCGGTTATCGGTGAACGTGGGTAAGACACAGGCCCTACTAATCGGGTGTGCTCACCTCCCACCACCCCTCAGGCTGCAGGGGGTAGACATCGAGTGGACCCCCCAGGCGAAGTACCTGGGGGTAACCATCGACCGGAGGCTCAACATGGGTGGCCATGTAAAACAGGTCGTCGCAAAGGCTAGAGTAGCGCGCGCAATGCTCAAACCAGTGCTCTCATCCCGACTCCCATTACGCACGAAACTGGGCGTATATAAAACCTATATACGCCCAATAATAACATACGCCGCTCCTGCATGGTACGCCCTCACTAGCGAGGCCAGGAAGAAACGTATCCGTTCGCAGCAAAACCAGACGCTGCGACGGATAACGGATGCCCCTCGCTACGTGAGAAATGACGTCATAGCACGGGATCTGGGGATTGAGAGCCTGGATAGCTTCTGCGCCCGCCTCTCAACCAACATGTTCGCGCGTGCCGACGCTTCTGCTCATCCACACATCAAGCAGATAGCGCCATGGCACGCGCGCCCGCCAGACGCTCGCCGCCTTCCGCGCGACCTGTGTGATATATAGGCCCCGCACATACTCCCCCCAAACCTCTCCCCCCCGCAGCCTCATTACCGGACTGACGCTTGAGCGAGCCGCACACAACTACGCGCGCCTCGTTCATACAATAATACTCTACTCTTATATACATATGCGGTGTATATGGTGTTCTAAGTTAACATAGGCACTATGTACACTACAAAACACACAAGCATGACTCCACACTCGCATAAACTCACATAACAAGTGTAAGACGCGTGCGGTCCTTACCTGTTATATACATGAGCGGTGTTACACAATACAATACCGCTCAAACACTCATAACGGTCCTTTAGCCTGGGACGTAACTGGCTAGCTCTAGAAGCGTGTCAGGCGGGGACCTCACATTCTCAGATGGGCGCGCCAACATAGCCGATACCTATTCGCTGACTATTTCTCGCGCGGCCTCGATAGTTTCGCCTATTGTCTCACCGCGCGAGAATGTGTCGCATAGGTATCGTGAAAAACTGGCGCTACGAGGCAGTGTCGGGGCGCTCCCACTGTCACATAGCAACCACACAATAAGCAGGCAGTGTATGCACGCCTGCTACGTTTTACAAGCCAAGAATGGCAAACAAAACAGATTCGTGCCCGTTGTAACGGGCACGCTATGATACTGCGGGATACAGGCAGAGCCTACAACCCGCCCGCCGCGCCCCCTGACGGGGGCGCTGCGATCATCTTTCAGTGGTATGTAGTACGTATATTTTTTAACCGACTTTCCAAAAAGAGGAGGTTCTATGTTCGATATTATGTATGTTATTTTTTTTTTTTTTGTGTATGTTCAGTGTTCACCGTTATCTCCGTCAGTTGTGGACCGATTTCAAAAAATCTTTTATTGTTTGAAAGAGTATGTTCCGAAATTGGTCCCATTTTAATTTGGTGTAGGACTGACGAAGCAATTCGAAGATATACAACAGAACTCTTCAATAAATAACGGCAAATCTCTCGGGATTGCTGCAATCGCATGTCTGTTTGTTGTTTATACCATTTCATAACATAACATCACGCCAGTACGCTCTTAAGGGGTAAGCAGATCTCTCATTTGATCGGTTATGTTCAAGTTTCATGACATTAGGGTAATATATTCTGGCGTTATACGAGTAGGTAACTTACTAAACAACTTGCCTATTAGGTAGGTACAACTACAAAGTGAAAAATAACTTTATTTTTGGAAGTCGGTGTCCATAACGCAATAAATTGGTACCTACGAAAGACACCGACTTCCAAAAATAAAGTTATTTTTCACTTTGTAGTTTTATTTGGAAGTCGGTAGTATTTTTTTGTAAAAAGTTTTTTTGAGTATGTGGAGTAGGCAGGCAGGCTGGTAAGTATGGTAGGGTTGGCAGGCAGATGACGGGAGCGAAGCCGCGGGCACAGCTAGTATCAAAATAAATGCATGAACGAACCGCGATCGACCGTATAGTGTGGATCCAGCTTTAAGAACGCGCTTAGCTCTGCCCGCGAACGAACAAATGATCCAATCTTATGATGCTCTCAAAAGCTCTTTCTATGAAATAAATGATCTTGTTAAATTTTATGGCAGCTTGCCATCTGATTTTGACGATTTTTTTAATTTAATAATATTATATTATTATTATATTTATTGAGTATGTGTGAAACACGAAAAGAGTTTAAGAAGAAATTGAAATGGTGCCAGGCTAATACCGAGCAAATAAAAATGGAAATACTGGCAGCAAAATATAAGGCTAAAGATTTTAGCAGTTTTTGTAAAAAAACGGGGTAATTGAATCCTAGGCCGAGTGTTCCTGTGAGCGTCGACAGTACAGTGGGGGACCAAAATATTGCGAATGTTTTTAAAGATCTGTTTACTGTAGAACCAATGCCCTGTAATGTTAGAAACATAAGTAAACCAGACGTCAGACCTGGTGAGAAGTACGGTCGAATTATGCCATTAGACGTGAGGAATGTCATAAAAAAAATGAAGCGTGGAAAGTCACCAGGTCATGACGGTATAAGTATAGAACATCTGCGTTATGCAGGTGTACATCTGCCCAGAGTCCTGAGTCTATTGTTTAATTTTTGTATAGGTCATTCTTTTATTCCGGATGATATGATGAAAACAGTAGTTGTTCCAATAATTAAAAACAAAACCGGGGATCCATCTGACAAGCATAATTACCGCCCGATATCACTGGCCACAACCATGGCGAAGGTCCTGGACAGTCTCATGAATGCACAGCTGAGCGAACACCTTCAGATACATGACTTGCAGTTTGGCTTCAGACCCAACCTGTCAACGGCAATGGCAATTATGTGTCTGAAACAAACTGTAAGGTACTATACTGATAGAAAAACACCAGTATATGCGTGTTTTCTTGACCTGTCGAGGGCCTTCGACCTGGTTTCTTATGATATTCTTTGGCATAAACTACTTGAGGAGACCACTGTGCCGAGGGAGCTGGTATCCCTCCTCAAGTATTGGTACAGTAATCAAAAGAATGCTGTCAGATGGATCAACTCGCATAGTCAGGAATAGAATCTGAAATGCGGAGTCAGGCAAGTCGGGTAGACCTTCCCGAGTTTGTTTAACCTGTTTGTCAACCAGCTGATTGGCAGGCTCAGCGGAGCAATGGTCGGGTGTTCAATAGACGCCACAATAATCAATAATATTAGTTATGCAGACGACATGGTTCTGCTGAGCCCGTCAGTTAGTGCCCTCTGAAGACTTCTGGGCATTTGTGAATCATATGTCCTGTCACATGGACTCAAATATAATGCTAGTAAGAGTGTTCTCATGCTATACAAAGCAGGGAACAAGGCTCCCTCGAAAGTTCCACCAATTAAGATCGGCGGGTCGGTTCTAGAGAGGGTGTATAAAGTAAAATATTTGGGTCACATGCTGACAGATAGGCTACAGGACGATGAAGATCTAGAGAGGGAAAGGAGGGCGTTGGCAGTCCGCTGCAATATGTTGGCTCGCAGATTTGCACGCTGTACCACAGATGTAAAACTGCTACTTTTCAGAGCCTTCTGACAGTCATTTTACACGTGCAGTCTGTGGATCAGCTTTACGCGGCGGGCTTACAACGCCCTGCGTGTACAGTACAATGACGCTCTGAGGGCAGTGTTAAGAAGACCCAGGTACTGCAGTGCTTCCGCAATGTTTGCGGATGCTTCTGTCGATGATTTCTTTTCAATCATTAGGAAAAGAACTGCATCGATGATGAGCAGGGTCCGGGGTAGCACCAACACTGTCCTCAAAACGTTAGCGTGCAAAATAAACAGTCCTTTTACTGTGTACTGGGCAAGTGTACACCTGCTCAGAAATAGGAAATAGACTCCGGTAATTATTATAAACTTGTTTTGTTTACTAACAAATTACTAACACCTTGTTATGTTTTATTTTTATGTGTACTACTAACAACCCTACTAACTTTGTATCTGTAAAAATGTATGGACTTTCGTCTGAAATAAAGATAAATTATTATTATTATTATTGCTCAGCAGTTCATTACAATTTTTGGTAGCACTTATTTATGCGCACAAACTACTGTCAATTATTGAAAAAATAAATATGCTTAATTCTCCTCTCACAGATGAGAATTTGAGAGCCATTCTACGAATTGCAACTACAATGACAGCTAAAGTACAAGAAATAGCCTCCCAAATGCAACCACGTAGGTAATGACATTTGTATAAAATCAGTTACTTGTTAGTAGTTACTTTGTAGTTTTTAATTCTATTTTTCGGTGGTTATTTTTCTAGCTATAAAGCGCAAAGATATAAACATAATGTAAGTGTTACGTGTACAAACTAAATTCCGTATGTTTTAACAATTTTAATAGTTTTTGCATTTTTCGGGATATGACACGTAGGCATCAGGTAGAATCTAGGGTTAATATCACAAGTGCGGGCCCGCCTTTGGTTTATTTTGCCACATTTTAGCCCTTGCCTGCCAAAAGGTTGCCGACTGCTGGTTTACGCAATTTCATAACATTACATCACGCCGGTATGCTGTAAAGAGGTACGCAGATGTGTACAGGGATGTGACCATAAGCTCTTAGAGCGGTATCAATTTGATATCGAGTAAGTGACACATGTATACAAGTCAGATACATCTGTCCCTTATTCGATCTCAAATTGATACCGCTCTAAGAGCTTATGGTCACCCCCCAGTTCACCCTGGTAGATACACTCTCATTTCACTGGTTATGTTCAAGTTTTATGTTATTCGGGTATTCTGGCATAACTTTGTGCATTATAGGTACCTTACTATATAACTTGTGCCATCAAGGCAAGTGTCGACGAGCAGACCAAGATTCTTAACCTCAAAGCTTTTTTTTTTATACACTATAGGCTCGCGCTTGACCACTATCTCACCTGATGGTAAGCGATGATGTGGTCGACGGTGAAACACGCTTGCCTAGAAATAACCTATTCACTCTTGACTTAAAGACCCCCAGATTGTAGCTGTCGGGCAACACAGACTCCGGCAGGGAATTCCACTCCTTAGCTGTATACATAATAAAAGTGTTCCCAAAACGTTTTGTGCGTATGGGTGGGATGTCCACCATGTATCGATGGCGCATCGCCGTACGTCTGGTAGTCCGATGATGAAACGGGCTAGGTTCCGATGATGAAACGGAGAGCTAAACGGAATTGGCACGTTGTCCAAGATTATGGGTGGAACAGAGCTTTTTCAAGCTATGGGGGCTCCCAAATATGATAGCCTAACATTTTGCGGGGTTAACCGTCGCACCGAATCGGTCTGACCAGCCTTTAATCATAATTAAATCACGGTTTAGCCCCTCGATTGCATCCGATAAGTTGTCAACACCCGCCTGACAGTGCTGTAAATCGTCAGCGTAGAGATGATACGCACACTGAAGTTTGGTGGTTATAAGATTTATGAAAATGGAGGACAGAAGAGGAGATAAGATACCGCCTTGAGGGACGCCAGCTGCAACGTCACACCACCCAGAAGAGAAGTCTCCAGTACGAACTGACTGCTGACGCCCCAGAAGATAAGAGGAAAACCATTCCAGTACCACGTGAGTGACCTTGCGATAAGAAAGGATAGACAAAAGGATATCGTGATTGATGGTATAAAAGGCGTTGAAGAAGTCGATTAACACTAAAATTGTAACTTTAGTGTCCTCCATTCCCCACCTTATATCGTCAGTCACTTTGAGGAGAGGTTTTCTTTTGCTCATTTGTACAGAGATATAATAGTTATTTGTTATACAAGACTGCAAAGTTGCTTTTTAACCGCGTGCTCAATTTTGATGACCGAGCAAGCGAAGGATTCTAAAATTAAATCACAAGCGCAGCGAGTGATTCAAAAATTAGAACCCTGAGTGTTAGCGAGGGAATCAAAAGAGCACGAGGTGAAAAATCTTTGCACTCGAGTGCAAGACGTAACTTTTCCACCTCAGTGAGGAAATGATTTTTTACTTTATCCCAAGATACTCTTACTTCAGTTTAGGTATAAACTACTACATTATGATAGGTAAAAATTGTTTAAATTATATTTACAAATACTTAGGTATAATTAAGCAAAATTGAAAGTAACGTTGCTACAGTTACTTAAGTTGAGTGTAATATTTTTGTTAGGTACTGTAATTTTGGTGTTAGTGACTTGTGTACTGTTTTTCGGTAAACTATCTGTCATTATTAATAGTTGTACCGATTCATCAGATTCCCTTGGCGTAAATGTTGGCGAGAGAGGGCGATGTTTAAGTGTTTAGTAACGGCTCATTTTTGATGTAGAAGGGCCAGTCTAAGGATCTGACTGAGGTACTTTCAGTGTAATCGCTACTACGATGCCTTTACGTATGTTAGACTTATTTTGGATAGAATCCTATAAGTATCCCTTTACAACCGCATTGGACTTCCAGCCTCCATGGCACTTAAGGGACAGGAGATCAGCTCCTGAATCGGTCAAAATTATGGCTGAAGTTCGTCGGAAACAATGACCCGTGTACAACAGGGGTTCTGTAAGTTCAAGAAATGTTGCTATTTCTCGTGGCATACTGTCAATTTTATTAGCACCCATAGGCTGTCTAACACTCTTTCCGTTGCGATATTGTAGAAAAAATGAGTGCATTACTCCAGCCAGATAATGTCGAAAATCGTCATCTAAGTGCAATAGATAATTAGATATACAGCTTCTGTAATTGGTAAGCAGATTTTTAAATTTGGTAAGCTGATAGTTTTTTAATTATTTGATAATAACAGTTCCGGCTGCAGTAACGTTACCGCAGCCAGATCTTTTGTTTTCTAACGGATATTTTGAAATAAATGTTATCTAAATAATTAGATATCAATTTGAAATAAATGGTACAACTTAATTTGTATTTGTATTTGCTATGGTTGCGAAGATATTTAAAATCCTGCTGCGCTAACGTTTGCACGATTGCTGCATCTCGAAATTGACTAAACGGATGATTACAACTTTTGTACATGACATCTGGCTAATTAGTTATAATTTGTTACGCAATAAAAGAATCCACAATAATGCACCGTTTTGAAGTTATTTTAGTAAATAGAAATATGATATAATAGGTCCTAGCACGTCCAATAAGCGGTCCAAAGACTAACTTGAAACGTTATTATATAGGTAATTACTGCCTATAAATGGTACTGAAGTTTCATAAGTATCCTATAAGTAATTAAAAAGTTATGATGAAATTTCAATTGGTGCCGGCCACGGCGCGCAGCTGAGATATTTGAAGACCGATTAAATGAGTTTCCTGTAGTTGTGGTAACTGCATCTTATATCAATAATTAGATATATGGTTCAATTATATAGCTGTGAAATATCAGACTTGTACACTAATTAATTAACGAGATAATCGAAAAACAATACTTATGCGTGGTAGCCCGACCAAATCTAGAATGTTAAAAAAAGCGGCCGCGCAATACATTATACCAACCTTCCAAAACTTACAAGATAATAAGTGAAAATAATACGTGTTTGGTAAAGACGGGTACACAAGTGGTAAAGTAAAACATAGTTATAATTAAATATTTTTGTTTCTACAGATAGAATATTGATTTCAAAAATAATTTTGCTTAGGTAATAAAAAATATGGAGTACCTACATACGTAGATGATGATGATTTTATGCAGATATTAACTAAGGTAACTAAGTAGATATATAAATGAACTTCAAAAATAATCACCGATATGTTTTGGACTTATTATATGCAACGTCGCTTGCTTATCTGAAATTAAAATTAAGAACTAATAAACACCTTCACCTTTTTCACTCTTTTGCTTCCTCCTCCTCCCGTATTGTTCCTCATAACTGAGGGTCGTGATTCCCGTGACAGGAGACCAACTTTTCTCTGACGATGATTCTCCATCTGTGTCTGTCCTTGGCGACGGGGAGTGCATCGTGCAGCTTGTTGTTCAGCATTGCACGTATATGGTCAGACCATCTGGTCGGGCTGCGGCACCTCGGCCTCTTGCCTTTGACCTTGCCAGTGATCATCAGCTGCTCGAGGTTGTAACCATCCTTTCGGGTAATGTTGTGTTGTGTCGTATTGTGCTTAACGTTTCGAATAAGTTAAAGTAAAACAGTTGTAGCCATATTTAAAATTAAGTTTTATTGTAAAAATCACAGATAAACAATAATAAAATGTAATAACATCACAGTGCAGTAAGTACTAACATATTATACAGTAGGTAGGTAGGATCTACTGTTTTTCTAATCTGATTTTAAAAATCACATATGTCTTACGAAAAGATAGCCGTATTCTTAAATTAAGTTTAATTGTATAAAAATAAAAAATCGACAATAGTAAAAATAAACGACATAGCAATGCTGTCAACTTCTTAGAATACGTACTTTTTGACACAGTAGGTACAAGCTAAGTCTTATTGCATATAAATCACAGATCAATTATATAATATTATCAAGATGCTTAGGCTGCACGACTTAATAAGTCGTCTCAACCGACCATAGAGTGGTCGGTTGAGACGACTTATTAACAGGTACTTTTTTTTAATCTAGCCTATTACAGTGTCCCACTGCTGGGCAAAGGCTTCCCCTTTGATTTTTCATTCTGCTCTGTTTATAGCCACCTCTTCTCTTTTTACACGAAATAAATGAAAAAGAAATACTTGTAATTTACTCGCGGTTAGCTATTCCAAAATAAGTATTCGTTTTAATTAAAAAGTACAAAACTAAAAACGTGCAAACTATGCTATGGAGTACACCCCCTCCCCTGTGCGCGCGACCACGACTGTTCCCGATGTTCTCCCTTTCTATCTAACGATGATAGCGCCGCCACCGCATGCATGATGAACCATTGTTTACAAAAATCTATATCTACATATTTATAGGTCATTTCGTTGCATAACTTTGACCTTGAAAACCGTAGGTAATCATATAATAGGTACGTACATAAGCTTACCTAAGTATCAAATTCATTTATCGATTTAGTTATTCTTATAATATCTACTGTTGGTTATCCAAACTAAAATGTTAAAAACTTAAGAAATACCTAAGTAAATAAAAATAAGTTGGTTATTGGCAATAATTTGTTAAAGGAAATTTTTATTTGTTTTATTTATTTAAGTAAAGATACGGGCTCATATCTATACTTAATCTAACGATACCTAAATAATAAATAATAAATGCCTTTACCTAAATACATAATATAAAATTAACTAAAAACTAATTAGGCGCAATTTGTACCTTGTAAATAGTAAGTAGGTACCTACCTATGTCAATGACAAAATGGTTAAACGTACGTAGGTATATGAGAATGGCACAGTGGACACTTACGTTGAGCAGTTTAAAATTTATTTAAACATTTACTATGGTAGGTTTAATTTTTCAATCAAACTAATTTTATTCGTGACTGTACCAACTTTTAAGCACAATTATGCTAATAATTTTAGAAGGTTGGTAAAATGTATTGCGTGGCCGCTTTTTTATAACATTCTAGATTTGGTCGGGTTACCACGCATAAGTATTGTTTTTCGATTATCTCGTTAATTAATTAGTGTACAAGTCAGATATTTCATAGGTATATAATTGAACTATATATCTAATTATTTATATAAAATTCAGTTACCACAACTACAGGAAACTCGGTTAATCTGTCTTCAAATATCTCAGCTGCGCGCCGTGGCCGGAACCAATTGAAGTTTCATCATAACTTTTTAATCACTTATAGGATGCTTATGAAACTTCAGTACCATTTATAGGCAGTAATTACCTATATAATATCGTTTCAAGTTAGTCTGTGGACCGCTTATTGGAAGTGCTAGGACCTATTATAGCATATTTCTATTTACTAAAATAACTTCAAAACGGTGCATTATTGTGGATTCTTTTATTGCGTAACAAATTATAACTAATTAGCCAGATGTCATGTACAAAAGTTGTAATCATCCGTTTAGTCAATTTCGAGATGCAGCAATCGTGCAAACGTTAGCGCAGCAGCATTTTAAATATCTTCGCAACCATAGCAAATACAAATACAAATTAAGTTGTACCATTTATTTCAAATTGATATCTAATTATTTAGATAACATTTATTTCAAAATATCCGTTAGAAAACAAAAGATCTGGCTGCGGTAACGTTACTGCAGCCGGAACTGTTTTTATCAAATAATTAAAAAACTATCAGCTTACCAAATTTAAAAATCTGCTTACCAATTACAGAAGCTGTATATCTAATTATCTATTGCACTTAGATGACGATTTTCGACATTATCTGGCTGGAGTAATGCACTCGAAAAAATCGTTTGATTGGAGTCTAAGGTGGGCGTAAGGCTTGATATTTCTCAGCCATTGTTACGTATTCCTTGCGAATGACGAAGTTGCGGTCTCTTTTTGTCTTTGTATTAGGTAAATTAATTAATAGTAAGTCATCTGAATGTTTCTCAATGTTTTTGACATTAAGCTGTGTTAGTTCATTAGTTCGACATGCTCCGTTTATACCAATAATAAGAACAACCTGTAAAGTAAAGAGTATTGTAGTAGATAAATTAATAAAATTGATATGCATGCATAATTATACCTATCAACATCTACTAAGTACGTATTAGATTATGTTAAGTAGTTGATTAATATACTTAAGTAGATACTGAATGTGCAACTGACTTACTTCAGTCGGCAAATATACGGAATCAGGTGCATCATAAGAAACTTTTCAATAGAATTAATATTTGTTTCAGGATATTTACCATGTATATTTAGATTTTTGCTGAGAGCTCGATATTTCGGCACCTTTACAAGCGCCATGATCACAAGAACTAAAGTGCCGAAATATCGAGCTCTCAGCAAACATATAAATATATATGGTAAATATCCCGAAACAAATATTAATTCTAATGATTGTGACCATGTCAGCTTAAAACGTTAAACGTTTTAATTTTAGATACCTTCGATTTTTTTGGTTGATGAACAGATGAGGCTCTTTTTAAAAATGCCACTAATTTAGGATAGTTGTCGATATGTATGTCTTTTTCCATCTTTATTGTTGCTTTTATCATTGAATATGCCAGCAAAACGATATCTGAGAATGTTTTGGCTCCTTTAGCTAGTCGTCACGTGTTAAACATGTCGTACTGTTTCAAATACTTCTCGCGTGATTGTTGAGGGAGAAAGCTCATTTGCCCATTATTATCAGTTTCAGTCAATTCTGTTGGCGTCAAATAAACTTCCTCGTCGCTTGAATCACCATTTTAGGTTTTTCACTTGTTTTCAAGTTTCTTGTTTTTAACCTAAGCGCATGGAACACATGAAAATAAAGCGGAACACATGGAAATAAAGCGCAATTTAGGACACACTGTATGTCGTTGCTCGGACGTGGTTATGACGCGCCATTCCGGCGCCCCCGCCTGATCAAATTGCGCTTTATTTCCATGCATTTTGTATGAAATTTGAATGGAACAGGAAGCCGCCCGTGCCATGTCCGCGTCCGACGCTGTTTCTATGTGGCCTGCGCCTAAGGTTTTAACAATATGACGAGAAAAGAAGATGGCGCGCGCAAAGCATATTAAAAAAAAAGTACACCAAAAAGGTTCCGGGTCTTAGTTTTTAACAAATTAAAAAAGGTTGTATGATAAATTCGGCACCATGGAGGTAGAAGTAATAGGTTTAATGATGTTTTGAATTCACAAACTTAGTGCACACAATGTTCTAAATTCAATTTACTTTATCCTCTAGCGGATAAAAACGGCTTTTGCACTCAGATATCTAAGAGCAAAAATACTATTGCCGAGATGGGGGGATCAAAATTACATTGTGTTTGAGAAATAAAGAAGACGACTTCAAGAGCTAGAGAAACGAGCTCGAATATTTTAGCAGCCCGTCTCTTGTTTATGTGTTTGGTTGTCTTATATATTACTTGCTTCTGTCACCGGCTTCGTCCGCGTGAAAGTCGAATATTATCCCAAGGGAACATATGCCCGGGATAAACTTAGCCTGGGTTATTTCTGACTATAATCTACCTCTGTGCAAAATTTCATTCAGATCCGTTCAGCCGTTTGAGCATGAAGAAGTAACAAACATAGAAAGACACAAACAAACTTTCGCTTTTATAATATTATAAGTAGGATATGAAGGATTTTATTTTTGATTTTTTTTTATTGAAAGCCGTTGTAAAGATAAAGGGGTTGCAATTGTACACCCTTCTCCCGGCGCCTGTAGCTGATTTTCTCATGATGTTTTGCTTCAATTTTTTGGGAGCAGTGGTGATGTAATAAAATTCCACAAAGTAAAGCGCCTGGAGTTTCTGGTGCATTCTTCTCCATTACAAGCTACCTTCCGAATGCACGGTAGAATCAACTAATATTATTTGTAAATTTTAATGTAACGTTCAAAAGTGCCGGTGGCCTACTTGAATAATTTTTTTTTTTTTTTTTTTTTTATGAAAAACGTTGCCCCACACTAGGAATTTCTGCCTGTATCGTGGGTGCGTTTACAAACATATAAACTCACATACACAACACCCAGAGCCGGAACAACTATCTGTAGTTCATACAAATATTTGTTCCTCAACCACTGCGCCAACCGTGCACCCCAAATCTTTGTCTTTGTCCTGCGCTTATTGTTTTGTAGGTGCCTTAAATTAAGGTTAATGTTATTCATTAAGGCGCAGATACCCTTGAGTAGCTGATTTTAAAATGAGAATAATGTCTAAACGGCTAGTCGTAATTTTTTGGAAAAAATGTATGTTATACTAGAGCGTTTTCTCAATAATTTCATCTGAGTACATTTTAAAATATATCAGTATAACATAGTTTAATTAATTTGCAAAGTAACGCCTAACGCGGACCAAAAAAACGACAATCACGCAAAAACCACTGGGCGTATTTTTATGAAACTTTTACCATCTAAAAGGAAATTTAATTTATAAAAATTTAATCTGCGGCTTTTTTTTTAATTGTGATTAGTAAATCAAGGTTATTAGTTTTGCCGACTAAACTTAAACGTATACTGAGGAAGAGGAGAACTCACTTTCGTATTCCTGTGATTAGAGTTCGCACTGCATTCGCACGACGGCAATTTATTGCTCAAGCTTCTTTTCTATACAGCGCTGTTAGTAAAAAGGTTGTGCTGTACCAAAAAACGCGCTATGAATGTAAGGTATCGCTGACCGCATGGCTAAAGACACTCAGTTATGAAGAAACTGAGTTACTTCTACACCCGGTTACATAATAAACTAATGGAGGGAATTACGCTCACACACACACAAACACACACACACCACACACACACACTCACACTGACACTCTACAAGTCTTTAGTTCAGTTTTATAGTCTGCACCTACTTTGATTTATATTTAATTTTATTGTATTGATTGATTATTATTTTTATCTAATCCAATTTTATTTTTATTTAAACCAATTATAATTTAATTTAATTTAGTTAGTTTTAATTATTGATTGAAAGCTGATTATTTAAGTTTTTCAATTTTAACTTTATTTCTTTCATTCATTATTATATAATTGATTGTTTTAGTAAGTTATTCAATTTTATTTATTATTATTTAATTTAATTTCTAATTTTATGTAAACCAATTTTAATTTAACTATCATTTTTGTTTGATTATGATTAGGTATGTTGTTAACAGGCTCTTTAAGCAATGTATGGATATGGAAGAGAGAGGTCCTCTGGTACAGGTATATCCATACCTAAAAGAGGTCCTCTACAACCCTTATGTAAAACCTGTTGTTTGTGAAATAAAATAATTTAATTTAATTTAACTTGGTGCGCGTTGAAGCGGGGGCTTTACCGGGCGACGGGCGGCAGTGCATCGGTGACCACTGTCACGGATGGACGCTGACGCTCGCTCGCTCGGAGCAAAAGGACACAATTTTATTTGCTTATTTATAAGTTTCGCGCTAAAATGGCTGGTATATCAAATTTTTTGAAAAAGAGATGCCTTATAATGAAAAAGAGATAGATTACTTGGGTAAGTAGCATATTTTAATCAACAATAAAATTATCAAAAATGTATTCATGAAGTTTAATTTAGTACCTAGGTACGTAACTAAATAAAAAAATACACTAAATATAAAGTAAATTTGTAGTAAACATACTTTTATTTTATTAATATAATTATGTTATTTCTGTTTTAGAAAAATACCAAATAACAAAGATTCTCCAGATATAAATGCAGAGAAGATGTGCGTATTGCCATTGCATTCAATGTAACCATACCACCATCCTAGTAGGGACAGTCCGGATAACAGTTTCAAAATGTATGTGAATGTAATTATTGGCATAGTTGTAAGTATAGTACTCCACTCCAAGTACGCACTGCTCGGGGAAAATAACTGTGCACTTGGCGCTGTCACGTCAGCGTCACTCTGTCGTAGTGTCGTTCGACTCTCGCCCGGGACAAACGTAGGGCGCCGCGCGGGTTGGCAGAAGTGGGTTCGCAAAATCGCAATCCAGCGAGGTGCACATTTATTTTGACCGTGTTGTACCTGAATTACATCTCCGGATGCGGAGATGTAATTCTTTGGCTCTGTTTTGTGGCAGTACGTCATATACGACTACCTTACTAATTTCGCATAATATGAGATAATGGTTTATCTATACTTACATACATACATTTATATTGTGTCCCCGGCTGTACAGAACAGGAAAAAAGGCAACTCGTTTATTGATCATGAAAATATGGACATAAGTACCGATAGGTAAATGTATACCTAATTTAATATTCCGACTTTAGTATTATTTAAACATAATAATGTATCAGTAGATTTTTCATAATAATATCAACAGCCTAATTGCGTAAGTGAATTCGGCAAGGTAAAGGGTATGACTCCATGAAAGAATATGAACAATCGACCAATCACATAGACGAAAATCCACATCGCGTCTTTCATCTCGCATGAGATTGGTTAGCCTTGTCGAATTCACTTACGCAATTAGACTGCTGTTTATAGTTTTTAGACAGTTTTACTAGTAAAAGAGCATTTATTTATATTTGGAATCACCAGGCGTGGATACCGGGGGGGGGGAGGAGGGCAATGGTTTTAATGTCGGCTAATAGTTTTGGTTTTAGTAATACCTATTTTTTGTTTACACATAAAAATATTAATATTGTTGTAAAATATAGTTAGTAAAATAATAATTTAAATATAAGTTTTTAAGCTGACATGGTCACAATCATTAGAAGTAATATTTGTTTCGGGAACATGGTAAATATCCCGAAACAAATATTAATAAGTACCGTAAGTACCGTAGTATTGTAGGTAATAAGTACCGTATGGTGACGGACGTAAAGAATCTCACCATCCCATATCTTCCCGTGGGTGTCGTAAGAGGCGAATAAGGGAAACACCAGAGAATGGGCAGCAGCGTTCTCTGTGCACTTGAAGAACAAACTGCCATCGCCAACCCGCCTGCCAAGCGTGGCGATTACGGCAAACTCCCCCAAAACATGATAAGCACAACAAAAAAACGGCCCCGAGTTACCGGCAGCCCGTCTACCCTCGACTACGGTAGCGGTCGAGGCGATGGCGTGGCAAGGGGTGCAAAGAATCCCTGGAGTGGACCCGGCTACCCCAATAAACACCGACGACTGGACCTGGCAACGTATAACACGTGATTGAGCAGATTGCGATAGAGATAACCCTACTTCAGATAACCCTATAATAATAGGGTTATCTGAAGTCCGAAGAGAGGGGGAGGACACGATAATCCTCAAATCCGGTAACGTGCTCTATTTCCGAGAGGGTGACCGGCAGTCTCAGGATGGTGTCGGTTTTATCGTCCACAAGTCCCTTGTGAACAACGTGGTGAAGATTGAGAGTATGTCGACCAGGGTGGCGTACCTTATACTCAGAATATCCTCAAGGTTCAATATTCGCTGAAGGTCATACAGGTCTACGCCCCAACTTCGGCACACCCCGACGACGAGGTAGAGACCATGTATGAGGATATCTCTAAAGCCATGCATGGTTTCAAAACTCATTTCACCGTTGTCATGGCGGACTTCAACGCAAAACTGGGCAAACGAGACGAGGATGAGCTGCAAGTGGGGCAATTTGGAGTTGGACGTCGGAACCACCGGGGTCACCTACTAGCCAGTTTTATGGAGAAGGAAGGCCTCTATATGATGAACTCCTTCTTCAGAAAGCGTGAGCACAGGAAGTGGACATGGCAAAGCCCCAATGGTGCAACTAAAAACGAGATCGACTTCATCATGTCAACCAAGAAGCAAGTGTTCAATGATGTCTCTGTGATCAATTCGGTAAAAACCAGGCGCGATCACCGCATGCTAAGAGGCACATTGAACATTAATATCAAGCTTGAAAGGTCTCGACTGATGAAGTCCACGCTCCGTCCAGCACAGATCCAGATACAAAACCCCAAAACCTTACAGCTCGAACTCCAGAATCGATTCGAGTGCCTAGGGAGCTCCGTGGACGATTACAGCGATGGGTTCGTGGAAGCTGTCCATAAGGTCGGGTCTAAGTATTTCAAGACCCGCCGTACAGATAGAAACAAAAAGCTCTCTGATCCTACTCTCAAGCTAATGAGGGAGAGGCGTGAGATGATCCTGCAGTCTTCAGACGATGCAGTGAAATACCGGCAGCTAAATAGACGTCTAAGTCCTTGAAAAGCCTCCTCCGCCGCTTCAATACTGAAACTATTAAAGATGCGATTGAGCGGAATAAGGGCTCCAAGGTCTTTGCAAGAGATCTGTCTATTGGGCAGAGCCAGCTCACAAAACTAAAGACCGATGATGGCAGGATCGTATCCGCCAAACCGGAGCTTCTGAGGGAGAACGAGAGATTCTATGGGCAGTTGTACACGTCAACCAGTAAACCCGTTGCGAATCTAGCAAACGACCCAAGAGCTAGATTGACCCGACACTATACCGAAGATATCCCGGACGTCAGCCTGTACGAGATTAGGATGGCTCTTAAACAACAAGGCGCCGGGTGACTACGGAATCACGGCTTAACTCCTGAAGGCGGGTGGGAAACCGGTCCTTAACGCCCTTCAGAAGCTGTTTGATTCCGTTATACTCGAGGCCAAAACGCCACAGGCATGGTGGGGGTGTGGTGGTACTCTTCTTCAAAAAGGGCGACAATGCCCAGCTGAAGAATTATAGGCCCATCTCACTTCTTAGCCATGTCTACAACTGTCCACCAGGTGTACCGATGACCTGGTGAAGGTTGCAGTGATCCGCTGGTTGCGGGACGCACGGGACCGGTCAATGGCGACGCTTGGGGGAGGCCTATGTCCAGCAGTGGACGTCTTTCGACTGATATGATGATGATTATGAAATATTAATTCTAATAATTTAAATGTTTGCCATATTTATGCATATGAGTGTTTGGTATTTGGTTGTTGTATGAAATAAGCATATCATGATGCATCTCGTGACAGCCTGACAGCAAAGGACACACTGTTAAAACCTTTATTATGGTTTGTTCATCTTTTATTTTTTGCCCCAGCGGATAGAGTATAGATTGTTTCGTTTTATTTATCATTGTAATTATATTCTGCAGTAATTGAAACAACTATATCTGAGGAGGATCCATCATTCTTTCACAAAGTGACCGAAAAAGAGGAATCAGTCCCTGCTAGGTAAACAATGATTTTAACATAGTCGGCTCATATGAATATTTATATGATATATTCTTGTAGAACGCAAAAGAAAACAAGAAGCAGAAAAAGAAAATAAAAATAAACGAACGAAAAACCGAGCAATGACGATAGACACAAGTACACAAGACGACATAATACAAGAAAGACAAAACAATACAAACAACTAAGAAACACATCGCATGGATATGAGTGTTCTCAGTTTTGAGGAGTTTTAATGCTAATAAAATAATGTTAATAATTCACATCATTTTATTTCAACTGTCCCGTGCCCCTTCCTCCTGGATCCGCCCATGCACACAAATCACATGTCTTTATTTTATGTTTTTATCACTTGTTAAAAATTATGTTAATAATTCACATCATTTTATTTCAAGTGTCCCGTGCCCCCTCCTCCTGGATCTGCCCATGCACACAAATCACATGTCTTTATTTTATGATTACAAATTTCACCCAGATCCGTTCACCCGTCCTGTTGTGATTGAGGAACAAATATCCATCCATTCATCCATACTTTCGCATTTTTAATATTAGCAGGATCTTAAGACTAATAAAATAATATTTATTATCAGGATGCTACCTTATTATTTCACACTACATAAAAAAAAAACAGTCAGTAGTCCCCACCGTCTGAAGCGTATGGTTACCCTAAGAAATTACGAGCGTGTAGTTGCGGGGTCGCGGGGGTGCGGCGCAAGCTCCTCCCAATCGCTCAACGTCGCTGGGGCAGACTGGGGCTTGTTGTCGCCTTAATTAGCAAAATGCGACCAAAAACAATTTGTATGAATGCTTCATTTAATTATTCTAATGTAAGATATTGAGGTTTAAAATAATAAAAAAAGCCTTTTATACCATGAGTTACAGTAATTTTTCGTAGAAAAAACATGTAAATATATTTTTTTTTTTAATAAATAAATAACGTTTTGGGGACACTTTTATTATGCGCACAGCTAAGGAGTGGAATTCCTTGCCCGAGTCTGTGTTTCCCGATAGCTACAATCTAGGGGTCTTTAAGCAAGAGTGAATGGGTTTTTTTCTAGGCAAGCGTGCTTCACCTTCGACCACATCATCGCTTACCATCAGATGAGATAGTAGTAGTATATCAATTCAATTCTAAATAAATAATTCATTTCAATTATAAATAATTCAAAACGAGGCTTAAAATATAGATTCCTATTTTAGTAACAAAAGAAACATGAACCTCATAATTATGTTGTCTACTTCAAGATAATATGTATCTGAATAACATAATTTTTAATAATTAGTTTTTTTGTGAAAATTAAGATAAAAACTTAATAACAACTATTCAGTTCCCATGGTGACTTAAGAATGAAAACTTTTATCTCCTTTTTATCGTCTTAAAATGAGTAAGTTACAAACAATCACTTTGGTTAGGTAATTGTTGCTAGGTACATTTGTCTGCTATATAATACGAGTAGGTACAACAAGCCACACTGAAAAAAATGTATCGAATCTTACGAACTTTTTCTTACTAGCAACAAAACTAGTTTTATAATAGTTTATTAAAGTTTATTTTCTAATAACTAAAGATTGCTTAAATTTTACGAAAATAAAGTTAAAAGTAAATTTTAAGCAAACTTTAGTTAATTATAATTTTTGTTAGTGCACTCGTTAGTGGCAAATTCTTCGACCATAACCTGGCCTAACATGGTTGGAAGATTTAATATAATGCGAGGCCAACTATATTGTTTATGCTACCAGTGACGTGCGACCCACATTACAGTTGCAAGTTGCAATACTTAAATCTGATAGCTTCTTTACGACGAATGCATCGCTGCAAACATGTAGATACGGCCTAGTTTACGATTTGCAGATCTTATTGATGTCGCCTGGAGTTATTGCCATCCGATAAGGGAGGGATCGTGACGATACTGCATTGCAAGTAAATAGCCGCTGTCTTGGGCGTAGCGACGAGGGGCCACATGGGGCAATTGACTCTGTTTTGATGCAGACCAAAACAATAATACTAGATACTAGGAATAGATTTATAATCATAAATCATCTTATGTACCTAGTATTTACTACTTATTGGTATAATTCCAGAGAGCAGTGGTGGCCCAGTGGTATCGGCCGCGACTAAGAAGTTGTAGGTCGTGGGTTTCGAGCCCAGGCAGGCGCTTTACTTTGTGTAAATTATTTCATCACCACTGCTATCAAAACGGTGAAGGAAAACATCGTGAGGAAACCGGCATGTCCTAGAACCAAAAATTCGAAGAGATGTGACGTCCACCAACCCGCACTGGGCCCGTGGGGTGGATTACGGCCCATTCCCTCTCACAGAGAAGAGGCCTGTGTCCCAACAGTGGGAACATTAATAGGCTGATGATGTGATGTGGTATAATTCCAACTGAGGTTCAGCGGAATTGCAGTATTAATGTCATGAGGCACTACTTATTACGTAAATATTTCCTGATAATATTAAAGAAGGGTTGAGGATAAGAAAACATTGCATTTGAAAATATTTTACATAAAATATTAAAAAAAAATATGAAGTGCCAGTACCTACCTGTTTTTTTTTCTTCAACTTTATCAATACAAATTGTGACTTATTTTAAGTAGGTATGACCAATATTATCTAATCATGGCACGGGCCTGAAGTGACCTCAGTTTATGAGCCTCGCCAGAAACTTCCATACGCAAAGGCAAAACAATAAATAAGTACTTATTACGTAGATTTATCATCAATCTTGTAAATATAAATATGTTGCACAATAATAATGATGATAATAGAGATTTGTGGCAAACTTTTTTTTAACTGATGCTATCGTAGTTTATATACAGATAAAGAGATCGTATAAGTTCAAGGCTTTGAACTTAAAATAATACCTTTTTACTTAGTGATTGAAGAGACTTTTCTTTTTTGGCGTTCTAGACTAGGTGACTGGTAGTATAGTGCTCGCCAAACTTCTGGGCCGCCCTGAAGTTGGCCTTCCGACGTGCTAAGCACGAGACGTTGCTGTTTTTACTCGACTGCCGAAGGAGGATAATGTAGTGTTATCTATCTAAATACGTATGTATGTATTTATGTATGTTTGTTCCTATGTGGCGTTCCAGAAGCCAAACGCGGGGGCCATTTTGATTATTCTTACGTCAATCGATTCGTCACAACCTTACGGGTGTCACTGGCTACATTAAAATGGGAAAATAGTAAAGTGGCGAATTTTTTGTATGAGATTTACTACTGCGCAGCCATTGTAGCCAACTTCAGGTCGTCCAAGAAGTTTGGCGAGAACTATACAATGGTCATTCTCGGATCTGTGTAGCTTATAAAATACATTTTTTTGAACAGGAGGCTGACCATAAGCTCTTAAAGTAAGGTTATTTTGAGTGTGCGTAAGGGACAGATGTATACAAGTCATATACATCTGTCCCTTACTCAAACTTTACTACACTACATTACTTACTTACTACTCCAAATTCTTCCTTCTTTCTTTCTACCTTAGTTACTTTTTTACACTCCAACTATGATAATATTGACACGTTAGGGTACGGGGACAGGTCAATGTTCGGCAGAACTTTCTCTCTGATCTTATCTGAGCCATCATCATCATCTGCCTAGCCTTTTTCCCAACTATATTGGGGTCGGCTTCCAGTCTTACCGGATTCAGCTGAGTACCAGTGTTTTACATGGAGCGACTGCCTATCTGACCTCCACAACCCAGTAACTGGGTAACACGGTACCCCTTGGCAAGACTAGTGTCAGGTCTCAAGCTTCTGACTACCCGTAACGACTGTCAAAGATCTTCAAATGAAAGCCGGGACCAACGGCTTAACGTGCTTTCTGAGGCACGGAGGAAACTCGATATGTTGAAATGGTCACCCATCCACTGACCGACCTCGTCAAGCGTTGCTTAACCTTGATGATCGACCCGTGCGGCTGTTATTATTTAGCCACGAGCTCCTCATCTTATCTGAGCCATATTTTTAACAATTTAATTATTACAATAGGAAGTAAAAATAATCGTTTAGATACTTAAACTCAATATGCATAAACATGCTACATCCATAAGTAAATGTAGAGAACAAGTTTTGAACGTTTTTTACCCGACTTCCCAAAAAGGAGGAGGTTCTCAATTCGGATGTCTCTACCTTTTTTTCAAATGCATATTCGGGCATAAATCAGTCATATGTGAATTTAAAATTAAAAAAAGGCAATTTTATCATTTGCGAAAGCGTCGTCTACGCGTAAGAATATATTGAATATAAAAAAAAAAAGAAATTTGAGGTGTTTTTCAATGAGGTGACTATTTTTGAGTACTTATTTTATTGTAATATAAGGTTGGGGAAAAAGTTTCTTAGCATTTTTTAAGAAAATTCAAAACATGTTTTAATATACTTTATTTAAATTTAACTAAAGTATGTAGGTACCATTTTGTTCGATAACTTCTTGCCATTTTGTAGGTAGGGACATGATCCCATAGCTATAGAAATTTTGGGACTTCTGATCAAAATACCGCGACAAGTGGTTTTGGCAGTCCTCTCGTAATGTTAACCTGTCACTGCCTATAGAATTCTGAAGAGACCGAAACAGGTGGAAATCTGAAGGTGCAAGGTCAGAACTATACGGCACCCAGCCAAACTCTTTTAATAAAAATAAAATAAAATAAAACCCAGCAAAACACCTCCCAGCCAAACTCTTTTAATTTTTGCTGAGTGGCTAAAGATGTGTGAGGTCTAGCGTTATAATGATGAAAAACCACACCCCTTCTGTTGATTAATTCCGGCCGCTTTCTCTCAACTTCTTGCTTTAATCTCATCAGTTGTTCGCAGTAGAGTTCAGAATCGATGGTCCTGCCTGGTGGTAACAGCTCATAATGAATAATGCCCTTCCAATCCCACCACACACACAGCATCACTTTGTTGCGAGTTAACCCGGGTTTCACCACAGTCTGTGAAGCCTGACCGGCCTTTGACCACGACCTTTTTCGCACGTTCTTGTCGTACGTGATCCACTTTTCATCACCAGTTATCAGCTTCTTCAAAAATGGTTCGGTTTCATTAAGTCGTAATAAATAATCACAAATGAGTACACCGTTCATTAGGTTTCTTTCAGTGAGCTCGTGAGGTACCCAAATAACCAGGTTTTTTCTGTACCCAGTTTTTTTCAAATGCGCCAAAACTGTTTTGTGGTCAATTCCCAGTTCTTCAGCTACGTCGTAACTACTGATATGCCGATCTTGCTCCACTTTTTCAAAAATGGCATCCATTTTATCCGGAATAGGGCGACCAGAGCGACGTGCATCTTTGACATCAAAATTTCCGGATTGAAAACGCTTAAACCAAATTTGTGCTACTCTCACAGACACTGCACTAGGTCCATAAACATCACAAATTTTTGTCGCGGCTTGCGTTGCATTTTTACCTATTTACAAAAAAAAATTAAAATGTATCAAATTTATTCATTAGATTCACTCATCTTGACGGTACGAAAAACAAATGAAAATCACACATTTTCCTAATTTGAATTTGGAATTATGTTTAAAAAAATTTAAACTTTCAATGATACCAAAACCAGCCAGATACAAATAGTATAGCCAAAGAGATTTTATTACAAGTTCATACATACTATAATGCGAAAAGACTTTTTCCCCAACCTATTAAATTGTCTTAATAATGCCTTATACACCGTTGCGCTCGCGCGAGGCATTGAGTCTAGCTCAATGGTTTGTAGATGACGGACCTGTGTCGTTTTTATTTTTGTCATTGTTTTTTTTCATCATATATCTTGTAGTTACTGAGAAATTTTCGCAGCTGTTTTCGGTTTTTGGCTCGTGAAACTTGTAGGGGGTCTTAAGAAGAGCATACTATCGATTTCGTCAAATGCAGAAGGAAGCGACTGTATCAGCCGTAAAATGCTACTCCCGGTGCTGGACCTTATCCTTCCCGTCATTTGCCATATCCTCAATTTCTCTGCGTCTATCAGTGTCTTTCCAAACTCATGAAAAGATGCTCAAGTAATTTCTTTACCTAAAAAAGGTCAATCCCACTTCCTTCTCTGAGTATCGTCCAATATCCAACTTGCCATTCCTATCCAAAGTCCTGGAACGGTTAATCCACAACCAAATAAGCACCATTCTCTCCAAAAATATCGCCTTAACCCTTACCAGTACGGCTTCCGCCCTGGTCATAGCACAACCACAGCGCTTCTGAATATTACGGACGATATAAGGTCTGTCATGGAAATGGGCAATATAACGGTTTTGGCTCTACTGGATTTCAGTAATGCCTTTAATACCGTGGATTTCGATGTTTTACTTGGCGTCCTTTGCTCTCTTAACATATCTCCATCGGTTGTTGACTGGTTTCGTAGTTACCTGTTTGGTTGCCGACAACGTATTTGCATCGGAGAGAACTTGTCTTCCTGGTGAAGTACCACTGCTGGGGTACCTCAGGGCGGCATTCTATCCCCCTTACTTTTCGCAGTTTTTATTAACTAAATAGCCAACGAATTAATTTCTACCTTATGCAGATGATCTTCAAATTTACACGCGATCTCGTCTTGGTAATCTATCTGAGGCTATCTTGACTATAAATAGTGATCTGGCCCGTATACGCGACTGGAGTAAGAGGCACGGACTTACGGTGAACCCTATAAAAAGGCAAGTTTTGGTGGTGGGCAGTTCAAGGTTGGTCTCAAGGATCGACTGGACGACTCTTCCCTAAGTTTATTTTGACAACTCTGTTAAGCCCTTTAGCGAGAAGGCAAGAACTTGGGGATATTTATTGACAGGAACTTCTCTTGGACTGCCCAGCTACAGGAAGTTAGCCGCAAGCTATTCGCATCTGCTGGATCTCTGAAAAGACTGCGTAATTTTCTGCTGACTGCCACCAAGATCTTCTTCTACCCATCCTTGATTATGCTGATGCCAGCTATCTTGACCTCACTGAAGTACAACTTGATAAACTTGAGCGACTTCAAAATGTCTGTATAAGGTTCATATTCGGTTTGCGCAAATATGACCAAGTTTTTTATTTTATTTTTATTTGTGATGGGTTTGCTCGTATTATTTGCTCCTTTTTTGTTTATGTTTCTGTATTTCACGAAAATCTCAAATGTTTGCCAATTCGCCTTCGCCGGACTGCTCATATTCTTTCCCTCCTGTATAATATACTCTTTTTCCCGCCTACCACTCTTTACCTTAAAAACCGATATCAGTTTTTATGTGATTCGCAGGCGGTGCGCCGGCGCTAGCGCCGGCGTCGTGTGGATGGCTTCATAGTGTCCCATACAATACTGACGAGTGACGACCGGACGTAGACCCGCGGTTTGACGCCGGGCTTAGCTCCGGTGAAAAACCGTCTCGTGAGCATGAGCAATTATAGGGTCACTTTGTTGTCCGTCTGTCTCTCTACACTCGAAGTTGTAGACGAATATGTCTACCTGGGACAAACGATCCAGTTGGGTAGGTCTAACTTCGAAAAAGAGGTCAACCGTCGAATCCGACTCGGCTGGGCGGCGTTCGGGAAGTTGCGTGTGGATGAAATTTTGAACGTACATCGTCAAACAGTGGAGTAATCCCTAGACTACGTTTATATGGAAGCATTAACGACTAGTGTAACCTTCCCTCCGCGCGCTCGCTTTGGTTGGCGGTGATCTGTTCGCTCTCTGTTTGAAATTGCGATTTTTGTGTTCCGAAATTTATTTCCGGCTTGTGAGTTGCTTAAAAAATTGTTTTGTGTTGTGATAAGTGCTGATATCGTAAGTTTTTAAACGTACATCCGTTTTTTACTTGTAATCAGTAAATTTAGTCAGCTATCGGTGAGTACATTTACTTTTCTTGACGTGCGGGTATATCGAAATAATTGTATCGTCCGTTATTCTTTCTTTTTTTTCACGCTTGTTCGTTTAATTTCCATATTTAATTATGTTGTCTAATAATGATGACCCACCTGATCGTGGTGGAGAAATATTATTCCGCCGAAATAATAAACCAAGGTCGCCGACGACCTCCGCTAATGCAAAACGTTTATTTAGTGAAATGTCTCCTTCATATATTTCACCCGAAGACAGATCAAAGCGAATGCAGACATCAGAGTCAATTGTAAGCTCGCCGATATTAAATGTCACTAACGCATGCAATGACGACTACTGTGATTTGGTTTTTCAGGCGTCTGCGTATCTGACCAAAATTAACGACCTTGTCAATGACCAAGGGTCCCGGATGAATGTTGCTAACAAATCCGCTATTATGGATATGACTCAGCGCGTAACGGCTATTGTCTCATTGCTAGCCATAAAATCATCCGCTAACGAGACTAAGTTGGCCAATACTGAACGCGAATTGGATAAAATGAAACATAATTCCGGTGTCGATATTGCCAAGTCTGATGTCAATAATATGTCATAAGCTGATAAATTAAAACTTCGTTTACCTAAAGTCGTACCCGTGGTGGATTCACGCGCCAAACTTCCGTGTCTTGTGGCCTACCCCACTGATGAGCGATCAACTGATTACGCAACGTCTTCCGCGACTAAACAAGCGCTCATGAAAGCTATAAATCCTAGTGATGGCTTTCAAATTGTAGGTGTCAAAAAAGCTGCGAAATCTGGCGTCGTGTTACGTGTCGCAAACGATTACCAAATCAAAAAATTGCAATCGGTCGATGCCATTAGGTCCGCTGGCTTACGACTTGAGAAACCGAAAGGCCGTAGGCCTCGTATTTTGGTTAAAGACGTCCCGTCGTCAATGGAGGACACTGCCTTTTTGCATGCATTGTACTGTCAAAACATTAAAGACGAGTTGCCATTAAATGAAGCCGACTTTATTAAATCAACACAAATTATACGTAGGCGTTCGCTAGACAACGGTCGGAAATGGATAGGCATTGAACTCGAGTCCGCGGTCCGGAAACATTTAGTCTCGACTAAGGATAAACTGTTTATTGATTGGGCGACTTGCCGTTTCATTGATGATGTCGAGATAGTACGTTGTGCACATTGTCAACAGTTCGGTCATGTTAAGAAACACTGCACTATTAAATCACCTACCTGCGCTAATTGCTCTGAGGCACATGAAACCAAAGACTGCCCGCATAAGGACAATTTAAATTATACACCGTCTTGCGTTGCTTGTAAACGTTCCAAGAAATCATATTATGACCATCGCTGTGGATCACACGAGTGTGCAACTTATAAACTTAAGCTCGAACAACTTATCCTCAACACCAACTACTAAAATAATGGATAGATTAACCATAGGACAATTAAATCTCCACAACGATAGGATGGCGACTTCTGAACTAGACAAACTTACTATCGATTATAACTTAGATATAGTGCTTGTTCAAGAACAATGTCAAAACGCGTGTTTACGTCACAAAGTAGTACAGTTGGATGGCAAAGCACGAGCCGGAATTTACGTGGCCCGTTCTTCTAACTTCACAGTAACGTCTTTGCGTAACCTTATGACACCCCATTGTGCCGTTGCGGAGGTCTCATCGTCTTCTTTTAAAGTTTACGTTGTGAGCTGCTACTTTCAATATTCAGACCCTGTTGCTCCTCATATACATAATCTCCGTCACGTCTTGCAGTCGCTCGCGGGCTGCAAAGTTATCGTTGGCGCTGATGTTAATGCGTCTTCGACTTTATGGTATGGCAAAGTTCGGTCTACGGATTATGAACGACGCTGCGCTGTTGAAGATTTCATTGCTGAAATGAATCTGACTATTCATAATACCCCTGACGCACCACCAACTTTTTGCAGCCAAATGGGCGAATCTTGTATTGACGTCACACTGTCTAGTGCAAACGTACGCTTGGATAGGTGGCGTGTCCTACCGGACGCGTCTTGTAGTGATCATCGCTTGATCGTGTACGAATTTGTTCCGGTTTTTAATCAAGGTACGACACATGCAATTGGTAACTTTAGGCTTCTTGCGTCTCACGCCAAAGATTTCACTCGTGATGGGCTGTCAGCTGAGGAAAGTGCTGAAATTATGTCAGACACCTTTACTTACTGTGCTGACATTGCCATTGGTCGTGGATCTATGACCAATGTACGTAGATGCGATTGGTGGTGTGACTACCTAACTGAACAGCGTAGGGGTTATCGCCGAGCGCGTAAACATCTTAACAAGCTTAAAAAACGTAAGGTCACCGGTGACCCTCTTCCCATTGCGTTGAATGCTTTTAGAGTTGCCAGGTCCCGCTACAGAGCATCGGTGGAAAAATCTAAGGGTAATTTATTGCGTAAAATAGTAGAAAAATTAGATAAAGAGGGTCCGTGGTCTCCTTTATATCATGAGTTTAAAGCCAATCGATCAGTCGACCTCGCGTTTGTTCAGAACATTAAAGTAAATAATAAACACACCGCCGGTATTGAGGAGACAACTGAAGCTTTGCTGAACACTCTTATACCTGATGACTTACTTTCTAATGACAACGACTACCATCAACAGATCAGAGCGTGGGCAGCTGTACCACCTGAATCACCAGCGTCAGACCTTCCATCCACTAACGAATTTATTAACGTTGTCAAGAGGTTACCACTCAACAAGTCGTCAGGTGAAGATAAAATATCTAATCGGATGATTATAGAAGCGTGTAAAACAGCCGGTGATGCGATTTTAACCGTTTACAACCGTTGTATTGCAGAGGGCGTATTTCCTCGTATTTGGCGACGTGGATTTATTCGAATCATCCCGAAAAGTGGCGACAAACCCCCGGACGACCCAAAGTCATACCGGCCCATAACATTACTTCCATCTTTGGGCAAACTCCTGGAGCGCCTTATCGTTCCACGATTGCTACCGGACGGACCAAAGTTTCATAACAATCAATTCGGTTTCACTATGGGAAAATCTACCGTAGACGCGGCCCTTACTGTTAGGAAAATTGTTAATACATCTGAACATAAGTACGTAATTGGGATTTTTCTAGATATTTATGGGGCCTTTGATAACGCATGGTGGCCAATGCTATTACTTAAAATGAAAACTCGGGGCTGCTATAGAAATATATACAATTTAGTTTACTCTTACTTTTTAAATGGTTCCGCGAAACTTAAACTCGGTCATCATTCCATGTCGAAGTCTCTCACCATGGGATGTCCTCAGGGTTCGGTTATTGGTCCACCTTTATGGAACTTAGGCTTTGATGATTTCCTCGCGATTCCGCTTCCAAGCGGCTGTTCATTAACCGGTTACGCGGACGACGGTCTTCTGCTCATTCAATCAAGTACTCGAGCTGGACTCGAGAACTTGGCTGACACTTGCCTACGATTAATATCTCAGTGGGGTGATCGAAACCGCCTGACCTTTGCTCCGCACAAAACTTATCAACTCATTTTGAAAGGTAATTTCAAATCGTGTCCTACTATAAAATTTAATAACGTTCCCGTAAAAAGGAAGCAGTCCGTGTGCTATCTTGGTCTAGTGTTAGAGAGGAATTTTGCATTTATAGATCATATTAAAATAGTCGGTGAAAAAGCAAAAAAGAACTTCTATGCCGTAACGAGAATATCTAAATCTACGTGGGGTCTGTCTTTTTTAACCTTAAAGACTATTTATGGGGCTACTTACTTGGGTTGTATGTGCTATGGTGCGCCTGTTTGGGCTGATAGGGCCACAATAGGGGCGGTACGACGTAAATTACTTCAAAGCCAGCGTTTGGCTTTGATATTCTTATGCAAAGCATACAGGACGGTTAGTACTGAAGCCTTACCGGTACTTGCTGGCGTACTTCCGGTCGACCTTGAAGTGCAGCGACGCGCTGCAATGTACTATTCCGCACGAGAGACCATGGACGCGGACTTTTTAACTCGGTGTGACCGTGAGAAAATCTCTAGGTTATTTAAACCACATATTGACGTCTGGGAGGAACTTTTATCCGAATGGCAATGTAGGTGGGATAATTCCATCAAGGGCCGACACCTCCACCAATTCTTTCCATCCGTTCGCGTGCGGCTCGCCAGAACGTGGATGGAGGTGGATCACTGTGTTGCCCAATTTCTCACAGGGCGTGGTAACTTTAAAAGTAAATTATTTTCCTTCAAGCTCGTTGCCTCACCTTTATGTCAGTGTTCTACGTCTGACTGCGAATATGTACAATCTGCACATCATATCTTATGGGAGTGTATTCTTTGGCAGAATGAGCGCAATTTTATGTTAAATAATGTACAGGCTGCTTCTGGAGTTGTTTACTATACGGACCTTGTGGAAACTAGAACAAATTTCCGTGCGTTCAAGCATTTTTGTCATACCTATTATTGGAAACAAATATAGCAGCTCACAATGTAGGACCCCTTAATATTAATGCAAATTTTTATCCGTGGTGCTAGGCAACTGGGCTTATCCCAGTTGTAAACGACCCTTTGTGCCTATTGGCCTTGTTTGTTCTGTCTCCTGCTTGATATGGAGGGAAGTGGAAATTTGTACTTTTTCCTACTCCTCCGTTATAATTTTCTGATTAATTTCGTTGCGGGATCCAAGACAGTTAAATTCATTCTCCGGGACTTCGTCGAGCTTCATTGCCTCGGCGCTTTTCTGGTGGTCGCCACTGTTGATTCTGGCTTTCAGGAGTTGCAGTGGTTTGGGAATAGTGCGGTGGGATTGTCCCATAGTGTAACCTTAAGTTTGGCAATTCTTC
Organism: Orthosia incerta; assembly: GCA_948252205.1. NCBI lineage: Eukaryota > Metazoa > Arthropoda > Insecta > Lepidoptera > Noctuidae > Orthosia > Orthosia incerta. The sequence continues at coordinate 22,692,050 of OX411754.1, forward strand.
GGGATATGTCGGTAACTTTGGCTCTCCTGCGGATATCCTCATTTCTGACATGATCACGCAAGGAAACTCAGAGCATAGCCCTCTCCATTGCTCTTTGGGTGACTTTAAGCTTCCATTCGGGTGACCATAAGCTCTTAGAGCGGTATCAATTTGAGATCGAATAAGGGACAGATGTATATGACTTGTATGGTCACCCCCCTGATAAGGCCCATTGTAAGCGACCACGTCTCAGAGCCATATGTCATCACTGGCAACACACACTGGTCATAGACTTTTGTCTTGAGACACTGCGGTAAGTTGGACGAGAAGATACCACGCAACTTGCCGAACGCTGCCCAGCCGAGTCGGACCCGACGGTTGACCTCTTTCTCGAAGTTGGACCTACCTAACTGGACCGTTTGTCCCAGGTAGACATAGTCATCCACAACTTCGAATGTAGAGTCTCCGTCTTTGATAGGAGTGGGTGCAACATGGGCATTAAACATCACCTTGGTTTGGTGGTATTAGATACATGACATAAAAAGATGCCGACGAATTGCAAACATTCTTTCTTTTTTTTGAAGTCGGTAAAAAATACAAGAATATCATTAAACTAAATTCAAGAATCCGAGTTTTTCGGTAGCTATTTGTTTCTGTATTTATGTATGTATGTGTGTTAAATGATGAGAGCTATGATAAATATACAATACATGTACATGCTTACCCAACTAAAATCCACAACCCCAGGTTTGGGTTCATTGCTCAAAAACAAAACTTATCTGTTGTTACTATAACAAAGTTATTGACTGTCATAACAACATAATCTGTAAAATGTGCGAGTGCCTACTTCTATATCAGATGTTGTAGCTGGATGAGTCATCGGCCGTTATGTACAGTCTTGTCGTTATGGAAGACGAATGTGGCCTAGGCACGGCTGGGTAAAATTGGTATTTTTAATATAGGTTATAAATCCTATCCTATCCTGCGTATATATTTACCTATATACCTTTATAATCATGTTCTTGGGCACGGCTCTAACGATTTCGATCAATTTCGCAATACAGAGGTTTTCGGGGCGAAAAATCGATCTAGCTAGGTCTCATCATCAACATCATCATATCAGCGGCAAGACGCCCACTGATGGACATAGGCCTCCCCTAAGCGTCACCACTTTGACCAGTCCCGTGCGTCCCGCATCAAATGGATTGCCGCAACCATCACCAGGTCATCGGTCTACCTGGTGGGAGGCCTTCCAACGCAACGTCTTCCGATTCGTGGTCGCCACTCCAGAACTTTTCTGCCCCATCGGCCATCCGTTCTGCGAGCAATGTGCCCTGCCCACTGCAAGTTAAGTTTCGCAATTCTTCGGGCTATGTCGGTAACCCTGGTTCTCTTGCGGATCTCTACATTTCTGATTCGATCACGCAAGGATTCCCTGGGCATAGGCCTCTCCATTGCCCTTTGGGTGACTGTAAGATTTCTGATGAGGCCCATTGTGAGCGACCACGTCTCAGAGCTCATCACTGGCAACACACTGGTCATAGACTTTCGTCTTGAGACACTGTGGTAAGTTGGACGAGAAGATACCACGCAACTTCCCGAACGCTGCCCAGCCGAGTCGGATTCGACGGTTGACCTCTTTCTCGAATTTGGCCCTACCCAACTAGATCGTTTGTCCCAGCTAGGTAGACATAGTCGTCCACAACTTCGAGTGTAGAGTCTCCAACCTTGTTAGGAGTGGGTGTAACATGGGCATTCAACATCACCTTGGTTTTGTCCATGTTCATCTTAAGACGGTCATGTTAATCTTAAGTCTCATACTGGGAAAATTCTTTTTTTTCTTATCTTCACGCAAAAATAAATAGCCGGCGCAATGAACTTCGTAATTTCGCCTCTGCTGCTGCCGCCTAACGATAATTAAACGCGGTAGCTCAAGATGCCCAAGGTTGCGGGTTCGAGAACCAGCACCCAGCTATTGATAGCTTTTGCATTTGTCTTCGTTTCGTTAGTTAATTTTTTTATTTTATTACATTTTTGTTATTTTTTGCTTGAAAAAAAAATGTTTTCTCTATTTTCAGCCGAGTAGAACTCGGTGTCCCAGGTACCTACGTACTCCACTAAAGATGACAACTTCATTAAATTCAGTAGGAAAAAAATTAGTGACGATTGTATTTGGGTTTTACACATTAGTGTGACACCGTTGAACTTTCAGAATTATATCAAAATCAACTGTTATTCTTTAGATAGGTACCCAAATAAGATATGAATCCGTCTCCTCGTACGAGTAGGTATTTGTAGGTAATATTGCGGTAGCATCGTAGCATAGCCGTGGCACCGCTACTAGACTAGTGGTAATACAAACATAAAACACAAACAATCTAAAACCGTAGGTGATAACCGTCAACACATTTCTGAATCTATATTTTTTTTTAATAGAAAACATAACAAAAACAATATCATAATTGCTAATAACACAAAATACTCAGTCACGTTATTAGGTAAAGTTGGCGACCCAGAAAATGGGTTTGATCACGTCGGCTTCACATAACATTTCAAGAATCATCAATTTATCTGTGTACATATTGAACCGAGCACATGCTGAGGAAATTAAATGAAATAGCGGTCAGCTTACAAGCGGTAATAACCAGATATTTTCTTATCGTTTTTAATGTGAATGTTAACATTTATCTATCTTCACTATAACTATCTATCACAAATTATAAACTAATATTATGATCAAATAAAATTGTTTGTTTGTTGATAGGCGGTAGTTTGTTTATAAGTTATATATTATAACTAGCCACTGCCAGCTGCTTCGCACGCGGACTGTCGAAAATTATCCTAAGCACAGATAATATAATACCAGCATACAGATGCCTCATCCCATACAAAGAAACCGTGCCGACGTAACTAGCGTTTTTTATCTGATTATACCGATTATTTTTTGTAAATCGATCGCGTTCGGTTTCGTTCCACGGCGATAGAAAGATCACCATCTATATCCGTGGAAAGGAACGGAACGGAACCGAATGCGATCGATGTACAAAAAATAATCAGTATAGAACGTCAGCACGGTTTTTTTGTATGGGATGAGACACCACTGCCTAAGTGAACATTCGCCCGGGATAAAAAATATCATATGTCCTAATCAAAAAGTCGTTATTTTCGTAACAACATACATTGTGTCGAAATTTTTGGTAAGTAAAAACATCCCTAAAACATTACAATAGATAAGAAAATAAGTTTCAATAACAATAATTAATATAATTTATGATTATTGAATTGTAAAAACAGTATGTTAAGGATTAAATATCAATAATAACAAAAAAAAGAACATTTATTATATCACAACTACAAAAAAATTAAAACAAAACAATTATAATGATTATTTATGATTATCCCACCGGTATCGGGATGCCCGATACCGGTGGGCTACTGTTTTTTTTAAGGTTTTTTTTTTTCACGATAATATTTAAAAATGTAAAAGTATTTATACATAATAAATAAATGGAATAATCCATGTTCAATTTTGATTTATTATGATTGTCAATTGTCATCCAGGAACTCATCGACACCATAATAACCCTTTCTCAATAAATATGTTTTCAGCTTGTTTTTAAATAAGTTAAGGCAAATAGCGGTAAAGCCTGGTGTACACGGAATTGATTACAATTGTTAGTACTACCGTGATACTATAACGTTAACTCTACCCATGTACGCCAGGCTTTAGCGCTATTTATGCTTTTAAATTCTAAGGGTAACTTAGGAAGACTGATTGTTATCTGGGACAGTGATGAACCACGTTAAATTTCGATTGGGTCGTGTTAGGTAGGTCTCTTTCCGTCGGGTATTGTCACAAGCTAATCATTTCTCATTGGTTTCAAATGTGTGCAAATTCTTAACAAAATTGGCTAGCAACACCAGAATATAGAGGCATGGCACTGTCAAAATTTTAAGACTATTAAAATGGTCCCTGCACGATTCCGACTATTTCAAGCGGAGCATGTCATGTTTTACCCGTGAACCAAGTTTCATCGAAATCCGTTTAACCATAAAGGTTAGACCGCACTAAGCGTGACTGCGCGTCAGCGGAGCGACGCGACATAATATATTGTATGAGATAAAGTGTCGCGTCGCGTAGTTTCGCTGCCGCGTAGTGCGTATTATCTCATACAATATCATACAAAGTATATTTGGTGATGTCGCGTCGCGTCGCTCCGCTGACGCGTAGTGCGGTTTGACCGTCGAAATTTTTTCCATACAAACGTAGTCTAGGGATTATTCCACTGTTTGACGATGTACGTTCAAAATAAAAAGGGATATCAATTTGACTCATCATTATCTAGCCCTGTATGGAAGCGAAAAAGTAAAAAAAGAAAATAAATATAAGTTATGAACGTTGAAAGTTCCACATTTCGAAAATAATTTTAACGCATTTTTGGGTGCAAATAAATACCATAAGAAGACAGAAAATTGCAAAACGGCCTCCATACAGGGATATATTAGTAGTTCAACAATGCATATAATTTTATTTTGAACAGATAGATTTAGTCGTTTTTCCATGATATCTAGACTGCCAAAGGTCTGTTTATAAAATTTCGCGCACTCGGTTTCGTCCTAAATCATTATCATTTCGCTACAAATTTGCAAAAGTGTGTATTCGTACGCGAACTAGCTTTCTACTGCTCATAACAGCATCTATCTCTTCCGCACGTGTTGTGTGTTGATATAAAATGTATTTTAACCCCGCGCACAAAAATAGGTGCCGACTGAATTTCCTTAGTCATAATTCGAGGTTTGGCTCTCGTCTCTTTTCTCCTCCAATATTGGACCAATTTAAAAGATATTCCATAAACTGGTAAAGTAAGATATATACTATGTCCTTATGTTTTCCTTTTTTCATTTATATTTGTCAAATTTGTACACTAACCCTCTGTTGACAGCGCAATTTTGAGCATTTTTTGAGGGTTCTAGTGCTTCTTACGATAATGTATCATCAAAAAGAAAAACATAAGGACATAGTATGTATCTTTTATTTTCCGTTAATGGAATATATTTAAAATTGGTCCAATATTAGAAGAGGAAACAGGCGAGTGCCAAACCTCGAATTATGAATTTTTACTAAGGAATTTCAGTCGGCGCTCTCTGCCCCCGTTTCCACTTTAGACGTGAAAAGATACGTATAAAGAGAACGAAAGGAATTTGTATTTATTTATAATATAAGTATGGATTTAGTATATTGATTACTAATTAGTATGGATTGAAAGGTCGGTAGAAATCCTCTGGAAGCACTGATCCGAAATTTCTGTAAGAAAGATACACTATCGCTGAGTGCCAGACATATACCAATTTTTATCACCAAAGAATACACGTTTCCTGCAGGATAGATAGGCCACAGCGAAACGCGCCACGATTCTTTGGTCAAGTAAAGCTTTATCTCTTATCAGAAGACTTACAACCCTGCAAGGCCTTGTAAAAAAAAACCTGCTATTATATTTCAATCAATTGTTTAAGCCGATGGCCTTATCGTTGTAAGTGTGACTGCTGAACGAGAGGTCTTGGCTTCGATTCCCTGGTTAGGTATTGTTATTGGGTTTATAAGTATAGATCTTGTGACACGTTCGTGCCTCGGACATCACTTTAAGTCGTTGGTCCTACTCCTCAATTATCTGTGGCCGGCCGTGGCGAATAGTCGCTCCATTGGACTTTGAGACCAGAAAGTGCACCTGCGTTTGCGCATTTGCGCCCTACTTAAGCATCAAGATTGTTTTTCCAGCTTCGATGTTTGGTCAGTACCTACTGTTTGCAATGATAGGCGGTATGTATCTATTTGTGCTGTGTAAGGTACTCTAAATAAAGAAACAATTATTCATTATTTTTCTGCATGTAGTAGCTTAAAGATCAAATGTATAGAGTTATCTGAAACATGGTATGCGAAGAAGGGTGGCATTCCTGCAACCTCTTTTGAAAAGGCGACCGACGACGGACGGGTGTTACCTTCATCGTACAATTCCAAATGTTCGTAGTTATGGAGTTTGACTAAGCTAAAATAAGTTGCCTCGTAAATTAATAAAATTACGATGATACATTAAATATATATATTTTATACTTATTAATATGTAATCAACCCACACTATGCTGTACACTCCGATCGTATCGAGTCGCTCCAAAGGTCTTTCATAAGGCATCTTGCATTTGTTAACCCTGGTGTCAGCATACGATGATCATACGAAGAGACTGTCACGTTTGGGACTACGCACCCTACAGCATCGCAGACGATGTTGGACTTGCTGCTCCTCCAGAAAATTGGGGGGACTTTTGGGGGGATATGCGTTCCTAAATTAAATGCCCAGCGAAAATGTTGGAACTTGTTTGGTACCCCCCGACATAAATCGAATCTTGGGATGAATTTTCCTATGACAAGGCTTCCTTCAACATTCAATGATTGATGTGAGCTGCTTGACCTAGACATCTTTTATGCAGGGCCGGACCGTGAGTTTAGGGGGCCCTGGGCAAATACTACTTAGGGGCCCACCTAAATACTCAAAGTATAAGAAAAAAATAAGACAATAAATTTTTGTGTTTGTTAAATACAGCCGTAAATAAATTGACAAATTATAAAGCAACCTTTCTGCACTTTCCTTTGGAAAATTCTTTAATTTACTCCTCACATTCTAGGTTCTTAGTTAAATCACAGATAATATAATACTAGCATAGTTAAATCAACATTTATGGAAAAAAACGGATAAATCATTAAGTTGTAAGTTTGATAGATAGATAGATAGATAGATAAAACATTTATTCAGTACAAACACAATAGATGACACAGCACAGAAACGACAAATTTACACGACAAATAAAAACAAATAATAATTACAAGCAACGCACAATAAAAGAACAACATTAAAAAAAGAAGAAGAAAACAACACAAGGAAATAAAATTGTTTATGACAATCCTTGGTGGGAATGCCGAAATACCTATCTTCTTAAAAAAAATATATAATAAAAAATATTCAAACTTCAAGATTTGCATCTTGAAGCTTGAACACCTATACTTGTGCGGTGCGCGTCTCTAAGTTGCACTGAATGGGAGTCCAGCTCAGCATGTGCCAGGCAATATACCTGACGAAGATATTCTGCTGGATCCTTGTGGCGACATACGGAGGCCAAGGCGATGCAGAACGTTTGGTGAGTTAACCATATTTGATTTTTAAATATTGTGTTTGTTTTATGTTTGAGTGTGTAATATTAATAGGCATAAGTATATACTAAGAATAGAAGTTAAATAAAAGATTGGCAGCGATCAGTATGATTGTGTGTGGTGTAAGGAAATATAATTTAAGAAAGATAAATGCTTATAAACGATTGACTGAGATCAGCAGAGTAAGTAGTAAGTAAGTAGTAGTATTAATATTATAATGTGAGAGTTTGTGAGGATGGATGGTTGAAATAAATAAAATTAAAAAGAAAAATTGTTACTCTTACCCGCAATAAATACCAAACAAATTTTGGTGAAAATTGGCATACAGGTAGATAATAGTCTGGAATGAGACATGGAATACTTTCTTGACATTAATGTGGGTGGAGCCGAGGGCAGCAGCTAGTATATATAAATACATTTTTTTTTTTTTCCAGACCCACAGGATCATCGGCGTTCTGTATTTTTCTCATATGCCATCCTGGAAAAAGAGCGCTCGGCTTCACAGCTTGTGACTGGTAAGGTTAAATATATTTATAAGATTTTATAGCAGTTCAGGAATACGTCAACAAGCTTAGCATGGTATTTAGGAATGTTTTGGGTGTTAACGTTAATCGCTTATTTTAATTTAATTTGGTAAAACTCAAAAGAGGAATGAAAACTATGTTAAAATACCTATTAAATATGTGAGCAAAATCTTTATTAAAATATTAAATCGTAACGTGTAAAATTTTTTAAGCAGTTATCCGCAACTCTAGAAAATTAAGTAAATGTACTTTCGTCCGTAAAAAATCGACGCGGAAATCCCCATTCCATTTGATAGACATGCATACCGGCGGGAGTCCAGGGTTGCCTACCCGAAGGAGGCCATTACACATTCAATCTGGATCACGATCCGCTGCATTCCTCCAAAACTATGTTTCTTTCTAGTTATAAACAATTAAAAATACCAGTGGTGTCTCATCCCATACAAAGAAACTGTCCCGACGTACTGTACTGATTATACTGATTATTTGTTGTACATCGATCGCGTTTGGTTTCGTTCCACGGATCTAGATGGTGATTTATCTATCGCCGTGGAACGGAACCGAATGCGGTCGATTTACAAAAAAATAATCGGTATAATCAGATGAAAAACTCTAGTTACGTCGGCACGGTTTTTTTGTATGGGATGAGGCATCTGTATGCTAGTATTATATTATCTGTGAAAATAATAAATAAAAATGATAAATAATGGTACTTATAAATAATTCTACCAAGATAGAAAGAGACAGAGTCTGAGAGGGAAACAGCGGAGCACGATCGAGATCGAATGAATGTGTATGCAGCCGAACATTTCTGTCAGTTCGAAGTACCAACACCTGAACGTAGACTTGAATTAAATGAATTAAGTAGGTTTGATTAATCACAGGATTCGCAGGGCTGCAAACCTTACGATCTCTTTAATTTAATAAAATTATGGTTTTTTTCGCATTTTTACTTTTCAATTCAATTCAATTCATTTATTTGTTCTCTCTTTTCAATAATAGGTTACCTTAAAATTAACAATGTTTTGGCTAATGCTATATTCCGCCATTGTAAGAGACTGGTGCCTGAAATAGGTTGAAAAAGCCTGTGTTACAGGTCACCAGGGCCCCCCCATAGCAAAACAATAAAGTAAAAAAATTAAAGACGTTGTGAACATCATTAACAGTACCTACCAAGAAGACTAATCAATAGGCTGTTGAAAGTTAAAAATAATATCAAGTTATAAAGACAAAATTAAAACTTAAATTAAAATATTAAAAAATTAATTGACAACTGTTCATACGAAACTGGTTTTTTGTAGTGGAGTGTTGGAATGTATGTTGGAGTGTATGAATGTATGTTAGAGTGTTCGAGAGCGAGTATGAGGTATAAATCAGCCACAGGAGAAAGGAAAGAAGGAAATCTATTTGAGAACCGTCAAAAGATTCTCAGTTTTTTGGTAGTCAAGGGTTTTAAGAAGTGATTTGTGACAATTAGAGATGGTTTTGGGATATAGATTAAGTGTAATATTTAATTTGTTGTACAAAAATTTACCAAGGAAGCAAAAGAATTTCTGAGGGAGTGAAGTTTTGAACTGCAATGAGGGGCAGACTCTTCCCTTCCGTCGTTGGTTATTTATTAATTTGGGGTCAAACTGTAGCTGGGAGTGCTTTTTAGCTACCGCAAATTATAGTATAAACGTTTGTCTGACCGTAAGGATCTCCCATTCCTTGTATAAATCAAGAGTTGGGAAACGAAAAGGGAGACCAGCACCAACCTTAAGTATAGCGCGCTGTGCCCTCTCTACCTCGATAAGATGATTTTTGGAGGCACCACCCCACGTTGTGATACAGTACTCAATTAACGGATGGCATAAGGTAAAGTAAACCATTTTAATGGTCTGTCGATATGTATATAAGTTCGCGGATGCTCGGAACAAGCGCATCAAAATGAGATTTAAAAGAAAGGTGGGAGTCAATAATGATTCCTAGGTACTTTATATTAACAGTCCTTTCGAGGGTGGGACAAGTACACCCGGGGTTTGAAGATCCACACGTATGCACCGAAATAGAAAGGGTTGACGGAAGGAAGAAGGTTAGATCTATGAGCAAAGGTTACATATTTAGTTTTCCTCACGTTTAGTGTCAATAAATTATTTTGCAACCGTTCACTGACTGTGTTAACGCCCAATTGAGCAGTAGCAAAGACCTCATCCCAACCATCTCCACTGAAGAAAAGTGCCGTATCGTCTGCAAATGTGACGATTTTTCCTTTCAAGAGAGGAAGCTGGCAGAGGTCATTGATATACACCAAGAAGAGCGTTGGTCCGATTATACTACCTTGGGGTACACCAAAATTGACAGTCAGCTCGTCACTTAAGCTATCATTAATTTTTACTCTTTGTTTTCTCCCAGTGAGATAGTCCTCCAATAATTTAAGTGGAATTCCTCTTACGCCAAGCCGATCCAGCTTTTTTAGAAGATGCGGGATTGAGACTGTGTCGAACGCCTTGGCAAGGTCCAAGAACACCGTTAGTCATTTCATCCTATCGTCCAAACTGCCAACGGTAGAGTTAACCAGCTCATGGACAGCATCGTTGGTACTCTTGCCGGTTCTGAAGCTAAATTGAGAAGGAGAGAGCAGATTATTGGTTTCCAGAAACCTGATCAAACGTTTATTTATTAGGCGCTCCAGGATCTTGGAAAGTGCCAGAAGAATGGAAATGGGTCGGTAGTTGTTCACAGAGTCAATTTTCCCGGCTTTGTGGATTGGCTTGATAAGAGCTATTTTAAATAGCTCTGGGAAGACCCATGTAGAGATTGACAGGTTACAAATGTGAGTCATGGGAGGGGTAAGGCGATTTGCGTATCTCTTGACTATTTTACCACTTATAAGGTCGACACCCACTGCGCAATTATCCTTTAACTCATTGATAAGTGTGAAAATCTCTTGCTCGTCAGTGGGAAGGAAGACCATTGAATTTGGGGGTTTGGTAAGTTATCTTTGCAGTAGGCGGATGGAGCTCTTTTATCAGTGGAGATCTTCACAGCTAGGTTTGCACCTACGTGACCGTACTTTGACTTGACTTAGCTGGGGCCTTGAATCCACGGCCCTGGGCTGAAGCCCAAAAAGCCGGCCCTGCTTTCATGACCGCCCCATTCAGCTCAGACGGAAGATCTTGGAATAGGAAAGATAGTTGTGATCTGTATGATACAACATAATTTGTTATTTTTTATTGTTTTAATTTAATTGATTTTTAATTATTATTTCACGATTCCTATTTTCTATTTATAATTTGTAATGCATTTTTCTTATTTTATCTTTTTTTTCTTATTTAAATTAGATTTTAAACATGTGATATCAATTATGAAAGTGTGCACATCTGTTATTGACATAGACACTAGAATAAGACCCCAGAAAATGTAATAAATCCAAGTTTGTGTTGTTGATGTGCCTTAAATAAAAAAAAACAAAAAAAATTGATAATGTAAATAAAATAGAAATAAGATAAATTATAAAAAAATAAATAAAAAAATAATAATTAAAAACTAATCAAAGACGTATTTTGGTGACACTCTATGAGACACACGGCGCTTCTCAAAGTCTGAAATTGATTGCTGTCAACCATAATTATCATGTACTGAGATAAAAATTCCTTACTAGGTAAGAATCAGTCTCATGCTATTAAAACAACTTTGATATCAATTGATTATTAATAGTCTGATTTTAAAAGAGCAGAAAGACATTACACACTATCATATCGTGCCACGTAAAGTTGTTCCAATAAACTTGGACAGATTAAAAACTGGATAATACTGCTCGGTTTTTAACAAAACTGAATCAAGATACCGGTTAATGTGTTATTCACTTAGAAGTTAAATATATAACACATTAATGACACACATTCACAGCCCTATGTCTATCTCCTCTCGTTCAGTCCATCCAAGGTTGTCTGTAAGAGATTGCCCTTTGCGGTAAGACCGCCCATTGTACACTTATCTTTATAAATGTTTTGTCCTGTAATTATTTAAGTGATGTACAATCACATAATATGCATAGTATAAAACAAAGTCACTTCCCGCTGTCTGTCTGTCCCTATGTATGCTTAGACCTTTAAAACTACGCAACGGATTTGCGTTGTTTACTTGTTTAGGTTCTAAGCATTATTTTATGAGATACTTAGCGGCATTTTTTAAATAAAATAAAAATTGGCGGCAATTTATTTATTCTTCACAAATAAATATAGATCTTTATTATTGTTCCTCGTTTATTTGGCATTCGTTGTTGCAAACTCTACAGAAGTCACTTTACAGTTTGTCACTTCAAACTACCATGAGTACCTAAAGCTGGACCTAATATTTGTAGTCTTAGATCTAGTTAAAATGTAATTTAGTTTAGTACCTACTTATTACGTTAATTTGCATGAGAGATTTCTCTTTCGGAAAAACTGAATTCTAAAAGGAACTAGCACGAACTGAACTGTATTCGAAATTAACGTAGTTTGCAATTAACTTTTCCTTTACCTATTTTTAACCGACGAAAATAAAAGGGAAAAATCTCTATTCAACATGTATATACAATATACAACCTAGTTAGATGGGGGTACTCCAATGACCCACAGTGCGATTGCGGAGCCACGTCCCAAACAATGCCTCACCTTTTGTCTTGCTCTCTGTGCAAAAACACCTGCACCTTAAAAGATCTTTGTGAGGCAAATGACAACGCTGTTGGCGTGGCTGAATTCTGGTCAAAATATATTTAATTTTGGAATCATCGATACGACGAAGAAGAAGAAGAACATGTATATATTTTTATTTAGCTATGACCACGAATAACTTTTTATAGAATTCGATTTTAATAATCGTATTGGAAACAGTTGTCAGTTATTCTTGTTGAAAGAAAATATTGATCCTATTTAAATTTAAAAAAATAAAATCCAACCGGTATGTAACAATAATTTATTGATTCCCACTGAATTTTCAATTGTGAACAGATTCAATTGAAATTAAGTACACTGAAAAGCAAAATTAACCTACGGGAACCTAAGAAATAACATACCTACCAACTAAAAAGCAAAAAATAATAAAAAATACTTATAGTCTGGTATTTTGAGATGGCGCGGCGGCAGGCGTCAAACCAAACAATCAATGAAGATCAACCAAGCTACAATCATTCTACGCTATAAGTAATTAATTTGAATGTGTTTGGCGCCAACTATTTTATCTACTTCAGGTATGATTCCTTTATAGGTAATTCTTCATATATACCTTTACATAACAGCCTCTATATTTTTCATCTACAAAATTTTGAGTACAATGATTATCCATAAAGCTAGGTACCACTTAAATATAAGAGATGAATGAGGTGCGTTTCAGCAGAAGGCAGAGCAAGAACCAGTCCCGCGCTAGGAATTAATCTGTATTACAGGCACTGGGCTCCTACTCCTCCGTCACACTTACAAACACGTTAGTAGGAGGCAGGAGGAATTTGACTCTCTGATTTCCCATGGAATCACTATAATAAAAAACTAATATTAAATATGTAAATGAATATTTGAATAAATATATAAAGTGCCACATTTACATGTATAGGAGTGTGTGTGTAATGTATGTACGTGCGTGTGATGTATGAATGTGGAAGGGCCTTAATGCAGATGGTATACTAAGATTCTTGTACCGAGTTGGTTTTATAAACGTTTAAATATTTATAAGAGTTATTGTAATTATTTAATGCGGTTCTATTTATATTTTTATTTTACTTTTAGAGATCTTGCAATTACTATCTATTGATTAAGGAGACTTTCAGTTTCTATATAATGTAATTGTTAAAGCTATGATTTAAGTTTGATTTGAAACTCGTGCACAGCTTTTAGCATCAAGGCTGATTTCAAATTAAAATCAACAACCTTGTCATCCAACATGAATATAAGAAGTATCGAAACTACTGTAACAATATATTATCAAATCTAAAACAAGACCACGACCGTAAACTTCTAATGGAAACAGAATGGCAAAAAAACAGTGAAATCAAGAAGATTTGCAACATTAAAAGTAAGAAAATCGATAACTCTGGGCTTGTGACCAACAGCGACATCCCGAACGGGGGCCAATGTAACGTAGGATCGGTTCGGGAATAATAAAGCGCCAAATACCAGTGTATAAAGGGCCAGTTACCAGTATAATTTATTCTGCCGTTCTCCCCGAAACACGTCACAATAAAAGAAGATTTAAAGGTAAAATAGGTTAAGGTTATATATATACGAGGCATGCCTTTTTAGTTCTGTCGTTTCCATATTTCCCGGCAATTTTGAATTTGGAACTGTTCTATATTCGAATGTGTTTAAATTTTGAATCTCAAAACAGTTGAAAGTATTAGGATTAATGCTATTGTCTAGTCACAGCGTCGATTGGAATCTGTCAGGTTACGTACGAAAATGAATCTTTCTAAGGAAAATGTTCGTGCAATAATTTTCTACTACTTTAGAAGAGGCCTGACACGGCTTTAGTGTTTTGAAGAGCTAACATCTGTGTTCAGTGATGAAGCCCCATGTCTGCAGACTGTCGAACGCTGGTATTTAGAATTCCAGCGTGGACATACTAGTGTTAGTGACAAATATCGCGAAGGACGCCAAAAATCCGCCTTCACTGAAGATAACATCATTGCTGTGAGACAACTGATTCTCGAAGATCGTATCGAGAGATAGAGGCTCTATTAGGCATCTCATGGACAACCATTCAGAAGATCTTGCATGAAGCGCTTGGTGTGAGAAAGCTAGTTTGCCGTTGGATATCGCGTCTGCTTTCCGACGATCACAAGGCGGTCCGCGTCAGATGGTGTAAGAAAACTCTGGTTTAGGAGAGTCAAATCACGTCTACAACATCATCAGTGGTGACGAATCTTGGATCTATGCCTACGATCCGGATTCCAAACAACAATCTACAATCTGGGTCTTTCAAGACGAGCCAAAGCCGATTAAAGTTGTTCGTTCTCGAAGCACTTCAAAGAAGATAGTGGCCACGTTCGTTGGAAAAACCGGCCATGTTGCGACTATTGCACTTGAAGATCGTAGAACGGTTAACGTAGAGTGGTATACCACAGTTTTTTTACCACAAGTCATCGCCGAACTTCTAAAATCTAACTCAAAGCGACGCATCATCCTGCACCACGACAACGCAAACTCACACAGCGCTCGTCAAACGATTGAGTATTTGAAGCAGGAAAAAGTAGCAATTCTTGACCATCCTCCATAAAGTCCTGACCTAACGATACGATTTCTTTACATTTCTTAAAATTAAGAAAAGTCTTCGTGGTCAAAGGTTCCAGTCTGATGAGGAAGCAGTCGACGCTTTCAAGTCAGCCATTTTGAACACCCCCACTTTAGAGTGGAATAAATGTTATAATAACTGGTTTGAGCGAATGGAAAAGTGTATTAAGCTACGTGGTGAATACTTTGAAAAACAATAAAAAGTACTATAAGGTTCTAGTTGTGTTTTTTTCTTCAAACGACAAAACTTAAAAGGCATGCCTCGTATATAGGGTCGCTGGTTGCACTTGGCTGGTCAAACTTATAGATGGTATTGAAACTGACTTGGCCCGTAACAACGAACATGTAGTAGTGTACTGTAAACACTAGCCCAAACTCTTTACTCCGACTGATGATAAAGAAATATTTTGAATTATCTACCATCTTAAAACGGCGTCAGCGTCAGGTTATGATGGCATTAACAACACCTTCACATGTTCTGGTCGGACCGATTGCCTTTCTGTGCAACTTAAGCCTAAGTACAGGTAAAGTATCTGATTGCATAAAGATTGCCCGATATTTAAAAGTGGTGACCCAAAAATCCCTTCAAACTATCGCCCGATTTCCCTGCTGACAGCCCTCTCAAACATCCTTGAGAAAGTTGTAAACAAACGTCTTCTTGCTTACCTAGAAGAGAACAGATTACTTTCGGACAATCAATACGGTTTTCAGGTTCGTAGGTCCACGGAGGATGCAGTAACCAGCTTAGCCGATTTTATAACCATCAATCTAGGTCAAGGACGGGCATATACAGGTATCTTACTGGACCTCGCCAAGGCATTTGATACAATATCTAGGAAAATCTTGATTAAAAAAATGTCGCTTCTGGGAATTCGTGTCACTGAATTGGTTCACCTTATATAAAGACAAAGATATTTTATTTCAAGTAGGCCACCAAGCGGCACTTTTGAACGTTAAAATAATAATAATTGATTCTACCGTGCATTCGGAAAGTAGCTTGTAATGGAGAAGAATGCACAAGAAACTCCATACTTACTCTTTTAAAAAAAAACAATACAATATTTAGGTACATCTCAATGATAGAACGAAAAAAATAGTGCTAGGGGAATATTCTATTGACCCAAACTCAATGCAGTTTGGTTTGCCCCAGGGAAGCGTGCTGGGACCTACCCTATTTATTATATACATAAATGGACTATGCGTCATGAAAATCCTTCAATCGTAAATTTTTACATATGCTGACGACACCGCAATCGTATTTCATGGGAAAACTTGGTAAGACTTTAAGTTCTCGGTTGAAAGCCCCGCTTAAAGCTATTTCGAACTGGCTGAAACAATCTTTTGACGTTAAATATAGAGAAAACAAAGGCAATCAACTTTGCCATCTCGAAACGTTCCGCCCCTAACTCGGTGACTTGTATACAGCTGCACTTCTGTTCTAGCCCAGAAAATTGTACCTGCCCATACATCGAACAAACAGACTCGATTAAATACCTGGGAGTCTTTGTAGATAACCGTTTGTCATGGTCCACACATCTGACTGCTTTAAGGGGTAGGGTTCGAAAGATGCTCCGCATCTTTAAGAAACTGGGTGAAATTGCTGATGACTCAGTTCTATATGATATACTTCTCTCTATGTCAATCAGTCCTTAACTATTGCGTAATAGCATGGGGTGCGGCTGGTAAAACATCGTTAATACCATTGCGGTACCCCACTAACACACTCTACACCGGAGTGGGAGTTCTTAGAGTCAGACAGCTTTACATCCTATCTGTCACTCTAAGATTTCACAAAACCTCCAAGTGCACTTGTATTGTATTCTGTCAAGTCGAAGCGTACACTAGGAAAAAGTTCGATGCCGTAAAACAATCGGTAGAAGGTCGTACGGTTTTATGGGGCCGCACATTTACTCAAAACTCAATAACCAACTCAAAATTCTATAACTTACTCAAATTAAATGCAAAATTACGGTTAACAAAAATGATGTATTAATCTAAAAAAAAACAGATTTGATAGGTACTAATACATATCTCTATTTATATATTTATTATTCTATATCACAAACTTCCACATAATCATAAACATCTTCAGGTATAACAATCAGAAACACTCTCAACACCAACACACTATCTTAATATTCATACACCCGCACTAACACACACTCTCACACATCACACACACCATCACCCATATATACACACACCATTACAATCACACACAACATACATGTATAACTATATATATTTGGTTATATACTGTTTTCTTTGTGTATTAGCTTTTTTTATTTTTTATTCCTTTTCTAGCAAATTACGAGTACAAGTAGATTAGATTAGAAATTTATTGTAACGTATCACATGAATAGCAATAAATGTAAACCGAACGAAGGAGCCTGGATCTCACGACACAGTGAGTTCCAGGAAGCAACGCATTTGAATGTAATTTCCTAACAATAATAGTACATTATGGTACAAGTGTGCAATGTTGGTGATTACCGCTGAGGCGCCATTGAGCCGTAGGTGAGGGTCTTAAGGGAGCCGAGGACGGTAATCATCAATACACACGTGTATCATACGACGTTTTTCAACACACTTGTGAAGAAAATAAAACAAAAAAAATATTTACAACAGTAAAAACGAGATGTAAATTTTTTTTCACAATGGCGGGCAAAATTAATCATTTTCCTATGCGCGCGCATTTAACAATGGCGATCGGCCATAGACTATTATAATGAGGTTTCTTTTTTTTTGGCTTTTCGTGGATGGTGTTATAGCCACGTACAAAATAGGGAATTTATTTTTTTCTTAATTGCAGAGCAAATAAAATTTATATTTTAGTGAATGTTTTATTTAGCACGTACAAGTTGAAATTATCTATTTAAATACGAAGTTGCATGAAATGAGCAAGCAATAGGTACATTAATTTATTTGTACTATTGAGCACGATCTTTTTTCTATCGAAACTTTTTTAAGAACAATGCAACTCAACCAATAAATTAAAAAAACTCTATAACTCACTTGTGAATAATAGCAATGAATAAGTCACAGTTTGATAACAGGTATCATTATGTGCCTAATTGCGGTGAAATTAGAGCCACTTTATGAGCAAGTGTGTTGAAAAAATTATTCTTATTCTTAAATTATTCGTATTCTAAAAGCGTGTTCATATGATTAGATTATTCGTTATAAATGTCGTTGGACTTGACCAACGATTGGACAAATCTGAATGAAAGAGTTCGTGCTATGACAAACAAACGAAAGATAAACAACTTGATAAATAAATATCTTTGTGTTTACTTGGAACTTTTTAAAACAATTTCGCTTGATAGAAGATTTACTATCAAACTACTAGAGCAGGGGTCACCAAATGGCAGACCACGGTCCGGGTATGGTCCGAGTCCGGACCGCCGACTTATTTTGTGTGGACCGAACAGTCGGAGGATACGAATTCGCAAACTGGCTGACCCTTGATCCTCCGACTGCACAGCATGATTTTTTCTTGTTTACATCTTCTTAGTTCGCTTCTTAAGCAGTCGGTTTTTTGATTTTTAAATTAACTTTTTTTATTTACAACTTTTTAGTTATAATATTTTTTTCGAATAACTTTAAACATATAAGTAGTATATATTTTTGTAGCCACCTCTTAAAACCCTTCATTTTGATACCCCACTCGATGGGATTAGAAGGAAAAATAAATTGAGACTCTCACAATATGGCGCCCAAAATTCGCCATTTGTGTGTTTTTTAACATCACTTATCTAAGAAAACTCGGGCGGTGAAGACGTATCTAACGATGTCTTAATTACATAAATCAGTCTAGCGGTTTGCAAGATATGAGGTAATAAAGAATATTACATACAAACATACATACATAGGTAAACAAAAGACAATTCAATGCCTATTAAGTATTTATATTTGCTTATTTAAGGTGTTTTTACAATTTGAAGGGATTTTCCTATTGTAAATAATGATATAATTGATTAATTAAAGTACCAAATCTCTATTCAAATATTAAATTCTCAGATTAAAATAACACAGTCCATCACAGCACAGAAAAATTCATAAAAAAAGGATTGAAAATCCTTTTTTTATGAATTTTTCTTGAATTTTCTTATGATTTTTTCTTATGAATTTTGGGTATAAAACCATTTTAAAAAAATGTCACCTACTGCGTTCTTATATGGTTGTATAGTACCAGAAATAATTTTAATATTAATTCAATTCGCACGGCGAAGGCTTGTTAAACATATGCCAGATTACCTATTTTAGTGATCTTTATTTTCGTAGCAATAAGGTTGCATTCATAGGCAAAATAACAGTAAACGGTCTGTCAGATTCTAGACGCCAGTATGAAATTAGAATTTGCGCGGTAATGTTTTTTCTAAAAATCAACAATTCCCGTTAATTCTATAGCAAAGAATTTAATACTGATGGTTCATACCTACACCGCGCCCCGCAATACCCAAATTGTATTTTATTTATTAAACTAAAGGCATAGCACGTAAGTGTTTAAACTTTTGTATGGTGCCAGATTTTATTACTTCAAATATATAGGCGCAAAATTATAAACTTGAATTTAATATTTCGCATATAACAAAGTAAAAATACAATTACCTGTGCAGCATAATACTTAATTGTTAGAACTTTTGTTGTAAGGTATAACTAATCTATATTAGCATATAGGAAAAAATAAAATAAAAAAATCTTTTATTGAAAGAAATACGAACCATTTTCAGTTTTCCAATATTCCACAGTACCTATCTGTTAGCATGTTCATTAATATAAAGTTTAGATAGAGTTAATAAAGACACAGCAAATTATGTAATTTCAAATTTTATATTATTGCTATACTGTAACGGATGTGACGTCGGCCTACGTGCAACCGACCAATACCCGCCGAGCCCGCCGAAGCTAAGCTGCCATATTGAAGCCTCCCCTCCAGTCAAGCTATGTCAGCAAGAGGATTGTGTTAATATAAGCGATTGCCCATCATTTTATTGGTCTCTTTCGATTGTGAATACAAGATCTGAACAAAGCTCTGCCCGGTTTTTATTTATCCGTTTCACTCAGAAGTGGGATGAACAAAAATTAATCTGCGTTTAATAACACATCCACGCCACAACCGCAAGATCACCTGACTCTGAAGAAAAATCGAAGAAGTTTGTGTTATTCACGAACGGAACGACACTACAAGCTTCACGGCGTGAGCTGCACTCTGCCATCGACCCAACTGCACGCCGAGCAAGACTGCATCAAGCCCTGTGCTGCGTGTGACTGCAAGGAGAGGTCCTAACAAGGGCCGAGAGCTGCCAGGAGCCAGGAGCCACCGACAGTCTGCCAGGAGCCACTGCCAGTCTGCCAGGAGCAACAGCTAGTCTACCAGGAGCCACAGCCAGTTTGTCAGGTGCGTTGTCTTTCTCATTTCCATATTCGCAATATCGATAACTCAAATTCTATCCAGGCCATAGCCACTTGTTCTATTCGTCGCCATATTTTAAATAATGAGGATAAAACTAGTTCGCATAACCAGCATCCGTGTATGTGCGTGTATGACTATGTTTTTACGTAAACGAAACAAGAGTTGAAAGGAGAGTTATAAGGATAGTAGCAGATGGCGTTCTGTAGTTTGTCTACCCGCAAGGAAAAAAAGGCGTGACTTCATGTATGTGCTTATCTACTGTTCCCTGATCTGCGGTGCTTATAATTAGCTCTTGTTCTAGCCAGGCCATAGCCACTTAGTCTAGCAGTGCGAATAAATAGATTAACCAAATACAAACATTGTTTAGCTTCGGGTGCACACTCATGATATTGTACTAATTACGCAGATCAAAATTAAGCTTGCCACTGATCAACCCGTAGGTATATAGACATTAGACATCCTTAGACCAGTTACGCTTATCCTGTGGTCTAAGTCAAAAAATGAACGTCGATAATAAGCTCTGTCACAAAATAGAACGCCGCCGCTTACTAGGCTCTGTGTTGATTACCGCGCTTTAAATGTCCCTGTAAAATGAAAGATTTCCGTTACCTTATATAGATGATAAAGTTTCTCCAGTTATCTGGCAAAGATTACAACTGTTACGTATCAGTATGGTACAAAGTTAGCAATTAATCCAGATGATACTCATAAAACAGATTTTAGAACTAGCAAAGGTAGTAGGTAGTGTAAGTATACCGGGGTTCCATTTAGTTTAGAAAAGAGACCTTCAGTGTGAGATTTATTAATAGTACCTAGCATAATCTGTCGGTAGATCTGTCGATACCCAAAACGAAGTAGGTATTGGCATTTTTTAGAAGGTTTACTTCTACCCTCAACTGATTTAAATTCTGGTGTTATTATTTTATAAAATGTCTAACAAAAAAAGGACTTAATACCGAAAGTTAAATATGAATACTCGTTAAAACACTAGTTTTGAAAAAAACAAATCGCTTTAATGGTCAGGTCAAATTGCCACCAGTGGCAGACAGCCGTGTTGGCAGTTTCAAGTTTCATTTGCCTAGTAATGTGTGTCATGTGGGTACGTCAATTTATCGGATTGTGCAGTTATTTTAAGAAATTTATTCCAAATTTCGCGCTGATTGTGTACCCCTTAATGGATTAGTTTTGAACGATTGCAAAATATTTCGGGTTCTAAGCCTGTTTTCGCTTTGTATGACCCCGCGCTTCCTACAGAAGTACATACGGATGCGAGTAAGTTAAGTGTCGCCGGTATATTGATGCAAAAACAAACTGCAAATAAAATTCATTACGACCAGTCGTGTTACAAGTGAGCATAGCATGGACCATTATTATGAGCTTCAAACTCTCGCTGTTGGACTCGTTACGTAGATTTCGCGTGTATGTTATAGGTAAATGTGTCATGTAAAGGTTGTTACCGATTGTGCAGCGGTCCAAGGTACGGTCACACAGTATAGTGGTTTTTGATAAAATATTATAACGTTAGTGTTGAGTATAGGCTTGCCCATCGTATGAAACATGTAGGTGCACTCTGCAGAAATCCAGTCTATACAATGAATAGAAAAAAACCGTCTCTAAGTCACTGATACTGGTTCTATATGTTACAATGCCAGAACGACAAGATTTAGTTCACTAATTAACCAACTAAAAACCAACACCGTCGATCTGGACATAATAAGCAATTACTTGATTATTGACGAGAAGCTTTATAGAAAAACCCTAAATGGCAGTAGACTGGTAGGAGCTTCGGAGCTTGGGTAGATAGATAAGATAGTGCAAATGCATCACGATGACTTTGGTCACCATGATTTCAATAAATTAGTATATTGGTTACCAAAAATGACTCGATTCATTAGAAAATACATGACCACACGTCTTCATTGTGCATATGGCAAGGCCAGTTAGTGTATGAAAGAACGAACATTACATAAAAGGGGTATTTGTACAGTTGTCTCGTGGCTAAATAATAACAGCCGCACGGGTCGATCTTCAAGGTTAAGCAACGCTTGACGAGGTCGGTCCGTGGATGGGTGACCATTTCAGCATACCGAGATTCTTCCGTGCCTCGGAAAGCACACTAAGCCGTTGGTCCCGGCTGTCTTTTGAAGATCTTTGACAGTCGTTACGGGTAGTCAGAAGCTTGAGATCTAACGCCAGTCTTGTCTAAGGGGTATCGTGTTTGCCAGTTACTGGGTTGAGGAAGTCAGATAGGCTGTCGCTCCATGTAAAACACGGGTACTCAGCTGAATCCAGTAAAGTCAAAGTCAAATATATTTCTTACAATTAGGCCGGTGAGCAGCACTTTTGAACGTCATACATAAATGAATTAAAATTTACAAGTAATAAAAGTTGATTCTACATTGCATTCGGAAAAGTAGCTTTTTATAGAGAAGAACGCACAAGAAACTCAGTGTGTACAGTTTGTAATGATTGTAGTGACTAAGTTTTCCAAATTTGTTATTGCCGAGTCGACACTTGCGTACTATCAATTCTATTGTAACGATTCGGACACTGAAAAATATATTTTGCCTTTTTGGTTCTCTCAATCATGGTGTGAGGTACCATATTAAGGCCTTCACGAGCAAACATGGTTTGGTAAACAGTTGGGTACACATTAAATGATATTGCTTGTCCAAATGCTACTGGTTAGTTTAAACGTAAAAATCAGTCCATTTATAATGCTTTGCGGGCTATAATCACTGTAGAAAAACCTTAACAAATAACTGGGCCAATGCCCTGTCTGATGTAATTTGGGGAATCAGTAGCACTACTAATGACACCAACTTCTTTGAAGCGCTATGATTTAATATTCGCTCGTACTGGTAGGCCATGTGACTTAATGATTTTCAGTAAAGTGACGCCTGGTGACGCCTTGCAATGCCATGAACGCCTTGCAATGCCATGAACGCCATGCAATGCCATGAACGCCATGCAATGCCATGAACGCCATGCAATGCCATGAACGCCATGCAATGCCATGAACGCCATGCAATGCCATGAATGCCATGCAATGCCATGAACGCCATGCAAAGCCAAAGTCCGATCCTTTATTGCAATTGGGCCACTAGGCGGCACTTTGAATGTCAAATATTGAATGTAAAAAGAAAGCTTCAGATAACGCAAGTGATAATGTGTACAAAAGGGTTGTTTTTATGACTACAATGAGTGCAGCTAGAGTCAATACAAACTGGATGACTATTATTCAGTATATAAACTATAGTAACTAAAGTCAATGTTAGAGCCATTGCCATAACGTATTTATTATGGCCATAACTTATTTACATTGAATGCGGTACAATGGTTTGCAAGAATCCGTCAAGTCCATATTGAATTGAAAATGCATTATGTAAAGTAGTGGCAAATTATATGTACAGGAATAAGGACATAAAAGATTTACGTGGTTCCAAAAGCTCACGGGTGCTTAGACTGTAAATGCGCTAAGGCCATATAGAAGTAAAGCACCTATATCAGACAGTAACAATAGTAGTGACGCTGAATACCTAATTGATTTATATGAAAGCTAATGAATGTGTTTTGCTTCCATTGCGGGAGCAATGATTCCAGGATGGCCGAATGTAACGGATGTGACGTCGGCCTACGTGCAACCGACCAATACCCGCCGAGCCCGCCGAAGCTAAGCTGCCATATTGAAGCCTCCCCTCCAGTCAAGCTATGTCAGCAAGAGGATTGTGTTAATATAAGCGATTGCCCATCATTTTATTGGTCTCTTTCGATTGTGAATACAAGATCTGAACAAAGCTCTGCCCGGTTTTTATTTATCCGTTTCAATACTTAACACGAAATAATAGGAAATACCTACTTCATACCTAATGCATAACTCTAAACTGTTAGCATTTTTGTACAAAGCAATGAATTCACATACGTTATCCACCCGGCAAAAATAAAAAACTTTTGAATTATCGAAGGGCATATTCTTCTGGCTATTGGACTAATACAGCACCTGTCGCAAAAGTGTGTAGATTTTTTTTCATGAAAAGACAAGTGTCATTCGATGTCAGTGATTACGATTGTTGAAATGCCAAAATAGAAATATAGGAGTCACAGTGGATCTTTGTGTCTCTGAAGTTGGCTGCAAGATCCTGCGTAGCTATTTTTGTGTCAATGTTGAAGTAGAAGATAGCATTGTATAACTGCCTCTTTCACTCGCTTACGTTTGTGGGGTTTTGTCGCATCGTCCTATCTCGCTTACTCTATGCAGTATCTCGATGATAAACTGTTTCTTGCGCAATGGTTCGCAGAGCCAACTTCAGAGACACAAAGATCCGCTGTGACTACATCACGTGTCATTTCAATAGCGTTTGACTCTCCCATAGTTTTTTGTCATTTTTCCAATCGCTATCGCCACGCTTTCGATGATAGCATGCCACTTGTCTAGGGCCTCTGATCCGATTACGAAAATTCTTTCTGTGATCGAAAGCTGCAATATCATTGACTGCGTAGGCATAAACATAGCCAAAAACTATTTATTCCAGTGGAATATATACACCACGGGAGCTAAACTGCTGAAAAGCTAGTATGTTTTAAGTGATCGTAGACAAAAATGTAACATGCGGTTATAACCTTGAAGCAGGTAACCTATCCAAAAATAATGTAGATATTAACATGAAATAAAACCCGGCCAAGTTTGAGTCTGACTCGCGCACAGAGGCTTCCGTATAAACAGCAATATTCACCAGAATAACAACATTGAACTAACGTTCGTAAACAATGAAAGCACAAAAGATTGCTCTAACGATGGAACAAAATTAACTTTGCCGTTCGAAAGCTGTTGTCCCCATAGTTACATCAATCAACATTTTTTTTTTACTTTTCCAAGTACCTACTTTTTACAAGTTGGTCGACTAACACTCGTAAACTTGTAAAGCCTACTTAGCTGTGTAGTTTTCTTTTAATTTCGTTGTATATAAGTACTACTGTCGTGATTTTTTTCATATATCTAAAAGCAACCATTTAGCTGGCAGGGGGAGGGGAAACTTGACTCTAAGAGCTCTTACACACCACGTTTTTTTCAGGCGCCGTCAATTCGCGTTGCACGCAACTATAACTCGCTACAAACGCGATGTTATCGCAACCAATTTACCTATTCACACGATGGCATCAATCGAGGCAACACTTCTTACGCTGGCCTTATTACTTTTGTTAAAAAGGAAACGAAAAATTATCTCACGAAAACGTAAATATTGGATACCCCCATTTTACGAGCGAAAGGAAATTACATGTGCATTATAATATAACTTTCAAAAAAATTCCAACGCGATACATGCTCGTTCGCGCGCGTGATACGCGCGTTTTACTTTGCAAGGAGAATTGCTCACGCGCGTCAGTAGCGCGTTTCTCGAGAGTTTGCAGCGATGCTATCGCAAGTAATCTGCCTATTTCAAGTTTAGCAGCGCGCCGACAACGCGTCGACCGCGCCTTGAAAAAAACGTAGTGTGTAAAAGCTTTAACAAAAAAAATCGATTTAAAGCTTAATTTTACGCAAACGGATCGCTGAATCGATAAATGGTTTACACAGAACCGTACAATTTTTTAATGGCCTATCCAACGATACCCCACACCATGGGATAGACGAAAGAAAAAAACAGCCCACTTTATGCGTACAGGAGGTGCCCTAAAAAAATATTTTCCTTGGTTTTATTTTACCACTTTGTCGGTATGATTAATATGTATATCCGCGTCAAATTATAGTTTTCTAGTATCTACTAAGTAAGAGTTTCTGACCTAAGCTGCGGACGGACGGACGGACAGACGGACATGTCGAAACTAAGGGTTCCCTGTTGACTACGGAACCCAAAAAAACACGTTTTATGAAATAAGCTGCACTTCATTATGAATTTCTAACACCTGCTAAGATAAGGAACTCTTGTTTTAAATAATTTTATATACGAGTACAATATGCCATTAAGCATGTGTCTAAATATATTTCTGATGCAACAAATTGCGGACGAATAATCATAGCAACGTAGCGTGGTGTATTAAAACGTCAGAATGGCTAGCCCCCCGCGAGTATCGGCGCGCGTCATGCCATTGGCAACGGTCGCCTGCGCCCGCGTCGCCGGCTTCGCCAGACGTACATACATACCACGCAGGTACGCGCACCGCACACGGCCGCATGTCGTGCGCGTGCCATGCCCCCAAGCTCACGGCACAAGCTAGTGACTTGCATCAGCCGGCTGCACGTGTTCATTGTTGCGTTAGTTATACAATCAGTAGCATTCGGCAGTTTTACAGCGCTTTCTTCAGCATGCACTTTGACTTACAAACATGTTTCCGTAAACATTTAGGTAATTGTTTATAACAATTGCGTAAGTAGTGCCAATTTTAAGATTGTTACTGAACCTTAGGTCAATTTTAATTGGATACAAATGTCTCAGAAATGAAACTGAAATCATTCCAATTATCAATCATCTTTTTTTTCAAGCTGAGACTGACCTCAGCCTGAAAAGATGAATGGTAATGATTAAGATTGAAAGTTGATAGAGACGTTGACGGCCGTTACAATACCATGGCACCGTCATACAATCAATCTTAGTAGAAAGTCTACCTTATTCCATGTAACTATCTTCAACGTCTGAGGCTGAAAATCAGTCACGAAAGTACTTACTTACGTATTATATAGATGGTCGTATATACTTACTTAGATTTAAGAAGATAGGTGCAAATGTAATGTTACTTTCATCTTAAAACATATCATCGACACAGCAAACTATCACGCTTATTCATACAATTCGCGCGTGGTTAGAAAGAGGTCACCAAAGGTGTATCTTGCTATTCATAATCGCAAGCTATGTGACGGAACAATTCATAATAAGTGGATTGGTCGACATTGTAACTAATTGAGATTTGTTACTAATCATCTTTGCTTAGTAATTTTGTTATGGAATTTCTGTATTTAAGTATTTCTAATGAGAAGAGCTATCCGGATTAAGTTTTAACATCGTGGGTATCGATCGATCTGTAGCATTGTATAAGTAATAAGTCTGTCTAGATACTGCGTTACCGTGTCTAGCTGATTTCTCGGCATAAGCCAGATACGGCCACATTTGCCCAAAAAAAATGGCACAAACGATGACTGTATATATAGGGATGTATGCAGCGCCGAACTGGGAAGAGAGCTTTCGCCTTCTCCGGAGCCCACAGCCAGCAAGATGCAGCTAAAACATAGATAGAAGCTCTGTCGTACTTTTCAAAGACACAAACACTTTATGAAGTATGAAGCTGGGATCTTCAAAAATTAGAACCTGCATGCATGTTCCCCATGACGACTCAGCTCTCAACTCAGCCTATCGTAGTCCTCTGCTGGACATAGACCTCTCCTAAGCTGCGTCACAGTACTCACAATATCCAGTAGCCTCTCCCCTGTGTTTGAAGTATGCTAGTAATATATTATCTGTGGTATGAAGACTGTCATGATGACTTACAGTCTTACAATAAAAAGCATATTTATCAAAAGAAGAGGAAGCATGCCTAGAATCAGTGATACAGGCTTATAACGTATCTTGCACGAGCAAAACGATAGCGATGTTTGCGCATAAATTGCTCTTCAATACAAGAAGTTTTAGAGTTTTTGGCGGTTTTTTTTTTAATAAGTGCATTCGACAAACGCTAGCGAGTATCAAACGATTGTGCAGGACCTACCATACCTACACTGTAGGTAATTCCGACTTTTATAACATAAAAGCGCATAAAGCGTTTGTTCGCGCGATGATTGCTGATTGCTGTTTCTTACCTAATAAGCCTACCGCGTACTGAATAAAATTAATTGACCTTCTGATTAGATAAGTCGTACGTACCATAAAGGAGCAGCGCATCAACATTTGGTATGTTTACAAACTAATTACAATTTAGTATGTCTAATAAGGTGATATTTTATCGCTTCCAAAGTACAATAGTAAACTATAATAGGTAGACGTTTATTTTTTGTCCGACGGTATCGTCTATTCGGCTCATCGTTCCCTGCTGCTGGACATGGGGTCCCATGTCTCTCTGGGGGGTAGGGTTACTATTTAAAAAATTGAAAAGTTTTAACAAAAAGCCGGCCTTTAAAATAAAAATACTGACATTTTGACAATATAAATAAGCTTAAAAACTAAAACCCAACTACAAAAAAAAACGCGATTTCAAAACTATGAATCAAGAAACAAAATTTTGCCTTCCAAGCGAAATATCCGGACAAATTAGTAGGCCGGACAATGTCCAAATGTCCGGACGAATTCGGACGTTTGGTAGCCTTAACTGAGAGTAGCTTCAGAACACACTGGATATATTTAGTGATTGCAGGATCCCGCTACCGTTTTCAAGAAGCAGTTTGTTGCTAAAATCATCTTTCTGTAATTATACCAAATTTTGAGGTTGGACATCTTATCGGTGGATAAAAATAACATGAGAATCGAGTGTAACGTGCAAACACACGGTAAACATCATGTTGTGATCCACTCTGACAGGTTGTTTTTATGCTGGTATCTTAACGAACACCTGTACAGGTGTTCAGTATTGCTGATCATTAATAGGCAATATTAACGGTTAAAACCGATTAATGAATTCACAACATAATTGTTAGCATTCAATATATGATCCAAATGGCATAATAAACTTTTTTTTTTTTCAAATTTACATTTCTTTTTTTAATCAAGCTTTTTAGCTTTTCGTGCATTGCCACCCAAACCAAGCGTGTATGCAAACTGCTTTAAAATTCAGTTGCAAGATTTGACCCGAACATACATACATACATTGCAAATTAATAATAAAATATTGATTAGATATTGATTTGGTTATTGATTTGTTTTTTTTTTTCTTTTCTAACATAATTTAAGAACTACTAACACTATCGTTAAGGGTTTCAATATCTATTCTCAATCTCAATATCTATTACCACTGTTCTTGTTCTTGAAATGTAATGTTTGTATGTTGTTTTGTGGCAATTAAATATTTTTCTTTCTATATTAGAAAATCTTTTTTTTAAAACAAGCTTTTGTCGTATTCTTCTCAACAAACTCTTTCATTTGAAACGCATATCATGGCAGTGCTCAAAAAATAACTAGTCCACCATCTTGGGTCATCCGCCATATTGGATTCAGAAAGACGTCACTTAGCTACCATGCATTGTCATCCAAAATAAACGTGTATGCTTCATTTCATCTTAATTGCTGGAAGATAACTTTTTTTTTTTATCTCTGCCCCACACTAGGAATTTCTTCCTGTATCGTGGGTGCGTTTACAAACATATAAACTCACATACATAACACCCAGAGCCGGAACAACTATCTGTAGGTCATACAAATATTTGTTCCATGCGGGAATCGAACCCGCGACACGCAGCGCAGCTGTCAATCGCTCAACCACTGCGCCAACCGTGCGTCCTTTATATTTAAAATTTAATATTTATAACTGCTTTAAAATTTAGTTGAACACACTTACATACATATATACATTGCAAGTTAATTAAAAGCTTGTAAATATTGACCCAAACAAACAATAAACAGGGCAATCTAAATAAAACCGTTTAAAAACCTTGTAAAAACAATATAGTTGACCCTGAAATCATTAGTTAAGCCCAAAAAGTCTAAATATCGATAAAAGGTCAATTTTGTTGACGCTGCAGACAGACCCCCGCAATCGATTTGTTTGTTGTCATCAGATCGGAAGCAGCTGCGAGTGCGGCGACCACTGGCGATCAGTATGCCGCGTGCCACGACACTCAATGAAAACATTACATCAGCCGCCACATGGGGCACGCGAGGTCTCACACCTTCCAAATTTAGAACAGTTGTAATTCTTACAAACTATTGCTAAGCCAAACAACTGTCTGCGCAGCACATGTTGACATGTTTATGGAATTTCAATGTATGATTTTAATTAAACAAGTATTTAAACGGAAAAGATAACATAACTGCAATTTTGTCTTTAGAGATACAGTTTTGTCATTCCGGTAGGGCCCTCGAAAGAAAGCCACAACAACCAAGTATGATGTTAGGTAGGTACATACATGCTAAACTCGAGCTTTATCGATTTAGCTACTAGAAAAGAGACGAGAGCCAAACCTCGAATTATGACTTTTTACTAAGGAATTTCAGTCGGCGCTCACTGCCCATATTTCCTCTTAATACTGACCAAACAAAAAAAATGTGTCCGTTGGTTTTGTGTTCCAAATCTTTTCTTATTAAATAAATTTGCAATTCTAATAAATTTACTTCGGAATAAAACAAATTAATAAACTTTGCGGTATATTACCTACCTAAAGTCACGAATTTACTTCGTGGATAGAACTCGTTTCTTAAACTCAGACAGACGATTTCCAAAAACAACACTGATGGCAGGAAAGATTTCACGTGTGCACTAATGTGATACCTAGGTATCTTTAAAATGACCTTTGTGAAGGCCTAACGGGATTACCGATCGAGACACCCAAACAGAAAAACAACGCAGAAACCAGTCGATTTCTTTTTACTATTCTTTAGTTTATACCTACTGAGTAAACCGCTCTCATTTGAGCACGTGCTGATAAAACTTGAGGCTTTGGTATATTTTAACTCTTATCGTCTTCAACTCGAATCTACCTCGATACATTCAATTATAGCAATATCAATCTGCCTAGACTTTTCCTAATTGTTGTTGGGGTCGGCTTCCAGTCTTACCGGATTCAGCTGAGTACCAGTGTTTTACATGGAGCGACTGGCTGACTAAATTTCACAACCCAGTAACTGGGTAACACGGTTCCCCCTTGGCAAGACTGGTGTCAGATCTCAAGCTTCTGACTGCCCGTAACGACTGTCAAAGATCTTCAAAGGCACGGAGGAAACTCGGTATGTTGAAATGGTCACCCATCCACGGACCGACCTCGTCAAGCGTTGCTTAACCTTGAAGATCGACCCGTGCGGCTGTTATTATATAGCCACGAGCTCCCGAGCCGAGAATTATAGCAATATATAGGTAAATTGATCGGGTTTTTTTTTCCATGCACAGCGACTGAGTCGAATGGCTTACTTGGTCTTCAAACCGACTTGCCACCCAAATGTGTGTGTTTGATCCTTCACCAAAATGTGCTTGATTCTTTAACTTTTTGTTAAACCAGCAATATATATTCCATAAGTAACATGGTTAACGTTGCACTTACTAGAAGGCTCTTAAATAAAATCAGATTGCTTTTAGTACGGACCTAGATCTCTACACGCACAGATATACATCTAATTAGATGACGCGATTGTATGTACTTCGCTTCGATCAATGATCGTAATCTGAGCTCATTTAGCATTATGCACCGGAAATCCACCGAAATCCAGAAAAATGCCTTTAATTGACATATCAAGCTGTAAAGAATGTATAGAAAAAGTTAGCCGAGGCATTAGAAATGTTTTCTTTCATTGGTAAGTAAATTTGTTTTGAAATTGTTTGTGAAAAAGTGGCACGCTTGGTTTTCATACAGATAGAGGGACTTGCGTTATCTAGTTAGATTTTTGTCTGTGTCTACACGATATTCGCTACCAAAATGACACAAGGTCAATCCTTTAAATTTTGGCATTTGAACAATCATTATCGCTGGTACTTTGTTTTACCCCTTCAGGTAAACCTTAGTAAGATGATCTAGTTACCTAATATTCTACTGTTTCTTAAGATCCAGTTGTTGCAATAGGTAGGTATCCCAGTAAATAAGACGTATAAAATGTCGATAACTCCCGCACTGTCACGGCCTCGGTGTATGGCCATCATCTGACTCCTGACCTGAGGTGATCCCAGCGATATACATGCTCCAATTTCATCCGGATCGTGCCTGATCATTGGATTGGTACAGAACGTATCAGACAGCATGTATGTGCAATATCTGTTTAGGTTCTGTTATGTAATAAGTACTAATAGGTGCCTACTTGGTAACAGGACACGAGGAATGTAGAAAAAGTAAAACAGAAGCGTTGCAATTATGTTCACAACGATATGACGTGAACCGCTGTGCACGCTGTTTTTTTTTTAATGCTACTAGCATTTTTAAATATACAAGAAAAACATTTTACTTCAGAATCTACGTCAGAGAAACCTTATTTTTCATGCAAAATGGGTTTAATGACCATTTAATGAATACCCTTGATTTGATAATATCTATAATAACCAATTTATTTTATAATATTTCCTTAATATTACACAATATTATTATCTTGAGAAGCCAAGGTACTTCTTTAGAAGAATAGTAGTAAAAATCAGACGTGCCTTATCAAATTGCGTATCGCATCGTCTGCCATTGAACAAAATTGGCGCAATATCGATAAGAGCTACATCGATGTTGGTATAGGCCTTCTCTGAGAGGCTTTAAATATTAAAAGTAAAATATTGATTATGATTAAACTGCCCTGGGAAGAGCCGAAGAGGAGCTTCGAGGAGCAGCTCGTAAGTTAATCCGTCAGAGCCAGGGCATCCGATCTAGCAATTTTGTCGCGCCGGGAATATATAGACAATATTTGCCGCCCGTCAGCGTCAAATATCGGCGTCATTTTAAAGGGCGGCAACCCTTTAAAATGACGCCATATAGGGAGATAATTGTTTCAGGATATTATCTATTGAAAAAAAAGCGGTTTTAAACCGTCATATCGGATAAAGCCGCTTTTTTGACAACTTCGAACGAATTGAACTTGAAAATTTCACCTAAGAATTTTCGCAACATTATGAATATTAAACCTAATGCAAGAAGATATCGACCGATTGTCTGCATGGTGTTATAGTAATAGAATCTCGTTGAATAGTTCGAAATGCAACCACATAAAATTCACCAGGACAGTAAATATACTAAATTCGGCGTGCCAAATAAATGGAGTGAACATATGCGAGGTGGATATTGTACGAGATCTGGGAGTTATCTTAGACTCTAAACTCACATTTGTACCACATATTGAGAACATAATCAGTCGATCTCAACGTATGCTTGGATTTGTCATTCGTAATGGAAAGGTATTTCAACGCCCACATACAAAATTAGTTCTTTACAATAGCCTTATAAGAATCATCCTGGAATATGGAGGCCTCACTACGCAACCCACTCGCTGCGGATGGAACGAGTCCAAAAAAGATTTATCCGATACCTTGGGTACTCAAAGGGAAGGCAATTTAAATATCTCCCCTACCTTGCTAAACTAGGCTGCTACAAAATGAGTACCCTGGAAGCTCGAAGGGAGCTCTTGGATTTGAGATTCGCATACAAACTGCTCAATAACACCATTGACTGCCCACAATTGGTATCTAGGTTCAATTTCAGAGTACCCCGTAGACCACCTCGCAAACCCATAACACCCTTAGCTGCGCCTCTTCGCCATACAGTGTTTGGTGCTAATTCGCCTATACCCCGCATGTGCAAACTCGTGAACGAGCGCAGCGACCTGGTTGACGTCCACGCAGACTCAATATCGAAGTTTGTTAGACGTAATTAGTATCAGTATTTCATATAATATAAATATCTAGAATTTAAGTACATTAAGTTTTTATAATTACAAAGAGCAATTTGCATGTGGTGTTTGCCTATAATTGGTTGTGCAGTTAGATTTAAGACACAATTGCTTATATGTTCCTATCTGTATAATATCTGTAACAACTGTTGGTGAACCTTAAATAAATAAATAAGTTGTTTAACGGTGAGTTTACAACAAGAACCAATAATATTCGAAAGAGAAGTGAGCTTGAAGATGTTGGCTGTGTAATAAGTTAGGTTTTCTGATAAAATGAAAAGGGCTGTTAGTGCAGTTTGGCTGCCCCCCACATTTGCCCGGCTCGCCCCTCCTAGATCCGGCCCTGGTCAGAGCTCTGCAGGACGGGCACGACCTTCAGCAATGAAGAATACGAATGGGATATTGATTAAACTAGTAGTATGGCGTAGACTTCTATAACGATCTACCTACACTACACTATTTGATCAACATAAAATTTCCTGTAAACTTATCAAAAAGTTACCACAATGTAGATAGTAGGCAATGAGATTTTTAAGATCATTGGTAGTAGTAGGTAGCCTCTGCTTTATTTCATGTTTAATTTATATGAGTATGAGTAATTTAAGAACAGCAGTGGTGGCCCAGTGGTATCGGCCGCGACTTACAAGTTGTAGGTCGTGGGTTCGAGCCCAGGCAGGCGCTTTACTTTGTGTAAATTATTTCATCACCACTGCTCTCAAAACGGTGAAGGAAAACATCGTGAGGAAACCGGCATGTCCTAGAACCAAAAATTCGAAGACATGTGACATCCACCAACCCGCACTGGGCCCGCGTGGTGGATTACGGCCCATTCCCTCTCACAGAGAGGAGGCCTGTATCCCAGCAGTGGGAACATTAATAGGCTGATGATGTGATGTGATGTGAGTAATTTAAGATGAAATAGAAGAAACAATAACAAAAACACCATTACAATATAGATATCTAAATAACACCAAGCAACCAAACAAAATACCAATAGTTGTAAATATATCTATTTTATTTCTTAGGATCACTTCATCATAATTTTCTTAGGAAACTCCATATTTTCCATATCCTAGCATGATTTGTATTTAATACGGGGAAAAACAAGATGTCTGACGCACTTCTACTCCGAAAATTATTTTGTTTAGCTTCATAATAACTAATCATTGTGCATTTGAGGAAAATTTTGATAACAATAGCGTTTACGTAAAAAAGCATGTGTGTAACCCGTAACGATATTTATATAAACAAAAGATAAAGATTCATTGAAAAAATAACAAAAGTTGGGTTTTTACTTGCACGTCATGCATACCAACAAGAAAAATATATAGGTAAGTACCTAGTAGTTAATGATATTATATCAACCTATTCCATTTTAATTGGATTCCAGCTAAATTGTAAATGAGGCTGACTGTTCGCCAACATTGAAGAAAATGTTTTAAATACTTTTTATTTTTTATAATAGTTTGCCCGCGCTCTGGCTCGCGCTTGACCACAACGGTGGAGCACGCTTGCCTAGAACGAACCTATTCACTCTTGACTTGGTTACACTAGTCGAAAATTCATCCATACAAACGTAGTCTAAGGATTATGCCACTGTTTGACAATGTACGTTCAAAATAAAAAGTGATATCAATTTGTCTCATCATTATCTAGCCCTGTATGGAAACAAAAAAGTGAAAAAAGTAAACATTTGAAAGTTATGAGCGTCGAAAGTTCCACATTTCGACACTAATTAATAAATACCATAAGAAGACGGAAAATTGCAAAACGGCCTCCATACTGGAATAGATTAGTAGTTCAACAATGCAAATATTTTTTTTTGAACATATTATAAGTTTAGTCCGCTTTTCATGATATCCAGACTCCCAAAGGTCTGTTTATAAAATTTCGCGCGCTCGGTTTCGTCCTAAATCATTATCCATTTCGCTAAAAATTTGCAAAAGTGTGTATTCGTACGCGAACTAGCTTCCTACTGCTCATCACAGCATCAATCTCTTCCGCACGTGTTGTCGGTTGATATAAAATGCATTTCAACCCCGCGCACAAAATAGTTCGTGCCGTTGACTAGTGTAACCTTAAAGGCTACTAGGTTGTAGGTAGCTATCGGGAAAAAGACTCCACGAGGGAATTCCACTCCTTAGCTGTTCGCTTAATGAAAATCAATTAAATTATTCTATACCAGCTATTATTATTCTAGAGATACTGGGGGCACCCACGGCTTCGCTCCCGTCATAATTATAGTCTATGTTACTCGGGAATAATGTAGCTTTCCAAAGGTGAAAGAATTTTATAAATCAGTCCAGTACTTTCGGAGCCTATTCGGTACAAACAAACAAAAAAATCTTTCCTCTTTATAATATTGTTTTTCTATACAAAAGTACACCTAATTCTTTAAAATGGTAAATTTACCTAGAATACTCGTTACAAACGAAAGAATGACAATAATGACATATGATGTTGTGCCATGTGTAACTTGTTTTATGATGTAAAAAAATATTTTCTCCTCCGTCATAATCGAGAGATAACACACGCAAAGGAATGTTATGAACGGACTTAAAAGTATAAACATTCATAGCAGCCTTGATCTTGCGTGTGAATGTCAAGAAAATATTATCCCCACAGTTCAACGTCTTTGAGTAGGCTCGACACTTCGAGATATAAATAGATAGTTTGTTAAACATCTCTATTGCTACTTGGGAACCTTATGTTTTTTTTTAAGAAATGGTGGTTAAAGCGAGTGTGTTACGTGACTTAGAAAATTGTAACACCGAATAACACGTCCCCGTAAGTTTACTAATACGAAACACTTAACAACGAATGGACGCTACCACGAAAAACTTAACACCGTAGCCATGCGATCTCGAATAACCAAATCTCTAATTCACCAATCCGAATCACTTTACAACAAATGCTGAACTGGTAGCAGTGAACAGTACCAGAAGCTACAGATATCTGCTGCTTAGAAGAAGGAAAAACCGGCCAAGTCCGAGTCAAAAAAACGGCAAAGAAATCACGTTTGTTGTATGGGATTTAAATATTTATTTTATTCTGTTTTTAGTATTTGTTGTTATAGCGGCAACAGAAATACATCATCTGTGAAAATTTCAACTGTCTAGCTATCACGGTTCATGAGATACAGCCTGGTGACAGACGGACAGGCAGACAGACAGACAGACAGACAGACGGATCGCGGAGTCTTAGTAATAGGGTCCCGTTTTTACCCTTTGGGTACGGAACCCTAAAAATTGCTGAAAATATTGACGAATTTAATATTTCCTAACTATCTTTATTATAAACTAGTTGACTCGACAGGCCTTGTCCGGACCCATAGGAAAAATTACTTTCGGGTTTTGCAGAATTTTCCAATTCGGTCTAACCGTTCTCAAGTGATGCGCTTACCAAACGGATAGCATTCAATTTTATTTATAAAGATTGGTATCTGTAGCCTATAATTCTGCAATGAATATCTTAACATACCAAGAAATGTTCTAATAAATTCGGCGAAATTCTATCAAAAAAGGTTCATACCCCACGTTCGACAACATATCACAAGATCTATTTACATTATAATATGAAAAACATTTGTGACGTCAAGGTGTTATACGTCACTTATTTTGATGATGATATGTTATTCAACTAGTGAAGACTACGGTTCGACGTACGCATAACATATCATCAATTTAACAAAATAAATAATAAGTCGAAATATTAGCGTCACTAAATAATCTATTGATTTCAATTTTAGTTTCGTAGTTACTATACCTATGAAATGTCGTCACAGCTGGATATTCAATGAACGTGTAATACTGAGCACTACTATTGGGTACACCCTATTTGACGATTACGCCAATCTTATTATTTTGGCTCAACAATGTATGAGTAATATCAACATTCTAATATAGCTAATCCAACAAATAGTAGGCGAAAATGTGTACCTATGTTGGTTTATCCATCTTTCACACAGCAACAGGGCAACTGATTTTTTGATTGCATGGAAATAGACGGTACGGAGAGCGACACAGATTTTGATGGTGCTTTTCGAACAAAGCTATATGCGAGATAGCGAGGCTGCACGAGGAGGAGTAGCGAAGCTGTGAAAATATGTGACAGTTACCGCCAACTTTATGCGAGGAAGCTAGGCTGCGCGAGGAATCATAGCGAAACTGTGAGACGGTGTGTAGCTAAGTGACTTTTTTTAGCCGTGTTCACATCGCTCGCCCGTGTGACTCGCATACATCCCTCGCACATCTCTCACATAAAAATACATAGCTCTGCTAGCCCTTATCCACCAGAGCTGCCCTAAGGTTGGCTGGAAAAAAAAAGTTCCATACGCACAAAGCGTTTTGTAAATACTTTTTTTTGTGCGTACAGCTAAGGAGTGGAATTCCCTGACAGAGTCTGTATTTCCTGCAATGATAGCTACAACCTGGAAGTCTTTAAGTCAAGAGTGAATAGGTTACTTCTAGGCAAGCGTGCCTCATCGTCGACCACATCATCTCTTACCATCAGTTGAGATAGTGGACAAACGCGAGCCTATCAATGAACGTTGCCGACTCGTAGTCACCAGATTATCACACCAGTATGACAAACAGGATTTTTTTTCCCGTTTGTCACACCACTGATTTTTGCACACCATGTACGAGTATACGATAATTGCTAGTGCAGTACCTATATATTCTATTAAAGTCGATCTGCTGATCGGCGTTTGCCGACTTTCGTTCTTTTTCTTTTCTTTTTTTTCTTTTTTTCTTTAAAAAAAACGTTGCCCCACACTAGGAATTTCTTCCTGTATCATGGGTGCGTTTACAAACATATAAACTCACATACACAAACACCCAGAGCCGGAACAACTATTTGTAGATCATACAAATATTTGTTCCGTGCGGGAATCGAACCCGATTCCCGCACGGAACAAACGGAAAAAAAAAACGAAAAAAAACAAAAAAAAAACGGAAAAACGGTTCTTTGCCGATTATTTAGATTTTTCTACTTTTAGTTATATTTCTGTCAACTTTTTCATAATAAGGTACAAAGTGTTTTCATTTCTTAGTAAAAACAAAATAAAATTAATACAAATGGAATTATATATCACATTTTGTGGTAAGTAGTGCAAGCTATAGCCTATGTTCAGCTGTGGATGACCAGTGGTTCATATGATAATGCAACCTTATCTAGTACTGGCCGGTTGGAAACGCAATGCTTGAGATAATGGCACAAGTGGACTTATCAAATAAAAAAAGAATTTTGTTAATACCTTACACACAGCTTCTTTTATTTCATTTCAACACCTACCCGCTCTTATTGAAAAAAAAAAACGAAACGAGAAATTAAATCCTGTTTGTGATACTGGTGTGACTACGAGTCGGCAAGGTTGAAAAACCCTTTATTCCTAACTAGGACAGCACTAGTTAGGAATAAATAGTGTGCAAAAATCAGTGGTGTGACAAACGAGATCATCTGATGTGACTACGAGTCGGCAACGATAAAAAAAGTGATCTCATAGATGAATATTTTTCTCACGTACCGCTTCGCTACCTCGTACATCTTTGATCGAAAACCCGGAAAATGCACTGCTCCTGGATTTTCCTCGGATTTTACTTTATCGTCATACTACTACATATACTATATCGATAATTCGATACTCATCAAGTCTGAGGACTTTCGCATTTAATTTAATTTGACCCTGTATTATATACGTGCAAAGATCTATTACCAGCAGGTCATGCTATTCATTTGATATACTTGTGCCGATACCCTTTTCAAAACAAAATGATAGCCGTTGAACGAAAACAGACAAGAGGCCAATATCACACTTTACCCTTGTTTAAAGAAATCATAACAAGATTTTGTGTAAACTACCTTAGTTATGTCTTCAGCTAAAGGAGAACACTCTTTTAGCGCATATCTGAGCGCTAAACGAGCTAAGAACTGAACTGCGAACTCTTAAGAACTGTAATTGTTAATAGACAAATAAGACCCTTTTCAGTAAGTTAATGTTTAATGTTTAATTAACAATTTATTTAAAAAAATGCAATGATGATAATGTTTAAAATGCAATGATATAAATGGCAATGGAGAGGGCTATGCTCGGAGTTTCCTTGCGTGATCGAATCAGAAATGTAGAGATCCACAAGAGAACCAGGGTTACCGACATAGCCCGAAGAATTGCCAAACTTAAGTGGCAGTGGGCAGGGCACATTGCTCGCAGAACGGATGGCCGATGGGGCAGAAAAGTTCTGGAGTGGCGACCGCAAACCGGAAGACGTTGCGTTGGAAGGCCTCCCATCAAGTGGACTGATGACCTGGTGAAGGTTGCGGGGCATTCGCTGGTTGCGAGACGCACGGGACCGGTCAATGTGGCGACGCTTGGGGGAGGCCTATGTCCAGCAGTGGGCGTCTTTCGGCTGATATGATGATGAATGTTTAATATACTTTCTGCAAGAATTTGTCACAGTAAATTAACATCAAGGCTGCAGTCTAATTGCGTAACATATCAATCAACCGCAAGCTCTTTCACTTTGACATTTCAATGCAAATATTTACGTTGTCGAGTAGACTTTCGAAAAAAGGAGGAGGTTCTATGTTCGACTTCTTGTATGTTTTTTTTTTTGTGTATGTTCACCGATATCTCCGTCAATTGTGGACCGATTTAAAAAAATCTTTTTTTGTTTGAAAGAGTTTGTTCCGAAATTGGTCCCATTTTAATTTGGTGAAGATCTGATGAAGAACTTCGAAGATATACAACAGATTGTTAAGACCATTTCATAACATAACATCACGCCAGTACGCTCTTAAGGGGTAAGCAGATCTCTCATTTGATCGGTTTTGTTCAAGTTACATGATATTTGGGTAATCTATTCTGGCGTTATAGGAAACTAACTAAACAACTTGCCTATTAGGTAGGTACAACTAAAAAGTGAAAAATAAAAAAACTTTTTTACAAAAAAATACTACCGACTTCCAAATAAGAAAACTACAAAGTGAAAAATAACTTTATTTTTGGAAGTCGGTGTCCATAACGCAAAAAAATGGTACCTACGAAAGACACCGACTTCCAAAAATAAAGTAATTTTTCACTTTGTAGTTTTCTTATTTGGAAGTCGGTATTTTTTTGTAAAAAAGTTTTTTTTTTAAACATATAAAACAATTAATACAATCAAAAAATACTCGCGC
Organism: Orthosia incerta; assembly: GCA_948252205.1. Taxonomy (NCBI): domain Eukaryota; kingdom Metazoa; phylum Arthropoda; class Insecta; order Lepidoptera; family Noctuidae; genus Orthosia; species Orthosia incerta. The sequence goes on from OX411754.1 coordinate 22,733,074, forward strand.
GCACTCTTTGAAGTTACGCAATTGGTGCAGTACTACTCGAAGGGTAAGACAGATGTAGATAAATACCCATACGTACTTAATACCATTACGTCAGTAACGTTCCAAAACATTTATTGAGGACATAATAAATTGTTATCACAGGTGTTAACAAAATAATGGAGCTACTTTTTTCTACATAAAATGCTAATTACTCAGTTAATGTACGTCAAGAATATCAAGAAAACCTGAAATTATACAGTTACTTATATAAAGAAAAATAAATTATGTCATGGGTCAATTTTGTCCAATGCTATGACAAATGAGATTTATCTAAATCTCTAATGATGTACTCAGAATCATGATTTAATACAACAATTATACAGTTACAGGTTATTCAGGCTGGTATAAAAAAATGGTATCGTAAAAAACATAAAAATAACGTAGGCCAATCAGGACTTTAATTGTTGCTATTGTTATGAAATCGTCGGCAAAGTCGGGTCAAACCACTTATGCAGTGTACCTATAGACACCAAAGTCAATCGACACTTCAGTAAAAAAAATATATACTTAAGTACTAAAATAAAAGAGGAAATATGGGCAGAGAGCGCCGACTGAATTTCCGTAGTAAAAAGTCATAATTCTAGGTTTGACTCTCGTCTCTTTCCTCCTCCAATATTGGACCAATTTAGAAGATACTCCATGAACTGATAAAGTAAGATATATACTATACTAGCTGACCCGGCAAACTTTGTTTTGCCATAAAAACACCAAACATTCATCTACCCTACCCTACTGTCGAACGGAATAAATAGTATCCTATTTCCGTCTCCTGGTTCTAAGCTACCTCCTCACCTATTTTCAGCCAAATCGGTTCAGCCGTTCTTGAGTTATAAATAGTGTAACTAACACGACTTTCTTTTATATATATAGATATGTCCCTATGTTTTCCTTTTTTTTTCATTTATATTTGTCTTTGTACACTGAGCCTCTGTTGACACCGCAATTTTGAGCATTTTTTGAGGGCTCTAGTGCTTCTAAATATAATGTATCATCAAAAAGGAAAACATAGGGACATAGTATGTATCTTTACTTTTCAGTTTACGGAATGTCTTTTAAATTGGTCCAATATTGGAGGAGGAAAGAGACAAGAGCCAAACCTCGAATTATGACTTTTAACTAAGGAAATTCAGTCGGCGCTCTCTGCCCCCGTTTCCTCTTAATGCAGATGTAATACAATTTTCCAAAGGAAGATAATTTTGTACGAATTTAAATGTTAATGACAACATTCAAGTCAGTTCTTTGGCTTTATTAATTGCAAGAAGTACTAATATTTTTTGTTATAATCATGAGTAAGATGTTATCACTAAAAGCAATTATTTTCTTTTATAGCTAAATTATCTTCATTTGCATCATTGATGAAGCGAATATAATACTACGGTTGCAGGTTTTATCTTCGTTGTTCTAGTCTAACGGCAAGCGTGTCTGGTGATCGAGGGTTCTAGATTCATAGGTCTGGTAAGTGTCATAGAGTTCATCAAATTTGGCAGTCCCATAGGCGCGGACAAATTTCTGGGGGTGCATCTTCACAACCCCATATATAATGGTTTTCCTTTTGCCAACTTGTACAGAGATAGAAGTAACTTCTTCGATTTCTGCAGAATAAGATTGAGAAATAAATAAGAAGAATTCAAGAGGGAGTGCGACAATTTTAGCACCTCGCCTCGAATAAATCCCAAGTTCTCTAATTTGTGAGACAGAGTAAATATGAGTTTTGTTTTATTTTTTATTGTTTTTCAAAGCCAGGGTCGTGCAAGTGCACCAACTTCGACGACTTGCGGCGCCCATGGGACCTACAGTGTCCGTATATATAAGTTTCTCTGTGACCTACTGAGCCCAAAATTTAAATTTGAGTATTAGTCAAACTTTACTTTATACTGAAAATCTGTCAAACTTTGACATTAAACTAGGCTTCGACACGTTCTTAAATCCAAATACTCAATAGCTTAGTTGACAAAAAATATATATATTAAGTCCGTCAGTTAACCTAAAAATATTAGAGTTTGGACACGTATTTTTCTTTTGCCAAGTTAACAGAAAATTACGACAATATGGTGTGCTACACTTTATACTGACAAAGTGACGTCACAAGCCCCCACTCAAACTTTGTTGCGCTTTATCTTTGTATAGTATTTATTTGATAAAGCAAAAAATACGGGTCCAATATTATTTGATAATTATCTCACTGACCGACTAAATAGAATTATAATTTTTCTAGCCACGAAATGTCCCTATTCAGGAACCCGTCCTGAGTGTTTGTGACTTAATTTGGTACAACATTTTTTTTTAATGTTTTGCAAGGAATAATAACAACAATTAAACATCCCGCACAAATTCGACAAATTCTATATGACGCAAACCAACCTTTACATTGATGTTACTAAGTCAGGTACTTTTTACCTGTTTCTAACGACATTATGCTAAGAAAGCATAAACAAGTAATCGGTTAGAAATATTGCATCATGTGTTTGCAAAGAACTAAAATTAATAAATATTGATGGCAAGGTGATGTTTTTGTCAACTCAGGCGCAAACGCAATCGCGAAAACGATTTTCATCAGATGATAGATAATATTATGTTATTCAACTAATATTTGATTTTAAAGCAAGGACAGGCAGATCGATATCATTCAGGTTTTAGCTATTATATCAATTTTAATATTATAGCACCTGTAGTTTTAAAAGGTCGTATTTTATCTAACGTAATACGATAGTGTTACATAATTTCTTACATTATTATAGCTAGATGATACGTCTTGTACGTATGTTAAACAATAAAAAAAACGCTAGAATTAGAAAAACACCTTTTATCTTAATTGAATATGTTAGATAATAAAATAAATCTCCATAACTTAGGAGCCGGACGTCCAATATTTATGATACACAATATATAGGATATGAGATCAAATAACGATGGAAATATTTTCGGTTCGTGATGCAAAATTGCATTGCAAACACCAATGTCGGAGAAAGAAGAGAGCTAAGAAGGATGATGTAATGTAGTTTTTATTGAGTTTGTACATTGATATGTTTTATAGTTCTAATGGATTTGACAGTGGTAACCACATAATTTCACAAAATTTCTGTGAATAAGGATTACTATTAAATAATATTTACCATAACAAACATATCTAAAACTTTAGAGGGAGGGAGGAAGCGGCTTCTTCAGGAAAAACTCTATCTAATCAGCTAATGAATGGACAATATGATAAATGTAAACAGGACAGAGGGAAGGGGGCGGGAGGAAGTGCCCGCGTCATGAATATATCAAAATAATAACATTTCATGGAAATTGGGTCACACATCTGTTTGGCCAAAGAAATACGCTGCAGTATCTAAAGATTGATAACGTTATGACGTGAATTCGGTTGTTTGTGGGTGTCGTACGATGGGTGACGGAGGTTCATTCACCGCCCTAAACCTACGTCATCTCTCATCCAGAAATGGCAATAACATTAGAACCAAAATAATTTGAATCTAGGAGAAGTTATCAGAAGTTTTCTATACTAGGCAAAAATTAAGATATGCTGTCAATTGCTGTCTGTATACTCGATAGCTGACAGGATTTTTATGGCCATGTAAAATGATAAGGCAGGCACAGGAACAAATTAAGACAGACCTAAGCCCAGCAGTGTTTGAAGTCCGTCCAGAGGCGACTTTACTTATAGTGCAGGGTGTGCGCAGCACACGCGCGCAACGTCCTAGGGGGCGCCGAGCGACAAACAGCGGGCGGGCCGCGAATCTTTCAAATTCCCACGTAAAAAGAGCTCCGGTTTGCATACATTTTGTATAACATTTGGAGCTCTTCATAAATATGTCGAATTACAGCAAAGCAAGGCGTGCCACGAGCGGCTTTTGCAATAGTAACTTTTGTTTCAACATGAAATAAACCTTAAAACAGATAATTAAAGATTATTTTGGTATAGTAGTGAGTGTTGTATCGCTACCAAAGGCGCGTGCCAACAATCATATTGCGAATCCCAAATTCGGCTGTTTAGAATCAAAATTAAGTTCAAATTGCTATGGACGCACGTCACGCGTGCGGCATTTCTCAAAGGCGTGTGTAGGCGTGGCGCGTGCCGCACTTTGTGTTCTACCGCTACACGAAATTTTGCGAAGTAATCCTTGACGCAATGCCGATATACTGCAAGAAAAGCAGTAAATCGGCTTTTCTTTTGATTAAAATATACCTAAGAAGTAATCTTACTTATTAGGTATATTTTAATCAAAAGAAAAGCCGATTAGCAGCTAATAACAAAGATTTGTTATTAGCTGCTGCCACAACTGTTGCGACTTTTACCGGGGTCAGAGCTCGTCATAATTTACCAGTCAGCGTCACATCGACCTACCCTTGTCTGTCAAATTTCTGCAACCGAATTTCAACCTAATGACGAAGGCAAAGAGTTCAATATCAGTTGGGATATTTTGAGGGATTTGGGTCTTTTTATCCGTGAACAGTGGTCTCGCAATAAGCTTCCCAAATCTGTCAAATGTTCCGAATTGATAATGAACTCTGTACGTTTGACATGAGGTCGTAGTAAGAATGAAGAAATTTGACAGATGTGGGAAGCTTGATGCGAGGTCCAGTATTTGTGTTAGTGTTTGTGTGTGTGTCTGTTGTTTCCCGTCATCATTTAAAATTATACCATTTGCACCCGGATTGGATTGGATTTGAAAATTCAAGGTGTTTGGTAAACACGTTAACAAGCCAAAATGTAGGTACCTATGCATATTATCATGTCTATATAAATGTTATGTCAATGTCAATATACGGAAATTGCAAAAAAATATTTGACTCTCCATACTAACCGATCAGCTGATCGAGTTAGAATGAAAAGTGGTATATTTATCACAGTTTCCATTTTTTGACATTGATATAAAATCTTTAAAGACACGTTAGCATGGGTACGTTTTGCCTTGTTATGGTAAACACCCTGTATAATTCTAAATACACAGCACATCATGGCATCCAAAACAGTCAAATTTCTTCAATCGATTTTCAATTTAACCTCCAAACAATAGAGTTTACTATTCATTGGGAAAAATTTACAGTTTGTGATAATGTGCTGTTATTAGTACCCATTCCATGTTGACTTTCGCGCTTATTAGAGAAATAAACAGAATGTGTGTGTAACTCTACCCGTGTACACCAGACATAATGATTTACGCCCTGAGCTAGATGAACGTTTCTTCCTCTCTTGTTGTGATCGTGTCTCAAGCTAAACGTTTTAGCATCTTTAGTGTTTGTGGACCCACTACCGTGTAGTGTGCGATCTTCAAGACCTTTCAATCCAGAGTACGTCTAGACTGCCTATCTGTGAAATGCCATGCATACTGCAGGTCTTCTGCTGACCCAGGTGTTGAGAAGATGGTGTTCAATTGCCTTCTTGGAGATAGTAGGAACGAACGATTTCCACCCACAAATACTTTACATGCAACATTCTTAGGTTCATAAGCCGCCAGCAAAAAAAAAACTCAAGAAAGGTTGGTTAAAAACTGAACAACCAAAGAGAGATCTGTAAATGGCAGCTGGGACCTACAGCTCGAAACGTGCTGCCCGCTATCAGCAAGCATTCCTTAACCTTGAAGTTCGACCCATGTGGTTGTTATTATTTAGGTACGATCTCTTCCTAGTTGATAAAATATATTAAGTAATATGAATTATAAAACCAACAAAAGCACATCATCCAAAAAATTACATAACCCATTATATGTGTACAATTTCAAGAAAAACTTGAGGTCAGAATAATATGAGTAATCATCCCGACACCGTCCGTGGTGCTGATAACTTTTGCAGAGGTGTTGGCAGCACACAACAACGGTGGAGGCGTGCGGACCGCGGCCCGTGCCGGCGCGCGCGCAAGATAGCGCGGTGTTACATCAGACCGAGCGAGCCAACCGCGGCGCGTGCTCAGCCGGTATATAACTCACGGTTCCGCGACGATCCACTCATTCACTAATCGCAAGTAATCGATGACAAGAGTATATTAGTTTTGTGGCAATGTTCTACGCTCTCATGCATTATTCTACTATCGTGATTAATAAACTGAAATACGAACAACTGTGGCATAGTGACAATTGGTGTGACAGTCATTCCCCGCGCTTCGAGCATCAACAAAGATAACCCAGAGTCCTTCAGATCCAGTGCAGTGATTAAAAGGTAAATATTATTTGTTTTGAAAATATGTCTTGTTTTCACAATAATGCAGTTACGTCCCCAAGCATACATAGAGTCGGAAAAATAAAAAAATCTGAAAAAATAAAAGTTTTCAGTGCCTTTCTTTTACTAATTGTTTAAATTGTCTAAGTTGATAGTAAAAATCTTTTGTATAAGTCTTAGAGGTTAACGACATAGAAGTCAGATTTTATCAATGAACTTTCAATTTGCGTCAAATGCGAAAGATAACTACAACTGCCGATCATTATTGCCAAAACTTCTTCTGATAAAAGCCCTCGTTATCGGCTGTTTATAATTAGGGGTCACCTGAGTGTCGCGATAAATTGTTCAAAGATACGGTTGTATGCCAATGAAGCTGTAAACCGCCTTTTGGTTTCCCTTATATAGGAAAATGTTGCTAATCCTTTGGTGGTGGTTGTCTAGACGTGTAAAACAATACGAGTTAACGGTATCGTATTTTAACTATTCACGCTCTAGTGCTTTCACTCAGGGCTGGCACTACTCCAGCAATATTTTAGTTCGGGATCCACGATACTTGAAAATACACCTAAATCAATATATCGATGTTTAAAAACACATAGCACGCCCCTGACCTTACGAAATTTTTTGAACAAAATCTTAGACCAAATTAGAAGTTGCACGCCATGTTTGACACCCCTAACAGTGAATGAAATGCGGGCACTAATATGGTTTCATAATTCCTTCACAGAGTGACAAGCGGTCGATCAATCAATCGAGTCTAGATCACCTGAACGAGCTAACGTGTCTGTTAGACGAGAAGAGACAAGAAGGAGCATTTATTGAGAAGAATCAATTTTGAGAAGAATAAAGATGGCAACTGTACAGACCCCTCCTGAGATGAGCCTTTCGGCGTCTCTGCCAGTACAGCAGGAGCAATCTGAAATAGACCTGATGGCACTCACCATGGCGGCGCTGCGCTTCGTGAACCCTTGGTCGGTGGAGGCCAAACCGAGCCAGTGGGGAGACCAGATCGTCCCGGGAGCCCCGGAGGCTAAAGATCGCACGATCACCCTCGCGGAAGTCAGGCTTCACGACTCACCGCAAGATTGCTGGGTGGTCATATACGATCGAGTATACGACATAACTACTTTCTTTGATGAGGTAAGTTCGAAACATAATTATGAGCACTCAGTCATTCCCTTTTAATTAAATATTTGCCATATATGAAGTCTGCTTCAGAGTAATTTTACGCCCTCATATAAACCAACACTTTCTGAAATAAAAATGTAGCTATAATGTTATTTCCTGTTGTTACAGCACCCTGGTGGAGCGGACATAATGTTCGAATACGCGGGACACGACGCGAGCACGGCGTTCCGCAGCTCTGGCCACTCCCGCATGGCCACCAAAGCCCTGGAACGATTCCTTGTCGGAGAACTACCCCTTCAGGAGCGCATGTACCGACGCCCCGGCGGAATCCGACTCAGTGACATGCCAGAATAAGAAGACATGTTCATCAGCACATTGCACTGCCAATTATTAAGATTCAGTAGTATTAAGTTTAAAACCCGCTTACAAAACTTGTTTTTTATCCTCCAGTACGTCAATTGCCAATAGCCTTTGATAGTGACCGGCCTTGGTGGTGAATTCAATATCGTATTCATGGTAAAGAGTTGAAAAAAGTGTGGCCTTTTAAGTGCTATAATTTCTTTCAATCACTCTCTCGCTGTCACGACATCGTACGTGTTTGTTTTCTATTGTTAAGATTTTGTTTAATTTTATCAAACCGCCAGCTTTATTTTAGAAATAGATAGATTATTTAAGAAAAATGTTGTAATATTAACAGTTTCTTAAACCGAGATAGCAGAGTAGGCACTGTAGGTACGGACGATAAGTTGATAATTTATTTCGTTAACCATGACTTGCTTATCCAAGAATTTGTACTTTATAATAATTATTACTGTTACTGTTAACCTCAGTGATGTCAGAGTTTTGATAAGCGCAGTCTTGAGAAAACGAACGTGCCAAGTGTAGGTACTTTTTCCAGTATCCATCATATCTGTTGCCAAGTCGTGGATGTCTCTTAGTATTGTATGATATTTTGCATTTATTTAAGTAGGTACCTAGATATCATTATTTAGTTTTTTACAATGCAGAGCAGTGTTCTTAATAATAATGTGTGTTCGTTGTGGTACGTCATATTTTATGGCCAATGATAACATAATCTTTTTGGCCAAATTTGGCGAAGCTTGTGTCCGAATGAGGACAATATTAACCGTTAGAAATGTAAATTTACGTCCCTTGTTTGTATTTTTACTTTAGATATAACTCAGTATTAATTTTAATTCTAAAAGAGATGTATTGTAATTGTTCGCTTAAATCTAGCAATAAGTGCTTTCTCTTAAGTTCCTATTATTTCATAATTAGAAAATATAATTTTCGCTTTAATCAATTACCTTCTTTATTTTATTTATCCTTACCTGCCTGAGTCAAACTTAAACTCAAAATTTTTACTACATTCATTCATGAAGCTTTTACATTTGTGGAGTACAACACAAAATTTACAAAAAAAAAAACTATACATTTAGTCTTGTCTCACATAGGGACAAGTCTTTTGTGCGATGGTTTAATTCTTACATCTCACAAAATAAGTGAAAAGTTGAACCAGATAAAAGTGGTTCTACCTATCGGGTGAAACCGGAAAAAAAGTGGTTCTACCTTTCGAGTAAAACCCACAACGGTCTACAATTATTTTCCTCATTATAAAGTATAAAACCACCTATCTTTGTGTATCACAATTCGCTAGTAATATGTTAAGATAAGACATTGTTTTACTGCCAATTTCGCCCGTTGGATGGCATATTGCAAAAAAGAGTACCTACCGAAACAAATTTTTGTCTCGTCTATGGTCATCTAATGATCAACAATACCAGTCACCTGTTTTTGAAATTACTCTGTGTTTCTACAACGTACTGTTAGATATTTTTGTTAGCCGTTATAAAGTTAGAAATATTATGTAAATAATAATTTATAGATTTCGAAAACCATGTACTGATCCTTTCAGAGCTGAATAGTTTTTTACAGGTCTATGTATAAACCTGTTTTAAATCATTAATACATTTTAAAACAACCGGCCAAGTGTGTGTCGGGCTTCGCACATTTAGGATTCCGTACCAGACCGTAAAATTACCACATCATCACTTACCATCAGTTGAGATAGTGGTCAAGCGCAAGCCTATCCAGAATAAAAAAAAAACTTTTTTGCAAAAAAATACTACCGACTTCCAAATAAAAACTACAAAGTGAAAAATAACTTTATTTTTGGAAGTCGGTGTCTTTTGTAGGTACCAATTCATTGCGATATTGACACCGACTTCCAAAAATAAAGTTATTTTTCACTTTGTAGTTTTTATTTGGAAGTCGGTAGTATTTTTTTGCAAAAAAGTTTTTTTATTTTACCCTTTTTAGTTGTACCTATCGGCAAGTTGTGTAGTAAGTACCTGTAACGCCAGAATAGATTACCCGAATAACATGAAACTCAAAACATAATCAGTGAAATGACAGATCTGCATACCACTTAATAGCGTACTGGCGTGATGTTATGTTATGAAATGGTATAAACAATAAACAGACATGCGATTGCAGCAGTCCCGAGAGATTTGCCGTTATTTATTGAAGAGTTCTGTTGTATATCTTCGAAGTTCTTCATCAGATCTTCACTAAATTAAAATGGGACCAATTTCGGAACATACTCTTTCAAACAAAAAAAGAATTTTCAAAATCGGTCCACAATTGACGGAGATATCGGTGAACATACATAAAAAAAAAAAAAAAAAAAAAAAAAACATACAAAAAGTCGAACATAGAACCTCCTCCTTTTTCGAAAGTCGGTTAAAAAATAAGGTGGTTGTGATAGGAACAATGAGGAAAATTCAAAGAAGAAATATGATTTTATATATTGGTATTTGTTAAAATTTACGTAATAATAAACATTATCACCAAATTTGAAGTTCATAGGTCAATGGGAAGTTAGAAAATTCTTCGGACAATTTTTTTTTTAAAAAAAAACTGGCTTTGTTGGCTTCTCATTCCTTTGTTTTCCAATATGTTTATAACAAAAAACACAGCACCTATTTATCTAAACAACGATACGACATTCGATGAGGTAGTTCAAACATTTTTTTTCGCGCCTCCTTTTACCTCTATTTCCATAGACCCCGCCCTTTAAAAAAAAGATTTAAAATATTGTTGGCAATTTGTATGGCTTTGGGTCAACAAGATGCTTATACTGTAAATTTAAGACTGTAGCTCCAACCGTTTGGCTGTAAAACCCATGTGTCACTTTGAACTTTTTACTTTAAATAAAATATAACAAGATTATGATTAGATTTTTTAAATAAGGCTGTAAGTTTTAGGGCATTTGAATTCACCAATGAAACTAATCGCGATTAGTTCAACTCAGTTTATGCAAATACAGCGTTCCAATTGTTTGAGACCGATGAGAAACTACCAATATGAACGCTGTATTTACATAAACTGAGTTAAGTTTCATTAGTGAAATCGGCCTTTCATTAGTGCCAGTATTTGCATAAAACTTACAGCCATAAAATAAATCGATAATTTTATTAATCAATTATTCAAACGATTGAAAATGTAATTGATTAAGTTAATCTAATTTAATCAAGATTAAAATAATCAATTGTAAACGCGATTTATTTAAGTAATCCTTAACCGTGCACCGCTAATTTGATTTACGATTTTTATGGTTAGATGAAAGTAAGGTATTAATACTATCATAAAGTGTTCATTTAAAATTCGAATCCGTTAAAACGCTGATTAAATTAAGTTAAGAGCTCTTTGTGTGTTTTTAATTTTAGGCCTTTTTAGTGTTCAGTTCACTTCGTTCACAGACAGACGTCTGTCCCTGTGTCAAGACCTTTTTCTCTGGAACGCCTGGAGGTAAAAGATACAGCCGTTTATGACGCCTATTTGACCCTCGCAAGGGAATCAAAACCTACAGGGTACTTCCTATTGACCTAGAATCATGAAATTTGGTAGAAGAAACAATGTCTTATAGCACAAGTGAAGATAAAATCCGTAAATTTGAACCTAAATAAAAAATTAAAATCTTATTTGCAATTGGTAAACTGATAGCGACTTATGTCGATGTTTGGGGTTACAGTTAGGATAACAGTTTTCCAAGGACAATAAAAAAAATGTATTCCTGCTTTTGTCATCATTTCAATGAAAATGCAAATTCTATTGTAATACCAATAAAAAAACCGTTCAACTGCGTGTTGGACTCGCGCACCGAGGGATCCGTACAAATATGTTACACACACTGGCAAAATTACATTTTATCATTGTACCAAAATATTTAGGTAACATTATTGAAGTTCATAAACTATAAAAGCACCGAACATAAACCCTGGCGACCCAACAAGTAACCGGCCCCCAAATATACACCGATGGTAGCAAGATAGAGGGAAGAGTCGGTGCTGCCCTAACTTGGTGGGAAAACGGGACGGAGTCAAGGTTCAGCACCTTCGGTTTGGAACCTCACAACACAGTCTTCCAATCGGAAATGTACGCTCTCTTCAGAGCTGTCAGGATGGCAAGAGAATCCAAGGCGGCCTCCGTAAGCATATTAAGTGACTCGAGATCGTCACTTGACCTGCTGAGGAGACCGTCTATCACTCACCACCTGGCACTCCAAATCAAGAGAAGCGTCCGTGAAATCAGAGAGGAGGGCAGAGAAGTGAGGCTCTTTTGGCTCAAGGCCCACGTGGGAACTGCCGGGAATGAGAGAGCGGATGAGCTGGCCAAGGAGACAGCCCTAACAAAGCTCACATCAGACTACAGCAAGGTCCCCGTTTCGTTCGTGAGGAGGAAGATACGGGAGGGGACTATAAGGAAGTGGCAAGCGCGGTACGAGTCCTCAAGTACAGGATCGGTCACGAAAGTGTTCTTTCCAGACGTCCTAGCGGCGAAAAGGACACTCAGAGACGCAGTGCTCACACCGGTTCACGTACAAGTCCTTACAGGACACGGCGGATTCTCAGCGTATCTCCACCGCTTCCATCTCAAAGATAGTCCCTCGTGCATCTGTGACCCGAATTGTGAAGAGACAGTCTGGCATCTGCTCTTCGAATGCCCAAGGTTCAGCCAAGACAGAATGGAGCTCGAAGTAAAATTCGAAACCCAGCTTAGCCAGTCCACACTCCACACCATCATGGGGAGACCGGCTACTAGGATTCCATTCTTGGCATTCGCGAGCAAAGTCGCCACAATCGCAGCAAGGGCCAACAAAACGGACGTAACCTTGCGAAGTCGACCACACATTCGAACACACACAACCACAACTACACAAACAACAACAAGCACACCATTGACCGATACACAAGTTACACACTCACACTCTAACCAACGGCCATTACCAACGGTAGCAGCAGCGGTAGCAGCAACAGCCAGCCTACAACCAGCCCCTAGCATGACTACAATACAATTCCTGGCATGCGGAGAAGACGGAGTCCCTGGCATCAGACTGCGAGGCGTCGCTCTGTTCATGAACAGGGAACAGGAGAAGTTAGGCATAGGTTTCTGCATAGGCTCAAGTCGAGCTGCGGCCCGAATACACCTTTCACCGGGCCTTGCCGCCCTGATTAACGGAAGCACCACCAAAACGAGCATAAAAGGCAGCAAGTATGCTGCACTACCTCAAGTGGAAGTGGCCACTCACCGATGCCGTCTAATGCGATTTAAAGGGCAAACAATCGCATTACTCGAGTGTGGAGAGGCTACTGCATTTGCTCAGGCAAACTCATTGCTTCAGAAGATCAGGGAGGCAGGAGACTACACGTCAGCCGCAGACCGAACCATAAGTGTGGACGCAATGGTGGTGGGAGGAAAGAGAGGAGACGTCGCAGACCGCTTTGGCTGTCTAAAGGCCTCAGAACATCATGAGGTCGTTGTCTACGAGGACAGAGGGGAAACTCGTTTCCTCAACGCCCCCAGACAACCAGCAGCCAGCGCGACGAGCCCATCAACAAGTCCCACCACTCAAAGCGGATCGGAAAGGGCCCAGCAGAAGGCAGCAGCCGAAAAAGCCGCAAAGGAGCAGTGTAATACCATAAACCCGAAGGACCGGGCCCGGTCGAGGAGTCGCCTGAAAGCGTTTGGCACTTTCCTCAGTGCACTGCTCCCAAGCACCAGCCACGCATCACCATCTCACAAGCAGGAGACGGCACTGGAGAGGTTCCTCAGAAAAACACCAAAGGAACCAACCCAGCAAAAGCCTAAGTCAACACGAGCCGACAAAGGGCAAGTCAGCCCGCCGGCCCTCGCAGTAAAGTCAGGTACCACGGACCACGTAAAGAGCGCGTTCCTCGAGTACGTAGCAATCGTAAGAGCGACCAGAGAGGTCAATCTTACGACATGCCGGAAGATCCTGCAGACCTTCCAGAGAGACACAGAGGGTCTGTTAAGGGTACTGCTCGAGGAAGCAGGGGCAGCGGTGTACGACCACATCACATCCCAAGTCATCAAAGGGGAAATGACGGGGTAGTATATGGCAGCCTACAGCGCGAGGAGTGGTTTTGTGGCCCTGGACAAGGAGGAGACGGAGCGCTCGGGCAAACTCAAGTTCAGTGTGCCAAATGACGACCCGATAGTGGTTACCGCCAAATGTACCAAAATTATGCCAGATGATAAGATCCTAGAAATGGCACAGTCCATTTCGGGGACCTCAGGTATTACGGCATCGCAGGAAAGTTGGGCGGTACCCAGTATCAGGTAGATAAACGGAGTTCCGGGTTGCGGTAAGACAACCTGGCTGGTAAAGCACTTCGACGAGGACAGGGACGTGATAGCCACCACGACAACAGAAGCTGCCAAAGATCTCAAGGAAAAGCTTGCGCGACGCTTGGGAGACCGAGCAAAGACCAAGGTGCGCACTATGGCCTCAATCCTAGCAAACGGTTTCAAGAGCCAAGACAAATGCTACCGTCTTACGGTAGACGAGGCTCTTATGAACCACTTTGGGGCCATAGTCATGGCAGTAAAGATGTCTGGAGCAAGCGAGCTTGTCCTCGTCGGAGACGTCCAGCTTCCATTTTTGGACAGAGAGAACCTTTTCGAGCTTAGGTATACCCGTCCAGACCTGGTGGCTGGTATCACCCAGGAGTTTCTCTGCACACACCGCAATCCAATGGACGTGGCGTTTGCACTGAGTGAGATGTACCCCGGTATATACTCCTCCAAGTCATCGCTGTCGCGGGTCCACTCCCTGAAGGTGAAAAAGAAGGTTACACAGGGGCGCAAATACCGAGCACTGCCCAAAACACCCTGTTCCTGGTTCATACGCAGAGGGAGAAAGCTTCTCTTGCGAGCCAGGGATATGGGTCCGGCGAAGGTTCGCGCCTGCTAACCATACACGAGGCTCAGAGGTCAACCTACGACAGCGTCATCATCATCAACACCAAGTCCAGGAGGCTTCAGGTTCACGACAGCATCTCCCACGCGGTAGTGGCGGTGTCCAGACATACAGTCAGTTGCGTCTATTACACCGACGACGCCGCGGGCCGCCTTGCTAAGAGGGCGATGGATGCGCCGACTAAAACGGTCGTCAACTACAATCTTAAGACGGCCATGCAGCATCGAGACGTAGTCGTCATAGAAGCCTTGCTCACGCTAGCGAAGTCCCTGGTCAGCAGACATCACCATAACACCACCTAACAAGTCCCATCCATAAACTCCAACCCAAACACATACCCAAACCATCACCCTGCCTGCATGGTGGAGCGAGTAAGTCATACTCACCTTAATGTCCTAACGACGGGGTTCTATAACCGGAATTGTCAGCCGGGACTGGTCTGCTCACACTGCCATGCATATTCACGGAAAATTTATAATAAACGTAACGTAAGTGTATGATATAACATAAGCAATGTATCAAGAGAAATAAGAAAAAATAAAATAAAAAATGTTAATAACATAAAGATAAGTAGTTAATAGAAACATAAAATTGTAATGCCAGTGTGTAATATATATGTATAGTATTTAGTGAGGGATGAACTCACGTAACCTTAGTTAGTTAAGTTAGCCTATAAATAATGTCTGACGTAGGAGTCAAACAATTGTAAATATTATGAAAAAAAAACAAACAAAATATAATAACTATAAAAAAGAGCGCGGATTGCCGCATGTCCGCGGTAGATTATTAGAAAAAAAAAAAAACACTGAACATTGCTGTAATGAAAACTTAAACTGAATTTGTAAGGTAGCTTTTCCTTACCCAACCGGCTAACTCATGGGTAGCAAGTAGCTTGAGACAATTGCAGGGAATAACTCACATGAAGCTGACTGAAGTAAAACACATTTAAGTTTTGTCAACTAATTTAATTCTTCAAGCACACATTCCATCAATACAATATTTTGAGGTTAACAAAGTATGAACCACTCACTTTCTGAAGGGATATAGTTTACCCACAATATTCAATGCTGGAGATATGATTCCTCAAACAGCATCGTTCTCTGTGTAGCTGTCCGTGAGCTTGCTGGATACCAGATGATAACAATTATGCTCGGAACCTTTTGCAAGAGGAGACTGCTGTAGCTTGAACAGCTAGTTGACCATTAGCTTTATTATGTAGATAAAAATTATAGCTAAAGAGGCATTTGGAGCCCTGCCAAGGAGAAGAAAATTGCATGTTAAGATCAAACGAACATGTGTCATGAAAATGGGCATTCAGACAAATTCAAACTAATACTCACAGCGCCTACTGAATCATTGATTATGATGAGCTTTTCATCTTGACGCTAGCCAGCCTTGCCCCATATAACATCACGTATCTTTTTGGATCCTTGCCTTTGAGGTTATTTTTGGACACCGTCCTCTCGACGCAAGTTCTCTCGTAGTAAAGGCTCAAGTCATCGCAAATACAGCCTTGAACACTTTACTTTTAAGCCATAGGCCCATTTACTAAAATATCCTTTATGTAACTAATTTGAAAAGAATTTAATAATTTATTAATTTGTATGTTGAATTTGTGTGTTTATTGAATTAAATGATTTCACACAAATAGAATATATTTTATTTAAACTTTTTAAATAGTGTCAAACATACATCAACGCCATCTACATCATCATCAACAAGATACTCAACTTGGGACACTTCAATATCGAACATGTGTCTGACGGATGACGCCAGATGTCGCTAACATATGCATTGGCAATTTTTAACCGTTACAAATACAAAATTACAAAATTAACTATGTCGTTGGAAAACTGTTGTCCCTATACTTCGATATATTATGTTGCAGTCAGTATCAACTGCAAATAAACATTATTTTTTTTTACTACAAATTTACGGTTGCCGGCTTTTTTCCTATACTTGTACGGGACATTGCTTGTTGCCAATATTCATGATTCTTGGTCAACGGAAAGTACCCTGATTCCTGATGTGATTCCCTTGAGAGTATCAATTATGCGACATGACAGGCCGTATATTTTGAATGCGTTGATTTAGATTTGATTTTTTACAGCTCCAAGTGATTGCAGATTTGAGAATACGATATTAATTTCAACTTGATACCTCCACGCGTTCCTGAAAAAAAGGTCTTGACAGATGGAATATTGTTTTTTTTTATGTAGGTATAAATTTACAGTTTTCAGATTTTTTCCATTACTTGTGCTATAAGACCTAGCTTCTTAACAACTTCACGATTCTAGCTTAGTATTGTTGAGTATAAGATAATAACTTCAACTGAATACCTTCAGGCGTTCCAGAGAAAAAATCTTGACACACGGACAAACAGACGGACAACGAAGTGATCTTATAAGGGTTACTTTTTCCTTTTGAGGAACGAAAATCTAAATAATAAAGGGTTAGGTTAGGCTAAAACGGGCTGTTTTCCGCAACTCCACGACCAAGCGCGTATTTTGCATACGGAAAAATAAAGGCTTATAGAAATTCTCCGAATAGAAGATTTTTTTTTTAAGTCTAAAAATAACGAACATTTCGAACTTTTATAATAGGTACGAACAATGATGTAAATATTCGTGATCATGACTAACGATTACCGATTTGATTAAATTATATCGATTAATTTAATCAAATTCAGCTATTAACGAATCGACGAATGATATTTTAATCTTAAAATTTTCGACAACACGATGAAACCAGGGGCCGTACCATCCCCCCCGGTGGGTACCCGCATTGTCGAGGCGGGGGAGCTCAACCCTCAGTGGTTTGGTCACCAACGGTGTCTTTGCTTCACCTTTGGAAATCGAGGAGGGGCCGCTCGTCAGTGCTTTTGCCGATTAAGCCGACGACGTAGCGGCCAACTAGTAGGTTGCGGTGCCGCTTGATAACAGGCGACATCGCAACTGAGGCGGGCCGCGATGTCTTATGGAGCGTCCCAGGTCCCATACGATGTCGCGGCTGAGGGTTGGAGGCCGCGGCGGGAGAGGAGTGCGCCGCTCTGTCTACTTTCCGCGGCCTAGACGGGGTCGCCACCGTCTGATGGCGGACGCGGTGGGGCCGCAGGGGAGGAGGAGTGTCGGTATAGCGTTAGCCGCTATCCCTATCCCCTGCGGCCGAAAAATGGTAGGTGGCAGGGCCATTGACCTTGACCCGTCACAGAGGTTCCAAGGGTGCCATACACAGGGTCGTCTGGCGCCCATGTGCTGGTTTGGTCCCTGGGGTGGTCACGTCGTACAGTGTGTTTTGTTGCGCCGGTGATAGGGGGTACCCGGTGACTTACAGCCGCAGCGGGTTCGCGGTGAATGCTCACGCGTGCCCGTGTTCCCGCCATAAGCGGCACAGTAGGACACCGTGGAGTTTTAGTGGGTTAGAGTCCCACATAACTGCACTATCTTCTCCCCGTGGTAGTGCGGTATGCATGAGCATTTATCCACGCAAAAAATAAATAAAAAAGGGGAAATATAACGTGTCAACGCCATCATGATTTCGCTGTGAAAAAGGGATAGTGCCCTTCGTCCTTTATAGCTCCGTCTCTCTCTCTCACAGTGGAACCATAATAGTTTTTTAACAAAGAAGTCAGAGTAAAGCGCCTTAACTTAGTGAATGAAAATCGCCAATATAAAGCACAGTGTGGAAGGGGTGTATGATCCTCAATTGTTCCTTCCGCTTACAAGGAAAGACCTTCACAAATCAATAATATTATTATGTATTTACCTTAAAGCCGAAGCCTTGAGGCACAGCTAGTAGTATTTATATGAGCAATCACCTCTATATCAAGCCCTGATAATTACAAGTAAGGGTCTCGAACTCTCGACCTCGCTTCCGACAACTAATACTGGACGGATATTGAATTCAAATCACGAGTAAATAAAGTCGCATTTAATAAATAATTAGTATAATTTTATAAACAATAAGAACTTATCTATATAATATATCAATACAACAACATTGAGTAATACCTTCCCCTTATCTATCAAAATACCCGTGGCGGCGCAAGAAATTTCTATTGTGTCTGCTAATTAGCAGGTGACAGGTTAAGCAGTCTCAAACTTTCTTGCCGGATCTGAAACAAGAAAAGGAATTTTAAGATTATTCTAACAGTTTATAGAACGCAAGGATTCTGTCTGTCTAATGCGTTAGACGCGCGGTTGGTACGTTTTTGGCTCGAGAAAGAAGTGAGGAGTGTCTAATTATGATTATTTTTTAAATTAATAACCTTATTCTCAACAAGTTTTAGTGGTATATTAGACCTTGAGAACGGAGTGTGGATAGCAAAATAAGAATGTTTTTATTTACCGTTCTTAATGTTTTTAAACGAAAATTAAAAGTTCTTTAATCTATATTTTTGGAAACGTAATAAAATGACAAAAGTTTTTTAATGGCGATTTAAGAGCTCTTAATAAAAAGTTAACAGCTCTATTTAAAAAATCAGGGGTAGTAAACAAAGATTTGTCTAACTAAGACTATTTCTTGGTGGTGATTCTGTAACAGTAGAATAAAATATAATAGAATAGGTATACTTTATTGTACACAAAAAAAAAATTACACATATCTTAATACTATGGGTACAAAGGCGGTCTTATCGCTGAATGCTATATCTACCAGACAACTTTTGGATGGACTTACAGAACTTTAAATAAGATACAACCGACTTCCAAAAAAAAACACTACAAAGTGAAAATAACTTCAATTTCGGAAGTCAGTGTTCCTGTTTTCGTTTCTTCGTTTTTTGACACCGCCTTCCGAAATAGAAGTTATTTGTCACTTTATAGTGTTTTTTTTTTTTGGAAGTCAGTTGTATTTTTCTGTAAAATAGTATTTTATTTATACTTAATGGACAAGTTCTATAGTAAGGTACCTTTCCCGTCAAAAACATAAATTATGTAAATGTTCGATTGAATGAATAAAAAAACTTCTTTACATAAAAATACTACCGACTTCCAAATAAGAAAACTACAAAGTGGAAAATAACTTTATTTTTGGAAGTCAGTGTCTTTAGTAGGTCCCATTTTTTTGCGTTATGGACACCGACTTCCAAAAATAAAGTTATTTTTCACTTTGTAGTTTTCTTATTTGGAAGTCGGTAGTATTTTTTTGTAAGAAAGTTTTTTTTATTTTTCACTTTTTAGTTGTATCTACCTAATAGGCAAGTTGTTTAGTAAGTTTCCTATAACGCCAGAATAGATTACCCGAATATCATGAAACTTGAACAAAACCGATCAAATGTGGGATCTGCTTACCACTTAAGAGCGTACTGGCGTGATGTTATGTTATGAAATGGTCTAAACAATAAACAGACATGCGATTGCAGCAGTCCCGAGAGATTTGCACAAGTTTTTGAAGAGTTCTGTTGTATATCTTCGAGTTCTTCATCAGATCTTTACCAAATTAAAATAGGACCAATTTCGGAACATACTCTTTCAAACAAAAAAGAGAGTATTTTCAAAATCGGTCCACAATTTACGGAGATATCGGTGAACATAAATAAAAAAAATAAAAAACATACAAGAAGTCGAACATAGAACCTCCTCCTGTTTCGAAAGTCGGTTAAAAATTAAAACCGACTATTTGTGAAAACTAGTCAAGTCAAATCTTGAGTTGACTTGGCTAGTACTCACTACTACAATTGATCCTAAGTTATCTGCAATGTAAATTCGACCAGGAAGGAGAATAGAACAGGAGATGGTATGCCACCCTGTGGTACGCCTGCAGATGTATTGCATCATGACGAAGTAGAACCTTCAATGCAAGTTCGTTGCCGGCGGCCACACAGGTAACTACGAAACCAATCAATTGCCGTTCGAGATATGTTATGAGAGTTGAGATTGCCGAGTAAAATATTAAAATCGAGGGGGTTAAAATTAAAAGCATTGCTGAAATCTAACAAGGAAAGAACCGTCAAATTTCCATTTTCCATACCAAGTCTAATATCGTCCGTAATGCTGCTAAGAGCATTTGTAATACTATTGATTGGAAATAGTTAAGGAGGTGGTTCTTGCACACGAATGCGCTAAGTTGATTGTGGTTAAGGCGTTCAAGGACCTTGGATAGAAACGATAATATGAAGATAGGACGGAATTTAGTCAAGGAAACAGGATTACGCTCTTTTGGAAGAGGGGTAAATTGGGCTTCTTTCCAAGAAGAGAAAAAAACACTGAAGGATACGGAATGATTAAGGATATGGGGTAGTCTGTATAAGGTCGGTAATTAATTATGAATCATATACATAACATATATTTTTATTTTTTACCACCAGTAAGCGATTAGCTATCGATTATTTCCTCGCTGAAGAAACGTACAAAAAATATAAGAGCCCGTGCCAATAAAAGAGACATATAGTAATAGTTGATCGCTGGCTGTTCACATTACCAGCGAGTACTCTCTCACCACAAATTTATCGCAGCGATAAGAGCTTTCAAAGTTATACACGCTCAATGATGCTCGCTTGCTCGCTTGGCGGTCAGAACTCACGCCGAGAAACCAACCAGCGGTCATTTCTACCTACACTGCGGCCGCTCCGAGCAAGTGGTGCGTATAATCGCCCGTCGCACAAGAACTCTAGGTTATAGCCGAACGACAAAACTATCGGAACTACACACTCGTTGTCGCTGCTCGCTAACTCGTTTCTAGTTTCTAGCTTTACTCGCTACTCTCTGTTCGTCGGGCGGTGGAACAAGTGCCTAAGTAACTATAGTAATCAAACATGTGACTATCTACTGTGAGACCGCTAATAATACCTGCTATCTGTCTGACCCAAGTCACGAGTGCAAATATGTGACCGCGAATAAGGCAATCCACAAACTTGCCATATCTGGTGGTAAACTTCTTCATGTTCATTATCATCTAATACTTATATTATAAAGAAGTAAAGTTTGTGAAGTTGTATCTCTGGATCTACTGAACCGATTTAGATGAAATTTGGCATGGAGATGGTTTGAGACCCTGGAAAGGACAGTATAGTTTATATTCCCTTGGGATGATAAAACATACTACGCGGGCGAAGCCGCGGTCAGAAACTAGTAATTCATATACTCAATCATTAACTACTATGCTGATCTTGGGATTCAGGATTCGATTCCACTAAGTCGAGGATTTTTGTTTTTTATCCATTACGAAGGTTTTAAGGGTGAGCAAAATTTCAGTCTTGAAAATAGAGCGTCACTCGAGGTGGCGACTAGCTCTTAGAATATTATATTTACTAATATGTCGTTAAAAACTATTTAATTACACTGTTGGCGCAGTGTTTGAGCGATTGACTGCTACGCTGCGTGTCGCGTGTTCGATACCCGCGCGGAACAAATATTTGTATGACCTACAAATAGTTGTTCCGGGCTCTGGGTGTTTGTGTATGTGAGTTTATATGTTTTTATCGCACCCACGATTCAGGAGAAATTCCTAGTGTGGGGGTGTGGGGCAACGTGTAATAAAAAAATAAAAGAATTATCATGTTATAATTTACTTATCAATATATTGTAAATCAAAAAAAAACAGCGCTAAAATTTACTAATATGTTTGGGTACCCTTAGCACCTGTAAATGTACATTCGCTCCAATAAACATTTTTGTAGAATTAAGTAGAAAACATCTGGGGGCTGTGGGATCTTTTTTTTTTTTTTTTTTTTATTATTGATAGGCTCGCGCTTGACCACTATCTCACCTGATGGTAAGTGATGATGTGGTCGACGATGTAGCACGCTTACCTAGAAGAAACCTATTCACTCTTGACTTAAAGACTCCCAGGTTGTAGCTCTCAGGAAATACAGATCTTGCTCTACAAGAATGATAAAGTTTTTAATTTACAGAAATAATAGCTGGTTACAGACAAAGCACATACCTGAACCGCTGAAAAGGAAGTTGATAGAATTATTACAACAGACTGTTTTCCAGACAAATAACATTTGCAGGTGTACTAAGAAAAGATGTATTGATTCTGAATCCTTGAGCTATTGAATACCTATACATCTGCTATGCGACCTTATAATTGGATTGTGCGAGTTAATACTGAATAAAAGTTTATCATATTTGCTCCATTAATATTGCACACGATATCAAATAACATTTCTTGATCAAACCAGTTCTCATAATCAAACTAGACCCAACAACATCCGTCTATAATATCGAAAATCAAATTGCAATAAATAAGCGTACAAAAAAACAATAAATTAAGTTCCATTATGAGGCGATTTCTTTTCTATGTTGCTAAAATATTTTTTGGTTGAAGCATGGCGAGACTATTGCCTTGTTTCTCTCACACATTGAGATTCCCCCTTAGACTAGCAGTGGATTATATTTTGCCTTTCGCCAGCAAAGTTACTGGAAGTCTGGCTAATGAACCAGAAATTATCTGATATATAACTAATCGCGTAGTTCGTTATCTATCGCGTAATTCTATGGATAGAAAGAAACACCACAGGGTGTATTTTTCTATTAATAGAATTATTTTCAAAAACGGATTAGTAGTTGTTCATAACAATTCTTAATTACATTTTCTGTAAATCGTAAGTATTAGAATAAATTTATATAAACACTTGATTTCAAACATTATCGAATCTAGATGTTGATTGTATTTAGTTTAAAAATAAATTGTAGTTCGAAAAACTAAAAAACACGCTTTAATGGCAAATTGAACTAAAAAGTCGCTAATCCTGAAGATCTTGGTAAGGCTAATGGGACAAACAATTTAAACGCGCACGGTAGAATCATCTTTTATAACTTGTACATTTTAATTTTTGTTTGACTTTCAAAAGTGCCGCATAATGGCCTAGTTGAATAAATATATTTGACTTTGACTTTGGCTAAATTATTGCATTGTCATCGGTCCTTGATAGGTGTGCAAAGTTTCAAATCAATCCGGCATTTTCAAGGGGGTGAAAATCACGTTCAAAGATTCCGTTACATTGATACATAGTTACATAGATACATAGTTACATAGATACATACCAAGCTAATAAAAGCGTGTTAATAAAACGGAATGTCGATAAATAAGTCAACGACAGTGTTACATCCCTAGAGGAGGACGAATTTTAATGACCTCATTACGCAAATACAAATCTTATATCTAACGAAATACAGCTTTAAATTGAATGCATTCACTATAGTGACATCTAGCGGCGGGTAAACGGAAAATGAAATATATACTTAAACAGAGTAGACAATAAACAACTCTATGGTCATTAAACTGTGGTTTATTTTCAAATAAGCGACGACTGGTATTTCCTACTTTCAAACTACCAATCACACCACAGATGTCTTAGTATTACGAAATACAATTAACCTGTATATGTGTGAGTTTGGGTACGCTGGTTCCGATACTAATGAAACGATATGCGAGGTTTTTGGTATCATAGTGACAGCAGAAAACTGACTCTTAAGTCGCAGGATCTCCTAGTTTAGGTGTCAGGGTTTACTCTATCTGTATGACCTTTATTCACTGAAATTCATGCGACCTAGTATGTAAGCATTTATGAAGGTTTTTGTATAAATAAAGATTTTTATTATTCGTTTATTCATTTTATTTACATTTTTAAATATTATTCCATAAAAAATTAAATTAAAAAGTATTTAAAATACAAAAATAGTAGCCCACTGGTATCGGGAACAGGGTCCAAGCTACCGGTGCGCGGTGGTCAGGGCTCCTGAGAGACGAACCTCCTGACTATACGCACCGTGTCCAGGAGCACCGCTTTCTGGATCAAGCCCTTGATCCAGCTGCCCTACGAGAGCCTCCTCAGATGTTCGTCGAGGCTCTTGGCTATTATGCCATTGGTCGTAACGACTATCGGCACAATGATCGCTGTATTCACATCCCACATGCCGACAACCTCGCGAGCCAGATCAAGATACTTACTTTTCTTATCTCTCTCAGCCTTCACGAGGTTCTCGGTTATTATTATTACTTCTACTGTCTTATTCTGTTCTGTGATGGTGGCCCAGTGGCTAAGACCTCGCCTCTAGTGCTTGAGATCGTGGTTCAAATCCGGGCAAGTACCAATGTGACTTTTTCAAATCCATATTTGCTTTCGAAGTTTATCTTGGACATCACAGACAACGGTGAAGGAAAACATCGTGAAGAAACCTGGATTTTATAGTTAATGCAAGTATGAAATCACCAACCCGCATTGAGCAAGCGTGGTGATCCATGATCGTGCCTTCTCTGTATGAGAAGAAGTTTTTGCACTACAGTGGGCATGTTGGCAGGTTGGCAGGAATGTTCGATACACGAACTAAAGTCACTAAGGATAAGATTGATTATAGATACTTACAATTGTTTATAGGTAAGCGTGTTGACACTGGTGCAATATCGCAAGTAGACCAGCAGCGCGAGTGTCATCAATATGGCCGTGATCTGCAGCGTCCACTCCCGAGGCATACCGCATTTAGATACCTTCACTTCTGCCGGCGTTATCGTCAACTGGAAATATATCATCATCATTTAATTTCAGCCGAAGAACGTACACTGTTGGACACAGACAATATTTTTTTTCAAACTCTTTCATTTGATACCCATAATTATAATGGATGCAAAAAAAGTTTATACGCCCCCTTTGGGAATCCGCCATATTGGATTTAGAATGAAATGCAAATCAATATTGTATGCAAAATTTCAGCTTAATCGATGGATGGGATAACTATATAAAAATCCAGTTGCCAGATGAGTATATGTATATAATAGCTTAAAAAATTAAGAACTTACTTTAAAGTCTCCAAACATCGCAGGAAGGTCATAGTTGTGAGTGTCAAAGCCTAAATGGTATAACATGTCCACATCCAGGTCTAGATATTAACTATTATAGTGTCAATCTAAGAAGTCCGATGACGTTTCTCATTTTACATGCCGCGATAACTTTGTACATGAGAAATTGAAAATCAAATTTATAATCCTAATTAATTATTATGTTACCCATACATTCGTGGCTAAATAATAACAGCCGCACGGGTCGATCATCAAGGTTAAGCAACGCTTGACGAGGTCGGTCCGTGGATGGGTGACCATTTCAACATACCGAGTTTCCTCCGTGCCTCGGAAAGCACGTTAAGCCGTTGGTCCCGGCTGTTATTTGAAGATCTTTGACAGTCGTTACCGGTAGTCAGAAGCTTGAGATCTGACACCAGTCTTGCCAAGGGGTACCGTGTTACCCAGTTACTGGGTTGTGGAGGTCAGATAGGCAGTCGCTCCATGTAAAACACTGGTACTTAGCTGAATCCGGTAAGACTGGAAGCCGACCCCAATATAGTTGGGAAAAGGCTAGGCAGATGATGATGTTACCCATACATTATAACAACGAGTATCAATCGTAAGCATCATGTTTATTATTAAGTATTTTATAGCTGTCAAGCCCGACTTCTTAGATTGTCACGATTAATAACAAGGCAATTTAAATAAAAACTTTAAAAAGAAATCTTATTCTCAGCGTCGCAGTTTTCAAGTTGGTAGGGGACTGACTGCTCAGGGAGAGGCCTGCGAGTCAGTACCAATGCATTTATGTTTAGCTAGCTGTGCCCGCGGCTTTGCTCCCGTCAACTGCCTAACGGACCCTACCCTACTTACCCACACTACTTACCTACCTGCCTACCCTACTTGCCTTGTTACCTACCTTCCAAATATCTACCTGTACCTACTTACCTACCCTACTTACCTATCTGCCTACCCTACCAGCCTTGTTACCTATACTACCTACCTTCCATTTTTTTTTTGTAGTGTCATTCTTCCAAGGAGAATCTTAACAGCGCCATTCGCCAACGTTAAATGCACAAAGCCATATATCGAATATGGAGTTCAACTGTCCGATTAATGTGATGTTTTACTACATGAACATTTTAAATTCATCTAACTTTTGATAGAGTGAACCGATTGCAATGAAATCAAAACTAAGTAATACCTACTTCAAGTTTTTCCTTTTTTTTTCTTTTTTATATCTCCTTTCTTTACAATCTGTCTCAGTACTATTGGACATTAAGTAAATTTTTTGACGTGTTTAGATGTCTTGGTCGGTATGTTTCCTATGTCACATCCTATTTACTTATGTAGCTATGTTTGTCTGATGAAGTCTTGAGGTATTTTGTACTTAAGCCTTCTGGCCCCTGTCCCATCCATAAGGTGGCTTGCCAGGATGTTTGGTTGACGTGTAATTCGTTCCTTGTATGACTTGATGTAGTTCTTTACCTCTTCTTTGACTGTGGTAATCGTCAGATCATGAAAAGTTGGTTTTTTATTGGTTATTTTTAACACAAAAATATATGTTACATAGAGAATAACTAACTAATAAATAACTACCATTTTCCTAATAACTTGATCTCAGAAAATTTTCGGTTTTATTCGTATAACATAGTGTATTTAATTTGTAAAGTTATGTCTAACCGGACAAAAACACGACAATCGCAGCAAAACCGCTGGGCGTATTTTAATGAAATCGACACCGTCTCAAAGACAAATTAATTATCAATTAAATTAATTAAATGTATAAAATAAAAATATAACATTAAAATTAAGCATTTAAATTAATTAATTACCTTTATTATTCTATGACTTAAAAAAAAAAGCCTCAGATCAAAATGTAGATCCAACGAGCCAACAACCTTGAGGGAACAAAACGCGCACTCGTTTCACACCCGGGCGGCCTAAAATTTTGTAGTTTTTTGTACTTTCCTTATTATTCTATGACTTTAAAAAAAAAAGCTTCAGATCAAAATGTAGATAATAAAATTATCTTTGAGATGTTGTTGATTTTATTAAAATACGCCCAGCGGTGTTGGTGTGATTGTCGTGTTTTTGTCCGTTTTAGACATAACTTCACAAATTAATTATTCTATGTTATACAAATAAAACTCAAAATTTGCTTAGATCAAATTATTAAGAAAATAGTCTTATATAACATATATTTTTTTCAAAGAATAACGACTAGCCATTTAGACGTGATTCTCACTTTAAAATCAGCTACTCAAGGGAATCGGCGCCTCAAAGGCGACAGCAGATGTGCCGCCGGTACGGGATTGCGGGTAGGTCTATACGCAGCAGTGGACGTCTTTTGGTTCAAATGATGACAATTAGGTACTTTTTATAAACTCATGTCAATCAACTTGATTGGCTGTTTGTTTCAGCCAGTCAAACACAGCAGCTAACAATCATTATTTAAATGCCAGCAAATAACCAGCAGCAGTCTAATTGCGTAAGTGAGAATATGAGAAATCGACCAATAACATACTCGGAAATCCACTTCGCGTATTTCATCTCGAATGTGATTGGTCGATTTTCATACTCTTTACGATTTGCCTTGCCGAGTTCATTAGGCAATAAGGCTGCAGGCGTATCTTTATGATAACACTCACCAAATAATACTTAGGATCCAGTCTATTTCTCCACGAGAAAGAAGGTACAGTGTACTCAACGAACTCGGTTTTATGATCGGGAGTAGGTACAAAGCTATGTCTGACGACGCAGCTGTGATGCGTGTGGCCGCCGAGCGCTGTGCGTGGTCGCAGGCTTTCTACTAAGTACTCTGTGGACTCTTTGGACAAGCAATCCCATCGCTCCTCGAACAAGCTGTTGCGTTCAGGGAGAGGAGCTGCGTCGGGTTCCGTGCATCCACTGTCCGATTCTCTGTATAGAGGGTAGTGCTGGAAATAATAAAATAAAAATTAATAAAATTACTACTACTTGTTGTTGTATTGTACTACTAGGTACTAATAAGCCCTAGCTACAGGCCTGTTTGTGATCCGGTTCGGTACACAGTAATAGTCACTGACCTTTCACTGGACTCTTGAAGGTACTTAATGGTAATTAACGCCTTTAGATTACTAATAAGGGAGCATCCATGAGCAGCCATCCGTTAGCTGTTTTTCTTTTAATTTGGACCATCTCTCCTCCCCTTTGTGATATTTGCTGGAACACTTTCCCCCACACGTTAAATTTACGCTACTTATAGTTTTTTAATGGACCAACCAAATGTATTAAATATCATGGCTTGACAAGCAACGACTGTAACCGGCTCAGTAGAAAATGCCGCGAACAGCCTCTTGTAAAATGACACTTGTTCGTCACTTTTTTTCAAATCGGGGAATCCCATTCATAGAAAATATTCAATATTGTCTATGGATTTTTTTTCTTTAAAAAATTACAACATTTATCCGTTTTTTTTCACTTATTTATTCAATGCCCCTAATTATGTTTAACTAATCAAACGCGGTGTTTTAGCCAACTCATTAATTTCAAATATAAGCGACATAGGGAGACTGATGAACAAGTGGGTAAGTTTCAAATAAAATTATGTAGGTATATTATTAATATCCACTCACTTGCATAAGAATTGGTCGGCTATATCTCTCCAATTTCTTGTTGCCTTTGCATAAACTTGATCCACTGCTACACTTTAATATATCTGTTGAGGAAAATAAAATCATTTGCGATTGTTAATAAATCATGGGCTGGTGGCTGCCTGTGGGATATAGTTCATAGAGTGATAGACCAAGGAATCGAGCACGCGGGTCAAAGTTAATACAGTGTAGCCTGAAGAACTAGGATCTCAAAGGATATGTTACACTTCATGGAAGTAATAAGCTGTACAACTGAAACATTATCTAGCTATGCCGTGCCAACAAACATAAATCAATTCTTAAAGTCGTAAGAGTTTATGATAGTTAAAAGAGAACCACAAAAACTAACTATGTGTACTAACTATGGTTGTGTGGGGAACATACGGAACGCATGGAGCACCTACTGTGCACATGCGATGCACTGGCTGGTAAGCGAATGAGTCTCCTAGGGGTTGGATACCCAAAACCAGAAAATTATAGGCTCATATCTCCTAGTCTCGTTGTAAAGCTCATGAAAACAGTTTTCAACGAGAATGAGGAGGAGTAAGTTATCTAGGGGTCCACAAAAGATCCCAATGGGTCGAAGTGTCCGAGGTATTTCTCGGCCCCTCCATAAGATAAGATAAGAACTATGTGTATCTTTCACAAAATGCTTAGTAGAAAAAGTTCCCAAGTAATCAATGTTTATACGTAGTTTGAAATCAAAATTTTATAAAAAAAATATGATTTATACAGGTATTTAAACTATATTAGGTATATTTAATAACTTTATGTCAATCATTCAAAACAAGACGAATTAATAAAATGTCAGTCATAGAAGTATATAATTAAAAACTAGCAGCACTAATAAAAATATATGGTTGGTTTAGGCTGACTGTCCCTCGAAACGACATTTAACCAACCAACCATTATAATGGTTGATGAGGATGAGTCGCCAGAAATCAGTTTGTTCTGGAGTTTTTAAGCCTCTCTTTCGGCTCGCGTTTTGGTTAAATTAAACCTTCCAGTATTACAGCTTATTATTTCCATGGTATACTTAAAGAGGCTCCTAATTTAAGGAGTTTCGCAAATAGCCAGTTTTAAAATGTAAAATTAGATCGTCTCATTTACAGACAGTGTAGCCAGATTGGGTGATTTATCGCCATTTAGGCTACTCGAAAGGGTGTTATGGCGACCAATTTTTACGATCGGCGACTGATCGCAAAGCTACATCGAAAAATAAATTGGGAGAATTTAGGTGATTTTTCAAAACTCACTGTGGTACATTGACAACGGTTGGTAACAAAAATTTGCTCAACAGACCTGCACTATTTTTACCCGAGTGCCGAAGGAGGGTAATGTGTTTATCAGTACAACGGAATACGTTAATATGCGCATTAACTAGATAATCTGCAAATTACCGGGTACAATCCGTTAAAGTGTGAAATTTGACTGAAAGTAGCAGACATGTCCACTTTACCTAGTTAATTTGCATATTAATGGATGCTACATCGTTAAATCGCGGCATACAGTACAGACAAACCCGACGGAGCCCCGCCGCGCGGGGCTTCTATTTCTATCTGCGGGGTTAAAAGTAACCTAACATGAAGGTGATGACGGGAGCTAAGTTCGCTCACTTCAGCTCCCGTCATCCCCTATGAACCTAACCTATCCGTGTCGAGATGTCCTAAGTTCCCGAGCTCGCTTCGCTCGCTCTGCACAGTGATGTTACCTCGTCAAGAACCGACCAAGAGATTACCGGATAATTGAGAATTTAAAAGTTTTATTCAAGCAAAGAACCTGTTTTATGAACCATATGCTTAACCGCTAGTATGCAGATTACCTAGAAAGTCTGCAGAATATCTAGTTTTTTTTTTTTTTTTTATTATCTAGAGTAATTAAAAATGCCTTAAATAAAGTATTAGTTTTGTTTTACTTTTTATATGAATGATAATCTGTACTTAACAAATTTTTTAAACTTTTCTCAAATAATAAAAACTCTATGCGGCGGGCTGACGTTGGGGTTAAAAATTAAAAAAGTACAGGAAAGTAAAAAAAGTGATACTTTCCGCACAGTTTGGCTGCTTGAAAAACGCTCTTTTCGAGGACATGCATTGTAAAGACTGTTATCAGTGCTGTAACTATTCTTAGCAAAGGGCTATAAAGATGATTGAAAACATTGTAAAAAGTCTAATAAAAAGAGAAAAAAAATGAGATTGAGAATAGTTAGAGACCGCCATATATTTGTGCCGTTTATGAGTTACCAGGGAAGCCGCATGCGCAGAAGGAGCTAAAGCCAAATTTTTTATCTTCAACGTAGTCCTTGATTTTATAATATGCTTTTTTAATAAGGACACGTTTGATGTAGTTTTTGAACTTTCCATCGGTCAGTTCTATAACTGACTTTGGCAACTTGTTATAAAAGCGTATACTGTTTATAAGAAAAGACTTGCTAGTTATCGTTAATCTGAATTTGGGTAATACAATTTCGTGCTTACTCCGTGTATTTAAATTATGGAAGTCACTTCTAGTTTTAAAAAGCCCTCGATTGCGGACATACTCGTACAAAATACATTCCAAAATATAAAGTGAAGGTAGAGTCAGTATATCGATCTATTTAAATTTTTCTCTGAGGGACTCGCGAGGACCCATTCTATAGATCGCGCGGATTGCCCTCTATTGTAAGATAAAAATTGAGTCAACGTCTGCTGCTGATCCCCACAGCAGAATGCCATAAGACATAATACTGTGGAAATAAGCATAGTATACTAGTCTAGCTGTGGCTACATCGGTTAACTGCCTTATCTTCCTTACTGCATAGGCAGCCAAACTTAACCTACCCGAAAGAGTTCTAATGTGCGCGCGCCACTGCAATTTTGAATCTATAATAATCCCCAAGAATACAGTTTCCGTTACAATTTCAAGATTTTTGCCGTCAAAATTTAGATTTAGGTCACGTTGAGGTACATTTGGTAAAGAGAACTTTAGAAATTTTGTTTCTTTCGCATTCAGTAAAAGATTTATCGTAAACGTAAGTATTGACGTTAGAATCATCAAAATCAGCCAACGCGTTTGGTCTCTAGAACGCCACATAGGAAAAAACATACATACATACATAGACTGATAAACACATTACCCTCCTTCGGCAGTCGGGTAAAAACGTGACGTGAGTGACAGTCAACTGATCTTCTATCTTCTCCTGTCTTCTGTTATTCAACCTTATTTGTTTTTAGCATTTCAAAATTGTGATTTAACTTAACCTCATGTAAATTTGGATTGTATTGCATCTTTTAATTTAAATTTGTGGCATTAGTTCGTTTTTATTTTTGATAGGCTCGGGCTTGACCACTATCTCTCCTGATGGTAAGTGATGATGTGACCGACGATGTAGCACGCTTACCTAGAACAAACCTATTCACTCTTGACTTAAAGACTCCCAGGTTGTAGCTCTCAGGAAATACAGACTCCGGCAGGGAATTCCACTCCTTAGCTGTACGCATAATGAAAGTATTCCCAAAACGTTTGGTGCGTATGGGTGGGATGTCCACCATGTACCGATGACACATCGCCGTACGTCTTGTATTCCGATGATGGAAAGGGCTAGGAGGAATTAGTTCATGCAATTCCAACGCACACTCCCCGAAATGTAACCGATAAAAAACCGACAGACTGGCAACTTGGCGCCGATGTTCAAGGCTCTGGAGCCTAGACTCGACCAAAATCTCATTGCCGATGAGCCTCTTGGCCCGCTTTTCGATCGATTCTAGAGCATCCAGCTGGTACTTGGCAGATCCGTCCCAGAGGTGAGAGCAGTACGCCATACATGACCGAACTTGCGCTTGATACAAGTTGAGCAACTGTTCTGGCGTGAAGTAGCGTCTCACCTTTGCAAGGATCCCCAACTTTTTGGCAGCCAGTTGAGCTTTTGCCTCAATGAATGGACCAAAATTGAGGGTCGATGTCAACGTAAAGCCAAGAAGCTCGAGATGGTCGGTAATCGGCACGGTCACACCACGGAAAGTAGGAGCCGGGTGGAAATGGCTCCTTTTAGCGGAAAAAGACACGCCTGGGTTTTAGCAGCATTAAACCTGACCAGATTGGCATCGCCCCATTCGGAGACTGCCTGCAAGGACAAGTTCAACTGCTCCACCATGGCCTCCCGGAGAGACTGGACCTGAGGCCCGGTAGCACGCGCGTTGGACAAGTATCTCTCAGCAACAGTGCTGTCGTCTGCATACCCAAAAGTGCCGGGTTTAAGCAGATAATTTATGTGCAACAAGAACAATGGTGCGGAGAGTACCGACCCCTGAGGGACTCCGGCGTTGATATCCAGTTGGTCAGACGAGTGGCCATCAATAACCACTCGTATAGACCGGTCCCTCAGGAAGTCTGCGATCCAATCGCACAGACCACCGGGCAGACCGAATGACGGAAGCTTACCAATAAGGCTCTCATGCCAGACCCTGTCAAAAGCCTTCGAGATGTCGAGGGAGACGGCAAGCGCTTCCCCGTGGTTCTCGATGGCCTCACTCCATATGTGAATAGCATACGCTAGAAGATCCCCAGTTGACCGATTTCGGCGGAAGCCATATTGGCGGTCACTGAGGATGTCGTTAGCTTCTAGGTATGCCAGGAGCTTGGAGTTGAGCACCCGTTCCATACTCTTACAGAGGATGGACGTAACTGAAATGGGTCTTTAGTTGGCCGGGTCAGCCCGACTGCCCTTCTTGGGCACAGGCTGAACGTTAGCTTGCTTCCAAGCATTCGGTACTTTTCCAGTCTCATATGAAAGGCGAAACAGGCGAGTCAGGATCAGAGACAGTTCAGGCACACAAGTTCTTAGAACGATTGCGGGTACCCCCCCAACTAGCAAAACAGTCTCAGAACCCACACTTTATAAGAGTTGTAGGCTTAAGGCGCTCTTATATTAAAATGCTAATGTAAGCCACTCACTCCTACAAAAGCATTTACTAAGACTAACTGCATTTGAGTAAACTTGCTCTTATATGCATATTTTCTAAGCTCGTTTGATTTTATAATAGACTTGCTAAATGCTATTGTAAGAATGTCACACTAATATCAGCATTACATAAGAGCACTGTAAGTACGTACATGTCTGATCTTATTTGAAACTATTATAAGATCAACAATCCGATCAAGTAATGGATAAGTATGATATAAGATTGATTTTGGATTAACATATTTACAATACAAAAGACAAGACCAATATATGAGCATTTGATCTTAGATCGATTTTGGGAATACAAATTTTAAGAGTAAGATTTTAATGGCCATATTTTATTTAAAATTTTAATGGTAATAATAGATTACAAAAAATGGAAAAACTTACGAAAACTGGTGGCTACAGGAGGAAAGTTTTTAAGAAGTACAACGACATGTTAAAAAGAAAAACAAATATACTGCTGCCAGGACAAGATAGTGATAAGAAAAATATCAGTGAGGGTTCTGCAGGTTTTGCTTCCGTACAAGATAACTTAACGAACGAAATTTAGACTGGAATTTAAATGATTTCAATGAAGATGAATCAAGGCAATTAGGTTTATTCTTCATGACCTTGTTATAGTAGCTACATCCGTGACATTTTTCACTCAACAAGAAGTGTGTTTCTTTCTAAGGTTATGCTAAATGTTTTAGCATACGGAAGTCTTTCTTGACCAAATAACGGTCTATATCCATATAAACAACTATTTTACATCACAAACATTGTACTTTGAATTAAAAAGTAATTTACTAAGCATAATGGTATTAAGTGTTCAGGTACAGTTTTTTTTTTCTCCCTGGCGATTTAAAGTTTTATGTTAAATTGCGAGGCACCCTAATTTATTTCAATATGGAGTTACCTTTAGTATTCCAAATGCTAAAATTAGAGTAAACAATCTTATAACAGTCTAATAGTGCGCTTATAAAATGCAGCTCTACAAATGGCGACACTATCAATACAAATTAACGAAAAAAATAATTAAACGAGAACAGGAAATACCATATTTAATAAGGCGTATGAAGTTTGAAGCGTAAATGGGGTCTATTTAACAGTAAATGATATTTTCCAATGCGAATATTTACCGTAAAACTTAAATATACGCACTAAAATTACGGCACATTAGTATAACAATTAACTTCACAGCAACTTTAATTGCAATATGTTATTTTTTCTTCCGTTGTAAAACTTTGAAACCATAAGTATCGCAGCACTCCACGAACTTTATACTTATATAACTTTGGCTCAAAAGATGCTAACGTTAGACCAATATAAGCCTATGCAGGCTTATAACAAACTTAAGTAAAATCAATATTAGTCTCAAGTCGGCTTAAATTAATTTTGGCTAGATTACTGTAAGTATAAACAGCATTCAATTAGACTGATATAAGAACGATATAACACTAAATATGCTTATAAATGGTGCCCAAATCCAGGCTTAAACGGTTATATAGGAATGATGTAAGAGCGTGGAAATTGTAGTCTTGAGATTGATATAAGCATAGTTTTTGCTGGTTGGGCCGTCAGGGCCACTAGCCTTGTTCACGTCAAGATTCCGCAGCACCCTACGGACGTCTGTTTGATGGATGCGAATGTCCGACATACTCGTCTCGCATCCATCAGGAGAAGGAGGGGGCCGCGCGTTACCAGAATCCAGGCGTGAGGATTCCGCAAAAAGAGAGGCAAATAAGTTTGCTTTCTCCTCAGCGGAGTGGGCCAGCGTTCCGTCGGGTTTTAGCAGTGGTGGTAAGCCAGAATCAACAGTGGCGACCACCTGAGAGCCAGAATCAACAGTGGCGACCACCAGAAAAGCGCCGAGGCAATGAAGCTCGACGAAGTCCCGGAGAATGAATTTAACTGTCTTGGATCCCGCAACGAAATTAGATAAAAAAAAAAAAAAAAAAAAAAAAAAAATTAAATTAATTATTATTATTTTCTGAGCAGTGGTGGTAGTGAGGGCCGGCAGAAGTTCGATTCGACCGACATAGCCAGGGACCAGAACGCTTTACTACCGGCTGGATAGGAAGCAAGTTTGGACCCAATACGGCTTATGTGGTCCATCCGAGCCCTTAGCAATACCCTCTTGCAGGACTTAGCAGCCCTATTGCAGGCTCTCTTGCACTGGCGCACGTCGCTAGTTTTGCGCGTCCGAGCGTCGACCCATGCCAGGTACGCCTCATGTTTCAGCGTGTTGACACGATTGCACTCGGCGCCAAACCATGGCCGGCCAACGCTAGACATTGCTACGTCAGAGAACGGAATGAAGTACTCCATTCCCTGACGCAACACGTCCGTCACGGCGTCCGCGCACGACGAAGGGTCAGCCGAAGAAAATCGTTCACATGTTTTATACATTTATCCCAGTTACACAGGGAAACCTATAATTGGCCATACAAATTGTAATACGCATATTTTGTAAAATATTTTAAGTAGGTATCGCTGTTGGTTACATAAATAAATAAAATAAAAAGAATAAAATAATCGCTTATTTCGAATTTTTACCTGAGATCATATGGTAAATCTTAGATTTACCTCAAAGTCTAATTTTATTGTGCTATGCTTATAACCTTTGCGACTAATATTTCTCCTGCGGCAGCAACACGCCGCGTATAATTCTCGCCAAACTTCTTGGCCGTCCTGAAGTTGGCTACAATGGCTGCGCAGTAATAAATCTCATACAAAAACAGCACCGATCCGTGCCTTGCGCATCGGAAAGCCAAATTTTGGACGGCTCAGAAAATTGGCGAGTTCTATACCAGTTAGCAGTAAATAAATAAGGATGTAATATTATAACTCACTTGATATGTTAGCTATTTGGGCAACAGTGCGAGCACACAATGTGCACCCATCTCCTTCCATCGCCATAGAGTTGATAAGGACGAAGTGATTCCCCCTGATACTGACTAACTGTACTGGGGGCGACTTCAGCTGAGTCTCGAACCTCTTGATCAGGTGCGGCGTTATCCTGTGAACATACTGCAGTTCATTTATAATGGTAAAGCTCTGAACAAACTGAAGTGAAACCCGCATAGGATGAGAGATGAAATGTCCTCCAAATATGTTTTAACTAACCTATATGGAGGTTTCCAAGGGCGCAAATATTTTAGTGACTTACAAGTCATGAAAATAAATGTGTAAATAAATGTTCCCGTTGTAAATTAATGGGAAAAAACGTGGCATTAAGTTAGTGTTACTAATCGGTAATTTTTATCCCAATGGATAACAGTGTATCACAAAATGGTGTAACTCAACGGAAATAAAGGTATCAAAGAGCACATTCGTATCCCGCATACCGCATGAGATTTGCCTTAGTCTGGCCTGAACCTAAGTGGACAGTTGAGCAAGAGCAAAGAGCAAATATTTATGAAATACTGAATGCCAAAAAGCATATTTCTAACAGGATTGAAGTCACACTTGCAGGGCCGAGCCGCTCCTGCGCCCAAAAGCCGCCATTTTTCTATTTTCCAATTTTAGTGTAGCCAGTGACACTCGCAAGGTTAAGACCAATCGATTGCCGTAAGAATCATCAAAATCGGCCAACGCTTTTGGTCTCTAGAACGCCACATAGGAACAAACATACATACATACATAGACTGAAGAGTCTAGAGAGTCTTCGGCAGTCGGGTAAAAAAAAAGAGGCGCTTTATGGGTTTCGAACACAGGCGCTGCCAGGGGTCGGCTCGCCGTGGACACGTGTTGAGGGGTGTTGAGGTTTAAATAAGTATCAGTTCTATATATATATACATATTTTTTTTAGGAATTTCTCCTGTATCGTGGGTGCGTTTACAAACATATAAACTCACATACACAAACACCCAGAGCCGGAACAACTATTTGTAGATCATACAAATATTTGTTCCGTGCGGGAATCGAACCCGCGACACGCAGCGCAGCAGTCAATCGCTCGACCACTGCGCCAACCGTGCGCCCCAATTCAAATGTGTTTCCGTTGCCGCCCAGTACAGAGGGCGCTTGTAGTTGCGTTTTTGTTTTACTTGACTGTCATGGTGTTTTTCTTGTGCTACCATAAAACATGTTTAGCTTTGTACTTTATTTTCTTTCCACTGCATTGTACTCTGTAGTCCAAAATCCTCAACAAGGGGCATAATTTTGCAAAATAAGGTTGCAAGAAGTATCTATATTCATGTATTACCTGTATTTTATGTCATTGACATAAGGTTTAACTAGATTTGACTAGAATGATTTGGTTGATAATTGCAATTACAATAGATTATTATTTATTTAGTGAAAACTTGTGTTCTTTGGATTTTATATCACCAACCTACCCTGCCTACCCTACCTACCTAATATTTTTTATCTATCATCAATAGTTTCCTCAGCGCACGCCAAAGAATGAATTTTATAGGCAACATTTTGCTACCTTGGGTTACATTATTGCAATTTTCATAAAGATCTCTATTTTTTTTTAAATAATTTAAAGCCACTCAGGATATAGACACTCAGGAATAATGTAGTGGTGAAAGAATTTTCAAAATCGGTTCTGTAGATCCAGAGATTACGCCTAAACTCACAGACCCACAAACTCACAAACTTTACCTCTTTATAATATTAGTATAGAAGAGGCCTTTGTCCTGTAGTGGAAGATTAACAGAATAAATTAATATTATCACATGGTAATTCTGGTTGATATTTTATAGATTCATGGTTTACCTGTAATGGAAGCCTATGTCATGGTTGCCAGCAACAGAATACATTGCAGTACCATCCGGGACTTTGAATAATTGATAAAATCTTTCCACATATGCATTAAATTCTTTTTCGGGACACCACAGACCCTCATCAAAGAGATCACCTGTAAATAACAATCCAATACATCATACAATAAACAATAACCCAATACCCAAATTATTCAAATAAGCAAATATGGAAGGGAGAATTATTTACTGTGTCTAAAAAGAAGCTGAATAGAAAAGTTGCCACAAACGTAGTCTAGGGATTATTCCACTGTTTGACAATGTACGTTCAAAATAAAAAGTGTATCAATTTGTCTCATCATTATCTAGCCCTGTATGGAAACAAAAAAGTAAATATTTGAAAGTTATGAGCGTCGAAAAGTTTCACATTTCGACACTAATTTTAACGCATTTTTGGTCACGAATAAATACCATAAGAAGACGGAAAATTGCAAAACGGGATACAGGGATAGATTATTATTTCAAAAATGCAAATAATTTTATTTTGAACAGATACGTCTAGTCGTTTTTAGGGTTCCGTACCCAAAGAGTAAAAACGGGACCCTATTACTGAGACTTCACGATCCGTCTGTCTGTCTGTCTGTCCGTCTGTCACCAGGCTGTATCTCATGAACCGTGATAGCTAGACAGTTGAAATTTTCACAGATGATGTATTTCTATTGCCGCTATAACAACAAATACTAAAAACAGAATAAAATTAATATTTAAGGGAGGCTCCCATACAACAAACGTGATTTTTTTGCCGTTTTTTGCTCGATATTAATAACGGCAACAGGTAGACGTTTGAAATATTCACAGAATATTTAGTTGTATATTCACTTCAAAAAATAATAATTATTAAATTAAAATAAAATAAATTAAGGGGGGCTCCCATACAACAAACGTGATTTTTTTGACGTTTTATGCGATAATGATGCGGAACCCTTCGTGCGCGAGTCCGACTCGCACTTGGCCAGTTTTTCATGATATCCAGACTCCCAAAGGTCTGTTTATAAAATTTCGCACGCTCGGTTTCGTCCAAAATCATTATCCATTTCGCTACAAATTTGCATAAGTGTGTATGTTTATTTTATGTTGCGTCATTGTGTTTGGGTTAGTAAAATTAAATAAAAATGCTCACCTAAAACAAAGACGACATCTGGACTATGTAGAGTCAAAGCAGCCTGAAAAGCTCGATGCATCTGCCATTCTCGCCGCCATTTATCAAACCAGTGTCCATGCCGGGAGCCAAGAAGGTGTGGATCAGCTATAACCATCGCATATACTGGCTCCACGCCGTCAGTTGGCTCGTTGCTTAATGATGACCAGCCACACTGAAATGAATATATTATAGACTTACACTTTGTTAATTTTTCCCATATTCATGTGTTGTAAATGTAAGAGAATTACCTGAATTTGTGTAACATAGTAAATTAAGTATTCGCAATAAACGTAAATTACAACTATACCAATAAACAAGCGCGGAATTAAATTACTAAGAAAACTTCGTCGCAATCTTCGTAACATTAAGGCCATAGTACTTCTGAATGCTTATTAAATCATACACTCATACAGTCGATTATATCCCCCAATTCAATATTGTAGCTCAATCAATTCAGAATTTCATGAAATCTAGCTATTCACAACTAAGTACCCGCCTACCCGGTTTTTGAATGCAAACATGTTGTAGATGAATTTATAATTGTCTACGATTATTGTCTATGATTTTAAAAGGAAGTTATTTTCATATTTGGAGCTTTTGGTGTTTGACAAGTGTGTCGCAGAAAATTTTATATGTTGTTTAGATATATTTCTGGGGTAATCATGGTGTTGTTTTCTTGAATAGTTACCTATAATTTATTTTGATAAGTAATGTAGATTTTTGTTCTAAGGTTATTGTGCTATATGAAATAAATGTGTGTGTGAACGGACTAAGAATCATTTAATAATAATAATATAATATATATATTTTTTGTACCCCTACCACTGTTGTGTTCTTTTTTAACCCCAAGGTTGACTGGTAGAGAATGCCTTGCTGCATTAAGTC
Organism: Orthosia incerta; assembly: GCA_948252205.1. Taxonomy (NCBI): domain Eukaryota; kingdom Metazoa; phylum Arthropoda; class Insecta; order Lepidoptera; family Noctuidae; genus Orthosia; species Orthosia incerta. The sequence continues at coordinate 22,773,758 of OX411754.1, forward strand.
CGCCTATGTATCACCATTGTACATAAAGTTTAAATAAATAAATAAATAATAATAAAATTGTTTATTAACCAACAGAAGCTACAGATATACATATAACAATACAAATGTTGCAAAATCAGTACAATAATTTATATAACCCTGCCTCTTAAACTAGGATCACCTGTAGTTTAAGAGACAGAAAAAAAATTAATTAAGTCATGGATCCCAACTTATATATTTACATGACTGCCCTCGTGTTATATATTGATATTCACAAGAGGTAATGGGCCCCTTTCCCTCACAGGAATAGATGAAGATCTAAGCTACCCAGGAAACCATCATCATCATATTTGGAAAAACAAATTATACTTATTTTTAGTGTCAAAAGGACTTAAATTAAATTTTACAAGGTTTGGATGATCAACAAAAATAAAGGAAGAATATATTAGCAAGGATGCAAAAGCGACATACATATTTATTAATTCAGTAAATTCTAAATATCTTGGGAGATTAATAGATTGTGAAACAGGGAAGGAAATTATAAGTACACTGGATCACATATTTTTAGGTCATATTGAGACACAAAGATGCCACTTACTACAAGACTAACTATAAATTCCAGAAAAATTATTTACTAGAGGATATTGGCGAACTGATGAACATCGTAACTTCCATCAAGAGTACTGGCACGAAATTAACTGATACTAAAATTGTGTCAAAAATATTATGCATTTTACCAAAGGAATTATCAAATTTTAGAACAGCGTGGGAATCCACTGTTACAAAGGAGAAAACTTTAGTAAATCTGATTTCAAGATTAAAATTAGAAGTTAAAATGACAGAAAGGGATAATAACAATTTTGGAAAAACAGAAAATTGTGACACCTTTTTAAGAATAAAAGTTTGTTATAATTGCGGAAGAAAAGGCCACATTGCAAAATTCTGCAGAACTAGACAAGATAAAGGGTCCAATAGCTTGAAGAACAATAGCTCTATTACATGCTTCAAATGTCTTAAAAATGGTCATAATAATACTGATCGCAAGGTAAAATGTAACTGTGCGTATTGTAAAACAAACACACACTATTCCAAATTTTGTCTAGAGAAACCAGTTTTCGGTAAGTCATTTTACATAATAGGGTATTCTACTATATTTGAAAAAGTACTTAAAAATGTTTGTTTCCTAATAAAAATCGACAAATAAAAAATGTTTCGGCAAAATAAACACGCTTTCTTACCATAAAAATACACTGAAATTTAAACCATTTTTATTCCCGCAAAAACGCTGCCTGCCATTTTGGTGACGTAATACTGGTAAAACAAAACAGTCGTGACGACCGGCACTCGTTCAAAATTTTTGATGTCCGTGACTACCGCCGGACCACCAACGCTAATCGCTTCCATATGTGGTAGTACCATCATCATCAGCCCTTTTAATGTTCCCAATGCTGGGATAACGGCACCTCAGGCCACCAATGGGCCGTAATCCACCACGCAGGCCCAATGCGGGTTGGTGGATGTCATATGTTTTCGAGTGTTTGGTTCTAGGACTTGCCGGTTTCCTCACGATGTTTGCCTTCACCGTTTTGAGAGCAGTGATTATTAAATAATTTACACAAAGTAAAGCTCCTGCCTGGGTTCGAACTCACGACCTCGCGGGAGGGAGGAGCTTGTCGTTTAAATCAAACCTACATCAATCAATTAAGAGCAGTGGTGGCTCAGTAGCATTTCTTAGAACCAAAAATTCGAAAACATGTGACATCCAACAACATGCACTGGGCCCGCGTGACACCCGAACAGAAAAACAACGCAGAAACCAGTCGATTTCTTTTTACTATTCATTAGTTTATATTACCTACCGAGTAAACCGCTCTCATTTGAGCACATGCTGATAAGGCTGGCAAATTAATGTAAAATGAGGCTTTGGTATATTTTAACTTCAAATGGAATCTACCTCGATTCATTCAATTATAGCAATATCAATCTGCCTAGCCTTTTCCCAATTGTTGTTGGGGTCGGCTTTCAGTCTAACCGGATTCAGCTGAGTACCAGTGTTTTACATGGAGCGACTGCCCATCTGACCTCCACAACTCAGTAACTGGGTAACACGATACCGCTTGGAAAGACTGGCCCTTGGTGCCTCAAACCTACATAGAAAATGAATATCTTGCAAGAGAAAATTAGTATCTAAAATTTTAAATTACTACCCCAGTAGTTTACAAGATATATCATGGTATGGTTTTAAATTTTAGATACCATGGTATATCTCGTAAACTACTGGGGTAGTAATTTCAAATTTTAGATACTAATTTTATCTTGCAAGGTATTCATACATTAGATATTAATCATTTTCATTACAAGATTTCCCTATTAAAAACTCTTTGATTAATTTTAAGAAAAATTTGCTTGCATTACTTTTCCATGATAGATCTCCGAGTAGGTATAACTCGACCAAATTCAGTTGTCAATGGTATTGAGCTGTTTAGGAGATGTACTCTCGTACACATAAATTCATGGATGTTGGAATAGTAATAACAACAGTCAATATCTATAATTTTTATACAAACTGTGTACTCCTAGGTACGTATACTAAGAAAAAAAAACCCACCGTTACCGATGACCTGTGATACCTTTGTTAATGTCATGGATAGGTAGGTACTCGAATAATTATTGTTCTGTATTGTAAGTACCTACTTTCTGTGTTGTTATATGAATATCACTAAAGAGCGATGTGTATTTAGTATCTAATTTACCTTTGCTGCAAGCAGTACCTAAGTTTTAGAGTAAATATATCTGAATCTGATTCAAAACCTAATTTACTGCAGTAACAATATGTTGCTAATAATGTAAGTAGATACAAAAGGATTCTCATTTTATCTTGTTTATTATGGTCCAAAAGATTTTTCAAGTCACACACAAAGTCAATTTTATCGAAAACTAACTAAACTTTTTTTATTAGGAATTATCTACCAAATATGGAACCGACTGGAGTTGGTGGTCCGGCGGTAGACACGGACATCATTTTTAGGGTTCCGTACTCAAAGGGTAAAAAAGGGACCCTATTACTAAGACTCCGCGATCCGTCTGTCTGTCTGTCTGTCCGTCTGTCACCAGGCTGTATCTCATGAACCGTGATAGCTAGGCAGCTGAAATTTTCACAGATGATGTATTTATGTTGCCGCTATAACAACAATTACTGAATAAATATTTAAATGGGGCTCCCATACAACAAACGTGTTTTTGGAGCCGTTTTTTGCGATAATGTTACGGAATCCTTCGTGCGCGAGTCCGACTCGCACTTGGCCAGTTTTTTGATTGTTGACATCTGTTTAGACTGTACTGACAGATGACAACTAACAGATTTTGCCTCTGTGACGTCACGCCATGGCGGCTCGTGTTTTAGGTCACGTGACATATAGATTGAAAATGTCGATTTTTAATTTTAATATAACAAAACAATTATGTGATTTTATGACTCAATCAGAATATTTAAGTATATTTCTAAATAAATTATAAATTTTATCACATTTCATAATTTATTTACACTACCGAAATTGTACACTATTAGTTAGACCGTGATGAGGTAAAAACTATTGAATGTATACTAGATTCTGGAGCTAGCAGTCATATAATTATTTCAGAAGTATATTTACATAATAATATGATAGAAAAATGTAATTATAAAATATCAACAGCTGATGGTAATACACACATTTACAGACACTGTGGGAAAAGTGTTATGCAAGTCTAGCACAAGTCCGCATAACATTACATTCAATGATGTGTTACTAGTCCCGAAGTTGAAGAAGAACTTAATTTCAATTTCTAAAATAGCTGATAATAATTATAACATTGTATTTTTCAGAAAAGAATGTAAAGTATATGAAAGAGATGGCAGCTGCTTACTGACTGGTGAGTTAAGGGGTGACGGACTGTATTATGCAGAGCTGTCAGCAACTCGATCAAGCACAAAGTCAGTTAACTTTATTACTCCTAATAATAATAGAATTTTTTGACATCGAGCTTTGGCACATACATCTATTTCTAAAACACAAAAAATAGTAAATGGTATATATTCGAAACATAGTGATAAAAATATTGACACTTGCGAGGTCTGCACACGTGCAAAACTTTGCAGGAGACCAGGCAAGTACTAGGCCGTTAGAAATAATTCACAGTGACATCTGTGGTCCAATAGGTACAGATACGTATGATGGTTACAAATATTTTATACCATTCCCCCTCTAAAAAGCTTATTTTATTCACTGAAAACAGCACTTTTTCTCACTGTTTTGGTGTTTGAATTTAGAACACACCAATATATATTCGACGTCCATCTCAATCACTGACCTCTAATATACAAGTACGCTGGACTTCATATTGTCGATGACAAAATTAAGACATTTGATTTTCGCCATTTTGGCGCTGATAGCAACGTGACTTAACGTGAGATTCCATGGAACTAATATTAGAGATGGGACATAGCCTTCGGTATAAAAATACGTGAGAATAACTTAATACTTAGGAGAACAAGAAAATCCCAATTATTTTAATTGAGATTCATTTCTAAGTAATAGAAAACTTGCTGTAAAGGTTAACTGAAAAATACTTTCAATTAGATTGCAAGCTATAAACTAGTGGATAGCGTGCTACTAAAGTTATAGCGCATTACTGTCAGATCAGTGCGATTTAAATATATATAACAACTTATCCTTAAAACTAGTATATTTGAGCAAGTATCTGCTCGCTCAAGTATACTAGTTAGTTAATATTTACATTTACAATAGTTTGGATTCATTCGGTTGGCACATCATTCATACAAATATTTGCGTACGAATGAGATGGATAATAATTTACAACGGACATATTTCTCGCTCTCATCGCTGAGATCCTGTCTCTGTAGTGTTAAGGTGCAAATAAGAGTGACATCGCATTCCAGCGACGTGAAGACTTATATCAGTTTTCAACTCTGTTTCAGATGCAGATATAAATTGTTTGACTTAAAAACATTTGTTAATACAATTATAATTATCATGATATTATTCCAGAATTAATTCCAGACAGGAACGAGGTGATTGATACAAGAAGAGAGAGGCCTGTGCTCAGCAGTGGGCGAAGTCGGACTGTGGATGATCATGATGATGATTCCAGAATTTAGTATTACACATTGCTTTTTAACATATTACTACTGATTATTAGGCATTCATATAACATTCATCACTAATACCAATATGAGATATTTAGTTGCAACATATTATGAGAAGTCGTATTGACTTCTCATAATATGTTGCAGTAGATGAGTGATACGCCTTGCCAAGTCTACTATTTTGATATTAGTGTAATTTAAAAATATTACTAATACTCATATACTCGTATTAGTTAAAATAATATAATATTTCCAGGCGAATATATTAGTATTACCTAATCTTGAGAAATATCGGTATTAACCTATCTCATGTGTCAATTTTAGTTCCTGAGAACCTCGAGTGGGGCGCTTTGATTCGGCACAAAAATCAACTGTCATTTCATCTAATATAAGTAGTCCAGCGTACTTGTATGATAGAGGTCAGTGATCTCAATGCTATACAACCTCCTTGCGCTTAAAATAGGTACTCGATACAAACTCCTTGTGCAAAAAATATTCGACTTTCAAACTTCTTCATCGATTTAATTTTCAGTTTGTTAATATTTAGGGTTTCAATAATGATTTTCATGATTTTGATTTTATTCTGGGATGTTTAGTGAATACTTATTTGTATTGTAATTCTAATACTAATTACATTGGTGTTTAATTAATTATAAGTATGTAACGTAACGGAGGTGGTCACTGGCCCCTGAAACACAGATGCTGTTACCTAGCTCAGCTTCAATTTACAAAAAATTAGTTTTTTTTGTTTTTTCACCCTGAGTTTTTTTTATAAATTTTGAAGGTAATAAAACATTTGTTTATTATTATTCCTTGTGCTTTTCGCTTAAGTCTTTCTTTTTCTCGTAGTCATGGTATAAAATATAGTATGCAACTCTTGAATAAAACGGATTTATATCGAGGGCCATGAATCACTCGCGTCGCTCAGGATTCTAACACTTGAATCACTCGCTATGCTCGTGATTCAATCATCATGAATCACTCCCTACGGTCGTGATTCAGTTGTTAGAAACCTTCACTTGTTCGTGATGCATCTATGGCCCTCGCTTTAAATCCGTCCTTTATTCACTAGTTGCATAATATACTATTATCACTTTTCTAGATGGTTATCAAACTCATTATGCAAAATTTTTTTGCATCAGATCTAAGTGTGAAGCTTTTTCGAAAATTATACAATTACATTAATTTATTTGAAAATCACTTTAACTTAAAAGTGAAAACATTTAGATGTGATAATGGTGGTGAGTACCTATTCTTTAAATAATTTAAAAAAAAAATATTATTTAAATAAAGGAATTACAATAGATTATACGATACCGTATAATCAACAACAACATAATGGTAAGGCAGAACGATTAAATCGAACAATTATGGAGCGAACACGTGCTCTTCTGTTCGACATGAACTTACCAAGAGAATTATGGGGCGAAGCGGTGTTAACAGCAACATATATAACTAATAGGTGTTCTAATACAATTAATGAGAGATCGCCAGTAGAATTGTGATGTAATAAAATTCCAAACTTAATAAAACATTTAAATATTTTCGGTTCTTTGTATAATTACAAAATAAATACAAAACTAAATAAATTAGATTCCAGGGGGGTGACCATAAGCTCATAGAGCGGTATCAATTTGATATCGAGTAAGTGACAGATGTATACAAGTCAGATACACAGATACATCTGTCCCTTATTCGATCTCAAATTGATACCGCTCTAAGAGCTTATGATCACACCCCAGATGTAATAAGGGTTTGCTAGTAGAATTTACGATCAATGGGTATAAGATTTGGGATCCGGTGGGATTGAAGGTATTTTATTCAAGAGATGTGAGTTTTAATAATAATGCGAAGGATGTTTTGGTATTTTTATACCAATGTAATAAGAGTGCGAAAGTTACTGATTTATATAAATTATTTAAAGAAGAAGAGTAGTTGGAAGAACAAAATCGAAACAATATTGAGAAAAAAAATGTTATCACAGCTGATAATGGTTGTCAAGTTGAGAGTGGAAGGTTTTATAGAGAAAGTCAGAAGAAGAAGACAGATGTCGAAGCAACGAGGGATGAGGAGTTTTCTATTTTAGAAGCACGAAATGATGTCATAGAAAATATTTTAGAAGAAGAACGAAATGATGTTATAGAAAATGAGGGCAACGACGTTTTTAAGCATAGTATTGCTGAAGATTTATTAGATAATAATAATAATAGAAGAGAATTTAATTTGGAAGATAGTAGTCAAGAAGTGAATAATGGAAATGAGTTGTTTGTGGATGCGGAGGAGTCTGTTGAAGAAATTAGTAGTTAAAGGATTTTGCCAAAAAGAGATAGAAGATTAACGATAAGATTGAAAGATTATGATTTAGAAACGAAAATTTTTACTTACAGCGAGGTGTTGAAGAGTGATGAGAGAAGTTTATGGGAAAAAGCTATCAAAGAAGAGATGGATTCTTTGGAGAAAAATAAAAATTGGGAAGTAGTTTATAAAATAGAAGCTGGAAATAGAAGATTGATAACCAGTAAGTGGATTTTACTGTGAAGCCGGAAGGGTGATACAAGAACGACTTGTTGCTAGAGGATTTCTACAAAAATATAATATGGATTACAAAGAGTCTTTTAGTCCAGTGGTGAATACTACTAGTGTAAGATTATTACTTTTGATTGCTGCACAGAAAGGTCTACAGTTGAAACAGTTTGATGTGAAGACAGCGTTTTTGTATGGAGAGTTATATGAGAATATTTTATGGAAATTCCATTAGGATACGATTATGGTGAAAATAAAGTACGTAAATTAAAGAAGAGTCTTTATGGTCTTAAGCAAGCACCGCTCATGTGGAATAAGCGGCTAACTGAATATTTAATGAAATTGGATTTCAACAACTGAAATTAGATCCGTGTAAAGAAAAGGAAATTTATTTGAATATTTATGTCGATGATGGAGTTTTGATAGGCAATAGTGAAAATTAATTGAATAATATAAAAGGAATGGAAAATAGAATTTGAAAATAGAAAATTTGATAAAGTCGAGAAGTTTATTGGACTTAATATACAGGTTGGAGAAAATTATTTGAAAATTTACCAAGAATCTTAAATTAAACAAATATAGAAAATTTTTGGATTTAGTGACTTAGTAGACATCAAGAGTGTCCTAATTTAAATGATTTCGCCAATATTAAAAATCTCTTTAGGTACCTACCTTAAGAGCTCTATATCTTCTGGTATTGAATATTTACGGGGAAATTGTTTAGTTTTGACACCGTATTGTGATACAGACTTCGCTGGCGATCCTGATACTAGGAAAAGTACGACTGGCTTTTATAGTGTTGTACAGTGGTGGTCCCATACATTGGTGCTCGCGGCCGTCACCGCTCTCTCCAGTACGGAAACAGAATACATCTCTGCCGCAGAATGTATCAAAGATTTTCTTTATGTTCAAAGTCTGATTAAGGAGAATACAGGGCATACACCAATAACACAATAGACAAGATCTGACATTGTAGCATTGTAGGTAGTATCACAGATAATATGAGTACGTAGCAGTACAAAAGTACAGTGCGCTTTTAACGCCAGCTAATAGGAATGAAAGTAAATCCATGTTCCATGGATGGGTTTGCCGAGGCGGAACGTGAGCTCATGGTATCAGGTTTTAATAATCATGTATCCAATAGTATACAGTCTGGCAATCTCACAATTGAGTCATTGAATTCTAGCTATAGGACCAACATTGATTGTCGCTTATTTACCAACGTCACCACAGTAGTACCAATTACATATATTAACACACAACACCTTCAAACCCCAGAAGGCTTATGTCTATCTGACCCCTCTTATAACATTCCTTCTAAGGTCGATCTTCTTATCAGGGCAGAGGTCTTTTGAAATATTCTAGGTTGCAAAAAAATTAGGCATGAATCAACCTATGTTACGATGTTCAGAATTCGGATGGATAGTCACTGGTCACATCACGAGTCCGAAGAGTACATTGAGTCAATGTTTTTTTACTCAAGGTCAACTCGATATTGATCTCACTCGTTTTTGGGAAGTAGATAGTGTTCTTGTCGTGTCTCTTGTGCATTCTCAATCCGCAGAGGAACGTGCGTGTGAAAATTGTTTTACCGTCAACACAACTCGTAATGACAATGATCGCTTTGTCGTCACCATTCCTCTCAAGCAAGATTCCCAGGTCTTGGGTGATCCTTTTGAGATGGCCAAACGCCGTTTTTTATCGCTTGAGAGAAAATTCGAACGAGAACCAATATTCAAGGAAAAATATTTAAACTTTATGAACGAATATGAACAGTTGGATCACATGACTGAAAATAAAACCCTTTTTCCATACAGTGAAACTGCCAACTACTACCTTCCTCATCATGGCGTACTTCGGGAGTCCAGTACAACGACTAAGTTGCGTACAGTCTTCGACGCTTCTGCCGTCATCACTTCAGGAATTTCTAACAATGAAATTCAGATGGTCGGTCCTACTGTCCAAGACGATCTCTTATCGATCCTCCTCAGATTCCGCCAGCATAAATTTGTGGTATCGGCAGACATTGAAAAGATTAGATCTATTGACATAGTACCCCATCACCGATCGTAACAGCAAATAGTATTTAGGTATGATTCCTCTCATCGCTTAAAAACCTACACACTTAACACAGTTTGTCAGGGGACTGCATCAGCGCCATATCTGGCGACAAAATGTTTGAGTAGTCTGGCATCCACAGTCAACGATATCAGCGTCAAATACAGTGTATCGCATGACTTTTACTGTGATGATTTATTAAGTGGATCCTGTACTGAAAGCGAAGGTATACATTTATGTAAGGGAATTAATTAATAAATGCAGCAAAATTCAATATTCGCAAATGGAAATCAAATAGGATACCTTATCTATTTCAATTAACATTGAACTTCATGAGAAGGTTAATAAACGCCACATACTTTCTGTTATAAGCCAAATATTCGACCCATTAGGACTTGTAGGTCCATGCGTTGTCGAAGCTAAATTGATTATGCAGAAATTATGAGTCAATAAAAGCTCTTGGGACGAAGAAGTTTCGTCAGACATTTTACATCTCTGGTCTTCATTTGACAAAACATTAACCTGTCTTAATAAATTACAAATTCCTCGATGGGTTCTTAGTGATATTTGCGTAAAGATTGTAATCCAAGTATTCACAGATGCTTCTCAAAGTGCGTATGGCGCATGCGTCTACATTCGGTCTGGTTGTAACTCGGGGATTGTGCGTGTTCAGCTCTTAGTCTCGAAAAACAAGGTTGCACCGATCAAACCCACAACTATCGTCACGAGTTGTGTGGGGCCTTATTAGGTGCAAGACTGTGTACTAAGGTACAAAATTCATTAACGTTAAACATTGACATGTGTCGGTTTTGGTGCGATTCCACGATCGTATTAGGGTGGTTGACCACCCCTTCAAATCAACATAATTAATTTGTACGTAACCGTGTTAATGAGATCAAGGAAAGCACCAGCGGTCACACGTGGAGCTACGTGCCGTCCAAGGAGAACCCGGCAGATCTAGTTTCTCGCGGGGTGAAGGCTGATATTATCAGCGACGCCTCGTTGTGGTGGTCGGGCCCATCGTATTTGCTCGAGTCAGAGCAATGTTGGCCAAAAATGCCTAATGAAACCCAGAAACAGGACCTACCGGATCCCCAACCTTGTCTTGTTATAAATAATATCGTTAGCAAGAACGATGACGATCAACTATTTACAAAACTTATACCTAAATATTCACAATTTACACGTTTACAAAGAGTTAAAGCCTATATAACTGTAAAAACAAAACAAAGAGATTCTGGAATTGCAAAATTCCTTTAATTTTATCATGCATACTGCACAGTAAGAAATGTGCCCAAATGAATATCTTATCTCTAATCTCAGATCACGCGTTACCAAAGAAAAATAGATTAAAATCATTGACCCCATTTCTAGATTCAAATGATATCTTGAAAGTAGGCGGTAGACTTGATAATTCACCATATAGCTATGACACAAAGCATCCTACATTATTTAACAAAAATAATATTTCATATGCATCACTTAAAGCTTTTACATGCTGGACCTCAGCTATTGTTGTCCAATATTCGTCAAAATTTTGGCCTTTAGGAGGAAGGAATCTGTCTAAATCCAGAACGAAAAGTTGCATTAAATGTTTCAGATTTAAAGCCAGCAATGTTCAGCCCATAATGGGAGTTACCAGAATCCAGGACTACACTGAATGTCCCTTTTTTACACTGTTCAGTGGATTATGCAGGCCCCGTTAAGATAGCTAACCGTAAAGGTCGAGGTTGCCAACTGATTAAATCGGCTCATGATCAGAAGGTCTAAGTAACTAAATGTCCAACAGCGCGAAATGTCTAATGAGCAGTAAGTCTAATTAGCAAAATGTCCATGTAGCAAAACGTCCAACTATCAGATACTATCAGATGGTCTGTGTAGCAGAAAATCTATATAGCAAAAAGTCATTTTTAAAATGTGTACACTCATGATAGAAATTAAAAGTCATTTGTAAATGAAACTAATTTGATTTAAAAATCTGGGTTATAAGCTAAGATATTAGGCTCACAAAAACCCCTGCATTATCATTTTTACATCTTTTATTTTTTTCATTTAATCTGGTACCTGTCGAATCTCATTCACTTTTCCGAATCCTTTCTCAAAAATTTTCTGGACATGTTTTGCTTTTTGGCGAACTAATTTCTTGCATTTGTTCATCACTGTGTTTGTCCTGTTTTGTCGAAATTAGATTTACGAGTATGCTCATATAACTGACGAATTATCTTGTTTTTGTCATATTGGTTGTAAAAGCTGCACTAGGTAACACTAATTGCGCTGGGAGCAACTTCATAGAGTTCATCATCAGCCTTTTATTGTTCCCACTGCTGGGACACAGGCCTCCTCTCTGTGAGAAGGAATGGGCCTTAATCCACCACGCGGGCCCAGTGCCGGTTGGTGGATGGCGCATATCTTTGAATTGTTGTTTCTAGGACACGCCGGTTTCCTCAAGATGTTTTCCTTCACCGTTTTGAGGGCAGTGATGAAATAATTTACACAAAGTAAAGCGCCTGCCTGCCGGTACCACTGGGGCACCACTGCTCCATAGAGTTGACCCTCCTTTATTTGTGATATTTAAATTGTACCATTGACCATTCTGCAGCAGCGCGTCTTCTTTTGACTTTCGATGAAAGTAATGTTTGTCCTTCAAACATTTTTAGAATTTAGAAGCCAGAACTATTTTATTTGTAATGAATCAATCGATACAGAATAAATACAAATGAGTAATGCTAATCAAATAGCATTCATAACAATAAGTGTCAGTCACCATTAAAAATATATGATATGAGCTACGAGTACATAGACTAAAGAGCCTGTACATATTTTTGTACCGTGTCCGTTTCCCTCCCGATGCAATGTGTGGGTTGAATTTTGTGCTTGAGTATCCAGACATTTTGAGAATCAGATTTTTTGCTATATAGATGTTCTGCTACACAGACCATCTGATAGTTGGACGTTTTGCTACATGGACATTTTGCTTATTAGAGTTACTGCTCATTAGACATTTCGCGCCGTTGGACATTTAGCTACTTAGACCTTCTGATCGTGAGGGATTAAATCTTACTTGTCCATTTTTGTCTGCTTAGCTACAAAAGCCGTGCATTTAGAGCTCGTTACAGATCTGACTCAAGAACGATATATGGCCGCTCTAAATCGGTTTGTGGCTCGTCGAGGGAAGCCTCAAAGTATCACCTCCGACAATGGGACTAATTTTGTGGGTACATGTAACAAGTTACATCGTTTCTTACAAGATTCAAGTTCCGAAATTAGTCTCGAAGTCGTCCAAGAGGGTATAGAACTCCTCTTCATTCCGAGCTACACCCCCCATTTCAGTGGTATGGCTGAATCTGCTGTCCGTTCCACTAAATATCATCTTCGTAGGCTTCTCCAACTTACGCATTTCACAAATGAAGAAATGCATACTTGTCTGACTCAAGTGGAAGCCATCCTTAATTCACGTCCTATCACCGCCTAAATTCTGATCCTACAGACTTCACACGTTAAACACCCGCTCACTTCCTAATTGGACGATCACTTGTTCCACATCCACAGCTGACGGAAAGAATAACCAGCCTTGAGCGATACAAACGAATCGAGTTTGTCATGCAACATTTCTGGAAACGATTCTCCAACGAGTACGTCACTACTCTGCAGCAAAAGACGAAGTGGCCTACTGCGTCAAGCGAACTCAAGTTGGGTTCCTTAGTCCTTATAAAGGACAAGGCGCTGCCTTCGTTACCTTGGGCCCTGGGTCGTTGTGTGGCCCTTTTTCTAGGAACTCAGCATCAAGTCGCTCGAGTCGTCGATATAAGGACAAAGGGAGGAACCATTATTCGAAGGGCATTTAATAACATTTGTCACCTTCCAGAACCTGCTTGTTGAATCAGCTGCCTACCTACCTACTTCAACCCGGTGAGTATGTCGGAGACAAACGCGGCACCGCTGCGATACGGGAGGGCGACGGCGGCGAGCGAGGAGCGCCAGACGAGACACCGACCGCCGCACGCCACCGACCTGCACCGCCACTTACTCAAAAACACGGACCAGATAACGCGCGTTTTTACGTCCAATATACGGAACCATTCCTTTTATTACAGTCCGCTATTTTATTTCTACCACCTTGAAGGATCCCCAACAAACCCTTCTTGCAAAGTCGCTGCTAACACCATCTATTGCCGTAAAACGGGACCGAACGCGATTGATGTACTTACAAAAATAACAAGATTAATCAGATGAAAAACGTTAGTTACGTCGGCACGGTATCTTTGTATGGGATGAGGTATCTGTATGCTAGTATTATATTATCTGTGATAATGGTATCCTGAGAGTGCAATACTTTCCAAAATTGTGGAAAGTATCGCAAATTACAATGGTATACAAAAATGGCAAACCACCCAATGAAGTCAGTTCGTACAGGCCTATAAGCTTACTCCCAATACTGTCAAAGATCTTCGAAAAGCTGTTACTAAGCAGAATACTTCCCTTCCTGGAAGAAAATCAAAGAATACCGGCTCATCAATTTGGATTTAGGCAGCAGCACTCCACAGTGGAGTTTGGAGCAGGTCCAAAGAGTATACGAAAGAGTTAGAAAAACTCTTGAAGAAAAAGAGTACTGCTCTCCTGTATTCTTGGATATCCAGCAAGCTTTTGACATAGTGTGGCATGAAAGCCTCCTCTGCAAAATAAAAAATAGCCTCCCACACAGGTATCATCAAATTCTGGCTTCATACCTAACTGAGCGACTGTTCCAGGTTAAGTAAGGAAATAAAATGTGTAAATTTGCAGAGATACGCGCTGGTGTTCCTCAGGACTCTGTTCTGGGACCTCTGCTGTATACCATACACATAGCTGACCTACCTGAGGTAGATAAGACCACAATTGCAACGTTCGCGGACGATACCGCCATCCTTGCTAGCGACAAAGATCCGAGCACGGCTTCAAAGTTCCTACAGAATGCACTAAATAAAACAACCAAGTGGCTACAGGATTAGCGTATCAAAGCAAATACTTCAAAATCTGTCCATGTTACCTTCTCTCTTCGAAAAGGCAACTGCCCCCCTGTCCAACTGGAAGATACCACCCTACCACACCAGAACAGTGTCCGATATCTTGGACTGCATCTCGATCGGCGCCTGACATGGAACCAACATTTGACAAAAAAGTGAGATGAACTTAACATTCGCTTCAAGCAACTACTTTGACTTCTGGGACGTAACAGCAAGTTGTCGATGGATATCAAGCTACTCATCTATAAAGTAATCCTGAAACCGGTATGGTTGTACGGCGTCCAGTCCAACTCTGGGGTAGTGCCAGCAATTAAACCATCTCATGCTTGCAGAAAATGCAAAACATAATACTGCAAACAATTAGCAACGTATCATGGTGCATCACAAACCAGGAAATTCATAAATTTTATTTTATTTATTTGGGAAAACAAACAACTGCACACTGCAACAATACATAAATGTTTGGATAAAGAAAAAAAAATGTGCAATTAGCAGCATTTTCCACATAATATAAAAACATTTTACAAAGTTAATGCGACTTGCGCTAACAATATTTAAATTAAAAATAAATAAAATTAAGTGACAAAGATAGAACCAAACAGGCATGCAAGATAGAATAAAACGAAATTATATAAAAATAAATCAAATTATCATTATAGAATAAATAATTTTACAATGCATGTCCTCGAAAAGAGCGTTTTCCAAGCAGCCAAACTGTGCGGAAAGTGTCACTTTTTTTTACTAGTGCTTTTTACTTTCCTGTACTTTTTTAATTTTTAACTCCAACGTCAGCCCGCCGCATAGTTTTTATTATTTGAGAAAAGTTTTAAAATTAGTTAAGTACAGATTATCATTCATATAAAAAGTAAAACAAAACTAAAACGTCATTTAAGACGTTTTTAATTACTCTAGATTTAGATTTTGATCAATAAATTAATTTTAATTATTCATTAAATATGTTTGGCAGAATTAATATTTTGCTCGTGCCTTTTTGCGTTATGACGTGACAGCTATTGCACATGCGCAGTAGAACCAATCTATTACTATACTCTATGAGTAGAACTATGAACTATTAGTTAATCTGTGGATATGCTGAGCGCCCTTGAATAAGCGCCATTTTATTAATTTCTTGCTTGGTTCAGATATATTTTTTTATTTCCTCGCACAATGCATAGTAAAATGTTGTATGATACACGTGCGTAAGATGATTTCCGACTCGTGTCGATTTATCCACTCACTCGCTTCGCTCGCTCGTGAATAAAAATGCCACTCATCGGAAATCACCTACTTCCCGCACTTGTAGCATAAATAGGTAACTATTTTTAAACTATAATTAAATAATTACAAAAAAATAAAACAAAATTAAAAAATATGGATTAAAATATCAGCAGAATCAATTAAAATTATCTTACAAACAAGGCGTCAACAAAACAAAATTAATGAACATCTGAATATGCACAATCAAGGACGAAATCCAAAACGTCACCTTAAAATACCGGGAGAAGCTAGTGAAACACCCCAACACATTGGCAGCGCAGCTTACGATACGTAGCTACATAAAGCGCCTCAAGCGGAAGGACATCATATAGAACAATTAATCTAAGGATAGACGATGAGGAGACGCCCTCACTGGAGTATGCACTCTAACCGAAATAACCTCACCAAATTTGCTAATAGTGCCAAGCACGGAACTCAGATATTATTAAATTAAAAAATAAACAAAATAATAATTTATATAAATCAATAACTTTCGCACTCTTATTACATTGCTTTAAAAGTTCCAAAACATCACATTATTATTAAAAGTCACTTCGCTTGAATAAAATACCTTCAATCCCACCAGATCCCAAATCTTAAACCATAGTTCGTAAATCCTACTAGCAAACCCTTATTACATCTGGAATCTAATTGAAAGCCAAAGAACCGAAAATATTTAAATGTTTTAAGTTTGGATATTATTAAACCACATTTCTGCTGGCGTTCTCTCATTAATTATATTAGAACACCTATTAGTTATATATGTTGCTGTTAACATCACTTCACCCCATAATTCTCTTGGTAAGTTCATGTCAAACAGAAGAGCACGGGTTCACTCCATAATTGTTTGATTTAATCGTTCTGCTTTACCATTATGTTGTGGAGTATAAGGTATTGTATAATCTATTGTAATTCTTTTATTTAAACAATTTTAAATTAGGAGTAATAAAGTTTACTGACTTTGTGCTTGATGGAGTTGCTGACAGCTCTGCATAATACAGTCCGTCACCCCTTAACTCACCAGTCAGTAAGCAGCTGCCATCTCTTTCATATACTTTACATTCTTTTCTGAAAAATACAATATTATAATTATTATCAGCTATTTTAGAAATTTAACTTCAGGACTAGTAACTCATCATTGAATGTAATGTTATGCGAACTTGTGTTAGACTTGCATAACACATTTCACTCCTTTATTTTTTTGATAATTTCTATCCTTTTGATATTTCCTTTGGTAAAATGCATAATATTTTAGCCAATTTCAGTATCAGTTAATTTCATGCCAGTACTCTTGATGGAAGTTACGATGATCATCAAGTCGCCAATATCCTCTAGTAAATAATTTTTCTGAAATTTATAGTTATAGAAGTCTTGTAGTAAGTGGCATCTTTGTGTCTCAATATGACCTAAAAATATCTGATCCAGTGTACTTATAATTTCCTTCCCTGTTTCACAATCTATTAATCTCCCAAGATATTTAGAATTTACTGAATTAATAATTATGTATCTCGCTTTTGCATCCTTGCTAATATATTCTTCCTTTATTTTTTGATGATCACCCAAACCTTGTAAAATTGAATTTAAGTCCTTTTTATAATAAAAATAAGTATAATTTATTTTTCCAAATATTGTAGTCTGTATCTGTATCTAATTTTGACAATTCGTCTGTCATGTTTCTAATTTCCAATAAATAAAATTAAAATATATCACCAGATGGTTTCCTGGGTAACTTAGAACTTCATCCATTCCTGTGAGGGAAAGGGTCAAAGGCTCATGTAAATAAATAAGTTCGGATCCATGATTTAATAAAATAAGTTCTAGTCCGTTCGCTCACACATTTAATTCATTTGTACTCTCAAAACTTTGATATAAAAGCCTACATTATTCTCAAAGTATATTCTATATAAGATAAATTAGTAGATTTCTCATTTCACTTTGAAAACAACTTGATTTTAAAACATTGACCAAAAGTACTCTGCACAGATAACTATTAGAGATGAAGCGTATATACTAGAACAGATCCAGGGATTAGGTATTTAGCGAGACTAGGCTGCACCTATTCTAACTTTTAAAATACTCGATCCACCTAGTCTCACTGTGCCTACGCAGTGCACGGCACACGCGGCCCGCGCGAATCAATGTACCGACGGCGACGACGCGGCGAAGCGAGATAGCAGCATAGTCATAGGTCATTCATGTTTGCCAAAATCATACGTGTGTCAGTCACTTGAATTTGAACCCTAATTCAAAGTGCGTAAAAAATATTGTGCTAGAATATATTCTGTCCTTTTTTAACTACACTATTCCGCAATCCTTTCATCCTCGTCTGACAATACTCGAGACTCGAGACTAGTCGGGACTAGGCAGACTTTATAGAATAGGTACTTTGACAATACTCGAGACTCGAGACTAGTCGGGACTAGGCAGTCTTTATAGAATAGGTACTTTGACAATACTCGAGACTCGAGATTAGTCGGGAATAGGCAGACTTTATAGAATAGGTACTTTGACAATACTCGATGCGAATGAAGACTATGATGCGGTCTAGTATCAAGTACGGACTCATGCGGGTGTGATCTCGCTTGACTTATTGTTACCTACTAGTCGTCGCAAACACGAACTATCGGACTTATTTAGTGTGATCGTTTTTCGTAACGATTTTGATAAATAATTTAAGAACATTATCTATTTTTTATTACGACATTAATTCATGTGTTTATTGTTTAAAAAATGGTTACCAAAGGAATTAGTGTATTAAAAAAAAACAATAGCAAATCTAATTAAGTACTCTGAAAAAAAAAAAATCTCTGTAAAATTAATAGAAATCTTTTAATTACGCCAACAATCTTCAACGTAGATAAATCTTTACGATGACAGTCAAGTCTGTGTAAAGTATGAAGGGAAGATTACATTTCATTACTGCGTACGTACGTATCTACACGTATCGGTGGTACGCAAAGACTATCTATAAAGTATGCGTATTTCATGGACTAGGTGGACTAGGTGGAACAAGTATTTGGATCGAGTATTTGTACGAACTTGGACTAGGTGCACCTAGTCCAAAATTCACCTAGTACGACCCACCTCTAATAACTATATACTAGTCAGAGAGTACTCTGTGACATTGACTAACTATAATCATAGACAATCAAAAATCATCCACAACAATGAAGTTGGAAACACATTAACGTGGCGTGGCGTGTCGTCATGTCGTGGCGCATACTGGCGTGGCGTGGCTAGCGCTGAGTGTGTACACGCCGGCGTGTCGTGGCGCGCTCTGGCGCTATTTTTGAATTATTAGTAAATATCGAACCTTTGCAACGTGTACGTCATCATCATCAATCAATACTACATTTAATAAATCTGTAGAAAAATATTTTTTGTACACCGAAAAAAATTCCAAAAAAAATAGCCAGGGTGTTAAAGGATAACCAACAGAACCCATTTCTAGCATTTTTGGAATTTTTGTCTGTTTGTCTGTTTATTTGTGCACGCATCACGTGAAATGTACGAAACCAATGTAGATAACTTTTATACATAAAAATTGTGCGTATCTTGAAGAATTACTTAGTTTTTGTTTCATCGCAATCGGTTCACTCTATCAAAAGTTAGATGAATTTAAAGTGTTCAAGAAGTAAAATTATCACAGCTCACGCAATTCAGTTACTCGGACAGTTGAACTCGCTATTCGTTGTGCATTTAAAGTCATTTTCTGAATCGCGGTGTTAAGATTTTATGCGAAAGAATGAAAAACCCTAGAAAAAGAAAATTGGTATGTAGTATGTATATTTTTTAACCGACTTTCCAAAAAGGAGGAGGTTCTATGTTCGACTTTGTTCGACATTAAGTATATTTTTTTTTTTGTATGTTTAGTGTTCACCGATATCGCCGTCAATTGTGGACCGATTTCAAAAAATCTTTTTTTGTTTGAAAGAGTATGTTCCGAAATTGGTCCCATTTTAATTTGGTGTAGGACTGACGAAGCAATTTGAAGATGTACAACAGAACTCTTCAATAAATAACGGCAAATCTTTCGGGATTGCTGCAATCGCATGTCTGTTTGTTGTTTATACCATTTCATAACATAACATCACGCCAGTACGCTCTTAAGGGGTACGCAGATCTCTCATTTCACCGGTTATGTTCAAGTTTCATGATATTTGGGTAATATATTCTGGCGTTATAGGAGTAGGTAACTTACTAAACAACTTGCCTATTAGGTAGGTACAACTAAAAAGTGAAAAATAAAAAAACTTTTTACAAAAAAATACTTCGGAAGTCGGTGTCCATAACGCAATAAATTGGTACCTACGAAAGACACCGACTTCCGAAAATAAAGTTATTTTTCACTTTGTAGTTTTATTTGGAAGTCGGTAGTATTTTTTTGTAAAAAGTTTTTTTGAGTATGTGGAGTAGACAGGCAGGCTGGTAAGTATGGTAGGGTTGGCAGGCAGATGACGGGAGCGAAGCCGCGGGCACAGCTAGTACATAATAATAACTTGGGATTCGGATGATGATTTGACTGGTAGATAATACCTTAGGCTTTAAGTCTACCTGTGTACCTTTATGTTGCATGAAATTTTAATAAACAAATGTATTTCTCCTAGCAAAGAAACTTCTTTAGAGCAAAATCAAAAATAAGGATCTAAGGCAAATTTAACTTAAAAAGTTTCTACTAGAACAAAAACATAAAAAAATCGGTATACGATTATCTCGGAAACGTGTGGACTGATTTATATGATTCAAACAGATAAAATGGTTTTAGAGCAAGACCTTTCATTTGACACTTACCTCATCAAAAAATCTCTACAAACAAAAAATCAAGTTTTCAAGTTCCTCTGTAATTTGAAAAAAAAACATGTATGATATCTCTTATCAATTCTTTATTAAAAAACTATCTAGATCAACATTTTATTTTATGTTCAAATTAGGATTCTTTATGATTGTACATGCTAGTTGGACATAAAACAAAACAAATACGACACTCTAATTAGTATCTAACAAGAAATGCCTAATTATCGCTTACTAAGTAGTTCGCCATTTATTTAGTTAACTTACAATCTTACTTACTAGTTGAAATGTTATTAGATGTACATAACTAACACTTCATATACAGTTTTTATGTACTTTACATATCTACTTAAGATACTTGCATGAGTAGGTATTGCATATACTTCGTTGTTTTACCTAATCAGCTTGTAGACGGTGTTTCGTCACCGACAGTCGAGTAGACGGATTTTTGAATATATGAAGCAATTAATGTAAGAAAAGCGTACCTTGCGCTATTCTTTGAACATACTCAATTAGGGTATGTAACCGTTGGGCATAAGGTTCGAGCCTCAAATCAAGTGATTTTTATACTCCCTAGACTTTGTGTCATACAAAACTGTACATTAACGTACAAGTTCAATAAGCTCGTCGGTAATTTTCAACACGCAGCATACAAGCGTCCGCTACGAGTTCGCGTCGTTGAATGCCTTGAATGGCGTCATAGATGGCGTGTCGTGTCACGCCAGAGCGGTGGTAGGGGCTATGGCGCGAACGATCGAGGGCAGTCCGCGCCACGCCAGAACGCGCCACGCTGCGCCACGACACTCAAATGTGCCTCTAACCATAATAATTGTATGAAACGGATAGGCTTCTGGCGCGACACGCCACGACACGCCACGCAAGTGTGTTTCCACCTTAACACTTTGCTTTGACACTTTTATGAGTGTTTCTTTGGTTTTAAATATTCTACCTACCAAATTATCGACAAGCCTTAAGCGCTTATTACATTACACGGTATTCCTGGCCTTAAATCCTAATTTAGAGTAGTGTAATAACTGTTAGAGAGTTAGGGTCCGCAAGTAGCGACCCGGAATGGTGGAGCGACACAGTATTCAGGCTCTGAATACCGCGTAGGTAAGGGCTCACGCGGACGCAAGGCAGTTATATCGAAGATTAGTATTGAGATTCATTAAATTTCAGCTATTTCTCAACCAAAAATATTTTATTGTATAATTAACCGCCAGAAATACAAAGAAGAAAGAGAGGCATTTTTCCTACATATAGTGGGACAATCCAGGCTGAAAATGAAAATAAAAATGTAAATTAATATTAAGTTTGGGACTAAATCCAAAAATAAGTACTATTTGGGAAGATCTATTAAAAAGTGGCATTATTATTAATTTGAAAATGTACACGTTCGTCGTTTGGCAATACCACAAAAATAACTTATTGTAGGCATAGCACACACTGCGATTTTTATTAGCATGAATTTTTATTCACGCGAATAAAAATTCTGGCCAAATTTTTTGTACTATTTGATCGCGATTTTTTGCCGCAGTGCGTGCAGCTTCATGCTGAATGCTTCGCTTCATACATTTCCATAGGTCACAGAATAGACGGAAAAAAATTCGCGCGAATGAAAATCGCAGTGCATGCTATGCCTTAAACAATGCAAAATTCAAAAGCTTAAAAAAATAAGCTTATATCTGCATTGCCCTAAAAATTGTTTCTCTGCGTATTTAAAAAATATCTATTTGGTTTGGAAAGATTTTTATATTTTAATTATCTAGCGGACCAATAGTTGGGTGCTTCCAAAATTCCAAATAAAATGAAACGTTTCTCCAGCTGCTTTTGAAGTTTTGATGATTGTTGATGATTGATTGTTGTTTGTCAAATAAATATCATTGTCTTGTCAATATTGTTGGGATTCGGAACAAAAAGTTTAAATACACCATGTTTTCAATAAAACAATAACATTAATTGGTGGATAAGTGTTATAACCATAGTAAGTAAGTCTTAATTATGTCTATTCACTGGAGTTCAGAAATAATGAAATGGGAGTATCGCGACTTGCAAGCCACGGCTATGTCCGTGGATTACTCGGGCAACAACGTGCTTTTAGCGGGGCGACGATGGCTCGCAATCAAACAGCTCACCCAGGACGACGACTCGGGAGATATTGTGAAAAAGTACCCTCGACACAGCAAGTACGATGCGGCCGGTGCTGAGTGGTGCCAGTCATACCACGGACAGAAGCTATGCGCAATCGCGGTATGTACAAATAAAACTAAATTTAAATAATGTATCCCAATCATCTAAACTATAATAGAAAAATTTCAACCCTATTTTGTCCACTTCATGCATTACCAGGTAGTTTTATGTTACAACTACCTACCTACTTTAAAATCGTTATCTTTGTAATCTTCTAAACAAGAACTAAAATAAGAGGTGTTAACTAAATGCGAAAATTAAGTTACCTACTAAAATTTTTAATCAAAATATTCATACCGTTCTAAAGCTAAATGCTAGTTATTAGTGTAAATAACTCTTTCATTAAATTCCAGAGCAACCAAAGAGTCGATGTATATGAATGGCGTGGAGGCAATGACTTAGCTTGCATTTGTTCCCTTCGTGGACACACCAGAGTAGTCAGTGACACTCACTTCCATAGACAAGATCATAACTTAATCGCAACCTGCTCTATTGATACATTCACTCATTTGTGGGATCTAAGAGATGCAAGAAAGCCTGTGGTCTCTTTGAGTGCTGTTGGTAAGTTTCTAAACGCTCTATGTTATTTAACACATTCACTGCCATAATTACTGAAACAATTAAAAAGCCACGGTGTCAGATTTGGGGGCCGACTCTTTAGCAGCAAATGTGTTAAGAAGATTACAAATTAAAGCTATAATATTTAAAAAAAGAAAATGTATTATAAACCATTTTTTTTGCAAAGATTTAATTATTATAATCATTAGATGCTCAGTAGTTATTTTTTAGGTATCTTTGGTAGTGAAGCGGAGCACGGGGAACGTTTAGGACCATTCCGAGCGCGCAATTGGTTGCTCAGATGACACAAGGAATCGACTGAACAATTGTTTCTCATCCACGTTCCATTCGGTCTATATGGTGGTTTATCAGTTCGCGGTATATGCGTGAACTTACCCCCACTACGCCAAAACCTTGCCAACTTACGTACCGGGCACTATATAGATGTTTTTCCTCCAGTATGTCAATCAGAAAGCTACAATATAAAAATTAAAAGATATATTATGATTTTAGCTGGTGCGTCACAAGTGCAATGGAACAAAGTAGCAACCCACATTGTAGCCACTGCCCATGATGGTGACATTAAAATTTGGGATTACCGCAAAAATTCTGCACCCATACACTACATTTCTGCACATCTGTGCAAAATCCATGGAGTTGACTGGAGTCCCCACCATGAATACCAACTGGTTACTTCAAGCCATGATGGCAGCATCAAATATTTTGACATAAATAATGCAAGGAGACCTGAGAATGTGATAATGACAAACTTCCCTGTGTGGCGCGCAATATACACGCCATTTGGGAGTGGGCTACTGACTATAGGAGTAGGCTGGGGAGGGATGCCCAGAGTGGAACAGGCAGGAGTCATTGGTATCTGGGTAGGAGGGGCTCTGACACACAGACTGGTAGGACACACTGACACAGTCCAGACCATGGTCTGGAGACCTAACACATCACCATCCAACTATCAATTAGTGACATGGGCCCGAGATCAATCACTCAGGGTTTGGTCGATGCATCCATCATTGTTGAAGATGTGTAATCATTATCTTCCTGATGATGGTGAGAATGATGAAGACAATAATAGTGACAGTGAGTACTTGGTTAATTTTTTTCCATCGCAATCACAACAAAAACAGTCTCCAAATATTATTAGCAACATTTTGTTTTCTTTCAGATGTTAGCTATGCTTCAACAGCCGGGTCTACAAACGATATCTCTACAGGAGATAACAAAGGTCAAGATATTGCATTGGTAAGCAGTTATCATTGAATAGTTTAAATCTGCACATATAATATAATATAAAGCCTTCATCCGGACACAACATTATTTCCTTTGCTGTTCATAGATAAATTTTTGTTCATTTGCTAGGTGGCAAAGGCCTCCTCCAATCTTCTCCATTCCGGCCTTTCTATGGCCACTCTACCCCATGTTGTTCCAGCAACTTGTCTGATGTCGTCATCCCACCTTTTCTGTGGGTTACATCTTATTTTTTATAATAAAGAATAAATCTGCACATATGCATATTTTAAATACATGTTCCAATTAGAATAACCCAAATCTGCAGCAGTATAAAAATTATAACACAAGAGGTATTTTTTTCTTCAATACGTTGTTGCGGGAAGAAGCCATACCTGATTTAATAATCATACATCTTTAATTATAATAATATTAGTAATTTACGGTGCAATAGTTTGCTGGTGACCATCTTTAAAAACAAAGGTGATGTCATTGACTAATATATAAAAGATTGGTGATGTGCTGGAGTGCTACAACTATAGAGGAATAAAGCTAATGTCACATAGTATAAGAGCATACTATCGATTACTTCCAATGCATTAGGATGTGATTGTATCAGCCGTAAATTGTTACTCCCGGTGTTGGTCGTTATCCTTCTTGTCAATTGCCACATCCTTGACTTTTCTGTGTATAGCGGTGTCTTTCCGTGCTCATGGAAAGATGCGCAAATAATTCCTTTACCTATAAAGTGCAACCCCACATCCTTTTCTCAATACCGTCCAATATCCGTCTTACCATTCCTATCCAAATTCCTAGAATGGTTAGTCCATAATCAAATTAGCAAGTTCCTGTCCAAAAACAATCTCCTCAATCCCTTCCAGTCCGGCTTCCGTCCTGGTCACAGCACCACGACAGCTCTTCTCAACATTACGGACGATATTCGGTCATGGAAAGCAGAAATCTGACAGTCTTGGCATAGACGTTTTGCTTGTTATCTATATCTATACTTATATATTATATATATATTAATATATTATTTATTATTATTATTTATTTATTTAATATAATATATATTATATATATCTATACTAATATTATAAAGCTGAAGAGTTTGTTTGTTTGTTTGTTTGTTTGAACGCGCTAATCTCAGGAACTACTGGTTGGAATTGAAAAATTCTTTTTGTGTTGGATAGTCCATTTATCGAGGAAGGTTATAGGCTATATAACATCACGCTACAACCAATAGGAGCCGAGCATAAATGAAAAATGTTGCAAAAACGGGCAAAAATATAACTTTTTGAGAGCTTTTGTTGCATGCGCTGGGGTAGGTGTAGGGTAGGTGTAGGGTAGGTGTAGGGTAGGTGTAGGGTAGGTGTAGGGTAGGTGTAGGGTAGGTGTAGGGTAGGTACGTAGCCAGTTGACGGGAGCGAAGCCGCGTGGGACAGCTAGTAATATTATAAAGCTGTAGAGTTTGTTTATTTGTTTGTTTGTTTGAACGCGCTAATCTCAGGAACTACTGGTTGGAATTGAAAAATTATTTTTGTGTTGGATAGTCCATTTATCGAGGAAGGTTATAGGCAATTGAGCATCACGCTACGACCAATAGGAGCCGAGCATAAATAAAAAATGTTGCAAAAACGGGCAAAATTATTCCTTTTTTTGAGCTTAATATATCTCCATCGGTGGTTGACTGGTTTCGTAGTTACCTGTTCGGGCGCCGGCAAAGTATATGTATCGGAGAGAACTTGTCTTCCTGGTGCCGTTCTTCTGCCGGGGTACAACAGGGTGGCGTTTTATCTCCTTTACTTTTCGCAGTTTTTATAAACTCAATCTCCAATGAACTTATTTCTTCCTACCATCTTTATGCAGACAGTTGTACTCGCGGGCACCCCTCGGAAAGCTGTCCGAGGCTATCGTAACCATAAACCTTGATCTGGCTCGCAATTGTAATTGGAGCAGAAGGTATGGGCTATGGTCAACTCTATTAAGACGCAGGTTATTGAAGTAGGCAGTTCTAGAATGGTTTCAAAGATCGACTGAACGACTCTTCCCCAAGATCTTTTTGATAATCTTTTATTCCATTCAGTGAGAAAGTTAAAAACTTGGGAATATTCATCGACAAAAACTTTTCATGGACTGCCCGACTGCAGGAAGTTAGCCGCAAGTTGTTTGCATCTGCTACAACTATGAGGAGACTGCATAATTTTCTTCCGACTGCCACCAATATTGCGCTTGTACAACCTCTTCTTCTTCCCATCCATGATTATGCTAATGCCAGCTATCTTGACCTTACTCAAGAACAACTCGATAAACTTGAGCGACTTCAAAATGTTTGTGTAAGGTGCATATTTGGTTTGCGCAAATATGACCATGTTTCCGAATTCCGTGTTAAGATCAAGCGGTTGCCAATTCGCCTTCGCCGGAATGCTCATATTCTTTCTCTTTTGTACAATGTGCTATTTACTCCTTCCACCCCTCTTTACCTCAAGGATCATTTTCAGTTTATCTGCGATTCCTACACGAAATATCTTAGGTCATCAGAAAACTTGCGACTTAAAATGCCTATGCATTCCACTACATACTAGGATAAATCATTTGCTGTCCAGTGTCCAGGCTGCTCGGTTGTGGAATGCATTGCCTGACCCAATAAAACGTGCTCAGTCGTTGCCTTTCTTTAAACTTATAAAGGGAAATTACCGGTCTCTGTGCTCCTGTCCTTGTTTAAGCTGTATTGTTTTCTTGTTTGTATATTTAGATGTATGTATGTATTTATGTATCTATTTTATAGTTTGTTTTTAGTACCTAATTGTACTTAGTAATAATAATAGAATGATTTGAAATTTGAACCAATTGCAACCCCATGTCGTGTCCAGGCTAGATAGCCTGAATGGATAGATATCTATCCATTCAAGGTTGTCTGGAAGAGATCACAGAACGCGATAAGGCCGCCTGTTGTATGTTTGTTTTAATTTTAATGTTTCTTTTTGTATTGTTTTATCGTGGTGTGTGCGTGTAGTTGTGCGAGAAATACAGAGATACACAGAAAAACTGCACAAGTTATTATATACCTTGTGCAGGCATATGACGGGGTGCCTCGTGAGGATTTGTGATGGGCCCTTAAGAAGAAAGGTGTGCCTGGGAAGTATGTACAGTTGATCCAAGCGATGTACTGTCGTTGCAGTACCCAAGTCTGGTCTACAGTAGGCACTACTGGCCTGAGCTTCAGTGTGGCAGTCGGCTAGCACCAAGGGTCCCTCCCTCAGTCCTTACCGCTTTCTGATCTTTGATTTCTCTTTCTTTCTCGCTCTGAGGTCGGACATACAGGAAGAGGCACCCTGGTGTATGCTGTTTGCCGATGATATCGTGCTGGTTGTCGAGAGTGGCTTAGGGGTACAGAGCATATTGGAGGCGTGGTAGCACAGACTGGCGACTGTTGGTCTGAAATTTAACAGAACCAGAATTGAATAAATGTTCTGTGATTTTGGCGGTTTCTCCAATTCCGTACCTATAGCTCTCGTTGGAACACCCATACCAATCTGCTCCGACTGCCGGTACCTAGGGTCGCTTGTACAAGGGGATCGCGAGGTAGAACAAGACGTAAGGCATCGGATCAACTCAGGATGAATGAAATGGCGACAGGTCACAAAAAAAACTGTGTGGATCAGAATGTTGGGCTGTGAAAAAGATGGGTGAAAATAGATTGCATGGAGCAGAGATGAGAATGTTGAGATGGATGTTGTGTGAGTGAGTGATATGAAAGAAAAGGGAGTCAGTGATAGCGTGACGGGGGACAGGACGGTATGGAGGAAGAAAACGTGTTGCGCCGACCCCAAGTAATATGGGGCAGAAAGATGACGACATGTTTATTTTGTTTTAAAATTTTGTATTATAAGCATTTTAATATCGATGAAAAAATATTACCCTTTGTTCAGGTTTCCACTTTCAGATATCCAAAAAGGACACTTCACGTGCAGAGCTGTTCATTCATTGGGTGCAACTTAAAGCAAAATGACATGATAAAGAAATGTAACTAAGAAATTGTGGGCTTCCCATAAATCAGACATCTTTGAAAACTTACCCTCTTACTAATAAACGCGGTATAAAGTTATACCAAGTATAAACCTATTAAAATGTATGGTTATTCCTTTGTTATACCTGGTATAACTTTATACCGCGTTTATTAGTAAGAGAGTTAGACTTTTACAAAGTAATCTTTATAATTAAAATAGCATTTTTAATATTCAAATACTTTCAGAACAAACTTCCTCAAAAAACAAACACATCGATTGACGAGGAGTTCGAGTCTATTCGTGAGATGGCGAACATCGAAGTTACAGACATGAATATTGAGACGCGAACCTGCCAGATTCACTCCGAACGGAACGGCTACGTCGCCAACCTTCAAGTCACATTCCCAAGAAACGTTACCGAACAAACTATACCAAAGTTCTCCTGGCTATCAGAAACAAATGTTGATAGCCCCACTACTATCAAAATTCTGCAGTCTATCAATAGAACAGCTTACCGCAAGAAAAAAGAAGGCCACAGATGTCTTTTGCACTGTTTGAAAACATTAGCTACATCTATAGACGAGGTATTTATATACTTACGAAATTGTTTTTTAGAATCAGATAGGGTAGTGGACTGGAAATTAGTTTTTTGTCTGTCAGGTAGATTATAAAAAAATATTGGACACGTATTTTTTCTTTTGACACGTAAACATAAATTGACGACGATACAGTGCGTTGAAATATCATGTGACGTCACAGTGCGCTACACTTTATACTGACAAAGTGCCGTCACAAGCCCCCACTCCCAATGTTGGTGATTACCGCTGAGGCGCCATTGAGACCCGAGCCGTAGGTGAGGGTTTTAAGAGAGCCGAGGACGGTAATCATCAATACACACGTGTATCATACGACGTTTTCAACACACTTGTGAAGAAAATAATACTTAAAAATAATTTTCAACAGTAAAAACGAGTTGTGATTTTTTTTCACAATGGCGGGCAAAATTAATCAGATTTCCTAAGCGCGCGCATTTAACATTGGCGATCGGCCATAGACTAAAAGAATGAGGTTTCTTTTTTTTTTGGTTTTTCTAGGATAGTACAAAATACGCCACGTACAAAATAGGGAATTTCAATTTTCTTAATTACAGAGCAAATAAAATTTATATTTGAGTGAAAATTTTATTTATTAAGCACGTACAAGTTGAAATTATCTATTTAAATACGAAGTTGCATGAAATGAGCAAGCAATAGGTACATTAATTTATTTGTACTAATGAGCACGATCTTTTTGTATCGAAACTTTTTTTAAAACAAAGCAAGCCAACCAATAATTTAAAAAAAACTCTATAACTCACTTGTGCATAATAGCAATGAAAAAGACACAGTTTGATAACAGGTATCATTATGTGCCTAATTGCGGTGAAATTAGAGCCACTTTATTAGCAAGTGTGTTGAAAAGCAAATAATATGGGCCCATTATTGTTTGATAATCTCACTGACGGACTAAAATAATTATTATTTTTCTACCCAGGTTCTTTGCATTTAAATAGAAAAGCCATAAAATGTGAACAGCTACATTCTTCAGATAATTTTACATTAATGCTAATCATTGTAAAATAACACAAAATAATACAAATGTTCTAGATACCAGTGAAATCCAGTGACGATACCGACTCAATGAAATCAAGTCAAAGAAGTCAATCGGAGAGTGAAAACGCTGGTGACTCGTGTATACCATTCCCTAGAACTTGTGGGGCCAAGTGGTGCGGAGTTAGTACACTAGTTGTCTTCAACCGTCCTCCTAACGCGCGCCGTTTGTCCCTGAAACATGAAACCGGGACGCCGCGGTCGATGTCATCATTGTCATTAACTCCGGGACTATTTGGCACTACGGGGTACAACTCTGTGTCACCCCATGCGACCACGACGCCGTCCCCGACAAACGCATCCGGTTTTCCGCAGCTGCACCATAGACATCCGTCGAATTCTATTACTACATTCTATTTTCAAGATAGATGGGTAAGTGTGTAATGACAGTAACGTGATTACCTTTTTAATCGTGTAAAAATTCCTATAGATAAATATGTAATGTATAATGTTGAACTGCTACTGATAATGTAACCGCATCTGATTTATCTGAACCTGCTCTTTTAGAAAACCTTATTTTATTTATTATCCTCATTTTTATCGGCAACAATACCAGTTCCCTAATATAAAATTGTCTCCTGTGTTCAGAAAGCGCAGGGTAGGCGCGCGGGTAGCATGCGCAGCCGCGGCAGTATATCTGGCTGCGTGGCGCCGCGCGTCGTCTTGTACGGCGCGCCCGACCTCTTTCCGCTCAATCGTAACCTCGCTGAGAAATATGTCATCAACGCTGACAATCCTATTGGTAAGTACTCTTACTTTTATAAGGCCTAAATACGAATCGTTTAATTTATCAATCCCTTAGAATGTCTAGCTGATCCTTTGATAAAGGGCTTCAGATTAATTTAACGTGGAAAAACATATTTTTTTGTAATGTAGCGTAATGACACCTTCAACAGAAATGTGCGAAACAAACGCCAAGCTGGCAACGGAAGAAGGCGAGACCGACATAGCGCACGCGTGGAATCTTGCAGCCCTGACCGCGCGGTCGCTGCGTGCTCGCCCGTCTGACCACCTGGCGTCCAGCGAGGAGAGCATCGGCTGGGCTAACCATCCGCTGTGCAGCAACCTGCTGCAGTCGCTGTGAGTACAAACTATCAACCCTAGAACTTCGCGGTCAGACCTAGTGGTCACTGCGTGCTCATCTGTCTGACCACCTGGCGTCCAGCGAGAAGAGCATGGGCTGGGCCAACCATCCGCTGTGCTGCAACCTGCTGCAGTCGCTTTGAGTACAAACTATCAACCCTAGAACCTGGCGGTCATACTGAGCGGTAACTGCGTGCTCACCTGGCGGCCAGCGAGAATAGCATGGGCTGGGCCAAACACCCGCTGTGCTGCAGCCGCCACCAGTCGCTGTGAGTACTAACTATGAACCCTAGAACCTCGCGGTCAGATCGAGCGGTCACTGCGTGCTCGCTCGTCCGATCACTTGGCGTCCAGCTAGGAGAGCATGGGCTGGGCCAACCACCCACTGTGCTGCAACCTACTGCAGTCGCTGTGAGTACAAACTATCAACCTTAGAACTTCGCGGTCAGACCTAGTGGTCACTGCGTGCTCATCTGTCTCTCCACCTGGCGTCCAGCGAGGAGAGCATGGGCTGGGCCAACCTTCCGCTGTACTGCAACCTGCTGCAGTCGCTTTGAGTACAAACTATCAACCCTAGAACCTGGCGGTCATACTGAGCTGCTATCCTCGCTGGCGGTCAACCACCCGCTGTGCTGCAGCCGCCTCCAGTCCCTGTGAGTACTAACTATGAACCCTAGAACCTCGCGGTCAGATAGAGCGGTCACTGCATGCTCGCTCGTCCGACCACTTGGCGTCGAGCTAGGAGAGTATGGGCTGGGCCAACCACCCACTGTGCTGCAACGTGCTGCACAGTCGCTGTGAGTACTAACTATGAACGCTACAACCTCGAGATCAAACCGCTCATGATCGCTAGAACTTTACCTTTAACGGTCAGACCGCGTGTTCGCTACGTTGGCACATGGTTATAAAGCGTTAAAACGAAATAGAATTGTGGCCGACGTTTAATACGGTAGGGCGAATCTAGTAGAGCATGCAGTTTCGAACATTTTCAATTTCGAAACGGGGAATCCAAATATAATGGGAAATCAGAATAATGCTTTAGCTTAACTGAAAAAGTTAAATTGGTAGCCTGGATAGGTACCTAACTAAGCGCCATTTAGTTTTTTTTTTATATTGAAACAAAGTAAATCACATTTTAAAAACCGACACTAAATGGCCTCCACCACTATTGCAGGGGATATTATCCAGCTATTCCGAGCTCGGAGTGGAAAGAGTCGATTGTGTGGCAGCAGCATGGTTTTACAGAATGCGGCTCATAAAACTGAGGCACTATAGATACATAAAGTCATAAACTGCCAAGAAGTAGAGAGTCACCCAGCTCGATAGTGACAGTTGGAGATGCGTAAGTCCAGTATCTTGGCCTAACCATGGACGGTGGGGCTTTGAAGAGCATTTCGGGTGCCTGGTCCCCCGCGTTGGTAGGCCATCAGTGGGCGCTTTGCATAGACTATAGTGGCCATTCTCGGAGGACCTCGGGCAGAAGTTCGCTGCCTCTACGCGGATGTAGTGCGATCGATGGAAATTCATGGGATAATTTATGGAGCGCCTGTTTGGTCAAACCGACTGTCAGGTGTCTGAGGCTGCAGGACTAAAATCAACAGCCTGCAGTGGAAAATGGCTATTCGAATCGCACGTGGCTGGCTGAAAAGAGGGGAGCGTATGTCCTACAGGCTCACTCAGGTACTAACCGAGCACGTTTGCTACGGTAAGTACCTGAATAGGATTCGGCGAGAGGCCACAGCAAATTGCCACCATTGTGGCGGTGACCTTGATTCTGCACAGTACATTCTTGAGGAGTGCCCTGTGTGGGCCTCTGAGCGGCGGGATTTGGTCACCCGGACCGGGTAGGTCTTGGTCGCCAGGACCGTATGAGACCTGTTTCTGCTAGTACTGGTAAAGAAAATTGGATGGAAATGGCCTCCTTCTATGAGACCGTGATGATAATGAGACCGAGTGGGATCGTGCGAGGGCTGATCCCACTCGGAGGTGGCATTGTGGAAGCAACCGCCACGGCACCTAACACGCTGAAACCCCGCCTGTATCATTTAAAGCGGGCGGGTCTCCGCGGTTTCGGGCGCTCAGAGTTGGGACGCTGTCCGTCCACCGAGTAATCTTAGGAAAGACGGTGGCACAGTGATCAAGTGGTACCCTCCCTGATTTTGCCCCGAAAGTCCAGGCACCTTTTGAAGGTACCCACCGATAGCAAAAAGGTGGAATGCCCAGCAAACGACTGTAGGCCTTGTCTAGGTATTCCTCTCGCTTGCCTCTATTATTATAGAGTGCCATTTCCACGTGTAATAAATTTTCGAGGCTGTTTTTTTAATGGCCGAGTTACTTTCACTTCTCATTTTTAGGGTCCCGTACCCAAAGGGTAAAAACGGGACCCTTCTTCTAAGACTCTACGATCTGTCTGTCTGTCTGTCCCTCTGTCACCAGGCGGTATCTCATGAACCGTGATAGCTAGGCAGCTGAAATTTTCACAGATGATGTATTTCTGTTGCCGCAATAACAACAAATACTAAAAACAGAATAATATAAATATTAAAGTACATACAACAAACGAGATTTTTTTGCCGTTTTTTGCGACAATGGTACGGAACCCTTCGTGCGCGAGTCTGACTCGCACTTGGCTGGTTTTATTTAACACCATGGTTAGCCTTTCTTTTATTGTAATGTTAGTATTATCGCTCATCACAGCGTTCTCTTCGGCTTCAGTTTCGTATTCAGACTCGTTTTCAGATGATCAACTTTTTAGTTTCAATAATATAAATTACATGATTTTAAATAAAAAAAAAAATATTGAATTAATCAGTTTCGAAATTTTGAAATTTAGGGGTGTCAATTTCGAAATTAATAAGTAGGCAAGTATGGTCCGAAATTTCTCAATTTCGAAATGCATGCTCTAGAATCTAGCTAAAAATCTTTGAATAACGTTTATCGTATCATTTTTATTACAGAATAGCACATTCTGCCAAAGCCTCCAACGTGCAGATGGCGGCCATGTTAGCGTGCGCCTTCTCTGTCTTCAATGACACCAGCAATTCTAGCTCACAATCCACAATCAGCACATCTAGTTATGTGAGTATGAAACTGCCCTATTATATTTTTGTCTCAAAGTTTATTCATTATACACTTTTATATAAACATTCACACCAAACATTATCACAAATCCCTTGTTATAAATAGACTAAACACACTAAATTCCAAATTCTACACTACAGTATTTACATACATGGTATCTGCAGCACAAACATAAACTGGTCATTAATATTTAAAATCATAAATGTTAATATAGGTTCCAGAGAACCTAAAAATTATTTATTCTGTAGAATTTAAATGATTCTACAGAATTCTTCTCACGGTCGTATGTGAGTTTGCCGGACCAATGTTCGAAGCATGTATACACTACCCAACCAACTTTGAACATACCTAAATCGGAACTTCGATGGCCTCAAAATCTTATTACATTCCATGGATGTTAAGTGTGATATACAATAGTAATTCTTTCCGAGTGCTGGTTAAGTAAAGTGATAGATATTCCTGTACTAGCTTCTGCCAGCGGCTTCGCTCGCGTGAATGTCGAAAATTATCCCAAGGGCACATATTCCCGGGATAAAAAGTATCCTATGTCCTATTCCAGACTATAATCTATCTCTGTGCCAAATTTCATCCAGTTCTGTCCAGCCGTTTGAGCGTGAAGAAGTAAAAACATACATAGCTGATTTGAGCTGATTTCTCGTGTCTCCTGTGCGGGTCACAAATAAATACTTTTTCTTTCTTTATACACTCACAGACTTTCGCCTTTATTATAGTAATTTGATTAACTGGCTTTACCTCAGCTAGATCCTCATTTAACATCCAAAATGATGGGGTGGTAGTTTATGTAAGTTCTGGTTTGACTCATAAGTTAGTTGAACCGGTTCTCCAGGACGCTTACTGTCTTATTTTGAGGCTAGGTCTAGATACAGCTATTGTTGCAATATACCGTTCACCCTCAGTCAGAAATATAGACAATTTTATTAACTCTTTAAATAATATTTTAGAATGCCTGGCGTCAATAACAACTATTGTAGTGATTGGAGATTTAAATATAAATATTAGACCAGATAATAATGACTAATTAATTTAAATACAATGGCTTTCCATGGGCTCCTACCTGCCCACGTTCTCCCTACTCGCATTGAAAACTGCCTGGATCATGTCTTTTAAAAACAGACAGACCCTCTACAACTTTGGTTCTGAATTCATACTTTACTGATCATGATCTATACACCTATCCTGTTTTGCACTGAACGAAACCCTCTTAATGCTACAAAACCTAAAAGTATGAAAAGGCATTTAAACTTATTGTTTAGGAAAATCCGATTTCTCAGGTGTTTTAACTAGTACAGATCCCAATAAAAGTGCAGAACAACTCATCTCCATTATATCAGACGCAATAAATCAACACATTACGCTAAAAAAGTTCCTAACAGGAAGCAGACTATTAAACCATGGATGACCACTGGCCTCCTGAGGTGCGTGCGAAATCAGGACCAACTCCATAAAAAAGCAATGCAAAATCCTAAAGACCGTACTGCTAATCTGATATATTCTATATACCGAAATTACTGTACTGTTTACTGAAGACTGTTAAACGCAATTTTGACCAAAAAGAACTCCTGAAGGCCAATGGTAACGCCAAAGCAACTTGGGACGTCATAAAAACAATCAGCTACAAGAACACTTCACCCATAAGTAAGTCAGGAAAACTCCTTAATATGTGCGGCGATCCAAACTCCTCTGTCAATGCTATAAATAAGTACTTTGCAAACGTTGGAGTGGATCTTGCTAGGCAGGATGCACAGGGATGTGTCCTAACAGGCGATGCACAGAGGGGGTCCCGGGGTGGTCTTTTAAGAGGTTACGGGGCCCCTTCTACGTGCTGATGGTGATCACCGGGGTGGTTTTAGTGAGGTAAAAGTCCCACACTCCCTGGTCTTTTCCCCAAAAGTCCAGGCGCCTTTTGAAGGTTTCCCCCCGTCACAAAAAAAAAGGTTGCACAGGGTCAGCGTGTAATTCGGGCAAACTTTGAATTTGACAGCTTAGTAAATCCAGGTAACTCATTCCTATTACTAGAAACGAATTTCTAAAAATATAATTATGGAATTAAAACATAATTGTGCAGTAGTTCACGATGGAATACCAGCCTCAGTTATTAAGTCGGCTGTCTGTAATTCATTAATCAATCTTAAAAGGGATTTTCCCCGACACTTTTAAGAAGGCATTAGTCACACCAGTATTTAAGGGTGGGGATGGTGACCGTGTCGAGAACTATAGGCATATATCTGTTCTTACCACATTGTCCAAAATTATGGAGAAGGTCCTGAACAAAAGATTGCTTGGCTATCTTGAATGCAACAACATAATCGCGCCAAACCAATACGGTTTAAGGAAAGGCGTATCAACAGAGGATGCTGTACTTGAACTGACAAGCCGAATTGTT
Organism: Orthosia incerta; assembly: GCA_948252205.1. NCBI lineage: Eukaryota > Metazoa > Arthropoda > Insecta > Lepidoptera > Noctuidae > Orthosia > Orthosia incerta. The sequence continues at coordinate 22,810,732 of OX411754.1, forward strand.
AAGAATCTTGATTCTAGGACTAAAATTATAGGTATATTTCTTGATTTAGCCAAGGCTTTCGACACGGTGTCTACTCCGATCATTCTACGTGGTTTAGAAAGCTTGGGAATAAGAGACATCACTCTAAACCTCTTTCGAGACCTTCTAACAAATCGGAACCAACGAGTTAAGGTAGACATCTACATCAGTGGCGATGAAATCTAACCTTTGGCGTACCACAGGGCAGCGTGCTGAGTCCCACCCTTTTTCTTCTATTTGTAAACAGATTGTGCCAGCTGACAACCCTAAACTGCAAGATACTCGTATATGCAGACGACACTGCGCTTATCATAAGTGGAGACACATGGGAATCAGCTCACCACGCAGCCGAAAATGCTCTTGGCATAGTGATGGATTGGCTTTCAGTGAATTTACTCACGCTAAACGTCTCTAAAACCCACCATGTCCCTTTCTCAGCGAACTCTGCTATACAGCCCGGTATGCCAGACGTTAAAGCCCATAGTTGTCACCCTACACTGACCACTTGCAGCTGTCCTACTATACAAAGAAGATCTTGTGTTAATTACTTGGGGGTGCACATCGATAACACATTGGAGTTGGCATAAGAATATCAGTGTGACAGTTGCGCGTGTTCGTAAGCTAATGTTTCCTATGAAAAAACTAAAAGGAGTAGTTGCCGACCGACTGTTAAAAACTATTTATTTTGCCTTGGCTCAGTCACTTCTTACCTATTGCATATCTGTCTGGGGTGGTACACTTAAAACGCATTTAGTTTGCCTTGAGAGAGAAGTTTGCCAAAGTGCTGTCTTGAAAGCCACGCTTCACAAACCTTATCGGTACCCGACTTCCCAGCTCTATAAAAACGTATCTGTACTCACTATCCGACAGCTCTGTGCACTTAACATCACTTTACGTGTACACTCATCATTGACCTATGACCCAAGGTTACTGGAGCAAAATAAACGACGTAAAGATCCACCAAGGGGCACCTGTCACCACCAAAACTGCTCTGGCGAGGCGAAGCTACCCGTGGCTTAGCAGTCACCTTTATATCATTGTAAACGAAACCTGCAACGTATATCCCTTACCTAGATTTAAATGTAAAACTGTAGGTGTAGTATTCTCCAAAAGTCAACGTACGATGAGACTGAACAACTCTTTGCAAAAAAATCTTACGAACGCGTCTAAAAACATTATTATTTTAGATTTTTTGCTCCTATAATATATATTACTTAATACTGTGTAATATACCAAACACACACACACACACATACACCCACACACACACACACACACACACACACACACCCATTCCTTACTTACATACATTTTAATAAGTGTTAAGTACTTATATGAAACTAAGTTTATGCTTACCAGAACTCCTACAAGGTGCAGCAAATTGTAAATGAACTGTAAGAGGAAGGCGCCTGTGTCTGTAACACAGTTTATACTAGCACAGACACAGACGTTCACTCTATATCAAATAATACATAGTTTTGTACATCATATATTGGCGTTTTTATGTTGATTGCGATTGAGATGGAAAAATTGTATTTGGCTTTTTTGATAATAATAGTATATAATGCAACTAGTGAATAAAGGACGGATTTAAAGCGAGGGCCATAGATGAATCACGAACAAGTGAAGGATTCTAACGACTGAATCACGACCGTAGGGAGTGATACATGATGATTGACAAGTGTTAGAATCCTGAGCGAAGCGAGTGATTCATGGCCCTCGATATAAATCCATTTTATTCAAGAGTTGCATACTATTTAATTGGCGCCACTGTGCCACTGTTTACATCGTAGTCGCGTTAATTTGAGTTTAAAAATAGTAAAAGTGATTAAAAGTACTGAAAATGTGCTGAATATTTTATATAAAACTGAACTAGATATGAAGAAGGTGAAGTACAAAGTGATTAGTGCGTAAAATCTAAAATATTTCAAAAATCAACAAATAACGGTAACAATTCTTATAAGTGACATTAGACACTGTGCTGTAAAATAAGGAAAAAAATAGTAATAATTACAAAGTGTGCAACAAAATACAACACCTTATTACTGTAAAACAAACGTCACGGTCTGAAAACAGTGAAATAAGTGATATTTTTTCTGATATGCTAGATCGTTAATGGCAAGTCATCTTGTTGAACATACTGAATACAGCACCATCTATTAGAACATGTGCTAACTACAACGCTACAACACGATAACACAACGAATGACATCTATCGAAATAAAACAAAAGTACAGGACGCTGGAAGTACTTCATAGTTTTGACAATAACAGACAACGTGAGTTTGGCTGAGTGGTGGACACATATGATCCAGAAGTCCGCTGGCGCCGGTTCGAATCCTGTGGAAACGAAGCTCTTTTTGAATATATAAGTTTTCCATTTATCGTTTATTCAAACATGGAGAACCATGACAACATAAATACACAACAGCGACGAAGACTAAATTTCAATGTTAGCGAAATAGACATGGACGTTTCCTACCTAAGTCCGACAGATGCGACGCAACTACCACCAAACCAACAACTGTCCAAGAGTATAGACGGTACTTTGGTTGATACTGAAACATACTCCGAAATGCAAGACAGAATATCAAAATTTATTCAAGAACTCGCTACTACACAGGACGAACTAGAAAACGTAATATTAGAAAATAATGATTTGCGAACTCAAAATAAAAATCTGACTACACAAATCTCCGCTCTAAAGTCACTGTGTCATTCCACGACGACTCCAAATAAACCAAACAGTATGCAAAGAGTTGCAAGGCGTTTTGTGTTGCCCCAAAACAGCGACATCTACCTTACCTCTTCATCACAAACCTCAACACCTAATACTAAAGGTGACCACAACTATACATTTGCAAATTTACATAGAAAAATAAACGACTTGCAAGAACAACTACATGAAGCAAGCAAGGAGATAACAAACCTAACAAGACAAATTGAAAGACTACAAGTGAAAATGACAACACCAAAGAAAACAATCACTACACATACCCAGAAATTGCAGAAAATACCTACCTACGAAATCAAAAATAAAGGAAAACCTGCAGATTACAGAAAATTGGTTATCCTCGGAGCTCAACAATGTGTAGGCCTTGCCTCAGCTCTCCTGTATTCAAGAAAAACAACGCAATATGAGAAGTATGTGATCATAAGCGAAACGAAGCCAAATGCGTTGAGCAGTGAGATAGTAAAACACTATCGAAGTATAAAGCTAGCAACCAATGACAAACTTGTAATATCTCTTGGTGAACACGACTACAGCCAAAAATCTGTGTTTACACAAATTCAAAAAATTATAGAGTATTTCAGCGGCAACAAAATTATCGTACTAAGCATAGCTAAAAACGATTATATAGATATAAACAAGCTAAATAATTCCATAATGAAAATATGTAAAAAATACAAAAATTGCTCATATATAAATTGTGCTAAACTTAAACTTAATGATATTTGTAAAACTATTAACTATGTAATTGACTGTAATGACTATGATAGCAAATATTTGAATTTTTCCAAAATTAAGAAGAATATGAAAGGTCTAAGCCTACAAAACAATAACCTACATTTTAATTGCAACTCTATTCCTAAAAAGGGTACAATACCCTATTACTTTAAGCCTCAGACTGTAGAAATGTCGGCTAACACTAAGAATAGAACAGTACTAAACCCCATGACGCATAAAATTGGAACTATGCCATACTATTTCCCCGTAATAAAAAAATGTCAAAGTAGTCTAACTTCTAAAGACAACAATCTTTTTCGTGTACAATAACCTACGTATATTACATCAAAACATAAATGGACTGCTGGCTAAGAGTGAAATAATTACGGAATTTATAGACACTCTCTCAAACAGTGGTAAATATGTGCATATCTTATGTTTTACGGAACACAATATGACGATGAGCGACGTTGATCTTTTGAAAATTCCAAATTATACTTTAGCTACCTCCTTTACTAGACAAAAACGTAACGGTGGGTCTTGCATATTAATACAAAACTATATTAGATATACAGAGTTGGATTTTGTGAAAATGCTAAATGTCTGCAATATTTTTGAATGCTGTGCGGTTGAGCTAACCGATCATAAAATTACAATAGTATGTATATATAGAGTGCCAGGACCAAACAAAATGGAAATATTCTTTAACAAATTATCGTATATATTGGGACAAATCTGCTATAGAAATAAGCACAAAATTATAATTTGCGGTGACTTTAACATCGATATGTTACAAAAAACTAAGTATTCCTCTCTATTTAAACATCTCTTAAAAGAGTTCAATCTTAAAATCGAAATTGAGAAACCCACTAGGCCCAGTAGTGGTACTTGCCTGGATAATATTTTTCACAATATACGGGGTTGTAATAGTGAGATACTAGAGTTAGGGGTATCTGACCACTTGGCGCAATTGATGCAGTTTCCTGTACAACAGACGTGTGCATTGAAATATTATTATGTTCAAAAACGCGATTATAGCAAGGAAAACATGGATCGATTTAGGCAATGCATAGGCAGCCTGAGTTTTTCAGACACTTTTGAAGCAAATAACCCTAATGAAAAGTTTAATGCATTTTTCGAATTATTCAAACTTTTCTACGACCTATGTTTCCCAATAGTAAGATGCAAAATATCGACTACTCATAAACCAAAGTGGATCACACCGGGCATTAAAGTCTGCAGCAGAAAGAGACGGTATTTACTATGGCAATATAGGTTAAACCCAAACAAAGACACAAAAACTGCTTTATCAACATTTAGCGCCAGGTACCGCCGCGTAATCAAACAGACACAAAAAGCACAAAACAGCTGCTACATAGAAACTAGTCATAATAAGTCTAAAGCTACCTGGAAAATAATAAACAATCTGAAAAGTGACGTCCCGAAAACACATATTAACGCTATTGAGGTAAACAACAAATGTATTACAAACCCTCAAACTATTGCGCAAAATTTCAATGATTATTTCGTAGACCTAACTCAATCCAGTGAAAATTGTCAAACTTATAATAACACGAATGTTCTAAAATCCCACAAATCTATGTTCATGGAACCAGTAGTCCCAAAAGAAGTAATAACTATAATAAAGAACCTCAAAAATACAAACAGTACAGGGTATGATGACATAAAGACCAGCGTGATCAAATCAATAGGACCTATTGTTGCAACAGTGTTATGTGATATAATAAATGCCTGTATACACAAGGGAGTTTTTCCCGAAGCTCTAAAAATTTCGATTATTAAGCCACTACACAAAAAGGATGACAAAACAAAAATGTGCAATTATAGACCTGTAGCGTTAATTACTATATTTTCAAAAATTCTTGAGAAAGTAATTTATATTAGGCTCAACAAGTATTTTGAAAATAACAACATTTTTTGTAAGGAACAAATGGGATTCAGGCAAAATAAAACTATTAATATGGCAGTGTACAATTTCCTTAAAAAAATACACCACAACATGGACAACAGAAAACCGGTTGTAGCAATGTACATGGACATGACGCGCGCTTTTGATTATGTTGACCATGAAATACTATTGAAAAAACTCTATAGCTACGGCATCAGAGGTAATGTGCTTGACCTTATGCAATCGTATTTGAAAGGGAGAAAGCAGTTTACTCAGATTAGCCAAGTAAACATTAAGTCAAAAACTGAAACAGTATACTCCTCAAGTACAAGATTAATTTCGTGTGGTGTTCCACAGGGTTCTGTGTTAGGTCCATTGCTCTTTATATGCTATATAAATGACTTCCCCAATGTAAGCAGTCATCAGATGTGCTTATTTGCAGACGATAGCACTATTGTTTTCGACAAGGGTAATTTTAAAGAAATTGAATTAGATATAAACACAGACCTGGTGTCAATTATAGAATGGTTAAATGCCAACAATCTTAAGATTAATTTAACTAAAACTAAAATAATGGATTTTAAACTTCGACAAAGAAAATCAACACAATACCAAATCGAGTACAAAGGGGACGCAGTACTAGAATCGAAGACTACAAAGTTTTTAGGATTGCATATTGACAATGATATGGCATGGAAAACTCAAATCGATAGTGTTTGTTTGAGACTTTACCGATTTTCTTATGCCCTTTATATGTTAGGTAAAGTTGCAAACAAAACCGCTCTCCTGACGGCATACCACGGGTATGTAGCCTCCGCATTAAGATATGGACTCATATTTTGGGGTAATGCTGCAAATATATCCTCTGTACTTTTAGCACAAAAAAGATGCATCCGAGCCATCTGCAAATTAAGAACAACAGATACATGTAAGCCATACTTTAGGGATTTAAATATTCTTACGGTACCGTCGCTGTATATCTATGAGGTTTTGATGTTTGTAAAAACCAACATACACTTGTTTATTCATGTAAAGAGTCAACGTCGCTCAGATAAGTTAGAAACAATAGCCACCAGAACTGCTTTTGCTTATAATAGTGTCTACGCAATGGCACCAAAATTGTACAACAAATTACCTTATCATATTAGAAATAGTAAGAATAATAATAAATTTAGAAGTAATCTATTTAAGCTACTAAATGACAAGGTATATTATTCAGTCAAGGAGTATCTCGATGACAAATTTTGATCAAATGTTTTTCTTTTTTCTATATAATTGTACTTATTTTCATGACATTTCCCTATTTGATTATGAGTTATTATTGATTGTATTGTTGAGAATTAATCTAATTTTGTATGCCTATCGGCGGGACATAGTTCGTACAATAAATATTTATAGTGAAAAACACCTGTAATCACCTATGTTCACAAAATAAATAAATTTGAATTTTGAAATTTGAATTTGAAATTTTATATTTTATCCCATGACTACGAGAAAAAGAAAGATTTAAGCGAAAAGCACAAGGAATAATAATAAATAAATAAATGGTTTATTACCTTGAAAACTCCCTACGGTCGTGATTCAATTGTTAAAATCCTTCACTTGTTTGTGATTCATCCATTGCCCTCGCTTTAAATCCGTTCTTTATTTACTAGTTGCATAATATACTATTATTTATTCTTTCTGTATCAGAGTTTTGTTATTGTATGACAAAAAAGTGTGTTATATAGAAAACCCGTTGATTTACTACTTAGAAAAAATACTCAGTTAAAAACTTTTTTACTTTTCTTAATTCTTCATGGTTTTCTACTGTTTAAATACCCAACATTAAAATGATGTGAACATGAAAATTCTACATTTGTGGGCTTATCAACATGCCCGTAAAAACTGCCTTTCAGGTAAAAGCCGCATCTGACTAAAACCACAAACAGAATAACAAATCTCCATTTTAGGGCAATGGCACATCCCCATACAGTACAGTGAATCAATACAGCGAGATCAGCGCCGATGGCTGGACACTCCCCATGGTGCGAAGCAACTCATGTTCCGAAGCAGAGAACTTCTATACCGACTCTACAGTGTCCAAGTCTGAACCGGCCACGTCGTGCGTACTTGACGAAGCCACAGTACATCTGTACCACTGCTTCAAACGAGTATACGCGGATATCTTAGACCGCTGGCAGTTGATTTATAAAAAGACTGAGGTGAGTGATGTTGCCAAATATTTGGTGGGATTATTCTTATAGTTAAGCATAATGAAAATAAAGTATCTAAAAAATCGTCACGCCTCACTTTTTACTTAGAAGTGACTTCACAAGCTTACATGCCTGAACTTTGTTGCGCTTTATTTTAGTTAATTTTTATTGATTTGATTGAGCAAAAATACATGTCCAATATTTTTTTATTATCGAACTGACGGTTTTTTTTTTAATAGCCCGTCATCATTCCTATTTGCTAGTTTGTCCCATTACTTGTTCAAAACATAATATGGATGTATATTCTCAGGTACTAAAGCTAGTAAAAGACTCGAGCGGCGCGGCGCCGGGTCGCGGGCCGGAGCTGGCCGCCGCGTGCTCGCACTGTGGCGTGGCGGCGCGTGGGGCGGCGTGTGCCACGTGCGCGCGGCTCGCTCTGCGCTGCGCCGTGTGCGCGCGGCCCGTGCGCGGGCTGGCCACCGCCTGCCAGTACTGCGCGCACGCCGGACACGTCATGCACATGATGCACTGGTATGTCACACACTGCATACGGGACGGCGTTAGGACGTAGACAGGGCGGAGACGGCACGTAGTGGTATGTAATAATAAGAAAGGAAGGCAATTAACCCAGTAAGATGCTGGTAGAGATCTTGACCGTACTTCCGGGGTTGTCCTGATAGCCGTGGCATACCTCTCCACTCCTCAAGCACCTCCGGATATGTTGCCCCCTTGGCGCTACGTCACTAAAGTGCTAGCGACTGTTTATGGGTGGGCCATTAATTGAGTGTGCAAGTCATCTCCAGGGGCGGCTGTACTTTAAGTTCACTCGTGCGCTGAACTGCCAGATTTTAATAGGTTTAGTTTTTTTTTTTTTTTTTTTATAATATCTGATTAACGATCTATTCAATATTCACGAAATTATGACGAACAAATTTAAGCTCTTTGCTAAAGAAATAAGACGTATATTGCTGTAAAAAATATTCCCCGTGCGGTAGGCTTAAGCGCACGGCGAGAGTTCAGTTCATACAATTCTACGAGAAACAAACGAAAACGCCTGGCGCGTGAGACAGAGATAGTTCAATAGAAAATGTACGGCAAAATATGACCACTCTCGTGCGCCGTCCCAGCGAACCGAAGTTTACCGAGAGCGGGCGAGGTTTGACGAACGAAATTAATCTTCGGGTCGAGTACCAACATTACAAGTTGTACAACGACGTAACGAGATGGCGTTGGCGTCGAATTAGAAGTCGCTAGCGAGATGGTTTGCCGATTTACATAGGCTCCTGTGAATTTTAGTAAATCTATCACAATTACCCAGTGAGACGGCAAAGTGCACTACTACTTCTATGATCCACCAGGGTCATCTCCTGCCATTTTATAGCCGTGTAGATCAACATTAGTCAGGCTGGCAGGGGCCAATACTCCTTCTATAGTTTTAGGTAATCAATTCACGAAATCTCCCAAACCCATAGCCGATTGTGTTTTGTGTCCATATTCTGCAATAGTCCTGCACCAGCCGGAGAATGTACTTGTGTGCTCTTGCGTAGTGACTAGTGTATACAGGGATAATCGCCGGTTGGTGTCATATTTAATCCTACATGTCTAACAAGGCCTCTGCGAGTTGGTTTCGGCCCCTGGTACGCCTTTCAAAGGTCCAGGACCCTAGGGTTCCGAGCATCTCATCATCATCATTTCAGCCGAAAGACGTCCACTGCTGGACATAGGCCTCCCCCAAGCGTCGCCACATTGACCGGTCCCGTGCGTCCCGCAACTAATGATGTTCCCTTTACGAATCCGATGGGCGCCAACCGAGTGAATCCGAACTATTAACTAACTTGTGTACTTGAGCAAGGAGATACTCGCTCAAATATACTAGTTTTAAGGATAAGTTTATAGCCTATCCCCATATTTAAATCTCACTAATCTGACAGTAATACGCTATAACTTTAGTAGCACGCTATCCACTAGTTTATAGCTTGCAATACGACTGAAAATATTTTTCAGTTAACCTTTAAAGCAATCTTTCTATTACATAAAAATGAATTACAATAAAAATAACTAGGTATTTTTTTTCTCTTACTTATTAAATTATTCTCACGTATTTTTTTACCGAAGCCTGTGTCCCATCTCTAATATTAGTTCCATGGACTCTCACGTTAAGTCACGTTGCTATCAGCGCCAAAATGACGAAAATCAAATGTCTTCATTTTGTCATCGATAATATGAAGTCCAGCGTACTTGTATATTAAAGGTCAGAGGCTATCACTCAACGAATTTCTTCTTTCTACCACCTGTATGCTGATGATCTTCAAAGTTATGCCCAAGCCCCTCTTGGGGGGTTACCTGATGCCATTGAGACGATTAATAAAGACCTGGCTCGAATGGGTGACTGGAGCTCCGAGTTTGGGCTGAAAATCAATCCAACGAAGACTCAAGTGACTGTAGTTGGTAGTTCTCGGATTGTCTCTAAGATTGATTGGTCGAGACTTCCCCAGGTTTCTTTTAACAACACCAGTATGCCTATAACTCACACTGTGAAGAACTTGGGGGTTTATATCGACTTCCCTGGACCAAACAACTACAGGAAGTCAATCGTAAACTGTTTGCATCTGCAGGCAGACGATGTCGTAATTTTCTTCGCATAACCACATACCTTCGCATATTTATTTGTTTATTTAAATTGCAATTGCACAATCTCTTCTTCCTATCCTGGACTTTGCTGATGCCAGCTATCTTGATCACACCAAAGACCAATTGGACAAGCTTGAGCGATTTCAAAATCTCTGTATTCTGTTCATATTTGGCTTGCGTAAGTATGATCACGTTTCTGAATTCCGTATTAAGCTCAAATGGCTTTCTATTCGCCTTTGTCGGAATGCCCACATACTTTCTTTGCTTTATAATGTGCTCTTCAATCCTCTTACTTCTTTTTATCTTAAAGAACGCTTTCAGTTCCTCTGTGACAAACATTCTAGGTCCTTGAGATCATCGGAGAATCTAAAATTGAGTATTCGTATGCATTCCACTTCCTTCTTTGACAAATCTTTTACGATTCAAGCAGCTCGGTTGTGGAATGTATTACCTATTGAAATAAGACGTGCTCAAACACTGCCAACATTTACTTCCCTACCTACCCTACCCTACCTACCCTACCCTGCCCTACCTACCCTATCTACCCTACTATACCCTACCTTACCCACCTAACCTACCCTACTTAATCTACCCTACCCTACCCTCCCTACCCTACCATATCCTGTGTTTGACTAATGTCAATATTTATACGATACTAACGTCACTCAATTGTTTTGCCTTCCTGGAACATCTCACTTGAACTTTATGTCATGGTATTAAAGTTCAAATGAACTTTTAAGTATTATTACGAATCGTTTGTATGGGAGTATAGAAAAGTGTTGTTTTTAGACTTTTTCAGGCATTTTTTTAATTTGATTCTCCGTAAGAACCTCCTAACAACAAAAAAGAACTAGCGAAATCGGTTCAGTGGTTCTCGAGATTTGCGCTTAGCAACACATTTAGCGATTCATTTTTATATTATAGACAAGTAATATTATTTATGATAGTACACTGACAGCCCTAAAATAATTTCCTCTTGTTCAGTCCATCCAAAGAATGTCTGTAAGAGATTGCCTAGTGCGATAAGACCGCCCATTGTACACTAGTTTTTACCCGACTGCCGAAGGAGGGTAATGTGTTTATCAGTCTATGTATGTATGTTTGTTCCTATGTGGCGTTCTAGAGGATAAACGCGTTGGCCGATTTTGATGATTCTTACGTTCAGCGATTCTTCTTAACCCTGCGAGTGTCACTGGCTTCATTAAAATTGGAAAATTGAAAAATGGCGGCTTTTGGGCGCCATATTGTGGTGGCCCAAAATTTTTTTTTCCAAACCCTTCGTGTGGGGTATCAAAATAATGGGTTATAAGAGGTGATTTTAAAAATACATAACACTTATATGTTTAAATGTACCTAATTAAAAAAAAAGACTAAAAAGTTATACATCTGGTTTTGGTCAGGCAGCTCGCGAACATGTATCCTCCGAGTGCACAGCATGATTTTCTTCTTGTTTAAATCTTTTTAGTTCGCTTTTTAAGCAGTCGGGTTTTTTGATTTTTATTATTAACTTTTTTGTAAATGTTTGTCCTGCATGTTTTTGTGGTGTACAATAAAGTATATAATAAATAAATGAGACCCACTCTTTCGGAAGCTCTACTGAGGTCATCGAGCATTGTGCTTGCACATGCAAAGAAAAGAAAAAGAAAGGAAAATATTTATTTGTGACCCGCACAGGAGACACGAGATAAGAAAAACACAAACAATAATAAAAAATAAAAATAAATTACCCCGTGCGAGACCAAAAAGGCTCCTATCTCAGCATGTCCATGACTGAGATCGTCCATGGTTTTAGCCATAACCACTATATCGTCGGCAAACCGAAGGTGAGTGATGTACTCGCCATTGACGTTGATGCCTAGCCCTCTCCAGTCCAGGACCTTGAAGACATCCTCCAGTGCAGCGGTGGACAGTTTCGAATATATTTCGTCTCCCTGTCTCACACCGCGCTGCAGAAGGATGGGTTCCGAGGTCTGATCCTGAAGTCGAATTGACATGGTGGCGTTTTTGTCCAAACACTTCAACACCTCGATGTACCGGTAGTTGATTTGGCACCGTTAGAAAGACTGCAATACAGCCCAAGTCTTGATCGAATCAAATGCTTTCTCGTAATCCACAAACGCTAAACAGAGAGGCAAGGTTGTACACTTTGGTCTTCTGTATAACCTGCCGCTGTGTATGTATGTGGTCTACGGTGCTGAAGCCTTTACGGAATCCGCCTTATTCGGGAGGCTTGAAATCGTCAAACCTGCGCGCGAGACGATTCGTGATGACTCTTGAAAACAGCTTTTAGACATGGCTAAGAAGTGAAATGGGCCTATAGTTCTTCAGTAGGGCATTGTCACCCTTCTTCAAGAAGAGTACCACCACACTGTGGTATGGCGGGCAATTTTGATTCTCATTGCGCATGACAGCGCACCGCGCGCCTCCATAGGCATGACACTACTTTTCGACAGTAAGTCAAGGAGCCCATAAACGCCAATAAATTAAAAAGTAAAAGTGTGCTATAAAAAATATTTGGAACATTACGTTGTGAGTGTAGATGAAAGTGTTTATCTACACTCACAACGTAATGTTCCAATTACGAATTCAAAAAATATTGTATAATCACATACTTTATATTCGTGGATAGGTAAAATTTAAAAAAATCACCTATTACAGTGCAACATTTTCCTTCGCTTTTCAATCAACTGCATCATAAAATAACTTTTTAATTTTTATAGCACACTTTTACTTTTCAATTTATTGGCGCTTATGGGCTCATCTCATTGACTTAAGAACGCGGCGAACTAAGCTCGTAAATGCAATTCGAGGCGAGTGAAAAATTCATTCGGAGTATTGCTATCTCAGTTTGCACGCACACGCGGCGCTGCGTGTGTGCGCGGGTAGATACTCGCACACACACGGCTGCGCACAGCGCCGCGATAGATGGCTTCCTAATTGTCATAACGACTCGAAAGCATTTAGAATATTATTATGTAGGTATGTTCATTATTTGCTTTTTTTTTGTTGACTACTTTGGGGAATCGTTGGTAAATGTACATACTAGTAATGCGTTTTTACGAAATTTCTTTAAAATATCTCAAGTTTAGGATAGCTAGCTATCGCTTGTCTTTGTACCTATAAAAAGAATCTAGCAGATACGTCATGCGTACCTTTCCAAATGGGTACTTTTGTAAAGCAATGTTGAAAGTTTATAATATTGGTGTTCTTGAATAAATAAGTAGGTACATCGTTTACGCAGGCAAAGCGTCTTGAGTCTTGGGGGCAAGCCGGCCGACGCGAACGGCGCCGCCGTTGGCGTTCTTTTGTCTTATTTATGTAGGTATTCCTTTTAATAAACCTCAAATATGTATTATTATAATAAATAATGAAAAAAGTAAAATAATACAAGCGTTACTTAGGCAAAGTATTAGTAAAAGACTAATATTCCAATGATTTATGCCTATTTACGCATAAGTACAGATAAATAACAGTGCTCTGAGCTAAGAATATTAAAAATAAAAATACGGATTTTGAATAAACATTTATTATGTTATTTTCTTACTTTATAGATCATCATTCATCTGTTTAAAAAATATAAATCGAAACGTGATAAAATCGTGTAGGTAGGGTAACCATAAATAATCGACTGAACAAAATAAAAAAAAATACAATAATCAGAAAACTTAGTGTCAAAGATCCACACAAAACTCACTGATTTATAAGATTTTGCTTGTAGGTATAATAATATGTATAAATAGGTAATCTGCAGTAGGTACCATTCATAAGATGATAATCGACCGCAATAAAACGTAAGTAACAGTAGTATTTTAGTTTATGTACGCACTGCTTTTTAGTTTATAGGTAAGTATTTACAATTTTATTTTATTAATCTTAGGAAAAATTACAGCCAATACAATAAATACGCAGAAACAACATGCAAAAAACGGCCAATTAAAAGTTTTCTCACATATAAATATTTGCATAAAATACATATCAGCGAGAGTTTAAAATTATAAAGATTTGCATTTTATTGTGAAGTCGATTAGCCAGCCAGTTATGAAAGTTTATTGGAACTGCCTCCCCAGGGTAAGGGTCACCGAAGGCCAGAAAAAAGCCCAGAATAATTAAATAAACTATAACTTTAGCTTTTTGTAATAGGAATTTCACAAAAAACGTTCTAAACCGGACCAAGGGCATAAAGCCGCGTTTGTGCAGGCAAATCCGATCGTATGGTCACCCTACCCTGGGTGAGCCGAACTAACGTCACAGTAGGTAAGTAAAAAACCGGCCAAGTGCGAGTCGGACACGCGCACGAAGGGTTCCGTACCACTATCGCAAAAACGGCAAAAAAAAACACGTTTGTTGTATGAGGGCTCCACTTCAATATTTATTTTATTCTGTTTTTAGTATTTGTTGTTATAGCGGCAACAGAAATACATCATCTGTGAAAATTTCAACTCTCTAGCTATCACGGTTCATGAGATACAGCCTGGCGACAGACAGACAGACGGATCGCGGAGTCTTAGTAATAGGGTCCTGTTTTTACCCTTTGGGTACGGAACCCTAAAAATGCAGTGTAGGTAAGTCTTAGCGGTGTCCTTGAGATAATTACCTACGCCCGCATTGTCTCATTCATGACATGAATAAAAAAACGAAAAAACAAAGCTTCGTAAGTTGGTAGATAGGTAGGTAAATACTAATTTATAAAATATATAGATACTAAGGTAAAATATATAGGTACTATTTATGTAACTTATTTTATTATGTCATTGGGAAACTGTGAGAAACATCCTAACGTTAGGAGTCCAATGTCCATGTCGGCAACCAAACCAAATCGTAAATAATAACAGAGTCCGTAAACAACGCAGTTCGTAAGAAAGTAGATTACTCAATAACAAAGTTCAAATCACAAGGCAAATCCAAATTCATAGAATAGGTCAATAGTGTCAGAAATATTACAATAAGTACAATTTAGAAAATAAATAAATACGCACTTACAGCACAGTAAGTAAAGTAATCGACTAACCACAAATAATACAACAAACAGTGAAACATCCCCAAAGCACACCCGAAGAGCCCCGAACAATCCCCGTACGAACGATGCACGTGAGCAGTACGACTACGCACACATTGACATTTGCTTGACGCGACAGCAATACTAGCTATTGAAAAAGTATGATTAATTTGATGTGTTCCGTAATACCAAAAATGATGAATGAAAACTGAATGTTTTGTAAATTACTTTTTCAATTATTTGTAACTTGATAATATGAGCTATGTTCCTGCTACGACAATATTATAGATATTGTTTTTTATAATACAGAAAAATCAATAAGAAAACATGTCATTTACGCTGTAAAAATGTACGAAATGGAATTCGCTAAAACTTCATTTTAGTTAAGTATTTTGAAAAAATAAAGACGTACAAACCTAGATAAATACTGTCTAAATCCAAATATCAGCATAATATGGTGGAAATAAACTCAACTTACAAATGATTTAGGTATTACGTTTGTATGGACAATTCATGGTTCGCCGCACCCTTAAGACAATGCGCGCGCTGCGCAGTCATGTGCAATGAGAATCTAAATTGCCCGCCATACCACATATTTTTTCCGAGATTTTTCCGTTTCCATTTTTGTTTTATTTCAAATATATGAGTGAAGATAAAATAATGTATGCAACGGCATATAATTAGGTATTAAAACACTCGCGTAATATTAATATCACACTCGGCTTCGCCTCATGTGATAAACCTACGCTCATGTTTTAATAACCCCTATTATATGACTGTTGCATAAACTACTATTACATGTCGATCATATTTTTAAAACTAGATGAGGTTGGCGTTTCCTATCTGACTACTCTGAGAAGAAAGGCCGAAATAAACTTGGAGGTCACAGTCTCTTTTAAAGTCCAGTCAAAATCTTAGGTTAGATCATGTGAAGACCATGTAGATTGATGTCTGAAATGGTCTTTTGAGGAAAGAACCAGCCAGATTGAGTGGACCTGTCCAGTCAGTGCACGCATTTGTCAAAAACCGTGCAGCTCAACTCAGAATTTAAGGAGATCAACGATTCGACGAACAATACCAAAGAAGGTACAATCGGGTAGGCCGCATAAATTACTGTAACTGCCAGAACATGATTAAAAACTGTTTTTTTTTATTGATCCTCATAGTCTTCACAATCACAATAATTAAAATAAAATAATGTAATACTTTAAAAAGTAAATATTCTTGTCATTGCAAGAAAACCAAAAAAAAAACTAAATTCAAGATGAAAATAAAATATTGGAGCAGCTCACCCAAGCCGTACGTTGAGGACAAAAATCCTCAACGTAATCTTTACCGGTATAAAATGCTTTCAGGCACAATTTACGTTTAATGAATGATTTGAATTTATTAAGGCTTAGATCTTGTACGTGGCTTGGCAGCTTGTTATAAAAGCGTATACATTAACATCTAAACGAGCCACCTATTTTCTTGAGCCTTGTTGTATGTACTACAAATTTATGTTTGTTCCTAGTAGTTATGTTATGGATATCACTGTATTTTTTAAACAATTTTTGTATTTTTATGGGCATATAAAAGATTTTCATAAATATACTGAGAAGGCACAATCATTACATTAATCTCCATAAATTTCTCTCTGAGAGAGTGTCTCGGGCTTAATTTATGAATTGATCGAACAGCTCTTTTCTGCAAAACAAAGATTAATGTCGACTGCATTTCTCCACAACAGAATAGGTACCGTACGACATTATACTATGATAAAAAAAACTTTTTTACAAAAAAAATACTACCGACTTCCAAATAAGAAAACTACAAAGTGAAAAATAACTTTATTTTTGGAAGTCGGTGTCTTTCATAGATACCATTTTTTTGCGTTATAGACACCGACTTCCAAAAATAAAGTTATTTTTCACTTTGTAGTTTTCTTATTTGGAAGTCGGTAGTATTTTTTTGCAAAAAGTTTTTTTTATTTTTCACTTTTTAGTTGTACCTACCTAACCTAATAGGCGAGTTGTTTAGTAAGTTTCTTATAATGCCAGAATAGGTTACCCGAATATCATGAAACTTGAACAAAACCGATCAAATGAGAGATCTGCTTACCCCTTAAGAGCGTACTGGCGTGATGTTATGTTATGAAATGGTATAAACAACAAACAGACATGCAATTGCAGCAGTCCCTAAAGTTTTGCCGTTATTTATTGAAGAGTTCTGTTGTATATCTTCGAAGTTCTTCATCAGATCTTCACCATAAACATAATCTTTCAAACAAAAAAATAATTTTCAAAATCGGTCCACAATTGGCGGAGATATCGGTGAAAATACACAAAAAAAAAAAAAAACGTACAAGAAGTCGAACATAGAACCTCCTCCTTTTTCGAAAGACGGTTCAAAATAGCTAAAGTACACTAAACAGGCTGTCTCTATGTCAGTTAAATTACGAATTTTTCTAATATCATATGCTGCGGTGCTTAGCTTCTTTGACAATATGTCTATATGTGGGCCCCACTGAAGCTTGGCATCCAAAGTTAAGCCTAAGAATACTGTGCTATTTCCAGGATTCAATTCTTCGCCCTTTATCAACACATCAGTTTTCACCTGCCTAACGTGAGGTAGGGTAAACTAAATGCATTTGGTTTCTTTTTCATCAGGGAGTAAATTGTTAACATTGAACCAGTGAACTACTTTTGAGATCGCGCTATTTACATCGTCAGTAACCAGCTGCTGACGTTTATGTTTTAACAAAAGTTAAGTATCATCCGCAAACAACACTATATTCTGGGTTTCCTTTATGAGTTTAGGACCTAATTCAAATAGGCACGGTGTACGACACAGAACCGGCCATTGTGGAAATACTTGAGGTTGAGACCTTTATCAAACAAAGGACGTATTTCTGATGAAAATCTTGGAAAGCCTTTTTTTTTGTGAATTCAAGACATACGACTTAAAACTCTATCTTTAATGATTAAAGAATAACCATACTGACTAAGGCCTACTGTCCACGGACGCGAAGACGCGTATTCGTCACTGTACGCTTGGTGTAAGCCAGCTTGCAGCTTACATACATACATATCTATGTAACTCATCGACGGGGCGTCAAAATCGCGCTCGTGTCGCTGCATGCAGGCTTCGTGACGCCTACCTTATTGCGTGTGTGTGTTTTGGGTCATACGCCGGGGCGTACATCGCGTGGGAGCGTGAAACGTGTGTTTTTTTGTAAAATGGCGGGCATGGCAGCGGAACTTGTTGAAATTATTGAAAACGTACGCGTGCAATACGCCTGCTGCACAGAGTTCATTACACTGGGGTTCACAAGCTGCATGGCGTATTTTAAAGCGTCTATGAAGCTACGCGTCCTTGGACAGTAGGCCTTATGTAAATGAATAACCCGTTATAATATTTTATGACTATTAGCACAATATTTATT
The DNA here is from genome assembly GCA_948252205.1 of Orthosia incerta. Classification (NCBI taxonomy): domain Eukaryota; kingdom Metazoa; phylum Arthropoda; class Insecta; order Lepidoptera; family Noctuidae; genus Orthosia; species Orthosia incerta. Next base: position 22,829,352 of record OX411754.1, read on the forward strand.
GATTTTCCCGGCCAGCCTGTCCTATCCCACTGCGGGAGAAAGGCTTCCCATTCTTCCTTCCATTCCTTCCGGTTTAGAGTAATTGTGGATCAATCCTGCACTAATAATTAGATAAGAAGTTCACTAAATGCAATCAAAATAATAATTTTATTTATTATTTTGATTGCATTTAGTGAACTTCGTTTATACGAGCTTTTTTCTTTTCTTCTCAGCAAACCCTTTCGTTTGATACCCATATCATTGCAGTGCAAAATTTCATCTTAATCGGTGGCGGATAACTGCTTTAAAATTCAGTTGCAAGATTTGACCCGAACACACACACTTATATACAAACATTGCAAGTTAAATAAAAGCTTGTAAAATTAGACCTCTTTCCACGTGATTATTCTCTTCTCACCAGTATTTCACTCCTCAGGTTTGCTGAACACGACACATGCCCGACGGGTTGCGGCTGTAAGTGCATCATGGAAGGCAACTCCGCGTGGAAAGGAGTCAAGTACTAGTGAACCTCGAACAACGTATGTAATTAACTAGATAATATTTAAGCGTAAAGCGTAAGCGTGTCTCATTTAAATTATGTTCCTATTGGGTAGAAGTAGAGTAGAATTTTAAATGTCGAAAGCATTTACCTGGTGGCTTTTTGATAATATTTATACTGTGAATTTTGGGTGAAATGTAATATCCATGATTATGAGCTTGTACTGTATACTTTCGGCTTATGACGTCACTTTAAAGGCCTGGTCGAACTCATAGACATGGAGGAATGAACTAAGCCATCCCCATCCGACTGAAGTAACTACAGTCAGAAAGGTGTGAGAGAGACAAACCGATCGTACGGCCTGTAGTTGTCTCTTTTTAGAATTCTAATTTGTCCTCGACAGACGCTGGCAGTATCATACTTGTTACTAAGACATACAGAAAAGAAACAGATATTGGCCGCAAAGTCGCTTGGTCTCATTCTAATGTATAGGCAATGTTGTCACGGTACTGAAAAGTCCATTAATCTATGTCTATGGTTGAGCCTGATAGCTATCTGGAAACATCTACATACTTCTTTGATCAAACTTTTAAACTGTACACACTTATAATCAATTTCGAATTACGTAACAACAATATGTGATTGAAATATTTATCTGAAATGTTTAATATGTAAGTTAATAATAATTATAAAGACTGGAAATTTTATACAATCAATTGTAATAAATAATTACACAATTTTTATCAAGAATTTTATTTAACAAACGTTTTTATATTACAAATATTTTAAAACAAACAAACAAAAGTGTGCTCTTGATTATCTTAAAATGAGTGAGTTTACAATATAAGAAAGAATAATTAAAATGCTTTACTTCAGTCTCTTTCAAGCATTTACTTATGCGAAGTTTAGAAGCAGTAAATATTATACAGGTAGCAAATTCAAGGTAAGTAAGTAATTATACAAGTTAGTTAAAGATTACACATAAAATAATCAAAAATACGTGTTAGTTTAATGGTCGCTAGATCGTTTTCAAAAAATCATCTTCAAAAAATAATAATATTTCAATTAGTTGTATCTAATGTCAGGGACAGTAAAAATTATTAAATAAATAAATGAGTATTGCATGTCCTTTAAATAAGTACACTTAGATACCAAACTATTCAGGCTTGTTTTTATATAAAGAGGCTTGATTATACATAAAATATATACATATGTAAAATATTTATAGACCTTCAGCGGCCATAATTAGCAGACACAACAGAAAACAATGGCGTCCAAGCCTGATTCAGGTGTCGCGGCCGTCGACACCATTGAATCTAATGAGCAATCAGGGGCTAAAATGCGTTTTTAGGACAAAAATATTTCTCTTGATTGGCTGGATTATTATTATTACATGATAATATCAGTTTTCGTATGTACAGTATTATTTCTTATTGCAATATTGGAAACTACCTACAGGAGAAAAATTAAAAGTTCATTATAAGTAGGCTTAATTTAAAAACGGAAAGATTTAGGCACCAATTGTTTCAAGCGAACTACATCTAAAGGAATAATAATAATACTTTCAACTAAATTGAAATAAAATATAAGTACCTATTACAAAAATATCAAACAAGAGATTCTTTCATTATTGATTTCTAATATCTACTTTAAAAATTCGTGAAAATTTTGTAAATTTTTCATGTGATTCTGTACCCTATATAATTTGTATTTTCTGAACACAATGTTAGATGTAAAACTAGTTTAAATATTAAGATTGCCAATGTGGCTCCAATCATTTCATTTTTAATTAGAATAAAGCAGTGTTCAGAAAGAAGTCGTTGTTTTTATTGATATAAGGAACAGAACACTTACGCATTATTTTCTATAACATAAAAGTAAAAATTTGCTACTAAATCTAAGTATTAAATCTACTGTAGTGGTACAAAGTACGCATGCGCGGCGCAATGGCATGGATGCGGATCTCAGAGGCGAGTCGTTCTATTGTAGCAGCTAAAACAATAAATTCTTATTAGTAAAATTATTTTGTCTTAAAATAAAATAAAAAATCTGCACACAACTTTATTTATGTGGCAATTTTTCAAGTCTTTGTATAGAACTGTTTGTATACAGCTATACATAATCAACTATATATCATAAAATCAGCGGGGACTAAAAACTTTTTAACAAGAATCTGAATAAAAACTGATGGTAAGGAGGATACCCCGTAATTTCCAAATAGTATCGACTATTCAATCTACACCTTCTATTTTCATAATAGGGTGCCTGAACTACTGTTACCTAGAAATCAAATGAGCGATGTTATTAAATTTTGAATTAATTCAAGATTAGTCCGGAATTCCGGATAAGATTAGTCCCGTCAAAATTTACATTTCAAATTGCAATACTTTTCATAGAGCTGCAAAAGGTCTTAGGTTAGGTAGGTACTGTATCTAATTCCTTGGTAATTTATTTGCAAATTTAAACCCTATTTTTCTTATTTATCAGACTATACCTATTCTTGCTGTGTGGAAAGTAATTTGGTAGATAGTAGAGCAAGTTGTAGAAGAAAAAAAAATTGCCAAATTTAAGTGGCAGTGGGCAGGGCACATTGCTCGCAGAACGGATGGCCGATGGGGCAGAAAAGTTCTGGAGTGGCGACCGCAAACCGGAAGACGTTGCGTTGGAAGGCCTCGCACCAGTTGGACCGATCTAATGGGCAGTAGCCCATCAGACACTGTACAACAGTCTGGTTAGAGAGCTCTTTTCAATACAGTCTTTTTTTGTACTCGGTTCGCGTTTACACACTATCTCGCCTGATGTTAAGTGATGATGTGGTCGATGGTGAAGCAGGCTTGCCTAGAAGTAAACTATTCACTCTTGACTTACAGAGGTAAGGTTGTGTAGCTTGATAGCTTAAATATCCGGCAAGGAATTCCACTCCTTAGCTGCACAATGAACGTATTCGCAAAACGATTTGTGCGTATGGGAGGGATGTCCAACATGTACCGATGGCGCATTGCCATACGTTTTGTAGTCCGATGTTGGAAAGGACAAGGTGAATAAAGTTGTGCAGTTCCATCGCACACTCCCCGAAATGTAATCGATAAAAAACCGACAGGCTGACAAATTAGCGTCGATGTTCAAGGCTTTGAGTCGACCAGTGCATCGTTGCCGAACTTAACATCTTATTTCTGCATCCACCAAATTAAGTCTCCTGTTCGCACTCTGAATAATATACAGAGTGGATTATGAATGTATGTGCAAAAGTCCCTGTTTCGGTCAATTTTAAAACTATTACCAATGAATATTGGCGCGAAGAGTGGTCAACCAGGTTTCGCGGCATTACATTTACCTTCTTAGACAATGAGCAACCATTTAATTCCACCGCTCAATTAATTATCAGAAACTTTGAATAGCTACTTTACAAATCATCCTGTGCATTTTAAAACCTCGCTATAAAAGTGAGTTAAAACAGTTCCAGAGTGTAACTAATAGATTTATCTAGAGCTAATGTTCACTGAGATAAACATTTCAAATGTAAACGTATCAACAGAATTCTACAAACCCGTTTTTTAAGATATATTAAGTAAACTTCACGAATCCATCAAACTATTATTGCCTTACATTTAGTGTTAGCTGGTCCAGTACAGCTTGAATATCCGATAGAGATAAAGATTAGACATTACAGTAGGTCTGTAGTACCTATTAATTAAAAACTTTTCATCAGACTGAAGGAGTAATAATGAAATCACTAATGAAATCTCGAAATCATATGAAACAGCTTCTTGAGAGCTGGGGGGCCGTACTTAGGAAGTGTCAATGCCGTCATGGTTCCGTTGCGAAAAGGGTATAGCGTTATTCGTCATGTCACAGATAATATATTACAAGCATAAAGATGCCTCATCCCATACAAAAAAACCGTGCCGACGCCGACGTAACTAGCGTTTTTCATCTGATTATATTGATTAATATTGTAAGTACATCGATCGCGTTCGGTTCCGTTCCACGACTATGTATGGTGTTAGCAGCGACTTTCAATTAAAGAGAGAAAGAAAAAGTATATAAAGTATAGACGAATGTCTACGTCGACTCTCTAATCGTACTTGCATCTATCGGCCGCGCCAAACAGGGGGCGCGGTCACTGACAAGCAAGCGCGAGCGCGACGCTTACAAGAACTGGACATGTTTTTTATCATTTCACTGAATCATCAATTTAGGGATTTGTTCAAATCACTAGATTTGTTTAGGGAAATGATAAAATCGTGTTGTTATCTTAACATCCTCCGTGATTTGATCAAATCCCTTAGGGAATTGATCAGTTGACCAAATCCATGTTTTTATCATATCCCTGCGACATATATATTGGAAACGGCGCCAACGATTTTCATTAAATTTAGTATGCAGGGAGTTTCGGGGGCGATAAATGGATTTAGGTAGGTTTAATTTTTAGAAAACGTCGTTTTCTCTATTTTCACCCGAGCAGAGCTCGGTCGCCCACGTACTGTGAATTAAGAGCCCAATATTCCATAATGTTTTGCTAAAAAGAGTTGAATAATCAAGAACATACAAATTTTATAATCAATTCTAGAAGATGTTAATTTTACACACAGTTCAATAACAAATCGATGCATATCGTGCCATCATTTGAAAACTTAACGCTGGGACCCCGTGGTCATGTAGGATAGCTTCGCCTCTATCGCAGAATGGAACCATGATATCTTTAACACGTCATAGTAGGGCCCCTGAACATACGACATTTATAGTCGTGTTAATCTACACGCGTTTGTCTGATAAAAGGCGAGAGTATGATAAGTGTGACTTTGTTCGCTTCGTACCTCTCGAGCAGGCGGCGCTTTAGCTCAGGCGGGTAGGTCACGTAGATGTAGTGGTCGTCGTGGTCGGGGTCGTCGAGCAAGGCTTCCTCGGCCGCTGAGCGCTCGCCACGCGTGGGAGAAGAATGCGTCGTCATCGACACCGACGCGCTCCCCGCTATACTGCCTTCCTCCGAACTGTACAGTTGTAGATAAGCTCAATTTTGGAAGAGAAAGGACAAAGGATAGTAAAGCAACGTCTGTACCTAGATAATTGCGGGAAGATCGGCTCGTTGATGAAGTCTTCGTCCTCGACGTCTTGACGGTAAAGATGTTGGACCATTGAATTAATCAGAAACGTCTGTACGGAAGGCATCCTTTCCCAAAACAAAAATAGGTCATCTATGAGCATCTGAGTACAGTTAGCAATGAAAGCTCGTTTATACTTTACAGTGGTAACAATTCTTCTAAATAGACACACCAGGGGGGCAAAAACCGTGATAAAATGCGTGACTCAAGCCTATCACAGAGGCCTTGCTCACCCAGCTGGAGTGCTTTCTTAAGACTTGTTATTGTTATGTAAAAAAAACTTCTGTTCCTTTTTGGATGTATTTGTGTTTAGACAAACGAAGATACTGAAGTATAACCGACTTTCGTTGCTGACTGTACCCCTAGAAACGCGGCTTCTGAATAACCAGGGCCGCTAAAATGTTCTAGGATACTTGAGCCTGTATTTTCTCTTACTGTAAAAATATGTAGCATAAATTTGTAGAAAGAAAATCGTGAACCGATGACGTAGAACAAATTGACATCAGTTTTCTTATCAACAATCATTTCATCATCATCCATTATAGTATACCTAATCATACCAATTCTGGCCATAAGCCTCTCTTTGTTTATACCAATCTCCTGGCTCTTATGCCTGTCTCACGCAAGTTCGAATGTCTACAATGTCGTCCGCCAATTTCGCTGCCGGACAACACTTACTCAAACACAATCCATATGATGTAGTAGCACATGCAGAGTGCCAGCGCGAGGCCGGTAGCGAGGGCCAACAGGAGCGGCCATGGGAAGGCGCGGGCTGAGGGTGCCGTGTCCTCCCAGTAGCGGTCGCAGCTCAGGTACCAACACACGGCGCGCTGCATCTCCTCTGACAAACAAGTCACCGAACAAGTCAGACAATTGACTATACAAATGGAGAAATTCATAACAGTGCAATGCAACCGCAGACGGAAAAAAAAATTGAATTGACGTTAGACAAGTGACAATCTATGAACGAGTTTCGAGATAGTGATTGGTGATAGATTGACACTTTCTGAAGCCGCAGATTGCGGTAGATTGATGAAATCGCGACAGTATAATTGCTGGCACGTAAGTTGGCAAGAGTGGTTCGATGCGCACAAGTAGTTTTTTAGGTCTCTTTGGTTTCCAAGCGGGACGCGGGGAACGTTTGGCACCGTTCCGAGCGCGCGATTTGTTCGTCAGTTGACACAAGGATCGACTGACCAATCGCGTCACGTCCACGTTCCGTTCGCTCTATATGGTGGTTCCCACCACGCCAAAACCTTGCCAACTTACATGCCGGGGATTATACAAACGTTCCAAACTTCGTGTTTCGTCAGTCGTCGGATTTCTATCAGTTGCCCTTTGCACTTGGTGCAGACTGGACCCTCTCAATCAACTCGGAAGTAGATAACGTTGTTAATACTCAACTAAAACCAACAATAAAGTACCTACTTAGTTCTGAATTCAAATTAGCATTCGTTTGTATTCGGAAATGCGATGATTGCCGAGGGAAATTAATAAATACTTGTACTGTAGGTACATATATATTAAGTCGATGTAGGTGGTCAATCTCTCAAAACGGTGAAGGAAAACATGAGGAAACCGGCACGTCCAAGAACCGAAAATTCGAGGATATGTGACATTTACCAACCCGCAATGGGCCCGCGTGGTCTTACAGAGGAGGCCTGCAGCCTAATTGCGTAAGTGAATTCGGCAAAGCAAAGAAGTCGATTCTTTCCCAAAAACGACTTTACGTATTGCATATTACACTCTGAAACGGAAAGGTTATGCTCCTTTCCATTACCAATATTTTGACGTAGAATTGATTGTAAAGACTGAACGAAAGGGGAAGAATCAAGATAAAACTTCACTATTGGTATTGTGTAATGCAAAATATACAAACATCAAGTATATTTGACAAGCGTAAAACCCCATAAAACCCGTTTGTACTCTTTCCAAATTAGTTTCACAATACCGAAAAAGTTGAAAGAAATGATTCTGATTCTTTGAAAGAATCGACTCGTTTCCTTTGCCGAATTCACTTACGCAATAAGGCTGCTGTATTCCGGCAGTGGGAACATTAAAAGGCTGATAATGATGAGGCGGTCAATACCTGATTGATCGATTTCGGTAGACCTGTCAGTTGCATTGTCGGTAACATCACCAGTATTTGAATGGCACTACCTACAACCGATAAGCATCGGAACAATCTAATCGTCTAACCCAAATCCTAGTCAAATCAGGCATTACAGATACTATTCCGCTGACAGATAAGACAAGGCAGACAAGTAGGTAGTAAAACGTGGGATTGCGAAAACAATTAGGCATAAAAGAAAACGTATAAAACCTTCAAGTTCCGTGAACTGATGTTGAGTAAGGTGTAGCAGAAGCGTCGCTATGCAGGAGTGCACGATTCTTTCACAGCGAACCTGAAAACTCAAAATAGATAATGAAATTCGGCAACTTTATAAAGTTTAAATACCTTCTTTCAGAACCATCACCCTCTGGTTTTCAGTTATCTTTAAGAAAAATGTTATTCCTAAAATACATGGTTGCATAATCAAGATGATAATACAATCTAATGACCTTGAGTGTCTGAAGCCGGGTGGGGTCACAAGCCGCCCGCTCGGCCTGCAGGTCCGCTAGCCTCTTCTGTCGGCTGTCGGGAGGCAGGGACGACTCCACAGTGTCAGCGTCGCATAGCTCAGCCGTCTGATTTGCATCACCGTCGCTGTCTTCTGTTCTTTTCTCTTCTGGCTCTGAAACCATAATTATGTGTGCACTCATTATTTCCATATTTTTTAGGCGGTACCTACACCAGCAAGAAACGTCGGATATTGTTTATACAAACAACGCCAGGATACTTCAAGTGTCTCATTGTTACTTATTTACAGATCGTTAGTTAAACAAGAACGACGAGTGAGCCTAAAACCGGGGTTTTAGTCGCGGCTCGTCTTTCCTAACACACGAGCGCACCAAACAGTGGATCTCTAAAGTTAGTGTGACACGTCGCGCAATCAAACAACGCCGACGAGCTGCGAGTCTGGATCGTCAGCTCACAATATTGTGGTCTTGCGATGGTACACCAGCGAGCTGTAGGTATCGGCAAGTCAGGCCGCGGTAAGGGTCGCTGGTAGATCAAGTTCTTAATATAAAGATATGGAAACTCAATGCATTGGATGCTCTAATCACAGTGAGTACGGGTTTTTTCTTCTTAGTAAAAAAGTACGTACCAGCTTCCTCCTCTCTTGCATCGCCGTCTGTTCGGGGACAGTCCTCGATGGGCGGCGGAGGCGCAGAGCGCGGGCGGTGTCGTCTGCGCGTCGCAACCCGAGCCACACTCCGCGTCGCCGCCGGTGCTAGCGCTTTCTTCACTGCTTCTACGTCTTGCCATACCTGAAAAGTATTAAGGATGTCGTTTCTATGTGTTTGTCGTTACCATTTCGTAATCTAGTCACCGGTGGCTTACCTCAATATCAGTGCTCGGGCCGCCCGCGCCGCTGAGAAGGCCGTGAGCGACCAGCACCTGGCAGCGCATGATGTCGCAATAGTCTGCCAGGCATACTGCATCCTCGGCCTGTGCATCATCATAAACGGTATTGTATGAGTAGGTTCCTTTAAAGCCACAAATTCACGGGATTACTGTCCAGCAGAACATGTCCCTAGAGATATCGAGCAAACACAAGACAAGGCCTCACCCAGCAAATATTGGGTCTCGACATAATACCCTGTACTGTATTTATCGTCAATCGTAACTTGGTACGTCACCTTATTAATCTGGTTCTTGTGTCGCTGGTCGAAGTGCGTGTCGAGGTGTCGTTCCTCGTAGAAGGACTTGCCACAGAAGGCGCACGTCCACTGAGACGGCCGGTGCTGCAGCTTGGCTGCATGTTGTGGCGCGAAGATGTCGCGCGCTGGGTGGAATGGACACTCCAGTGGTAGTTTCACCTGTAACACAGTTGTTACACTTTACCTGGGTTCTGCAGTCAGATCTTAGGCTATAACATACATAATATCATAACATAAAATCTAACCGGCAAAATGTGTCCCTACTAAAAGTACACCTGTGCTGTGCCCAACCTTTCGTGCAATACAGGTGTTCGTAATGTTATGTTAAGATGTAGGAAGGTATTTTATTACAAGCTTTTGACTAGAACTCTTTTCGGTTTCTTATAGTTGTTACGTTCGGCATATAACGGACCAAATGGGAGTCTCAGTGCGGCAAAGAGGCTCCATCTATCGTACGGTCAGCATAATAAAATATGCGGGTAAAAGCACATACAAATCAATATTTCCCTTTTGTGTTATAGGAATTCTTTAGGCGCTTAATCAGTCAGCTGTCAAACAAAATCTGATGAATCATTAATTGCATATAACTGTTCAGTCATAGTATTGAACAAACATAGGTATTTATTATTTTCAGTAAGTATTTACTTTTTAGGGTTCCGTACCCAAAGGGTAAAAACGGGACCCTATTAATAAAACTCCACTGTCCGTCTGTCTGTCTGTCACCAGGCTGTATCTCATGAAACGTGATAGCTAGAAAGTTGAAATTTTTACCGCACTTGGCCGGTTTTTTCTTAGCCAACATTCAGTCAAAACTACGATATCACAGTCAATTTTAATTGATGCAAGAAGGCTACCAGGCTGTCAAAGTTTATGTTTATGCTGCGGATATTAAGGTGTAATACCGTGTTTTTGTCTAGTTGTGTTGTTTAGAAATCTTGAGCAGTGATCTACCGAAAGTTTATTTAATTTACAGACTTGATAAGCATCCAATTCTGTCACAAGTATACCTACATCATTAGCCATTTATTATAAATAAATGGTAGTTCTAAAAACTAAAAAACACGGTTTAATGGTAAATTGAACTAAAAAGTCGCTAATCCTGAAGATCTTGGTAAGGCAAAACAAACAACAAACATAGGTACAAACAAACTATTTAAACGCGCCCGGTAGAATCAACTTTCATAATCATATTTGACTTTGACTTTGGCTTTGACTTTGACTAAATTATTGCATTGTCATCGGTCCTTGATAAGTGTGCAAAGTTTCAAATCAATCCCACGTTTTGAAGGGGGTGAAAATCACGTTCAAAGATCCCGTTACATTGATACATAGATACATACCAAGCTAATAAAAGCATGTTAAAAAATAAAAATTGTAGTTCTAAAAACTAAAAGACACGCTTTAATGGTAAATTGAACTAAAATGTCGCTAATCCTGAAGATCTTGATAAGGCTAATGGGACAAACTATTTAAACGCGCACGGTAGAATCAACTTTCATTACTTGTAAATTTGAATCAAGTTGAATAAACATATTTGACTTTGACTAAATCAATCCCACGTTTTGAAGGGTGTGGAAATCACGTTAAAAGATTCCGTTACATACCAAGCTAATAAAAGCGTGTTAAAAAGTTTTTCAACACACTTGCTTATAGAGTGGCTCTAATTTCACTGCAATTAGGCACATAATGATACCTGTTATCAAACTGACTTTTTCATTGCTATTATTCACAAGTGGGTTATAGAGTTTTTTATTTATTTATTGGTTGAGTTGCTTTGTTCTTAAAAAAGTTTCGATACAAAAAAGATCGTGCTCAATAGTACAAATAAATTAATGTACCTATTGCTTGCTCATTTCATGCAACTTCGTATTTAAATAGATAATTTCAACTTGTGCTTTTAGTCTATGGTCGATCGCCATTGTTAAATGCGCGCGCATAGGAAAACTGATTAATATTGCCCCCATTGTGAAAAAAAATTCACAATTCGTTTTTACTGTTGAAAAGGTTTTTTAGTATTATTTTCTTCACAAGTGTGTTGAAAAACGTCGTATGATACACGTGTGTATTGATGATTACGTCCTCGGCTCTCTTAAAACCCTCACCTACGGCTCGGGTCTCAATGGCGCCCCAGCGGTTATCACCAACATTGCACACTTGTACCATAATGTACAATTATCTTCTCTCATATCGTAATATTCGAATTATAAACTTCAAAACGAGTTGGTCCTTTTTCACACGCCCCGGTTGCCGGGTAGCCGCTACCGGGTAACCGGCGGCGAAGTGTATGTGTGCGTTTCAATGGCGCGGCCACGGCGTTTTTTTTTTTAAAAAACTAAGCCAAGATTATGTAAAAATTTGTAAAAGTTAATGCCCAAAAACATAAATTTGTCAAAGTCATGGTTCAAAAGTTCTAAGGGTTTGAACGTGGCCGCGCCTTTGAAACACGGCGAACCGCGCGGCCACGGAGATCTTTAAAACTAAGCATTGCAGAGACCTGAAATTTGGGTACATAACAGAATTAATTTGTAAAAAATTTGTAAAAATATAGAAAAAATCCTAGGTTTATATTTTAGGATCTGTAACACTAAAACCCCATGGCCGCGCCATTGAAACGGTGAATAATACGTTATCGCCGATATCTCCCTGAAAAAGCATCGCAGAGGTCTGTTTTTTTTTTGTAAAACCTAGATTAGAATTTGTCAAAAAATGTAAAAATACACAAAAAAAATCTAGGTTTATATTTCAGGAGCTGGTAGACCAAAACCCTATGGCCGCGCCATTGAAACGGTGATAAATACATTATCGCCGATATCTCGCTGAAAAATCATCGCAGAGGTCTGAAGTTTTTTGTAAAACCTAGATTTGAATTTGTCAAAACATGTAAAAATACACAAAAAAATCCTAGGTTTATATTTCAGGAGCTGTAACACCAAAACCCTATGGCCGCGCCATTGAAACGGTGATAAATACGTAATCGCCGATATCTCGCTGAAAAATCATCGCAGAGGTCTGAAGTTTTTTGTAAAACCTAGATTTGAATTTGTCAAAACATGTAAAAATACACAAAAAATCCTAGGTTTATATTTCAGGAGCTGTAGGTTTTGCGTAGAAGTAAGTTGTGGTTATCTATCGAAGAAAGAAAGAATTAGCAAAATCTTGTTTTATAAACAACACCTATTAATATGTAGAATTACCGATAATAGGCAAAAAAGTTTTTTTTTTAATAATACGAAACCTTCAATACGTTTTGAATGTTTCGATAGGGTGACCATGACTTATTGTTAACAGAAAAATTTCCAGCTGCAAGTATTAGAAATTATATCTCAAGGATTCCAAATTAAATTAAAATGAAACGATAACATACAAAAACATATGTTTATTTCTTTAAAAATCTCATGAATCACATATTATTAATCCGAACCTATGATAGTCGCGCGACTTAGATAAGGGTTAGGTTATATTTTCTTATTTCACTACGATTACTATAAGTCAAGAAAAAACAATTACTTGGAAGTTCCACGTATTTTTTATTTGATAATACGATTCTGCTTCTTATTTATATAATGTCAGTTTCATTTAAATTTAATTTAGAATCATTGGGATATAATTTCTAATACTTGCAGGTGGAAAGTTTTCTGTATAAGTCATGGTCACCCTATCGGAACATTCAAAACGTATTGAAGGTTTAAAAAAAAAAACTTTTTGCCTATTATCGGTAATTCTACATAGTAATACGAGTAGGTGTTGTTTACAAAACAAGATCTCGCTAATTCTTTCTTTCTTCGATAGATAACCACAACTTATTTCTACGCTAAACCGTACTACAGCACCTGAAATATAAACCTAGGATTTTTTTGTGTATTTTTACATGTTTTGACAAATTCAAATCTAGGTTTTACAAAAAACTTCAGAATTCTGCGACAATTTTTCAGCGAGATATCGGTGATTACGTATTTATCACCGTTTCAATGGCGCGGCCATAGAGTTTTGGTGTTACAGCTCCTGCAATATAAACCTAGGATTTTTTTGTGTATTTTTACATGTTTTGACAAATTCAAATCTAGGTTTTACAAAAAACTTCAGACCTCTGCGATGATTTTTCAGCGAGATATCGGTGATTACGTATTTATCACCGTTTCAATGGCGCGGCCATAGGGTTTTGGTGTTACAGCTCCTGCAATATAAACCTAGGATTTTTTTGTGTATTTTTACATGTTTTGACAAATTCAAATCTAGGTTTTACAAAAAACTTCAGAATTCTGCGACAATTTTTCAGCGAGATATCGGTGATTACGTATTTATCACCGTTTCAATGGCGCGGCCATAGGGTTTTGGTGTTACAGCTCCTGCAATATAAACCTAGGATTTTTTTGTGTATTTTTACATGTTTTGACAAATTCAAATCTAGGTTTTACAAAAAACTTCAGACCTCTGCGATGATTTTTCAGCGAGATATCGGTGATTACGTATTTATCACCGTTTCAATGGCGCGGCCATAGGGTTTTGGTGTTACAGCTCCTGCAATATAAACCTAGGATTTTTTTTGTGTATTTTTACATGTTTTGACAAATTCAAATCTAGGTTTTACAAAAAAAATCAGACCGCTGCGATGCTTTTTCGGCGAGATATCGGTTATAACGTGTTTTTCACCGTTTCAATGGCGCGGCCATGGTGTTTCAGTGTTACAGCTCTTAAAATATATACCTAGGATTTTTTTCTATATTTTTACAAATTTTTTACAAATTAATTCTGTTATGTACCAAAATTCCAAGTCTCTGAAATGCTTAGTTTTAAAGATCTCCGTGGCCGCGCGGTTCGCCGCGTTTCAATGGCGCGGCCACGTTCAAACCCTTAAAACTTTTTAACCATAACTTTGACAAATTTATGGTTTTGGGAATCAACTTTTACAAATTTTTACATAATCTTGGCATAGTTTTTTATAAAAAAAAACGCCGTGGCCGCGCCATCGAAACGAACACGAAGTGTATAGCCATGTATGTTAGCTTTCACACGTACCGGCGTACATGCCTATACATTGGCCGCCGGTTACCCGGTAGCAGCTACCCGGCAACCGGCATACTTTATAAACACAATATCGAAATTTAAAAATAGAATCTTATTATAACACATTTCGCTAACAAAATAATGCTATAATAGTACATACAAAATAATGCCATTTTATAGTTCCAATTTTAACTTGTCTGTGACAATGCCCGCATTAGGCTTAGCACGCACTGCGATTTTTATCCGCGCGAATTTTGTCTCTTTCTACCTGTTCATAGAGCTCAAAATATTGCGGTGCGGTGGATTCTGTGGCAAAACACGGATTACTTGCGGTATTATTTCCGCACGATTTTTTACCGCAATGCGAGCAGCTTCATACAATTCCATAGGTCGCAGATGGGCGGAAAAAAAATCGCGCGAATAAAAATCGCAGTGCGTGCTAAGCCTTAGCGCATGCGCGGTTAATGCGGTGATGTGTTTGCTTTTGGCGCCATTTATTTATTTAAACTTTATGTACAATGGTGATACATAGGCTAGGATTTGGGCTAAAAAAGAACACAACAGTGGTAGGGGTACAAAAAAAAATATAAGTATATGTGAACAATAATTAAGGCGGATATTAATAAACTATCAAAGTAATAAAATACATAAATATTTTTTAAAACAATAGACTAATAAATATTATAATAAATATCATATTCTAAATGAAAAAGAAATTTAAATATAATAACTAAAACGAAGACAAAGCTATGTAAGAGAGGACAAGTAATAGTTCCGTAACCTACGCATAAATTAAAAAATGTATTAACTATAAAACTCTGGAAGGACGTTCCAGAGTTTTATAGTAGATACAGTGTAAGAATTAGATAGAAACCCAGTGCGGTGAGAAGGAATATGGAGAAGTAAGTTTTTGGAAGCTCGAAGGTTTGTTTCATACGGTTTGCAGGTTTTGCTGTACTGAATTTCATTAAATGCTTGCTTAAAAATGGTTGATATCAGTGAATGTGAAGAAAATTTGACTCCGCCCAAAATTTTAATGAAGCGTTGGAAATTACTCTTAATCTATTACCAGCAAAGTCGAGAAAATTATATGATAAATTCTATCACGACTTTATGCCATGGAAAATGCAAAAAAAAGGTATTTAGTAGATTCAATCCTAATGTATGAGTGTAGATAAAGTAATGTATGAAACTGCACATAACTAGGTATTAAAACATTCGTGTGAATACTATTAAAAAACATCTGGCAGAGGCAGCATCTTTAGACTATCTCTGCGAGTTGAAGGTAGTAGTAAAATATCCGATTTTTGGTGTTTGTTTAGTGTGTTTTGTGGGTGTGTTGAGTTGTGTATGGTGAGTGAAACATAATATGACAGTGTATTAGCTATGGACGCTATGCCTACGAGTATGCGTGCGTTTTGTTTTATGATTGGTATTATAGAAAGTATAGAAACGGCAAATCCGTTCTTTTCTGTGGTTAGTGAAAACAATGAGCTGATTAAAAAACAAACAAAAATTGGTTGATACAAAACAAAAGGAAACAGGAAAAAATACAGTCATTGCGAATTATTCAGGTGTTCAAAACATTTTACGGATTTTATAACGATCTGCTTATTTCCTTCAAGCTTACGTATAATAGTTATTTATGCAACTGTTGTATAATACCTAATTATAACAGTTGCATAAAAGACTTTATCTACACCCATGATATGAATCCTCTATAAAGGTTCTGAAACCATAGGGTATTGTAGGTACAGTGTTGTAAGAACTCTATGTAAATTCATGGAAAGTTTAATTTCTGATTATCTAATACAAACAAACTATGTATAGGTAATAATATAATGATTTATTGTAATAATTATTTACATTTTGGATCGTACAATTATTTTTTTCAATACTATTATTGAACAAAAATGGCGGGATACGACGTCAATTCAAAAATTCGAATAAGTTTTTATTTAAATGACGGCGCTGTGTTAGTGAAACGCGCGTGCATGACAATGTTCTTTTTTTGAAATTCATAAAGATGCCATGAGAATGTGGCTGTTCGATGAGTAAAAAAGGAGTTGCATTATGAAAGGACATGGACAAAAAGTGCATTCTATGTACAAATACACAATAAATAATATTGTATAAAAAAAAATTTAAAAATGAATTATCACACAGTTTTTTACCTCTCTGAACTTGACGTTTTTATTTCCAAATAAAAAGTAGTGCAAGACGAATTAAGGTACCATGTGTCACCTTTCGCCATAATAGACCATAGAGAAAGATAAAAAATATATTATTGGACGTTCCTCACCACGCACGTAAGTTATTAGACGTGAATTGTACGACAAGTTCTCTTATTAGAAACATTTTATTCACACGAAACTGTCTCTATTGGTATTTTTTGCATTAAATAAAATTATTTTTTCATATTTTGATGCGTTAGTTATTTAGTTCTTATTTTTTCACACAAAGTAAAATACATAAAACGGAACGCGACGTTTTTGACAGACGATGTGTCAGACCTGATATTTTTGTCTATGTCTTCAAAAACTTTAAAAGCAACGTTCACTTTTATAGTAACAGTTTGTTTTTGCGATTTTTCTTTGACTCCTGCTTTAATTATCTCAACGGAAAGATATCTTCTACCACTCGAATAACCAACCTTGTTAACATCACTGGACTCTGATTTGCATTGCGTTACGGATTTGTTTTGTGATCATTATGAGGTGCATCAACTGCGGAATAGCCGTGCAAAGGTTGCAAAGGCATATCATATCCTCGCTTTCTGAACACTATCAAGCAAGACTTTAGGTAGATTTATTGAATAAAATCTGTCAAAATATATAATTATACTTTTCATGTTGATTCCATTTCTTACTCAGTGTTATACCTACATGCTATGCCTACAGTCCAATCAACCTACTACAACTTATTATACAATCAATTATACACATCCAGGTGTGTAAAATAAAAATATTGTGTATCCAATAAATAATTATATTTACTCGTTTGTTTTATTCTTTCCTTTGATAATTGGTAACTTTAAAAAAATATATATAAGGCACCTTTAGAAATAGAGGTACATAAAATAAATAAAATAGTAAAGCTATTCTTTGTTATTAATGCCACATTTTTTTAGGCTCAACCAGACTCAGTTAAATAACATGCTAATCATTATACAGCTTAGGAGTCCATTACTTTGTTTAAATTACTAGTAATATGAGATTGCCCTGTGCGACTTGCTTTTATGATTTTTTGTCCTGTATATATATTTTTGTAGTAAACATTAAAGAATATAATAAATAAATAATTCTAAAACCATATCAGGTAACTGTATTCTTACAACTGTTTGCTAATTTAAAGCGCCTGGCGTTTTTTAATAGCTAGATCATTATCTGTACACTTATTGCAACGATCTTAATAATAGGTTTAATGAAACTGTTTTCGACTAGTCTGTTGTTGTGACGAGTTCTTGGAGTGTTTTATTTATAGCAATTGAATGTGCTCATATGCACGAATATAAAACAGCAAGAACCATTATTGTAAATTAAATTCGATAACTATGCCGACGCCCATACAAAATCTGTCCATGTCCTTTAGTACAACATTATAACACCCGTTTGGATGATATTATGGTTACTATGACACTGGCTGTTTTAATGTTGGCAATAAGCTAACTGTTTCAAGAACTTTTATAGAGGATTTATAGCATGGGTGTAGATAATAGTACATTATGGTACAAGTGTGCAATGTTGGTGATTACCGCTGAGGCGCCATTGAGACCCGAGCCGTAGGTGAGGGTCTTAAGATAGCCGAGGACGGTAATCATCAATACACACGTGTATTATACGACGTTTTTCAACACACTTGTGAAGAAAATAATACTAAAAAATCATTTTCAACAGTAAAAACAAGTTGGGAAAATGTTTTCGCAATGGCGGGCAAAATTAATCAGTTTTCCTATGCGCGCGCATTTAACATTGGCGATCGGTCATAGACTAAAAGAATGAGGTTTTTTTTTTTTTGGCTTTTCGTGGATAGTGTTTAAGCCACGTACAAAATAGGGAATTTCAATTTTTCTTCATTACAGAGCAAATAAAATTTGTATTTGAGTGAAAGTTTTATTTATTAAGCACGTACAAGTTAAAATTATCTATTTAAATACGAAGTTGCATGAAATGAGCAAGTAATAGGTACATTAATTTATTTGTACTATTGAGCACGATATTTTTTGTATCGAAACTTTTTTAAGAACAAAGCAACTCAACCAATAAATAAACAAAAAACTCTATAACTCACTTGTGAATAATAGCAATGAAAAAGTCACAATTTGATAACAGGTATAATTATCTGCCTAATTGTGGTGAAATTAGAACCACTTTATGAGCAAGTGTGTTGAAAATATCTTATTATTCTTACACCTAACCTTACCACCTTACCCTTTCTTAGTATTTGTAATTATTTTGAATTGCGAATTCTCTTGCGATGTAGTACAATTTCTTGCCAGATGGAGACAAGTATTCGCTCACGTATATCGGACGGTTTTCACACATCAGACCAAGTTGTGCAGAGTTGAGTTGAGAGTTGTGCTTTCTCTCAGTTCTTGTTGTAGGAACGTACTAAGGTAGTGAGCTCCGTTTTCATCGGAACAGTGGAAAGTTCAGCAATTATAATGTAGCTGTAATGGTTTGCCAGGAAGCCTGTAAATGTCTCTTAATCCAATGGCTGTAGATCCATCTGCATTTTAGAGGCAATCTGCATTCGCAACAATCAAATAAAAATAAGAATAATTTATTTTTAAGTAAAAACGTACATTAGGTGCAGTAATATAATATGTAAATGTTTTTGATAGCAGCCAGGTACGAGAGGGGGGGATAGTTGGGATTTATCCCCCCCCCCCGAAAACTGACTGAAAAAAAAGCCACCAAACTGCACGAAGCAACCCTCCCAGCGATACTCCTGAAGAATAATACTTCAGAAGAACTATTTTTATACCGTGCTCGGACGATTTGATATCTGGCATGAAAGATAGAATTGCGAATCAAAGAGAGCTGCTTTCTTCTTTAGAAATTATTCTGCCGAAAAATGTGGACGAGTAGAAGATAAGCGAATTAGAAAATATGAAAATTTATTGGGAAGAAATTGTTGGAGAATCACTAATAAAAGCAGAGTACAGTATGTGGTGTGCCAAGTGGAAAAACACAGATAAGAAACCGAAACAGACCAGATAGTCGAAATTATGGAAATTTTAGACACGTCTGACAAAATTTCCTTTCCTACCATTAACAGGCTAATACATATCCTAGCCACCCTTCCGGTTTCAACGGCATCTGTGAGCGGTCATTTTCATGCCTAAAGAGAATAAAATCCTTTTTAAGAAATAGAATATCGGGCGAGAGGCTTACTGGTCTCGCTCTATTGTCTAGGTATTCATTCCGCTTTGGTGCCAGATCCTGACATGGTACTAGACGTAATGGCTGCCAGTGGAAACAGAAAAATACTTATATATCAATATAAAATACAAGTGTGTGACTAAACTACGGACGTCGGACGGTACTTCATTATAGTACAGTGATTACAGCGATTTTTACACAGTTCACATGGTTGTTTCAATGTTTGCCCCACCCCCGAACCAAAAGTCTGGATACGTGCCTGCAAAGATCTTGCCGACACCGACTCGATCTTGTACCAACTGTGCGGCTGCAGCGACATAACGTGTAGCTAACGTCAGCAAAAAAACTTTTAGTAACGCCATAAGGAAGGATTTTGGTTTGGACAAAAAGTGCAGTCATACATATGAAAAGCGAGGGGAGATAATGGAATCCATGGGAATACAACTCTCATATTCCATACACCATATAGATCCCTTTCCTCAACCGAAACTTACAAGTATTTGGGTATGTCGGAAACACTAGGCATCAATGCTACTGACGTGAAACAGTCGTTGAAGGAACGCTTCTTTGGCCGCCTGAATAAAGAACTAAATAGTCATTTATCTGGCGGGAACAAGGCGCGCGTCTTCATCGGCTGGATCATATCTACCAGTCTTGATGTACTCTTTCGGCATACTCAAATGGACTCGGATAGAACTTGACGCACTGGATAGGAGGGCAACATACTGCCCGCACACTGCTTACCGCAAATCGTATGCATCACCCACGGTCATCGGTGATTAGACTGTATATCCCGCAGAAGTGCGGGGGTCGTGGCTTTTTGCACGCTTGCAATGCTCAAAAGTCTTTTAAATGGTTGTTTAATAAATTTAATTACCAGTTTTAATTTACTTATTTTCACATCAACATTTGTCAAAAATCGAATAGGATGTACAGGCTGTATCCGTTGTAAAAAAAAATTACAGTTGCTAAAACGCGCCATTTTCTTAAAATTATATTTTTGGTGAATAAAAAAAAATAATTCTTTGATTTGTTTTTACTATTTCCCACAACTGTATTGAAAAACGTCGTGTGATGCACGGGTGTGTAGGTTATTGCAAACTCGTGTCATTAAAAACCATCGCCTTCAGCTCGGGCTTGTTAACGACAGCTCGTTTGCAATAACCTACTTGTATCACAATGTACTATTATTGTAAAAAACCGTAGGGAGCTTGATGTTAATTGTTATAATATTGTATCAATAGATATTGGTAAAACTAGTAATTTTGAAAATATCTTTAAAAGCATCCCACGTATTTTTTTTTTTTAATCACACTATTCTTAATTTAAATTAATTAAAAATTATTTTCTACTTTTTGTTTTGGTTTTCTATTAAAGCGTGTTTTTTAGGTTTTTAAACTATTATTTCTTAAACACAAAAACCCTGCACAACCGCGAGGTATGCAGTCTTAGGGAATACATCCAGAAAGACTATGTGGGTATGCACCGAGATGTGGACACATATAACCCCGCTATCCTTGGCTAAAGAGAACTGGCGCAAACCATTAGTATTAGATACTAATGACCACAGGGAGGTATAGCAGAGCAAGGATCTTCACGTACGCTTCTACTGGGATGTGCATGGGTCAGATGTAGTTCTCTTAGCGTCCGTGGCCTGGCTGCGATTTGGTGAACTTTTCGGGGAAACCGAAGGTTTTGTCTTTGCGATTACTTACGAACTTATGATGCCGAACAATTAGGTAACGGAAATACATTGAGAAGGACGGCACGGTTGGCATCTGTCGGGCATGTCATCAGCCGAGGGAATCAATCCGTCACATTATCCCAACCAAACCACTACTACCAAATTAAAATTACTACTTACTTCACCAAATTAAAATTTGTCAACATCAACATTTTTTTTTTATTGATTTTGACAATTCTATTTTCTGTTTGAAAGAGTATTTAGAAAAGAATTGTCAAAAAAAAAATTGTTGATTTTCCCAAATTTTAATTTGGTGAAGAACTTCGGAGACATACAACAGAACTCTTTAATAAATGACGGCAAATCTAACGAGATTTCTGCAATCGCATGTATGTTTATTAATTATAGTTATACCATTTCATAACAAAACATCACGCCAGTACGCTCGAAAGGGGTACGCAGATGTGTTCAGGTCACCTTGGTACACTCTCATTTCGCTGGTTATGTTCAAGTTAACTACATGATATTCGGGTAAACAACTAAAAAGTGGATAAAAAATACTACCGACTGCCAAATACAAACACTACAAAGTGAAAAATAACTTTCTTTTTGGAAGTCGGTGTCAATAACGAAAAAAGAAATGGTACTTACCAAAGACACCGCCTTCCAAAACGAAAGTTATTTTTCACTTTGTAGTGTTTTTATTTGGAAATCGGTAGTATTTTTTTTAACAGCACTAAATTCTAAGAAGTAATTAAAAAAAAGTAGCTTACCTGAAACCTCTCCAATACTGGGAGCCATTTGTTCTCTATTACTTTTCTCACAATTTTGGAGTTGTCACGAGAACAGGTTATTTTGAAGACTGAGGGCCCCGGCCATGGGATCAGTGTGAGGAAGAGTAAGGCCAGGACCTGGGAACAAAATAATTGTTATCATCATCAATCAATCATCATCAATATTAATCAAACAATACATAGGTATAATAAATCTGTAGAAAAGTCATTTTTGTACATCGAAAATATTTATAAAAATAATAGCCAGTGTGTTAAAGGATAACCAACAGAAACTATTTCCGGCATTTTTGGAATTTTTGTCTGTTTATTTGTGCACGCATCACGTGAAATGTACGAAACCAATGTAAATAACTTTTATACATAAACATTGTGCGTAACTTGAAGAATTACTTAGTTCTTGTTTCATCGCAATCGGTTCACTCTATCAAAAGTTAGATGAATTTAGTGTTCAAGAAGTAAATTTATCACAACATACGCAATTCAGATACTCGGACAGTTGAACTCGATATTCGATAGATGGCGTTGTGCATTTGAAGTCATTTTCTGAATGTCGGTGTTAAGATTCTTCGCGAAAGTATGATGACTATAGAAACAAAAATGGTAGGTAGGTAAGTAGGGTAGGGTTGGCAGACAGATGACGGGAGCGAAGCCGCGGGCACAGCTAGTGTTAAATAAATTAAGATTACAAAAAGACACGAATAACATTGATTATTTTATGAAACGTCGCTTTTTCACATACATAATGTTTCATTGCAATGCAGTTCTGCTGAGTCAGAATATACCTTTGGTATCCAGGGGCTGTTCTGGCTTGCAATTTTTGAGGTTGTAACACAAATTCATATGGGCAAGAAAAACATATGTTTTGTTTCTAAAAAAAATATAGGTAAGCGTGCTCCCTTGCAACCAGCATTCTAAATGAGTTTACCAAATTATTTTTGCTTTTTATGAATTTAGGAGTACTCTTCAAATAAAATTGATAATAATTAATAGAGCTTTCTGTAAAACATAATGCTTAATGATCACATGCTGGGTTTGTAGAACGATTATACAAACTTAAATGAAATCAAGTGTGACCAAGTGAAGGTTCCTGAATACTTAATTTCACCCTGACATTCGAAAAATCACTTTCTAATTTTAAAACTCATTTGACACTTCACAAATTAATATTAACTTCATTATCACTCACGGGCACACATCATGATGCACAATAACACTGAATATACACGATACACGCAGAATATTAGAAGTCACAATGAGAATTAAGGTTATGCTTGTGTTATTTAACTATCGATTTTCGAGCATCGGAGTTAACCTTATCTCCAAAGAAGCGTTGCTTACCTCGAGGGAAAACGAAGTGGTCCTCATTCATATCTCTTATACGGCAGATGGTCAAGGAAACTATTTACATTAATCGTGAAATGTGCTAGTTTATTACATAAAGTACAGGACCCTCTGTATGCGTTGCCATCACCGGTTCTTTCGCGCATGCGTACTGAACGCCCGGTCTCCCCTCTCGGCAAAACTTTGAATTTTAATTACTGCGACCTTAAAAAGTTCACAGTTTATTTATGATTATTATATAAACTGATATTTATGCTTTTTGATGCATTTAATTAAGTGTATGAGTTAAAATGGTTTATTTTCTAATCATCATCAATACATCTAATACCTTTAAACGAGCAATTTGTGTATATTTGTAATCTGATTCTCGGAAACGGCTCCAACAATTTGCATGAAATTTAGTATGCAGGGCCTTTCGAGGGCGATAAATCGATCTAGCTAGATTTAATTTTAGAAAACGTCGTTTTCTCTTCACCCGAGCAGAGCTCGGTCGCCGAGGTACCTACTATAATAAATCTGTAGAAAAGTCGGATTTACTGCTTGTTTCCGAATGTCATATGCCCGATGGCTAATTCCCCGAAGTCATCAGATCGAACGTCCGAATCGCCGAAATTCCATAGCATCGATTTACCACAATTTCGAATAGCCATTAGATCGAGCGTCCGTATGCATCGAATGTCTATTGGCTTGACGTGCCAGTAAGTTGAAAGCTATTCAACCTAAATTATTCAAGAAGACTAAAAGAAGGAATAAAAAATTAAGAAAAAAAACAAACCAGCAGGGTTTAATCAACAGAATATGTATATGTGTATAGGTAATTTGTGAAAACCAGGCATTTTATACAATTCCTAGGAAATCTATAAAATTCTGTTGATTAAACCCTGCTGGTTTGATTTTTATCCCATTTTATATCCCTTCTTATAGTCTTCTTGAATATTTTACATTGAATAGCTTTCGACTTACTGACACGTCGAGCAAATAGACATTCGATGGATAGGACTATCGTCGCAATGGCTTTTCGGCGAATTGGACGCTAGATCTAATGGCTATTCGAAATTGTGGTAAATCGATGCTATGGAATTTTGGCGATTCGGACGTTCGATCTGATGACTTCGGGGAATTAGCCATCGGTCATATGACATTCGGAAACAAGCAGTAAACCCAGAAAAGTCGTTTATGTACATCGAAAATATTTCCAAAAAATATAGCCAGGGTGTTAAAGAATAACCAATAGAACCCATTTCCAGCATTTTAGACATTTTTGTCTGTTTATCTGTTTATCGGTTTGTCTGTTTGTCTGTTATCTGTTAGTCTGTTTATTTGTGCACGCATCACGTAAAATGTAAGAAACCAATGTAGATAACTTTTATACATAAAAATTGTGCGTAACTTGAAGTATTACTTAGTTTTTGTTTCATCGCAATTGGTTTCCTCTATCAAAAGTTAGATGATGTAAAGTGTTCAAGAAGTCAAATTATCGCAACACACGCAATCCACATACTCGGACAGTTGAACTCCATATTCGATAGATGGCGTTGTGCATTTGAAGTCATTTTCTGAATGGCGGTGTTAAGATTCTTCGCGAAAGAATGACTAGAAAAAAAATACGAAGGAAGGTAGGGTAGGTAAGAAGGTAAGTAGGATAGGGTAGGCAGTTGACGGGAGCGAAGCCGCGGGCACAGCTAGTCAATAATATGATTGATTGATCAGTATCTTTGCAGAATAAAAAATTAAAATACTTCCTAAGCCCAAATGCAACAACAGTCGTAGCCAGCTGCGCTACGACTCCTACATGTGCTCGTAGCCCGTAGCACGCTACGACTCCCGTAGTCCTATTTTCGTAGCATGCTACGGCTCATTATTGTAAGGGTTCATAAATTAAATATAAAACTGTTTATTTTCTTTATACTTTGACTTTCATATATATATAAACTCACGCCTTTTCCCATGGGGGTAGACAGAAGGTTATCTGCTACGATCCCTACATACTTCTTTTGCTCCATGTACGTTCATACATGACATCTACAAATCTACATACACACACACTGGTTATTATATTAATATTTAGCTGATCTTATTGGTCGTTTTTAAAAGGCTTCGTCAAAAATGAGGAGTATCTTTTTTCTTCTTATTCGTCTGTATCTGTTTTTACGTACGTTCTGCCATAACTTTTTGTGTAACAATAGATTTTAATGATTATTTTGAGTTGGGTTAAGTCAGGCTCCCATTGTAATGTCGTTGGAGGCACACCTCAAAATTATAGTGTTTGAGGTATAGGTTTAAGATAATCTCGAGACAAGGACTTGAGTACACTCAAGCTGAACCTAAGAAGGCATTTGTGTCGTATACTTGTGATCAACAAGATCATTCGCGATTTTTCAATCGGTTGTCCTTCTGCACCCGTGCATCCTGGCTCCTTCGACGTGGAGATATTGCCACTTATCAACAGATCGATGCAGGCGGTTGTTGATCCTCGCTCTACCAACCACGCCTTTTAACTTTTTTTATTCAACACCCTCGAAAACTGGTTCTTATTGCATTTATCTAAAATTGCTGATACACTTGATTAATCACTTGTGTTACAAGTGATTAATCAAGTGTATCAGCAATTTTTTTGAACATCGATCATTCGCCGTTTTTAAATTTGTCGAATTGAAGAATGAACACAGTCAAACATCGCTTTGAACATTTTCACGATCAATCTAGCGAACGCTCTAGTCAAAAAACTTATTTACGAAAAAATACAACCAACTTCCAAAAAAAAACACTACAAAGTGAAAAATTATTTCAATTTTGGAAGTCGGGTGTTCCTGTTTTAGCTTCTTCGATTTTTGACACCGACTTCCGAAATTGAAGTTATTTTTCACCATGTAGTGTTTTTTTTTTGGAAGTTTGTTGAATATTATTGTAAAAAAAAAAACTTTTGGTTTTCTCTCTTTTTAGTTGTGGTACAAAATTAGCAAGTTCTATATTAAGGTATCTATAATGCACAAAGTTATGCCAGAATAGATTACCGGAATAAAATAAAACTTGAACATAAGTGGTGAAATGAGAATGTACCAGGGTGAATTGTACACATATGCGTTTTCCCCTTTAGAGCGTACTGGCGTGATGTTATGTTATGAAATGTCGTAAACAGACATGCGATGGCAGCAATCCCGTGATATCCGCCGTTGTTTTTTGAAGAGTTCTGTTGTATATCTCCGAAGTTCTTCCAAATCGAGGTAGTGGTCGTCTTAGTGCCGTAAAATTCTTAAAAAAACCTATGACACCCCTAAATCTTCTTCTGGGGGTAATTTTGCCCAACACAACCTTTCCTTGGGGTAACAATTTATTAATTATAAGGCATAGGATTTTTCATACAAATAAATGTCTCCCTTTTAACCTCTTTAAAGGTTGAATTTCATAAATTACATCATAAAAAGTATGTGCATTAAAATACTTCAGAATCTTGATCACCCCCTAGATAGTATTTTATTATTATTATTTATTTATTCATTAATTATTATAACAACCTACATTAGGATAGTTCCTAAAAACTAATAGTTAATAACAACCTACATTATTTATTAAGGTTAGTATTTGTGCCAAATTTCAAGTTTATTAACCCAAGATATTCAACACCCTCCAAATCATTTTTTTGGGGTAGATTCGAAAAACTAATAATGACATCTTTTATTACTTACTTAGGTTAGTATTTGTGCCAAGTTTCAAGTTTATTAACCCGAGAAATATGATTTTCCATACAAACATTAACATCCCTTTAATCGTCTTTTGGGGAGTTCCGAAAAACTAATGCCTTGGGCAAAATAATAAACGTATTATTATTTTGCCCAAGGCATTAGACTTTTCCTACAAACAAATATCCCTCGTTTACTCACCTACATCAAAATAAACGTGTGAACTTGGCATAGATTTAAGCAAATACCTTGTATTATTGTCTCACCTAATGATTTTTTTAAATAAACTTATAACCACCCCTTAAATTGTATTTTAGGAGTAATTTTGAGAAACTTGTTATGACAACCTTTACTATTTGCTGTTAGTATTTATGCCAATTGAAACTGTATAGAGGTAGAATTTCCGGAAATCAAAATATTCATTGTTTTTTTATTAATCAAGAGCGTAAACCTACGATTTCAGATGTTTTACCTGCCAAACCGAGGAAATATCATATAAAGTTTAAACCCCGATTTTATCCCCTTAGGGGTATAATGGGGATGTAAACGCAAAGCTGAGCGCAGATGTCGCTGGCGGCGCAATGGCTGCTGTCTAATCATTTTTGCTTTGTTTACATCACGTTTTTTTGTAAATTTTTTGTGCTTAACCGGTCTACCATCGCTATTGATAATATATGTATTGTCCCTGGAAGCTTAAGGAATGGAAAGATGTACTACGGAAGTGAGAAGCAAGGATAACTAGAAAGAAAACAGATCATAATGAGATGCAGACTTTTATATAATAAAATATTTTTCATCGGCGATATGTTCTTGATTTGGCTATTTTGTTAGTTGTAACAAGTTATTTCTTACTTGACTCATGGTAGGAAAATTTACAAAAAAATAGAAAACATTACTTTAGTGTGTTGGTATTCTTTACGTTTTAGGTTAGTAGTTTTATTTTATTTTCGGCAATCAAAGCCCTCAAGCTTCTAAAGGCCAAAAAGGGCAAATGACATTCCTGCTGTAGAACTTTGTTAATACTTTAATAGCTCCACTATTTAGCCGAAGATTACCAAGCAACATAATCAGAGTTTCTTTGACAGCTACATAACATAACCTATAAATATGTAAAGCCTTTTCCCAGTTTTTAAGCGTTGTATCCTTGGGCAATAAATGAACACCGGGGTTGGTATATTCTGGTACAGCACACAGGCATAATTCGAGAAAATTTAAATTTACTGAATGATAGGTAACAAAATGTATGGATTTCACAGCTTTCAATATCCATAGCGACGATACGCCACCTATCGTGAAAAAATGGCAGTTCACATCCCCATTACCAAAAACCAATAAATACATGAATTATTTTTATCAACCAAGAGCATAAATGTAATATTTCATGTGTCCAAATAACAAACTGTAAAAATTTCATACAAACTTTCAACCCCCTTTTTACCCTCTTAAGGGTAAAATTTCCAAAAAAACAATAAATACATTAATTATTTTTATCAACGAAGAGTGTAAATCTAAAATTACACGTGTCCAACTTACAAACTGTAGAAAATACATACAAAATTTCAACCCCCTTTTCACCCCTTAGGGTTGGAATATACAAAAACCAATAAATACATGAATTCTTCTTATCAACCAAGAACGTAAATGTAAAATTTCATGTCATTCAATACATGAATTCTTTTTATAAATCATAAGCGTAAATCTTTAATTTCACGTTTCACACTTTAAAGCGTAGAATTTTCACACAAACTTTCAACCGACTTTTTACTCCCTTAGGGGTAGAACCTCCGAAATTAAAAAAAAGCTCATTTTTGTTTTATTAATTAAGAGCGTAAGCCAACAGTTTCAGATGTTTTACCTTTCAAACCGAAGAAATTTCACATAAAGTTTCAACACCTATTTTATCCCCTTAGGGATAGAATTTCCAAATACCAATAAATACATGAATTATTTTAATCAACCAAGAGCGTAAATCAAAAATTTCGTGTGTCCTATTTACAAACTATAAAATTTCATACAAACTTTCATTCCTTTTTTTACCCCTTTAGAGGTAAAATTTCCAAAAACCAATAAATGCTTAAATTATAAAGGAATTGAAGCAGTCTTGAAAATGAAGTAATTTATTTTGATAAGGATTGATACCAAGATACAAATAAAGAGCCTTGTCTAGCGGCGGCATTTCGATTAAATTTTTTAAATAAAAGAACACTTATTGTGGCATAACTATAATAGTTAGACATATGCTGTCGCGACACTTTTTGTAAATAATGATTTGTTCTGCAAAGTCGTAGTACATTATTTTATTCTATCATCAATAGTTTTCGCAGCGCACGCGATGTAAAGAATATTTTAGGTACTTTTTTACAAATTGGGTTACATTATTGGAGTTTAAGTAAGGATACCTATTTTTTTTAAATATAATATAGCCTATGTCACCCGGGGATAGTGTAGCTTCCCAACAGTGAAAGAATTTTTCAAATCGGTTCAGTAGTTTTGGAGCCTATTCAATGCAAACAAACAATCAAATATTTCCTCTTTATAATATTATATATTATTAGTATAGATAATCTTTATTGTTCAAGAATGAAGATTGAAGCTACTTTGTCTTTGCAAAACTTTAGAACCCCGTCCGATTTTTTTTTTTTTAATTACAAGAAGTTACGGAGCAAGTTCAAGACAAGCAACGTGTTGAACATGAAAAATGAGAGATTTCGAAGTGGCTTGCGTCAACCCTTGCAGTTTGCCACATCAAGCTTAAGGCCTAAGGGTAAATATGCTGCTGCAGGCAAGGGTAAATAAAGTAAATGTAGATGGGTATTCTGGTACTGTGTTACAACTCTATGTACATATTTGAATCATGCTCCACTTTCAGATTTGGTCAAATTAAGTAGCTTTTCATGTGCTTGAGCCGCAGGCTTATCAGCACGAAAACTGCTAAGTATAAATAACAAACACTTTGATTCCAAGCATTCATTTTACAATCGGTCGTATGGGACCGTTACAATTGGCCATTAAAACTGCAATTAACGACTTTTGTTTGATAACAGTTGTAAACTCACCGTCGAGCCGTGCCACTGCCGCATGCACCGAGAACACTGCAAGGGAATTTGTCTTACATTTTAAACAGGTTAGTAAGTGATAAGCGTCCATACATACATCTATGTAGCTACATCATCAGACAATTTGGTGCTGGGGAACTCATTACGTGGTTTGCTTTTTTATTTTGTTGTGAAACTCGGTATCGTCGGAGCACTACAGTCTGCTTATTTCGAGAAAATAGAGCATATAAGATCAAGTATAGGCTGGTACACAAGCTGGGTACCTACTTTATAATAAGTTCTTAAATTTTAAAATACTAAATGCATTATTATAAGTAAAATGTGTTATAACAGTCTTGGTGCTGCTATAGGAATGTTTACAAATCAACAGTGTTACCTACCACGTGTGGCAATAATGAAGATTGTTATTTAAACATTATGTAGTGTTCCCACCACATACAATTGGAATAGAAATCTGGCAACGTTGTTTTAAAAAACTTTGCAATAACAGCAAACTTGAAAAGCAGTAGATGTTATTGCGGAGATCATTATCGTTGTGATTCATTGCATACAAAAAAGGATGAAACACAAAATTTTCCTTGTTTTAATGAAAGTTCTAATATTTGGTAGAGTCACATGGTGCGCCGTTCCGTATGGTGCTAATATGATACTTGAAGATGAAGATGTAGACCTTGAAAATGCTTCTTCGCTTGAAAGTTACGAGTATATCGATGAAAGTTTCACTATCAAAACTATGGGCTGTTTTATTCCATCCGCCAATTTCAAGGAAAAGTCGATAAAGAAAGTATTCGTATCAAAAGAACAAACAAAAAGATGTAAAAATGATAAAAATCGTTTGTTAGAAAGCAACCTAACACACATTTGGATTATAAAAGATAATTTTAAACATTATAAAATGTTTAGTAAAATAAACTTAGTATGTTGTTATCGATCCTTTCACCGACCAGTGCCAAGCCGAAATCTACCTCTTGACGAGGGTGACGATAGAATCCAGTACCTTCCATGCATAAACTTTAAAAATTTCATTAGAGTGAATAACGAGTTCGTCAAAGTGAGTTGTTTTTATGAAGATGATGACGACCACCCTGTTTATGAACAATATTTCGTATTCACGCCGAAAAAGCCGTTTACTGGTTTTAGAGAAAATCCTTTTACGACGCCTGCTTACCATTTAACGTACAATGTTATTGTAATGGGAATAGATTCTATGTCAAGGCAAAACTTTCATCGAACCATGAGTAATACTGCAGAATTGCTGAAAAACTATAACGCGATAGAATTAAAAGGCTACAGCACAGTAGCAGGGGACACCTTTGAGAATATGGTACCGGTTCTAGTGGGCATGAACAGCTCCGAACTGAGAAACACCTGTTGGACGGGCACACACTCTACGTTGGACCGTTGTCCTTTTATTTGGGAAAGGTTTAAAGATATGGGATATTACACGGCTTTGATGGAAGATACTACCAGATTTAGCATGTTTACTCGAGATGCACTTGGTTTTAGAGGAAGCACTACAGACTACTATGTACACCCATTTATAAAACAAGCTGAAATGTTACACGAACTAAACAATGAGAATCCATTCAAATTATGTATGGGAGATAAATATTATTTTGAAGTTCTTCTAAAATATGTTCAAGATATAACTACAACTCTTAAAGGATATAAGCTTTTCGGCGTTTTTTGGGAAGCATCGATGACTCATCCTAATTTTAAAGATGCTGTTATGATGGACGTTGAATATTTCAGATTAATAAAACATATGGAAGCAACTGGTTATTTAAATGACACAATATTGATCTTTATGAGTGATATGGGTGTTGAGGATTTTCCTTTAACAAAACAAAGTCAGACAGAACAGAGACTGCCACTCTTCTTTATTCTGTTGCCACCTTCATTCCAGAAACAATATAGTTTAGCCTACCAAAATTTAAAGCTGAATGTAGAACGCCTCACAACTCCTTTTGACGTGCATCAAACGTTATTAGATATCATTGAAATGAGTGGAATAACAGAGAAAAGAATAAGACAAAGAACCTCAGAGTTCTATACGCATGACAGAGGTATTAGCTTGTTCCTACAAATTCCCAAAAATAGAACCTGTGAAATGGCTGGCATTAGTGACACATGGTGCGCTTGCAATAAAGAAGTACCACTCCCATCTAATAGCCTCATACTTCAATATGCTGTTAAATTTATAACTGACCAAGTAAATGAGATGCTGAAGCCCTATCCAGAATGCTTAAAACTGATAGTAGATGAAATTGTCATAGCAAAGGAAATCGTGCCCGTTTACGAATATACCACCGAATGGCGAGACTTTAATTTGATAGTAAGTATGACGCCTGGAGGTGGGGTTTTTGTGATAATGTTGCGATATCACAATAAACAATGGACCATTCTCGATAACATAAGACGTCTAAATTATCTCGGTTTACAGAGATTTTGTGTCGAAGATCCCGTTATAAAATTATTGTGCTATTGTAAATAAATTCAATAAATAATTTTTTCTTCAATGTAGTTTTGTGACCTGTTTTATTTTATATCTTACCATTGCCTTAAAGCAGTAAACCCTTTGCACTCTAGCCAATTGTGGCAGGCTATAACAGAACAAACAACTGTTTTTTTCTGTACCGTGGGCATATATATATATTGAACGGAAAGTTTGTCACTATTCTACGATCTATATAGTGGTTTTTTCAAGCGCTTTTTATTTATTTATTACTTCATGCAACGTACAGATACATAGGCGGACTTAATGCCTGAGGCATTCTCTACCAGTCAACCAAGGGTGGTGGAGAGATAACATGGTAGGTGCATAAAAAAATAAAAGTTACTGAAGTAAGCTTTTTGCACATATAGTAATCATCATCATCGCCTTCCGTGAAAAGTAAAGGAATCATTAGGAGTGTTCAAGTTTCCACGTCGTGGTTACCCGACCGCCCCTGAAGGAGGCTAATGTATGTTTTTTTTTTAAACATAACTTGCGATATGTGGTTGTAGGTACACTTCCGCGCATACCTTCGGGGAATACGGTAAAAAATCCAGTGCACCATTCTTCTAAATCGTTTCTTTTTGTTTAAATAAAAACTTTAGTTCACTGCAGGTGACTTTTCTTTTCAATGTCTCTAATATCTTGTTATGTTGTACTCGTACTGGGACACAGACATCCTCTCTGTGAGAGAGGTAATGGGCCGTAATCCACCACGCGGGCCCAGTGCGGGTTGGTGTATGTCACATGTCTTCGTATTTTATTTTTGATTCTAGGACATGCCATTGACATGCATGTACTCGTATGAATTCTCGTAATTAATAGAAACGGTGTTCTTGTGTTTAGGTCGCCATTATAAATAAATGAAATGCCTGAAAAATGCTAAATTGTTTTATATCTTACTACTGTTATAAACGTGAAAATTTGTGAGGATGGATGGATGTCTGTTACTCTTTCACCCAAAAACTACTGAACGGCCTTTGATGAAACTGTACAGAAATATAGCTTATACATCCGAATAACAAATAGGCTATAATTCATAAAGATAGTGCAAGAAGTAAACCATGCGGGCAGAGCCGCAGGCAACTAGTTTTTAAAACTAGTGGCCCGCCCCAGATTTGCCTGCGTCACAATAATTTAAAGCCTTATAACCATCTGGAATAATTTATCCTTTCAAATGGGAAATCTTTTTTTCAGTGGTTCCAGGAATTACCTTACAAACTCACATAATTCGGGCTATCTTTTTATTCGAGTATCTTGTATTAGTTATGCTGTGGATACTGTGGGTAGTAGGTAGTTAGTATAGTATATCTCTTTTGATGTAGCGCCGCCGGCCGTAGCGAGCGCGGCTGGACTATGAAGGGTCGTCGCGCTCCAGCACGCATGCGCGCAGCCTCCGCCCCGACCCGCTATTCCGTCTCCCTGTGCGATACTCGGCTAACTAGTGCTATCTTGCTTACATGTTTCATAAGGTAACCATTAGGACGAACTTCGTACTGAGAAATTCAGTCAGTATTGAATCCGGGCACAACATCCCCCGGGACGTCACAATCTCCTCCATAGCTCGCGGCCGCCGCACTACTAAATCACAAAATGAAACATGTATTTACCTACACAGGCCTCGCTGACATTTAGTGTCAAAACTATTTCGATTCAATCAGTGCGAAAGTAAATATTTATTTAATTACAATATGCCTCCTGCTAATCCATTGCACTACTTGTGTTGTGACTTCAGTTTCAAATGTTTTTGTCACTTAGTGTTGACCCGACGTTAAGTCAAGTTCTTACGAGGTAAGTGAATACATTTATTCGAAACTGGTTTACCTAAAGTTACAACATAGCCCAGAAAAATAACTTTAATTAGAGTCCAAACTGCGAAAAAAAAAAATTAAACTTTACTTGAATTACACACCAGTAACATGCTTTGTGCTAAAGTCCATAAAAATAATATGCAAAAAAAAACAACTGCCTGTCAAACGTCCCAAAAATCAGTTTTTTGCATAATTCTCGTAAATTTTGTTTATTTTTGCAATTTAAGCTAGGGAAACTTTATTCTTTACTAAATTGTGCACAAAAAATCTCTCATATGATTAACTAATAGTAAATAGTTCTCAAATTCAATTTCACATGTATAAATAATAGTACAGTTCACATGGCAGTCGGACACAGCAATTTATTAAAGCAATACATAACTTGTTTATCATAAATTCACTTAAAATAACTGTGAAAAATTATAATGCAAGTTTTAAATGTAGTTAAATGATGCTACAGGATAACAATGATAAAACAATGAATTTAAAAAAAAATATAGATTCAAGTGAAATAAAAAAATTAAATGGTGAAAAGCCAATAAAACAATAAGATAAAAATGGCAATGTCAACAAAATAAAATAAAACAAAATACAATATGTCGGGCACAGCAATTTAGTATAATAGTAATAAATACATACCTCACAACTCCAAAACACAACTCATTCCTCACAACTACTCAAAAGGTTCAATTAATATAATTTTAATAATTTAACGTAAGGTTTAACTGTACTTATATGATGCCACAGCAAAAATTGTAAAATAGAATAGATGTCAAAGTTACTCAAATAACTATCAATGTTGAAAAATCAATCAAAATAAAAAATCTAATAAAAATGTCTACAAAATAAAAAGAAAATACAATAATGTCAAAATACAATTAAATACTTGGCATGTGAAATCAAAATGTGAACGTCTCCGGATAGTCTTGTTCGAAAGTCATCATTAGAAAAAGCGCGGGAAACGTCCAACTTGGCGGACGCGTATTTTTTGGATTGAAATTTAAAACAAAATTTTAAACTATTATTTATTATAAAAATATTTATTTGGAAAATGTGCACGGTTATGTATAAGTTCAGTAGTAATAGTAGTTATAGTTAAGATTTAGAGTATTTATTTAGAGTACTGGACGGAGGGTGCGGGCTACCTTACATTTGCCTGGATTCCGGCCCATTCTGGGATCCATGGCAATGATGTAGCTGATGCACTCGCTGCAATGTAGGGACTTAGTTCCATATAAAAACTTTAGCTATGACATCGAGACACTGCCAAAGAATTTTCTTCGGGGCACTTGGAAGGTAGTTTGGGATATCAGCAGCAAATCCAAGAGCCGTTACTTTTCTTTTAATCAACCCGAGTTTCCAGAAAAACCGTGGTTTGGCAAGGTTACCCCCATTTTATTACGGTTAGTCTATTTTTTATATTTTAAAATGTCTTTAATAAAATATTTTGTAAAAAATATTAAGAAAATTAATTGAATAAAGGACAAAATAATACTGTTCTATTAAACACACAATAAAAACTAACAAACAGATTACAAAAAAAACATAGGAACGGTAAATTTGGGGCGTAACACTGCACAATCGAGATTTGCCGGGCTCTTGAGTTAAAACGGGCATACATGTTCCGGTCTGAGATCGGTTTCCAGTCCAAGAGTTTATCCTTCACTGCATCAAAAAGGAGGAGCCCCACGCCATATTCGCGCACACATTCCTCACTTTCCTTACCCCAATACAGCCAAGTCAAGTTCTCACGTTCTCAGCTCACCAAATCTGTTTCTTCTCACCTCGCTTAGAGCGAGTTACTGCATGTTGTAGCTAAGCACTACTGCTTCTGCTTGGGCCAGTCGACTGTCCTCGCTTAGCTTACGTACATTCCAAAATGCAATTCGTGTCCGTAATTTAAAGCCAAAATTCGCCGGTGAAAGACCATCTTTCATAGTAAGTAGGTAAATCATTCGATTTCGATGGGTTACATAATTATACAGAATGATAAAAGTATTTTGTTAAAAAACCCGACTGCTTAAAAAGCGAACTAAAAGGATGTAAACAAGAAGAAAATCAAGTTGTGCAGTCGGAGGATAAATCTGGTTTTGGTCAGCCAGCTCGCGAATATGTATCCGCCGACTGCACAGCAAGATCTTGTTTACATCTTTTTAGTTCACTTTTGAAGCAGTCGGGTTTTTTGATTTTATTAACTTTTTAGTTATACTTTTTTTTCGAATGACTTTAAACATATAAGTGGTATATGTTTTTGTAATCACCTCTAAAAACCCTTCATTTTGATACCCCACTCGATGGGTTTCGAAGAAAAAACAAATTGCAACTCCTATACAATATGGCGTCCAAAATCCGCCATGTTTATTTTTTTTCAACGGCACTTATCTAAGAACACTTGAGCGGCCAAGACCTAACTAACGATGGCTTAATTATAAAAATCCGTCAAGTGGTTTGAAAGATACGAGGTAATAAAGAATATCACATACATACAAACATACAAGATATGCGCGAAAAACATAACCCTTTCCTTGCAGCCGGGTAAACCTTTATTAGCTATACTATCAAATGGTGCAAACAGCATGTATGTTTTTTTTATTCGATTCCTGGTTCGGCATACAGATTTTTCAAAAATCCAATGATGCAGTTTTAGTTTTCATCAAAATCAGCCTCGTGACTCCTTTGAGTGTCTTTAGCTAATCCTCATAGTTTCGGATTTACCATCCACGCCAACTTGAAAAGCTCATTCTGTATACGTACAAAATAATCTCTTTTTTTTTCAGCATGGCCCAGCTGGCGAAGAGCAGCACTAGGCTGCACTTGGTTCCGATCCGGTTGAGATATCTGTTCCTGCTCGCAATGGTATGCGGCAGCAGTTTCTTTATTATTTCCGTCACCAATCGCACAGAGATGTTTCTGGTCAACAATGAACAACCCTATGCGTCATTAGATTTTCAAAATTACGAAAATGTGCCTGATGAAGTTTTTACAATCAGAACAGAAGGTTGTACGATACCCAGCTTAATAGCCTTAGACGAAACTATTAAAAAGTTTAACAAACCTCCAACAGAGTTAAAAAGTTGCCCCAATGCAAAGTATTCTCTTTTACAAAGCAATGAAACACATATCTGGGTCGATACTGAACTTTTACAATATCATAATGTTCCTATAAATGCAAAAATATCCTGCTGTTACAAATCATTTTACAGACCGGTGTCGATCAAAAATGTATATTCGATGGATGTTGATGACAGAGTTGAATACGAAAATTGTCTGAATTTTACAGACAATATCAGAGCAAGACATGAATTTGTCAAGGTAGCGTGTGAATATAATAATAAACAGGTCTATCAACAGTACTATCTATTTGCTCAGAAAAAAACACTCCGTAAGCCAAAAAAGAAGTCGAACGACACATCATACAATGTTATTGTGATGGGTATTGACGCTATTTCAAGATTAAACTTTCATAGAACCATGCCAAAAACTGTGGCTTATCTTAAACTGAAAGGTGCTATTGAATTACTAGGTTACAACAAAGTGGGCGACAATACATTCCCTAACTTAACTCCTATGCTGCTCGGCATCAAAGACACCGACTTGAAGAGAACGTGTTGGCCGCGTAATGATGCAAATTTTGACAACTGTCCGTTTATCTGGCAGTGGTTTAGAGAAGCTGGATTTTATACAGCTCTGGGTGAAGATAGTGCAAAATTGGGTACATTCAATTTTTTAAAACGCGGCTTTATCAAATCACCAACTAATTACTACATTAGAACATTTATGCGTGAAGCAGAATATAACGTGGGTAATACCAAAGATTTCAATTCATACATCTGTATGGGCAATAAATACTTTTATAGGGTACTTCTAGACTACATTCAAGATTTAACGTCTGTTTTACAATCTCACAAACTGTTTGGGTTTTTTTGGGAGGTGTCGATGAGTCATGATTACTTAACGTACCCGATGGCTATGGATGATAGTTATGAAAGATTTTTGAAAACTCTTGAGAGTAATAATTATTTAGAAAAAACCGTTCTAATACTATTAAGTGATCATGGAATAAGGTGGGGTGCAATAAGATATACTAAACAAGGTCGATTAGAAGAACGTTTGCCCTTTGTTCATATATTGTTGCCGCCATCATTTCAACAGAATTATAATTTAGCTTACCACAATTTGCAAGAAAACAGCCGACGTCTGACAACACCGTATGACATATATGCGACTCTATCCGATTTAATCGATTTGAACGTTATAAATGATAAAAATATAAAACAACGAACGAATTCACCTTACTCTGAAAGTAGAAGTATGAGTCTGTTTCTGCCGATTCCCAGAAATCGAACTTGTAAAATGGCTGGTATCGACGACCACTGGTGTACTTGTCACAAAGGTATTAAAATACCACCAAAGAGCTTTGACGCACGTGACGCAGCCAAACAACTAGTGGAGCAAGTGAATGAATATCTGAAGGATCACCGGCAATGTGCCAAGCTAGCTCTTGCCGAGGTGCTGGACGTGACGGAGATGATGGCGGGGCAGCCGCGGGAGAAGGAGGTGGGGTGGCGGGAGTTCATGGCCGTAGTGCGCACCACGCCTGGCGACGGCGTGTTCGAGGGCACGCTGCGTCGGCACCGCGACGCCTGGAGCCTGGCCGGCACCATCAGCCGCCTTAACCTGTACGGAGACCAAAGCCACTGCGTCAACCACTACCAACTGAAATTGTATTGTTATTGTCAGAGCCAAGTAACTGTCTAATCTGTTCACAATCAAAATCGTGTTAAGAAAGCTGTGATATTACGAAGAGTTGATTCTACGAGGTGTTAATACAGATAACTTAGCTGTATGAGAACAAATATTTTAGTAACATGGAAAAATATTGATAAACAATTCGGACCTATTTATGCAAAGAATATTAGTAACCCTGTATACTTTTTAGATGATTGTAGTACCTACCCTAGAATACATATCTATACCTAGTATATTGTAGATAATGAAAAGATTTGATTTTAAAATCTTCAGCGTTGGTTTAATGTACATATCGTTTACCTAGCAATGACATATCTCTCTATTTGATGTTTTGATTCCGAAGTTGTTCTTATGATACATATTCATTTAGGGTAAGCGGGTTAAAAAGCTTGCGTGGTATCTACTTGTGTTCTTATACTTTACATAAAACCATCCCGAGAAGTATTTCAAAGGGAATATTGGTAAACATCTAACGTCAATTATGTTTGTGTTAAGGCTTCACTTTGAGTCGAGTCAAAGTGAAGCGTTGAAATATTCGTTCATATTAAAATACAATTGAAACTATACTCGGCGGTGAGTTGACTTTACGTTACCATTGTTACTAATTAATTAAATCCTATATATATACATATCATCGAGCGAAGTGACATAATCTCCCAGTCCCCTCTGGACTGGGGGGTTATGTCACTTCGCTCGATGCCTAACATAGTCGTGACTTAGACGACTAGGCGTTCACACTGGCCTAGTCTACTAGTGTTAGCAAGCCTTGATACCACGACAACTTCGGAACGATATGGAAAACGACACTTGCATGTCATAAATTGGGTGGTTTGCTAAGTTATTTAATGGTTGTACGATATCGTTACTGAAAAACTTACGAGTGACTAAGCAAGGCGCCACAGCATGGTTACAGTGGCGGCTCACAATGCCGGGACCTCTCATGACCAACTACGCCCTGCATATCTCTTGTCGCCCCGCGCTGAAATCGCGTGGTAGGTACACTTTTTGACGAAACGGTTAGTAATATTGCCAAGTCGACGCCATTTGCACTAACGTTGAGTTGAAGATCCGTGGACTCTGGACCGAAGGAGTCGACACGAGATGTTCGAATGGTGTCAAATGGATATGGTGTGCGTAGGCCATTAATTTGTTCGTAGTTATGCCAACAATGTTGGCATTTTACCTTGATATTTTACAGTATTATTTTTAAATTAGTGATACGAATTTGACTGTAGTGTAGAGTTGTAGAACAATCTGAATGTTCTGTTTCTGTGTCTGTTAATATAGCAATAATGTTTTCACAAATGCTCTAGATTTGTCTAATAACATAGTTACTTATCTACCTTCATAGATATTTTACTCCTTATGGTTGTTTAGGCACATTGAACAACGATTCTGTCGAAAAAAGGAAGAATTGGATATTAAAAAGTAAATTTATCTATTAAAAATTATCTTATCAAAGATGCTGGTTTATTTCATAAGTTATTAGAACAGTTTCCATTTCAAGGGGTGTTAGACAGGGCTGTGTAGCGTCACCGTGGCTGTTCAACTTGTACATGGATAGTTGTCTGATAGATTTGAAAGAGCATGAGTGCGGATTGAGGACGAATGAGTTGCCTGTCAAATGCCTTCTCTATGCAGATGATCAAGTTCTCCTAGCATCGTCAGCAGAACAGTTGCAAGACATGGCGACTGTGATAAATGAAGCTTTTAAGTTAAAAGGGATGAGTATAAATGTTAATAAGACTAAGGTAACGGTATTTGAATGAGAAGACGATGTATCGGAGTGTGAAGTGACAATAAATGATAAGAGTGCGGAGCAAGTGAACGAGTTTGTATATCTTGGAAGTATGGGAAAGGAAGGGATGGAAAGATTGAAGAGGATGTGGCAAGGAGAGTAAATGCAGGGAATAAAGTTAATGGTGCTATACATGCGGTTGTGACCAGAAAGTCGATGTCTCCGGAAGCTCGACTCGCCGTTCACAACAGCGTGCTGGTTCCTACACTTATGTATGGAAGTGAAGATTGGGTATGGCAAAAAAGACATGAAAGTAGGATTAATGCAGTAGAAATGTTCTCCTTGCGAAGCAAGTGTGGTGTAACTTTAAATGATAGATTAGGTAGATTTAAATAAGACAACGTTGTGGTTTAAAAGAAGATGTAGTGACTAAAATTTAAAAGAGTATGTTAAGATGGTTTGGCCATGTTGAGATGATGAATGAAAGGCATCTAACAAAAGGTATTTACAAGGCAGACGTGAATAGAAACGCCGGGTGGGGACGCCCTAGAAAGTCATACATAGACCTTATAGGTGATATTCTTGTGAAAGGCCAGGTGCGCAGTACTCATAACCGGCGTGTGTGTATGACTAGGTGTATGAACATGAGTGAAGCAAAAGAAGTATGTAAGGATCGTAGCAGGTGGCGTTCTGGGGTTTCTTCCTCCCCCCATGGGAAAAAGGCGTGAGTTTATGTATGTATGTTATCAGAACAATAAAATGAGGTGCACAAGTGAATTTTAGGAAATAAGGCTATAGGGGAAAATCTCTGCGGATAAACGCGGTAAAATGGGCTCTTAAAACCATTCCTTCCATGTATGTGAAGGTATACTAAAAAGTTCTGCGATGTTGCTGTACTTGAATGAATAATTCGAGATAATTTCAATACATCGCCACCAACTCAAGTATCAAGTTTAGGATGGATATTTTAGGATGATTGTAAGTGACCATTATGTATTTAAAATGGCCCTAAAAAAGTATGGGTTGCAATGGAATTTGATCTTTGTCATGTTGTATGATTTAGAGTTTGTCGTTTCAAAATTTGATAATTATCTCGAATTCTGAATTCAATAATTGAGTAGAACTACGAGCATGCAACTCGCGATTTGTCGCTTAGAAGTAGTTTTGAGAATAATCATATCACAAGGATATATTATGTTTACCTAAACAACATTTATATTTGTAATGAGACTTTTAAGTACATGCTGAGATATCGTTTGTGAAGTTCTAATAGTGCGTAGGTAAAATGGCTACCGAAATAACTAAATAGGTATAAGAAATTACGATAACTTTTTCAAGAAGTATGAAGTTGAAATGGAGCAATCTTCTTAATCCAATAGCATCGTTCTTCATACCGCCAATAGCATCAATATTTCAAATGACTTACGCACTTTAAGAACTTCGCTGTCGATAGGTATCAATACAATAAACACTTAGGTTTTAATGTAGTATAAATAAGTTTAGCTATAGGTCTGTAACTGTTTACAATATCAAAAATACATATTATCTACTATTGTGTATAATATCATGGCATAGTTGGTATTATCATTATTTTCTGTAAATAAATATATGATGTATGGATAAATTGTTAATAATAAGAAGAAATGGCAGCATAATGTAATTTTTTTAAATAAAATTAAACTTGTTGTTGTTTAAGCTGTTGACTTCTTTATTGCTTAAGAGCTCCTTCACACTAAGTAGCAAGCAACGCGGCAGTCGCGCTGCTCAAGTAGCGACAGACTTCCATACTAAAAAGACGGCATGTAATAATTGCATAATGAGAACACTGTGTATAGTATACTGTTACATAATAACTATTCACACGCTGATTTCGAAACAAATGATCAATCCAATATTGCCTTTCTTTATTATGAACGCGACGTGGATGGCGCCGAAGGAAGGAGAACCAAAAAAAGCTAATGCTTTTTTTTGTTCTCCTTCGGCGCCATCAACAACAAGATGTTCCCATGTTGGAATCCATTATTGGAATGAAGTGCGCCACCCTAATCTAAACAAGTCTCACGGCTGTAGTTGTAAAAGAAGGCATGTGCTGCCGCACTGCTTGCTACCTAATGTGAAGGCGCTCTTAATACCCACGGTTGATTATCACCCCTCGATATAAAACGACAAGAGCCTCTAGACAACTGACAACCTCTTAACGAAACCGTTGCGATAGCGATCGGAAAAATGTATGGTGTATGTCTAAATATCACGTGACCAGTCCCTTACATTCTGGTATTTCACCATAGCTTTCGCTGATAGAACGACTTCGTTTAGAGCAGTGATGGGCAAAGTCCGGCCCGCCGACGGTCCTTCGACATGAATAGTATAAGACCCGCGATAAATTTATTTTGACGGTCCAGAAATATAAAGTAGATTCTAATTAGTAGAATAATAGGCATTCGATAATATTATGGCAAATCAAAAACAATTTCATATATCTCACACGCCTACCATGGAAGGACCTTCGAATAAAAGTTAAATTGTATTTTTAACCGACTTAACAAAAAGGAGGAGGTTCTATGTTCGACATTGTGCTTTTTTTTTCGTGTCTGTTAGAAAGAGTATGTTCCGAAATTGGTCCCATTTTAGTTTATTGAAGATCTGATGAAGAACTTCAGAGATATACAACAGACCCTTTAATAAATAATGGCAAATCTCACGTAGTTTTTTATTTGGAAGTCGGTAGTATTTTTTTGTAAAAAAGTTTTTTTATTTACATTTGTGCAAGTGTGTAATGCTGTAATGTTTTTATATGATTAAAATTTTAAACTCAAAATGCATTATCTGA
Source organism: Orthosia incerta (assembly GCA_948252205.1). Lineage (NCBI taxonomy): Eukaryota > Metazoa > Arthropoda > Insecta > Lepidoptera > Noctuidae > Orthosia > Orthosia incerta. Next base: position 22,873,262 of record OX411754.1, read on the forward strand.
AAGTTCTTAAAGTTTCTGGCTCCCCCATTAAGAAAGTTTGCCCACCACTCGTCTAGAGTCAAATTTTTGCGATCAAGAGAAATCTGATGGTTATATAGTTCAACCTTAGTGATGTTTTACCTAATTTATAACGCAACTAGCTGTTGCCCGCGACTTCGTCTGCGTATCATTAGTACTTCGAATAGCCTTTTGAGGGTTCCGTACCCAAAGGGTAAAAACGGGTTTCTATTACTAAAACTCCAGTGTCCGTGTCTCTGTCTGTCTGTCACCGGGCTGTATCTCATGAACCTTGATAGCTAGACAGTTGAGGTATGGAGATAGTTTAAGAACTTGAGAAGGACACTGGATAGTGTTATAGGTGTAAAGGGGAGTGGCAGTTTGTATGGCGAATTTCTCATGAAAGGCGGCCCACATACCTACAATATTATTACGCGATATAAAAATAAGTGCGAGTCGGACTCGCGCACGAATGGTTCCGTACCATTATCGCAAAAAACTGCAAAAAATTAGTTTGTTGTATGGGAGCCCCACTTTTACATTTGTTTTATTCTGTTTTTAGTATTTTTTGTTATAGCGGCAACAGAAATACATCATCTGTGCATCTAAATCGGTTCAGCAGTTTAAGCGTGAAAAGGTAACAGACAGAGTTCCTTTCGCATTTATCATAATACTAGCGACCCGCCCCGGCTTCCCCGGGGCCAATTATACAAAAAACATTTCTCGTTTCTCACTCTTTCCATTGGTAAAACCGAATGAAAATCCGTTCAGTAGTTTTTGAGTTTATCGCGTACAGACGCGGCGGGGGACTTTATTTCATAATATTTAGTGATTATGGATTTATACAACGAGGTCGGCTATACCAAATTCCCAAAACAAAAAGTAGGTACACCCATACATACCCATACAAATAACCGAAGATTCCTACTGCATTCTTGAAATAAAATTAGTTAACAGATAATATTATACTAACGTAGTCTGATCAAGTACAAAAAACTCATAGCTGCCTATTTATCATTAAAAAAAAACATATAATTCTTGTTTCAGTAGATTTATTGAGCTAAATAATGATTAATATTAAACTATAGCTGCTAGAGCAGTGGTGGCCCAGTGGTATCGGCCGCGAAATACAAGTTGTAGGTCGTGGGTTCGAGCTTAGGCAGGCGCTTTACTTTGTGTAAATTATTTCATCACCACTGCTCTCAAAACGGTGAAGGAAAACACCTTGAGGAAACCGGAACGTCCTAGAACCAAAAATGCGAAGACATGTGGTGTACGTTACCCCAACAGGAAAGTGGCTCCTGGAGTGATATGAGTGGAACGTATAATTAGAGCGTAATCTGCTGTGAATGTGCGCTACATAAAAAACATGTGCGTGTCGTCGTTTTTGAGAAAAACGGAAAAAACGTTTCCTGCTAGGGTAACGTTGTTCCAGCAGGAAAATTCTAAACGAATGATCGGAGTGAGAAATATTGTGCATGGGCAGAGAGCTTATAGTTGTGCAAGAATGTGCGCTGAAAATATAATAAGTGCGTAATCAGGTTTTCGAGATATTGCATTTCCTGCTGGGGTAACGTTTTGCAGAATCGTGTATCTCTGAAACTATTGTATGTGCGCCTGTAGAATAAACATACACGAGTAGCTCTTGATTTGTGCGTATTTGTGCCGGAATTAGATTTAAGAAAATATTTATAGTTTTCAAGAAATCGCACTTTTTTGAAAACCCGAAAATAAATCACAGCGCCTAAATGAGAAAACTTATAAGCTCGCTGAAAACTGTAATCAGTCCATCTTGACGCTTGTATTAACCATAAAAAGTTTCAAAAGTATACATGCTTGCGTTATCGAATAATATTGCTAAAAGTCAAAACGACGGTGTCATAACTTTGACGGCAAAATACGAGAAACCGGCTCAACCCAAGATGGTAGGTGTAAAGCACAAATAAGAGAGTTTAGTCAAAAATATATAGTGAAAATATTCAGCTTGGAATGTTTCGCATTAAGTAGATTCAAAACTAAACATGTAAACAACGGCTGGTTATCCGACCAAATTCGAATGACTACAAAAAAGCGACGGATTCATACATAACGATGACCTTCTTAATTGGACGTATTAAACCTAAGCTGTTGTCCGTACAGTCGCGTTCAAACGTTTGGTGATTTGACCTAATTTTGGGGGCTAATTAAAAAATAAAATACATTAAATTCACCTTGTGACCATAAAAAATGAAAGAGCTTGTTGATGTAGAAATTATTATTTTTCTTCTCTAAATTATGTTTCTTAAAGTAATAATGGCATCAAATTACAGATCAAATTACAAACCTATTAATCTCAAATTAATTATCTCAAACAGGATTCCGTATTTCCGATTTCCTTTAGGGTTCCGTACTCAAAGGGTAAAAACAGGACCCTATTACTAAGACTCCGCGATCCGTCTGTCTTTCTGTCACCAGGCTGTATCTCATGAACCGTGATAGTTAGACAGTTGAAATTTTCACAGATGATGTATTTCTGTTGCCACTATAACAACAAATACTAAAAACAGAATTAAAATAGTATATTATGCAACTAGTGAATAAAGGACGGTTTTAAAGCGAGGGCCATAGATGAATCACGAACAAGTAAAGGATTCTATCAACTGAATCACAACCGCAGGGAGTCAGTCAGTCTTAGAATTATGAGCGACGCGAGTGACTCATGGCCCTCGATATAAATCCGTGTTATTCAAGAGTTGCATAATTTTATACCATGACTACGAGAAAAAGAAAGATTTAAGCGAAAATAACAATATGTAATAATAAATAAATGTTTTATTACCTTCAAAATTTACAAAAAAATTGAAAACTCAGGGTTTCTCATTTTTTGTAAATTGAAGCTGAGCTAGGTAACATCATCTGTTTTTCAGGGGCTAGTGACTACCTCCGTTACGTTACATAATTATAATTAATTAAACACCAATACAATTAATATTAGAATTACAATCCAAATAAGTATTCATTAAACATCCCAGACTAAAATCAAAATCATGAAAATCATTATTGAAATCCTAAATATTAACAAACTGAAAATTAAATCGATGAAGAAGTTTGAAAGTCGAATATTCTTTGCACAAGGAGTTTGTATCGATTTGTTATTGTTTTTGCATTGAGATAGACGTCGAATATATATTGGTGTGTTCTAAATTCAAACACTAAAACAGTGAGTAAAAGTGCTTTTTATTCACTGTTTTCAGTGTATAAAATAAGCTTTTTAGAGGTGGAATGGTATAAAAATATTTAAGTGGTGCTCCCATACAACAAACGTGATTTTTTTGTCGTTTTTTGCGATAATGGTACGGAACCCTTCGTGCGCGAGTGCGACTCGCACTTGGTTTTTCTTAAAAACAACCACCATCAAATTTTTGGTCTTTAAATTACTTTTTTTTACTAATATTATAAAGGCAAATTAAAATGTCTGGATGTGTCCACAAAATTCTGAATGTATTTTAATGAAAGTTGGAATAAAGAAGATAGCTTATACCTTGGCACTACTTTCCTAATGTAGGCCAGGGTCGATAATTTTTAAAACCAAAAAAAATAATAGTAGGATGAAACCCATTAGAAAAGGAGGGGAATATTATAAAAATTAAAGAAAAAATAATTTACGGGCGATCTGAGGTCGGGAAGGGGATGGGGGTGAGTTTTTAAGGGTAAAAACGGTTTTTCTCGATTTCCGGCAAAACTACAAGTCCTATGGAAAAAAGTCAAATCGCAAAGTTGTAGGTAATAAAAAGATCTAAAACTTTTGTTTTTACACTTTTTTCACATAACCTCAAAATGTATGTGAAAAATTCAAAAAACCAAGTTTTTGGTTTTTTATTTTTATCTTTTACAAATTTTTTTTTTTTTCCCGAATTTTGATGAAACCGCACCTTTTTATGTCCCAAATACGCTGTAATTTATTTGATTAAAAATATTAATTTTTTCACCTTATTTTGAATTAATATTAAGTGTAATTAAGTGCCAAGCACTTGATTACGTAAGAACATTAGACCAGGGTAGAAGCCTTTAAAAATAATAAAAATAATAGTAGGATGAAACCCATTAGAAAAGGAGGGGAATATTATAAAAATGAAAGGAAAAATAATTTACGGGCGATCTGAGGTCGGGATGGGGATGGGTGTGAGTTTTTAAGGGTAAAAAACGGTTTTTCTCGATTTCCGGCAAAACTACAAGTCATCAGTATACCTAGTGTTAGTAAATAATAACAATAAGGTTGAGAAGCACTTTGCACAGAAGATGAGCAAGTTTTTACTCGGTCATCTCATCCTCTCCACAAAATGCCTCATAAAAGGGGAAAACACACGCTCGGCCACTGTTATTTTGTAAAGATAAAAATAAAAAACCAAAATCTTGGTTTTTTGAATTTTTCACATAAATTTTGAGGTTATGTGAAAAAAGTGTAAAGACAAAAGTTTTAGATCTTTTTACTACCCACAACTTTGCGATTTGACTTTTTTCCATAGGACTTGTAGTTTTGCCGGAAATCGAGAAAAACCGTTTTTTACCCTTAAAAACTCACCCCCATCCCCATCCCGACCTCAGATCGCCCGTAAATTATTTTTCCTTTCATTTTTATAATATTCCCCTCCTTTTCTAATGGGTAAAAATTGCACTGTCACGAGAAGCAAAGGTTTGTGCAAAATTTCATCTCAATCGGACAATCGAAATCAAAGTGGGTTAAATTAAACTTGCAAGATTTGACTGCATAACTACAAACACTGCGATAGGTAACCCTAAAAATAAAAACAACTTAAAAGAGACGGCACCTTATGGATTGTTTAAAACAGTTAAACTATTTACCATTTTTACCGACTTCAAAAAAAAGTTAATTTAAAAAGCAAAAACCCACCTGCTTAAGAAGCGCATGATAACTCAATTTACACATTCGTGTTGTTTGTCGCTAAGGAGTTGGGTTGTATGCTCCTTATCTTGAAAACTGCTGAATAATTCTTGATGAAACTTGCACTATTCCCTAAGTTGAGAGATAGGTACTAAATCCAACACAAAAATATTGATCACGATCCGATAAGTTGTTTCGGAGAAATGCGTGGACAAACATACATAGATACAATCATGCAAACATACATACACTAATGAAATTTGGCACACGTGTTTAGAAGCCCACAATGTAGCAATGTATGTAATGCAGTTCCAACAATATTACATACTTATCGAATTGATGACCTCCTTTTACCCGGCTGCAAGGAAAGGTTATGTTTTTCGCGCGTATCTTGTATGTAATGTATGTATGTAATATTCTTTATTACCTCATATCTTTCAAACTACTTGACGGATTTTTATAATTAAGACATCATTAGATAGGTCTTGACCACCCAAGTGTTCTTAGATAATTGTGGGGGTTGCAATTATTTTTCTTTCAAACCCATCGAGTGGGGTATTCATTCTTTTCCTGTTTTAATGAACCAGTTTCTGAACAGGCTATCTTCATGCAGGTAATTGAACCGCTCGTCGCGCTAAATCACTTGCTGAAACTTGAAACAGCAAACAAATGACATGAACCTTTTAAAGTAATTCTAATTAACCAAAAAAATATGCGGCCTTGCTACACACGATCTACGTGTTTCGTAAACCTTGCTACGCACGATCTACTCGTTTCGTAGACCTTGCTAAGCACGATCCACTCATTTCGTAGACCTGCTACGCGCGATCTACTCGTTTCGTAGACCTCGCTACGCATGATCCACTCGTTTCGTAGACCTTGCTACGCGCGATCCACTCGTTTCGTAGACCTTGCTACGCGCGTTTTCTTCTTAATTTGTATAATGGTTTCCCTTCATTTAGAAAAATAACAGAGGACTTATCGTTATTGAATGTTAGACTTAAGTAAGTAGGTAATAAACATCTCATAGATGTAAACGTGGCACTGACATTATCAGAATGTTTAGAAATTATGAAAACTTAGGAAGGTAAATATTATGAAATGCGTCGCACGTAACTGAGCGACTAAATTTCATTTGGTGTTGTATTGCAATGATATTCACTTTGAAAACAACAAAAATTTTTACCAGGCATTTTGATGACAATGCAAGTTTCAGCAGTTTTGTGTTTTATTCTAATAACTGTCTTAAAAGTAATACTTGCAATTAAAAATAGTGAGCTATACACGATCCGTACAGAAGGTTGTTCTATAGCTCGCATGACAGAGGTTAGTGAAAGTATAAAAGACATAGTGGCCGCACCGCCTCGAATACATAACTGTTCGTCTGTGGAGCCTCTCGTCACAAGCAACGTGTCACATATCTGGGTGCAGCGAGAAGCTTTCGACATCTACAACGTATTTAGTGAAGATACTTTTTACTGCTGCTACAAGTATTTTTCAGCACCAATAAACATAAACGAAATAGTTTATAGTGATTGCAAAGAATTTCTAACAGTGATAAAAGTGGAACACGAATTTGTTAATATTGACTGTTTTTACTTAGACGTAGTAGTTTACAGTGATTTCTTTTTATTCAACTTACATGGAGATATTACACTAGATACGTCTCGCAGCAAAGAATCATTTAACATACTCATACTTGGAATAGAAAGTATGTCGCGACTCAATTTTCATCGTACTATGCCTTTAACGACACAATTCTTGAAGGAAAGGGGTGTTGTTGAGTTGCTCGGCTATAGTAAATTAGGGGATAACTCATATCCTAACTTGTTTCCCGTATTAACAGGACTCTCTTTCAAGCATATAAAAGAAACATGTATTCGTGACACAGTATTTAATTTGGACAAGTGTACCAACACGTTAATCTGGGATAAGTTTAAAGAGAAAGGATACCACACAGCGCTGGGCGCCGACAGCATCGCCGGCCTGCTAGGCCATTACGAGTACCACCTGGCCAGGATACCCACTGACTTCTACTTACAGCCATTTATTTTAGAAACGAGAAAATTGTTTAAGAACCAATTTTACGATTATCACGCATGCATGGGTTCTAAGTATTATTACAAAGTTCTTTTAGAATATATTTATGGGTTAACGCAACATTTAAAGCTAAATAGATTGTTTGGTATGTTTTGGGAAGAGTCTATAAGTCACGAGGACCTTAATAACCCGCACCTCATGGATGAGTCTTATTTCAACTTTTTAACTGATTTAGATCAAGACAATTACTTGAGTAAAACCATAATTATATTACTAAGTGATCATGGAATGAGATGGGGGGACATTGTGCGCACAGAGCAAGGCCGGCTTGAAGGATTTTTGCCATTACTCGGCATTCTTTTCCCTGAAGAATTTAGACGCCGGTATAAGTTAGCATTTGAAAACATTCAACAAAATGTCCATCGGCTAACCACGCCTTATGATATCCATGAGACACTTTTAGACCTACTTAATCTGGGTTCACTTGAAGATAATATGATCAGAAAAAGGGCTAATAGTTCTGTTATGAGTAAATCAAGTCTTTTTCTTCCTGTATCTGCAGTAAGGAATTGCTCATCAGTTGGTATTGCAGAACATTGGTGCCCGTGCCACCGAGGGAGAAAGATTAAGGTTGGAAGTAAACTCAAAAGTATAGCAGCACACAAACTTGTTGAGCAACTCAACAAGTTGTTAAAGGATTATCCACAGTGTCGTCAATTAGTCCTCGGTCATGTATATGACGTTTATTTAGTGGAAAGTAATAAGCAATGGCGAATTTATACGGTAATGGTGAAAACGAGACCAGGCGGCGGTATTTTTGATGGCACGCTTATCCATAGCAAATCGCACTGGGTGATCTCTGGCACAGTGAGCCGCCTAAATCTTTATCGAAATCAAAGTGAGTGCGTTACTAACGATGCAGTAAAAATGTATTGCTACTGTGGTTAATGTGAAATTCATGTGTGTATCTAATATAAAGTGTCGCCACCTCGATCGGTTCTGTGCGTCTCGCATCCAGCGGCACCTAATAGGTACTTATATATATATTGAAATAGAAAGCACTTTGTTTTATGTTTTTTTTTTCATATCTATTTGAATCGCGGCTACGTGCAGCCTGCACACCGAGAGCTACTTAATCTTAATTAGGGTTCCGTACTCAAAGGGTAAAGACGGACGGACCGCGGTCCGTCCGTCTTGATCTGTCTATCTGTCTGTCACCAGGCTGTATCTCATGAACCGTGATAGCTAGACAGTTGAAATTTTCACAGATGATGTATTTCTTTTGCCGCTATAACAACAAATCCTAAAAAAAGAATAAAATAAATATTGAAGTGGGGCTCCCATACAACAAACGTGTTTTTTTGCCGTTTTTGCGATAATGGTACGGAACCCTTCGTGCGCAAGTCCGACTCGCACTTGGCAGGTTTTTAAATTACCTATATTATTTTGTATTTTATATGTTCTTCCAAAAAGTTTTTAAATTAGTATACTTAATATAATTATAACAGCATGCATTTATTTTTCAACCGACTTTTTAAAGGAGGCGGTTCTCAATGCGACTGTTTTTTTTTGTATGTTTTTTACGCGATTGTGCCGCCAATTGTGGACCGAGTTTGATCATTATTTTGTGTTTGTAAGGGTATACTCTAGAGGTGGTTCCATGTCACCAAGTCAGAATCTGATGATGGGATCTCATGGAAATCGAGGGAACTCCTCAAATATTATGGGCATGCATTTAGTGATTTTGGTATTTTCATTAACAATGCAATAATTTGCACTCAGAATATATCATTTTTTGAAGTGGATCTGATGAAGAAGACCACAGATGGCCACAGGACTCCTTAATGATTAGTATGTCACGGGTATAAGATATCTAGAATAGTTAACCGACTATGATGAAGCAAATACTCATAAATAAATGGTACTGGTGAAAATGGTACCAACGAACTCTACCAACGATCTGATGATGCCGGAAGGTAGGCACTGGAACTCCGAAATAAAACAATGTATCCTAGTCGTGTTTGGCCTATTAACCTATTGGAATCGTTATTAGATGTACTTTGGCTATAAATGATTTTCATGGTAATTTGAGGTACCAAAACTAAAAAGAAAAAAATTTAACACTTTATAACAAAAACATTAAACCGACTTCCCAAAAAAACACTTTGTTTTGCAGTGTTTTTTTTTGGCAGTCTGATTAATTTATTTGTTAAAATTTATCCTAATAAATACTTTACTGCAATTAACTCTTGCAGTCCTCTGACGCGAATACGAGGCTCCAACAGTAATGTGGTTTATATTTTATAAAAGGGCTTCATAAGGACTCCGGTTCATGTTATGGAAGCGAATTGCGTCCTAGTTCTCAAATACAGATGTAATCGTGTCCAATAGGACGTTATTCTATGAGTTCACAGCATCATCCAACCTGTTGATTGTATTGTTTTAACTATTGGTTTATGGGATGTGAACTGTGAACCTGTTAAGACACACTGGGTAACCGACAGCAATGATGAATATATTTTCTGGAAAGGTTTCTTAAGCACTCCATTTCATGTTATGGAAGCTTACGTTAATTGTGTACCAGTTTTCAAATGTAAGCGGTAAACGAATAAACGAACTTATGCAGTTTATGATGATTTACGACGAACTGCGTATCCAGCAGCAATGAGGCTACCACTTTTAAAAAGCGCTTCATAATGACTTCATTTTCATCATCATATCAGCCGAAAGACGTCCACTGCTGGACATAGGTCGCCACCAAGCGTCGCCACATTGACCGGTCCCGTGCGTCTCGCAACCAGCGAATCCCCGCAACCTTCACCAGGTCAGACTATATTTTATGTTATAAATACTAATATCAATTAAGCTCCAGTTCTGAAATATTTTCCGAACAAACGTATAACGATGAAAGAAAAAATTTGTTAAGAAGATCTAAGCAACCAGCAGCAATAACGTGATTATTTTCTAAAATGACTTAATAAGCACTTTATTTTATGCCCTTGATGCTAAGGTTCATTGGGCCCCAGTTAGAAATAAAGAAAGACACGAACGTGTCTAATGGGACATTATTCGATGAGTTAAGACAGACCGGCAGCCTAATTGCGTAACTGAATTCGTTTTTGGGAAAGAATCGATTCTTTCCCATTAACGACTTTCGTATTGCTTAATACACTCTGAAACGGAAAGGTTTTGCTCCTTTCATTTACCAATATTTTGACGTAGAATTGATTGTAAAAATGAACGAAAGCGGCAGAATCGAGATTAAACTTCAATAATAAATGGGATTAACGCTTGTCATTGTCAAATATACTTGACATGACATTGACATTAATATGTCCAATAATTTTTGGCGCCGATTTGTCGTTGCACAATATTGTGATTTATTCGTATTAGTTTCAAAATTAATACGTAAAAGTGTAAGTCAACATCTTCTTGAATGATTGTAAAAGTGATTTGGTGTGAAATCGCAGTTATTAATCAATATTTGTGATATTTTAGATACCGCCGAAATACTCGGGCGCTCCAAGTAAGTAACGTGAAGTTAACCTCAAACTTAGCTATCTTCTAATTATATTTTATTGATTATTCAGCATCCACAATGTCACGAGGTTATTTGTTGCATCTCGAGGAAGAGGAGCGCCTTAAAGCAATGCTTAAAATAAATCGTAGTCTTTTGAGAAGTACCAGCAACCCTCTCGATTTGCCACACAATTACTTCGTGGCTAACTTTAGGCTCACCAAACCTCAATTCTTGAAGCTTTGTGGGGAAGTGTTTCCACTTCTACAAAGGCGTCGTAATTCCGCTGTTTGCCCTCAGCTCAAGGTAACTTTTGAACCTTTCTAAGTACTTATTGTTAAGCTTAAAGTAACCTTTACACACTCGCTAGACACTTGATAGGTTGGCAAAGTTAAATTATTTATTTCTTTAGTCAAGTTGCCAGTCAATTAGTCACAAAGTTGGAGCAAGTATTTCAAAACGTAGGTAACTTATGTGGGGCAGAAACTCCATGGCCAGTAAAACCCACTTACTTATCAAAAAATCCAAGCACAATATGGTGCTTGGATTTAATATATATAAGTGTGGAAAAATGTCTTCAAAATAATTGCTTAAATAATATTTTATTGCAGGTTTTAGCAGCAGTTAGTTTTTATGCTAATGGGGCATATCAAAAAAATATTGGTGCGTATTACCATCTGGGGCTATCACAAACAACAGTCCATGATTGTCTGTGCGAGGTAAGGTCTACTTGAATTCTTTTGTATTTAAACTCTGGTGTAAGTTCCTGACATAATATTCTTTTTGTTTTAGGTTACTGAGGCTCTCAACAGCATTGAGATTCTTCGAAGATATGTTAAATTTCCTATGACACAGGAAGAGAGGGGTGCTGTAAAAAGGAAGTGAGTATGAAATTAGATAACAATGAAAATAAGTGCAATACATATATTATAATAATAATAATATAAAGTCTTAAACATCTATGACTATTATTTACCATTGTTTTAAACAAAAAATAATGAGAATCAGCATTTATGTAACACATTTATTACCTACAGAGTGTTTGATTTTATTATGTATTAAATAAATACATAATAATCCTAATTATTTGGTTTCAGATTTATGGATATGTTTCAATTTCCCGGTGTGTTGGGTTGCATCGATGGAACCCATGTTGCTGTGATCCAACCTCATGAAAATGAGGAAGCTTTTTTCAACAGAAAGCTTTATCACAGACTTAATGTATTAATTGTAAGTATTATTCTTGTTGCTGCAATTTCTTTGTTTTAATAAAGTTGCGACTAAGTTTTTGTATTTAATTATATCCATCTGATAATTTGAACTAACTCCATGAACAAAGACTTGAATATTAAAAGTTTAACGAGTGTTAGAAGGATATGATTAAAAAAATTAACTGCACAACTAGAACATATGTAGGTATAGTATATAAGGCAGGATATTTGATGAGTTTAAATGTTTCCTAAACTTTTAGATTTGTGATGCCAACCTACACATTCAATATAATGATGCGTCATTCGGGGGCGACTCCCATATTTGGAAGTATCCTGTCCAAAATATCATGCAGCACTTATATGATGAAGGCGAAGTATAGGCTACTAGGTAACCAAAATATTCATTATAAAATATATTATGTTCTTAACATTAACATTAAAAACGGGATATTTACCATGTTTACTGTTTGTTGCGAGTTCCCGATATTTCATTTCCGTAAATATCCCGTTTTTAATGTTAATGTTAGTGTTAGTGACCATGACAGTTTAAAAACTTATATTATGTTCTTGTTAAAAATAAAAGATAAAATTAAACAAGATTGCCTATACTAACTTATTTTTTCAGGAGACGCCGGATACGCGTAAAGATAGATCTTAAGACACCGATGCTTCGTTCTGCCCCAAAGTCACCAGAGGAAAATCCATGTTCACACTCGCAATGTGGTCGAGCGCTGCATTGGGGTTTTGAAGAGTCGCTGGCGATGCTTACTAGCTCACATTATTCTCCTATTACAGCGATTGTGACCAGCCAGTCCATGTTCAAAAAGGCTCGACAACCTTTTCACAATAGTGTGCTGGTGCCTTCACTTATGTATGGAAGTGAAAGTTAGTTGTGCATGACTGCATAGGCATATACGAATGTTCCTGCTTTCCCACCAAAAAAGATATGAAAGTAGAATTAATGCTGAGGAAATGCGTGTTTGAATGATAGACGAGGAATGATGTCATAAGGCATGTTGTGGTTTAAAGAAGATATAGTGAGAGACATTGAAGAATATGCTTAGATGGTGAACACCCATGCTGGTAAGAGGAAGAATGAAAGGAGATTAATAATAGGTATCTACTAGGCAGATTTGAGTACTCATAACTGGCGTGCGTGTATGACTGGATGTATGACCGTAAATTAAGCATGTAATCTGTGTGTACTTACAATATTTTTTAAGTAAACAGGATCTCAGTTAAATAGATTGTGCAATGGGCTCACCGGGGAAACCTTGTTAAAAAAACGCGCCAAGTACACTATCTCACAGGAGACTTGGGAACGTGTGCATAATTATCATGAACTACAAAACTTTTACAAATTCTTGAATTTAATCAGTTGCAAATAAATACAATATCACAATTTTTGTTGTATTATTTTGTTCCTACCCATTCTATAAATACACTTAGCTAGCTGCTGACAGCTTATAGGTACACTAACGACGTTAAAGTATATTCACATCAAATATGAAATAATTAACCTAAGAAATAAGTGATAACATAGAAAATAACAAGGACAATAGATTGAGGGCAGATTTTTCAATCGTCAGATGACTCAGGTGAATTAAAATGGCAATTTGACAGCACAGCTTTTGCATGGAAAATGTTATACTGCTGATATTTATTCTTCAGGTAAACACGGTTATCGGAACATTGGAAATTACATTGGTATGGAATTTCTGACGTTTATAAATAGTTATCCAATATCAAATAAAACCAATATATTCTGAAAATACAATATTTATTTAAATAGTCACGATGTCATACATGAAATAATTCATCCATTATAGACAAAACAAAGTCACCTACTAGCAACTAATTTAACTAACGTCATACATGGTAAAGTATAATTGTCATAATCAAATAAAAAATATGTTAAAATTCAATAAGTTAAATATGTCCAAAATCAACAGGTTTGATTCCTAAATAAAAATCGGGCCTGAGACTCGACTCTCCCTGTGCCTCTGTTAAGGACTAGCGATAAACATTCAAGTATTTTATTAGTCCTCGAGAGACATTGCAGGGCCTTGACAGAATTCAGGCAGGGGTCAGGCAGAACATGCAAAAATTTTTACACATATATTATACACTACAATAATATAGGGGAAGGATTTGATTGTTTGTAATGGATGAACTCAAAATCTACGTAACTGATGAGTCAAAGGGTCTTTAAATCAAGAGTGAATAGGTTACTTCTAGCAAGCGTGCTTCACTATCAACCACATTATCACTTAACATCAGGCGAGATAGTGGCCAAAAGCGTGCTCCTCCGTCCTCAGAACATTCTGCGGAGGCCCTGCAGGGCTTCTGCAGTCATCTGCTTGCGTCTTTCCTCCATTTGAGTGACCCACTGGGGTGCAGGGCCATCAGATTGTCTGAAAACATAATTTAATTTTGATTCTGAGATATTTTGAAATACAAAACATAATTATGTATCAATAGATTCTAAAGTTTTAGTCATATTTAAGTTTCACAAAACAAATAGGTCTCCTCGCCCTCGGCACGGACGCACATGCACCAAGAGTTCCTTAAAAATAAAATAAAACAAATGTTTAATCCTCCAATAAGAATAAAGTCAAATATTTAATTGCATAATAAAGGTTATTACAAATAATAGCCGATAGATACACTGTGTTTTAAGCTTATATAATAAACTAATGCATATATTATTAGTATATATAACAAAAAACTGTAGAGTTTGATCTATTGGTATCACTGGTCGAGTCTTAAGGGAATAATTCCATGCCAATTTTAATTCTATTTATTATAATGTATAGACGTCTCTAAATGATATCCATCGATAGAATACAAAAAAAATATGTGTCATGCTATGTCATTCAAAACAAGTATTATAGAATAGAATATACTTTATTGTACACCATAAAAGTTACACATCTATTTTATAAGACTAACATAATTATACACGTACAAAGGCAGTCTTATTGTTGACAGCGATATCTACCAGACCGGTATCTACTTGTCCTGTATATATTTTGCCTTCTAATAACAGAAACAAATAAATTCATTGTTACTTTTGCAACATTCCAGTACTATTAAAGTTAAATTAAATATTTATGACAAGACTAGCATTATTAAATTAATTAAGTCATCTACAATGATTTAACATAGGTTAGCTCCTCACTCTGCTGCAGCGCGCCTCATTCACCTGCTTTATTTATGTGGTAGTATTAAGGATATTTATATACCCAAAAATTTTTTGATGCATAAATTGAAATTCACCCCCCTGTACCATACCCACTACGCGGAGCCTCATGGTTATGGAGATATCCAGGGTTAAAGTTTTCAGGTTAGAATAAAAATTTCCTTCTTACTAAAATATAATTATTAGTGAGGTACAAAAATTGGAATTAGTCCAAGAGCGAGCGAACCTCCCCCCCTTCCTACCCCACCCTCCCCGCGCCCAAAATCAACGGTCCATAAAGGAAATTTTAACCTAAGAGGGCCTTATTGGTTTCCAGATAATTGTTAGGATAAAAACTATCCCATGTCCTTCCCAGGGTTTCAAACTACATAATCTCCATGATAAATTGCATCAAAATCGATTCAATGGTTTAAGCGTCAAAAGAAAACAGACAGACAAACATAGTTACTTTCGCATTTATAATGTTGGTATGGATTCATAGTATTAGTAAGGTTTTTGGTGTTAGTAGGTCACCAGTGACCACCCACCACTAAGGTTTAAATGCGCAGTTTTTTGGATGAGCTTTAAATTCATAACAATGACATGACGGGCAGAATTTAAGGGAAATGTAGGTATAGCTTGACATGTCGTCGTCACTTCACAACTAGCACACTCACATACATTACAACAAATTTTATGTAATAATTACACTTACTTTTTGCCACTCCTTTCCTGTTTTAGAGCAGCAGAGCCCCTCGCTGTTGAGGCGGGCTGCGAGCTCATCCCATTTATCGAGGTTTGCCAGCTTTGCCCTGGGACCTTCGTTCGTCACCGATCCCCTGGCAAAGCTGGCATCTTCCTCCATGAACGCCAGCAGGATCACCCACTGGCGTTCTGATATTTTCGCATGACTGAAAAAATAATTCAACAGAACTTAAGTAAAAGCAACGAACGTAATACTCTCTTCTAGAGTAGGGTTACTGTTTTTACCTTACTTACAGTAAGAAATGAAATTGTTGGCTAGGTAATTAGGTACTTACTAAATTTCAGCTAAACAAAGTTTTTTCTTTACTGCCGTGCCGGTACATATAAAAAAGTCCTCTCCTCTGTGGCCGGTACGTTTGTAACCATAGAGTATACTGAGTGTGAGTATAGTAATAGTTGTAAGGTTTAAATTAAAACTTCACACAGTGTTGCCGAGTAAAATAAAGAATATACACACAAATCACATAACATAAACTAAAAAACTATAATTTGCTTTAATTGTAAAAGAATATTTAATTACTCATATTTAATATTAATATGCAATTAATTTCATTTTTTTTCATCTTGCAGCGCAGAAACCTTGTGTATCATAGATTCAAAATCACTACCTAGAACGACTGAATCATCACATACACATCATCAGCCTATTAATGTTCCCACTGCTGGGACACAGGCCTCCTCTTTGTGAGAGGGAATGGGCAATAATCCACCACGCGGGCCCAGTGCGGGTTGGTGGATGTCACATGTCTTCGAATGTTTGGTTCTAGGACATGCCGGTTTCCTCACGATGTTTTCCTTCACCGTTTTGAGAGCAGTGGTGATGAAATAATTTACACAAAGTAAAGCGCCTGCCTGGGCTCGAACCCACAACCTACAACTTGTAAGTCGCGGCCGATACCACTGGGCCACCACTGCTCACACTGGGCCACCACTGCTCACGAACGACTGAATAATGGCCTACGGTGTAATTAAACGCATTTATTTGAACGACTGAATAAATGCGTTTAATTACACCGTAGGCCACGGCGTATAGCGTATTGTACCGTTTATTTAATTGTTTTGTCAGTTTTATACATTTTTAGCATTAGAAGACCATTAGTTGTAAGTAAAACAAAATTAATTTATGTCCTAATTATTTGGAAATAAATCATTCGAGTTTGATGAAACATAACGCAGTAGATGAAGTTCAACTCAAAGGAGTCAGTTTGGTTTCGTTGCAAATTAGTTTCACAATACCGAAAAAGTTGAAAGAAAATATTCTGATTCTTTGAAAGAATCAACTCTCTCGCTTTGGGGAACGACTTACGCAATTAGGCTGCGGGTAACCAACAGTAATGAGACTCATATTATCTGATTATTCACTACATATTATGCTAGAAAAGTTACGGTGAATTATGTCCCAGTTCTGAAATATTAGGGTAAACGTTCACTGGCTTATTCGATAAGTTAAGATAAACTAAGTAACACACAGCAATGGGGTTCATATTTTCTGAAAGGGCAACTTATGTGCTTCATTTTCTGTTTTGAAAACTAATTTCAATAGTATCCCAGTTTTTAAATAATGGGGTTAGTACCGTGGCATTATTCGATGAGTTAAGATAGAACGCGTAATCAACACTGACAATACTAATAAGTAAGTTCTAATAGAGCTACGAGTACTTAAGAGCTTCATTTGATGTTACGAAAGCTTAAGCTGATTCTCTCGAAGTTCTGAAATATTGAGGTAAATGTACACTAGTATTATTTGATTAGTAACTTTTAAGTAATTTTTTTTCATTACGCCTGATTTGTATCATAATTATCCAATTATTTGATCACCGTTAAAGCACACAAAAAATAAATAAAATAAATAGAAAAAAAAAATCTCGGACACGATTCTCACAATCAAATTGATATGTAATAGATGATTGGGAGATCACGGATCCATCAATACTAATTTCAGCTCTGTTTGTTTTTTGGACCAGATTCCATAGAAAACTGCCCATCCTCATTTTTATGAAAGATACTTAATAGAAGAAAAGATTACAGAATGGTTGCCTGGCAATATCTAGCCTTTTTTTTATAAGCTTTTTTTGTTACCCTGAGACAAAGCAATACAGACCAAACTAGAACTATTGCATGGTATAACTTTTACTTGTATACAAGATACAACGGAAATGTGTGATCATATTTCAAAAACTGCTTCTCTCCATGTAAATAAACAACACACGCGCACGGTTGGCGCAGTGGTTGAGGGATTGACTGCTGCGCTGCGTGTCGCGGGTTCGATTCCCGCACGGAACAAATATTTGTATTACCTGCAGATAGTTGTTCCGGCTCTGGGTGTGGTGTATGTGACTTTATATGTTTGTAAACGCACCCACGATACAGGAAGAAATTCCTAGTGTGGGGCAATGTTTTAAAACAAAAAAAAGAATAATTCCATAGTTGTTAGTAACAGAGGTAAAATTAAAATCCTCCCCTAGAAATTTAATAACCTCGGGGTGTTTACCCCGTTGAGGGTCGACTTTTAAACAACTCATATGTTGTTCACTCTTTACATCTCTTTTTTTTTGCGTATTATAGTCAGATGCACTGTTAGATTCTTCAAAAAATCTTTAACACCCTTTAACTCTGTTTGGAGGTAGTTTTGAAAAACTAATAATGTCAATCTTGATTATTTACTTAATGTCCAAGATATTAGTTTTTTTTAATAGTACAAACATAATTTTCCCTTTTGACCACTTAAGACGACGGATAACGCCAACGACCTTGAAGGAACAAATCGCGCACTCGTTTCACACCCGCGCGACCCAAAATTTAGTAGTGTTTTGTACTTAGCTTATTATTCTATGACTTTGAAGGTCAGACCGCACTAGGCGTAACTGCGCGTCAGCGGAGCGACGCGACAAAATATAATTGTATGAGATAAAGTGTTGCGTCGCGTAGTTCCGCTGCCGCGTAGTGCGGTTTATCTCATAAAATATAATACAAAGTATATTTGATCATGTCGCGTCGCGTCGCTCCGCTGACGCATAGTGCGGTTTGACCTTGAAACAAAGATTAAAATGTAGATAATTAAATAGTATTTGACATTGTGACATCCACCAACCCACACTGGGCCCGTGTGGTGGATTACGGCCCATTCCCTCTCACAGAGAGGAGGCCTGTGTCCCAGCAGTGGGAACATTATAATAATAATAATAATAATAATAATCTTTATTCAAACTTCAAATTGGTAAAATATACTAATAGGTCTTATATATAAAGTGGGTACAACAATGTTAGGTGCCTGTACTAGGTAATCCTGTATCACAGGCGGCAGGGGCTTAAACAATGTAATTGGAAGGACAAGGAATTTTTACAATATTTTCTTAACATTAGAATAGTGACAGAGATATATTGATTATTGTTAATCTTAATTACTAAAACAGATTAAAAATTAAATTCTATTAATAATGATAGAAAAAAACATAAACATTATATGATTTCTAACTTAGCTTAGATAACGTTAAATTGATTGCACTTAATTATTTACACACGGACAACGAACTTTGAGCGTCATCACATTAATAGGCTGATGATGTGATGTGATGATGAAATTGTATTTGAAATGGGGTCGATTTCATAAAAATACGCACAGCGGTTTTGGTGTGATTGCCGTATTTTTGTCCGTTTTAGACATAACTTTACAAATGAATTACACTATGTTACACGAATAAAACTCAAACTTTCTCAGATCAAATTATTAAGAAAATGGCCTAATGTATAGTAGCCAAAGGCATTCGGTTTTTAATACAAAGTTTCCACCCCTTTTTTAGTTAGAAGGTGATCAAAAATAAAATATGGTTAAATCAATAAAAATGGGGTATGACATTAAGACAAATAAGGTCATCCCAAACCATTAAACCCTAGATATCTGGAGTTTAATGTTTTGGGATGACTTGTCTTAAATTGTTATGTACTGTAAATGGTTTGATTCGCCTTAAATAGAATAATAATGTTTAGGTTACCGCCACAAAGTAAAACCCACCCCTAAAAACTTAATAACCCCTTTTTCGCCCCGTTAAGGGTCGAGTTTTTATTAACAACCCAAATATGCATATTCACTCTTTTCTTCTCTTTATTCATCTGTGCAGTAAGATTCCTCAAACAAGCTTTAAAACCTCTTCAACCTGTTTGGGGGTAGACTTAAAAAACAATTGCCCCGTTTTCAGCCACGTAAAGGTTGAACTTCCAAAACTCCTCCTTAGACCCCCAAATCATTTTTAGGGTTCCGTACCCAAAGGGTAAAAACGGGACCCTATTACTAAGACTCCACGAACAGTCTGTCTGTCTGTCTGTCCGTCTGTCCGTCCGTATTTTGGAGGTACTTTCGAAAAACTAAAAATGACAACATTTATTGTTTACTTAGCTTGGTATCTATGCCAAGTTTCAAGTTTATTAACCCAAGAAATAAGATCCGTCGAAAATCTTTAACACATCATGTTATTATTTACTTAGATTAATATTTGTGCCAAGCTTCAACCTCCATTTGAACCCCATAGGGTGGAATTTACAAAAATCCTTTTTTAGTGCAGTGACGTACACTTGAGGAACCTTTCTGCCAAATTTCATGCTTTTAGGCCTAGCAGTTTTGGCTTTGCGTTAACCAATCAGTCAGTCAGATTCTTGTTTTATTTCATTAGAAAATAATATAGAAGATTTACAGTTTGTTGATACTTATCTTTCTACAAGAACCCATATAAAAATCCTTAAACAATTCTGTAAATTCAAATACGATAGAATGGGCGTTCGAGAAATGATATTTCGAGATACCGTCATTTGCAATTTTGTTAATCGAACAAGACTTAAATTTTTTCGTTTCTATCCAGTTATCATTTTCACAGCTTCAATAAGCTTACCTATATTTTTTCGAGATTTTAGTTTTTCCTGTGTGTGTTGATATAAACTAACGTATCGTTTTAACTTCTAAATAAAAAAGTTCTCAACATGGATCACATAGCCATGGACTTTTATGCAAGGCAGGCCGAACTGTCTAAAGCCATCACTATAATAGCATCTAACATCAAGAAAGGAGATTGTACTACGGCTGGTGAATTGAAGAAGAGTTTAAAAAGCTTGGAACGATTGTGGAGAGTCTGCCATGACTTGTTCTTCAAGCCTCGAGAATGCCCCGTTTACCCGCATGTTGTGGAACAAACGTTTGAAAAACTACGCAACTTGTACAACACTACAAAGGCTATCATCCTTATACAAATGAAAAATTTACCTTTAAATGATGAAGATGACGTTGAAGATGGTGAAGATGAAGATGACGTTGAAGATAATGAAGATGATTTAGAAGAGGATGAATAAATGATGACTGTTTCAAAATTGAACGAAACTCAATTTTAACTGAGGAAAATATTTGGTGATCGTTAAGTGTTAAGTATATGACGTATTACTCAACCTTGTACCTGTGTACAGAATTGTATTATCTGAAAAAAAAATAGTACCTACTTCTATTTTTTATTTCAATATAATATGTAAAGATTGTTTTGTGATATGTTTGTGAAGTTTACACGTAAAGGAGCTATAAGAGAATGTTTATCTCAACAGAAATCTCAGGATTAGAAGTATAAGACATAAGCCTAAAGTAAGTCTACCTTTGCTTAGAAATGTTATGATTATGTAGTAATGCAATAGGGTTGACTTACAATACTTATCTACTTAAAATTAATTTTGTGTGCAACAAAGCAGTCGCTCTGTGTAAATATTACCTACTCAGCTGTGTCTGGTTGGACTGGCAGCCCAATTTACTTGGGAAATGGCTAAGCAGATTAATTAAATTAAATTAAGTAAATTATCAAAATTATTATTTTATTCTAAAACAACGTTTGTTAATAATATTTAAATGAAATAGAATAGGTTATTTTGTACCTATCTACAACCTAGCCTGTAGCTAATCTGCTTTTTTTTAAATCCGTTTTATCTATTGGCTCGCCCAAGCTTTGATAATTTGTTCATAATAATTTATAGCTGTAAAGTAAAACAAGAAATAGGTAGTGGTTTGAAAGGTGCCCTTCAAACCACCTACCTATTTCTTTACTTTTCAATAGAATAAGGTTTTTTTTAAATGCCAGGGGTCGGCAACCTTTTGAGTCGGAAGAGTCAAAAAGTACAATTTACAAAATTTCAAAGTTTTTAAAGAGCCAAATTTTTTTTCTTGCCATTAATAAATAGTACTTGCATAAAGGTTTTTGATAAAAAAAAAACTAATCTATTTATTCATAAGAAAATACCTATTTATTCATACCTATATAAGTAGTGTTTTTTCACAACAAATTTGATAATATAGGTTTAAAGATAATCACTTATTATTCAAGCAAAAATTCAATATTTACTTACGTTCACTAACTTGTACTTCAATAACAAACAATTGAGCAAACAAATTCAATGGGAGCGTTGGCTTTGCATAAATTTGGCACATAACTTGTTGTTTTAAGTTTAAACACCACTCTTAATTTTCATTTGTTAGTTGGCATCTTATGACGCAGTGACGTTGCGTGTCACGGGGGAGGGGTGCGGTGAATTGCCAGTACAAGTGGCTGAGAGATAGAAATGGTGCCTATAATCCTCGTTTATCGATTCAGAACGATTTTTAAATATTTTTGTTTTATATTAAATAATATTTGCGTATGGAACTAAAGAGCCGCAGCTTCACATCCAAAGAGCCGCATGTGGCTCGCGAGCCGCAGTTTGCCGTTCCCTGCCCTACACTATGCTAGTATTATATTATCTGTGCCTACACGTAGGAACAAACTCACAAAATAAGAACTATCTATTTATAATATTAGATAAGATATCGCGAATATTTAGCGTTCAATTGATCTCTTTTAGGTGTCCAACATAAGTCACTTAACATTGGGTGACACGTGCGTTGGCACCGTTTTCCATGAACTGCTCACTCTGGAGATCGCAAACAACGCCCAAATTTGAGGAAAAACCAATAACTTTGAGTGCTAAAAGTGTATATGGAGTGGTAAAGTACATCCCATATCCCTGTATGCTACCAAGAGGTTGCACATCAACCCTTCATATCTTCCCCTTTCTGGTTTTTAAGAAATTTTGAACACAATTTCGAAAGCAATAAGGGTGATCGAACAAAACTATAATTTAAGTTTATATCTATAGGGATAGGTAGAAGCAGTGCCGTAAATAGGGCGGTGCCAGCGGTGCCCAGGCACAGGATGCAGACCCTGAAGGGCACAGAAATGAACAGACCAGGACTACAAATAATATGATAATCTAATATATTCTTTTTACAAGTAAAAGAAGTAAATAACATCACTATCATCTATACATTTATACAAAATAATATAAAAAAAGAATTAACCGACATCCAAAGCAAAACACTTTTTTTGTTAAGAGGTTTATTTTTCTCTTTTTAGTTTTGGTAGGTAGGTATCTCAAATTACCATGGAAATCATTTATTTACAAATTACATCTCACGACTATTCCAATAAGCCCAAACACGATTAGGATATATTGTTTTATTTCGGAGTTCATCATCAGATCATTTCGATGGTACCATTTTCATAAGTACCACCAAATATTTATAAGTATTTGCTTCATCATAGGCGGTTAACTGATCGAGATATCATATACCCGTGACATACTACACAAGGAGTTCCAGTGAGCCTCTCTGGTCTTCTTCATCAGTTTCACTTGACCAAATGATAATTTTTGAGTGCAAATGTTTGCATGACCACCCTTTCAAATAAAAGAAAAATTTGCCTAATCGGTCCAGGCGTCTT
This sequence comes from Orthosia incerta, assembly GCA_948252205.1. NCBI lineage: Eukaryota > Metazoa > Arthropoda > Insecta > Lepidoptera > Noctuidae > Orthosia > Orthosia incerta. Next base: position 22,896,633 of record OX411754.1, read on the forward strand.
TGAGTAAACGGGGAATATGTCTGTGACGGGGAACAAACATATAAAAATGCCGACGAATATTGAGAACCTCCTCCTTTTTTGAAGTCGGTTAAAAATAAAAAACCTTTTTTGTAAATATTTTTATTTTTCACTTTTTAATGATACATAACGGACAAGTTCTTTATAGACAGATAGCGCTAGGTTTTGAGGTTTCAGAAATGTTAAAGTTGTTTGTGTTTCGCATATAGTTGCCGGACCATTTGCCCAACCTAACACCTTAGTTTGGGTCATCCTCGGTATTTTCATAGGTAGAAATTTAGGTATTTGTCTTTTCGTATTGGACGAAAAGAAAATTAGCGCGACGGGTGGCGTGCTTAATGTTGCCAGCATAAATGATCTTTTTTCCTTCATTTCATTAATAGTAATTTTTCATTACTCGAAACTTACAAGTAATTTAAGATAATTAATTACTAGCTTTTACTAGAATATGATGAAAAAAGCTTCATTAAATTATTGTAAATCTTTTATTGAATACTTAATAGTATCTACTGTTAAATTTGGTCTAACAATGGACCTGCAGTGGATAATACCGTCCATTTCAATTTCAATTCTTTTTTAATTTCTTCTTCAACAATTTTTAAAGAAGCTGCTGCCACATAACCCTCTTGAGTTATTTGTGTGACGGTGCGTCCAGAAACGCCTAAAACAAAATAACAATGATGCATTATATTACATGATGCCGGTCCTGTCCCGCTGGTATATTTATGTACCACCTAAAAACCAATACTGTCAGGCACCGGTAGTACGAAAATTTTGGGAAATTTCGGTATAATGGTATACCTAAAAGTTACCTGTCAAATAAGCAACGCGAGCTGTATCTTTGTAAAACGGTACCGTAGGCCCGTTATTGTCTTGTTCACTTCAAGAAAACATCCCTACCAGTACTTCATATATTAGTTTTGGCATAATGATGGCGATTATTTACTTCAGAAACGAATACAAATACGGAATACGACACACTCTCTTGACACCTGACATAAATGACAAACGATTAGTTTCGATTTTGGCCGCGCGCAGACTTATCTTGCGCGCACTGAATTGATGCACATGTGTCATCTCTGTCCACGAGAATCCTAATACTTAACCAGTACCTAACACGTCGCCCAACTAGCTCTAAAAGAATATTACAATAGGTTAAATAGGTGTTACGCGGTTTAGAGTACTGATATCTGCTGTTTGAAATATTTTTATTTAGGTATTTTATTTTATTTTGGCATCAACAATTTTGGCAACAATCAACATAATTTTTCAGAAAATTGGTTACTTTCAAAAGACCTATAGTGCCGACAATGTGATATAATGGTAAAAATAAGTTCAATAAACTCTTAATAAAGAAAGTCGTGCTAGAAATACATATTAATTTGAGTATCAGAACATAAGTTCAATGAAACATCATTACCAGTTTACAAAGTAAAGTGAAAGTAGACAAAGTAACAAAAAAATATCTACTTTTAAGTTTATGTTTCAGGCTATTGAGAGAAATGTTAAAAAGATATGTCTGTAAGTTCTCTATTATAATTGGCCTGGGTTATGTAAGAACGAATTAAGCGATGAAATCGAAATAATAAAGTTATGAATGCAGATCGTCTATAGGCATGATAAACTATGTATTCAGCTATTTTTGTGTTAAAAAATCACTCTTACGGCCTTACAATAAGGGGTTGAATCAAGCGACATTTCGAAATTTGTTAGAATTTGTGCACACATTCGTTTTGTATAAAAGAATTATGCGTCAAAGTTACGGTTACAAACAGTTTTCAAATTGCATAAACGAATTAAACACGTACACTTTGAAGATAATTCCGTTTTGCCTTTAGATTCAACTGTTTTTAAACCGCATTATCGAATTAACCACCTAAAATGGTATTTAATTCGTTAATGCGTATCACCACAAGCGCGATCGTTCGAGAATGAAGTACCAGCTTCTGGCGCGTTTCATTCGTTACTGCATTCTTTTTTTCGCGGATTTTTTGTTACGCGACGTCTATTCTTTAAAAAAATACATAGTTGTTTGTAAGAATATCATCTGCAAGGATTGACAGATACCTAAAAAAACCTTTTTCACAAAAAAAAAACCACTTCGATAGCAAAACACTAAAAACTGCAAAAAAATACGTCCGTTTCAGAAGTCGTTGTCTTTGGTAGGTACCTCTTGTTTTTATCGTTTTTCAAGACCGACTTCCGAAACGAAAGTTATTTTTGCACATTTTAGTGCTTTAGAAATCGGTTACTTTTTGTGAAAAAGTTTTTATTTCTTTCTTTTTAGTTTTAGTATCCTATCACTGGAAAGTGAACAGAGTGTAAGGTATAACAAAATACCCATATTAACTTAATTTATACATTCGTGCTGTTTGTCGCTAAGGAGTTCGGTTGTATGTTCCATATCTTGAATACTGCTGTACTGTTCCCTAAGTTGAGAGATAACTAATCCAATAAAAAAACAATGATCAGGATCCGATTACTCGTTTCGGAGATATGCGTGGACAAACAACATACATACATACACTTATGAAATTTGGCACACGTGTTTCTAAGAAGCCCATACATTTGATGAATCAAGAAAGACAGTTTCATTTGCATCTTATAAATTAATATTTGTCTCTACTTTCGTTTGCCAGACTTTAGAACAGTTGTTCAAGTTGTATCAAGTGCAAGTTCGATGATGTATGGAGTACTGTTCTCATTTCTGGGACGGATCTGCCAAATACCAGCTTGATGCACTTAAGTTGATCAAAAAAAGGGCCAAGAAGCTCATCGGCAATGAGGCACTGGTCGAGTCAAAGCTCCAGAGCCTTGCCTTGAACATCGTCACTGAGTTACCAGCTTATCGGTTTTTATCAGTTGCATTTCGGGGAGTGTGCAATGGAATTAAATGATCTAATTCCGCCTAGCTAGCCCGTTCCATCATCGGACTACAAGACGTATGGCGATGTGCCATCGGTACATGGTGGACATCCCACCCATACACATTAAACGTTTTGGTGTGGTTTTGGGAATATGTACACTGTGCGTACAGCTAAAGAGTGAAATTCCCTGCCGGAGTCTGTGTTGCCCGATAGCTACAACTTAGGAGTCTTAAAGTCAAGTTTACTTTTAGGCAAGCGCGCTTCATCGTCGACCACGTCATCGCTTACCATCAGGTGAGGTAGTGGTCAAGCGCAAGCCTATCAAATATAAAAAAATGCATTCCTCCTTTTGCAATGCTTAACCACGCAGTGGATAGTAGAACATAGAGCAGTGATGGCCCTGTGGTAACGGACGTGACTTACAAGTATGGTCGCTCCTCTCTGTGAGAGGGGATGGGCCATAATCCACCACGCGGGCCCAGTGTGCAGTGTGTGTGGGCGCACGGTTGGCGCAGTGGTCGAGCGATTAACTGCTGCACTGCGTGTCGCGGGTTCGATTCCCGCACGGAACAAATGTCTGTATGATCTACAAATAGTTGTTCCGGCTCTGGGTGTTTGTGTATGTGAGTTTATATGTTTGTAAACGCACCCATAATACAGGAGAAATTCCTAGTGTGGGGCAACGTTTTTATTTTTTTAAAAGAAAAGAAAAGAAAGAAGAAAGAAAGTGCGGATTGGTGGATGTCACATGTCTTCGAATTTTTGGTTCTAGGACATGCCGGTTTCCTCACGATGTTTTCCTTCACCGTTTTTGAGAGCAGTGGTGATGAAATAATTTACACAAAGTAAGGCGCCTGCCTGGGGTGCCGTGGGTTCGAACCCACGACCTACAACTACGATACCTACACACAACCTGAAATCTACACGTACAATGCACCAAATGGGAGTCTAATTTCGGAAAAGGGGGTCCATCTATCCTATCCTTTCCTAAACCTTACCACGCCTGTCAATTACTGCCTACTTTTAGTTTTTCTCCAAGACCATTTATGCTGATACTATTATATTCAAATGATGAACTAAAAACCTATTCTCGATGTCAACACTGCATCTTTCTTTACAATGATAACATTTAAACGCTAATGGGATAGCGGCCTAACACAAAAAAACCCTTGCTACCAAAACGTGTGTGTATTGGAACTTGATCTATAAGTATACTTCAGTAGAGACATTGTCCATTCTTTAACTGACTTATCTAAAAGGAGGAGGTTCTATGTTCGACATTATTAATTATATTGAAATTATACCATTCCACAAAAGTAGTTCTTATCGTCATAGAAATACGGTCAAAAGGCATTTGCTGATTTTATATGACATAAAGTTTTACCAATTCGTAACTAAAGTTATAATGTTATTTTCAACACACTTGCTCATAAAGTGGCTCTAATTTCACCGCAATTAGGCACATAATGATACCTATTATCAAACTGTGACTTTTTCATTACTATTATTCACAAGTGAGTTATAGAGTTTTTTTTAAATTTTATTGGTTGAGTTGCTTTGTTCTTAAAAAAGTTTCGATACCAAAAAGATCGTGCTCAATAGTACAAATAAATTAATGTACCTATTGCTTGCTCATTTCATGCAACTTCGTATTTAAATAGATAATTTCAACTTGTATGTGCTTAATAAATAAAACTTTCACTCAAATATAAATTTTATTTGCTCTGTAATAAAGAAAAATTGAAATTCCGTATTTTGTACGTGGCTAAAACACTATTAGACCAGGGAGAAGCCTTGAAAAATAATAAAATGTGAAAAAAAAAATAGTAGGATGAAACCCATTAGAAAAGGAGGGGAATATTATAAAAATGAAAGGAAAAATAATTTACGGGCGATCTGAGGTCGGGAAGGGGATGGGGGTGAGTTTTTAAGGGTAAAAAACGGTTTTTCTCGATTTCCGGAAAAACTAAAAGTCGTATCGAAAAAAGTCAAATGGAAAAGTTGTAGGTAATAAAAAGATCTAAAACTTTTGTATTTACACTTTTTTCACATAACCTCAAAATGTATGTGAAAAATCCAAAAAACCAAGTTTTTGGTTTTTTATTTTTATCTTTTACAAATTTTTTTTTTTTTTAACGAATTTTGGTGAAAACTTACCTTTTTATGTCCCAAATACGCTGTAATTTATTTGATTAAAAATATTTATTTTTTCACCTTATTTTGAATTAATATCAAAAAAACACCCTAATTTTCAATCGAAAATTCACCCGTCAAAATATCAGCTTTTTTCAAAAAGTTGGTATGGTTTCTGTTCGTTGAAATCTCTACTTTCCGATGGTGAAAAAAAAAATATGTTACTACAGTAAATCTTCTCAGAAAATGCAAAAAATAAAAAAAAACTTGAATTCGAAAAAAAAATTTTAATTATTATAAATAATTTCATCTAAAAAATGTGATTGCTGCAATTTGTTTCAATTAAAAAGTTGATTTATTTAATGCTAATTACATTTATGTCATAGAAAATCTCATTATATATAAATATAAATGTAAATCGTACTACTAAATGTAGATGCTTTATTCTGATTACGTTATTCATTACAATATTTTTAAACACATTAATCTTATCATTCATAAATATCTTATCTTCAATTCTAATCACTTATCCATTAGTTTTTGTCTTTTTGATGGCATTTCTTTTCGAAAAGTTTTTTTGTTTTTTTAAGTAAACTTGTCACAATTATCTTCAAGAAACTCAGCGTGCACGTGTATTTTTATAAACGATGTTGTATACTGTACTGTATTTCGAATACTGGTTAGGCTAACGGTTGTAACAGCTGCTACGAAATATATAGTATATAATAGTAGGTATGTATGTAGTAAGACCCAGACCCGCCTAGCCCCTTCCCCACTTCTCCACGAAATACCTTTTGATGGGCTACAATTTTTCGTAGGTCACTCAGGTATATCTACTCAGGTATATATAATTTATCTTAAAATAGTTATAAATCATTCTTCACATAAGGCATCTACGCATATAATTTAAAGAAGATTCGACAACTTTCTCCAAATATTGTAGATGTCTTATTAAATATTAATTTTATTAACTTATTTGTTTGTTAATTATAGTAGTATATTTTTATTTGCAATTTTTTGTTATCAATGTCACATGTAATCTAACGTTTTTCGAGTAATTAAAGTGTAAATTTTAATAAATAGCTCAAAATTATTTATAATAATTTAAAAAAAAAATTCGCGTTCAAGTTTTTTTTGATTTTTTGCATTTTCTGAGAAGATTTACTGTAGTAACATATTTTTTTTTTCACCATCGGAAAGTAGAGATTTCAACGAACAGAAACCATACCAACTTTTTGAAAAAAGCTGATATTTTGACGGGTGAATTTTCGATTGATAATTAGGGTGTTTTTTTGATATTAATTCAAAATAAGGTGAAAAAATAAATATTTTTAATCAAATAAATTACAGCGTATTTGGGACATAAAAAGGTAAGTTTTCACCAAATTTCGTTAAAAAAAAATTGTAAAAGATAAAAATAAAAAACCAAAAACTTGGTTTTTTGGATTTTTCACATACATTTTGAGGTTATGTGAAAAAAAGTGTAAATACAAAAGTTTTAGATCTTTTTATTACCTACAACTTTGCCATTTGACTTTTTTCGATACGACTTTTAGTTTTTCCGGAAATCGAGAAAAACCGTTTTTTACCCTTAAAAACTCACCCCCATCCCCTTCCCGACCTCAGATCGCCCGTAAATTATTTTTCCTTTCATTTTTATAATATTCTCCTCCTTTTCTAATGGGTTCCATCCTACTATTATTTTTTTTGGTTTTAAAAATTATCGACCCTGGTCTATATCCACGGAAAGCCAAAAAAAAAGAAACCTCATTCTTTTAGTCTATGGCCGAGCGCCATTGTTAAATGCGCGCGCATTGGAAAACTGACTAATTTTGCCCGCCATTGCGAAAAAATTTTCACAACTCGTTTTTACTGTTGAAAATGATTTTTTTGTATTATTTTCTTCACAAGTGTGTTGAAAAACGTCGTATGATACACGTGTGTATTGATGATTACCGTCCTCGACTCTCTTAAGACCCTCACCTAACGGCTCGGGTCTCAATGACGCCTCAGCGGTAATCACCAACATTTCACACTTGTACCATAATGTACTATTATTTTGGGTGTCGATATGTGGTCTCACACTGGACGTTAATACAGTGATTGTTAAAGAAAGGGGATTATTAAAGTTCATAAAATCGAGCATTGTAAGGGATGACGGCAAAGCATACTGTTTTAAGGAGCGTGCTGAAATAAAACTAACATAATCACTATCACCACACAACAAAAATATCTTTTTTTTTTTTACTTCGTGTATATTTTGTTTTGCTGACTGTACACTACCTACTCGAAGCGGGGCGCAGTATATCAAGAAGCAGTATAACAAAAAACCGGCCAAGTACAAGTCGGCATCGCACACGAAGGGTTCCGTACCATTATCGGAAAAAACGGCAAAAAAATCACGTTTGTTGTATGGGAGCCCTACTTAAATATTAACTTTATTCTGTTTTTATTTTATTCTGGTTTTAGTATTTGTTGTTATAGCGGCAACAGAAATACATCATCTGTGAAAATTTCAGCTGTCTAGCTATCACGGTTCATGAGATACAGCCTGGTGACAGACGGACAGACAGACAGACAGACACGGATCGCGGAGTCTTAGTAATAGGGTCCCGTTTTTACCCTTTTGGTACGGAACCCTAAAAAGCGGTAGGTAGGTAGGTATCGGCAGTGTGGTCGCTGATTATATTGACATTTATTTAATTCAATAATACAATTTTAATCAGAAATTATCTGTTTAGTGACTGCATCACATCACATCACATCACATCATCAGCCTATTAATGTAGTTACCCATTGTTGGGACACAAGCCTCCTCTCTATGAGAGGGGATGGGCCATAATCCACCACGCGGGCCCAGTGCGGGTTGGTGGATAACACATGTCTTCGAATTGTGACTGCATGATTATGATCAATAACAAGTTTTACTAAAATTGTCTATTTTAAGCATTGACCATTGACATTCGTAAGTAATGAGATTGCAGACGCGCGCTTTGTATTTCTAATTGTAATTTATAATGTGTTTTAATGACTTTTGTAATGTTTTTCTAATCGTAATTATTTTTAATGTATCTAATATTTTTAATTTCACATGATATGGACTGGTTCCGAAATAAATGCATTTTAATTTAATTTTTTTTGTACGTAGGTAATTCGCACGTCATTATTTTATCTCTGTAGGTTACACATTTGTTCATTACGTAGCGGAGTTATGAGTCAATCAATACTCAATATAATAGGTATGTTATTTATTTATGAAAGCTTCGCATCTAAGACTAAATCGTACCGATCGAACGTGAGTGCATAGCATACGTATGCCGCCCTGGCCGCGTCCGCCCGCTTCGACCGCAACCATTGTGTTTGTGTTTTATTCATTGAAATACTTATCATTTATGATATTGAATATGTGAACTCTAATATTGTAGAATTGACAATATTTGCGATATATTTCATGAACTTTTAGGTTACGCAATTAGGTTGAATATAAATTAAAAAATACCCCTACAAAAAAAATACACGGATCTTACCGGTGATGTTCATTAGAAAGGTCTAATGCGGAGTACTCATGTCCACACCGGCGTTCGTGTATGAGGATTATATATAACTATCTGTGCAATTTATGCAATTTGTGCTGTGCCCTGCGGCTTCGCTCCCGTGGACCACCACCACAGGACCCGTTTTTGGGATTAAAAAATAGCGTATGTCACTCAGGAATAATGTAGCTTTCTATTGGTGAAAGAACTTTTTAAATCGGTCCAGTAGTTTCGGAGCCTATCCGGTACAAACAAACAAAAAATATTTCCTCTTTATATATAACTAGCACTTCGCCCGCGACTTCGTTCGCGTGATTCGTGTTTTATCCTACAGATGACTTTTTAGTTTCACCCCCTGCAGGTTGAATTACCAAAAATGCCTTCTTAGTGCTCCCCTATATTATAAAAAGCCCTGTACAGTAAAATTCATCAAAAATATTTAAAATCCTCTTAATCGTCTTTTAGGAGTAGTATTGAAAAACTAATAATGAAAACCATTACTATTTACCTAGGTTAGTATTTATGCCAAGTTTCAAATATATAAGCCCAACAAATTTCCACGTTTTCACCTCCTTAGTGGTAGAATTTCCAAAATTATTTTTATCAACAAAAAGCGGAAATCTTTAATTTCACGTGTCACACTTTAAAGCGTAGAAATTTCACACAAACTTTCAACCGACTATTTACTCCCTTAAGGGTAGAACCGCCGAAATTAAAAAAAGAAACTCATTAACCGACTTACCAAAAAGGAGGAGGTTTTATGTTCGACTTTATGTATGTTTTGTTTTTTTTTTGTGTATGTTCACCGATATCTCCGTCAATTGTGGACCGATTTTGAAAATTCTTTTTTTTTGTTTGAAAGGACATATTCCGAAATTGGTCCCATTTTAATTTGGTGAAGATCTGATGAAGAACTTCGGAGATATACAACAGAACTCTTCAATAAATAACGGCAAATCTCTCGGGATTGCTGCAATCGCATGTCTGTTTATTGTTTAAACCATTTCATAACATAGCATCACGCCAGTACCTACGCTCAAAAGTGGTACGCAGAACTCTCATTTCACCGATTATGTTTTGAGTTTCATTTTATTCGGGTAATCTATTCTGGCGTTATAGGTACTTACTAAACAACTTGCCTATAGGTACAACTAAAAAGGGTAAAATAAAAAATCTTTTTTGCAAAAAAATACTACCGACTTCCAAATAAAAAACTACAAAGTGAAAAATAACTTTGTTTTTGGTAGTCGGTGTCTTTCGTAGGTACCAATTCTTTGCGATTTTTCACTTTGTAGTTTTTTATTTGGAAGTCGGTAGTATTTTTTTGCAAAAAAGATTTTTTTTTGTTTTATTAACCAAGAGCGAAAACCAACAATTTCAGATGTTTTACCTTCCAAACGGAAGAAATTTCACATAAAGTTTCAACCCCTATCTATATATCTTTTTTGGGGTAGAATTTCCAAAAACCAATAAATACATGAATTCTTTATATCAATCAACCAAGAGCGTAAATCAAAAATTTCATGTGTTCTATTTACAAACTTTAAAATTTAATACAAACTTTCAACCCTTTTTTTACCCGCCCTTTAGAGGTAGAATTTCCGAAAAACAATAAATGCATAAATTATAAAAGTATTGAAGCAGTCTTGAATATGAATTAATTTATTTTGATAAGGATTAATACCAAGATACAAATAAAGAGCCTTTTTAAGCGGCGGCTTTTCAATTAAATCCATACTTCCATACTAATTAGACCAGGGTAGAAGCCTTGAAAAATAATAAAAAGTGAAAAAAAATAATAGTAGGATGAAACCCATTAGAAAAGGAGGGGAATATTATAAAAATGAAAGGAAAAATAATTTACGGGCGATCTGAGGTCGGGAAGGGGATGGGGGTGAGTTTTTAAGGGTAAAAAACGGTTTTTCTCGATTTCCGGCAAAACTAAAAGTCGTATCGAAAAAAGTCAAATGGCAAAGTTGTAGGTATGAAAAAGATCTAAAACTTTTGTATTTACACTTTTTTCACATAACCTCAAAATTTATGTGAAAAATCCAAAAAACCAAGTTTTTGGTTTTTTATTTTTATCTTTTACAAAAATTTTTTTTTTTTAACGAAATTTGGTGAAAACTTACCTTTTTATGTCCCAAATACGCTGTAATTTAGTTGATTAAAAATATTTATTTTTTCACCTTATTTTGAATTAATATCAAAAAAACACCCTAATTTTCAATCGAAAATTCACCCGTCAAAATATCAGCTTTTTTCAAAAAGTTGGTATGGTTTCTGTTCGTTGAAATCTCTACTTTCCGATGGTGAAAAAAATATATATGTTACTACAGTAAATCTTCTCAGAAAATGCAAAAAGTCAAAAAAAACTTGAATTCGAAAATTTTTTTTTAATTATTATAAATAATTTCATCTAAAAAATGTGATTGCTGCAATTTGTTTCAATTAAAAAGTTGATTTATTTAATGCTAATTACATTTATGTCATAGAAAATCTCATTATATATAAATATAAATGTAAATCGTACTATTAAATGTAGATGCTTTATTCTGATTACGTTATTCATTACAATATTTTTAAACACATTAATCTTATCATTCATAAATACCTTATCTTCAATTCTCATCACTTATCCATTAGTTTTTGTTTTTTTGATGGCATTTCTTTTCGAAAAGTGTTTTTTGTTTTTTTTAAGTAAACTTGTCACAATTATCTTCAAGAAACTCAGCGTGCACGTGTATTTTTATAAACGATGTTGTATACTGTACTGTATTTCGAATACTGGTTAGGCTAACGGTTGTAACAGCTGCTACGAAATATATAGTATATAATAGTAGGTATGTATGTAGTAAGACCCAGACCCGCCTAGCCCCTTCCCCACTTCTCCACGAAATACCTTTTGATGGGCTACAATTTTTCGTAGGTCACTCAGGTATATCTACTCAGGTATATATAATTTATCTTAAAATAGTTATAAATAGGCATCTACGCATATAATTTAAAGAAGATTCGACAACTTTCTCCAAATATTGTAGATGTCTTATTAAATATTAATTTTATTAACTTATTTGTTTGTTAATTATAGTAGTATATTTTTATTTGCAATTATTTTGTTATCAATGTCACATGTAATCTAACGTTTTTCGAGTAATTAAAGTGTAAATTTTAATAAATAGCTCAAAATTATTTATAATAATTAAAAAAAAAATTTCGAATTCAAGTTTTTTTTGTTTTTTTGCATTTTCTGAGAAGATTTACTGTAGTAACATATTTTTTTATTCACCATCGGAAAGTAGAGATTTCAACGAACAGAAACCATACCAACTTTTTGAAAAAAGCTGATATTTTGACGGGTGAATTTTCGATTGAAAATTAGGGTGTTTTTTTGATATTAATTCAAAATAAGGTGAAAAAATAAATATTTTTAATCAAATAAATTACAGCGTATTTGGGACATAAAAACATAAGTTTTCACCAAATTTCGTTAAAAAAAAATTTTTTGTAAAAGATTAAAATAAAAAACCAAAAACTTGGTTTTTTGGATTTTTCACATAAATTTTGAGGTTATGTGAAAAAAGTGTAAATACAAAAGTTTTAGATCTTTTTATTACCTACAACTTTGCCATTTGACTTTTTTCGATACGACTTTTAGTTTTGCCGGAAATCGAGAAAAACCGTTTTTTACCCTTAAAAACTCACCCCCATCCCCTTCCCGACCCCAGATCGCCCGTAAATTATTTTTCCTTTCATTTTTATAATATTCCCCTCCTTTTCTAATGGGTTTCATCCTACTATTATTTTTTTTGGTTTTAAAAATTATCGACCCTGGTCTAAATATTATAAATGCGAAAATAACTCTGTCTGTCTGTCTGTATGTCTGTTACCTTTTCACGCTTAAACCACTGAACTGATTTAGATGAAAGTTGGTATGGAGATAGTTTGAGACCCGGGAAAGGACGTAGGCTAAGTTTTTTTCATAAAACACTAAGGGGGAGAAATGGGGGGTGGGGTAGTTTTGAATGAAATATCTTAATATGGCTTAAACCGCTGAATCAATTTAGATGAAATTTGATATGGAGATAGTTTGAGACCCTGAAAAGGACATAGATTACTTCTTTTTGCATAAAATACGAAAGGGGAGAAATGGCAGAGAGGGTTAATTTTGTGTGTAACTTCTTATCATGCAACTCCTCCTTATTATGAATCGATTTAGATGAAATTTAGTATGGAGATCGTTTGAGACCCTGAGAAGGACATAGGCTACTTCTTTTTGCATAAAACAGAAAGGGGAGGGACAATTAATTTTGTATGTAACTTTTTATCATGCAACTTCTTCTTATTATGAACCGATTTGGATGAAATTAGGTAAGGAGATACTTTGAGACCCTGAGAAGGACATAGGCTACTTCTTTGTGCATAAAAATCGAAGGGTGAGAAATGGGAGCAGTTATTTTTGTATAAAACTTCTTATTAAAGAGATCGATTCACTTCGAACTTTGCGGAAATAATGCCGTAACAAATAATTAAAACTGTGTTTTATTTTTAACTATCACTAAAAGGGGGTTGTGGACGTAAAGATAAAATGTAGGTACAAATATTCTTAGTGAAACTGAAGGATTTTTGTAAATTCGAATTTTAAGGGGGTAAATGGGGAAAGCTGAAGTTTGTATGACACTTTTTATTGCGGCTTCCGATTTGGTTGAAACTTTGCAGGCATGGTTTTTTAAATGATTGAGATCTGCATATTAATTTAGGTCATGTAATGGAATGAGGCTTCGTATTACACATAGGTGCCAATATATTAACAGGTATGAGAAAAGGGGAAAGCGTGTTCATACGTCGCATCCCAATAATCGCCACTGACCTATCATTTCAATTCAAAAGACTTCAGTTTCCATTCAAACTTAGTTTTGTTATTACTATTGACAAAGCTCAAGGATAGCAGGGGTGCATTTGGAAAAGCCATGCTTTACCCACGACCAGCTACATGTAGCTGCTGATATTCGCGTATGTCCAAGGCCCAGAATGTGTATGTATTAGCATCAAATGAAAGGACATAGAACATAGGATATAGCAGTGTCATAAAATATTGTACCCTTAAATAGTAAATTAATAAAAAAATAAAGTAATGTAAATTAACTGTAGATACAATTTTATTCAATTAAATAAGTTAATCGTTTTTACGTTAATGCTTCCTGTCCTACCTATACAGGCTGAGTTTTCCAAGCATGCGTGGATGGCCAAATCATCACTATGAAGAATAGCACAAAACAATCAAAGGAGTCACGGGGCCGATTTTGATTTAAACTAAAACTGCAACATTGGATTTTCTCACCCTGTGTGTCGACGACCAGAATTGATTGACAAAACTTATGTTAACGCGGGCGAAGCAGCGGGTAACAGCTAGTTTTAAAATAAAAGAACACTTTTTTTTTTTTATTTGTAATGGGTTTGCTCTTGACTCTAGTCTAGGTCATAGGCGACAGAGACATAGTCTACGATGGAGTGAGCTTACCCAGAAGAAGCCTGTTCACTCTAACTTTGAAGAGATTCGGGTTGAATGCGTTCGGAAACATAGACGCAGGCAGTGAGTTCCACTCATTCGCTGTGCGCATTATAAAGGATGTTTGGAAGCGCTTGGTTCGAATTGGTGGAATGGCAACAAGGTAAGGATGATAACTTGCAGTGCGTCTAGATGTCCGATGGTAGAAGGGGGCTGGTGGGATGAGGTCGTGGAGTTCCTGAGCACACTCACCGAAGTACAGTCTGTAGAAGACCGACAAGCAGGCAACTTTGCGGTGATGAGCCAAGCTGTGAAGCTTGGCGTCCACCAGTTCAACGTTGCCAATGAGCCTCTTGGCTCTGCGTTCCACTGAGTCAAGCGCGGCAAGCTGATACTTAGCTGAACCATCCCAAAGGTGGCTGCAATACTCCATGCAGGATCGGACTTGTGCTTTGTATAGGGTTAAAAGCTGTCCAGGCGTAAAGTATCGCTTCACTTTATTTAGGATGCCCAGTTTTTTGGCCGCTATTTGGGCTTTGCTCTCAATAGAGGAGCCGAAGTTGAGACTGGATGTCAACTCCATGCCTAGGAGCTCGACCCGATCAGTCACAGGAACAGAAGCACCCCGAAAAGTAGGCGTTTGATCGAACAGACTCCTTTTAGCGGTAAAAAGACACGCCTGTGTTTTGGTGGCGTTAAAAGAGACCAGATTGTCATCACCCCACTGGGAGACAAGGCTTAAGGTCAAATCTGTCCGCTCAACCATAGCCTCCCTCAAGGAACGAACTTCATCCACGCTGGTTTTTGCGCTGGACAAGTATCTCTCTGAAACAGTACTGTCATCTGCGTACCCAACAATACCAGGCTGAAGTAGGTCATTGATGTGTAGCAGGAAAAGAGTTGCAGAGAGAACAGACCCCTGAGGAACTCCGGCATCAATAGCCATAAGGTCTGAGGAGCAGCCGTCAATGACTACTCGGATCGACCGTTCGCTAAGGAAGTCTGATATCCAGCTACAAAAACCAGCGGGGATGCCATAAGCAGGAAGCTTACTGAGCAGACTCGCGTGCCAGACCCTGTCGAAGGCCTTCGAGATATCAAGCGATACAGCAAGTGCTTCGCCGTGTCTCTCGATGGCTTCGCCCCAGCAGTGCGTGACATACACAAGAAGATCGCCAGTTGACCGTCCCCGGCGAAAGCCATATTGACGGTCACTGAGGAGATTGTTGTCTTCAAGGTAGGTCAGCAACTTTCTGTTCAGTACCCTTTCCATAACTTTGCACAAAATGGAGGTAATGGCGATTGGACGGTAATTGGCAGGGTTGCCTTTTTTGGGCACTGGTTGCACATTTGCAAGCTTCCAGGATTTCGGCACCGTCCCTTTTACAAGAGAGAGGCGGAACAAGCGAGTCAACACAGGAAACAGTTCTGGCGCACACTGCCTCAGCACTCTCGCTGGAATGCCGTCAGGTCCACTGGCCTTGTTCACGTCTAGACTGCACAATACTCTCCGGACCTCTTTAGTGTGCACAGCGATCTCCGGCATCGAAGAGTCACAATGAGGTACAGTAGGTGGTTGCTTGGAGCCAGCGTCCAGACGTGAATTGCTAGCAAAAAGAGATGCAAATAAATTTGCTTTGTCACTTGCAGAGTGAGCCAGCGACCCATCAGGTTTCAGCATCGGAGGTAAAGTGGGCCGACAGAAATTCGTTTCAACCGCTTTAGACAGGGACCAAAACTGTTTACTACCCGGAGGGTGCGATGCCAGCTTGGCCCCAATACGTCCAATATGGTCAAAACGTGCCCGACGCAGAACCCGCTTGCAGAACTTGGCGGCAGAATTAAAGGCTCTTTTCCTCGCGCGAACCCTACGCGCTCTAACTTTGCGGTCGCGGGCCCCGACCCAGGCTTGGTAAGCAGACTCTTTTCGGGCCTCAGCATGGGCGCATTCTGCATTATACCAAGGTCGGGATTTGTGACCGAGCGGAATGTCGGAGAATGGAATGAAATATTCCATTCCCTGCCGAATCACATCCACAACCGCGTCTGCACAGCTCGAGGGGTCACCGGAAGAGAAGCACACATGCCGCCAAGGATAAGACGCAAAAAAGTGCCGCATCTCGTCCCAGTCTGCTGACTCGTATCGCCATACTCGCCTCATGCCTCTAGGGCTCTCCTCTGGAGGGGAGCAAGTCGAAACGGATTTCACCAGACAGTGGTCAGACGTTCCCAGCGGGGCTGAGACCGACACCGAATGACTGTCCGGATCAGTTGTCAGTAGAAGATCTAAGCAGTTGGGTGTATGGCCGTCAACATCCGGTACCCGCGTTGCCACATTCACCAGCTGGGTTAGATCTAGCGATAGAGAAAACTTGCGCGCCTCAAACCCGGCATGGTCAGTTTTCCGGTATGGGTACTACCATTCTTTATGATGGGCGTTAAAGTCCCCCAGAAAATTAAGCTTCGCTGTTGGGTACCGTTGCTGGGCTATGTCAGCCGACTCCACGAGGCAATTAAAAAGCGCTGTCGTCTCCTGGTCACCGGAGTGCGATCGGTAGATGCCGATGTAAAGAGACTTCTCCACGCCAGTGTCCACAAGTAGCCATATGGCAGAAAAGCTCGATTTCTCAAAGCAACGGAGACGACGACAACAAATGTCATCGCGGACGTACACACAGACCCCAGCTTGCTTCTTGAATTTGTGTTCAAGAGAGTAACCCGGGTAGTTGAGGTACGCCACATCCGGCGGGGTTGTTATCTTCGTCTCCGTTAGAAAAAACAGGTGCACTTCATCATATCAGCCGAAAGACGTCCACTGCTCGACATAGGCCTCCCCCAAGCGTCGCCACATTGACCGGTCTCGTGCGTCCTGCAACCAGCGGTCCACCTGGTGGGAGGCCTTCCAACGCAATGTCTTCCGGTTCGCGGTCGCCACTCTAGAACTTTTCTGCCCCATCAGCCATCCGTTCTGCGAGCAATGTGCCCTGCCCACTGCCACTTAAGTTTGGCAATTCTTCGGGCTATGTCAGTAACCCTGGTTCTCTTGCGGATCTCTAAATTTCTGATTCGATCACGCAAGGAAACTCCGAGCATAGCCCTCTCCATTGCCCTTTGGGTGACTTTAAGCTTTCTGATGAGGCCCATTGTAAGCGACCACGTCTCAGAGCCATATGTCATCACTGGCAACACACACTGGTCATAGACTTTCGTCTTGAGACGCTGTGGTAAGTTGGACGAGAATATACCGCGCAACTTCCCGAACGCTGCCCAGCCGAGTCGGATTCGATGGTTGACCTCTTTCTCGAAGTTGGCCCTACCCAACTGGATCGTTTGTCCCAGGTAGACATAGTCGTCCACAACTTCGAGTGTAGAGTCTCCGACCTTGATAGGAGTGGGTGTAACATGGGCATTCAACATCACCTTGGTTTTGTCCATGCTCATCCTAAGACCCACTCTTTCGGAAGCTCTACTGAGGTCCTCGAGCATTGTACTGAGGTCCTCCATGGTCTCAGCCATAACCACTATATCGTCGGCAAACCGAAGGTGAGTGATGTACTCGCCATTGACGTTGATGCCTAGCCCTCTCCAGTCCAGAACCTTGAAGATATCCTCCAGTGCAGCGGTAAACAGCTTCGGAGATATGACGTCTCCCTGTCTCACACCTCACTGCAAAAGGACTGGTTCCGAGGTCTGATCCTGAAGTCGAACTGACATGGTGGCGTTTTTGTACAAACACTTCAACACTTCGATGTACCTGTAGTCAATATGGCACCGTTGTAGAGACTGTAGTACAGCCCAAGTCTCGATCGAATCGAAGGCTTTCTCGTAGTCCAGAAACGCTAAACAGAGAGGCAGGTTGTACTTTTAAGTCTTCTGTATAACCTGCCGCAGCGTATGTATGTGATCTCCGGTGCTGAAGCCTTTACGAAATCCGGCTTGTTCGGGAGGCTGGAAATCGCCTAACCTGCGCGCGAGACGAATCGTGATGACTCTTGAAAATAGCATGTAGACATGGCTAAGAAGTGTGATGGGCCTATAGTTCTTCAGTAGGGCATTGTCACCCTTCTTGAAGAAGAGTACCACCACACCCCTACACCATGCCTGTGGCGTTTTCCCTTCGAGTATGACGGAATTAAACAGCTTCTGAAGGGCCTTAAGTATTGGTTTTCCACCCGCCTTCAGGAGTTCGGCCGTAATTCCGTCGTCACCCGGTGCCTTGTTGTTCTTAAGCTGTTTCAGAGCCATCCTAATCTCATTCAGGCTGACGTCGGGCATGTCTTCGGTATAGTGTCGGGTCAATCTAGCTCTAGGGTCATTCGCTAGATTTGCGACGGGTTTACTGGTTGACGTGTACAACTGCCCATAGAATCTCTCGATCTCCCTCAGAAGCTCCGGTTTGGCGGAAACGATCCTGCCATCATCGGTCTTCAGTTTCGTAAGCTGGCTCTGCCCAATAGACAGATCTCTTGCGAAGACCTTGGAGCCCTTATTCCGCTCAATCGCGTCTTTAATACGCTCAGTATTAAAGCGGCGGAGGTCGCTTTTCAAGGACTTTGAGATCCGTCTATTTAGCTGCCGGTATTTCAACGCATCGTCTGAAGACTGCAGGATCATCTCACGCCTCTCCTCCATGAGCTTGAGAGTAGGATCAGAGAGCTTTTTGTTCCTATCTGTACGGCGGGTCTTGAAAAACTTAGACCCGACCGTATGGACAGCTTCCACGAACCCATCGCTGTACTCGTCCACGGAGCTCCCTAGGCACTCGAAACGATTCTGGAGTTCGAGCTGAAAGTTCTCGGGATTTTGGACCTGATATGTGCTGGATGGAGCGTAGACTTCATCAGTCGAGACCTTTCAAGCTTAACATTAATTTTCAATGTGCCTCTTACCATGCGGTGATCGCTCCCGGTTTTCACCGAATTGATCTCAGAGACATCATTGAACATTTTCTTCTTGGTTGACATGATGAAGTCGATCTCGTTTTTAGTTGCACCATCGGGGCTTTGCCAGGTCCACTTCCTGTGCTCACGCTTTCTGAAGAACACTTATTGTGGCATAACTATAATAGTTAGGCATATGCTGTCGCGACACTTAATGTAAATAATGATGTGTTCTGCAAAGTCGTAGTACATTATTTTATTCTATCGTCAATAGTTTTCGCCCACGCGTTGTAAAGAATATTTAAGGTAATTTTTTTACACCTTGGGTTACATTATTGGAGTTTTAGTAAGGAACCCTATTATTTTTAAAGTATGATATAGCCTATGTCACCCTGGGATAGTGTAGCTTCCCAACAGTGAAAGAATTTTTCAAATCGGTTCAGTAGTTTCGGAGCCTATTCAATGCAAACAAAGAAACAAACAAACAATCAAATATTTCCTCTTTATTTTTTATACCTACACTACACCTACAGTTTTTGCAACATTTTTCATTTATGCTCCGCTCCTATCGTCGTAGCGTGATGTTATATAGCCTATAACGTTCCTCGATAAATGGACTATCTAACACAAAAAGAATTTTTCAATTCCAACCAGTAGTTCATGAGATTACCCCCTACATACAAACTTACAAATTCTACCTCTTTATAATATTATATATGTATAGTTTATATAGTATATAAGATCCTAGCAGGTGGCATTCTGTATTTTCTGCCTACCCCCATGTGAAAAAGGCGCGAGTAAGTATTTATGTAAAACTAGCTGTGCCCGCGGCTTCGCTCCCGTCATCTGCCTGCCAACCCTACCATACTTACCAGCCTGCCTGCCTACTCCACATACTCAAAAAAACTTTTTACAAAAAAATACTACCGACTTCCAAATAAAACTACAAAGTGATAAATAACTTTATTTTTGGAAGTCGGTGTCTTTCGTAGGTACCAATTTATTGCGTTATGGACACCGACTTCCAAAAATAAAGTTATTTTTCACTTTGTAGTTTTATTTGGAAGTCGGTAGTATTTTTTTGTAAAGTTTTTTATTTTTCACTTTTTAGTTGTACCTACCTAATAGGCAAGTTGTTTAGTAAGTTACCTACTCTATAACGCCAGAATATATTACCCTAATATCATGAAACTTGAACATAACCGGTGAAATGACAGATCTGCGTACCCCTTAAGAGCGTACTGGCGTGATGTTATGTTATGAAATGGTATAAACAACAAACAGACATGCGATTGCAGCAATCCCGAGAGATTTGCCGTTATTTATTGAAGAGTTCTGTTGTATATCTTCGAATTGCTTCGTCAGTCCTACACCAAATTAAAATGGGACCAATTTCGGAACATACTCTTTCAAACAAAAAAAGATTTTTTGAAATCGGTCCACAACTGACGGAGATATCGGTGAACACTGAACATACTCAAAAAAATAATAATAACATACATAATGTCGAACATAGAACCTCCTCCTTTTTGGGTAGTTGGTTAAAAAATATACGTACTACATACCTATTTTTTTTTTCTAGGGTCATTCTTTCGCGTAAAATCTTAACACCGCGATTCAGATAATGACTTTAAATGCACAACGCCATCTATCGAATAGCGAGTTCAACTGTCCGAGTAACCGAATTGCGTGAGCTGTGATAATTTTACTTCTTGAACACTTTAAATTCATCTAACTTTTGATAGAGTGAACCGATTGCGATGAAACAAAAACTAAGTAATTCTTCAAGATACGCACAATTTTTATGTATAAAAGTTATCTACATTGGTTTCGTACATTTCGCGTGATGCGTGCACAAATAAACAGACAAACAGACAAACAGACAAACAGACAAACAGATAAACAGATAAACAGACAAACAGACAAAAATTCCAAAAATGCTAGAAATGGGTTCTGTTGGTTATCCTTTAACACCTTGGCTATTTTTTTTGGATTTTTTTTCGATGTACAAAAAATATTTTTCTACAGATTTATTATATGTATATTATTATTATATGTATTGATTGATAAGGAAAAAGAACTTTGTATAATTTCTGGGATCCAGCAGTATAACTGTATAAGTCTACAGCAGTTTATCAGTATAGGCCTACTGGCAGACCCAATGAGGTTTAAAGAGTCAGTGGTGGCTTAAAGGTCTCGTAACCAAGCCAGTGGCATAGCCACAAATAATTTAATTTAAAAAAAATTGAGTCAGTGGGCATCCCTATGCCTGAGCCAATGCCCAAATGCCTATCACTTAATTGTCACTGTCTGTCAGTTGTCACAGTTGTGTGTGTCACTGTCATGTCAAGTCACTTCTCAACCTGTCAACAATAATCTTACCCCGTTCGTTACACATTTTTACAGAATAGTATTAAAAAATGTTATAGTTCTTAAGATTTTTGTGCAATAAAAATAATATATCAGTAAAGATGGCCCTTACCTATAGGACTTTGTTTAAAAAATATCACTACCTGCAAAATATAACCAAATCGGTGAAATGGAGTGTCGGGGAAAAATATTCGATAAGGACTTTGGCAAGTGGTATTTGCTATCAAAAACCATACGCTCAAATGCCCATGATTGACTCAAAAATGTTAACTTTCCAATCAAAAAACTTTAGGCTATATTCTACTGCAAGCAGCTCTCCCTCCAACGCCGCGCCATCTGATAATGCGCCGAAAAGTAAGCCAGGGATAATACAAAGGTTTAAAGTGATGTACAGGGATTACTGGTATGTGTTAATACCAGTCCATGTCGCTACGTCTGTCTTTTGGTTTGGAAGCTTTTACTACGCTGTTAGGAGGTTTGTATAAACTATGAAATTTTTATGTTATTAAATTAATAATCTTTATACTTTATATTTTTTTCACTTTATTGCAGTGGTGTGGATGTTTTAGCTCTATTACAGTCAATAGGTATCAGTGAAAAATTAATTGCTCCCCTGCGTGATTCACAAGCAGGCTATTTTGCTCTTGCATTAGCAATGTACAAGTTAGCAACGCCCCTACGGTATGCAGTCACAATAGGTAATACCTACATGCATTGTAAATAACATACACTAAAGTCGTCACAATCTAAGAAGTACATTGATGTTCATTCTCATTTTACATGCCGCTAATAACTTTCTACCTAAGAAATTGAAAAATCAAATTCATAATCCTAATTAAATACTATATTACCGATACACTATGACAACGAGTACCATTCGCAAGCATTTAATTGTTATTAAGTATTCTTATAGCTGCCAAAAAGGGCCTTTATTTTTTGACAACTTTAGTGAGCAGCTTATAAGAAACTTGGATAGATCAACTGTGTTTAAAAATCCAATTCATATGATTACTTAGTTAAGCATGCCTTTTTCTGAATGAGAATTTTTAATGGTTGATAACTCAATCATGCCAAAATATAAAAAAAATATATAGAGCTTTTCATTTGTTAATTGCTATAGTTATTAATAATTATTGAAAATGTGTCATACTACACAACTACTAATGCGCCTTACTTAGCTATGTCTGATAATACAAGCATGTGATGCATAAAATGAAATGGTACAAATATACAGTCTTGTGGCTCAACTAGAGAACAGCCATGTTCAGAAGTGGTATGATCAATCCAAGTTGGAATTTTGTTATACGGAATTTAAACTTTCCTAGAGCATTTTGGCTAAAAAGTTCATTATTGTCTTAGTTATAAGCTACAACAAAGCACAAGCCACTAAAAAAAAATTGTAACGTCAATTTATTCTTCTGCAAAAGGACTGGTTCCGAGGTCTGATCCTGAAGTCGAACTGACATGGTGGCGTTTTTGTACAAACACTTCAACACTTCGATGTACCTGTAGTCAATATGGCACCGTTGTAGAGACTGTAGTACAGCCCAAGTCTCGATCGAATCGAAGGCTTTCTCGTAGTCCAGAAACGCTAAACAGAGAGGCAGGTTGTACTTTTAAGTCTTCTGTATAACCTGCCGCAGCGTATGTATGTGATCTCCGGTGCTGAAGCCTTTACGAAATCCGGCTTGTTCGGGAGGCTGGAAATCGCCTAACCTGCGCGCGAGACGAATCGTGATGACTCTTGAAAATAGCATGTAGACATGGCTAAGAAGTGTGATGGGCCTATAGTTCTTCAGTAGGGCATTGTCACCCTTCTTGAAGAAGAGTACCACCACACCCCTACACCATGCCTGTGGCGTTTTCCCTTCGAGTATGACGGAATTAAACAGCTTCTGAAGGGCCTTAAGTATTGGTTTTCCACCCGCCTTCAGGAGTTCGGCCGTAATTCCGTCGTCACCCGGTGCCTTGTTGTTCTTAAGCTGTTTTAGAGCCATCCTAATCTCATTCAGGCTGACGTCGGGCATGTCTTCGGTATAGTGTCGGGTCAATCTAGCTCTAGGGTCATTCGCTAGATTTGCGACGGGTTTACTGGTTGACGTGTACAACTGCCCATAGAATCTCTCGATCTCCCTCAGAAGCTCCGGTTTGGCGGAAACGATCCTGCCATCATCGGTCTTCAGTTTCGTAAGCTGGCTCTGCCCAATAGACAGATCTCTTGCGAAGACCTTGGAGCCCTTATTCCGCTCAATCGCGTCTTTAATACGCTCAGTATTAAAGCGGCGGAGGTCGCTTTTCAAGGACTTTGAGATCCGTCTATTTAGCTGCCGGTATTTCAACGCATCGTCTGAAGACTGCAGGATCATCTCACGCCTCTCCTCCATGAGCTTGAGAGTAGGATCAGAGAGCTTTTTGTTCCTATCTGTACGGCGGGTCTTGAAAAACTTAGACCCGACCGTATGGACAGCTTCCACGAACCCATCGCTGTACTCGTCCACGGAGCTCCCTAGGCACTCGAAACGATTCTGGAGTTCGAGCTGAAAGTTCTCGGGATTTTGGACCTGATATGTGCTGGATGGAGCGTAGACTTCATCAGTCGAGACCTTTCAAGCTTAACATTAATTTTCAATGTGCCTCTTACCATGCGGTGATCGCTCCCGGTTTTCACCGAATTGATCTCAGAGACATCATTGAACATTTTCTTCTTGGTTGACATGATGAAGTCGATCTCGTTTTTAGTTGCACCATCGGGGCTTTGCCAGGTCCACTTCCTGTGCTCACGCTTTCTGAAGAACACTTATTGTGGCATAACTATAATAGTTAGGCATATGCTGTCGCGACACTTAATGTAAATAATGATGTGTTCTGCAAAGTCGTAGTACATTATTTTATTCTATCGTCAATAGTTTTCGCCCACGCGTTGTAAAGAATATTTAAGGTAATTTTTTTACACCTTGGGTTACATTATTGGAGTTTTAGTAAGGAACCCTATTATTTTTAAAGTATGATATAGCCTATGTCACCCTGGGATAGTGTAGCTTCCCAACAGTGAAAGAATTTTTCAAATCGGTTCAGTAGTTTCGGAGCCTATTCAATGCAAACAAAGAAACAAACAAACAATCAAATATTTCCTCTTTATTTTTTATACCTACACTACACCTACCCTACACCTACAGTTTTTGCAACATTTTTCATTTATGCTCCGCTCCTATCGTCGTAGCGTGATGTTATATAGCCTATAACGTTCCTCGATAAATGGACTATCTAACACAAAAAGAATTTTTCAATTCCAACCAGTAGTTCATGAGATTACCCCCTACATACAAACTTACAAATTCTACCTCTTTATAATATTATATATGTATAGTTTATATAGTATATAAGATCCTAGCAGGTGGCATTCTGTATTTTCTGCCTACCCCCATGTGAAAAAGGCGCGAGTAAGTATTTATGTAAAATAAGGAAAAAGAACTTTGTATAATTTCTGGGATCCAGCAGTATAACTGTATAAGTCTACAGCAGTTTATCAGTATAGGCCTACTGGCAGACCCAATGAGGTTTAAAGAGTCAGTGGTGGCTTAAAGGTCTCGTAACCAAGCCAGTGGCATAGCCACAAATAATTTAATTTAAAAAAAATTGAGTCAGTGGGCATCCCTATGCCTGAGCCAATGCCCAAATGCCTATCACTTAATTGTCACTGTCTGTCAGTTGTCACAGTTGTGTGTGTCACTGTCATGTCAAGTCACTTCTCAACCTGTCAACAATAATCTTACCCCGTTCGTTACACATTTTTACAGAATAGTATTAAAAAATGTTATAGTTCTTAAGATTTTTGTGCAATAAAAATAATATATCAGTAAAGATGGCCCTTACCTATAGGACTTTGTTTAAAAAATATCACTACCTGCAAAATATAACCAAATCGGTGAAATGGAGTGTCGGGGAAAAATATTCGATAAGGACTTTGGCAAGTGGTATTTGCTATCAAAAACCATACGCTCAAATGCCCATGATTGACTCAAAAATGTTAACTTTCCAATCAAAAAACTTTAGGCTATATTCTACTGCAAGCAGCTCTCCCTCCAACGCCGCGCCATCTGATAATGCGCCGAAAAGTAAGCCAGGGATAATACAAAGGTTTAAAGTGATGTACAGGGATTACTGGTATGTGTTAATACCAGTCCATGTCGCTACGTCTGTCTTTTGGTTTGGAAGCTTTTACTACGCTGTTAGGAGGTTTGTATAAACTATGAAATTTTTATGTTATTAAATTAATAATCTTTATACTTTATATTTTTTTCACTTTATTGCAGTGGTGTGGATGTTTTAGCTCTATTACAGTCAATAGGTATCAGTGAAAAATTAATTGCTCCCCTGCGTGATTCACAAGCAGGCTATTTTGCTCTTGCATTAGCAATGTACAAGTTAGCAACGCCCCTACGGTATGCAGTCACAATAGGTAATACCTACATGCATTGTAAATAACATACACTAAAGTCGTCACAATCTAAGAAGTACATTGATGTTCATTCTCATTTTACATGCCGCTAATAACTTTCTACCTAAGAAATTGAAAAATCAAATTCATAATCCTAATTAAATACTATATTACCGATACACTATGACAACGAGTACCATTCGCAAGCATTTAATTGTTATTAAGTATTCTTATAGCTGCCAAAAAGGGCCTTTATTTTTTGACAACTTTAGTGAGCAGCTTATAAGAAACTTGGATAGATCAACTGTGTTTAAAAATCCAATTCATATGATTACTTAGTTAAGCATGCCTTTTTCTGAATGAGAATTTTTAATGGTTGATAACTCAATCATGCCAAAATATAAAAAAAATATATAGAGCTTTTCATTTGTTAATTGCTATAGTTATTAATAATTATTGAAAATGTGTCATACTACACAACTACTAATGCGCCTTACTTAGCTATGTCTGATAATACAAGCATGTGATGCATAAAATGAAATGGTACAAATATACAGTCTTGTGGCTCAACTAGAGAACAGCCATGTTCAGAAGTGGTATGATCAATCCAAGTTGGAATTTTGTTATACGGAATTTAAACTTTCCTAGAGCATTTTGGCTAAAAAGTTCATTATTGTCTTAGTTATAAGCTACAACAAAGCACAAGCCACTAAAAAAAAATTGTAACGTCAATTTATTCTTATTAAGTATAATTACATAACTTAATATGATTCCAGGAGGAACTACAGTTGCAATAAAAAAATTAACAGGACTTGGTTTCATTAAACCAGTCCCTTCCCGGGAGAGAATAAAAGAAATTTTTCAAGAAAAAAGAGATAATATTCAAGATGCCTTCAAGGAAAGTCAAGCACAGATGAAAGAGAAACGCACCCAGGTCATGCGAGAAATGAAACGCTATAAAACAGATATGCGGAATATGAAAAATAAGGTGAAGAAAATGTGATACTTTCAAAGATCCCATGTATAGTCCAGGTCATTAAATATATAACATTATGATTAAATGTATAGTCCACGTCATTAAATGTATAACATGATGATTAAATGCCTTTTTATCAAGAAATGATCACTAAGATGCAAACCAAACCATCTAGTTAGTGTGAAAAGTATTTAGGATAAATTTTAAATTACAAACAGTTTTCAATTTTGTAATATTTATTATTACTTATAAAAAGAACTACATAACGAAATCATGTTTGTTTAATATAAAATAGCTAGTTACATAATAATCACATAATTTTTCATCAAAATGTACATATAAAAACAGCATAATCTAATTATATTAAGTACAAAACAAGACAGCACATTACTGGAATGTTTTATTGCGCTTTCATCCTAAAATATTTCTAAATTTGTGACAGAAGCAATGAATATATACTTATTAATATCAAGGAGCCTGTTACACAATAATAATTATTTTGATATGCAGTATACACACCAACCAGGAGTGCTGTCCAGTCTAGTGTGTAAAATTAATAAATGCATTTCACATCAATGGCAAATCAACTAGCAGCCATAATACTTGGGGACATTTCTTATAAGATATTATTATACAATTTTTGAATTGGAAAGTGTAAATCTGTACAAATATATAATAGCTTAATAGAATGTCCATGCAAAGTGAAGTTCAAAGGAACCCTTCCAAAACCACATCGCCAAAAATTTGTCACATTAATTCTGCGATAATTTTGAGCTGAGAAACTGGGTGTGTATAACAAATACAGCTATGGTAATTAAACAAGCTTAATAATTTTTTGAACCCAATTCCATATTAGGATGTATTTTATCACTTTCCATAAATCAATTCCTTTGATAGTGTTTACATAATAATTATTGACATTTTATCACTTTATGAATTAAATTATTGGATATCACAAAATATAATAGGCAAATCTGTTCTTGGCTAAAACAAATCACATTTATCATTAATTTATTATTATTATTGTTGCTATACGTAAAATTAAGTTGCACTTAAAATGTAATTATACATCTTACTAACCCCCAACAAATACCTATGCAGGATATCATTACACCCAACTTCTTGTATGCTCATCATAGATTTTGTAACATGAAATTTACATTTAAATCACATTATCTTGAATAATGTATCTTATTAATAGTAACAACACTAATAAAATTGTTTCAAAAAAGTCACAGCCAGATAACAAAAAAATAAAAGTCGTGAACACCTGTGTACCAAGGTATTCTAATATTTCAAAACGACACGAAAATAAATAAAGGCAGTGTCGCTAACACGATCAAAACAAACGTATCACGGTAAGGGGCGTCCTTGAACCTTGCACTTGGCATTGAGTAATGAGTTAATATCTCATAAATGCGTGGACCGATTTACATTATTTAAACGGATAAAATGGTTCGCGCCTATATCTTTTATTTAAGCCCAAAATATCTCAATAAACAAAAGATCATGTTTTCAAGTTACGTAGTTATACATTTTGGTACAAGTCGGATCAATGACTTTTATTTTTGTGTGTTATCTGGCGGAGACTTTATTACATCAACTTTAAGTTAGGCATATTAAAGCTAATTTCATTAAATGCTAATATATGCAACATTGGCTATACAAAATCATTTTTGAGCACATAACTTGGATACCTAATAGAAATATTAGCCTGTCAACTACACATTCTGATGTAATGTAATTGTTTTAACACTAGACGCCGCCGAAAGAATAAAGCTCAGCCCATATACTGGTAAGAAGCGGGGGAGAGATGAGGTGCAGGTGAATTGCCCGGTCCCGTCGCCGCACCGATCGTGGCCAAGTGACAAGCGCGACACATTAACTTACCTGAAATATTTACATTGTTATTTAAAGATTACATATTTTATGTTTTACATTATATATTTTGTATAATCTCAGCCAGAGTGTAAAAAATATAAATATACAATATTAAAAATAGTAACTTGAGCGTAACATAAAGGATTTATTTACATATCTTGTTGCAAATTTTCCCGAATTCTCTAATTCCTAGTCCTGTCCGGCTACATACTCGATCTTATTTGCACAAATTCTAGTTTGTAAAAACAAACATTTGCGTCAAAACGGTATACCGCACAAATGGCTTGCACAAAACGCTAGTTTGTATAAAATTAATTTGCACAATTAAGCATGACGGTACAATATAAATGCGCAAACGTTTGGCACCATCACAGTTTTTGCGCCAAGTTTTTGCACAAACTGTTTGCGAATGCAAGATTGAGCATGTAGCCGAGCTTTAAGTGCTCGTTTCTGTAAACGTGTGGCGTTGCGCATCGCACGGTGTATGAGAGTGTTTACAGGGAAGCGATTTTGCACGCGTTTGCTTGAGATGCAGGCGGAGCCAGCAGATGGCACCGCCGCTGCACGCGCCGCCTCTCAGTAAACAGAAAAAACGTCCAAAGCGCCGCGAGACGCCACGCGATGCATGTGCCGCGCGATACCCCGCGTCTCCAGAAACGAGGACTAAGCGAGTATATTTGTAACCTAACAATAGGTAAATGTCTGCAAAGGCCATCATATTCAGTTACTGCTCCACCATGTATGATTTTGGGTCATGTGACTTCCTAATGCACTACTTACCAGCTAAGGGATAGCAGCGTTTATCAGGTTCATCAGTCAGCTGCATTCCACAAAGGCAGCACATATAACAGTCAACATGGAAGTCCCGGTCCATCGACACAACTCTCACTGTCTCATCTGTGCCTTCAACTGGAGTAATACCTGGAATCAAAGATTTTGTTTGATTAATTGTTTTTATACATTCAAAAGGTTATTTAAAGTGGTTTGTGGCTACATAATAACAACCACTTATCGAGTTTCTTGTGCATTCTTCTCTATAACAAGTTATTTTTCCGAATGCACGGTGGAATCAAATTTTTATTTCTTGTAAATTTTAATTCATATATGTATGACGTTCCAAAGTGCCCTAATTGAAATAACTATATTTGACTTTGACCATACTAGACTATTTCTAGGTTAGGTAATGTTTAATGAGGTTGGCCCTTAGATGGTTGACCATCCATTTCATAGCGACCCTCAACACTTCAAAATATTTGTGGATTTTAAAGTCTTTACGGGAAGTCGAAAGTCTGACAAGTTTTGCCATGGAATGGATTCTTGTATTAACCAGTTACTGGGCAGTGGTCTATGTAAAGCAATGATAATCAGCTACATCCAATCAGTCTGGAAGCAGATCCCAAAATAGATGGAGAAAAGCTAGGTAGATTAATTGAGGCTACTTCTAGGAATAAGAGAAGGACTTACCCTTTCCACAACTAGCACATTTAGGAGCAAACATGCGGTGATAATCATTCACACAGTAAATCTTGTTGTCAACATCCACAGTAAAGGGTACCCCATCAAGGCACTCATTACATACACAGCAACGGAAACACCCTGGGTGATATGATTTTCCCATTGCTTGCAAAATCTATATAAGATATCAAGAATAAATTTAATAATTGTTGAATGTGTTAAAAAACATGACAGATTGGCAACAACAACCAAAAATACCTTACCATTTCCATAATAAGATGTCCACATATTGCGCACTTTTCAGCAGTTTGTTGAAATCCAGAGTACTGTAATATAAAATAAAAAAGGTTATCTCATTATTTCCAGTTATAACAATTAAATATTAATAGGTACAAAATTAAGTATAGTAGTCACAACAGATCTTTGTGTCTCTGAAGTTGGCTCTGCCAACCATTGCGCAAGAAACAGATTGTCATTGAGTATACTGCATAGAGTAAGCAAGATAGGACGATGTGACAAACATAAGCGAGTTAAAGAGACAGTTATACAATGCAATCTTCACTTTCAACATTGACACAAAAATAGTTACTGCGCAGGATCTTGCAGCCAATTCAGAGACACAAAGATCCGTTGTTAGTATTATGCTTATGATATAGAATACACACCAAATAGTCTTCTTCGCAATAAACTTTGCCATGTACATTGTAGAAAGCCTTGCCTCGTAATGCACGACCACATGAACAACAGATGAAACAGTTTGTGTGGTAAAGGTTGCCCATTGCTTGGCAAGCTTGGCCTGCCCCTGTGACGCCTGCACCGCATGTGTGGCAGATGCCTAGGTAATAAGTTTAAATATGAGTTTAATATGCAAGTGTTCTGAAGAGGTAGAATTTTTAATGAAAGTAGGGAGGTTTTCGCTATAAAATCTTATTATAAAGTAATAAAATTACTGTTGCCTTACCAAAATATTCACCCTCTTCATCTTGCCTTTCCATTTCCTCTTCGAGTTGTCTAGTAAGTTCTTCTATCTTACGTTGAGCCTCACTGGGGCCAGGTGGGCGGGGCGGTGTGATGCTGTATGGCAGCAAGCTTTTTCCTCGACCACCAGAGCCTCGAGAGCCACCTGACACTTGGGACACAGAGCTTGGAGTAGGACTGGGAGCTGGGGACTGAGCCGGAGAACACAATGATGTCAGTCCTGATACTAAATTCCTAGAAGCAATAGATTCAGAAGCAAGGGAGACATTGTCTCTATTAGCTGCTGCCACCACTGCAGCTGGGGAGCCCCCAGTCATGCACACATAGTCTGAGCCGTTACTATCCTCCACTATCTGCATTCTACTACCAACTGTGGACTTTGAATTAAACCCTCCATTCATTAATGGTTTCTCTTTTCCAATATTATTCCCAATATTTGGTTTAGGATGAAAGAATTTAGGGCTTGCTGTAGCTGTTTGTACTTCAGTAGCAATGTTGGCTTTAGGTCTTTGGGCACTTGGAGCTATAGATGCATATATTGCTGTAGATGGTATAGTCACAATTTTATCATCAAAATTAATACTGTTATCATTCTTCAGGAGAGCACTCACATCTGTATACTTGGGAGGAGCAGACTTCATCACTGTGTAGTCACTGCCTGGGTTCTCATGAGATGTGTTGTATGGAGGTGGAGGTGGAGCCTTGTCTATTTTTACTTTCTCACTTGTTATCATTTGTGCGAAATTCCTAGTAACGCCAGGGTTTGGTACTTGTGGTCCAGGAACTGATCCCTGTTGTATGAATCGCTGATCATGGTTTTGTTGAGGTTTAAATTCACTTTTCTTATCGTTTTCTGAACACAACATATTTTCATACACTATTGGATTAACTTTAGTCTTGGAATTCACTGGCACTTGTGGTTGGGCTTTACTGTAGCGTGTATCGTAGTAGCCGTCTGACACGGGCGGCGGCGGCGCCTGCTGGTACAGCTGGTGGTAGTAAGGCGGCTGCGGGGACCGCTGCTCGCCGTAATAATCTATATTCTCATAAACAGGTGGTGGATATTGAGCATTCGGAATGGCTGGAATTTCGTACAGGTCGTCAGTTTGATAACTGAGTGACCTTTGTGATATAGAATCGATGGAACGTGTAGGACTTGAAGGCAGAGCTGCAGTGTTTATATCGCGTTTATTGATCGACGCAATAGTTTCAACTCGTTTAGGCGTAGCAAACTTTGAAGCAGCTATGACATTAGATCGTTCATAAAAACTGTAATCTTGACGATTGTTTTGGCTATTATCCAGTACAAAGCTCTCTATTGCGCCCACAGGTCGGGTTTTGGCGAGAGAACTTGTGTTCGACGTTACGGCGCCGTGCGCTTGCTCAGTAACATCTTCAACTTTATTGGATAGTTTTAAATCTTGAAGACCAATAATACACCGTTGTTCTTCTGAGTTACTTCTGCGTGATGAATCCATATTACGTATGGAATTAAATGCACTAATAAAAATTAAAGTAAACTTTAGTTCTAAGCACTTCAATCCGACTTCGAATGAATCATCTCAAAAATCGTCAAATTAACTCTCAAACTGTGTTCTCAAACAAAACATCTAGGTACTATACTAGGGATGATCTAACCATTCGATCGATATTCGATTTCGATTATTAGTTATTTTTCAAACGATGACCTAAAACTCTCTTATGTTTATAACAACTATGCGATATATTAAAATTACTCATTTCAATATATCGCCATTTTTGATATTAAACTAAGTTTAATTAATTAATACAATGATACAATACATGTATAAGTAATTCAGCCCCCGCGATATCCGAAAAACCGCTAACGAGATTTCCGGCTAAAAACCGTGCTACCTCAAGAACCGTAAAACATAAAACAAGCCACCAACAAACAAGCAAGCAACCTCTCTACATATTCCTTTAGATTTTATCCGATTTGTTCTATCTAATTTTATTAAATATTCAGTTCAGTCCTTATACCCTTTTCTACAACACAGTCGGAACAACCGTCTGAGTTGCGTCCGACCTAACTAACCTAGCGCCAGTTCTACAGTTTATCTATCTTCTTCTTTTTCTATCTATGTAAATAAAAGAAAAACTGACTGACTGACTGATCGATCAACGCACAGCCAAAACTTACTAGGCCTAGAATCATGAAATTTGGCAAGGTGGAAAGGTTTCTCAAGTAACGTAAGTGAGCACTAAGAAAGGATTTTTGGAAATTCCACCCCTAGGGGGGTAAAAAGGGAGTTGAAAGTCTGTTTGAAAAATCTAATTCCTTCGGCTTATATTGTGGGCACAAATATTAATTAGGTAAATTCTAAAGGTTATCATTTTTAGTTTATCGAAAGTACCCCCAAAAGACGATATAATAGATGTTCAAGTTTGTATGGAAGAATTTTATTTCTTGGGTTAATAAACTTGAAAGTTGGCTTAAATGCCAGCGTATGTAAACAATATAGGTTGTCATTATTAGTTTTTAGAACTACACCCAAAATACGATTCAGGCGGTGTTGAAGTTTGTATGTAAGAATCTCATTTCTTGGATTAACAAACTTGAAACTGGGCACAAATAGTAATATAAGCAAATGCTAAAGGTTGCGATTATTAGATAGTTTTTCGAAACTACCACCAAAAGACGATTTAGGGGATGTTGAAGTTTGTATGAATCAATCTCATTTCTTGGGTTAATAAACTTGAAACTTTGCAAAAATAGTAAACTAATTATATACATACTAAAGGTAGTGATTATCAGTTTTTCGTAACTACCCCCAAAAGATTTATTTATTAAAATCGATAGCGCGCGCGGAGCGATAGCGCGGTCTGACAATTAACATAAATACAATATAAAACTATGAAAAATTTTAAAATCTAGTAGTCCTAACATCTAGTAATAATAACTTATAAACTAGTGGTAAAGTTTGTATGAAGTATCATATTTCTTGGATTAATAAACTTGAAACTTGACATAAATACCAAACTAAGTAAACAATAAAGGTTGTCATTATTAGTTTTTCGAATCTACCCCCAAAAGATTTATTTATTAAAATCTCCCTTACAACTATCATTACAAGTATAAACCTAATGCGATAGCGCGGTCTGACAATTAACTTATATACAATATAAAACTATGAAAAACTTAAAAATCTAGTATTCCTAACATCTAGTAATAATAAGTTATAAACTAGTGGTAAAGTTTGTATGAAGTATCGAGTTTCTTGGATTAATAAACTTGAAACTTGACATAAATACCAACCTAATAAACAATAAAGTTTGTCATTATTAGTTTTTCGAATCGGCCCCCAAAATCCGATTTAGGGGGTTTTTTGAAGAATTATATTTCTTGGGTTAACTTGAAACTTGGCACAAATACCAACCTAAGTAAACAATACATGTTGTAAGTATTTTGAAACGAACCCCAAGCTACGAATCTTACTGGACAGCAGGAATTTCGGCAATTCAACCTTTAAGGGGGAGAAAAGGGAAAAAATTGTTTGTATGAAAAATCAAATTCCTTGAGGATAAAGTAAATATTCAAAATTTACAAAAAACTTTTTAAAACTACCTCCCAGATGGGGATAATGATTTTTGAGAAAAGTTACTGGGCAATCTAACTAACATTAACTAAAAATAAAAAAGAGAAGAAAAGACTGGACATTTTTGGTTGTGTACCTACGGCTATTTTAGAAGTTTTCATTTGGGTAATCTATTCTGGCATCACTGTGGGCAATATAGGTACCTTACTATAGAACTTGTCCATTATATACCACTAAAAAGTGAAAAATAAAAACTTTTTAACAAAAAAATAAAACCGACTTCTAAAGCAAAACACTACAAATCGAAAAATAACTTTTATACCTAAGTCGGTGTCTAAAAAAACGAATAACAATAGGTATCAAAGACACCGATTTCGAAAAAAAAAAATTGTCGATTTGTAGTGTTTTGCTTTAGAAGCCGGTTTGTTTTTTTGCTAAAAAGCTTTTTCTTTGCATGAAGTTTGAATAAATAAATAAATACACCCCTTCCGTACCGCGCCGCTA
Source organism: Orthosia incerta (assembly GCA_948252205.1). Taxonomy (NCBI): domain Eukaryota; kingdom Metazoa; phylum Arthropoda; class Insecta; order Lepidoptera; family Noctuidae; genus Orthosia; species Orthosia incerta. The sequence continues at coordinate 22,931,732 of OX411754.1, forward strand.
TAATACTTCAGAATGGTTCAGCATCTCTACGTAGTCGTGTGGTCTCATTCAAGGGCACTTTGTTCGGGCAGTTGTTCCGACTGTCCCTGTCTGTAGATAAAGTACCTAATAGAAGGTTATTCGTTTTTATAGTGCTAAGACACGTTCGGAATTGCTAACTCCGCCCACAGATCCGTGGTCCGGCCGGACCAAATTCTAACGTGTGTTAACACTATTACACGACCGAGACGGACTCAATTAATAATAATGTCCGGCGGACCACCCTACACACGCTCGGATATGGTCCGGGCCGGACTTTTTTTTCCATCCTTTCCCCACACTAGAAATTTCTTCCTATATCGTGGGTGCGTTTACAAACATAGTGTGTTTATAAAAATATAAAGTCACAAACAACCAGAGCCGGAACAACTATCTGAAGGTAATACAAATATTTGTTCCGTGCGGGAATCGAACCCACGACACGCAGCGCAGCAGTCAATCGCTCAACCTTGCGCCAAATTCGAACGTGTGTTAGCACTATTTTACAGAATAGCCTGGCTACAAACTGGTACAGTTGGCATTTGGCAACATTACGTTTGTGTATGTCCAAAGGCCGCGTCCGTCAAAATCTTTTTAACGCGTCAAGAAATCGATTTAGTTCGCGTTCACGGCTAATCGAACTGTTTTTGATGCACAAAGCGATTTTTATGTGAACGGAACGCGGGTCTACATGGGTTCAACTTGGTTCAAATGCTTTATCTAAGGGTTCAACCTTTGGTTCAACCCATCAACCTCTGTCCTCTGTCTAGCTAGTCTAGTCTAATCTAAGGGCACAGAGAAACTTTTAGATAGATATGGTCTATGGGTTCAGGAGTTTTTGGCGGGATTTTCTCGAATGAATTTCAGTAGCTGTTAAAATTATTTGTTAATTGATTCCTAGTGGATATTGTGATATAAAATTGGTGTAGTTTTGTGTCTCAACTGTCTACGCAACTGGACAATATGTGAAATCATTGACAGAAGCGATCTCGAAATAGTGGAGTGGAGAATTTTATTGTAGTATTGACTACCTCCGCAAAGCTTAATGGGAAGCCTGACTCGATACAATTTGCTGCCAAATATTACAAAAAACATTAGAATCTGTTACATCCGTATTCTAATGCAAGAATTCAAGAAGGATATTATGCACTGAAGACGAGGCGGTATGGTCCAAGACCTTAGCCTGCTCGAGTAGGGCGAAGGAAAAAAATATGGTCTATGGGTTCAGCGTTCTCACTTTCTCAGAATCTCAGTTCTGTCAAAAAATTAAACACTGCTATTGCGTCTTGCGAGTTTGTGCCTTTGTGATTGCGTGCGAATCACAGTTTATCAACGTAATTTGATAAAAATAACGTAATTGAGGGGAACTTCTAGTTCTCTTCTTTAATTATGTACGATACTGAAGATGATCAATATGAAGAAATTGACGTGGAAGAAATTTCTTCGGAACTTTGGCAGGAAGCTTGTTGGATCGTCATCAACGCTTATTTTGATGAAAAAGGTTTAGTACGCCAACAGTTGGATAGCTTTGATGAATTTATTCAAATGTCTGTCCAGCGTATCGTAGAAGATTCACCACCTATAGAATTGCAAGCTGAAGCTCAACATTCATCAGGTGAAATTGAAACACCACCGAGGTATCTTCTGAAATTTGACCAGATTTATTTATCCAAGCCTACGCATTGGGAAAAAGATGGTGCCCCGTCACCTATGATGCCTAACGAAGCCCGTCTTCGAAACCTGACCTATTCTGCACCACTCTATGTTGATATAACTAAAACAATTGTGAAAGAACATGAAGACCCTATTGAAACACAGCATCAAAAAACATTCATAGGAAAAATTCCTATTATGCTTAGATCCACTTATTGTCTGTTAAATAATTTGACTGACAGAGATTTGTCCGAATTGAATGAATGCCCACTTGATCCTGGTGGCTATTTTATCATCAATGGATCTGAAAAAGTATTAATTGCACAGGAAAAAATGGCAACAAATACTGTTTATGTATTCAGTATGAAAGATGGTAAATTTGCTTACAAAACAGAAATTCGATCTTGTCTGGAACATAGTTCTAGACCTACTTCCACTTTGTGGGTTAATATGATGTCTCGTGGAGGGCAAAATATAAAAAAATCTGCAATTGGACAAAGAATTATTGCGATTGTTCCATACATCAAACAAGAAATTCCAATCATGATTGTATTCAGGGCTCTTGGTTTTGTAGCTGACAGAGATATATTAGAACATATTATTTACGATTTTGATGATCCAGAAATGATGGAAATGGTAAAACCCTCCCTTGATGAAGCCTTTGTTATCCAAGAACAAAATGTGGCTCTTAATTTCATTGGTGCCCGTGGAGCTCGCCCTGGTGTAACAAAGGAAAAGCGTATCAAATATGCTAGAGAAATTTTACAAAAAGAAATGTTGCCACATGTTGGTGTTTCAGACTTTTGTGAAACTAAAAAAGCTTACTTTTTGGGTTATATGGTACACAGATTGTTACTAGCTGCTTTGGGTCGTCGTGAGCTAGATGACAGAGATCACTATGGCAACAAACGTTTGGATTTAGCTGGCCCATTGCTTGCATTCTTATTCAGGGGTTTATTTAAAAATTTATTAAAAGAAGTCCGAATGTATGCTCAGAAATTCATTGACAGAGGAAAGGACTTTAATTTGGAATTAGCTATAAAGACCAAAATTATTACAGATGGTCTCAGATACTCCCTTGCTACTGGAAATTGGGGCGATCAAAAGAAAGCTCATCAGGCTAGGGCTGGTGTGTCACAAGTATTGAATAGATTAACATTTGCTTCGACATTATCACATTTGAGACGTGTTAACTCTCCAATTGGTCGTGATGGTAAACTAGCCAAACCTCGACAATTACACAATACCTTGTGGGGTATGATATGTCCTGCCGAAACACCTGAAGGTGCAGCTGTGGGTTTGGTGAAAAATCTTGCCTTAATGGCATACATTTCTGTAGGCAGTCAACCATCTCCAATTCTAGAATTCTTGGAAGAATGGTCTATGGAAAATTTGGAAGAAATTGCACCTTCAGCTATAGCTGATGCTACAAAAATTTTTGTAAATGGTTGTTGGGTCGGTATTCATAGAGATCCAGAACAATTGATGGCTACGTTGAGGAAACTGAGACGTCAAATGGACATCATTGTGTCTGAAGTGAGCATGATCCGTGATATCAGAGACAGAGAAATTAGAATTTACACAGATGCTGGTAGAATATGTCGCCCTCTACTGATTGTAGAAAATGGAGCTTTGCTATTGAAGAAAAAGCATATTGATGACCTTAAAGAGCGTGACTTCAATAACTATGGATGGCAAAATTTAGTAGCAAGTGGAGTTGTTGAATATATCGACACATTGGAAGAGGAGACTGTTATGATAGCAATGAGCCCCGATGACTTAGCTCAAGTAAAAGAATATGCCTACTGTACTACTTACAGTCACTGTGAAATTCATCCTGCCATGATCTTGGGAGTTTGTGCTTCTATTATCCCCTTCCCTGATCACAACCAGAGTCCTAGGAATACTTATCAAAGTGCTATGGGTAAACAAGCTATGGGAACTTACATTACCAACTTCCATGTAAGAATGGACACACTGGCTCATGTGTTGTACTATCCACACAAGCCATTGGTGACTACAAGGTCTATGGAATATCTAAGGTTTAGAGAATTGCCAGCGGGTATTAATTCAATAGTTGCAATCCTGTGTTATACTGGTTACAATCAAGAAGACAGTGTCATTTTGAATGCTTCTGCAGTAGAAAGAGGTTTCTTCCGATCTATATTTTACAGATCTTATAAGGATTCGGAGTCTAAAAGAATTGGTGATCAAGAGGAGCAGTTTGAGAAACCAACCAGACAAACATGTCAAGGCATGAGAAATGCTTTATATGACAAATTAGATGACGATGGCATTATCGCACCTGGTATAAGAGTATCTGGTGATGATGTAGTAATTGGAAAAACAATAACATTGCCTGAAAGTGATGATGAATTAGAAGGCACCACAAAACGATACCAGAAGCGTGATGCGTCGACATTTTTACGAAACAGCGAAACTGGTATCGTCGACCAAGTCATGTTAACATTAAACAGTGAAGGATACAAATTTTGCAAAATTCGCGTCAGATCTGTGCGCATTCCTCAGATTGGAGACAAGTTTGCTTCACGACACGGACAAAAAGGCACATGTGGAATTCAGTATAGGCAAGAAGATATGCCATTTACTTGTGAGGGACTTACTCCTGACATCATTATTAATCCGCATGCTATCCCATCTCGTATGACTATTGGTCACTTGATTGAGTGCATTCAAGGCAAAGTCTCATCCAACAAAGGCGAAATTGGTGATGCTACACCATTCAATGACGCTGTAAATGTGCAGAAAATTTCTTCTTTATTACAAGAGTATGGCTATCACCTTCGTGGAAATGAAGTGATGTATAATGGACATACAGGCCGAAAGATCAATGCCCAAGTTTTCTTAGGGCCCACATACTATCAACGTCTGAAACACATGGTGGATGACAAAATTCACTCCAGGGCTCGAGGACCTGTTCAAATTTTAGTAAGACAACCTATGGAAGGCAGAGCTCGAGATGGTGGATTACGTTTTGGAGAAATGGAACGGGATTGTCAAATTGCTCATGGTGCTGCACAATTTCTGCGTGAGCGGCTTTTTGAAGTATCTGATCCCTATCGTATACATGTTTGCAATTTCTGTGGCTTGATAGCAATTGCAAACTTACGAAATAATACTTTTGAATGCAAAGGTTGTAAGAACAAGACACAAATTTCGCAAATACGATTGCCATACGCTGCTAAATTACTTTTCCAGGAACTGATGTCTATGAATATAGCACCAAGGTTAATGGTATTAAATTAAGAGTAACTTTATTTCTGGAAAATTAAGTTCAATGAAGAATGTTAACTTCAATTTTGGATATGATTTAATATGTTATCTTACAATGAATAAAAATACTTGGAACATTTCATTTGACTTTTATTATCACAAACTGAGACAACATTAAATGCAGCTTAAACACAACAACCATAATACAAAAGTGTACAATATGATAATTCTCTTACTCCAATAATTTAATTAAGTTATCAAATGCAATAAGGTTTTTTTTTAAATTGAGGTACCTACTTTATTTGTACAAATAGATTAGTTATTATAAACAAAGTGGATTTTTGAGATGGGATGAAGCAGTAAAGGCCACGTGCACGTGCCATGTTACGGCGCCGCGCCGCCGCCGTGTCGTGGTAATCTATATTTACTTCTTTCTCTTTACGTAACAAAAAAGACGATCGAATTTGAAGGTTGAGTGTGCGTCTTTTTATCTGGGTACATTAGAAAATGAATGAGAAATGTGTACATTAAATTGATTGACGCTCCAATTCTTCGTCTATGTTTCTTGACCCTTACTGCTCGTCTCAATAATCCACAAAGTATATTTTGTGCTGAATAGATTATAAATTTATAATGTGTACCTAACCCTAAAATATTTATAAATAGGTAACTAAGACTGCCGAAAAGAAAGTTATTTTTGCTCCTATTAGTGGTTTGCTTTGGAAGTCGGTTTATTTTTTGTGAAATAGTTTTTTAGTTTTGGTACACTGTCACTAAATAGTGAGCAAGTTCTATAGTAAGGTACAGGATTGACAAAATACCCATAATAACTGACTTTTTTTGTGATGAAGGAAGGAGGAGTTAGGTTGTATCTTGTAAACTGCTGAACCGATTTCAATGAAACTTACACTATTGTTGAGGGATACCTAATCCGATAAAAAAAGAATGTTCACGATCCGATAATAAGTAGTTTCGGAGAAATACGTGGATAAACATACATACACTTATGAAATTTGGCACACATGTTTAAAAGCCCACATAGAGTAACATATGCGATTATTGTGCAATTCCAACCATATTACATACATACGAATTCGAAATTCGATAGAATTGATTAGGTACCTCCCTTTTTGTTTGAAATCGGTAAAAAAAACGAATAATAAACGAAAACCTTGTATAGTTCTCGCCAAACTTCAGGGCGGCTAAGAAATTTGTCGAGTACTATACGAAGCAGTGTGATATTTGGCATAGTTGGTTTATAAAGAGAAGTGATTGTTACATTTACCTTTAACTAATAATATTAATTATGTAGTTACTATCACTTAAATTAATAAAAAAATTGTTTCTATCGCTTTTGAGGTGTTGCTAAATAAACTTACCAGATAAATATCAAGGCAGAGTTGTAAAAGTCTGTCAGCATTCGGTAGGTCATCGAACATGATCCTTGTGTAAATGCCGGAGAAGAATCCTCGCAGCACTCGAGACGCCAAGAACACGAACGTGGTGTACAACCCGATGATACTACAAACAATCACAAAATGTAATGATACAAATGTTTTCAAAGCCTACTTCCTAATAATACTATTAATGTGAACGTATGTGGCTTGTTTGTGACACCCACAATAACAAATAAATTGTTCTAATTAGGTACAAACTTTTTAAACTAAAGTCGTGACAATTTAAGAAGTCTGATTTGACAGCTATACAAAAACTTAAAAAATAAGTACTTATTAATGCTGACGAATGATGCTCGTTATTACACTGTATGGGTATGGGTAACATAGTAATTAATTAGGATTATGAACTTGATATTTCAATTTCTCATGTACAAAGTTATCGCGGCATGTAGAATGAGAAACGTCATCGGACTTCTTAGATTGTCACGATTATAGATCTTTTTATCTTAGCTTATCATGTATAATGCTGTTATTATTCAAACAAAACGTGTATGAAAAATTCAGTTCAATCGGCTGGGGATTAGGTACCTACTGTTTTAAGATTCCATTAAGTTCATTTGGCAGATTTGATCCAAACATACCTTTAACTAAGGTTAGTTACCTTGATAACTAACAAATTACTAAAATAAAAGCTTGCAAAATAGAGCGATCGAATGAATAACATTCGATACATTATAGTTCTAGCAGTACGTAATAGAACATACAGGGTGTCCCAGAAATCGACGTCAAGCCGTAAATGGGTGATAGACCAAGTTATAACAGTTCTCAGAAAAATACGAAAAGAAATCTATTTCATGTTTTAAAAAAATTATGTTCACTTTAAAAATTTACAAAAAAAATCAATCCCTGTAATGGTTCTTTAACTCCAATTGCTACAAATCCCATAATTTATCAAATTTTTTTATTATTATGTAATCTTGAATAATGCTTGTGTAGATTTTTGCCTAAAATTTAAAGCCAACTCCTCCTACTTAGAAGAAAATTAAACTTTTTCAAAACCAAATTATTCAAATTTACTGTTTCGCCCAACTTTAACTGACTGTACTGAAAAAAAATGTACTACGCTAGTTTGGCAAGTAACATGAAAAATTGGCGCATTTAATAAGGATTCAAAAATGGTGTAACACTTGCTAGATTACGTTTTCAATAATTGGTCAAATTTTTTTTTGTAAATTGTATCGGTTTTTACCCAAAATGTCCATACTTCCTTAAAATGACTTTAGCTAACCTAAAGCTTTGCTAAACTCCGTTTCTAATTCGATAGAGACGGAGAGAGTCATTTTACGAAGTGTGAGCGAGATAAGAAATCGAAATTTTACGTAATTTAAGAGCAAAGTTATGATAGTGACTCAACCTTTTTACTTTAAGTCCCTCGATTCTTAGAGAAGATTTTATGGACCGATGAGTCAACATTTAAAAAAGATGGCTACATGAATTTGCACAATTTGCACGAGTGGCATGTAGAAAATCCAAATTTGATGAGGCAAGATAAGTCACAGTATCGATTTAAAGTAAACATGTGGACCGGGATACTAAATGGCAAAATAATTGGGAAATAGGGGAAGATTTGCCCGGAAAATAACCAGATCTTTTTTAAGAAGATGTCGTGCTTGCATTGCCGTCGAAGGAAGGCAGTTTGAACATTTATTGTAATAAAAAAAAATTAAATCTGATAATTTGTTTTTTTTTTCTAAGATGAGAAAACTGGTCCTGACTTAAAGTAAAAAGGTTGAGTAAAATTTCGATTTCTTATCTCGCTCACACTTCGTAAAATGACTCTCTCCGTCTCTATCGAATTAGAAACGGAGTTTAGCAAAGCTTTAGGTAAGCTAAAGTCATTTTAAGGAAGTATGGACATTTTGGGTAAAAACCGATACTATTTACAAAAAAAAAATTGACCAATTATTGAAAACGTAATCTAGCAAGTGTTACACCATTTTTGAATCCTTATTAAATGCGCCAATTTTTCATGTTACTTGCCAAACTAGCGTAGTACATTTTTTTTTCAGTACAGTCAGTTAAAGTTGGGCGAAACAGTAAATTTGAATAATTTGGTTTTGAAAAAGTTTAATTTTCTTATAAGTAGGAGGAGTTGGCTTTAAATTTTAGGCAAAAATCTACACAAGCATTATTCAAGATTACATAATAATAAAAAAAATTGATAAATTATGGGATTTGTAGCAATTGGAGTTAAAGAACTGGTGGAGCGCTTATGTATTAGGTTAGGTACATAGTTTATAATTACATAGAAAACATTTTTAATTGATTTAATATACCGCTTCTATTGTCGAATTCAAATTGTGTCTGTGCCGACTTGTTTTTACTAAGTGTTGAAAGAGACCAACAGATGGCGCTGGCATACTCAGATGTTCGATTCAAAAAATACTGTATCTGTGGTCGCAACGACGATCATCAGTGTGTCTCTGGGGATTGCATCCTGCGCGCGCGATTCATTACATCGCAAGAGTTCATGTTCTTTCTGGCTCTTTTTCTTCTGAGATCACTCACAGAGTTCTTCATAGACTCTTTAACATCATACATATCGTGCAAGTGTGAAATAGTGGTTAAGACGCCGGCCGGCAGATAAAGTAGGTACCTACATAAATCTTCACACGAAGCCAGTGACGGTGCAGATCAACAAGCATCAGCGGCGGCTGTCGAATTGGAGGAATCCAGCACAAGGTGGAATCAGGTCAGTGGCAGTCACATTTGTTTTTCTGGCTTTAGAAGCGGTCGGTTTTTTCCCTTTCACATTTTGTACATACGCGTGGCAACACAATCCTGGTTGGACTATTTACACGTCCATCCATAATAATTTGGTCCTTACGAGCACGGATAGTCCAGTATATAGTTAAATTCACGTAATTATTGGTGAAACAAACTTCTTTTCTATTCGTAACTTCTAATAAAATCGCAAGATTCACGTAATTTTGGTGAATTCTTGCCGCCATTTTAAATCTCATTCGCTAACAGATTTACGTAAATAATTTGGTAAATTCTGTATTCTTATCGCTAAATATCTACGTAATAATTGGTAGTTATACGTAGGTAAATGTTATTTGTTGATATAGTTGATGATTTACGTATTAATTGGTAATTTTCTTCGTCTATTCACTTATGCGTAACATTTTATACCTACCTACATACTTTCGCTCCGCTAGTTACCTGTGCTAAGTCACGTAGGTACGTAATAAGTGTAATTATTATTATACATTTTATATTAATATTTTAACTGTATTTTACACTACGAGTGTAAGTGAGACTCTGTATTACATAGCATATTATTAGTTATTGTAATACCTACCTATTAATTCGCAAACATGCCTGACTCATTAGCCGATCACGAAATAAAGTTGGCTATGTTGAATCAAAAGAGGGAATTATTGTTTGCACGCATTAATCGTTTGTTTACATCTTCGAAATCTATTATTTCTTTCGATTCGTCGACCCGTTCTAATGAGAACTTTCTGGCTGAGACTGAGACCATAGATGATTTACGCGATAAATTTGAGTCAATTGTTGACCAAATAAATGGTATAAATTTGTCATTAAAACCAACAGTAAATCCAGATTATTCTTGCCTCGATTCATTTGAAGATTTATATTCGAGAATAAAACACGTTAGAAACAAAATGTCTGTTCCGAAGGTCTCGGAAGAGACCCGCTCACACGGGTCGAATAATTCACTCGCGTCTGTAGTGAAATTAGAGGCGTTAACAATTCCTAGTTTTGACGGACGCCCTGAAAACTGGAATACGTTTTATCAATCCTTTAAAGCTAATGTTCATTTAAATAAAGACTTGTCTGATTCGCAGCGTGTGCAATACCTATTTTCTAAACTCACTCACGAAGCGGTAAAATTCACGTCCGGCGTTGTTCCGTCAGATGAAACCTATAAAATAGTGTGGGATAGTTTAGTTAAAAAATATCAAGATAAACGCTCATTAGGTGTATATTACCTAAATAATATATTCGATTTGAAAAATTGTTCACATAGTGTGAACTCACTCGATACCTTTATAGGTAGGTATTCCGCTTCGATCTCCGCGCTTAATGAACTAGGCATAAAGGATTTGACCGACTTTATATTTCTACAATGTGCTTTGAGGAAGATGGATCCTCAAACCATCCAAGCCTTTGAACTTTCTGTTCGAGGTGTGGAAATACCTAACACACAACAGCTGATTGACTTTGTACAAGATCAAGCTAAGATGATTGAACGATCAAACCCGCGGTCTTCGTCATATACGAAATCACCCGCTGCTACGTTACAGTCCCGCGATAGGCGTGTACAGCACAACTCGAAGTCCTTTGTGGTCAGTGAGTCGACTAATAATAACGCGTCGTGTTGTTTGTGCGGCGGCGGTGATCACCGACACCTGTACGATTGCACTCAGTTTAAAAATATGAAAGATGCAAAGACTAGGTATGAGTTTATTAAATCTAAACATGGTTGCGTCAATTGTTTAAGCATATTACATAGATTCCCGGATTGTAAAAGTACATCAGTTTGTTTTTGTCATAAAAAACACCATAAATTATTACACTTTGACAATAATATCAATAATTCGCACTCGCATGCGACTATAGTAGATACTGCCGTCGCGCCCCCGCCGCCCCCGTGCAACCAGTGTAATGTTATTCGTGCGCAGCCGCTAGCTGCGGATGTCGTTGAGCAAACGCACTCGTATGCTGCTAGCCATAAGGTTGATATTCTTTTGGCAACCGCTCAGGTGTACGCTCGCCCTAAAGGTAGCACTGGGAATAAATCTGTAGTCAGATGTCTTATTGATAATGGCTCACAGAATAACTTAATAACATTAACCTGTTCTCGCTCATTAAATTTGCCTATAATACCTTTGAGTAATTCTTTTGTCAAAGGTGTTGGTTCCGCGTCACTCCCGATAATTGGTTATGTTTATTTGGACATTGAATCCCGTGTCTACCCTGATAACAAATACACTATACACGCGTTAGTGATGGATCGCCTCACGGAACAATTGCCTACACGTTTAATTGAATGTGATCGCGAATTAAATCTTCGTGATGTACCTCTCGCTGATTTAAGCTGGAATATTCCAGGAAATATAGATTTAGTGTTAGGTGCCCAGATTTTCCCGTATATTTACTTAGGTAATAGGGTCGAGTGTGGTCCCAATGCACCGTGTGCACTATCAACAACATTTGGGTATGTATTCATGGGTGATTACCCCCGCAAAGATGTAGTGCCTGTCACTACTTCCTTTTCTGCGCTGGCACTAAATGAGTTAGTGCAAAAATTCTGGGAACTTGAAGAAGTACCTATGAAGCGCCTATTGTCACCGGAGGAAACAGAGTGCGAAAATATTTTCACATCTACTGTGACCCGTGATGACGTAGGTCGTTATACCGTTGCGTTACCGTTCTGTAGGGATCCTTCTGAACTAGGTAACTCATACGTCTCCGCTTACCGCCGTTTTATGTCGCTCGAGCATAAGCTCCGACAATCACCCATTGTTCGCGAAAATTACAACAGGGTTATTCAGGATTATTTGGATCACGGTTACCTTAGTCTTATTGATGAATCTAACTTATCTTCAGATGGTTACTATATACCACATCACGCAGTGGTCAGAGCTGACAAACCAATGCCGCGTATAGTGTTGGACGCGAGCGCTAAAACGCACACTGGGCTTTCGCTCAATGATGTATTACACATCGGACCTAATTTACAGGCCGATTTGTTCTTATTGTTGTTAGATTTCAGATTATTTCCTATCGCGATGAACGCAGATATAAAACAGCATTATTTACGTATTGGTGTACCTGTAGATCATCGTAAATACCTACGCATCTTATTTAGATTTAAGGAATCTGACGAAATTCGTACCTATTCTTTTAATAGACAACCATTCGGTCTCAAGTCGAGCCCTTACATAGCTATACGCACTGTGCGGCAGCTGGCTACTGACATGAGTCCTCATTACCCTGACGCCGCGAAAGTGGCAGAGACCTGTCTGTATACTGATGATTTGGTTCATTCCGCACCTGATGAGGCCACTGCCATACAGTTGGCACGCAACTTGATAAATCTTTTCAAGGCTGGCGACTTTGACTTAGTGAAGTGGTCCAGCAATTCTTCTGTCTTATTGGACTCACTTCCTGATACGCACCGCAAGTCGCTTGAATTTGATGTTGGTAGTCATGTCTCGAAGGTTTTAGGTCTCTCATGGGAACCATGTGAAGATAATTTTCACTTCACATCCACCGCGATTGATGAGAAGTGCACTAAGAGAAACATACTCTCGATAGTTGCGCGACTGTTTGACGTGCTCGGGTTGGTAGCTCCTGTGATACTCTACGCCAAGTTGTTAATTAAGGAACTTTGGCTTAGTAAGAGTGATTGGGACGATCTTGCTCCGGAGCACATACGCTCACGTTTTTCCGCTCTCGTACAAGAATTACAGTTGCTTGACACTTTGAGGATTCCGAGACATATAGGTGTTGAAGTTGATTGTAAATTAAGACTTGTCGCATTTTGTGACGCTAGCATGAATGGTATGGGATGTGTTATTTATGCCCATTGTACCTACCCGTCTAGTATTCAAACTCACATTCTGTGTGCAAAATCAAGGGTTACGCCGACAAAGATTACTACGCTCGCTCGATTAGAGTTATGTGCCATTTTGCTTATGTCAAAATTACTAAAGACTGTACGTGATACTTATTCCTTACGCATTCCTATCACCGATGTATACGCCTTTTCTGATTCCATGATTGCATTGTCGTGGGTTCATTCGTCACCACATCGGTGGTCAATTTTCGTTAGCAACCGAGTGGCTCAATGTCAAGAAAACTTGAGCTCTAAACATTTTTATCACGTTGCAGGAGCTATCAACCCTAGTGATTGTCTATCACGTGGTATGCTCCCTTCGCAACTTTTGACACACGATTTATGGTGGAACGGTCCGTCGTGGATCCGCTGCCCCCCTGAGGAATGGCCTATTAAATTATTCTCGCCTGCTAATTGTACTGATTTGCCTGAGCATAAGGCAAATGTATTAAGTGTAACAACAACGCACACAGAGCCGCCATTGTTGTGTACGTTAGCACAACGCGTTTCTTCTTGGTCGAAGTTGCTACGTATCATCGCATATGTTTTAAAATTCGCACGACCTAAGTCTAAGGTCGACCCTCATACTGTATCAGGATTGTCACTCGCTGAGACATCCTTAATTCTCGCTGTTCAATCAGTTCATTTCTCTGATGACTTAAAGCTGATAAAGGCTGATAAGTTACCTTCGAATAGGCTGCAGAGTCTAGCAGTCTTCTTAGATGAAGATGGTGTTTTACGCATAGGAGGCAGACTCTCTCGATCGATGCTTCCCTTTGAAGCTAAACATCCTGTCCTTCTCCCTAAACGCGATCACGTCATTGATCTAATAATACAACATTTTCATGATGTCAATTGTCATACAGGACCCGGTCTTCTCATGTCTATTATACGACAACGCTTCTGGATATTAGATGCCAGAACTGTTATCAGGTCTAAGTTGCGAAAGTGTAACACTTGCTTTAAATGCAGTCCAACGCATACAACACCGATAATGGCTGATTTGCCTAATTATAGTGTGTCAGAAGCCAAAGCATTTTGTCACACTGGTGTTGATTATGCTGGTCCGATAAAGACAATACTTTCTCGTCGCAGAGGTCAACATGCGCAAAAGGCATACATTATATTGTTTGTTTGCATGGCCACGCGTGGTGTTCATATCGAAGTGACCAGTGATTTAACGACTGATAATTTTTTAGCTGCGTTCAAACGCTTTATCTCCCGTCGTGGACCCGTTTCATGTCTTTATTCAGATAACGGATCAACTTTCATTGGTGCAAAGGCACACTTAGATGAGTTATATAGTTTCTTATTGAACTCTAACTTTAAAACCGCGCTGTCAAATGAGCTGTTATCTCGACGCATAGAATGGAAGATGATTCCACCAAGATCACCAAACTTTGGTGGTATTTGGGAAGGAAATATAAAAAGCATGAAAACGCATTTATACAGGGTGATTGGTATTCAGTTACTTACTTACGAAGAGTTGCAAACAGTTCTTACTCAAATAGAATGTATACTGAACTCTCGTCCGTTGGGTTTACTATCCTCGGATCCCTATCCTGAGTTGTTAACTCCCGCACATTTTTTAATGTCTACTCCTTTGCAATACTTACCCGCAGCTGATCTGTCGGATCAACGCCTTAATTTGTTAGATCGCAAAAAATTGCTTGATCACATGATCCAATCTTTTTGGAAGAAATGGCACTTAGAGTATTTGCATACGTTGCAAGTTAGACAAAAGTGGGCTACTCCCGACAAACCAGTGGAAGTCGGAACTGTTGTTCTTCTCGAGCAGGAGAACTCTGCTCCGTTGTATTGGCCGCTCGGAGTAATTACAGAAGTGTTCAAGGGTTCAGATAACGTTGTCCGCGTAGCAATGGTTAAAACGCGAACTGGAACTTACAAACGTGCCGTAACTAAACTATACCCTATTCCAACGCAATAAATTTCACTTAGTTTGTACATAATGTTTTAGTGTAGGCTAGTATTTAATTATTACATTTTTATTATTCGCATAAATTCGCTATGCGCTCTACTCGGCCAGAGAGTTCACTTGTTTGTTTCGTAACGTCTTGCGACGTTCCAAAGCCGGGAGCATGGTGGAGCGCTTATGTATTAGGTTAGGTACATAGTTTATAATTACATAGAAAACATTTTTAATTGATTTAATATACCGCTTCTATTGTCGAATTCAAATTGTGTCTGTGCCGACTTGTTTTTACTAAGTGTTGAAAGAGACCAACAGATGGCGCTGGCATACTCAGATGTTCGATTCAAAAAATACTGTATCTGTGGTCGCAACGACGATCATCAGTGTGTCTCTGGGGATTGCATCCTGCGCGCGCGATTCATTACATCGCAAGAGTTCATGTTCTTTCTGGCTCTTTTTCTTCTGAGATCACTCACAGAGTTCTTCATAGACTCTTTAACATCATACATATCGTGCAAGTGTGAAATAGTGGTTAAGACGCCGGCCGGCAGATAAAGTAGGTACCTACATATCTTCACACGAAGCCAGTGACGGTGCAGATCAACAAGCATCAGCGGCGGCTGTCGAATTGGAGGAATCCAGCACAAGGTGGAATCAGGTCAGTGGCAGTCACATTTGTTTTTCTGGCTTTAGAAGCGGTCGGTTTTTTCCCTTTCACATTTTGTACATACGCGTGGCAACACAATCCTGCTTGGACTATTTACACGTCCATCCAAGAACCATTACAGGGATTGATTTTTTTAGTAAATTTTTAAAGTGAACATAATTTTTTTAAAACATGAGATAGATTTTTTTTCGTATTTTTCTGAGAACTGTTATAACTTGGTCTATCACCCATTTACGGCTTGACGTCGATTTCTGGGACACCCTGTATGTAATTGTTACTGCCCGTCCAGCAATTTAGTCTCAATCTGTTTGCCCACATTTAGCAATCAAATTAAATGCAATAAAAAAAAAATATGAAGAAGGGTTAATACTCACCCACTGCCAGAAATAAAGTTAAGTGTTTCCGGGAATAGTTTATCGTTAAAAGTGTACATGACGAGCATATCACAGTTGTTGAGCGGTACTGTCAACAATGGATCCTGAAAACAAAAAATAAAAATGAATACTCGAGCTGTCAAAAGTAAAATAAATGGTTGGTAAAAGTAAATTTTAATAACTACTAATCCAAATAAATAAACCGTTTTATTTATTTATGTATTGCAATCATTATTTGTATGTTTTAATATAGGTACCGTACATTTTGGAGGGCGGTTGTAAAGTAGTCAACCTGAGGCCTCATTAGTGTGATGCGTCGTCGCAGATCAACGCATTGTATGCCACACCTGCCAACTGGTTGCGACGACGCACGACGTCACAACGCAAGAGGGCGGCGCACGCCTCAGTGTGGGTTCCAAATTCGACAATGGATTGGAATAAACACTATCCGCCGTCGCACCGCAGCGCATCACCCTCCCCCCGCTTCGTTTCTCGTCCATCGAACCGTTGAAGTCGCGTGCGACGACGCAACGCATAATGTGTCATGTCACTTAAAATATACGTAAAACGCACTAAAGAGGCCACAGCCATACTTAATAAAGGAAGGTATTACAATTGCAACTTACTCGTACAGCACAAGACTCTCGAACTCGCCAATACATCACGTCTGTACCTTTAGCTCTCTCCAATCGAAGTAATACGTCTCTTTACAATGTTGCATCCGCATCTGCAATAGTACAATAATTAAAAAAAAAAAAAGTTCGATATTTGTAAAACTCTACTTTAGTCTGAAAACCTGCAAAATTTTGGCATTAAAATTTAAAGTAAAGTTTGACAAGTTATAACTGAAAATTCATTATTCAGAAACCGACCCTCAGACTACTTACTACTCATAACAACTAAGCTCATTAATATTTTTTTTTACCTAAAAGTACAACAGACTTCCAAATAAAAACACTACAAAGTGAAAATTTAAGTAACGTCTTTTTTTATTATGGTGTATTTATTTTTTACTAGCTGTTGTCCGCGGCTTCGCTCCCGTGGACCACCCCACAGGACCCATTTTCGGGATTAAAAAATAGCCTTTGTCACTCAGGAGTAATATAGCTTTCTATTGGTGAAAGAATTTTTCAAATCGGTCCAGTAGTTTCCGAGCCTATTCGGTACAAACAAACAAACAAATCTTTCCTCTTTACAATATTAGTATAGATGGAAATCGGTTGTATTTTTTTTTACTCTTTTCTGGTAGTACCTTAGTGGGTAAGTTATATAGAAGTAGCAATTTTATGTGGGAGTAAATAAAATTTATTTGCCCATAATAACTCAATAAATCGGATTTCCGAAGTGTTCATTCGTGAAATGTAATATTTTGTAACAGTAAATAGACATGTTATTGCAGCAATCCCGAGAGATTTTCCGTCATTTATTGAAGAGTTCAATTGAATATCTCTAAATTTGTTCATCAGATCTTCACTAAATTTAAATGGGAATAATTCGGGAACATACTGTTTGCGTGCGTGTCAGACTTCGCACATTTAGGGTTCCTTAACAAACGGCAAAATCAAGTTGGTTATAATAAGAAAAATTAGGGATTTACAAAAAAATCTGATTTATCAATATATTGGTTACTAGCTGTTGCCCGCGGCTTCGCTCCCGTGGACCACCCCTCAGGACCCGTTTTCGGGATTAAAAAATAGCATATATCTCTCAGGAATAATGTAGCTTTCTCCAATTTTTTAAATCAGTCCAGTAGTTTTGGAGCCTATTCGGTAGGTACAAACAAACAAACAAAAAAATCTTTCCTCTTTATTATATTAGTATAGATTTGTTAGTAAAATATATGTAATAATTCAAGTTTATAGGTCAATGGGAAGTAAAAAACACTTCGGCACAATTTTTTTTTTTAAAAAGCTGACTTTAGTAGCTTCTCATTCCTTTGTTTTCCAATACTTTCCAAAACAATAAATTGTAGTTCTAAAAACTAAAAAACACGCTTTAATGGTAAGGATAATGGGACAAACTGTTTAAATTATTGCATTGTCATCGGTCCTTGATAAGTGTGCAAAGTTTCAAATCAATCCAACGTTTTGAAGTGGGTGAAAATCACGTTCAAAGATTCCGTTACATTGATACATTGTTTCATTGATACATAGATACATACATACCAAGCTAATAAAAGCGTGTTAAAAAAAGCCGTATTTATAATCAACGAGCTCTAAACAACGAGGCCCACTCGATGGGGTAAATAAGAATATGTTTTTAAATTATTATTTGGGGGCCCCTTTAGCTGTATAATTTGGGTCAACAGGATGCTTATACTGTGAAAATTTGAAGACTAGCTCCAACCGTTTGGCTTTAAAACTTATGTGACAGACGACGGGCAGACACGTGAGTGACAGCAATATGGCTCAATTTGTACCCTTCGGTTACGGAACCCTAAAAAAGAAATTCAAAATCCGTCCACAATTAACAGAGAAATCGCAGAACATACATGCCGTCGAACATAGAACCTCCTCCTTTTTGGAAACTCGGCTAAAAAGTCTAGCAAACTATAAAACTCACTTTTTTCTCCATGTCCGCTATCGTCGTTTAGCGGCGGCATAAGTTGGCTAACTGCTTTTGTGGTACCCATATTGAATACTTTCTTAAATTTCGGGAACATGTAGGGTACAGTTAACCTGTCGAATAATTATTATGTCAATAAAAAGAAAGTAACAACACGGTTTAATGTTTAAAAGGATTATCGTATGGTTAAACGACCATCACATAAAAGCTTGCGTTCAGTCATTGAACACATTGATTAAACATTAAAGAAATTACAGTAGTCACAGCGGATCTTTGTGTCTTTGAAGTTGGCTCTGCGAACCATTATACTGCATAGAGTTAGTTTAAAAGTGAGTCCAGATTTGGAAGTAGCTAATGTTCTTAAATCGGAACAGACGGGTAACGAGTGAAGTTGGCTCTGCGAACCATTGCGCAAGAAACTGTTTTTCATCGAGTATACTGCATAGAGTAAGCGAGATAGAACGATGCGACTAACGTAAGTGAAAGAGACAGTTATACAAATCAATCTTCTACTTCAACATTGACACAAAAATAGCAACTGCGCAGGGTGTTGCAGCCAACTTCAGAGACACAAAGATCCACTGTGACTACTATACTAATTGTGAAAAATTGAATTCTCATGAGAGGTTCAAGCGATTTTGAACCATGTGCGGTGCAAATGGGCACAGTGTGCCAGTGTGCACTGGAACTTACGTACTTGCTGACCCGGCAAACTTTGTTTTGCCATAAAAACACCAAACATTCATCTACCCTACCCTACCTACCCTACCCTACCCTGCCTACCCTACCCTACCTATCCTACCCTACCTATCCTACCCTACTCTACCTACCATATTCTGTGTTTGACTAATGTCAATATGTATACGATACTAACGTCACTCAATTGTTTTGCCTTCCTGGAACCTCTCCACTAACACTTGAACTTTATGTTATGGTATTAAAGTTCAAATTGAGTTTTAAGTATTATTGCGAATCGTTTGTATGGGAGTACAGAAAAGTGTTGTTTTTAGACATTTTCAGGCAATTTTTTTTAAATTTTCTCTCCGTAAGAACCTTCTCCTAACAATAACAAACACAACAAAAAAAGAATTAGCGAAATCGGTTCAGTGGTTCTCGAGATTTGCGCTTAGCAACACATTTAGCGATTCATTTGGCTCACCAGGTATCTGGATCGGAGGTGCCGTCCAGCAACTTCTTGAGCTTTTCCCGCTGCGGGTTGGGTTTGCCGTCGATGTAGGCGTGTATGGGCACCTCGCGGTGGTCCTCTATGGTGGGCGGGTTCGGAATCGCGTTCGTCGGGTTCACGTATGTGAACTTCACCATCAATGTTGCATCTGTTGATGATGCAACAAACAACATAATTTAAATATATGAGATTTAGACTAAGTCACACCAGAACGTTGCTGATTTTCCTTGAAGAGCTGGGGTGATCGAATGACCTATTTATTCGCCTGTACCTCTGCCTGGTTAATGGAGATGACGTCACGTGCTCGTTACGTAGTTGTTATGTTAGTGCTGTAGGTACTCACTAGAGGCCGCTTCTCTCTTGAGCCGGTCAAGCTCGGGCGGCGAGATCTCCCACTTGAGCGTGGAGTTGGGGTTGATGAAGATGACGTCACGTGATCGTTACGTAGTTGTTATGTTAGTGCTGTAGGTACTCACTAGAGGCCGCTTCTCTCTTGAGCCGGTCGAGCTCGGGCGGCGAGATCTCCCACTTGAGCGTGGAGTTGCGGTTGATGGAGATGACGGCCACGTCGTCGAACATGTAGTTCGAGTTTCGACAGGAACGTCTGCGCGTTGCGGTCGCGCGCGTGCATGTTGCTGAGCTGAGTGTAGTCTTGTTCCGTGAAACTAGAAAATTATTATACAGCCTGTAGCAGCTGTCATCAACATCCACGCGCTACTCGCGCGGACACACAACTACTGTTGTGTTACGACGCGCGGTATTTATATTACGTGCAAAATCGACCCGCTCGTCTATAACTTCTACAAGTGGGTAGCATAATATTATTTTAGATCTCCTACCCTACATCTTGTAATTAGCGTGACGAAAATGTATATAAATACCGGCTCCTAAAATATATGGCATTCAACCCGAATACTCTTTTACTTACCTATCTCCTGACAACTGGTAAAAGCCTTTTAGACCAAAAAGAAAAGAAATATAAAAAGATCCGACCTCGAATGGACCTTATTTGCCATTCTCGTTGATTGGATCTAATATCCAAGCAACGGGAGTTCTTTGCGGCTGATCTTAACAGACGGAGTAAACAGTTGGCATATTCAAACGAAGTCCCTTACTGCTGGGATCATCGCCAGTAAGGAACAGTGACTTCTTTATAATTTTCCTTAAACTTTGTGTCTGGCGTGAAATATACTTACACATAAATGTTGTGTGATTGAGCCGACATTTGATAAACAGGCAGGAAAGGACCGATGCGTATTTTCACTGTCACATCTGTGGGTGGGTTGTGTGTAGAGTGGTAACGGTCGCGATTTACAAGTTGTAGGTCGTCGGTTCGAACCCAGGCGGGCGATTTTTTTAGTGCCAATTACTTCATCACCACTGCTCTCAAAACGGTGAAGGAAAAGGCAAACATCGTGAGGAAACCGGCATGACCTAGAACCAAGAATTTTAAGACATTTGACATCCTTATCCAACACTTGGCCCGCGTGGTGGATTACGGCCCATTCCCTCTCACAGAGAGGAGGCCTGTATCCCAGCAGTGGTAACATTAAAAGGCTGCTGATGATGATGCTCCGACATCTTAGATGAATTGCATATAAAAGCAAATTGATGATACAAATGCATTATTGTAAGGATAGCGGTTAACACTTTTATCTGAATATAAAATCTTCTAAAACCTGAATTTAATTTTAATTTGCTCATCAACCTGTTTTCGTTTTGTTAGAAAAAAGTCGTTCATTATAATTTTGGTTATTAGTGCGTTTGTAGTTTGATCTAAGACTGTATTTATTATGATTTAAAAACATGTTACCATAGTAATACGAGGAGCATAACAGCCGCACTTGTCGATGTTCAAGGTTAAGCATCGCATGCAGAAGTCGGTCCGTGGATAGGTGATCCATTACATGCCGAGACTCCTCCGAGCCTTAGAAAACACGTTTTAAGCTGTTGAACCCGATTCTAGTCATACAAAGGGGTATCGTGTTACCCTGTTATTGGGTCGTGGCAGTCAGATAGACAGTCGTTCCATGAGAAATACTAGTACCTACTCAGATGAATCTGAACACTAGAAATTAATTATCATTAGTTTAAACTTGGAACGTTGACTAAGGGCCATAGATATAGCTGTTAAACATTGTTATAACGCGCAAAAAAGCAAAGTTTGAATTAAAATAATTTCTAATGCCGTTATAAATCAGTTTTGCCCAGCCCCGTTTTTTTCGAAAAAAGGTGAAATAACTTTTCGAAACATAAAAATCTATTAAAGCAGTGGTTGGTGAATCCCGTAGACAGCTTTCTTAATATGCCATATTTAGAAAATATTCACAACAGTATAAAAATGTTAATAAACTCACGCTAAAAGCCAAAAATCTATGAGATTTGACATATCGGAGACCCACACCGGCGACTTTAGCGGCGAATTCATACGCGGTAGCCCTCATTGGGAGATTAATCGCCATAATAATATGAAACTGTAATTACCGTATTTCCAAACGCGAAGAACACAAGCGGGAACCATATGATGGCGATGACGAACGCGAGTACTCCTCCGCCGAGCATGTACTTGGACATGTTGGACTTCTTGGAGCCGCGCGGCTGCGGGAACTCGTCCTCTATGTACCGGGAACACTGGAACAATGTCATGTACCTGTGTTATAATGAACTAGCTGACCTTCGCTCTCGTCAACTCGATACCTATTTACCTACCTACCCTACTCACCTACCTACCTACCAATTTGTTTAACTATTTATTTGAATAAGAATTAATACTACAATACGAATGTAACCAACTTTTGTTTCTACCGGCGATCTAATTAAAATTTTGGAACATAAAAGCTGCTCTTGTGACTTAACTCTGATAGTTAAATATATTCTCTCGCAGACTTTTTTAGGTAATAATGAATACTTTAATCATGTAGCACATATTTTTTATGTATCATCAATAGTTTTCTCAGCGCACGCCAAAGAATGGTTTTTAAAGGCATAATTTTGCTACTGTGGGTTATATTATTGCAATTTTCATAAGGTACTCTATTCTTTTTTAATAAATTATAGCCTATGACACTCAAGAATAATGTAGCTTTTTGACAGAAAAATAATGTAGTATTTTGGCTTTTTGGTGACAGAATTTTCAAAATCGGTTCAGTAGATCCAGAGATTGCTGCCAGAGATTGATTTGCTTGAAATTTTTACATTATTTATTTGAATGGTTATGACATGTGTTAGATTATTTTGATTAATTTTGGTTGTGACATTTTTGGTCTATTTATTGAAGTTAATTGCAAGTATCGGATGATTAATTTTGGTTGTGACATTTTTGGTCTATTTATTGAAGTTAATTGCAAGTATCGGATTAGTTTTAATTTCCGTGGTTTTGAGATTGGATTATATTATATTTAGTGGCATTTTTGCGACATGTATTAGATTTAAATTAATCTTGTGATGACATTTTAAGATTATTATTGTTTTTTATGATTTTATTGAATTAATCTGTTTGACATTTTTAGAATATTTATTGAAATGGTTATGCCATTTATTCGATTATTTTAATTATCATATATCGGATGTGTGTTTTGATTTTGTTGTGGTTCTGACATTTTTAAATTATTATATGAAATTTGCTATGACATTTTTAGAGTATTTATTGGATTTTGTTGACATGTTTAGATTTTATTATGTTGAATTAAGTAATCAATTTTTGTAAATGACATGTATAGTTTTTTTTATGAATTTTATGCAAATGTTTAAATTGTGACAATGGATGTGCTTTAATTTGATTAATATTATGAATGTAATGGTGATATTGTGTAGGTAATTAGTTGAAAAATTATTTTAGCTTGTTTTTAATTATTTTTTGTAACATTCAGACACAGTGTAAAATTGTTAATGAATAAATGAAATGAAATGAAATGAAATGATTACCCCCTACAAACTCACAACATTTACTTATTATTTACACTTACAATTAACTTATATGCAATATAAAACTATGAAAAACTTAAAAATCTAGTAGTCCTAACATCTAATAATAATAACTTATAAACTAAGTTTCCTAAATAAAAACAATATTTAAAATACAAAAACAATAAACATATAAACTACTCTAATCATCCCTATAACATAAAATAAACAACAGTATTTTTGCGAATTCACTCAAATAGCATGTAAATACATCGATCTTGACGTGAAGATCGTTAATAACCCGAATTGCGCGGGTCAATGGTGTTTTGGCGAGAAGGTTTGTCCTGGCAAACGGCACGGCCAGCAGCGGCGGGCATCGCCGCCTCCACACATAGCTGTCCGGTACACACAAACTCAGGTGCTGCAGCACTCCTGGGTTATGCTTATGCTCAATGCCACGAAGTAACCGTACCAGATACGAAACCAGCGTGAATTCCCGCCGCACCCTCAGTTGGTTGTACCCGACCATACCGAGCACAAACAGAGTGGGGTACATTAAGGGGTAAAACGGATATACCCCGTATAGTTTCTTGAACAAGTGGCGCAACATCACAAACTTTACCTCTTTATAATATTAGTATAGATGTAAAACAGACATCACCGAGTGCCCCATATATATCCCGTCATTGCGATTTACTTGATCTGTTACATATTATGTTATTACTTGATATGTTTCATAGTTATGCGTATAACAAGTAAAAACATAACCTGTGCTGGACGTAGCGTGATCACTGGCCCCGAGAAAAGAAGGGCGTAAACCTTCTGGCCATTGCCGCTGAACGCCCCGATCACACACGAATTAAGGTTCTTGGATGCCTGGCTGCAGCAGCGACGTAAAGTTGCAAATCGACTCGAACGATTCAACAATGTGTTGGCTGTACCCGAGTTACTTCCAGGTTCTGGGTTCCCTTCTTCTGGATCAGCACTCCTGGAGTCCAGGTCCCGAGGTTCAGCTCGACAGGATCGAAAAGGGGTGTCTTCATTGGGGTTGAAGTCGACGAATTAAATGAAACACTAAGTTATTCAGTACACGGCACGATTCTAGGGCTCTCAACAATTACCGAGACTCGATTCTATATAAGATTTACTTCTTATTTACTAAGACAAGTACAAGCGACTAGCTTTGGATGACTACAAATTCTAATTTTGGACCGGGGTAGCTATATACCCTCGGTCCGTGCCATTATTGAGAGCCCCGCAAATTCTCGCCGAAAATAATTTTTATTATTGTAAAAAACCCTTATCAACATTTGGTAATAGGGTTACCGCACCCCTTCCACGGTGCTATCAATAGCTGGATTTCTTCGTACTGTAACACAGTAACGCCCCCTATCTCTGTATCTAATCCATATACCTAATTTCCAGGTATTGATAGCTTCCCTAGACTAATTCTATAAAATAAAGGGACAATTTCCTTTATTTTCCGGTTAAAATCTTAATAGCTTCTAACCTAGCCTAAGGATATCTATAGGTTGGGTTGACCTGCTGGTGCCAATAGCAGGCTGTCTGTTGACGTCTAGAAAAAGCTTATTTTCGGGATTTTTCTATGGGATATCATCCCTTATGTACTGAATCTATAAAATCCTAAGTCATTTTACCGACTTAAGGATTTTCTACTTAGGCTAACCAGACAATCACCGCCTATTATGGGGATTCTGGTAGCCGATAGACCACACTTTACAGTCTTAGTGTTTATATAAGTCTATCCAGGCTATTTTATTTTATTTTATTTTATTACTTAAGAAAACTTACAGCTAGGATACAGATAGTAGACAGTTAGTGATGGAAGGCCAATTAAAAGTTTTCACAGACAACATTAGGGTACCACAAGAAACAGTAGACATGCAAGAGTTCGTAAGAAGTAATTACTCGTAGACAATGAAAGAAGAGACAGAACAAGTTTCAGTGATCTTCAAAGAAGTTTTTACATAATTTTTTTTTTAGTTTCTGAACACTGGTGGAGAACAAATCAAGGTCATCAATACTCTGACACATCGAGTTGTATGCCCTGCTAGCTCTTATTATGTATGAGTTTTGTCGATAAGTGCACCGCGCAGAGGGAACATACAAAGGTTGATGATTCCTTAAGGTGAAGGATTTCCTTAGGGGCTGGGCTGTTTTAACAAACTTGCGCTTTGAGCCCTCAGCGACAAGCCCTATGGGGCTTGGCTTTGTCGATGCAGTCCTACCTTGTCTGACTCCTTCAGAGACGGCAAGGTGGCGTGGTCTTGAGGGAGAGCGCACGGTCGTGATGATCCTCAAGCCAAGTTCGGTGATTTTCCTTCTCGTGATTGCCGCCCTGTTTTTGGCCAAATCCCTATGAAATAGACGTAACAGAAATCACCGGGCGCCCTATCACAGGGGTGGCGAGGTCATGCCCCTGGGTGTCCACCATCAAAAAAAAAATCAGATGATGGATAGTAATGACCTCCTGCGTGTTTGTGCCGTGCGCAGGGACCCTTACGGAAGGATGATGGGATCCTGGTGGCTGAGCCGATGAGCGTAGGCGGTTTAACGTCTCTGAGGCAAAACTCCACTTTGGCCCGGATTTCTTCTCACACGGGTGGCCGTAGCCTAGCCAGCTACGGTCAATCGGCTGCGGGGTCCGGTCAGACGGCCCCCAGGCGAGTTCACTCCCATTAGGGGCTTGCAGACGGCGGCGCTCGCTCGCATCGCTAGTGGTAGCGGTGTGAGTTGGTGTCGTGCAGTCTCGTGGGCAACTAATGGGGGGGGGCTATATCCCTCGACTAATCCCTGGTGCCATCGTAGCATCGCCACTTGAGCACTCCATGGCGGGTGGGGATAGTCGAGGGATGAAATTTAAAATCGGGATTTTAAATGGATAACATATCTAAAAAAAACCACAAGGCGAAAGGACCGGCGAAAGCTGGGACTGCGCACCAAAAGGCGGGACCGGCGAAAGCTGGGACTGCACACCAGACGGCGGGACCGGCGCAAGCCGGGACTGCATCTTCCGCAGTTCGTCCAGAGGTGCAGTGGGATCGTCTCAAGGCGGGGCTGTGGCGGGACTGTCAAATGACGGGACTGTCGCGGCACTGTCGGGGGCCGGCACTGCTGCGGGACCACCGAAGGGCGGAACTGCAAACCAGCCCACCGGGCATAAGGGTACTGCCAAAGCTGGCGCGATACGGGACGCTTGCGTTAGAGATCGTATGACCTCGGACCTTGCGGCCCCGGACGCGACCGGCAAAGACAGCACCTCGTCGTCTCCCGGCGGCCAGCATGAATCAGGCTGGCTTCCGGTTGGACGATCTGGGGCGCGCAGAAAAAGGCGCCAAAAGCTGAGACAGCAGGCGGCTCTGGAGGGGACTCCTACGGAGGGCCCATCAAAGAGACCGCGTGCTGCTCTCAGCGGGGACAGCGGGGACATGGCGGCCAAGAGGATGAAGACCCAAGGGCAATCATCCTCAACCGGATCCTTTAGGGATGCGGTGGCGGCTGTGAAACTCGCTGTCGTGACAGTCAAGTACCCGGAGGAGTACTTGAAGGCGGAGGACTTGGTGCCGATCCAGGAGCTCATAATTGAGAAACTGGAAGTGGCGCCGGATCCTCTGCCTGTCCTAACGGTTGCTCCCGGAGTCGTCGCAGGTGCAGTTCATGTATCCTGCGACGACTCTGATGCAGCCAACTGGTTTCGGAGTGCCATCCACAATGTGGAACTTGGTGCCCTGAAACTCAAGGTTGTTGACGCCAGGGACCTTCCAAAGCCAGTCAAAATGGCATGGAAGAGTCGCAACTTGGCGTTGCAAGACTCTGCCCGGGCCATTCGATTGCTCCAGCGACTCAACCCTACCTTGAGGACGAACGACTGGAAGGTCGTGAATACGCTCACTGAGCAGACCGGCATCCGTCGTATCGTCCTCATGGCGGGGTGTCGCTGGGGTCATCAAGGCCGCGGGCTGCTCTCTTCCAGGAGGGATTGAACGATACTCGTTCAAGCTCCTGGAAGAAGACAAGGGAGAGGCGCCTGCTGCGGAAGCAGAAGTGGAGCCCTCCGAGGATGGACCACCACAACATGGGGAGGCCATTGAAGAAATCTCTGCTGACGGCGCAGCGCAGGCAACAGAGATTGGGACCAGAGCGTCGGAGACAGACCACGAGGATGACATCCTCGGGGACTTCGACACCCTGGGAATCGAGTCGCCGACTGCTCTCGAGGAGAGCCAGGCGATGGAGGAGGGGCCTCAAGACTAAGGCCCTCCCATATCAACACAAACCCATCAAAATCATCCAAGATGGAGGGACTAAGGTGTGTACAAATTAATTTGCATCATTGCAGAGCCGCTACTGCCCTTCTGGCTCGGCAACTGAAGCTCAACACATACGACGTTGCCTTGATACAGGAACCTTATCTGTATAAGGGGACTATAAAAGGCTTAGGTGGGACAGGAGGCATGGTGCTCTATGACTGTCCAACTAATGACGCGAGGACTTGCATCTATATCAGGGGCGGTATAGAGGCAATGCCCTTACGTACTTTCTGTTACAGGGATCTCACAACAACCTTGATCCAAGTGGGGACGGGAACAGAGAAAAGGAGAATTATCCTTGCCTCTGCCTATCTCCCATATGAACAAAAAGAACCAGTAACACCACTAATCAGAAGACTGGTTGATTACGGCAACCAAAAGAACCTTGACCTGATACTTGGTTGCGATGCGAACGCACACCACGTCGTTTGGGGCAGCTCGGATGTCAACAAACGAGGGGAGGATTTGTTGGACTTTGTGGTAAGCTCTTCTTTACAAATCCTTAACGTAGGCAATAAACCTACTTTTAGGACTTCTGCGAGGACTGAAGTTATTGACCTTACGCTGGCTTCAAACAGGGCCAGCGCTCATATTGAAAATTGGAATGTGTCGGACGAAATCTCTTTGTCTGACCATAATTATATATGCTTTAGGTTTAGGACGGCGGGAGAAGCCGAAACTAGACGAAGGAGAAACCCAAGGTATACAAATTGGGACTCATACAGGAGGGACCTCAAAGTAAATTTAGGGAGCCCTAAAGGTAAGCTCAATTCCATACTGGATATAGAATTTGAAGCGGACAGAATCAAGGCAGGCATCATCGGTGCATGGGAAGATAACTGCCCAGAGAAGAAGGCCTTTGGCAAAAAGGTACCATGGTGGACTCCTGAAATAGCCAAAATACGTCAGGAAACACGACAGGCCTTTAATGATGCAAAAGCCAGGAAGGATTTTTCTGGCTATCATAGCATGCTAACAAGGTATAACACGGCGGTACGCAAGGCCAGAAGAACTAATTGGCGGCAGCATTGCACTTCCATCGAAACTCTGCCAAATGGGATGAGGTTGTGCAAAGCAATGTCCATGACCAAGACAAACCCACTAGCATCTGTAAGGGATGAGAATGGGCAACTCACGGAAACTGGACAGGACACTCTGGGCGTGATGTTTAGGACCCACTTCCCAGAATGTATACTGCGCGATAGCGATGAAGAGGAACCAGTCACAAGGGACGAGCTTACAAGGCACACGTCCAAAAATAACTGGCTCACGGCAAAGAAAGTGGTAGATGAAAATAAATTGAAACTGGCCATAGCGGGCTTCCAGCCACTCAAATCCCCTGGTCCTGATGGCATCTACCCAATACTATTGCAAGAAGGGGCATCTGTTTTGATACCCCATTTGAGTAAGCTCTACAGAGCCTGCATAGCCTTTGGGTACGTACCCAAAGCATGGAGGGAGGTCAAAGTCACCTTTATACCGAAGGTGGGCAGACCGACTTATGAAGAAGCTAAAGCTTACAGGCCCATTAGTCTATCATCCTTTCTCTTGAAAACTCTGGAGAAAATGGTAGACAGGTACTTAAGAGAGGGTCCTCTGAAAGTATTCCCTCTACATAAACTACAATGCGCCTACAGCCCCGGCAAATCTACGGAAACGGCATTGCACTATGTTGCGAGTCGAGCCGAGGCTGCGCTAGAGGGACAAGAAATATGTGTCGGGGCTTTCCTCGACATAGAGGGAGCCTTTGACAAGACAACATTTGAGTCCATACGCACTGCTGCAAAGGAACATGGCATCAATGATACCACGAGCAATTGGATTGACTATATGCTGAGAAGCAGAACAGTCAGATCGGAACTAATGGGAGACAGACTGAGTGCAAAAACAACAAGAGGTTGTCCGCAAGGCGGAGTGCTGTCACCATTATTGTGGTGCTTGGTAGTAGACTCGCTACTAACCAAACTCAATACCGGACCATTCTACACAGTAGGCTATGCGGATGACATAGCTATAATGGTCAATGGTAAATTCCCGAACATAGTGTCTGGATTATTACAACAGGCATTGAGGATGACAGAGGAATTGTGTACAGTGAACCACCTCTCTATCAACCCAAGCAAAGCAGTCATTATTCCCTTCACGAGGAAGAGACAACTAGGAAACCTAGGAGAGCTCTCCCTCAATGGAATAAAACTGCCCTGGTCCACCGAAGTTAAATATCTGGGTGTAACGCTTGATAAAGAACTCAGGTGGAAAACTCATGTGGAAAATATTACGACAAAGGCCTTACGAGTGTTCGGCATGTGTCGTTCTACCTACGGTAAAACTTGGGGGCTAAAGCCCAAAGTGATACGATGGCTTTACCGGACAATGATAATACCTATTATCACATACGGCAGCATAGTGTGGTGGCCAAGAACAAAGCTTGCCTCGTGCAAAGCGCCACTCACCAGGTTACAAAGAACAGTGTGTCTCGGCATTACGGGTGCTTTCAGGACAACACCTACGGCAGCGATTGAGAGATACCTCAATATCCCTCCTCTGCATATGATGGTTGAATTCGAGGCAAGGAAGACATTACATCGTCTCGCTGTCGCTGGACTATGGGATGCCTCTAAGCCAAAGACTAACCATACAAAGTTCGATGAGAATGAAGACCTGGATCGGGTAACAAGCATGTTATCCGATAAAATGCAAACTATGTTTGTGTTTGAGAGGTCTTTCAAGGTCCAAATCCCTACAATAGAGGACTGGACGAAGGGACTTGATCCACCAGAACAAGACAGTCTGGTGTGGTACACTGATGGATCCAAAATGGAATCAGGTACAGGAGCGGGAATATACGCAAAAGGCTACAAATGTAGCAAAAACTTAGGGAAGATGGCAACTGTATTCCAAGGGGAAACATATGCCATTATAACCTGTGCTCAAGAGAATATAGATAGAGGGACCAAAGGTAAATCCATATATATTCTTAGTGACAGTCAGGCTGCAATCAAAGCCATGGCATCCTACAAAGTGGACTCCGGACTTATTCTGGATGCTATCCAGGCCCTAAACAGGCTTGGGAAGCACAACAGGGTAAGACTGATGTGGGTCCCTGGGCATAAAGGATTCCATGGCAACGAAGTGGCTGATGAACTGGCAAGGGAGGGCTCAGCGAATGATTTTGTGGGTCCAGACCCATGTGTAGGCATATCGACATGTCTCGTAAAAGCCGCATTTAGGGAGTTTGCAGATCACAGACAACGAACTTGTTGGCTGTCTACTACCGGTCTACAACACTCCAAGAGATTCCTGGGCTCCACTTTCAAAGCCCGGGATTGCATTTGGAACATGAGCAGCAGAGGCGGCTGTACTTTAAGTTCACTCGTGCACTGAACTGCCAGATTTAAAAAGGTTTAGAAAAAAAAAAGAAATGTTTAATAATATCTGATTAACGATCTATTCAATATATACGAAATTATGACGAACAAATTTAAGCTCTTTGCTAAAGTAATAAGACGTATATTGCTGTAAAAAATACTCCCCGTGCGCTAGGCTAAAGCGCACGGCGAGAGTTCATACAATTCTATGAGAAACAAGCGAAAACGCCTGGCGCGTGAGACAGAGATAGTTCAATAGAAAATGTACGGCGAAATATGACCATTCTCGTGCGCCGCACCAGAAAACCGAAGATTACCGAGAGCGGGCGAGGTTTGACGAACGAAATTTATCTTAGGGTCGAGTACCAACATTAAAAGTTGTACAACGACGTAACTAGATGGCGTTGGCGTCGAATTAGAAGTCGCTAGCGAGATTGTTTGCCGATTTACATAGGCTCCTGTGTCTAACACAATTACCCAGTGAGACGGCAAGGTGCACTACCACTACTATGATCCACCAGCCGCCACTGATGAGCAGGGGGCAAATCCGCTACCTGCTTGGGGCCTTTACTGGGCACTTTGGAACCAACGACATGCTCATGAAGATGGGTCTAACCGCGACACCCATGTGCAGGTTGTGTGGGGAACATACGGAACGCATGGAGCACCTACTGTGCACATGCGATGCACTGGCTGGTAAGCGAATGAGTCTCCTAGGGGTTGGATACCCAAAACCAGAAGATTATAGGCTCATATCTCCTAGTCTCGTTGTAAAACTCATGAAAACGGTTTTCAACGAGAATGAGGAGGAGTAAGTTATCTAGGGGACCACAAAAGACCCCAATGGGTCGAAGTGTCCGAGGTATTTCTCGGCCCCTCCATAAGATAAGATAAGATAAGGTGAAGGATGGAACACGCAGCCCAATTTTGCTCATCAGTTCAGAACAGTCAATTGAACCATTAGCCAAACTGAACAGGAATGCCATGTCGGCAATTCTTCTCCGCTCAATTAGTGGAAGAATGTGAAACTTCCTGCAGCGGCTGTAATAGTTAGGTAAATAGGTTTTGGATCTATACTGAATGTACCTCAAGAACTTCTTTTGTATACTTTCGATGCGATTGACGTAAGTATTGTAGATCGGATGCCATACTGGAGAGCAGTACTCGAGATGACTGCGCACAAAAGCACAATATAGAATTTTGAGTGTTTTTATGTTTTTAAAATCGGCTGATAACCTCAAGATGAAACCCAGTGCCTTAGAAGCTTTTTTAATAATATTATCGATGTGTGTGTCAAAAAGAAGTTTCGAGTCAAAAGTGACGCCCAAATCTCTAATCGTATTGACTCTGGCTAACGAAGTGTCGGCTAGGTTGTAATCGTAAAGAATAGGTTTAGGTTTACGAGTGAAGGTACATGTATAACATTTTGAGACATTTAGATCCAAGCGGTTGGCCACACAGTACTCTTGGAATCTGTCGAGATCACGTTGGAGATGCTCAGCATCTTCGTAAGTTCTGATATCACTTAGAATCTTCATATCGTCCGCAAACAAAAGAACTGTTGCGTTAGAGAAACATGAAGAGACGTCATTGATGAAGATGTTGAACAACAAAGGTCCCAATAGCGAACCCTGTGGAATCCCCGAGGGGATAATCATAGTTCTGGATATGTATCCATTAAGAACAACAGTTTGACATCTGTTCGCCACATAAGATGAGAACCACCTGAAGAGATTTCCACTGATACCTATAGCCAACAGCCTGCGCAGAAGTATAGCATGATCCAAACGATCAAAACACTTGCTGTAATCAGTGTAAATTACATCCACTTGTGTGCGATGAGCCATACATTCAGTCAAGTAGTCACCACACAAAACAAGATTAGTGGTTGTAGACCGACCTCGCAGGAAACCATGTTGACGGTCACTGATGCTAAGTTTAAGACTAGCGTAGAGCTGCTTGTGGATTATTTTTTCCAGGATTTTAGCGAAAATGCATAGTTTTGATATGGGTCTGTAGTTCTCCACGAGGTCTCGAGGCCCTTTCTTGTGGATCGGAGTGATTAAAGCCGACTTCCAAATTGCAGGCACCTCACCCAGATTTAGGGAGCGCCTAAACAGAAGTGAAAGAGGAGGGGTCAGACTTTTGGCACAGTTGAGTATAAAAACAGGCGGAATATTGTCTGGTCCTGCAGATTTTGTTAAGTCAACACCTTTGAGTAGATTGAATACTTCTAATTCATTAACTTCGACCGAATGTATGCCCGAAACAATATCGCTCACATGCAAGTTTGAAGCCTGCGCGTGGTTACCCGAAAGATCGTCGTCACTATTGCTACCACAACTAGAACTGAGAAAATTAGAATAGAAATAGTCGCCAGACATGTTGCAGATATCCTCTCCTTTACTTGAAGTGCTATTTCTATATTTAAGTAAGGAAGGATAAGCATTTATTTGATTTTTAGATTTAACGTACGACCAAAACGCTTTGGGGGTCTTAAATATGTCTTCTTCAATTTTAGTAATATAGCAACTAAACATGTCACTTTCAACCTCCTTGGCACGCTGTCGGAGCAAAACAAAAGACTCATGATCAGACAGGCTTTTTCCTTTAAAATTTTAATCAGAGGCTGCCTGAACCAGGGCGGGTATCTGCTGATTGGAACGACCGTCTTAATAGGTACAAAAGATTCACGTAGTTCATTGAGAGTGTCATAGAAAAATGCTACGGCATCCTCGAGTGGCCTAGTGCTCACCTCGTTGAACCAGTCGATCTGGGTCAGCCGAAGATTAATAGCCGTATAATCGGCTGACCGATATAAGTATTTTATACGAGGTCGCACAGGAAGAGTATGAAGTTCCACAAAGTCAGCAGACACACAGAGAGCCCTATGATGTGGATCCTCCGGCACCAGGGGATCAGCACAACTTGTCACTAAAACCTCGCTATTAGATAAAATTAGATCAAGTATTTTATTGTTGACATTTACGTGTGAATTGTATTGCGAGATATTGCAGACGGAAAAATTATCAAACAAATTGACTTGAACATGACCCTGGATATTACTAGGGCAAACAGACTGACCATCATCATCTGGTGCCCAGTTTATATTTGGAAGGTTAAAGTCGCCAAGAACCAAAAATTTATCAGCGGGATGCTTCTGGACAATATCCGTTAGGTTATTAGAAAAATTAGTTAACTGACCTGCTTGGGAGTGGCCAAGATTTTGATTGCAGATGTACACTACACAGATATGCATTTTATACGATACTCGCGGTCTCTTCCTATGAAGGGTGAGGGTAATCCACAAGTCTTCGGCAGACGAAAACCACTCACTGCGGAGATCACTGATAAGCTCGCGTCGCACTGCAATAAGCACACCACCCCCTAAAGTTTGTTTCGTGCTACAATAATTTCTATCGCGCCTCCACACTATGTAACGGTCGTCAAACAATTCACAGTCCTTAATACCCTCAATAAGCCAAGTCTCAGTTAAGCAAATGATATCGTAAAAATTAACACACACATTACGATAAAATATTGATGTTTTTGTACGCAATCCCCGAACATTTTGGTAAAATGCACTAATAGGTGGCATTGCAAACAGAAAGATTACTTATTAGTGCTTCAATAGAAATTGTTATGTGAGGTACATTCAGTTTAAAGCAAAAAGTTAAATTATGACACATTGAAAAAATGAGCGAGGTCAAGCCGATCACAACCTTAGCATCATGCAAATAGGATTCAATAGAGAAATAGCTTTGGTCAACATCGAGCGATAAGAGAACAAAAGGACAGCGGTAACGAAATGCGCCCAAAAAAAATGGCACCAGTGTTTCTCAATCTATTAGCGAAGTGCGTGCGAGTATACAAGCAAAACAAATTATAAGATTGACAATACTTTTTTAGTTCAAAAACTTTTTTAAGTCGAGTTCCGTTTTTATGTGATGGGTTGGAGAAGTAGTATTTTTCTTTATAAGGATTTTGCAACCAACTACCCAAGTGTATAAAAAACCTCGTTCTTTAGCAAGTTTTTTCGTTTTGTTTAATAGCATTTTGTTCTCAAAAGTTAGATGATCATTGACGTACATTACACTGTCTGAATGCAGACCCAACTTGCTTGCAGTTATAGACGATTTAAGTTTTTTTGCTGCTGCCACGAAATCATTTTTGAGGTATCTGTTGTGAACTGAGCAAATAATATTTTTGCTCTGTTCATTGTTTCGCATCGGCACTCTCGCTACGAAGTTAATCTGCTCTTTAGGGATACTGCATCCAATGATATCTCCTATCTTGCTAACAATTGCGTACAGATTTTCTGAGTTGGTTGTTGGAACACCCTTAATTTCTAAGTTGTTCATTCTCGATCTCTGCTCAGTTTCCCGATGTAGATCTTCAATTTTGGAGCATCGATCATGCAACGCCGCCATCTCCTCCTTAGTCTTCTTAAGGCAGTCCACTTCACTCTCCAATCCCGACACCTTGCTGGTTAATGCCTCCACCGAATGGTTCATAAACTCGACATCTGTTCTAAGACTCGAATACTCCGATCTAATCGACTTGAGCTCCGCCAGTTCCGATTGGATAGCTTTCACGTTCTCCATTAAAGCAGGTAAGTTATCCATCTGGGCTGAGAGGGCCTTCAGTTCTGACATAATAGATTCCATGTCAGCTGATACGGGCGTAGCTGCCGCTGCAGTTATGGGGCGAGGGCTGGATGCTGCCGAGGATTTGCAATGACTACACCTCCATGTGTTCTTGCGATCTCCCAATTTCCTCCATCCTCCTTCGGTTATGCCAGCGCAGGGAAAGTCAAACTGTCCCAGGCATCCCACGCATTTAGCGCCGTCCCTACTCTCAACTTTGCAACTCTTGCATTTAAACATTTTGTGTAGGTGTTGGAAACTTTGAGAATCGTAGTCAAGTAATTAGTCGTTCACCGAGTCGCGAAGCGTATGCGTGCGGTCGATTTGCTGGCTACCGTCGAACTGTGAACCTGAACTGTCGAACTATATGCACATAAGGTGCCTCGATAAGTACCAAATCGATAGCTGGTCACTTTCTTTGCGCCCAGCTATCGGAGAAACTATTTACAAAAACCTAATAAACTTGGGACGACACGATAGCGCGTTTATCGGGCTATCGGGAGGTCCCCAAAAATTGCTTATTTTCGGAATTCCCAGGGGTGTATAGTCCCGAGGAATGCCAAAAACGGACTAAAAATTACATTTTCCAGAAACCTATTTTCTGGAATTGTACTTAAACTACTTGAGCGATTTTCGCTCCAAAGTGATGACTTGGTAGCTAGTCCAGCAAGCCATCCGAAAGTACTTACACCATAAGTACATCTATTCCCTTCATAGAGTTATTCCACCTGAAGGGTCTACAAATTTCAACGTTTTACGTTGTTTACGTTTTTCTTTGCTGTTCATCTCGCTGACTATCCAAGCGATTCTTCCCATCTAGAAACCGCCTGGAAGCCCTTTCGACAAGCTTTCCAATGGTAGTACTTTTACCAGTACACCTATATGTTTTCTAGGTACTTAGGGCACCTAAAACTGTAAGTCTTTGCCGAAAACCAGATAAACAGCATGTTTATACTATATACCGACTTGATATCTCAAGTAAATGGGTTTTATATCAAAGACCACGCTAACTATGAGGTGTATATAGGTTTCCCGTCTCGGTCTAGGTCCCCTATATACCCTAAAATGACCTAAATCCATATATTTGGTCTTGGAGATATCAAGTCAATATTCACATCTATATAGCGGAAACTATGTGGTTTTCACTTAGTTTCATCATTATGTCTAGTACATAGGATAAGCCCTTAAAAACATGATTTTAATTACTATAATTTTGTATTGACTTTTGTTCCCAAGCTCCACAAGTATAAATAAAACATGCCGCCACCTCGTGGCTCATTTGGAAAGAAAGAAAGAAAGAAAGAAAGAAAACTTTATTTGTCAAACATGCGTTTACATGACTAATCAGACATGCATGGTATTGAATTAATAAATATTGTGAGCGTCCATGTTTTGCCAATAATGGCGTACAAAATTTGTAGGTATATTATTTTACATTTAAACATTTTACATGCAGTCATTCTAAATATCATTACACAATACAAAACAAATAAATAATAATTGATTTAAAGATATTATAGTATAATTAAGTATATTACAGTCCAAATAAATTAAATAATGTCCAGAATATTCATTACTATGCAGTCAAATAGAATCATTCAAAAGTTAATTAATTTAAAATTCACATTATTCAATTGTTAATGTTAACTATGTACCTTAGAAGCCGGTATAAAAAAGTCCTTTTCATTTAAAAAATCTACAACATTGTAATACACTTTACTAACTAAAAAATTTCTCAGCTTATTTTTGAAAAGTGCCAAGGGCATTT
The DNA here is from genome assembly GCA_948252205.1 of Orthosia incerta. Taxonomy (NCBI): domain Eukaryota; kingdom Metazoa; phylum Arthropoda; class Insecta; order Lepidoptera; family Noctuidae; genus Orthosia; species Orthosia incerta. Next base: position 22,969,427 of record OX411754.1, read on the forward strand.
CTCTCCAACTTTTAGGTAATGCATTAAATATGATAGGAGCCATACAGAAAACACTTTTGCGCATGAGGGTTGTTCTCGCAGTATGAGAACATATCCTGCTGTTGTCGCGCCTATTACGTGGGACTACTTCATCTAATCGTTTAAATCGGTGAGGATTTGTTTTCACAAAAACAGCCACTCCTAAAATGTACAGACATGGCAAAGTAAGTATTTTATATTTTTTAAAGTAAATCTTCTTCGGAACTAAATCTTCGTCGAGTAATGACGTATCGTACGACAGGAATTTACGATTTTCACTATGATAACTCTTATCAGTATGTTTTCTAATGCTTTTACTTTATTAATGGTGAACTATTGAACCCTATAACATACTGACAAATACTAAAAACATTATACTACTACCTTAAAAATGCAGGTAAAATTTTTAGTATAAATATAGACGTGCCTCTAAAAATTATTTTAGTATTAGATGGCGCGCCGGGGTGAGCAGACATGTCTACACATACATACTTTATTTTTATAAACCATTTACTATGGTTGGTGACGCTTCGTCGCGAACATATCTCCCGCCGTGCAGTGCTGTGTCGACTTGAAGTGTTGTCGGCGCGGCGCTGCATTCCTTCGGTGAGCGACGGACGGCATTTCTCGGCTGCCGGCCAGGCCCGCCGAGAGGACGATCGCCGCTCCGGCATCTCTGGTTACTGGGGCAGTGGGACGAGTTTCTTCACCGGACGCTTCAAGGTCCGGATTTCTCCATCGATTCCTGGATACACGGCCACAATGCGGCCTCGCGGCCACGTATTGCGGGGCAGCTGGCCGTCGGCTATCAGGACAGGGTCGCCACATTAAGTTTGGGCCCACTACTATGTGGCTCCCGCCGGTTTTGGAGCTCCGGCAGGTACTCTCTGACCCAGCGACTCCAGAACATACCAGCGAGGATCTGTGATCGTCGCCATATTTTCCTGCTGTCTATATCTTGCTCGGTGAACGTGCCAGGTGTAGGTAGTCTGGCTGACCCACCGAGCAAAAGGTGATTCGGGGTGATGGATTCATCATCACCACCATCTACCGACACGTGCGTCAATGGTCGGCTATTTACAATGTACTCTGCCTCACAAATCAGTGTGGACAATACCTTTTCGGTGGGGTGTTTCTCTGTAAGTACATTGTATAGCGTGTTTTTCACACAACGAACTAGGCGCTCCAAGGCGCCTCCCATGAATGGCGCTGATGGCGTTATGAAGCGCCACACAATGCCTCTACTACTTGCCTCTGTTTTGAAGGCGTCTCGCAGCTCTCTGTCGGCGCCGTGCATGTTGGTGCCATTGTCTGAGTGTATCTCAGCTGGGCATCCTCTGCGTGCGGCGAATCGGCGCAGCGCCAATATGGCGGAGTCTGCGCTAAGGCTGGCGGCGATTTCAAGGTGCACCGCCCTCGATGTGAGACACGTAAATAGTGCTACGTATCTCTTCTGATGCTGCCGACCGACGGTGACGGATAGCGGGCCGAAATAGTCGAGCCCGGTATATGTAAACGGCCTCTTATGATGAGCGAGGCGCGTTTTCGGGTGGTCGCCGGTCGCAGGTACTGGTGGCTGTGCCTTGCGTATATGGCAATGCAGGCATCTTGCTATCACCTTCTTCGCTGTTGGTCGCATCTTCACGACCCAGTAGTGCTGCCGTACCTCATTAATTGTGAGTTCGGTGCCACTAAGTTGTAGACTGCGATGTGTCCAGTCTATGTACAACTGCGTTATGTGATGGTCGCCATGTAATATAGGCGGGCGCATCACTTCTTCGGCTACCTCTTGCGTAGCTGCTATGCGACTTCTTAGTCGCAGCACGCTGTCGACGACCTGAATTTGTAAAGGTCGCAGCGAGCTATTCTTATTTATTTCTTCAACATTCGCTAACTCTGAAGCGAACGATTGTTGTTGTGCGAAGTATTTTCTCAGCTTCTTGGAGAAATTCTGCTTCTATAATTTGTCTGTTGACCCGGGTTGGGGCTCTGCATGCCTGCTTCTGCTTCTGTGCAGGTGTAGCGGGCTTCTGGCGCCAGTCTGGGTCCTTTTCAGCGTTTTTTCTTGTCCGTTTATAGGACGTTATCTCTATTCTATTTTTGCAAAGAGATATAAAACTCAGAACTGTGGCGGTCGCACGAAGCAGTCGCTCCCATCTGGAGAATCTGCTTGGCTCTGGAACGGCTTCTATGAGTCTCTTCTTGTCCCCTTCTGGGACAACGAAAGCCTTTTCTTCTCCCGTGTCGTCTGTAGTCGGAGGTTTCTCTGTGGGCCATAATTCGGGCCCAAGAGACAAAAATCTCGGCCCGCAGTACCACTCGTGGTCCGAGTTGAACCGCAGTGGTACGTCACGGGTTGCCGCATCAGCGATGTTCATCTTGGTGGGTATCCATCGCTAATCTTCGACTTTGCTATTGTCTTCAATAGCAGCTATTCTGTGAGCAACGAAAGGTTTGTATACTCTCGCTCCTCTTCTAATCCAGGTCAGTACGGTCTTGCTATCTGACCAATACGTTACTGACGTGGGCTTGCAGTCGTGTTCACCTATCACTGCTGCGGCTACGCGGGTTCCCATTACCGCGGCCTGAAGTTCGAGTTCCACCCGCGCTTTCGCCATAACAAGGCTTATTAAATGCTTGCCTTCCACGGTCGTGGCCCGCCAGTATACAGCGGTAGCATATATGCCATCTCGCTTGCATCGGTGAACACATGCACCTGCATTTCTATAGCGTCGCTATATCCAGGATAGCATCTTGGTACGCTAACGTCTTTAAGTTGGCGTAAATGTTGTACCCAGATTTTCCATTGTAATGCCAGGTCAACATCTAGCCTCTGATCCCAGTCGACGCCTCGCCTCCATGCTTCTTGCAATATTTGCTTCGCCTTGATGGTTACTGGTGAGGCGAGTCCGAGTGGGTCGTATAGCGACGCGACTATTTTGAGCGCCTCTCGTTTGGTAGGCGCCTCTCTGTCCAAGATACCCTCAGGCAGACGCGCGAGTGTGAGGTTGAAACCTAGCGTGTCTTCGCCTGGCCTCCATATGAGGCCGAGTATCTTTTCAGACGTATCTATATCTCCAATGGATACCATCTCAGTTTGTATATGCGATGGGTCCATTTTTTCTAGGAGCTGCGGGCTGTTTGAAACCCATTTCTTGAGTTCAAACCTCGCCTGTAGGTGTATTTTTCGCACCATACTAGCGACTTCTGCCGCCTTCTGGATAGTTCTATAACTATCTAGGTAGTCATCCATATAATGACTACGTAGTATAGCATCCACAGCTTCAGTGTGCTCTTCTATGTGTTTGTTTGCGTTCCAGTTCTTTGCAAAAATTGCTGTGCAAGGCGAACTGGCTGCGCCGAAAATTATGGACGTCATTCTATATTCTTCTGGCGCTCCTTCTCTGCGGTTTCCCCTCCACAGGTAGCGAAGCGCGTCTCGGTCTTGGCTCCGCACCTTCACTTGCATGAACATCTCCGCTATGTCACCGGTTATCGCCAGTTAGCAGGAAGTCATTCAGTGACATTCCTCTCGATTTGGCGGCAGCGTCATGTACGATGCGAAGTTTGTCTGGCTTCATTGGACTGAAGACATCGAAGTGCGGGAGGTACCAAGTTTTGCCCGGCGTGCTAATTGCGGGTGCCCTTTCAGCGTACCCTTTCGCAATTAGCGAGTCCATCTGGTCTGAGTATCTTCTTAGAAGTTCCTGGTTCTTGTCCAGCTTCTTCTCTGTTGAGACGAGCATCTTCAGAGCTGTCTCAAAACTATCTGGCATCTCAGCATGCTCATTACGCCAAAGCATGGCGGTCTCGATGTGTCCATTCTCTAATTGGACAGTTGTTCGATTCAAAATTTCCTCTGCCCTTCTCGCAGGGTCAGGTCGCTGTGGGTTTATGCACAGCGATTCTATGGCGAAATATTCGCGCAACTGATGGTCTAAGTTGTCATCAGTTGTTATTCGATTGACGTGATGTACTTTTTGTCGTAGTAAACTACTATGCGCGCCACGTAGTGTCCAACCCATCGCTGTAAATGACGCAATTGGTTGGTGTCTTGGACCTCTGCGAATCTCGCTGGCCAATAACAAATGTCAGTTGTCTTGGCCGACGAGTATTTTTGGCACGCCATTGTTGTACATCAACTCTTTTCTCAAGTCGGTTAAATGCTTGCAGCGTGCGACAACTCTATCGCTCACTGTTTGTTTCGCCACAGCTTGGCGTAACAAACAGTGAGTTTGTTACGCCAAGCTGTGTCAGGCTGTGGCAGTTTAGGTATGGTACGTGCTATAAATTGCACCCTTCTCTCCAGCGGGCTAACCAGTGTCACCTTGACTCTTATTGAGCATGGGGTGGTGAGCATGGTGTTGCCTATCGCACCGATCTTGAGTGGGTCCACAGGGCCCTCTGCCCCGACTTGCCTCGCGATGTCTTCGTCCATCAGCGAAACGGTGGACCCGTCGTCTAGGAGAGCGTATGTTGCTACCTCTCCCGCCGGTCCGATGACCCGGACCGGGACTATCTTCAGGTACGCCTGGCTCGATGGTGACCCGAAACTGGCCACCGTTTCCTGAGGATCCTTGCGGGATTCGGGAACATCGGGCTTCTTATTGGCTTCCCTCTGTTGTTGCTTCTTCTTGTGAAGAAGCCGATGGTGCGTATCTCTGCACCCGTCTTGGCCACACTGTTTTCTCCTACAGGTGTGGTTGCCTCGTCGATGTTGAAGGCAGCGATAGCATAAATCATGTTTTTTCGCTAGCTCCCATCTTTTCTCGACAGCTACGCCCCTGAATTGTGCACATCCAGTGGCGTAGTGATGTCCCACGTCGCAAACACGGCATTTTCCTACCGGTTGGTCCGTAGCTATATGCGTCCTTTGTGTGACGCGTCTGTTAGTGTTCGCCTCGGCCGAAGCGATGCCTTCGGGTGGGGCGAATGGACTACAGAAGTGTGCCTGTTCAGATACGAAATTACTGAACAACGAAATATCTGGCACCGATTGGTACCTCTCCGAATATGATCGGTACCATTGTGCTCGTAGCGAATTGGGTAACTTATCTGTTAACAATCGCATAAGCTCCGCGTTCATTAGGTAATGACCCTTCAACGCGCGGAGCGTGACTACAGCACCTCTTACGCCACTTGCAAACGCGCAGATGTCTCTGGGTGACTCGCTGCAGCGCGGCAGTCCGCGTAATCTATCCGTTTCAGCTTGCGCTATGGAGTCTGGACGGCCGAACTGCAGCTCGAGTTCCTTCATGATGTCATCGGGCCTGGCATGTCCGATGAGTTCTGAGCTGACGGTTTCCATTGCACGTCCATGTAAGCTTCTCCTCAGCCTCGCTGTATTCTCGACGTCCGTAAAATACGCTCGAGTCGTCTCATATATGGCACGAAATGATAGCCATTCAGTATGAGAACCATTGAAATTCGGCAATGTCATGACGAATTTCGACGCAGAGGGGTTCGGTTGGTCCCGCTGTTCCACTTTTCTGTCGGCTAGCGACGCTATAGCGGACGTCAACTCCGTCAAGAATGGACGGAGACTATCCCTCTGACCTCCTGTACACTCAGCTGACGCTGCAACTGGAGGCTTTCGCACTTCTCTCTGCTTAGGATGCTGACCTTCTATTTGCGATTTGGTGGCGGTCGCAGTCAGGGGTCTATGCATAGAATTTCTGGTTCCCCCTTCAACGACGTTATCCTCCTTCTCAGGCTGAGGTTCTGGTGCCTCTTCTAGCCATGAACGCACGTACTCGTCATTCGAGTTTCTGTCATCCAAATATTCAGCTTCGGAACCTTCTTCCTCCGCTCTCTGAAGTGCTAATTGTGCAAGCTCCAACTTAATTTTGAGTAAGTCTTCGCGAGCTTTGTCTATGTTTTTTCGTGACCGAGTCACTCTAGTTGACGGCGGACGGCTATGTTCGATACGGGCGTCACCCCGGGTAGTCATCGGCATCGCTGTACGTCTGTCTTCTTCGAAAATCTTCTCTTTCTGAGAAAGTTTCAATGTTGTGTCTGAAGCTCCTTCTAATCTGGTTACTCTGGTAGAAGCCGATTGGTCAGTTTCTATTGGTTGATGCGCCGGAGTGCTTTCAGTTTGAGGCGCTGCTCGTCCGACGGCTCGGTCCCTTCGGTTGTGGAAGGCGAAAACGGCGGCAGCTCATGTCTGATGCCAACTGGTTGATCCATCTCCACGGTCCATGCCTCCGGCGCCTTGCCTTGGGATCTGGTGACCGGCATTGTTGTTCAAATATTTTCTTTTGAAAACTCGAAATTAGTTTTCAAAGACAAGTCCCAGTTCCGGGCTTCAGTGTTCGAAACGACGATCTCCAGAAGTTAACCTCCACTTCGATTGACTATAATTCAATCAAATAAAAATTCACTAAAAACTTACGGTCAGTGATAAGTCTTCAGGAAACTTCAGGCATCTGCTATACAAGTTTATTTTGCCCATAAACGTGTATGTTCTATTTGATTGACTATAATTCAATCAAATTCTAAATCACCGAAAAGTCAAGGTTACTTTTCGGTGGTAATGCTTCAGGAACTGCTTGTCCAAAGCATCAGAGCCGTGCATCAATCTTCAGAGCACGTATCTTGCTTGAAATAAATTACCGAAACGTCAAAGTTATTTTCAGTGATAGTGCTTCAGGAACCGCATAGTCAGTACATCCGAAACGTATCTAAGTCTCCAGAGTACGTTTCTTCCATCCATTGACGAAAATTCAGTCTTCAAAATTTACTGAAAACATAGGGGTTGTTTTCAGTCATAAGGCTTCAGGAATTATTCTTCAAACATCAAGGATGCACATCAGCCTTCTAAACGCACGTCTTTTATTTTTCTGACGGGCGCTCGATTTTTAAACAAATCGCTAAAAACAAGGGTAGTTTTCAGCGATAAGTCTTCAGGAACTATTCTTCCACGTCAAAGACGCAATCCAGGCTTCTGAACGAGTATTCTTGGTTGAATAAACAAGCGTTCAGTTCTAGAACAAATCACTGAAAGATAGGGTAGTTTTCAGCGATAAGTCTTCAGGAACTATTCTTGGGACTTCAAGGATGCGCATCAGTCTTCATACAGCATTTTGCGGCTCACAGAAAATTTCTTCTATGTTCGCAAAATTATTGAAAAAATTGGGTATTTTCAATAACTGTCTCCAGAAATTTACCTCTTGGCTCCAGCGGTAAATAGGGCACGTAGGACTTGTTCCCTGCAGTGCACGTCAATTTTTGTTTTATTTGTGAAATTAATTTCTCCGAAATTCGAAAAATTAATTCCACCACTGTTTCTTCCTGACGTCCTGGGGCGCTCCAGACTCCGAAATTCGGCTCGAACGGGTCAACGATGTGTTGGACGTAGACGAATTAATATGCAGGCACCCAGTTGTTTTTTCTGGATCTGCTGTTCCCGACGTCCTGGGGCTCTCCAGGCTCCAAAATCAGGCTCGAACGGACAAACAAATGTGCTGGACGTAGCGTGATCACTGGCCCCGAGAAAAGAAGGGCGTAAACCTTCTGGCCATTGCCGCTGAACGCCCCGATCACACACGAATTAAGGTTCTTGGATGCCTGGCTGCAGCATCGACGTAAAGTTGCAAATCGGCTCGAACGATTCAACAATGTGTTGGCTGTACCCGAGTTACTTCCAGGTTCTGGGTTCCTTTCTTCTGGATCAGCACTCCTGGAGTCCAGGTCCCGAGGTTCAGCTCGACAGGATCGAAAAGGGGTGTCTTCATTGGGGTTGAAGTCGACGAATTAAATGAAACACTAAGTTATTCAGAACACGGCACGATTCTAGGGCTCTCAACAATTACCGAGACTCGATTCTATATAAGAATTACTTCTTATTTACTAAGACAAGTACAAGCGACTAGCTTTGGATGACTACAAATTCTAATTTTGGACCGGGGTAGCTATATACCCTCGGTCTGTGCCATTATTGAGAGCCCCGCAAATTCTCGCCGAAAATAATTTTTATTATTGTAAATAACCCTTATCAACATTTGGTAATAGGGTTACCGCACCCCTTCCACGGTGTTATCAATAGCTGGATTTCTTCGTACTGTAACACAGTAACGCCCCCTATCTCTGTATCTAATCCATATACCTAATTTCCAGGTATTGATAGCTTCCCTAGACTAATTCTATAGAATAAAGGGGCAATTTCCTTTATTTTCCGGTTAAAATCTTAATAGCTTCTAACCTAGCCTAAGGATATCTATAGGTTGGGTTGACCTGCTGGTGCCAATAGCAGGCTGTCTGTTGACGTCTAGAAAAAGCTTATTTTCGGGATTTTTCTATGGGATATCATCCCTTATGTACTGAATCTATAAAATCCTAAGTCATTTTACCGACTTAAGGATTTTCTACTTAGTCTAACCAGACAATCACCGCCTATTATGGGGATTCTGGTAGCCGATAGACCACACTTTACATTCTTAGTGTTTATATAAGTCTATCCAGGCTATATGCACATAAGGTGCCTCGATAAGTACCAAATCGATAGCTGGTCACTTTCTTTGCGCCCAGCTATCGGAGAAACTATTTACAAAAACCTAATAAACTTGGGACGACACGACAGCGCGTTTATTGGGCTATCGGGAGGTCCCCAAAAATTCCTTATTTTCGGAATTCCCAGGGGTGTATAGTCCCGGGGAATGCCAAAAACGGACTAAAAATTACATTTTCCAGAAACCTATTTTCTGGAATTGTACTTAAACTACTTGAGCGATTTTCGCTCCAAAGTGATGACTTGGTAGCTAGTCCAGCAAGCCATCCGAAAGTACTTACACCATAAGTACATCTATTCCCTTCATGGAGTTATTCCACCTGAAGGGTCTACAAATTTCAACGTTTTACGTTGTTTACGTTTTTCTTTGCTGTTCATCTCGCTAACTATCCAAGCGATTCTTCCCATCTAGAAACCGCCTGGAAGCCCTTTCGACAAGCTTTCCAATGGTAGTACTTTTACCAGTACACCTATATGTTTTCTAGGTACTTAGGGCACCTAAAACTGTAAGCCTTTGCCGAAAACCAGATAAACAGCATGTTTATACTTTATACCGACTTGATATCTCAAGTAAATGGGTTTTATATCAAAGACCACGCTAACTATGAGGTGTATATAGGTTTCCCGTCTCGGTCTAGGTCCCCTATATACCCTAAAATGACCTAAATCCATATATTTGGTCTTTGAGATATCAAGTCGATATTCACATCTATATAGCGGAAACTATGTGGTTTTCACATAGTTTCATCATTATGTATCGATTTCATGTCTAGTACATAGGATAAGCCCTTAAAACATGATTTTAATTACTATAATTTTGTATTGACTTTTGTTCCCAAGCTCCACAAGTATAAATAAAACATGCCGCCACCTCGTGGCTCATGGTAGAGGATTCGCCACTAGTCAGCTGAGCATCACGCGCATAGACGTATCGCAAATTCGCACGGATCACCATCATCACCTACCCTCCATACTGTCGATAGTGAAAGTTCTTGCTAGCTTCCACTGTCGGGAGTATCCAGGGCGGGCTTCGTTGCCTCCTAACGATTGGAGCTTGCGTCCAACCGGATCGGACCGCCTCGCTCCCTAACCTAGGGACCGGGGCGTCTGATGCACCGCCGCCCGAGGAGCACCCAAGACGCAGCCAACCCGAAAAATCGCCAAGGAACGCAGCTAAGCAGAGCACCGCCGGCGCCCCAACCTCAGCAAAAACTCCAGCAAGGTACTGTACACCACAACCAGTGCCTACACCCATACCCGCGGAGCGAAAATCCAACGTAAGGACCCCGGAAAATAATTTTTCGGCGGCACCTACAACTACCCGCACCTCGGAAAAAAAATCGGTGGATCGTTCCACCGCAAACCCACCGCGTACTACGACGAAGCAAACCACCCAGCAGCTACGTCATGCAACGACAGACGACGATGCACCCGCTTTTTCGGTGCGTGCTATTGCACGCGATTCACAACGCGTACAAACTGCACAGCGCCCCATTCCGGGAACATCACAGGCTTGTAAGCCTACCCAACCCACTAGAGCAGCTAATATGCATGCACCACCTCGCACTGCACCTTCTGTGCCTCGCCACACGCTAGTAGGTACACAAGAAGAAACAAAAACAAGAATTAACGCCCGTGATCCGCGTTCGAACCGCGAACCACGCCGTCAGATGGCACCACTGGTAGTGTCGTCCGCCATTAGCGGCTCGCCCGCACCCCCCCGCGCCTCAGCAGCCGACTCACCCGCTTTTCGATCTACCCAATCATCGTTAAGTGGGTCAAACACATCGCTCACGTCCATAGGGCGCAGGGCAGAGACAGAGAGCGAATGTTGTTACGATGAAGTAGAGACACCTACATCGCCCACGCCATCCATGGACCTGGATTACGATTTTCAGGCGGGGGGTAGGGCACTTAGGAGACGCCGTAGCCCGGACGAGACGGCAGAAGAGGCGAAACGCTATTGTGTCGATCCACAGCGCTCAATAATAGCTCGTGAACGAAGCGTAAAATCACCCACCTTCGCCGACGCTGTGCGACGTAGCCACTCGCCAGCATCGTCATCCGCCTCAAACCCAAACACAAGTAGGAATAGACCAACTGGAGTAGGCAGGGTACCTACACCCACCCCCACACAAGATGCAGCCCCCAATACAGGTACAAACCCGGCGCAACCACAAAAAAAGAAGCGCCCACGCTACCCGCCACTTGTAGTTGAAAAACTACCGAATTGGGCAACGCATTTTAGGGCTCTGGCCGCCAAATTAGGACGGCCACCTAACGCTCGACCTTTCGGGCAGGGAATCAGATTCTCACCCGAAAGTGAAGACGAATATAGAACGGTACAAAGGTACCTGATCGCCCTAGAAAAGGAAGAAAATATCAGCTGGTTTGCGTACTCGCTGCCGGCTGATAAAAAGCTAAAGGTGGCCATCAGGGGGCTGCCAGCAGACACCGACCCGAAGGATATTGAGGAGGAGCTCCGCAGCCTTGGGTACGAACCCGAATATGTAAGGCACATTAACGCGCGCCAGGGACGACCTGGCTGCGTGTTCCACGCTGTGCTGAATAAAACACCGAATGTCAGAGCTATCTATGACACCTCCGTATTTTTGTTTATGCGAGGTGTCAAGATAGAAGCATGGCGTGGTAAACGTGGGCCCGCCCAATGCCACCGGTGCCAAAAATTCAGGCACTCTTCGCACCAGTGCCACCGCCCACTCGCCTGTGTGCGCTGTGGAGAAGGGCACGTAGCAAGGGACTGCCCTCGCCCAAGGGAAGAGCCGGCCACATGCGCAAATTGCGGTGGCCCGCACCCAGCGAGCAACATAAAGTGCCCGATTTTTCAAAAGGAAATTGCACACAGGCGACTGGGTACTGTCGCCTCCACTACGAATCCATCACGCTACAGTAAAAAAGTAGCACAGGCAGAGACAACACCACTAGTAGAGGCCCAAAGTAACACGCTGATGGCGACAGCAAACGGGCCCACACAACGTGGAGATGCTACCTCCTCCTCAGGGCGGAGGAAGAAGAAGAGGGGGGGAAAGGGTAGAAAGCCACCACCCCCCCCAGAGACCCAGGAAACGACCCAAAATCGTCCCCATATAAAAGACATCAACGCGCAGGCAGTGAAAAATAATGTAAACATTGATAACAGTGCCGCGCCAACACACAACAGGCGCCATCTAGCGGATCAAATCCGTACTAAAAATAGTGTCGGCCAATCAGGCGGCACTAGTCAGAGCAGATCGACCAATCAAAGGCCGACTCAAAACCCGAGCAATGAAACCATTAATAATGAAAATCAAAAAAAGAATTTCACTGCCTGCGCCATACAATTACTGATGGACCTTATCAAGGCCATCAGACAGGGACAGGACGTAGAGCAGGTGATCCTTGACGGCTTAGCCGCCCTTTTAACCCTTTATCATGGATAAAAAGTCGTTAAGGATCATCCATTGGAACGCTCACGGCCTCAAAAAGAAGGTCACTCTCCTCCGCCACCTGCTACGAGAGCAAGATATCGACGTGGCGCTAATAAGCGAGACTTTCCTGGGACCTGGAGATAGGTGTAAGTTCCCAGGTTATCTCGTTTACAGGAAGGACTAGCGGTCGGCACTAGGACACAATTATCGTGGCCTGGCCGTGCTAGTAAACAGAAGAGTCGTTCACCAGGAGCTTCCCCTGCCAACGCTGCAAACAGCTTACGCGCTGGGCGTACAGCTGCACGTAGCCGGCGAGGAACTAGAAATATACGCGTTTTACAAACCACCTACGAACAAACTGGTATATACGGAGTTTAGAAATATTCTAACACGCACTGAAAACCCGACAATCCTCGCCGGTGACTTCAACGCTAAGCACCCAGCGTGGAATAGTCATAGCCAAAACGAAGAGGGGAAACGACTCTTCGCAGACGCGGAGGCCCACGGGTACACGGTGTCAGGACCTGAGACACCGACCAGATGGCCAGAGAACAATAATCACATGCCCGACGTGATTGACATCGTTGTACACCGTGGGTTGCGCTGCCAGGTCACGCAGCAGATGATGGAAGACTAGATGCAATCAGACCATCACCCGGTACTCGTCGTCCTATCAGACATGCCGACCCGTCTCAAGCCTCAAGCGCCACGCCGATTAATCGACTGGGAAGCCTACACAAGAGAGATTAACTCGACCACGCCAACTCGGCCTATCACCACCGCCGCCGACGTCGACCTATTAGCCGATGAGATCACTGCTTGCATACAACAAGCACTGGAAACAGCGACGATGACGCAGCAGCAGGGGAGAGTGCTTCAGCCGCCCCTGCCAGCGCACATCCGTCGACTTATTACCGAAAAGAGGCGCCTACGCAAGCAGTGGCAACAAACGCGATGCCCAACTATGAAGTCTGCACTCAACAAACTCGCGGAAAAGGTGAAGGCCGAGCTGAGTGCCAAAAGAGCCGCGAGCTGGGAGGAGCACATTGACACGATAGATGGTAACTGGAACTCCATACACAAGCTGTGCCGCCAGCTAAAGAATACCCCAGCTCCGGTACGACCACTTCTAAGCACTGACGGGGCGCTTAAGTACGTAGCGGGAGACCGAGCGGAGGTCTTTGCCGAACACCTGGAGCGTCAGTTCCAACCTAATCCGACCACGCTGCACGAACATGTCGCAGCAGTCGAGCAACACAACAAAGACTACTTTGCCACGCCGATAGCTCCCGATGAGGACGCTGTCTACTTCTCGCCTGGCGCAGTCAGACGCGCCTTCTTGAAAACGAAGCCCCGGAAGGCCCCTGGTGCCGACAATATCCCAAACACAGCGCTGCGCCACCTGCCCCACCGCATGGACGCGGCTGTGGCGCGCCTGTTCACTGGGATACTCCGCACGGGCTCCTTCCCGGCCTCGTGGAAAGAAGGGCGCGTCGTCATGCTGCCCAAGCCGAACAAAAATACCCTAAAGCCGGAGAGCTATCGGCCGATCACTCTCCTTCCCACCATCTCCAAAGTTTTCGAGTCCCTCCTGCTGCGACACCTCGAACCGCATATTATTTTACGTCAGAACAATTCGGATTTAGGGCGGAACATAGCACGACGCTCCAGCTGTCGAGGATACTGCACCTGCTGTCATCAACGATGAACAGGAAGGAGTACGCGGTCGCAGTATTCCTCGACATGGAAAAGGCCTTCGACGGCGTGTGGCACGAAGGGTTAATTTACAAAATGTCCACCTCTAGCGCGCCCCGTCGCGTGGTACGAGTAATAAAATCTTTCTTAACTAACAGGACTCTCAGAGTGGTGGTAGAGGGCGAGCTGTCCGCCCCCCGCCCAATAAGGGCCGGCGTGCCGCAGGGCGCCGTCTCATCGCCTGCGTGTTAGTCACGTTACACCGATGATATCCCAACAACGCACGAAGCAAAAATAGCGCTGTACGCAGACGACACAGCCTATGTCACCAAATCGCTGAACGCCAAGCACGCTGCAGAAAAAATGCAGCGCGCCCTCGACAACATCCCCGAGTGGCTAGCTAAGTGGCGACTTTCGGTTAACGTGGGTAAGACGCAGGCACTTGTTACAGGACAAGGAACCCTCCCACCACCATTGAAGCTACAAGGAGTCGACATCGAGTGGTCGCCTCATGCCAAGTACCTTGGTGTGACCATCGATCGTCGGCTCACGATGAGGTTGCACGTCAAGAAGGTGGTGGCGCAGTGCAGAGTCGCGCGGAACCTGCTTTACCCAGTGCTCTCGTCCCGCCTCCCCGCCCGCACCAAGCTGGGCATCTATAAAACCTACCTGCGTTCCATACTTACCTATGCAGCCCCAGCTTGGTACGCCCTCACTAGCAAGGCGTCCAAACTACAACTCCAAGCACAACAGAACCTAACCATCAGACGCATACTTGACGCCCCTCGCTATGTGAGGAACGACGTGTTGATGCGGGACACGGGAATAGAGAGCCTGGATGAATTCATAGAGCGACTCGCCACAACATTGTTTAAGCGGGCCGACGCTTCTGCCTGGCCCCATATTGCTAATATCGCGCCATGGCACGCGCGCCCGCCCGACAAGAAGCGCCTCCCCAGAGACCTAATAAAAGACGTTGCAACCCCATCCACCTCCCGGACTTGACGCCTGAGTAAGCAGCAACAGTTTACACGCTGCTTACTCAAACAATAACACTGCCCACCCCACACGACATCCACGGCGTGAAGTTTGTTCTAAGTTAATATAGGCTCACTTCGCGTCGTAAAACAGACATTCATAACTATACATTCACGAGTACACTTGCACCGAATAGCGTCGCGAGCACCTCGCACGCTATTGGTTCATGAGCGGTGTAACTCAATACATTGCCGCTCCTACATACATATCGGCGCCACTAGGCGCTTACAGTACTAAACTGCAGGTTCGTCAAAAGTCGACACTTCTGCCGCTGGTCACCTTCGCTAGGCCTCCCAGAGTACGCTCTGGGTCTCACCCGGCGGAGGTGGACCGCCAGAGTGTCGTGAAAAAGCGGCGTACCGTTCAGTAACGGGCGCCGCGGCGCGCCTGCAGTCACACATACTACATAAACATAGCTAGCGCGGATCATTGATCCGTACAGGTGAATGACCGCGCTAGCAATACGCTAGGTCATGAAGTGACAACCCAACGACAGACTCGTTGTGACGAGCCTCGGTACTGCATCCGCGGGCGGGAGACCATGTCTCGTGACCGCTCGCCTCGCCCCCTGACGGGGGCGACGCGACTTCCACTGAGTCGTGGCTCATTTGGAACTAAATCTTCGTCGAGTAATGACGTATCGTACGACAGGAATTTACGATTTTCACTATGATAACTCTTATCAGTATGTTTTCTAATGCTTTTACTTTATTAATGGTGAACTATTGAACCCTATAACATACTGACAAATACTAAAAACATTATGCTACTACCTTAAAAATGCAGGTAAAATTTTTAGTATAAATATAGACGTGCCTCTAAAAATTATTTTAGTATTAGATGGCGCGCCGGGGTGAGCAGACATGTCTACACATACATACTTTATTTTTATAAACCATTTACTATGGTTGGTGACGCTTCGTCGCGAACATATCTCCCGCCGTGCAGTGCTGTGTCGACTTGAAGTGTTGTCGGCGCGGCGCTGCATTCCTTCGGTGAGCGACGGACGGCATTTCTCGGCTGCCGGCCAGGCCCGCCGAGAGGACGATCGCCGCTCCGGCATCTCTGGTTACTGGGGCAGTGTGACGAGTTTCTTCACCGGACGCTTCAAGGTCCGGATTTCTCCATCGATTCCTGGATACACGGCCACAATGCGGCCTCGCGGCCACGTATTGTGGGGCAGCTGGCCGTCGGCTATCAGGACAGGGTCGCCACATTAAGTTTGGGCCCACTACTATGTGGCTCCCGCCGGTTTTGGAGCTCCGGCAGGTACTCTCTGACCCAGCGACTCCAGAACATACCAGCGAGGATCTGTGATCGTTGCCACATTTTCCTGCTGTCTATATCTTGCTCGGTGAACGTGCCAGGTGTAGGTAGTCTGGCTGACCCACCGAGTAAAAGGTGATTCGGGGTGATGGATTCATCATCATCACCATCTACCGACACGTGCGTCAATGGTCGGCTATTTACAATGTACTCTGCCTCACAAATCATTGTGGACAACATCTTTTCGGTGGGGTGTTTCTCTGTAAGTACATTGTATAGCGTGTTTTTCACACAACGAACTAGGCGCTCCCAGGCGCCTCCCATGAATGGCGCTGATGGCGTTATGAAGCGCCACACAATGCCTCTACGACTTGCCTCTGTTTTGAAGGCGTCTCGCAGCTCTCTGTCGGCGCCGTGCATGTTGGTGCCATTGTCTGAGTGTATCTCAGCTGGGCATCCTCTGCGTGCGGCGAATCGGCGCAGCGCCAATATGGCGGAGTCTGCGCCCTCGATGTGAGACACGTAAATAGTGCTACGTATCTCTTCTGATGCTGCCGACCGACGGTGACGGATAGCGGGCCGAAATAGTCGAGCCCGGTATATGTAAACGGCCTCTTATGTCGTCGCGAACATAACCCTTCCTTGCAGCCGGGTAAAAATTTAAAAACCTCCTTAACATTTTTATTTCGTGCCACAAAATTTATCTAATGGAAGACAGTTTATTATAACACGTTATCTTGCGAAAACACCCCAATTCAAACGTAAAATGTCCATAACTTTAGAACGGCTCAACTGATTTTCACCCCATTTAAACAGTAAAACGCCCATAACTTTAAAACGGTTGGACCGATTTTCATCAAACAACTGAGAACACTCTCGATAAAGTCACCCTTCAACAAAAAAAAAAGGAAATCAAAATCGGATCATATGTTTAGGAGCTATGTTGCCACAGACAGATACACATAAACACAAACGCACAGGTACATACGACATACTTATAACACACCTATTTTTCCGTCGGGGGTTAAAAAGGATCGCATGAGAAACGATTCTTGTGTCTAAATCATTGGGCTAGGAAAAACGTGAGCGTCAAAATGAAGGGACCAAATCTCCAAAGTCTGTCATAGATATATAAAAAAATAATACCATTAATCTACTATTTCCTACCTTTGCTATAATTTTAGCTACCTCATCATATCAAGTCAAGGTTGACTGGTAGAGAATGCCTAGCTGCATTAAGTCCGCCTATGTATCACCATTGTACATAAAGTTTAAATAAATAAATAAATATCCATAATATTTTAACAAAATACTTGGTCCCTCCATCATGATATCAAGATGGAGGGACCAAACTGATAGATTACTCCCTGGAATGTTCTACTTACTTAGTGTTATAATACCTTAATTAATTCTACCTTAAGATTATTGATTTTGGCTGCCCGAAACATATATCGTTTTAAAGATATCGATTATTTAAGTTGGTCCCTCCAAATTGACGATTCAATTGTTTAGTGCAACAGATAAATGGGCGGTTTATTTTCGATCTTCGAAGGATAAATATTTAATACCTATTTACAACCTTCTAATCGTGCAAAATTTCTTACGTTAAAGTTTATTTTAACGAGCCAAAAAAAAGAAGTAGGTACAACGTACTTATTTTAATCGTAGTAGCATTAATAAAGGTGTTTTTGAATAGCACAAAAATATCAAGCTAATAAATGTATATTTTGTTTTTAAATATTACTATTTATTGGTTAATTTTATTTCATTTTCGTAATACTCAATGTA
Organism: Orthosia incerta; assembly: GCA_948252205.1. Classification (NCBI taxonomy): domain Eukaryota; kingdom Metazoa; phylum Arthropoda; class Insecta; order Lepidoptera; family Noctuidae; genus Orthosia; species Orthosia incerta. Next base: position 22,987,169 of record OX411754.1, read on the forward strand.
GATAAACACAAAGAATAGTACATTGTTACGAAGGCCGTGAAATAGGCAATTGCCTGTCTCATATTAGTCAAGTCCTCGCCTACGGCTCGGCCTTCAAACTCTCTCACTCTCTCAAGACTCGACCTGCAATTGCAATTTCCGCCGAGGCATATATAGTGCTTTTCTCAAAAGAATGCAGGCCAATAAAACATACTTTTTATATTATACTTTTAATTTAATTTTTTCATCGATTTAATTTTCAGTTTGTTAATATTTAGGATTTCAATAATGATTTTTATGATTTTGATTTTAGTCTGGGATGTATATTGAATACTTATTTGGATTGTAATTCTAATATTAATTGCATTGGTGTTTAATTATAGTACATTATGGTACAAGTGTGCAATGTTGGTGATTACCGCTGAGGCGCCATTGAGACCCGAGCCGTAGGTGAGGGTCTTAAGAGAGCCGAGGACGGTAATCATCAATACACACGTGTATCATACGACGTTTTTCAACACACTTGTGAAGAAAATAATACTAAAAAATAATTTTCAACAGTAAAAACGATTTGTGAATTTTTTTTCACAATGGCGGGGTAAATTAAATCAGTTTTCCTATACGCGCGCATCTAACAATGGCGATCGGCCATAGACTAAAACAATGAGGTTACTTTCTTTTTTTAGCTTTTCGCGGATAGCGTTTTAGCCACGTACAAAATGGGGAATTTCAAGTTTTCTTTATTTCAGAGAAACAAAAGTTATATTTCAGGGGATTTTTCTTTTTATTTAACACATACAAGTTGAAATTATCTAGTTGAATACGAAGTTCCATGAAATAAGCAAGCAATATGTTATGTTCTAGCATTTTGCTGAATTGTTTGACTAGAAGCTATGCCACATTTTATGTATTTAATGGATATCATGGAAATAGTAATTACTACCCATATCATGTTATGGATATAGTAAGTACTACTTCCATGACAGGAATAGAAAGAGATTAATGTCGAATGGGACACTTTTAATTGATTAACAGTGTTACATTTTATTATATTGAAAATACTTCAATTTTAACTGGATTAGAATTAATGACTTATTTTATTAATTTTCATTGAATTGATTTGTGACACTTTTAAAATTAGTTTAATTTAAAAGTATTTAAAATGAAGGCAGGAAACCATTAAAAAAAAACTATACCTCACTTGTGAATAATAGCAATGAAAAAGTCACAGTTTGATTACAGGTATCATTATATGCCTAATTGCGGTGAAATTAGAGTCACTTTATGAGCAAGTGTGTTGAAAAATATAGTATGCAACTCTTGAATAAAACGGATTTATATCGAAGGCCATGAATCACTCGCGTCGCTCAGGATTCTACCACTTGAATCACTCGCTATGCTCGTGATTCAATCATCATGAATCACTCCCTACGGTCGTGATTCAATTGGTAGAATTCTTCACTTATTCGTGATTCTTCTATGGCCCTCGCTTTAAATCCGTCCTTTATTCACTAGTTGCATAATATACTACTATACCATTCCCCCTCTAAAAAGCTTATTTTATTCACAGAAAACTGAATAAAAAGCATCACTGTTTTGGTGTTTGAATTTGGAACACACCAATATAGGTATTCCACCTCCATCTCAATGCTATACAACCTCCTTGCGCAAAAAATACTCGATACAAATTCTTTGTGCTAAGAATACTCGACATACAAACTTGTGCTAAGAATACCCGACATACAAATTCCTTGTGCAAATAACTTCTAGAGATTTGATTGGTCGATATTTTCTACAAGAAGTTTAGCATTAAAATAAAACTGTTTTAGGAGTTTTTGCGGGAACGTGACGGCTATGTTGCGTGTGTGTGCAGAGAAGCAACATCGTCGCTCAGAATTCTAACTTCATGAATCACTCCCTGCGGTCGTGATTCAGTCGTTAGAATCCTTCACTTGCTCGTGATTCATCTATGGCCCTCGCTTTCAATCCGTCCTTTATTCACTAGTTGCATAATATACTATTATTACGGTCATTAAAAGGTTCCCATTTATATTACTGTGAGAAATTTTGCACGATTTGAAGGTAGTAAATAGTACCTTCAATATTTTTCTTTATGTTTACCGACATTTGTTTAGCAACAGTTGATCAACGTTGTTGATGAACGGCGAGAATGCTGCTGGAAACTTTGTTTAAATCAGTATAGGTTGTCCACACACGCCAGTCTGCGTTATAATATTGCCCGAGGAAGTAGTGTTGTTGTGTTCTCTGTATCTGATGTATAAGATTTCTAATAAAACATCTTTTTGTTTCTATCCTTGTATTATTTGATAGAAGAATCCCATAGTAACGCTTATAATTGAAATAATTCTATTAATTGCATAATTTTATCGTTGCTCCACACTACCGCCCACCACGCCACCGCCCATTGTACACTTATTTTATGTTTTTTTGTCCTGTGTATTTTTGTGGTGTATAAAAAAATATAATAAATACCACCATGTTTATAAACAGTTGTAAACACGTCCACACAGGTCAACATTTGTTGTTAAACTGAAGTTTTCTTGTTCGCGTCGTCAAATCTTGCAACTTGGCGTGATCAACGCCGCAACACAAGTGTTGCACGCAATTTGTTGACAGCAACTCGGCAACATGTTTCTGCTACCATGTTGCTAAACAAATGTTTACCAGGAATACGAGGCTTCGAGAATGAAATAAAATTAACCAATAAATGGTAGATAATATATAAAAACAAAATATACATTTATTAGCTTGATATTTTTGTGCTATTCAAAAACACCTTTATTAATGCTACTACGATTAAAATAAGTACGTTGTACCTACTTCTTTTTTTTGGCTCGTTAAAATAAACTTTAACGTAAGAAATTTTGCACGATTAGAAGGTTGTAAATAGGTATTAAATATTTATCCTTCGAAGATCGAAAATAAACCGCCTATTTATCTGTTGCACTAAACAATTGAATCGTCAATTTGGAGGGACCAACTTAAATAATCGATATCTTTAAAACGATATATGTTTCGGGCAGCCAAAATCAATAATCTTAAGGTAGAATTAATTAAGGTATTATAACACTAAGTAAGTAGAACATTCCAGGGAGTAATCTATCAGTTTGGTCCCTCCATCTTGATATCATGATGGAGGGACCAAGTATTTTGTTAAAATATTATGGATATTTATTTAAACTTTATGTACAATGGTGATACATAGGCGGACTTAATGCAGCTAGGCATTCTCTACCAGTCAACCTTGACTTGATATGATGAGGTAGCTAAAATTATAGCAAAGGTAGGAAATAGTAGATTAATGGTATTATTTTTTTATATATCTATCTGTTTCTTTGGAGATTTGGTCCCTTCATTTTGACGCTCACGGACATGGAAGCGCTGCGATGTTCTATACATACATTAGCTTATACAAATATGAGTGAAATAGGATACAGAATGTGAAACATCGTTTTGTTTCATTCTTTCTAATGTAGTAATCGTATTTGACAAAAGAGACAACAATATTTCAGTTGTTGCTCATTATGACAACATTTTGTTATGACGTAGTGACAGTTGTAGGTACGTGCCATATTCGCCATATTATGTGACAAAATTTGTGGTTGTGTTCATGGTAGTCCTGCTGTCAAATGGTTGTTTACTTTTTGTATTATTAATGTGTGTGTGTTCCGTGATTAAGACAACCATAGCATCGGCAGCCATTTTAAATGACATTTTAAGGTTAAGGTAGGCACGTTTTTTTTGTAGGTATTTCCAGTCCATACTATTTAATATGTCTATGGTCAAAATATTGTTGGGTGAATATACTTTAGAACCGTCACGCGAAAAAAGAAATAGATTTAAAATAAATTGTCAGGGCGGCCAATAGAGGCTTAGGTGAGATTTTATAATTATGGCATTTCTTAGGAATAAATGCAACTAGCAAGTTACGAATATTATGTATATAAGTACCTCTTCCAAAGTACGACAACCGACTAATTCTGGAAACATGTCGCTCCCGTTAAAGAAGGGTAAAATTAACATACAATTTAGTTCAAGATAATAATAGTTGAAATACCTTCAATAGGAAGACACTGGCGAAAATATCCTCCATCTTGAGCCAATCCATGAGGTTCATAGACGTGTCTGTCCATATCCAATCCATGAGCGTGCGCAGCTCGAACAGGAACGGTACCACCATGAACCTGTGTGTTTTAACAGTATAAAAAATACATCACGAGTGTATTCTCCAAACGGTGTATAATCACACTAATATTATAAAGGCGAAAATTTGTGTGTTTGTTGCTTCTTCACTCTTAAACGGCTGAACGGATCTGGATGAAAGGCACAGAGATAGATTATAGTCACAGAATTGCACATAGGCTTTTTATCCCGGGAATATGTTCCCTTGGGATAACTTTCGACATTCATGCGGGCGAAGCCGCTGGCAGAAGCTAGTATAACACGAAGTCGCGTCGTTTCTGAGCAGACCCTTATACGAGCTTGTCTTACCCTCTAAAGAAGATCATGTTGAGGAACCGGTAGGACTTGCAGAGGAAGTTGCCGATGATGCGGCGCGGGTAGCCGCAGCGGATCTGGTAGGCCGACAGCAGTAGGTAGATGCACTTCAACATGTACCACATCGGAGGCGGTAGAAGGGCGTTGAACGTCCTAAACACAATCAAATTATTATTGAAATTATTACACGTGTATTTATAGGCATGCCTAAAACTGTAAGGCTGGCTCATGATTGCCGTTTTGCTTAGATGTGGCGCATATTCATCCTATTTGGTTTAGTTAAGTTTCCCTTTTTTTTGTACCCATTCATGATTCAAATAGATATTGTAATTATCTGTTACAAGCGTTAGACAATAGTTTTCACCCGACTGCCGAAGGAGAGATGTGTTTATCAGCCTATGTATATTTGTTCCTATGTGGCGTTCCAGAGACCAAACGCGTTGGCCGATTTTGACGATTATTACGTCAATCGATTCGCCTTTACCCTGCGAGTGTCACTGGCTACATTAAAATTGGAGAACAGAAAAATGGTGGATTTTGGGCGCCATATTGTGGGAGTCCAATTTTTTTTTTCTTCCAATGCTATCGTGTGGGGTATCAAAATAAAGGGTATTAAGTGGTGATTTCAAAAATATGTTTAAATGTACCTAAATCTAAAACAAAAAATAACTAAAAAGTTATAAATAAAAAAGTAAATTAAAAAAATCAAGAAACCCGCTGCTTAAAAGGCGAACTAAAAAGACGTAAACAAGAAGAAAATCATGTTGTGCTTTCGGAGGATACATCTGATTTTGGTCAGCCAGCTCGCGAATATGTGATTAATTTGTGGCAATTAAATACTTTTACATTGCATGTCCTCGAAAAGAGCGTTTTCCAAGCAGCCAAACTGCGGAAAGTGTCACTTTTTTTTACTAGTGCTTTTTACTTTCCTGTACTTTTTTAATTTTTAACCCCATCGTCAACCCGCCGCATAGAGTTTAAAAAATTAGTTTAGTACAGATTATCATTCGTATAAAAGGTAAAACAAAACTGCGTTTTTAATTACTCTAGATTTAGATTTTGATCCATAAATTAATTTTAAATATTCATTAAATATGTTTGGCAGAATGAATATTTTGCTCGTGCCTTTTTGCGTTACGACGTGACAGCTATTTGCACATGCGCAGTAAAAGTTAATCTGTGGATATGCTGAGCGCCCTTGAATAAGCCCGCCATTTTATTAATTTCTTGCTTGGTTCAGATATATTTTTTTATTTCCTCGTACAATGCATAGTAAAATGTTTTATGATACACGTGCGTAAGATGATTTCCGACTCGTGTCTATTTATCACTCACTCGCTGCGCTAGCTCGTGAATAAAATACCACTCATCGGAAATCACCTACCTTCTGCACTTGCTAATAAATAACTAGTTATTTCTCTTTCTTTCCTTTTTCACCTATATTATGTTTAAAAAGTAATGATTTATTATTTAACTATTTTATGTAATATTATAACATATTATAAACAAATAAATATTTAAAAAAAACAAACCTATATACAAAAGGAAGAGGGAAAAGGGCTCATTATTTATCATTTCTTCTTCAACTGGGCATCCTAAATAAAGTGAAGCGATACTTTACGCCTGGACAGCTTTTAACCCTATACAAAGCACAAGTCCGATCCTGCATGGAGTATTGCAGCCACCTTTGGGATGGTTCAGCTAAGTATCAGCTTGCCGCGCTTGACTCAATGGAACGCAGAGCCAAGAGGCTCATTGGCAACGTGGAACTGGTGGACGCCAAGCTTCATAGCTTGGCTCATCGCCGCAAAGTTGCCTGCTTGTCGGTCTTCTACAGACTGTACTTCGGTGAGTGTGCTCATGAACTCCACGACCTCATCCCACCAGCCCCCTTCTACCATCGGACATCTAGACGCACTGCAAGTTATCATCCTTACCTTGTTGCCATTTCACCAATTCGAACCAAGCGCTTCCAAACATCCTTTATAATGCGCACAGCGAATGAGTGGAACTCACTACCTGCGTCTGTGTTTCCGAACGCATTCAACCCGAATCTCTTCAAAGATAGAGTGAACAGGCTTCTTCTGGGTAAGCTCACTCCATCTTAGACTCTGTCTCTGTCACCTATGACCTAGACTAGAGTCAAGAGCAAAACCATTACAAATAAAAAAAAAAAAAAAAAAAAGTTTATCATATTAACACCAAATCTCTTACCTCTGAGTAATGAAAGGCAGTACGAAGAACATCCAGATATGCACTCCTATGATGAGCGCATACTGGAACAGTATCTTGCCGAGCATGAACTTGCGCAGGTACAGCGCTCGGTCGATGACGATCAGCGCGAACTGGAGGATCAACATCACGAGGAAGGGAATCGGGACTTTGTTCTCTTCTAAGTACGCTTGCACGCCGCCGTCGCCTTGGTGCGTCTACAAAACACATATGAGAACTTTAAAAATACATAATATAGCCTGTGGGGTATACAAGGATTAAGCAGAGGTGCATAGTGCACCAACATTTCGCCAGTCAAAATGAAAATCTTTTAAATGCCTATAGCAGGTATGGCGAACCTTTATTAGAAAACGTGCCATTTAAATTATATATATTTTTTATGTAACAATGAAATGCCACCAAAAAAAATAATTTTGACTAAATTGACAAAAAATAAAACTCTAAATGCTATGAATTAATGAATTCTTTATTTGCACACAGAAATTCTTACAGCGATCCTAATATTTATTTACAGTTTTATGATTATATTTAAATAAAAGTAGGAGTTGGTGTCATTTATGCTGTTGCAAATTACCTAGATTCTATATAACCTCAAATTACCGTGCCCAAAATATTTTGCCGTGTGCCACCACAGGCACGCGTGCCATAGGTTCGCCATCCCTGAACTATAGGCTGTTGGGAATACTGATAGTTGAGAAGCAAATGACAAAGATTTATTTTCTTAAAATAAACTTTGCCCCAGACCCCTCACTTCTTCCTATATCGTGGATGCGTTTAAAAACATTTAAAATTACATATACAAGACACCCAGACCCGTAATATCTCTCTGTAGGCCATACAAATATTTAAGCGGTAATTCCCACACGGAACAAACATTTCCTTTTTTAGGGTTCGTACCCAAAGGGTAAAAACGGGACCCTATTACTAAGACTCCGCGGTCCGTCTGTCTGTCTGGCCTTCTGTCACGAGGCTGTATCTCGTGAACCGTGATAGCTAGGCATAGGCCTAATGTTTTGAAATAACTGGTACTTAAACTGATTGACTGTAGATACAGTAAATTTGTTAAAGTACACTTCGATATTATTTGCCGATATGCTTACCCCAAACGCGGCGAATCCGAAAATAACGGCAACGAAGTTGAAAAAGTCACACAAGAACATATACGCGTATATGTCAGCGGTAACTCTCGCTCCTGGCTCTAACATGCGCTGGAAGAAGCGGTGCATCGGACGCAGGTAGCGCTTTACGCTGAAAATACAGAATATGTTTTATTTAGGGTATTTTTTCTAGCTAGCAGTATTAGTTAGTATAGGGCGCAATGCATTAATTTAAGGGGGCACTACTCGACCTTTTCTCCATAAAAACGTAGTGAGGCGTTTTCTGTTCGGTATTGTACGTTCAAAGTTAAGTATGGTGTCGATTTCTCTCATCAAATAAGAAGTAATTTGAAAGTTATTACCACAACAGACAAACTATATTCATCATCTGCCTAGCCTTTTCCCAACTATATTGGGGTCGGCTTCCAGTCTTACCGGATTCAGCTGAGAACTGACCTCCACAACCCAGTAACTGGGTAACACGGTACCTCTTGGCAAGACTGGTGTCAGATCTCAAGCTTCTGACTACCCGTAACGACTGTCAAAGATCTTCAAATGACAGCCGGGACCAACGGCTCAACGTGCTTTCCGAGTTGTTTGGAATGGTCACCCATCCACGGACCGACCTCGTCAAGCGTTGCTTAACCTTGATGATCGACCCGTGCGGCTGTTACCTTAATTATATTAATTTACATAATACTTACAACGATAAAAGATAAATTTACTATCTTATTTTTTTTTACAATGCATCATACGATTTCGCTACATCAACTGGTAAGGTATCTACATACCATTCAAACTACAGTATAGTTATCATTATTTAGTTGATATCAAACAGTTTCAATTAAGTCTATAACACTAACGACAGTACGGGGTACATTTACTTACTCACTAGAAGGATCTTTTTTACGTCACAAAGTATACAATTCCGTTATACAATATCTAAACAGTCCCATTATCGCCCATACAAATTTCGGTAACGACAGCTAAGTATGGAAAACTCCATTATTTTTTTGGAATTGCTTTCATATACAGTAATAGTACATTGTTATCCTAGGGGTGAAAGTAACTTATTTAGTCCAGAGACGGGGTTTGGCGCCCAGAACGAAGTGAGGGCGCCAATAGTTCGAGGGACTAAATAAGTCTTTAACCTGAGGTAAACACTGTGCTTTTCATTACAAATACAAGGAAATAAAAATAAAAATATGAATTAGCTAAAGAAAAAATTATTGCCGCTGTCCCGCCTATTCAGTTGAAAGCGATTCTCCCTAGGGGTCTTTAAGTCAAGAGTGAATAGGTTTCTTCTAGGCAAGCGTGCTCTATCGTCGACCACATCATCGCTTACCATCAGGTGAGATAGTGGTCAAGCGCAAGCCTATAGATAATAAAAAAAAAAAAAAAAAAGTAATACTTTTCATCCCTAGGGAGAATCGCTTTCAACTGAACCTCAGGCAACTTCAGACTTACAGCTGTCAGTTGAAAGCGATTCTCCCTAGGGATGAAAAGTATTACTTTCATCCCGCTCCTCAGGCAACTTCAGACCTACTTTCAGAGTATGAGTAATGAAAAATTATTTTCTTCGGGTCCCTCGGCAATCATTGCAATTCCGAATATAAACGAATGCTAATTTCCATGTCCATCAATTATTAGATTTATCGTGTATAATCATTTGAATTCGGAACTAAGTAGTTTATTGTTGTTTTGTTTTATTTCTGTGTAAACTATATAGAGCTGTAAAACTATTTTCCTACTTTCCTCCCATACTTAAAGAGTATTAACAACTCTATATACTTCCAAATTGATTGAGAGCCTCCGGTTTGTACCAAGTGCAAAGGGCAACTGATAGAAAGCCGACGTCTGACGAAACATGAAGACTGCCGAGGGACATTAAGAAAATAGTTGTACTGTACATGGGCAGAACCAAATTTTATAATATTGCCGTTACACCCTGTATAAAGTGTATTATATATACAATAATTTTACAGTTCGACATCACTATTTATTAGTTGTACAGGTGGACCTGTCGCGAAAGTCGCGCTGGGCGCGCACCACGGAGCGCAGCGCGACGCGCAGGATGGAGGACGGGCGGCGCTGCTTGCGGAAGCGCGCGCGCCTGGGCTTGTGACGCTCACTGCGGTGCCGCATGCGCGCCCACACCAGCTGCGCCACACGCGGGTCCGAGCGCGTCGCCTGCAGCTCGTACATGGCCTGCTCGATGGTGGCCTGCACGTGGTACAGCCGGTCCACCAGCCGGTGACGACTGTCTGATCCGCACACCTCGCTATGTACTATCCGAACACCCGCTACCTACTACATGCCCTACCTGCTACCGCCTACAGGCCGCTAGAGCATACAGGCTCTTCACATTCACTTCACACATATTCAAACTGACAGATGACACTATGGTTCGCCCAGAATGAAGTTTGAGTTTTAGGCAACAAAAGTTGCACAATAATACTCAAAAACATTTTTGCAGATCAATATAGGTTTGATGGTAGTCAACATCATCATCAGCCTATTAATGTTCCCACTGCTGGGATACAGGCCTCGTCTCTGTGAGAGGGAATGGGCCGTAATCCTCAACACGGGCCCAATGCGGGTTGATGATATAGGTATAGGAAATAGATCTTTAGTCATGAAAACGAGGGAAGAGAACGTTAAGAGGGTATAGTTATAAAGAGGAACTCACGGGCCTGACTGGTCGTGCAATTTAACATATTTCTTTCCTACTTCTGTGATCCGACCTTCTGCCATCAAATCAAATCATTTCTATTTGCTCAAACATGAGTTCCATACACACATATCAAATTGTCAGCATGAAGAGATGTTAGGATACAAAATGAACGTCATGTTTACCTTGGATAATGGCATGCAAATATTAATTTACAATACAAATTAAAATACATAAAAGAATGTCATATTTAGTAAAAATAAAAATTTTAAATAAATGTCGTGCAAATCTCAATAAAATAATACAAGTCAACATTATGCTGCTAGAATGTCAGAGTAAAATTATAAAAAAGAATAAAGATATTAAAATAATAAATCAATTCAAAATAATCATTCTAGAATGTCAACTCAAAATTATTAAAAAAATGTCAGGATATTAAAATATTGAATGTGCAAAATGCAAATGTGAAAAATCGTGCATATTTCATTAAATAATACTTATCAAGGATGTGATACTAGAATGTCAGAGTAAAATAAAAAATGTAAAGATATTAAAACAATAAGTCAAAACACAATAATCAATCCAGAATGTCAGAATAAAATTTTATAAGAATAACCAAACCATCTAAACAATAATACAATTCAAGCATTCAAAAGGAGTCTGTCAAAAAGTCATTTATATTATAATAACACTTGCCTGTTAGTAAATTTCGAATCTTATTTTTATATTGATTTGTTGTCATAGCTTTATATGACTGTGGTATTTTGTTGTATATTTTCGGGGCCATACAAAAAAAGCTTTTCCCCATGAGGGCAGTTTTCGCCGAGTGCAAACACGTTGACTATTGTCACGTCTGTTGCGTGGAAAAGTGTCAGATAGTCGTGGCAAGTGTTGGGGGTTAGACTTTACAAACGATGCAACTTCAAAAATATATAAAGAGGGTAAAGTCAACAATTTGTATTTTTTAAACAATGGTCTGCAGCTTTCTTTCATTTGTAATTTAAACATAGCCCGAATACACCTCTTTTGAGCTTTAAGGCGCCGATTCCCTTGAGTAGCTGATTTTCAAATGAGAATCACGTCAAAATGGCTAGTCGTAATTTTTTGAAAAAAATATATGTTATATTAGACTATTTTCTTAATAATTTGATCTGAGCAAATTTTGAGTTTTATTCGTATAACATAGTGTAATTAATTTGTAAAGTTATGTCTAAAACGGACAAAAACACGACAATCACACTAAAACCGTTGGGCGTATTTTAATGAAATCGACACCATCTCAAAGACAATTTAATTATCTACATTTTGATATGAGGCTTTTTTTTTAAAGTCATAGAATAATAAGGAAAGTACAAAAAACTACTAAATTTTGGGTCGCGCGGGTGTGAAACGAGTGCGCGTTTTGTTCCCTCAAGGTCGTTGGCGTTAGTCGCCGTCTTAAACGCTATTTCTCTGTCCGTAGAGTTACCCCAGAATATTATACCATAGCGCAGAAGTGATGATACTAATACCATGGATTGGTATCATCACTTCTGCGCTATGGTGGTAAGCTGTCACTAAAGCATCTGGGTTAAGTTCTGAAGACAGTTTGTACATGACATACGCGGACGAGCTCAGTTTTTTGCTTATATATTCAATATGCGCTTTCAAGTTCAATTTTGCGTCTATCATAACACAACAGAGTATCTTCAGGACTTAGCGGATACTCCATATCTTCCCTTAATTCAATTTCTGGAGTTGATTCCTTCCATAGCCCCAGAGATTTCAGCATGAACCTGAAAGCAAAAGCACACTGTGTATTTTGTCATTGTATCTCCCTTGAAGGGTATAATTTAAATTTAATATTATAAAGAGGAAAGATTTTTTTGTTTGTTTGTTTGTACCGAATAGGCTCCGAAACTACTGGACCAATTTGTAAAATTCTTACACCAATAGAAAGCTACATTATTCCTGAGTGACATAGAATAATTTTGAATCCCGAAAATGGGTCCTGTGGGGTGGTCCACGGGAGCGAAGCCACGGGCAAAAGCTATAATTTATAAATTCATATTTTAGTATCATAAAGGTCAAAACATTCCACCGGAAGGGCTACGAAGCATCACAGGTGAGTATTAGTGTATAGTCCCGGGAAATCCCGGTAATTTGCTTCGTTTTTGGAACCGGAATTTTCAAAACCAAATCACGGTTGTTTTGGTATTTTTGGAAAACAATACGTTTTTCGTAGGTGTAGGGTAGGTGTAGGGTAGGTGTAGGGTAGGTGTAGGGTAGGTGTAGGGTAGGTGTAGGGTAGGTGTAGGGTAGGTGTAGGGTAGGTGTAGGGTAGGTGTAGGGTAGGTGTAGGGTAGGTGTAGGGTAGGTGTAGGGTAGGTGTAGGGTAGGTGTAGGGTAGGTGTAGGGTAGGTGTAGGGTAGGTGTAGGGTAGGTGTAGGGTAGGTGTAGGGTAGGTGTAGGGTAGGTGTAGGGTAGGTGTAGGGTAGGTGTAGGGTAGGTGTAGGGTAGGTGTAGGGTAGGTGTAGGGTAGGTGTAGGGTAGGTGTAGGGTAGGTGTAGGGTAGGTGTAGGGTAGGTGTAGGGTAGGTGTAGGGTAGGTGTAGGGTAGGTGTAGGGTAGGTGTAGGGTAGGTGTAGGGTAGGTGTAGGGTAGGTGTAGGGTAGGTGTAGGGTAGGTGTAGGGTAGGTGTAGGGTAGGTGTAGGGTTGGTGTAGGGTAGGTGTAGGGTAGGTGTAGGGTAGGTGTAGGGTAGGTGTAGGGTAGGTGTAGGGTAGGTGTAGGGTAGGTGTAGGGTAGGTGTAGGGTAGGTGTAGGGTAGGTGTAGGGTAGGTGTAGGGTAGGTGTAGGGTAGGTGTAGGGTAGGTGTAGGGTAGGTGTAGGGTAGGTGTAGGGTAGGTGTAGGGAAGGTGTAGGGTAGGTGTAGGGTAGGTGTAGGGTAGGTGTAGGGTAGGTGTAGGGTAGGTGTAGGGTAGGTGTAGGGTAGGTGTAGGGTAGGTGTAGGGTAGGTTTAGGGTAGGTGTAGGGTAGGTGTAGGGTAGGTGTAGGGTAGGTGTAGGGTAGGTGTAGGGTAGGTGTAGGGTAGGTGTAGGGTAGGTGTAGGGTAGGTGTAGGGTAGGTGTAGGGTAGGTGTAGGGTAGGTGTAGGGTAGGTGTAGGGTAGGTGTAGGGTAGGTGTAGGGTAGGTGTAGGGTAGGTGTAGGGTAGGTGTAGGGTAGGTGTAGGGTAGGTGTAGGGTAGGTGTAGGGTAGGTGTAGGGTAGGTGTAGGGTAGGTGTAGGGTAGGTGTAGGGTAGGTGTAGGGTAGGTGTAGGGTAGGTGTAGGGTAGGTGTAGGGTAGGTGTAGGGTAGGTGTAGGGTAGGTGTAGGGTAGGTGTAGGGTAGGTGTAGGGTAGGTGTAGGGTAGGTGTAGGGTAGGTGTAGGGTAGGTGTAGGGTAGGTGTAGGGTAGGTGTAGGGTAGGTGTAGGGTAGGTGTAGGGTAGGTGTAGGGTAGGTGTAGGGTAGGTGTAGGGTAGGTGTAGGGTAGGTGTAGGGTAGGTGTAGGGTAGGTGTAGGGTAGGTGTAGGGTAGGTGTAGGGTAGGTGTAGGGTAGGTGTAGGGTAGGTGTAGGGTAGGTGTAGGGTAGGTGTAGGGTAGGTGTAGGGTAGGTGTAGGGTAGGTGTAGGGTAGGTGTAGGGTAGGTGTAGGGTAGGTGTAGGGTAGGTGTAGGGTAGGTGTAGGGTAGGTGTAGGGTAGGTGTAGGGTAGGTGTAGGGTAGGTGTAGGGTAGGTGTAGGGTAGGTGTAGGGTAGGTGTAGGGTAGGTGTAGGGTAGGTGTAGGGTAGGTGTAGGGTAGGTGTAGGGTAGGTGTAGGGTAGGTGTAGGGTAGGTGTAGGGTAGGTGTAGGGTAGGTGTAGGGTAGGTGTAGGGTAGGTGTAGGGTAGGTGTAGGGTAGGTGTAGGGTAGGTGTAGGGTAGGTTGTAACGTTACGTGTAGCTAAAATAGCTACACGTAAGCCACGTTAATACAAATAAGAATTAACAAATAATAAAAGGATATAAAGTATAAGAATCTTCGTGGGCCGGCTTCGCACGACGTGGGCGGCCCAACCAGGCAGCAGGTCGGATAGGCAGGAAGACGTGGAGTAGGCAGCAAGTCGGTGGGCGGCTAACCAGGCGGCAGGTCGGATGAGCAGGAAGACGTGGAGTAGGCAGCAGGTCAGATAGGAACGCCTCTTGAGTAGTGATATGCTCCAAATTGACAGATAGGCACCACGATGGTCTAGCTGGCACACGGGTTGATATGCTGTTATGTAGGCATACGGTAGGCGGATACGTAGTTTAAAATCAGACACAGTATATCACACACAATATATTAAACTGGATTAACTTCAGATAATATGGACATACTCGAGCTGGATATTAATAGATTTGTCTTCAGATCAAGACTTGACATTTAGTAATTCAAGGTAAAATCGTCTTTCGGAGTTCATTGCAGATTCCAGACTAATTCCAGACTGCCCCAGGAATGTCTGGGAAATGCCTTTTATAGTCAGCGTTTTTCCAAACAAACGTTTCTAGAATTCCATTATTCTTTCTATAATTTTTAAATTATGAGTTGCCTGTATTTAAAACGGCCTGTATTATTTAGTCATAAAAGAATTCTGTGAGCGTTATAACATAATTTTACAAGCGTAAGAAGATAAGGTACTACTATCCAGTAAACAATAGTAAATTAACAATAATAAATAGAGCTAACAATAAAAATAATTTAAATTACTTAAAATCGAATTAAACCTTCATAGTCACTAAGAAAATTACACAAAATTAAAGAATAAGTAAATGACAGGCTTGACAACTGACGTAATGTCAGACAAAAAGTAAACATTGAAAAATTATAAAATTATAAAATTCAATATTCTATTTCAGCAAAATAAAGTTAATAAATCGAATTAGATCGATTTAATATGGAAAAAGTACATTTTATAAAAGATGAGAATGATTGATAGTAAAAGTGTAAGTATGGATACTATATTTCCCCAACGACCCCGAGAAAATTTTTGGTCTAGAACAAAAATTTTGTAAGGTAGTATAACAGCATTCACAAAACGTACATACTTCACTCAAACACACCGTCATCTTACGACAGCTTTCACAGAACGTACAAACTTCACTCAAACACACCGTCATCTGACGAAGATAGGTCTGGTAGGATTCACATTCAATGATCACTACTCAACCTGATAAGAATAACTTTAAGGCTTATTTTCGGAGTTGTAATCCGCTCTCGTCTAAAACCCATTGATGATATGAAATATAAAGATTTTTAACATAGGCTTATTTTTAACGAAGTTGTTATCCGCTTCTAGTCAACTTTAGTTGATACTCCCGAGCTAACGTCAGGACAGCTCCTGCCAAGGTAGGTAGAAGTAAGCTCCGAGTTAACGTAAGGGCAGCTCCTGAGCTCCGAGTTAAACGTCAAGGGCAATAGCCTACTTTAAATACCCACTTGTCAGCTGCTACAATCGACTTTTAGAGTCGATAGTTAGGAACAGGAATCATACTAACTTGTAGAGTTAGTTGATACGAAGAAGGTTAGATACTTGTACATAAAAGCACTTCACAGAGTTATCTGATAAAAACAGAAATGAAAGATTAAAAATAATCCTATAATGGTTGAACTGATGAATAGATTAGAAAATAAATAGAGTTTAAATAAACCGAAAATAACTCTATTTTAGAAGAGGGAGAGAAGAAAGAGATGATTCATGAGCATATAATATTAAAAACTATCCATTATTAAAAATTAAAGTTTAAAAAGATAAAATTGTATCAAAGAGAGGAAAGAGTGTTAACGATGACTCAAGAGAGTCAGAGTATTCATAGAAGACTCTTGAGTTCAAGAAAACTCAAGTACTTGAAAGGATTCAAGTGAGAACTCAAGAGTTTAAGAGCGTAAGGGAGACAAAGAGTAGGAGATAAGTTCTGAAGGAGGAAGGAGGAGAGGAGGTCTCTACTATGAAGTGCATCGTATGTTGCATGTGTGTGTGTAGGTAGGTATTATGTAGATGTTTGTATAAACGACCACAGGATATTGTCCTGCAGCTGTCGTAGAGTAAACAATCTCCAACCTTGGCAATGCCCACAAGTGGGTTAACACATCCAAGAGGCCGAAAGGGTGCCAATTACCAGAGGTAAAAGGAATGTGTGTGTGTGTAGATTAGTGTAGTATTATATAGATATAGGTATATAAATATTTAAAAACGACCACAGGATATTGTCCTGCAGCTGTCGTAAAGTAACCAATCTCCAACCTTGGCAATGCCCACAAGTGGGTTAACACAACCAAGAGGCCGAAAGGGTGCCAATTACCAGAGGTAAAAGGAATGTGTATGTGTGTGTGGTGTGTGTGTGTGTGTAGATTAGTGTTAAGAAGTGTAAAGATTGATGAAGTGATGATGAAAAATAATTATCATACCAAATTTGATTGCCTTGTGTAAGTTAGTTTTAGAATTTTGAGAGATGAAAAATCGAGCCCACGTTAGCAAAAAAAAATAGTGTAGAAGAGTAGGTAGTGGGTGATGGGGTGAGTCTGAAAATTGGGCGCACAAACAATGTTGTTGCGCCTAATTTTTTTTAAAGTTGGGCGCCAAACTGTAACGTTACGTGTAGCTAAAATAGCTACACGTAAGCCACGTTAATACAAATAAGTATTATAAACAAAAGAAAACAAATAATAAAAGGATATGAAGTATAAGAATCTTCGTAAGCCGGCTTCGCACGACGTGGGCGGCCCAACCTGGCAGAAGGTCGGATAGGCAGGAAGACGTGGAGTAGGCAGCAGGTCAGATAGGAACGCCTCTTGAGTAGTGATATGCTCCAAATTGACAGATAGGCACCACGATGGTCTAGCTGGCACACGGGTTGATATGCTGTTATGTAGGCATACGGTAGGCGGATACGTAGTTTAAAATCAGACACAGTATATCACACACAATATATTAAACTGGATTAACTTCAGATAATATGGACATACTCGAGCTGGATATTAATAGATTTGTCTTCAGATCAAGACTTGACATTTAGTAATTCAAGGTAAAATCGTCTTTCGGAGTTCATTGCAGATTCCAGACTAATTCCAGACTGCCCCAGGAATGTCTGGGAAATGCCTTTTATAGTCAGCGTTTTTCCAAACAAACGTTTCTAGAATTCCATTATTCTTTCTATAATTTTTAAATTATGAGTTGCCTGTATTTAAAACGGCCTGTATTATTTAGTCATAAAAGAATTCTGTGAGCGTTATAACATAATTTTACAAGCGTAAGAAGATAAGGTACTACTATCCAGTAAACAATAGTAAATTAACAATAATAAATAGAGCTAACAATAAAAATAATTTAAATTACTTAAAATCGAATTAAACCTTCATAGTCACTAAGAAAATTACACAAAATTAAAGAATAAGTAAATGACAGGCTTGACAACTGACGTAATGTCAGACAAAAAGTAAACATTGAAAAATTATAAAATTATAAAATTCAATATTCTATTTCAGCAAAATAAAGTTAATAAATCGAATTAGATCGATTTAATATGGAAAAAGTACATTTTATAAAAGATGAGAATGATTGATAGTAAAAGTGTAAGTATGGATACTATAAGGTGTAGGGTAGGTGTAGGGTAGGTGTAGGGTAGGTGTAGGGTAGGTGTAGGGTAGGTGTAGGGTAGGTGTAGGGTAGGTGTAGGGTAGGTGTAGGGTAGGTGTAGGGTAGGTGTAGGGTAGGTGTAGGGTAGGTGTAGGGTAGGTGTAGGGTAGGTGTAGGGTAGGTGTAGGGTAGGTGTAGGGTAGGTGTAGGGTAGGTGTAGGGTAGGTATAGGGTAGGTAAGTTATATCAATACATATAATAAATCTGTAGAAAAGTAATTTTTGTACATCTAAAATATTTCCAAAAAAAATTGCCAGGGTGTTAAAGGATAACAAACAGAAACTATTTCCGGCATTTTTGAAATTTTTGTCTGTTTATCTGTTTGTCTGTTTATTTGTGCACGCATCACGTGTAATGTACGAAACCAATGTAAATTACTTTTATACATAAACATTGTGCGTAACTTGAAGAAATACTTAGTTACAAAATTTTAAATTAAAGTCAAGTTAATGTATTTGTCGATTGAAGATGTTCCAAACAATTTTTGGTTAATAATGTAAGATTACAATTTAAATAAATGTTGGTTAAGATTATCTAAGCAATAATATTGAGACTGATTAATGCTACGCTAAATCTCCATTGTTCGTTTTCTTTTTTTAACCGACTTTCGAAAAAGGAGGAGGTTCTATGTTCGACTTCTTGTATGTTTTTTTTTTTTTTTTTTTTTTTTTTTTTTTATGTATGTTCACCGATATCTCCGTCAATTGTGGACCGATTTTGAAAATTCTTTTTTTGTTTGATAGAGTATGTTCCGAAATTGGTCCCATTTTAATTAAGTGAAGATCTGATGAAGAACTTCGAAGATATACAACAGAACTCTTCAATAAATAACGGCAAATCTCGCGGGACTGCTGCAATCGCATGTCTGTTTATTGTGTATACCATTTCATAACATAACATCACGCCAGTACGCTCTTAAGGGGTAATCAGATCACTCATTTGATCGGTTTTGTTCAAGTTTTATGATATTCGGGTCGTCTATTCTGGCGTTATAGGAAACTTACTAAACAACTTGCCTATTAGTTAGGTACAACTAAAAAGTGAAAAATAAAAAATCTTTTTTACAAAAAAATACTACCGACTTCCAAATAAGAAAACTACAAAGTGAAAAATAACTTTAATTTTGGAAGTCGGTGTCCATAACGCAAAAAAATGGTACCTAGGAAAGACACCGACTTCCAAAATTAAAGTTATTTTTCACTTTGTAGTTTTCTTATTTGGAAGTCGGTAGTATTTTTTTGTAAAAAAGATTTTTTATTATAGATATTACGTAAATTTGAATGTACCTATAATTTGGTTATGACAAATTGCAAGTCATGTTGATTTAAAGAATTTGTTTGGTGAAGATGTTTAGTAAATGTTTCTGTCATATATTATGTACGGGCCTACCACCGTACAGTACGTTTCCCTGGGTCATCATTATTGCGCCACCCGCTCAGTATGTTTCCATCATTTATATCATTGCACATACATAACAATAGTTCAGTACGTAATTCGGCGGCATACCGTGCGCGTGACTCATAATCCCATATCGTTCACCTCATTAGTTTTTAATTGTTATCCCATTTGACTCACTGAAATATATTTATCTTTTTAATCTTGAATCCCAGTTTATCTTAATCTCACCCCAACCCCGAACATTGGTCCTTCGAGCACGTTAGCGAGACCGAAACGCGTGTGCAAAACTTTGTGCTTTGTTCTTTTGTGAGTGCGTTTTACCGGTTTCGTTACACGCAATTAGAAACCTTGGTAAATACAGTGTGTGTTATCTCGTGATCCTGCTCAATCCCGGTGCCTAGGAAGGCGCCAATTTGTTTCATCTCGTGATCCCGGTGCCTAGGAGGGCGCCACTCATCTCATCTCGTGATCCTGTTCCATCCCGGTGCCTAGGAAGGCGCCAATTTGTTTCATCTCGTGATCCCGGTGCCTAGGAGGGCGCCACTCATCTCATCTCGTGATCCTGTTCCATCCCGGTGCCTAGGAAGGCGCCAATTTGTTTCATCTCGTGATCCCGGTGCCTAGGAAGGCGCCACTTTGCCTCATCTCGTGATCCTGTTCAATCCCGGTGCCTAGGAAGGCGCCACTTTGCCTCATCTCGTGACCCTGGTCAATCCCGGTGCCTAGTAGTGCGCCACTCATCTCATCTCGCGATCCTGTTCGACCCAGAAACCCTACAAGTAAGGTATATTTCTTCTTACTTTTACTATGGCTACAATGGAAGGCATTTTAGCTACTCAACAGCAAGTCATTGAAGACATAGATAGACTTTACTCCAACTTCAAGAAAGATGGAGCAGAGCGGAAGAACCCCGACTACCTACGTCGACGATTAGAAAGCCTAGAGCAATATTTTACGGTGTTTCATAACAATCATATGAATTTGCTATCCTTTGGTGATCGATCTCATACGTATTTCACTACCGATCAGTATGACCAAATGAAGGTGAAATACAGCAATATTAAAACAGCCCTTCAGAATTATAAGCCTTCCACAGACAGACCTCAAACCCCTGTTTTGAAACCCCCTACTTTTCAACCATCTTCAATATCTCAAACCTCGGACCTATCATCTCAAAATAATCCTCCTAAGGATAGCATAAATATAGAAGACCTCTTGAAGAAACAAGCCACTAATTTTAGGGCATTTTCAAGAGAAGCTGCTGACATTGATCTCAATCTTATCTCTGAAAAGTGGGAGTTTGAAGACATCCTAAAAACTTTAAAAACTCGTTGGGCAGCTATTGACACCCTACACTGGGAACTGGACAACGAGCTCAACGGCTCCAACGCCCAGTACGACGAGCAATTCTCGAACTACGAGAAATATTATAAAACTTTGAAAAGAGATATTAACCGAAAGATGTGGTCGGTGGCCCATATTGAGAAATCGACCCCAAAAATGGAAATAGCTACCTTCGAAGGAAGTTACACGTCCTGGATATCCTTCAAAGATCTTTTTACAGAAACTGTACACAATAATCCATCGTTATCGAACGCCCAAAAAATGCAGTTCCTGAAAAGTAAGACCAAGGGCGAGCCGGAAAAATTAATCCAACATCTTCCAATAAGTTCTGACAACTACCCTGTTTGTTGGAATATCCTTACGCATCGCTATGACAATAAGCGTCGTATTTTTATATCTCATCTCAAAAACCTCCTAAATATCCCGACATCTCAGCAAAAATCAGTGAGTCACCTCAAACGGATCCACGATACAACGTACGAAAGCGTGAACGCTATAAAAAATCTCGGAATCGATGTATCTACTTGGGATCCCTTCCTCGTATGTATCCTAGCGGAGAAGTTAGACTCTGAAACCAACGATGACTATATAGATTCGTTGAAATCTCCAAAGGAGTTGCCAGTATTGGAAGAATTTCTTCGGTTTTTGGAGAATAAGTTTACGTCGCTGGAAACTTCACGGAAGAAACAAGAACCCTTCATTCAAAAGTCATCTCAATCCCAACACGCAACTTCATCATCTCAAGGCTATCTTAATAACCAACAATATCATTCAAAAGGATTTAATTCTCGTTTCAAACAAAATAACAACACCACAAATCATACCTATTCGACAAACCAGGTCATTTCGCAATCGTCAAAGTCCAATTGGAAAAATAACGAAAGACGTAAGCAATGTGGTATTTGCGATGCAAGCGATCATCGCATACAAAATTGCCAAAAGCTGGCAAAAATGCATCCATCGGCTCGTAGAAACGCAATCGCAAATTTGAACCTTTGTGTCAACTGTTTGCACTATCACGAAGGTAGAAAATGCCTTTCGGAAGTAAAGTGTAAAGAGTGCAATAAAGACCACAATAAGACCACAATACGATTCTACATGAATGTTTTACGTCAAGAAATGCTAATTCAGATGCGTCGCGATCGGGGCCGAACACGGCCACTATTACGAAATCTCCACCTCAGCAAGATATGAACACCTTAGTATCTATGCAAAATGATCCTATAGAAATACTCCTCGCGACAGCAATTATCAAGGTTCAAGCAGCTGACGGATCTTACGAAAGAATGAGAGCTCTTCTAGATCAGGGATCTCAAACCTCAATCATTACTGAACGAGCTGCACAGCTCCTAAACCTGCGTCGGCAAAAATGCACTGGACTTATCTCTGGAATCGGAAACAATGAAAATAGCTGTAAGGGCATGATCTCTATTAAGTGTATGTCGTTAATTAATGACTTCACTTTCGAATCCGATGTATTTATAATGAAAAGACTAGTCACGAACTTGCCTAGTCATACCTTCACGAAACCCAACTGGCCAACTCTTAACCAAATAACTCTAGCTGATCCTGAATTCAACAAAAGTAGGCCAGTTGATATCTTATTCGGCGCTGACGTTTATTCCCAAATCCTATTGGATGGTATCTTTTTTTTTTTATTTGTTATAGGCTCGCGTTTGACCACTATCTCGTCTGGTATCTGCCGTTCCGAGGGAATGTTACCTATTGCCCAGCAGACACAGCTGGGATGGATCCTAAGCGGCAACTGTAAAACATTTCAGTGCAATGTGATCCTAAACAATCTCACCGATATCCAACAGTTCTGGGAAATGGAGGATATTCGCGAACCCTTATCAATATCTCAAGAAGATCAAGCTTGCATTGACTTCTTTCAATCCTCAACCTCAAGGCGCGAAGACGGCAGCTATGTCGTGAAAATACCTTTTAAAGAAAATTTTGAAGAACAGTTGGGTGAATCTAAACATAAATCCATTGCGCAATTCCTTCAAATAGAAAGAAAATTAATTAAGCAACCAGACTTGGCACGTGATTATAAATTGTTTATGTCCGAGTATTTAGAGATTGGACATATGATCCCCGTTGCAACACATGTCAACGTAACCCCAGATTGCTACCTTTCGCATCATGGCGTACTTCGAGCTGAGTCATTAACTATAAAATTACGAGTTGTTTTGAATGCCTCTGCAAAAACCTCTACGGGTCACAGCCTCAACGATCTTATGTGTAGGGGGCCGAACCTGCAGCAGGATCTCTTAAGTCTCATCCTAAAATGGAGACAGTTTAAATACGCATTCACGGCTGATATTGAAAAGATGTTCCGTAACATTTGGCTACATCCTGATCAACAAAAGTTCCAGAAAATTATTTGGAGAAATCAACAATCCCAACCTTTGCAAGAATATCAGCTAGCGACTGTCACCTACGGTACAAAGGCCGCACCCTTCCTCGCCATGATGACACTGAAACAACTTGCCATCGATGAAAGGCCAAATTACCCTAATAGCAGCGCTCCTGATATATTAGAAACCTCTTTTTACATGGATGATCTCATGCATGGAGCTCATACAGCGACAGCTGCTAAACATCTCAAAGCAGAGATGACAAACCTTCTTAAGTCAGGCGGCCTCAATCTTAGAAAATGGCGCTCGAACTTGCCGGAACTTTTAGACGATCATATTAATCCTCAAGATAAAGAATTTCATTTTAAACAGCCAGAATCTACAAAGGCTTTAGGCCTTCGCTGGAATCCAAAGGAAGACCATTTTATCTTTCATCCAATAGAAATTACCACAGAAGGCATCCCAACAAAACGACAATTCTTGTCTGAAATCTCAAAAATCTTTGACCCCTTGGGCTGGGTGTCACCAGTCACAATAAAACTCAAAATATTATTTCAAGAAACATGGAAAACGGAATTAGGTTGGGATCAACCGATTCCTCATAATATTGCCCTGGAATGGAATAAAACAAAGGCTGACTTACCTTATATATCCCAATTTAAAATACCTCGATGGATACAAACCATGGAGAATGATATAATTGAGCTTCATGGGTTTTGTGATGCCAGCACAAAGGCCTACGCTTGCGTTGTTTATTGTAAAATTACAAGAAACCACAAGACATACATAACTCTTGTTGCTGGAAAATCTAAAGTGGTACCTCTGAAAAAATCTCAATCTATACCTCGCTTGGAGCTTAGTGGAGCTCTTTTATTAGCAAAACTTATGGCCAAAATAATCTCATCCCTATCTGATCTCAAAATCCAAGCTTATGGCTGGGTAGATTCCATGGCAGTACTAGGATGGATAAGTGGTGAACCAGAAAAATGGAAACCCTTTGTTGCCAATCGAGTAAAAATGATTTGCGAAATTATCCCAAAAACTAGGTGGCGGTATGTAAAATCCCATGAAAATCCCGCAGATTGCGCTAGCCGTAGTCTCACCGCATCCCATTTAGCAAATCATTCACTTTGGTGGCACGGACCCAATTGGTTACCTCAATACAATCCTGAAAATAATCCAGAACCCATCTTATATAAAACAACTGAAGATCTCAGAAAGAAAAAGCTAGTTAACACTATTACTGCTGACTCTAGCAATTCCGTTATAAAACAATTATTAGAGAAATACAGCAGTTACAAGAAAATAATACGAGTTCTAGCCTATGTAAACAAATTCAACAACATCTTGATTTACAAAAGGAAGCGTGAAAACTATCTTACTCTGCATGACCTCAAACGAGCGACGGAAATGTTAATAAAATATGTGCAACAAGAATACTTTTTCAAGGAAATATCTCAAGTTCAAAAAGGTGAACCTTTAAGCAAAAAAAGCCAGATCTTGAATCTCAATCCTATCTTAGACAACCATGGATTACTCCGTGTCGGTGGGCGGCTAAAACATTCGAGTTTAGACCCCGAAATGAAGCATCCCATTATCATCCCAAATAAATCTAAATTAGCTGATCTCATAATAGACGAATCCCATAAATTTGTATTCCATGGTGGAGTGAAAATGACGAGTGGATTTATACGACAAAAATATTGGAAAAATGAATATCTCTCACAGTTATCCATTAGAGCTAAATGGAGACAATCTCAAGGGAATCTCAGTCTCAACGATATTGTTGTCATCAAAGATGAAAACCTCCCGCCTGGGAAGTGGGCTCTAGGGCGTATAGTAGAACTGCATCCTGGTTCTGACGGACACGTCAGAGTCGTTACCCTTAAAACCAAAAATGGTTTCCTAAAACGACCTGTTGTTAAGCTATCTCTATTACCAGCGGACAGAGACAATAATCCTCCTAGTGACAAGAAGGTTAAGGATAAAGCACCAAGGAAGAAAAATCCCAAGCGTATCTCCTTCTCGACTATAGCTCTGTCAGTAACGCTATTCTTACTGTCACAGTAAAAACTATTTTTCAAAGTTGACCCACTCGCCCCCCTTCTCCCCCCCTTTATGCGGATCTCGGAAGTTGAGAGACTTGGAAATAAACTTATCTCAAGCATCTTATAGTTTTACCCCTTTGAGCAACAACAGCGTTTATTTCGATAAAATCTCCAACATGCATCTTATTAGAGACGATTGGCGTTTAATTGTTTATTATGACACATATCCCTTCAAAGAAGGAACGTCGGCACTCGAGAAGTATATTAATTATCTTGAAACATTATGCTCCACTATTAAAGAACACACACCTTGCGCCGGCATCATGTTACAACTCGGGCACGAGTTCGAAGAAATTAAATATTACGATAGTATGTTGACAATGAATGAATCATTTGTAACTGGAGACGAGCGGCGGCGCCGGCGTCGTGGTCTAATAGACGGAGTAGGCTACGTCGCAAACAGCTTGTTTGGCGTGCTAGATCAGCGTTTTGCGAAGAAATATGCACAAGACATCGACCTTTTGAAAGAAAATGATAAACATTTGTATAACCTCTGGAAAAACCAAACTTCAATCGTGGAAGCCGAGTTTAATCTCATGAAAAGAATGGAGAAAGCTGCAAACAAACATCATAAATGGATAAATCAAAAGTTAAATTACCTTAAAGAATCCTATCAAGATCTTCAACGCCAGGTACAGAACATGACTTTAGTCACCGATTTCTTAGCATCTGCTATGACGGCGAATAACTTACTGCATAGCCTCAGGAAAATACAAGACTCCATTCTTGATACGGTAACTAATATTTACAATGGAAAATTGGACTTCCATCTGATATCTCCTAAACAGCTGAGATTGGAATTAAGTTCTATATCAGCACATATCCCCAAAGACATGGCACTTCCTGTCGACCATTTGAATCTCAAGGATCTCTACAACTTGATAAAAGTGCGGGCTAAGTACCATAGTAAGTACTTGATCATTGAAATAAGAATACCCCTCATCGAAAGAGACCTTTACGAAATCTTTAACCTCATTCCAGTCCCACGATTATTGAACCACGACATGATACATGTGAAAGTAATCTCAAGTTTTGCTGCCATTAACCTCAGAAAAGACTCATACGTAACCCTTACTGATGTTGATCTCCAGTCTTGTATAAGACAAAATCCTGGGATGATTCTATGTCATACAAAAAACCCTATAAATATCTTAAAAGATGATCACAGCTTGTGTGAAACGATCCCACACACAAGAACCTGTGAAACTATTTTAACTCCTTGTAAAAACATTTGGAAAGAATTAACAGTGGATAATAAATATTATTATTTTTGTTGCAATGAAAGCAACTTTAAACTTCTCTGTGACGGCGAAATTACCGCCGTTAAATTGATGAATGCAGGTCTGTTGAATGTGGAGGAAGGCTGTATGATAAAGACGGAAAATTTCGTTGTCCATGCTAATAAAAGGCTGTCTAGCAAAATGAGTATTGGTGCAAGAATTATTGCACCACAAATATCACCTATTAATCATATATTCAACATATCTATCCCTGAATCTCCTGAAATTAATCCTAATCATTCTGAAATATTGCGACAATTTGAAGATATACAGAAAAAGATTGAGATCATGAAACAAACTGAACCATGGAGTGATAAAATATCCTATCACGACGTACATCTTTATAGCGTCTTGTATGCTCTAATCTTTGGAATCCTAATAACTACGGCGGTATACTGTTGGCGGCGTCACATGCGGTCAACACGTCGAGAACCCTCGGTGCCTGATGGAGAGGTACCTACTACTGCTACTGCGATCTCTTCACATCCCGGCAATGAGAGTGTTATAAGTGAGTGTAGTGCGGTCAGGGAAAAAAGGCAATCTTTAATCAAAGTGAAAAGTGCAGTGAGTGAGTGTTGTGATCGTAGGGAAAAAGGTCAATTTAGTCAATCTGTGAAAAGCGTTCCCAAAAATCTTATTAAATCTAGCGAGTGTTTACAAACAGAAGATAGGGCCTCGTCCCCTGTTTTTCGCGTATTTTCCCTTCCCGATCTAAGATAAGTAGTTACTAGACTACTTGTACTTGTTCGAAATATTGTTAATCACTCACTACTAATCCTTATCCCTGTCATATAGTTGATAAGTTGAAAATTGTTTATCATCTTGTAAATCTCATCTCCATCTTTATCCTACTAACCCCTATCTTTGCCCCCGGGAGCATGTACGGGCCTACCACCGTACAGTACGTTTCCCTGGGTCATCATTATTGCGCCACCCGCTCAGTATGTTTCCATCATTTATATCATTGCACATACATAGCAATAGTTCAGTACGTAATTCGGCGGCATACCGTGCGCGTGACTCATAATCCCATATCGTTCACCTCATTAGTTTTTAATTGTTATCCCATTTGACTCACTGAAATATATTTATCTTTTTAATCTTGAATCCCAGTTTATCTTAATCTCACCCCAACCCCGAACACAAGGAAACAAACGAGGTGTAGGATTAAGTACAAACACGTTTTAATGTTATAAAATGTTCCAGGTAGAATATAGAATAATGCGTAGTTAGTGTAGTTACCAGTAAAATTATACTAAATAAGACTGATTTAGTGTCTATAAAACCAGAAATAAAACGATTCATTTGATTTGATTGGAAGGCTTTTATTTTGCCCTGTCATTTCATCTTTCTCTTACTTACGCTGTTTCAACTCTACTATTTTATAAAGGCTTACTTAAAGTATCGAAAATACCGGGAATCCCGGTTCCTTAGCCAAAAGGTCCCAAAAAGTTTTGTTCTTTAAAACAGAACCGGTTCTGTATTCCCTAGTGAGTATACACTTTAGTACAGCATTTACTTTAAGAGGTAGACTGGATTTCCTGATAGTTATACCATGAGAGTGAATAAGTTAAATTACTTTTCAGTAAGCTTGCTCTTTCGCGACAGAAAATATTTATTCTCATCAAAGCCGATACGCCGTTAATCCTACAGTCTGCTTTCATCATCATCAGCCTATTAATGTTCCCACTGCTGGGATACAGGCCTTCTCTCTGTTAGATGGAATGGGCCGTAATCCACCACGCGGGCCCAGTGTGGGTTGGTGGATGTCACATGTCTTCGAATTTTTGGTTCTAGGACATGCCGGTTTCCTCACGATGTTTTCCTTCACCGTTTTGAGAGCAGTGGTGATGAAATACGACCTACAATTTGTAAGTCGCGGCTGATACCACTAGGCCACCACTGCTCTCAAACTGCTTTAATCAAACTAATATTATTATGTGTGTTTGTATGTTTATTACTTCTTCGCACACAAACGGCTGGACGGTGATGTAATAGCACATAGGATACTTTTTATGCCGGGCATTTGTTCCCTTGGGATAATTTTTGACATTCAGGCGGGCGAAGCCGCTGGCAGAAGCTAGTCTCTAATAAATCTGGATAGTTACCTATGCAAAAAGATAATGAGCAGCAGAAGTAGATCGTAGAGAGCGTAATTGAATTTTCTTTCAATACCAATGATGCGTGGTGCAGTGAAAGGCATGTTCGCAGGTATCACCTTCTGATTCCACGGCAGAATCTCGAATTGGAACATACTCTTTATGAGGACGATTACCTGTGAATTTTATATAACGGAATAAGTTGAAGAAAATACGTATTTTTGATGGTACTTATATTTGTTCAGTATTACATACCTCAGTGTAAGCGATTAGGGTTACCCAAAACGTCTTGGTTGGTCGCGGTATGGTGAGTGTTCCCCACAAGAACACCATCAGCGGGAGAGGAATCGACAATATTGTTGCTGATTGAATCTGTAATTTGTTTAATTATAATGTAGTATAGTACAATAATCAATGTTCTGCATCTGGTATTAGTCCTCTCCTGTAGAAGTAGCTAAGAGGTGTCAGAAAATGCTGGGCACTGATTGAATTAAGCGAGATACGTGAACAGGGTAAAAATTTGGACTCGGGTTTCAGGACCTATGTGGTCGAGTTGGGGTTTCGTAATGAACAAATGAAGTTAAAAAAAATTGTTGTTTTAAAACGTTACGCAAGTCGTAAATTAAATAAACTATATTATTTGTGTATATCCGTGTGGGCCAGCACGGTATACCACAGCGCGTAGCCAAAGTGCACGAATGGCGAGCGATCCTGTTTGAACATCGAGTCGTCGTGGTCGTCCAGCGTACTCACGTCGATGCTACAAATTAACACTTTTTTTACCACAACTTGAAAGGATGACTAAAGCCTGGATATAAGTAACAGCATCTTGTAACAACGAAATACTGTTGAGGGCACATAAAATACCTACACATAACAGTGTCACTTTTATATGTCACAGGAACTATGGGTTATCACAAAAGTTCCCGGTCAACCACTTTTTCCTCTTAAGTGGGGACTTTCGTAGGTATAAGTACATACAAAGTTAGTTTAACGTAGGTACCAGGGTGAGTTATTCAAGTGATTTATCAAACTCATAGTTTTGAATTTGCCCATTCACGCCAACTTGGAACACTCACCTTGTATCCTAGAGAATTTTGACAGACAAAACACAGTGACAAGTGGTGCACTTAAAGAACTTACGAATAAAGTGTATTTTCCCTGAATTTCAGACACATAAGCTCTGGCCAAACTTAAGAGAATCGCGCGTGGGATGCGTGACGAAATCCAGTCGCGTCAAATATATCAATTACCTTGTATAAAGGTTTTCAAACAATTGCGAATAGTCGCGAGAATGCCTACTCATTACAACAATCGAGCGCCCCCGCGTCCTGCGGAACCCGCGCGCCTTTGCGTGGCCAGAGTTTAGAGTTTTTGAGACATTCAGAAATTGCAATAAAACAATTATATTTTCGTGGAAATAGGAAGTAAAAAAATGCATTGTTCAGATAAAAATATATATAGGTATGTTATCAGGCACGAACTATGTTCGTGAAGGCGACCAAGTCACAAATTAAATGCGACGTTGGCGATTTGTCGAGTAGTGTAGTTTTAGAAGAATATGTAGGTAAAATAACGGAATACGTTTATAAATATAATCCATGCAACATAATAAAGTTTACACGTGCTCTCCATAATATTAACATTAATATACGTTAAGAACACGTTACAAAAAATTATGTTTAAATCCCACTTACCGTCCCAGATGATCGAAAAATAAAAATAGGTACAATAAAAGCTGCGACAACGTGTTGTATTGACAAGTGAGAGAAACAAGTTGTTATAATAAAGCGACAAAAAGATATAGCAAAAGCCCATCGCAAGAGACGATCAATTCAACGAAACTTGTACTGCGAATCATTCTAAAATTTTGACTTTATCCACCGTTTTTTGTTAAACATATATGTACAGTCAAGCTGTTTGACTCATGACCCGTGCAGCCGATAGTTCGTTTGAAAA
Source organism: Orthosia incerta (assembly GCA_948252205.1). Taxonomy (NCBI): domain Eukaryota; kingdom Metazoa; phylum Arthropoda; class Insecta; order Lepidoptera; family Noctuidae; genus Orthosia; species Orthosia incerta. The sequence goes on from OX411754.1 coordinate 23,017,882, forward strand.
CTCTAAAACATTAACATAATTATTTATTAGAATATCTGTAGTAAAACGCTTAAGATGGGTCACGAATCAATTTTGTCGATAGTACGTCAATGTCAGGACGATAAAAACGACAGTACAAGTGCGCGTTGTGAGCGGGCCACTGCACCTCGGAGACGACTGCAAGGAAAAGGCGCTCTCATGTTCGGAGGTGTCATCTTCATCGTCGGTGATGTGGCGAGGAGACGCGCTGGAGAGCGACAGGCGCGGGCGGCGAGGCGGCGGTGACGTGTCAAGCCCGCGCTCCATAGAGGGCGCTAAGATGCGGATCTCCGGCACACTTATCTCGCTTAACTTACGGCTGGAAACACCCACCACGGTCACGTATGGTACCTTAATATTACAGGTCGGTTCGACTCCACCCGACGACAGTCGAGGACACATTCGCTGCCTACTGAACCTTCGGATGGGACTAAGATTTTAACATTACCTTGAAATTCTAATACCAAATTTTGGAATTTTTGGATTTCGAAACGTTTTATGTATTTTTTTAAATGATAACACTATTTCTAGGTATTATTGTTTAGCATCGAATTAAAACGGCTCAACCATTTAAATGTTAGTAAGCAATACAAACCCCATCTCTACTGGTGGTGCGAGTAGATGTTTGTCAAATAATTCCATTTCGCGGGTACTAGGCAGCGTGCAAACAAAACACTACTTACTAATAGAAGGCTACATGATAGTGTTTTAATGTCTAAAATCAAAACCTTAGCTTCTGTTTCTAACGTTGTTTAAACATATACTTAATGCTTAAAGAAAATAAAGCGCTCCACCTATGATGTGTTATCGTTTTAAACAACGTTTAGATGTTCTAAAACTATAACATATTAACTAAATCTAAACTAAACATGCATTAAGCATGGGCGTTACTCATGCCAATTACTCACGTCTACTCATACAACCTAATGAAACATTTTGCATTTGAAAGGAGTTTGCATGTTCTGAATGTTTTCATAGACAAAATCATAACTCACTGTCTCGCTAATGTCTCTGGTAGTGGTTCCCAAATCATCTGCGATCCTTCTCTTATACCGATGCCGAAGCCCTCTTTTTCCTGGAATATACATAAAAAATATTCTTTATGGCTCAAAGCTCGAAAACGCTCATTGCGAAAAATTTGCTCAGAATGCGTTGTGGCTTCTTTGCCTACAACGCAAATTTCGGTTTGTACAAGGCGTTGTGGCGGTGAAGAAATACCAGAACGCGTCCTGAGCCTTAGCTGATGCAATCAGAACGCAAATTCGCAAAGGACGAAAGGGCCCTGACGAAAATATGGGTCAAAACCAAAACCCACGATGGTGCCGACGAGACCGTGAAAATTACACCCATACTGAAATGTTGGAAAGTTTGGATTTTAATTTTGACACCATATTCGTTATTACCGACCCCGAAAACCATGAAAACGATTCCCATAACGAAAAGTTGACAAATTCTCGTCGACACGCCCTTTCGTCCGTCGCGATTTCGCGTTGTGGTTGCATCAGCTAAGGTTCAGAACGGGTTCTGACATTTCTTCACTACAACAACGCGTTGTGGCCGGTTTTAAAAGTGCCACAATCCGAAATTATTATTATTTATTAAATAGTTTATATAAGTTTCAAATAGCCTAGTCAGAGGCCTGTGCGGTGCCCTGAGTCGGAATTGCGGCCGTTTGTTTGGAAGAAACCACAACGTGTTCTGAACAATTTTTTCGCTCAATGTGCGTTTTCGATCTTTGAGCCTAACATCTACACCCATATCGTATGGTTGTTACTATTGATGGGTCTTTATTCAAGTGCAACTACACTAATTATTAAAAAGGACACTTGCTGTCATACCTTAAGTAAGTAAGTAAAGCGTTTTCGATACGTATCGGTAATCCCGGGAGTACTTCATAATATGTCGTGTGAGTGACACCAGGAGGCTCGAGATGAACGCCCACGCAGTCTCCCAGAGTGCCTTTAGCTTGTCCTCAAGTGCACTATGTTCTGAAACAAATGAACATTCACAGCTTCATAGATTCTTCACTTCTGTACTTATGTAATGTCGGAATTTTGCCAAACGCGTGTTAAGGGCCTTCGGATTTTTTTCACAATTAATAATTTATTTATTATACCTACATGCAGTAGATAGATAAAACAAATTAGTAAGTAGCAGTATAAAAAAACTACGTGTAAACTTTATTGTGGTATTGAAATCCATTTATTTTAAATTAAGTTACGCAATAAGGCCTTAACTATATTTTTGTTGTAAATGTATAGACCGAAAGATGTATTTATTTAATTCTGAACAAAATACGTCCAAATTGAACGAACCTGGTTCGGGTGCGAAATCATCCAACTCCGTCAACGGTCCCTCGTCTTGTTCAAACACTTGTGTTTCACGTTTTGGCTCGTGATGCTTACGAATCTGAATAATAGCAGCGTTTATTATAATACTAGCAGAAGAAACAAAGGTACACAGAAGAAAGCATAATGTTAAAAATAAAAAAAGATGCGAAATCATGATAGTACTTACTATAAAAAAAAAAGTTTTTATTTTTGTTTGCATTTACCACCAGTATTTATGTAAATGGCATTATTGGGAAAAAAAAATATAAACTAAAACATAGATACTTAAAAATAATACAAACATAAAAATACATGCAAAAGCCAAAACAAAAGTGCAAGCAATATCTAATACACACTAAATAAAATATAATAGCAGCGCAATCAAACTCGATCTTTTACCCGATTCCGATCAAGTGTGTGGGCGAAGGGCGTGGTACACATTCATGTATGATTTTGATTTCCACCGATCAGGCCACGGTGGAGAGCATTTTGTGATGCAATCGAGGGAAATTGAAGCGATTGTAAAGTGGTTACATGTCATATTTGCATGGATTTCAAATAACAAGTTACGGGTCGGCAGTCATTTATCGGCAGCAAAATCGAATATATTATAGTTCGACTTTTTTATTCAACCCATTAGGCCGAAAAGAATATGCTAATCCAAACAAGTGTTAACACGCCTAAATAAAAAAATTCAATAAGGCCCATCCAAACATGTTTATCCAGTTTCGTCATCCAATTCAAATGAATTCGTTAACGCTTTCACTGTAATTAATACATATTATTCGGGAACCTAGGTCATTTACCTGAATCCGGGTAAACGATCGAGTGTACTTGCACCTTAAGAGATTCCCAATGCCACAGGTATTTAACACGCTTAGCGCGTTTGTAATTACCCATTATTTAACTACAGCATGCAGAATACGTATGACTTAGCGGAATCTGTTTTACCTGCATCTTGCTGTTCCATTGTATCTAATATGAACCGCCTACATACATACCAACGATGTAAAACCTATAGTGGATTGTAGTGGTGTGATGATTGCATTTAGGCCCATTACCTGCTGGTAGGAGATCGGATCGGTGACAGAGAAGCGCCTGGGAGACCGAAGGCTGGGCGCGGAGGCTCGCCGGAGGTTCGAGGCGTGCTTCAAGTCCGTCTTGATCATCGTGGACAGCAGCTGCTCGGCCCACGCGACACGATCGTAAGCTCACTTGCTCTCGAATTCAGTACACGTTGCTTTGTATACTTATTGCTTTCTTACCGAGACTGATTGTTAAAACTACTAGTATTACTACAAATGTTACAACGTGTGCCGATTCGAGTAGCATGGCAGTGCAATAATAAATTAATACCGGGCATTATGGTTAGTCACCTTAAGCGGACCGGACGTATAAGGCCTGGCACGTAAGTTGCCAAGGTTTTGGCGTAGTGGGGGTAAGTTCAAGCACATTTCGCGAACTGACCAACCACCATATAGAGCGAACGGAACGTGGACGCGACACGATTGGTCAGTCGATCCTTGTGTCCAACCAACCAATCGCGAGCTCGGAACGGTCCTAAACGTTCCCCGCGCCCCGCTTCACTACCAAAGATACCTTAAAAACGACTTCTGCGCATCTAACGACTATTGCCAACTTACGTGCCGGGGATTACAACTTTGAACTACAACAAATTATTGTCCCTTTACTTCTATACTACGTCGGAGGGTTTGATATTCCGCTTTATCTAAAAGTATCCAGGGTAAGCGATCATGCGGGAACACCCAAGACGAACTATGTATAGTAACAGTCACCAATATATACTTCTAATATAGATGCCCAAACATGCTTATAATACCATAACACAGTACACCATTTTAAAACATTGTCTTTCCCAGTATCCCCTTAAATTTTTCAATTCAGTCTGGTGTTCCCATAATTTTGTGTTATTAATGTGGCTAAAAACGCTACTGAAACATCCGAAAGGTTGATACAAGCACTGTCTTTGTGCATTGTGACAGGCGAAGCACGAATACTGATGACAATGTTCTCTTAGATATAGCATAACCCACAATCACAACGACCTTCACCAAAAATACTTATTAATAATGGTAGCCAGCAGGCTTATGGAGACGCTTTCTGTATCAAAATCTTTGTATATAAAGAGCTGGGCACAAAGTTCAGAGTATTTTTTGATCTTTACGCGAATAATGTTCTCCAAAACATGGGTAAGTTTTCACAAAATAATTATGAGCATTTACCAGTGGAAGGCCACCATAATTTACCAGTGGAAGGCCACCATAATCCCGCTGCTTATCCCCAAAAATAACCCTGATTGACACGAAGTAACCGACCTTGCCAATTCCCATTTCTCTGGGAGCATCCTCGTCTGAGCTCGATTCTTCCTCCTGTATTTGAATCTCCGCGTCATCGAATTCATCGAACATGTAATAGTCTCCGGACCGTACAGCTGCAAGTACAAAAATATGTAAAAAACAATGTATTTCAACCAAATAGGCGTAACTTTTTAAGCAATAATTTAATTAATTATGTTAAAACAAATTTATATAAACATATAATCGATTTATGAGAATCGTTTTACACCCGGTTTCTGAATTGAATTAAAGGAGGGTTTACTTCAATGCTAAAGTTTGGCAGGTTGCCAGGCTAAAGTAGATTTTGATAAATACTCTAAGGCACGAAAAACTTAAGTCAAGAGTTAGTTGCTAACACTAGGATAAATTAACAATATTGTATGGCAAACTGTCTAAGTCAAATTCATAATGCAGAAACTGGGAGTTAAACTACAGCAATAACCTTTAGTTACGCCTATTTGAATTTTTTTACGTTCATTGAGCACAAGCTTTTATGTGATTCTAATATATTCTGTTGAATGCCATGCTATACGAAGTAGTGGTAAGAATAACAATATGATATCACACATATAATAAAATAAAATAAAAATTAAGTGATTTTCTTCAATAAGTACTTAAATAACTATACAAAATAAGTGAAACAATACAAAGTGTTATTGCAGACAAATCCATGCAGCATGCACATAGTGAGCTTAGAGATAACATACACTAAACATACATAGCATAGCAGTAACATGCAGACATTCGACTATGGCACATCAGGCGCGGAAATACAAGTAAAGCCGACAACCGGCGCATTCTGTCTTAGGATTCTTTATTTACATCATTCAACTGTAATACAAAATGTACAAGTATTATACATTATTTCAAAATATTAAGAGCCGATTTCACCAATTATTTTAATCACGATTAGTTCAACTAAACTCAGTTTACGCAAATACAGCGTTCTGATTGGTTGAGACCGCTGAGAAACTTCCAATCAGAACACTGCATTTGCGTAAACTGAGATTAATTGAACTAATCGCGATTAGTATCATTGGTGAAATCGGCCCTTAGACAGTTCCCGCTATGGCGATGCAATTTGCCTAAATACCATCACCGACAAGCCGAGGAGGGGTTAGTAACGCATAACGATTCTATAGCGAGCCTGGTTTAGGAACTTTACCCTTTTGATGGCTTGCTGGCGCCCTATACGTTGGTCTGTCCCGCACTACAAGAGAAAAGCATTACTCAACAGCAGCTCGCAAACCATCCATTTTATTATAGAGTGACTTAACACTAACGTGTATTAATATCAATACTCTTAAACTGTTAACAACCCAAAATCACGTAATTATTAATAAAGCTGTTTCTGGTAGTCACACACATCACAGCTGGTCAAGACATGATAAAATAGAGCCTGAATTGACCTCTATGAAGATAGGCCTATTTGGAACAACTTGTTATAACTTTGTAATTCGACGTTCATGAGACCTGTAACACAGTTGATCTTGAATTGAATGATTGGCGTCCATATTACTATAGTCAAAAGAAATAAGAAAAAGTATTTTTGGTATGTAAATAAATGACAATGTTTGAGTCATTTATTTACAAAAAGAATTGTCATGTCTTCAGGTTAAGTTTGAACGACCAGCGCACAGTGTGATAGAACAAAATAACAAACACCTCCCACACCTGAGAGTACGCCACGAATAATATTACCTTCGTGTCTGTTTGTATACACGCGGCGTCTACTCAGACCATCAGAATCTGATTCTGTTCCTAAAAAGAAAAAAAATATAAAACCACATATGAACGTAAAAAATAAATTTACATTTTATACAAAGTGCAATAACAGTCGGTGTATGTTCAACTGGTCGTGATTCAACAACAAAAGCCCGCGGCGACACGTCAGGGAGCGGTTACACGTGTGGTGCGAGTGCGGCTCGGCGCGGCTCGACTGCGACACGATGGAGTGGCGCGGCAGCACGCTGGGGCTGGCCACCGTGTGGCGTCGGATGGGCGGCGGGGAGAACACCGGGTACGACTCCTCCGGGCTGGGCGCGCGCGGCAGCAGCTCGGACGACGGCGGCGACTCGAACGAGATGCGGCGCGGCTCCAGGTAGGCGTCCAGCGACACGGTCATGAGCGCCGACGATGGCGAGGGCGGGCCGGCTTGCGAGGTGGGCAGGCTGGGCGCGGGCAGGGCGGGGAGCGTGGGGCGCGCCCGGGGCGGGGAGCGCACGGGCGACGGCGGTGCGGACGCCTCGCTGAGCGGCGGCGGCGTGTGGAAGCCGCGCGGCGAGGCGGGGCTGTCGGGCGTGTGGTAGCCGCGAGGCGAGGCGGGGCTGTCGGGCGTGTGGTAGCCGCGCGGCGAGGCGGGGCTGTCGGGCGTGTGGTAGCCGCGCGGCGAGGCGGGGCTGTCGGGCGTGTGGTAGCCGCGCGGCGAGGCGGGGCTGTCGGGCGTGTGGTAGCCGCGCGGCGAGGCGGGGCTGTCGGGCGTGTGGTAGCCGCGCGACGCGTCCGAGTCGCCGCGCACAAGCGGCACCTGCTCCGACTCGCCCGCCATGGTCTCCTCCTCCTCGTCTGATCCGGGAGTGCGCGAGGGAAACGGCACGGAAATATTATACCCCAAACAACCCTTGCTTGGTATTTTTGTCCTCCTATTGTCAATGGCCCGTTCTTGTCCCTTAATTTCTCGTTATATAATCGATACAGTATTCAATTAAAATCGAATTAAGTGGCCTATTGAGGTCTCACATTAATTCGGCACTGTGTAATTGAAAAATTGTATAAGACTTTAGGATAATAATTAGACTCCTCAAAGAGAAAATATTATGACACCCATTCAATGGAATATCAGTTCAACCGACTAACGTTTAAAGGAATATTAACTCTGCCATAGTAAAAAATTCAATACCAACAAAAACATACCTCTATCATGATGTTGTGAATCTTTAGTAAAGGTGCCTTGTATTTTCTTCTGGTTCGCTTTAATTCTTTCCATTTTTACTTTGATTTTCTCTAGGATTTTCGTCTCTTGTTCCTCCTGTACATTCATCTGTTTCTGACGGAGCTCTTCTATTAATTCTGCGCCTCTACAAATATAAAAACACCTCTAATTGAAGCGACACCTATAGTCTCCCCTTCGAAGGCTAGTTCTAGTGTCGATTAATTGGCATACTGGAATCTTAGTAATAGGGTCCCATTTTTACCCTTTGGGTACGAAACCCTAAAAACGTCAAAAAATAAATTGACATTTATTTAAAAATGTTGTAAGAAAAATGATTGAATAAACTTTTTTACAAAAAATCAAACCGACTTCCATAACAAAACATTAAAATTTTAAAAATAACTTTCTTTACCGAAGTCGTTGTCTTTTGTACCCATTTATTTCATTATTCGACACCAACTTCGGAAAATAAAATTATATTACGCTTTGTAGTGTTTTGTTTTGATAGTCGGTTTGATTTTTTGTAAAAAAGTTTTTTATTTTCCTCTTTTTAGATGTGGTAGGTACCTCCAATTAACATGAAAATCATTTATAGCCAAAATACATCTCATGACGATTCCAATAAGCCCAAACACGACTAGGATACATTGTTTTATTTCGGAGTTCCAGTGGCCATTGTGGTCTTCTTCATCAGTTTAACTTAACCAAATGATATTTTTTGAGTGCAAATGATTGTATTATTGACGAAAATACCAAAATCTCAGATCCTGGTTCTTTATCATGGTACCACCCTTGGGATATCTCCTTTCCAACAAAAAAAGAATCATTAAAATAGGTTCATAAACCACGAAGTTATGCGCGAACAACATAAAAAAAAATTGAGAAACATCCTCCTTTTTGGGAAGTCGGTTAAAAAAATATAATAATATACCCCTACTCAATCTACCTATGTATGACTTTATTTCATTGGTTTAACTTTTAGAGTTTATAATAAAAATGAGTTTGAATAAGTTTTTCCAATAAAAAAAACTTTATTTAAACAAGCTTTTTAGCTTACCACGCATTGTCATCCAAACCAAACGTGTATGCAAAATTTCATCTTAATCGGTTGAGGATAACTGCTTTAAAATTCAGTTGCAAGATTTGACCCGAACACACTTACATACATACATACATACATTACAAGTTACAGGATACATAAACTGGCTGACCCCCTGATCCTCCGACTGCACAGCATGATTTTTTCTTGTTAACAGCTTTTTAGTTCGCTTTTTAAGCAGGCGGGTTTATGATTTTTTTAATTTACTTTTTTTATTTACAACTTTTTATTTATATTTTTTTTTTACAAATGACATTTAAACATATAAGTAGTTTATATTTTTGTAAACTCCTCTAAAAACCCTTCGTTTTGATACCCCACTCGAAGCGTAGGGAAGAAAAAAAAATTGCAGGTCCCACAATATGGCGTCCAAAAGCCGCCATGTTCCTTTTTTTTAACGGCTCTTAGCTAAGAACACTTGGGCGGTCAAGACCTATCTAACGATGTCCTAATTATAAAAATACGGCAAGTAGTTTGAAAGATATGAGGTAATAAAGAATATTACATACATACAAACATACAAGATACGCGCGAAAAACCCTTCCTTGCAGCAATTGTAGATAGGCCAATAAATAAATAAAAAGCTTGTAAAAATGGTGGTCAAAAATAACATTTTTGACCACCAAAAAAAGAAAAAAAAAAAAAAAAAAAAAAAAAAAAAATGCTAATGCTCAGTGACGTACCAAGGTACCCCTACCTACGCTGAAAATTGTTGTGTTACCTTATTATGTGTTGCCAATTAATCACCATTAGAAAATTTCTTCTTAAAAAATCAGAGATCTTTCCTTAGCCTCCTAGACCCTTTCATCCAGATCCGTATAGCCCTTCTGGCGTGATTGAATAACAAACATACATTCATCCAAACTTTCGCATTTATAATATTAGTAAAATATTTGTTTCCATTAAGGGATATTACCTTGAAGCGAGCACGGTTGTAGCTTTGCTTTCGTCTATTACTCTATAAAAGTAGTAGCTATGGAAGAGCCTCTGCTGGAGTATGAGGAAAGCAAAGCAAACTCCGTCCCACGCTAATCCTATATCTTCTTGGGGAACAGAACAGACTGCTTCCTACAAAATAATAAAAAACAAATATGGACATCAGACATCGTGACATTACGCCTAAATTCACTTAACTTTGTTATTGGCATCTGGTTATATCACTACCTACCTCAAAACGGTTAACTTACTTTAGTATACTGCATCTTTAGAAACCTTGCTATATTTCCGCCAGCGAACTTGTCGACACACCCGATGCCTAGGAGCTGGACTAGCCAGCAAGCGTGATCTTGCATCACCGAGCTGAAGATACAGCCTGGGATCTGAAGCAGCGTCTTTATAACCACCACTACTACGTTGTAACGCACCAGCCACGACCACCTGATGATGTAACACCATAATTAGACACCGGATTATATGCATTTGCATTTATGCATATGCAATTGCATATTTACCCCTTTCTCATCGGAAAGTTCATATTATATCTAATATCTAGTGAAGATGCATATTTTCGCTATATCATCAATACATATAATAAATCTGTAGAAAAATATTTTTTGTACATCGAAAAAAATTCCAAAAAAAATAGCCAGGGTGTTAAAGGATAACCAACAGAACCCATTTCTAGCATTTTTGGAATTTTTGTCTGTTTGTCTGTTTGTCTGTTTATCTGTTTGTCTGTTTGTCTGTTTATTTGTGCACGCATCACGTGAAATGTACGAAACCAATGTAGATAACTTTTATACATAAAAATTGTGCGTATCTTTAAGAATTACTTAGTTTTTGTTTCATCGCAATCGGTTCACTCTATCAAAAGTTAGATGAATTTAAAGTGTTCAAGAAGTAAAATTAACACAACACACGCAATTCAGATACTTTGACAGTTGAACTCGGTATTCGATAGATGGCGTTGTGCATTTAAAGTCATTTTCTGAATCGCGGTGTTAAGATTTTACGCGAAAGAATGACCCTAGAAAAAAAAATTTGTATGTAGTATGTATGTATATCTTTTAACCGACTTCCCAAAAAGGTGGAGGTTCTATGTTCGACATTATGTATGTTTTGTTTTTTTTTTTGTGTATGTTCACCGAATTGGCCGATATCTCCGTCAATTGTAGACCGATTCGAAAAAATCTTTTTTTGTTTGAAAGAGTATGTTCCGAAATTGGTCCCATTTTAATTTGGTGTAGGACTGACGAAGCAATTCGAAGATATACAACAGAACTCTTCAATAAATAACGGCAAATCTCTCGGAATTGCTGCAATCGCATGTCTGTTTGTTGTTTATACCATTTCATAACATAACATCACGCCAGTACGCTCTTAAGGGGTACGCAGATCTCTCATTTCACCGGTTACGTTCAAGCTTCATGATATTTGGGTAATATATACTGGCGTTATACGAGTAGGTAACTTACTAAACAACTTGCCTATTAGGTAGGTACAACTAAAAAGTGAAAAATAAAAAAACTTTTTACAAAAAAATACTACCGACTTCCAAATAAAACTACAAAGTTAAAAATAACTTTATTTTTGGAATTCGGTGTCCATAACGCAATAAATTGGTACCTACGAAAGACACCGACTTCCAAAAATAAAGTTATTTTTCACTTTGTAGTTTTATTTGGAAGACGGTAGTATTTTTTTGTAAAAAGTTTTTTTGAGTATGTGGAGTAGGCAGGCAGGCTGGTAAGTATGGTAGGGTTGCCAGGCAGATGACGGGAGCGAAGCCGCGGGCACAGCTAGTTTATTATATTTTTCGGTAGTTTAACATATTGATAAGTGTAATAATAAACTTTATAACCAAAATTTTGCCCGGATTTTTCGTTTAAGTCCATTATTAAAAAACCGGCCAAGTGCGAGTCGGACTCGCGCATCGATGGTTCCGTACAAACCTCAGCTTAAAGGTATTATAGACCTGAGTATTTGATATGAATTTCAATTTAATACCTCGACGCGTTCGAGGAAAGGGGTAGTAAGTTTAAAATTATTAAAAATATTTTCATTTATATGATGTAACTAAAACATTACGGTTTTTGCAATTTTTCCTTTATCTGTGCTATAAGACGTTGCTTCGTACCAAATTTCAAGATTCTGAGTTCACGGGAAGTAACTTGTAGGTTTTGATTTCCTTGCGAGTGTCGAAAATTTGCGGCAATTTGAATTTTTCTCAGTTTTAAGGGACGGTAGACCTGAGTATTTTCACCTTGATACCTCCACGCATTCCTGAGAAAAAGGGTCTTGATAGACAGACGGTCACGGACGGACAACAAAGTGATCCTATAAGGGTTCCGTTTTTTCCTTTCGAGGACGGAACCCTAAAAAGTTGATACATTTTGGTATTGATAATTTATGATTGAATTATTCACTAATTGTATGCTGAAAAATAAAACCTTATCCTGTTCCTTTTTGTCGTTTTCTAAAACCAATGTATTTTACAAATTTTCATGCATATTTTACGCATATTCCAAGATTTTTATGTTACATATGTTATTTAATTTCTGTTACTGTCACACGGTAGGGAAAAGGCCTCTTCTCACACAGAGAAGGCACGAGCACTAATCACCACGATGTTAAGACGAGTTGTCGATTTCATCGCGGGTTGGTAATGTGACATGTCAATAGAGGCAATAATTGGCACAATTTGTCTTTGACAGCGAATTAACTTAGTGGGAGTAAGGGTTTAATGCCTCCTCTAAACTGCTCGCGAAGTTGAACGATGTTAGACGAATACGATAGTGTAGAGAGGCACTCCGGCTTACCTCGTCAAACTTTACCTCGCCTCGGGCAACTTCCATTTGTTGTCGGTTTTTGCGCCCGAGTCAAAGGGTCCGAAGTGGCCCGAATTGCACACACGAAGTGACTCTATACTACTCGGCTGACTTCAGTTGCGTCGTGACGTCGTTGTGCAAATATGCACGTAGTTATAATACGAGAGAGTGCACATTGCAACGGCAACTGCTACTTGAGCGTCCATTACAAACGTGCGCAGGCTATCGGCACCACAGCCACAGAGCGAATGAGCGCATCGCGAAGTTGAACGAGTCTGTACTCTGTAGTGTCGCACTTCGGACTTTAGCCAAAGTTTCTAGAGTACTTCGCCGAGGAACTTCGCGAGCAGTGTAGAGGAGGCATAAAGGTATAGATTTGCGTAATTCAAATGAGAAGTTGGCCATACTGCTCATCTACCATGTTACATAACAGACTATACATACAAAGCTGAACCATGCGCCGCCAATAAAGGCATTATCAATTTTACGCGCCTTATTTGTTTTACCTTAAAGATAATTTAAATAAAATTCTTAATTAAAATTTTGTATGGAGAAAAGGAATTAAGATTTTTTTTTCCTTTTTTGAAACATTTGAAAATCATCATAAAATATAACAACATCACACTTGTTACCGTGCTAACAACTTCAAAATTCGATGCAGAAATATTATGACTTACCATTTTAATATAGCGCTTTTGGGACGCAAATAGAAGTCGGTTCCTTGCCACAGGAATATGAAGGAGCCAATGAGGTATCCCATAGAGAACAGGTTCACTCGATTGGTGCCAGTCATGAACATAATAGCAAGAGTCACCCATAGCATTCCCAAGAATATCATGCGCTTGAGCACGTCCAACCATGTCCTGGAATTAACATACAATATTTGTTTTAAAATGTATGGTTGGCCAATTATATAAGGTGGCTTTCGAAGGTACGGAAGCGCGAGCCTACTGCAATCAGCTAGGCACAAATCCTGGATCCAAGCTGCCATTGACAAACTCCAGAAGGAAACACCCAATAACACTACCTGACCCCGAATCGAAACCAGGTCCTTGTGGCAATTATGACGTTCATTCCACAGTCCGAATTACATTATCATTTAATCTGGCACTTCACTGAGGATAATTAACCTTCTTCGCTCAGCACTCGCAAGACGATTTATGTGAACAGGTGGACGCCAACAAGAGGAGAGTCATCCTTTCCTTTTTTTTACCTTTGCACGTTTTGTGCATTTAGCCAGTGTCACCTTTAGAATAGAAGTTCAAGTTTCTTTAGATTTTAGTCCAATGTCCTAAGTTAGGCCCCAATAAAATGGCGGTAACTTTATTGGATTCTTCTACGGAGTTATGTCGACAACATGTATACAACTCATGTTCTACCGCTGTGTTTTACTTGCCCACACTCGTGCAAGTTCACTAATATTATTAGAATAAAAAACCACCATTTTTACACTATTCATATGTAATTTAACACAATTTTTGGAAAATAAAACAGATAAGCGTCACGTTCCCGCCAAAACTCCGAGAGTCATCCTTATAGAGTTACCGTTGTGCGTTATTTTATTAAATCGGTGTTTACCTACACATACTATTGTACAGTACAACTATTTTCTTAAAGTCCCCCCGCAATTATCGACATTAGCAGTTTTCCTCCCATTTTTAAAATAAGTTACATTAAGTTAAAATAGTATTAACAACTCTATATAGTTCCAAGTTGATTGAGAGCGTCCGGCCTGCACCAAATGCAAAGTGCAACTGACAGAAATCTGACGACTGACGAAATTTGCCGAAGGACAATAAGAAAATATTAGTTCTGTAATAGGGAATTAAGAATTATAAATTATTATTCATTTTAATTATTAAATAATTAATTTTAACTACGCAAAATACGCGCTTGGTCGTGGAGTTGCGGAAACCAGCCCGTTTTAACCTAACCTAGGGAATTAAGTGATTGTTTTTTCAATTAATGCAATAACGAGGTTCTCAACATGATGTCTTACATTAAATCTCTTTTCAACACACTTGCTCATAACGTGGCTCTAATTTCACCGCAATTAGGCACATAATGATACCTGTTATCAAACTGTGACTTTATCATTGCTATTATTCACAAGTGAGTTATGGAGTTTATTTTTTTATTTATTGGTTCAGTTGCTTTGTTCTTAAAAAAGTTTCGATACAAAAAAGATCGTGCTCAATAGTACAAATAAATTAATGTATCTATTGCTTGCTCATTTCATGCAACTTCGTATTAATTTCAACTTGTACGTGCTTAATAAATAATACTTTCACTCTAATATAAATTTTATTTGCTCTGTAATTAAATAAATTGAAATTCCCTATTTTGTACGTGGCTAAAATACTATCCACGAAAAGCCAAAAAAAAAGAGAAACCTCATTCTTTTAGGCTAAGGCCGATCGCCATTGTTACTGTTGAAAATGATTTTATTGTATTATTTTAGTCACAAGTGTGTTGAAAAACGTCGTATGATACACGTGTGTATTGATGATTACCGTCCTCGGCTCTCTTAAGACCCTCACCTACGGCTCGGGTCTCAATGGCGCCTCAGCGGTAATCACCAACATTGCACACATGTACCATAATGTACTATTATATCTGACATTAAGCAGACATGAACAGTTGTACTGTACTTTCTTAAGTCAGGCTGAATCAACCGAAAGACGTAACTTCTATGCCATCAAAGTTCAAATTAACTTACCCAACGTAGCCAAGGAAGTCTGGTACAGGATTGACGAAGTGGGGCGTCTCCCAATCACTGCCAATTTTTTCGCTGTTCGAACCTCCTGGATAATTTTCACCGATAACCTTTTCTATACGGAACACTTTAATTTGTCGAGTGGCGAATAATAGCAGGAAGAAATCGAAGATGAGCTTGTAAGCGTGCGGTGGCGTTACAGCGTACGGGAGGAACATCCATGTACGGATATGTTTCATTTGCTGAAAAATATTATTTTAAAATCGTGAAAAAAAACTGACATGTGGAATGAAAAATTAGTATTAATTAGTTTCAAACTTTCTCTATTGACCATTATGGTGGTTTTACACCGGCGAGGCGTGGGTGGGAAGGGCGAGAATCGAAATTTGTATGGCAAAAGTTCTATTCACACCCTGCCCATCTTTGGTGTAGGTCTAGATACGTGAGGTTGTGCGAGGCGAATTGAAATATTTATTAATACAATATTATACTTGATTGCTCTAAGAAAAGAGTATTTATTTCCTTTGTAAATCGGATATACAAAACTCGCAACGGTCATCAAGGACCCGAGGTATAGCGATGGACATCTTGCAGTGTAAAAGGATAAGCATGATTTCAATTCTCGCCCATCCCATCCACGTCCCGCCTCGCCGGTGTAAAATCATCTCTAGAAAGTTTGGGCGCCATAGAACAGTTGAAAGGGGACAGATTGTCTTTCTAAACGAAAATCCTTCGACGGGTGTTGCTCGAGAGTTGTAGTCGGGCTGTATTATCTGTTCGAATCGCGTGGAGAACTTAGAATATGTCAAGTAGGATTTGAGACGTCAGGCCTTTTTGTAATTCGTATAGTGGTGTAGATGCCGCTAAAAATGCGTAGCGCGCCGGTTGACAGGGGCGCATGAAAAAAAATGTTGACACTAAGAACATGGACAGGAACATGATATCTTAAATACGATGACGCATACTTATAAGCCAACAGTTACTTCATGTTTCTAGCCTAGATTGTCCCACTATAAGGCTATAGCTGATTTACACGATGCGATTTAGTTTCAGCTTTTACAAACATACTTCAATGAACGTCCAGTCTATGCTGGAGCAATTCTAGTGTGACCCTAAATTAGGCCGACAAGCGCCAATAAAGCTAGTCAGCCCCCATTAAAGGATGAGTGCTCAATATTTATAAACTAATGTACGCATCAAAACTAAATCGAACTATTCGGAGCCATTGTGATAGCAAATGTTACCTACTAATCTACATTTGAATAAATATCCTCACCGGGGCAAATGATTCAGTCAAGGGCTCCTAAGGATGGAAAAATAAAAAAGAGTTTAAATAAAAACGAAACGGTTTGAAAAATTGGCTTTAAGATTTACGAAGTTATAAACACTAACTAGCTCTATCATCCCTGCTAGAACCGGTTTTTAATCCGATTAATAAAACAGTTACACATTTACCGCAGATACCAGCAAATCTAAGTGTTAATTTATAGACATGAATAAAAAATGCGGACCATATTCTCAAAGCAACTTTTTAAAGTTTAATTTAGATATGTGCCGATTATGAATTTGGACGACTAGTCGGCCAAGCCGATCACGATTTCGGGGGTATTCGAAGATTTCCGTGACGCTTCGTTAACGTTTTGATTGTCAGAAAGAAAGTCTCGTGTATGGATATTTAAAAAAAATATCCATACACGAGACTTTCTTTTTGGCCAATTGGATGACCATACAAATGATTCCCGTAAAGTCAAGTGTAGTGAACTAATCAATGCCTAATGATAATTTCAAAAGCACATACTACAGAAGCCGGATAGTCGGCGCTCTTTGCCAAATAGTCGCAAACTAGTCGCCGACTACGAAAGTGGCCGGATAGTCGGCTTTACCGACTAGTCAGAACAGCCCTAGATTTACAGTACAGTTCAACTTTTTTCTTAATGTCCCTCGGCAATCATCGCATATCCGAATACAAACGAATGCTAATTACCATGCCCATCAACTATTAGATATATCGAGTATATAGTAACTATTTTTTGCCTGCGACTTTGGCAGCTGTTCTCCCATTTTTAGGGTTCCGTACCCAAAGGGTAAAAACGGGACCCTATTACTAAGACTCCGCGATCCGTCTGTCTGTCTGTCTGTCCGTCTGTCACCAGGCACACACATCTCATGAACCGTGATAGCTAGACAGTTGAAATTTTCATAGATGATGTATTTCTGTTGCCGCTATAATAACAAATACTAAAAACAGAATAAAATAAATACTTAAGTGGGGCTCCCATACAACAAACGTGATTTTTTGGCCGTTTTTTGCGATAATGGTACGGAACCCTTCGTGCGCGAGTCCGACTCGCACTTGGCCGGTTTTTAAATAAATTACATTAAGATAAAAGAGTATTAACAACTCTATATACTTCCAAGTTGTTTGAGAGCGTCCCACCAAGTGCAAAGGGCAAGGGAGAGCCGATGACAGACCAAACACGAAGTTTGCTGAGGGACATTAAGAAAATAGAAAAACTGTTAGGCCGTTTATGACACGAGGCACGACGCGACACACGACACCGCAAAATGTGGTCACGATTCAGAACTCCATTTGTATGGACTATTTGTTCATTGCACGACACTACACCAAAAGCGACACGATTTACATACGGTTTTTCAGCTATGTCGTCGCGGTTTTTTTTTTCGGTGACGATTTAGCGGCTGTACGAAACAAGTATGGGCTTGTTGACGACACGACACACCGCACCGCACGACTCACGCGTGGTTCGTCACTCATCAAACCATACAAGTGCACTGCAGTGCCGTTGCAGAATCGTGTCTAGTGAACAAACGGACGGGCGACAGACTGTCGGCGGTGTGTCGTGTGTTAAAAACCGTGACCCCAAATCGTGTCGTGCGGTGCCTCGTGAACAAACGACCTAATAGGGCACTTAATTATTAATTGATGTAATAACGAGGTTCACGACATGATGCCTCACATTAAATTTCTTTATATCTGACATTAAGTAGACATTATCTAGATTTTTATTGAAGGTATAATTGTTTACCTCATCGTTGGACTCCCAGGGATATGTAATACAGAGCTGCGGCAGGAATCGCACGGCTATCATGTACTGGAGGGGGATGAGGATAGTAATGCAGGAGGTGAAGGTGGACCACAGGCGCGCCTGCGTGCCGCGCTGGACGGACACCAGCACCAGCAGCCACGCCGCGTATAGCACTGCGTACAGGTCCATACGAGAGCCGATCACCCCCATTAGACATATCATAGTTATCTGTAACACATTAGATTAGGTATATGATGTATCTAATACAACACGTACAATAAAGAGGAAACGCAAATAGTATATTATGCAACTAGTGAATAAAGGACGGTTTTAAAGCGAGGGCCATAGATGAATCACGAACAAGTGAAGGATTCTATCAACTGAATCAGACCGTAGGGAGTGATTCATGATGATTGAATCACGAGCATAGCGAGTGATTCAAGTGTTAGAATCCTGAGCGACGCGAGTGATTCATGGCCCTCGATATAAATCCGTTTTATTCAAGAGTTGCATACTATATTTTATACCATGACTACGAGAAAAAGAAAGATTTAAGCGATTTATTACCTTCAAAATTTACAAAAAAAAATTAAACTCAGGGTTTCACATTTTTTGTAAATTGAAGCTAGGCTAGGTAACAGCATCTGTGTTTCAAGGGCCAGTGACCACCTCCGTTACGTTACATGCTTATAATTAATTAAACACCAATGCAATTAGTATTAGAATTTAATACAAATAAGTATTCACTAAACATCCCAGACTAAAATCAAAATCATGAAAATCATTATTGAAATCCTAAATATTAACAAACTGAAAATTAAATCGATGAAGAAGTTTGAAAATTGTATATTCTTTGCACAAGGAGTTTGTATCGAGTATTTTATGCGCAAGGAGGTTGTATAGCATTGAGATGGACGTCGAATACATATTGGTGTGTTCTAAATTCAAACACCAAAACAGTGAGTAAAAGTGCTTTTTATTCACTGTTTTCAGTGAATAAAATAAGCTTTTTAGAGGGGGAATGGTATTAAAAAAATATATAATTTTCAGTTTGTTAATATTTAGGATTTCAATAATGATTTTCATGATTTTGATTTTAGTCTGGGATGTTTAGTGAATACTTATTTATATTGTAATTCTAATACTAATTGCATTGCTCTTGAATAAAACGGATTTATATCGAGGGCCATGAATCACTCGCGTCGCTCAGGATTCTAACACTTGAATCACTCGCTGTGCTCGTGATTCAATCATCATGAATCACTCCCTACGGTCGTGATTCAGTTGATAGAATCCTTCACTTGTTCGTGATTCATCTATGGCCCTCGCTTTAAAACCGTCCTTTATTCACTAGTTGCATAATATACTATTGATGCTGTCTATCTTACTTCTTACTAATATTAGATGCGACATTTTGGATGAATGTATGTTTGTTATTCAATCACGCCAGAACAAATCTGGATGAAATTTGGCACATAGATAGATTATAATCCATCTAGAATATACAGAGTTACATTATAATTTATGCCTATTTTTTCCAGTATTATGGTCCCTTGGAATAATAAAACACATTTCACGCGGGCGAAGGCGCTGCTAGAAGCTAGTTAAGGTATAATTAAAAATAAAATATGTACCGATAAGTCTATGAAATGACTGAAGTCAGTCTGTTATGCGATTTACACACGGTACCGCGCATCGCCGCGGAGGGCGGCATTCTAGCTTCTTTAAAGCTCTTCTTTAAAGCGGCTTTCGTAGCGGTGCGCCGCGGTAAGGCGGTTTACGCGCCTGTCCGCGTGGTTGGATTTAACACGGTTTCGACATCGAATTCCATTTTTGAATTGCAACACGTCCTGAACCTACGATGATTCGCGCGGTTATGCGGTGCGGTGCCCCGTGTGTGAGGTGCGGCCCCTCCGCGCAGACAGCAGCGCGGAGGGGCGGTGCAGGTGTATGTGTGTTAGGCATTCAACGGATTTAATAGAGGCCAATGGGACATGAGATCCGCTTCACCGCCTACGGCGTCGGTGCGCGGTGCCGTGTGTAAAAGGCCTTAGATCTGTTACTTTCAGTAGACAAAATGGAAATAAAATTACTAACCTCTACGCCAAACTTATAGAATCCATAATTTATTAGATACTTTATACAGTGCACCATGTCTATGTCTGCTTCCTTGCGCGTTATCCCAGGGAATATTGTTTTACTCCTGTGATTTGGCATCTTCCCAGAGGCTCTGTAAATAAATTATAAAATTCAATGGATATTTCAAGGAAATTCAACTTAATTACAGATGAGGAAATGTTCAAACCTGAACGTTTGTTGTCTGTATGTCACCAGAGAATAAAAAGTGAACAGGGCTAAAAGGCCTATGTATCCCTTGAGTAACTTCACTAGCCGATTATCTGAAGTAGCTTTGGTAAACCCGAGCCATTTGGCATTGTTATATACCGAGCTGTTCGTTGTGCCGTTAACATCAGTCTGAAATATTAAGTAATAATAATTTAAAGGAGTTAAAAAATGCAATCGTCAACGTCATATAATATCAGTTTGTTCAGTACTCACATCGTAATCAGAAGTACAAGTGACATCAAAGCTAGAATGTTTAATGTAATCAATCTGGTAGACCATTTTAGCCATGAAGTAGACGCATATTAGTGTTGATATGAAAAGTACGCAAACGCGCTGTTTCCCCGAATTGAGCCACAACGCTGGCGCTATTATTATCATAATAGGTACATGCATCCCGCACACCTGGAATAATGCAGAGTTTTATTTATTACACACTTTATTAAACAGGATATCATCATCGTCCTGCCCTTGTACCATGTTACTTGGGGTTGGCGCAACACGTTTTTTTCTTCCATACCGTCCTGTCCCCCGTCAAGCTATCACTGACTCCCTTTTCTTTCATTTCACTCCTCATACAGTCCATCCATCTTTTCTTTGGCCGTCCCCTCCATCTCCATCCATCCACATTTAAATTCATAACTCTTTTAGTAATATGCGTTTCATTGTTGATTATTGTACAGGACAAACATTCATATAAAAAAAAGTAATATCAGCTGCGAAATGTCACAATACAACCTTTTCTCATTCAGAAGAAGCTTCACAGTCCACTGCTAGAATTAAATCTGTGAATGAAGATTTTGAAGAAAAACAAAAAATATAACAATAAATAAAATATAATAATAACATAAATTTTGGATTTTCTAGATTCACAAATGTTTCCGCCTAGGCTTTATCGCGTGTTCTATTGAAGCAAATAGGTCTCACTATCACGTCTTGTCGGGAATGTGTCGCCAGTATCATGGCGATGTTACAATTACAATAAATCAATCAGCCTAGCCTTTTCCCAACTACATTTGGGTTCGGCTTCCAGTGTTACCGGATTGAGCTGAGTACCAGTGTTTTACATGGAGCGACTGCCTATCTGACCTCCACAACCCAGTAACTGGGTAACATGGTATCCCTTGGCAAGACTGGTGTCAGATCTCAGGCTTCTGACTGCCCGTAACGACTGTCAAAGATCTTCAAATGACAGCCGGGACCAACGGCTTAACGTGCTTTCCGAGGAATCTCGTTATGTTGAAATGGTCACCCATCCATGGACCGACCTCCTCAGGCGTTGCTTAACCTTGATGATCGACCACTGCGGCTGTTATTATTTAGCCACGAGCTCCTCCTACAATTACAGTAGAATGGCTATATTGATCTCCGACAAGTATAAACTAAAAATTTAGAAGTCACCCGAGGCTTGTTAACTCATGCTTTTTAAACTACATAATTTCTAGTAGTAGACACGCTTCGATCGACAAACCATCGAAACACGTAAATACCCCGCTTCAAAGATTAAAATGCGCATAACTTTTGAACGGCTGAACCGATTTCATCAAACATAACTAAGAACACTCTCGTTAAAGACACCTTTCAAACTAATAAAAAACGAAATCAAAATCGTTTCTATCGTTAAGGAGCTACGATGCCACAGACAGACACAGAAATACACAATAAATATAGTTGATGGCATCTTTGCGCGGGGCTGTATGTGTGTGGGTAAGCATGTGTGGGTGTTTGCACTGCTGTATTTACAAGCAGATTTGGTCTGAAAATCAGCGCCGTGCTGTGGGTCACAGGTCACACGGCACAGGATTATGCTGAGTGGAAGCCTTCTTGCCACAATCACGACATACATCTGACTGGCATATTTTTCACTCTATTTCTTATTTGTTATAAACAAAATGTAGGTAGTATATGTTATTATTGTTTGATTTATTTCTCATCTTTACTAACTTAATTTAAGTACTACTAATACTTTTGTTAAGGGTTTACCTTAAGCATGTTCTTATATTGTATGTCGTATTGTGACAATTAAACACTTTTCTTTCTTTCTTTCAACCGTAACCATAGTGCACGCACTCATGGCGCTACGCGCAAAGATATTGTGTTGAACTATCTAAACACAGCAACACACGTCAAATTTATAATAACACCCCTCTTTTTACGTCGGGAGTATACAATATTTCGTACTTTCGGCCTCGTTGAGGTCAATCAAAAAATATATATTTAAGTCTAGGTTACTTACGTCGATAACGCAGAGCAGCATCAATGAAATGAACACGATCTTGATTAGGTGTCAGTCGCGATACATGAAGACATGGTCTATGATCCCCTGCGCCGTGTGCTTGGAGGAATCGTAAGTGCGCTTGAGTAGCGCCCACAGCGCCGACGACGGCCTCTTCTTGGACGATCGCAGGTTCGGATGAGATGACGACGATAGTGTCCGTTGTCTGCGAACATACAACCGGAGTTCTAGACTTAGCGCCGTAACATGAGCTCATAAAGCAAGGTTATTTCCATAGTGCATAAGCAGCGGATGTATATGTCTTGCATACATCTGTCCCTTACGCACGATGGATATAAATAACCTTGCTCTAAGAGCCCTCAAACCATACCTAATATGACGTTTTAAAGCCATCATTGTTTATGTGTTGAAAAATGGAAAGCGTTATTCGTCCTGCATAGCTCCCTTTTCTGCCTTACACTAGAACAGTGGGGGCTTTACTACGTCATTCATAATGAAAACTTTCGCGTGTTGTTATTATTCTTA
Organism: Orthosia incerta; assembly: GCA_948252205.1. Classification (NCBI taxonomy): domain Eukaryota; kingdom Metazoa; phylum Arthropoda; class Insecta; order Lepidoptera; family Noctuidae; genus Orthosia; species Orthosia incerta. The sequence continues at coordinate 23,041,252 of OX411754.1, forward strand.
GGCTTCGCCTCATGTGATAAACCCACGCTCGTGTTTTGATAACCCCTGTTATATGACCATTACATAAACTACTATTATATAATTATGTCTCATTTTTAATTAGCAACAGAGTGTAATTCTATGACATTAACATAATTATCAATACTGACTCGCTAGAGCAGATTCTGTAGTGAATAGAACAACCAATAAACAAAATCATGCTGTGCAGTCAGAGGATATTTATAGGTTTGGTCAGCCAGCTCGCAAACTTGTATCCTCCGACTGCATAGCATGATTTTCTTCTTGTTTAAATCTTTTTAGTTCGCTTAAGCAGTAGTTTTTTGTTTTTTTTTTTATTTTGTTTCTTTTTAGTTATAATTTTATTTTCGAATGACTTTTAAACATATAAGTAGTGTATATTTTTGTGATCACCTCTGAAAACCCTTCATTTTGATACACCACATGATGTGCAAAGACGAAAAAAAAATTGGAATGTCCCACAATATGGCGTCCAAAATCCGCAATATTTCTTTTTTTTAACGTCACTTATATAAGAACACTTGGGCGATGGACTCTTAATTATGTAAATCCGTCTCGCGGTTTGAAATAAATGAGGTAATAAAGAAATTTACAAATAAATATACAGTACTTATATGTACTCGCTATGCTCGTGATTCAATCATCATGAATCACTCCCTACGGTCCTGATTCAGTTGTTAGTATACTTCACTTGTTCGTGATTCTCTATGGCCCTCGCTTTAAATCCTACCTTTATTCACTAGTTGCATAATATACTATTGTTACCTTAAAGTTTGTTTTTCGCGTACATCTTGTATGTATGTATGTACAGTACAACTATTTTCTTAAAGTCCATGCTAATTTCCATGTCCATCAATTATTAGATTTGAATTTCGAACTAAGTAGGTACTTTATTGTTGTTTTGTTTTGATTTCCGTGTGAACTATATAGAGCTGTAACACTATTTTCTTTTTTAACCGCATCAACTTTCCTCCCATTTTTTAAATTAATTACATTAAATTAAAACAGTATTAACAACTCTATATACTTCCAAGTTGATTAAGAGCGTAAGAAGAAAATCATGCCATGCAGTCGGAGGATACAAGTTTGCGAGCTGGCTGACCAAACCTATAAATATCCTCTGACTGCACAGCATGATTTTGTTTATTGGTTGTTCTATTCACTACAGAATCTGCTCTAGCGAGTCAGTATTGATAATTATGTTAATGTCATAGAATTACACTCTGTAGCTAATTAAAAATGAGACATAATTAAATAATAGTAGTTTATGTAATGGTCATATAACAGGGGTTATCAAAACATGAGCGTGGGTTTATCACATGAGGCGAAGCCTAAGTATAATAATAACACGCGAAAGTTTTCATTATGAATGACGTAGTAAAGCCCCCACTGTTCTAGTGTAAGGCAGAAAAGGGAGCTATGCAGGACGAATAACGCTTTCCATTTTTCAACACATAAACAATGATGGCTTTAAAACGTCATATTAGGTATGGTTTGAGGGCTCTTAGAGCAAGGTTATTTATATCCATCGTGCGTAAGGGACAGATGTATGCAAGACATATACATCCGCCGCTTATGCACTATGGAAATAACCTTGCTTTATGAGCTCATGTTACGGCGCTAAGTCTAGAACTCCGGTTGTATGTTCGCAGACAACGGACACTATCGTCGTAATCTCATCCGAACCTGCGATCGTCCAAGAAGAGGCCGTCGTCGGCGCTGTGGGCGCTACTCAAGCGTACTTACGATTCCTCCAAGCACACGGCGCAAATAGTGTTACAGCTCTATATAGTTCACACGGAAATCAAAACAAAACAACAATAAAGTACTTAGTTCGAAATTCAAATCTAATAATTGATGGACATGGAAATTAGCATGGACTTTAAGAAAATAGTTGTACTGTACATACATACATACAAGATGTACGCAAAAAACAAACTTTAAGGTAACAATAGTATATTATGCAACTAGTGAATAAAGGGCGGATTTAAAGCGAGGGCCATAGAGAATCACGAACAAGTGAAGTATACTAACAACTGAATCACGACCGTAGGGAGTGATTCATGATGATTGAATCACGAGCATAGCGAGTGATTCAAGTGTTAGAATCCTGAGCAACGCGAGTGGTTCATGGTCCTCGATATAAATCCGTTTTATTCAAGAGTTGCATACTATATTTTATACCATGACTACGAGAAAAAGATAGATTTAAGCGAAAAGCACAAGGAATAATAATAAATAAATGGTTTATTACCTTCAAAATTTACAAGAAATGATGTGCATAACTCCAGCTTCCTCATAAGTGGTAGAATAATTCTATCTATGCCAATAATAAAGGCATAATAGCAGCAATCAAAGTTCTGAGTCTTAATTTAGCTGCCACAAAATCTTCGTTAATATGAGTCGTTTAGTATGTGTTAGCTGGAGTGACGTAACCCCAGCTTCCTCATTCAATACAGGAAAACCAGTGAATCCCTCCCTAATACGGATGTCTACTTACACTTTTAATCGGCTAACTATGTGCATCCACCTTAACCGAACTACAGAGAACAAGTCACAAAAAAAAACAATAATAGTCTCTCGTCGTCTAAATTTGATAAGAATCCACTTATTAATGTTACATTCATAGTTCCATTAAAGTTCAGTCGGCTCTCAAACTATATCTTCAATAAAATATTTTGAGCGCAAGTTAAAATGACTTCTAATAAAATGCCTGCTAAGTGCAAACTTGGTTGCAATAATGTAGCGCACGGAATGGCAACGCCGCTCCGTACTTCCTCCGAAGTAATAATTTGATCTTTTTGGTGCGGAAACTATATTTTTATTTACTACGTGGAAACTACAAGGACTAGAGATTTGTAAATTGTGCTGCCTGTGGCAGCTATTCTTTTTTATGTTTTAAGCTATGATGCATAATCGTATCTTCTTTTGTTCGTAAGATATGACATGGCAGCTGGGGTGACGTCACTCCAGCTAACACATACTAAACGACTCATATTAACGAAAAAAGGTAAGTTTATATCTTCAAATATTTGAAAAGGATGAGTAAGAGTTACATTTTTATTGAACTGCAATTGTAGGTTAAAACTTCCTACACGTTTCAAAGTTTTATTTTTTGTATCTATCCCTTTAATTGCAACGTCACTATCTGTTAATTGCAGAGTACTTGTTATACTTCTCCTCTTCAAGACACAAAGTGTTGCTCCAGAATCTATCAAGATGGTAAGTGGATTTTTATTTACAAGTGTTTGTAGTTTAATGAAAGGTAAGTATCTTTCTCGGGTAAGAATTTCAAATATTTTAAGTTCTTTTCCAGATTTACAATTGGATTGTTGGTTCAGACCTTCCATATGGGGCTGGTTACCCTGCGGCTTGATCCTACTATTAAAAGAGTTCAGACCTTCCATATGGGGCTGGTTACCCTGCGGCTTGGTCCTAATATTACAAGAGTTCAGACCTGTCTAATAGGGCTGGTTACCCTGCGGCGTGGTCCTAATATTACAAGAGTTCAGACCTGTCTTATGGGGCTGGTTACCCTGCGGCTTGGTTCTAATATTACAAGAGTTCAGACCTGTCTTATGGGGCTGGTTACCCTGCGGCTTGGTCCTAATATTACAAGAGTTCAGACCTGTCTTATGGGGCTGGTTACCCTGCGGCGTGGTCCTAATATTACAAGAGTTCAGACCTTCCTTACGGGGCTGGTTACCCTGCGGCTTGATCCTACTATTTAAAGAGTTCAGACCTTCCTTATGGGGCTGGTTACCCTGAGGCTTGGTCCTACTCTCGGAAAGACCGTGAGTTTGGGGCTGGTTAGCCTGTCCATTGGTCTTGTTAATAGGGGGTAGTATCGGCTTGATTAAAAGGGTTTTGCCCCGTGCGATACTTAAACGGGATATTATTTAGTTTAAATAGGTATTGTTGATGGATTCGTCAACTTCATCTCTGTCTTCTTCCTCATAATTATCAGTGAAGTTTACATGAGATTCTGGCTTAACGCCTGTTTGTCTGTTATTAAAGGACGAAGGTTTAAATGGCTGAGGGCCATTTGAAAATCTTTTATTGTTGAATTCACGCAATTTGCAATTTTCAAGAATGTGTCCAGGCCTTTTGCAGTATCTACAGAAACCAGAATTATTATAAGAAGAAGTGGGTTGACTGGAGTTATTACCTTTAATAAAAACCTTAGCTTGGGGTGTATTACTTGTATCACTTCTTTTATTAAAGGATTCAGTGATTTTCTGCCTATTGAAGTTGCGATAAGAGAACTGCTGTATTTTCTCTTCGGATATCGCAGCATTAATGGCATCATTCAAAGTTTTATAGTCTCTACATCTCACAATATTAACGATTCTAGGGATTAATCCTTATATAAACGTATGGAGTGCGAGGTCTTCCATCGCGGCTAATCTGCCCGGAAGTGCCGTCTTCTTTGTATTTGAGAAAGTAACTTCTGTGAGAAGTTTTTGCAAACAGGTTTCTACTCTCAAAAAAAATTGGCTAATGGGTTCTTGATTTCCTTGCCTACAGTCTTGCAAGTCAGTGAGTAGGTGAGCATAGTGTTTACGTTCACCAAACTGATTTTTCAAAATTTCTTTAAGCGATGGCCATGTTTCAAAATCTTTAATAGAGCACGCGGTCTCTGCCTTGCCTTCTAATTGACTAACTACAAATTAAAAAATGACGTCTTCCTGTTGAGAAGACGCCAAAGATATTGCGCTATCGCAGTTCCTTAGGAAAGCTGTTAACTTATCTCTATCGCCATTAAATGGTTTAATGAATTTTAGCACCACATTTAAAGGGATTTCCTCATCTCCTTTTTGTTCTTTAATGTCTTTTTTAGATTCAGATTTAGACATATTTGCTTTTTGTAAATGAATAAGGAATGGTAAAACTACACGCCACTGCTTAACACTTCGGGAAGTATCGGCGTGATGTTGTTATGGATTAATAAATTTTATCGGCTACTAAGTTCTGAAAATTACGTGAGGTCCGGATGTATTAGTTATGCACAACTGATAAGGGCGACTTGTGGGATCGAGGCGCATGCTGCTTAACAAGTAACCTTGAATCTATTTATAGATGTTTAAAATTAGTCTTATTTTAAATTAACCCACGAGATTATAACACGATATACGCACTTTACGCACAACACACACAATTTTCACTGGATAGAGTAATTTGGACTTACAGGAACAGCTCATAGGAATTCTTCATTCTGAAACTACTGGATTAGGTCTTCCTTAGACGTATGGACGAGAAGCCGATGGCTGCCGTCAGGTCGGCGCTGGATACAAAATAGATTGGGTGCAGCAAGTGCTACCCAACTGCTTAGCACCACTTACTGCGCAGGGGACCCGGAGTGGCGACCAGGCTTGGACCAGGTCGAATGGTATCGACCTTCGATGTGATGAGCTCGGGTGCTTTTTGGGCGACACAATCACGGGGCACTTTTAGGAACACAGACACGGACTAACTTTTATTTCCTGTGACGTAATTACCGTTTTAAGGCACTGGGGATGTCTCATCCCACCGCTGCCACCAAATGTTAGAATTGAAACTCCCGAATCTTTTTTAAAAAGATTTATTTTTACTTCCTAAATGATAAACAATATATTTGGGGAAAATTCGGTATACGTCCCAACTCATTGAATGCCAAACCCGAACTAGCTGGAAAGGAAACTGACGAGCAAAACAACGTGTTGGTGGTCCAATGCTGATTAAGCAATAGTGTCAGCATTTACTAATACAGAATAGGGATGTAACAGTGCCGTCGACTAGTGTACCCTTAAGTTTGATTACTGCAAGGGTTATGTATACTGACCACGCGTCCACACCGATACTGACTTGGAAATGTTTCATTACGTTCAAATGTTGCAGGACGGTGTTTCATTACGTTCAAATGTTACAGGTGGGTGTTTCATTACGTTCAAATGATACAGGTGAGTGTTTCATTACGTTCAAATGATACAGGAGGGTGTTTCATTACGTTCAAATGATACAGGAGGGTGTTTCATTACGTTCAAATGATACAGGGGGTGTTTCATTACGTTCAAATGTTACAGGGGGGTGTTTCATTACGTTCTAATGATACAGGGGGGTGTTTCATTACGTTTAAATGATACAGGAGGGTGTTTCATTACGTTCAAATGATACAGGAGGGTGTTTCATAACGTTCAAATGATACAGGAGGGTGTTTCATTACGTTCAAATGATACAAGGGGGTGTTTCATTACGTTCAAATGATACAGGGGGGTGTTTCATTACGTTCAAATGATACAGGGGGGTGTTTCATTACGTTCAAATGTTACAAGGGGGTGTTTCATTACGTTCAAATGATACAGGGGGGTGACCATAACCTCTTAGAGCAAGGTTATTTCCAGTGTGCGTAAGGGACAGATGTATATGACTTGTAAACATCTGTCCCTTTTTTACAGTCGAACCATTATAGTTTTGACACGTCATGGTATGGGGGCGGTCAATCGACAGCTTTATAGTAATCTGAATACTTACATCATCTCTTATCGTGGATGCCCCATCCTGGATTGGTTTACCTGACCCTTGACAAGTCGGTACTAAACTATTTGATCTGTTAAAAAACAATATCAACGTTAATGTTCATACTTAAAATCCGCATGCGTCTTTCCGCAAGTCATTAATCGTGGTTTCGAGACTAACCTTGTTTTCGGGTCCGACAACGCCATGAAATCCTTATGGAAATAATGTACTTGCAATATAGTTGTGATAAGGAATAACGTTGGTGTTAATAGTTTGTCACTGGGACTTAAAAACAGCTTCATAAAGGTAACAGAATTATAAGTGTTACATGTTGAATTGGTAACAGAATCAAATATGTAACACTTATAAATGTGTTTTCAATGTGTTAACCCAAAACACTTACAAAAGTGTAACCGTAACATATCTGTAACAGATATAAAAGTGTTAACAGTGTTAATACGTGTAACAGGTAAACGCGGCGTTGCCAAATTTACTATATACTTATTTATGGTTAATAAGCATCAGATAGCCGCAATCCAGTCGCCGTCTGTTGTATCCGTGCTCCGAATTATTGAAAATATTCGTGATTTAAAATTCAATTTTATTTGATCAGTTTTGTGTTTATTTGACTGCAATGGATCAATCAAACCATTTCTCAAAAAAAAACCTCGTCTGGATCAGGATGACAAACATCCTAAAATCAACTGCTTACCACTTCAAGAAGAAGTTGTGAGTCCTGATAGTCCCGATATCTTGATAGAGCTGGAAGTATATTCGGAGGATTATTCGCAATCAATACTTTCTTATAAGGAAGTTTCAGTTTCGGTGGCAAACCTGCCGAAACCGAAACTTTCGGTCGTGGTTTCGGCGCGTTAAATTCCATCCAAGCGAGTAAGCGACGAAGACATTTTGTTGCGTCCACGTACCTAATCATGTCGTTACTGGCTTGTGTTTGCAGTTCGTTTTGTTTGCTTGTGTGATTTATTTTGAATTCGGTTAGTTTTATTAAGTGATATAGCATAAGAGTAGGTAGTAAACTAAAAAAAAAAAACATTATAACAAACTAATACACAAGTTATAGTAGAATAAAGTTTAACCTAACTATCTAAATATTTTTTTAGATAGTTAGTTTATTTCCTAAATCGCCGAATCTGTGACTGTTGCCGAAATTCGGTTTTGGTTTCGGTCGTAAAAACCTGGCTGACAAGGCTAACGTTAAACTCAATCCAACCAAAATACACAATAATGCGGACTAAGAAGGGGGTTCTGTTGTTACATGAACATTAAAACGATTTCAGCGGCACACAACGTCTAAAAACGGGCCCACATAGGATGATGTTTTTTTACCACTATCTCGTCTGATGCTAAACGATGATGTGGTGTACGGTGAAGCACGCTTGTCTAGATGTAACCTATTCACTAATGACTTTTAATTAAATAAGGACTAACTAGTAACTGAAGAAGGAGTTATAAAATCCAACATCGCAACTGAAGTTAGAAAAATGTTATCTATTTGCGGCTCCCTTAGCAATTCGCACCCGCGGTGGCGGGTGCGAATTGCGAAAGGAGCCGATGCGAGCGCGCGTTAGAGCCACGGGGAATGGTATGGCTCGTTCCTGGATCCTTGCGCGCACGCTCCTCGTTTATGTCTCTTTCGGAATTTGAAAAAAATCCTATGTATTCACCTCTAATCTGCGGTAATCACTATTTCGTTCAGGAAAGTTTTACCCTACTCAATTAGTGTGTAGTCGGGTCGAATATTGACTTTACAGATGGATATCGACAAAAGAAAATAAGTGATTTGCTTGGAAATCGAATCTAATTTGACTTTAGATTACAAAACGTCGAAAATACTTCTGCACTAACACAAAATAGACTCCCCTGCGCCGTATGGACTAGGGATCGGTACTGCCAACCAGTCCGGCCACTCCAATGCGTTATTCGAGCTTAAACATTATGAAATGATGATAATGATGAAATCATTATTATTAAGGATTTTATGATTTTATTTTTGTATATTTTTTCATGGTTCATAAGCATATATTTAGTATCTGTTTTACACAGCTAACAACGTTATTTAAGTAATTCTTCAATGGCATTTGTACAAAAGTTTTACTGTGCCAAGTACATTTTATAAGTTGGTCGACTATTACTCGTAAACTTGTAAAACCTACTTATCCGTGATAGTTATCCTTTTAATTTAGTTATATTTACTACTGCCGTGTTTTTTTTACAAAGCCAAGAGCAACCATTTCGCTGGCAGGGGGGGGGGGACACTTGACTCTAATATAAATTTGCAATTCAAAGGATAATTTTACGCAAACGGATCTCTGAATCGAAAAATGGTTTTAATAAACCCATATACCCCACACCATGGGACAGATGAGAAAAAAAGATACATCCCCACTTCACGTCTAAAGGCCACGAAAAAAAAAATTTTTTTCATGATTTTATTTTACCACTTTGTCGGCATTATTAGTATGTATATCCATGCCAAATTATAGCTTTCTAGTACCTAGATTCTCTGAGCTAAGCTGCGGACGGACAGACGGACAGAGCGAAACTATAAGGGTTCCTTGTTGACTTCGGAACCCGAAAAACGACGTGTGCGCGCGGTCGGAAGTCGGAAGCGGAACTAAACAAAACAAATATTTTATTTTTAATGCGTTAGTGTGTGTGTGCGTCTTCGCGCCGCGCGTTGTTGCCGTACTGTGCAATTATGCCTAAAGCTATGCTAAAACTGTTTATTTCAGTTACACTTATTAACACATATACAAGGTTACAGTTTGATTCGGTAACATTATTGTATCTGTTACATTTAAAAGTGTTTTTCTGTAAAAACTGTTTTAAAAAACAGTGTTAAAAACACTTATTACGGTTACTGTTCGGGTCAATCACCGAACAATAATAAACATGTCAGCATAATTGCGACATCGCGCGCTATGCCCTGAATATTTTATGTATAACCTAAGTAAAATAGTCAGTACGCTTTCGGATAGCATATCGGGCGCGACTCAACCTTATCTCATTCACCTCATTAGTTTTAATAGTAATCCCATTTAAGTTACTGAAATATATAATCCTAGTTTATCTTTATCTCACCCCAACCCCGAACATTGGTCCTTCGAGCCATCGGAGCGGGCTCATAACGCGTGCATCTACTAACTGTGCTGTGTGAGTGTCTCGCTCGGAACTTATTACCAAACCCTGGTAAACATAACTTATCGGATTTACTTTCCGAAAAGTTCATCATCCTGCTGATCCTGATTGAACCTGGTTTGTACAAAAGCATCGCGTCATCTAATCGCGCTGTTACTCCAGGTTTGTAATTGCAGCCATCGCAAAGACATTTGATCTCCAAAAAAGCCTTCAGTACAAGTAAGGTCTCTTTTATATCTTTAAAATGTCGGAAATGGATGACATTTTAGCAACCCAACAACAACTAATCGAAGCCGTAGATAAGCTCTTCACCAATTTCAAGAAGGATGGTGCAGAGCGCAAGACCGCAGACTACTTACGTCGTCGATTAGCTGTATTGGAACAACACTTTACAGAGTTCCATAATAATCACATGACTTTGATATCTTTTGGTGATCAATCTCATACATATTTCAGTACTGATCAATACGATCAAATGAAGGAGAAATATAACAACATTAAGACTATTATACAAAGCTATAACCCTCTCGCAAACAGACCGCAAACCCCGGAATTGAAACCTCCTTCGTTCCAACCTACTACGGAATCTCAAACCTCGAATCTCGCATCTCACGCTGCTTCTAAAACCCCTGCTCTTGAAGATAGTAAAGCTGAAACTCTCTTCAAAAAGCTAGCTACCAATTTTAAGGCTTTTTTGAGAACTTCTTCCAATATCAACCTTGATCTCGTCACGGAAAAATGGGAGTTTGAAGATATCCTGAAGACGATACAATCCCGTTGGGCGGCTATTGACTCGCTTCATTAGGAGCTGGACAACGAGTATGGCGGATCAAACCCCAAATACGAAGAGCAATTCACCCATTATGAGGAGTATTATAACAAAATCAAGAAAGACATCAATAGGAAAATGTGGTCCGTTGCTATGATGGAAACTACAATAAGTGGATTTCGTTCAAAGACCTTTTTACCGAAGCAGTGCACAACAACCCCTCTTTGTCAAATGCACAAAAGATGCAGTTTCTAAAGAGTAAGATCAAAGGTGAGCCCGAAAAATTGATCCAACATCTCCAAATAAGCTCCAACAATTATCCTGTATGCTGGAATATCCTCAATCATCGTTATAATAATAAACGACTGATCTTTACATCTTATCTTAACAATCTCATGAATATCCCCACAAACCAGCATCAATCATCAAATCATATAAAACGCATTCACGACACTACATATGAGAGCGTGAATGCTATCAAGAATCTGGGAGTCGATGTGTCTTCTTGGGACCCTTTCCTGGTATGTTTACTGTCTCAAAAATTGGATGCAGATACATACGAGGATTACATACAAGCCTTAAAAGCCCCGCGAGAGTTGCCCGTCTTGGAAGATTTCCTTAATTTTTTGGAAACTAAATTTATGATGCTGGAAACTTCACGTAAGAAGATTTAAAATTCGTCGCAGTAATCACCCCCATCGCAATACCACAACAATAATAAACCATCATTTTCAAATGGTTCCAATTACAAACGAAATTATAATAATCCTATAAAGAATTACTCAACAAACCAAGTTTCGCAATCGTCAAAGTCCAAACGCAAAATTAACTATCGCAAGCAATGCCCTATTTGCGACTCCAATGATCATCGAATTCATGCATGTCTAAAGTTATTGGAATTGCAACCTAATGAACGAAAAAATGCTATTGATAACTTGAAACTTTGCAGCAATTGTTTACATTATCACGAAGGCAAAAAATGCCTTTCCGAAATAAGGTGCAAAGAATGCAATAAAGAACACAATACCATTTTGCATGAATCTTTTACGTCACATCGATCAGGGTCAAATGCAGCCACGATTACGAAATCGCCTTCTCAGCAGCAAGAAACTAACACAGTTGCATCGCTTCGTAGAGAACCCTCAGAAATATTGCTTGCCACAGCAATAATTAACGTACAAGCAGTGGACGGATCTTACCAAAAAATGAGAGTTCTTTTAGATCAAGGGTCACAGACATCCATTATTAGGGAAAGCGCAGCTCAGTTGTTAAGACTACCGCGACGGAAATGAAACGGTTATATCTCTGGAATAGGCAATAAGGAAAACAATTGCAAGGGCATGATTACCATCAAATGTTCGTCGCTGGTTAGCGATTGTTGGCGCATCACATATGCGCGGGCGTCCGCGGGGCAGGCGCGGTGTGTCGGGGTACTGAACCCGCGACACGACGGCCGCCTGCGCGCCCGCCGCACCACTCAGCTCACAGACGCCAGCCATTACGGACATTTCTTTGTATATAATTCAACCTGAGTTGATAGTGTAAATTATAGCAATATACCTATTTTAATACAGTCCACTCTTTCATTATAAAGTCCAGTTGAGCCCATTCATTGTTGCCACGACGCGCCACGGTAACGGGTATTAATAATCACATATCCACCAGTACACAGTCTTGTCACCTCACAATAGAGTCTTTATGCTGTGCCTTTACTGTAGATATCAAGTGTCACATTTTGTCTGAAATCACAAAATTTCTACCGTCTTCATTCGTACATATCAATCACGTCCCTATTCCTTCAGGTCTTAAACTAGCAGACCCGAACTTTAATGTTCCGTCGGTCGTAGACATCTTGGTAGGGGCTGAAATTTTCTGGAATGTCTTAGGTAGCAAAACAATAGACTTAGGGAAAAACCTACCTAAATTATGCGAGACCAAGTTAGGATGGTTAGTTTCAGGTAGTATTTCGCACCAATAATGTTTTTCCGCTAATCATTTTTGCCATCATTCCAATGTCACTCCCGACTTAACTCAATTTTGGGAACTTGACAATGTTTCTTCAAAACATTCACTGTCGTTTGAGGAGAGAATGTGTGAGCAGTCGTTTGCTCAAACCACCGTTCGTAATGATGGTGGGGGATTCGTAGTATCAATGCCTTTAAGAGGGGATCCTAGTACATTAGGTCATTCATTCACCAATGCTAGAAATCGTTTTCTCTCCCTTGAACGACGATTTAAACGCGATCCATCATTTCATAAAAAATATAATGAGTTCATGAGAGAATATGAGCGCCTAGGTCATATGACGTTAGACTCAAACTGTACTCCTTCACCAGAAAACTCCATGAAAAATTATTACATTCCACATCATGGAGTTATACGCAGTTCTAGCACCACTACACAGCTACGCGTAGTATTCGACGCATCAGCTCCTACCAGTTCGGGGGTGTCGCTTAACGACATTCAGATGGTCGGACCCGTAGTTCAAGATGATCTGTTTTCCATTTTAACACGTTTTCGTCAGCATAAGTACGTGGTCTCAGGTGACGTGGAAAAAATGTACAGAGCCATAGATTTAAATCCAGTCCAACGACCTCTTCAAAAAATAATTTTCAGATTTGAACCTTCAGAACCTCTTAGAACCTACACTTTAAATACGGTTACCTATGGTACCGCTTCTGCGCCCTATTTAGCCACTAAGTGTCTTGTAAGTCTGGCTGATGACATTGAGGACAGTCGTGCCAAATGCGCTATACGACGTGATTTTTACGTCGACGACTTTCTTAGTGGAAGGGATACGATAGCTGAAACGGTAGATATGTCTAAAAAGGTACAATCTGTTCTATCATCTGCAAAATTCAATTTAAGAAAATGGCGATCAAACAATCCTCAAATTCTTAAAGAAATTACACATAGTAACGAGTTACATCAAACTTTAAATTTTTCGGAGCAAAGTCCAAACTCTCAATCTAAGACTTTAGGTCTTAACTGGGTTTGTGACTCTGACTCACTTACTTACACAATAAATATCACCTCCACAACTAAAGTCACCAAACGTCATGTTCTTTCTGTCATCAGTCAGATCTTTGACCCATTAGGCCTCGTAGGTCCATGCGTAGTCGAAGCAAAGCTAATTATGCAGCGTCTATGGCAAGATAAGTATGACTGGGATGACGAAGTATCGCATGAAGTCAAAAATCTTTGGTTTACATTTGAAGGCACAGTAAAAGCTTTAAATAATTTAAAAATTCCTCGTTGGGTTTTGCGTGAAGACTCTATTACGCATGAAGTACACGTCTTTACCGATGCGTCCGAGAGGGCGTACGGCGCTTGTGTGTACATTCGGTCTTGTAATGGTAGTGGATCCATAGGCGTACAACTTCTAGTCTCTAGAAATCGTGTAGCGCCCATCAAACCAACGACGATACCGAGGCTTGAACTTTGTGGAGCTTTGTTGGGTGCAAGGCTGTGTACTAAGGTTCAGGAATCGCTTACCATGCCCATTCATAAATGTAGATTCTGGTGCGACTCAACCATAGTCCTGGGTTGGCTCTCTACTCCTTCTAATCAATTAAAACCTTTTGTCAGAAACAGAGTCAATGAAATACAGGAAAGTACTTGTGGTCATACCTGGAGCTACGTACCGTCGAAGGACAACCCGGCGGATCTTGTTTCCCGTTATCATGCACACACCTCTGTGGTGGTCTGGACCCTCATTTTTACAGCTTAGTGAAAATGAGTGGCCTAGCATGCCAAACAACGGGAAAGATAGTCTGCCGGAAGTAGTGACTCATTACATTGGTAGTGATAGTGACAATCATATTTCATTAAGTAGTGATCATTCAGAAGTAACTATTCATTCATCAATAATTTCTAATTTATTAACAAAGTATTCAGGTTTAATAAAAATACAAAATATAATTACATATATACAACGATTTGTTTACAACATAAAAAATAAAAATAAATTGCATGGTAATTTCTCAACAACAGAACTAGAAAACTCATTAAATATAATTATACATTATTCACAGCTTGAAATGTTTCCAGAAGAGTATAATTTGTTAAAGTCTGGACAAAAATTACCACGCAAAAGTAGATTGCTTCCTCTGACACCGTTCATTGACAATCATAACCTCATTCGCGTGGGCGGAAGGCTCGATAACTCCCCCTACGATTTTAGTGTGAAACATCCTATTGTTTTATGCAGTAAGCATATACTTACAAAACTTATATTTCAAATGCAACATTTAAAACTTTTACATGCTGGTCCTCAGTTATTATTGTCACATATACGGCAAACTTATTGGCCTCTAGGTGGCAGAAACTTGTCTAGATTTGTCGTGAATAAATGTCTTAAATGTTTTCGACATAAAGCTCAAAACGTTCAGCCCATAATGGGTCAACTACCTAGCTCAAGAACAAATCTTGAATTTCCTTTCTTAAATAGTTATGTTGACTACGCTGGGCCAGTATTGGTGGCCAATCGTAAAGGCCGAGGATGCAAACTTACAAAGTCCTATATGTGCATCTTTGTTTGCTCGGCAGTGAAAGCCGTACATTTGGAGCTCGTCACCGACCTCACCACTGAGGCCTACATGGCCGCTCTAAATCGGTTCGTGGCGCGTCGTGGCAAGCCTCGAAGCATCACGTCCGATAACGGGACTAACTTTGTAGGCGCATCAAACGAGATGTATAGGTTCTTGCAATCATCAAATGTTGCATCTGAAATGGCGCAGCAAGGTATTGAATTTATTTTCACGCCTGCATACAGCCCCCATTTCAATTCATTGGCTGAAGCTGCTGTAAAATCATGTAAGCATCATTTAAAACGGTTACTGCATCTTACTCATTTCACCTTCGAAGAGATGGCTACCTGTCTCACTCATATAGAGGCGGTTCTTAATTCACGCCCTCTTACTCCTCTTTCTTCAGACCCTAACGATTTTTCGGCACTTACTCCCTTTCACTTCCTAATTGGACGGCCATTCTTATCAGTACCACATCCTCAGGTGACTGAAGCCAACATCACGCGACTGGATCGCTGGAAGAGAATTCAGCACATCAGACAGCATTTCTGGCGACGGTTTCATAATGAGTATACTTCTCTGCTGCAGGCCAAATCCAAGTGGTTTCATTCCAGAGGTGAAGTGAAGCCGGGGTCCCTAGTCCTGATAAAGGACAAAACAACGCCGCCTCTGCTCTGGTCCCTGGGCCAGGTCACGAAGACCTATCCTGGCGTAGACGGAGTCGCGAGAGTGGCCGAACTGAAGACGAAGCGGGGCACCATTCGTCGTGCTTTCAACTGCATCTGCCCGCTTCCAATCGACAATTGAAGACTTCCCTTCAACCCGGGGAATATGTTGGCGCATCACATATGCGCGGGCGTCCGCGGGGCAGGCGCGGTGTGTCGGGGTACTGAACCCGCGACGCGACGGCCGCCTGCGCGCCCGCCGCACCACTCAGCTCACAGACGCCAGCCATTACGGACATTTCTTTGTATATAATTCAACCTGAGTTGATAGTGTAAATTATAGCAATATACCTATTTTAATACAGTCCACTCTTTCATTATAAAGTCCAGTTGAGCCCATTCAGCGATTTCACCTTTGAAACCGACGTTTATATAATGAATAGACTCATAAATAAGCCTAAAATAAATAAAATAAATAAAAATAGCCTTTATTGCCCCTATAATTTACAATTCTATATATATACTTTTTTTTAAATTTTAATCTATTAAGGGGTCATCCTATTCTGGATGAAGGCCTCCTCCATCTGTTTCCATCTCAATCTATTCTGGGCCGTTCTGGTCCACTCTATTCCTGCCAGTGCTACGATGTCATCTCGCCATCGTTGCAATGGTCTGCCGCGGCGCCTGTTTCCGTTTCGTGGGTACCAGTGCAGGACGCGCTCGCTCCACCTGTTGTCTGCGGTCCTCGCGATGTGGCCCGCCCAGTTCCACTTCAGTTTTTCGGCCATAAACAAAACATCGGTGACTTTGGTCCTTGCCCTAATGACACTGCTCCTACTATACGGTCGCTTATTTTTACGCCAAGCATGCTTCTTTCTACAGCTCGTTGAAATGATCTTAATTTTATTTTCATTGCATCTGTTGTAGTCCAAGTTTGGCATCCGTATAAAAGAGTTGGCAGTATATTTGAGTCAAATAGTTTCCGTTTGATGTCGTTTGAGAAATTTCCTTTAAATATTTCTTTAAGTGACCAGTATCTTTTCCATGCAATAGTTATCCTTCGTTTTATTTCTTTTGCAGTCCTATCAGTAAAACATATATTTTGGCCCAAATATATATAGCTATCAACGTATTCGACGTGTTGGTTATCAACAATTATTGGTATTTCTTCTCCGTTGGTCATTACTTTCGTTTTTTCGTAGTTCATTTTCAGTCCACATTTCATACTCTCTATATTGAGATCTTTGATCATTTCTTGTAATTCTGAATGGCTTTCTGAAAGTATGATTATATCGTCTGCAAATCGTAAGTGTGACAGGTATTCGCCATTTATGTTGATACCACTTTTGTCCCATGTTAGTTTTTTAAATATGTGTTCCAGTAGAGCTATGAATATTTTGGGCGACACAGTGTCACCTTGTCTTACACCTTTCTCAATACAGAATACCTCGCCTTCTTTTTCTAATTTAACTCGAGCATTGCATTCCTTGTAGATTTTATATATTATAGTTAGATAGTTTTGGTTGATTCCTTGTTCAGCTAGAGCAGTCCAGAGGGATTCATGCTTTATGGAGTCGAAGGCTTTACTATAATCGATGAATGCTATATATATTGTTTTCCCGTATTCTAAGTATTTTTCCATTATTTGAGTAAGTGTGAATATATGGTCAATAGTTGAATAATTTTTCTTGAGGCCCGCTTGTTCTCTAGATTGGTTTTCATCTATTTGCTTTGATATTCTGTTTATGACTTATAGGTCTATAGTTATTTATATTCTTTGGGTCTCCTTTCTTGTATATAAGAGAAATTTTACATGTTTTCCATGGCGTAGGTATGTGTTGTTGTATCATAATTTGGTTGAAGAGATTTGTAAGAATGGGTACTATTGCATCATCAAAAGCTTTAATAATATCGTTTGTAATATGGTCTTCTCCTGGGCTCTTGTTTGTCTGCATTTTATTTATGGCAGTTCTCACTTCTGACTGTATAAAGGGTGGTATAGGGTCTTTGTCATATGCCAAATCAAGAGGTTCGGGGGTAGTTTGTGCATCAATATTTTTGTAAAGCTCTCTATAATATTTTGTGGCAACTTCCAGTATTTCTTGTCTTGATGTTACTGATTTATTGTTTGTTTGTTTTAAATCCATAATCCATTTATTTGAGTTGTTCAATTTTTTATATGCCCTTTTGCTTTACCCTGTCAGTTCCAATTCAGCTCGTAGTATATTTAGTCTGTATTGTTTTTGTCTGTTCTTCAGTTTATTTTTTATTTGTTTGTAGAGTATTCGCAGTCGCTTTCTTTGTTCAAATGTTCTATTAGATAATTTCTTGAGATGTTCTCGTTCTTTAATTAATTCTAATATGTCTTCGGTGAATAAGTATGAAGCATTTTTTTTTTTGGCATCTCGGTTTGGGAGTTTTGAAACACATTTATTTATGGTGTTTACTAAGTTGCTGTATGATTCTTCTAAGTTATTACTGACTTCAATTTCTTCTTTTTCTAAAGTATTTTTTAGACATATCTTTTCTATGGGTGTGAAAAGGGTAGTTTTGGGTTTGGTTAGATTTTTCCGACTGGGTTTGGACACTCCGTTTAATTTTATTTCGCATCTAACTGGCCGGTGATCCGATGTGTACGTGGTATTTACAACGGTAACATCTTTAACGATTCTCATATTTTTTGCCAGAATAAAATCTATTTCGTTTTTAGTTTTGCCGTTGGGAGATTGCCAGGTCCATTTATTGCTTAGGTGTTTTTTAAATTTTGTGTTAGTTATGACGAGCTTATTTTCACAACAAAAATCTATTAACTTTTGCCCTCTTTCGTTTCTCTTTCCATACCCATATTTTCCCAAGATTAAGTCTTCGTGTTTTTGAGGTGTACCAATTTTAGCGTTAAAGTCGCCAATGATGAACGTATTTCTGCATGTGTTTTGTACAGCTTGTCTTAAGTTGCTGTAGAATGATTTAATTTCCTGTATGTCTGCTTTTTCAGTCGGAGCGTAGGCTTGAATGATTATTAATTGATGGTTGTTAAAATTCATGTCTAATCGTACAACTCTATCTGTGTAGATAATAAAATTTTGTATATTATTTTTAAATTGCTTCTTCACCATGAATCCAACACCATTCCTTCCACTTTTTTCCCCATTATAGAGTAGTATGTATTCCGCATTTTCTTCTATATTTCGACCAGGTTTTTTAATTTCTGCCAATCCGATGATGTCCCACTTTATCTTATTTAAACTGTGTTCTAATTGCATTATTCTAGTACTGTCTACAAGTGATCGGACGTTGTACGTAAGTATATATAAGCTTGGTGTTTTGTTTTTGTTTCCTGCTGTAGATGGAGGGTTTTGAACTCTTTCTCCCACGGCGACCACCCGTGATGGGAGAGCGTTTTTAATTTTATTTTGTATTAATTTAAAAACATGTTTGGTGGCCTTTAATTTTCATGCTTCTCTGGTGCGTGTAATATATGCTGTCATTGTGTTCTTATGCGCCTTGTATTTTTTATTTGCCTGATTGTTTCGCCAGGTGTCTGTATTTTGAGCAACATTGGTATTTTCATGTACAATATTTATTTGGTTTGGGGTAGGGGCGGTTAGCTGTGGTGGTGATTGCGATAGAGGTCTTTTCTTGTTGCTGTTATAATTTGTTTTATCTTTAATTATAAGTCTATCGTATTTTATGTAGGCAACATTCCCTTTTTCTTTTTCCTGTTGTAGTTGGGTTTTCAGCTCTCTTCTTATTTTCAAAATATTTTCTGGAAATTCTTCTGTTATATATGTATTAGTTCCATTTAAATTATTTTTGTTTTGTAAACATTTAATTTTTATGCCCAGTGTGCTGAATACTACAGAAATAGGTCGAGGTTTATTCCCTTTTTTACCGAGCCTTCTTATTGACTGTATATCCAATGCCCCCAATGAAACCTGTATATCTTTATTTATAATATTTATTATTATTTCTTCCAAATCAAAATAGGACTTTTCATTTTCTGTGACACCAAAGAATACAATCCTCTCCTCCATTCACTCTTTAAAAATATTATGCCAAGGTTAAGGAATAATACGAAATTTAAACAGCGGCTGCACTCCCTCCCCCACAAAGTGCACCTCACCAACATTCGAGGTCTGCACTCAAATCTCTCTGCAGTCCACTACCACCTGGAGACTGAGAAACCAGCGCTGCTTTTCCTTACGGAGACGCAGATAGCGAGTCCGTCAGACGTGTCGTACTTATCTTACCCAGGGTTTACCCTGGAGCACAATTTTAAACCGCGCGCGGGTGTGTGTATGTACGCCCGTGACGACACTTGCTATCGGCGTCTCCGTAACCTTGAGGACTCCAAATTCACAACGCTCTGGGTTCTGGTGGACACAGGTCTGGATAAAATTATCTACGCCTGTGTCTACCGTTCGCACAGCGGAGATCAGGAGACAACCAGGCTCACAGAGTACCTCAGTGAGGCGGCTGATGCGGCACAGCAGCGGTACCCTTCCGCCCAGTTAGTGTTACTGGGGGACTTTAATGCCCACCATCAGGAGTGGCTCTTCCCATACCAGTGCACTGACCATGCTGGACGGGAGATGCGTAAGCTTTCGCTAGCGCTAAACCTCACCCAGCTGGTCCAGGGGGCAACGAGGGTACCGGATGTTGATTCGCACACAGCAAATTGCTTGGACCTTCTGCTGACAACAGATCCAGACAGATACTCTGTGTCGATAGGTTCACCCTTAGGTAGTTCCGACCACTGTCTGGTGAAATCTGTATCCGTCTATTCCCCGCCCGATCCCAGCCCAAGAGGCACCCGGCGGGTTTGGCGGTACAAGTCAGCAGATTGGGATGGTATGCGATCTTTCTTCGCATGCTATCCTTGGCAGCCTACTTGCTTTTCTTCGACTGATCCATCGTCGTGCGCGGACGCCGTGACGGATGTGTTGCGTCAGGGAATGGAGTACTACATTCCGTTCTCTGACGTATCAATGTCTAGCGAAGACCGGCCATGGTTTGGCGCCGAATGTAAGCGCGCCGACGCGCTTAAACATGGGGCGTACCTGGCTTGGGTCGACGCTCGATCGCGTAAGGCGAGTGACGTGGGTCTGAAGAAGAGGGCCTTCAACAGGGCTGCCAAGTCCTGCAAGTTAGTGTTGCGAAGGGCTCGGTTCGACCACATTGGCCGAATAGGGACCAAACTTGCTTCTTACCCAGCAGGTAGTAAAGCGTTTTGGTCTCTGGCTAAGTCGGTCGAGTCGAACTTCTGCCGTCCCTCATTACCACCACTGCTAAAACCCGACGGGTCGCTGGCCCACTCCGCTAAGGATAAGGCAAATTTATTTGCCTCTCTTTTTGCGGAATCTTCACGTCTGAATCCTGGTGACGCGCGGCCCCCTCCTTCTCCTGATGGATGCGTGACGAGTATGTCGGACTTTTGGGGCTGGGCTGTTTTAACAAACTTGCGCTTTGAGCCCTCAGCGACAAGCCCTATGGGGCTTGGCTTTGTCGATGCAGTCCTACCTTGTCTGACTCCTTCAGAGACGGCAAGGTGGCGTGGTCTTGAGGGAGAGCGCACGGTCGTGATGATCCTCAAGGCAAGTTCGGTGATTTTCCTTCTCGTGGTTGCCGCCCTGTTTTTGGTCTAATTCCCTATGAAATAGACGTAACAGAAATCACCGGGCGCCCTATCACAGGGGTGGCGAGGTCATGCCCCTGGGTGTCCACCATCGGAAAAAATCAGATGATGGATAGTAATGACCTCCTGCGTGTTTGTGCCGTGCGCAGGGACCCGTACGGAAGGATGATGGGATCCTGGTGGCTGAGCCGATGAGCGTAGGCGGTTTAACGTCTCTGAGGCAACACTCCACTTTGGCCCGGATTTCTTCTCACAAGGGTGGCCGTAGCCTAGCCAGCTACGGTCAATCGGCTGCGGGGTCCGGTCAGACGGCCCCCAGGCGAGTTCACTCCCATTAGGGGCTTGCAGACGGCGGCGCTCGCTCGCATCGCTAGTGGTAGCGGTGTGAGTTGGTGTCGTGCAGTCTCGTGGGCAACTAATGGGGGGGGGCTATATCCCTCGACTAATCCCTGGTGCTACCGTAGCATCGCCACTTGAGCACTCCATGGCGGGTGGGGATAGTCGAGGGATGAAATATAAAATCGGGATTTAAATGGATTATAAATCTAAAAAAAACCACAAGGCGAAAGGACCGGCGAAAGCTGGGACTGCGCACCAAAAGGCGGGACCGGCGAAAGCTGGGACTGCACACCAGACGGCGGGACCGGCGCAAGCCGGGACTGCATCTTCCGCAGGAACGTCCAGAGGCGATACTGCAGTGGGATCGTCTCAAGGCGGGGCTGTGGCGGGACTGTCAAATGACGGGACTGTCGCGGCACTGTCGAGGGCCGGCACTGCTGCGGGACCACCGAAGGGCGGAACTGCACACCAGACGGCGGGACCGGCGCAAGCCGGGACTGCATCTTCCGCAGGAACGTCCAGAGGTGTTACTGCAGTGGGATCGTCTCAAGGCGGGGCTGTGGCGGGACTGTCAAATGACGGGACTGTCGCGGCACTGTCGAGGGCCGGCACTGCTGCGGGACCACCGAAGGGCGGAACTGCAAACCAGCCCACCGGGCATAAGGGTACTGCCAAAGCTGGCGCGATACGGGACGCTTGCGTTAGAGATCGTATGACCTCGGACCTTGCGGCCCCGGACGCGACCGGCAAAGACAGCACCTCGTCGTCTCTCGGCGGCCAGCATGAATCAGGCTGGCTTCCGGTTGGACGATCTGGGGCGCGCAGGAAAAAGCGCCAAAAGCTGAGACAGCAGGCGGCTCTGGAGGGGACTCCTACGGAGGGCCCATCAAAGAGACCGCGTGCTGCTCTCAGCGGGGACAGCGGGGACATGGCGGCCAAGAGGATGAAGACCCAAGGGCAATCATCCTCAACCGGATCCTTTAGGGATGCGGTGGCGGCTGTGAAACTCGCTGTCGTGACAGTCAAGTACCCGGAGGAGTACTTGAAGGCGGAGGACTTGGTGCCGATCCAGGAGCTCATAATTGAGAAACTGGAAGTGGCGCCGGATCCTCTGCCTGTCCTAACGGTTGCTCCCGGAGTCGTCGCAGGTGCAATTCATGTATCCTGCGACGACTCTGATGCAGCCAACTGGTTTCGGGGTGCCATCCACAATGTGGAACTTGGTGCCCTGAAACTCAAGGTTGTTGACGCCAGGGACCTTCCAAAGCCAGTCAAAATGGCATGGAAGAGTCGCAACTTGGCGTTGCAAGACTCTGCCCGGGCCATTCGATTGCTCCAGCGACTCAACCCTACCTTGAGGACGAACGACTGGAAGGTCGTGAATACGCTCACTGAGCAGACCGGCATCCGTCGTATCGTCCTCATGGACGGGGTGTCCGCTGGGGTCATCAAGGCCGCGGGCTACTCTCTTCCAGGAGGGATTGAACGATACTCGTTCAAGCTCCTGGAAGAAGACAAGGGAGAGGCGCCTGCTGCGGAAGCAGAAGTGGAGCCCTCCGAGGATGGACCACCACAACATGGGGAGGCCATTGAAGAAATCTCTGCTGACGGCGCAGCGCAGGCAACAGAGATTGGGACCAGGGCGTCGGAGACAGACCACGAGGATGACATCCTCGGGGACTTCGACACCCTGGGAATCGAGTCGCCGACTGCTCTCGAGGAGAGCCAGGCGATGGAGGAGGGGCCTCAAGACTAAGGCCCTCCCATATCAACACAGACCCATCAAAATCATCCAAGATGGAGGGACTAAGGTGTGTACAAATTAATTTGCATCATTGCAGAGCCGCTACTGCCCTTCTGGCTCGGCAACTGAAGCTTAACACATACGACGTTGCCTTGATACAGGAACCTTATCTGTATAAGGGGACTATAAAAGGCTTAGGTGGGACAGGAGGCATGGTGCTCTATGACTGTCCAACTAATGACGCGAGGACTTGCATCTATATCAGGGGCGGTGTAGAGGCAATGCCCTTACGTACTTTCTGTTACAGGGATCTCACAACAACCTTGATCCAAGTGGGGACGGGAACAGAGAAAAGGAGAATCATCCTTGCCTCTGCCTATCTCCCATATGAACAAAAAGAACCAGTAACACCACTAATCAGAAGACTGGTTGATTACGGCAACCAAAAGAACCTTGACCTGATACTTGGTTGCGATGCGAACGCACACCACGTCGTTTGGGGCAGCTCGGATGTCAACAAACGAGGGGAGGATTTGTTGGACTTTGTGGTAAGCTCTTCTTTACAAATCCTTAACGTAGGCAATAAACCTACTTTTAGAACTTCTGCGAGGACTGAAGTTATTGACCTTACGCTGGCCTCAAACAGGGCCAGCGCTCATATTGAAAATTGGCATGTATCGGACGAAATCTCTTTGTCTGACCATAATTATATATGCTTTAGGTTTAGGACGGCGGGAGAAGCCGAAACTAGACGAAGGAGAAACCCAAGGTATACAAATTGGGACTCATACAGGAGGGACCTCAAAGTAAATTTGGGGAGCCCTAAAGGTAAGCTCAATTCCATACTGGATATAGAATTTGAAGCGGACAGAATCAAGGCAGGCATCATCGGTGCATGGGAAGATAACTGCCCAGAGAAGAAGGCCTTTGGCAAAAAGGTACCATGGTGGACTCCTGAAATAGCCAAAATACGTCAGGAAACACGACAGGCCTTTAATGATGCAAAAGCCAGGAAGGATTTTTCCGGCTATCATAGCATGCTAACAAGGTATAACACGGCGATACGCAAGGCCAGAAGAACTAATTGGCGGCAGCATTGCACTTCCATCGAAACTCTGCCAAATGGGATGAGGTTGTGCAAAGCAATGTCCATGACCAAGACAAACCCACTAGCATCTGTAAGGGATGAGAATGGGCAACTCACGGAAACTGGACAGGACACTCTGGGCGTGATGTTTAGGACCCACTTCCCAGAATGTATACTGCGCGATAGCGATGAAGAGGAACCAGTCACAAGGGACGAGCTTACAAGGCACACGTCCAAAAATAACTGGCTCACGGCAAAGAAAGTGGTAGATGAAAATAAACTGAAGCTGGCCATAGCGGGCTTCCAGCCACTCAAATCCCCTGGTCCAGATGGCATCTACCCAATACTATTGCAAGAAGGGGCATCTGTTTTGATACCCCATTTGAGTAAGCTCTACAGAGCCTGCATAGCCTTTGGGTACGTACCCAAAGCATGGAGGGAGGTCAAAGTCACCTTTATACCGAAGGTGGGTAGACCGACTTATGAAGAAGCTAAAGCTTACAGGCCCATTAGTCTATCATCCTTTCTCTTGAAAACTCTGGAGAAACTGGTAGACAGGTACTTAAGAGAGGGTCCTCTGAAATTATTCCCTCTACATAAACTACAATGCGCCTACAGCCCCGGCAAATCTACGGAAACGGCATTGCACTATGTTGCGAGTCGAGCCGAGGCTGCGCTAGAGGGACAAGAAATATGTGTCGGGGCTTTCCTCGACATAGAGGGAGCCTTTGACAAGACAACATTTGAGTCCATACGCACTGCTGCAAAGGAACATGGCATCAATGATACCACGTGCAACTGGATTGACTATATGCTGAGAAGCAGAACAGTCAGATCGGAACTAATGCGAGACAGACTTAGTGCAAAAACAACAAGAGGTTGTCCGCAAGGCGGAGTGCTGTCACCATTATTGTGGTGCTTGGTAGTAGACTCGCTACTAACCAAGCTCAATACCGGACCATTCTACACAGTAGGCTATGCGGATGACATAGCTATAATGGTCAATGGTAAATTCCCGAACATAGTGTCTGGATTATTACAACAGGCATTGAGGATGACAGAGGAATGGTGTACAGTGAACCACCTCTCTATCAACCCAAGCAAAGCAGTCATTATTCCCTTCACGAGGAAGAGACAACTAGGAAACCTAGGAGAGCTCTCCCTCAATGGAATAAAACTGCCCTGGTCCACCGAAGTTAAATATCTGGGTGTAACGCTTGATAAAGAACTCAGGTGGAAAACTCATGTGGAAAATATTACGACAAAGGCCTTACGAGTGTTCGGCATGTGTCGTTCTACCTACGGTAAAACTTGGGGGCTAAAGCCCAAAGTGATACGATGGCTGTACCGGACAATGATAATACCTATTATCACATACGGCAGCATAGTGTGGTGGCCAAGAACAAAGCTTGCCTCGTGCAAAGCGCCACTCACCAGGTTACAAAGAACAGTGTGTCTCGGCATCACGGGTGCTTTCAGGACAACACCTACGGCAGCGATTGAGAGATACCTCAATATCCCTCCTCTGCATATGATGGTTGAATTCGAGGCAAGGAAGACATTACATCGTCTCGCTGTCGCTGGACTATGGGATGCCTCTAAGCCAAAGACTAACCATACAAAGTTCGATGAGAATGAAGACCTGGATCGGGTAACAAGCATGTTATCCGATAAAATGCAAACTATGTTTGTGTTTGAGAGGTCTTTCAAGGTCCAAATCCCTACAATAGAGGACTGGACGAAGGGACTTGATCCACCAGAACAAGATAGTCTGGTGTGGTACACTGATGGATCCAAAATGGAATCAGGTACAGGAGCGGGAATATACGCAAAAGGCTACAAATGTAGCAAAAGCTTAGGGAAGATGGCAACTGTATTCCAAGCGGAAACATATGCCATTATAACCTGCGCTCAAGAGAATATAGATAGAGGGACTAAAGGTAAATCCATATATATTCTTAGTGACAGTCAGGCTGCAATCAAAGCCATGGCATCCTACAAAGTGGACTCCGGACTTATTCTGGATGCTATCCAAACCCTAAACAGGCTTGGGAAGCACAACAGGGTAAAACTGATGTGGGTCCCTGGGCACAAAGGATTCCATGGTAACGAAGTGGCTGATGAACTGGCAAGAGAGGGCTCAGCGAATTATTTTGTGGGTCCAGAACCATGTGTAGGCATCTCGACGTGTCTCGTAAAAGCCGCATTTAGGGAGTTTGCAGATCACAGACAACGAACTTGTTGGCTGTCTACTACCGGTCTACAACACTCCAAGAGATTCCTGGGCTCCACTTTCAAAGCCCGGGATTGCATTTGGAACATGAGCAGGGGGCAAATCCGCTACCTGCTTGGGGCCTTTACTGGGCACTTTGGAACCAACGACATGCTCATGAAGATGGGTCTAACCGCGACACCCATGTGCAGGTTGTGTGGGGAACATACGGAACGCATGGAGCACCTACTGTGCACATGCGATGCACTGGCTGGTAAGCGAATGAGTCTCCTAGGGGTTGGATACCCAAAACCAGAAGATTATAGGCTCATATCTCCTAGTCTCGTTGTAAGACTAATGAAAACGGTTTTCAACGAGAATGAGGAGGAGTAAGTTATCTAGGGGACCACAAAAGATCCCAATGGGTCGAAGTGTCCGAGGTATTTCTCGGCCCCTCCATAAGATAAGATAAGATGTCGGACATTCGTATCCATCAAAAGGACGTCCGTAAAGTGCTGCGCAACCTCGACGTGAACAAGGCTAGCGGCCCTGACGGAATACCAGCAATTGTTCTTCGAACCTGTGCGCCTGAACTGTCTTCGATCTTGACACGCCTATTCCGCCTTTCGTATAAGGCTGGAAAAGTGCCGAATGCTTGGAAGCAGGCTAACGTGCAGCCTGTGCCCAAGAAGGGCAGCCGAGCTGACCCGGCCAACTACAGACCCATATCTGTAACCTCCATACTCTGTAAGAGTATGGAACGCGTACTCAATATTAAGCTCCTGGCATACCTAGAAACTAACGATATCCTGAGTGACCGCCAATACGGCTTCCGCCGAAATCGGTCTACTGGGGATCTTCTAGCGTATGCCATTCACATCTGGAGTGAGGCCATCGAGAGGCATGGGGAAGCGCTTGCCGTCTCCCTCGACATCTCGAAGGCTTTTGATAGGGTCTGGCACGAAAGCCTTATTGGTAAGCTTCCTTCATTCGGTTTGCCCGGTGGTCTGTGTGATTGGATTGCAGACTTCCTGAGAGATCGGTCCATTCGAGTGGTTATCGATGGCTGCTCGTCGGACCACTTGGATATTAATGCCGGTGTCCCTCAGGGGTCAGTACTCTCAGCAACTTTATTCTTGCTGCACATTAACGATCTGCTAAAACCCGGTACCTTTGGGTATGCAGACGACAGCACTGTTGCTGAGAGATACTTGTCCAACGCTCGTACTACCGGGCCTCAGGTCCAGTCTCTCCGGGAGGCCATGGTGGAGCGCTTAAACCTGTCCTTGCAGGCAGTCTCCGAATGGGGCGATGCCAATCTGGTCAGGTTTAATGCTGCTAAAACCCAGGCGTGTCTTTTTTCCGCAAAAAAGAGTCAATTTCACCCGGCTCCAACTTTCCGAGGTGTGACCGTGCCAATAACTGACCATCTTGAGCTGCTTGGCGTTACGTTGACATCGACTCTCAATTTTGGCCCATTCATTGAGGCAAAGGCTCAGCTGGCTGCCAAGAAGCTGGGGATCCTTGCAGAGGTGAGAAGGTACTTCACGCCAGAACAGCTGCTCAGCTTGTATCAAGCGCAAGTTCGATCATGCATGGAGTACTGTTCTCATCTCTGGGACGGCTCTGCCAAATACCAACTTGATGCACTAGAGTCGATCGAAAAGCGGGCCAAGAGGCTCATCGGCGATGAGGCATTGGTTAAGTCAAAGCTCCAGAGCCTTGAACATCGTCGCCGAGTTGCCGGCTTGTCGGTTTTTTATCGATTACATTTCGGGGAATGTGCGATGGAATTGCATAATCTAATTCCGCCCAGCCCGTTTCATCATCGGACTACCAGACGTACGGCGATGCGCCATCGGTACATGGTGGACATTCCACCCATACGCACTAAACGTTTTGAAAATACTTTTATTATGCGTACAGCTAAGGAGTGGAATTCCCTGCCGGAGTCTGTGTTTCCCGATAGCTACAACCTAGGGGTCTTTAAGTCAAGAGTGAATAGGTTACTTCTAGGCAAGCGTGCTCCATCATCGGCCACATCATCGCTTACCATCAGGTGAGATGGTGGTCAAGCGCGAGCCTATATAAGATAAAAAAAAAAAAAATAAAAAAAAAAATACAAGATTTCTCTGTACGCTATTTCTTTCCAGTTGATACAGTCTCTTTTCTTGATCCGTTAGTTTTGTACGCATTTTTTCAAAATCTTCGTTCAGACTTTCAAACTTCTGGTCTATCATCGTTTGAATTTTACTGGTAATTTGATCTTCTGTCTGTAATATTTGCGATTCTATTGACGTAAACCTTTGGTCGATATTATTTTTCATATCTAAAATTAATGTTTTAAATAAGCCTACTCTGAACCAAATAACTCTTGCAGATCCCGAATTTTACAAAAGTAGGCCTATTGATATCTTATTTGGGGCAGATATCTATTCCACTATCCTTATGGACGGTATCTGTCGATCAGAAGGTTTGTTGCCCATTGCCCAACAAACCCAGTTGGGATGGATCTTAAGCGGCAACTACAAAACGTACCATTGCAATGTGACCCTAAATAATATCGAAGATATTCAGCAATTTTGGGAAGTGGAGGACATACATGAACCTCTAGCAATATCAGAAGAAGATCAAAATTGCATCGAATTTTACCAAACTTCGACCTCCAGACGGGCAGATGGAAGCTACGTCGTTAAAATACCCTTCAAAGAAGATTTTGAGAACAATGAAGGCGAGTCGAAAACAAAATCGATTGCTCAATTTTTCCAAATAGAGCGGAAATTAAGTAAGCAACCAGCTCTGGCACGTGACTATAAAATGTTTATTTCTGAATACTTAGAGCTCGGACATATGACACCCGTTGCGCCACACGTACAGCCGGACTGCTACTTGTCGCACCATTGCGTCCAACGATCTGAGTCATCAACTACCAAATTGCGTGTTGTCTTTAATGCCTCGGCAAAAACCTCGAGTGGATACAGCCTCAATGATCTCATGTGCCGAGGACCCAATTTACAACAAGACCTTCAGAGCCTTATCTTTAAATGGAGACAATTTAGATACGCTTTTACAACAGATATAGATTTTTTTTTTCGCAAAATCTGGCTACATCCCGATGACCAGAAATATCAGAAAATTATCTGGCGAAACCATCAATCTCAACCTTTAAAAGAATACCAGTTAGCGACAGTTACCTATGGCACTAAAGCTGCACCATTTTTGGCCATGATGACACTGAAGCAACTGGCCATCGATGAAAGGCCAAACTATCCACAAAGTTGCGCTCCTGACATCTTAGAACACTCGTTTTACATGGATGATCTCATGCATGGTGAACACTCAACGACAGCAGCTAAACAGCTCAAAGCAGAGATGATCAGCCTCCTCAAATCAGGCGGGTTTAATCTCAGAAAATGGCGATCAAACTTGCAGGAATTAATAGATAGTTCAGATGCACTTCAAAAGGAAGACTTTGACTTTAATAGGCTGGCTTAAGGCGGTCAATTGTGACTGTGACCTCTCTGCCCTTGAAAAGAATTTTAAAAACTTTGTCACCTCTTTGCAGAACTTTGTGAGGACCTGTGTAGGCTGGCTGTAGCGAGCCACGTAGCAACCGGAATCAACCAAAACATTAGGTCTTCGGTGGGAACCAAAAAATTATCAATTCATTTTTCAACCTATAGAATTTATCTCTAGAGACATCCTTATAAAAAGACAATTCCTATCTCAAATATCTAAAATTTTTGACCCCTTGGGCTGGTTAGCACCAGTCACAATAAAACTTAAGATCTTGTTCCAAGAATTATGGAAATCTGACCTGGGTTGGGACAACCCTGTCCCTCAAGAAATCGCGTCAGAGTGGAATACTATTAAAGTCGATCTATCTCATATATCTCGATTTAAAATACCACGTTGGATTCAAACCCAGGAAAAGGATATCATCGAACTCCATGGCTTTTGCGACGCTAGCACAAAAGCATACGCATGCGTCGTGTATTGCAAAATACAGAGAGAAAATGAAACCCATGTGACCCTTATTGCAGGGAAATCAAAAGTAATACCGCTGAAAAAACCACAATCGATACCGCGTCTGGAACTCAGCGGCGCTCTCTTGTTGTCAAAACTTATGAGAAAAATCATCTCATCCCTATCGAGCTACAAGGTGCATGTTTATGGTTGGATTGATTCAACGGCTGTTCTAGGTTGGTTAAGTGGTGAACCGGAGAAATGGAAACCCTTTGTTGCGAATCGAGTGAGGCTAATTACTGAAATAATCCCTAAAGATAACTGGAGTTACGTAAAATCCAAAGAAAACCCCGCAGATTGCGCAAGCCGCGGTTTACCTGCTGCTCAATTAGCCTATTATTCACTGTGGTGGCAAGGGCCCGACTGGTTACCACAATATAAGCCTTAAGAATCTCATAATATGCCGATTTATACGAGCATTACAAACGAAGAACTCAGAAAGAAAGAGGCAGTAAATACGGTCATTATTAACCCCGAAAATTCAATAATCAATCAACTATTACCAAAATATAGCACTTTAAGGAAAGTTACCCGAGTATTAGCTTACATCAACAAGCTCATCGACATTGTTGTTTACAAGAAAAAACGTACAAGTTTTCTTACTCTGCAAAATATAAAGACAGCAAGAGAAATGGTAATTAAGCACGTCCAAAACGAATATTTCTACGAAGAAATATCACGGCTGAAAAGAAATGAACCACTAAATAAGAAAAGCCAGATTCTTAATCTCAATCCCATACTAGACAATAATCAAATGCTCCGTGTCGGTGGCAGACTTAAACATTCGAATCTTGATCCAGAAATGAAGCATCCCATCATAATCCCGAATCAATCGAAACTGGCAGATCTAATCATAGATGAATCCCACGAACTTGTATTTCAAGGTGGAGTAAAAATGACTACTGGATTTATAAGACACAAATACTGGATTCTTGGTGGAAACAGAGTCACAAAGAAACGAATAAGAATGTGTGTCAAATGTAAAAGAAATAATCCAATACTACAACATCAAATCACCAACCACCATCACCACCACCACTATCACCATTGTATTTAGCAGTAAGTCTTCCAAAGTCTTTAAATAAATAAATAAATAAATAAATAAATCATGGGTGACCTACCTCCAGCACGATTGATTCCTAACAGACCTTTTTACCACACAGGAATAGATTACACCGGACATATCCTTATTAAGGCCAACAAAGGTCGTGGCATTAAAACCAGTAAAGGATACGTCGCAGTTTTTGTTTGTATGGTGACCAAAGCCATACATTTAGAAATTGTCTCAGATCTCACAGCGTCAGCATTTATTGCCGCGCTTCGACGAATGTCGGCTAGAAGGGGAGTTCCTGGGCACATCTATAGTGATCAAGGAACCAACTTCATAGGAGCCAACAAAATTTTAAAACAAGAGCTTGCCGAAATCTCCTTTATCTTGTCGAACCAAGAAGTAACCTCGACAATCGCTGAAATGAATATTGAGTGGCACTTTAACGCTCCATCATGGCCATCTGCTGGCGGACTCTGGGAAGCTGCAGTGAAGAGCCTAAAACATCATCTCAAGCGGGTCGTGGGCGAGCAAAAAATAACCTACGAGGAATATATTACCCTACTAACCCAACTCGAGGCTTGTTTGAACTCCAGACCACTGTGCCCTCTGACAGAAGATCCTGAGGATTTGGATTTTTTGACCCCGGCTCACTTCTTAGCAAGCGGCCCCAACTTAACGATTTTCGAAACAGAGCATGACCTCAGAACACGGTGGCACTTGATGCAAAAAATCTATCAAGATATATGGGATAAGTGGAAGACTGACTACCTCTCGCAGCTTTCTACGAGAGTCAAATGGCGACAGCAACAAAGGAATCTCAATCTTAATGACATCTTTATTATAAAGGACGACAACCTTCCACCAGGAAAATGGAGTCTAGGTCGCGTAGTAGCGCTGCATCCTGGAAGTGACGGACACATAAGGGTCGTCACACTTAAAACCAAAAACGGGGTCTTAAAACGCCCAGTTGTAAAACTGTCCTTACTGCCAACAAATAAAAATGATCAAGATCCAAATGCCCCAAAGGTTGATAATAAAATGCCAGCGGCGAAGAAAAACGTCCTATCTCATTTTCAGCAATGGTTTTATCTTTGACATTATTTATGCTGACACTAATAAACACCACTCAAGCATCCTATAACTTCACCCCTCTGACAAACAATAGTGTATACTTTGACAAAGTATCTAATATGCACTTTATTAGAGATGATTGGCATTTAATAGTCTATTATGACACAAACCCATATCAAGAAGGAATATATATAGAAAGTATATCAAGTACCTTGAAACCTTATGCTCAACGATTAGAACACAAACACCTTGCGACGGCGTCATGTTACAACTCGAGCACGAGTTCGAAGAAATCAAACATTATGATAATATTGTCATGATAAATGACTCGTTTATGACTAATAAGAAACGTCGGCGACGCGGCTTGCTAGACGGAGTAGGCTACGTTGCAAATAGTTTATTCGGAGTGTTGGACCAACGATTTGCAGAAAAATATGAGGAGGATATTGACCTTTTAAAGCATAATGAAAACCACTTATACAACCTCTGGAAAAACCAAACGTCGGTCGTAGAAGCTGAATTTAATCTAATGAAAAGGATGGAGAATACTATAAACAAACATCACAAAATAATAAATCAAAGGCTTAATTCTCTCCAAGATTCTTATAAAAACCTCGCTCAGCAAGTGCAAAACATAACCATCGTCACAGACTTCATAACCTCGGCTTTCACTGCCAACAACTTGTTGTATACCCTTCGACGAATCCAGGACTCAATTTTAGATACAGTAACTGATATTTATAGTGGAAAATTAGATTTTCACTTGATATCGCCGAAACAACTCAGATCTGAGCTAAACATAATATCAGCACAAATATCTGGAGACTTGGTAGTTCCTGTCGACAACTTTAATCTTAAAGATCTGTACAGCTTGCTCAAAGAAAGAGCCAAATACTCTGGCAAATACCTAATAATAGAAATAAAAATACCCCTGATTGAAAGAGATATTTACGAGGTATTTAATCTTATCCCGGTTCCACGCATTGTGAAAGATAATAGGATGATGAAGGTCGAAACTATCTCTGAATTAGCAGCCATCAACATAAGAAAGGATTCTTATTTAACTATCACAGACACGGATCTGCAGTCATGCGTATTACAAAACCCTGTGACTATTCTGTGTCATATCAGAAGGCCTATTCACCACATGAAAGATGATCATAGTCTATACGAGACGATCCCAGGCACAAGAACTTGTAAAACTAAAACTACCTCGTGCAAGGATGACTGGAGAGAGTTAACATCAGAAAACAAGTATTATTATTTATGCTGCAATGAATGTAACATCAAACTTCTATGTGAAAATCAAGTTAAGGCAGTTAGGTTATCAGATGCTGGTCTGTTGCGTGTTGGGGAAGGCTGTCTAGTAAAAACAGAAAATTTTATGGTGTACTCAAACAAAAGATTGTCTAGTAAAATTAGTACGACGAGAAAGATTATCTCACCTGAAATATCACCAATTAATCACATAATAAATATCACTATGCCAGAAATCTCATATGAGCATAATCCCAATAACTCAGATGACCTCAGGCAATTTGAAGTCATTAAGAGAAGTCTTGAGATCATGAAGCAGAGTGAAGCTTTGAGCACTAATATCTCCTACCACGACGTCCACCAGTATACCGCTATATATCTCATCATATTGGGCATCTTGTTTTTGGTGGCAGCTTACTGTTTTAAACGTTGGCGTCAAAGGCAACGTAACGGAAATCGTTCCACTTCTGCAACAGAGCGGTCTACAGCCTCTGCAGCAACTGCGGTGCCATCTCCACACACCGTTGCTGATAGTGTTGTGATTGAGTGTAGTGAAATTAAGGAAAATGGGCAATCTAGTAGTAAACCAGTGCATTTTTGTACATCGAAAAGAAATCCAAAAAAAATAGCCAGGGTGTTAAAGGATAACCAACAAAACCCATTTCCAGCATTTTTGGATTTTTTGTCTGTTTGTCTGTTTATTTGTGCACGCATCACGTGAAATGTACGAAACCTATGTAGATAACTTTTATACATAAAAATTGTGCGTAACTTGAAGAATTACTTAGTTTTTGTTTCATCGCAATCGGTTCACTCTATCAAAAGTTAGATGAATTTAAAGTGTTCGAGAAGTAAAATTATCACAGCACACGCAATTCAGTTACTTGGTCAGTTGAACTCGCTTTTCGATAGATGGCGTTGTGCATTTAAAGTCATTTTCTGAATCGCGGTGTTAAGATTCTACGCGAAAGAATGACACTAGAAAAAAATTGGTATGTAGTATGTCGGTAAGTAGGGTAGGCAGTAAGTTAAGTATGGTAGGGTTGGCAGGCACGGGAGCGAAGCCGCGGGCACAGCTAGTAATAGAATAAGATTTATCATTGAGTATATGATGACCTCTATCCAGAACATGTATAATAGTTTACGCCACAAATACCAACCCATCTGAAACAAAAAAATGTAAACAAAAGTGATGAACAGTGGTCACAGCGGATCTTTGTGTCTCTGAAGTTGGCTCAGCGAACCATTGCGCAAGAAACAGTTTGTCATCGAGTATACTGCATAGAGTAAGCGAGATAGCACGATGCGACAAACGTAAGCGAGTGAAAGAGGCAGTTATTAAATACAATGCTATCTTCTACTTCAACAATGACACAAAAATAGCTACTACGCAGGGGCTTGCAGCCAATTTCCGAGACACAAAGGTCCGCTACTATTCCTACTTAATAAAAATCTTATATTTACTGACAGTTGTCAGTCAGAAAATATAAAAAGGTCAAAAACATTTAATTTTGCATAAGTTTTTAAAATTCATCCTCTCAAGGGGTAAAATAGATGAAATTTTGTATGGAAGTTCGTTCTTTTTGCGATAAAATATTTTGGAGTCACGGCTTGTATACGTAAGAAATGTTTATAAAGAGAAGATGAAATGTGTAAAAGCAATTTAAATAATAAATATTACAATTTTAGTTTAAACAATTAGAATCCGCTTTTCCAGCAAATCTTTCTAAAAATATAACGTATATATTACCTGAAACATAAGTATGAACGCAAGGAAGAGGAACATATAAATGATCCGGAAGATGGTCATACGCTGGCCGGTGATGCCGATGACGAACAACATGATGACCACAACGTAGATCCAGTAGCGCGCGCATAACGTTCGCAGTGCGACACCAAGCGCACGCAGCAGGCGCGATTGACTCTCCTCTTCGCGTCGCGCGTCCAGAGCTAACAATATTGTTATTATACTTCGTGCCTCGTCCTCGAGATTAGTATCTGTAATTAATGATTATTATAGGTACATAATGTAGTAGCGACTACTAACGCCCGCGCAAATCACTAGTTTTTAGTTTTTTTTTTCTTTCCTGGCATCACTGTGTCAACTTGTCATTCGCGATTAAAGTGCGTCGCTGCGCGTCACGTAATTAAACTTTTAAATAAAAATAACAGTTTTTAAAAGTGAAAAATTGACTAAAAGTGTGTCCTTTTAGTAAATTTTTCACTTTCAACCCCTTGGTTATCGGAATAAAGAGAATCAGGAGAAAAATTTAAAAACCTGGGAGCAATTTAAAACGTGCTCGACTTAAACAAAGTAAAACGAAATAGTCTCAAAGAGTCGACGCCATATTTAGACCCACAAGGTACCTAACTCTGTTATAATGTATTACTACATATCTACAACTATTTTATCAATCCTACCCTTAAACTTGCATCTCAAACAAATAATGCACTTCGGGCAAGCCGTCCCACTGCATATTTACGAGATTATCAATCAAAACAAATTTATTGCCTTTATACAACGAATATATTCGAGCTGATCATCGGACTGTCTCACAACACAACACTCAATAATACTCAAACAAATAATGCATTTCGGGCAAGCCATCGGGCTGCCTCACCGCATATTTTCGAGATCACCAAATATAATTTATTTCTTTTATCTAATGAATGTATTCGAGCAGATCAATCGGACTGTATCAAAACATTCAATAATATACTGGTTTCGTTCAATTCTTTGGAATTGCTACACCCACCAGATT
This sequence comes from Orthosia incerta, assembly GCA_948252205.1. Taxonomy (NCBI): domain Eukaryota; kingdom Metazoa; phylum Arthropoda; class Insecta; order Lepidoptera; family Noctuidae; genus Orthosia; species Orthosia incerta. The sequence continues at coordinate 23,078,071 of OX411754.1, forward strand.
GCATAAATCGGTTATCAACCGGAAGTAAAACAATGGTTTGTAATCATTCCAGGCGACGACGACGTCACAAATGAAATGGAAACAATTACGAGTATAGTCGAATACGAGTATGCTACCAAAATAAAAACAAACACTAGCAATCTTCCTCACAATTCCAACCTGGATAACACACAGCCGTTCTCAAAATTCTCGGGGTTGACCCAACATTGAATACGGAGTATGGTGATGGGACCGAACTCCATAAGGAAGTCGTCTGGAGTGTCTTGCAACGTGAGGCCTGTCTCCCTAGAGACCACAGGCCGGTATTTCCCCTACAGATCCTTCAGCAGGAAAAATTACCCGCTGACATTAAATGTGACAAAACGTGGGGATCTTATGCAATACAGCAAAATATAAGCAAAATACCAAAATTATTGATAACCAAGGCCATAGATTCGAAACAAAGACTAGGTACTCAGCGCCGTCTCCTGCTTAGGAGCAACATTATCCAAAGTACTGGATACAAAAGAAAAGGGTACAGAACTACTAACTTAAATAATGGATGCCACTCGCACCTTATGTGAAGTTCAACATTGTGACTCAATGACTAGATGGAAATTTAGCTGCAGCTCAAATTAAAAAGGATCTTATGGACCAATTTCAAAACACAAAGATAGATTAATATCTGTTTGGAAAAACACTTGCTGAAACTCTTCGAGTTGGTCAAGCAGCTTCTAAATCAGGGCTGCAACAGCACCTAAACCCAAGCAAAAACCCAACAAGTTCCAAGCAAAAAACTGGACCAGCGCCACAAGGGCGACAGGAGAACTGGGAGCATGGCTATAGCCTGAGTCAGCCGTACAAAACTTTAAGCGGTCGTATCACCAGACCAAACAACCTTGACACCGCTAAACTCAGTAAGGCACGCTGGTCGCTTATAAAATTCTTATAAACAGTAATAACTTATCACTGATCATAAGACCATGTTATCATGGATTGAGGGTTTCATAGGTACCCACAACACTTCACCAGTGGAAAAAACATACTATAAGGAGACAATCAACTAATTGATCTCCATTGGTGCAATATCTAAGTGCCAGCCTAGAAAAGGGCATAATAGTCTCAAGTGTTTCTTAAGTAAGACCAAAACTCAATGGCAGTATGCATTTAAAAATTAAAACCTTAATAAGTTCATTAATGCAAGCCATTTCAAACTTGAAGACTTATGCATTGAATTAAAGATGACATCAAATGAGTTCCATGGCCATACTTTACATAACATACCTTAAAGATGCCTGAACTGTCTCCGATCTTGACTCGCCTATTTCGCCTTTCGTATGAGACTGGAAAAGTGCCGAATGCATGGAAGCAAGCTAACGTACAGCCCGTGCCCAAGAAGGGTAGTCGACCCCCACAGCAGAATGCCATAAGACATAATACTGTGGAAATAAGCATAGTATACTAGTCTAGCTGTGGCGACATCGGTTAACTGCCTTATCTTCCTTACTGCATAGGCAGCCGAACTTAACCTGCCCGAAAGAGTTCTAATGTGCGCGCCCCACTGCAATTTTGAATCGATAGTAATCCCCAAGAATACAGTTTCCGTTATTATTTCAAGATTTTTGCCGTCCAGATTTAGATTTAGGTCACGTTGAGGTACATTTGGTAAAGAGAACTTTAGACATTTTGTTTTTTTCGCATTCAGTAAAAGATTGTTAGCTGCGAACCATTCCGAGAGAACAACTAGACTTTCATTGACATGTAAGACATCCGTATCTTTCCTATCTATTTTAAAAATTAGCGAAGTATCATCAGCAAATAGAATTATATCCGATAATTTGGCCATCATATAAGGGAGATCATTAATGTAAACAAGAAAAAGGAAAGGGCCGAAAATTGAACCTTGGGGCACGCCCATTTTGACTAGAGACCCGGAGGACGTCGCCCCATTAACATTTGCTTTTTGCTGTCTGTTTGATAAATAGGAAAGCACAAGATCAGCAGCTTGTCCTCGAATTCCGTAGTGTTGTAATTTACAGATCAGTGTGTTGTGGTCGACGCAGTCGAACGCTTTTGTCAGATCACAGAAAATGCCAATGGCATCCTGGGACTTCTCCCAAGATTCCAAGATGTGGCTGATGAGTTTTACTCTCGCGTCCGTTGTCGACCTACCTTTCGTGAAACCAAACTGCTGACTATGCAGGATCCCATTTGAATTGAAATGAGACAACATCTGGTCCAGCATGATTTTTCCATAGATTTTACTCAATGCTGGTAGCACGGATATAGGTCTATAATTAGAGGGATCGCTCTTACAGTCTGATTTGAAAATTGGTACTACTTTACTGTGTTTCATTAAGTCAGGAAACGTGCCGCTGTCCAAACATTGATTGAATATGCCTGTTAGGACAGGAGCAATTGAGTCAATAATATCTCCAAGAACCCTAACGGATATCCCCCATAAGTCTTCAGTGTTTTTTATATTGAGACTTTTGAACGCGTTTTTAATTGTATCAATGCATATTGGTTTAAATTTAAATGTTGGTAGGTCTTTAGTGAAGTATTCCTTAAGAAGAGCTGCAGCCAATTTAGATGAGGAGGGAAGTGACTTCGTAACCTCTAACGGAATGGTGGTAAAGAAATTTTCTAATGTCTCAGCGACTTCTTGCTTATCAGAAATGGTTTGGTCAGTTTCTCTATTAATTACAAGTAATTAATAGAGAAACTGGTAAATTTTTTATTTTATTATTAGAAACACCAATTTTGTTAATTATTATTTGAGATTTTGCTTGAGCGCATACTCTTTTGAATATTTTGGAATAGTTTCTAACATATGTGTGGAAAACTTGATCGGTAGTCAAAGATTTTTCGTAATATAAATTATATAAATTATCTCGGCTTTTTCTTATGCCCACAGTGGCCCATTCACTAAATTTCGATTTGTAATTGTTGACTTTAACTGTTTTTATAGGACACGTTTTATTGAATTCTTGGCAAATTGTAGAAAACAACGTGCCGTAATTTATATTGGGGTCTTTTAAATCAAAACTGGCGTTACAAAGGTTGCTAAAAACATTATTATTAAAAGAATTTAATTTATTTTATAAGAGGTCTTAATCGAATTGATTTAGCTAGGTTATTTTTTTTATCTGACTCAAAAGATACTAGCTGACCAGTATGGTCTGACCTAACGCCACTAATTAAAAACGATTTTTGTACTTTACAATTAGTGAATACATTATCTATGCACGAAGCTGAAGTTGCTGTTATTCTTGTCGGTTCATTAAAGAAATATTTTAAGTTAAATGATTTGAACAATGAAATGAGCTTACAGTTTTCAGGTGAATTGACTAACAGATCTATATTTAAGTCACCACAAACAAAAACTAATTTATTATCTCTGAAAAGTTTACTTAACAATTCTTCCATTGTAATTAAAAACAATGACAAGTTTGATGCTGGTGGTCTGTAAACACACAAGATAGTATGCCCCTCGACCTCCGCACATGCTACCTCACATAAGCGATCAACAGAGTAAGCAGTGATATCCTTTCTTTCCTTATATTTGAGATGACTATTACAAAGTATCAGGGTACCACCACCCACTGTGGATCTGTTGTACGGGCTGGCAACTGAAAAATTATTTACATTAAACAACATCCTATCTGGTTTTAACCAAGTTTCACAAAAACATAAGATATCCATGTGGTATTTATCTACTAACAATTCCACGTCTAAAATTTTGCCGGAGAAGCGATTTATATTTTGATGATATAGTAAAATATTACTATTCGTCTTCTCTATTGTCGGCTCAAATCGTTTAAAGAATCTACTGTAGTATTATCAGAAAAACTGGATAATACTGTTAAATCACTAAACCTAGTCTCAGTTAAATCATCAATAACTGCGTGTATATTAAAAGCTAACAATGTAGCTAATAAATGTCGACTATTTTTAGGGAGAAACATATGATCCCGAATCAAAACAAAATCACTAACAAAATTGTTGGTGTCAAAAAACAATAAACGGTCACTATGACGACAAGATAAAATATGCATCAAGTTATTTAAACTAGAAATGTATTCATTTTCCTGAACAAGTAACTTGTCAGAATAGGGCAATGCACATAATATTAATTTGCCTAATCTTAACTTAAGAAGGGTGTCAATACCATTAACTATGTCCCTTTTTGTTACACTAAGGCTATTTCCAATAAGAAGCACTACAGTAGTTTGCTCATTCAATTGTGTCTGTTGAATTTTATGAATGAGCTCATTAAAATGCAGTTTATGATAACAATGGTTCACTATTGTGTGTTTAGAACTGTTATTTAACAAAGATCCAAAACCTGTTCCTAATTTGTCTGAATATACTAAGATATTACTTTTGGTGGGTTCAAAGTTGTTGCAGTAAGATCAATGGGTAAAGATGTAGGAGCAACATGTTGTGACATGAGAGGTGGCGGAGCGGCAGCACAACTACAGGTGAGGTTGTTAGTCAATGACTCATACCTCTCTGCATTATACTTCACCAGGTCCACCAACTCACAGGCCTCTTGCAAGCGCTCACTTAACATCTGTTGACTACATTCATATTTACAAAATATTTCCTTTAGTGTATTTTCCCTACTCAATAATTCCCTTTGTAGGTTTTGAATGTCAACATCATACATTTGTGTACTAGTTTCCAATTTACTATTACATATATTTAATTGGTTTTTTAAGTTTCTGCAATCTCTTCTAAGGTTAACATTATATTTGTACACACTTTGATTTTTTTAAAGTTTCTTATATTTATTAATACTTTTATTACCCAATATATATTTCTTTTATTTTTTTTTCTTTTATATATTTCTTAATTTTCATGTGACTACCAAAGGTTAATCAAGGACTTTCTTTTTCAAATGACAACTATGATTGTTACTCTTTAAAATAACTTTAATATTGATATTAAGGTTATTTGCAGGCCATAAATATTCGGTTAAAAAGATTATTAAGAATTTATATAAACATTTTGGTTAAGAACCTATGTTACTTAATAGCAACTGTGATAGTTAGTATTAATAAAACTTTAATACTTAATGATAATAAATAGGCAAAAGAATTTTGTTCATAAAAGATAATTAAGATAGGAAACGACTAACCCGAACCGTGCACCTTTTGTCGACGTTTTATAAGTGCCCATGTAGGCCTATGTAAAATAAAAATATTTGATAAATATTTGATTTGAAGATGAGAATAGTAATTAAGAAAATTACTGAATAAGAATCTTTGTTATTTAATGATAACTATGATTGTTAATCTATAAACATTATAACAATGATAATAAGAAAGTAAATAATATTTTTTTAAAACATATAATTAAGAACAAATCTTAATAAACTGATTAAGAACCTATGTGTGTAATCTATGGACAACCATGAATGATGGTTAGTCTTTAAAAATATAATTAAGAATTTTATAGTTACTTCACAAATTCATCATAGCTTATGTGATAATTCCAGAACGTAACTCTCAAAGTCTACATTATGTACCTATAATAATCAATTAATTACAGGTACTAATCTCGAGGACGAGGCATGAAGTATAATAATCATTAATTACAGGTACTAATCTCTTCGGACGAGGCACTTCGTATAATTATGATATAACTTCACTTAGGCTTACCCTTCGTTTAATCATAAATTATCAAATATTTTATTCAAGTTAATAATGGTATACAAACGAAAAATAGATACGCTGTATTATTATCTCACGGTGTGCAATCGAATGAAAGTTTATTGATTAAGCTAGACTCTATGGTAACGATACTTGAGGCGTTATTTTATTCTTGACAACGGCCTTCTAGAGTGTGATATTTTTTATTTAAGACTGCGCCGAGCAAAATAATCCAAAACGATAGTCATATAGGGATATGATCAATATTATTACCATAATATAATTACCATAAAAAATATGTAATGAACACCACAATGAATGTGTTAACGATTCTATTTTGGCAAAAACAAAAAATATTGTTTAGTTTAAATAACAAAAATACGTAAAGTTGGACAAAAATATTAAAATAGCATGCTCGTGTTTTATTGAATATTGATAGTAAACTGTTGAATTTTTTCACATACTTTAATTCATATTAATCTCTAATTGTCATACCACAATTTATAGTTTTAACATTTTCGAAATGTCACTCGGTTATTTTAGTTTTTTTTTTCTTAATTGTTGCGCTGTTTTGAATCATGCGAAACGTAAACCGGTCGGCAATTCAGTCGCCCACGAGAGCTCGGAGAGTGGTCACGTCTCACCGTGGAGCGACGCGCCGATAACGATAATTCGCGATCGATTCGAGATCGATTGTGTACGTATACCTTGCTGCAAATAGATTAATAAGGTAAGTTATATATTTTGTTTTTTGAGTATGACTTTTTATGCATAACTAACATTTACTTTTTATATTTTTACTATTCAATGCATATTTCTGTAACATTTTTTTTTAATATTTCTTTTAGTAATAATGGGAAAGCGTAAGGAAACGTATTATAAGAAGAAAGTTGGCGCTCATTTCCGAAAAAGAATCTATTCTCATAAAAAGTACATATTTCTATTTTGTGACATTATTTCCTTTTTAACCGACTTTCCAAAAAGAAGGATCTTTTTTGTGTATGTTTACCGATTGCATCAATTGTGGACAGATATTAGAAATTATTTTTTTGTTTGAAAGATTACGTTCCATTTAAATTTGGTGAAGATCTGATGAAGAATTTTGGAGATATGCAACAGAACTCCTCAAAAAATACGACAGATCTCTCGGGATTGCTGGAATCGCATGTCTATTTATTGTTTACACCATATTTTCATAACATAACATCACGCCGGTACGCTCTAAAGGGGTACGCAGATGAATACAGTAAACCCTGGTACACTCTCATTTCATTCAGGCTATAGATCTTGCCCATTATGTACACAACTAAAAAGTGTATAATAAAAACTTTTTTGCAAAAAAAACAACCGACTTCCAAATCAAAACACTACAATATGTAAAATAAATCCAATTTCGCCAGTCAGTGTCAAAAAACGAAGAATCAAAAACAGGAACACCGACTTCTGAAGTTGAATTTATTTTCACTTTGTAGTATTTTTATTTGAAAGTCGGTTGTATTTTGTAAAAAAAAAATATCTACGATAATGGCACATGTAATCGTTTTTTTTCAATTGGTTCTCAAACTTTCGATATGGGTATCGTGCAATGGGTTTTTGGGGGTGCCGATTGCAAATCTGACATTATTATTAAAATCCAAGATGGCGGATGCAACTTTTTCTCAAACATTCGATATGGGTATCGTGTAATGGGTTTTAGGGAAACCGATTGCAAATTTGACATTCTGTTTAAAATGCAAGATGGCGGAAGCATCTTTTTCTCAAACATTCGATATGGGTATCGTGTAATGGGTATTTGGGGGTGCCGATTGCTATTCTGACATTCATTTTAGAATACACGATGGAAGATCAATTTTTTTTTCGCCTTTATCAGTGATGTCCAAGATAAACTTGGAAAATACAAATTAATTTGAAAAAGATGCATTGCCTGGATTTGAACCCAGGACGTCAAAGCACGAGAAGTGAGGCCAAGGGGTCACCATGAAATTTTAAATTCATTATGTAGCCTTAACGTTTGTGTGGGGACTCACCCTTAAGTGCGGCGACGGGAGACGACACCCCCGCCAAAGGACCAGTGGACAAAGCGTCGCGATAGAGTACGTCACGCTCGCGAAAACGCTCGTACAATAGTTTACTTTTAGCTGTTTGTGCCCTTAAACTGTGTTTATGTGTTGTAATTATATACCTTTTCACTGTTGACGTGCGTTAGAACTTATTTAAAGACCACCCAAACACACCCTAAGAAGAAGAAATATTCCTACAAGTGATGCCCAACTCGAGGCCGTTTTCAGTGAAAATAAGGGAACATAAAACAACAGTGACAAAAAGTGATAAATTCTATCGTGCCATCACAGACTGTGATTACTGTGAACCCTTCCGATAGTGCATTACCTATTGTAAATTCCTCCAAACAGTGCAAACTAATTGGCAAAACTTCGGGCGAGTCCACTCTGCCCGCCAAAATTGTAACCGACGCGCGCGGGCGAGCCTACCGGGTAGCGTAGTGGCACGAGAATACGGTCAACACGTGTGCGAGTAACAAAAGAGCAGGTAGTGCCCTGTTACCATGCCGCCGAAGCCAACAAAAAAACTTACCGGCAGAGATGGTGGGTCGGAATCTGATACGGACGCGGATCAGAATAGGACGGTGATCGCATCACCATTGTCATCACCGAGTATCACCATGTCTGAGGAGATGCTTCAGACCCTTGTGTGCAACATCACAAGGAGCCAAGCGGAAGCAAATCGTATTCTCATTGAAAGCATACTGGCGAACAAGGATGAACCGTGCACATCATCACCACGGATGCCCGATACGCGTGATACCGCGCGATGGTCGGGCAACTTCGCGAAGTGTACGGCGCGATTTGACGGGTCATCGAAGAACGCGGAAGAGCTCGAGGCATTCATCGACGCTATCGAAGTATACCGCGACTGCACCGACGTCAGCGACGAGCACGCGCTGCGGGGACTCCCTATGCTGCTAGTCGGCGAGGCCGCTATCTGGTGGCAAGGCGTAAAGTCGTCGATAACGTCATGGTCCGACGCGTTGAATAGTCTGCGAGGGATGTACGGAGTGCCGCAACCCGGTTATAAGATATTTCGAGACATCTTCGGTACCGAACAAAATAGTGAACGGGCCGACGTGTTTATAAGCAAAGTGCGCGCTTTAATATCAAAGTTACCGTATAATGTGCCGGAAGTGATGATGTTAGACATGGTTTACGGATTGCTAGATCGTAGGATAAGAAAACGAGTGTCTCGCGACGCGGTGTACGATCTGGAACAGCTGATAGCGAAGGCCAGGTTAGTCGAGGAGTCATTGGCGGAGGTAAGTGCTTCTAATGTAAACATTAACTCTTCTGTCGCCGTGCAAGAACGTTCGAACACAAACGTTAACCCTACGAATGTCGCAAGTGACCAGCGTAAGTCGAGTACTAATGAAAGTATTGTTAGGCCGTCCGACTAGCATGCACTAAACGCGACAATTAATAAAAATAGTGATGGGCAAAGGCGTGTTAGACCGAAGTGTTCTTATCGCAAATTTTTCGGTCATACAGTAGACGAATGCCGTAATAAGGATAAGAAGGACGGAAAGGTCACTAATCCTTCTAATAAGTCGAGCAAAAGTACCGAGTTACGTTGTTACGGATGTGATCAGCTGGGAGTGGTACGTTCTAAATGCAGTAACTGTAAAGCCGCGTCGACTACAAGCAAGTCAGATTTTTGTAGCGTTCAAGTAGCCAATCGTGTAGATTCGCGGCCGCTGGTGGAAATCCAGGTCGTGAATCGCAAGGGGGTAGCTATCTTAGACACGGGGGCCACACATTGCATCGCGGGCCCCATGCTATACGACTTACTTTTTAGAGCCGGCGTGGTTTTTAGGAAAACTTTACGTACTAGGGCTTGCTGACGGATCAGAACAAGAAGGTACTGTACTTGAATGTGATACTGACGTGATGTTGGAAAACCACGTTATACCTACCACGTTTATAGTTTTACCCGACGCGCAAACTCGGACATTGCTAGTTAGAGATTTCATCATGAAAGCAAGTATCCTGTTGGACTTACCACAGAGAAGCTGGTGTTTTAACGACGAGCCGGAACATTGGCATCCGTTTATAACCAGCTTTGATTTACCTACTGGCGGCCAGATGGAGCTGATGAAGGTAGAAGCATCAAACCTTATGCTGAGGGATGATGAAGGCACCAAGTTAACAGCAAATCAGAAGATCCAACTGAACGCGTTTCTGTTGAAGAGGTCCGACCACTTCGCAAAGGGTGGACCACCAACAGAATACGCCACGCATCGGTTGAAGATCGATCCGTAACAGGAAACCATCGCCTCACCGCCTTACCGGATGTCTCCCAGTAAGAGAACGATGCTGGACCAAGAGTCAGTTAAGTTTATGGGCCACGTGATCGTACCAGGAGGGGGGAAGGCAGACCCTGATAAGACAGCAGCTATCGCAAATATGCTCCCTCCTGAGAACGCGAAGCACGTGAAGACCTTTTTGCAAACGTCAAGTTGGTTCCGGCGCTTCTTTCCCAATTACGCCGACGTTGCCAAACCTCTGACGGATCTTCTGAAAAAGGACAGCAAATGGACCTGGACCTCGAAGCAACAAGGCGCCTTTGACTGCATTAAGGAGAAATTAATCACCGCTTCGATACTGCGCCAAGCTGACGAATCGATGTCGTTTACATTGAGAACCGACAGCAGTGGTTATTGCCTCGGAGCAGTACTTATGCAGGGGGAGGGCCCCGAGGAAAGACCAGTAGAATACGCCAGCCGGCTGTTGAATAGTGCAGAGAAAAAATACAACATGACGGAACGAGAAGCGCTAGCAGTCGTGTGGGCTGTTACCAAGTTCCGCGCATACATCGAAGGATCAGAGGTTGTGATAAAGAGTGACCACCAACCTCTACGATGGCTGATGACTGTGAAGTCGCCAAGTGGCCGCTTAGCAAGGTGGGCCCTTACTCTCCAGGAGTACAATCTCCGTATAGAATATACACCTGGCAGGTCGAACGTCATCGCTGATACTCTTTCACGACCGCCTTGCGCGGATGAAACGGATTGTGATATCCGCTAGGCCGAGGTCGATTTCCCGTCAAGAAGCCCTAAGGACGTTCGTGAGAACCAACTCAAAGATCCTGACGTACGAAAGATCATCGAAGGCCTTGAAACAACCGATGATCCGTTTAGGGGGAGGAGTTGGTCCGACCGTGGCTTCGTTATGTCGGACGGTATTTTGTACAGATACGGACTTGACGAGTGCGAAGAAGAGACAGGATGTCTCGTTGTACCGGAACACGAGCGTAATAAAGTCATGGTAGAATATCACGATGCACCGACGGCTGGACATTGCGGAGTAGAGCGCACACTAGGTCGAGTGAAGTCGAAGTATTACTGGCCTGGTATGCGGCAATATATCGTTAAATACCTGAAGAAATGTGTTGAATGACAGAGGTACAAATCCGATAAAAGGAAACCGGCCGGACTACTGCAAACGCCCGCAACTAATCGCCGGTTTGAAGTCATCGCTGTGGACCTTTTCGGCCCATGGCCGGAGAACGCCGATAAGAATAAGTGGATTCTTATTATAGAAGACACGTGCTCTCGATGGGTAGAGTTATTTGCTCTACAAGATGCTACTAGCTTAAACTGTTCCAAGATCATGATTACAGAGGTTTTCCTGAGGTATGGAGTACCTAGACGGATCTTGAGTGACAATGCTAAAAATGAAATAAAAATGCTTGGCTAAATGCTATTCCTGCTCAACATCCACTAGGGCGCAAAAACAAGTGATATGCAGAACATTATTGTTTTGAAGTATTGTTGGAACTGCTGTAGACTGAATGAATATATTTGTATTGTATAAACTCAGTTTCCTTAGTATTGTATAACTGCACGGCACGTGTGTGAGTACTATGTACCCGACTGTAAATCTAACATTTACTGTACCTGTGTGTCGTTCGTTGACTTGTGTGTGCCCTGGCAGTTGAGTGTGTCATGCTCTCTCAAATGTCTCTCTGATGGTGGCGCGTGTGTTGGATCATCCGGTTCCCTTCATTATGGTTGAGCTGGGTGGTGCCATTCATGCGTCATGTTCGTGAACGGACGCCGTCAGTTGGGATTGGTCATAAATTAACTGCTTCGGATGTTAATGCTTTTCTAGCATCTATTATATAACTGCACAGTACATGTGTGAGTACTTTTATTACTTTATGCCTGTACGTAGTTTGTGTGTAGTGCTATTCTGGGTGCATTGTCCTCACATATATGAATTTATTAATGTATGTACTTATGTAACTAAATATTGTAAAAAAACATTTTCTTTAAAAGAGTAAGTATGGAGTTTCTTGTGCATTCTTCTCCATAACAAGCTACTTTCCGAATGCACGGTAAAATCAACTTTTATAACTTGTAAATTTTAATGTACCTAACGTTCAAAAGTGCCGCTTGGTGGCCTACTTGAAATAAAATATCTTTGTCTTTGAATGGTGTACAGTTCATAAGCGAAATAATGCAGCAGGCGTGCCATTCGTTCGGCATTACTCAGTCGCTGTCGCCTGTATACCATCCACAAGTGAACCCGGTAGAAAGGAAGAACCGTGATTTAAAACCGCAACTTGCTATCCTAGTAGGGAAGGATCACAACACCTGGGATGCTCACTTACCCGCGATACGTTTCGCGATGAACTCTGCTGTGACCAGCAGCACCGGCTTTTCACCGGCTTACCTGACGTTTGGACGAGAGATGCGTGCGCCGGCCGACGTTATCGCCGACATGCGAACCATTTTAGAGAGTGACAACGTCGTGACGAGCCTTACACCTTACCTTAGGAGGATGTCAACCGTGCTATTTGAAGCTAGGGAAGTGCACGAACAGGTTCAAGCGAATCAGAAACGTTATGCCGACGAGGGTCGCAGCCCTGCACCTGATTACTCAATCGGTGATCTAGTCCTTTTGAAGACCCAAGGGAGTAACGACACGACCCGCGGACAAACGCCGAAGTTCATACCGCGACGGGACGGACCTTACCGTATTAAGGAATCCGCGAGCTCCACTACTTATGTGTTGGAGAAAGTAAGTAGCGGTGAACCGTTAGGGAGGTACCATGTTTCCCAGTTGACTCCATTCGTAGGCGACGTACCGCCAGCCCCGGTCAACGAAAAGTGTAGACGCGGTAGACCTAAGCGTTATCTTGTCTGACTCAGACGCGTGGGCGCATGTCTGGGTCAGATGGGGAGGATGTAGCCTTAACGTTTGTGTGGGGACTCACCCTTAAGTGCGGCGACGGGAGACGACACCCCCGCCAAAGGACCAGTGGACAAAGCGACGCGAGAGAGTACGTCACGCTCGCGAAAACGCTCGTACAATAGTTTACTTTTACCTGTTTGTGTCCTTAAACTGTGTTTATGTGTTGTAACTATATACCTTTTCACTGTTGACGTGCGTTAGAACTTATTTAAAGACCCAACACACCCTAAGAAGAAGAAATATTCCTACAATTATACTTATTTTGTTGCCAGTGTTTGCTGGCAAGTCTTTCACATGGGAAAATATTTATGTATTATGTACACTATATTTCTTTTAGTCTGTTCACAACATTTTAAGAGTTAGGTTGATAATACATCTGATAACTACGTCAATTTAATAATTTTATTAAATTACTTACAATAACTATATTTTATTACGTTTTTAGGAAATGCTGACCAATAAAGATCCTTGCCCATACGTTGGTGAAGAACCTTGCCCATACGTTGGTGAAAAACCTTTAGTTAGTGATGATATTCCATTCATCAATCTCGATGTAAGTTAATTGTTCTTAGATACATTTTTAAATGTGCCTTAGTACTAGTTTCTGCCCGTGGCTTAGGGACTACTTACAATCATCTTATTTTATTTCAGGATTCTTCAAAACATACGGATTCATATTCAAACATTTTGGTAGAAGAAGAAACTGAAGACAAAGACGAGATCATAATAAATGGCAATAGAATAATGGATTTCGCATACCTCTATAAACAACTGCAATAAATCGCATGAATACGCAACACGTTCTTCCATAATGCACCAGTGATTGAAAATAACAATCATGTTTTAAATGAGATTGATATTACCCTTCTTGTCTCTTTTCCATTTCCATTCGTTTTTGGGAAATGCCTTTGACTTCCCTGGAGATAGTTGTTCATTTACAGAATTAGAAGAAATTTTTAAATTATGACGTTTCTGTTACACTCTGTATAATAAATATACCACGATTCCCTGGGTTTTGTGTAAGATTTTGTAAAATGGTAAAACACGCAAGGTAAATAATAGTACATTATGGTACAAGTGTGCAATGTTGGTGATTACCGCTGAGGCTTAAGGAGCCTCCCCGAGCAAAACGCCGCGGTTAGTCGTTTTTGTGCAGTTTTTAAGAGCTATCTACTCTTTATTTAAAAAGAAATATCAATTAATAAAAATACATTAAATTTCTACATAATGTTGATTCTAAAATGGTAGTACACTTTTTTTTTAAAGAGGTATATGACTGATCTCCTTTCAACAAAACCATAAAAATGTGAAATAATTATTGATAGCATGCATCTCCTCGTAAAGTGTTCATTAATTATTTTTTATACTAACACTAATGTATAGAAAATTTGATAACGAACATTTTGTAAGTTTTATTTTTTTCAAAAGACCAATATTCGATTTTATATAGATTTTATTCTAAAATCTGGGCGTATTCACTACCGTTATTCATGCGCCCCCAGTGCCGCTAGGCCAATAGGAATGCTCATATCACATGCTGATTTTTTGGTCAGGGTACGGCCTTAAGAGAGCCGAGGACGGTAATCATCAATACACAACGTGTATCATACGACGTTTTTCAACACACTTGTGAATAAAATAATACTAAAAAATCATTTTCTACAGTAAAAACGAGTTGTGAATTTTTTTTCACAATGGCGGGCAAAATGAATCAGTTTTCCTATGCGCGCGCATTTAACAATGGCGATCGGCCATAATCTAAGAGAATGAGGTTTCTTTTTTTTGCTATTCGTGGATAGTGTTTAAATTTTTCTTAATTACAGAGCCAATAAAATTTATATTTGAGTAAAAGACAAAGATATTTTATTTCAAGTAGACAAAGATATTTTATTTCAAGTAGGCCACCAAGCGGCACTTTTGAACGTTAGGTACATTAAAATTTACAAGTTATAACAGTTGATTCTACCGTGCATTCGGAAAGTAGCTTGTTATGGAGAAGAATGCACAAGAAACTCCATACTTACTCTTTTAAAGAAAATGTTTTTTTACAATATTTAGTTACATAAGTACATACATTAATAAATTCATATATGTGAGGACAATGCACCCAGAATAGCACTACACACAAACTACGTACAGGCATAAAGTAATTAAAGTACTCACACATGTACTGTGCAGTTATATAATAGATGCTAGAAAAGCATTAACATTCGAAGCAGTTAAGTTATGACCAATCCCAACTGACGGCGTCTGTTCACGAACATGACGCATGAATGGCACCACCCAGCTCAACCATCATGAAGGGAACCGGATGATCCAACACACGCGCCACCATCAGAGAGACATTTGAGAGAGCATGACACACTCAACTGCCAGGGCACACACAAGTCAACGAACGACACACAGGTACAGTAAATGTTAGATTTACAGTTGGGTACATAGTACTCACACACGTGCCGTGCAGTTATACAATACTAAGGAAATTGAGTTTATACAATATCAATATATTCATTCAGTCTACAGCAGTTCCAACAATACTTCAAAACAATAATGTTCTGCCTAACACTTGTTTTTGCGCCCTAGTGGATCTTGAGCAGGAATAGCATTTAGCCAAGCATTTTTATCAGTGATGTAATCCCCCAACTTATAATATGCCAGCCTAAAAGTTTTATTTATTAAGCACGTACAAGTTGAAATTATCTATTTAAATACGAAGTTGCGTGAAATGAGCAAGCAATGGGTACATTAATTTATTTGTACTATTGAGCACGATCTTTTTTGTATCGGAACTTTTTTAAGAACAAAGCAACTCAACCAATAAATTAAAAAAAAACTCTATAACTCACTTGTGAATAATAGCAATGAAAAAGTCACAGTTTGATAACAGGTATCATTATGTGCCTAATTGCGGTGAAATTAGAGCTACTTTATGAGCAAGGGTGTTGAAATTTTTTTTTTATTACAGACTGGTTTTATTATACAATACACCTAACCATCTAACTTACTTCACCTACCCTACCTACTTACCCAGTAAAATTCCCGGGCGTACAATCCACAACGCCAAAATTTCATCGCAATCAGATGAATAGTAACGGAACGGATAATGTATTACATACAGTAAGTACAAACTAACATTATTTTCTATGTAATATAGATTATTAGATTTAAGTATGGACTTTATGTACCTACATAAACATCTAACTAAATAATCAATATTCGCCTTTTCAAGTCACTCAACACAACGCCATTTTTTGACCATGAGGGACATGAAATTGTCACCATCTTAGATCCTGCTTAAATGTTTTAGAAACAATTTTTTAAAACATAATGTACAATTTGTACAAGATGTACAAATAGAAGGTCAACGAAGAATAGGTTGGTATTGCTTATTATTGGTGTTTAACTTTATTAGTACAACACGGTACATAGCATATAGAAACAGTGGATTGTACTACCAAGATTAAAATTATTGTCAGCTTTCTGGGCCCCTAAAATAGATACGCAGACTTGTCTAAAGCGCTTATTACACTACACGGTATTCAGGGCCCTGTCAGCTTGCCGAGTCGCTAAGGTCAATATTTTGGGGAAACTAACTCCCTAACAGATATTACACCATCCTAAATTAGATTTTAAGGGCCCTGAATACCGTGTAGTGTAATAAGCGCTTTAAGAATCGGACATTTTGCGAAAATATTGTCTATTATCTTATGAAATTATGCAAAGAACTGACATAGGTTCTTTGCACCATTTTATTGAAGTACTTCTAGAATCGATTTTATACCTCGGCCTCTTTATGATAGTTATTTAAGACTATAAGATTATATTAAATCCATCCTAATCTTTCTATCTTGGAGAGTATTGACATACTAAAAGTTAAGTTAAAAACAAAACTACCAATCAGTGATATTAATTTCTCTGTTAATATCTATATCTGTAAATAACCAGAATATTCATTGAGTTATTATCTTTTGTTGCAGGAGTAGCTAAATGGAGCCACATTGAAGATTTTTTTTATATTGACAAAAAAAATCCTAACTTCGTTTTTGCTCCAGCAAAACCCAGCAACACCTTCAGCCGAATGGCAAACAAATAATGAAAGTTAGGCTAGCTGCTCAAGTTTTGAGTCATTCTGTAGCAGCAGGATTATTTTCTAAAGTAGCTCAGAGTAAGTTTCATCATAATAATTTTGTCGTATGATCTATCATCTTTCTAACCTTTGTATCCGACTGTGCCAAGACCCATAAGGAGGGTCATGTTTTTCTCACGAGTTTGTGAACATGATTCATATCCGTTATTTTTATGTTCTTTCATAAAGATTACACAAGTAAACTGATATTGACAAGAGACGATAAAAAAACAGCACTTAATCTCACAGCATCATCAGCCTATTAATGTTCCCACTGCTGGGACACAGGCCTCCTCTCTGTGAGAGGGAATGGGCCGTAATTCATCACGCGGGCGGGTTGGTGGATGACACATATCTCCGAATTTTTTGCTCTAGGACAACGCGGGTTCCTCACGATGTTTTCCTTCACCGTTTTGAGAGCAGTGGTGATGAAATAATTTACACAAAGTAAAGCACCTGCCTGGGCTCGAACCCACGACCTACAACTTGTAAGTCGTGGCCGATACCACTGGATCACCGATGCTCCCACTTAATCGCACCTCAAGATATTATTAGTATAGCTCGCGGTAGAAAGATGAAATTAAATATTGTAATTTGGAATAAAAACCAAACCTAAGAAATAATGCTGCTGGCTTTTGACTGACTGATCGTATCAACCGTTGTTTGTATTATTTGATTGATTTATACTTACAAACTCTCATTAATCAATAAGTATTTTTTCAACACACTTGCTCATAAAGTGGCTCTAATTTCACCGCAATTAGGCAAATAATGATGCCTGTTATCAAACTGTGACTTTTTCATTACTATTATTCACAAAGTGAGTTATACAGTTTTTTTTTTATTTATTGGTTGAGTTGCTTTGAAAAAAGTTTCGAAACAAAAAAGGTCGTGCTCAATAGTACAAATAAATTAATGTACCTATTGCTTGCTCATTTCATGCAACTTCGTATTAATTTCAACTTGTACGTGCTTAATAAATAAAACTTTCACTCAAATATAAATTTTATTTGCTCTGTAATTAAGAAAAATTGAAATTTCCTATTATGTACGTGGTTAAAACTCTATCCACGATAAGCCAAAATAAAAAGAAATTTAATTCTTTTAGTCTATGGCCGATCGCCATTGTAAGATGCGCGCGCATAGGAAAATTAATTAATTTTGCCCGCCATTTTGAAAAAATTTCACAACTTGTTTTTACTGTTAAAAATATTTTTTTGTATTATTTTCTTCACAAGTGTGTTGAAAAACGTCGTATGATACACGTGTGTATTGATGATTACCGTCCTCGGCTCTCTTAAGACCCTCACCTACGGCTCGGGTCTCAATGACGCCTCAGCGGTAATCACCAACATTGCACACTTGTACCATAATGTACTATTCTATAATTTTCGAAAAGTTGTCGAACTGATAAACGTATAATAGAATAAGATTTATCATTGAGTATATGATGACCACTATCCAGAACATGTATAATAGTTTACGCCACAAATACCAACTCATCTGGAACAAAAAAATTAAAAAAATGTAAACAAAAGTGATAAACAGTAGTCACAGCGGATCTTTGTTTGGAATTGAAAATTGAAATTTTGTATGGAAGTTCGTTCGTTTTGCGATCAAATATTTTGGACTCACGGCTTGTATACATAAGAAATGTTTATAAAGAGTAGATGAAATGTGTAAAAGCAATTTAAATAATAAACATTACAATTTTAGTTTAAACAATTAGAATCCGCTTTTACAGAAAATCCTTCTAAAAATATAACGTATATATTACCTGAAACATAAGTATGAACGCAAGGAAGAGGAACATATAAATGATCCGGAAGATGGTCATACGCTGGCCGGTGATGCCGATGACGAACAGCATGATGACCACAACGTAGATCCAGTAGCGCGCGCATAACGTTCGCAGTGCGACACCAAGCGCACGCAGCAGGCGCGAACGACTCTCCTCTTCGCGTCGCGCGTCCAGACCTAACAATATTGTTATTATCAAATATTTTATTAAAGTTAATAATGGTATACAAACGAAAAATACATACGCTGTATTATAATCTCACGGTGTGCAATTGAATGAAAGTTTATTGATTAAGCTAGACTCTATGGTAACGATACTTGAGGCGTTATTTTATTCTTGACAACGGCCTTCTAGAGTGTGATAATTTTTATTTAATGTGATTTCAAGTCCTCTTGTCTCTTACAGGAAAAGTGTGCGTATATTGTTCTAACAGAGAGAGTGCTGCTACTTATTATGTGTTAAAATTAGTCTGATATGACGGATATTTGTGATTGTCACTAAGGCCCACTTGCATGAAAAACGCAAGGTTAAATTGACAATTCGGCGAGCAATATTGTAAATTTAACCTCGTATTAGCTATTAATTCTGAGTTAAGTATTTTGTGCAAGTGGACCTAACGCCGAGTTTCTGGATGGAGAAAAAGCACGCGTTATCTGCTGTGATTGGCGGTTAAATGTATTTTCAACAGCCAATCACAGCATATAACGCGTGCTTGACAATTTGTCACATTAGTTTTGTTTCTAGAAACTCGTGGTTAGTAAGGTAAAAGTAAACAAAATCTGTAAAGGTGTTGCAATATTTCAGGCTTGTTGTCTAATATTTGCAGTTTTGATTGGTAACAAAAATGTGATATTATAGATGATTACAAAATTTGACTTTATAAATTTAGAGATTTAGGGCAGTTACGCACTACATTCGATCAGTGTCCGTAATTTGAAATTTTTGAGTTTTCGAGTTCAAAATGTTCTGAATTATGACAATAGAGTTCGGATGTAGGCGTCCCTACAAGAAGTAGGTACGGCTACTTCGGACACGGATCGGATGTAGTGTAGTGCGTAACCGCCATAAGAGTGATAAGCAAGTAGAGTTTTAGCTGAAATAAATAAGACTTATCGGAAACGTAGTGATATGAGGAAAACTATTACTTACAGAATAGGAATAAAAATGGCGGCGCAGAGTATTCCAACATAGGACATTATACAAAATTACTTTTTACAGATTTTGTTTGGAAAAACTGTCAATAATTGAATATCAAATATTTTTTGGATTATATTTGGAGTTGCAAACATTAGCCCTTAACAAAAATATAATTAACTTAGGTCACCGTTGTAGATCAGTAATAAAGTAGCCATTTTAAGTCCCATTCTTTAAGTTAACGTGTAAAGTTCAAATCATTTGATTACCGTTAACCAATCCTGTCCCAGAGTAGAAAATGGAATAGATTATTATATTATTATAATAATTATATTTTTATAGTTAGTTAACACAATTGCCCAAAAGAGGAAATCAAAATTTAGGTTCAGCTATACAATAACGTCGTTAGTATCGCTTTTGCCAAAAGAGCAAACTTTATCTTTGAAAATTAAGAAAGTAGTTCAAGTATCAAGAAGTTTTTATTCACCACTAGCTGCAGTCGACGCCGTGAGCTGCAATGGTGCGGCCATGTCTGCGATGACAGCAGACTGGCGTCGCTGGCGCATGTCTTGAATGCGCTGTCTTAGCGTCACCCAGAACATGCAGGTGAACAGCGACTTGATCAGCAATGGCACGCACGGCTCGCCTTGCACGCGGCGCAGACCTATCTGATGGAGGTTCACTTCCTGAAAAAGAAATATCATCATATCAACCGAAGATCTGAGTGACGCTATTAATACTGTGTCGTCATTATTAAGTCATGGCACAGATAACATAATACTGATTATTTTTTTACATAGTTAGCGAGCGGTTCCGTTCCACGGCGATAGATAGATGGTGTTAGCAACGACTTGCAAGAAACAGGGTTTACTCGGTTCGTGAATATTTTTTTCCATTAATACATTGACGATTTGTTTTATAGTATTTTTTTGCACGTTTTTACAGTTTCATTGCATCAAAATGAGTTAAAATACAAATTTAAACAATCGAGTGGAATGCCTCAGAAATTTAAAACCGCACCATCTATTGGCATCAATTTTAAATGATACGTTCAAATAATCTTTTAAATGTGAATTAGGAGCCCAATTTTCAATATGTTTTTACTTAGGAAAGTTGATTACATACAATTTTTATGTTCAATTGCAGAAAATGTTAATTTTACACACAATTCAATAAGAAATCAGTGAATATATTGCTATCTAGATATATTTTTTTTTCCGAGCCTGGACGCAAGCCACGCTACCCATTCGCTTCGGTGGGCTCGGCATCCGCAAAATTTCTAGTATAAGCCTACCGGCGTTCCTGTCTTCGGTCCACAGCACTGAAACGTTAACCACTAATATTTTATCCCTGTCAGTGGTTAACAGTGAAGTGCCGTGTTCGACCGACGCAGTGTGCGCCTGGAAAGTGGCTTGCCCGAATACGGCGTTGCCCGAAAACCCATCTTCCCAAAGACAGTGGGATGAGCCGCTCTGCAGATTGGAACGGAATAAACTCATAAATACGTCCACCAATACTGCTGAGCGTGCTCGCCTACTGGCTGTGGGTGAGTGGGAGTCGGGCCTCTGGCTACAGGCATTACCGTCACCCAACATAGGTACAATGTTGAGTGACACTACCTTCCGGATCGCTACATGTCTGCGCCTTGGTACTGCCAGCGGAGCTCCACATCGTTGTCAATGTGGTGAAGCAGTCGACCGCCTCGGACACCATGGCCTATCCTGCAGTAGGAGCGCTGGTCGGATAGCACGGCACGCCAGCATTAATGACATCATATGTCGAGCTCTTGTCACCGCCGGGGTGCCAGCTGTTTTAGAACCCAATGGGTTGGCACGCGACGATGGGAAGAGACCGGACGGGATGACCATAATGCCTTGGAAGTTGGGTAGGCCTTTGGTGTGGGATGCAACATGTGTCGATACCCTTGCGCCATCCCATCTTCTTAGCACGGCGGGCTGTGCTGGGGCAGCTGCTGCTGGTGCAGAAAACCTCAAACGGCGCAAATATAACAACCTTATTGGCAGTTATATGTTTGAGCCGTTTGGGGTTGAGACATTAGGTCCATGGGGTCCGAGTGCACATCGAGTGTTTCGAGACATTAGTAAACGGTTAGTCGACTGTTCGCGTGACCAGAGGGCTGGCCTTTTCTTCAGCCAGAGAATCAGCATTGCCATTCAATTCATCATTTCTGGGTACGTTTCCCATTGACATCGATGTGGATGAATTTTTTGATGCGCAATGAGCCCCTTTCCTCTCCCCTTTGTATGTAAGTTTGTTTTGTTATTAGGAATAAGATTAGAAATATTCAGTTGTATATATTGTTTAAATTATAAATAAATAATAAAAGGTACAAAAAATTTTTTGAACCAAATTTTCTTTCTTAGCGCTGGGACTCCGTGGTCATGGTGATATTCGTCCAGAATAGCTTTAGCTCTATCGTGCACTGATGTAACATGAAACATCATACGACTGCAAGTAAGACTTCTGTGAGACTCGCGCATATACACATGGAAAAATCTGCAGGTGTTTTCTTTTTTGATGAAACTTTAGTTTTTATGAATGATTCTTGATTGTAGAATAGATTGCTATAGGTTTGCCTGGTTGCGTTGTAGCGTTTCGACGACAAAAACTTCAAATATGATTTGTTATTCTTGGTAGGCTCGCCCCTGACTACTATGGCCCATAATTCAACTACGCGAATGCCGCTTCTGTCGGAAGGCGCAATGACATCAAGTGAAACTAAATTGATTTGAAATTGAGTGTTTTCTGAACCAAACTCATTCTTTTATGAAGTACTTTGTTACCTTTTGATCCGCCGATTTGGCGATCTACAAAACAACTAATCGATCATTATACAAGCCATAGATAAATTAGAATTGCACTGATTTTTCTTTCTCTACTTATTCGGCATTTCTGATGGTTGATGTATAGAGTACTACTACTCCTGCCTGCGGCTTTGCCAGCGTAATTAAAAAAAGTGTTTTATTATCCCAAGGGAACATTATACCGGGATAAAGAGCCTATGTGATATTCCAAACTATAATCTATCTCTGTGCCAAATTTCAACCAGATCCGTCCAGCCGATTGAGAGTGAAGAAGTAACAAACATACAAACACACACACACACTCACAATCTTTCGCCTTTATAATATTATAAGTGTAATGTGATTATCAGAGACCAAGTTGCTGTTACTAGATAAATATTCGATAGAATGGGAGTGATATTATTTTGTACGTTTTTCCTTTTATAATTCTGCGTGCATGATTTTCAATAACAACTTGGTTTATACCAGCGTATTTATACTAACCGTGATGTTACTAGGCAGTTCTGACTCGAGCAGGTTCATGCCGTATATGTACTCTGCAAGGAGAAGCAGCATGGCGTAGCAGACCAGCACGGGGCTAGTCTTGAGCATGAAGCCACGCTGGTCGTGACACAGCCACACCACGTTGGCCCACATCAGGAACACGAACGTCAGCCACGAATGGAACATAATACTCCAAGCCATCATCGTGATCGTCGTAGCTATGTACGATGACCTGCAAATATTAATTTAACACATAACATCTCGTCTTCATTCCCAAAATATATAGGCATAGTTTTATATACGATCCACTTCTACTATGAAGTCGATTCTATATTGCCATCAACTCCAGAATCCGGGCTGAGAGTTTCCTTAGAAATTTTTCAAACAATGTTCTCGGCTTATTCATGATTTCTGGATGTTTTTTTTAAGACATGACAAACACACATCTAAGCTATGTCAGGCGCAGAATTTCGCTCAGGAGGGGACAAATTTTTCTCCCGGGGGAGGGGATTTGAGATTTTGTATTAATGACCTTGTTTTTGATTTCCGGTAGCTTTTTTGAAGAAATTGAAGCTGAAATTGAAAAAGAAACGTTTCCCCACAGGATCAAGCGATGCGAGGTTTAGAATTTTAGCACCTCATAGATATAACTTAGGTTTTGACCTTTAGTAAAAAAACAGGATTATCGTCATCGATTTTTACTGAAAATTTTCAGAATGAAATTCGTTTGCTAGCGAAGCGAGCTCGAAAATTTTAATACACCGCCTCACATCTAGATTAAATTTTTAATTGGACTACTAAGGACATAAGTTTTTCAACATACATATGCCTGAAAACATGACGAGTATTGGTGGAACAGCAATCGCAGCGAGCTTCAACACCACGCCTAGGTTAGATTGTTTTTTTTTACGTTTTGACCAGTCGTAACTTTATCTAGAAGTTATGAGTGGCAGCCTCGAAGACTAGAGGCACTTGTAGCGAGCCACGGCCCTTATTTAGGTCCACATGTAAAATATGCCTGACTAAGCGGCCCGAGTGGAAAAATATCTCACAATTAGCAGCCTTTCTCCACTTTTTATAGATCTTGCCCATTATGTACACAACTAAAAGTGTAAAATAAAAACTTTTTTGCAAAAAATACAACCGACTTCCAAATCAAAACACTACAATATGTAAAATAAATTCAATTTGGCCAGTCAGTGTCAAAAAACGAAGAATCAAAAACAGGAACACCGACTTCTGAAGTTGAATTTATTTTCACTTTGTAGTATTTTTATTTGAAAGTCGGTAGCCATTATGTTAGATAATTTTTTTGTAAAAAAAATTATCTAACATAATGGCACATCGAATCGTTTTTTTTAATTGGTTCTCAAACATTCGATATGGGTATCGTGTAATGGGTTTTTGGGGATTCCGATTGCAAATCTGACATTTTTTTTTAAATCCAAGATGGCGGATGCAACTTTTTCTCAAACATTCGATATGGGTATCGTGCAATGGGTTTTTGGGGGTGCCGATTGCAAATCTGACATTATTATTAAAATCCAAGATGGCGGATGCAACTTTTTCTCAAACATTTGTTAAGGGTATCGTGTAATGGGTTTTTGGGGATACCGATTGCAAATTTGACTTTCTGTTTAAAATGCAAGATGGCGGAAGCATCTTTTTCTCAAACATTCGATATGGGTATCGTGTAATGGGCATTTGGGGGTGCCAATTGCTATTCTGACATTAATTTTAGAATACACGATGGAAGATCAATTTTTTTTTCGCCTTTATGTGTCCAATATAAACTTGGAAAATACAAATTAATTTGAAAAAGATGCATTGCCTGGATTTGAACCCAGGCCCTCAAGCACGAGAAGTGAGGCCAAGGGGTCACCATGAAATTTTAAATTCATTATACTTATTTTGTTGCCAGTGTTTGCTGGCAAGTCTTTCACATGGGAAAATATTTATGTATTATGTATACTATATTTCTTTTAGTCTGTTCACAACATTTTAAGAGTTGGGTTGATAATACATCTGATAACTACGTCAATTTAATAATTTTATTAAATTACTTACAATAACTATATTTTATTACGTTTTTAGGAAATGCTGACCAATAAAGATCCTTGCCCATACGTTGGTGAAGAACCTTGCCCATACGTTGGTGAAAAATCTTTAGTTAGTGATGATATTCCATTCATCAATCTCGATGTAAGTTAATTGTTCTTTGATACATTTTTAAATGTGCCTTAGTACTAGTTTCTGCCCGTGGCTTAGGGACTACTTACAATCATCTTATTTTATTTCAGGATTCTTCAAAACATACGGATTCATATTCAAACATTTTGGTAGAAGAAGAAACTGAAGACAAAGACGAGATCATAATAAATGGCAATAGAATAATGGATTTCGCATACCTCTATTATCAACTGCAATAAATCGCATGAATACGCAACACGTTCTTCCATAATGCACCAGTGATTGAAAATAACAATCATGTTTTAAATGAGATTGATATTACCCTTCTTGTCTCTTTTTCATTTTTTGGGAATTGCCTTTGACTTCCCTGGAGATAGTTGTTCATTTACAGAATTAGAAGCAATTTTTAAAATATGACGTTTCTGTTACACTCTGTATAATAAATATACCACGTTTCTCTGGGTTTTGTGTAAGATTTTGTAAAATGGTAAAACACGCAAGGTAAATTATTACATTAGGTGAATAAAGATGTTTTTATTACAGACTGGTTTTATTATACAATACACCTAACCATCTAACTTACTTCACCTACCCTACCTACTTACCCAGTTAAATTCCCGGGCGTACAATCCACAACGCCAAAATTTCATCGATCATCTGATTAGATGAATAGTAACGGAACGGATAATGTATTACTATAATACAAACAAACATTATTTTCTATATAATATAGATTATAATATTTAATTATGGGCTTTATGTACCTACATAAACATCTAAATAATCAATATTCGCCTTTTCAAGTCACTCAACACAACGCCATTTTTTGACCATGAGGGACATGAAATTGTCACCATCTTAGATCCGCCCCACCTGCTTAAATGTTTTAGAAACATTGTTTTAAAACATAATGTACAATTTGTACAAGATGTACAAATAGAAGGTCAACGAAGAATAGGTTGGTATTGCTTATTATTGGTAATTAATTAGTACATCACGGTACATAGCATATAGAAACAGTGGATTGTACTACCAAGATTAAAATTATTGTCAGCTTTCTGGGCTCCTAAAATAGATACGCAGACCTGTCTAAAGCGCTTATTACACTACATGGAATTCAGGGCCCTGAATACCGTGTCGCTCCACCATGCCGAGTTGCTAAGGTCAATATTTTGGGGACCCTAACTCCCTAACAGCTATAACACCAACCTAAATTAGATTTTAAGGGCCCTGAAAACCGTGTAGTGTAATAAGCGCTTTAAGAATCGGACATTTTGCGAAAATATTGTCTATTATCTTATGAAATTATGCAAAGAACTGACATAAGTTCTTTGCACCATTTTATTGAAGTACTTCTAGAATCGATTTTATACCTCGGCTTCTTTATGATAGTTATTTAAGACTATAAGATTAAATTAAATCCATCCTAATCTTTCTATCTTGGAGAGTATTGACATACTAAAAGTTAAGTTAAAAACAAAACTACCAATCAGTGATATTAATTTCTCTGTTAATATCTATATCTGTAAATAACCAGAATATTCATTGAGTTATTAATTCATCACGCGGGCGAGTTGGTGGATGACACATATCGCCGAATTTTTAGCTCTAGGACAACGCGGGTTCCTCACGATGTTTTCCTTCACCGTTTTGAGAGCAGTGGTGATGAAATAATTTACACAAAGTAAAGCACCTGCCTGGGCTCGAACCCACGACCTACAACTTGTAAGTCGTGGCCGATACCACTGGATCACCGCTGCTCCCCACTTAATCGCACCTCAAGATATTATTAGTATAGCTCGCGGTAGAAAGATAAAATTAAATATTGTAATTTGGAATAAAAACCAAACCTAAGAAATAATGCTGCTGGCTTTTGACTGACTGGTCGTATCAACCGTTGTTGAAAATTACAAGAATTCAAAATGGCACCACTATTACGCGTATCCGATTAATCATAATGGGTCAGAGTGTCATGTCATGTAAGATGCAGAAATTCCTATTGACATTTAGATGTTGTTTTGTTTATTTTGGTTGTGGTGGCTGATCTCAAATATGGACAAATTGTTCGACGCCATGAATGGTGACACACCGGACAAAAAAAGAGGAAAACAATTTTTAACCAACATGTCCTCAACCAGCCCTCATTTAGTTTTTTTTAAATAAAATGAGAGTTTTTTTCACGGAAATGAAGTTTTTAGGGGCAAGAAGTAAGCCCCCCTCACAAGATGGCTGGTTGAGGACGATGAAAGCAATTGAGCGCATATTTAGAAATTTAAAAAAATATAATATAAACACATTATGTGTCCGAAGGCTCAATCAAGATCCTCTTGAAAACTGTTTTGAGTGCATTCGAAGCAATTGTGGTTGTAATCCGAACCCTACTTCAGTTCAATTTATTGCAGCATTGAAAACTAGCATAATAACAAATTTAATTAATAATAATAAAAACAGAAACTGCCTAGATGACGATAATGACATATTAAATAATTTTAAGGTGTTTCTCCATAAAGGGTGTGAACAAACAAAAAAAGATACAAACTTCTACACCTCTTCTCTCACCTCAACACTTTCCAGAGAATTTTTCTATTGAAGGTGTAGAAGAGTAAGATATACCTCAATGTTCTGGAGAAATGCAAGCATGTGCATATGTGTGTGGCTTTATAGCAAAAAAATGGCAAGCAATTGCGAGCTATGTAAAAAAATTCTGCTTGCTGATCCGAACACTGAGGTATGTCATTTATTTACATCCTTTAAGGAATACGACGACCTAAGATGCAGTTTAAAATACATCCAGCCCAGTTTCTGTGAATTGGTTGAAAATGCTGCAAATTTAATAAATAGTTAATTAAAAGAAAATTCGCATGATACAAATATTTAAAAAAAAATATTACAAAAATGCAATAATTTAAATAAAGATTGGCTGAAGGGTTGTGACGAACATTTTGAAAACAAATTTAAAATAATAATTGATAGTACAGTTGCAATATGCCTAAAACGGTTTTGTACCATTAAAAATCGAGGATTTGTTGAGGAAGCCTCAAAAAAATATTTATTGAGAAAAATAAATATATTGAAACATGTTTAAATAGCTTGTATTATTTGGCATCGCTTTGAAATTCCCTAGATACACTAAGAATTTTCGTTTTATGTTTTTGCACAATATTATTTTATTTTTTATAAATGTGTAGAAACCGGAAACGAAAATTTTACGAATATTTATAAACGGTTTTTGTTTATATTTCGATACCGGATTTTTTTTAGGCGTAAGTGACAATTAAAGAAATGTGCCATTTAATTGATTGTCTTTTACGCCTTTTGAAGTTTTGGTATCGAAATATAAATAAATATATATTAAAACTAAGAGATTGAAACACTGTTCAAATCTCCCGCGTTATCAAAAGTTACCGATGGCATACACGGCAGCGCTAGTGTGCTTTCTTGTAAGCATTTCTAAAATATGAAGTTGACGTTCTTCCCTTTAGGGTATATATATTCTGTGCTCAGTTCTGTCAAAATCTTAAACACTTTGCCATTCATGCCATTGCGAGTAGAGGTGAGACGTACTAGGTAAAATGCGTACTGTGTCTTAGAAGTACGCGTCCGCTTAAATACTTATTCCAAAAACTAGGTCCACGAGTATTTAGGCGTCTTTAGTTTATTGAAGTTTCCATAGCGAGTCCGAGTCCGAGTCTTCGTAATATCGAGATCGAGTAGTCAGTAGTCGGAGTAATGTAATGGAGTATTTTCGGATTATGGATTATTAACGTATATTAGACTACGCGTTGGTAGTTGGTTTATTACGCGTGTACAATTTTAATATGCATGAAAGAAAAATACATTTTAAAATTGTACACGCTTCTGTAAATTAGCTATTGACTGGTATTGGTGGCGACAGTGAAACACTTTGTTTTCTTGGCTTGACTTAATTAGCTATCTAAAATTCTAAACAAGTAACACATCAAAGTTACTTAAATATAACTTATTAATCTACGACATCCTGCACAAAAATACTTTAATAAATTTTTATTAAAAACTTTCCTTCATACTTTACAGGCTTAGGACTGTCAGTTTATTTTATAAACGTGATATACGTTCACGTAAACAATAGGTACCGTTCCTATGACGTCTTGTGACGTACTGATTTATAAAACAAACTTTGCTAAACATTTTCAACTCTGCCTTCCAAAGACACGATGGCGCACATTCCAAGGACAAGATGGCGCTGACGTGTAAACATTGCTTTTGACTGTGCTCCTGACAAAATTATTATAAAAAATAGTTAAATGTGTTTTCGGACAGTGCAACATATTACAAAGTTAAACTTATGATATAACAGAACTGTGACAGTGTTTTCATCAATTGTGGTGCACGAACATCTGAAATAACAGTGTTTCTTCGTTACCCTAATAGTGACTTGCATAATACGGAACTAGTCATCCATAAGTTATTTGTGAACATATTGTGACATTTCAAACTTAATACTACAAACAAACTTAATTATTGACGCTAATTGCAATACCGTGGTGATCTTCAAACAAAATTACTACGAAAAGATTCGTTTTTTATTTGAAACATCTTGATTGCAACGCCATCTTACAGAAAACCAAATAAACAACAGAATTAGTTACCATCCGATAAACAGTGTTGACAGTTAAAATAAAATATACTTCATTATTAAATTACTCCTTTTGACTACTCAGGAAATCACGTTGCAAGTAATATCGCCTACGCATATTGCGAACGCTAATTTCAACACCAATCACTAATATACTGATTGTCCTAGCGGTGTAACGCGCTACATCCGACTCTGTAGAATCCAGGTTCGAATCCCATCATACAGGATTATTTTTGAAAGTAGTATATTATTCTCAAAATGAATTTCTTAGAGAATATAACGTTCTGTCGTACCCGGATACCCGTACCCGATCGGAACCATCGGATGATGACAGTGACATTATACTACCAACTGCTAACTGTACGACGAGTACTTTACCCGACGTATCAGAAGTCGAAGACAACCAACAAATTCAAATATTAAAAGATGAGGTCGCCAATCTTAAATCTGAACTAAAAAGTGCTCTGAAGAAAATAGAATTGTTATCAATAGAAAACAGTAGTTTAAAAAAAAGGAATGAAGACAGAAAGTAATAATTTAGAAAAAACACCACAAACCAAGATAAAGAAAACCATAAAATCGAAGCAAACACAGAAAATAATTGAGAACATAAATGACGACCCCTCTTCATGAGGCTCATGCACACTAAAACATGGCAAACTATTCGAGCAATATATATATATATATATATACTATAATATGAGCGACTTTTGTGTATTATTAATTGGAGAGGAGGACTTTATAATTACTTACAACTATTTTAACACTATTGTATACATTCGAGATGCATTGAAGCAAATTTCTCATACAAATGTTATAATCTGTACCCCAACCTACAAACTACGAAACTACGACAACATTTATAACTGGAGAATTGAGACGTTTAATAATTTATTGTACTTGGATATATTATCTCATGAACATGCATATTTCTTAGATTGTAATTGTAATTTAAATTATGACTATACAATGTTTGACTTATTAAAGGGCCGTATTAATAATTATGGATTACGCAATATTTTTGAAAATTTGTTACATTTAATTAATGACATTACTGTAAATAACATGAATAATGAAGGTATTGGAAATACTGCAGAAGAAGCGAATTCATAATTTTTTCGATTTTAAATATCTTAATGTTCTGCATCAAAATATTGCGGGACTGCTAAACAAATCTGACCCACTATTAGTAAATATTAATGGATATTAATAATACACTCATTACTTAAGTAGACACGTTTATTGAGTATAGAATAGGATAGTTTATTATAATATAACAATCTTTGCTTACTAGACGACATGCATGGCGGTTTCTCTAGAACAGAGCGGATGCCAGTATTGCCACAGACTATATACAATGCCACAGATAATAACTATTTCCAATACCCCCCCCCCCCGCTCAAGTTCAAGTTCTATTTTATATAATCCAAATTTAGTCCTAACAATTTAACAAAATAAACTTTAACTTGCTAAGGAAATTTTAAACTTATACATGGCAACCCCAAATCAACATAAACTTGAGTTACCTACATGGCAATAATTTTCACACAAAAAATATATTTTGACACTGACACATTTCAAAAATAATAACCTAAATCAATAACCTCTAAATTCTAGTCAAAACAAATTACTTACATCTAGTTTTCATCAATACAAACCAAGTAAGTTGCATAAATAGTTGTGCCTGACTGCTGACAACGATTTTGTAAGTATATCAGCCCTATTTTCATTTGAAGTTACATAATTTACTTTAATCAAACCCTTGTTTACAATATCCTTAATAAAATGTACCTTGATATCTATATGTTTGGTTCTTTTACTATTTTCATAGCTTTCTATTAATTTTATAGTACTTTGGTTATCAATTAGCAATGAACAAAATAAGTCTTTTTCACAATTTAAGTCTTTTAACACTCCACTGATAAACACTGTTTCACTTACAGTTAATGCTGCAGCTACATACTCCGATTCAGCCGTAGACAGTGCAACGGTTGACTGCTTCTTTGAACTCCAGCTTATCAGATAGCCTCGATGGAATATAGCCACTCCACTGATACTTTTGCGGTCATCTCGGATACCACCCCAATCTGCATCTGAAAAACTGTGTAAGATGTTATTTTCTTCTTTTCTGTAGATTAATCCTGTGATTTTGTTTGTTTCAGGTATCTTAGGATTCTCTTCCCAGCTTGCCATAATGTGGGTGTCGGACAATGCATGTATCTGCTGAGAAATCCAGTTGCATAAGCAATGTCTGGCCTGCTTATTGTTGCCAAATACATGAGTGTTCCAACTAGTTCTCTATAAGGAACATTGGTTAATGTTTCTTCCTTTTCATGTATGTTGAAACCTGTTTCCATAGGTGTACTTATGCCTTTGCAGTCTTGCATATTAAATTTTAATAAAATCTTCTCTATTATTTGTGTTTGTTTTATTTTCATTCCTTCTACAGATCTTGATATTTCTAATCCTAGGAACTTGTTAATATTTCCCATATCTTTTGCTTTGAAATCATCTTTTAGTTTCTTGATAATTTTATGTCCATCTCCAATAATCAGTATATCGTCTACAAATATTAGTACATATACATTTGATCCTGTGTATAGACAAAAGTCACTTTGTGATTGGACAAATCCATTTTCTGAAAAATCTTCCTGAACTGCTTTATTTAAAAATAATCTTACAGTTGTCATTCTTGCCACTGGTGCATAGACATTTTGGGTTGTTTCTTCTTGAAAACCTTTAGCCACTATCCTAGCCTTCTTTGTATCATCTGATTTTGTTCGGAAAACCCATCTTGTATCTATAGCCTTGTGACCGTTTGGCAATTCACATTCTTCCCATGTTTTTAGCTTTTTGTGTGCTTCTAGTTCCTTCTCTATAGCTTCTGACCAATCTCCTTCTTCAATTGCTTGTTTATAGCTTGTAGGATCTTCTGACAATAATGCATATGCTATATTTGTCATATCATAGTCTTCAAATTTTTTTGGTATCTTTATTTGTCTTTTACTTCTCTGATTGTACTCCTCTCTTTCTTCTGAGCTTTCATATTGGTCACTTGTCATTTCATGTGCTTCACTTGTTCTTGTAGTTTCTGTTTGAGATCTTTCTTTGGACTCATCTGACTCATTTTCTTCTGTATAAACATTTCTTACCTCATTTTCATCAAATCTGTATTTGGTCTCATCAAAACGCACATCTCTTGACTCAATTATTTCATTTGTCTTTGGATCCCACAATCTGTACCCTGATCCACAGTATCCTATCATAACCATTGGTTTTGCTCTAGGTTCCAGTTTGTTTTGCCTTGGCAAAATCATACACCATGCTTTTGAACCAAAAACTCTCAACTTTTCTAATTGATTCTTTCCAGAGAACATAATGTTGGCTGGTGTGTCTCCATCAAGTGCTTTTGTAGGGGATCTATTGATTGTATATGCTGCAACTCTGATTGCCTCTCCCCAAAGATACTTAGGTAAGTTTGTTTCCAGCAACATCGCTCTGACTCTATCAACTAATGTCCGGTTCATCCTTTCACATATACTATTTTGCTGTGGTGTATATGCACACGTTGTTTCTTGTTTTATACCATTTTCTGTATAAAATGTTCTCAGTTCTTCATTTATAAATTCACCTCCTCTATCAGTTCTTATTCTTTTCACATTTGTACCATTATTTTTCATTCTTCTTATGTATCTCAGAATGTAATCCTTCGCTTCATCTTTTGTTTTTAGTAGATATACTTCTGTAAAATGTGAATAGTCATCTATTATTGACAAATAATATTTTTCATCGTCCATGGTTGCTTGTGTTACTGGACAACCAATGTCACAGTAAATCAACTCTCCAATTTGTCTTGTCCTTGGTTTCGGTGTGGGAGTGAATGAGCAGCGGGTTCCTTTAGCTTCCATGCATATGGAACAACGTTCATTAGATAATGGTAAACCAAGTATTCTCATTCCACCATAATTTAGACGTCCCATCCTTCTGTGCCATAAATTGGTATCTGTCTTATTTGTAATTAATGCTTTTTCTTTATTGACATTCAGACTTAAGGTGAATAACTTTCCATTGTTTGGAGCTTCGACTTGTATATTTCTGTTGCTTATTTTTGACACTTTTCTATCGAATATAACTTTCAATCCTTTTTCATTTAGCTTTACCACAGATATGAGATTATGTGATAGCTTCTCTATTATAAGGCACTCTTTTATTTCAACAGTATTTCCTTCTTTCGATAATCCACTTATATTACCTTTCTTTTTTGCTGAAATCATATTTCCATTTGCAGTCTGAATTTTTATTTCAGGTATTTCTTGTATTTCTGTCATCCATTTTTCATATTTATCATTTACCATATGGTGTGTTGCTCCAGAATCTATTACGAACTCTATTTTGTTCTCCCAATCTTTCATATTTGTTGCCGAGTGAGCTTGTTCAGCAATAAAGGATACAACCTTACTATCATTTTCTATTTCTTCTCCAATATTAGCGCTTGAGCTGCTATTATTATTCTTCTCTTTGTAATTTCCTCTACCATTACAATTTCCTCTGCCTTTATAATTTCCTCGACCTCTTTGATTTTGCTGATATCCTGTTCGAGCATTACGAGGACAATTTCGAGCGAAGTGGTTTGGCTCTCCACAGCTGTAACACTTTATAGAGCTGCTTTGAAAAGCATAATCTTTTGTAGATGTTTGTCTTTTATCATTTTTCATTTTCAGTTCTGCATCAAGCAATTTACATTTCACGAATTCTACCGTTAGCTCAGTGTCTGTTGTTTCTAGAGTTGTATTCGTTGACTGATATGCATCTTCCAAGCTCAATAAAAGTTGACATACCTTTTCTTTTTCTTCCATTTTTGTACCATTTGCTTCCATGTCTCTTATTATTTTGTCGAACTTGCTAAAATGTTCTTCAACATTGTCCTGTTTATTACATTTGAGACTCATCAGTTGTCTTCTCAAATACAGGTTTGAGAGCGTACTTTTACTCTCGAAAACTCTTCTAAGATTTTGTATAATTTCGTAGGCTGTACTGGATTCTTTTACGTATTCAAGATGTTTGTCTGGCAGTGCTTGTATAATTATATTGCGAGCCTTAGCGTCTTTACTTTTAAAATCTTCGTTTTTCTTGTCAGCCATTTCGTTTAGCATGTCTCGGCATCCTCTCTCATCCATCGCCATCTCAACGCGAAAAAGCCAGTTTGAGAAATTGTCCCTTTCTAATCGTGGGATATGCAATACTTGCATCGCCATCTCGATTATTTTCTTTGTTTATTTCTTGCTTTAGAAATATCTTTGCTGAAAGAAAACCTGCCTGTCCGTGCCTGCCTTGGTAATGGCGGCCCCTATCACTTTCCTACACTACTCTCTTTGTCTCTGTGTTTAAACTGAAACCGACTGATAGCTGCATTCCATATTTCAGAAATTTTAAACTCTTAACATTGCCCTGTATGTACATTTTTGAGACAGCAGTATTTGTCAAATCCAACTTCCATCTGTTTGAAACCTTGAGATCTAAACGTCGCAACGGAGAGATATGCACTAAGCCACATAGCACTGCTCTTTATGCAAAAAGTTTTTTAGGAATGGCACCTAGAATCTATAATAAGATCCCTAGACGAATTAAAGAAATAAACAACATAGACGATTTTAAAAAGGCTTTTCTAAAAATATTACATGTAAAAACATATTATACGGTGAACGAATACCTAACTGACACATTATAATTACATATTATAATTTTTTGTTTGACATTTTAATTGACTGTAGATACTAGAATTTATTATTATTATATTTTATTGGAATGTATTTTTTTTAATTTCGACTACTTAATTTATAATTATTTAATAATGTGTGATAATTTATTATAATCAGCATGTACCAAATTAATATTTGTACGCCGATGACGGCTAGACATAGCGTTCTTTAATAATCACAACATCTGTACCTAATCTACCTATGTTCAACAAATAAAGATATTTGTATTTGTATTTGTATTTGTCGATCTGACTGAATACAATGAGCTCTGGGCCCATAACCTAATAGATATTAATAATACACTCATTACTTCAGTAGACACGTTTATTGAGTATGGAATAGTATAGTTTATTATAATATAACAATCTTTGCTTACTAGACGACATGCATGGCGGTTTCTCTAGAACAGGGCGGATGCCAGTATTGCCACAGACTATATACAATGCCACAGATAATAACTATTTCCAATAAATATAGAAGAGCTAAAAGACAAAGATATTGACCTTGATGTGATATGTGTCACGGAACACTTTATGTTAGCAGGTTATGAACAGCACCTGAAAATAAATCATTATGAACTCGCGGCATGTTATAGTCGTACTTGCAGTAAGAGAGGTGGTGCTTGTATTCTAGTTAATAAGGTGCATAAGTTTAAAGAAATTTCTGAAGTTAGACAATTGTCCATAACTAATGTAATCGAATGTTGTGCAATAGAATTACTTGACTCCAAAATTATAATAGTTTGTGTATACCGAGTACCTGTACCAAGTAACCTCAATTTGTTTTTTTCTAGGCTTGACAAGATGTTAAAATGTATTTCTGGACAAAAAAATCATAATATTGTTATAGCTGGTGACTTCAACATAGATGCCATGAAGTGTAATAATGTTACCTTAGATTTCGAGTGTTTATTGTTAAAATATAATCTTACATTAGCACTTAAACAGCCCACAAGATTATCCAGTAATACATGCCTGGATAACTTTGCTCACAACATTAATAAAAAGTGTAAGACGGATGTGTTGGAATTTGGCTTATCTGACCATACTGCCCAATTAATTAAACTAACAGTAAAGAAAATATTTAAATTAAAGTATTGGCGTAAAATGATACGGGATAACAGTTTAGAAAACATCCAAAAATTTAAAAAATCATATTAAAAACCTTTCATTTGATGAAATATATAAAACCGATGATCCATCAGAAGCGTATCATCATTTTATTGAAATAAAAAAAATATACGACTTGTGCTTTCCCCTAACTCAAATCACTGTGCAAGTAAATGCCAAGCAAAAATGGATATCGCGCGGTATTAAAGTATGTAGTAAGAATAAAAGAAAATTACTCTGGATGTTCAGGAGAAAACCAACATTAACCAATAAACAAAAATTTACTAGCTATTCTAAACTGCTTAAACGAATAATAAATCTTACTAAGCGTGCACAAAACAATTACAAAATAAATACATCGACTAATAAAAGTAGAACGACATGGCAAATTATAAATAATAATAAATTAAATATACCTAAGGAATCGACAGTAGAATTAAAAATTAACGACACATTGACAACAAATCCTAAAAAAATTGCCAATGCGTTTAATAACTATTTTATTGAAAAAGTAAAACCACTCCCAGGTGCTGGTAAGGATGCCACAGCTCTAATCAGTCACCAACCCAACTCAATGTTTTTGCCACCATGTCTGCCTTATCATATCATCATCATCATCTGCCTAGCCTTTTCCCAACTATATTGGGGTCGGCTTCCAGTCTTACCGGATTCAGCTGAGTACCAGTGTTTTACATTGAGCGACTGCCTATCTGACCTCCACAACCCACTAACTAGGTAACACGGTACCTCTTGGCAAGACTGGTGTCAGATCTCAAGCTTCTGACTACCCGTAACGACTGTCAAAGATCTTCAAATAACAGCCGGGACCAACAGCTTAACGTGCTTTTCGAGGCACGGAGGAAACTCGGTATGTTGGAATGGTCACCCATCCACGGACCGACATCGTCAAGCGTTGCTTAACCTTGATGATCGACCCGTGCGGCTGTTATTATTTAGCCACGACCTCCTCATCATATGCAGAAGATTATATCAAATCTTTACAAACACGAGTAGTGTAGGGTATGACGGTATTTCAACGAACGTGGTCAAAGCAGTGAATGAAGATATTTCTCAACAGTTAAGTCATATTATGAATCTTAGTATAATAAGTGGGACATTTCCGAAAGATCTCAAGTTAACAATAATTAAACCTTTATTCAAAAAAGAAGATAAATATTTAATGGAGAACTATAGACCGATAGCATTAATTTCCGTATTCTCAATTTTTTTGAGAAATATATATATAACGAACTCAACAGATACTTAGAACAACATAAAATCCTATGTGATGAACAGAAAGGTTTCAGAAGAAATAGAAACATTAATATGGCGGTTTACGATTTTATATACACTGTCTCATTACACGTTGACAAATCATTACCTGTTTGTGCTATTTATTGTGACATGTCCCAAGCATTCGATTATGTAGATCACAATATTCCGCTAGATAAACTTGAAGCTTACGGTATAAGAGGTAATGTCTTGGAATTGTTAAAATCATATCTAACAGACCGACAACAAATAACTCAAATATCTAAATTCAATATGAAAGATAAAAAGGTACATATCTTCTCCTCTCAAAAGCGCCGCATTACGCATGGTGTGCCCCAGGGAAGTGTATTGGGCCCTCCCCTGTTCTTACTATATATAAATGACCTACCAAATGCAACTCAGGAACCCATGACTTTGTTCGCTGATGACAGTACTATAACAATAGCATCCGATAATTTATCTGATTATAATTTTGACGCAAATAACTCATTAATCTCTATAATTACCTGGCTTAGCAACAATAATTTGAAAATTAATCTTCATAAAACTAACATAATGCATTTTAGACAACGGGAAAAATTACATAATTTATCAAAATTCAATTTAACTTACAATGACATTATTATACAAGAAGCAGATTCAGCCCGATTTCTGGGCTTAATCATTGATCCACAATTAAATTGGAAAACACAGATTAATGTACTAAGTGAAAAAATCAGCAGCTCGTCGTATGCCCTCTATAAACTTGCTCCTACTGTCAATACAAACACTAACTAACGGCCTATTACGGACTTGTGGAGTCTTTGTTGAGATTTGGGATAATTTTCTGGGGCAATTCAACGAGCAAAGACATAGTGTTCAAAGCACAGAAGCGTTGTGTACGGGCTATGTTTCGGTTGCAAACTATGGACAGTTGCAGACCAATGTTCATAAAGCACAGAATTTTAACACTGCCGTCACTCTACATATTGGAAATGGCTGTATTCGTAAAAAGTAATCCTCAGTGGTTTCCACTTTTGTCTAATAATTCTAATAGAAATAGACGCGAGCAGTATAGACTTTGGGTGCAGTCACACTCGGCCAAAACAGCGGTTCTGAGAAAAAGTGTTGTATGCATGGCCCCAGTAATATACAATAAAATTCCTAATGATATAAAGCAATTGAATTTTAATTTATTTAAAAAAACACTAAAAAAGCTGCTTACTGATAAGTGCTACTATAACATTGTTGATTTTTTAAATGATAAATTTTAAATTTTATTTTGACTAATTTTATTCTATATTGACATACAAATATTTAATTAATACTCATATTGACTACATTTTGTACTGACTCTGATTGTATGTTGAATTATTGATAACATTTTGCACTGACTCTTAATTTTTTTATATATGAAACTGACATTCATTTATTTCATTTTGTACGCCGAATGAGGAAAAACATGTTGGTCCGGTAAAATTGTTTCCATCTATATGTGCATATTCATGTATCATGTTACACATGTTTGAACAAATAAATTTATCTTTATCTTTAAAGTAACAGTGATTCTATTGGTATAGGCATTAGGTTTAGAAACGCTAAACAAATAAATCGACTCGCAAACTTCGAGTGCCGAACCGAACATCTCCGAATGTCACCGGAACTGACCGAGCCTGTGGATCGCCCGCCGGTAACACTAGACTCGAGTATGGTAGTACGTGAATACGTGTCAAACGCCATACGCTTAAATACTCGAGACGCGTTTATGTGGTGCGCACGGAATAAGTCTTTACACGTCTGGCCATAAACCTATTCCAAAAACCTATTCCAGTATATACGTCTCACCTCTAATTGCGAGTTTGTGCTGTGCCTTTGTGATTATATAAAATTACGTAATTTGATAAAAATAACGTAATTGAGGGGAACTTCTAGTTCTCTTCTTTAATTATGT
The DNA here is from genome assembly GCA_948252205.1 of Orthosia incerta. NCBI lineage: Eukaryota > Metazoa > Arthropoda > Insecta > Lepidoptera > Noctuidae > Orthosia > Orthosia incerta. The sequence goes on from OX411754.1 coordinate 23,118,216, forward strand.
ACGATACTGAAGATGATCAATATGAAGAAATTGACGTGGAAGAAATTTCTTCGGAACTTTGGCAGGAAGCTTGTTGGATCGTCATCAACGCTTATTTTGATGAAAAAGGTTTAGTACGCCAACAGTTGGATAGCTTTGATGAATTTATTCAAATGTCTGTCCAGCGTATCGTAGAAGATTCACCACCTATAGAATTGCAAGCTGAAGCTCAACATTCATCAGGTGAAATTGAAACACCACCGAGGTATCTTCTGAAATTTGGCCAGATTTATTTATCCAAGCCTACGCATTGGGAAAAAGATGGTGCCCCGTCACCTATGATGCCTAACGAAGCCCGTCTTCGAGACCTGACCTATTCTGCACCACTCTATGTTGATATAACTAAAACAATTGTGAAAGAACATGAAGACCCTGTTGAAATACAGCATCAAAAAACATTCATTGGAAAAATTCCTATTATGCTTAGATCCACTTATTGTCTGTTAAATAATTTGACTGACAGAGATTTGTCCGAATTGAATGAATGCCCACTTGATCCTGGTGGCTATTTTATCATCAATGGATCTGAAAAAGTATTAATTGCACAGGAAAAAATGGCAACAAATACTGTTTATGTATTCAGTATGAAAGATGGTAAATTTGCTTACAAAACAGAAATTCGATCTTATCTGGAACATAGTTCTAGACCTACTTCCACTTTGTGGGTTAATATGATGTCTCGTGGAACGCAAAACATAAAAAAATCTGCAATTGGACAAAGTATTATTGCGATTGTTCCATACATCAAACAAGAAATTCCAATCATGATTGTATTCAGGGCTCTTGGTTTTGTAGCTGACAGAGATATACTAGAACATATTATTTACGATTTTGATGATCCAGAAATGATGGAAATGGTAAAACCCTCCCTTGATGAAGCCTTTGTTATCCAAGAACAAAATGTGGCTCTTAATTTCATTGGTGCCCGTGGAGTACGCCCTGGTGTAACAAAGGAAAAGCGTATCAAATATGCTAGAGACATTTTACGAAAAGAAATGTTGCCACATGTTGGTGTTTCAGACTTTTGTGAAACTAAAAAAGCTTACTTTTTGGGTTATATGGTACACAGATTGTTACTAGCTGCTTTGGGTCGTCGTGAGCTAGATGACAGAGATCACTATGGCAACAAACGTTTGGATTTAGCTGGTCCATTGCTTGCATTCTTATTCAGAGGTTTATTTAAAAATTTATTAAAAGAAGTCCGAATGTATGCTCAGAAATTCATTGACAGAGGAATGGACTTTCATTTGGAATTAGCTATAAAGACCAAAATTATTACAGATGGTCTCAGATACTCCCTTGCTACTGGAAATTGGAGCGATCAAAAGAAAGCTCATCAGGCTAGGGCTGGTGTGTCACAAGTATTGAATAGATTAACATTTGCTTCGACATTATCACATTTGAGACGTGTTAACTCTCCAATTGGTCGTGATGGTAAACTAGCCAAACCTCGACAATTACACAATACCTTGTGGGGTATGATTTGTCCTGCTGAAACACCTGAAGGTGCAGCTGTGGGTTTGGTGAAAAATCTTGCCTTAATGGCATACATTTCTGTAGGCAGTCAACCATCTCCAATTCTAGAATTCTTGGAAGAATGGTCTATGGAAAATTTGGAAGAAATTGCACCTTCAGTTATAGCTGATGCTACAAAAATTTTTGTAAATGGTTGTTGGGTCGGTATTCATAGAGATCCAAAACAATTGATGGCTACCTTGAGGAAACTGAGACGTCAAATGGACATCATTGTGTCTGAAGTGAGCATGATCCGTGATATCAGAGACAGAGAAATTAGAATTTACACAGATGCTGGTAGAATATGTCGCCCTCTACTGATTGTAGAAAATGGAGCTTTGCTATTGAAGAAAAAGCATATTGATGACCTTAAAGAGCGTGACTTCAATAACTATGGATGGCAAAATTTAGTAGCAAGTGGAGTTGTCGAATATATCGACACATTGGAAGAGGAGACTGTTATGATAGCAATGAGCCCCGATAACTTAGCTCAAGTAAAAGAATATGCCTACTGTACTACTTACAGTCACTGTGAAATTCATCCTGCCATGATCTTGGGAGTTTGTGCTTCTATTATCCCCTTCCCTGATCACAACCAGAGTCCTAGGAATACTTATCAAAGTGCTATGGGTAAACAAGCTATGGGAACTTACATTACCAACTTCCATGTAAGAATGGACACACTGGCTCATGTGTTGTACTATCCACACAAGCCATTGGTGACTACAAGGTCTATGGAATATCTAAGGTTTAGAGAATTGCCAGCGGGTATTAATTCAATAGTTGCAATCCTGTGTTATACTGGTTACAATCAAGAAGACAGTGTCATTTTGAATGCTTCTGCAGTAGAAAGAGGTTTCTTCCGATCTATATTTTACAGATCTTATAAGGATTCGGAGTCTAAAAGAATTGGTGATCAAGAGGAGCAGTTTGAGAAACCAACCAGACAAACATGTCTAGGCATGAAAAATGCTTTATATGACAAATTAGATGACGATGGCATTATCGCACCTGGTATAAGAGTATCTGGTGATGATGTAGTAATTGGCAAAACAATAACATTGCCTGAAAATGATGATGAATTAGAAGGCACCACAAAACGTTACCAGAAGCGTGATGCGTCGACATTTTTACGACACAGCGAAACTGGTATCGTCGACCAAGTCATGTTAACATTAAACAGTGAAGGATACAAATTTTGCAAAATTCGCGTCAGATCTGTGCGCATTCCTCAGATTGGAGACAAGTTTGCTTCACGACACGGACAAAAAGGCACATGTGGAATTCAGTATAGGCAAGAAGATATGCCATTTACTTGTGAGGGACTTACTCCTGACATCATTATTAATCCGCATGCTATCCCATCTCGTATGACAATTGGTCACTTGATTGAGTGCATTCAAGGCAAAGTCTCATCCAACAAAGGAGAAATTGGTGATGCTACACCATTCAATGACGCTGTAAATGTGCAGAAAATTTCTTCTTTATTACAAGAGTATGGCTATCACCTTCGTGGAAATGAAGTGATGTATAATGGACATACAGGCCGAAAGATCAATGCCCAAGTTTTCTTAGGGCCCACATACTATCAACGTCTGAAACACATGGTGGATGACAAAATTCACTCCAGGGCTCGAGGACCTCTTCAAATTTTAGTAAGACAACCTAAGGAAGGCAGAGCTCGAGATGGTGGATTACGTTTTGGAGAAATGGAACGGGATTGTCAAATTGCTCATGGTGCTGCACAATTTCTGCGTGAGCGGCTTTTTGAAGTATCTGATCCCTATCGTATACATGTTTGCAATTTCTGTGGCTTGATAGCAATTCGAAACATACAATTTAATACTTTTGAATGCAAAGGTTGTAAGAACAAGACACAAATTTCGCAAATACAATTGCCATACGCTGCCAAATTACTTTTCCAGGAACTGATGTCTATGAATATAGCACCAAGGTTGGTATTAAATGAAGAGTAACTTTATTTCTGGAAAATTAAGTTCAATGAAGAATGTTAACTTCAATTTTGGATATGTTTTAATATGTTATCTTACAATTAATAAAAATACTTGCAACATTACAATCGACTTTTATTATCACAAACTGAGACAACATTAAATGCAGCTTAAACACAACAACCATAATACAAAAGTGAACAATAGGTATGTATGCGCTCTTACTCCAATAATTTAATTATGTAATCAAATGCAATTTTTTTTTTTTTTTAATTGAGGTATTTTTATGTACAAATAGATTAGTTAATATAAACAAAGTGGATTTTTGAGATGGGATGAAGCAGTAAGGGCCAAACCACATGCAAGTGCCATGTTACGGCGCCGCGCCGCCGCCGTGTCGTGCAAATCTATATTTACTTCTTTCTCTTTACGTAACAAAAAAGAGGATCGAATTTGAAGGTTGAGTGTGCGTCTTTTTATCTGGGTACATTAGAAAATGAATGAGAAATGTGTACATTAGATTGATTCACGCTCCGATTCATCGTCTATGTTTCTTGACCCTTACTGCTCGTCTCAATAATCCACAATGTATATTTTATGCTGAATAGATTATAAATTTATAATGTGCAACCCTAAAATATTTATAAATAGGTAACTAAATACATATAGGTAGGTACATAAAAATTGCACTAAAAACATTTTTTAAATTATGAGTAGGTCCAAAGTGCTCTAGGAAACCTTGTACCTAGTATACTAACAAACAAATTATAACATTCAAATTATAACAGACTCAAAAATATTTTTATAAAATATTTATTGCACACACATTTGGAAATACCAGAATACATAATAGTACATTGTGGTACAAGTGAGTAATGTTGGTGATTACCGCTGAGGCGCCATTGAGACCCCGAGCCTTTAGGTGAGGGTCTTAAGAGAGCCGAGGACGGTAATCATCAATACACACGTGTATCATACGACGTTTTTCAACACACTTGTGAATAAAATAATACAAAAAAATCATTTTCAACAGAGAAAACGAGTTGTGAATTTTTTTCACAAGGGCGGGGTAAATTAAGCAGTTTTCCTATGCGCGCGCATCTGACAATGGCGATCGGCCATAGACTAAAACAATGAGGTTACTTTCCTTTTTTTAGCTTTTCGCGGATAGCGTATTAGCCTCGTACAAAATGGGGAATTTCAAGTTTTCTTTATTGCAGAGAAACAAAAGTTATATTTGAGGGAAAGTTTTATTTATTAAACACGTACAAGTTGAAATTATCTAGTTGAATACGAAGTTGCATGAAATGCAATATGTTAGGTTCTAGCATTTTGCTGAATTGTTTGACTAGAAGATAGCTTCTTTGCCACATTTTATGTATTTAATGGATATCATGGAAATAGTAATTACTACCCATATCATGTTATGGATATAGTAAGTACTACTTCCATGACAGGAATAGAAAGGGATTAATGTCGAATGGGACACTTTTAATTGATTAACAGTGTTAAAATTTATTATTTTGAAAATACTTCAATTTTAACTGGATTAGAATTAATTACTTATTTTATTAATTTTCATTGGATTGATTTGTGACACTTTTAAAATTAGTTTAATTTAAAAGTATTTAAAATGAAGGTAGGAAACCATTTAAAAAAAACTATAACTCACTTGTGAATAATAGCAATGAAAAAGTCACAGTTTGATTACAGGTATCATTATATGCCTAATTGCGGTGAAATTAGAGCCACTTTATGAGCAAGTGTGTTGAAAAAATTTTTTTAATAGAAGCTAAAATAACAATATAGGTACTGATAAGAGCTTGCAACAGCCAGTTAATAACTACAATAACTGTCTCTAAAATTTTCAATTTTAGACAAGAGAGCTTTTGATTTTATCATCTAAGAGCGCATAAATAAAATTAAGTACAACAACAGCCACTATGTGCGCTTTATCAAAATGAGTTGTCCGGTGCAAGAAATCATTTGTAGAGTGACCACTATTGGTAACAATAAACAATAAAGACGTTCACGCAGGTTATTGTTGATTAACTCTCAAGCTTAATTGATTAGTAGTTAAGGTAGGAACATCTTAACAAGATTTCGCCAATTTCAGAAACTTGCTGAATCGAGTTACCTAATAAAATATCCACCATGATTATTCTTAAAATATAACTATTTTACTGTACAACTTACGTATCTATGATCGATGTAATGTGTTGCATACAGTATGCAGTCATAATCAAATTATATATTACAGTATAAAATATGGACGTTTAGACAGTATTCAAAACAATAGAACATCGGCTAAAACCTTGTATTTACCTGCCTTCTTATTTATCATTTAGAACTATGTTTTTTGAAGAGTTATTTGAATTGTTTGATAATTGATACACATCTTTGTAAATCTGATTATTTACCGGCCTAAAATTAACTCCATAAATAATTGGCATATTATGTATTAGTTATAGTAAAAAAAAACTACTTCCAAAATAACTATACTGAATGTCGTGGTTATATATGTAGGCAAAGAGGACCTTGTAATAACTTAACCATTTTTGGCTAAAACTCCTAGAAAATTGAAAAACTACTAAGGTTGAAACTATCTTTTACATTTGCCTACTACCTTGCAATAGCGTTTTATGAGTTGCAATGAACTCAGCGCGATGGTGGCAGAGCCCGCTGTTCTGCGTTTTCGTCTTCCTTGGGTCGACTCCACTTTATCATGGTTTCAGGTGATCGGTACAGGAATACTAATTTAGCAAACAGATCCTCTTCTAAGGCCAACTCGAGTGCTTCGCTTCGCGTACCTAAAAAATAAGGTTGTGTTAAAAAGATATCTTAATTTTAGTACCTACTTATAAAAACAAAAACTTTTTCGTAAACCGACTTCAAAAGCAAAACCTCTTGTTTTTATCATTTTCCGACATCGACTTCCGAAACGATATTATTTTGCACTTCTTAGTGTTTGGCTTTTGAAGTCAGTTTATTGTTTTGTGAAAAGTTTTCATTTCATTCTTTTTACCGACTTCTAAAAATAGGAGGTTATCAATTCTATACGAATGTATGTAATATTGTTGAAATTGCACAATATTCACATTAACTCTATGTGGGCTTCTAAACACGTGTTCCAAATTTCTTAGATGAATGTATGTTTGTCCATGCATATCTCCAAAACTAGTAATCAGATCGTGATCATTCTTTAATTTTTTATTGGATTAGGTATATCTCAACTCAGGGCAAAGTGCAAGTTTCATCACGGACAGTCACGATTTCACAAAAAATAAACTGACTTCCAAAGCAAAACACTAAAAAGAGCAAAAATAACTTTCGTTTCAGAAGTCGGTGGCGGAAAACGACAAAAAAAATAAAAGGTGAGTATCACCGACTGCCGAAAAGAAAATTATATTTTTGCTCCTATTAGTGTTTTGCTTTTGAAGTCGGTTTATTTTTTGTGTAATAGTTTTTTTAGTTTTGGTACACTGTCACTAAAAAGTGTGCAAGTTCTTTAGTAAGGTACAACAAGGATTGACGAAATACCCATAATAACTGATTTTTTTGCTGTTAGTCGCTAAGGAGTTAGGTTGTATCTTGTAAACTGCTGAACCGATTTCAATGAAACTTACACTATTGTTGAGGGATACCTAATCCGATAAAAAAAGAATGATCACGATCCGATAAGTAGTTTCGGAGAAATGCCTGGATAAACATACATACACTTATGAACTTTGGCACACATGTTTAAAACCCCACATAGAGTAACATATGCGAATATTGTGCAATTCCAACAATATTACATACATACGAATTCGAAATTCGATAGAATTGATTAGGTACCTCCCTTTTTGCTTGAAATCGGTAAAAAAAACTAATAATACACGAAAACCTTGTATAATTCTCGCCAAACTTCTGGGCCGCCCTGAAGTTGGCCTTCCGATGCGCAAGGCATGGATCGGTGCTGTTTTTGTATGAGATTTACTAGCTAAGCCGTTGTAGCCAACTTCAGGGCGGCGAAGAAATTTGTCGAGTACTATACGAAGCAGTGTGATATTTAGCATAGTTGGTTTATAAAGAGAAGTGATTGTTACATTTACCTTTAAATAATAATATTAAATATGTAGTTACTATCACTTAAATTTATAAAAAAAATCGCTTTTGAGGTGTCGCTAAATAAACTTACCAGATAAATATCAAGGCAGAGCTGTAAAAGTCTGTCAGCATTCGGTAGGTCATCGAACATGATCCTTGTGTAAATGCCGGAGAAGAATCCTCGCAGCACTCGAGACGCCAAGAACACGAACGTGGTGTACAACCCGATGATACTACAAACAATCACAAAATGTAATGATACAAATGTTTTCAAAGCCTACTTCCTAATAATACTATTAATGTGAACGTATGTGGCTTGTTTGTGACACCCACAATAACAAATAAATTGTTCTAATTAGGTACAAACTTTTTAAACTATAGTCGTGACAATTTAAGAAGTCGGATTTGACAGCTATAAAAAAACTTAAAAAATAAGTACTTAATTATGCTTAGGAATGATGCTCGTTATTACAGTGTATGGGTATGGGTAACATAGTAATTAATTAGGATTATGAATTTGATTTTTCCATTTCTCATGTACAAAGTTATCGCGGCATGTAAAATGAGAAACGTCATCGGACTTCTTAGATTGTCACGATTATAGATATGTTTATCTTTAGAGTCTGGCAAACGAAAGTAGACACTCGAATTATTTGCAAACTTTTTATATGGCAATGCTATAATAATGTCAACATCAATTTTTGGTGATTTGTTTTGGTCTTGATAACAGCATTTATTAAGTGCAAAATGAAGAAAACAATTGAAAGTGGATTACGGAAGATGTCGTTTCGCATGATGTCTAAATATGAAGAAAACATCAGGAGAAAGACGTCGAATTCAAACAAAAACAAGATTGTTTACGTGTGGTGTTAGATTTCATAAGTTAGAATGACGCTAATAATTTGAAAAAACCAAAATGATTATAGAATACTGTTGTTTTTTTATTGAGTTTTGTTCGCGACGAAGCGTCATCAACCATACTAAATGGTTCATAAAAAGTTAAAGTTTGTATGTGTAGACATGTCTGCTCACCACGGCGCGCCATCTGATACTAAAATGAATTTTAGAGGCCCGTCTATATTTATACTAAAATTTTACCTACATTTTTTGAGATAGTAGTATAATGTTTTTAGTATTTGTCAGTATGTCATAGGGTTCAATAGTTCACCCTTAACAGAGTAAAATCATTAGAAAGCATACTGATAAGAGTTATCATAGTAAAAAACATAAATTTCTGTCATACGATACGTCTGTGCTCGGCGACGGATTAGTTCCGAATGGCCCGTCAGATGGAGCACCACGATATATATAGTTTTGGAGTTTTTTGAAAATATTATAGTAATTAAAATCATGTTTTTAAGGGCTTATCCTATGTACTGGACATGTAATCAGTACATAATGATGAAACTATGTGAAGACCACATAGTTTCTGCTATGTAAATAAGAATATTGACTTGATATCTCAAACACCAAATATATGGTTTCAGGTCATTTTAGGGTATATGGGGGACCTAGACCGAGACAGGAAGCCTATATACACCTCATAGTTAGCGAAGTCTTTTATATAAAGCCCATTTACTTGAGATATCAAGTCAGTATATAATAGAAAAACTGCTGTTTGTCTGGTTTTGGTAATCGCTTTCGGTTTTAGGTGCCCTAAGTACCTAGAAACATATAGGTGTACTGGTAAAAGTACTACCATTGGAAAAGCTTGCTAAAAGGGCTTCCAGGCGGTTTCTAGATGGGAAGAATCGCTTGGATAGTCAACGAGATAGGCAGCCGTGAAAAATGTAAACAACGTAAAACGTTGAAATTTGTAGACCCTTCAGGTGGAATAACTCCATGAAGGGAATAGATGTACTCATGGTGTAAGTACTTTCGGATGGTTTGCTGGACTAGCTACCAAGCCATCACTTTGGAGCGAAAATCGCTCAAGTAGTTTAAGTACAATTCCAGAAAATAGGTTTCTGGAAATGTAATTTTTAGTCAGTTTTTGGCATTCCCTGGGACTATACACCCCTGGGAATTCCGAAAATAAGGAATTTTTGGGGACCTCCCGATGGCCCGTTAAATGCACCATCGTGTCGTCCCAATCTTATTAGTGTTATTATACCTAGTTTCTCTGGTAGCTGGGCGCAAAGAAAGTGACCAGCTGCCAAATTTGTACATAGCGAGGCACCTTATGTGCATATGACCTAGATAGACTTACATAAGCACTGGAAATGTAAAGTGTGGTCTATTGGCTACCAGAATCCCCATAATAGGCGGTGATTGTCTGGTAAGCCTAAGTAGGAGGTCCTAAAGTCGGTGAAATGACTTAGGAATTTATAGATTCATTACATAGGGGATGATATCCCATAGAAGATTCCCGAAAATAAGCTTTTTCTAGACGTCAACAGACAGCCTGCTATTGGCACCAGCAGGTCAACCCAACCTATAGATATCCTTAGGCTAGGTTAAAAGCTATTAAGGTTTTAACTGGGAAATAAAGGGAATTGTCCTTTAATTTCATGTAAATAGTCTAGGGAAGCTATCAATACCTGGAAATTAGGTATATTGATTAGATACATAGATAGGGGGCGTTACTGTGTTACAGTACGAAGAAATCCAGCTATTGATGGCACCATGGAAGGGGTGCGGTAACCCTATTTACCAAATATGTATAAGGGTTTTTTACATAATTAAAAATTATTTTCGGCGAGAATTTGCGGGGCTCTCAATAATGGCACGATGCGAGGGTATAAAGAACCCCCGGGCCCAAATAGAATTTGTAGTCATCCAAAGCTAGTCGCTTGTACTTGTCTTAGTAAATAAGAAGTAATTCTTATATAGAATCACGTCTCAGAAATTGTTGAGAGCCCTAGAATCGTGCCGTGTACTGAATAACTTAGTGTTTCATTTAATTCATCAACTTCAACCCTTATGAAGACATCCCTTTTCGATCCTGTCGAGCTGAACCTCGGAACCTGGACACCAGGAGTGCTGATCCAGAAGTAGGCAACCCAGAATCTGGAAATAACTCAAGTACAGCCAACACATCGTTGAATCGTTAGAGTCGATTTGCAACCCTTCGTCACTGCTGCAGCCAGGCATCCAAGAACCTTTATTTTCGTTGATGTGGATGGGGCGTTCAGCGGCAATGGCCAGAAGGTTTACGCCCTTCTTTTCTCGGGGCCAATGAACACGCTACGTCCTGCACATTTAATGGTCCTTGCGAGCCGAATTTTGGAGCCTGGAGAGCCCCAGGACGTCGGGAACAGCAGATCCAGAAAAAACAACTGGGTGCCTGCATATTAAGTCGGCTACGTGCAACACAACGTTGACCCGTTTGAGCCGAAATTCGAAGTCTGGAGCGCCCCAGGACGTCAGGAAGAAATAGTGGTGGAATTAATTTTTCGAATTTTGGAGAAATTAATTTCACAAATAAACCAAAAATCGACGTGCACTGCAGGGAACAAGTCCTACGTGCCCTATTTGCCGCTGGATCCAAGAGGTAAAATTCTGGAGACAGTTATTGAAAATACCCTATTTTTTCAATAATTGTAAGAAGATAGAAAAAATTTTCTGTGAGCCGCAAAATGCTGTATGAAGACTGATGCGCATCCTTGAAGCCCCAAGAATAGTTCCTGAAGACTTATCGCTGAAAACTACCCTTATGTTTTTAGCGATTTGTTTAAAAAACGAGCGCCCGTCAGAAAAATACAAGACGTGCGTTTTAGAAGGCTGATGTGCATCCTTGATGATTGAAGAATAATTCCTGAAGCCTTATGACTGAAAACAACCCCTAGGTTTTCAGGAAAATTTTGAAGACTGAATTTTCGTCAGTGAATGGAAGAAACGTACTCTGAAGACTTAGATACGTTTCGGATGTACTGACTACGCGGTTCCTGAAGCACTATCACTGAAAATAACTTTGACGTTTCGGTGATTTATTTGAAGATTGAATTTTCTTCAATCGAGCAAGATACGTGCTCTGAAGATTGATGCACGGCTCTGATGCTTTGGACAAGCAGTTCATGAAGCATCACCACCGAAAAGTAACCTTGACTTTTCGGTGATTTAGAATTTGATTGAATCATAGTCAATCAAATAGAACATACACGTTTATGGGAAAAATAAACTTGTATAGCAAATGCCTGAAGTTTCCTGAAGACTTATCACTGACCGTAAGTTTTTAGTGATTTTTTATTTGAAGATTGAATTATAGTCAATCGAAGTGGAGGTTAACTTCTGGAGATCGTCGGTTTGAACGCTGAAGCCCGGAACTGGGACTTATCTTTGAAAACTAACTTCGAGTTTTCAAAAGAAAATATTTCAACAACAATGCCGATAACCAGAACCAAAGGCAAGAAGCCGGAGGCATGGACCGTGGAGTTGGATCAGCCAGCTGGCATCAGACATGAGCTGCCGCCGGGTTCACCTTCCACAACCGAAGGGACCGAGCCGGCGGACGAGCAGCGCCATCTAGCGCCTCAAACTGAAAGCACTCCGACGCATCAACCAATAGAAACTGATCAAGCGGTTTCTACCAGATTAACCAGATTAGAAGGAGCTTCAGACACAACATTGAAACCTTCTCAGAAAGAGAAGATTTCCGAAGAAGACAGACGTACAGCGATGCCGATGACTACCCGGGGTGACGCCCGTATCGAACATAGCCGTCCGCCGTCAACTAGAGTGACTCAGTCACGAAAAAATATAGATAAAGCTCGCGAAGACTTACTCAAAATTAAGTTGGAGCTTGCACAACTTGCACTTCAGAGAGCGGAGGAAGAGGGTTCCGAAGCTGAATACTTGGATGACAGAAACTCGAATGACGAGTACGTGCGTTCATGGCTAGAAGAGGCACCAGAACCTCAGCCTGAGAAGGAGGATAACGTCGTGGAAGGGGGAACCAGAAATTCTATGCATAGACCCCTGACTGCGACCGCCACCAAATCGCAAATAGAAGGTCAGCATCCTAAAGAAAAAGAAGTGCGAAAACCTCCAGTTGCAGCGTCAGCTGAGTGTACAGGAGGTCAGAGGGATAGTCTCCGTCCATTCCTGACGGAGTTGACGTCCGCTATAGCGTCGCTAGCCGACAGAAAAATAGAACAGCGGGACCAACCGAACCCCTCTGCGTCGAAATTCGTCATGACATTGCCGAATTTCAATGGTTCTCATACTGAATGGCTATCATTTCGGGCCATATATGAGACAACTCGAGCGTATTTTACGGACGTCGAGAATACAGCGAGGCTGAGGAGAAGCTTACATGGACGTGCAATGAAAACCGTCAGCTCAGAACTCATCGGACATGCCAGGCCCGATGACATCATGAAGGAACTCGAGCTGCAGTTCGGCCGTCCAGACTCCATAGCGCAAGCTGAAACAGATAGATTACGCGGACTGCCGCGCTGCAGTGAGTCACCAAGAGACATCTGCGCGTTTGCAAGTCGCGTAAGAGGTGCTGTAGTCACGCTCCGCGCGTTAAAAAAGGGTCATTACCTTATGAACGCGGAGCTTATGCGATTGTTAACAGAGAAGTTACCCAATTCGCTACGAGCACAATGGTACCGATCATATTCGGAGAAGTACCAATCGGTGCCAGATATTTCATTGTTCAGTGATTTTATATCTGAACAGGCACACTTCTGTAGTCCATTCGCCCCACCCGAAGGCATCGCTTCGGCCGAGGCGAACACCAACAGACGCGTCACACAAAGGACGCATATAGCTACGGACCAACCGGTAGGAAAATGCCGTGTTTGCGACGTGGGACATCACTACGCCACTGGATGTGCACAATTCAGGGGCGTAGCTGTCGAGAAACGATGGGAGCTAGCGAAAAAACACAATCTATGTTATCGCTGCCTTCAACTTCGACAAGGCAACCACACTTGTAAGAAAAAACAATGTGGCCAAGACGGGTGCAGAGATACGCACCATCGGCTTCTTCATAGGAAGAAGCAACAGCAGAGGGAAGCCAACAAGAAGCCCGATGTTCCTGAATCCCGGAAGGATCCTCAGGAAACGGTGGCCAGTTTCGGGTCACCATCGAGCCAGGCGTACCTCAAGATAGTGCCGGTCCGGGTAATCGGACCGGCGGGAGAGGTGGCAACATATGCTCTCCTAGACGATGGGTCCACCGTTTCGCTGATGGATGAAGACATCGCGAGGCAAGTCGGGGCAGAGGGCCCTGTGGACCCGCTCAAGATCGGTGCGATAGGCAACACCATGCTCACCACCCCATGCTCAAGAAGAGTCAAGGTGACGCTGGTTAGCCCGCAAGACAGAAGGGTACAGTTCAAAGCACGTACTATACCTAAACTCAGCTTGGCAAAACAAACAGTGAGCGATAGGGTTGTCGCACGCTGCAAGCATTTAACCGACTTGAGAAAAGAGTTGATGTACAACAATGGCGTGCCAAAAGTACTCGTCGGCCAAGACAACTGGCATTTGTTATTGGCCAGCGAGATTCGCAGAGGTCCAAGACACCAACCAATTGCGTCACTTACAGCGATGGGTTGGACACTACATGGCGCGCACAGTAGTTTACTACGACAACAAGTACATCATGTCAATAGAATAACAACTGATGATAATTTGGATCATCAGTTGCGCGAACATTTCGCGATAGAATCGTTGTGCATAAACCCACAGCGACCCGCCTCTGACCCAGCAAGAAGGGCAGAGGACATTTTGAATCGATCAACTGTCCAATTAGAGAATGGACACATCGAAACCGCCATGCTTTGGCGTAATGAGCATGCTGAGATGCCAGATAGCTTTGAGACAGCTCTGAAGAGGCTCGTCTCAACAGAAAAGAAGCTGGACAAGAACCAGGAACTTCGAAGAAGATACTCAGACCAGATGGACTCGCTAATTGCGAAAGGGTACGCTGAAAGGGCACCCGCAATTAGCACGCCGGGCAAAACTTGGTACCTCCCGCACTTCGATGTCTTCAACCCAATGAAGCCAGACAAACTTCGCATCGTACATGACGCTGCCGCCAAATCGAGAGGAATGTCACTGAATGACTTCCTGTTAACTGGGCCCGACCTATTACAGTCGCTGCCAGGCGTAATGATGCGGTTTCGCCGTCACTGCGTTGCAATAACCGGTGACATAGCGGAGATGTTCATGCAAGTGAAGGTGCGGAGCCAAGACCGAGACGCGCTTCGCTACCTGTGGAGGGGAAACCGCAGAGAAGGAGCGCCAGAAGAATATAGAATGACGTCCATCATTTTCGGCGCAGCCAGTTCGCCTTGCACAGCAATTTTTGCAAAGAACTGGAACGCAAACAAATATATAGAAAAGCACCCTGAAGCTGTGAATGCTATACTACGTAGTCATTATATGGATGACTACCTAGATAGTTATAGAACTATCGAGAAGGCGGCAGAAGTCGCTAGTATGGTGCGAAAAATACACCTACAGGCGAGGTTTGAACTCAAGAAATGGGTTTCAAATAGCTCGCAGCTCCTAGAAAAGATGGACCCATCGCATATACAAACTGAGATGGTATCCATTGGAGATATAGATACGTCGGAAAAGATACTCGGCCTCATATGGAGGCCAGGCGAAGACACGCTGGGTTTCAACCTCACACTCGCGCGTCTGCCTGAGGGTATCTTGGACCGAGAGGCGCCCACCAAGCGAGAGGCGCTCAGAATAGTAGCGTCGCTATACGACCCACTCGGACTCGCCTCACCAGTAACCATCAAGGCGAAGCAAATATTGCAAGAAGCATGGAGGCGAGGCGTCGACTGGGATCAGAGGCTAGATGTTGACCTAGCATTACAATGGAAAATTTGGGTACAACATTTACGCCAACTAAAAAACGTTAGCGTACCAAGATGCTATCCTGGATATAGCGACGCTATAGAAATGCAGGTGCATGTGTTCACTGATGCAAGCGAGATGGCATATGCTACCGCTGTATACTGGCGGGCCACGACCGTGGAAGGCAAGCACTTAATAAGCCTTGTTATGGCGAAAGCGCGGGTGGCCCCACTGAAACTGCTTTCGATACCGAGACTCGAACTTCAGGCCGCGGTATTGGGAACCCGCGTAGCCGCAGCAGTGATGAGTGAACACGACTGCAAGCCCACGTCAGTAACGTATTGGTCAGATAGCAAGACCGTACTGACCTGGATTAGAAGAGGAGCGAGAGTATACAAACCTTTCGTTGCTCACCGAATAGCTGCTATTGAAGACAATAGCAAAGTCGAAGATTGGCGGTGGATACCCACCAAGATGAACATCGCTGATGCAGCAACCCGTGACGTGCCACTGCGGTTCAACTCGGACCACGAGTGGTACTGCGGGCCGAGATTTTTGTCTCTTGGGCCCGAATTATGGCCCACAGAGAAACCTCCGACTATAGACGACACGGGAGAAGAAAAAACTTTCGTTGTCACAGAAGGGGACAAGAAGAGCTTCATAGAAGCCGTTCCAGAGCCAGGCAGATTCTCCAGATGGGAGCGACTGCTTCGTGCGACCGCCACAGTTCTGCGTTTTATATCTCTTTGCAAAAATAGAACAGAGATAACGTCCTATAAACGGACGAGAAAAAACGCTGAAAAGGACCCAGACTGGCGCCAGAAGCCTGCTGTACCTGCACAGAAGCAGAAGCAGGCATGCAGAGCACCAACCCAGGTCAACAGACAAATTATAGAAGCAGAATTTCTCCAAGAAGCTGAGAAAATACTTGTCCAGGTCGCACAACAACAATCGTTCGCTTCAGAGTTAGCGAACGTTGAAGAAATAAATAAAAATAGCTCGCTGCGACCTTTACAAATTCAGGTCGTTGACGGCGTGCTGCGACTAAGAAGTCGCATAGCAGCTACGCAAGAGGTAGCTGAAGAAGTGATGCGCCCGCCTATATTACATGGCGACCATCACATAACGCAGTTGTACATAGACTGGACACATCGCAGTCTACAACATAGTGGCACCGAACTCACAATTAATGAGGTACGGCAGCACTACTGGGTCGTGAAGATGCGACCAACAGCGAAGAAGGTGATAGCAAGATGCCTGCATTGCCGTATACGCAAGGCACAGCCACCAGTACCTGCGACCGGCGACCACCCGAAAACGCGCCTCGCTCACCATAAGAGGCCGTTTACATATACCGGGCTCGACTATTTCGGCCCGCTATCCGTCACCGTCGGTCGGCAGCATCAGAAGAGATACGTAGCACTATTTACGTGTCTCACATCAAGGGCGGTGCACCTTGAAATCGCCGCCAGCCTTAGCGCAGACTCCGCCATATTGGCGCTGCGCCGATTCGCCGCGCGCAGAGGATGCCCAGCTGAGATACACTCAGACAATGGCACCAACATGCACGGCGCCGACAGAGAGCTGCGAGACGCCTTCAAAACAGAGGCAAGTCGCAGAGGCATCGTATGGCGCTTCATAACGCCATCAGCGCCATTCATGGGAGGCGCCTGGGAGCGCCTAGTTCGTTGTGTTAAAAACACACTATGCAATGTACTTACAGAGAAACACCCCACCGAAGAGGTGTTGTCCACACTGATTTGTGAGGCAGAGTACATTGTAAATAGCCGACCATTGACACACGTGTCGGTAGATGGTGATGATGACGAATCCATCACACCGAATCACCTCTTGCTCGGTGGGTCAGCCAGACTACCTACACCTGGCACGTTCACTGAGCAAGATATAGACAGCAGGAAAATATGGCGACGATCACAGATCCTCGCTGATATGTTCTGGAGTCGCTGGGTCAGAGAGTACTTGCCGGAGCTCCAAAACCGGCGGGAGCCACATAGTAGTGGGCCCAGATTTAAAGTGGGTGACCCTGTCCTGATAGCCGACGGCCAGCTGCCCCGCAATACGTGGCCGCGAGGCCGCATTGTGGCCGTGTATCCAGGAATCGACGGAGAAATCCGGACTGCTGAGGTACGCACACTTGGCGGTACCTTGAAGCGTCCGGTGAAGAAACTCGTCCCACTGCCCCAGTAACCAGAGATGCCGGAGCGGCGACCGTCCTCTCGGTGGGCCTGGCCGGCAGCCGAGAAATGCCGTCCGTCGCTCACCGAAGGAATGCAGCGCCGCGCCGACAACACTTCGAGTCGACACAGCACTGCACGGCGGGAGATATGTTCGCGACGAAGCGTCATCAACCATACTAAATGGTTCATAAAAAGTTAAAGTTTGTATGTGTAGACATGTCTGCTCACCACGGCGCGCCATCTGATACTAAAATGAATTTTAGAGGCCCGTCTATATTTATACTAAAATTTTACCTACATTTTTTGAGATAGTAGTATAATGTTTTTAGTATTTGTCAGTATGTCATAGGGTTCAATAGTTCACCCTTAACAGAGTAAAATCATTAGAAAGCATACTGATAAGAGTTATCATAGTAAAAAACATAAATTTCTGTCATACGATACGTCTGTGCTCGGCGACGGATTAGTTCCGAATGGCCCGTCAGATGGAGCACCACGATATATATAGTTTTGGAGTTTTTTGAAAATATTATAGTAATTAAAATCATGTTTTTAAGGGCTTATCCTATGTACTGGACATGTAATCAGTACATAATGATGAAACTATGTGAAGACCACATAGTTTCTGCTATGTAAATAAGAATATTGACTTGATATCTCAAACACCAAATATATGGTTTCAGGTCATTTTAGGGTATATGGGGGACCTAGACCGAGACAGGAAGCCTATATACACCTCATAGTTAGCGAAGTCTTTTATATAAAGCCCATTTACTTGAGATATCAAGTCAGTATATAATAGAAAAACTGCTGTTTGTCTGGTTTTGGTAATCGCTTTCGGTTTTAGGTGCCCTAAGTACCTAGAAACATATAGGTGTACTGGTAAAAGTACTACCATTGGAAAAGCTTGCTAAAAGGGCTTCCAGGCGGTTTCTAGATGGGAAGAATCGCTTGGATAGTCAACGAGATAGGCAGCCGTGAAAAATGTAAACAACGTAAAACGTTGAAATTTGTAGACCCTTCAGGTGGAATAACTCCATGAAGGGAATAGATGTACTCATGGTGTAAGTACTTTCGGATGGTTTGCTGGACTAGCTACCAAGCCATCACTTTGGAGCGAAAATCGCTCAAGTAGTTTAAGTACAATTCCAGAAAATAGGTTTCTGGAAATGTAATTTTTAGTCAGTTTTTGGCATTCCCTGGGACTATACACCCCTGGGAATTCCGAAAATAAGGAATTTTTGGGGACCTCCCGATGGCCCGTTAAATGCACCATCGTGTCGTCCCAATCTTATTAGTGTTATTATACCTAGTTTCTCTGGTAGCTGGGCGCAAAGAAAGTGACCAGCTGCCAAATTTGTACATAGCGAGGCACCTTATGTGCATATGACCTAGATAGACTTACATAA
Source organism: Orthosia incerta (assembly GCA_948252205.1). Lineage (NCBI taxonomy): Eukaryota > Metazoa > Arthropoda > Insecta > Lepidoptera > Noctuidae > Orthosia > Orthosia incerta. The sequence goes on from OX411754.1 coordinate 23,137,182, forward strand.
GCACTGGAAATGTAAAGTGTGGTCTATTGGCTACCAGAATCCCCATAATAGGCGGTGATTGTCTGGTAAGCCTAAGTAGGAGGTCCTAAAGTCGGTGAAATGACTTAGGAATTTATAGATTCATTACATAGGGGATGATATCCCATAGAAGATTCCCGAAAATAAGCTTTTTCTAGACGTCAACAGACAGCCTGCTATTGGCACCAGCAGGTCAACCCAACCTATAGATATCCTTAGGCTAGGTTAAAAGCTATTAAGGTTTTAACTGGGAAATAAAGGGAATTGTCCTTTAATTTCATGTAAATAGTCTAGGGAAGCTATCAATACCTGGAAATTAGGTATATTGATTAGATACATAGATAGGGGGCGTTACTGTGTTACAGTACGAAGAAATCCAGCTATTGATGGCACCATGGAAGGGGTGCGGTAACCCTATTTACCAAATATGTATAAGGGTTTTTTACATAATTAAAAATTATTTTCGGCGAGAATTTGCGGGGCTCTCAATAATGGCACGATGCGAGGGTATAAAGAACCCCCGGGCCCAAATAGAATTTGTAGTCATCCAAAGCTAGTCGCTTGTACTTGTCTTAGTAAATAAGAAGTAATTCTTATATAGAATCACGTCTCAGAAATTGTTGAGAGCCCTAGAATCGTGCCGTGTACTGAATAACTTAGTGTTTCATTTAATTCATCAACTTCAACCCTTATGAAGACATCCCTTTTCGATCCTGTCGAGCTGAACCTCGGAACCTGGACACCAGGAGTGCTGATCCAGAAGTAGGCAACCCAGAATCTGGAAATAACTCAAGTACAGCCAACACATCGTTGAATCGTTAGAGTCGATTTGCAACCCTTCGTCACTGCTGCAGCCAGGCATCCAAGAACCTTTATTTTCGTTGATGTGGATGGGGCGTTCAGCGGCAATGGCCAGAAGGTTTACGCCCTTCTTTTCTCGGGGCCAATGAACACGCTACGTCCTGCACAAGTTTGATACATAATATCTAAAATATTACCTATTTCATACCTATACTATTTTTATTCAGACGAAATAAAATAAATAATTCTAAAGTATCAAATTAGGTTATTCCAGGTATGTGATAATAGTTTTAGGGTTGCTATGCTGATATTTTTTTAAATTTTCCGCGCTTTTTCAGTCTCTAGTTTCGTTTGCCAGACTCTAGCTTACCATGCATAATGCTGTTATTATTCAAACAAAACGTGTATGAATAATTCAGTTCAATCGGCTGGGGGTTACCAACTTTTTTAGGATTCGATTAAGTTCATTTGGCAGATTTGATCCAAACATACCTACTAACTAAGGTTAGTTACCTTGGTAACTAAAATAATAATAATATAATAATTACTAAAATAAAAGCTTGCAAAATAGAGCGATCGAATGAATAACATTCGATACATACGTTCTAGCAGTACGTAATAGAACTTTGTAATTGTTATTGCCCGTCCAGCAATGTAGTCTCAATCTGTTTGCCCACATTTAGCAATCAAAATAAAGGCAATAAAAAAAAATATGAAGAAGGGTTAATACTCACCCACTGCCAGAAATAAAGTTAAGTGTCTCTGGGAACAGTTTATCGTTAAAAGTGTACATGACGAGCATATCACAGTTGTTGAGCGGTACTGTCAACAATGGATCCTGAAAATATAAAATAAAATGAATACTCGAGCTGTCACAAGTAAAATAAATGGTTGGTAAAAGTAAATTTTAATAACTAGGTACTAATCTAAATAAATAAGCCGTTTTATTTATTTTCGTATTGCAATCATTATTTGTAAGTTTTAATATACCGTACAATTTGGACGTCGGTTGTAAAGTAGTCAACCTTTTAGCCTGAGGCCTCATAGTGCGATGCGTCGTCGCAACGGATCAACGCATTGTATGCCACACCTGCCAACTTGACGACGCACGACGTCACAACGCAAGAGGGCGTCGCACGCCGTCACAGCGCAGCGTGTCAGTGTGGATTCCAGATTCGACAATGGATTGGAATGGACACTATCCACCGTCGCGTCGCAGCGCAGCGCATCACCCTCCCCCCGCTTCGTTTCTCATCCGTCGATCCGTTGAAAAGTCGCGTGCGACGACGTAACGCATAATGTGGCTTCACACTTAAAATATATGTAAAACGCACTACAGAGGCCTCGGCCTTACTTAATAAAGTAATGTATTACAATTGCAACTTACTCGTACAGCACAAGACTCTCGAACTCGCCAATACATCACGTCTGTACCTTTAGCTCTCTCCAATCGAAGTAATACGTCTCTATACAATGTTGCATCCGCATCTGCAATAGTACAATAATTCATTAAAAAATTGAAGTTCGATATTTGTAAAACTCTACTTTAGTCTGAAAACCTGCAAAATTTTGGCATTAAAATTTAAAGTAAAGTTTGACAAGTTGTTTTCCAATACTTTTTACAACAAAAAAAGCCGTATTCATACTCAACGAGCTCTAAACAACGAGGCCCACTCGATGGGGTAGTTAAGAATATTTTATTTTATTTTTATTTGCGGGCCCCTTTAGCTGTATAATTTGGGTCAACAGGACGCTTATACTGTGAAAATTTGAAGACTAGCTCCAACCGTTTGGCTTTAAAACTTATGTGACAGACGACGGGCAGACACGTGAGTGACAGCAATAGGGCTCGATTTGGACCCTTCGGTTACAGAACCCTAAAAAACAAATTCAAAATCCGTCCACAATTAACAGAGAAATCGGAGAACATACATGCCGTCGAACATAGAACCTCCTCCTTCTGGAAACTCGGCTAAAAAGTCTAGCAAACTATAAAACTCACTTTTTTCTCCATTTCCGCTGTCGTCGTTTAGCGGCGGCATAAGTTGGCTAACTGCTTTTGTGGTACCCTTATTGAATACTTTCAAAAATTTCGGGAACATGTAGGGTACAGTTAACCTGTCGAATAATTATTATGTCAATAAAAAGGAAGTAATAACACGGTTTAAAAGGATTATCGTAAGGTTAAACGACCATCACATAAAACTCTAGCATGCGTTCAGTCATTGAACACATTAAGGACTTTACAGTAGTCACAGCGGATCTTTGTGTCTTTGAAGTTGGCTCTGCGAACCATTATACTGCATAGAGTGAGTTTAAAAATTAGTCCAGATTTGGAAGTAGCTAATGTTCTTAAATCGGAACAGACGGGTAACGAGTGAAGTTGGCTCTGCGAACCATTGCGCAAGAAACAGTTTTTCATCGAGTATACTGCATAGAGTAAGCGAGATAGAACGATGCGACTAACGTAAGTGAAAGAGGCAGTTATACAAATCAATCTTCTACTTCAACATTGACGCAAAAATAGCAACTGCGCAGGGTGTTGCAGCCAACTTCAGAGACACAAAGATCCACTGTGACTACTATACTAATTGTGAAAAAGTGAATTCTCATGTGAGGTTCAAGCGATTTTGAACCATGTGCGGTGCAAATGGACACAGCGTGCCAGTGTGCACTGGAACTATATAGTATGTGTTCTAGTGTATGAACATTTGGCTCACCAGGTACCTGGATCGGAGGTGCCGTCCAGCAACTTCTTGAGCTTTTCCCGCTGCGGGTTGGGTTTGCTGTCGATGTAGGCGTGTATGGGCACCTCGCGGTGGTCCTCTATGGTGGGCGGGTTCGGAATCGCGTTCGTCGGGTGCGTTATCACGTATGTGAACTTTACCATCAATGTTGCATCTGTTGATGATAGAACAATCAACATAATTTAAATATATGGTATTTAGATAGTAAGTCACACCAGAACGTTGCTGATTTTCCTTGAAGAGCTGGGGTGATCGAATGACCTATTTATTCGCCTGTACGCCTGGGTAATGGAGATGACGTCACGTGGTCGTTACGTAGTTGTTATGTTAGTGCTGTAGGTACTCACTAGAGGCCGCTTCTCTCTTGAGCCGGTCGAGCTCGGGCGGCGAGATCTCCCACTTGAGCGTGGAGTTGGGGTTGATGGAGATGACGTCACGTGATCGTTACGTAGTTGTTATGTTAGTGCTGTAGGTACTCACTAGAGGCCGCTTCTCTCTTGAGCCGGTCGAGCTCGGGCGGCGAGATCTCCCACTTGAGCGTGGAGTTGGGGTTGATGGAGATGACGTCACGTGATCGTTACGTAGTTGTTATGTTAGTGCTGTAGGTACTCGCTAGAGGCCGCTTCTCTCTTGAGCCGGTCGAGCTCGGGCGGCGAGATCTCCCACTTGAGCGTGGAGTTGGGGTTGATGGAGATGACGTCACGTGATCGTTACGTAGTTGCTATGTTAGTGCTGTAGGTACTCACTAGAGGCCGCTTCTCTCTTGAGTCGGTCGAGCTCGGGCGGCGAAATCTCCCACTTGAGCGTGGAGTTGGGGTTGATGGAGATGACGTCACGTGATCGTTACGTAGTTGTTATGTTAGTGCTGTAGGTACTCACTAGAGGCCGCTTCTCTCTTGAGCCGGTCGAGCTCGGGCGGCGAGATCTCCCACTTGAGCGTGGAGTTGGGGTTGATGGAGATGACGTCACGTGATCGTTACGTAGTTGTTATGTTAGTGCTGTAAGTACTCACTAGAGGCCGCTTCTCTCTTGAGTCGGTCGAGCTCGGGCGGCGAAATCTCCCACTTGAGCGTGGAGTTGGGGTTGATGGAGATGACTTCACGTGATCGTTACGTAGTTGTTATGTTAGTGCTGTAGGTACTCACTAGAGGCCACTTCTCTCTTGAGCCGGTCTAGCTCGGGCGGCGAGATCTCCCACTTGAGCGTGGAGTTAGGGTTGATGGAGATGACGGCCACGTCGTCGAACATGTAGTTTGACAGGAACGTCTGCGCGTTGCGGTCGTGCGCGTGCATGTTGCTGAGCTGAGTGTAGTCTTGTTCCGTGAAACTAGAAAATTATTATACAGCCTTTTAGACCAAAAAGAAAAGAAATATAAAAAGATACGACCTCGAATGGACCTTATTTGCCATTCTCGTTGATTGGATCTAATATCCAAGCAACGGGAGTTCTTTGCGGCTGATCTTAACAGACGGAGTAAACAGTTGGCATATTCAAACGAAGTCCCTTACTGCTGGGATCATCGCCAGTTAGGAACAGTGACTTCCTTATAATTTTCCTTAAACGTTGTGTCTGGCGTGAAATATACTTACACATAAATGTTGTGTGATTGAGCCGACATTTGATAAACAGGCAGGAAAGGACCGATGCGTATTTTCACCGTCACATCTGTGGGTGGGTTAGGTTGACCGACCTAAAACAAATAAATACTAGTACTCAGACGAATCTGAACACTGGCAACCAATTAACTTCAGTTTAAACTTGGAACGTTGACTAAGGGCCATAGATATAGCTGTTAAACATTGTTATAACGCGCACAAAAGCAAAGTTTGAATTAAAATAATTTCTAATGCCGTAATAAATCAGTTTTGCCCAGCCCCGTTTTTTTCGAAAAAAAGGTGAAATAATTTTTCGAAACATAAAAATCTATTAAAGCAGTGGTTGGTGAATCCCGTAGACACCTATCTTAATTTGCCATATTTAGAAAATATTCACAACAGTATAAAAATTTTAATAAACTCACGCTAAAAGCCAAAAATCTATGAGATTTGACATATCGGAGACCCACACCGGCGACTTTAGCGGCGAATTCATTCATTCTCATTGGGAGATTAATCGCCATAATAATATGAAACTGTAATTACCGTATTTCCAAACGCGAAGAACACAAGCGGGAACCATATGATGGCGATGACTAACGCGAGTACTCCTCCGCCGAGCATGTACTTGGACATGTTGGACTTCTTGGAGCCGCGCGGCTGCGGGAACTCGTCCTCTATGTAGCGGGAACACTGGAACAATGTCATTTACCTGTGTTATAATGAACTAGCTGACCCCCGCGGCTTCGCTCTCGTCAACTGGCTACCTATCTACCTTCCTACCCTACTCACCTACCTACCTACCAATTTGTTTAACTATTTATTTGAATAAGAATTAATACTATAATACGAATGTAACCAACTTTTATTTCTACCGGCTATCTAATTAAGGGCCTACATACGCTTTAGTGCCGTAAAACGGTAACTTTCTAAAGCATACTCCTTAGTAACGGCTAGGTTAAAAGGTTTGAAAAAAATATATATTTATTATTATTCATGTACATAATTTTGATCACAAGGTTTTTTCGTGTAACTAATAGTATTGCTTAAAAAAAAAATAACCACACTATATTTTTTCGCAAATTTTGAAACTCCTCCAAAACGACTTGGATGTTTAATAGTACATTATGGTACAAGTGTGCAAATCAAATCAAATCAAATCTTTAAATCAAATCTTTATTTCTTTGCAAACATGGGTAATTTGTACATAGATGTTCTTTTTTACATAATAAAGTCCTCCATATTCTACCGTCACATGGGCATGCAAATATTATTCATTTTAAAATTAAATCAAATTAAAATACAATACGAATAAAAATAAATGCCAAATCACAAGAAATTATAAATGTCAAATTTAGTTTAATAAATGTTAAGTTTAAATGTCGTACTGGTTACGTTAGTAAAATTTATCACAATAATGTCAAAACAAAATAATAAGTATGTCAGTCAGTATACTTGGTAGCAGCTTTAATAATAATAAAATAAGTCAAACAGTCAACGATTCGTCATTAAGGAAGTCGTCAACTTTGTAATAACATTTTTCTATTAATATTTCGGTTAGTGCCCTTTTAAATTTTATTACAGTCATATTTTTTATTACATTAGGTACTTTATTATAAATGCGCGGGGCAATACCAAAAAAACTTTTCTGCATTAGCGCAGTTTTACATTTTACATGACACACTTGGTTTAGATATTGAGACCGTATTGGATTTCTTCTAACTTCCGACAATTTTTTAAATAATTTTGGATTGTTTTTTACAAACAAAGCTGTTTCCAAAATATATAAGGACGGAAAAGTTAAAATTCTTAATGATTTAAAATAGGGAAGACAGCTATCTGTTGGTTTTAGACCTGACATTGACCTTATACATCTCCTCTGCACTCTAAATACCAGTTCCCTATCCGTAGACTGCCCCCAGAAAATAATACCATACCTCAGAACAGAAGCAACTAGTCCGTGGTAGGCTGTTTGAAGAGCCTGACTGTTGACTCTTTTTGATAGTTGAAAGAGAGCATATGCAGATTTGCTAAGTTTTTTGCAAACGACTTCAATATGAGGTTTCCAAGTAAGTTTGCTGTCGATCACAATACCTAAGAACTTTGCCTCATTTGCTTCCTCAACATGACAGCCTTGGTAATCAATATGAACATTTGGGTATTCACTACGTTGATGAAAATGCATTATTTTTGTCTTATTTATGTTTATTACTAAATTATTATGATGTAACCAATTTATTATGTTTTGTAAAGTGGTACCTATGTCTTGCTCGTAATCATTTTTATTTGTACACTTGATTACAGCTGTACTGTCAAATAAATACTGTCTGTGCAATGTTGGTGATTACCGCTGAGGCGCCATTGAGACCCGAGCCGTTAGGTGAGGGTCTTAAGAGAGCCGAGGACGGTAATCATCAATACACACGTGTATCATACGACGTTTTTCAACACACTTGTGAAGAAAATAATACAAAAAAATCATTTTCAACAGTAAAAACGAGATGTGAAATTTTTTTCACAATGGCGGGCAAAATTAATCAGTTTTCCTATGCGCGCGCATTTAACAATGGCGATCGGCCATAGACTAAAATAATGAGGTTTCTTTTTTTTTTTGGCTTTTCGTGGCTATCCACGAACAAAAAATTTTTTGTATTTTAGCCACGTACAAAAAAGGGAATTTAAATTTTTCTTTATTACAGAGCAAATAAAATTTATATTTGAGTGAAAGTTTTATTTATTAAGCACGTACAAGTTGAAATTATCTATTTAAATACGAAGATGCATGAAATGAGCAAACAATAGGTACATTAATTTATTTGTACTATTGAGCACGATCTTTTTTGTATCGAAACTTTTTAAGAACAAAGCAACTCAACCAATAAATTAAAAAAACTCTATAACTCACTTGTGACTAATAGCAATGAAAAAGTCACAGTTTGATAACAGGTATCATTATGTGCCTAATTGCGGTGAAATTAGAGCCACTTTATGAGCAAGTGTGTTGAAAAAATATTTTTACACAGAAAAATTTATGGCTAGAATTTCATTATAACTAACATAGCATATGTAAATCAAATAATATTTTGCAAACAAAACTGATCAATTGGAGGTTCAATTTTGATATTTTGGCATCGAGCGGGCGCACGGCCAGTACTGCGTTACGATGGGGCGTATATAGCGCTGTATTAGAGTGATGTAATCGAAATAAAAGAGAAGTGTTCGATTCAACGATTCGTGTAATAATGCTCATAAAAGGTGTGTGCAGTTACAAATATAAGGTTGGGCGAGCTCACACTACACCTCCCCTTTTTTAAAAAAAAAATGTTGTTATATAAGTACATAATGCATTTTTTTTTTTTTTTTTTTTTTACTTAAACTAAGCTTACATCACTACTTTTAAAATTATTTACTTTTTAACATAACATTATACAAAAAAAAACATCTTATCTCAATTAAGTAACCAAAGTATTTTAAGTTACAAACAGTTTTGTATTATTTTTATGAATTACATATTCTTTATCATCTTTTATAATTTTTACATTTGGTGATACATCTTCAATGACTCTGTATGGTCCTAAGTAAATTTTATCTAACTTATTTCCTACTTGATTTTTGATTAAAACTAAATCTCCACTTTTATATATTAACCGATTTACATTTTTATCAAAATTATTTTTTCTTAATTCCTTACTGAATAATAAATTATTTCTAGCTTCTGCTTGTGCTCTTTGAAGTCTGTATTTTAGCTCCAAAGGGTAAGAATCTGGATTATATAACGGATCAACATATACATTTTGTGCTATATTAGATGGTAAATTACAATTTTTGCCAAATACTAACTCAAATGGAGTGTATTTTGTCTCAGAATGCATTGTAGTATTAAAAGAAAAGCACCAGAATGGAAGCTAACTGCTCCAATCAGTTTTGTTATTGTCACACTGAATTCTAAGATAAGCTCCTAGAACTTTATGAGTATTTTCCAAACCTCCCAGAGTTTCATGATGATAAGCTGTTGAATGCAGTTTATTAATATGCAACAAATTGCAAATCTCAGTGAAAACTGATGACATAAACTCTGTTCCCTGGTCTGTTATTATCTCTCTAGGGATACCATACCTCAGAATAAAATTGTTTACAAATAACTTAGCTACAGAAATAGTATCTTTCTTTTCTAAAGGATAAGCTTCGACGTATTTTGTTAAATCACACTGTAATGTCAAAATATACTTATAGTTTAAATTATCTACATCTAAAGGACCCATTAAATCTAAACTAACTCTTTCAAAAGCAGTGGATGCCGTGGATGTGATAACCATCGGTTCCTTCGTATGCCTATTGGTATGCTTTTGAATCTGACAACTTCTACACTTCTTTACGAATTCTGATACGTCATTACTCATTCCTGGCCAATAATAGTACTTCCTAATATTATTTAACATTCTGTTTACCCCCGCGTGGCCACTCGTAGGTAACAGGTGGAAGTCATTTAAGATCACAATTTTCGTTTCTTTGTCAGTAACTCTTGTCACATCTTTGATAACAAGTAGCTTAGGAATATCATTTAATTGACTCATTTCCTTTATAAAATTGTTTACAAAACTTTCGTTGCGCTTGTTCTTAATTATTATGAGCTCGTTTAATTTGATTTGCTTGCAAAAACGTTGTAATTCTCTCGCTAACACACTTACGGTCGATAACGATCGAGAAATTACAAAAATTGCTGACTTTTCAGGCACGAATTTGCAGTTACCATTGTCACTAGTGAAATATTTTGATTTTTCTATCTGATTTAATGTATTTTTATTGCTAAGTAAAATCAATTCAACGCTGTCAATTGGTCGTTTGAGAATTTCCACTACCTTAGGTTGATCAGGCCTTGGAGTAGAGGATACCTCAGTAGTCATGTCGTTGTTGTCACAGTCAGTACGTATCCTTCGAGTCTGTGCCCTTGTCATGACCGATACTACATGCTTGTTCATATCCTTTAAGCTGTTGGATGTAATAGGTATCCGGCTCAAAGCATCTGCAGCTGCGTTTTGCCGTCCTGGGACATAGCTGATTTCAAAATCATATTCCTCGAGATATAATCTAAACTTTGTCAACCGGCTTGAAGGATCGGTCATATTAAATAAATAAATCAATGGCTTATGGTCTGTTTTTATGTAAAACTTTTTCCCATATAAATAAGGTCTAAAATGTCGAACCGCCCAAACAATAGCAAGTAATTCTAACTCAATCACAGGGTATCGTGTCTCAGCTGGTTTCAAGTTACGGCTGGCGTACGCGACTACCTTGCTATTGCTATTAGACAGCACGGCGCCTAAACCTAGTTTTGATGCGTCAGTTTGTAACGTAAAAGTATTATTATCGCTGAAGTCTGGATAGTCAAGTATAGTTGGACTAACAAGGATCTGTTTTAGCTTGTAAAATGCTCGCTCGCATTCATCACTCCATACGAACGCTACATCTTTCTTACATAACGCATTCAATGGATAGGCTATGTCGGCAAACTTTGGAATAAAACGCCTATAATAGTTAGCAAATGCAACAAATCTCTTGACTTCATCTACATTCTGCGGGACAGGGTACTTTTGCAGGCATTCTACCTTTGATGGATCGGGAAATATACCTTCTGAAGTGATCTTATGCCCTAAATAAACGATTTCTTTACGTAAAAATTCACACTTCATCGGATTTAGTTTCAAATTCACTCTTCTCAGGCATTCAAAAATTTTTATAAGATTCTTGTTGTGCGTTTCAAGACAATTTCCTACGACAATACAATCATCTTGATATAAGAAGCATGATTTATAATTTAAACCAGACATTGCTATTGTCATGAGACGAGCAAAAGCACTAGGCGATGTCTTAAGTCCCATCGGACATCGTTTCATTTGATACTGCTTGTCTGTTGTAAATGCAGTAAACTTCCTAGACTTTTCTTCTAAAGACAGCTGATAGTAACCTTGACTGAGATCTAATTTTGAAAAATAGATGTTGTTAGATAACGAATCTAGAATCTCAGTGATGTTAGGTAAGGGAAATTTATCATCCTGTATCCTATTATTGAGTTGGCGATAGTCCACTACAAGTCTCCATTTCCTTTCTCCTGACCTATCTGTCTTTTTAGGTACTAATAGAACTGGGCTTGACCATTCTGAAATAGTCTCTTCAATGATATCGTTTTTAACCATTTCATCTATTTGTCGTTGTACCTCGCCTTTCAATGCTTTAGGCAATCGATAGGGCTTCACGTACGCTGGAGACGCATTTTCCTTTAGTTTAATTGAATGTTCTATTAAATTTGTAGTAGTGAGCGTATCTCCTGGCAAATGGAAAACATCGGCATATTTGGCACATACGTTTTCAATGCCTCTTTGTTCCTCTTTATTTAAATAAGTATGTAGTTGTAACGTAGTTAGCAAAGTTCGAACTCTATCCACAGATATACTATCGTCGTCAAACTTGCAAACATAAAAATTATCTAGGCAGCTAATAATTAGATCTGAAATATTTATCTTAACCGAACTATCAGTTGTATTTAAAATCCTAACAGGAATAAGTCCATTATGTGGCTTCGATACTACACCCGCTGTGAACACACCTTTATAAATTTCCTTTGACAAAATGACGCAATCATTATTGTGTGACGTCGGGATGTGTTTAATTACTTCGCAACGAGGTGGAATTGTAAACAAATTCCTATTAACATGAACACTAACTGACTGATCTCGAGTTTCTAAACTCAGAGTTCCATTTTTATAACTTAATACCGCGTTATAGCGCCCAAAAAAATCCTGCCCGAGTATACCTTCTGCGGCGCAAGATAAGTGTTCAAAAATGTGAAACTTTTGTTGAAAAGTCACATTATTAATTAAAATATCTAAATAAATGTATCCCATAGATTCTAAATTACCACTAATTCCTTTAATAACTATCTTATCCTGTTTTACTAAATTCAATAAATTCCTATGTCGCGACAACCATTCATACTTAAGCACACATAAGCTTGCTCCACTATCAATCAGTAAATTAAGATCAACATTACTATTTTGTAATTGACAATTAATAATACAAAAATTACTAAAACTAAGAATTGAATGAGTGTACGGTTTAGGTACGAAAAAATTCTAAGTTTTCATGACTATTTGCCTGATCATTGCGCAAGTTGTCTTGGACATTGGACTGTTGCGCGTTATGCTGAACACGCTGACAACGCACCGGACGTCCGCGTAAATGCTGACGCTGACCACCTGTGTGTTTACCTCGATTTACACTGTATGAAGTTCTTATACCTGTGCTATTTTCATAATTTTTATTATAATTATGATGATAAGTTTTATTGTTGTTATAAAACTGTCTATTTCCTCGGCCTCGAGAACCTCTAAAGCTTCCACGTTTATAGTTTTGGTTAGCCCTAAATTGCATAACCTGGTCTTGTGGCTGGACAGTCATGGATTGCTCATCTACCGCAGCCGTAATAGCTTCAGACAAAGACGCAAACTGTCGTGAGGCAATGATGGTGCTGAGCCGCTTATCGGTCAAACCATCGCTAAACCGTTTGATTGCAGTCTTCTCATTGAGCGGACGCAAAACCTCATAGGCATCACGCTTATCGTTAGCCTGAGCAATCGTAAGATTCACAAACAATTCCTCAATCTCTGTACCGAATTTTTCTATGCTCCTACGGCCTTGAGTCGCCTTAAGCAATTGTGTTTGTAATGCTACAAACGATTTTTTAGGTAACAAATAAATGCGAATATCTTCTATCAAACTTTCAATATCTGCGTAGGTAGTTTTAAGACGCAATTTTGCACTAGGCGAGAGACGTGTTTTTAATACGAACTGTATCAATTGACTTTTACTGGCATCATTGATAAGCGAGCTATAAAGTAAGATACCATCAATAAGCTGATTTGTCACCTGCTCCTGGCCATTCATCATCGGCAACAGGGAAATTGCAGTCTTAATATCGAACGTTTCAGCCATTTTTGTAACACTATTTGAATGTTCTATAAAATCCTTAGAACTAGTTTGACTACTATTATCTACTAAAGTCAGTAAACCCTTTATTTTCTGATAATTTGATTGAATCTCATGGATTAATGTTTGGAAAACCTCACAAGTTTCTTTGTCTAGCTTGCGTTCTTTAATTTCTTGGTTCAACTGAGTCAAAATACAATCCAGTTTACTGTATTCCTTTTCTGCTTCTACTAGTTTCTTATAAGCTAAATCTTGTCTACGCCTATCTGGACCTAGTTTCACTAAATATGTAGCGTAGCTACTTCTTCAATTTATATTAATGATAAGTTATTTACAGTTAATTAAGTCAGTATTATATAAGCAATCAAAGAAATAGTAGTATTTACATTAATTTATACAGTACTTATATAACTATATACTTTACACACTTAAATCTAATATATACACCTAAAAACTTAATCATAACCTAATATTATATAAGTTTTGTTAAAGCATTAAATTAAAATTAAGACATCCGTACAAACCGATAATTTTGATATTAGATACTTTTTTATGCAGAAATGTGGAATGCAAACCGGTTACTAGAGCGAGCGCCCGCGCCTTGTCTAGCTATCCCTTTCTTACTCGCGGCGCTCGCAGCGATGACCAGTCAAGAATCTTCAGTGGCCGTAAGCGCACGCCGCTCTCACTAGTACCCGGTAAACGTTCGAACATAGATACCTAGTGTTTAAGGTATGTGCCTAGATGTGGATACCACATAGTGTGGAACTGCTAACTGCGCCTATCGCCTACTGTCTGTGCTTTCATTTCGCCTTCTTCATATTATCTGTGTCCAGTGAGCTTTATAAACTATTTGGACAATATATTTCTTTCTTTCCGTAAGCTGTGTGTTTGCTTATTTATTGCAACCCCAAACTGCTTCATTGGTGACCCCGACGTGATCAGTTACATTGCGCGACTACGGAGCTTCGCAAATAATTTGCAACCTACTCCAGCGTCACGGCATAGTGGACGTCGCTCACCCTTTGTTTATAAGGATTTGGCCACATCAACACACGTTTTCCTGCGTGATGACACTGTGGCCGGAGCACTGAAGTCTGCCTACACTGGTCCTTATGAGGTCATACAACGAGGAGACAAAGCATTCAAGCTATTGGTGAAAGGTAAGATGGTCACCGTATCGATCGACAGAATAAAACCTGCCTACATACTGCGTGATCCTGATACCACAACACGCTCAAGACAATCCTCACTACCTCACACTTCATCTCACACACACGCCCCAATCACTAACTCAACCCAAACTTGCACTCATACTCCCACTCGGAATACAAGTGACGATGACTTACCTGGCGCAGCCGCTGCCGGTGAGAGCATGGTCAGAGTAACACGTTCTGGCCGCAGAGTGAGATTCCCAGACTATTATCGCCCGTAGGACGGTCTCTGGAGGGGGGTGGTGTAGCGTAGCTACTTCTTCAATTTATATTAATGATAAGTTATTTACAGTTAATTAAGTCAGTATTATATAAGCAATCAAAGAAATAGTAGTATTTACATTAATTTATACAGTACTTATATAACTATATACTTTACACACTTAAATCTAATATATACACCTAAAAACTTAATCATAACCTAATATTATATAAGTTTTGTTAAAGCATTAAATTAAAATTAAGACATCCGTACAAACCGATAATTTTGATAATAGATACTTTTTTATGCAGAAATGTGGAATGCAAACCGGTTACTAGAGCGAGCGCCCGCGCCTTGTCTAGCTATCCCTTTCTTACTCGCGGCGCTCGCAGCGATGACCAGTCAAGAATCTTCAGTGGCCGTAAGCGCACGCCGCTCTCACTAGTACCCGGTAAACGTTCGAACATAGATACCTAGTGTTTAAGGTATGTGCCTAGATGTGGATACCACATAGTGTGGAACTGCTAACTGCGCCTATCGCCTACTGTCTGTGCTTTCATTTCGCCTTCTTCATATTATCTGTGTCCAGTGAGCTTTATAAACTATTTGGACAATATATTTCTTTCTTTCCGTAAGCTGTGTGTTTGCTTATTTATTGCAACCCCAAACTGCTTCAAATATTCCCTTAAATATTTTAATTTAGCGTGCAAATCTTGCAATTGTTGGGACATTCCTATTCCCCAAATCGAAATATAAAATAATACAACATGATCTAATTACAATATTATGGAATATTGTAGAATATTAAAAAAAATTGCAGTGCAAAACTTACATTGCAGTAGGTACGTATTGTACTGACAACGTATAAGTAGGTCACGACGTGTCACGTGGCGTGGATGAACGGATTCCTCAGCACTGGACTCAAACTGACTCCCAGCTGCTCCACATCGGACCCGAACGATTTATCTCCCGGCGCCCTGCATATCCTCTCATCATAAGGCTTGAGCATTCTCCCGGCACCCGGCAGCAACGTTCCTTTTCTGTCTTCTTATTTAATATTTTCACCGCTTCAAACTTATTCTTGGATTCTGATTTTTTCCTTTTTTTTTTTAATCTTCTTTTGTTTCTTTCTTCAAAATTTTCCGTCTTCATAAACTTCTATCAGTATATTTTTCAGGATTTCTTCAACTATTGACGTCTTCGCATTTTACGTAAGTTGCAAAATTTTAATTGCTGGCTAAGGGTCGCCATGTATTAGAGTGATGTAATCGAAATAAAAGAGAAGTGTTCGATTCAACGATTCGTGTAATAATGCTCATAAAAGGTGTGTGCAGTTACAAATATAAGGTTGGGCGAGCTGCACACTACAGCGCCTTAAAATTTTGGAACATACAAGCTGCTCTTGTGACTTACTCTGATAGTTAGATATATTCTCTCGCAGACTTTTTTATAGGTAATAATGAGTACTTTAATCATGTAGCACATAATTTTGTATCTATCATCAATAGTTTTCTCAGCGCACGCCAAAGAATGGTTTTTATAGGCAAAAATTTTGCTACTTTGGGTTATATTATTGCAATTTTCATAAGGTACTCTATTTTCTTTTAAATATATTATAGCCTATGACACTCAGAATAATGTAGCTTTCTACTGGTGACAGAATTTTCAAAATCGGTTCAGTAGATCCAGAGATTACCCCCTACAAACTCACAACATCACAAACTTTACCTCTTTATAATATTAGTATAGATGTAAAACAGACATCACCGAGTGCCCCATATATATCCCGTCATTGCGATTTACTTGATCTGTTACATATTATGTTATTACTTGATATGTTTCATAGTTATGGGTATAACAAGTAAAAACATAACCCTTTCCTTGCAGCCGGGTAAAAATTTAAAAACCTCCTTAACATATTTATTTCGTGCTACATAATTTATCTAGTAGCAGACAGTTTATTATGACACGTTATCTTGCGAAAATTTATCTAGTAGTAGACAGTTTATTATGACACGTTGTACTATCCTACCCCTTTTTTTTTTTTTTTTTTGGGTGGAGAAATGCTCATGCATACTGCACTACCACGGGGAGATAGTGCAGTTATGTGGGACTCTAACCCACTAAAACTCCACGGTGTCCTTGCCGCTTATGGCGGGAACACGCGTTAGCACTCTCCGCGAACCCGCCGCGGCTGTCCGTCTCCGGACTCTCCTCGGGGGAGTACCCCCCATCACCGGCGCACCAGAACACACTGTACGCCGTGACCACCCCAGGGACCAATTCAGCACATGGGTGCCAGACGACCCCGTGTATGGCACCCTTGGTCCCACTGTGACGGGTCGAGGTCAATGGCCCCGCCACCTACCATTTTGCGGCCGCAGGGGATAGGGAGAGCGGCTAACGCTATACCGACACTCCTCCTCCCCTGCGGCCCCACCGCGTCCGCCATCAGACGGTGGCGACCCTGTCTAGGCCGCGGAAGGTAGGGAGAGTGGCGCACCGCAATACCGGCACTCCTCTCCCGCCGCGGCCTCCAACCCTCAGCCGCGATATCGTATGGGACCTGGAAATCTCCATAAGACATCGCGGCCCGCCTCAGTTGCGATGTCGCCTGTTACCAAGCGGCACCGCAACCTACTAGTTGGCCGCTACGTCGTCGGCTTAATCGGCAAAAGCCCTGACGAGCGGCCCCTCCTCGGGTTCCTCTTCGCTTCACCGTGGGTGACCAAGCCACGGTTACTGAGCGCCCCCGCCTCGACAAAGCGGGAACCCACCGGGGGGGTTACTATCCTACCCTACCTATCCTACCCTACATACCCTACCAACACTACCTACCCTACCCTACCGACCCTACCTTACCGACCCTACCTACCCTACCGACCCTACCCTACCCTACCTACCCTACATACATAAATGTTGCGTAACTTTAACCGGAAGCTCTCATAAAGGAATTTTTTTGCCAGTTTTCGCAACATTTTTCATTTATGCGCCGCTCCTTTTGGTCGTAGCGTGATGTTACATAGCCTTCCTCGATAAATGGACTATCCAACACAAAAAGATTTTTTTAATTCCAACCAGTAGTTCCTGAGAGTACCGCGTTCAAACAAACAAACAAACTCTTCAGCTTATAATATTAGTATAGATTTATAAGTACCTCTTCCAAGGTACGACAACCGACTAATTCTGGAAACATGTCACTCCCGTTAAAGAAGGGTAGAATTAACATACAATTTAGTTCAAGATAATAATAGTTCAAATACCTTAAATAGGAAGACACTGGCGAAAATATCCTCCATCTTGAGCCAATCCATGAGGTTCATAGACGTGTCTGTCCATATCCAATCCATGAGCGTGCGTAGCTCGAACAGGAACGGTACCACCATGAACCTGTGTGTTTTAACAGTATAAAAAATACACATCATCACATCATCATCAGCCTATTAATGTTCCCACTGCTGGGACACAGGCCTCCTCTCTGTGAGAGGGAATGGGCCGTAATCCACCACGCGGGCCCAGTGCGGGTTGGTGGATGTCACATGTCTTGTCAACATGCCGGTTTCCTCACGATGTTTTCCTTCACCGTTTTGAGAGCAGTGGTGATGAAATAATTTACACAAAGTAAAGCGCCTGCCTGGGCTCGAACCCACGACCTGTAACTTGTAAGTCGCGGCCGATACCACTGGGCCACCACTGCTCTGGACAGTCACCTTTTCGCAACGTAAATGTAACGTGAACCGATTTGCATGCGCTCGTCTTTATCCGCCACCTTTGTAGCCATGTGGTTATTTTGTCGAGACTCCCATGCAGCATGTGAGAGGCCATAACGGGATCTGTGTGGCTCGCCAGTATTGCGGTGTCATCAACAAATGTGGCTGTAGTAACCTCATCAGCCTGCGGGAGATCCGCAGTGTTCAATGTGTACAAAACCAGTCCCAGTACCGACCCTTGCGGTACTCCAGCAGTTATATTACAGAATCGCGATGTCACATCTGCTTCTTTTACTTGAAATATTCTTTATTTCTTAAAAAATACATCACGAGTGTATTCTCCAAACGGTGTATAATCACACTAATATTATAAAGGCGAAAGTGTGTGTGTTTGTGTTTGTTGGTTCTTCACTCTTAAACGCTGAACGGATCTGGATGAAATTTCGCACAGAGATAGATTATAGTCACAGAATTGCACATAGGCTTTTTATCCCGGGAATATGTTCCCTTGGGATAACTTTCGACATTCATGCGGGCGAAGCAGCTGGAAGAAGCTAGTATAACACAAAGTCGCGACGTTTCTGAGCAGACCCTTATACGAGCTTGTCTTACCCTCTAAAGAAGATCATGTTGAGGAACCGGTAGGACTTGCAGAGGAAGTTGCCGATGATGCGGCGCGGGTAGCCGCAGCGGATCTGGTAGGCTGACAGCAGTAGGTAGATGCACTTCAACATGTACCACATCGGAGGCGGTAGAAGGGCGTTGAACGTCCTAAACACAATCAAATTATTATTGAAATTATTACACGTGTACTTATAGGCATGCCTAAAACTGTAAGGCAGGCTAATGATTGCAGTATTGCTTAGATGTGGCGCATAACACTATAGACCCATTTTTGTCGGGCTGGACGGAGAAGGCGAAATTCAAAGAACGTTGGAACTATGGGGGTGACTTTTGTCTTGCATTGGGACAATATGGTTACCACAATATGGGTCCCTCAGGACAAAGCATTATGCTGAGTGGAAGCCTTCTTGCCACAACCACGACATGCATCTGCTTTTATTTATACACATTTCATTTTGGCACCCTTTTATTAGGTCATTACATATGAAATTGGCGTTATGTAAGGGAGGAACATAAAGTCGTTTTTTTTTAATATAATATTTTTATTTAATCAAAGTATGTACTATTGCTATCTACGCACTTTTACCATCTCATAGGTAGTTCATTGATCCCTTTACCATAATAACCATTCGGACGGGAATCAATAAAATCTTTGAAGGCGCTTTGGACTGCTCCATCGGAGTTGATTTATTTCCCTTGCAAGAAGTTATCCAAATTTCGAAAAAAAATGGTAATCTGTCGGAGCAAGGTCCGGGGAGTACGGTGGACGTCTCAGACATTCCAATTGAAGCTCCTCTAATTTGGTAGCCGTCTGTTGTGCAGCGTGTGGTCTAGCGTTATCCTGAAGCAGCAGTGGCCTAGAGCGATTGACCAGCCTCGGCTGTTTAACAGCTAGCTTTTCCATCATGGTTTGCAGTTGCTGACAATAGACATCCGCCGTAATCGTCTGGCCAGATTTAAGAAAGCTGTAGTGATCGACACCGGCACTAGTCAACCAAACGCGCACAAGTAATTTTTTTTGAGTAAACTTTCGCTTGGGGCAGGATTTGGCTGGTTCGTCAGAGTTCAGCTATTGCGATGAGCGTTTCCGATTATTGTACAGGATCCCACTTTTCATCACAGGTAATGATTCTATTTAAAATCCCTTCATTATTGTG
This sequence comes from Orthosia incerta, assembly GCA_948252205.1. Lineage (NCBI taxonomy): Eukaryota > Metazoa > Arthropoda > Insecta > Lepidoptera > Noctuidae > Orthosia > Orthosia incerta. The sequence goes on from OX411754.1 coordinate 23,157,234, forward strand.
CCAGTTGAGCAATGTAACGCAGCAGTCGACGCGCGTTTGTCGGTTTGCTGCACTCAATTCATGAGGTACCCATCTTTCAAGCTTTTTCACCTTCCCAATTTGTTTCAAGTGGATCAGAACAGTTTTATCACTAACACCGCAGCCTGCAGCTAACTCGGACGTGGTTTGCGATGGATCCGCTTCCACAATAGCCTTCAATTCTTCAATATCAACTTTGGTCTCCGGCCGTCCACGGGGCTTGTTCTGCAGGTCGAAATTTCCAGAACGAAAACGTTGAAACCAAAAGCGCACTGTATTTTCTTTTACGACACCGTCGCCATACACATCATTAATCCTTTGAGCCGTTTCAGCATCACTGGTGCCACGATGGAACTCGTACTCGTAAATAACGCGATATTTCAAGTTTTCCATTTTGAAAACAGAATGGCGCAAAAAAAAAAAAAAAAGAGGAAAAAACAAATGCATTATAGTTTTCCGAACACAAAAGCATGAGTAAATAGCTGTATAAATTTAAAATTGGAATTCCAAATCAAGATATATTTGAGATCAAAGTGGCCAATACGACAAAACGCCAATTTCATAGGTAAGGACCTAATATTAGCTTGGTATGTATGTATCTATGTAACGGAATCTTTGAACGTGATATCCCCCGCTTCAAAACGTCGGATTAATTTGAAACTTTGCACACTTATCAAGGACCGATGACAATGCAATAATTTAAATAGTTTGTAGCATTATCCTTACCCGGATCTTTAGGATTATCGACTGAAATAAAAAATAATAATAGTTTAAAAAAAACAAACTTAAAGTTATGAATAGTGTGACAAACAAAAAAAAGTTTTGGTTCAACAGATATTAAAATTGACAGATATTGGTAAAATTAGAGACATTTTGAAAATATTTTAAAAAGCACCCTACGCTTTTTCATAATATTTTTTTTGTTAGTCACACTATTCATAATTTAAATTTGTTGATATTTTTTCTACTTTTTAGTTTTGTTTTCTTTTAAAGCGTGTTTTTAACTATTATGTTTTAAATTTAAGAACTACTAGCACATCATCACATTACCATCAGGCGAGATCGTGGTCAAACGCGAGCCTACAGGTAAATAAAGTAAAAAAACTTTTTACAAAAAAATACTACCGACTTCCAAATAAGAAACTACAAAGTGAAAAATAACTTTATTTTTGGAAGCCGGTGTCTTTCGTAGATAAAATTATTTTTCACTTTGTAGTTTTCTTATTTGGAAGTCGGTAGTATTTTTTTGTAAATAGATTTTATTTTTCACGTTTTAGTTGTACCTACCTAATAGGCAAGTTGTTTAGTAAGTTTCCTATAACGCCAGAATAGATTACCCGAATATCATGAAACTTGAACAAAACCGATCAAATGAGAGATCTGCTTACCCCTTAAGAGCGTACTGGCGTGATGTTATGTTATGAAATGGTATAAACAATAAACAGACATGCGATTGCAGCAGTCCCGAGAGATTTGCCGTTATTTATTGAAGAGCTCTGTTGTATATCTTCGAAGTTCTTCATCAGATCGTCACCAAATTAAAATGGGACCAATTTCGTACTCACACATACATACTCTTTTAAACAAAAAATAATTTTCAAAATCGGTCCACAATTGACGGAGATATCGGTGAACATAAATAAAAAAAAAACATACAAGAAGTCGAACATAGAACCTCCTCCTTTTTCGAAAGTCGGTTAAAAACACTAACACTATCGTTAAGGGTTTGGTCTAAGCAAAATCTACTACTACTGTTCTTGTTTACTAATTAATGTGTGTATGTTTCTTTCTTTTTTTTCACCTATATATTGTTTAAAAATATATTTATAATTATACCGTAATGGTACCGTATGGTGACGGACGTAAAGAATTTCACCATCCCATATCTTCCCGTGGGTGTCGTAAGAGGCGACTAAGGGACACACCAGAGAATGGGCAGCAGCGTTTTCTGGACACTTTAACAACAAACTGCGATCGCCAACCCGCCTGCCAAGCGGGGCGATTATGGCAAACCCCCCCAAACGAATATGAGAAGCACACAAATAAAACGGCCCCGAGTGCCTGGCAGCCCGTCTACCCTCGGCTACGGTAGCGGCCGAGGCGATGGCGTGGCAAGGGGTGCGAAGAATCCCCGGAGTGGACCCGGCTACCCCAATAAACACCGACGACTGGACCTGGGAACATATAACACGCGAACACTCCGGACCGATGAGAAGATAGCCGAACTCGAGGAAGAATTGAGCAGGTTGCGATGGAGTATTATAGGGTTATCTGAAGTCCGAGGAGAGGGGGAGGACTCGATAATCCTCAAATCCGGTAACCTGCTCTATTTCCGAGAGGGTGACCGACAGTCCCAGGGTGGTGTCGGGTTTATCGTCCACAAGTCCCTTGTGAACAACGTGGTGAAGATCGAGAGTGTGTCGACCAGGGTGGCGTACCTTATACTCAGAATATCCCAAAGATATTCGCTGAAGGTCATACAGGTGTACGCCCCGACCTCGGCACACCCCGACGACGAGGTAGAGACCATGTACGAGGATATATCTAGAGCCATGCATGGTTTTAAAACTCATTTCACCGTTGTCATGGGGGACTTCAACGCGAAACTGGGCAAACGAGACGTGGATGAGCTGCAAGTGGGGCAATTTGGAGTTGGACGTCGGAACCACCGGGGTCACCTACTGGCCAGTTTTATGGAGAAGGAGGGCCTCTACATGATGAACTCCTTCTTCAGAAAGCGTGAGCACAGGAAGTGGACCTGGCAAAGCCCCGATGGTGCAACTAAAAACGAGATCGACTTCATCATGTCAACCAAGAAGCAAATGTTCAATGATGTCTCTGTGATCAATTCGGTGAAAACCGGCAGCGATCACCGCATGGTAAGAGGCACATTGAACATTAATGTTAAGCTTGAAAGGTCTCGACTGATGAAGTCCACGCTCCGTCCAGCACATATCCAGGTCCAAAACCCCGAGAACTTTCAGCTCGAACTCCAGAATCGTTTCGAGTGCCTAGGGAGCTCCGTGGACGATTACAGCGATGGGTTCGTGGAAGCTGTCCATACGGTCGGGTCTAAGTTTTTCAAGACGCGCCGTACAGATAGGAACAAAAGACTCTCTGATCCAACTCTCAAGCTCATGGAGGAGAGGCGTGAGATGATCCTGCAGTCTTCAGACGATGCGTTGAAATACCGGCAGCTAAATAGACGGATCTCAAAGTCCTTGAAAAGCGACCTCCGCCGCTTTAATACCGAGCGTATCAAAGACGCGATTGAGCGGAATAAGGGCTCCAAGGTCTTTGCAAGAGATCTGTCTATTGGGCAGAGCCAGCTCACGAAACTGAAGACCGATGATGGCAGGATCGTTTCCGCCAAACCGGAGCTTCTGAGGGAGATCGAAAGATTCTATGGGCAGTTGTACACGTCAACCAGTAAACCCGTCGCGAATCTAGCGAATGACCCTAGAACTAGATTGACCCGACACTATACCGAAGACATTCCCGACGTCAGCCTGTATGAGATTAGGATGGCTCTGAAACAGCTTAAGAACAACAAGGCACCGGGGGAAGACGGAATTACGGCCGAACTCCTGAAGGCGGGTGGAAAACCAATACTTAAGGCCCTTCAGACGCTGTTTAGTTCCGTCATACTCGAAGGGAAAACGCCACAAGCATGGTGCAGGGGTGTGGTGGTACTCTTCTTCAAGAAGGGTGACAATGCCCTACTGAAGAACTATAGGCCCATCACTCTTCTTAGCCATGTATACAAGCTGTTTTCAAGAGTCATCACGAATCGTCTCGCGCGCAGGTTTGACGATTTCCAGCCTCCCGAACAAGCCGGCTTTCGGCAGGGAGACGTCATATCTCCGAAGCTGTTTACCGCTGCACTGGAGGATGTCTTTAAGGTTCTGGACTGGAGAATGCTAGGCATCAACGTCAATGGCGAGTACATCACTCACCTTCGGTTTGCCGACGATATAGTGGTTATGGCTGAGACCATGGAGGACCTCAGTACAATGCTCGATGACCTCAGTAGAGCTTCCGAAAGAGTGGGTCTTAGGATGAACATGGACAAAATCAAGGTGATGTTGAATGCCCATGTTACACCCACTCCTATCAAGGTCGGAGACTCTACACTCGAAGTTGTGGACGACTATGTCTACCTGGGACAAACGATCCAGTTGGGTAGGGCCAACTTCGAGAAAGAGGTCAACCGTCGAATCCGACTCGGCTGGGCAGCGTTCGGGAAGTTGCGCGGTATCTTCTCGTCCAACTTACCACAGTGTCTCAAGACGAAAGTCTATGACCAGTGTGTGTTGCCAGTGATGACATATGGCTCTGAGACGTGGTCGCTTACAATGGGCCTCATCAGAAAGCTCAAAGTCACCCAAAGGGCAATGGAGAGGGCTATGCTCGGCGTTTCCTTGCGTGATCGAATCAGAAATTTAGAGATCCGCAAGAGAACCAGGGTAACCGACATAGCCCGAAGAATTGCCAAACTTAAATGGCAGTGGGCAGGGCACATTGCTCGCAGAACGGATGGCCGATGGGGCAGAAAGGTTCTGGAGTGTCGACCGCGAACCGGAAGACGTTGCGTTGGAAGGCCTCCCACCAGGTGGTCCGATGACCTGGTGAAGGTTGCGGGGATCCGCTGGTTGCGGGACGCACGAGACCAGTCAATGTGGCGACGCTTGGGGGAGGCCTATGTCCAGCAGTGGACGTCTTTCGGCTGATATGATGATGATGATGATGATGATTTATAATTTAACTATTGTATGTAATATTATAACATATTGTAAACAAATAAATATTCAAAAAAAAAAAACAAACCTACCTATATACAAAAGGAAGAGGGAAAAGGGCTCATTATTTATCATTTCTTCTTTGAATAAAATAAAAAAAAAAGTTTATCATATTAACACCAAATCTCTTACCTCTGAGTAATGAAAGGCAGTACGAAGAACATCCAGATATGCACTCCTATGATGAGCGCATACTGGAACAGTATCTTGCCGAGCATGAACTTGCGCAGGTACAGCGCTCGGTCGATGACGATCAGCGCGAACTGGAGGATCAACATCACGAGGAAGGGAATCGGGACTTTGTTCTCTTCTAAGTACGCTTGCACGCCGCCGTCGCCTTGGTGCGTCTACAAAACACATATGAGAACTTTAAAAATACATAATATAGCCTGTGGGGTATACAAGGATTAAGCAGAGGTGCATAGTGCACCAACATTTCGCCAGTCAAAATGAAAATCTTTTAAATGCCTATAGCAGGTATGGCGAACCTTTATTAGAAAACGTGCCATTTAAATTATATTTATTTTTTTATGTAACAATGAAATGCCACCAAAAAAAATAATTTTGACTTAATTGACAAAAAATAAAACTCTAAATGCTATGAATTAATGAATTCTTTACTTGCACACAGAAATTCTTACAGCGATGCTAATATTTATTAACAGTTTTATGTTACAGTTTGTTAACGATCAACAGTCGCTCATTAGGCAAACATAAATATTGTTTATTTTTAAGTTTTACCATGACGCAACTAGATGGCGTTGGCGTCGAAATAAAAGTCGCAAGGGAGATTGTTTGCCGTTTTGGTATAGGGTCTTGTGAGTTTGAGCAAAATATACTTACTTTACTTAGATCAGTATACAGTTCGGTTGTTTTATTTACACCATCAACCCTGCTAGTAATACACTTTAGTTCAACCTTAAGTACTGAGTAACATTTCAGTGTTCGGTATTTAACATTGGTCCATCGAGCCCGATAAGTTTCGGTTTTTTGTGAGTTCGTCCGTGATACTCGTAGTGGATCGCTGCGGCAAAGTACACGGTTCCCCGCATCGGCAGCGACAGCTTCGTCCAGTGTTGTGGAAAGGGGTAAGCAGCGGCGGAAAAGTGACGTCAAAGAGGGCGCCACTTGCGACCAGTTCTAAAGTGAGGTGACTGGACGTCATCCTCGCGGAGCTCAACGTGTCGTCATAAGGACGTCACACACCCAGTTCAACGTGACTTCAGAGGACTGACGTCACATCCAAAGTTCGACGTGTTGCCACTCGCCACCAGAGTGCGCCACATACACCATCATCGTGTTGTGAGAGTGAGTGAATGATTGTGAGTACATTTTACTATATAAACAAAGGAAGTTAGTGACAAGCCATTTTGGACTTTATTTATTTGGACATTTTAACTTTGAAGTTTTTAGAAGAATTTTGGACATTGAAGAATTATTTTAAGTAGATTTTTAGACTTAGAAAATTTTATGTTTAGTTTTAGAGAATTGTATTTATTTGTGCATGTTAGTTTGGAACTTAGAATAGTTTCTTATAAAACGACGGAACGGGAAACCTATGCCCGATTTCCGCCAGATTATTAAGTTGTTCCAAACACTTATAAAATTTTGAGCAGTTTATTGGAACTTAGAATATTTTGGTCATTTTGGACTTATATTTTATTTTGAATAAGTTGGCTTTATTTTAGAAAAAAACATTGTTTTTATACACTGTTATCATTAGTTTAATTTATTTACTGAACTTATTATTATTTTATTAGATTTTATTGAGTGTCATACCGATTTAAAATTGTCATTTATACACTTTTGACTCAGTTTTAATTTAATTGTTTGCATTATGGAGGGATTAATAAACTTATTAAAATGTTTTCAAAACGTCATTATTAAGGGATTAGCTAATTTTAAAAAGAGTCCACAAGAAAGATTAATAATAGAATATATAGAAACTAGATTAGAATCATTAGAAAAAGATTGGGAATCGTTTCAGAGTGCCAATAGTAAAATTTATCAAAACTTCAAATTTGATGAGGTTGAGCAAAAGGTTGTTGAAATTTATGATGTAACCGAGGACACTTATTTTACTTATAAAAGTTTAATGAAAGCAATGCTCAATAAAATTAGAGTTATAAGTGAACCAGTCCATGAGGATGGTTCTTCCAATAATGCGTTTAAGTCTGTCCACCCTCAAGTCAAACTGCCAAAAATTTCTATTCCAACGTTTTCTGGCAAATATGAAGAATGGACGACATTTCATGACCTTTTTTGTATCGTTAATTCATAAGAATAGTTCATTAGATAATGTGCAAAAACTGCATTATTTGAAAAGCCACTTAACTGGTGAAGCTGAGCAGTTAATACGGAATACTCCAATAACTGATGCCAACTATAGTAAGTGCTGGGATCTGTTAGATAAACGGTACAGTAACAAAAGATATCTCGCCAACTGTATTTTAAAACGGTTATTTAGTATTAAACGTATGCAGGTTGAATCGGCGACAGAATTAAAGGAGCTTTCAGACACCACCAGTGACTGTTTAAATGCGCTAGCAAACTTAGGAATAAATGTGAGCACATGGGATGTTATTATCATACACATCGTGACATTTAAATTAGATCCTGAAACGCGTAAGCAATGGGAATTAAGTGTCAGTAGTAGAGATTCCAGAAATGATTTTTCTACCGTAGATCAATTTAAAATATTTTTAGAACAACGATTCCTCGCGTTTGAGTGCATAGAACCAAAAAGAGGTTCAGTTCACCAGGTCAGTTACAATCATACGCCTAAAACACTGTTAGCCACCGACTCGTCATCGCCATTGAAATGTGAATACTGCTCTGAAGGTCATAAGCTCTGTTTCTGTAAAGGGTTTGCCAAACAATCTCTCGAAGTCAGACGGGATTTTGTAGCTAAGAACAAGATTTGCTTCAATTGTTTAGGCAGTAACCATACAGTTAAATACTGCAGAAAGAACACCAGTTGCAGAATTTGCCAAAAACGCCATCATTCGTTGCTTCATTTGGACAGTAAAGACCCTGAAGCAAGACCTCCTACTGATAGTGCTAGTTCAGCAACTAGTGCTACTCAGATAGTGTCTTACTTGTCAACAGGGAATGTAGCAAAACCCAGACAGGTTTTATTAGCCACTGCGCTACTAAAGGCCTCGTCAAAGACGGGTCAAGATTATACGGTCCGAGCTTTGCTCGATCAAGGTTCGCAGGCTTGTTTTATAACAGAGGCGACAGTTCAGCATCTTAACTTGAAAAAGATCCCAATCCAAGGATTCGTGTCAGGATTAGGAGATAATAGGTCAACCATGACAAAGTACATGGTACAATTAACGATTCAATCTCGTGTCGATCCTGGCTTTAAGTATCAATTACGTGCATATGTATTAAATAAGATCACCTCTTACCTACCTGAGCGAAGTATTAACTCAGACAACTTCGACTGGTTAGCTATAAACAATCTATGTTTAGCAGATCCGGAGTTCAACACACCAAACAAAATAGATATTTTGTTGGGTGCTGATGTTTATAGCTGCATCGTCAAGGAAGGTTTAGTTAAAAGTCCTTCTGGTACCCTGATCGCTCAGAGCACTGCATTAGGGTGGGTCCTGTCAGGTGCTGTTGGTCCTGACACGACCAGCACAAGTAACAAATTAAATAACCTAAATGTAATGCATCATAAGGTTGACGACATTTTAAGAAAATTCTGGGCAATAGAAGAAAATAGTATAACAAAAAACAACAAAATAGAAAAAAAATATACACAACACAATAAATAAAAAAAAAGGACGATTTGCCGCCAAATCGTTGGTAGTTAGATCGCGTAACAGATAAAAATCCCGGTGATGATAATATCATCCGTGTGGTCACATACCGCTCTAAGTCTACTACCATTCAGATACCAACATCCAAACTTGTATGTTACTGGTTACTGATCAATGAATTTATTATATTTGTATGTTAGGTCAACTTTTACCAACTTTTATTTGTACAAGATTATCCATGTTATGCTTTCTTACATTGTTTACATTTTTACAAGAACTATAATTATTGTTTAGATGTATTTACACATTAAAATTGTATACTTTTACAACGGTATTTTACACTTAGCCATTTATTTTCCGGCAAGTGTAACTTAATGTTTGTAATTTAGTTCACGTTTACCATAGAATGTAAGTTATACCTAGTTGAAGGTTTAAGATTTAAAATTATTTTTTTAAGATCAATAGTATGTTTAAGATCAAAGTTTTATGAACAAATTGTTTGCTACCTACAAATGCCGACCTATAATGAAGTTCAAAAAGGACATTCCGTCAGTAATGTCCTTGGTGGGCGGTATGTTAACGATCAACAGTCGCTCATTAGGCAAACATAAATATTGTTTATTTTTAAGTTTTACCATGACGCAACTAGATGGCGTTGGCGTCGAAATAAAAGTCGCAAGGGAGATTGTTTGCCGTTTTGGTATAGGGTCTTGTGAGTTTGAGCAAAATATACTTACTTTACTTAGATCAGTATACAGTTCGGTTGTTTTATTTACACCATCAACCCTGCTAGTAATACACTTTAGTTCAACCTTAAGTACTGAGTAACATTTCAGTGTTCGGTATTTAACACAGTTTTATGATAATATTTAAATAAAAGTAGGAGTTGGTGTCATTTCTGCTGTTGCAAATTAGCTAGATTGTATATAACCTCAAATTACGGTGCCCAAAATATTTTGCCGTGTGCCACCACAGGCACGCGTGCCATAGTTTCGCCATCCCTGAACTATAGGCTGTTGGGAATACTGATAGTTGAGAAGCAAATGACAAAGATTTATTTTACTTAAAATAAACTTTGCCCCAGACCCCTCACTTCTTCCTTTATCGTGGATGCGTTTAAAACATTTAAAATTACATATACAAGACACCAAACAAATACCATACAAATATTTAAGCGGTAATTCCCGCACGGAACAAACATTTCCTTTTTAGGGTTCTGTACCCAAAGGGTAAAAACAGGACCCTATTACTAAGACTCCGCGGTCCGTCTGTCTGTCTGTCCATCTGTCACCAGGCTGTATCTCATGAACCGTGATAGCTAGGCATAGGCCTTATGTTTTGAAATAACTGGATGACTGTAGATACAGTAAATTTGTTAAGGTACACTTCGATATTATTTGCCGATAATTATGCTTACCCCAAACGCGGCGAATCCGAAAATAACGACAAGGAAGTTGAAAAAGTCACACAAGAACATATACGCGTATATGTCAGCGGTAACTCTCGCTCCTGGCTCTAACATGCGCTGGAAGAAGCGGTGCATCGGACGCAGGTAGCGCTTTACGCTGAAAATACAGAATATGTTTTATTTAGGGTATTTTTTCTAGCTAGCAGTATTAGTTAGTATAGGGCGAAATGCATTAATTTAAGGGGGCACTACTCGACCTTTACTCCAGAAAAACGTAGTGAGGCGTTTTCTGTTCGGTATTGTACGTTCAAAGTTAAGTATGGTGTCGATTTCTCTCATCATGTAAAAAGTAATTTGAAAGTTATTACCACAACAGACAAATGCTCCGTATTTCAACTCCAATTTTGCGCGCGGGTGCAAATAAATAACAATTGGAGTAAAATCTACAAACAAAATCTGAACAGATATAGTTGAAATTTTCACAGATTATGTATTTATATTGCCGCTATAACAACAAAAACAAAAAAAAGAATAAAATAAATATTTAAGTGGGGCTCCCATATAAAAAACGTGGTTTTTTGCCGTTTCTTGCGGTAATGGTACGGAATTCTTCGTGCACGAGTCCGACTCGCACTCGGCTAGTTTTTTATGAATACATCCAGTAGTATTTTCACAATACCCCACAGCAAAAGGTCTGTACAAGTATACATCTCATCTTCGGTAAATCAAAGCGCCACATGATTTTAGGCAAGACAGCATATCGCACCTTCGGTAGAACAAGGGCACAATTGTCAAAGTTAAGTATACAGAAATGCCTTAAAAATGCTATTTGAACTGGAGGAACAAAGACAGTCATTTAATTCCTTTAAAAATCCGCTAGGCGAAAATAGTGACTGTCTTATTGGTGCCTTTTTACTGCTCTCTTTTCAATTAAAATTAATTGAAAAAAAACATAGCAATAACTGCAATTATGCCCTTGTTCTACCGAAGGTGCGATATGTTTAGCCCACGAATGAGATCGTTCCGCCGACTATAGTCGTAACAATCTAAGAAATCCGATGACGTTTCTCATTTTACATGCCGCGATAACTTTGAACGTAAGAAATAGAAAAATAGAATTCATAATCCTAATTAACTACTACATAACCACGAGTATCATTCGTAAGCATCAAGTTTAATTATTATTAAGTTCTTTTATAGCTGTCAAATCCGAGTTCTTAGATTGACACAGGTATAGTGTCACCTTAAGGTGTGTGGGGTAGAACTTGTACTTACGACAAAAACATCACTTCTGGGTAATGCTTGTAGGTATTCTCCAGTGTCGTTGACACCGCAATAATCGGTTCTTGATCATCGTTTACACTGAAAAAGATTAAAATTAATCGTTTTAATGAAGTTAGAATAAAATAGTTCTGATTAAACTCTGACCACGACTCCACCCGCGTGAAAATCAGTGCTATCCAGATGTACATTAGAAAATAGTACATTGTGATACAAGGGTGAAAAGTAAACTCGTGTCATTAAAAACCCTCGCCTTCGGTTCGGGCTTGTTAATGACAGCTCGTTTGCAATAACCTATACACCCGCGTATCACATGACATTTTTTAATACAGTTGTGAGAAGTAGTAAAGACAAATCAAAGAATTAGATTTGTTTTTCACAAAAAAATCAAATTTTAAGAAAATGGCGCGTTTTAGCATCTGGACATTTTTTTTTTACGACGGATACAGCCTATTAGATTTTTGACAAATGTTGATGTGAAAATAATTAAATTAATACTGGTAATTAAATATATTAAAGAACCATTTAAAAGACTTTTGAGCATTCCATGCTAAAACGTACGGAATCATTCATTTTTCCTCGTAAAAACTCTATCCCATTTTATTCTATGTATGAATTCTCTTTGCTACTAAACTTTTTTCAATCGACTCCAACCGTGTGAACAACTGTGGTATCCAGATGTACATACTTGTAGTGATCGTCGTCAGGCCCTTTCGAAGGCCCCGGCTCATTTTCATCGAACTGGACTGGCCTATTGGGACCGTCTGTCTCTGGATCGGACGTTTCATCTTCTTCACCCCCTCTATAAAATAAGAATTTATATTACAGTAAAAGTATCAATTCATGGAGTTTCTTGCCGGTTCTTCTCCATAGGAAACGACTAACCCGAACCGTGCACCTTTTGTCGACGTTTTATAAGTGCCCATGTAGGCCTATGTAAAATAAAAATATTTGATTTTGATTTTGATTTTGATGATTACTTGTACTCTAAAAAATTAAATTTTTCTTTTAAATTTCAACTAAATACATTTGTAAGGCTAGAAAGACTAGAAAGCTAGTATTAAATAAGATATAGGTAGCAGTCTGCGTAATTATACTACTCAATAGTTTAAAACCTTGAGCTCCTATTTAATACCGAGTTGTGCTACACGATTACTGACGAATTAACTTTTTAAGCTATACACCGTGAAATTTAATTGGTTGTTTTCCCGCGGCAGAACGACTTGCCTTAAGGAGTACTTTCGAAGCATAGAGTTAAAGTAAAAAAATAACGATGTTTTTGTTTTAAAATAATTTAAAAAATATTCATCTACTCGAAAAAGTGAGTAACAATAGTAACTTGTAGGTACTAGGTACTACTGGTGTGGCGTCACACGCGGCACGCGCCGCCGCCGTTAAAGGAAAGCGATGCATAAATGGTCAAACCAAAATAAGCTCTCGCATACGGCATAATAGTTTGCACGCAAAAATACAAGAATCCACCGCTAAGCCGACAAAGCAAATACCGATTTATTAAATGTTTAAAGTAAAATAAGCTCTCGCGTGTAGTAATACGGCATAAACTAGCCCGCGCGCAACATTATCAAACGGAGTCGCCTTCGAACCTAATCCTTTCGACGGTGATCCTTACCTACTTAGCACCCGGGTCAACGCCCCGCTGTCGTTCGGCCGTAGATATCGGAAGGTATTACTATTGGTTCGTGATCGCTTTCGAGTTAAGTTTTTCACAATGTTAAATATGCCAGTTTTTGTTTCTAATATTTTACATAACTACGAAACGATTGTATTACATAGAAAAAACCATTTCGCTGCGGGAAAACAACCATTTAAATTTCACGGTGTATTATACCTTAATTATATTCATCATCTGCCTAGCCTTTTCCCAACTATATTGGGGTCGGCTTCCAGTCTTACCGGATTCAGCTGAGTACCAGTGTTTTACATGGAGCGACTGCCTATCTGACCTCCACAACCCAGTAATTGGGTAACACGGTACCTCTTGGCAAGACTGGTGTCAGATCTCAAGCTTCTGACTACCCGTAACGACTGTCAAAGATCTTCAAATGACAGCCGGGACCAACGGCTTAACGTGCTTTCCGAGGCACGGAGGAAACTCGGTATGTTGGAATGGTCTCCCATCCACGGATTGACCTCGTCAAGCGTTGCTTAACCTTGATGATCGACCCGTGCGGCTGTTACCTTAATTATATTAATTTACATAATACTTACAACGATAAAAGATAAATTTACTATCTTAATTTTTTTTACAATGCATCATACGATTTCGCTACATCAACTGGTAAGGTATCTACATACCATTCAAACTACAGTATAGTTACCATTATTTCTTATCTTATCTTGTGGAGGGGCCGAGAAATACCTCGGACACTTCGACCCATTGGGATCTTTTGTGGTCCCCTAGATAACTTACTCCTCCTCATTCTCGTTGAAAACCGTTTTCATGAGTTTTACAACGAGACTAGGAGATATGAGCCTATAATCTTCTGGTTTTGGGTATCCAACCCCTAGGAGACTCATTCGCTTACCAGCCAGTGCATCGCATGTGCACAGTAGGTGCTCCATGCGTTCCGTATGTTCCCCACACAACCTGCACATGGGTGTCGCGGTTAGACCCATCTTCATGAGCATGTCGTTGGTTCCAAAGTGCCCAGTAAAGGCCCCAAGCAGGTAGCGGATTTGCCCCCTGCTCATGTTCCAAATGCAATCCCGGGCTTTGAAAGTGGAGCCCAGGAATCTCTTGGAGTGTTGTAGACCGGTAGTAGACAGCCAACAAGTTCGTTGTCTGTGATCTGCAAACTCCCTAAATGCGGCTTTTACGAGACACGTCGATATGCCTACACATGGTTCTGGACCCACAAAATCATTCGCTGAGCCCTCCCTTGCCAGTTCATCAGCCACTTCGTAGCCATGGAATCCTTTGTGCCCAGGGACCCACATCAGTCTTACCCTGTTGTGCTTCCCAAGCCTGTTTAGGGTTTGGATAGCATCCAGAATAAGTCCGGAGTCCACTTTGTAGGATGCCATGGCTTTGATTGCAGCCTGACTGTCACTAAGAATATATATGGATTTACCTTTGGTCCCTCTATCTATATTCTCTTGAGCACAGGTTATAATGGCATATGTTTCCGCTTGGAATACAGTTGCCATCTTCCCTAAGCTATTGCTACATTTGTAGCCTTTTGCGTATATTCCCGCTCCTGTACCTGATTCCATTTTGGATCCATCAGTGTACCACACCAGACTATCTTGTTCTGGTGGATCAAGTCCCTTCGTCCAGTCCTCTACTGTAGGGATTTGGACCTTGAAAGACCTCTCAAACACAAACATAGTTTGCATTTTATCGGATAACATGCTTGTTACCCGATCCAGGTCTTCATTCTCATCGAACTTTGTATGGTTAGTCTTTGGCTTAGAGGCATCCCATAGTCCAGCGACAGCGAGACGATGTAATGTCTTCCTTGCCTCGAATTCAACCATCATATGCAGAGGAGGGATATTGAGGTATCTCTCAATCGCTGCCGTAGGTGTTGTCCTGAAAGCACCCGTGATGCCGAGACACACTGTTCTTTGTAACCTGGTGAGAGGCGCTTTGCACGAGGCAAGCTTTGTTCTTGGCCACCACACTATGCTGCCGTATGTGATAATAGGTATTATCATTGTCCGGTACAGCCATCGTATCACTTTGGGCTTTAGCCCCCAAGTTTTACCGTAGGTAGAACGACACATGCCGAACACTCGTAAGGCCTTTGTCGTAATATTTTCCACATGAGTTTTCCACCTGAGTTCTTTATCAAGCGTTACACCCAGATATTTAACTTCGGTGATACTTTCAGAGGACCCTCTCTTAAGTACCTGTCTACCATTTTCTCCAGAGTTTTCAAGAGAAAGGATGATAGACTAATGGGCCTGTAAGCTTTAGCTTCTTCATAAGTCGGTCTGCCCACCTTCGGTATAAAGGTGACTTTGACCTCCCTCCATGCTTTGGGTACGTACCCAAAGGCTATGCAGGCTCTGTAGAGCTTACTCAAATGGGGTATCAAAACAGATGCCCCTTCTTGCAATAGTATTGGGTAGATGCCATCAGGACCAGGGGATTTGAGTGGCTGGAAGCCCGCTATGGCCAGCTTCAATTTATTTTCATCTACCACTTTCTTTGCCGTGAGCCAGTTATTTTTGGACGTGTGCCTTGTAAGCTCGTCCCTTGTGACTGGTTCCTCTTCATCGCTATCGCGCAGTATACATTCTGGGAAGTGGGTCCTAAACATCACGCCCAGAGTGTCCTGTCCAGTTTCCGTGAGTTGCCCATTCTCATCCCTTACAGATGCTAGTGGGTTTGTCTTGGTCATGGACATTGCTTTGCACAACCTCATCCCATTTGGCAGAGTTTCGATGGAAGTGCAATGCTGCCGCCAATTAGTTCTTCTGGCCTTGCGTACCGCCGTGTTATACCTTGTTAGCATGCTATGATAGCCAGAAAAATCCTTCCTGGCTTTTGCATCATTAAAGGCCTGTCGTGTTTCCTGACGTATTTTGGCTATTTCAGGAGTCCACCATGGTACCTTTTTGCCAAAGGCCTTCTTCTCTGGGCAGTTATCTTCCCATGCACCGATGATGCCTGCCTTGATTCTGTCCGCTTCAAATTCTATATCCAGTATGGAATTGAGCTTACCTTTAGGGCTCCCTAAATTTACTTTGAGGTCCCTCTTGTATGAGTCCCAATTTGTATACCTTGGGTTTCTCCTTCGTCTAGTTTCGGCTTCTCCCGCCGTCCTAAACCTAAAGCATATATAATTATGGTCAGACAAAGAGATTTCGTCCGACACATTCCAATTTTCAATATGAGCGCTGGCCCTGTTTGAAGCCAGCGTAAGGTCAATAACTTCAGTCCTCGCAGAAGTCCTAAAAGTAGGTTTATTGCCTACGTTAAGGATTTGTAAAGAAGAGCTTACCACAAAGTCCAACAAATCCTCCCCTCGTTTGTTGACATCCGAGCTGCCCCAAACGACGTGGTGTGCGTTCGCATCGCAACCAAGTATCAGGTCAAGGTTCTTTTGGTTGCCGTAATCAACCAGTCTTCTGATTAGTGGTGTTACTGGTTCTTTTTGTTCATATGGGAGATAGGCAGAGGCAAGGATGATTCTACTTTTCTCTGTTCCCGTCCCCACTTGGATCAAGGTTGTTGTGAGATCCCTGTAACAGAAAGTACGTAAGGGCATTGCCTCTATACCGCCCCTGATATAGATGCAAGTCCTCGCGTCATTAGTTGGACAGTCATAGAGCACCATGCCTCCTGTCCCACCTAAGCCTTTTATAGTCCCCTTATACAGATAAGGTTCCTGTATCAAGGCAACGTCGTATGTGTTGAGCTTCAGTTGCCGAGCCAGAAGGGCAGTAGCGGCTCTGCAATGATGCAAATTAATTTGTACACACCTTAGTCCCTCCATCTTGGATGATTTTGATGGGTCTGTGTTGATATGGGAGGGCCTTAGTCTTGAGGCCCCTCCTCCATCGCCTGGCTCTCCTCGAGAGCAGTCGGCGACTCGATTCCCAGGGTGTCGAAGTCCCCGAGGATGTCATCCTCGTGGTCTGTCTCCGACGCTCTGGTCCCAATCTCTGTTGCCTGCGCTGCGCCGTCAGCAGAGATTTCTTCAATGGCCTCCCCATGTTGTGGTGGTCCATCCTCGGAGGGCTCCACTTCTGCTTCCGCAGCAGGCGCCTCTCCCTTGTCTTCTTCCAGGAGCTTGAACGAGTATCGTTCAATCCCTCCTGGAAGAGAGTAGCCCGCGGCCTTGATGACCCCAGCGGACACCCCGTCCATGAGGACGATACGACGGATGCCGGTCTGCTCAGTGAGCGTATTCACGACCTTCCAGTCGTTCGTCCTCAAGGTAGGGTTGAGTCGCTGGAGCAATCGAATGGCCCGGGCAGAGTCTTGCAACGCCAAGTTGCGACTCTTCCATGCCATTTTGACTGGCTTTGGAAGGTCCCTGGCGTCAACAACCTTGAGTTTCAGGGCACCAAGTTCCACATTGTGGATGGCACTCCAAAACCAGTTGGCTGCATCAGAGTCGTCGCAGGATACATGAATTGCACCTGCGACGACTCCGGGAGCAACCGTTAGGACAGGCAGAGGATCCGGCGCCACTTCCAGTTTCTCAATTATGAGCTCCTGGATCGGCACCAAGTCCTCCGCCTTCAAGTACTCCTCCGGGTACTTGACTGTAACGACAGCGAGTTTCACAGCCGCTACCGCATCCCTAAAGGATCCGGTTGAGGATGATTGCCCTTGGGTCTTCATCCTCTTGGCCGCCATGTCCCCGCTGTCCCCGCTGAGAGCAGCACGCGGTCTCTTTGATGGGCCCTCCGTAGGAGTCCCCTCCAGAGCCGCCTGCTGTCTCAGCTTTTGGCGCCGTTTTCTGCGCGCCCCAGATCGTCCAACCGGAAGCCAGCCTGATTCATGCTGGCCGCCGGGAGACGACGAGGTGCTGTCTTTGCCGGTCGCGTCCGGGGCCGCAAGGTCCGAGGTCATACGATCTCTAACGCAAGCGTCCCGTATCGCGCCAGCTTTGGCAGTACCCTTATGCCCGGTGGGCTGGTTTGCAGTTCCACCCTTCGGTGGTCCCGCAGCAGTGCCGGCCCTCGACAGTGCCGCGACAGTCCCGTCATTTGACAGTCCCGCCACAGCCCCGCCTTGAGACGATCCCACTGCAGTATCACCTCTGGACGTTCCTGCGGAAGATGCAGTCCCGGCTTGCGCCGGTCCCGCCGTCTGGTGTGCAGTCCCAGCTTTCCGGTCCCGCCTTTTGGTGCGCAGTCCCAGCTTTCGCCGGTCCTTTCGCCTTGTGGTTTTTTTTAGATATATTATCCATTTAAATCCCGATTTTAAATTTCATTCCTCGACTATCCCCACCCGCCATGGAGTGCTCAAGTGGCGATGCTACGGTAGCACCAGGGATTAGTCGAGGGATATAGCCCCCCCCCATTAGTTGCCCACGAGACTGCACGACACCAACTCACACCGCTACCACTAGCGATGCGAGCGAGCGCCGCCGTCTGCAAGCCCCTAATGGGAGTGAACTCGCCTGGGGGCCGTCTGACCGGACCCCGCAGCCGATTGACCGTAGCTGGCTAGGCTACGGCCACCCGTGTGAGAAGAAATCCGGGCCAAAGTGGAGTGTTGCCTCAGAGACGTTAAACCGCCTACGCTCATCGGCTCAGCCACCAGGATCCCATCATCCTTCCGTACGGGTCCCTGCGCTTGGCACAAACACGCAGGAGGTCATTACTATCCATCATCTGATTTTTTTTCCGATGGTGGACACCCAGGGGCATGACCTCGCCACCCCTGTGATAGGGCGCCCGGTGATTTCTGTTACGTCTATTTCATAGGGAATTAGACCAAAAACAGGGCGGCAACCACGAGAAGGAAAATCACCGAACTTGCCTTGAGTATCATCACGACCGTGCGCTCTCCCTCAAGACCACGCCACCTTGCCGTCTCTGAAGGAGTCAGACAAGGTAGGACTGCATCGACAAAGCCAAGCCCCATAGGGCTTGTCGCTGAGGGCTCAAAGCGCAAGTTTGTTAAAACAGCCCAGCCCCTACCATTATTTAGTTGATATCAAACAGTTTCAAGTAAGTTATTACCCTATAACACTAACGACAATACGGGGTACATTTACTTACTCACTAGAAGGATCTTCTTTACGTTACAAAGTATACGATTCTGTTATACAATATCTAAACAGTCCCATAATCTCCCATACAAATTTCGGTCAGCTAACGACAATTTAGTATGGAAAACTCCCTTTTTTTTCAATTGCTTTCATATACAGTAAAACTATTTTCTTAGTGTCCCTCGGCAATCATCGCAATTTCGAATATAAACGAATGCTAATTTCCATGTCCATCAATTATTAGATTTATCGTGTATAATAATTTGAATTCGGAACTAAGTAGTTTATTGTTTTTTTGTTTTATTTCCGTGTGAACTATATAGAGCTGTAAAACTATTTGCCTACTTTCCTCCCATATTTAAAATAAATTACATTATGTTTAAAGAGTATTGACAACTCTATATACTTCCTAATTGATTGAGAGCCTCCGGTTTGTACCAAGTGCAAAGGGCAACTGATAGAAAGCCGACGTCTGACGAAACACGAAGACTGCCGAGGGACATTAAGAAAATAGTTGTACTGTACATGGGCAGAACCAAATTTTATAATATTATCGGGCCTTGCCGTTACACCCTGTATGAGGTGTATTATATATACAATAATTTTACAGTTCGACATCACTATTTATTAGTTGTACAGGTGGACCTGTCGCGAAAGTCGCGCTGGGCGCGCACCACGGAGCGCAGGATGGAGGACGGGCGGCGCTGCTTGCGGAAGCGTGCGCGCCTGGGCTTGTGACGCTCACTGCGCTGCCGCATGCGCGCCCACACCAGCTGCGCCACACGCGGGTCCGAGCGCGTCGCCTGCAGCTCGTACATGGCCTGCGCGATGGTGGCCTGCACGTGGTACAGCCGGTCCACCAGCCGGTGACGACTGTCTGATCCGCACACCTCGCTATGTACTATCCGAACACCCCCTACCTACTACATGCCCTACCTGCTACCGCCTACAGGCCGCTAGAGCACACAGGCTCTTCACATTCACTTCACACATATTCAAACTGACAGATGACACTATGGTTCGCCCAGAATGAAGTTTGAGTTTTAGGCAACAAACGTTGCACAATAATACTCAAAAACATTTTTGCAGATCAATATAGGTTTGATGGTAGTCAACATCATCATCAGCCTATAAATGTTCCCACTGCTGGGATACAGGCCTCGTTTCTGTGAGAGGGAATGGGCCGTAATCCTCAACACGGGCCCAATGCGGGTTGATGATTTATAGGTATAGGAAATAGATCTTTAGTCATGAAAACGAGGGAAGAGAACGTTAAGAGGGTATAGTTATAAAGAGGAACTCACGGGCCTGACTGGTCGTGCAATTTAACATATTTCTTTCCTACTTCTGTGATCCGACCTTCAGCCATCAAATCAAATCATTTTTATTTGCTCAAACATGAGTACCATACATACATAACAAATTGTCAGCATGAAGAGATGTTAGGATACAAAATGAACGTCATGTTTACCTTGGATAATGGCATGCAAATATTAATTTAGAATACAAATTAAAATACATAAAAGAATGTCATATTTAGTAAAAATTAAAAAAATGAATAAATGTCGTGCAAATCTCAATAAAATAATACAAGTCAACATTATGCTGCTAGAATGTCAGAGTAAAATTATAAAAAAGAATAAAGATATTAAAATAATAAATCAATTCAAAATAATCATTCTAGAATGTCAACTCAAAATTATTAAAAGAATGTCAGGATATTAAAATATTGAATGTGCAAAATGCAAATGTCGTGAAAAATCGTGCATATTTCATTAAATAATACTTATCAAGGATGTGATACTAGAATGTCAGAGTAAAATAAAAAATGTTAAGATATTAAAACAATAAGTCAAATCACAATAATCAATCCAGAATGTCAGAATAAAATTTTATAAGAATAACCATACCATCTAAACAATAATACACCGTGAAATTTAATTGGTTGTTTTCCCGCGGCAGAACGACTTGCCTTAAGGAGTACTTTCGAAGAAAAAAATAACGATGTTATTGTTTTAAAATAATTTAAAAAATATTCATCAACTCGTAAAAGTGAGTAACAATAGTAACTTGTAGGTACTAGGTACTACTCGCGTCACCACCCGCAAAGAAAAGCGATGCACAAGATAATGTTCAAACCAAAATAAACTCTCGCACGTAGTGATACGTCATAAAATAGTTTGCACGGAACAATACAAAAAATCGCCGCGAAGCCGACAAAGAAAATACCGATTTAAAAATGTTCAAAGTAAAATTAGCTCTCGCGTGTAGTGATAAGGCATAAACTAGCCTGCGCGCAACAATATCAAACGAAGCCGCCAGCGCCTATTTTTACGTGCGGCGCGCGCGGCTGTGACCCTGACCTACTTAGTTTTTCCGCGAATATCGTACGCGCAGCACGCGTTCATCGCTGTAAACTGCAATGGATCGACATTACAAGTACAGCAATGTGGAGTACGTCGCTATGGTGCAGTTGTATGCTAGGGCTGATTATTACTCCCATGCTGCCCGGCGACTTTACGCAGAGCGGCAACACTTGGAGTCGCTCCGTCTTCGCGGGGTTCTGAACCCCCAAGTCCCATCGCCACGGACGATCGTAGCGGCGACACAGCGGCTACTAGATCATGGACAGTTCGACACACCGGCACATGCACAGGGCAGAGGTCGACCGGCCATTATTTTGCCAGCGCTCGACGAGGAGATCATCGAGTACTTCCAACGGGATCCTCGTCGAAGTACGCGCCAGGCCGCTGCAAGGTTTGGCGTAAGCCAGTACTACGTCTGGAAACTCCTTAACTCTGAAGAACAGCATCCTTATCATTTTCGCGGAGTTCACGCTCTCCACGAAAATGACCCCCAGAACAGAATTGCGTTTTGTCAGTGGTTGATCGACAACCAAGATAAGAACATTTTGTGGACGGATGAAGCAACTTTTACGCGAGTTGGAATCTTCAACCAGCGTAACGAACATTTTTGGGCTTTAAGGCGCCGATTCCCTTGAGTAGCTGATTTTAAAATGAGAATCACGTTTAAATGGCTAAGCGTTATTTTATGAAAAAAAAAAATGTTATATTAGACTATTTTCCTAATAATTTGATCTGAGCAAATTTTGAGTTTTATTCGTATAACATAGTATAATTAATTTGTAAAGTTATGTCTAAAACGGACAAAAACACGACAATCACACCAAAACCGTTGGGCGTATTTTAATAAAATCGACACCATCTCAAAGACAATTTAATTATCTACATTTTGATCTGAGGCTTTTTTTTTTAAAGTCGTAGAATAATAAGGAAAGTACAAAAAACTACTAAATTTTGGGTCGCGCGGGTGTGAAACGAGTGCGCGTTTTGTTCCCTCAAGGTCGTTGGCGGTAGTCGTCGTCTTAATAACCCACATGTGATTCGCGAGTGCGCGCATCAAGTGCGTTTTAGTGTTAATGTGTGGGCCGGCATAATTAATGGCCACGTCATAGGACCGCATTTCGTGGCAGGACACTTAACAGGTGGAACCTACCTTGAAATGATACGCAACATTATTCCGGACTTATTGGACGACCTTCCGCTAGCGGTGCCCATGGACAATCTCTACTATCAGCAAGACGGGTGCCCGGCTCATTATCACCGCGCCGTGCGAGAGCACTTGAACTTGGTGTTTCCCCAGCGCTGGATCGGACGCGGCGGGCCAGTGCCTTGGCCACCACGAAGCCCGGACCTAACACCGTTAGACTTTTACTTGTGGTCTGAGCTCAAGCGCCTAGTGTATCGTGAGGAACACGTAAGTCGCGACGCGTTAGTAGCTGCGATAGTGGACGCTTTTAATATCGTACGTGAGGACAGAGACACCTTAATTAAATTAAAAGAAATCGTGCGCGATTGTGTGTACAACGGAATGGCTTACACTTCGAACAATTACTCCGTTACCGGGAAGTGTAAGTACCTACTCGTACTTTTGTAAATAGTAAACATTTAAAAGTAGTTTAGTTGATTAAAATTATTGTAAATAAGTTGATTCAAATTTTTTAAATACGCCTCAAATACTTTTTTAAGTATCTAATTCAGAAAATTCGTTTTCTTAGTTAATTCTTCTTAGTTTTATTTTTAATTTAATTTTGTGTTCAATAAATTGCAGATAAAAAAAGTATTTATGACGGTCCTAAGCCCGTAGAAGTATGAAGGGAAAATTTGAATAACATGTTGGATAACAGCTGATTGAAAAACACGTGGGTCAACGGCCCCATGGCCTTTAATAGTAACACTAGACGTAACATGTATTGTAGGTACTACTGGTGTGGCGTCACACGCGGCACGCGCCGCCGCCGTCAAAGGAAAGCGATGCATAAATGGTCAAACCAAAATAAGATCTCGCACGTGGTAATACGGCATAATAGTTTGCACGCAAAAATACAAGAATCCACCGCTAAGCCGACAAAGCAAATACCGATTTATTAAATGTTTAAAGTAAAATAAGCTCTCGCATGTAGTAATACGGCATAAACTAGCCCGCGCGCAACATTATCAAACGGAGCCGCCTTCGAACCTAATCCTTTCGACGGTCAACGCCACCACCAACGACAGCGGGTCAACGCCCCGCTGTCGTTCGGCCGTAGATATTGGGGTATTACTATTGGTTCGTGATCGCTTTCGAGTTAAGTTTTTCACAATGTTATATATGCCAGTTTTTGTTTCTAATATTTTACATTACTACGAAACGATTGTATTACATAGAAAAACCATTTCGCTGCGGGAAAACAACCATTTAAATTTCACGGTGTATAAACATTCAAGCATTCAAAAGGAGTCTGTCAAAAAGTCTTTTATATTATAATAACACTTGTCTGTAAATTTCGAATCTTATTTTTATATTGATTTGTTGTCATAGCTTTATATGACTGTGGTATTTTGTTGTATATTTTCGGGGCCATACAAAAAAAGCTTTTCCCCATGAGGGCAGTTTTCGCCGAGTGCAAACACAGTTGACTATTCTCACGTCTGTTGCGTGGAAAAGTGTCAGATAGTCGTGGAAAGTGTTGGGGGTTAGACTTTACAAACGATGCAACTTCAAAAATATATAAAGAGGGTAAAGTCAACAATTTGAATTTTTTAAACAATGGTCTGCAGCTTTCTTTCATTTGTAATTTAAACATAGCCCGAATACACCTCTTTTGAGCTTTAAACGCTATTTCTCTGTCCGTAGAGTTACCTCAGAATATTATACCATAGCGCAGAAGTGATGATACCAATCCATGGTAAGCTGTCACTAAAGCATCTGGGTTAAGTTCTGAAGACAGTTTGTACATGACATACGCGGACGAGCTCAGTTTTTTGCTTATATATTCAATATGCGCTTTCCAGTTCAATTTTGCGTCTATCACAACACAACTGAGTATCTTCAGGACTTAGCGGATACTCCATATCTTCTCTTAATTCAATTTCTGGAGTTGATTCCTTCCATAGCCCCAGAGATTTCAGCATGAACCTGAAAGCAAAAGCACACTGTGTATTTTGTCATTGTATCTCCCTTGAAGGGTATAATTTAAATTTTATATTATAAAGAGGAAATATTTTTTTGTTTGTTTGTTTGTACCGAATAGGCTCCGAAACTACTGGACCAATTTGTAAAATTCTTACACCAATAGAAAGCTACATTATTCCTGAGTGACATAGAATAATTTTGAATCCCGAAAATGGGTCCCGTGGGGTGGTCCACGGGAGCGAAGCCACGGGCAAAAGCTATAATTTATAAATTCATATTTTAGTATCATAAAGGTCAAAACATTCCACCGGAAGGGCTACGAAGCATCACAGGTGAGTATTAGTGTATATTCCCGGAAAATCTCGGTAATTTGCTTCGTTTTTGGAACCGGAATTTTCAAAACCAAATCACGGTTGTTTCGGTATTTTTGGAAAACATTACGTTTATAATATTTCTAATTTTATTGTCTGAAACCCCGACCGCTTAACCCCTTGTATCGAACGCAGATTGCAGTATGAACGCAGATCTAAGCGAGACACAATGGCTTTTTCAATGTGTCTCGAATACAAGGGGTTAAAGCGTGGAATACAATTGCTAACTAAAATAGCTCATGTACTATTTTTCTTGCTGCGCTAGGGTGCGGAGGTGTGGGAGGAGCCGGCCGCCGCGCTGCGCCGGCAGTCATCGCTGATTTAAAGAAGTAATTAGCAGGGACCAGTGACTCGATTGACTTATATTTTTGAGATCACTTTAAAAGCAGGAGAGAATTACTCTGAATCTATACTATAATATTATAAAGAGGTAAAATTTTTAAGTTTGTATGTAGGGGGTAATCTCAGGAACTACTGGTTGGAATTGAAAAAATCTTTTTGTGTTGGATAGTCCATTTATCGAGGAATGCTATAGAATATATAACATCACGCTACGACCAATAGGAGCGGAGCATAAATGAAAAATGTAGCTAAAACGGGAAAAAATTATCCTTTTTGAGGGCTTCCGTTGCGTACGCTGCGTAAACGGTTTCAGTTATGCTATCATGTATGTAGGGTAGGTGTAGGGTAGGTGTAGGGTAGGTGTAGGGTAGGTGTAGGGTAGGTGTAGGGTAGGTGTAGGGTAGGTGTAGGGTAGGTGTAGGGTAGGTGTAGGGTAGGTGTAGGGTAGGTGTAGGGTAGGTGTAGGGTAGGTGTAGGGTAGGTGTAGGGTAGGTGTAGGGTAGGTGTAGGGTAGGTGTAGGGTAGGTGTAGGGTAGGTGTAGGGTAGGTGTAGGGTAGGTGTAGGGTAGGTGTAGGGTAGGTGTAGGGTAGGTGTAGGGTAGGTGTAGGGTAGGTGTAGGGTAGGTGTAGGGTAGGTGTAGGGTAGGTGTAGGGTAGGTGTAGGGTAGGTGTAGGGTAGGTGTAGGGTAGGTGTAGGGTAGGTGTAGGGTAGGTGTAGGGTAGGTGTAGGGTAGGTGTAGGGTAGGTGTAGGGTAGGTGTAGGGTAGGTGTAGGGTAGGTGTAGGGTAGGTGTAGGGTAGGTGTAGGGTAGGTGTAGGGTAGGTGTAGGGTAGGTGTAGGGTAGGTGTAGGGTAGGTGTAGGGTAGGTGTAGGGTAGGTGTAGGGTAGGTGTAGGGTAGGTGTAGGGTAGGTGTAGGGTAGGTGTAGGGTAGGTGTAGGGTAGGTGTAGGGTAGGTGTAGGGTAGGTGTAGGGTAGGTGTAGGGTAGGTGTAGGGTAGGTGTAGGGTAGGTGTAGGGTAGGTGTAGGGTAGGTGTAGGGTAGGTGTAGGGTAGGTGTAGGGTAGGTGTAGGGTAGGTGTAGGGTAGGTGTAGGGTAGGTGTAGGGTAGGTGTAGGGTAGGTGTAGGGTAGGTGTAGGGTAGGTGTAGGGTAGGTGTAGGGTAGGTGTAGGGTAGGTGTAGGGTAGGTGTAGGGTAGGTGTAGGGTAGGTGTAGGGTAGGTGTAGGGTAGGTGTAGGGTAGGTGTAGGGTAGGTGTAGGGTAGGTGTAGGGTAGGTGTAGGGTAGGTGTAGGGTAGGTGTAGGGTAGGTGTAGGGTAGGTGTAGGGTAGGTGTAGGGTAGGTGTAGGGTAGGTGTAGGGTAGGTGTAGGGTAGGTGTAGGGTAGGTGTAGGGTAGGTGTAGGGTAGGTGTAGGGTAGGTGTAGGGTAGGTGTAGGGTAGGTGTAGGGTAGGTGTAGGGTAGGTGTAGGGTAGGTGTAGGGTAGGTGTAGGGTAGGTGTAGGGTAGGTGTAGGGTAGGTGTAGGGTAGGTGTAGGGTAGGTGTAGGGTAGGTGTAGGGTAGGTGTAGGGTAGGTGTAGGGTAGGTGTAGGGTAGGTGTAGGGTAGGTGTAGGGTAGGTGTAGGGTAGGTGTAGGGTAGGTGTAGGGTAGGTGTAGGGTAGGTGTAGGGTAGGTGTAGGGTAGGTGTAGGGTAGGTGTAGGGTAGGTGTAGGGTAGGTGTAGGGTAGGTGTAGGGTAGGTGTAGGGTAGGTGTAGGGTAGGTGTAGGGTAGGTGTAGGGTAGGTGTAGGGTAGGTGTAGGGTAGGTGTAGGGTAGGTGTAGGGTAGGTGTAGGGTAGGTGTAGGGTAGGTGTAGGGTAGGTGTAGGGTAGGTGTAGGGTAGGTGTAGGGTAGGTGTAGGGTAGGTGTAGGGTAGGTGTAGGGTAGGTGTAGGGTAGGTGTAGGGTAGGTGTAGGGTAGGTGTAGGGTAGGTGTAGGGTAGGTGTAGGGTAGGTGTAGGGTAGGTGTAGGGTAGGTGTAGGGTAGGTGTAGGGTAGGTGTAGGGTAGGTGTAGGGTAGGTGTAGGGTAGGTGTAGGGTAGGTGTAGGGTAGGTGTAGGGTAGGTGTAGGGTAGGTGTAGGGTAGGTGTAGGGTAGTGTAGGTAGGTGTAGGGTAGGTGTAGGGTAGGTGTAGGGTAGGTGTAGGGTAGGTGTAGGGGTAGGTGTAGGGTAGGTGTAGGGGTAGGTGTAGGGTAGGTGTAGGGTAGTGTAGG
This sequence comes from Orthosia incerta, assembly GCA_948252205.1. NCBI lineage: Eukaryota > Metazoa > Arthropoda > Insecta > Lepidoptera > Noctuidae > Orthosia > Orthosia incerta. The sequence goes on from OX411754.1 coordinate 23,184,642, forward strand.
GTAGGTGTAGGGTAGTGTAGGGTAGGTGTAGGGTAGGTGTAGGGTAGGTGTAGGGTAGGTGTAGGGTAGTGTAGGGTAGGTGTAGGGTAGGTGTAGGGTAGGTGTAGGGTAGGTGTAGGGTAGGTGTAGGGTAGGTGTAGGGTAGGTGTAGGGTAGGTGTAGGTAGGTGTAGGGTAGGTGTAGGGTAGGTGTAGGGTAGGTGTAGGGTAGGTGTAGAGTAGGTGTAGGGTAGGTGTAGGGTAGGTGTAGAGTAGGTGTAGGGTAGGTGTAGGGTAGGTGTAGGGTAGGTGTAGGGTAGGTGTAGGGTAGGTGTAGGGTAGGTGTAGGGTAGGTGTAGGTAGGTGTAGGGTAGGTGTAGGGTAGGTGTAGGGTAGGTGTAGGGTATGTGTAGGGTAGGTGTAGGGTAGGTGTAGGGTAGGTGTAGGTAGGTGTAGGGTAGGTGTAAGGTAGGTGTAGGGTAGGTGTAGGGTAGGTGTAGGGTAGGTGTAGGGTAGGTGTAGGGTAGGTGTAGGGTAGGTGTAGGGTAGGTGTAGGGTAGGTGTAGGGTAGGTGTAGGGTAGGTGTAGGGTAGGTGTAGGGTAGGTGTAGGGTAGGTGTAGGGTAGGTGTAGGGTAGGTGTAGGGTAGGTGTAGGGTAGGTGTAGGGTAGGTGTAGGGTAGGTGTAGGGTAGGTGTAGGGTAGGTGTAGGGTAGGTGTAGGTAGGTGTAGGGTAGGTGTAGGGTAGGTGTAGGGTAGGTGTAGGGTAGGTGTAGGGTAGGTGTAGGGTAGGTGTAGGGTAGGTGTAGGGTAGGTGTAGGGTAGGTGTAGGGTAGGTGTAGGGTAGGTGTAGGGTAGGTGTAGGGTAGGTGTAGGGTAGGTGTAGGGTAGGTGTAGGGTAGGTGTAGGGTAGGTGTAGGGTAGGTGTAGGGTAGGTGTAGGGTAGGTGTAGGGTAGGTGTAGGGTAGGTGTAGGGTAGGTGTAGGGTAGTGTAGGGTAGGTGTAGGTAGGTGTAGGGTAGGTGTAGGGTAGTGTAGGGTAGGTGTAGGGTAGGTGTAGGGTAGGTGTAGGGTAGGTGTAGGGTAGGTGTAGGGTAGGTGTAGGGTAGGTGTAGGGTAGGTGTAGGGTAGGTGTAGGGTAGGTGTAGGGTAGGTGTAGGGTAGGTGTAGAGGTAGGTGTAGGGTAGGTGTAGGGTAGGTGTAGGGTAGGTGTAGGGTAGGTGTAGGGTAGGTGTAGGTAGGTGTAGGGTAGGTGTAGGGTAGGTGTAGGGTAGGTGTAGGGTAGGTGTAGGGTAGGTGTAGGGTAGGTGTAGGGTAGGTGTAGGGTAGGTGTAGGGTAGGTGTAGGGTAGGTGTAGGGTAGGTAGGGTAGGTAGGGTAGGTGTAGGGTAGGTGTAGGGTAGGTGTAGGGTAGGTGTAGGGTAGGTGTAGGGTAGGTGTAGGTAGGTGTAGGGTAGGTGTAGGGTAGGTGTAGGTATGTGTAGGGTAGGTGTAGGGTAGTGTAGGGTAGGTGTAGGGTAGGTGTAGGGTAGGTGTAGGGTAGGTGTAGGGTAGGTGTAGGGTAGGTGTAGGGTAGGTGTAGGGTAGGTGTAGGGTAGGTGTAGGGTAGGTGTAGGGTAGGTGTAGGGTAGGTGTAGGTAGGTGTAGGGTAGTGTAGGGTAGGTGTAGGGTAGGTGTAGGGTAGGTGTAGGGTAGGTGTAGGGTAGGTGTAGGGTAGGTGTAGGTAGGTGTAGGGTAGGTGTAGGGTAGGTGTAGGTAGGTGTAGGGTAGGTGTAGGGTAGGTGTAGGGTAGGTGTAGGGTAGGTGTAGGGTAGGTGTAGGGTAGGTATAGGGTAGGTGTAGGGTAGGTGTAGGGTAGATGTAGGGCCCAACCAAGTTAAAATATTGAATGTGCAAAATGCAAATGTCGTGAAAAATCGTGCATATTTCATTAAATAATACTTATCAAGGATGTGATACTAGAATGTCAGAGTAAAATAAAAAATGTTAAGATATTAAAACAATAAGTCAAATCACAATAATCAATCCAGAATGTCAGAATAAAATTTTATAAGAATAACCATACCATCTAAACAATAATACACCGTGAAATTTAATTGGTTGTTTTCCCGCGGCAGAACGACTTGCCTTAAGGAGTACTTTCGAAGAAAAAAATAACGATGTTATTGTTTAAAATAATTTAAAAATATTCATCAACTCGTAAAAGTGAGTAACAATAGTAACTTGTAGGTACTAGGTACTACTCGCGTCACCACCCGCAAAGAAAAGCGATGCACAAGATAATGTTTCAAACCAAAATAACTCTCGCACGTAGTGATACGTCATAAAATAGTTTGCACGGAACAATACAAAAAATCGCCGCGAAGCCGACAAAGAAAATACCGATTTAAAAATGTTCAAAGTAAAATTAGCTCTCGCGTGTAGTGATAAGGCATAAACTAGCCTGCGCGCAACAATAGTCAAACGAAGCCGCCAGCGCCTATTTTTACGTGCGGCGCGCGCGGCTGTGACCCTGACCTACTTAGTTTTTCCGCGAATATCGTACGCGCAGCACGCGTTCATCGCTGTAAAACTGCAATGGATCGACATTACAAGTACAGCAATGTGGAGTACGTCGCTATGGTGCAGTTGTATGCTAGGGCTGATTATTACTCCCATGCTGCCCGGCGACTTTACGCAGAGCGGCAACACTTGGAGTCGCTCCGTCTTCGCGGGGTTCTGAACCCCCAAGTCCCATCGCCACGGACGATCGTAGCGGCGACACAGCGGCTACTAGATCATGGACAGTTCGACACACCGGCACATGCACAGGGCAGAGGTCGACCGGCCATTATTTTGCCAGCGCTCGACGAGGAGATCATCGAGTACTTCCAACGGGATCCTCGTCGAAGTACGCGCCAGGCCGCTGCAAGGTTTGGCGTAAGCCAGTACTACGTCTGGAAACTCCTTAACTCTGAAGAACAGCATCCTTATCATTTTCGCGGAGTTCACGCTCTCCACGAAAATGACCCCCAGAACAGAATTGCGTTTTGTCAGTGGTTGATCGACAACCAAGATAAGAACATTTTGTGGACGGATGAAGCAACTTTTACGCGAGTTGGAATCTTCAACCAGCGTAACGAACATTTTTGGGCTTTAAGGCGCCGATTCCCTTGAGTAGCTGATTTTAAAATGAGAATCACGTTTAAATGGCTAAGCGTTATTTTATGAAAAAAAAAATGTTATATTAGACTATTTTCCTAATAATTTGATCTGAGCAAATTTTGAGTTTTATTCGTATAACATAGTATAATTAATTTGTAAAGTTATGTCTAAAACGGACAAAAAACACGACAATCACACCAAAACCGTTGGGCGTATTTAATAAAATCGACACCATCTCAAAGACAATTTAATTATCTACATTTTGATCTGAGGCTTTTTTTTTAAAGTCGTAGAATAATAAGGAAAGTACAAAAAACTACTAAATTTTGGGTCGCGCGGGTGTGAAACGAGTGCGCGTTTTGTTCCCTCAAGGTCGTTGGCGGTAGTCGTCGTCTTAATAACCCACATGTGATTCGCGAGTGCGCGCATCAAGTGCGTTTTAGTGTTAATGTGTGGGCCGGCATAATAATGGCCACGTCATAGGACCGCATTTCGTGGCAGGACACTTAACAGGTGGAACCTACCTTGAAATGATACGCAACATTATTCCGGACTTATTGGACGACCTTCCGCTAGCGGTGCCCATGGACAATCTCTACTATCAGCAAGACGGGTGCCCGGCTCATTATCACCGCGCCGTGCGAGAGCACTTGAACTTGGTGTTTCCCCAGCGCTGGATCGACGCGGCGGGCCAGTGCCTTGGCCACCACGAAGCCCGGACCTAACACCGTTAGACTTTTACTTGTGGTCTGAGCTCAAGCGCCTAGTGTATCGTGAGGAACACGTAAGTCGCGACGCGTTAGTAGCTGCGATAGTGGACGCTTTTAATATCGTACGTGAGGACAGAGACACCTTAATTAAATTAAAAGAAATCGTGCGCGATTGTGTGTACAACGGAATGGCTTACACTTCGAACAATTACTCCGTTACCGGAAGTGTAAGTACCTACTCGTACTTTTGTAAATAGTAAACATTTAAAAGTAGTTTAGTTGATTAAAATTATTGTAAATAAGTTGATTCAAATTTTTAAATACGCCTCAAATACTTTTTAAGTATCTAATTCAGAAAATTCGTTTTCTTAGTTAATTCTTCTTAGTTTTATTTTTAATTTAATTTTGTGTTCAATAAATTGCAGATAAAAAAAGTATTTATGACGGTCCTAAGCCCGTAGAAGTATGAAGGGAAAATTTGAATAACATGTTGGATAACAGCTGATTGAAAAACACGTGGGTCAACGGCCCCATGGCCTTTAAGGGAAAATTTGAATAACATGTTGGATAACAGCTGATTGAAAAACACGTGGGTCAACGGCCCCATGGCCTTTAATAGTAACACTAGACGTAACATGTATTGTAGGTACTACTGGTGTGGCGTCACACGCGGCACGCGCCGCCGCCGTCAAAGGAAAGCGATGCATAAATGGTCAAACCAAAATAAGATCTCGCACGTGGTAATACGGCATAATAGTTTGCACGCAAAAATACAAGAATCCACCGCTAAGCCGACAAAGCAAATACCGATTTATTAAATGTTTAAAGTAAAATAAGCTCTCGCATGTAGTAATACGGCATAAACTAGCCCGCGCGCAACATTATCAAACGGAGCCGCCTTCGAACCTAATCCTTTCGACGGTCAACGCCACCACCAACGACAGCGGGTCAACGCCCCGCTGTCGTTCGGCCGTAGATATTGGGGTATTACTATTGGTTCGTGATCGCTTTCGAGTTAAGTTTTTCACAATGTTATATATGCCAGTTTTTGTTTCTAATATTTTACATTACTACGAAACGATTGTATTACATAGAAAAACCATTTCGCTGCGGGAAAACAACCATTTAAATTTCACGGTGTATAAACATTCAAGCATTCAAAAGGAGTCTGTCAAAAAGTCTTTTATATTATAATAACACTTGTCTGTAAATTTCGAATCTTATTTTTATATTGATTTGTTGTCATAGCTTTATATGACTGTGGTATTTTGTTGTATATTTTCGGGGCCATACAAAAAAAGCTTTTCCCCATGAGGGCAGTTTTCGCCGAGTGCAAACACAGTTGACTATTCTCACGTCTGTTGCGTGGAAAAGTGTCAGATAGTCGTGGAAAGTGTTGGGGGTTAGACTTTACAAACGATGCAACTTCAAAAATATATAAAGAGGGTAAAGTCAACAATTTGAATTTTTTAAACAATGGTCTGCAGCTTTCTTTCATTTGTAATTTAAACATAGCCCGAATACACCTCTTTTGAGCTTTAAACGCTATTTCTCTGTCCGTAGAGTTACCTCAGAATATTATACCATAGCGCAGAAGTGATGATACCAATCCATGGTAAGCTGTCACTAAAGCATCTGGGTTAAGTTCTGAAGACAGTTTGTACATGACATACGCGGACGAGCTCAGTTTTTTGCTTATATATTCAATATGCGCTTTCCAGTTCAATTTTGCGTCTATCACAACACAACTGAGTATCTTCAGGACTTAGCGGATACTCCATATCTTCTCTTAATTCAATTTCTGGAGTTGATTCCTTCCATAGCCCCAGAGATTTCAGCATGAACCTGAAAGCAAAAGCACACTGTGTATTTTGTCATTGTATCTCCCTTGAAGGGTATAATTTAAATTTTATATTATAAAGAGGAAATATTTTTTTGTTTGTTTGTTTGTACCGAATAGGCTCCGAAACTACTGGACCAATTTGTAAAATTCTTACACCAATAGAAAGCTACATTATTCCTGAGTGACATAGAATAATTTTGAATCCCGAAAATGGGTCCCGTGGGGTGGTCCACGGGAGCGAAGCCACGGGCAAAAGCTATAATTTATAAATTTTTATAAATTCATATTTTAGTATCATAAAGGTCAAAACATTCCACCGGAAGGGCTACGAAGCATCACAGGTGAGTATTAGTGTATATTCCCGGAAAATCTCGGTAATTTGCTTCGTTTTTGGAACCGGAATTTTCAAAACCAAATCACGGTTGTTTCGGTATTTTTGGAAAACATTACGTTTATAATATTTCTAATTTTATTGTCTGAAACCCCGACCGCTTAACCCCTTGTATCGAACGCAGATTGCAGTATGAACGCAGATCTAAGCGAGACACAATGGCTTTTTCAATGTGTCTCGAATACAAGGGGTTAAAGCGTGGAATACAATTGCTAACTAAAATAGCTCATGTACTATTTTTCTTGCTGCGCTAGGGTGCGGAGGTGTGGGAGGAGCCGGCCGCCGCGCTGCGCCGGCAGTCATCGCTGATTTAAAGAAATAATTAGCAGGGACCAGTGACTCGATTGACTTATATTTTTGAGATCACTTTAAAAGCAGGAGAGAATTACTCTGAATCTATACTATAATATTATAAAGAGGTAAAATTTTTAAGTTTGTATGTAGGGGGTAATCTCAGGAACTACTGGTTGGAATTGAAAAAATCTTTTTGTGTTGGATAGTCCATTTATCGAGGAATGCTATAGAATATATAACATCACGCTACGACCAATAGGAGCGGAGCATAAATGAAAAATGTAGCTAAAACGGGAAAAAATTATCCTTTTTGAGGGCTTCCGTTGCGTACGCTGCGTAAACGGTTTCAGTTATGCTATCATGTATGTAGGGTAGGTGTAGGGTAGGTGTAGGGTAGGTGTAGGGTAGGTGTAGGGTAGGTGTAGGGTAGGTGTAGGGTAGGTGTAGGGTAGGTGTAGGGTAGGTGTAGGGTAGGTGTAGGGTAGGTGTAGGGTAGGTGTAGGGTAGGTGTAGGGTAGGTGTAGGGTAGGTGTAGGGTAGGTGTAGGGTAGGTGTAGGGTAGGTGTAGGGTAGGTGTAGGGTAGGTGTAGGGTAGGTGTAGGGTAGGTGTAGGGTAGGTGTAGGGTAGGTGTAGGGTAGGTGTAGGGTAGGTGTAGGGTAGGTGTAGGGTAGGTGTAGGGTAGGTGTAGGGTAGGTGTAGGGTAGGTGTAGGGTAGGTGTAGGGTAGGTGTAGGGTAGGTGTAGGGTAGGTGTAGGGTAGGTGTAGGGTAGGTGTAGGGTAGGTGTAGGGTAGGTGTAGGGTAGGTGTAGGGTAGGTGTAGGGTAGGTGTAGGGTAGGTGTAGGGTAGGTGTAGGGTAGGTGTAGGGTAGGTGTAGGGTAGGTGTAGGGTAGGTGTAGGGTAGGTGTAGGGTAGGTGTAGGGTAGGTGTAGGGTAGGTGTAGGGTAGGTGTAGGGTAGGTGTAGGGTAGGTGTAGGGTAGGTGTAGGGTAGGTGTAGGGTAGGTGTAGGGTAGGTGTAGGGTAGGTGTAGGGTAGGTGTAGGGTAGGTGTAGGGTAGGTGTAGGGTAGGTGTAGGGTAGGTGTAGGGTAGGTGTAGGGTAGGTGTAGGGTAGGTGTAGGGTAGGTGTAGGGTAGGTGTAGGGTAGGTGTAGGGTAGGTGTAGGGTAGGTGTAGGGTAGGTGTAGGGTAGGTGTAGGGTAGGTGTAGGGTAGGTGTAGGGTAGGTGTAGGGTAGGTGTAGGGTAGGTGTAGGGTAGGTGTAGGGTAGGTGTAGGGTAGGTGTAGGGTAGGTGTAGGGTAGGTGTAGGGTAGGTGTAGGGTAGGTGTAGGGTAGGTGTAGGGTAGGTGTAGGGTAGGTGTAGGGTAGGTGTAGGGTAGGTGTAGGGTAGGTGTAGGGTAGGTGTAGGGTAGGTGTAGGGTAGGTGTAGGGTAGGTGTAGGGTAGGTGTAGGGTAGGTGTAGGGTAGGTGTAGGGTAGGTGTAGGGTAGGTGTAGGGTAGGTGTAGGGTAGGTGTAGGGTAGGTGTAGGGTAGGTGTAGGGTAGGTGTAGGGTAGGTGTAGGGTAGGTGTAGGGTAGGTGTAGGGAAGGTGTAGGGTAGGTGTAGGGAAGGTGTAGGGTAGGTGTAGGGTAGGTGTAGGGTAGGTGTAGGGTAGGTGAAGGGTAGGTGTAGGGTAGGTGTAGGGTAGGTGTAGGGTAGGTGTAGGGTAGGTGTAGGGTAGGTGTAGGGTAGGTGTAGGGTAGGTGTAGGGTAGGTGTAGGGTAGGTGTAGGGTAGGTGTAGGGTAGGTGTAGGGTAGGTGTAGGGTAGGTGTAGGGTAGGTGTAGGGTAGGTGTAGGGTAGGTGTAGGGTAGGTGTAGGGTAGGTGTAGGGTAGGTGTAGGGTAGGTGTAGGGTAGGTGTAGGGTAGGTGTAGGGTAGGTGTAGGGTAGGTGTAGGGTAGGTGTAGGGTAGGTGTAGGGTAGGTGTAGGGTAGGTGTAGGGTAGGTGTAGGGTAGGTGTAGGGTAGGTGTAGGGTAGGTGTAGGGTAGGTGTAGGGTAGGTGTAGGGTAGGTGAAGGGTAGGTGTAGGGTAGGTGTAGGGTAGGTGTAGGGTAGGTGTAGGGTAGGTGAAGGGTAGGTGTAGGGTAGGTGTAGGGTAGGTGTAGGGTAGGTGTAGGGTAGGTGTAGGGTAGGTGTAGGGTAGGTGTAGGGTAGGTGTAGGGTAGGTGTAGGGTAGGTGTAGGGTAGGTGTAGGGTAGGTGTAGGGTAGGTGTAGGGTAGGTGTAGGGAAGGTGTAGGGTAGGTGTAGGGTAGGTGTAGGGTAGGTGTAGGGTAGGTGTAGGGTAGGTGTAGGGTAGGTGTAGGGTAGGTGTAGGGTAGGTAAGTTATATCAATACATATAATAAATCTGTAGAAAAGTATTTTTTTTACATCTAAAATATTTCCAAAAAAAATTGCCAGGGTGTTAAAGGATAACAAACAGAAACTATTTCCGGCATTTTTGAAATTTTTGTCTGTTTATCTGTTTGTCTGTTTATCACGCATCACGTGTAATGTACGAAACCAATGTAAATTACTTTTATACATAAACATTGTGCGTAACTTGAAGAATTACTTAGTTTTTGTTTCATCGCAATCGGTTTGCTCTATCAAAAGTTACATGAATTTAAAGTATTCAAGAAGTAAAATTATCACAACACACGCAATTCAGATACTTGGAGAGTTGAACTCGATATTCGATAGATGGCGTTGTGCATTTGAAGTCGTTTTCTGAATGGCGATGTTAAAATTCTCCTCGAAAGAATGATGACTATAGAAAAAAAAATGATAGGTACGTAGGGTAGGGTTGGCAGACAGATGACGGGAGCGAAGCCGCGGGCACAGCTAGTTTTTAATATATTTCTTACAAAATTTTAAATTAAAGTCAAGTTAATGTATTTGTCGATTGAAGATGTTCCATACAATTTTTGGTTAGTAATGTAAGATTACAATTTAAATAAATGTTGGTTAAGATTATGTAATCAATAATATTGAGACTGATTAATGCAACGCTAAATCTCCATTGTTCGTTTTCTTGTTTTATAGATATTACGTAAATTTGAATGTGACATAATTTGGTTATGACAAATTGCAAGTCATGTTGATTAAAAGAATTTTCAATACAGTTGTTAAACATGGCGTACTTTCAGAGGCTATAATTATGATTCGAAAGTTAAATCTTACGCATAGGCATCTTTCTGTTACGCGGTCGTGACTTTTGTTTACGAGCTCGATCATTATGTTTGCAGTTTAGTTTTAAATTTATAAGTCAATTTAAAAAAGTTTAGGAGCAAGGAGTTTTCAAACATAGAATAAAATGGGATAGATTTTCTAAGAGGAAAAATGAATGGTTCCGTACGTTTTAGCATTGAATTCTCAAAAGTCTTATAAATGGTTGTTTAATATATTTAATTACCAGTTTTAATTTAATTATTTTCACATCAACATTTGTCAAAAATCGAATAGGCTGTATAGCTATATAGGCTGATATCGTTGTAAAAAAAATAAGCCCAGTTGCAAAAACGCACCATCAGTCAATTTAAAAAAGTTTAGCAAGGAGTTTTCATACATAAAATAAAATGGGATACGATTTTATACGAGGAAAAATTAATGATTCCGTACGTTTTAGCATTGAAATCTCATTTTTTTTTTTAAATTTGTTTAATATGTTTAATTAACAGTTTTAAGTTAATTATTTTCACATTAACGTTTGTCAAAAATCGAATAGGCTGTATAATCTGTTTTCTTTGTAAAAAAATATGTCCAGTTGCAAAAACGCGCCATATTGAAAAATTTATTTTTTGTGAATAGTGAATAAACAAATCTAATTCTTAGATTTGTTTTTACTGTTTCTCACAACTGTATTGAAAAACGTCGTGTGATACACGGGTGTGTAGGTTATTGCAAACTCGTGTCATTAAAAACCCTCGCCTTCGGCTCGGGCTTGTTAATGACAGCTCGTTTGCAATAACCTACTTCCCACCCTTGTATCACAATGTACTATTGTTTGGTGAAGATGTTTAGTAAATGTTTCTGTCATATATTATGTAGGATTAAGTACAAACATGTTTTAATGTTATAAAAATGTTCCGGGTAGAATATAGAATAATGCGTAGTTAGTGTAGTTACCAGTAAAATTATACTAAATAAGACTGATTTAGTGTCTATAAAACCAGAAATAAAACGATTCATTTGATTTGATTGGAAGGCTTTTATTTTGCCCTGTCATTTTATCTTTCTCTTACTTACGCTGTTTCAACTCTACTATTTTATAAAGGCTTACTTAAAGTATCGAAAATACCGGGAATCCCGGTTCCTTAGCCAAAAGGTCCCAAAAAGCCTTGTTCTTTAAAACAGAACCGGTTCTGTATTCCCTAGTGAGTATACACTTTAGTACAGCATTTACTTTAAGAGGTAGACTGGATTTCCTGATAGTTATACCATGAGAGTGAATAAGTTAAATTACTTTTCAGTAAGCTTGCTCTTTCGCGACAGAAAATATTTATTCTCATCAAAGCCGATACGCCGTTAATCCTACAGTCTGCTTTCATCATCATCAGCCTATTAATGTTCCCACTGCTGGGATACAGGCCTCCTCTCTGTTAGATGGAATCCACCACGCGGGCCCAGTGCGGGTTAGTGGATGTCACATGTCTTCGAATTTTTGGTTCTAGGACATGCCGGTTTCCGCACGGTGTTTTCCTTCACCGTTTTGAGAGCAGTGGTGATGAAATACGACCTACAATTTGTAAGTCGCGGCTGATACCACTAGGCCACCACTGCTCTCAAACTGCTTTAATCAAACTAATATTATAAAGGCGAAAGTTTGTGAGTGTGTGTGTGTTTGTATGTTTATTACTTCTTCGCACACAAACGGCTGGACGGTGATGTAATAGCACATAGGATACTTTTTATCCCGGGCATTTGTTCCCTTGGGATAATTTTCGACATTCAGGCGGGCGAAGCCGCTGGCAGAAGCTAGTCTCTAATAAATCTGGATAGTTACCTATGCAAAAAGATAATGAGCAGCAGAAGTAGATCGTAGAGAGCGTAATTGAATTTCCTTTCAATACCAATGATGCGTGGTGCAGTGAAAGGCATGTTCGCAGGTATCACCTTCTGATTCCACGGCAGAATCTCGAATTGGAACATACTCTTTATGAGGACGATTACCTGTGAATTTTATATAACGGCATAAGTTGAAGAAAATACGTATTTTTGATGGTACTTATATTTGTTCAGTATTACATACCTCGGTGTAAGCGATTAGGGTTACCCAAAACGTCTTGGTTGGTCGCGGTATGGTGAGTGTTCCCCACAAGAACACCATCAGCGGGAGAGGAATCGACAATATTGTTGCTGATTGAATCTGTAATTTGTTTAATTATAATGTAGTATAGTACAATAATCAATGTTCTGCATCTGGTATTAGTCCTCTCCTGTAGAAGTAGCTAAGAGGTGTCAGAAAATGCTGGGCACTGATTGAATTAAGCGAGATACGTGAACAGGGTAAAAATTTGGACTCGGATTTCAGGACCTATGTGGTCGAGTTGGGGTTTCGTAATGAACAAATGAAGTTAATAAAAATTGTTGTTTTAAAACGTTACGCAAGTCGTAAATTAAATAAACTATATTATTTGTATATCCACGTTACCTGATTAATAAAAACCATAATGTAGCACACTATATCCGTGTGGGCCAGCACGGTATACCACAGCGCGTAGCCAAAGTGCACGAATGGCGAGCGATCCTGTTTGAACATCGAGTCGTCGTGGTCGTCCAGCGTACTCACGTCGATGCTGCAAATTAACTCTTTTTTACCACAACTTGAAAGGATGACTAAAGCCTGGATATAAGTAACAGCATCTTGTAACAACGAAATACTGTTGAGGGCACATAAAATACCTACACATAACAGTGTCACTTTTATATGTCACAGGTACTATGGGTTATCACAAAAGTTCCCGGTCAACCACTTTTTCCTCATAAGTGGGGACTTTCGTAGGTATAAGTACATACAAAGTTAGTTTAACGTAGGTACCTACACAGGGTGAGTTATTCAAGTGATTTATCAAACTCATAGTTTGATAAATCACTTGAATAACTTGCCCATTCACGCCAACTTGGAACACTCACCTTGTATCCTAGAGAATTTTGACAGACAAAACACAGTGACAAGTGGTGCACTTAAAGAACTTACGAATAAAGTGTATTTTCCCTGAATTTCAGACACATAAGCTCTAGCCAAACTTAAGAGAATCGCGCGTGGGATGCGTGACGAAATCCAGTCGCGTCAAATATATCAATTACCTTGTATAAAGGTTTTCAAACAATTGCGAATAGTCGCGAGAATTCCTACTCATTACAACAATCGAGTGCCCCCGCGTCCTGCGGAACCCGCGCGCCTTTGCGTGGCCAGAGTTTAGAGTTTTTGAGAAATTCAGAAATTGCAATAAAACAATTATATTTTCGTGGAAATAGGAAGTAAAAAAATGCATTGTTCAGATAAAAATATATATAGGTATGTTAACAGGCACGAACTATGTTCGTGAAGGCGACCAAGTCACAAATTAAATGCGACGTTGGCGATTTGTCGAGTAGTGTAGTTTTAGAAGAATATGTAGGTAAAGTAACGGAATACGTTTATAAATATAATCCATGCAACATAATAAAGTTTACACGTGCTCTCCATAATATAAATTAACATTAATATACATACACACTCACCGTCCCCGATGATCGAAAAATAAAAATAGGTACAATAAAAGTTGCGACAACGTGTTGTATTGACAAGTGAGAGAAACAAGTTGTTATAATAAAACGACAAAAAGATAAAGCAAAAGCCCATCGCAAGAGACGATCAATTCAACGAAACTTGTACTGCGAATCATTCTAAAATTTTGACTTTATCCACCGTTTTTTGTTAAACATATATGTACAGTCAAGCTGTTTGATTCATGACCCGTGCAGCCGATAGTTCGTTTGAAAACTCTAAAACATTAACATAATTATTTATTAGAATATCTGTAGTAAAACGCTTAAGATGGGTCACGAATCAATTTTGTCGATAGTACGTCAATGTCAGGACGATAAAAACGACAGTACAAGTGCGCGTTGTGAGCGGGCCACTGCACCTCGGAGACGACTGCAAGGAAAAGGCGCTCTCCTCTCATGTTCGGAGGTGTCATCTTCATCGTCGGTGATGTGGCGAGGAGACGCGCTGGAGAGCGACAGGCGCGGGCGGCGAGGCGGCGGTGACGTGTCAAGCCCGCGCTCCATAGAGGGCGCTAAGATGCGGATCTCCGGCACACTTATCTCGCTTAACTTACGGCTGGAAACACCCACCACGGTCACGTATGGTACCTTAAGGTTACACTAGTCGAAAATTCTTCCATATAAACGTAGTCTAGGGATAAGTCCACTGTTTGACGATGGACGTTCAAAATAAAAAGTGATATCAATTTGTCTCATCATTATCTAGCCCTGTATGGAAGCAAAAAAGTAAAAAAAGAAAATATTTGAAAGTTATGAGCGTCGAAAGTTCCACATTTTGACAAGAATTATAACGCATTTTTGGGCGCCAATAAATACCTTAAGAAGACGGAAAATTGAAAAACGGCCTCCATACAGGGATAGATTAGTAGTTCAAAAATGCAAATAATTTTATTTTGAACAGATAGTTTTAGTCGTTTTTTCATGATATCTAGACTGCCAAAGGTCTGTTTGTAAAATTTCGCGCGCTCGGTTTCGTCCTAAATCATTATCCATTTCGCTACAAATTTGCAAAAGTGTGTATTCGTACGCGAATTAGCTTCCTACTGCTTATCACAGCATCTATCTCTTCCGCACGTGTTGTCGGTTGATATAAAATGCATTTTACCCCGCGCACGAAATAGTTCGTGCCATTGACTAGTGTAACCTTAATATTACAGGTCGGTTCGACTCCACCCGACGACAGTCGAGGACACATTCGCTGCCTACTGAACCTTCGGATGGGACTAAGATTTTAACATTACCTTGAAATTCTAATGCCAAATTTTGGAATTTTTGGATTTCGAAACGTTTTATGTATTTTTTTAAATGATAACACTATTTCTAGGTATTATTGTTTAGCATCGAATTAAAACGGCTCAACCATTTAAATGTTAGTAAGCAATACAAACCCCATCTCTACTGGTGGTGCGAGTAGACGTTTGTCAAATAATTCCGTTTCGCGGGTACTAGGCAGCGTGCAAACAAAACACTACTTACTAATAGAAGGCTACATGATAGTGTTTTAATGTCCAAAATCAAAACCTTAGCTTCTGTTTCTAACGTTGTTTAAACATATACTTAATGCTTAAAGAAAATAAAGCGCTCCACCTATGATGTGTTATCGTTTTAAACAACGTTTAGAAGTTCTAAAACTATAACATATTAACTAAATCTAAACTAAACATGCAGTAAGCATGGGCGTTACTCATGCCAATTACTCACGACTACTCATACAACCTAATGAAACATTTTGCATTTGAAAGGAGTTTGCATGTTCTGAATGTTTTCATAGACAAAATCATAACTCACTGTCTCGCTAATGTCTCTGGTAGTGGTTCCCAAATCATCTGCTATCCTTCTCTTATACCGATGCCGAAGCCCTCTTTTTCTTGGAATATACATAAAAAATATTCTTTATGGCTCAAAGCTCGAAAACGCTCATTGCGAAAAATTTGCTCAGAATGCGTTGTGGCTTCTTTCAAATGCCTACAACGCAAATTTCGTTTTGTACAAGGCGTTGTGGCGGTGAAGAAATACCAGAACGCGTCCTGAGCCTTAGCTGATGCAATCAGAACGCAAATTCGCAAAGGACGAAAGGGCCCTGACGAAAATATGGGTCAAAACCAAAACCCACGATGGTGCCGACGAGACCGTGAAAATTACACCCATACTGAAATGTTGGAAAGTTTGGATTTTGATGTTGACACCATATTCGTTATTACCGACCCCGAAAACCATGAAAACGATTCCCATAACGAAAAGTTGACAAATTCTCGTCGACACGCCCTTTCGTCCGTCGCGATTTCGCGTTGTGGTTGCATCAGCTAAGGTTCAGAACGGGTTCTGACATTTCTTCACTACAACAACGCGTTGTGGCCGGTTTTAAAAGTGCCACAATCCGAAATTATTATTATTTATTAAATAGTTTATATAAGTTTCAAATAGCCTAGTCAGAGGCCTGTGCGGTGCCCTGAGTCGGAATTGCGGCCGTTTGTTTGGAAGAAACCACAACGTGTTCTGAACAATTTTTTCGCTCAATGTGCGTTTTCGATCTTTGAGCCTAACATCTACACCCATATCGTATGGTTGTTACTATTGATGGGTCTTTATTCAAGTGCAACTACACTAATTATTAAAAAGGACACTTGCTGTCATACCTTAAGTAAGTAAGTAAAGCGTTTTCGATACGTATCGGTAATCCCGGGAGTACTTCATAATATGTCGTGTGAGTGACACCAGGAGGCTCGAGATGAACGCCCACGCAGTCTCCCAGAGTGCCTTTAGCTTGTCCTCAAGTGCACTATGTTCTGAAACAAATGAACATTCACAGCTTCATAGATTCTTCACTTCTGTACTTATGTAATGTCGGAATTTTGCCAAACGCGTGTTAAGGGCCTTCGGATTTTTTTCACAATTAATAATTTATTTATTATACCTACATGCAGTAGATAGATAAAACAAATTAGTAAGTAGCAGTATAAAAAAACTACGTGTAAACTTTATTGTGGTATTGAAATCCATTTATTTTAAATTAAGTTACGCAATAAGGCCTTAACTATATTTTTGTTGTAAATGTATAGACCGAAAGATGTATTTATTTAATTCTGAACAAAATACGTCCAAATTGAACGAACCTGGTTCGGGTGCGAAATCATCCAACTCCGTCAACGGTCCCTCGTCTTGTTCAAACACTTGTGTTTCACGTTTTGGCTCGTGATGCTTACGAATCTGAATAATAGCAGCGTTTATTATAATACTAGCATAAGAAACAAAGGTACACCGAAGAAAGCATAAAGTTAAAAAAAAAAGATGCGAAATCATGATAGTACTTACTATAAAAAAAAAAGTTTTTATTTTTGTTTGCATTTACCACCAGTATTTATGTAAATGGCATTATTGGGAAAAAAAAATATATAAACTAAAACATAGATACTTAAAAATAATACAAACATAAAAATACATGCAAAAGCCAAAACAAAAGTGCAAGCAATATCTAATACACACTAAATAAAATATAATAGCAGCGCAATCAAACTCGATCTTTTACCCGAATCCGATCAAGTGTGTGGGCGAAGGGCGTGGTACACAATCATGTATGATTTTGATTTCCACCGATCAGGCCACGGTGGAGCGCATTTTGTGATGCAATCGAGGGAAATTGAAGCGATTGTAAAGTGGTTACATGTCATATTTGCATGGATTTCAAATAACAAGTTACGGGTCGGCAGTCATTTATCGGCAGCAAAATCGAATATATTATAGTTCGACTTTTTTATTCAACCCATTAGGCCGAAAAGAATATGCTAATCCAAACAAGTGTTAACACGCCTAAATAAAAAAAATCAATAAGGCCCATCCAAACATGTTTATCCAGTTTCGTCATCCAATTCAAATGAATTCGTTAACGCTTTCACTGTAATTAATACATATTATTCGGGAACCTAGGTCATTTACCTGAATCCGGGTAAACGATCGAGTGTACTTGCACCTTAAGAGATTCCCAATGCCACAGGTATTTAACACGCTTAGCGCGTTTGTAATTACCCATTATTTAACTACAGCATGCAGAATACGTAGGTATGACTTAGGAATCTGTTTTACCTGCATCTTGCTGTTCCATTGTATCTAATATGAACCGCCTACATACATACCAACGATGTAAAACCTATAGTGGATTATATTGGTGAGATGATTGCATTTAGGCCCATTACCTGCTGGTAGGAGATCGGATCGGTGACAGAGAAGCGCCTGGGAGACCGAAGGCTGGGCGCGGAGGCTCGCCGTAGGTTCACGGCGTGCTTCAAGTCCGTCTTGATCATCGTGGACAGCAGCTGCTCGGCCCACGCGACACGATCGTAAGCTCACTTGCTCTCGAATTCAGTACACGTTGCTTTGTATACTTATTGCTTTCTTACCGAGACTGATTGATAAAACTACTAGTATTACTACAAATGTTACAACGTGTGCCGATTCGAGTAGCATGGCAGTGCAATAATAAATTAATACCGGGCATTATGGTTAGTCACCTTAAGCGGACCGGACGTATAGTGCCCGGCACGTAAGTTGCCAAGGTTTTGGCGTAGTGGGGGTAAGTTCAAGCACATTTCGCGAACTGACCAACCACCATATAGAGCGAACGGAACGTGGACGCGACACGATTGGTCAGTCGATCCTTGTGTCCAACCAACCAATCGCGAGCTCGGAACGGTCCTAAACGTTCCCCGCGCCCCGCTTCACTACCAAAGATACCTTAAAAACGACTTCTGCGCATCTAACGACTATTGCCAACTTACGTGCCGGGGATTACAACTTTGAACTACAACAAATTATTGTCCCTTTACTTCTATACTACGTCGGAGGGTTTGATATTCCGCTTTATCTAAAAGTATCCAGGGTAAGCGATCATGCGGGAACACCCAAGACGAACTATGTATAGTAACAGTCACCAATATATACTTCTAATATAGATGCCCAAACATGCTTATAATACCATAACACAGTACACCATTTTAAAACATTGTCTTTCCCAGTATCCCCTTAAATTTTTCAATTCAGTCTGGTGTTCCCATAATTTTGTGTTATTAATGTGGCTAAAAACGCTACTGAAACATCCGAAAGGTTGATACAAGCACTGTCTTTGTGCATTGTGACAGGCGAAGCACGAATACTGATGACAATGTTCTCTTAGATATAGCATAACCCACAATCACAACGACCTTCACCAAAAATACTTATTAATAATGGTAGCCAGCAGGCTTATGGAGACGCTTTCTGTATCAAAATCTTTGTATATAAAGAGCTGGGCACAAAGTTCAGAGTATTTTTTGATCTTTACGCGAATAATGTTCTCCAAAACATGGGTAAGTTTTCACAAAATAATTATGAGCATTTACCAGTGGAAGGCCACCATAATTTACCAGTGGAAGGCCACCATAATCCCGCTGCTTATCCCCAAAAATAACCCTGATTGACACGAAGTAACCGACCTTGCCAATTCCCATTTCTCTGGGAGCATCCTCGTCTGAGCTCGATTCTTCCTCCTGTATTTGAATCTCCGCGTCATCGAATTCATCGAACATGTAATAGTCTCCGGACCGTACAGCTGCAAGTACAAAAATATGTAAAAAACAATGTATTTCAACCAAATAGGCGTAACTTTTTAAGCAATAATTTAATTAATTATGTTAAAACAAATTTATATAAACATATAATCGATTTATGAGAATCGTTTTACACCCGGTTCCTGAATTGAATTAAAGGAGGGTTTACTTCAATGCTAAAGTTTGGCAGGTTGCCAGGCTAAAGTAGATTTTGATAAATACTCTAAGGCACGAAAAACTTAAGTCAAGAGTAAGTTGCTAACACTAGGATAAATTAACAATATTGTATGGCAAACTGTCTAAGTCAAATTCATAATGCAGAAACTGGGAGTTAAACTACAGCAATAACCTTTAGTTACGCCTATTTGAATTTTTTTACGTTCATTGAGCACAAGCTTTTATGTGATTCTAATATATTCTGTTGAATGCCATGCTATACGAAGTAGTGGTAAGAATAACAATATGATATCACACATATAATAAAATAAAATAAAAATTAAGTGATTTTCTTCAATAAGTACTTAAATAACTATACAAAATAAGTGAAACAATACAAAGTGTTATTGCAGACAAATCCATGCAGCATGCACATAGTGAGCTTAGAGATAACATACACTAAACATACATAGCATAGCAGTAACATGCAGACATTCGACTATGGCACATCAGGCGCGGAAATACAAGTAAAGCCGACAACCGGCGCATTCTGTCTTAGGATTCTTTATTTACATCATTCAACTGTAATACTAAATGTACAAGTATTATACATTATTTCAAAATATTAAGAGCCGATTTCACCAATTATTTTAATCACGATTAGTTCAACTAAACTCAGTTTACGCAAATACAGCGTTCTGATTGGTTGAGACCGCTGAGAAACTTCCAATCAGAACACTGCATTTGCGTAAACTGAGATTAATTGAACTAATCGCGATTAGTATCATTGGTGAAATCGGCCCTTAGACAGTTCCCGCTATGGCGATGCAATTTGCCTAAATACCATCACCGACAAGCCGAGGAGGGGTTAGTAACGCATAACGATTCTATAGCGAGCCTGGTTTAGGAACTTTACCCTTTTGATGGCTTGCTGGCGCCCTATACGTTGGTCTGTCCCGCACTACAAGAGAAAAGCATTACTCAACAGCAGCTCGCACACCATCCATTTTATTATAGAGTGACTTAACACTAACGGGTATTAATATCAATACTCTTAAACTGTTAACAACCCAAAATCACGTAATTATTAATAAAGCTGTTTCTGGTAGTCACACACATCACAGCTGGTCAAGACATGATAAAATAGATTTGAATTGACCTCTATGAAGATAGGCCTATTTGGAACAACTTGTTATAACTTTGTAATTCGACGTTCATGAGACCTGTAACACAGTTGATCTTGAATTGAATGATTGGCGTCCATATTACTATAGTCAAAAGAAATAAGAAAAAGTATTTTTGGTATGTAAATAAATGACAATGTTTGAGTCATTTATTTACAAAAAGAATTGTCATGTCTTCAGGTTAAGTTTGAACGACCAGCGCACAGTGTGATAGAACAAAATAACAAACACCTCCCACACCTGAGAGTACGCCACGAATAATATTACCTTCGTGTCTGTTTGTATACACGCGGCGTCTACTCAGACCATCAGAATCTGATTCTGTTCCTAAAAAGAAAAAAAATATAAAACCACATATGAACGTAAAAAATATGCTTTACATTTTATACAAAGTGCAATAACAGTCGGTGTATGTTCAACTGGTCGTGATTCAACAACAAAAGCCCGCGGCGACACGTCAGGGAGCGGTTACACGTGTGGTGCGAGTGCGGCTCGGCGCGGCTCGACTGCGACACGATGGAGTGGCGCGGCAGCACGCTGGGGCTGGCCACCGTGTGGCGTCGGATGGGCGGCGGGGAGAACACCGGGTACGACTCCTCCGGGCTGGGCGCGCGCGGCAGCAGCTCGGACGACGGCGGCGACTCGAACGAGATGCGGCGCGGCTCCAGGTAGGCGTCCAGCGACACGGTCATGAGCGCCGACGACGGCGAGGGCGTGCCGGCTTGCGAGGCGGGCAGGCTGGGCGCGGGCAGGGCGGGGAGCGTGGGGCGCGCCCGGGGCGGGGAGCGCACGGGCGACGGCGGTGCGGACGCCTCGCTGAGCGGCGGCGGCGTGTGGAAGCCGCGCGGCGAGGCGGGGCTGTCGGGCGTGTGGTAGCCGCGCGACGCGTCCGAGTCGCCGCGCACCAGCGGCACCTGCTCCGACTCGCCCGCCATGGTCTCCTCCTCCTCGTCTGATCCGGGAGTGCGCGAGGGAAACGGCACGGAAATATTATACCCCAAATAACCCTTGCTTGGTATTTTTGTCCTCCTATTGTCAATGGCCCGTTCTTGTCCCTTAATTTCTCGTTATATAATCGATACAGTATTCAATTAAAATCGAATTAAGCGGCCTATTGAGGTCTCACATTAATTCGGCACTGTGTAATTGAAAAATTGTATAAGACTTTAGGATAATAATTAGACTCCTCAAAGAGAAAATATTATGACACCCATTCAATGGAATATCAGTTCAACCGACTAACGTTTAAAGGAATATTAACTCTGCCATAGTAAAAAATTCAATACCAACAAAAACATACCTCTATCATGATGTTGTGAATCTTTAGTAAAGGTGCCTTGTATTTTCTTCTGGTTCGCTTTAATTCTTTCCATTTTTACTTTGATTTTCTCTAGGATTTTCGTCTCTTGTTCCTCCTGTACATTCATCTGTTTCTGTCGGAGCTCTTCTATTAATTCTGCGCCTCTACAAATATAAAAACACCTCTAATTGAAGCGACACCTATAGTCTCCCCTTCGAAGGCTAGTTCTAGTGTCGATTAATTGGCATACTGGAATCTTAGTAATAGGGTCCCATTTTTTGGGTACGAAACCCTAAAAACGTCAAAAAATAAATTGACATTTATTTAAAAATGTTGTAAGAAAAATGATTGAATAAACTTTTTTACAAAAAATCAAACCGACTTCCATAACAAAACATTACAATTTTAAAAATAACTTTCTTTACCGAAGTCGTTGTCTTTTGTACCCATTTATTTCATTATTCGACACCAACTTCGGAAAATAAAATTATATTACGCTTTGTAGTGTTTTGTTTTGATAGTCGGTTTGATTTTTTGTAAAAAAGTTTTTTATTTTCCTCTTTTTAGATGTGGTAGGTACCTCCAATTAACATGAAAATCATTTATAGCCAAAATACATCTCATGACGATTCCAATAAGCCCAAACACGACTAGGATACATTGTTTTATTTCGGAGTTCCAGTGGCCATTGTGGTCTTCTTCATCAGTTTAACTTAACCAAATGATATTTTTTGAGTGCAAATGATTGTATTATTGACGAAAATACCAAAATCTCAGATCCTGGTTCTTTATCATGGTACCACCCTTGGGATATCTCCTTTCCAACAAAAAAAGAATCATTAAAATAGGTTCATAAACCACGAAGTTATGCGCGAACAAACATAAAAAAAAATTGAGAAACATCCTCCTTTTTGGGAAGTCGGTTAAAAAAATATAATAATATACCCCTACTCAATCTACCTATGTATGACTTTATTTCATTGGTTTAACTTTTAGAGTTTATAATAAAAATGAGTTTGAATAAGTTTTTCCAATAAAAAAAACTTTATTTAAACAAGCTTTTTTTCAAAATTTTATCTTAATCGGTTGAGGATAACTGCTTTAAAATTCAGTTGCAAGATTTGACCCGAACACACTTACATACATACATACATACATTACAAGTTACAGGATACATAAACTGGCTGACCCCCTGATCCTCCGACTGCACAGCATGATTTTTTCTTGTTAACAGCTTTTTAGTTCGCTTTTTAAGCAGGCGGGTTTATGATTTTTTTAATTTACTATTTTTAATTACAACTTTTTATTTATATTTTTTTTTTACAAATGACATTTAAACATATAAGTAGTTTATATTTTTGTAAACTCCTCTAAAAACCCTTCGTTTTGATACCCCACTCGAAGCGTAGGGAAGAAAAAAAAATTGCAGGTCCCACAATATGGCGTCCAAAAGCCGCCATGTTCCTTTTTTTTAACGGCTCTTAGCTAAGAACACTTGGGCGGTCAAGACCTATCTAACGATGTCCTAATTATAAAAATACGGCAAGTAGTTTGAAAGATATGAGGTAATAAAGAATATTACATACATACAAACATACAAGATACGCGCGAAAAACCCTTCCTTGCAGCAATTGTAGATAGGCCAATAAATAAATAAAAAGCTTGTAAAAATGGTGGTCAAAAATAACATTTTTGACCACCAAAAAAAGAAAAAAAAAGAAAAAAAAAAAAAATGCTAATGCTCAGTGACGTACCAAGGTACCCCTACCTACGCTGAAAATTGTTGTGTTACCTTATTATGTGTTGCCAATTAATCACCATTAGAAAATTTTAATATTCCTCTCAGGGGCCAGAGATCTTTCCTTAGCCTCCTAGACCCTTTCATCCAGATCCGTATCTGGATGATTGATATCTTGGTGATTGAATAACAAACATACATTCATCCAAACTTTCGCATTTATAATATTAGTAAAATATTTGTTTCCATTAAGGGATATTACCTTGAAGCGAGCACGGTTGTAGCTTTGCTTTCGTCTATTACTCTATAAAAGTAGTATCTATGGAAGAGCCTCTGCTGGAGTATGAGGAAAGCAAAGCAAACTCCGTCCCACGCTAATCCTATATCTTCTTGGGGAACAGAACAGACTGCTTCCTACAAAATAATAAAAAACAAATATGGACATCAGACATCGTGACATTACGCCTAAATTCACTTAACTTTGTTATTGGCATCTGGTTATATCACTACCTACCTCAAAACGGTTAACTTACTTTAGTATACTGCATCTTTAGAAACCTTGCTATATTTCCGCCAGCGAACTTGTCGACACACCCGATGCCTAGGAGCTGGACTAGCCAGCAAGCGTGATCTTGCATCACCGAGCTGAAGATACAGCCTGGGATCTGAAGCAGCGTCTTTATAACCACCACTACTACGTTGTAACGCACCAGCCACGACCACCTGATGATGTAACACCATAATTACCGGATTATATGCATTTGCATTTATGCATATGCAATTGCATATTTACCCCTTTCTCATCGGAAAGTTCATATTATATCTAATATCTAGTGAAGATGCATATTTTCGCTATATTTATTATATTTTTCGGTAGTTTAACATATTGATAAGTGTAATAATAAACTTTATAACCAAAATTTTGCCCGGATTTTTCGTTTAAGTCCATTATTAAAAAACCGGCCAAGTGCGAGTCGGACTCGCGCATCGATGGTTCCGTACAAACCTCAGCTTAAAGGTATTATAGACCTGAGTATTTGATATGAATTTCAATTTAATACCTCGACGCGTTCGAGGAAAGGGGTAGTAAGTTTAAAATTATTAAAAATATTTTCATTTATATGATGTAACTAAAACATTACGGTTTTTGCAATTTTTCCTTTATCTGTGCTATAAGACGTTGCTTCGTACCAAATTTCAAGATTCTGAGTTCACGGGAAGTAACTTGTAGGTTTTGATTTCCTTGCGAGTGTCGAAAATTTGCGGCAATTTGAATTTTTCTCAGTTTTAAGGGACGGTAGACCTGAGTATTTTCACCTTGATACCTCCACGCATTCCTGAGAAAAAGGGTCTTGATAGACAGACGGTCACGGACGGACAACAAAGTGATCCTATAAGGGTTCCGTTTTTTCCTTTCGAGGACGGAACCCTAAAAAGTTGATACATTTTGGTATTGATAATTTATGATTGAATTATTCACTAATTGTATGCTGAAAAATAAAACCTTATCCTGTTCCTTTTTGTCGTTTTCTAAAACCAATGTATTTTACAAATTTTCATGCATATTTTACGCATATTCCAAGATTTTTATGTTACATATGTTATTTAATTTCTGTTACTGTCACACGGTAGGGAAAAGGCCTCTTCTCACACAGAGAAGGCACGAGCACTAATCACCACGATGTTAAGACGAGTTGTCGATTTCATCGCGGGTTGGTAATGTGACATGTCAATAGAGGCAATAATTGGCACAATTTGTCTTTGACAGCGAATTAACTTAGTGGGAGTAAGGGTTTAATGCCTCCTCTAAACTGCTCGCGAAGTTGAACGATGTTAGACGAATACGATAGTGTAGAGAGGCACTCCGGCTTACCTCGTCAAACTTTACCTCGCCTCGGGCAACTTCCATTTGTTGTCGGTTTTTGCGCCCGAGTCAAAGGGTCCGAAGTGGCCCGAATTGCACACACGAAGTGACTCTATACTACTCGGCTGACTTCAGTTGCGTCGTGACGTCGTTGTGCAAATATGCACGTAGTTATAATACGAGAGAGTGCACATTGCAACGGCAACTGCTACTTGAGCGTCCATTACAAACGTGCGCAGGCTATCGGCACCACAGCCACAGAGCGAATGAGCGCATCGCGAAGTTGAACGAGTCTGTACTCTGTAGTGTCGCACTTCGGACTTTAGCCAAAGTTTCTAGAGTACTTCGCCGAGGAACTTCGCGAGCAGTGTAGAGGAGGCATAAAGGTATAGATTTGCGTAATTCAAATGAGAAGTTGGCCATACTGCTCATCTACCATGTTACATAACAGACTATACATACAAAGCTGAACCATGCGCCGCCAATAAAGGCATTATCAATTTTACGCGCCTTATTTGTTTTACCTTAAAGATAATTTAAATAAAATTCTTAATTAAAATTTTGTATGGAGAAAAGGAATTAAGATTTTTTTTTCCTTTTTTGAAACATTTGAAAATCATCATAAAATATAACAACATCACACTTGTTACCGTGCTAACAACTTCAAAATTCGATGCAGGAAATATTATGACTTACCATTTTAATATAGCGCTTTTGGGACGCAAATAGAAGTCGGTTCCTTGCCACAGGAATATGAAGGAGCCAATGAGGTATCCCATAGAGAACAGGTTCACTCGATTGGTGCCAGTCATGAACATAATAGCAAGAGTCACCCATAGCATTCCCAAGAATATCATGCGCTTGAGCACGTCCAACCATGTCCTGGAATTAACATACAATATTTGTTTTAAAATGTATGGTTGGCCAATTATATAAGGTGGCTTTCGAAGGTACGGAAGCGCGAGCCTACTGCAATCAGCTAGGCACAAGTCCTGGATCCAAGCTGCCATTGACAAACTGCAGAAGGAAACACCCAATAACACTACCTGACCCCGAATCGAAACCAGGTCCTTGTGGCAATTATGACGTTCATTCCACAGTCCGAATTACATTATCATTTAATCTGGCACTTCACTGAGGATAATTAACCTTCTTCGCTCAGCACTCGCAAGACGATTTATGTGAACAGGTGGACGCCAACAAGAGGAGAGTCATCCTTTCCTTTTTTTTACCTTTGCACGTTTTGTGCATTTAGCCAGTGTCACCTTTAGAATAGAAGTTCAAGTTTCTTTAGATTTTAGTCCAATGTCCTAAGTTAGGCCCCAATAAAATGGCGGTAACTTTATTGGATTCTTCTACGGAGTTATGTCGACAACATGTATACAACTCATGTTCTACCGCTGTGTTTTACTTGCCCACACTCGTGCAAGTTCACTAATATTATTAGAATAAAAAACCACCATTTTTACACTATTCATAATTATGTAATTTAACACAATTTTTGGAAAATAAAACAGATAAGCGTCACGTACCCGCCAAAACTCCGAGAGTCATCCTTATAGAGTTACCGTTGTGCGTTATTTTATTAAATCGGTGTTTACCTACACATACTATTGTACAGTACAACTATTTTCTTAAAGTCCCCCCGCAATTATCGACATTAGCAGTTTTCCTCCCATTTTTAAAATAAGTTACATTAAGTTAAAATAGTATTAACAACTCTATATAGTTCCAAGTTGATTGAGAGCGTCCGGCCTGCACCAAATGCAAAGTGCAACTGACAGAAATCTGACGACTGACGAAATTTGCCGAAGGACAATAAGAAAATATTAGTTCTGTAATAGGGAATTAAGAATTATAAATTATTATTCATTTTAATTATTAAATAATTAATTTTAACTACGCAAAATACGCGCTTGGTCGTGGAGTTGCGGAAACCAGCCCGTTTTAACCTAACCTAGGGAATTAAGTGCTTGTTTTTTCAATTAATGCAATAACGAGGTTCTCAACATGATGTCTTACATTAAATCTCTTTTCAACACACTTGCTCATAACGTGGCTCTAATTTCACCGCAATTAGGCACATAATGATACCTGTTATCAAACTGTGACTTTATCATTGCTATTATTCACAAGTGAGTTATGGAGTTTATTTTTTTATTTATTGGTTCAGTTGCTTTGTTCTTAAAAAAGTTTCGATACAAAAAAGATCGTGCTCAATAGTACAAATAAATTAATGTATCTATTGCTTGCTCATTTCATGCAACTTCGTATTAATTTCAACTTGTACGTGCTTAATAAATAATACTTTCACTCTAATATAAATTTTATTTGCTCTGTAATTAAATAAATTGAAATTCCCTATTTTGTACGTGGCTAAAATACTATCCACGAAAAGCCAAAAAAAAAGAGAAACCTCATTCTTTTAGGCTAAGGCCGATCGCCATTGTTACTGTTGAAAATGATTTTATTGTATTATTTTAGTCACAAGTGTGTTGAAAAACGTCGTATGATACACGTGTGTATTGATGATTACCGTCCTCGGCTCTCTTAAGACCCTCACCTACGGCTCGGGTCTCAATGGCGCCTCAGCGGTAATCACCAACATTGCACACATGTACCATAATGTACTATTATATCTGACATTAAGCAGACATGAACAGTTGTACTGTACTTTCTTAAGTCAGGCTGAATCAACCGAAAGACGTAACTTCTATGCCATCAAAGTTCAAATTAACTTACCCAACGTAGCCAAGGAAGTCTGGTACAGGATTGACGAAGTGGGGCGTCTCCCAATCACTGCCAATTTTTTCGCTGTTCGGACCTCCTGGATAATTTTCACCGATAACCTTTTCTATACGGAACACTTTAATTTGTCGAGTGGCGAATAATAGCAGGAAGAAATCGAAGATGAGCTTGTAAGCGTGCGGTGGCGTTACAGCGTACGGGAGGAACATCCATGTACGGATATGTTTCATTTGCTGAAAAATATTATTTTAAAATCGTGAAAAAAAACTGACATGTGGAATGAAAAATTAGTATTAATTAGTTTCAAACTTTCTCTATTGACCATTATGGTGGTTTTACACCGGCGAGGCGTGGGTGGGAAGGGCGAGAATCGAAATTTGTATGGCAAAAGTTCTATTCACGCCCTGCCCATCTTTGGTGTAGGTCTAGATACGCGAGGTTGTGCGAGGCGAATTGAAATATTTATTAATACAATATTATACTTGATTGCTCTAAGAAAAGAGTATTTATTTCCTTTGTAAATCGGATATACAAAACTCGCAACGGTCATCAAGGACCCGAGGTATAGCGATGGACATCTTGCAGTGTAAAAGGATAAGCATGATTTCAATTCTCGCCCATCCCATCCACGTCCCGCCTCGCCGGTGTAAAATCATCTCTAGAAAGTTTGGGCGCCATAGAACAGTTGAAAGGGGACAGATTGTCTTTCTAAACGAAAATCCTTCGACGGGTGTTGCTCGAGAGTTGTAGTCGGGCTGTATTATCTGTTCGAATCGCGTGGAGAACTTAGAATATGTCAAGTAGGATTTGAGACGTCAGGCCTTTTTGTAATTCGTATAGTGGTGTAGATGCCGCTAAAAATGCGTAGCGCGCCGGTTGACAGGGGCGCATGAAAAAAAATTTGACACTAAGAACATGGTCAGGTACATGATATCTTAAATACGATGACGCATACTTATAAGCCAACAGTTACTTCATGTTTCTAGCCTAGATTGTCCCACTATAAGGCTATAGCTGATTTACACGATGCGATTTAGTTTCAGCTTTTACAAACATACTTCAATGAACGTCCAGTCTATGCTGGAGCAATTCTAGTGTGACCCTAAATTAGGCCGACAAGCGCCAATAAAGCTAGTCAGCCCCCATTAAAGGATGAGTGCTCAATATTTATAAACTAATGTAAGCATCAAAACTAAATCGAACTATTCGGAGCCATTGTGATAGCAAATGTTACCTACAAATCTACATTTGAATAAATATCCTCACCGGGGCAAATGATTCAGTCAAGGGCTCCTAAGGATGGAAAAATAAAAAAGAGTTTAAATAAAAACGAAACGGTTTGAAAAATTGTCTTTAAGATTTACGAAGTTATAAACACTAACTAGCTCTATCATCCCTGCTAGAACCGGTTTTTAATCCGGTTAATAAAACAGTTACACATTTACCGCAGATACCAGCAAATCTAAGTGTTAATTTATAGACATGAATAAAAAATGCGGACCATATTCTCAAAGCAACTTTTTAAAGTTTAATTTAGATATGTGCCGATTATGACTTTGGACGACTAGTCGGCCAAGCCGATCACGATTTCGGGGGTATTCGAAGATTTCCGTGACGCTTCGTTAACGTTTTGATTGTCAGAAAGAAAGTCTCGTGTATGGATATTTAAAAAAAATATCCATACACGAGACTTTCTTTTTGGCCAATTGGATGACAATACAAATGATTCCCGTAAAGTCAAGTGTAGTGAACTAATCAATGCCTAATGATAATTTCAAAAGCACATACTACAGAAGCCGGATAGTCGGCGCTCTTTGCCAAATAGTCGCAAACTAGTCGCCGACTACGAAAGTGCCGGATAGTCGGCTTTACCGACTAGTCAGAACAGCCCTAGATTTACAGTATAGTTCAACTTTTTTCTTAATGTCCCTCGGCAATCATCGCATTTCCGAATACAAACGAATGCTAATTACCATGTCCATCATAGATATATCGAGTATAATAATTTGAATTCAGAACTAAGTACTTTATTGTAGTTATGTTTTGTTTTCCTGTGAACTATATAGAGCTGTAAAACTATTTTTTGCCTGCGACTTTGGCAGCTGTTCTCCCATTTTTAGGGTTCCGTACCCAAAGGGTAAAAACGGGACCCTATTACTAAGACTCCGCGATCCGTCTGTCTGTCTGTCCGTCTGTCACCAGGCTGTATCTCATGAACCGTGATAGCTAGACAGTTGAAATTTTCATAGATGATGTATTTCTGTTGCCGCTATAATAACAAATACTGTCGGGGTACTTAGCGAGGTGTCGGTGTTTTCGAGGTGAAACAAGGTTTACATTAAACACTATTTATTTCTAAACTCAAATGTTCTTAATGGCTAAAATGTTACAAAATGTTAAGGAATGTTTGAATACACCCGGCTAACGCGGTAGACAAAAGTGCACTGATTATAATATAATGAAATTAGGTTAACGCGTCAGGCCGATATTGCAAGGTAAGCTGTTCGGTGAAAATACCGAACATATTCCGGGGCACGAAAGATACGGATGCTGAGATGATACAATGTTATGTTAGTAATATAATGAAATGATCACGGTTATTACGAGTATGTTTACAAGGTGAAAACAATCAAACTTGAAATGTTAGTTGACATAAAGTAAAGTTTATACAATATCAAATCACGATCTTACTGTCCCTAAAGGATTCCTAGGTACGCTAGGACACGCTCTATTCACCACTGTACTGTTTAATTTTTCATACGTATGAGTTTCACTGGCTTGGTCCATGTTTTGACGCGCACTGAGACTAACTCTATTCACATTCACATCACTAACACTTCGGGTAGGTTGAAGCTCCATGTCCGACGTGATGTGAGCACGGCGCGCTCGCCGCCGCAGCCACCTGTACAGCAGCGCTGCCGCCACCAGCGCCAGCGCGACGACCAGGATGTAGCTTACAGCATACTGATGGATATCATGGGTGGATAATACATCTCCCACTTCCACTTGGCTGTTTTTCATATGATCGATGCGTTTGTGAAGTTTTTCTAATGCGAACTTCATCTCGCCTGAGTCTGTTTCGTCTTCATAGTTTTCTAAAGGCATAGTGCTGTTAATTATGAAGTTTAATTGATCCATCTCAGGTATAAAAATGTCCGGACTCATCTCAATTTCATTTTTCTTTTGCCTCTGAATGTTCAGGGTAAAATCGTGACCCTTCAGCAGGCAACCTGGCTCTAAGTAAATTACACCCGCCTTGCTGAGCTGTATTTTGATTACATGTTCCCCGCAGATTAATTTGACGACATAAATATTGCAGCAATGGTATAAGAAAAGTGACGGGTTGGTTAGAGATGTCAACTTGTTTTCACATCTGGACTTTCGTACCTTACATTTGTTTGTGTCTCGGTCGCGGTCACAGAAGTTGTTCTCGTTGTTTAGGTGGTATATTGGTTTCTTCCAATCGCACAGAAATATATCACCTTCTTGTTTGCAAAGGGATAATTCTTCTGGCGCAATCGTTAGGTATGCGTCTCTTTTTAGATCCGTAGCGACGTATTCCGACGACGGGATGAACTCTATCAGGGTGTTATTCATCTGATGTGGTATCGGATGGATTTTGAACACTTTATATCGGTCTCTACTGATAAGTGGGAATGTTATTTGGAAGAGGAAGTATTCCTCAGTTATCCGTGCTTTAATGCTTATCAGTGAATATAACTTTCGGATATCGTGGGGTTCAATAGGTAATGTTAGATCTTCTGATAAATGTCCAGAGATAATGTTAAGTTCTTTTTGGAGCTGTTCTGGCGTGAGCAGATGAATGTTAACCTGTCCATGGTGGACATTGGTAAGGATATCCAGTAAGATGTCTTGAGTTCTTTTCAAGTTATGTAACAAATTACTGCCAGTTAACGCTGTCATAGTAAATTCTTGCAATAAGGATATGTTGTTAATTTCTTTTTGTAACTTATTTGAGATGTTGTCTAGCGTAATCAGGTGTTTGTTGATAATTTTGTGTTGTTTAGCCATAATTTCTTCTGTTCTTTTCAACAAATTGTACTCTGATTCGACAATCGACGTCTGATTCTTCCATAAGCCGGCTAAATGTTTTTCGTTTTGTTGTATCATGTTGATGTCTCGACTGTACTTTTCCGCGAATTGTTCGTCCAATACGCCGAATAGGGAATTTGCTATGTTGCCAACTGCATTGATAAGTCCCCGCCGCCGTCTGGAGTGTCCGCTTACGTGTTGCGTCATCAGAAGTTCATTGTAGTATTTCAGTTCATTACACTCATGGATCAGCTGAGGGACTATCATGTTACACTGTTCACTGCCTGTTGTTTTGCATGTTTTGTCCAGATATGTTGTTACTTTTTCAAATGCCTGCATACCTTCCCAATACGGAGACATGTTATAAAATACGACTAGGACCCAGCTGTCTTTTACGAGACTGATTTTAGATATCGGGTCAAAGTAAAAAGATTGGTTGTTATTTATTGATGTTATGTTGTAGCTGCAGTTTGCAACGCTGCAGAGTGACATAAAGAAAGTCAATGCCATGGCGACATACGATAATGCACCTGGTGTCACCTTTCTAGGTCGTTTATTTTTATTCCGGGTTCCAGAGCCCTGTTCCGCTGACTTATCAGTTTCAGTTGAATTGTTTTGTTTATTTGTCTCTATTTCTACTGGTAATAAAGATAGTTTGACTACTGGTCGCTTTATGATGCCATTTTTCGTCTTCAATGACACCACTCTGACATAGCCATCAGTACCGGCATGCAGATCTATCACTCGGCCCATAATCCATCGTCCAGATGGAATGTTATCTTCATGCACTACCACCATGTTACCTATTTTCAAGTTTTGTTGAGGTTTAGACCACTTTTCTCTTGCTGTTAATTGACTTAAATATTCACTCTTCCATTTTCTCCAAATCTGTTTAAAAATGTTAGTTGTTAAGTGCCATCTTGTTCTCGCGTCCTCCTTTGTCTCGATCACTGTTAAGTCGGATCTTCCTGTTAAAAATTGTGCTGGTGATAAATAATCCAAATCTTCAATGTTTTCTGTAAGCGAACATAACGGTCTCGAGTTCAGACACGCCTCCAGTTGTGTCAATACAGTGGTGAACTCTTCAAACGTTAGTCTTTGTTCACCAACCACTCTTTTTAGGTGGAACTTCAGACTGCGGACAGCTCTTTCCCACAGCCCTCCAGCGCTCGGCCAAGATGGAGCGTTGAAATGCCATTGTATATTCATTTCAGCGATCTCTGCTAGGCAACTATCCCCTAAAACTTGTTGTAATTGTTTGTACTCCTCTTGTAGTAACCTGTTAGCTCCGATAAAATTTGTTCCTTGGTCACTATATAAGTGATGTGGTGCTCCTCTTCGGGCTGTCATTCTCCTTAATGCAGCCAAGAATGCGGAGCTGGTGAGGTCAGACACCAATTCCAAATGAACGGCTTTCGTGACCATGCATATGAATACAGCCACGTAGCCTTTCAGTGTTCTCACCCCTCTTCCCTTGTTTGCCTTGATGTTTACAAAACCTGTGTAGTCCACTCCAGTATGATAGAATGGAGGAGCGGGGTTAGTTCTAGCTGCGGGAAGGTCACCCATTAATTGATGTTGCTTCCTTGCTTCATATTTCCGGCAAGTTACACAATTTCTTAGCTGTTTCTTGGTCGTAGTGTATCCGCTTGTGATCCAGTATTGTTGTCTGAGAGTAGCTAATGTTAGTCGAGGACCCCCATGGAATGATAACTGATGTGCTTCTTCTATGAGCAGTTCGGCCAACCGACTCTTGTTAGGAATTATCTTCGGATGTTTCATTTCATCGTTTATAACCGCATTCCTTAAACGGCCCCCCACTCGGAGAAAGCCATTTTTATCGACAAAAGGTTTTAATTGTAATAATTTGCTGTTTGTTGCGACGTTACCATGTTTGTTTAGCATATTAATGTCTGACGTAAATGTTGTACTTTGCACTCGTTTTATGATAACGGATTTGGCATTTCTCAATTCTAGTAATGTTAGGTACTGCGGTAAATGTTCACGTTGCGACTTTGGTTTCAATGCCCTCAGTACCCATGCCAAGACACGTGTTATTTTCATAAAAGAGTTATGTTGTAATAATAAGTTATCTATTATGCTGTTATTGTTTAGGTCTTGCACAATGTTAACTAATTTTATTCGTTTCATTTCTTCCTCTGTTTGGTAGGTTGGTTGTTTTTGTTCTTTTTCTACATCATAAGATGCTAGCCATGCCGGTCCGTTCCACCACAATGGATGCTGTAATAGTTGTGGTGCTGTTAAACCTCGGCTGGCGCAGTCAGCTGGGTTATCCCCCGATTTTACGTAACGCCAGCAGTCTGCCGGCATTATCTGTTTTATAGCATTGACTCTATTAGCTACAAAATGTTTCCAACGCGCTGAATCACCTTGTAGCCAACCTATGACCACCATGGAGTCACACCATCCGTAGATTTCTAACTGGCAACTTATGCCCTGTCTGATTTTGTCGATGAGCTTAGATAGTAGATAAGCGCCACAAAGCTCCATTCGTGGCAATGTTACACTCTTTTTGTTGGGTATAAGTTTCGATTTTGCTGCAACGATTACTGTTTTTTGTTGGTGTTTTGTTCGTGCATAAACCACGCATGCATATGCTTCGATGGACGCGTCGCAATAGCCGTGCAGTTCCACGACGTCATTCTCGTTGCATAGTATCCATCGTGGAATCTTACAATTGTTGATTTGGTCAATTTCCGTCATCAATTTTATCCATTCATTATGTATGTCATCTGACACCTTGTCATCCCACTGTAAGTCATGTTTCCATAACTTTTGAAATAGTAGTTTTAGTTTCGTGGATAGGGGCGTCAGCCAACCTAGAGGGTCATATAATTTCGATATTTCGGATAATAATCCTCTTTTGGTTGGTTTTGTGGTTGATTGTGTAAAGTTGCAACAGAATGTAAATTGATCTCCTTTTGGGTTCCAGCACAAACCTAAGGTTTTCAACATGTCATTGGTTTTGAAGCTATAAATGAATTCTTCTTGACTTGTTGATATGTTATCCAATAATTCCTGACTGTTGGATGACCACTTTCGAAGATTGAAGCCACCTGATTTCAATAGCTGTTTTAAATCCTTCATCAATTGTTTTCCCTGTTCAATGTTGTAGCACCCGTGTAGCAGGTCATCCATGTAAAAACTGTTTTCCAAAACAGTCGCTGCTTTTGGAAATTTGCATCGCTCATCCGCCGCCAACTGTTTTAAGGTCATTATTGCCAAGAACGGTGCGGCCTTTGTCCCGTATGTTACCGTGTTCAATTGATACACTTGTATAGGTTCCTTTGTTGACTCACGCCATACGATTTTTTGTAGATGTTGGTCAACAGGGTTAACTAAGATTTGGCGATACATCTTTTCGATGTCTGCTGAGAAGGCAAAAGGAAATTGTCTCCATTGAAGTAGTAACGCCTGTAGATCTTTTTGTAGATTGGGCCCTTTTAGCATGACGTCATTCAAGCTATATTTGGTAGATGTTTTGGCGGATGCGTTGAATACTACGCGAAGCTTTGTTGTCGAAGAATCTTCTCTCTGCACGCCATGGTGAGGCAAGAAGCATTCTAGTGTTATATCATCGGTTCTCTGTTCTGGTTTCATGTGGTTCAACTCGGCATATTCATTCATGAATTCCTTGTATTTTTCGGCTACAGCTGGTTGTTTTTCTAACCGGCGTTCCAAATTCTTTAGCTGAGCGATTGCCATTGGTTTTGAAGACCCCAATTTCTGTTTGATTTCTTCTTTCATTGGAATTTTGACTTCGTAGCGACCCTGACTGTTTCTTGTTGTTGTATTTGTATAGAAATCCATACATTCCTGATCTTCTACCGTTAGATTCGAAGGTTCTGCAATCTCCTCCACTTCCCAAAATCTCTGTATCTCCTCTATGTTATTAAGAACCACATTACAGTGGTATGTTTTTACGTTACCACATAGTAACCATCCCAGCTGTGTTTGCTGTGCCATCGGCTGTTGGGCCTGTTCTCCTTTTATAATTCCACCTAGCATAATGTTAGCATAAATATCCGCCCCGAAAAGCAAGTCAACTGGTCGACTTTTGTAAAATTCCGGGTCGGCTAAATTTATGTTTTGTATGTAAGTCCAGTTTGGCTTAGTGAATGTTTGGTTGGGCAAACTTTTGATAAGTTCGTTCATGATGAGGACATCTGATTCGAATTCA
The DNA here is from genome assembly GCA_948252205.1 of Orthosia incerta. Lineage (NCBI taxonomy): Eukaryota > Metazoa > Arthropoda > Insecta > Lepidoptera > Noctuidae > Orthosia > Orthosia incerta. The sequence continues at coordinate 23,220,610 of OX411754.1, forward strand.
AAATTGTTGTACGTAGAGGCACACTCTAAACTCATCATCCCCTTACATCTGTTTTCCTTTTGCCCCACTCCAAAGATGACTCCTTTACATCGCCGTCTCTGGATCCCTAACATCTGAGCAGCTGCCTCAGTTATTAAGGATATTTGGGACCCTTGGTCGATCAAGGCACGCATGGTTAGGTAAGTTCCATCCACACCTTTGACCTTCACCAGAGCCGTAGCTAGAAGTATCTCCCCTTTTTCATCTTGAAAAGTATTTACGATGCCCATCACGGGTTCATTGCGCTTTCCATTTTGTTTTGTATTGTCAGCGTACGCTAAATTCGCAAATGCGTCATGTAGAATTGTGTTATGTTGATTTTGGCATTTTCGACATGTTAAGTTGGAATTGCATTGATTTCCGAAATTGCTAAATAGACAATTTGTGCAAAGTTTTAATTTGGTTGCAGTTTTTAGCCTTTCGTCGTCACTCATTTTTAAATATGTTTTGCAATTATAAATGCCGTGTTGGTTATTACAGAGTGGGCATTTTATGTTGGACACGTGCATCGATTTCGCAACTGCTCTATTTCCGTTGCTTTGGTTGTTTTTGGTTTGGTTGCTCGAGATGTTGTAATTATTTTTTCTATAGTAAGATGTTTGATGATGATTATTGTTTTGATGAGAACTTTTAGGGGGTACGCTGTCTTTTCGTCGAACCGTTTCCAGAGATATAAATTTTGTTTCCAGAAATTCTAGGAACTCTGCCAGTACAGGGAGTTCTTTTGAATTCTTCAGCGACTCTATGTAGTCGGTGTATGTTTCTGTGTCGAGCTTTTGACCTAGAACGTGTACGATCATAGGGTCCCACGATGTAGTGTCAACTCCTAAGTTTTTGATGGCATTAAGACATTCCAGCGTGGTGTCATGCATCCGCTTAATCTGTTGTAAAGATTGTTGTTGTATGTTGGGCAGGCCTAGTAGTATGTTCATATGAGACGAGAATATTAATTTTTTGTTGTCATACCTATGGGTGAAGATATCCCAGCACGCCAAATAGTTATCAGTACTTATCGACAGATGTTGGATTAGTTTCTCGGCTTCTCCTCGAACCTTACCCTTTAGATACTGCATCTTTTGACCGCTAGATAACGAAGGATTGTTATGAATTACCTCCGTAAATAGGTCTCTAAAGGACACCCATTGGATGTAGTTCCCGTTAAAGTTCGGTATCTCCAGTTGAGGTGTTGACTTTTCCCTGTGTGCGACGGACCACATTTTTTTGTTAATAGCCCTTTTCAGGTTGTTGAATATTTTCTCATACTTATCGTACATGTTGTTGTATTGATCGTTGTCTCCCTCAAGTTCGGTCTCGATCTCCCAATGTAGCTGGTCGATAGCTGACCATCTAGCCTGCAGTGACCTCAATGCGTCCTCAAATTCCCACTTATCGGAGATAGAGTCCACGTCCATGTTTGCTGTTGTCCGCACAAATGCTTTAAAATTAGCATACTGTTTTTTCAATAAATCGTCTAGCTTACTGTTAGGCTCCCTGTTCGATACCTGAGATGGACGGTCGCTCAGCTGCCTTGAGACAGTTGGTACCACCTCCTCACATGTTGCCTCCTTTGCACGCATACTCGGCGTCGCCGGAGATCTGTCTAGAGCTGTTGTTTGCTCACCTGTTGAAAGGCTTCCTGTTTTCATGAACTGTAGCTGATACTGTTGATTGATCAGGGCCTTGGTTGACTCATAAACCGTCCTTGTTTTCTCATATTCTCGGTCGGTAAAATAAGGATCAGTCTTACTTACCTCCATGTTAATTCGCTCATGATTACCTTGGTAATCATTCCAAAAGTTATCTAAAGTGTTAAGCTTGCGCTTAAAATACTCTACTGTTTTTCTATCAGCACTATCCTTTTTCAAGTTAATGCCTAGTTTTACGATGTTATCATAGATCATTGATTGCGTTTCAATGAGGTCTGACATTGTTAATGGATGTTGAATACAGTCCTTTACTGACTATAAATAAGGAAATTTATTACTTGTATATCTCCGCTGTTGGTACTCAGCCTTTGCTGCTGCTCCACTGTTCTGCTCCAATGTTCTCTCCGCCCGCCTCACAACGTACACACACTGTTATTTGTTACGATAGTTCAGGCCACGCACACCGAAATTCCGAATTGCCGAAATTACGCGACGCGTGATCCGGCTCGAAGGACCAAAAACTTATGTCGGGGTACTTAGCGAGGTGTCGGTGTTTTCGAGGTGAAACAAGGTTTACATTAAACACTATTTATTTCTAAACTCAAATGTTCTTAATGGCTAAAATGTTACAAAATGTTAAGGAATGTTTGAATACACCCGGCTAACGCGGTAGACAAAAGTGCACTGATTATAATATAATGAAATTAGGTTAACGCGTCAGGCCGATATTGCAAGGTAAGCTGTTCGGTGAAAATACCGAACAAATACTAAAAACAGAATAAAATAAATACTTAAGTGGGGCTCCCATACAACAAACGTGATTTTTTGGCCGTTTTTTGCGATAATGGTACGGAACCCTTCGTGCGCGAGTCCGACTCGCACTTGGCCGGTTTTTAAATAAATTACATTAAGATAAAAGAGTATTACCAACTCTATATACTTCCAAGTTGTTTGAGAGCGTCCCACCAAGTGCAAAGGGCAAGGGAAAGCCGATGACAGACCAAACACGAAGTTTGCTGAGGGACATTAAGAAAATAGAAAAACTGTTAGGCCGTTTGTGACACGAGGCACGACGCGACACACGACACCGCAAAATGTGGTCACGATTCAGAACTCCATTTGTATGGACTATTTGTTCATTGCACGACACCACACCAAAAGCGACACGATTTACATACGGTTTTTCAGCTATGTCGTCGCGGTTTTTTTTTTCGGTGACGGTTTAGCGGCTGTACGAAACAAGTATGGGCTTGTTGACGACACGACACACCGCACCGCACGACTCACGCGTGGTTCGTCACTCATCAAACCATACAAGTGCACTGCAGTGTCGTTGCAGAATCATGTCTAGTGAACAAACGGACGGGCGACAGACTGTCGGCGGTGTGTCGTGTGTTAAAAACCGTGACCCCAAATCGTGTCGTGCGGTGCCTCGTGAACAAACGACCTAATAGGGCACTTAATTATTAATTGATGTAATAACGAGGTTCACGACATGATGCCTCACATTAAATTTCTTTATATCTGACATTAAGTAGACATGATCTAGATTTTTATTGAAGGTATAATTGTTTACCTCATCGTTGGACTCCCAGGGATATGTAATACAGAGCTGCGGCAGGAATCCCACGGCTATCATGTACTGGAGGGGGATGAGGATAGTAATGCAGGAGGTGAAGGTGGACCACAGGCGCGCCTGCGTGCCGCGCTGGACGGACACCAGCACCAGCAGCCACGCCGCGTATAGCACTGCGTACAGGTCCATACGAGAGCCGATCACCCCCATTAGACATATCATAGTTATCTGTAACACATTAGATTAGGTATATGATGTATACAATAAAGAGGAAACGCAAATAGTATATTATGCAACTAGTGAATAAAGGACGGTTTTAAAGCGAGGGCCATAGATGAATCACGAACAAGTGAAGGATTCTATCAACTGAATCACGACCGTAGGGAGTGATTCATGATGATTGAATCACGAGCATAGCGAGTGATTCAAGTGTTAGAGTCCTGAGCGACGCGAGTGATTCATGGCCCTCGATATAAATCCGTTTTATTCAAGAGTTGCATACTATATTTTATACCATGACTACGAGAAAAAGAAAGATTTAAGCGAAAAGCACAAGGAATAATAATAAATAAATGTTTTATTACCTTCAAAATTTACAAAAAATGTTTAAACTCAGGGTTTCACATTTTTTGTAAATTGAAGCTGAGCTAGGTAACAGCATCTGTGTTTCAAGGGCCAGTGACCACCTCCGTTACGTTACATGCTTATAATTAATTAAACACCAATGCAATTAGTATTAGAATTACAATACAAATAAGTATTTACTAAACATCCCAGACTAAAATCAAAATCATGAAAATCATTATTGAAATCCTAAATATTAACAAACTGAAAATTAAATCGATGAAGAAGTTTGAAAATTGTATATTCTTTGCACAAGGAGTTTGTATCGAGTATTTTATGCTCAAGGAGGTTGTATAGCATTGAGATGGATGTCGAATACATATTGGTGTGTTCTAAATTCAAACACCAAAACAGTGAGTAAAAGTGCTTTTTATTCACTGTTTTCAGTGAATAAAATAAGCTTTTTAGAGGGGGAATGGTATTAAAAAAATATATAATTTTCAGTTTGTTAATATTTAGGATTTCAATAATGATTTTCATGATTTTGATTTTAGTCTGGGATGTTTAGTGAATACTTATTTATATTGTAATTCTAATACTAATTGTATTGCTCTTGAATAAAACGGATTTATATCGAGGGCCATGAATCACTCGCGTCGCTCAGGATTCTAACACTTGAATCACTCGCTATGCTCGTGATTCAATCATCATGAATCACTCCCTACGGTCGTGATTCAGTTGATAGAATCCTTCACTTGTTCGTGATTCATCTATGGCCCTCGCTTTAAAACCGTCCTTTATTCACTAGTTGCATAATATACTATTGATGCTGTCTATCTTACTTTTTACTAATATTAGATGCGAAATTTTGGATGAATGTATGTTTGTTATTCAATCACGCCAGAACGAATCTGGATGAAATTTGGCACATAGATAGATTATAATCCATCTAGAATATACAGAGTTACATTATAATTTATGCCTATTTTTTCCAGTATTATGGTCCCTTGGAATAATAAAACACATTTCACGCGGGCGAAGGCGCTGCTATAAGCTAGTTAAGGTATAATTAAAAATAAAATATGTACCGATAAATCTGCCCCTGTATCTGTCTGATCACGACACAGCACAAATGTTAAGCTTTCCAATCAAAAAGAAACCACAGAAATCAACAATATACTATATTTATAAAAGAGACTATAACGTCGACAACATCCGAAAATTTAAAGAATGTCTGGAAAATCTTTCTTGGTCCGATATATATCTCAAAACTGACACTAACTGTGCATTCAATGATTTTCATGAGCTATTGTGTCTGTTGTATGGTCTCTGTTTTCCTAAAGTAAGAGTTAAAATCAATAGTAATAAGGAAAACTAACAAAAGTGGATAAGCAAAGGTTTGAGACAAAGTTGTAAAACTAAACGGATGCTACGGTACGGATATTATAAAAATAAAAATTTAATTAATAAAACTAAATATAAAAACTACTCCAGTCTACTAAATAAATGCATTTATAATTAAAAAAAGAGTTCAAATATAAAATATATTCATAATCATGATAACAAGTGTAAAGCCACATGGAATGTCATTAAAACCGAAATAAACAGGCACAAGGCACCTTTCCTGAAAAACTAAAACTATCTTTAATAAAGCCCTTATTTAAGAAGGGAGATAATTGTGACATCAACAATTACCGACCTATAACTCTTATACCCATATTGTCTAAATTTTTTGAAAAATGTATGCTAAAAAGGTTAACTGACTTTTGCAATAAATTTCATATTATAAGTGACCAGCAGTTTGGATTCCAAAAGAACAAGTCCACATCGTTAGCTATTTTTTCCCTCATGCAAGCTATACTTTCAAATATAAATAATAATTATATAACTACAGCCCTCTTTTTTGATCTATCGAAAGCCTTCGATCTGGTGTCTCATGACATATTGCTACAAAAATTGGAAGCTGTTGGTATTAGAGGACCGGCACTTCAGTGGCTGTCGTCCTATTTAAGCAATAGAAAACAATGTGTTATTATCAATAAAAAAAATGAAAATAATGTAATAATATCCTATTCATCGGAATATAAACATAATAAATATGGCGTTCCACAGGGAAGTGTGCTAGGCCCAATATTATTCCTCATTTATATAAATGACATCATAAAAATAACTAACCATAAATGCGTATTATTTGCTGACGATATTTCTATTATAGTGACATCTAATAAAAAACTAAATACCATTTCAGAACATGAACTTGACATTAATAATACAATTGACAAATTATTGCATTGGCTTGACATTAACCATTTGATGATAAATTTAGATAAATCCGCCTACATCCAATTTAATCGATCAAATAATTCCAAAAATGACATTAAACTCAATATTAATAAAATCAATGAAGTAACGCGTACCAGATTTTTAGGTGTAATAATAGATAAAGACATAAACTGGAAAGAGCACATAGACAATGTTAGCACTAAAATTAATAAATTTGTTTATGCATTAAAAAAAGTTAAAAATATAACTAATATAAAAACTGCTGTAATGTTATACCACGCATACGTCGAATCGTTGTTACGTTATGGACTTATAATGTGGGGTAACAGCACTGACTTACAAAGAGCATTCATCGCTCAAAAAAAGTGCATGAGAGCAATTTGTGGACTTAAGCCCGACGACTCATGTCGACCAATATTTAAAAAACTTGGTTTGTTACCGTTACCGTCGCTTTACATTTACGAAAAATGTGTTTTTGTTATGAAAAATAAGCAACTATTTAAGACTGCAAATGATGTAAATCCTCGGAATCGACGAGATCCATATAAACTAGTGTTAAATGATTTGCCTAGACTGTCTAAATACAATAGTAACTGCTTGGCAATGTGTGTGAGCATTTATAATAAAATACCAAGGCATTTCAAAGCTTTAAACACAAAATTATTTACAATAAAATTTCATAAGTGGTTAATCGAGTGAAGTTTTTATAGTTTAAAAGAATTTATAGATAAAAAATGTTGATGTTTAAAAAAAGAAACGGTTGTTGTTGCTTAACTTGTTTTGTAAAATTTTGCATGCTATGTTTTATCCTAGCTAAACATGCTTGTGCCTCAATTTGTATTTAACACCCTTGTATACCATGTTTTACGCAAATAAATATTCTATTCTATTCTATTCTATGAAATGACTGAAGTCAGTCTGTTATGCGATTTACACACGGTACCGCGCACCGCCGCGGAGGGCGGCATTCTAGCTTCTTTAAAGCTCTTCTGTAAAGCGGCTTTCGTAGCGGTGCGCCGCGGTAAGGCGGTTTACGCGCCTGTCCGCGCGGTTGGATTTAACACGGTTTCGACATCGAATTCCATTTTTGAATTGCAACACGTCCTGAACCTACGATGATTCGCGCGGTTATGCGGTGCGGTGCCCCGTGTGTGAGGTGCGGCCCCTCCGCGCAAACAGCAGCGCGGAGGGGCGGTGCAGGTGTATGTGTGTTAGGCATTCAACGGATTTAATAGAGGCCAATGGGACATGAGATCCGCTTCACCGCCTACGGCGTCGGTGCGCGGTGCCGTGTGTAAAAGGCCTTAGATCTGTTATTTTCAGTAGACAAAATGGAAATAAAATTACTAACCTCTACGCCAAACTTATAGAATCCATAATTTATTAGATACTTTATACAGTGCACCATGTCTATGTCTGCTTCCTTGCGCGTTATCCCAGGGAATATTGTTTTACTCCTGTGATTTGGCATCTTCCCAGAGGCTCTGTAAATAAATTATAAAATTCAATGGATATTTCAAGGAAATTCAACTTAATTACAGATGAGGAAATGTTCAAACCTGAACGTTTGTTGTCTGTATGTCACCAGAGAATAAAAAGTGAACAGGGCTAAAAGGCCTATGTATCCTTTGAGTAACTTCACTAGCCGATTATCTGAAGTAGCTTTGGTAAACCCGAGCCATTTGGCATTGTTATATACCGAGCTGTTCGTTGTGCCGTTAACATCAGTCTGAAATATTAAGTAATAATAATTTAAAGGAGTTAAAAAATGCAATCGTCAACGTCATATAATATCGGTTTGTTCAGGGGAGTGACCATAAGCTCTTAGAGCGGTATCAATTTGATATCGAGTGAGTGACAGATGTATACAATTCAGATACATCTGTCCCTTATTCGATCTCAAATTGATACCGCTCTAAGAGCTTATGGTCGCCCCCCAGTACTCACATCGTAATCAGAAGTACAAGTGACATCAAAGCTAGAATGTTTAATGTAATCAATCTGGTAGACCATTTTAGCCATGAAGTAGACGCATATTAGTGTTGATATGAAAAGTACGCAAACGCGCTGTTTCCCCGAATTGAGCCACAACGCTGGCGCTATTATTATCATAATAGGTACATGCATCGCGCACACCTGGAATAATCCAAAATTTTATTTATTACACACTTTATTAAACAGGATATCATCATCGTCCTGCCCTTGTACCATGTTACTTGGGGTTGGCGCAACACGTTTTTTTCTTCCATACCGTCCTGTCCCCCGTCAAGCTATCACTGACTCCCTTTTCTGTCATTTCACTCCTCATACAGTCCATCCATCTTTTCTTTGGCCGTCCTCTCCATCTCCATCCATCCACATTTAAATTCATAACTCTTTTAGTAATATGCGTTTCATTGTTGATTATTGTACAGGACAAACATTCATATAAAAAAAAAGTAATATCAGCTGCGAAATGTCACAATACAACCTTTTCTCATTCAGAAGAAGCTTCACAGTCCACTGCTAGAATTAAATCTGTGAATGAAGATTTTGAAGAATAAAAAAAATACATAAATTTTGGATTTTCTAGATTCACAAATGTTTCCGCCTAGGCTTTATCGCGTGTTCTATTGAAGCAAATAGGTCTCACTATCACGTCTTGTCGGGAATGTGTCGCCAGTATCATGGCGATGTTACAATTACAATAAATCAATCAGCCTAGCCTTTTCCCAACTACATTTGGGTTCGGCTTCCAGTGTTACCGGATTGAGCTGAGTACCAGTGTTTTACATGGAGCGACTGCCTATCTGACCTCCACAACCCAGTAACTGGGTAACATGGTATCCCTTGGCAAGACTGGTGTCAGATCTCAGGCTTCTGACTGCCCGTAACGACTGTCAAAGATCTTCAAATGACAGCCGGGACCAACGGCTTAACGTGCTTTCCGAGGCACGGAGGAATCTCGTTATGTTGAAATGGTCACCCATCCATGGACCGACCTCCTCAGGCGTTGCTTAACCTTGATGATCGACCACTGCGGCTGTTATTATTTAGCCACGAGCTCCTCCTACAATTACAGTAGAATGGCTATATTGATCTCCGACAAGTAGAAACTAAAAATTTAGAAGTCCCCCGAGGCTTGTTAACTCATGCTTTTTAAACTACATAATTTCTAGTAGTAGACACGCTTCGATCGACAAACCATCGAAACACGTAAATACCCCGCTTCAAAGATTAAAATGCGCATAACTTTTGAACGGCAGAACCGATTTTCATCAAACATAACTAAGAACACTCTCGTTAAAGACACCTTTCAAACTAATAAAAAACGAAATCATAATCGTTTCTATCGTTAAGGAGCTACGATGCCACAGACAGACACAGAAATACACAGATAAATATAGTTGATGGCATCTTTGCGCGGGGCTGTATGTGTGTGGGTAAGCATGTGTGGGTTGTTTGCACTGCTGTATTTACAAGCAGATTTGGTCTGAAAATCAGCGCCGTGCTGTGGGTCACAGGTCACACGGCACAGGATTATGCTGAGTGGAAGCCTTCTTGCCACAATCACGACATACATCTGACTGGCATATTTTTCACTCTATTTCTTATTTGTTATAAACAAAATGTAGGTAGTATATGTTATTATTGTTTGATTTATTTCTCATCTTTACTAACTTAATTTAAGTACTACTAATAATTTTGTTAAGGGTTTACCTTAAGCATGTTCTTATATTGTATGTCGTATTGTGACAATTAAACACTTTTCTTTCTTTCTTTCAACCGTAACCATAGTGCACGCACTCATGGCGCTACGCGCAAAGATGTGTTGAACTATCTATACACAGCAACACACGTCAAACTTATAATAACACCCCTCTTTTTACGTCGGGAGTATACAATATTTCGTACTTTCGGCCTCGTTGAGTTCAATTAAAAAAATATATATTTAAGTCTAGGTTACTTACGTCGATAACGCAGAGCAGCATCAATGAAATGAACACGATCTTGATTAGGTGTCAGTCGCGATACATGGTCTATGATCCCCTGCGCCGTGTGCTTGGAGGAATCGTAAGTGCGCTTGAGTAGCGCCCACAGCGCCGACGACGGCCTCTTCTTGGACGATCGCAGGTTCGGATGAGATGACGACGATAGTGTCCGTTGTCTGCGAACATACAACCGGAGTTCTAGACTTAGCGCCGTAACATGAGCTCATAAAGCAAGGTTATTTCCATAGTGCATAAGCGGCGGATGTATATGTCATGCATACATCTGTCCCTTACGCACGATGGATATAAATAACCTTGCTCTAAGAGCCCTCAAACCATACCTAATATGACGTTTTAAAGCCATCATTGTTTATGTGTTGAAAAATGGAAAGCGTTATTCGTCCTGCATAGCTCCCTTTTCTGCCTTACACTAGAACAGTGAGGGCTTTACTACGTCATTCATAATGAAAACTTTCGCGTGTTATTATTATTCTTAGGCTTCGCCTCATGTGATAAACCCACGCTCGTGTTTTGATAACCCCTGTTATATGACCATTACATAAACTACTATTATTTAATTATGTCTCATTTTTAATTAGCTACAGAGTGTAATTCTATGACATTAACATAATTATCAATACTGACTCGCTAGAGCAGATTCTGTAGTGAATAGAACAACCAATAAACAAAATCATGCTGTGCAGTCAGAGGATATTTATAGGTTTGGTCAGCCAGCTCGCAAACTTGTATCCTCCGACTGCATAGCATGATTTTCTTCTTGTTTAAATCTTTTTAGTTCGCTTAAGCAGTAGTTTTTTGTTTTTTTTTTTTTTGTTTCTTTTTAGTTATAATTTTATTTTCGAATGACTTTTAAACATATAAGTAGTGTATATTTTTGTAATCACCTCTGAAAACCCTTCATTTTGATACACCACATGATGTGCAAAGACGAAAAAAAAATTGGAATGTCCCACAATATGGCGTCCAAAATCCGGAATATTTCTTTTTTTTAACGTCACTTATATAAGAACACTTGGGCGATGGACTCTTAATTATGTAAATCCGTATCGCGGTTTGAAATAAATGAGGTAATAAAGAAATTTACAAATAAATATACAGTACTTATATGTACTCGCTATGCTGGTGATTCAATCATCATGAATCACTCCCTACGGTCGTGATTCAGTTGTTAGTATACTTCACTTGTTCGTGATTCTCTATGGCCCTCGCTTTAAATCCGTCCTTTATTCACTAGTTGCATAATATACTATTGTTACCTTAAAGTTTGTTTTTCGCGTACATCTTGTATGTATGTATGTACAGTACAACTATTTTCTTAAAGTCCATGCTAATTTCCATGTCCATCAATTATTAGATTTGAATTTCGAACTAAGTACTTTATTGTTGTTTTGTTTTGATTTCCGTGTGAACTATATAGAGCTGTAACACTATTTTCTTTTTTAACCGCATCAACTTTCCTCCCATTTTTAAATTAATTACATTAAATTAAAACAGTATTAACAACTCTATATACTTCCAAGTTGATTAAGAGCGTAAGAAGAAAATCATGCTATGCAGTCGGAGGATACAAGTTTGCGAGCTGGCTGACCAAACCTATAAATATCCTCTTACTGCACAGCATGATTTTGTTTATTGGTTGTTCTATTCACTACAGAATCTGCTCTAGCGAGTCAGCATTGATAATTATGTTAATGTCATAGAATTACACTCTGTAGCTAATTAAAAATGAGACATAATTAAATAATAGTAGTTTATGTAATGGTCATATAACAGGGGTTATCAAAACACGAGCGTGGGTTTATCACATGAGGCGAAGCCTAAGTATAATAATAACACGCGAAAGTTTTCATTATGAATGACGTAGTAAAGCCCCCACTGTTCTAGTGTAAGGCAGAAAAGGGAGCTATGCAGGACGAATAACGCTTTCCATTTTTCAACACATAAACAATGATGGCTTTAAAACGTCATATTAGGTATGGTTTGAGGGCTCTTAGAGCAAGGTTATTTATATCCATCGTGCGTAAGGGACAGATGTATGCAAGACATATACATCCGCCGCTTATGCACTATGGAAATAACCTTGCTTTATGAGCTCATGTTACGGCGCTAAGTCTAGAACTCCGGTTGTATGTTCGCAGACAACGGACACTATCGTCGTAATCTCATCCGAACCTGCGATCGTCCAAGAAGAGGCCGTCGTCGGCGCTGTGGGCGCTACTCAAGCGTACTTACGATTCCTCCAAGCACACGGCGCAAATAGTGTTACAGCTCTATATAGTTCACACGGAAATCAAAACAAAACAACAATAAAGTACTTAGTTCGAAATTCAAATCTAATAATTGATGGACATGGAAATTAGCATGGACTTTAAGAAAATAGTTGTACTGTACATACATACATACAAGATGTACGCGAAAAACAAACTTTAAGGTAACAATAGTATATAATGCAACTAGTGAATAAAGGACGGATTTAAAGCGAGGGCCATAGAGAATCACGAACAAGTGAAGTATACTAACAACTGAATCACGACCGTAGGGAGTGATTCATGATGATTGAATCACGAGCATAGCGAGTGATTCAAGTGTTAGAATCCTGAGCGACGCGAGTGGTTCATGGCCCTCGATATAAAGCCGTTTTATTCAAGAGTTGCATACTATATTTTATACCATGACTACGAGAAAAAGATAGATTTAAGCGAAAAGCACAAGGAATAATAATAAATAAATGTTTTATTACCTTCAAAATTTACAAGAAATTATGTGCATAACTCCAGCTTCCTCATAAGTGGCAGAATAATTCTATCTATGCCAATAATAAAGGCATAATAGCAGCAATCAAAGTTCTGAGTCTTAATTTAGCTGCCACAAAATCTTCGTTAATATGAGTCGTTTAGTATGTGTTAGCTGGAGTGACGTAACCCCAGCTTCCTCATTCAATACAGGAAAACCAGTGAATCCCTCCCTAATACGGATGTCTACTTACACTTTTAATCGGCTAACTATGTGCATCCACCTTAACCGAACTACAGAGAACAAGTCACAAAAAAAAACAATAATAGTCTCTCGTCGTCTAAATTTGATAAGAATCCACTTATTAATGTTACATTCATAGTTCCATTAAAGTTCAGTCGGCTCTCAAACTATATCTTCAATAAAATATTTTGAGCGCAAGTTAAAATGACTTCTAATAAAATGCCTGCTAAGTGCAAACTTGGTTGCAATAATGTAGCGCACGGAATGGCAACGCCGCTCCGTACTTCCTCCGAAGTAATAATTTGATCTTTTTGGTGCGGAAACTATATTTTTATTTACTACGTGGAAACTACAAGGACTAGAGATTTGTAAATTTTGCTGCCTGTGGCAGCTATTCTTTTTTATGTTTTAAGCTATGATGCATAATCGTATTATTTATTTATTTATTTATTAAAACTTCATGCAACATACAGGTACATAGGCGGACTTAATGCCAAATCATAATCGTAATGCATAATCGTATCTTCTTTTGTTCGTAAGATATGACATGGCAGCTGGGGTGACGTCACTCCAGCTTACACACACGTTTTTGTATCATAGTTTCAACACTTTTTAAGTATTTTCGTTCAGGTATTTCCTTAAATGTGCAGCTATTATGTCTTATTTTTCTGACTATAGTCCAAAACCCTAAGCTCACTGGTTTGCCTGTATTGAATGAGGAAGCTGGGGTGACGTCACTCCAGCTAACACATACTAAACGACTCATATTATCGAAAAAAGGTAAGTTTATATCTTCAAATATTTGAAAAGGATGAGTAAGAGTTACATTTTTATTGAACTGCAATTGTAGGTTAAAACTTCCTACACGTTTCAAAGTTTTATTTTTTGTATCTATCCCTTTAATTGCAACGTCACTATCTGTTAATTGCAGAGTACTTGTTATACTTCTCCTCTTCAAGACACAAAGTGTTGCTCCAGAATCTATCAAGATGGTAAGTGGATTTTTATTTACAAGTGTTTGTAGTTTAATGAAAGGTAAGTATCTTTCTCGGGTAGAATTTCAAATATTTTAAGTTCTTTTCCAGATTTACAATTGGATTGTTGGTTCAGACCTTCCATATGGGGCTGGTTACCCTGCGGCTTGATCCTACTATTAAAAGAGTTCAGACCTTCCATATGGGGCTGGTTACCCTGCGGCTTGGTCCTAATATTACAAGAGTTCAGACCTGTCTTATAGGGCTGGTTACCCTGCGGCGTGGTCCTAATATTACAAGAGTTCAGACCTGTCTTATGGGGCTGGTTACCCTGCGGCTTGGTCCTAATTTTACAAGAGTTCAGACCTGTCTTATGGGGCTGGTTACCCTGCGGCGTGGTCCTAATATTACAAGAGTTCAGACCTTCCTTATGGGGCTGGTTACCCTGCGGCTTGATCCTACTATTAAAAGAGTTCAGACCTTCCATATGGGGCTGGTTACCCTGCGGCTTGATCCTACTATTAAAAGAGTTCAGACCTTCCATATGGGGCTGGTTACCCTGCGGCTTGGTCCTAATATTACAAGAGTTCAGACCTGTCTTATAGGGCTGGTTACCCTGCGGCGTGGTCCTAATATTACAAGAGTTCAGACCTGTCTTATGGGGCTGGTTACCCTGCGGCTTGGTCCTAATATTACAAGAGTTCAGACCTGTCTTATGGGGCTGGTTACCCTGCGGCGTGGTCCTAATATTACAAGAGTTCAGACCTGTCTTATGGGGCTGGTTACCCTGCGGCGTGGTCCTAATATTACAAGAGTTCAGACCTGTCTTATGGGGCTGGTTACCCTGCGGCGTGGTCCTAATATTACAAGAGTTCAGACCTTCCTTACGGGGCTGGTTACCCTGCGGCTTGATCCTACTATTAAAAGAGTTCAGACCTTCCTTATGGGGCTGGTTACCCTGAGGCTTGGTCCTACTCTCGGAAAGACCGTGAGTTTGGGGCTGGTTACCCTGTCCATTGGTCTTGTTAATAGGGGGTAGTATCGGCTTGATTAAAAGGGTTTTGCCCCGTGCGATACTTAAACGGGATATTATTTAGTTTAAATAGGTATTGTTGATGGATTCGTCAACTTCATCTCTGTCTTCTTCCTCATAATTATCAGTGAAGTTTACATGAGATTCTGGCTTAACGCCTGTTTGTCTGTTATTAAAGGACGAAGGTTTAAATGGCTGAGGGCCATTTGAAAATCTTTTATTGTTGAATTCACGCAATTTGCAATTTTCAAGAATGTGTCCAGGCCTTTTGCAGTATCTACAGAAACCAGAATTATTATAAGAAGAAGTGGGTTGATTGGAGTTATTACCTTTAATAAAAACCTTAGCTTGGGGTGTATTACTTGTATCACTTCTTTTATTAAAGGATTCAGTGATTTTCTGCCTATTGAAGTTGCGATAAGAGAACTGCTGTATTTTCTCTTCGGATATCGCAGCATTAATGGCATCATTCAAAGTTTTATAGTCTCTACATCTCACAATATTAACGATTCTAGGGATTAATCCTTATATAAACGTATGGAGTGCGAGGTCTTCCATCGCGGCTAATCTGCCCGGAAGTGCCGTCTTCTTTGTATTTGAGAAAGTAACTTCTGTGAGAAGTTTTTGCAAACAGGTTTCTACTCTCAAAAAAAATTGGCTAATGGGTTCTTGATTTCCTTGCCTACAGTCTTGCAAGTCAGTGAGTAGGTGAGCATAGTGTTTACGTTAACCAAACTGATTTTTCAAAAATTCTTTAAGCGATGGCCATGTTTCAAAATCTTTAATAGAGCACGCGGTCTCTGCCTTGCCTTCTAATTGACTAACTACAAATTAAAAAATGACGTCTTCCTGTTGAGAAGACGCCAAAGATATTGCGCTATCGCAGTTCCTTAGGAAAGCTGTTAACTTATCTCTATCGCCATTAAATGGTTTAATGAATTTTAGCACCACATTTAAAGGGATTTCCTCATCTCCTTTTTGTTCTTTAATGTCTTTTTTAGATTCAGATTTAGACATATTTGCTTTTTGTAAATGAATAAGGAATGGTAAAACTACACGCCACTGCTTAACACTTCGGGAAGTATCGGCGTGATGTTGTTATGGATTAATAAATGTTATCGGCTACTAAGTTCTGAAAATTACGTGAGGTCCGGATGTATTAGTTATGCACAACTGATAAGGGCGACTTGTGGGATCGAGGCGCATGCTGCTTAACAAGTAACCTTGAATCTATTTATAGATGTTTAAAATTAGTCTTATTTTAAATTAACCCACGAGATTATAACACGATATACGCACTTTACGCACAACACATACAATTTTTACTGGATAGAGTAATTTGGACTTACAGGAACAGCTCATAGGAATTCTTCATTCTGAAACTACTGGATTAGGTCTTCCTTAGACGTATGGACGAGAAGCCGATGGCTGCCGTCAGGTCGGCGCTGGATACAAAATAGATTGGGTGCAGCAAGTGCTACCCAACTGCTTAGCACCACTTACTGCGCAGGGGACCCGGAGTGGCGACCAGGCTTGGACCAGGTCGAATGGTATCGACCTTCGATGTGATGAGCTCGGGTGCTTTTTGGGCGACACAATCACGGGGCACTTTTAGGAACACAGACACGGACTAACTTTTATTTCCTGTGACGTAATTACCGTTTTAAGGCACTGGGGATGTCTCATCCCACCGCTGCCACCAAATGTTAGAATTTAAACTCCCGAATCTTTTTTAAATAGATTTATTTTTACTTCCTAAATGATAAACAATATATTTGGGGAAAATTCGGTATACGTCCCAACTCATTGAATGCCAAACCCGAACTAGCTGGAAAGGAAACTGACGAGCAAAACAACGTGTTGGTGGTCCAATGCTGATTAAGCAATAGTGTCAGCATTTACTAATACAGAATAGGGATGTAACAGTGCCGTCGACTAGTGTACCCTTAAGTTTGATTACTGCAAGGGTTATGTATACTGACCACGCGTCCACACCGATGCTGACTTGGAAATGTTTCATTACGTTCAAATGTTGCAGGAGGGTGTTTCATTACGTTCAAATGTTACAGGTGGGTGTTTCATTACGTTCAAATGATACAGGTGAGTGTTTCATTACGTTCAAATGATACAGGAGGGTGTTTCATTACGTTCAAATGATACAGGAGGGTGTTTCATTACGTTCAAATGATACAGGGGGTGTTTCATTACGTTCAAATGTTACAGGGGGGTGTTTCATTACGTTCTAATGATACAGGGGGGTGTTTCATTACGTTTAAATGATACAGGAGGGTGTTTCATTACGTTCAAATGATACACGAGGGTGTTTCATAACGTTCAAATGATACAGGAGGGTGTTTCATTACGTTCAAATGATACAAGGGGGTGTTTCATTACGTTCAAATGATACAGGGGGGTGTTTCATTACGTTCAAATGATACAGGGGGGTGTTTCATTACGTTCAAATGTTACAAGGGGGTGTTTCATTACGTTCAAATGATACAGGGGGGTGACCATAACCTCTTAGAGCAAGGTTATTTCCAGTGTGCGTAAGGGACAGATGTATATGACTTGTAAACATCTGTCCCTTTTTTACAGTCGAACCATTATAGTTTTGACACGTCATGGTATGGGGGCGGTCAATCGACAGCTTTATAGTAATCTGAATACTTACATCATCTCTTATCGTGGATGCCCCATCCTGGATTGGTTTACCTGACCCTTGACAAGTCGGTACTAAACTATTTGATCTGTTAAAAAACAATATCAACGTTAATGTTCATTCCGCTTGGTCTACTGTACAGAACAGTCGCGTTACGCGTGTTCTAATTAAAAAGTGCAAAGTGTCAACGCAGCGAAACATTACACTTCGGCCGGTGGCCGCGGGCCGCTACGATGACGCAATCGTCGTCGCTGCAAGGCAAGGTAATGTAAACAATTGTTAAGGCGAAGCTCTTTACTATCATTAAAATGTCGTCTAATAAACCAATCAAGCTCAACACGGAGAATGAACATCTTTTGTTCAAAGCTTACGCTGAAGAAAAAGAAGAAAATGCTAATCTTCGTAAAACTATTCAAAAAATGCAGACTCAAATTGACGAACTGCAAAAACAAATTATGAGTCTCACTCATGAAAGAGAAGCTACATCCGGCAAAACTCAAGCTATCCCAAAAGAGCATTCGACCCAATGCTCAGAATACTGCACAGATGAAGAAGACCTGGCAAAGGAAACCGAGTGGATAAGGGTTAAAAGTAGAAAGAAAAGAAAAATGAGCTCGTCACCTACTCAAGCGGAAGAACCTCAAAAATCAGACTCAGTACTCACCAAGAACGTTAGAACTAAGAAGGTCCCACCCCCTCCACCTATAATAGTGGATGGTATTGAAGATTATCAAACATTCTTCGATACCATAGCAACTACTCTCCAAGGAGATGCATTTAACACTAAAATCATGAATGGTAAATGTGTCAAAATCAATGCCCTCAATGAGGACACCTATAAATCGCTTAGAAATATAATAACACAGAGTGGCCATTTGTGGCACTCATATGAAAACAAACAGGAAAGGCCTATAAGAGTAATGGTTAAAAATCTGCATTACACATGTAAGCCAGAAAGGATCATTGAAGACCTTCAAAACAAGTCTTTAAAAATATTAAATGCAGCTAATAAAATCAGCTGGAAGAAGAAAGAGCCTCTCAACATGTTCATGTTAACTTTTAACAATGACGAGGATATTAGTAAAATCTACGGTATAAAATCTATACTAGGATGTAAAGTTGAAGTTCAGCCTATCAAAATATCTAGGCTCGTACCACAATGTAAAAGGTGTCAGGCGTATGGCCACACGCATAAATATTGTTCTAAGGAACCGCGATGCGTTAAGTGTACAGGAAAACATCTCACTCGAGACTGCAATAAACCTGCAGAGGAGAAGCCAAAATGTGTGCACTGTGGTGAAGCACATCCAGCTAACTACAGAGGATGCTTAGTTGCCAAAGAAATGCAAAACATAAAAAATAAAACTATCAAAAATTCATCAGCGTCTGCTCAGCAGCGAGTTGTTACAAAGAAAGCACCAGCACGTGTTAGAAGTGAAGAAATTACTTACGCACAAGCCACTGCTAAACCAGACCACTCAATAAACACTGTGAACAAAACAAACCAAACACCATCTAACTTGTCAGAAAAATTAGATGAAATTATTAAAATTATGTCATCATTTGATGGCCGACTACAGAAATTAGAAAAAGGAGCCAAGACTGGCCTTGTTAATAAATCAAATAAAAAATGAATACAACACTTAAAATTATGGCATGGAATGCTAATGGACTACTTAAGCATCAACAAAAACTTCAGGTAGTCCTAAATATCGAAAATATTGACATATGTCTGGTGTCAGAAACTCACTTCACCAGACAATGTCACATTACCTTCAGAGGATGTAAAGTGTACCATGCATTACATCCTAGCAATAGTGCCAGTGGTGGCAGTGCAGTAATAATAAAAGAAAATCTCCATCACCACGAAGAAATGAAGTACGAACATCCAGAAATACAAGCAGTATCAGTACAAGTCAAGTGTGACCTTTACCCTCTCACGATAGCTGCATTGTATTCCCCTCCAAGACACTCCATAAAACAAGAAGAATATATAAACTTCCTAAGTCAACATGGGCAGAGATTTATTGTGGGCGGTGATTTCAACGCCAAGCATAAGCACTGGGGATCCCGACTCATAAATACCAAAGGCCGGGAATTATATAGAGCCATACAAGAGTTAAACTGTGAAGCTGTATCTACAGGGAAACCAACCTACTGGCCCACAGACCCTAACAGGATCCCGGACCTAATCGATTTCTTCATCTGTAAGAATATATCTAGAGGTGACTTTATTATAGAAGAGGGTCATGACATGAACTCGGACCATTCTACTATTCTGCTGACAATAAGTAGACGTAAACTGCATAATGAGAAACAACCCATACTAGTCAACAAGTTTACAGACTGGGATAGTTTTAGACTAGACCTAGATAATAGAATAGAATTAAGAGTTCAGCTCAAAACCCCTGAACAATTAGACTCAGAAGTTAGTAAATTTATCATAAATATACAACAGTCAGCTTGGAAAAATACACCTGAGAAACCAAAACTCATAAAGAGAACTGTGTACCCTGAACACATCATGAATCTTATTATGCTAAAACGAAGGCAACGAAGAAGATGGCATCTAACCAGAAGCCCTCAAGATAAAACTGAACTTAACAATTTGACTAAACGTCTTAAAAGGGAAATAATAAGTCATAATAACGCGTTAACGAATAACTATTTACGCCAGTTATCTGCTGATTGTAAGTCAGATCACTCATTATGGAAAGTGACAAAGAACATAAAAAGACCCATCACACAAATCCCTCCTATAAGGGCAGAAAATGGGAAATGGGCTATTAGCAATCAACAAAAAGCTGACAGATTTGCTCAGTACCTGGAGCTCATATTTCAACCCAACGTGGAATCTTTGAACTCCGCTGAAATTATGAACTGCCCACCAAAAGTACAAAGTGACACCTCAGAAATAAAGCTCGTTACACCAAAAGAAGTATCAAATACGATTAGATATCATATGAACCCAAGAAAATCACCCGGCTACGATCTAATAACAGGTGAAATTCTTCAAAATTTGAATCGCAAGGCGATTGTAAAACTGACCACTCTTATCAATGCTGCATTTCGATTAAAGTACGTACCTGATCTGTGGAAAGTAGCTGAAATAATCATGATAGCAAAACCTGGCAAACCACCAGAGGAACCGACTTCATATAGACCAATATCTTTACTACCAATAATAGCAAAACTTTTTGAGAAACTACTATTAAAAAGGCTCAAACCAGTTATAGAAAATGGAAATCTTATTCCGGATCACCAGTTTGGCTTCAGAGACAAACATTCAACTATTGACCAGGTTCACAGGATTACCAATTATATCGAAACAGCGCTAGAAGAAAAGAAAGTTTGTTCCACTATATTCCTTGATGTAGCACAAGCTTTCGATAAAGTATGGCACGAAGGTCTCATCCACAAACTAAATAGTATACTACCGAGACAGTTTACGGACATCCTCGAATCATACATATCAAACAGAGCATTCCGCGTTCGATATGAAGACGCCTACTCAGAGACAAGGCCCATCAATGCTGGCGTGCCACAGGGAAGTGTATTAGGTCCGATCTTATACCTACTGTACACCAGTGATATCCCAGTTACAGAAAATAATCCTATTGCCACTTTTGCCGATGACACTGCTATTATGGCAATAGGTAATAATCATGAAGAAGCTGTGGAAAAAGTTCAAAAAGCGGTTGATCAAATTCTAACCTGGACTAAAAAATGGCGAATTAAGCTTAACGAAAGCAAGTCGATTCACGTTGACTTCACCAATAAAAGAACACAACATTTTCCTGTATTTATTAATGGCCAACAAGTTCCATACTCTAATACAGCTTGTCACGTTCCTTTTTATCTGATGCGGGATTTAAAAAAAGAAACGATAATATTTAGACTTAACAACAATATATTTAAAAAATAAAAAAAAAACAAAGAGAGGGTAGGAGGTAAGGCCGGTCAAAGGTCGGGCTACGTAGGAGGCCGTTAATACCGCACTCTCCTGCTTGGTGCCAGTCGGTGACGTCGGTGGTGGCTTCGAAGTCAGTCCAGAAGATGGTCAAATGGTGCTGGATGCCGGTCCAAGGGTGCCGTCCAAACAGCCAGCTACGCTGATCTTCAACTGCATATAAGTTCCTGGAATCCGTTCCAAAATGGTGTTAGCTCGTCATCTCGCCAAGCCTCAATTGCAAGCCCTCACCTTACAGAAAGAGATTGGCATCTACTAGAAGGCTAGTCTAGGTTCAGTAGGCAGTAAGAAGAAAATACTAGGTATTTAAGTGACTAATTACTAATGATAGTAAGTACTGATAGAAAGAAAATAGAATTAAGGCCAAGGAATTGGTGTCAGCGATAGTTTACATCATCAGTTATTATTTTTACAGATGTAGGTATCCCTAAGACATCATTTAAAATTAACCGTTACAAACGGCCCAGGTAAAGGAAGCTTACAAAGACAGAACTATAAACAAGTAGTTTCCCTGTAATATAAAGCACAGAAAGCAGCGGCGGCTATACACATAGTTAACCAGATATCTAAAATGACAGTAATTGTACAACTTACCCAGTACGGGAAGAACACTAGGCGTTCACTAATTACCTTTTTAACCAAGTATAGTTATATTAAGGTGAAGCCACTAGGTGGTACAGAGATATTATAATAAAATAATATTAAGTACGAGGGAGCAGAGGTAGGTACTGTTCAGAAACTTAGTACGCGTGGTTCCTCGATAGCCGATTGAGTGTGACTGGCGGGCGGTGGCCGCGGAATGAATGCGCGCGCGCTTCATGTGGCAGGTGAAAGGAAGGGATTTTGGAATGTATATAAAACCGCGCGCTAAAAGAAGTTGCGGCGTCCGTTTGTTACTAATTTAATATTATTTGTATCATTGATTATTTGTTCGAGAGATTATTTAATAGCTTTAATTATTTTTAATTTATGTAGGAAAGTAAATCGTGACAGTACCCCCCTTCCGAGACAAGGATTTTTCCTTAGTAAAATCCTTTTCTACTTGTCACAATTTCGATTTTAAATCTTTGATATGCCATGCTCCTAAGTCGCGACCAGACATATCCTCTAATATATACACTAAAGGCGAGCGCTTGTCTTTTATTCGGCATTTTTGAAACTTCGGAGCGAGCTTTTTACTGAAATACGCATCCTTATCACTTTGAAAGTAGCACCTTTTCCAAACGATGTCTCCCAAATGAAACTCAGCATCCTTACGCCGCAAATTATAACGCTGCGTATTTTTCAAATGACTTCGCCATAAAGCAGTCTGCACATCATCGAAGATTTTACGGAGGTATCCCAAATTAGCAGCATATTTATCTCGGGGTGAAAAAATTAAATCCTTAGGTACAGTGTTCTCCAAATAATGTGAGCCACAAGTAACGAGTTCCCTACCATGTACCAAAAATGCGGGTGTGAAACCAGTAGTTTCGTTGACAGAGTTATTCATCGCGAACTGGATTTTTGGTAAATTGACATCCCATGTTCTGTGATCTTCTTCCACAAAGGCAGAAATTGCTGTAACAACAGTCTTATTATACCTTTCCACTGTGTTAATTTGTGGCGTGTACTTTGGCGTAAAATGAACGCATGGGACCTTGTATTTAGAAAAAAGTCTGTCCAATTCGTGACTTATGAATTGGCATCCGTTGTCAAGTATGACTGTTTGCGGAATGCCATGTACAAGGAAAACGTTATCTTCTAAGTTTTTAGAAACCAAGTCTGCAGTAGACCGACGAAGGGGAAACAAATGGCAATATTTCGAGAAACAACATGTTACAACAAATATATAAGAATGTTGCTTCCTACTGTTTGGTAAAGGTCCCACTAAATCTATAGACAGTACTTGGAATGGTCTAGAACAGTCCTTGGGTCTGCCCATTTTCCCCAAGGTGCCATGTGTCGGGAGTTTGTATGCCAAACAAGTTTCACAATTGGCAATGAAGTTAATAACGTCTCGACGCATACCCGGCCAATAGTAACGAAGTGCAAGTCTTTTAAACGTCTTGAACACGCCGAAGTCACCAGATACTGGCTCATCATGGTTTTTAGATATAACTTCATTACGGGTCTCACATGGAATTACCGTTTTCCAATCGAATTCAGATAAAAGTGCATTACTACTTTTCATATATCTGTATAATGTGTTGTCCTCCACGCGATAATTTGGAAAACTACTTGGGTTTTCAAAACAACCCTTATAAATTTTTAAATACCATTCATCTTTTGTGCTAGATGTGGGAGATGAATCTGACGTAATTTGTGCCAATGGTATCGTTCTAGATAATGTATCCGGTATTACATTATCTTTACCCCGTCTATGCTTTATAATAAAGTTGAATGAAGAAAGTCTCACACCCCATCTAGCGAGACGACCTGTTGGGTTTGAAAGAGACAGGAACCACTTTAGTGCAGCATGATCTGTATATACAGTAATGGTTTGACCATTCTCTACATAACAACGCCAGTGCTCAAGAGCTACGAGCACTGCCAATGCCTCTCTTTCGGTGACACTGTAATTTCTTTCTGGACCAGTGAGTGACCTGCTCATATATGCTATAGGGTGCTCCTCACCATTTATCTGTTGAGCAAGCATAGCACCTACGCCATAGTTGCTAGCGTCTGTATGAACTTCAAAGGCTATACTGAAATTAGGACAAGCCAATACCGGAGCATTGACAAGACAACCCTTCAACTGCTGGAAGGCAGCGTCAGCTTCCGGAGACCAAAGAAAAGGCGGTGCGTTTCTTTTAGTGGATGTTAGCTTGTTTAGAGGTCCAGCTATTGTACTAAAATTTTGTATAAACCTCCTATACCAAGAAGCTGTTCCAAGGAATCTTTTGACTTCTTTCTTAGTGGTAGGCGTAGGATAGTTTACTATTGACTCAGTTTTCGCTGGGTCAGTACGCAACCCATGAGAATCCACGACATAACCGAGATAACAAAGTTCATGTCTAAAGAATTTGCTCTTTTCTAAGTTGATTGTTAGGTTTGCATCTTTTAATTTTTTTTAAGGTTTCAGACAATCCATTATAATCTTCCATAAACTCTAAACAAGATTCATAAATATCTTCAGATGGATATTTTTGAGTTAATCTAGTGATTTGTCGACGAAGTTCCGTAACATTATCCATTGGTACCTCACCTCGAATTGCAACCTCATATTGTAGTTCTGATTTTTGTAATAGTAAAAACTTTATCGGGTAAGCCATTTTACTAGATCGATTCGGTTTCTTTATTTTTTTCGATTTTTTTTTTTTTTTTTCGATTTTTTTTCTTTTTCGCCCCACGTTGGGCGCCACTGTCACGTTCCTTTTTATCTGATGCGGGATTTAAAAAAAGAAACGATAATATTTAGACTTAACAACAATATATTTAAAAAATAAAAAAAAAACAAAGAGAGGGTAGGAGGTAAGGCCGGTCAAAGGTCGGGCTACGTAGGAGGCCGTTAATACCGCACTCTCCTGCTTGGTGCCAGTCGGTGACGTCGGTGGTGGCTTCGAAGTCAGTCCAGAAGATGGTCAAATGGTGCTGGATGCCGGTCCAAGGGTGCCGTCCAAACAGCCAGCTACGCTGATCTTCAACTGCATATAAGTTCCTGGAATCCGTTCCAAAATGGTGTTAGCTCGTCATCTCGCCAAGCCTCAATTGCAAGCCCTCACCTTACAGAAAGAGATTGGCATCTACTAGAAGGCTAGTCTAGGTTCAGTAGGCAGTAAGAAGAAAATACTAGGTATTTAAGTGACTAATTACTAATGATAGTAAGTACTGATAGAAAGAAAATAGAATTAAGGCCAAGGAATTGGTGTCAGCGATAGTTTACATCATCAGTTATTATTTTTACAGATGTAGGTATCCCTAAGACATCATTCAAAATTAACCGTTACAAACGGCCCAGGTAAAGGAAGCTTACAAAGACAGAACTATAAACAAGTAGTTTCCCTGTAATATAAAGCACAGAAAGCAGCGGCGGCTATACACATAGTTAACCAGATATCTAAAATGACAGTAATTGTACAACTTACCCAGTACGGGAAGAACACTAGGCGTTCACTAATTACCTTTTTAACCAAGTATAGTTATATTAAGGTGAAGCCACTAGGTGGTACAGAGATATTATAATAAAATAATATTAAGTACGAGGGAGCAGAGGTAGGTACTGTTCAGAAACTTAGTACGCGTGGTTCCTCGATAGCCGATTGAGTGTGACTGGCGGGCGGTGGCCGCGGAATGAATGCGCGCGCGCTTCATGTGGCAGGTGAAAGGAAGGGATTTTGGAATGTATATAAAACCGCGCGCTAAAAGAAGTTGCGGCGTCCGTTTGTTACTAATTTAATATTATTTGTATCATTGATTATTTGTTCGAGAGATTATTTAATAGCTTTAATTATTTTTAATTTATGTAGGAAAGTAAATCGTGACAAGCTAAATATCTTGGTATGAATCTTGACGCCAAGCTGCGCTGGAAAGAACACGTCAAGAAAAAGAGATCTGAGTTGAAAATACGCTACCAGAAAATGTACTGGATACTTGGAAGACACTCCCCACTATCAGTACACAACAAAGTCCTATTATACAAACAGGTATTGATGCCAGTATGGACTTATGGTATCCAGCTCTGGGGCTGTACCAGTAAGAGCAATCGCCAGATCATTCAACGTTTCCAAAACAAAGTACTCAGGGACATAGTTAATGCACCCTGGTACATTCGGAACTGTGACCTACATCGAGACCTAAACATGGACGTCGTGGACCGAGTAATACAAAAATACGCAGAAGCTCACGAAAATAGACTTCATCACCATGTGAATGTTGAGGCTATCCAGCTTCTTGACATTACTAATATAGTAAGAAGACTGAAACGGACGAAACCGTTCGAGTTAGTGTAGTTTTTTTTTTTTTAGTGACAAATAAACAAATGTAGTGATAAGTGCTGCTTTCAAAGAACACATGAACAAAGTGTCTTCGCCTTAATAAAAACTAAGTAAGTGTTAATGGACGCATTCTTAGAATTATATTTACGTAGTAGTTTAGGTGAAATTTGTTTACTAATTAGCCAATAAGGCTAGATTGTAATTGAAATAAAGTATTCAAATTTGGTACTTTATCAGAAAAAAAAAAAAAAAAAATGTTCATACTTAAAATCCGCATGCGTCTTTCCGCAAGTCATTAATCGTGGTTTCGAGACTAACCTTGTTTTCGGGTCCGACAACGCCATGAAATCCTTATGGAAATAATGTACTTGCAATATAGTTGTGATAAGGAATAACGTTGGTGTTAATAGTTTGTCACTGGGACTTAAAAACAGCTTCATAAAGGTAACAGAATTATAAGTGTTACATGTTGAATTGGTAACAGAATCAAATATGTAACACTTATAAATGTGTTTTCAATGTGTTAACCCAAAACACTTACAAAAGTGTAACCGTAACATATCTGTAACAGATATAAAAGTGTTAACAGTGTTAATACGTGTAACAGGTAAACGCGGCGTTGCCAAATTTACTATGTACTTATTTATGGTTAATAAGCATCAGATAGCCGCAATCCAGTCGCCGTCTGTTGTATCCGTGCTCCGAATTATTGAAAATATTCGTGATTTAATATTCAATTTTATTTGATCAGTTTTGTGTTTATTTGACTGCAATGGATCAATCAAACCATTTCTCAAAAAAAAACCTCGTCTGGATCAGGATGACAAACATCCTAAAATCAACTGCTTACCACTTCAACAAGAAGTTTTGAGTCCTGATAGTCCCGATATCTTGATAGAGCTGGAAGTATATTCGGAGGATTATTCGCAATCAATACTTTCTTATAAGGAAGTTTCAGTTTCGGTGGCAAACCTGCCGAAACCGAAACTTTCGGTCGTGGTTTCGGCGCGTTAAATTCCATCCAAGCGAGTAAGCGACGAAGACATTTTGTTGCGTCCACGTACCTAATCATGTCGTTACTGGCTTGTGTTTGCAGTTCGTTTTGTTTGCTTGTGTGATTTATTTTGAATTCGGTTAGTTTTATTAAGTGATATAGCATAAGAGTAGGTAGTAAACTAAAAAACAAACATTATAACAAACTAATACACAAGTTATAGTAGAATAAAGTTTAACCTAACTATCTAAATATTTTTTTAGATAGTTAGTTTATTTCCTAAATCGCCGAATCTGTGACTGTTGCCGAAATTCGGTTTTGGTTTCGGTCGTAAAAACCTGGCTGACAAGGCTAACGTTAAACTCAATCCAACCAAAATACACAATAATGCGGACTAAGAAGTTGTTGCATGAACATTAAAACGATTTCAGCGGCACACAACGTCTAAAAACGGGCCCACATAGGATGATGTTTTTTTACCACTATCTCGCCTGATGCTAAACGATGATGTGGTGTACGGTGAAGCACGCTTGTCTAGATGTAACCTATTCACTACTGACTTTTAATTAAATAAGGACTAACTGGTAACTGAAGAAGGAGTTATAAAATCCAACATCGCAACTGAAGTTAGAAAAATGTTATCTATTTGCGGCTCCCTTAGCAATTCGCACCCGCGGTGGCGGGTGCGAATTGCGAAAGGAGCCGATGCGAGCGCGCGTTAGAGCCACGGGGAATGGTATGGCTCGTTCCTGGATCTTTGCGCGCACGCTCCTCGTTTATTTCTCTTTCGGAATTTGAAAAAAATCCTATGTGTTCACCTCTAATCTGCGGTAATCACTATTTCGTTCAGGAAAGTTTTACCCTACTCAATTAGTGTGTAGTCGGGTCGAATATTGACTTTATAGATGGATATCGACAAAAGAAAATAAGTGATTTGCTTGGAATTCGAATCTAATTTGACTTTAGATTACAAAACGTCGAAAATACTTCTGCACTAACACAAAATAGACTCCCCTGCGCCGTATGGACTAGGGATCGGTACTGCCAACCAGTCCGGCCACTCCAATGCGTTATTCGAGCTTAAACATTATGAAATGATGATAATGATGAAATCATTATTATTAAGGATTTTATGATTTTATTTTTGTATATTTTTTCATGGTTCATAAGCATATATTTAGTATCTGTTTTACACAGCTAACAACGTTATTTAAGTAATTCTTCAATGGCATTTGTACAAAAGTTTTACTGTGCCAAGTACATTTTATAAGTTGGTCGACTATTACTCGTAAACTTGTAAAGCCTGTTATGATTTTATTTTTGTTTATTATTACATGGTTCATAAACATATATTTACTCTGTTTTACACATCTAACAACGTTATTTAAGTAATTTTTCAATGGCATTTAGCATAAGTTGGTCGAATATTACTCGTAAACTTGTTAAACCTACTTATCCGTGATAGTTATCCTTTTAATTTAGTTATATTTACTACTGCCGTGTTTTTTTTTACAAAGCCAAGAGCAACCATTTCGCTGGCAGGGGACACTTGACTCTAATATAAATTTGCAATTCAAAGGATAATTTTACGCAAACGGATCTCTGAATCGAAAAATGGTTTTAATAAACCCATATACCCCACACCATGGGACAGATGAGAAAAAAAGATACATCCCCACTTCACGTCTAAGGGCCACGAAAAAAAAATGTTTTTCATGATTTTATTTTACCACTTTGTCGGCATTATTAGTATGTATATCCATGCCAAATTATAGCTTTCTAGTACCTAGATTCTCTGAGCTAAGCTGCGGACGGACAGACGGACAGAGCGAAACTATAAGGGTTCCTTGTTGACTTCGGAACCCGAAAAACGGTGTGTGCGCGCGGTCGGAAGTCGGAAGCGGAACTAAACAAAACAAATATTTTATTTTGAATGCGTTAGTGTGTGTGTGCGTCTTCGCGCCGCGCGTTGTTGCCGTACTGTGCAATTATGCCTAAAACTATGGTAAAACTGTTTATTTCAGTTACACTTATTAACACATATACAAGGTTACAGTTTGATTCGGTAACATTATTGTATCTGTTACATTTAAAAGTGTTTTTCTGTAAAAACTGTTTTAAAAAACAGTGTTAAAAACACTTATTACGGTTACTGTTCGGGTCAATCACCGAACAATAATAAACATGTCAGCATAATTGCGAAATCGCGCGCTATGCCCTGAATATTTTATGTATAACCTAAGTAAAATAGTCAGTACGCTTTCGGATAGCATATCGGGCGCGACTCAACCTTATCTCATTCACCTCATTAGTTTTAATAGTAATTCCATTTAAGTTACTGAAATATATAATCCTAGTTTATCTTTATCTCACCCCAACCCCGAACATTGGTCCTTCGAGCCATCGGAGCGGGCTCATAACGCGTGCATCTACTAACTGTGCTGTGTGAGTGTCTCGCTCGGGACTTATTACCAAACCCTGGTAAACATAACTTATCGGATTTACTTTCCGATATGTTTATCATCCTGCTGATCCTGATTGAACCTGGTTTGTACAAAAGCATCGCGTCATCTAATCGCGCTGTTACTCCAGGTTTGTAATTGCAGCCATCGCAAAGACATTTGATCTCCAAAAAAGCCTTCAGTACAAGTAAGGTCTCTTTTATATCTTTAAAATGTCGGAAATGGATGACATTTTAGCAACCCAACAACAACTAATCGAAGCCGTAGATAAGCTCTTCACCAATTTCAAGAAGGATGGTGCAGAGCGCAAGACCGCAGACTACTTACGTCGTCGATTAGCTGTATTGGAACAACACTTTACAGAGTTCCATAATAATCACATGACTTTGATATCTTTTGGTGATCAATCTCATACATATTTCAGTACTGATCAATACGATTAAATGAAGGAGAAATATAACAACATTAAGACTATTATACAAAGCTATAACCCTCTCGCAAACAGACCGCAAACCCCGGAATTGAAACCTCCTTCGTTCCAACCTACTACGGAATCTCAAACCTCGAATCTCGCATCTCACGCTGCTTCTAAAACCCCTGCTCTTGAAGATAGCAAGCTACCAATTTTAAGGCTTTCTTGAGAACTTCTTCCAATATCAACCTTGATCTCGTCACGGAAAAATGGGAGTTTGAAGATATCCTGAAGACGATACAATCCCGTTGGGCGGCTATTGACTCGCTTCATTGGGAGCTGGACAACGAGTATGGCGGATCAAACCCCAAATACGAAGAGCAATTCACCCATTATGAGGAGTATTATAACAAAATCAAGAAAGACATCAATAAGAAAATGTGGTCCGTTGCTATGATGGAAACTACAATAAGTGGATTTCGTTCAAAGACCTTTTTACCGAAGCAGTGCACAACAACCCCTCTTTGTCAAATGCACAAAAGATGCAGTTTCTAAAGAGTAAGATCAAAGGTGAGCCCGAAAAATTGATCCAACATCTCCTAATAAGCTCCAACAATTATCCTGTATGCTGGAATATCCTCAATCATCGTTATAATAATAAACGACTGATCTTTACATCTTATCTTAACAATCGCATGAATATCCCCGCAAACCAAATCATATAAAACGCATTCACGACACTACATATGAGAGCGTGAATGCTATCAAGAATCTGGGAGTCGATGTGTCTTCCTGGGACCATTTCCTGGTATGTTTACTGTCTCAAAAATTGGATGCAGATACATACGAGGATTACCTACAAGCCTTAAAAGCCCCGCGAGAGTTGCCCGTCTTGGAAGATTTCCTTAATTTTTTGGAAACTAAATTTATGATGCTGGAAACTTCACGTAAGAAGATTGAAAATTCGTCGCAGTAATCACCCCCATCGCAATACAACAACAATAATAAACCATCATTTTCAAAGGGTTCCAATTACAAACGAAATTATAATAATCCTATAAAGAATTACTCAACAAACCAAGTTTCGCAATCGTCAAAGTCCAAACGCAAAATTAACCATCGCAAGCAATGCCCTATTTGCGACTCCAATGATCATCGAATTCATGCATGTCTAAAGTTATTGGAATTGCAACCTAATGAACGAAAAAATGCTATTGATAACATGAAACTTTGCAGCAATTGTTTACATTATCACGAAGGCAAAAAATGCCTTTCCGAAATAAAGTGCAAAGAATGCAATAAAGAACACAATACCATTTTGCATGAATCTTTTACGTCACATCGATCAGGGTCAAATGCAGCCACGATTACGAAATCGCCTTCTCAGCAGCAAGAAACTAACACAGTTGCATCGCTTCGTAGAGAACCCTCAGAAATATTGCTTGCCACAGCAATAATTAACGTACAAGCAGTGGACGGATCTTACCAAAAAATGAGAGTTCTTTTAGATCAAGGGTCACAGACATCCATTATTAGGGAAAGCGCAGCTCAGTTGTTAAGACTACCGCGACGGAAATGAAACGGTTATATCTCTGGAATAGGCAATAAGGAAAACAATTGCAAGGGCATGATTACCATCAAATGTTCGTCGCTGGTTAGCGATTTCACCTTTGAAACCGACGTTTATATAATGAATAGACTCATAAATAAGCCTAAAATAAATAAAATAAATAAAAATAGCCTTTATTTCCCTATAATTTACAATTCTATATATATATTTTTTTAAAATTTTAATCTATTAAGGGGTCATCCTATTCTGGATGAAGGCCTCCTCCATCTGTTTCCATCTCAATCTATTCTGGGCCGTTCTGGTCCACTCTATTCCTGCCAGTGCTACGATGTCATCTCGCCATCGTTGCAATGGTCTGCCGCGGCGCCTGTTTCCGTTTCGTGGGTACCAGTGCAGGACGCGCTCGCTCCACCTGTTGTCTGCGGTCCTCGCGATGTGGCCCGCCCAGTTCCACTTCAGTTTTTCGGCCATAAACAAAACATCGGTGACTTTGGTCCTTGCCCTAATGACACTGCTCCTACTATACGGCCGCTTATTTTTACGCCAAGCATGCTTCTTTCTACAGCTCGTTAAAATGATCTTAATTTTATTTTCATTGCATCTGTTGTAGTCCAAGTTTGGCATCCGTATAAAAGAGTTGGCAGTATATTTGAGTCAAATAGTTTCCGTTTGATGTCGTTTGAGAAATTTCCTTTAAATATTTCTTTAAGTGACCAGTATCTTTTCCATGCAATAGTTATCCTTCGTTTTATTTCTTTTGCAGTCCTATCAGTAAAACATATATTTTGGCCCAAATATATATAGCTATCAACGTATTCGACGTGTTGGTTATCAACAATTATTGGTATTTCTTCTCCGTTGGTCATTACTTTCGTTTTTTCGTAGTTCATTTTCAGTCCACATTTCATACTCTCTATATTGAGATCTTTGATCATTTCTTGTAATTCTGAATGGCTTTCTGAAAGTATGATTATATCGTCTGCAAATCGTAAGTGTGACAGGTATTCGCCATTTATGTTGATACCACTTTTGTCCCATGTTAGTTTTTTAAATATGTGTTCCAGTAGAGCTATGAATATTTTGGGCGACACAGTGTCACCTTGTTTTACACCTTTCTCAATACAGAATACCTCGCCTTCTTTTTCTAATTTAACTCGAGCATTGCATTCCTTGTAGATTTTATATATTATAGTTAGATAGTTTTGGTTGATTCCTTGTTCAGCTAGAGCAGTCCAGAGGGATTCATGCTTTATGGAGTCGAAGGCTTTACTATAATCGATGAATGCTATATATATTGTTTTCCCGTATTCAAAGTATTTTTCCATTATTTGAGTAAGTGTGAATATATGGTCAATAGTTGAATAATTTTTCTTGAAGCCCGCTTGTTCTCTAGATTGGTTTTCATCTATTTGCTTTGATATTCTGTTTATGAGTACTGATGTAAATGTTTTATATAAGCTTGAGAGAAGACTTATAGGTCTATAGTTATTTATATTCTTTGGGTCTCCTTTCTTGTATATAAGAGAAATTTTACATGTTTTCCATGGCGTAGATATGTGTTGTTGTATCATAATTTGGTTGAAGAGATTTGTAAGAATGGGTACTATTGCATCATCAAAAGCTTTAATAATATCGTTTGTAATATGGTCTTCTCCTGGGCTCTTGTTTGTCTGCATTTTATTTATGGCAGTTCTCACTTCTGACTGTATAAAGGGTGGTATAGGGTCTTTGTCATATGCCAAATCAAGGGGTTCGGGGGTAGTTTGTGCATCAATATTTTTGTAAAGCTCTCTATAAAATTTTGTGGCAACTTCCAGTATTTCTTGTCTTGATGTTACTGATTTATTGTTTGTTTGTTTTAAATCCATAATCCATTTGTTTGAGTTGTTCAATTTTTTATATGCCCTTTTGCTTGACCCTGTCAGTTCCAATTCAGCTCGTAGTATATTTAGTCTGTATTGTTTTTGTCTGTTCTTCAGTTTATTTTTTATTTGTTTGTAGAGTATTCGCAGTCGCTTTCTTTGTTCAAATGTTCTATTAGATAATTTCTTGAGATGTTCTCGTTCTTTAATTAATTCTAATATGTCTTCGGTGAATAAGTATGAAGCATTTTTTTTTTTGCATCTCGGTTTGGGAGTTTTGAAACACATTTATTTATGGTGTTTACTAAGTTGCTGTATGATTCTTCTAAGTTATTACTGACTTCAATTTCTTCTTTTTCTAAAGTATTTTTTAGACATATCTTTTCTATGGGTGTGAAAAGGGTAGTTTTGGGTTTGGTTAGATTGTTCTGACTGGGTTTTAACACTCCGTCTAATTTTATTTCGCATCTAACTGGCCGGTGATCCGATGTGTACGTGGTATTTACAACGGTAACATCTTTAACGATTCTCATATTTTTTGCCAGAATAAAATCTATTTCGTTTTTAGTTTTGCCGTTGGGAGATTGCCAGGTCCATTTATTGCTTAGGTGTTTTTTAAATTTTGTGTTAGTTATGACGAGCTTATTTTCACAACAAAAATCTATTAACTTTTGCCCTCTTTCGTTTCTCTTTCCATACCCATATTTTCCCAAGATTAAGTCTTCGTGTTTTTGAGGTGTACCAATTTTAGCGTTAAAGTCGCCAATGATGAACGTATTTCTGCATGTGTTTTGTACAGCTTGTCTTAAGTTGCTGTAGAATGATTTAATTTCCTGTATGTCTGCTTTTTCAGTCGGAGCGTAGGCTTGAATGATTATTAATTGATGGTTGTTAAAATTCATGTCTAATCGTACAACTCTATCTGTGTAGGTAATAAAATTTTGTATATTATTTTTAAATTGCTTCTTCACCATGAATCCAACACCATTCCTTCCACTTTTTTCCCCATTATAGAGTAGTATGTATTCCGCATTTTCTTCTATATTTCGACCAGGTTTTTTAATTTCTGCCAATCCGATGATGTCCCACTTTATCTTATTTAAACTGTGTTCTAATTGCATTATTCTAGTACTGTCTACAAGTGATCGGACGTTGTACGTAAGTATATATAAGCTTGGTGTTTTGTTTTTGTTTTCTGCTGTAGATGGAGGGTTTTGAACTCTTTCTCCCACGGCGACCACCCGTGATGGGAGAGCGGTTTTAATTTTATTTTGTATTAATTTAAAAACATGTTTGGTGGAGGGGGCCTTTAATTTTCATGCTTCTCTGGTGCGTGTAATATATGCTGTCATTGTGTTCTTATGCGCCTTGTATTTTTTATTTGCCTGATTGTTTCGCCAGGTGTCTGTATTTTGAGCAACATTGGTATTTTCATGTATAATATTTATTTGGTTTGGGGTAGGGGCGGTTAGCTGTGGTGGTGATTGCGATAGAGGTCTTTTCTTGTTGCTGTTATAATTTGTTTTATCTTTAATTATAAGTCTATCGTATTTTATGTAGGCAACATTCCCTTTTTCTTTTTCCTGTTGTAGTTGGGTTTTCAGCTCTCTTCTTATTTTCAAAATATTTTCTGGAAATTCTTCTGTTATATATGTATTAGTTCCATTTAAATTATTTTTGTTTTGTAAACATTTAATTTTTATGCCCAGTGTGCTGAATACTACAGAAATAGGTCGAGGTTTATTCCCTTTTTTACCGAGCCTTCTTATTGACTGTATATCCAATGCCCCCAATGAAACCTGTATATCTTTATTTATAATATTTATTATTATTTCTTCCAAATCAAAATAGGACTTTTCATTTTCTGTGACACCAAAGAATACAAGATTTCTCTGTACGCTATTTCTTTCCAGTTGATACAGTCTCTTTTCTTGATCCGTTAGTTTTGTACGCATTTTTTCAAAATCTTCGTTCAGACTTTCAAACTTCTGGTCTATCATCGTTTGAATTTTACTGGTAATTTGATCTTCTGTCTGTAATATTTGCGATTCTATTGACGTAAACCTTTGGTCGATATTATTTTTCATATCTAAAATTAATGTTTTAAATAAGCCTACTCTGAACCAAATAACTCTTGCTGATCCCGAATTTTACAAAAGTAGGCCTATTGATATCATAATTGGGGCAGATATCTATTCCACTATCCTTATGGACGGTATCTGTCGATCAGAAGGTTTGTTGCCCATTGCCCAACAAACCCAGTTGGGATGGATCTTAAGCGGCAACTACAAAACGTACCATTGCAATGTGACCCTAAATAATATCGAAGATATTCAGCAATTTTGGGAAGTGGAGGACATACATGAACCTCTAGCAATATCAGAAGAAGATCAAAATTGCATCGAATTTTACCAAACCTCGACCTCCAGACGGGCAGATGGAAGCTACGTCGTTAAAATACCCTTCAAAGAAGATTTTGAGAACAGTTTAGGTGAGTCGAAAATAAAATCGATTGCTCAATTTTTCCAAATAGAGCGGAAATTAAGTAAGCAACCAGCTCTGGCACGTGACTATAAAATGTTTATTTCTGAATACTTAGAGCTCGGACATATGACACCCGTTGCGCCACACGTACAGCCGGACTGCTACTTGTCGCACCATTGCGTCCAACGATCTGAGTCATCAACTACCAAATTGCGTGTTGTCTTTAATGCCTCGGCAAAAACCTCGAGTGGATACAGCCTCAATGATCTCATGTGCCGAGGACCCAATTTACAACAAGACCTTCAGAGCCTTATCTTTAAATGGAGACAATTTAGATACGCTTTTACAACAGATATAGAAATTTTTTTTCGCAAAATCTGGCTACATCCCGATGACCAGAAATATCAGAAAATTATCTGGCGAAACCATCAATCTCAACCTTTAAAAGAATACCAGTTAGCGACAGTTACCTATGGCACTAAAGCTGCACCATTTTTGGCCATGATGACACTGAAGCAACTGGCCATCGATGAAAGGCCAAACTATCCACAAAGTTGCGCTCCTGACATCTTAGAACACTCGTTTTACATGGATGATCTCATGCATGGTGAACACTCAACGACAGCAGCTAAACAGCTCAAAGCAGAGATGATCAGCCTCCTCAAATCAGGCGGGTTTAATCTCAGAAAATGGCGATCAAACTTGCCGGAATTAATAGATAGTTCAGATGCACTTCAAAAGGAAGACTTTGACTTTAATAGGCTGGCTTAAGGCGGTCAATTGTGACTGTGACCTCTTTGCCCTTGAAAAGAATTTTAAAAACTTTGTCACCTCTTTGCAGAACTTTGTGAGGACCTGTGTAGGCTGGCTGTAGCGAGCCACGTAGCAACCGGAATCAACCAAAACATTAGGTCTTCGGTGGGAACCAAAAAATTATCAATTCATTTTTCAACCTATAGAATTTATCTCTAGAGACATCCTTATAAAAAGACAATTCCTATCTCAAATATCTAAAATTTTTGACCCCTTGGGCTGGTTAGCACCAGTCACAATAAAACTTAAGATCTTGTTCCAAGAATTATGGAAATCTGACCTGGGTTGGGACAACTCTGTCCCTCAGGAAATCGCGTCAGAGTGGAATACTATTAAAGTCGATCTATCTCATATATCTCGATTTAAAATACCACGTTGGATTCAAACCCAGGAAAAGGATATCATCGAACTCCATGGCTTTTGCGACGCTAGCACAAAAGCATACGCATGCGTCGTGTATTGCAAAATACAGAGAGAAAATGAAACCCATGTGACCCTTATTGCAGGGAAATCAAAAGTAATACCGCTGAAAAAACCACAATCGATACCGCGTCTGGAACTCAGCGGCGCTCTCTTGTTGTCAAAACTTATGAGAAAAATCATCTCATCACTATCGAGCTACAAGGTGCATGTTTATGGTTGGATTGATTCAACGGCTGTTCTAGGTTGGTTAAGTGGTGAACCGGAGAAATGGAAACCCTTTGTTGCGAATCGAGTGAGGCTAATTACTGAAATAATCCCTAAAGATAACTGGAGTTACGTAAAATCCAAAGAAAACCCCGCAGATTGCGCAAGCCGCGGTTTACCTGCTGCTCAATTAGCCTATTATTCACTGTGGTGGCAAGGGCCCGACTGGTTACCACAATATAAGCCTTAAGAATCTCATAATATGCCGATTTATACGAGCATTACAAACGAAGAACTCAGAAAGAGTAACGGTCATCATTAAATACGGTCATTATTAACCC
Source organism: Orthosia incerta (assembly GCA_948252205.1). Taxonomy (NCBI): domain Eukaryota; kingdom Metazoa; phylum Arthropoda; class Insecta; order Lepidoptera; family Noctuidae; genus Orthosia; species Orthosia incerta. The sequence goes on from OX411754.1 coordinate 23,258,803, forward strand.
CGAAAATTCAATAATCAATCAACTATTACCAAAATATAGCACTTTAAGGAAAGTTACCCGAGTATTAGCTTACATCAACAAGCTCATCGACATTGTTGTTTACAAGAAAAAACGTACAAGTTTTCTTACTCTGCAAAATATAAAGACAGCAAGAGAAATGGTAATTAAGCACGTCCAAAACGGAAATATCACGGCTGAAAAGAAATGAACCACTAAATAAGAAAAGCCAGATTCTTAATCTCAATCCCATACTAGACAATAATCAAATGCTCCGTGTCGGTGGCAGACTTAAACATTCGAATCTTGATCCAGAAATGAAGCATCCCATCATAATCCCGAATCAATCGAAACTGGCAGATCTAATCATAGATGAATCCCACGAACTTTTATTTCAAGGTGGAGTAAAAATAACTACTGGATTTATAAGACACAAATACTGGATTCTTGGTGGAAACAGAGTCACAAAGAAACGAATAAGAATGTGTGTCAAATGTAAAAGAAATAATCCAATACTACAACATCAAATCATGGGTGACCTACCTCCAGCACGATTGATTCCTAACAGACCTTTTTACCACACAGGAATAGATTACACCGGACATATCCTTATTAAGGCCAACAAAGGTCGTGGCATTAAAACCAGTAAAGGATACGTCGCAGTTTTTGTTTGTATGGTGACCAAAGCCATACATTTAGAAATTGTCTCAGATCTCACAGCGTCAGCATTTATTGCCGCGCTTCGACGAATGTCGGCTAGAAGGGGAGTTCCTGGGCACATCTATAGTGATCAAGGAACCAACTTCATAGGAGCCAACAAAATTTTAAAACAAGAGCTTGCCGAAATCTCCTTTATCTTGTCAGACCAAGAAGTAACCTCGACAATCGCTGAAATGAATATTGAGTGGCACTTTAACGCTCCATCATGGCCATCTGCTGGCGGACTCTGGGAAGCTGCAGTGAAGAGCCTAAAACATCATCTCAAGCGGGTCGTGGGCGAGCAAAAAATAACCTACGAGGAATATATTACCCTACTAACCCAACTCGAGGCTTGTTTGAACTCCAGACCACTATGCCCTCTGACAGAAGACCCTGAGGATTTGGATTTTTTGACCCCGGCTCACTTCTTAGCAAGCGGCCCCAACTTAACGATTTTCGAAACAGAGCATGACCTCAGAACACGGTGGCACTTGACACAAAAAATCTATCAAGATATATGGGATAAGTGGAAGACTGACTACCTCTCGCAGCTTTCTACGAGAGTCAAATGGCGACAGCAACAAAGGAATCTCAATCTTAATGACATCTTTATTATAAAGGACGACAACCTTCCACCAGGAAAATGGAGTCTAGGTCGCGTAGTAGCGCTGCATCCTGGAAGTGACGGACACATAAGGATCGTCACACTTAAAACCAAAAACGGGGTCTTAAAACGCCCAGTTGTAAAACTGTCCTTACTGCCAACAAATAAAAATGATCAAGATCCAAATGCCCCAAAGGTTGATAATAAAATGCCAGCGGCGAAGAAAAACGTCCTATCTCATTTTCAGCAATGGTTTTATCTTTGACATTATTTATGCTGACACTAATAAACACCACTCAAGCATCCTATAACTTCACCCCTCTGACAAACAATAGTGTATACTTTGACAAAGTATCTAATATGCACTTAATTAGAGATGATTGGCATTTAATAGTCTATTATGACACAAATCCATATCAAGAAGGAATAGCGGCACTAACAAAGTATATCAAGTACCTTGAAACCTTATGCTCAACGATTAGAACACAAACACCCTGCGACGGCGTCATGTTACAACTCGAGCACGAGTTCGAAGAAATCAAACATTATGATAATATTGTCATGATAAATGACTCGTTTATGACTAATAAGAAACGTCGGCGACGCGGCTTGCTAGACGGAGTAGGCTACGTTGCAAATAGTTTATTCGGAGTGTTGGACCAACGATTTGCAGAAAAATATGAGGAGGATATTGACCTTTTAAAGCATAATGAAAACCACTTATACAACCTCTGGAAAAACCAAACGTCGGTCGTAGAAGCTGAATTTAATCTAATGAAAAGGATTGAGAATACTATAAACAAACATCACAAAATAATAAATCAAAGGCTTAATTCTCTCCAAGATTCTTATAAAAACCTCGCTCAGCAAGTGCAAAACATAACCATCGTCACAGACTTCATAACCTCGGCTTTCACTGCCAACAACTTGTTGTATACCCTTCGACGAATCCAGGACTCAATTTTAGATACAGTAACTGATATTTATAGTGGAAAATTAGATTTTCACTTGATATCGCCGAAACAACTCAGATCAGGGGGGTGACCATAAGCCCTTAGAGTAAGTTTATTTTGAGATCGCGTAAGTGACAGATGTATACAAGTCATATACATCTGTCCCTTACACACACTCAAAATAACCTTACTCTAAGAGCTTATGGTCACCCCCCTGAGCTAAACATAATATCAGCACAAATATCTGGCGACTTGGTAGTTCCTGTCGACAACTTTAATCTTAAAGATCTGTACAGCTTGCTCAAAGAAAGAGCCAAATACTCTGGCAAATACCTAATAATAGAAATAAAAATACCCCTGATTGAAAGAGATATTTACGAGGTATTTAATCTTATCCCGGTTCCACGCATTGTGAAAGATAATAGGATGATGAAGGTCGAAACTATCTCTGAATTAGCAGCCATCAACATGAGAAAGGATTCTTATTTAACTATCACAGACACGGATCTGCAGTCATGCGTATTACAAAACCGCCTGACTATTCTGTGTCATATCAGAAGGCCTATTCACCACATGAAAGATGATCATAGTCTATACGAGACGATCCCAGGCACAAGAACTTGTAAAACTAAAACTACCTCGTGCAAGGATGACTGGAGAGAGTTAACATCAGAAAACAAGTATTATTATTTATGCTGCAATGAATGTAACGTCAAACTTCTATGTGAAAATCAAGTTAAGGCAGTTAGGTTATCAGATGCTGGTCTGTTGCGTGTTGGGGAAGGCTGTCTAGTAAAAACAGAAAATGTTTATGGTGTACTCAAACAAAAGATTGTCTAGTAAAATTAGTACGACGAGAAAGATTATCTCACCTGAAATATCACCAATTAATCACATAATAAATATCACTATGCCAGAAATCTCATATGAGCATAATCCCAATAACTCAGATGACCTCAGGCAATTTGAAGTCATTAAGAGAAGTCTTGAGATCATGAAGCAGAGTGAAGCTTTGAGCACTAATATCTCCTACCACGACGTCCACCAGTATACCGCTATATATCTCATCATATTGGGCATCTTGTTTTTGATGGCAGCTTACTGTTTTAAACGTTGGCGTCAAAGGAAACGTAAAGGAAATCGTTCCACTTCTGCAACAGAGCGGTCTACAGCATCTGCAGCAACTGCGGTGCCATCTCCACACACCGTTGCTGATAGTGTTGTGATTGAGTGTAGTGAAATTAAGGAAAATGGGCAATCTAGTAGTAAACCAGTGCATTTTTGTACATCGAAAAGAAATCCAAAAAAAATAGCCAGGGTGGTAAAGGATAACCAACAAAACCCATTTCCAGCATTTTTGGATTTTTTGTCTGTTTGTCTGTTTATTTGTGCACGCATCACGTGAAATGTACGAACCCTATGTAGATAACTTTTATACATAAAAATTGTGCGTAACTTGAAGAATTACCTAGTTTTTGTTTCATCGCAATCGGTTCACTCTATCAAAAGTTAGATGAATTTAAAGTGTTCGAGAAGTAAAATTATCACAGCACACGCAATTCAGTTACTTGGTCAGTTGAACTCGCTTTTCGATAGATGGCGTTGTGCATTTAAAGTCATTTTCTGAATCGCGGTGTTAAGATTCTACGCGAAAGAATGACACTAGAAAAAAATTGGTATGTAGTATGTCGGTAAGTAGGGTAGGCAGTAAGTTAAGTATGGTAGGGTTGGCAGGCACGGGAGCGAAGCCGCGGGCACAGCTAGTAATAGAATAAGATTTATCATTGAGTATATGATGACCTCTATCCAGAACATGTATAATAGTTTACGCCACAAATACCAACCCATCTGAAACAAAAAAATGTAAACAAAAGTGATGAACAGTGGTCACAGCGGATCTTTGTGTCTCTGAAGTTGGCTCAGCGAACCATTGCGCCTGAGGGGCGAACTCCAACCGGGCGTAGACCTGACGTGTTACGCGGACGATACACTGGTCACCGCCCGGGGGAGTTCGTACATGGAGGCAGCGTTGCTGGCGACGGCTGCGGTCTCACAGGTGGTGAGCCGCATACGGCGCCTTGGCTTGGAGGTGGCCCTCAATAAGTCGGAGGCTATGGTCTTTCATGGCCCCCGGCGGGCGCCACCGCCCGATTCCCACATCGTCGTCGGGGGGGCTCGAATCGCTGTCGAGTCTACCATGAAGTACCTAGGATTGGTGCTCGACAGCCGATGGGATTTCGGCCCCCACTTCCGGCGGCTGGCGCCCAAGTTGTTGGGCGCGGCTGGGGCGCTGTCAACGCTGCTTCCCAATCTGGGGGGCCCGAGCGCCGCCTGTAGGCGGCTCTACGTGGGGATCGTGCGATCGATGGCCCTGTATGGGGCCCCGATCTGGGCGAATGACCTGACGGCCGGCAGCATCGCTGTTTTGCGGAAGCCGCAGAGAGCGATGGCCGTCAGAGTCATCAGGGGGTATCGCACGATCTCCTACGAGGCGGCTTGTGTACTGGCCGGATCCCCGCCCTGGGACCTGGAGGCGAAGGTACTCGCGTCACTGTATCGGTGGCGCGAGGAAGCGCGGGCGCTGGGCGAAGGGCCGATGCAGCGACATATGGAGCTGCGTCGGTCTCAGCTCCGCGAGGTCCTGGTGGCGGAATGGCGGGACAGGCTCTTACGCCCTACCGCCGGCCTCGTCACCATCGAGGCGGTCCGGCCAGTGCTCGAGCGCTGGCTCGGGAGGAGGCACGGCTCCCTGTCGTTTCGGGTGACGCAGGTGCTCTCGGGGCATGGTTGCTTCGGGAAGTACCTGTGTCGCATAAACAGGGAGCCGGACGCCCGGTGTCACCACTGCGTCGACTGCCGGGAGGACACGGCGCGGCATACGCTGGCAGAGTGTGCCGCTTGGGAGGAGCCACGCCGTGCCCTCATCTCTGAAGTGGGCAGTGACCTGTCGCTGCCGGCCGTAGTCGAGTCTATGGTCGGCAGCGAGGAGTCCTGGGACGCGGTGGTATCCTTCTGCGAAACAGTCGTCTCGCAGAAGGAGGCTGCGGAGAGGGAGAGGGAGATTTCATCCACTAACCCGATCCGCAGCAGACGCGCTGGGCGTCGGCGGAGGGCAGACAACGCGATCTTCCGGCCCCCCTAAATGGGTCCTAGGGCGACGGACTCGGGGACGTCCGTCGCCCCCCACACATCTGGACCCGAGGTGGTGGCGCGTAGTGTTCCACGCGCGCCCCTCTTAGACGTTGCGGGGGGTGCAAACACCTCACTCCCCCCCAACCCGAGATCGAGGCCCGCAGTGGCGGGCCGGCACTAGCTGGGGGTTGCGGAAGTATCGTTGTTCCCGCGACCCCCAGCGTAGGTGTGAGATGGAACACCGGGGTGGTTTTTAGTCAGTACGAATCTGACAGACCCCTCCGCCCTCCCCAGGGCGGAGGACATCCAATGAGGATTTTCCACCAAGAAAAAAAAAAAAAAAAAAAAAAGCGAACCATTGCGCAAGAAACAGTTTGTCATCGAGTATACTGCATAGAGTAAGCGAGATAGCACGATGCGACAAACGTAAGCGAGTGAAAGAGGCAGTTATTAAATACAATGCTATCTTCTACTTCAACAATGACACAAAAATAGCTACTACGCAGGGGCTTGCAGCCAATTTCCGAGACACAAAGGTCCGCTACTATTCCTACTTAATAAAAATCTTATATTTACTGACAGTTGTCAGTCAGAAAATATAAAAAGGTCTAAAACATTTAATTTTGCATAAGTTTTTAAAATTCATCCTCTCAAGGGGTAAAATAGATGAAATTTTGTATGGAAGTTCGTTCTTTTTGCGATAAAATATTTTGGAGTCACGGCTTGTATACGTAAGAAATGTTTATAAAGAGAAGATGAAATGTGTAAAAGCAATTTAAATAATAAATATTACAATTTTAGTTTAAACAATTAGAATCCGCTTTTACAGCAAATCTTTCTAAAAATATAACGTATATATTACCTGAAACATAAGTACGCAAGGAAGAGGAACATATAAATGATCCGGAAGATGGTCATACGCTGGCCGGTGATGCCGATGACGAACAACATGATGACCACAACGTAGATCCAGTAGCGCGCGCATAACGTTCGCAGTGCGACACCAAGCGCACGCAGCAGGCGCGATTGACTCTCCTCTTCGCGTCGCGCGTCCAGAGCTAACAATATTGTTATTATACTTCGTGCCTCGTCCTCGAGATTAGTATCTGTAATTAATGATTATTATAGGTACATAATGTAGTAGCGACTACTAACGCCCGCGCAAATCACTAGTTTTTAGTTTTTTTTTTCTTTCCTGGCATCACTGTGTCAACTTGTCATTCGCGATTAAAGTGCGTCGCTGCGCGTCACGTAATTAAACTTTTAAATAAAAATAACAGTTTTTAAAAGTGAAAAATTGACTAAAAGTGTGTCCTTTTAGTAAATTTTTCACTTTCAACCCCTTGGTTATCGGAATAAAGAGAATCAGGAGAAAAATTTAAAAACCTGGGAGCAATTTAAAACGTGCTCGACTTAAACAAAGTAAAACGAAATAGTCTCAAAGAGTCGACGCCATATTTAGACCCACAAGGTACCTAACTCTGTTATAATGTATTACTACATATCTACAACTATTTTATCAATCCTACCCTTAAACTTGCATCTCAAACAAATAATGCACTTCGGGCAAGCCGTCCCACTGCATATTTACGAGATTATCAATCAAAACAAATTTATTGCCTTTATACAACGAATATATTCGAGCTGATCATCGGACTGTCTCACAACACAACACTCAATAATACTCAAACAAATAATGCATTTCGGGCAAGCCATCGGGCTGCCTCACCGCATATTTTCGAGATCACCAAATATAATTTATTTCTTTTATCTAATTAATGTATTCGAGCAGATCAATCGGACTGTATCAAAACATTCAATAATATACTGGTTTCGTTCAATTCTTTGGAATTGCTACACCCACCAGATTGCATAAATCGGTTATCAACCGGAAGTAAAACAATGGTTTGTAATCATTCCAGGCGACGACGACGTCACAAATGAAATGGAAACAATTACGAGTATAGTCGAATACGAGTATGCTACCAAAATAAAAACAAACACTAGCAATCTTCCTCACAATTTCAACCTGGATAACACACAGCCGTTCTCAAAATTCTCGGGGTTGACCCAACATTGAATACGGAGTATGGTGATGGGACCGAACTCCATAAGGAAGTCGTCTGGAGTGTCTTGCAACGTGAGGCCTGTCTCCCTAGAGACCACAGGCCGGTATTTCCCCTACAGATCCTTCAGCAGAAAAATTACCCGCTGACATTAAATGTGACAAAACGTGGGGATCTTATGCAATACAGCAAAATATAAGCAAAATACCAAAATTATTGATAACCAAGGCCATAGATTCGAAACAAAGACTAGGTACTCAGCGCCGTCTCCTGCTTAGGAGCAACATTATCCAAAGTACTGGATACAAAAGAAAAGGGTACAGAACTACTAACTTAAATAATGGATGCCACTCGCACCTTATGTGAAGTTCAACATTGTGACTCAATGACTAGATGGAAATTTAGCTGCAGCTCAAATTAAAAAGGATCTTATGGACCAATTTCAAAACACAAAGATAGATAAATATCTGTTTGTTTAAGCAAATAAATTAATAAGCAATAATAATTCATAAATTAACATGAACATAAAAAGGCACACATATATTAGTATGTTAAACCAAATAAAAGCAGCTAGATAAGAAATGGATAACTGAAATTTTAATTACAAACAAAAATATTAAGAGCTATTCCTCTCTCCTAGACACTAAATGTATCTAGAATGTTGCTGTGCCCGACAGGGTCCATAATTGTTTCTGTAACTAATATTTACCACCTGTATGTACATTATGGTTGCAATAAATTTAATATGAATATGAATATGAATATCATGGATTGAGGGTTTCATTGGTACCCACAACACTTCACCAGTGGAAAAAACATACTATAAGGAGACAATCAACTGATTGATCTCCATTGGTGCAATATCTAAGTGCCAGCCTTGAAAAGGGCATAATAGTCTCAAGTGTTTCTTAAGTAAGACCAAAACTCAATGGCAGTATGCATTTAAAAATTAAAACCTTAATAAGTTCATTAATGCAAGCCATTTCAAACTTGAAGACTTATGCATTGAATTAAAGATGACATCAAATGAGTTCCATGGCCATACTTTACATAACATACCTTAAAGATGCATAATATCTTACAAAATATCACAAAAATTCTAGCAAATACCTAGAATCTCTTTCATGAAAAATTGTATGAGTTCAATCTACTGCTGTTTGGGTAAAACACTGCACCTTACATTTTCACTAAAGTTATGAATAATGTCAACAAATTACTGAGATCCTGTGGCTATTGATTGGTAACTGAAAATATTCAAAACACTATCACAAGTTATAAAATATAAATAACAAACTTACACCCACTAATATTAGTACAATTTTGGGATGTACATTATTGACACAAGATTTTTAACTATCATGTAACGTTACCTACAGATAAGAAAAAACGTATTAATTATGAAACCAGACAATTAACATGCTTTGTTCCTACAAAGCATGTAGTATTGGTATTGGTCTCAGCATGCCCTTCTATTTAACATATGGATGGCTTTATATAGGTATATAACTAAAAACTAGAATGTTGTAAAATCCTAAACCTCCAAGGTGAAGTAAATTATGAAAAATACATGAATATCCCTACAAGAATTTCCTGAATGGTGGCCATATGACATTCAAAATTGAGTAAATAAAATCAAACTTAATTATGTAACCGAAATGGTTTCTGACGCCTCAACCAAAGGGGGAGGGGGACTGCCTGTGGTGATGAGACTGCTAGGGGCCAGTGGTCAGACAAAGAATGTGAATATCACGTGATTTTTATTTGGAATTATTAGCATCATTCAATCATGAAATAATTGTGAAATACAGTCAGTATAGACAATTTGTTCGCGACGAAGCGTCATCAACCATACTAAATGGTTCATAAAAGTTAAAGTTTGTATGTGTAGACATGTCTGCTCACCACGGCGCGCCATCTAATACTGAAATGTTTTTTTTTTTTTTTTTTTTTTTTTTTTTCTGCGGGGCGTCTCGTAGTTCGGTCAAAGTGACTGACAACTACTTAACCGGACTTTCCCTGTGGAGACTAAGCTATATAGCCTCCAGCTGGGCACAAATTTCTAAAACTAAGCGACAACGCTGAGGGCTACCCCAGTTGGGGTCGGACCTCGGCTCAGGGCGTCGCTGGGGGGGCAGGCAATGCTGGATCTGACAAGTGATTTTACCATCCGTTCGGAAACTACCTACGTGGAGAAGAACGGACAAGAAACTCCTTTTGAGATCTAATAATTTAACTAGTGCTCAGCTTCGCGGGCTGGCGGGCTTTAATTGAAAGAATACGCGACGGCCCTCGGCGGCGAGGACTGAACGAATCGGTCTGTATGCTACATTGTTCCTACTCCCTAGGCTCTTATGGAGCAGAGTGGAGATCATGGGGGTCGGGGATGAGCCTCAGTTGGCGAAATCCTAACGGAAATGGTGAACGAATGCGACTTATATGCGCACCCATTGACCGTTTCTGAAGACAAGGCTATCAAGTACCTCGGTAATGTTGGGGTACCTTTTAAACAAGTCTTTGGACTCGGGTGCGGGCATATCACCGGCTGCTTCGATCCTTCTGATCTCAGCAGCCAACGATCTGGCCTCATCCGTCATCCAGACGGCATACGCGCTGATGATAACATCAGCGACGCAGCGTCTGTCAGCGGGGTTTTGGTGGGGCAGGCTCTCAGCGGCGACAGTGGTGGGAGCCATTTGCCGGTTTTGAGCGGGCTTGGGGACGGCAGGAGCCTGAGGGGGGGCCTGAGTGGGTTGTTCCAGCAAGCCTGCGGTTGGCTGTTGGACGGTCTGGGGAGCCACCTGTTGGTGGTTTAGTTTGCCCCATGGCGAAGTCCTCTGAGGGGCTAGCCGGGCGGGGGGTAGTCCGGAGAGAGCTGTGTGAGCTTGGCGCTCAGCGTGGCGCTTGGCCATTTTGGGCGCCAGCTTGGGGGCTTTCGGGCAACCCTTGAAGTTGGCCGTGTGACCGACCTGGTCACATAGCACGCAGCTGGGAGGCTCCGTGCAATCGGCCGGGTTTTTGGGGCGGGGGCATTCTCTAGTGCTATGGTCGCCTCGGCACTTAACGCACCTGGGGCGGCCAAAGCAATTCTTTTGACTATGTCCATATTGTTGGCAGTTATGACACTGACCAACAACAGTGGGACGGTAGGGTTTCTCAATGGAGATCCCTGATAGAGAGCACAACGATTTTATTTTAAAAATCGGGTTGAAGGACTCGGTTGGGTCGCATTCGACCGAAACCATATCATACTCTTGTCCACCTCTAGCTTTACGCATGCGGTGGACAGCAATTACTGGGACCTTTTGAGCGACGAGATCCTCGAAGATGTCCTCAGCGGAGATCTCTTTCGGGATGCGTCTGATCACTACACGTACGGGGGGAGCGTGTAGGTGTGGAAAGGGATCCTCTGGGTTTTCAGGAGCCTGGTCAGGTTCCTAAAATCAGTAGGAGTTTGGAGAGTGATTTTAATGCCCGCCTGACAGGAGGTGGCACTAAGAAAATTGATTTTGCGATCAACGCAAACTTTTGATAAGTCGGTCCACTTAGATTTTTCGTGGACGAAGATGGGTGGGACTTTCTGCTTCTTAGTAGGAGCAGGACTGGGGGCGCGGCTCGACTTTGGGGAAGTGTCGGCCAAAGTCAGAGGGCTACGGGAGCGGCTCCTGGGGGTGGGGGAGCGAGCCGGACGCCTGGACCGCTGGGAAGCGGTGGCGGGGGTGGGTTGCACGTCGGCGGAGGTGGACGGCCGAGCTGGGGAAGCGGACGGTGCTACCTTTTTGGCCTTAGAGACCTTGGGGTGCGTCTTGGTTTTCCTCCTCTTTCTGGCACCTTCAGAGGGAGCTTTACGGCTTTCTGAGGCGGAGGAGGCGTCGGTATAATAGTTGTCATAGTTTTCATCATCTGAGGAGTTTTCTCGGACGTGAGTGCGTACCAAGCTGGGGTCGCGTAGGTGAGTATAGAGCGGATGTATGTTTTGTATATGCCCAGCTTGGTACGAGCGGGGAGGCGGGATGAGAGCACTGGGTAGAGGAGGTTACGAGCGACCCTGCTCTGTGCCACCACCTTGTTAACGTGCGCCCTCATCGAGAGCTGGCGGTCGATGGTCACACCCAGGTACTTGGCCTGAGGTGACCACTCTATGTCAGCTCCCTGTAGCTTCAGAGGTGGTGGTAGGTTGACCATTCCTGTAACAAGTGCCTGCGTCTTACCCACGTTAACGGATAGCCGCCACTTTGCAAGCCACTCGGGGATGTTGTCGAGGGCGCGCTGCATTTTGGTTGCTGCGTGCTTGGCGTTCATGGACGTGGTAATGAATGCTGCGTCGTCAGCGTAGAGCGCTAGCGTCGCTTCGGGGGTAGTGGGGATATCGTCCGTGTAACGTGAGTAACACGCAGGCGATAAGACGGCGCCCTGCGGCACGCCCGCCATTATCGGGCGGGGGGCGGATAGCTCGCCTTCCACCACCACTCTGAAGGTCCTGTGTGACAGAAAAGATGCAATTACTTTAACCACGCGACGGGGCGCGCTGGATGTGGCCAGCTTGTGCACTAGTCCCTCGTGCCACACGCGGTCGAAGGCCTTTTCCATGTCGAGGAATACTGCCACCGCGTGCTCTTTCCTGTTCATGGTTGTTGACAGCTGGTGGAGTACCCTCGACAGCTGGAGCGTCGTGCTGTGTTCCGCCCTGAATCCAAACTGTTCTGGGCGTGGTGCAATGTGTGGTTCGAGATGTCGCAGCAGGAGTGGCTCGAACACCTTCGAGATGGTAGGCAGGAGTGTGATCGGCCGATAGCTCTCCGGCTTCATGACATTTTTGTTTGGCTTGGGCAGCATGATGACGCGCCCCTCTTTACACGAGGCCGGGAAGGAGCCCGTGCGGAGAATCCCCGTGAACAGGCGCGCCACAGCTGCGACCATACGGTGGGGCAGGTGGCGCAGCGCTGTATTGGGGATGTTGTCGGCACCTGGGGCCTTCCGGGGCTTCGTTCTCAAGATGGCGCGTCTGACTGCACCAGGCGAGAAGTGTATAGGGTCCTCATCGGGAGCTATCGGCGTGGAGAAGTAGTCTAGAAGATGTTTCTCGACTGCTGCGACATGTTCGTGCTGCGTAGTCGGGTTGGGTCGGAACTGACGCTCCAGGTGTTCGGCAAAGACCTAAGCTCGGTCTCCCGCTACATACTTGTGCGCCCCGTCAGTGCCTAGAAGTGGTCGTACCGGAGCTGGGGTGTTCTTTAGCTGCCTGCACAGCTTGTGGATGGAGGTCCAGTCGCCCTCCGCGGCGTCGATGTGTTCCTCCCAGCTCGCGGCTCTCATGGCACTCAACTCGGCCTTCACTTTTTCAGTGAGTTTGTTGAGTGTAGTTTTCATTGCCGGGCATCGAGTTTGTTGCCACTGCTTGCGTAGGCGCCTCTTTTCGGTAATAAGCCGACGAATGCGTGCTGGCAGGGGCGGCTGTAGCACTCTCCCCTGCTGCTGTGTCATTGTTGCTGTTTCCAGTGCGTGTTGTACGCAAGCAGTGATCTCGTCGGCGAGTAGGTCGACGTCAGCGGCGGTGTTGATAGGCCGAGTTGGCGTGGTAAGGTTGATCTTTTCTGTATATGCGTCCCAGTCGATTTGTCGACGCGGCGCTTGTGGCTTGAGTCGGGTCGGCATGTCTGACAGTACAACAAGTACTGGGTGATGGTCGGACTGCATCTCGTCCTCCAGTACCTGCTGTGTGACCTGGCAGTGCAGCCCACGATGTACGACGATGTCTATCACGTCTGGCATGTGTAGGTTGTGGTCGGGCCATCTAGTCGGCGTCTCAGGTCCAGACACCGTGTATTCGTGGGCCTCCGCGTCCGCGAAGAGTCGTTTTCCCTCGCTGCAGGTGTTGGAGCTGTTCCACGCTGGGTGCTTCGCGTTGAAGTCACCGGCGAGGAGAGTCGGGTTTTCTGTGTTTTTCAAAAGCTTTTTGAGCTCCGACATATCGAGCTTGTTGGTGGGAGGCTTGTAGCAAGCATATATTTCCAGGTCCTCGCCGGCTACGTGCAGCTGTACACCCAGCGCGTATATAGTTTGTAGTGACGGGAGGGGGAGTTCTTGATGTACGACTCTTCTCTTTACAAGCACGGCCAGGCCACGGTAACTAACTCCTTGGGCCGACCGCTCGTCCTTCCTATAAACGAGATATCCTGGGAACTTGCACCTATCTCCAGGTCCCAGGAAAGTCTCGCTTATTAGCGCCACGTCGATGTCCTGTTCTTGTAGGAGGTGGCGGAGGAGCGTGACCTTGTGTTTTAGGCCACGGGCATTCCAGTGGATTATCCTTAACGGCTTATTATTCATTGTACAATGTTAGTAGTGCGGCTAAGCCGTCAAGGATAACCCGTTCCACATCCTGGCCTTGCCTTATGGCCTTGATCAGGTCCATAAGCAGTTGAATTGCGCAGGCAGTGAAATTTTTCTTACGTTCTGTTTGGGTTTTGCTTAGATTTTGCGTCGGCACATGATTGGCCGAGCTATTATTTCTGGTATCGTCTGGTTGGTTGGTGCAACTTTTAGTTGCCCTTTTATCCGCTAGATGGCGCTCGGAGTACGGTTTCATTGTGCCGACGCTAGCAATCTTATTTACGTTTTCGTTTTTGTTGTTCATTGCCTGCGCGTTGATGTCTTTTCTATGAACCTGTTTTTGGTGGGTCATTTCTTGGGTCACAGGGGGGTGTTGGGGCTTTCTGCCCTTACCTCCCCTCTTCTTCTTCCTCCGCCCCGAGGAGGAGGCATCATCTCCGCGTTTTGTGGGCCCGTTGGCTGCCGCCATCAGCGTCGTGCCTTGTGCCTCTACTGTTGGCATCTCGTTGTCGTTGGCCACTGTTTTTACTGCCTGCCCCGCGTTCTGAGGGCGGCGTGATGTTTTAGATGAGATGGCGACAGTGCCCAGTCGCCTGTGGGATATTTCTTTTTGAAATACCGGGCACTTAATGTTGCTCGCCGGGTGTGGGCCCCCGCAATTGGCGCAGGTGGCCGGCTCTTCTCTAGGGCGGGGGCAGTCCCTTGCAGTGTGCCCTTCTCCGCATCTCACACAGGCGAGTGGGCGGTGGCACTGGTGCGAGCTGTGCCTAAACTGCTGGCACCTATGGCACTGTGCGGGCCCACGCTTGCCACGCCATGCCTCAATCTTGACCCCCCGCATATATAAAAACACGGAGGTATCATAGATCGATCGGACATTCTCGGTTTTTGCCAGCACGGCGTGGAACACGCATCCAGGACGTCCCTGGCGCGCGTTGATGTGCCTGACAAATTCAGGTTCGTACCCTAGGGTGCGGAGCTCCTCCTCGATCTCCTTGGGGTCAGTGTCCGGTGGCAGCCCCCTGATGGCTACCTTGAGTTTTTTTTCGGCCTGCAGAGAGTACGCAAACCAGCTTATTTTCTCTTCTTTTTCTAGGGCGACCAGGTAGCTCTGGACCGCCCTATATTCGGCTTCGCTTTCTGGGGAGAATCGAACCCCCTGCCCATAGGGGCGCGCATTAGGTGGGCGCCCTAATTTGGCAGCCAGGGCTCTAAAGTGTGTCGCCCAGTTCGGTAGTTTTTCTACAATAAGTGGAGGGTAGCGGGGGCGCTTTTTTTTGTTGGCCGCGTTTTGGTTGCCCTGCGTGTTTGTAACCGAAGTGGGGGCTGCATCTGAGTTTGGGGTAGGTGTGGGTACTTCATCACTTACCCTTGTTCTGTGAGCGTCAATATTAGCTGGCATTCGCGGCGAAGGTGTGCGGCGCAATGCGTCAGCAAAGGTGGGTGAGCCTGCGCCCCGTCCCACGCTCGGCACTGGGTGCTGCGTGTCCAGGTGGTGGCGCTTTGGTGCCTCCGTCGACTCATCCGGGCTCAGACGTCTTCTTTGTGCCCTACCCCCAGTCTGAAAGTCTACCTCCATTTCATTTTTTGGGTAGGGTGAATTCGGTGTTTGTACATTCTCAGAGTCGATATCCTCTACCTCTGCCCTGCGCCCGTAGGATGCAAGCGAGGTGCTTGACCCACTTAATGAGGATTGGCCAGAGCGCAGAGCGGGGGAGTCGTACGCGGAAGTGCGGGGGGGTGCAGGCGAGTCGGGATTGGCCGACGAACCTACTGGTGGCGCCATCTGGAGGCGTAGTTCCCGGCTTATACGGGGGTCGCGTCTTTGTTCAGTTGCGATTGAGCTCATCAACATTTGCTTAGATGTTGATGATGATGCTGCGGCTTTAGGTGCCGTCACGCAAGTTTTGGATGTAGCTTGGGGGTGGGTATAATTATTTTCCTGCGACGCGCGCGTTATAGGACGCTGGGGTGCAGGAGTGCGGGTATCGTTCATGCGCATTTGTGGATGCGCAAAAAGAGGTTGCGTAACGTTTTTATTAGGGTTGCGCGACTGCTGGGGTGCTGTACGCGGCGGGTGTAAATTTTTATTGGACACCGATGACCTTTGGTCAATGAGGGTAGTTGGTGGCGCGGGTGAAAAATTAGATTCTGGCGTTTTATTAAGCGGGTTACGCGACGCGGGTATCGGTGTTTTCACAGGCACTGGTCGGCATTTTGCCGGGACATTGTACCTACTTGTAGGTGGTGTTTGCGTAGGTGAAGCAGGGGAGTCGGGAATCGACTGCCTACCCTGGCTTCCTCTTGGTGATTGGTGCTGGTGGTGCTGGCTGCTACCATCGGACGACGGTGCACCGGACGCCAGTGTCCCCAGGTTGGGGAGCGAGGCTGTTCGGTCCATCGTCGGTCGATGCTCCTGCTGGTTGGGGGCGCCGCGACCCGGCTGGCCGCGGGCGCCTTGGTTGGACATCTTCTTCGAGTTGGCTTCTTCTTCCTTGTTGTGTGTTCTTGCTAAGACGCATGGGGAAAACTAGAGGCTAGTTATCCGCGACCGCAACAACGGTATTGCGCAAGCAAAGTCCGTTGGGCAACGAAGATATCCGCCCAAATTGCCTCCGACAGTATAGATTGTAAAATCTACACTGGCGGCGACAAAGAGGGTAGACAATGTGGCGATCCGTGCGAAGAATTTAGTGCGGCGTGACGTACAAGCATACGTGCGCACAAGTCGGCTAACTAGGACGTTCCGAAATGATTTTTAGAGGCACGTTCATATAGTATTTACAGAGAAACACCCCACCGAAGAGGTGTTGTCCACACTGATTTGTGAGGCAGAGTACATTGTAAATAGCCGACCATTGACGCACGTGTCGGTAGATGGTGATGATGATGAATCCATCACACCGAATCACCTTTTGCTCGGTGGGTCAGCCAGACTACCTACACCTGGCACGTTCACCGAGCAAGATATAGACAGCAGGAAAATATGGCGACGATCACAGATCCTCGCTGATATGTTCTGGAGTCGCTGGGTCAGAGAGTACCTGCCGGAGCTCCAAAACCGGCGGGAGCCACATAGTAGTGGGCCCAAACTTAAAGTGGGTGACCCTGTCCTGATAGCCGACGGCCAGCTGCCCCGCAATACGTGGCCGCGAGGCCGCATTGTGGCCGTGTATCCAGGAATCGACGGAGAAATCCGGACCGCTGAGGTACGCACACTTGGCGGTACCTTGAAGCGTCCGGTGAAGAAACTCGTCCCACTGCCCCAGTAACCAGAGATGCCGGAGCGGCGACCGTCCTCTCGGTGGGCCTGGCCGGCAGCCGAGAAATGCCGTCCGTCGCTCACCGAAGGAATGCAGCGCCGCGCCGACAACACTTCAAGTCGACACAGCGAGTCGACACAGCACTGCACGGCGGGAGATATGTTCGCGACGAAGCGTCATCAACCATACTAAATGGTTCATAAAAGTTAAAGTTTGTATGTGTAGACATGTCTGCTCACCACGGCGCGCCATCTAATACTGAAATGATTTTTAGAGGCACGTTCATATTTATATTAAAATTTTACCTACATTTTTTGAGATAGTAGTATAATGTTTTTGGTATTTGTCAGTATGTTATAGGGTTCAATAGTTCACCCTTAATAGAGTAAAAGCATTAGAAAGCATACTGATAAGAGTTATCATAGCAAAAAACATAAATTTCTGTCGTACGATACGTCATTGCTCGACGACGGATTAGTTCCGAATGGCCCGCGAGGTGGCCCCACCCGATATATATAGTTTTGGAGTTTTTTGGAAAAATTATAGTAATTAAAATCATGTTTTTAAGGGCTTATCCTATGTACTGGACATGAAATCAGTACATAATGATGAAACTATGTGAAAACCACATAGTTTCTGCTATGTAAATATGAATATTGACTTGATATCTCAAACACCGAATATATGGTTTTAGGTCATTTTAGGGTATATGGGAGACCTAGACCGAGACAGGAAACCTATATACACCTCATAGTTAGCGTAGTCTTTTATATAAAGCCCATTTACTTGAGATATCAAGTCGGTATATAATAGAAAACTGCTGTTTATCTGGTTTTCGGCAAATGCTTACGGGTTTAGGTGCCCTAAGTACCTAGAAAACATATAGGTGTACTGGTGGAAGTACTACCATTGGAAAGCTTGCTAAAGGGGCTTCCAGGCGGTTTCTAGATGGGAAGAATCGCTTGGATAGTCAGCGAGATAAACAGTCGTGAAAAATGTAAACAACGTAAAACGTTGAAATTTGTAGACCCTTCGGGTGGAATAACTCCATGAAGGGAATAGATGTACTCATGGTGTAAGTACTTTCTGATGGCTTGCTGGACTAGCTACCAAGCCATCACTTTGGAGTGAAAATCGCTCAAGTAGTTTAAGTACAATTCCAGAAAATAGGTTTCTGGAAATGTAATTTTTAGTCAGTTTTTGGCATTCCCCGGGACTATACACCCCTGGGAATTCCGAAAATAAGGAATTTTTGGGGACCTCCCGATGGCCCGATAAACGCACCATCGTGTCGTCCCAATCTTGTTAGGGTTTTATGAATAGTTTCTCTGATAGCTGGGCGCAAAGAAAGTGACCAGCTATCGAATTTGTACATATCGAGGCACCTTATGTGCATATAGCCTAGATAGACTTATGTGAACACTAGAAATGTAAAGTGTGGTTTATCGGCTACCAGAATCCCCATAATAGGCGGTGATTGTCTGGTTAGCCTAAGTAGGAAGTCCTAAAGTCGGTGAAATGACTTAGGAATTTATAGATTCATTACATAAGGGATGATATCCCATAGAAGATTCCCGAAAATAAGCTTTTTCTAGACGTCAACAGACAGCCTGCTATTGGCACCAGCAGGTCAACCCAACCTATAGATATCCTTAGGCTAGGTTAAAAGCTATTAAGGTTTTAACCGAGAAATAAAGGAAATTGTTCCTTTATTTCATGGAATTAGTCTAGGGAAGCTATCAATACCTGGAAATTAGGTATATGGATTAGATACAGAGATAGGGGGCGTTACTGTGTTACAGTACGAAGAAATCCAGCTATTGATAGCACCGTGGAAGGGGTGCGGTAACCCTATTTACCAAATGTTGATAAGGGTTTTTTACAGAAATAAAAATTATTTTCGGCGAGAATTTGCGGGGCTCTCAATAATGGCACGGTCCGAGGGTATATACACCCCCCGGGCCCAAATAGAATTTGCAGTCATCCAAAGCTAGTCGCTTGTACTTGTCTTAGTAAATAAGAAGTAATTCTTATATAGAATCAAGTCTCAGAAATTGTTGAGAGCCCTAGAATCGTGCCGTGTACTGAATAACTTAGTGTTTCATTTAATTCATCAACTTCAACCCTTATGAAGACACCCCTTTTCGATCCTGTCGAGCTGAACCTCGGGACCTGGACACCAGGAGTGCTGATCCAGAAGTAGGCAACCCAGAACCTGGAAATAACTCGAGTACAGCCAACACATCGTTGAATCGTTAGAGTCGATTTGCAACCTTGCGTCGCTGATGCAGCCAGGCATCCAAGAACCTTGTTTCGTGGTGTGATAGGGACGTTCAGCGGCAATGGCCAGAAGGTTTACGCCCTTCTTTTCTCGGGGCCAGTGAACACGCTACGTCCAGCACATCTTATGGTCCTATCGAGCCGAATTTTGGAGCCTGGAGAGCCCCAGGACGTCGGGAACAGCAGATCCAGAAAAAACAACTGGGTGCCTGCATATTAATTCGGCTACGTGCAACACAACGTTGACCCTTTCGAGCCGAAATTCGAAGTCTGGAGCGCCCCAGGACGTCAGGAAGAAACAGTGGTGGAATTAATTTTTCGAATTTTGGGGAAATTAATTTCACAAATAAACCAAAAATCGACGTGCACTGCAGGGAACAAGTCCTACGTGCCCTATTTGCCGCTGGATCTATGAGGTAAAATTCTGGAGACAGTTATTGAAAATACCCTATTTTTTCAATAATTTTAAGAAAATAGAAGAAATTTTCTGTGAGCCGCAAAATGCTGTATGAAGACTGATGCGCATCCTTGAAGCCCCAAGAATAGTTCCTGAAGACTTATCGCTGAAAACTACCCTATGTTATCAGTGATTTGTTCTAGAACTGAACGCTTGTTTATTCAACCAAGAATACTCGTTCAGAAGACTGGATTGCGTCTTTCACGCGGAAGAATAGTTCCTGAAGACTTATCGCTGAAAACTACCCTTATGTTTTTAGCGATTTGTTTAAAAAACGAGCGCCCGTCAGAAAAATACAAGACGTGCGTTTAGAAGGCTGATGTGCATCCTTGACGATTGAAGAATGATTCCTGAAGCCTTATGACTGAAAACAACCCCTATGTTTTCAGGAAATTTTGAAGACTGAATTTTCGTCAGTGAATGGAAGAAACGTACTCTGAAGACTTAGATACGTTTCGGATGTACTGACTATGCGGTTCCTGAAGCACTATCACTGAAAATAACTTTGACGTTTCGGTGATTTATTTGAAGATTGAATTTTCTTCAATCAAGCAAGATACGTGCTCTGAAGATTGATGCACGGCTCTGATGCTTTGCAGTTCAGCAGTTCATGAAGCATCACCACCGAAGAGTAACCTTGACTTTTCGGTGATTTTAGAATTTGATTGAATTATAGTCAATCAAATAGAACATACACGTTTATGGGAAAAAATAAACTTGTATAGCAGATGCCTGAAGTTTCCTGAAGACTTATCACTGACCGTAAGTTTTTAGTGATTTTTTATTTGAAGATTGAATTATAGTCAATCGAAGTGGAGGTTAACTTCTGGAGATCGTCGGTTCGAACAGTGAAGCCCGGAACTGGGACTTATCTTTGAAAACAAACTTCGAGTTTTCAAAAGAAAATATTTGAACGACAATGCCGGTCACCAGATCCCAAGGCAAGGCGCCGGAGGCATGGACCGTGGAGTTGGATCAACCAGTTGGCATCAGACATGAGCTGCCGCCGTGTTCACCTTCCACAACCGAAGGGACCGAGCCGTCGGACGAGCAGCGCCATCTAGCGCCTCAAACTGAAAGCACTCCGACGCATCAACCAATAGAAACTGATCAAGCGGTTTCTACCAGAGTAACCAGATTAGAAGGAGCTTCAGACACAACATTGAAACCTTCTCAGAAAGAGAAGATTTTCGAAGAAGACAGACGTACAGCGATGCCGATGACTACCCGGGGTGACGCCCGTATCGAACATAGCCGTCCGCCGTCAACTAGAGTGACTCGGTCACGAAAAAACATAGACAAAGCTCGCGAAGACTTACTCAAAATTAAGTTGGAGCTTGCACAATTGGCACTTCAGAGAGCGGAGGAAGAGGGTTCCGAAGCTGAATACTTGGATGACAGAAACTCGAATGACGAGTACGTGCGTTCATGGCTAGAAGAGGCACCAGAACCTCAGCCTGAGAAGGAGGATAACGTCGTTGAAGGGGGAACCAGAAATTCTATGCATAGACCCCTGACTGCGACCGCCACCAAATCGCAAATAGAAGGTCAGCATCCTAAGCAAAAAGAAGTGCAAAAGCCTCCAGTTGCAGCGTCAGCTGAGTGTACAGGAGGTCAGAGGGATAGTCTCCGTCCATTCTTGACGGAGTTGACGTCCGCTATAGCGTCGCTAGCCGACAGGAAAATAGAACAGCGGGACCAACCGACCCCCTCTGCGTCGAAATTTGTCATGACATTGCCGAATTTCAATGGTTCTCATACTGAATGGCTATCATTTCGGGCCATATATGAGACAACTCGAGCGTACTTTACGGACATCGAGAATACAGCGAGGCTGAGGAGAAGCTTACATGGACGTGCAATGGAAACCGTCAGCTCAGAACTCATCGGACATGCCAGGCCCGATGACATCATGAAGGAACTCGAGCTGCAGTTCGGCCGTCCAGACTCCATAGCGCAAGCTGAAACAGATAGATTACGCGGACTGCCGCGCTGCAGTGAGTCACCAAGAGACATCTGCGCGTTTGCAAGTCGCGTAAGAGGTGCTGTAGTCACGCTCCGCGCGTTAAAAAAGGGTCATTACCTTATGAACGCGGAGCTTATGCGATTGTTAACAGAGAAGTTACCCAATTCGCTATGAGCACAATGGTACCGATCATATTCGGAGAAGTACCAATCGGTGCCAGATATTTCATTGTTCAGTAATTTCATATCTGAACAGGCACACTTCTGTAGTCCATTCGCCCCACCCGAAGGCATCGCTTCGGCCGAGGCGAACACCAACAGACGCGTCACACAAAGGACGCACATAGCTACGGACCAACCGGTAGGAAAATGCCGTGTTTGCGACGTGGGACATCACTACGCCACTGGATGTGCACAATTCAGGGGCGTAGCTGTCGAGAAAAGATGGGAGCTAGCGAAAAAACATGATCTATGTTATCGCTGCCTTCAACATCGACGAGGCAACCACACTTGTAGGAGAAAACAGTGTGGCCAAGACGGGTGCAGAGATACGCACCATCGGCTTCTTCATAAGAAGAAGCAACAACAGAGGGAAGCCAACAAGAAGCCCGATGTTCCTGAATCCCGCAAGGATCCTCAGGAAACGGTGGCCAGTTTCGGGTCACCATCGAGCCAGGCGTACCTAAAGATAGTGCCGGCCCGGGTCATCGGACCGGCGGGAGAGGTAGCAACATACGCTCTCCTAGACGATGGGTCCACCGTTTCGCTGATGGATGAAGACATCGCGAGGCAAGTCGGGGCAGAGGGCCCTGTGGACCCGCTCAAGATCGGTGCGATAGGCAACACCACCCCATGCTCAAGAAGAGTCAAGGTGACACTGGTTAGCCCGCAAGAGAGAAGGGTACAATTCAAAGCACGTACTATACCTAAACTCAGCTTGGCAAAACAAACAGTGAGCGATAGAGTTGTCGCACGCTGCAAGCATTTAACCGACTTGAGAAAAGAGTTGATGTACAACAATGGCGTGCCAAAAATACTCGTCGGCCAAGACAACTGGCATTTGTTATTGGCCAGCGAGATTCGCAGAGGTCCAAGACACCAACCAATTGCGTCACTTACAGCGATGGGTTGGACACTACATGGCGCGCATAGTAGTTTACTACGACAACAAGTACATCATGTCAATAGAATAACAACTGATGACAATTTGGATCATCAGTTGCGCGAATATTTCGCCATAGAATCGCTGTGCATAAACCCACAGCGACCCGCCTCTGACCCAACAAGAAGGGCAGAGGACATTTTGAATCGATCAACTGTCCAATTAGAGAATGGACACATCGAAACCGCCATGCTTTGGCGTAGAAGGAGCGCCAGAAGAATATAGAATGACGTCCATCATTTTCGGCGCAGCCAGTTCGCCTTGCACAGCAATTTTTGCAAAGAACTGGAACGCAAACAAATATATAGAAAAGCACCCTGAAGCTGTGGATGCTATACTACGTAGTCATTATATGGATGACTACCTAGGTAGTTATAGAACTATCGAGAAGGCGGCAGAAGTCGCTAGTATGGTGCGAAAAATACACCTACAGGCGAGGTTTGAACTCAAGAAATGGGTTTCAAATAGCTCGCAGCTCCTAGAAAAAATGGACCCATCGCATATACAAACTGAGATGGTATCCATTGGAGATATAGATACATCGGAAAAGATACTCGGCCTCATATGGAGGCCAGGCGAAGACACGCTGGGTTTCAAACTCACACTCGCGCGTCTGCCTGAGGGTATCTTGGACCGAGAGGCGCCCACCAAGCGAGAGGCGCTCAAAATAGTCGCGTCGCTATACGACCCACTCGGACTCGCCTCACCAGTAACCATCAAGGCGAAGCAAATATTGCAAGAAGCATGGAGGCGAGGCGTCGACTGGGATCAGAGGCTAGATGTTGACCTAGCATTACAATGGAAAATTTGGGTACAACATTTACGCCAACTAAAAAACGTTAGCGTACCAAGATGCTATCCTGGGTATAGCGACGCTATAGAAATGCAGGTGCATGTGTTCACTGATGCAAGCGAGATGGCATATGCTACCGCTGTATACTGGCGGGCCACGACCGTGGAAGGCAAGCATTTAATAAGCCTTGTTATGCCGAAAGCGCGGGTGGCCCCACTGAAACTGCTTTCGATACCGAGACTCGAACTTCAGGCCGCGGTATTGGGAACCCGCGTAGCCGCAGCAGTGATGAGTGAACACGACTGCAAGCCCACGTCAGTAACGTATTGGTCAGATAGCAAGACCGTACTGACCTGGATTAGAAGAGGAGCGAGAGTATACAAACCTTTCGTTGCTCACAGAATAGCTGCTATTGAAGACAATAGCAAAGTCGAAGATTGGCGATGGATACCCACCAAGATGAACATCGCTGATGCAGCAACCCGTGACGTGCCACTGCGGTTCAACTCGGACCACGAGTGGTACTGCGGGCCGAGATTTTTGTCTCTTGGGCCCGAATTATGGCCCACAGAGAAACCTCCGACTACAGACGACACGGGAGAAGAAAAGGCTTTCGTTGTCACAGAAGGGGACAAGAAGAGCTTCATAGAAGCCGTTCCAGAGCCAAGCAGATTCTCCAGATGGGAGCGACTGCTTCGTGCGACCGCCTTAGTTCTGCGTTTTATATCTCTTTGCAAAAATAGAACAGAGATAACGTCCTATAAACGGACAAGAAAAAAACGCTGAAAAGGACCCAGACTGGCGCCAGAAGCCCGCTGCACCTGCACAGAAGCAGAAGCAGGCATGCAGAGCCCCAACCCAGGTCAACAGACAAATTATAGAAGCAGAATTTCTCCAAGAAGCTGAGAAAATACTTGTCCAGGTCGCACAACAACAATCGTTCGCTTCAGAGTTAGCGAATGTTCAAGAAATAAATAAGAATAGCTCGCTGCGACCTTTACAAATTCAGGTCGTCGACAGCGTGCTGCGACTAAGAAGTCGCATAGCAGCTACGCAAGAAGTAGCTGAAGAAGTGATGCGCCCGCCTATATTACATGGCGACCATCACATAACGCAGCTGTACATAGACTGGACACATCGCAGTCTACAACATAGTGGCACCGAACTCACAATTAATGAGGTACGGCAGCACTACTGGGTCGTGAAGATGCGACCCACAGCGAAGAAGGTGATAGCGAGATGCCTGCATTGCCGTATACGCAAGGCACAGCCACCAGTACCTGCGACCGGCGACCACCCGAAAACGCGCCTCGCTCATCATAAGAGGCCGTTTACATATACCGGGCTCGACTATTTCGGCCCGCTATCCGTCACCGTCGGTCGGCAGCATCAAAAGAGATACGTAGCACTATTTACGTGTCTCACATCAAGGGCGGTGCACCTTGAAATCGCCGCCAGCCTTAGCGCAGACTCCGCCATATTGGCGCTGCGCCGATTCGCCGCACGCAGAGGATGCCCAGCTGAGATACACTCAGACAATGGCACCAACATGCACGGCGCCGACAGAGAGCTGCGAGACGCCTTCAAAACAGAGGCAAGTCGTAGAGGCATTGTGTGGCGCTTTATAACGCCATCAGCGCCATTCATGGGAGGCGCCTGGGAGCGCCTAGTTCGTTGTGTAAAAAACAAACTATACAATGTACTTACAGAGAAACACCCACCGAAGAGGTGTTGTCCACACTGATTTGTGAGGCAGAGTACATTGTAAATAGCCGACCATTGACGCACGTGTCGGTAGATGGTGATGATGATGAATCCATCACACCGAATCACCTTTTGCTCGGTGGGTCAGCCAGACTACCTACACCTGGCACGTTCACCGAGCAAGATATAGACAGCAGGAAAATATGGCGACGATCACAGATCCTCGCTGATATGTTCTGGAGTCGCTGGGTCAGAGAGTACCTGCCGGAGCTCCAAAACCGGCGGGAGCCACATAGTAGTGGGCCCAAACTTAAAGTGGGTGACCCTGTCCTGATAGCCGACGGCCAGCTGCCCCGCAATACGTGGCCGCGAGGCCGCATTGTGGCCGTGTATCCAGGAATCGACGGAGAAATCCGGACCGCTGAGGTACGCACACTTGGCGGTACCTTGAAGCGTCCGGTGAAGAAACTCGTCCCACTGCCCCAGTAACCAGAGATGCCGGAGCGGCGACCGTCCTCTCGGTGGGCCTGGCCGGCAGCCGAGAAATGCCGTCCGTCGCTCACCGAAGGAATGCAGCGCCGCGCCGACAACACTTCAAGTCGACACAGCGAGTCGACACAGCACTGCACGGCGGGAGATATGTTCGCGACGAAGCGTCATCAACCATACTAAATGGTTCATAAAAGTTAAAGTTTGTATGTGTAGACATGTCTGCTCACCACGGCGCGCCATCTAATACTGAAATGATTTTTAGAGGCACGTTCATATTTATATTAAAATTTTACCTACATTTTTTGAGATAGTAGTATAATGTTTTTGGTATTTGTCAGTATGTTATAGGGTTCAATAGTTCACCCTTAATAGAGTAAAAGCATTAAAAAGCATACTGATAAGAGTTATCATAGCAAAAAACATAAATTTCTGTCGTACGATACGTCATTGCTCGACGACGGATTAGTTCCGAATGGCCCGCGAGGTGGCCCCACCCGATATATATAGTTTTGGAGTTTTTTGGAAAAATTATAGTAATTAAAATCATGTTTTTAAGGGCTTATCCTATGTACTGGACATGAAATCAGTACATAATGATGAAACTATGTGAAAACCACATAGTTTCTGCTATGTAAATATGAATATTGACTTGATATCTCAAACACCGAATATATGGTTTTAGGTCATTTTAGGGTATATGGGAGACCTAGACCGAGACAGGAAACCTATATACACCTCATAGTTAGCGTAGTCTTTTATATAAAGCCCATTTACTTGAGATATCAAGTCGGTATATAATAGAAAACTGCTGTTTATCTGGTTTTCGGCAAATGCTTACGGGTATAGGTGCCCTAAGTACCTAGAAAACATATAGGTGTACTGGTGGAAGTACTACCATTGGAAAGCTTGCTAAAGGGGCTTCCAGGCGGTTTCTAGATGGGAAGAATCGCTTGGATAGTCAGCGAGATAAACAGTCGTGAAAAATGTAAACAACGTAAAACGTTGAAATTTGTAGACCCTTCGGGTGGAATAACTCCATGAAGGGAATAGATGTACTCATGGTGTAAGTACTTTCTGATGGCTTGCTGGACTAGCTACCAAGCCATCACTTTGGAGCGAAAATCGCTTAAGTAGTTTAAGTACAATTCCAGAAAATAGGTTTCTGGAAATGTAATTTTTAGTCAGTTTTTGGCATTCCCCGGGACACCCCTGGGAATTCCGAAAATAAGGAATTTTTGGGGACCTCCCGATGGCCCGATAAACGCACCATCGTGTCGTCCCAATCTTGTTAGGGTTTTATGAATAGTTTCTCTGATAGCTGGGCGCAAAGAAAGTGACCAGCTATCGAATTTGTACATATCGAGGCACCTTATGTGCATATAGCCTAGATAGACTTATGTGAACACTAGAAATGTAAAGTGTGGTCTATCGGCTACCAGAATCCCCATAATAGGCGGTGATTGTCTGGTTAGCCTATGTAGGAAGTCCTAAAGTCGGTGAAATGACTTAGGAATTTATAGATTCATTACATAAGGGATGATATCCCATAGAAGATTCCCGAAAATAAGCTTTTTCTAGACGTCAACAGACAGCCTGCTATTGGCACCAGCAGGTCAACCCAACCTATAGATATCCTTAGGCTAGGTTAAAAGCTATTAAGGTTTTAACCGAGAAATAAAGGAAATTGTTCCTTTATTTCATGGAATTAGTCTAGGGAAGCTATCAATACCTGGAAATTAGGTATATGGATTAGATACAGAGATAGGGGGCGTTACTGTGTTACAGTACGAAGAAATCCAGCTATTGATAGCACCGTGGAAGGGGTGCGGTAACCCTATTTACCAAATGTTGATAAGGGTTTTTTACAGAAATAAAAATTATTTTCGACGAGAATTTGCGGGGCTCTCAATAATGGCACGGTCCGAGGGTATATACACCCCCCGGGCCCAAATAGAATTTGTAGTCATCCAAAGCTAGTCGCTTGTACTTGTCTTAGTAAATAAGAAGTAATTCTTATATAGAATCAAGTCTCAGAAATTGTTGAGAGCCCTAGAATCGTGCCGTGTACTGAATAACTTAGTGTTTCATTTAATTCATCAACTTCAACCCTTATGAAGACACCCCTTTTCGATCCTGTCGAGCTGAACCTCGGGACCTGGACACCAGGAGTGCTGATCCAGAAGTAGGCAACCCAGAACCTGGAAATAACTCGAGTACAGCCAACACATCGTTGAATCGTTAGAGTCGATTTGCAACCTTGCGTCGCTGATGCAGCCAGGCATCCAAGAACCTTGTTTCGTGGTGTGATAGGGGCATTCAGCGGCAATGGCCAGAAGGTTTACGCCCTTCTTTTCTCGGGGCCAGTGAACACGCTACGTCCAGCACACAATTCAAAAGCAATATAGGGTGCATATTTAATCAAATGGGTGGAACTCAACACTCATCTCTTCAACTTAGCCTGCGGCATTGGTTGAAAACTGTTATGTATTATTTTCATTTTATTTATTTATTTAGACTTCATGCACAAAGGTACAAAGGCGGACTTAATGCCTTAGGCATTCTCTACCAGTCAACCTAGGGTGGTGAAGAGACATCATGGCAGGTGCATAGTTTAATAATAAAAAGCTAGAAGTTATTATACTAAAATGGGTAAAATACACGTACATATATATTGTATATAATATATATCTATATAAATATACATATTATAAATATTTATGAAGAAACAGAAAAGAAGAAAGTGAGATGACTCAGCTTATTTGTGTTGAAAATAAATAAATCTGCAATTGCCGTTTAAATGCGTACCGACTGGTGGCCGCCCTGATCTCGGAAGGAAGCGCATTCCAAAAAAGAATTGACTGGATATGAAAGGAAGAGTGAAAAAAATCAGTAGTATGAGAGGGACAGAGTAAGAGGAGATTATTGGAAGAACGCAGATTGCGAGCGTGTGAAGAACTTAGATATTGAAAGCTAGAGATAAGATAGGAAGGAGGGGTGGGCGAATTGAGTAGAGAGAAAAGCGTGGTCAAAGCGCGTAATCTTCTTCTCTGGCGAATGGGTAACCATTTGAACTCGGACCTATAGTTCGATACATGGTCATATTTCCGAAGATTAAATATGAATCTAATACAGTTGTTCAAGACCCTATCCAGTTTGTCCAGCAAGACCGCGTTCAAGTCAAAGTACCACTCGTCTTTACAGGCAAAACCGCCTCAAACGATACAAGGATCGCAAAGTGCCGTTGGCTCTCTGACTGACACTAGATACCTGACTTTGCCAGCCAAGTGTCGAGTCAAGATGCAAACCGAGATCTTTCACGCTAGGACTAATGGGAATGACGAAACCATTGAAAAAGATCGGTGGAAGAGAGCCTACCGCCACTCTACCCATCATGCGCGAGCTTCCAATTACAATGGCCTGGCATTTTGTGGGGTTTACGGACACCCCAAATCTGTTAGACCAGTCCTTAATAGCATTCAAGTCCCGGTTTACATCCTCTATGGCGTCTGATAAATCTTCTATCCGCGCCGCTGTATACAGTTGAAGATCATCGGCATAAAGATGATACGAACACCGAAGACAGTGAGTTATAAAATTGATGAAAATTGAGAATAATAATGGAGATAGAATACCGCCTTGTGGAACACCAGCATCCAGGTCACGCCAATTCGACGAACTCTCATCGACGCGAACCGACTGCCGACGCCCCCGAAGATAAGAGGAGAACCATTCCACCGCCTCGGAAGAAACCATAAGATGGGAGAGGATAGAAAGGAGTATGTCGTGACTGACGGCATTAAAGGCATTTGAGAAATCAATTAATACTAACACAGTTACCTTAGTATTCTCCATAGCTTCTCTAATGTCGCCAGTCACTTTAAGGAGAGCAGAGGCTGTACTGTGTCCAGGTTTGAATCCAGACTGGAATGAGCTTATGAGATTGTTTCGGTAAATAAATCCCGAAAACTGCTTGTGTACGCAGGCCTCGAGCACTTTGGATAGGAAAGGGAGAATAGAAATTGGACGAAAATGATTAGGCAGGGAGGGATTTGAAGTTTTAGGATGTGAGCGTACGTATGCCATACGCCACAGGGATGGGAATTGTCCGGAATCGAGAGAAAAATTGATGATGTGGGTAATCGGTGGGAGAAGAAAGTCGAGGATCAAGGTGACCATGTAACGACTGACGTCGTCATGGCCCACAGCCTTGGATTTTATGGATAGGATCATCTTTATAACCTCATCCTCGGTGGCTGGAGAAAAGCAAAATGGTTCTATGATAGGACCGGGTAGGCTAGTAATGAAATCAACCGTCTGAGACAAGATTTGGGAATCCAAACGGCAAGTGGTTGTGAAATGACGGTTGATTTCGTCCAGGCCAATCGTCTTTGGAAATCGCCCATGATGACGCAATGTGCATACTCTGACGCTATCGATTCCAGCGTCAATTCAAGGTAGTCAACGGCGGGTGGACAGTAGACTATACCAAGTAGGATCTTGACACCTTTGATGTATATTTCTAAAAAGAGGTATTCAGCAGAAGCACTGTAGGGCGAAGGAGAAGAGGCAATGATTTTGATAGGAAAATCACTACGGAGATAGATAGCGACACCCCCTCCACCCTTTCCAATTCTGTCGTTGCGGATAAGAATGAAACCGGGAAGAGGGTAGGTGGTAGAAAGAAGATGAGGTTTGAGCCAACTCTCCGAAACCAGCACGGCGTGCACATTGGCGTCAGTGAAGGTGTCGAACAAGTCACTGTAGTCATTTCATTTTCAAAGATCTTTATTTGATATAAGCTTAAACAAAAATGCACTTACCCTAAGACACATTTACACAGCACAGAAAACACTTTATGAGGCTACTTTCGCCTTTCAAAGTTTATAATTATAATAATAAGAATTTATTAAACTGATAATATCCTTAACTTTTAACACAATTACATGGTAACTTAATAACATTGTTTGCAAATTATTTCGTAAAAGTTATAATTTTGCTGCTTTCATGTAGGTATGACAAAAATAAAAATAGTTTAAATAAAATGTTAACTGAACGCACGGTATACTGGAGAAATAACAACCGTGCGACCAGTCAACGATCAGCGGACGGAGCCTCCCTGCCGCCCGCGCTCCGGTGCTACAGCGGCCGGAGCCGGGGCGGCAGCGAGCCTCTCGGGGGTCAAGCCGCTGGTCACTCGCACCTCATTTGGTGGGAACAAAAGATAGTGATGGGGAAGGCGGTAAGTGCCGTATCTATCGACATATGGTAATTTGTCTAATGTTGATGAACATAGATTAGAGATCAAGGGATTAGAAGTATTAATTTTATTCTTATTATAAAATCTTAGTGATATTTTAATTATGTGATTGAATAGGAAAGGAAGTTTAATTTGTTTATGTAGTTTTTTGAGATTTGTTTTAAATTTGGTTTTGAAGGATAGTTTTAATGCTTTATTCTGAATAACTTGCAATTGTTGATGGTTAGAGAGACATGTGCTGCTCCAAACTGGACAAGCGTATGTTATACACGGGCGGACAAGTGTAGTATAGATCCTTAGTTTGGTACTGCTACTTAATTTGCTTTTTCTATTAAGTACAGGGTTTAAAGCGCCAAGAGCTTGGGCCCCCTTTACACGTAAGTCAGATATGTGTTTGGACCAATTAAGTCGACTATCCATATTGATCCCAAGATAACGTACACAAGTTTTCCAAGGTACGGTGTGGCTTGCAACCTTTAAACCTCTCAGTGGTGGGTGCCTAGCACGAGAGAAGAATATAGCTTCTGTCTTATTCTCATTTATTTTAAGTTTCCATTCCTTGAAGTAGTCAAGAAGTAAGTCAATGGAATATTGTAGGCGATCTATGATCAGATCGGTATCATTGGAAGAGGTATACGAGGCAGTATCGTCAGCAAAGCAAGCTAAATTAGTTCGTGGTTGAATAGGGATATCGTTTAGGAACAGGAGAAATAAAAAGGGACCGATAATCGAGCCTTGTGGAACGCCAGCTGGGATTTTTTGGGCTGAAGATGAGGTTTCCCTGATGTAAACTAGGAATGTACGATTTGCTAGGTACGACTGGATGAGTTTAATGAGCGGCATGGGCACCTTCAGAATGAGCATCTTGTGTAGCAGGCCTTCGTGCCACACGGTATCAAATGCCTTTTCGATGTCTAACAGGAACATACCTGTAGATTGTCTAAGGTTTAAATGATGGGAAATGTGTTCAGCCACCCTGGCAAGCTGTTGAGTAGTAGAGTGAGCAGCACGAAATCCAAATTGCTCCCGGATCAAAGATTGCTCAGTGGCAGCTAATAGTCTAGCATAAATCAACGACTCAAAAAGTTTTCCAAAAGATGGTAACAGGCTTATGGGTCGGTAGTTAACAGGTAAGGTACTGTCTTTTCCGGGCTTTTTGATTGGTATAATTTTAGCTTTTTTCCAGATGTTAGGGAAATAGCCTAGACCAAAACAACCATTGAATATCTTTGTAACATAAACTATCGCTTTCTGAGGCAAATTCTTTAGCAGCAAGTTATGGATCTCGTCATGACTGGTAGATTTACGTGATTTGAGTTTAGTCAGCGCTTTACGAACCTCGAATGGCCTAATGGGCTTTATAAAATCGGAAGTGAGTTTATAGGTATTTATGACTGACATGGAGTTAGATACCTCATACTCGAGTTCAGCGTCACTAACCCAGTTTGTGGTAAGGCTCATATTTTCGCAGAACGCATTTGCTAGAGCATTGCATTGATCAACCGGGCCAGTCGTAAGAGACCCATCAGGAAGTTTAAGGGGAGGTATGTCGGTAGACTTAGGTTTGAGGGATTTAGTCAGACGCCAAATATCTTGACTGGGATTATCAACTTTTGCCAGTTTAGCATTCCACACATTATCGACATGATTCTGGATATTTGCATTAATGTATGTTTGAAGGACATTAATATTACTGCGATTGAGTCTTCTAAGGGAACCACTAGGCAGTTTCTGCTCATAACGACGTAAATAGTTTTTATAGCGGATTAAACGTTTAATGTACCAAGGAAGTTTTAAGGAATTATCGCTAAATACAGCAGTCGTAGACGGTATGGAGGAGTCCCTAGCATCAATTATAGTCTGTTGCAAATGAGCAATGGCAGTATCAATTTCTTTTTCTGAGCTGAATGTCTTAGAACTAAGCATGATGTTTTTATTGAGGTGGGATCGATACTCATTCCAATTTGCGCAGTTAAACTTAAAGTATCGACTTTTAGCCTTACGACACAACGTGCCTCCAATAGTGAAGAATAAGGGGTAGTGGTTAGAGGACAAGGCTATTATCGTTTCAACCTCGCTAATGCAGTTAACATTCAAAGTCAGCACCAAGTCCGGGCTCGTTGGTCTACGATTGGGGCAGTAGTTAACTTGAGTAGGTAAGTTAGGGGTGTGTATGACGTAATCGGAATCGAGCATATGGTTAAAGAGAGTTCTGCCTCGCGTATTAGTATAGCTACTGAGCCAGTGTGAATGGTTGGCATTAAAGTCTCCCATGATGACAACATGGGAACCCAAGCCAAACAGTAGCTCAAGGTCACTACGAAGCATTGGTAGGTTAGGAGACTGATAAATTGATAAAATAACATGATCAATTCCTGACACTTTGACAGTTATTCCTATAGCCTCAATATTTCTAGTTTTTGGGACAGTTAGAACAGAGTGTTCCAGATTCTTTCTTACAAGCAAAGCAACTCCCTGCCCACGACCAGAGTGATGCTTATCTTGTCGGTGACAGGTAAAACCAGGTGTGTTTAAAAATAAGTTTGAGGTTAGTCTTGTTTCACAAATACCAATAACATCGACAGATAAAACACTTACCGCCAAATCGAGCAGTTCACTCAGTTTTAGACGTACTCCATCGGAGTTCCAGGATAATAGGCGAAGTTTAGAATCAAACATGTTTACCAAGATGGGTGAGTATAAGCATGACCTTTTCTAAATAGGACGTGCAAGCAGAAAATTGAGATTTTATGTTCCTTAAGGCCAGCAAGATTTCAAGCATATCTTTGGTAGTCTCATCATTGAGGTCAGTCTTAACGTGATCATGCTGATTCTGGATTTTAGGTGGTGCCACGTTGCTACGAGTAGTTCTTACAGTAGGCCACGTTGCTGTTGGACAAAACACCAGGCTTGACGGTATCGGCGACGGCATTGTTTTCGGTTGCAGCACTTGAGGTACGGGCTTACGTTCTAAAGCCTTCTTCTTCTCAATGCTTTCAAGATACGCAAGTCGTATCCTGCATTTCCTGTAGTTAGCGGGGTGAGATTCATTGCAGTTACAGCAATGAGCAGGCTCCACACGGTCAGTCTTCGGACAAGCAGCAGTTGCATGAGGAGCAACACACTTTACGCAGCGAGGAGGCTTGTTGCAGTTGGTGGATGCATGGCCGAACTCTTGGCAGCGAAAGCATTGAGTGCCTTGGGATCGGTTTGGCTTGAATTTGCTGATGGTCACCACACATCTACACAGGTACTTTATTTGCCGAAACTTTGTGATGTCAGCTCCTGCTTGCAGTTGCACCAAAAAGGGTGGACATGGATTTTCAGCAGTGCGTGACTTCAGGGGTTTCACTGAAGCTCCGACGAAGCCAAGCTTTTCCAGCTCCTCTGGTAGATCCTCTTCAACATATGCCGGAAGACCGTGGATCACTGATTTTGGCACCTTTTCATCCTTTCTGGTGAATGTTACGAATGAAGCATTTAGCAGTCGTAGACCATCCTTAACCGCCTGGTGGCCGTCAGCTGTGTGACATATAACGGCTACCTTGCCTCCATTTCTGTACTGGAGGTGGTAGCGATTCGTGAGTTGGGTAATTTGGTCTTTTAAAGCCCCATGTGTCATGTCGGTCTTCATATCCAGTATAATTGGTGGTATATGCCCGGTCTTCTTGACTTTGGTGGTGGCTTTGAGGTAATAATCGTTGTCAGAAGATTTAGCCACTCCATCCACTGGAAGATCTTGAAATTTGTTCTGCGTTGGGATATCTCGGGTAACATCATACTTCGAGTGTTTGGCAACAGCTGGTCGCTTTGGTGTACGCCAGTTATCCACATTATCTGTTGCTGGTCTCTTGGAGTTGAGACTACCAGTTGAGTCCGAACGTTGCAGGTATCTATCCATTTCTACCAAGAGGTGTCGTTAACGGTCATTTTATCGACAATTTTAAATCGACTCTTGGAATCACTACTCAGAGTTGGGTAAGAACGAAAGGTAGGTAGAGCGAGCGTGCACACGAGACAAGCGCGAGACGCTGAATGAAGTCACTGTAGTGGCTTGGCACACTCTGGGCATTTATATGGCAGACATTAAATAAATGACCTTTTTGTAGATTGAAGCTCTGACGCAAAAAGTCGCCAAGGGTATCGGACATCGAAGTAAAACTAGCATTTGCGGAAGAGTTAACGGATTCAATAGCCGAGTGAGAAGAATCATCATCAGAATACATAAAATAAAAATAATATAAATTCCAAACAAATATACGACTAAATAATACCTAATGTTTATCCTGACGGTGCACCTCCACTATCTGTGCACCACCCACCAGCTGCACCAGCACGATACACGTATACCACCACAACACAAATAACAGTATAAAAAGAAAACAATACAAACATGAAACAAATATTAACGCAAACAAATACCATAGTATGTACAAGCGACAAAAGAAGCGACACTTAAAACAGCCA
Source organism: Orthosia incerta (assembly GCA_948252205.1). NCBI lineage: Eukaryota > Metazoa > Arthropoda > Insecta > Lepidoptera > Noctuidae > Orthosia > Orthosia incerta. The sequence continues at coordinate 23,294,424 of OX411754.1, forward strand.
CATACAGCAAGTACGAAACGCAATTGAGAAATTACAAAACAAAAGTGAAACGAAATGATACATAAATAAGTTACATTTAGCTAGAACTAAACGCGATTTAAAAATTACACAGAACAAACATTTAACAACGGAACATGGGACGTCACATTAACAATAATTTAAATGTTTTTAATAAATTAGATAGTCGACAGTGAAATTATTGTAAATTAGAAACATAGAACCACAAAACAAAACAAAACAATTTCCTTGTGCTAATACCGTCAAAGTTATTATAATTAAGAATTAGTATTACATATTTTCATTTTTGCTTCTTACATTAGGTCGACTGAAAATCAAGTAGCTGATACTGCATTGCAGAAGTCACATTCCAACGTAGAATGGGAACTAAAAGAAAATGCTTATGCATTGAGTTATAATGTACTTAAGTAGTAGTATAACTCAATGTGCTTATGACCAATTATTGAAAGATAAATTTGGAACACCTGAAATTTACCCATTGGCAAGTCACATTAACAATAAATATGACAAATACATAACATGGCATAACAACCCAAATGCCTTCACAATTGACACATTCACAGTATACTGGTAACCAATTTTCTCTAACGTGTTTCCACCATTCTCAATGATATTAAAAGATCTACAAAAAATCATAATGGATAAGATTTACTTAGGGAACTTCTCATAATTCAGGGATGATCATACTCAAATGTAATGAAAATTTTATAGTATCTCACAGCAAGGGAAAAGCCATACCAACCTTACCCTGGCTGTCGGAGTCCAGTGGGTAGTGAAGTCTATTGTAACGAAGCATACCACCATCATCAAAAGATAAGATAGCATCTGTATCAGAAAACTCTTTTAAACAATATGACACATGTTTAATAAACTGGTACAACTGTTTTAGAAAATATAATATTAAAATCTTGAAATCATATAAATCAACGGTGAGATAACTTTCTAATTCCAGTAAAAAATATAACAAATGATTAACTGTCAAAAATTGATAATACCTACTTTAATAAACATTAGAATGTCCTCTGATGACAGATTAAAATAATGGTTAAGGGCGTGTTCAGACTGCGAACACCTGCCCAAAAATACAATGTCACCTGGGACACATCCCAAATGCTGGAAGCATTAGGAATTTGGTACCCAAATGAGATGTTGTCTCTAGAACAACTGTCAAAAATTAAATCAAAGCATAGTAATACAATCAACACATATAACCATCAAAATTTCAAACCTCATAAAATCTCTAATTTATGAACTAAATAATCAATCAATTCTTCAGACAAAGAACTGGAATATTTCCAGCTGAAACCTTGTAGCCTACATTAATAAAACCAGTAGCAGTAGCAGTATTGACGTACACATATATTTAGCTCACAGCATTCGTCACGCTGCTATTTCTAAAGCCAGGTGTAACAATTGATCAGATACTAAAAATAGCAGGCTGGAGTTGCAATTCAAGTAGATTTGGTAAATTTTATAACAGTTCCTTAGTGTAAAGCATAAAAATGATGCAGCAAGAAAAATCTTTAGCTGTGATTAAACAAGTACATTTGGTAAATTTTATAACAGACCTTTAGTGTAAAGGATCAAAATGATTTAGCAAAATAAATCTTTAGCTGTGATTAAAGATATCTTATTTAACTTACATGTACTAATTATTACAACAACTAACAACTTTAACTTATAAGGAAGGAGCATAAATGTATTGATAATGAAACTAAGAATAGTAATAAGAAATCAAAAAGGAATTTTGATAAAACTGATATCATTATTATTATCTGAATGGTTCAAAGTCAAAATCAAATATTTTTATTTTACATAGGCCTACATGGGCACTTATAAAACGTCGACAAAAGGTGCACGGTTCGGGTTAGTCGTTTCCTATGGAGAAGAACCGGCAAGAAACTCCATGGTTACTCTTTTAAATTGTTTTGTTTACAATATTTCCATGTTACAGCATTAGTACTTGGATATGGGGGGCAAACGTAGGCCCGACAATAAGTCGTACGAAATTGAAAAAAAAAAACAAACAAAAAAAAATAATGCACGAAATAAAAAGTTAACAAATGTTAACAATCATCTAGAAAACTAGAAAGCCTACAATGTTCACACATTCACAATAGGTAAAAGAATCTATACAAAGGTAAAAAAAAAAAACCACAACACTAAATTTAACATGTGGCACAAATACTGTAATCAGTGCTGTAACTATTCTTAGCAAAGGGCTATAATGATGATTGAAAAATATTGTAAAAAGTCTAATTAAAAGAGAAAAAAAAAATGAGATTGAGAATAGTTAGAGATATCCATATATTTGTGCCATTTATGAGTTACCAGGGAAGCCGCATGCGCAGAGGGTGTCAAAGCCAAATTTTTTATCTTCAACGTAGTCCTTGATTTTATAATATGCTTTTTTAACAAGGACACGTTTGATGTAGTTTTTGAACTTTCCATCGGTCAGTTCTATAACTGACTTAGGCAACTTGTTATAAAAGCTTATACTGTTTATAAGAAAAGACTTGCTAGTTTTCGTTAATCTGAATTTGGGTATTACAATTTCGTGCTTACTGCGTGTATTTAAATTATGGAAGTCACTTCTAGTTTTGAAAAGCCCTCGATTTTTGCGGACATACAAAATACATTCCAAAATATAAAGTGAAGGTAGAGTCAGTATATCGATCTCTTTAAATTTTTCTCTGAGGGACTCGCGAGGACCCATTTTATAGATCGCGCGGATTGCCCTCTTTTGTACGATAAAAATTGAGTCAACGTCTGCTGCTGACCCCCACAGCAGAATGCCATAAGACATAATACTGTGGAAATAAGCATAGTATACTAGTCTAGCTGTGGCTACATCGGTTAACTGCCTTATCTTCCTTACTGCATAGGCAGCCGAACTTAACCTGCCCGAAAGAGTTCTAATGTGCGCGCCCCACTGCAATTTTGAATCGATAGTAATCCCCAAGAATACAGTTTCCGTTATTATTTCAAGATTTTTGCCGTCCAGATTTAGATTTAGGTCACGTTGAGGTACATTTGGTAAAGAGAACTTTAGACATTTTGTTTTTTTCGCATTCAGTAAAAGATTGTTAGCTGCGAACCATTCCGAGAGAACAACTAGACTTTCATTGACATGTAAGACATCCGTATCTTTCCTATCTATTTTAAAAATTAGCGAAGTATCATCAGCAAATAGAATTATATCCGATAATTTGGCCATCATATAAGGGAGATCATTAATGTAAACAAGAAAAAGGAAAGGGCCGAGAATTGAACCTTGGGGCACGCCCATTTTGACTAGAGACCCGGAGGACGTCGCCCCATTAACATTTGCTTTTTGCTGTCTGTTTGATAAATAGGAAAGCACAAGATCAGCAGCTTGTCCTCGAATTCCGTAGTGTTGTAATTTACAGATCAGTGTGTTGTGGTCGACGCAGTCGAACGCTTTTGACAGATCACAGAAAATACCAATGGCATCCTGGGACTTCTCCCAAGATTCCAAGATGTGGCTGATGAGTTTTACTCCCGCGTCCGTTGTCGACCTACCTTTCGTGAAACCAAACTGCTGACTATGCAGGATCCCATTTGAATTGAAATGAGACAACATCTGGTCCAGCATGATTTTTCCATAGATTTTACTCAATGCTGGTAGCACGGATATAGGTCTATAATTAGAGGGATCACTCTTACAGCCTGATTTGAAAATTGGTACTACTTTACTGTGTTTCATTAAGTCAGGAAACGTGCCGCTGTCCAAACATTGATTGAATATGCCTGTTAGGACAGGAGCAATTGAGTCAATAATATCTCCAAGAACCCTAACGGATATCCCCCATAAGTCTTCAGTGTTTTTTATATTGAGACTTTTGAACGCGTTTTTAATTGTATCAATGCATATTGGTTTAAATTTAAATGTTGGTATGTCTTTAGTAAAGTATTCCTTAAGAAGAGCTGCAGCCAATTTAGATGAGGAGGGAAGTGACTTCGTAACCTCTAACGGAATGTTGGTAAAGAAATTTTCTAATGTCTCAGCGACTTCTTGCTTATCAGAAATGGTTTGATTAGATATTTTCAAAGACAACTCATTCTGATCGCGTTGTTGTGTCTTTCCAGTTTCTCTATTAATTACAAGTAATTAATAGAGAAACTGGTAAACTGTGTGGCAAGCCACACAGTTTTTATTTTATTATTAGAAACACCAATTTTGTTAATTATTATTTGAGATTTTGCTTGAGCGAATTAAGTAAGCGACAACGGAAGAGTTTAAAAATAAACTTTATTTGATCCCAGTTACAGCAAGACGGTAATTAATTCATCTAACAAGATATTGATCTTATATACTAACTTAATTGCTAACGTAGTACATCCACAGCGTGATCAGATTGACGCATGTTCTAGATAATTATAAATGCTGATCGCGCAGTGGGGAAATTGAGAAATAATAATCTAGTAAATACTTATTGTCTGACAAAGCTAATATTGGTAGGTTGGGGTTCCTTAACTCCTCCCTCCCTAAGAGAGAAATTATCCGAAGGTGTCGCAGACGGTTTCGGAGAATTTCGACAAAAGTTTATGAACTGAAATTTATACATTATAAAGATAACTATTGCTATTACAATAACCACATACTCTAAGATGGTCCATATACTAATTTCTATTGTCACTGTTTGTGTCGTATCGTCTATTTCACCAAATTTTGCACTTTGTAACACTTCTTTCACATCACTGAAGTCCACATTTCTTAGATCCACTTTCTTTGATCTTCTCTGGATGTCCTGTTGTAGGTCTGGCATCTGGATCAATGGCAGCTGGAGACTGGAAACTGTAGTGTTTGTGGTGGCGGCAATGATGACTTCGCCTATTTGTGTCTCGCATTGTTGGCCAGGTGTCACGATGTAGGTCCCAAGGATAGTGTACTTCAGGATTTCTGTATTGCAATTCTCGGTGATGATGAGATTTTCCTCTGAGTAAACCAACCATTGGTTGTCGGTTATTTTCTGTGTCTTAGTTTTTTCTATTTCAATATGGTTCTGTATGCAGTTTTTGTAGTTGTTCTTCATCAGCATTATTTGTTCAATGCAGGTCTCGGTTGGAAACTGGGCTAAATTAGTTTCAGCGCAAAGGAATTTTCCATTTTCAATCTCAGTACATGGGCTTACCACGGGCATGTATTTCAATCTATTCACCATCAGGTAAGGATATTTGGGTATTATTGTAAAGGTATTTGGAGAATGGAATATAGGGATGGGTATAACCTTGTAATAATTATATGTTTCGTTATTTATTAGGGGAACTTCTAAAACAAAAACTAACTTGTTGTTATTTATATATGATTTAAGTATGATATTACGTTCTAATTTTATTAAATTATGTTTGTTTACTGGGTATATTGTTCTAGCATGTTTAGCAATGACTTCTAACGTATTATATAATTCTGTACTATTTATAATGGATTGGTGCAATGTATTCAGTTTGCTAAAGGCTATTGCCGTTTCAATCTCTTGTATGTTTTCGTAACAGGTTCGAAAGTTATTTAAAATTTGATACATAGTATTTAATATTTGGAAAAGTTTGTTAAACCTGAACTCATGTTCAACTAATTTTTCCATTTCATTGGTATGTAAACCCAAGTTTTTAATATTTGAATTTATTATTTCAGAGTCATTTACTAATTTATCAAAAGCTTTTTGCATTGATGATACTTTACGTTCGACCACATGCTCTTTGTTCTGTATCATTTGGATTTCTCTATCATATTTAATTGCATCGTCTTCATCCAAATTTCCTGTGATAGCTTTTACAAGTGAGCCTAATGGATTAAACAAAGCTCTTTTGTTTCTATAATGGAAAGGTAAGATTTGAAAAAATCTATCCTTAGTTAGTTTAATAAGATATTCTATTTGGCTTTCTATTCCTATAGTTTCGTTACTAAGACTATTTTCCTTAATTTTAATTTTCAAGTTAATAAAATCCCGAATATTATTATCTATTTGTAAGTGTAATGATTCTAAATCTACAATTTTGTATATTGTCCAATAACTATTCCTCTTCACTGCTACTCCCCGCTTTATCGCTGCTATCCCCGGATTCTGACCGAGGTTTTGGAGGTCCAGCGTGAGTGTTGGCACCACTAGTACCAGAAGTACCAGGCACGATCTGTGGAGGACGTTTTACATTTTTTAAGGCTACTCTAGTTTTCCTTTTCTTTACTTCTATGTTTTACTTGATTTGTAAACGTTAATGGAATATTCTCACAATAAAATATGTCCTTATAATCATTACATAGCCCTTCGATGGTTTTACGTTCCTCAGAATTCATGTGGTCTAACTGTAATTTTTTTAAATTATCTGTTAGCATCCTATCTATTTCTATGTTATTTTCTGTAAAATTAATGTGAACAGATGGGTTCTGCCTGTAAGGTTCGACCGTAAAAGGTCCTGTTACCACTAAGGTTCTGGTTTCATCCGTATAATTCTGAATAACGGTTGATGCGTAACCTTTAATACACGTAACTAATGCGGCGGGCATTCGAATCCCTTCCGTAAATTGCTTAAAATCTAACACAGCTTCCCCGTTCAGTAAGTTGACTGGGAGTCTTACTCTAAGTTCACTACGAGATGGTAGATTATATACCTCTCTCATAGGCGGTGAATATATGATAGGAATATCAGTATTTTTTAAATGTAATATCTGATTTTCCATATTAATCTTTGCCTGTAATTGCTTCAGCAAATTGCTACCTATTAACCCATCATACCTATCGTCGACACTATAGACATAAAACTTATGGAACTCTTGACTTCCAAAGGTAACCGGTAATGGAATAATAGCCGTTTCACTATGAACACTCGATGCGTGAGTGCTAACAACTTCGAAGGGTTCATACTGTAGATAATTTTTAAAATATTTATTCGCTATATACGGGCTTATAAACGATCTAACACTCCCCGTATCTATCATAAAAACTGCCTTTAATTCTGGTATAACTATATGTGGTAAATTTAAGCGTTTATTACAATTTATTTTTATTCGTTCTCTAGGGTAGAGGCCGTTATGCAAAAATTTCCCGCCCCGGGTTCTTCAGGAGAAAATTCTTGGCACTCATTGTACGAATAACTTGAACTCTGTTCATTATTATTAGAATTATTTATGTAATTAACACGTCGCGACCTTGCAGTACGCATGGTGACATCAGTATTCGCACCCGACGTAGATGCTTGCGCTGCAAAAGACGGCGTGCTCGGTGCATGTGCCGCGAACTGTTGGTTCGGTTGTGCAATCGGAACAAATGACCTACTTGACTGCGGTGACGCATTATTGTTGTTTGTACGATTAAAATTGTCTTGATTTCTTTGAATATTATTATGTTGTTTATAATGTCTGGGCTGATGCGGATTGTTCGGTGTAGATGTGCTGTTTGTCGCACTATTCGGTACATGTGTACTTGATATGCTATGTGAATCTTTCTTTTGATTATTAGATTCAATTGCATTTTGGTTATTAGGCAAATTGGGTCTGTTATTTCTGCTAAAATTACGTCTGTCGTTTGTTTTCGACTCATAGACTGCCTGGAAGTTTTGTTCTTCTAAAACTATTTTTAATGCATCCTCTAACGTTGTGACGTCGCGCAAACGAACTAATCTAACTAAAAATGGCGGTAAATTAAACAAGAAAGCATTCATCGCTCTGTTACTATAAATGATTTGCTTTGCCTTACGTAGAGATTCATCAATGATAGTTTCTGATATTTTAGCAAATAAAACACTTCTCATCCGCTGTATTCTATGGCAAAAATCTAAATAACTTTCACCCTTATTTATTCTACACGATTCTAATTCCATTGCTAAACAATCCTCTGTGCGTGGATCACCGAAGTGTTGGTTTAACAACTTCTTCAGCTCGTCCCACGTACCTATAGCTTCTCTTTCGCCTACCAAACTGGCTGCTTCGCCTGATAACCTACTAGTTACTACATGAAATAAATATTCATTTTGGGCTGCGGTTCCTAAGAACGTAGACAAAATGTATTCACATTTTTTTATAAATAAAGGCAACATTCTAGTGTCGCCGCTGAATATTGGTATGATGTTAACCAATTCCTGTGGGACACGGGTTACGTTTTCCATTGTGAAATGTTATGAAAGGAGCAAACGCGGAGAGAAAAAAAATCACACTAATGTGCTACTAAACTATCACTATTCTAAAATATTAGTACGTTTAAAATCTATGCAAATATTATTACGGCGTTGTCCAATCCCTAATAATACACAAACACATAAACTATTACAAGGTTGGGATATAGATGGAAGAGCTGAGAGGAAGGTGAAAAAGATTTACTCACAATTCCGCAGCTAGCTCCATGCTCCCTGAATTACTGCTTGGCTCCTGGTCCTCTCCTGGCTTGATGTGGCTTCTTAATGTATTTGTTTGTTCGGTGATCTCTGCTGAACCGTTGAAACGGACGTCGGCTGCTTCCCGTAGATGTGGATACGTGACAGACTGACTACAGAGATCCTACCGGCTGCGCCAATTAAGTAAGCGACAACGGAAGAGTTTAAAAATAAACTTTATTTGATCCCAGTTACAGCAAGACGGTAATTAATTCATCTAACAAGATATTGATCTTATATACTAACTTAATTGCTAACGTAGTACATCCACAGCGTGATCAGATTGACGCATGTTCTAGATAATTATAAATGCTGATCGCGCAGTGGGGAAATTGAGAAATAATAATCTAGTAAATACTTATTGTCTGACAAAGCTAATATTGGTAGGTTGGGGTTCCTTAACTAGCGCATACTCTTTTGAATATTTTGGAATTGTTTCTAACATATGTGTGGAAAACTTGATCGGTAGTCAAAGATTTTTCGTAATATAAATTATCTCGGCTTTTTCTTATGCCCACAGTGGCCCATTCACTAAATTTCGATTTGTAATTGTTGACTTTAACTGTTTTTATAGGACACGTTTTATTGAATTCTTGGCAAATTGTAGAAAACAACGTGCCGTAATTTATATTGGGGTCTTTTAAATCAAAACTGGCGTTACAAAGGTTGCTAAAAACATTATTATTAAAAGAATTTAATTTATTTTATAAGAGGTCTTAATCGAATTGATTTAGCTAGGTTATTTTTTTTATCTGACTCAAAAGATACTAGCTGACCAGTATGGTCTGACCTAACGCCACTAATTAAAAACGATTTTTGTACTTTACAATTAGTGAATACATTATCTATGCACGAAGCTGAAGTTGCTGTTATTCTTGTCGGTTCATTAAAGAAATATTTTAAGTTAAATGATTTGAACAATGAAATGAGCTTACAGTTTTCAGGTGAATTGACTAACAGATCTATATTTAAGTCACCACAAACAAAAACTAATTTATTATCTCTGAAAAGTTTACTTAACAATTCTTCCATTGTAATTAAAAACAATGACAAGTTTGATGCTGGTGGTCTGTAAACACACAAGATAGTATGCCCCTCGACCTCCGCACATGCTACCTCACATAAGCGATCAACAGAGTAAGCAGTGATATCCTTTCTTTCCTTATATTTGAGATGACTATTACAAAGTATCAGGGTACCACCACCCACTGTGGATCTGTTGTACGCGCTGGCAACTGAAAAATTATTTACATTAAACAACATCCTATCTGGTTTTAACCAAGTTTCACAAAAACATAAGATATCCATGTGGTATTTATCTACTAACAATTCCATGTCTAAAATTTTGCCGGAGAAGCGATTTATATTTTGATGATATAGTAAAATATTACTATTCGTCTTCTCTATTGTCGGCTCAAATCGTTTAAAGAATCTACTGTAGTATTATCAGAAAAACTGGATAATACTGTTAAATCACTAAACCTAGTCTCAGTTAAATCATCAATAACTGCGTGTATATTAAAAGCTAACAATGTAGCTAATAAATGTCGACTATTTTTGGGAAGAAACATATGATCCCGAATCAAAACAAAATCACTAACAAAATTGTTGGTGTCAAAAAACAATAAACGGTCACTATGACGACAAGATAAAATATGCATCAAGTTATTTAAACTAGAAATGTATTCATTTTCCTGAACAAGTAACTTGTCAGAATAGGGCAATGCACATAATATTAATTTGCCTAATCTTAACTTAAGAAGGGTGTCAATACCATTAACTATGTCCCTTTTTGTTACACTAAGGCTATTTCCAAAAAGAAGCACTACAGTAGTTTGCTCATTCAATTGTGTCTGTTGAATTTTATGAATGAGCTCATTAAAATGCAGTTTATGATAACAATGGTTCACTATTGTGTGTTTAGAACGGTTATTTAACAAAGATCCAAAACCTGTTCCTAATTTGTCTGAATATACTAAGATATTACTTTTGGTGGGGTTCAAAGTTGTTGCAGTAAGATCAATGGGTAAAGATGTAGGAGCAACATGTTGTGACATGAGAGGTGGCGGAGCGGCAGCACAACTACAGGTGAGGTTGTTAGACAATGACTCATACCTCTCTGCATAATACTTCACCAGGTCCACCAACTCACAGGCCTCCTGCAAGCGCTCACTTAACATCTGTTGACTACATTCATATTTACAAAATATTTCCTTTAGTGTATTTTCCCTACTCAATAATTCCCTTTGTAGGTTCTGAATGTCAACATCATACATTTGTGTACTAGTTTCCAATTTACTATTACATATATTTAATTGGTTTTTTAAGTTTCTGCAATCTCTTCTAAGGTTAACATTATATTTGTAAACACTTTGATTTTTTTAAAGTTTCTTATATTTATTAATACTTTTATTGATCTTAATATATTTCTTAATTTTATTGTGACTACCAAAGGTTAATCAAGGACTTTCTTTTTCAAATGACAACTATGATTGTTATTCTTTAAAATAACTTTAATATTGATATTAAGGTTATTTGCAGGCCATAAATATTCGGTTAAAAAGATAATTAAGAATTTATATAAACATTTTGGTTAAGAACCTATGTTACTTAATAGCAACTGTGATAGTTAGTATTAATAAAACTTTAATACTTAATGATAATAAATAGGCAAAAATATTTTGTTCATAAAAGATAATTAAGATGAGAATAGTAATTAAGAAAATTACTGAATAAGAATCTTTGTTATTTAATGATAACTATGATTGTTAATCTATAAACATTATAACAATGATAATAAGAAAGTAAATAATATTTTTTTTAAAACATATAATTAAGAACAAATCTTAATAAACTGATTAAGAACCTATGTGTGTAATCTATGGACAACCATGAATGATGGTTAGTCTTTAAAAATATAATTAAGAATTTTATAGAAAGTAAGCTTTTACTTCACAAATTCATCATAGCTTATGTGATAATTCCAGAACGTAACTCTCAAAGTCTACATTATGTACCTATAATAATCAATTAATTACAGGTACTAATCTCGAGGACGAGGCATGAAGTATAATAATCATTAATTACAGGTACTAATCTCTTCGGACGAGGCACTTCGTATAATTATGATATAACTTCACTTAGGCTTACCCTTCGTTTAATCATAAATTATCAAATATTTTATTCAAGTTAATAATGGTATACAAACGAAAAATAGATACGCTGTATTATTATCTCACGGTGTGCAATTGAATGAAAGTTTATTGATTAAGCTAGACTCTATGGTAACGATACTTGAGGCGTTATTATATTCTTGACAACGTCCTTCTAGAGTGTGATATTTTTTATTTAAGACTGCGCCGAGCAAAATAATCCAAAACGATAGTCATATAGGGATATGATCAATATTATTACCATAATATAATTACCATAAAAAATATGTATATGAACACCACAATGAATGTGTTAACGATTCTATTTTGGCAAAAACAAAAAATGTTGTTTAGTTTAAATAACTAAAATACGTAAAGTTGGACAAAAATATTAAAATAGCATGCTCGTGTTTTATTGAATATTGATAGTAAACTGTTGAATTTTTTCACATACTTTAATTCATATTAATCTCTAATTGTCGTACCACAATTTATAGTTTTAACATTTTCGAAATGTCACTCGGTTATTTTAGTTTTTTTTTTTCTTAATTGTTGCGCTGTTTTGAATCATGCGAAACGTAAACCGGTCGGCAATTCAGTCGCCCACGAGAGCTCGGAGAGTGGTCACGTCTCACCGTGGAGCGACGCGCCGATAACGATAATTCGCGATCGATTCGAGATCGATTGTGTACGTATACCTTGCTGCAAATAGATTAATAAGGTAAGTTATATATTTTGTTTTTTGAGTATGACTTTTTATGCATAACTAACATTTACTTTTTATATTTTTACTATTCAATGCATATTTCTGTAACATTTTTTTAAAATATTACTTTTAGTAATAATGGGAAAGCGTAAGGAAACGTATTATAAGAAGAAAGTTGGCGCTCATTTCCGAAAAAGAATCTGCTCTCATAAAAAGTACATATTTCTATTTTGTGACATTATTTCCTTTTTAACCGACTTTCCAAAAAGAAGGATTTTTTTTGTGTATGTTCACCGATTGCATCAATTGTGGACAGATTTTAGAAATTATTTTTTTGTTTGAAAGATTACGTTCCATTTCAATTTGGTGAAGATCTGATGAAGAATTTTGGAGATATGCAACAGAACTCCTCAAAAAATACGGCAGATCTCTCGGGATTGCTGGAATCGCATGTCTATTTATTGTTTACACCATATTTTCATAACATAACATCACGACGTACGAGCGTACCGGCGCTCTAAAGGGGTACGCAGATGAATACAGTAAACCCTGGTACACTCTCATTTCATTCAGGCTATAGATCTTGCCCATTATGTACACAACTAAAAAGTGTATAATAAAAACTTTTTTGCAAAAAAAACAACCGACTTCCAAATCAAAACACTACAATATGTAAAATAAATCCAATTTCGCCAGTCAGTGTCAAAAAACGAAGAATCAAAAACAGGAACACCGACTTCTGAAGTTGAATTTATTTTCACTTTGTAGTATTTTTATTTGAAAGTCGGTTGTATTTTGTAAAAAAAAAATATCTACGATAATGGCACATGTAATCGTTTTTTTTCAATTGGTTCTCAAACTTTCGATATGGGTATCGTGCAGTGGGTTTTTGGGGGTGCCGATTGCAAATCTGACATTATTATTAAAATCCAAGATGGCGGATGCAACTTTTTCTCAAACATTCGATATGGGTATCGTGTAATGGGTTTTAGGGAAACCGATTGCAAATTTGACATTCTGTTTAAAATGCAAGATGGCGGAAGCATCTTTTTCTCAAACATTCGATATGGGTATCGTGTAATGGGTATTTGGGGGTGCCGATTGCTATTCTGACATTCATTTTAGAATACACGATGGAAGATCAATTTTTTTTTCGCTTTTATCAGTGATGTCCAAGATAAACTTGGAAAATACAAATTAATTTGAAAAAGATGCATTGCCTGGATTTGAACCCAGGACGTCAAAGCACGAGAAGTGAGGCCAAGGGGTCACCATGAAATTTTAAATTCATTATGTAGCCTTAACGTTTGTGTGGGGACTCACCCTTAAGTGCGGCGACGGGAGACGACACCCCCGCCAAAGGACCAGTGGACAAAGCGTCGCGATAGAGTACGTCACGCTCGCGAAAACGCTCGTACAATAGTTTACTTTTACCTGTTTGTGCCCTTAAACTGTGTTTATGTGTTGTAATTATATACCTTTTCACTGTTGACGTGCGTTAGAACTTATTTAAAGACCCAACACACCCTAAGAAGAAGAAATATTCCTACAAGTGATGCCCAACTCGAGGCCGTTTTCAGTGAAAATAAGGGAACATAAAACAACAGTGACAAAAAGTGATAAATCCTATCGTGCCATCACAGACTGTGATTACTGTGAACCCTTCCGATAGTGCATTACCTATTGTAAATTCCTCCAAACAGTGCAAACTAATTGGCAAAACTTCGGGCGAGTCCACTCTGCCCGCCAAAATTGTAAACGACGCGCGCGGGCGAGCCTACCGGGTAGCGTAGTGGCGCGAGAATACGGTCAACACGTGTGCGAGTAACAAAAGAGCAGGTAGTGCCCTGTTACCATGCCGCCGAAGCCAACAAAAAAACTTACCGGCAGAGATGGTGGGTCGGAATCTGATACGGACGCGGATCAGAATAGGACGGTGATCGCATCACCATTGTCATCACCGAGTATCACCATGTCTGAGGAGATGCTTCAGACCCTTGTGTGCAACATCACAAGGAGCCAAGCGGAAGCAAATCGTATTCTCATTGAAAGCATACGTGGGACACTCAGAAAGTTTTGCGAAACTAAAAAAAATTGTTCTATACGTACATATATTTTTATTAAATCTTTTCAAAGTACTTTCCACCAGCCTCTATACAAAGATTCATGCGCCTAAACCAGTTTTCAAAACACTTTTTCCAGTCCGCCGCAGACACCTCGTTTACAGCCTGCTCGAACGCAGCCAGCGCATCTTCCGGCGACGAAAATTGTATCCCTTTGAGCTGATTTTTTATTTTTGGGAATAAAAAGAAGTCACACGGTGCTAGATCAGGGCTGTAAGGAGGGTGACCCAGGAGTTTGACTGGCGTGCTGTCCAGGAAGTCCCTCGTTTTGAGTGCGGTGTGCGCAGGTGCATTGTCGTGGTGGAGCAGTAGCCCGCGGAGCCCTGTGTTTGGTCGCTTGTTGCTTATAACAGAGAAAACTTCTGGCAAACATTTGGTAGTATACCATTCGGCATTAATGCTTCTTTGATCCCGTAAGGGAATTGATACCAAGTGGCCAGTCAAATTAAAAAAGCTAGCGATCAAAATCTTACCCCCGCTTCTAGATCGCTTCACTTTGGTAGGCGTTGGCTCATTTTGAAACACCCAAACAGTCGACTGGCGCTTGGTTTCTGGGTCGTATTGATAAATCCAGGACTCATCACCTGTAACGATGTCGTAAACACGCCGAGACGAGCCTGCTTCAAATTTGTTAAGCATATCACGGCACCATTCCACCCGGGCCTGCTTCTGAGCATCGGTGAGGTTGTGCGGCACCCAGCGTGATACTATCCTCCTCACGCGAAGATGGCTGTGTAGAATCTCGTGAACGCTTCCCGATCCAATCTTCAATATGTGTTGAATCTCCTGATATGTAATTCGCCTATTGTCTTGGATTAAATTTTTCACTGCTAGCACGTTTTCTTCGGTAACAGCCGTCAAAGGGCGACCGCTTCTTTCGTCATCCCCCAAAGTTGGTCGACCGCGCTTGAATTCGTTATACCAACGATACACGGTTGCCTTGGAAGGGCCTTCATCCATGAATGCCATTTGAAGTCTATCGTACGATTCATCCGGTTTCAGGCGACACTTGAAATCGTATAAAATCATAGCTCTAAAATGTTCCCGGCGCAGATCCATATTTCAGTGAGACACAATACTTTGAATTAACTCGCAAAAAATGTGGAGGGAAATTTTGAAATTGGAACTTACTTATTTTTACTTATAAATAATCATATTTTCGAAAAACATTATAACTGGCCAGTCTCCCATATATAAAAACTTTTTTTCGCAATACTTTCTGAGGGGCCTGGTACTGGCGAACAAGGATGAACCGTGCACATCATCACCACGGATGCCCGATACGCGTGATACCGCGCGATGGTCGGGCAACTTCGCGAAGTGTACGGCGCGATTTGACGGGTCATCGAAGAACGCGGAAGAGCTCGAGGCATTCATCGACGCTATCGAAGTATACCGCGACTGCACCGACGTCAGCGACGAGCACGCGCTGCGGGGACTCCCTATGCTGCTAGTCGGCGAGGCCGCTATCTGGTGGCAAGGCGTAGTCGTCGATAACGTCATGGTCCGACGCGTTGAATAGTCTGCGAGGGATGTACGGAGTGCCGCAACCCGGTTATAAGATATTTCGAGACATCTTCGGTACCGAACAAAATAGTGAACGGGCCGACGTGTTTATAAGCAAAGTGCGCGCTTTAATATCAAAGTTACCGTATAATGTGCCGGAAGTGATGATGTTAGACATGGTTTACGGATTGCTAGATCGTAGGATAAGAAAACGAGTGTCTCGCGAAGCGGTGTACGATCTGGAACAGCTGATAGCGAAGGCCAGGTTAGTCGAGGAGTCATTGGCGGAGGTAAGTGCTTCTAATGTAAACATTAACTCTTCTGTCGCCGTGCAAGAACGTTCGAACACAAACGTTAACCCTACGAATGTCGCAAGTGACCAGCGTAAGTCGAGTACTAATGAAAGTATTGTTAGGCCGTCCGACTCGCATGCACTAAACGCGACAATTAATAAAAATAGTGATGGGCAAAGGCGTGTTAGACCGAAGTATTCTTTCTTATCGCAAATTTTTCGGTCATACAGTAGACGAATGCCGTAATAAGGATAAGAAGGACGGAAAGGTCACTAATCCTTCTAATAAGTCGAGCAAAAGTACCGAGTTACGTTGTTACGGATGTGATCAGCTGGGAGTGGTACGTTCTAAATGCAGTAACTGTAAAGCCGCGTCGACTACAAGCAAGTCAGATTTTTGTAGCGTTCAAGTAGCCAATCGTGTAGATTCGCGGCCGCTGGTGGAAATCCAGGTCGTGAATCGCAAGGGGGTAGCTATCTTAGACACGGGGGCCACACATTGCATCGCGGGCCCCATGCTATACGACTTACTTTTTAGAGCCGGCGTGGTTTTTAGGAAAACTTTACGTACTATAGGGCTTGCTGACGGATCAGAACAAGAAGGTACTGTACTTGAATGTGATACTGACGTGATGTTGGAAAACCACGTTATACCTACCACGTTTATAGTTTTACCCGACGCGCAAACTCGGACATTTCTAGTTAGAGATTTCATCATGAAAGCAAGTATCCTGTTGGACTTACCACAGAGAAGCTGGTGTTTTAACGACGAGCCGGAACATTGGCATCCGTTTATAACCAGCTTTGATTTACCTACTGGCGGCCAGATGGAGCTGATGAAGGTAGAAGCTTATGCTGAGGGATGATGAAGGCACCAATTTAACAGCAAATCAGAAGATCCAACTGAACGCGTTTCTGTTGAAGAGGTCCGACCACTTCGCAAAGGGTGGACCACCAACAGAATACGCCACGCATCGGTTGAAGATCCAGGAAACCATCGCCTCACATCGTGAAGACCTTTTTGCAAACGTCAAGTTGGTTCCGGCGCTTCTTTCCCAATTACGCCGACGTTGCCAAACCTCTGACGGATCTTCTGAAAAAGGACAGCAAATGGACCTGGACCTCGAAGCAACAAGGCGCCTTTGACTGCATTAAGGAGAAATTAATCACCGCTTCGATACTGCGCCAAGCTGACGAATCGATGTCGTTTACATTGAGAACCGACAGCAGTGGTTATTGCCTCGGAGCAGTACTTATGCAGGGGGAGGGCCCCGAGGAAAGACCAGTAGAATACGCCAGCCAGCTGTTGAATAGTGCAGAGAAAAAATACAACACGACGGAACGAGAAGCGCTAGCAGTCGTGTGGGCTGTTACCAAGTTCCGCGCATACATCGAAGGATCAGAGGTTGTGATAAAGAGTGACCACCAACCTCTACGATGGCTGATGACTGTGAAGTCGCCAAGTGGCCGCTTAGCAAGGTGGGCCCTTACTCTCCAGGAGTACAATCTCCGTATAGAATATACACCTGGCAGGTCGAACGTCATCGCTGATACTCTTTCACGACCGCCTTGCGCGGATGAAACGGATTGTGATATCCGCTAGGCCGAGGTCGATTTCCCGTCAAGAAGCCCTAAGGACGTTCGTGAGAACCAACTCAAAGAAAGATCATCGAAGGCCTTGAAACAACCGATGATCCGTTTAGGGGGAGGAGTTGGTCCGATCGTGGCTTCGTTATGTCGGACGGTATTTTGTACAGATACGGACTTGACGAGTGCGAAGAAGAGACAGGATGTCTCGTTGTACCGGAACACGAGCGTAATAAAGTCATGGTAGAATATCACGACGCACCGACGGCTGGACATTGCGGAGTAGAGCGCACACTAGGTCGAGTGAAGTCGAAGTATTACTGGCCTGGTATGCGGCAATATATCGTTAAATACCTGAAGAAATGTGTAGAATGTCAGAGGTACAAATCCGATAAAAGGAAACCGGCCGGACTACTGCAAACGCCCGCAACTAATCGCCGGTTTGAAGTCATCGCTGTGGACCTTTTCGGCCCATGGCCGGAGACCGCCGATAAGAATAAGTGGATACTTATTATAGAAGACACGTGCTCTCGATGGGTAGAGTTATTTGCTCTACAAGATGCTACTAGCTTAAACTGTTCCAAGATCATGATTACAGAGGTTTTCCTGAGGTATGGAGTACCTAGACGGATCTTGAGTGACAATGCTAAAAATGAAATAAAAATGCTTGGCTAAATGCTATTCCTGCTCAACATCCACTAGGGCGCAAAAACAAGTGATATGCAGAACATTATTGTTTTGAAGTATTGTTGGAACTGCTGTAGACTGAATGAATATATTTGTATTGTATAAACTCAGTTTCCTTAGTATTGTATAACTGCACGGCACGTGTGTGAGTACTATGTACCCGACTGTAAATCTAACATTTACTGTACCTGTGTGTCGTTCGTTGACTTGTGTGTGCCCTGGCAGTTGAGTGTGTCATGCTCTCTCAAATGTCTCTCTGATGGTGGCGCGTGTGTTGGATCATCCGGTTCCCTTCATTATGGTTGAGCTGGGTGGTGCCATTCATGCGTCATGTTCGTGAACGGACGCCGTCAGTTGGGATTGGTCATAAATTAACTGCTTCGGATGTTAATGCTTTTCTAGCATCTATTATATAACTGCACAGTACATGTGTGAGTACTTTTATTACTTTATGCCTGTACGTAGTATAGTGTGTAGTGCTATTCTGGGTGCATTTTCCTCACATATGTGAATTTATTAATGTATGTACTTATGTAACTAAATATTGTAAAAAAACCTTTTCTTTAAAATAGTAAGTATGGAGTTTCTTGTGCATTCTTCTCCATAACAAGCTACTTTCCGAATGCACGGTAAAATCAACTTTTATAACTTGTAAATTTTAATGTACCTAACGTTCAAAAGTGCCGCTTGGTGGCCTACTTGAAATAAAATATCTTTGTCTTTGAATGGTGTACAGTTCATAAGCGAAATAATGCAGCAGGCGTGCCATTCGTTCGGCATTACTCAGTCGCTGTCGCCTGTATACCATCCACAAGTGAACCCGGTAGAAAGGAAGAACCGTGATTTAAAACCGCAACTTGCTATCCTAGTAGGGAATGATCACAACACCTGGGATGCTCACTTACCCGCGATACGTTTCGCGATGAACTCTGCTGTGACCAGCAGCACCGGCTTTTCACCGGCTTACCTGACGTTTGGACGAGAGATGCGTGCGCCGGCCGACGTTATCGCCGACATGCGAACCATTTTAGAGAGTGACAACGTCGTGACGAGGCTTACACCTTACCTTAGGAGGATGTCAACCGTGCTATTTGAAGCTAGGGAAGTGCACGAACAGGTTCAAGCGAATCAGAAACGTTATGCCGACGAGGGTCGCAGCCCTGCACCTGATTACTCAATCGGTGATCTAATCCTTTTGAAGACCCAAGGGAGTAACGACACGACCCGCGGACAAACGCCGAAGTTCATACCGCGACGGGACGGACCTTACCGTATTAAGGAACCCGCGAGCTCCACTACTTATGTGTTGGAGAAAGTAAGTAGCGGTGAACCGTTAGGGAGGTACCATGTTTCCCAGTTGACTCCATTCGTAGGCGACGTACCGCCAGCCCCGGTCAACGAAAAGTGTAGACGCGGTAGACCTAAGCGTTATCTTGTCTGACTCAGACGCGTGGGCGCATGTCTGGGTCAGATGGGGAGGATGTAGCCTTAACGTTTATGTGGGGACTCACCCTTAAGTGCGGCGACGGGAGACGACACCCCCGCCAAAGGACCAGTGGACAAAGCGACGCGAGAGAGTACGTCACGCTCGCGAAAACGCTCGTACAATAGTTTACTTTTACCTGTTTGTGCCCTTAAACTGTGTTTATGTGTTGTAATTATATACCTTTTCACTGTTGACGTGCGTTAGAACTTATTTAAAGACCCAACACACCCTAAGAAGAAGAAATATTCCTACAATTATAATTATTTTGTTGCCAGTGTTTGCTGGCAAGTCTTTCACATGGGAAAATATTTATGTATTATGTACACTATATTTCTTTTAGTCTGTTCACAACATTTTAAGAGTTAGGTTGATAATACATCTGATAACTACGTCAATTTAATAATTTTATTAAATTACTTACAATAACTATATTTTATTACGTTTTTAGGAAATGCTGACCAATAAAGATCCTTGCCCATACGTTGGTGAAGAACCTTGCCCATACGTTGGTGAAAAACCTTTAGTTAGTGATGATATTCCATTCATCAATCTCGATGTAAGTTAATTGTTCTTAGATACATTTTTAAATGTGCCTTAGTACTAGTTTCTGCCCGTGGCTTAGGGACTACTTACAATCATCTTATTTTATTTCAGGATTCTTCAAAACATACGGATTCATATTCAAACATTTTGGTAGAAGAAGAAACTGAAGACAAAGACGAGATCATAATAAATGGCAATAGAATAATGGATTTCGCATACCTCTATAAACAACTGCAATAAATCGCATGAACACGCAACACGTTCTTCCATAATGCACCAGTGATTGAAAATAACAATCATGTTTTAAATGAGATTGATATTACCCTTCTTGTCTCTTTTCCATTTCCATTAGTTTTTGGGAAATGCCTTTGACTTCCCTGGAGATAGTTGTTCATTTACAGAATTAGAAGAAATTTTTAAATTATGACGTTTCTGTTACACTCTGTATAATAAATATACCACGATTCCCTGGGTTTTGTGTAAGATTTTGTAAAATGGTAAAACACGCAAGGTAAATAATAGTACATTATGGTACAAGTGTGCAATGTTGGTGATTACCGCTGAGGCTTAAGGAGCCTCCCCGAGCAAAACGCCGCGGTTAGTCGTTTTTGTGCAGTTTTTAAGAGCTATCTACTCTTTATTTAAAAAGAAATATCAATTAATAAAAATACATTAAATTTCTACATAATGTTGATTCTAAAATGGTAGTACACTTTTTTTTTAAAGAGGTATATGACTGATCTCCTTTCAACAAAACCATAAAAATGTGAAATAATTATTGATAGCATGCATCTCCTCGTAAAGTGTTCATTAATTATTTTTTATACTAACACTAATGTATAGAAAATTTGATAACGAACATTTTGTAAGTTTTATTTTTTTCAAAAGACCAATATTCGATTTTATATAGATTTTATTCTAAAATCTGGGCGTATTCACTACCGTTATTCATGCGCCCCCAGTGCCGCTAGGCCAATAGGAATGCTCATATCACATGCTGATTTTTTGGTCAGGGTACGGCCTTAAGAGAGCCGAGGACGGTAATCATCAATACACACGTGTATCATACGACGTTTTTCAACACACTTGTGAATAAAATAATACTAAAAAATCATTTTCTACAGTAAAAACGAGTTGTGAATTTTTTTTCACAATGGCGGGCAAAATGAATCAGTTTTCCTATGCGCGCGCATTTAACAATGGCGATCGGCCATAAACTAAAAGAATGAGGTTTCTTTTTTTTGCTATTCGTGGATAGTGTTTAAATTTTTCTTAATTACAGAGCCAATAAAACTTATATTTGAGTAAAAGTTTTATTTATTAAGCACGTACAAGTTGAAATTATCTATTTAAATACGAAGTTGCGTGAAATGAGCAAGCAATAGGTACATTAATTTATTTGTACTATTGAGCACGATCTTTTTTGTATCGGAACGTTTTTAAGAACAAAGCAACTCAACCAATAAATTAAAAAAAAAACTCTATAACTCACTTGTGAATAATAGCAATGAAAAAGTCACAGTTTGATAACAGGTATCATTATGTGCCTAATTGCGGTGAAATTAGAGCTACTTTATGAGCAAGTGTGTTGAAATATTTTTTTTTATTACAGACTGGTTTTATTATACAATACACCTAACCATCTAACTTACTTCACCTACCCTACCTACTTACCCAGTAAAATTCCCGGGCGTACAATCCACAACGCCAAAATTTCATCGCAATCAGATGAATAGTAACGGAACGGATAATGTATTACTTATAGTACAAACTAACATTATTTTCTATATAATATAGATTATTAGATTTAAGTATGGACTTTATGTACCTACATAAACATCTAACTAAATAATCAATATTCGCCTTTTCAAGTCACTCAACACAACGCCATTTTTTGACCATGAGGGACATGAAATTGCCACCATCTTAGATCCTGCTTAAATGTTTTAGAAACATTTTTTTAAAACATAATGTACAATTTGTACAAGATGTACAAATAGAAGGTCAACGAAGAATAGGTTGGTATTGCTTATTATTGGTGTTTAACTTTATTAGTACAACACGGTACATAGCATATAGAAACAGTGGATTGTACTACCAAGATTAAAATTATTGTCAGCTTTCTGGGCCCCTAAAATAGATACGCAGACTTGTCTAAAGCGCTTATTACACTACACGGTATTCAGGGCCCTGTCAGCTTGACGAGTCGCTAAGGTCAATATTTTGGGGACCCTAACTCCCTAACAGATATTACACCATCCTAAATTAGATTTTAAGGGCCCTGAATACCGTGTAGTGTAATAAGCGCTTTAAGAATCGGACATTTTGCGTAAATATTGTCTATTATCTTATGAAATTATGCAAAGAACTGGCATAAGTTCTTTGCACCATTTTATTGAAGTACTTCTAGAATCGATTTTATACCTCGGCCTCTTTATGATAGTTATTTAAGACTATAAGATTATATTAAATCCATCCTAATCTTTCTATCTTGGAGAGTATTGACATACTCAAAGTTAAGTTAAAAACAAAACTACCAATCAGTGATATTAATTTCTCTGTTAATATCTATATCTGTAAATAACCAGAATATTCATTGAGTTATTATCTTTTGTTGCAGGAGTAGCTAAATGGAGCCACATTGAAGATTTTTTTAATATGGACAAAAAAAATCCTAACTTCGTTTTTGCTCCAGCAAAACCCAGCAACACCTTCAGCCGAATGGCAAACAAATAATGAAAGTTAGGCTAGCTGCTCAAGTTTTGAGTCATTCTGTAGCAGCAGGATTATTTGCTAAAGTAGCTCAGAGTAAGTTTCATCATAATAATTTTGTCGTATGATCTATCATCTTTCTAACCTTTGTATCCGACTGTGCCAAGACCCATAAGGAGGGTCATGTTTTTCTCACGAGTTTGTGAACATGATTCATATCCATTATTTTTATGTTCTTTCATAAAGATTACACAAGTAAACTGATATTGACAAAAGACGATAAAAAAACAGCACTTAATCTCACAGCATCATCAGCCTATTAATGTTCCCACTGCTGAGACACAGGCCTCCTCTCTGTGAGAGGGAATGGGCCGTAATTCATCACGCGGGCGGGTTGGTGGATGACACATATCTCCGAATTTTTAGCTCTAGGACAACGCGGGTTCCTCACGATGTTTTCCTTCAACGTTTTGAGAGCAGTGGTGATGAAATAATTTACCCAAAGTAAAGCACCTGCCTGGGCTCGAACCCACGACCTACAACTTGTAAGTCGTGGCCGATACCACTGGATCACCGATGCTCCCCACTTAATCGCACCTCAAGATATTATTAGTATAGCTCGCGGTAGAAAGATAAAATTAAATATTGTAATTTGGAATAAAAACCAAACCTAAGAAATAATGCTGCTGGCTTTTGACTGACTGATCGTATCAACCGTTGTTTGTATTATTTGATTGATTTATACTTACAAACTCTCATTAATCAATAAGTATTTTTCTATAATTTTCGAAAAGTTGTCGAACTGATAAACGTATAATAGAATAAGATTTATCATTGAGTATATGATGACCACTATCCAGAACATGTATAATAGTTTACGCCACAAATACCAACTCATCTGGAACAAAAAAATTAAAAAAATGTAAACAAAAGTGATAAACAGTAGTCACAGCGGATCTTTGTTTGGAATTGAAAATTTAAATTTTGTATGGAAGTTCGTTCGTTTTGCGATCAAATATTTTGGACTCACGGCTTGTATACATAAGAAATGTTTATAAAGAGTAGATGAAATGTGTAAAAGCAATTTAAATAATAAACATTACAATTTTAGTTTAAACAATTAGAATCCGCTTTTACAGAAAATCCTTCTAAAAATATAACGTATATATTACCTGAAACATAAGTATGAACGCAAGGAAGAGGAACATATAAATGATCCGGAAGATGGTCATACGCTGGCCGGTGATGCCGATGACGAACAGCATGATGACCACAACGTAGATCCAGTAGCGCGCGCATAACGTTCGCAGTGCGACACCAAGCGCACGCAGCAGGCGCGAACGACTCTCCTCTTCGCGTCGCGCGTCCAGACCTAACAATATTGTTATTATCAAATATTTTATTAAAGTTAATAATGGTATACAAACGAAAAATAGATACGCTGTATTATAATCTCACGGTGTGCAATTGAATGAAAGTTTATTGATTAAGCTAGACTCTATGGTAACGATACTTGAGGCGTTATTTTATTCTTGACAACGGCCTTCTAGAGTGTGATAATTTTTATTTAATGTGATTTCAAGTCCTCTTGTCTCTTACAGGAAATGTGTGCGTATATTGTTCTAACAGAGAGAGTGCTGCTACTTATTATGTGTTATTAAAATTAGTCTGATATGACGGATTTTTGTGATTGTCACTAAGGCCCACTTGCATGAAAAACGCAAGGTTAAATTGACAATTCGGCGAGCAATATTGTAAATTTAACCTCGTATTAGCTATTAATTCTGAGTTAAGTATTTTGTGCAAGTGGACCTAACGCCGAGTTTCTGGATGGAGAAAAAGCACGCGTTATCTGCTGTGATTGGCGGTTAGATGTATTTTCAACAGCCAATCACAGCAGATAACGCGTGCTTGACAATTTGTCACATTAGTTTTGTTTCTAGAAACTCGTGGTTAGTAAGGTAAAAGTAAACAAAATCTGTAAAGGTGTTGCAATATTTCAGGCTTGTTGTCTAATATTTGCAGTTTTGATTGGTAACAAAAATGTGATATTATAGATGATTACAAAATTTGACTTTATAAATTTAGAGATTTAGGGCAGTTACGCACTACATTCGATCAGTGTCCGTAATTTGAAATTTTTGAGTTTTCGAGTTCAAAATGTTCTGAATTATGACAATAGAGTTCGGATGTAGGCGTCCCTACAAGAAGTAGGTACGGCTACTTCGGACACGGATCGGATGTAGTGTAGTGCGTAACCGCCATAAGAGTGATAAGCAAGTAGAGTTTTAGCTGAAATAAATAAGACTTATCGGAAACGTAGTGATATGAGGAAAACTATTACTTACAGAATAGGAATAAAAATGGCGGCGCAGAGTATTCCAACATAGGACATTATACAAAATTACTTTTTACAGATTTTGTTTGGAAAAACTGTCAATAATTGAATATCAAATATTTTTTGGATTACTTAACAAAAATATAATTAACTTAGGTCACCGTTGTAGATCAGTAATAAAGTAGCCATTTTAAGTCCCATTCTTTAAGTTAACGTGTAAAGTTCAAATCATTTGATTACCGTTAACCAATCCTGTCCCAGAGTAGAAAATGGAATAGATTATTATATTATTATAATAATTATATTTTTATAGTTAGTTAACACAATTGCCCAAAAGAGGAAATCAAAATTTAGGTTCAGCTATACAATAACGTCGTTAGTATCGCTTTTGCCAAAAGAGCAAACTTTATCTTTGAAAATTAAGAAAGTAGTTCAAGTATCAAGAAGTTTTTATTCACCACTAGCTGCAGTCGACGCCGTGAGCTGCAATGGTGCGGCCATGTCTGCGATGACAGCAGACTGGCGTCGCTGGCGCAAGTCTTGAATGCGCTGTCTTAGCGTCACCCAGAACATGCAGGTGAACAGCGACTTGATCAGCAATGGCACGCACGGCTCGCCTTGCACGCGGCGCAGACCTATCTGATGGAGGTTCACTTCCTGAAAAAGAAATATCATCATATCAACCGAAGATCTGAGTGACGCTATTAATACTGTGTCGTCATTATTAAGTCATGGCACAGATAACATAATACTGATTATTTTTTTACATAGTTAGCGAGCGGTTCCGTTCCACGGCGATAGATAGATGGTGTTAGCAACGACTTGCAAGAAACAGGGTTTACTCGGTTCGTGAATATTTTTTTCCATTAATACATTGACGATTTGTTTTATAGTATTTCTTTTCACGTTTTTACAGTTTCATTGCATCAAAATGAGTTAAAATACATATTTAAACAATCGAGTGGAATGCCTCAGAAATTTAAAACCGCACCATCTATTGACATCAATTTTAAATGATACGTTCAAATAATCTTTTAAATGTGAATTAGGAGCCCAATTTTCAATATGTTTTTACTTAGGAAAGTTGATTACATACAATTTTTATGTTCAATTGCAGAGAATGTTAATTTTACACACAATTCAATAAGAAATCAGTGAATATATTGCTATCTAGATATATTTTTTTGAACCAAATTTTCTTTCTTAGCGCTGGGACTCCGTGGTCATGGTGATATTCGTCCAGAATAGCTTTAGCTCTATCGTGCACTGATGTAACATGATACATCATACGACTGCAAGTAAGACTTCTGTGAGACTCGCGCATATACACATGGAAAAACCTGCAGGTGTTTTCTTTTTTGATGAAACTTTAGTTTTTATGAATGATTCTTGATTGTAGAATAGATTGCTATAGGTTTGCCTGGTTGCGTTGTAGCGTTTCGACGACAAAAACTTCAAATATGATTTGTTATTCTTGGTAGGCTCGCCCCTGACTACTATGGCCCATAATTCAACTACGCGAATGCCGCTTCTGTCGGAAGGCGCAATGACATCAAGTGAAACTAAATTGATTTGAAATTGAGTGTTTTCTGAACCAAACTCATTCTTTTATGAAGTACTTTGTTACCTTTTGATCCGCCGATTTGGCGATCTACAAAACAACTAATCGATCATTATACAAGCCATAGATAAATTAGAATTGCACTGATTTTTCTTTCTCTACTTATTCGGCATTTCTGATGGTTGATGTATAGAGTACTACTACTCCTGCCTGCGGCTTCGCCAGCGTAATTAAAAAAAGTGTTTTATTATCCCAAGGGAACATTATACCGGGATAAAGAGCCTATGTGATATTCCAAACTATAATCTATCTCTGTGCCAAATTTCAACCAGATCCGTCCAGCCGATTGAGAGTGAAGAAGTAACAAACATACAAACACACACACACACTCACAATCTTTCGCCTTTATAATATTATAAGTGTAATGTGATTATCAGAGACCAAGTTGCTGTTACTAGATAAATATTCGATAGAATGGGAGTGATATTATTTTGTACGTTTTTCCTTTTATAATTCTGCGTGCATGATTTTCAATAACAACTTGGTTTATACCAGCGTATTTATACTAACCGTGATGTTACTAGGCAGTTCTGACTCGAGCAGGTTCATGCCGTATATGTACTCTGCAAGGAGAAGCAGCATTGCGTAGCAGACCAGCACGGGGCTAGTCTTGAGCATGAAGCCACGCTGGTCGTGACACAGCCACACCACGTTGGCCCACATCAGGAACACGAACGTCAGCCACGAATGGAACATAATACTCCAAGCCATCATCGTGATCGTCGTAGCTATGTACGATGACCTGCAAATATTAATTTAACACATAACATCTCGTCTTCATTCCCAAAATATATAGGCATAGTTTTATATACGATCCACTTCTACTATGAAGTCGATTCTATATTGCCATCAACTCCAGAATCCGGGCTGAGAGTTTCCTTAGAAATTTTTCAAACAATGTTCTCGGCTTATTCATGATTTCTGGATGTTTTTTTTAAGACATGACAAACACACATCTAAGCTATGTCAGGCGCAGAATTTCGCTCAGGAGGGGACAAATTTTTCTCCCGGGGGAGGGGATTTGAGATTTCGTATTAATGACCTTGTTTTTGATTTCCGGTAGCTTTTTTGAAGAAATTGAAGCTGAAATTGAAAAAGAAACGTTTCCCCACTGGATCAAGCGATGCGAGGTTTAGAATTTTAGCACCTCATAGATATAACTTAGGTTTTGACCTTTAGTAAAAAAACAGGATTATCGTCATCGATTTATACTGAAAATTTTCAGAATGAAATTCGGTTGCGAGCGAAGCGAGCTCGAAAATTTTAGTACACCGCCTCACATCTAGATTAAATTTTTAATTGACTGCTAACTACTAAGGACATAAGTTTTTCAACATACATATGCCTGAAAACATGACGAGTATTGGTGGAACAGCAATCGCAGCGAGCTTCAACACCACGCCTAGGGTAGATTGTTTTTTTTTACGTTTTGACCAGTCGTAACTTTATCTAGAAGTTATGAGTGGCAGCCTCGAAGACTAGAGGCACTTGTAGCGAGCCACGGCCCTTATTTAGGTCCACATGTAAAATATGCCTGACTAAGCGGCCCGAGTGGAAAAATATCTCACAATTAGCAGCCTTTCTCCACTTTTTATAAAACACTACAATATGTAAAATAAATTCAATTTGGCCAGTCAGTGTCAAAAAACGAAGAATCAAAAACAGGAACACCGACTTCTGAAGTTGAATTTATTTTCACTTTGTAGTATTTTTATTTGAAAGTCGGTTGTATTTTTTTGTAAAAAAAAAATATCTAGCATAATGACACATGTAATCGTTTTTTTTAATTGGTTCTCAAAAATTCGATATGGGTATCGTGTAATGGGTTTTTGGGGATGCCGATTGCAAATCTGACATTTTTTTTTAAATCCAAGATGGCGGATGCAACTTTTTCTCAATGTTCGATATGGGTATCGTGCAATGGGTTTTTGGGGGTGCCGATTGCAAATCTGACATTATTATTAAAATCCAAGATGGCGGATGCAACTTTTTCTCAAACATTTGATATGGGTATCGTGTAATGGGTTTTTGGGGATACCGATTGCAAATTTGACATTCTGTTTAAAATGCAAGATGGCGGATGCATCTTTTTCTCAAACATTCGATATGGGTATCGTGTAATGGGTTTTTGGGGATACCGATTGCAAATTTGACATTCTGTTTAAAATGCAAGATGGCGGATGCATCTTTTTCTCAAACATTCGATATGGGTATCGTGTAATGGGTATTTGGGGGTGCCGATTGCTATTCTGACATTCATTTTAGAATACACGATGGAAGATCAATTTTTTTTTCGCCTTTATCAGTGATGACCAAGATAAACTTGGAAAATACAAATTAATTTGAAAAAGATGCATTGCCTGGATTTGACCCATGAAATTTTAAATTCATTATACTTATTTTGTTGCCAGTGTTTGCTGGCAAGTCTTTCACATGGGAAAATATTTATGTATTATGTATACTATATTTCTTTTAGTCTGTTCACAACATTTTAAGAGTTGGGTTGATAATACATCTGATAACTACGTCAATTTAATAATTTTATTAAATTACTTACAATAACTATATTTTATTACGTTTTTAGGAAATGCTGACCAATAAAGATCCTTGCCCATACGTTGGTGAAGAACCTTGCCCATACGTTGGTGAAAAATCTTTAGTTAGTGATGATATTCCATTCATCAATCTCGATGTAAGTTAATTGTTCTTTGATACATTTTTAAATGTGCCTTAGTACTAGTTTCTGTCCGTGGCTTAGGGACTACTTACAATCGTCTTATTTTATTTCAGGATTCTTCAAAACATACGGATTCATATTCAAACATTTTGGTAGAAGAAGAAACTGAAGACAAAGACGAGATCATAATAAATGGCATTAGAATAATGGATTTCGCATACCTCTATTATCAACTGCAATAAATCGCATGAATACGCAACACGTTCTTCCATAATGCACCAGTGATTGAAAATAACAATCATGTTTTAAATGAGATTGATATTATCCTTCTTGTCTCTTTTTCATTTTTTGGGAATTGCCTTTGACTTCCCTGGAGATAGTTGTTCATTTACAGAATTAGAAGCAATTTTTAAAATATGACGTTTCTGTTACACTCTGTATAATAAATATACCTCGTTTCTCTGGGTTTTGTGTAAGATTTTGTAAAATGGTAAAACACGCAAGGTAAATTATTACATTAGGTAAATAAAGATTTTTTTATTACAGACTGGTTTTATTATACAATACACCTAACCATCTAACTTACTTCACCTACCCTAACTACTTACCCAGTAAAATTCCCGGGCGTACAATCCACAACGCCAAAATTTCATCGATCATCTGATTAGATGAATAGTAACGGAAAAGCAAAATTTCATCGATCATCTGATTAGATAAATAGTAACGGAACGGATAATGTATTACTATAGTACAAACAAACATTATTTTCTATATAATATAGATTATAAGATTTAATTATGGGCTTTATGTACCTACATAAACATCTAAATAATCAATATTCGCCTTTTCAAGTCACTCAACACAACGCCATTTTTTGACCATGAGGGACATAAAATTGTCACCATCTTAGGGCCGCCCCACCTGCTTAAATGTTTTAGAAACATTTTTTTAAAACATAATGTACAATTTGTACAAGATGTACAAATAGAACGAAGAATAGGTTGGTATTGCTTATTATTGGTAATTAACTTTATTAGTACATCACGGTACATAGCATATAGAAACAGTGGATTGTACTACCAAGATTAAAATTATTGTCAGCTTTCTGGGCTCCTAAAATAGATACGCAGACCTGTCTAAAGCGCTTATTACACTACACGGAATTCAGGGCCCTGAATACCGTGTCGCTCCACCATGCCGAGTTGCTAAGGTCAATATTTTGGGGACCCTAACTCCCTAACAGCTATAACACCAACCTAAATTAGATTTTAAGGGCCCTGAATACCGTGTAGTGTAATAAGCGCTTTAAGAATCGGACATTTTGCGAAAATATTGTCTATTATCTTATGAAATTATGCAAAGAACTGACATAAGTTCTTTGCACCATTTTATTGAAGTACTTCTAGAATCGATTTTATACCTCGGCCTCTTTATGATAGTTATTTAAGACTATAAGATTATATTATATCCATCCTAATCTTTCTATCTTGGAGAGTATTGACATACTAAAAGTTAAGTTAAAAACAAAACTACCAATCAGTGATATTAATTTCTCTGTTAATATCTATATCTGTAAATAACCAGAATATTCATTGACTTATTATCTTTTGTTGCAGGAGTAGCTAAATGGAGCCACATTGAAGATTTTTTTAATATGGGCAAAGAAAATCCTAACTTCGTTTTTGCTCCAGCATTGACCCAGCAACACCTTCAGCCGAATGGCAAACAAAAAATTAAAGTTAGGCTAGCTGCTCATGTTTTGAGTCATTCTGTAGCAGCAGGATTATTTGCTAAAGTAGCTCAAAGTAAGTTTCAATATAATAATTATGTCGTATGATCTATGAAATTTCTAACCTTTGTATCCGACTGTGCCAATACCCATAAGGAGGGTCATGTTTTTCTCACGAGTTTGTGAACATGATTCATATCCGTTATTTTTATGTTCCTTCATAAAGATTACACAAGTAAACTTATATTGACAAAAGACGATTAAAAAAACAGCACTTAATCTCACAGCATCATCAGCCTATTAATGTTCCCACTGCTGGGACACAGGCCTCCTCTCTGTGAGAGGGAATGGGCCGTAATTCATCACGCGGGCGGGTTGGTGGATGACACATATCTCCGAATTTTTAGCTCTAGGACAACGCGGGTTCCTCACGATGTTTTCCTTCACCGTTTTGAGAGCAGTGGTGATGAAATAATTTACACAAAGTAAAGCACCTGCTTGGGCTCGAACCCACGACCTACAACTTGTAAGTCGTGGCCGATACCACTGGATCACCGCTGCTCCCCACTTAATCGCACCTCAAGATATTATTAGTATAGCTCGCGGTAGAAAGATAAAATTAAATATTGTAATTTGGAATAAAAACCAAACCTAAGAAATAATGCTGCTGGCTTTTGACTGACTGGTCGTATCAACCGTTGTTGAAAATTACAAGAATTCAAAATGGCACCACTATTACGCGTATCCGATTAATCATAATGGGTCAGAGTGTCATGTCATGTAAGATGCAGAAATTCCTATTGACATTTAGATGTTGTTTTGTTTATTTTGGTTGTGGTGGCTGATCTCAAAAATGGACAAATTGTTCGACGCCATGAATGGTGACACACCGGACAAAAAAGAGAAAAACAATTTTTAACCAACATGTCCTCAACCAGCCCTCATTTAGTTTTTTTTAAATAAAATGAGTGTTTTCTTCACGGAAATGAAGTTTTTAGGGGCAAGAAGTAAGCCCCCCTCACAAGATGGCTGGTTGAGGACGATGAAAGCAATTGAGCGCATATTTAGAAATTTAAAAAAATATAATATAAACACATTATGTGTCCGAAGGCTCAATCAAGATCCTCTTGAAAACTGTTTTGAGTGCATTCGAAGCAATTGTGGTTGTAATCCGAACCCTACTTCAGTTCAATTTATTGCAGCATTGAAAACTAGCATAATAACAAATTTAATTAATATAATTAAAACAGAAACTGCCAAGATGACGATAATGACATATTAAATAATTTTAAGGTGTTTCTCCATAAAGGGTGTGAACAAACAAAAAAAGATACAAACTTCTACACCTCTTCTCTCACCTCAACTCTTTCCAGAGAATTTTTCTATTGAAGGTGTAGAAGAGTTAGATATACCTCAATGTTCTGGAGAAATGCAAGCATGTGCATATGTGTGTGGCTTTATAGCAAAAAAATGGCAAGCAATTGCGAGCTATGTAAAAAAATTCTGCTTGCTGATCCGAACACTGAGGTATGTCATTTATTTACATCCTTTAAGGAATACGACGACCTAAGATGCAGTTTAAAATACATCCAGCCCAGTTTCTGTGAATTGGTTGAAAATGCTGCAAATTTAATAAATAGTTATTTAAAAGAAAATTCGCATGATACAAATATTTAAAAAAAAATATTACAAAAATGCAATAATTTAAATAAAGATTGGCTGAAGGGGTGTGACGAACATTTTGAAAACAAATTTAAAATAATAATTGATAGTACAGTTGCAATATGCCTAAAACGGTTTTGTACCATTAAAAATCGAGGATTTGTTGAGGAAGCCTCAAAAAAATATTTATTGAGAAAAATAAATATATTGAAACATGTTTAAATAGCTTGTATTATTTGGCATCGCTTTGAAATTCCCTAGATACACTAAGAATTTTCGTTTGATGTTTTTGCACAATATTATTTTATTTTTTATAAATGTGTAGAAACCGGAAACGAAAATTTTACGAATATTTATAAACGGTTTTTGTTTATATTTCAATACCGGTTTTTTTTTAGGCGTAAGTGACAATTAAAGAAATGTGCCATTTAATTGATTGTCTTTTACGCCTTTTGAAGTTTTGTTATCGAAATATAAATAAATATATATTAAAACTATTGAAACACTGTTCAAATCTCCCGCGTTATCAAAAGTTACCGATGGCATACACGGCAGCGCTAGTGTGCTTTCTTGTAAGCATTTCTAAAGTATGAAGTTGACGTTCTTCCCTTTAGGGTATATATATTCTGTGCTCAGTTCTGTCAAAATCTTAAACACTTTGCCATTCATGCCATTGCGAGTAGAGGTGAGACGTACTAGGTAAAATGCGTACTGAGTCTTAGAAGTACGTGTCCGCTTAAATACTTATTCCAAAAACTAGGTCCACGAGTATTTAGGCGTCTTTAGTTTATTGAAGTTTCCATAGCGAGTCCGAGTCCGAGTCTTCGTAATATCGAGATCGAGTAGTCAGTAGTCGGAGTAATGTAATGGAGTATTTTCGGATTATGGATTATTAACGTATATTAGACTACGCGTTGGTAGTTGGTTTATTACGCGTGTACAATTTTAATATGCATGAAAGAAAAATACATTTTAAAATTGTACACGCTTCTGTAAATTAGCTATTGACTGGTATTGGTGGCGACAGTGAAACACTTTGTTTTCTTGGCTTGACTTAATTAGCTATCTAAAATTCTAAACAAGTAACACATCAAAGTTACTTAAATATAACTTATTAATCTACGACATCCTGCACAAAAATACTTAAATAAAATCTTATTAAAAACTTTCCTTCATACTTTACAGGCTTAGGACTGTCAGTTTATTTTATAAACGTGATATACGTTCACGTAAACAATTGGTACCGTTCCTATGACGTCTTGTGACGTACTGATTTATAAAACAAACTTTGCTAAACATTTTCAACTCTGCCTTCCAAAGACACGATGGCGCACATTCCAAGGACAAGATGGCGCTGACGTGTAAACATTGCTTTTGACTGTGCTCCTGACAAAATAATTATAAAAAATAGTTAAATGTGTTTTCGGACAGTGCAACATATTACAAAGTTAAACTTATCATATAACAGAACTGTGACAGTGTTTTCATCAATTGTGGTGCACGAACATCTTAAATAACAGTGTTTCTACGTTACCCTAATAGTGACTTGCATAATACGGATCTAGTCATCCATAAGTTATTTGTGAACATATTGTGACATTTCAAACTTAATACTACAAACAAACTTAATTATTGACGCTAGTTGCAATACCGTGGTGATCTTCAAACAAAATTACTACGAAAAGATTCGTTTTTTATTTGAAACATCTTGATTGCAACGCCATCTTACAGAAAACCAAATAAACAACAGAATTAGTTACCATCCGATAAACAGTGTTGACAGTTAAAATAAAATATACTTCATTATTAAATTACACCTTTTGAGTACTCAGGAAATCACGTTGCAAGTAATATCGCCTACGCATATTGCGAACGCTAATTTCAACACCAATCACTAAGTACTGATTGCCCTAGCGGTGTAACGCGCTACATCCGACTCTGTAGAATCCAGGTTCGAATCCCATCATACAGGATTATTTTTGAAAGTAGTATATTATTCTCAAAATGAATTTCTTAGAGAATATAACGTTCCGTCGTACCCGTACCCGATCAGAACCATCGGATGATGACAGTGACATTATACTACCAACTGCTAACTGTACGACGAGTACTTTACCCAACGTATCAGAAGACGAAGACAACCAACAAATTCAAATATTAAAAGATGAGGTCGCCAATCTTAAATCTGAACTAAAAAGTGCTCTGAAGAAAATAGAATTGTTATCAATAGAAAACAGTAGTTTAAAAAAAAGGAATGAAGACAGAAAGGTTAATAATTGAGAAAAAACACCACAAACCAAGATAAAGAAAACCATAAAATCGAAGCAAACACAGAAAATAATTGAGAACATAAATGACGACCCCTCTTCATCAGGCTCATGCACACTAAAACATGGCAAACTATTCGAGCAATATATATATATATATATATATACTATAATATGAGCGACTTTTGTGTATTATTAATTGGAGAGGACTTTAAAATTACTTACAACTATTTTAACACTATTGTATACATTCGAGATGCATTGAAACAAATTTCTCATACAAATGTTATAATCTGTACCCCAACCTACAAACTACGAAACTACGACAACATTTATAACTGGAGAATTGAGACGTTTAATAATTTATTGTACTTGGATATATTATCTCATGAACATGCATATTTCTTAGATTGTAATTGTAATTTAAATTATGACTATACAATGTTTGACTTATTAAAGGGCCGTATTAATAATTATGGATTACGCAATATTTTTGAAAATTTGTTACATTTAATTAATGACATTACTGTAAATAACATGACTAATGAAGGTATTGGAAATACTGCAGAAGAAGCGAATTAATTATTTTTTCGATTTTAAATATCTTAATGTTCTGCATCAAAATATTGCGGGACTGCTAAACAAATCTGACCCACTATTAGTAAATATAGAAGAGGTAAAAGACAATGATATTGACGTTGATGTGATATGTGTCACGGAACACTTTATGTTAGCAGGTTATGAACAGCACCTGAAAATAAATCATTATGAACTCGCGGCATGTTATAGTCGTACTTGCAGTAAGAGAGGTGGTGCTTGTATTCTAGTTAATAAGGTGCATAAGTTTAAAGAAATTTCTGAAGTTAGACAATTGTCCATAACTAATGTAATCGAATGTTGTGCAATAGAATTACTTGACTCCAAAATTATAATAGTTTGTGTATATGACTGGTGGTAGGCTTCGGCCGAAGGCTTCGGCCGAAGGCTTGCGACCACCCACCGGGCAAAGACGTACCGCCAAGCGGCTTAGCCGTGTTCCGGTACGATGCTCGGTGTAGCCACAAGAGGAGTTGGGTCGAGATAGCTGTTCCACTGCAGGCTGACCAGCCTGACGCGCGCTGGTATGGGCGTATCGGGAGACTGGTCTCGGAGGGTAGCGTGATCCGAGGCACGGTGCGCCGCTGGCCGACCGCAGGTAGTTGGGGGCCCAAGTAGTGTGCCAGCCACACATGAAAGGCTGCCCCGCCAACTGTCGAAAAATCCCGGGATGCGCCATCGTGCTGGTTGGCGACCAGATGGGGAGGGCCCGATGGACATTCCGGGGGGGCTCGGGCGTCCCCGCAGTCTCCGGACTAGTGCCCCAATGATGCTGTCCTTTCAGTGCGTGTCTGAAGGTTAGCAGCGTGGAACCTCGTCTCACTTCCAACTCCTCTCCTCCATTCACTCTTTATAATGCCAAGGAAAAGGAAACATACAAAATTTAAACAGCGGCTGCACTCCCTCCCCCACAAAGTGCACCTCACCAACATTCGAGGTCTGCACTCAAATCTCTCTGCAGTCCACTACCACCTGGAGACTGAGAAACCAGCGCTGCTTTTCCTTACGGAGACGCAGATAGCGAGTCCGTCAGACGTGTCGTACTTATCTTACCCAGGGTTTACCCTGGAGCACAATTTTAAACCGCGCGCGGGTGTGTGTATGTACGCCCGTGACGACACTTGCTATCGGCGTCTCCGTAACCTTGAGGACTCCAAATTCACAACGCTCTGGGTTCTGGTGGACACAGGTCTGGATAAAATTATCTACGCCTGTGTCTACCGTTCGCACAGCGGAGATCAGGAGACAACCAGGCTCACAGAGTACCTCAGTGAGGCGGCTGATGCGGCACAGCAGCGGTACCCTTCCGCCCAATTAGTGTTACTGGGGGACTTTAATGCCCACCATCAGGAGTGGCTCTTCCCATACCAGTGCACTGACCATGCTGGACGGGAGATGCGTAAGCTTTCGCTAGCGCTAAACCTCACCCAGCTGGTCCAGGGGGCAACGAGGGTACCGGATGTTGATTCGCACACAGCAAATTGCTTGGACCTTCTGCTGACAACAGATCCAGACAGACACTCTGTGTCGATAGGTTCACCCTTAGGTAGTTCCGACCACTGTCTGGTGAAGTCTGTATCCGTCTATTCCCCGCCCGATCCCAGCCCAAGAGGCACCCGGCGGGTTTGGCGGTACAAGTCAGCAGATTGGGATGGTATGCGATCTTTCTTCGCATGCTATCCTTGGCAGCCTACTTGCTTTTCTTCGACTGATCCATCGTCGTGCGCGGACGCCGTGACGGATGTGTTGCGTCAGGGAATGGAGTACTACATTCCGTTCTCTGACGTATCAATGTCTAGCGAAGACCGGCCATGGTTTGGCGCCGAATGTAAGCGCGCCGACGCGCTTAAACATGGGGCGTACCTGGCTTGGGTCGACGCTCGATCGCGTAAGGCGAGTGACGTGGGTCTGAAGAAGAGGGCCTTCAACAGGGCTGCCAAGTCCTGCAAGTTAGTGTTGCGAAGGGCTCGGTTCGACCACATTGGCCGAATAGGGACCAAACTTGCTTCTTACCCAGCAGGTAGTAAAGCGTTTTGGTCTCTGGCTAAGTCGGTCGAGTCGAACTTCTGCCGTCCCTCACTACCACCACTGCTAAAACAAGACGGGTCGCTGGCCCACTCCGCTAAGGATAAGGCAAATTTATTTGCCTCTCTTTTTGCGGAATCTTCACGTCTGAATCCTGGTGACGCGCGGCCCCCTCCTTCTCCTGATGGATGCGTGACGAGTATGTCGGACATTCGTATCCATCAAAAGGACGTCCGTAGGGTGCTGCGCAACCTCGACGTGAACAAGGCTAGCGGCCCTGACGGAATACCAGCAATTGTTCTTAGAACCTGTGCGCCTGAACTGTCTCCGATCTTGACACGCCTATTCCGCCTTTCGTATAAGGCTGGAAAAGTGCCGAATGCTTGGAAGCAGGCTAACGTGCAGCCTGTGCCCAAGAAGGGCAGCAGAGCTGACCCGGCCAACTACAGACCCATATCTGTAACCTCCATACTCTGTAAGAGTATGGAACGCGTACTCAATATTAAGCTCCTGGCATACCTAGAAACTAACGATATCCTGAGTGACCGCCAATACGGCTTCCGCCGAAATCGGTCTACTGGGGATCTTCTAGCGTATGCCATTCACATCTGGAGTGAGGCCATCGAGAGGCATGGGGAAGCGCTTGCCGTCTCCCTCGACATCTCGAAGGCTTTTGATAGGGTCTGGCACGAAAGCCTTATTGGTAAGCTTCCTTCATTCGGTTTGCCCGGTGGTCTGTGTGATTGGATTGCAGACTTCCTGAGAGATCGGTCCATTCGAGTGGTTTTCGATGGCTGCTCGTCGGACCACTTGGATATAAATGCCGGTGTCCCTCAGGGGTCAGTACTCTCAGCAACTTTATTCTTGCTGCACATTAACGATCTGCTAAAACCCGGTACCTTTGGGTATGCAGACGACAGCACTGTTGCTGAGAGATACTTGTCCAACGCTGGTACCACCGGGCCTCAGGTCCAGTCTCTCCGGGAGGCCATGGTGGAGCGCTTAAACCTGTCCTTGCAGGCAGTCTCCGAATGGGGCGATGCCAATCTGGTCAGGTTTAATGCTGCTAAAACCCAGGCGTGTCTTTTTTCCGCAAAAAAGAGTCAATTTCACCCGGCTCCAACTTTCCGAAGTGTGACCGTGCCAATAACTGACCATCTTGAGCTGCTTGGCGTTACGGTGACATTGACTCTCAATTTTGGCCCATTCATTGAGGCAAAGGCTCAGTTGGCTGCCAAGAAGCTGGGGATCCTTGCAAAGGTGAGAAGGTACTTCACGCCAGAACAGCTGCTCAGCTTGTATCAAGCGCAAGTTCGATCATGCATGGAGTACTGTTCTCATCTCTGGGACGGCTCTGCCAAATACCAACTTGATGCACTAGAGTCGATCGAAAAGCGGGCCAAGAGGCTCATCGGCGATGAGGCATTGGTTAAGTCAAAGCTCCAGAGCCTTGAACATCGTCGCCGAATTACCGGCTTGTCGGTTTTTTATCGATTACATTTCGGGGAATGTGCGATGGAATTGCATAATCTAATTCCGCCCAGCCCGTTTCATCATCGGACTACCAGACGTGCGGCGATGCGCCATCGGTACATGGTGGACATCCCACCCATACGGACTAAACGTTTTGAAAATACTTTCATTATGCGTACAGCTAAGGAGTGGAATTCCCTGCCGGAGTCTGTGTTTCCCGATAGCTACAACCTAGGGGTCTTTAAGTCAAGAGTGAATAGGTTACTTCTAGGCAAGCGTGCTCCATCATCGGCCACATCATCGCTTACCATCAGGTGAGATGGTGGTCAAGCGCGAGCCTATATAAGATAAAAAAAAAAAAAAAAAAAAAAATACAAGATTTCTCTGTACGCTATTTCTTTCCAGTTGATACAGTCTCTTTTCTTGATCCGTTAGTTTTGTACGCATTTTTTCAAAATCTTCGTTCAGACTTTCAAACTTCTGGTCTATCATCGTTTGAATTTTACTGGTAATTTGATCTTCTGTCTGTAATATTTGCGATTCTATTGACGTAAACCTTTGGTCGATATTATTTTTCATATCTAAAATTAATGTTTTAAATAAGCCTACTCTGAACCAAATAACTCTTGCAGATCCCGAATTTTACAAAAGTAGGCCTATTGATATCTTATTTGGGGCAGATATCTATTCCACTATCCTTATGGACGGTATCTGTCGATCAGAAGGTTTGTTGCCCATTGCCCAACAAACCCAGTTGGGATGGATCTTAAGCGGCAACTACAAAACGTACCATTGCAATGTGACCCTAAATAATATCGAAGATATTCAGCAATTTTGGGAAGTGGAGGACATACATGAACCGCCCCCCGGATACGGAAGCCATTGAGGCGGAGCTATACGAGAGGTACAGAGCGGCGAGGACCGCCCTCCGAGCGGAAATCAAGCGGGCCAAGGGATTGGCCCGCGAGGAGTCGCTGGGGACCCTGAACAGGGATCCGTGGGGACGCCCCTACAAAAGGGTGAGGGATAAACTTCGCCCATGGGCTCCCCCACTGACGCAGAGTCTCCGGCCGCAGCTCGTAGAGGACGTGGTGAGCGCTCTGTTCCCTTCGCGAGGGGAACATACTCCCCCGCCCATGGCTCCGCCTCCTGCGGTGCCCAATGCGGACCACACCGCCGACGACGATGAAGCTTCGGAGGTGACCGAGGCAGAGCTGAGAGTGGCGGTACGCAGGCTGAATACCAAAAATACCGCCCCAGGACCCGACGGCTTACCTGGAAAAGCCTGGGTCCTGGCCTTGGAGGCTCTCGGGCCTCGACTAAGGGGGCTCTTTAGCGCATGCTTGGAGAGAGGCCAGTACCCACTTCGTTGGAAGACGGGGAAACTGGTCCTCATTAAGAAGCCGGGGCGCCCTGCGGACTCTCCGTCCGCTTACCGGCCCATCGTGCTGCTCGATGAGGTGGGCAAGCTCTTTGAAAGAGTCATTGCAGACCGCCTCGTTGAGCAGCTGGTGCGGGTGGGGCCGGATCTGGCGGAGAGCCAGTTTGGTTTCCGCAGGGGTCGCTCTACGGTGGACGCCATCATGCGCGTGCGAGCCCTCACGACGGGGGATGCAGTGGCCCGGGGTGGAGTCGTCTTGGCGGTGTCCCTAGACATCGCCAATGCCTTCAACACCATGCCATGGAGCTGCATCAGGGAGGCACTCCAGTATCACCGGATGCCGCCCTACCTCTGTCGCGTAGTCGAGGCCTATCTGACGGACAGGGCCGTCATCTACCCCGGTCACCAGGGAGAGTGGAACCGGCGAGGGATGTCGTGCGGTGTCCCACAGGGATCGGTCGTGGGGCCGCATCTGTGGGACATCGGGTACGACTGGGTGCTGCGCGCCGACCTTCCTAGTGGCGTCAGCGTGGTTTGCTACGCTGACGACACGCTGGTCCTGGCACAAGGGAGGTCGCACCAGGCGGCGGCTGAAATAGCGACACGCGGGGTTGCGACAATCGTCGAGAGGATCCGGCAATTGGGACTCGAGGTGGCCCTGCACAAGTCCGAGGCCATGTGTTTTCACGGTCCTCGGAACGCGCCACCACCGGGATCCCAAATAACGGTAGGAGGGGTTCACATCGGCGTCGAGTCGACGATGAAGTACCTGGGACTCGTCCTCGACAGCCGGTGGAATTTCGTCGAGCATTTCCGACGTTTGGCTCCCAGACTGGAGCGGGCGGGCGCTGCCCTCAAGCGGCTGCTGCCCAATCTAGGGGGTCCAAACGCCTCCTGCCGGAGGCTCTACGCGGGGGTCGTGCGTTCCATGGCCCTTTACGGGGCACCAGTATGGGCGCGTTCCCTGAGGCGGCGACCAGCCCGCCGGTTGAACGCGTCCCAAAGGGTCATGGCCATCCGGCTGGTCCGGGGATACCGCACGGTCTCCGGTGAGGCGGCGAGCCTCCTTGCCGGATTGCCGCCATGGGATCTAGAAGCAAAAGTCCTCGCGCAAATATGGGAGTGGCGCGAGGAGGCGAAATGCCGGGGCGAAACACCGTTGCCGCGACAAATCGCGGCTCGGCGGACAGAGCTCCGGCAGGATCTCATGGCGACATGGAGGGGGCGATTGTCGCAACCCAGTGCTGGGCACGCCACAATTGCGGCGGTAAGGCCCCTCTTTGAGGAGTGGCTTGAGAGGCGTCACGGCGTCCTCACCTTCCGCCTGACACAGGTCCTCACCGGACACGGCTGTTTCGGGAGGTTCCTGTTCAAGATAGGGCGGGAGGAAACGCCCGGGTGTCACCATTGTGTGGACCGCTCGGAGGACACGGTGGAGCATACAGTGGAGATCTGCCCTGCCTGGGCGGAGCACCGCCGTGTCCTCATGGAGGCGATCGGCGGTGACGACCTCTCGCGTCCGGCCCTGGTCCAGGCCATGGTACGGAGCGAGAGGGCATGGGAAGCTGTCTCCTCCTTCTGCGAAGCAGTAATGCTCGCTAAGGAGGAGGCGGAACGCGTGAGGGAGACGCAAAGGAGACGCCCTCACGCCCCTAGGCACCGCAGGA
This sequence comes from Orthosia incerta, assembly GCA_948252205.1. NCBI lineage: Eukaryota > Metazoa > Arthropoda > Insecta > Lepidoptera > Noctuidae > Orthosia > Orthosia incerta. The sequence goes on from OX411754.1 coordinate 23,337,061, forward strand.
GACGCCCCGGGCGTCGGGAGTCGCGAGCCGATTCCCGGCCACCGTAGGCGCGGGCTTGCGGACGGAGAGTAATGGGTAGCTCGCCGTCCGATAAGGACCAAGCCCGAGTTTACGGCGCGTAGTGTTCCACGCGCGCCTCAAAGAGATGTCAGCAAAAGTGACGGGGTCCGATAGGGCCGATGCCTGTCTGGGTCGCGGATAAATTTGAAATAGAGTTACCGCGGCCCTGGCACAAGCAACTGAAGGAACACGGGTGGGTTTTAGTCAGTAAAAGTCTGACATGCCCTCCCGCTTCACCCAGAGCGGGAGAAGTCATCGGATGATATCCCACCCAAAAAAAAAAAAAAAAAAAAAAAAAAAAAAAGGGGTCTTTAAGTCAAGAGTGAATAGGTTACTTCTAGGCAAGCGTGCTCCATCATCGGCCACATCATCGCTTACCATCAGGTGAGATGGTGGTCAAGCGCGAGCCTATATAAGATAAAAAAAAAAAAAAGTATATCGAGTACCTGTACCAAGTAACCTCAATTTGTTTTTTTCTAGGCTTGACAAGATGTTAAAATGTATTTCTGGACAAAAAAATCATAATATTGTTATAGCTGGTGACTCTACATAGATGCCATGAAGTGTAACAATGTTACCTTAGATTTCGAGTGTTTATTGTTAAAATATAATCTTACATTAGCACTTAAACAGCCCACAAGATTATCCAGTAATACATGCCTGGATAACCTTGCTCACAACTTTAATAAAAAGTGTAAGACGGATGTGTTGGAATTTGGCTTATCTGACCATACTGCCCAATTAATTAAACTACCAGTAAAGAAAATATTTAAATTAAAGTATTGGCGTAAAATGATACGGGATTACAGTTTAGAAAACATCCAAAAATTTAAAAAACATATTAAAAACCTTTCATTTGATGAAATATATAAAACCGATGATCCATCAGAAGCGTATCATCATTTTATTGAAATATTTAAATTACTTTACGACTTGTGCTTTCCCCTAACTCAAATCACTGTGCAAGTAAATGCCAAGCAAAAATGGATATCGCGCGGTATTAAAGTATGTCATCATCATCATCATCATATCAGCCGAAAGACGTCCACTGCTGGACATAGGCCTCCCCCAAGCGTCGCCACATTGACCGGTCTCGTGCGTCCCGCAACCAGCGGATCCCCGCAACCTTCACCAGGTCATCGGACCACCTGGTGGGAGGCCTTCCAACGCAACGTCTTCCGGTTCGCGGTCGCCACTCCAGAACCTTTCTGCCCCATCGGCCATCCGTTCTGCGAGCAATGTGCCCTGCCCACTGCCACTTAAGTTTGGCAATTCTTCGGGCTATGTCGGTTACCTTGGTTCTCTTGCGGATCTCTAAATTTCTGATTCGATCACGCAAGGAAACGCCGAGCATAGCCCTCCTCCATTGCCCTTTGGGTGACTTTGAGCTTTCTGATGAGGCCCATTGTAAGCGACCACGTCTCAGAGCCATATGTCATCACTGGCAACACACACTGGTCATAGACTTTCGTCTTGAGACACTGTGGTAAGTTGGACGAGAAGATACCGCGCAACTTCCCGAACGCTGCCCAGCCGAGTCGGATTCGACGGTTGACCTCTTTCTCGAAGTTGGCCCTACCCAACTGGATCGTTTGTCCCAGGTAGACATAGTCGTCCACAAGTTCGAGTGTAGAGTCTCCGACCTTGATAGGAGTGGGTGTAACATGGGCATTCAACATCACCTTGGTTTTGTCCATGTTCATCCTAAGACCCACTCTTTTGGAAGCTCTACTGAGGTCATCGAGCATTGTACTGAGGTCCTCCATGGTCTCAGCCATAACCACTATATCTTCGGTAAACCGAAGGTGAGTGATGTACTCGCCATTGACGTTGATGCCTAGCCCTCTCCAGTCCAGAACCTTAAAGACATCCTCCAGTGCAGCGGTAAACAGCTTCGGAGATATGACGTCTCCCTGTCTCACACCTCGCTGCAGACGGACTGGTTGCGAGGTCTGATCCTGAAGTCGAACTGACATGGTGGCGTTTTTGTACAAACACTTCAACACTTCGATGTACCTGTAGTCAATTTGGCACCGCTGTAGAGACTGTAGTACAGCCCAAGTCTCGATCGAATCGAAGGCTTTCTCGTAGTCCACAAACGCCAAACAGAGAGGCAGGTTGTACTCTTCAGTCTTCTGTACAACCTGCCGCAGCGTATGTATGTGGTCTACGGTGCTAAAGCCTTTACGAAATCCGGCTTGTTCGAGAGGCTGGAAATCGTCAAACCTGCGCGCGAGACGATTCGTGATGACTCTTGAAAACAGCTTGTATACATGGCTAAGAAGTGTGATGGGCCTATAGTTCTTCAGTAGGGCATTGTCACCCTTCTTGAAGAAGAGTACCACCACACCCCTGCACCATGCTTGTGGCGTTTTCCCTTCGAGTATGACGGAACTAAACAGCGTCTGAAGGGCCTTAAGTATTGGTTTTCCACCCGCCTTCAGGAGTTCGGCCGTAATTCCGTCTTCCCCCGGTGCCTTGTTGTTCTTAAGCTGTTTCAGAGCCATCCTAATCTCATACAGGCTGACGTCGGGAATGTCTTCGGTATAGTGTCGGGTCAATCTAGCTCTAGGGTCATTCGCTAGATTCGCGACGGGTTTACTGGTTGACGTGTACAACTGCCCATAGAATCTCTCGATCTCCCTCAGAAGCTCCGGTTTGGCGGAAACGATCCTGCCATCATCGGTCTTCAGTTTCGTGAGCTGGCTCTGCCCAATAGACAGATCTCTTGCAAAGACCTTGGAGCCCTTATTCCGCTCAATCGCGTCTTTGATACGCTCGGTATTAAAGCGGCGGAGGTCGCTTTTCAAGGACTTTGAGATCCGTCTATTTAGCTGCCGGTATTTCAACGCATCGTCTGAAGACTGCAGGATCATCTCACGCCTCTCCTCCATGAGCTTGAGAGTTGGATCAGAGAGTCTTTTGTTCCTATCTGTACGGCGGGTCTTGAAAAACTTAGACCCGACCGTATGGACAGCTTCCACGAACCCATCGCTGTAATCGTCCACGGAGCTCCCTAGGCACTCGAAACGATTCTGGAGTTCGAGCTGAAAGTTCTCGGGGTTTTGGACCTGGATATGTGATGGACGGAGCGTGGACTTCATCAGTCGAAACCTTTCAAGCTTAACATTAATGTTCAATGTGCCTCTTACCATGCGGTGATCGCTGCCGGTTTTCACCGAATTGATCACAGAGACATCATTGAACATTTGCTTCTTGGTTGACATGATGAAGTCGATCTCGTTTTTAGTTGCACCATCGGGGCTTTGCCAGGTCCACTTCCTGTGCTCACGCTTTCTGAAGAAGGAGTTCATCATGTAGAGGCCCTCCTTCTCCATAAAACTGGCCAGTAGGTGACCCCGGTGGTTCCGACGTCCAACTCCAAATTGCCGCACTTGCAGCTCATCCACGTCTCGTTTGCCCAGTTTCGCGTTGAAGTCCCCCATGACAACGGTGAAATGAGTTTTAAAACCATGCATGGCTCTAGATATATCCTCATACATGGTCTCTACCTCGTCGTCGGGGTGTGCCGAGGTCGGGGCGTACACCTGTATGACCTTCAGCGAATATCTTTGGGATATTCTGAGTATAAGGTACGCCACCCTGGTCGACACACTCTCGATCTTCACCACGTTGTTCACAAGGGACTTGTGGACGATAAACCCGACACCACCCTGGGACTGTCGGTCACCCTCTCGGAAATAGAGCAGGTTACCGGATTTGAGGATTATCGAGTCCTCCCCCTCTCTTCGGACTTCAGATAACCCTATAATACTCCATCGCAACCTGCTCAATTCTTCCTCGAGTTCGGCTATCTTCTCATCGGTCCGGAGTGTTCGCGTGTTATATGTTCCCAGGTCCAGTCGTCGGTGTTTATTGGGGTAGCCAAAGCCAAAGCTTAAAGTATGTAGTAAGAATAAAAGAAAATTACTCTGGATGTTCAGGAGAAAACCAACATTAACCAATAAACAAAAATTTACTAGCTATTCTAAACTGCTTAAACAAATAATAAATCTTACTAAGCGTGCACAAAACAATTACAAAATAAATACATCGACTAATAAAAGTAGAACGACATGGCAAATTATAAATAATAATAAATTAAATATACCTAAGGAATCGACAGTAGAATTAAAAATTAACGACACATTGACAACAAATCCTAAAAAAATTGCCAATGCGTTTAATAACTATTTTATTGATAACGTAAAACCACTCCCAGGTGCTGGTAAGGATGCCACAGCTCTAATCAGTCACCAACCCAACTCAATGTTTTTGCCACCATGTCTGCCTTATCATATCATCATCATCATCTGCCTAGCCTTTTCCCAACTATATTGGGGTCGGCTTCCAGTCTTACCGGATTCAGCTGAGTACCAGTGTTTTACATTGAGCGACTGCCTATCTGACCTCCACAACCCAGTAACTAGGTAACACGGTACCTCTTGGCAAGACTGGTGTCAGATCTCAAGCTTCTGACTACCCGTAACGACTGTCAAAGATCTTCAAATAACAGCCGGGACCAACAGCTTAACGTGCTTTCCGAGGCACGGAGGAAACTCGGTATGTTGGAATGGTCACCCATCCACGGACCGACCTCGTCAAGCGTTGCTTAACCTTGATGATTGACCCGTGCGGCTGTTATTATTTAGCCACGACCTCCTCATCATATGCAGAAGATTATATCAAATCTTTACAAACACGAGTAGTGTAGGGTATGACGGTATTTCAACGAACGTGGTCAAAGCAGTGAATGAAGATATTTCTCAACAGTTAAGTCATATTATGAATCTTAGTATAATAAGTGGGACATTTCCGAAAGATCTCAAGTTAACAATAATTAAACCTTTATTTAAAAAAGAAGATAAATATTTAATGGCGAACTATAGACCGATAGCATTAATTTCCGTATTATCAAATTTGTTGAGAAATATATATATAACGAACTCAACAGATACATAGAACAACATAAAATCCTATGTGATGAACAGAAAGGTTTCAGAAGAAATAGAAACATTAATATGGCGGTTTACGATTTTATATACACTGTCTCATTACACGTTGACAAATCATTACCTGTTTGTGCTATTTATTGTGACATGTCCCAAGCATTCGATTATGTAGATCACAATATTCTGCTAGATAAACTTGAAGCTTACGGTATAAGAGGTAATGTCTTGGAATTGTTAAAATCATATCTAACAGACCGACAACAAATAACTCAAATATCTAAATTCAATATGAAAGATAAAAAGGTACATATCTTCTCCTCTCAAAAGCGCCGCATTACGCATGGTGTGCCCCAGGGAAGTGTATTGGTCCCTCCCCTGTTCTTACTATATATAAATGACCTACCAAATGCAACTAAGGAACCCATGACTTTGTTCGCTGATGACAGTACTATAACAATAGCATCCGATAATTTATCTGATTATAATTTTGACGCAAATAACTCATTAATCTCTATAATTACCTGGCTTAGCAACAATAATTTGAAAATTAATCTTCATAAAACTAACATAATGCATTTTAGACAACGGGAAAAATTACATAATTTATCAAAATTCAATTTAACTTACAATGACATTATTATACAAGAAGCAGATTCAGCCCGATTTCTGGGCTTATCATTGATCCACAATTAAATTGGAAAACACAGATTAATGTACTAAGTAAAAAAATCAGCAGCTCGTCGTATGCCCTCTATAAACTTGCTCCTACTGTCAATACAAACACTCTACTAACGGCCTATTACGGACTTGTGGAGTCTTTGTTGAGATTTGGGATAATTTTCTGGGGCAATTCAACGAGCAAAGACATAGTGTTCAAAGCACAGAAGCGTTGTGTACGGGCTATGTTTTGGTTGCAAACTATGGACAGTTGCAGACCAATGTTCATAAAGCACAGAATTTTAACACTGCCGTCACTCTACATATTGGAAATGGCTGTATTCGTAAAAAGTAATCCTCAGTGGTTTCCACTTTTGTCTAATAATTCTAATAGAAATAGACGCGAGTAGTATAGACTTTGGGTGCAGTCACACTCGGCCAAAACAGCGGTTCTGAGAAAAAGTGTTGTATGCATGGCCCCAGTAATATACAATAAAATTCCTAATGATATAAAGCAATTGAATTTTAATTTATTTAAAAAAACACTAAAAAAGCTGCTTACTGATAAGTGCTACTATAACATTGTTGATTTTTTAAATGATAAATTTTGAATTTTATTTTGACTAATTTTATTCTATATTGACATACAAATATTTAATTAATACTCATATTGACTACATTTTGTACTGACTCTGATTGTATGTTGAATTATTGATAACATTTTGCACTGACTCTTAATTTTTTTATATATGAAACTGACATTCATTTATTTCATTTTGTACGCCGAATGAGGCAAAACATGTTGGTCCGGTAAAATTGTTTCCATCTATATGTGCATATTCATGTATCATGTTACACATATTTGAACAAATAAATTTATCTTTATCTTTAAAGTAACAGTGATTCTATTGGTATAGGCATTAGGTTTAGAAACGCTAAACAAATAAATCAACTCGCAAACTTCGAGTGCCGAACCGAACATCTCCGAATGTCACCGGAACTGACCGAGCCTGTGGATCGCCCGCCGGTAACACTAGACTCGAGTATGGTAGTACGTGAATACGTGTCAAACGCCATACGCTTAAATACTCGAGACGCGTTTATGTGGTGCGCACGGAATAAGTCTTTACACGTCTGGCCATAAACCTATTCCAGTATATACGTCTCACCTCTAATTGCGAGTTTGTGCCTTTGTGATTATATAAAATTACGTAATTTGATAAAAATAACGTAATTGAGGGGAACTTCTAGTTCTCTTCTTTAATTATGTACGATACTGAAGATGATCAATATGAAGAAATTGACGTGGAAGAAATTTCTTCGGAACTTTGGCAGGAAGCTTGTTGGATCGTCATCAACGCTTATTTTGATGAAAAAGGTTTAGTACGCCAACAGTTGGATAGCTTTGATGAATTTATTCAAATGTCTGTCCAGCGTATCGTAGAAGATTCACCACCTATAGAATTGCAAGCTGAAGCTCAACATTCATCAGGTGAAATTGAAACACCACCGAGGTATCTTCTGAAATTTGGCCAGATTTATTTATCCAAGCCTACGCATTGGGAAAAAGATGGTGCCCCGTCACCTATGATGCCTAACGAAGCCCGTCTTCGAGACCTGACCTATTCTGCACCACTCTATGTTGATATAACTAAAACAATTGTGAAAGAACATGAAGACCCTGTTGAAACACAGCATCAAAAAACATTCATTGGAAAAATTCCTATTATGCTTAGATCCACTTATTGTCTGTTAAATAATTTGACTGACAGAGATTTGTCCGAATTGAATGAATGCCCACTTGATCCTGGTGGCTATTTTATCATCAATGGATCTGAAAAAGTATTAATTGCACAGGAAAAAATGGCAACAAATACTGTTTATGTATTCAGTATGAAAGATGGTAAATTTGCTTACAAAACAGAAATTCGATCTTATCTGGAACATAGTTCTAGACCTACTTCCACTTTGTGGGTTAATATGATGTCTCGTGGAAGGCAAAACATAAAAAAATCTGCAATTGGACAAAGTATTATTGCGATTGTTCCATACATCAAACAAGAAATTCCAATCATGATTGTATTCAGGGCTCTTGGTTTTGTAGCTGACAGAGATATACTAGAACATATCATTTACGATTTTGATGATCCAGAAATGATGGAAATGGTAAAACCCTCCCTTGATGAAGCCTTTGTTATCCAAGAACAAAATGTGGCTCTTAATTTCATTGGTGCCCGTGGAGTACGCCCTGGTGTAACAAAGGAAAAGCGTATCATATATGCTAGAGACATTTTACGAAAAGAAATGTTGCCACATGTTGGTGTTTCAGACTTTTGTGAAACTAAAAAAGCTTACTTTTTGGGTTATATGGTACACAGATTGTTACTAGCTGCTTTGGGTCGTCGTGAGCTAGATGACAGAGATCACTATGGCAACAAACGTTTGGATTTAGCTGGCCCATTGCTTGCATTCTTATTCAGGGGTTTATTTAAAAATTTATTAAAAGAAGTCCGAATGTATGCTCAGAAATTCATTGACAGAGGAATGGACTTTCATTTGGAATTAGCTATAAAGACCAAAATTATTACAGATGGTCTCAGATACTCCCTTGCTACTGGAAATTGGAGCGATCAAAAGAAAGCTCATCAGGCTAGGGCTGGTGTGTCACAAGTATTGAATAGATTAACATTTGCTTCGACATTATCACATTTGAGACGTGTTAACTCTCCAATTGGTCGTGATGGTAAACTAGCCAAACCTCGACAATTACACAATACCTTGTGGGGTATGATTTGTCCTGCTGAAACACCTGAAGGTGCAGCTGTGGGTTTGGTGAAAAATCTTGCCTTAATGGCATACATTTCTGTAGGCAGTCAACCATCTCCAATTCTAGAATTCTTGGAAGAATGGTCTATGGAAAATTTGGAAGAAATTGCACCTTCAGTTATAGCTGATGCTACAAAAATTTTTGTAAATGGTTGTTGGGTCGGTATTCATAGAGATCCAAAACAATTGATGGCTACCTTGAGGAAACTGAGACGTCAAATGGACATCATTGTGTCTGAAGTGAGCATGATCCGTGATATCAGAGACAGAGAAATTAGAATTTACACAGATGCTGGTAGAATATGTCGCCCTCTACTGATTGTAGAAAATGGAGCTTTGCTATTGAAGAAAAAGCATATTGATGACCTTAAAGAGCGTGACTTCAATAACTATGGATGGCAAAATTTAGTAGCAAGTGGAGTTGTCGAATATATCGACACATTGGAAGAGGAGACTGTTATGATAGCAATGAGCCCCGATGACTTAGCTCAAGTAAAAGAATATGCCTACTGTACTACTTACAGTCACTGTGAAATTCATCCTGCCATGATCTTGGGAGTTTGTGCTTCTATTATCCCCTTCCCTGATCACAACCAGAGTCCTAGGAATACTTATCAAAGTGCTATGGGTAAACAAGCTATGGGAACTTACATTACCAACTTCCATGTAAGAATGGACACACTGGCTCATGTGTTGTACTATCCACACAAGCCATTGGTCACTACAAGGTCTATGGAATATCTAAGGTTTAGAGAATTGCCAGCGGGTATTAATTCAATAGTTGCAATCCTGTGTTATACTGGTTACAATCAAGAAGACAGTGTCATTTTGAATGCTTCTGCAGTAGAAAGAGGTTTCTTCCGATCTATATTTTACAGATCTTATAAGGATTCGGAGTCTACAAAAATTGATGATCAAAAGGAGCAGTTTGAGAAACCAACCAGCCAAACATGTAAAGGCATGAAAAATGCTTTATATGACAAATTGGATGACGATGGCATTATCGCACCTGGTATAAGAGTATCTGGTGATGATGTAGTAATTGGAAAAACAATAACATTGCCTCAAAATGATGATGAATTAGAAGGCACCACAAAACGTTACCAGAAGCGTGATGTGTCGACATTTTTACGACACAGCGAAACTGGTATCGTCGACCAAGTCATGTTAACATTAAACAGTGAAGGAAACAAATTTTGCAAAATTCGCGTCAGATCTGTGCGCATTCCTCAGATTGGAGACAAGTTTGCTTCACGACACGGACAAAAAGGCACATGTGGAATTCAGTATAGGCAAGAAGATATGCCATTTACTTGTGAGGGACTTACTCCTGACATCATTATTAATCCGCATGCTATCCCATCTCGTATGACAATTGGTCACTTGATTGAGTGCATTCAAGGCAAAGTCTCATCCAACAAAGGAGAAATTGGTGATGCTACACCATTCAATGACGCTGTAAATGTGCAGAAAATTTCTTCTTTATTACAAGAGTATGGCTATCACCTTCGTGGAAATGAAGTGATGTATAATGGACATACAGGCCGAAAGATCAATGCCCAAGTTTTCTTAGGGCCCACATACTATCAACGTCTGAAACACATGGTGGATGACAAAATTCACTCCAGGGCTCGAGGACCTCTTCAAATTTTAGTAAGACAACCTTCGGAAGGCAGAGCTCGAGATGGTGGATTACGTTTTGGAGAAATGGAACGGGATTGTCAAATTGCTCATGGTGCTGCACAATTTCTGCGTGAGCGGCTTTTTGAAGTATCTGATCCCTATCGTATACATGTTTGCAATTTCTGTGGCTTGATAGCAATTCGAAACTTACGAAATGATACTTTTGAATGCAAAGGTTGTAAGAACAAGACACAAATTTCGCAAATACGATTGCCATACGCTGCCAAATTACTTTTCCAGGAACTGATGTCTATGAATATAGCACCAAGGTTAATGGTATTAAATGAAGAGTAACTTTATTTCTGGAAAATTAAGTTCAATGAAGAATGTTAACTTCAATTTTGGAAATGTTTTAATATGTTATCTTACAATTAATAAAAATACTTGCAACATTACATTCGACTTTTATTATCACAAACTGAGACAACATTAAATGCAGCTTAAACACAACAACCATAATATAAAAGTGTACAATATGTATAATTCTCTTACTCCAATAATTTAATTATGTAATCAAATGCAATATTTTTTTTTTTTTTAATTGAGGTATTTTTATGTACAAATAGATTAGTTAATATAAACAAAGTGGATTTTTGAGATGGGATGAAGCAGTAAGGGCCAAAACACATGCAAGTGCCATGTTACGGCGCCGCGCCGCCGCCGTGTCGTGCAAATCTATATTTACTTCTTTCTCTTTACGTAACAAAAAAGAGGATCGAATTTGAAGGTTGAGTGTGCGTCTTTTTATCTGGGTACATTAGAAAATGAATGAGAAATGTGTACATTAGATTGATTCACGCTCCGATTCATCGTCTGTTTCTTGACCCTTACTGCTCGTCTCAATAATCCACAATGTATATTTTGTGCTGAATAGATTATAAATTTATAATGTGCAACCCTAAAATATTTATAAATAGGTAACTAAATACATATAGGTAGGTACATAAACATTGCACTAAAAACATTTTTTAAATTATGAGTAAGTCCAAAGTGCTCTAGGAAACCTTGTACCTAGTATACTAACAAACAAATTATAACATTCAAATTATAACAGACTCGAAAATATTTTTATAAAATATTTATTGCACACACATTTGGAAATACCAGAATACATAAATATTTTTTAATAGAAGATAAAATAACAATATAGGTACTGATAACAGCTTGCAACAGCCAGTTAATAACTACAATAACTGTCTCTAAAATTTACAATTTTAGACAAGAGAGCTTTTGATTTTATCATCTAAGAGCGCATAAATAAAATTAAGTACAACAACAGCCACTATGTGCGCTTTATCGAAATGAGTTGTCCGTTGCAAGAAATCATTTGTAGAGTGACCACTATTGGTAACAATAAACAAAAAAGACGTTCATGCAGGTTATTGTTGATTAACTCTCAAGCTTAATTGATTAGTAGTTAAGGTAGGAACATCTTAACAAGATTTCGCCAATTTCAGAAACTTGCTGAATCGAGTTACCTAATAAAATATCCACCATGATTATTCTTAAAATATAACTATTTTACTGTACAACTTACGTATCTATGATCGATGTAATGTGTTGCATACAGTATGCAGTCATAATCAAATTATATATTACAGTATAAAATATGGACGTTTAGACAGTATTCAAAACAATAGAACATCGGCTAAAACCTTGTATTTACCTGCCTTCTTAATTATCATTTAGAACTATGTTTTTTGAAGAGTTATTTGAATTGTTTGATAATTGATACACATCTTTGTAAATCTGATTATTTACCGGCCTAAAATTAACTCCATAAATAATAGGCATATTATGAATTAGTTATAGTAAAAAAAAACTACTTCCAAAATAACTATACTGAATGTCGTGGTTATATATGTAGGCATAGAGGACCTTGTAATAACTTAACCATTTTTGGCTAAAACTCCTAGTAAATTGAAAATCTACTAAGGTTGAAACTATCTTTTACATTTGCCTACTACCTTGCAATAGCGTTTTATGAGTTGCAAGTGGCATTCAACTTCAGGGCGGCAAAGCAATTACAATGTCGACTACAAACATGACGAGAATTCAGAAGCCATGGTCGGTATAGCCTTACTTTTGTACATATGTAGAAGTCACGTCCTACGGCGTATCAGTAAAGCTACTTGGAATCAATGAACTCAGCGCGATGGTGGCAGAGCGCGCTGTTCTGCGTTTTCGTCTTCCTTGGGTCGACTCCACTTTATCATGGTTTCAGGTGATCGGTACAGGAATACTAATTTAGCAAACAGATCCTCTTCTAAGGCCAACTCGAGTGCTTCGCTTCGCGTACCTAAAAATAAGGTTGTGTTTAAAAGATATCTTAATTTTAGTACCTACTTATAAAAACAAAAACTTTTTCGTAAACCGACTTCAAAAGCAAAACCTCTTGTTTTTATCATTTTCCGACACCGACTTCCGAAACGATATTATTTTGCACTTCTTAGTGTTTGGCTTTTGAAGTCAGTTTATTGTTTTGTGAAAAGTTTTCATTTCATTCTTTTTACCGACTTCTAAAAATAGGAGGTTATCAATTCTATACGAATGTATGTAATATTGTTGAAATTGCACAATATTCACATTAACTCTATGTGGGCTTCTAAACACGTGTTCCAAATTTCTTAGATGAATGTATGTTTGTCCATGCATATCTCCGAAACTAGTGATCAGATCGTGATCATTCTTTAATTTTTTATTGGATTAGGTATATCTCAACTCAGGGCAAAGTGCAAGTTTCATCACGGACAGTCACGATTTCACAAAAAATAAACTGCCTTCCAAAGCAAAACATTAAAAAGAGCAAAAACAACTTTCGTTTCAGATGTCGGTGGCGGAAAACGACAAAAAAAATAAAAGGTGTGTATCACCGACTGCCGAAAAGAAAATTATATTTTTGCTCCTATTAGTGTTTTGCTTTTGAAGTCGGTTTATTTTTTGTGTAATAGTTTTTTTAGTTTTGGTACACTGTCACTAAAAAGTGTGCAAGTTCTTTAGTAAGGTACAACAAGGATTGACGAAATACCCATAATAACTGATTTTTTGTGCTGTTAGTCGCTAAGGAGTTAGGTTGTATCTTGTAAACTGCTGAACCGATTTCAATGAAACTTACACTATTGTTGAGGGATACCTAATCCGATAAAAAAAGAAAGATCACGATCCGATAAGTAGTTTCGGAGAAATGCCTGGATAAACATACATACACTTATGAAATTTGGCACACATGTTTAAAACCCCACATAGAGTAACATATGCGAATATTGTGCAATTCCAACAATATTACATACATACGAATTCGAAATTCGATAGAATTGATTAGGTCCCTCCCTTTTTGCTTGAAATCGGTAAAAAAAACTAATAACACACGAAAACCTTATATAATTCTCGCCAAACTTCTGGGCCGCCCTGAAGTTGGCCTTCCGATGCGCAAGGCACGGATCGGTGCTGTTTTTGTATGAGATTTACTAGCGCAGCCGTTGTAGCCAACTTCAGGGCGGCGAAGAAATTTGTCGAGTACTATACGAAGCAGTGTGATATTTGGCATAGTTGGTTTATAAAGAGAAGTGATTGTTACATTTACCTTTAAATAATAATATTAAATATGTAGTTACTATCACTTAAATTTATAAAAAAAATCGCTTTTGAGGTGTCGCTAAATAAACTTACCAGATAAATATCAAGGCAGAGCTATAAAAGTCTGTCAGCATTCGGTAGGTCATCGAACATGATCCTTGTGTAAATTCCGGAGAAGAATCCTCGCAGCACTCGAGACGCCAAGAACACGAACGTGGTGTACAACCCGATGATACTACAAACAATCACAAAATGTAATGATACAAATGTTTTGAAAGCCTACTTCCTAATAATACTATTAATGTGAACGTATGTGGCTTGTTTGTGACACCCACAATAACAAATACATTGTTCTAATTAGGCACAAACTTTTTAAACTATAGTCTTGACAATTTAAGAAGTCGGATTTGACAGCTATAAAAAAATTTAAAAAATAAGTTCTTAATTATGCTTAGGAATGATGCTCGTTATTACAGTGTATGGGTATGGGTAACATAGTAATTAATTAGGATTATGAATTTGATTTTTCAATTTCTCATGTACAAAGTTATCGCGGCATGTAAAATGAGAAACGTCATCGGACTTCTTAGATTGTCACGATTATAGATATGTTTATCTTTAGAGTCTGGCAAACGAAAGTAGACACTCGAATTATTTGCAAACTTTTTATATGGCAATGCTATAATAATGTCAACATCAATTTTTGGTGATTTGTTTTGGTCTTGATAATAGCATTTATTAAGTGCAAAATGAAGAAAACAATTGAAAGTGGATTACGGAAGATGTCGTTTCGCATGATGTCTAAATATGAAGAAAACATCAGGAGAAAGACGTCGAATTCAAACAAAAACAAGATTGTTTACGTGTGGTGTTAGATTTCATAAGTTAGAATGACGCTAATAATTTGAAAAATCCAAAATTATTATAGAATACTGTTGTTTTTTATTGAGTTTGATACATAATATCTAAAATATAACCTATTTCATACCTATACTATTTTTATTCAGACGAAATAAAATAAATAATTCTAAAGTATCAAATTAGGTTATTCCAGGTATGTGATAATAGTTTTAGGGTTGCTATGCTGATATTTTTTAAATTTTCCGCGCTTTTTCAGTCTCTAGTTTCGTTTGCCAGACTCTAGCTTACCATGCATAATGCTGTTATTATTCAAACAAAACGTGTATGAATAATTCAGTTCAATCGGCTGGGGGTTACCAACTTTTTTAAGATTCGATTAAGTTCATTTAGCAGATTTGATCCAAACATACCTACTAACTAAGGTTAGTTACCTTGGTAACTAAAATAATAATAATATAATAATTACTAAAATAAAAGCTTGCAAAATAGAGCGATCGAATGAATAACATTCGATACATACGTTCTAGCAGTACGTAATAGAACTTTGTAATTGTTATTGCCCGTCCAGCAATGTAGTCTCAATCTGTTTGCCCACATTTAGCAATCAAAATAAAGGCAATAAAAAAAAATGTGAAGAAGGGTTAATACTCACCCACTGCCAGAAATAAAATTAAGTGTCTCTGGGAACAGTTTATCGTTAAAAGTGTACATGACGAGCATATCACAGTTGTTGAGCGGTACTGTCAACAATGGATCCTGAAAATATAAAATAAAATGAATACTCGAGCTGTCACAAGTAAAATAAATGGTTGGTAAAAGTAAATTTTAATAACTAGGTACTAATCTAAATAAATAAGCCGTTTTATTTATTTTCGTATTGCAATCATTATTTGTAAGTTTTAATATACCGTACAATTTGGAGGTCGGTTGTAAAGTAGTCAACCTTTTAGCCTGAGGCCTCATTAGTGCGATGCGTCGTCGCAACGGATCAACGCCTTGTATGCCACACCTGCCAACTTGACGACGCACGACGTCACAACGCAAGAGGGCGTCGCACGCCGTCACAGCGCAGCGTGTCAGTGTGGATTCCAGATTCGACAATGGATTGGAATGGACACTATCCACCGTCGCGTCGCACCGCAGCGCATCACCCTCCCCCCGCATCGTTTCTCGTCCGTCGATCCGTTGAAAAGTCGCGTGCGACGACGTAACGCATAATGTGGCTTCTCACTTAAAATATATGTAAAACGCACTAAAGAGGCCTCGGCCTTACTTAATAAAGTAATGTATTACAATTGCAACTTACTCGTACAGCACAAGACTCTCGAACTCGCCAATACATCACGTCTGTACCTTTAGCTCTCTCCAATCGAAGTAATACGTCTCTATACAATGTTGCATCCGCATCTGCAATAGTAAAATAATTCATTAAAAAATTGAAGTTCGATATTTATAAACTCTACTTTAGTCTGAAAATCTGAAAAATTTTGGCATTTAAATTTAAAGTAAAGTTTGACAAGTTATAACTCAAAATGCATTATACAGAAACCGACCCTCAGACTACTACTCATAACAACTAAGCTCATTAATATATATTTTTTACCTAAAAGTACAACAGACTTCCAAATAAAAACAATACAAAGTGAAAATTGAAGTAACGTCTTTTTTTATTATAGTGTATTTATTTTTTACTAGCTGTTGTCCGCGGCTTCGCTCCCGTGGACCACCCCACAGGACCCATTTTCGGGATTAAAAAATAGCCTATGTCACTCAGGAATAATGTAGCTTTCTATTGGTGAAAGAATTTTTCAAATCGGTCCAGTAGTTTCGGAGCCTATTCGGTACAAACAAACAAAAAAATCTTTCCTCTTTACAATATTAATATAGATGGTAATCGGTTGTATTTTTTTTACTCTTTTCTGGTAGTACCTTAGTGGGTAAGTTATATAGTAGTAGCAATTTTATGTGGGAGTAAATAAAATTTATTTAATAATGCCCATAATAACTCAATAAATCGGATTTCCGAAGTGTTCATTCGTGAAATGAAATATTGTAAACAATAAATAGACATGTTATTGCAGCAATCCCGAGAGATTTTCCTTCATTTATTGAAGAGTTCAATTGAATATCTCTATTTTTGTTCATCAGATCTTCACTAAATTTAAATGGGAATAATTCGGGACCATACTGTTTGCGTGCGTGTCAGACTTCGCACATTTAGGGTTCCGTACCAAACGGCAAAATCAAGTTGGTTATAATAGGAAAAATTAGGGAATTACAAAAAAAACTGATTTATCAATATATATTGGTTACTAGCTGTTGCCCGCGGCTTCGCTCCCGTGGACCACCCCACAGGACCCGTTTTCGGGATTAAAAAATAGCATATGTCTCTCAGGAATAATGTAGCTTTCTCCAATTTTTTAAGTCAGTCCAGTAGTTTTGGAGCTTCGGTACAAACAAACAAACAAAAAAATCTTTCCTCTTTATAATATTAGTATAGATTTGTTAGTAAAATATATGTAATAATTTAAGTTTATAGGTCAATGGGCAGTAAAAAACATATAAGCACAATTTTTTTTTTTAAAACTGACTTTAGTGGGTTCTCATTCCTTTGTTTTCCAATACTTTTTACAACAAAAAAAGCCGTAGTATTCATACTCAACGAGCTCTAAACAACGAGGCCCACTCGATGGGGTAGTTAAGAATATTTTATTTTATTTTTATTTGCGGGCCCCTTTAGCTGTAGGTATAATTTGGGTCAACAGGATGCTTATACTGTGAAAATTTGAAGACTAGCTCCAACCGTTTGGCTTTAAAACTTATGTGACAGACGACGGGCAGACACGTGAGTGACAGCAATAGGGCTCGATTTGGACCCTTCGGTTACAGAACCCTAAAAAACAAATTCAAAATCCGTCCTCAATTAACAGAGAAATCGGAGAACATACATGCCGTCGAATATAGAACCTCCTCCTTCTGGAAACTCGGCTAAAAAGTCTAGCAAACTATAAAACTCACTTTTTTCTCCATTTCCGCTGTCGTCGTTTAGCGGCGGCATAAGTTGGCTAACTGCTTTTGTGGTACCCTTATTGAATACTTTCAAAAATTTCGGGAACATGTAGGGTACAGTTAACCTGTCGAATAATTATTATGTCAATAAAAAGGAAGTAATAACACGGTTTAATGTTTAAAAGGATTATCGTAAGGTTAAACGACCATCACATAAAACTCTAGCTTGCGTTCAGTCATTGAACACATTAAGGAATATACAGTAGTCACAGCGGATCTTTGTGTCTTTGAAGTTGGCTCTGCGAACCATTATACTGCATAGAGTGAGTTTAAAAATTAGTCCAGATTTGGAAGTAGCTAATGTTCTTAAATCGGAACAGACGGGTAACGAGTGAAGTTGGCTCTGCGAACCATTGCGCATGAAACAGTTTTTCATCGAGTATACTGCATAGAGTTAGCGAGATAGAACGATGCGACTAACGTAAGTGAAAGAGGCAATTATACAAATCAATCTTCTACTTCAACATTGACGCAAAAATAGCAACTGCGCAGGGTGTTGCAGCCAACTTCAGAGACACAAAGATCCACTGTGACTACTATACTAATTGTGAAAAAGTGAATTCTCATGTGAGGTTCAAGCGATTTTGAATCATGTGCGGTGCAAATGGACACAGTGTGCCAGTGTGCACTGGAACTATATAGTATGTGTTCTAGTGTATGAACATTTGGCTCACCAGGTACCTGGATCGGAGGTGCCGTCCAGCAACTTCTTGAGCTTTTCCCGCTGCGGGTTGGGTTTGCCGTCGATGTAGGCGTGTATGGGCACCTCGCGGTGGTCCTCTATGGTGGGCGGGTTCGGAATCGCGTTCGTCGGGTGCGTTATCACGTATGTGAACTTCACCATCAATGTTGCATCTGTTGATGATAGAACAAACAAAATAATTTAAATATATGGTATTTAGATAGTAAGTCACACCAGAACGTTGCTGATTTTCCTTGAAGAGCTGGGGTGATCGAATGACCTATTTATTCGCCTGTACGCCTGGTTAATGGAGATGACGTCACGTGGTCGTTACGTAGTTGTTATGTTAGTGCTGTAGGTACTCACTAGAGGCCGCTTCTCTCTTGAGCCGGTCGAGCTCGGGCGGCGAGATCTCCCACTTGAGCGTGGAGTTGGGGTTGATGGAGATGACGTCACGTGATCGTTACGTAGTTGTTATGTTAGTGCTGTAGGTACTCACTAGAGGCCGCTTCTCTCTTGAGCCGGTCGAGCTCGGGCGGCGAGATCTCCCACTTGAGCGTGGAGTTGGGGTTGATGGAGATGACGTCACGTGACCGCTACGTAGTTGTTATGGTAGTGCTGTAGGTACTCACTAGAGGAAGCTTCTCTCTTGAGCCGGTCGAGCTCGGGCGGCGAGATCTCCCACTTGAGCGTGGAGTTGGGGTTGATGGAGATGACGTCACGTGATCGTTACGTAGTTGTTATGTTAGTGCTGTAGGTACTCACTAGAGGCCGTTTCTCTCTTGAGCCGGTCGAGCTCGGGCGGCAAAATCTCCCACTTGAGCGTGGAGTTGGGGTTGATGGAGATGACGTCACGTGATCGTTACGTAGTTGTTATGTTAGTGCTGTAGGTACTCACTAGAGGCCGCTTCTCTCTTGAGCCGGTCGAGCTCGGGCGGCGAGATCTCCCACTTGAGCGTGGAGTTAGGGTTGATGGAGATGACGGCCACGTCGTCGAACATGTAGTTTCGACAGGAACGTCTGCGCGTTGCGGTCGCGCGCGTGCATGTTGCTGAGCTGAGTGTAGTCTTGTTCCGTGAAACTAGAAAATTATTATACAGCCTTTTAGACCAAAACGAAAAGAAATATAATAAAAATTGTAGTTCTAAAAACTAAAAAACACGCTTTAATGGTAAGGATAATGGGACAAACTGTTTAAATTATTGCATTGTCATCGGTCCTTGATAAGTGTGCAAAGTTTCAAATCAATCCAACGTTTTGAAGTGGGTGAAAATCACGTTCAAAGATTCCGTTACATTGATACATTGATACATTGTTACATTGATACATTGATACATAGATACATAGATACATACATACCAAGCTAATAAAAGCGTGTTAAAAAGATACGACCTCGAATGGACCTTATTTGCCATTCTCGTTGATTGGATCTAATATCCAAGCAACGGGAGTTCTTTGCGGCTGATCTTAACAGACGGAGTAAACAGTTGGCATATTCAAACGAAGTCCCTTACTGCTGGGATCATCGCCAGTAAGGAACAGTGACTTCCTTATAATTTTCCTTAAACGTTGTGTCTGGCGTGAAATATACTTACACATAAATGTTGTGTGATTGAGCCGACATTTGATAAACAGGCAGGAAGGACCGATGCGTATTTTCACTGTCACATCTGTGGGTGGGTTGGGTTGACCGACCTAAAACAAATAAATACTAGTACCTACTCAGACGAATCTGAACACTGGCAACCAATTAACTTCAGTTTAAACTTGGAACGTTGACTAAGGGCCATAGATATAGCTGTTAAACATTGTTATAACGCGCACAAAAGCAAAGTTTGAATTAAAATAATTTCTAATGCCGTAATAAATCAGTTTTGCCCAGCCCCGTTTTTTTCGAAAAAAAGGTGAAATAATTTTTCGAAACATAAAAATCTATTAAAGCAGTGGTTGGTGAATCCCGTAGACACCTATCTTAATTTGCCATATTTAGAAAATATTCACAACAGTATAAAAATGTTAATAAACTCACGCTAAAAGCCAAAAATCTATGAGATTTGACATATCGGAGACCCACACCGGCGACTTTAGCGGCGAATTCATACGCGGTAGCCCTCATTGGGAGATTAATCGCCATAATAATATGAAACTGTAATTACCGTATTTCCAAACGCGAAGAACACAAGCGGGAACCATATGATGGCGATGACGAACGCGAGTACTCCTCCGCCGAGCATGTACTTGGACATGTTGGACTTCTTGGAGCCGCGCGGCTGCGGGAACTCGTCCTCTATGTAGCGGGAACACTGGAACAATGTCAATGTACCTATGTTATAATGAACTAGCTGACCCCCGCGGCTTCGCTCTCGTCAACTGGCTACCTATCTACCTTCCTACCCTACTCACCTACCTACCTACCAATTTGTTTAACTATTTAATTGAATAAGAATTAATACTACAATACGAATGTAACCAACTTTTGTTTCTACCGGCGATCTAATTAAAATTTTGGAACATAAAAGCTGCTCTTGTGACTTAACTCCAACTTTTTGGCAGACTTTTTTAGGTAATAATGAGTTATTACCTAAAAAAGTCTGCGGGAGAATATATCTAACTATCAGACTATCTACTACTTTAATCATGTAGCACATAATTTTTATGTATCATCAATAGTTTTCTCAGCGCACGCCAAAGAATGATTTTTATAGACAAAATTTTGCTACTGTGGGTTATATTATTGCAATTTTCATAAGGTACTCTATTTTTTTTAAATAAATTTTAGCCTATGACACTCAAGAATAATGTAGCTTTCTACTGGTGACAAAATTTTCAAAATCGTTTCAGTAGATCCAGAAATTACCCCCTACAAACTCACAACATCACAAACTTTACCTCTTTATAATATTATATAGTATAGATGTAAAACAGACATCACCGAGTGCCCCATACATATCCTGTCATTGCGCCTTACTTGATCTGTTACATATTACGTTATTACTTGATATGTTTCATAGTTATGGGTATAACAAGTAAAAACATAACCCTTTCCTTGCAGCCGGGTAAAAATTTAAAAACCTCCTTAACATTTTATTTCGTGCTACATAATGTATCTAGTAGCAGACAGTTTATTATAACACGTTATCTTGCGAAAACACCCCAATTCAAACAGTAAAACGCCCATAACTTTAGAACGGTTGGACCGATTTTCATCAAACAACTCAGAACACTCTCGATAAAGTCACCCTTCAACAAAAAAAAAACCGGCCAAGTGCGAGTCGGACTCACTCACGAAGGGTTCCGTACCATTACCGTAAAAACCGGCAAAAAAATCACGTTTTTTGTATGGGAGCCCCACTTAAATATTTATTTTGTTTTTAGTATTTGTTGTTATAGCGGCAACAGATATACATCTTCTGTGAAAATTTCAGCTGTCTATCTATTACGGTTCATGAGATACAGCCTGGTGATAGACGGACAGACAGACAGACAGACAGACAGACGGATCGATTCTTAGTAATAGGGTCCCGTTTTTACCCTCTGGGTACGGAACCCTAAAAGGAAATCAAAATTGGATCATATGTTTAGGAGCTATGTTGCCACAGACAGATAAACACAAACGCACAGGTACACACGTCAAACTTATAACACCTCTATTTTTCCGTCGGGGGTTATAAAGATCGCATGAGAAACGATTCTTGTGTCAAAATATTGTTGGGTGAATATACTTTAGAACAGTCACGCGAAAACAGGAAATAGATTTAAAATAAATTGTCAGGGCGGCCAATAGATAGAATTTCATAGGAATAAATGCAACTAGCAAGTTACGAATATTATGTACTAGCTGTCCCACGCGGCGTCGCTCCCGTCAATTCGCTACCTACCTACCCTATTCTACCTATCCTACGCTACCCTACCTATCCTACCGACCCTACCCTACCTACCCTACCCTACCCTACCTATCCTACCTATCCTACCGACCCTACCCTACCTACCCTACATACATATATGTTGCGTAACTTTAACCGGAAGCTCTCAAATTTTTTTTGCCAGTTTTCGCAACATTTTTCATTTATGCTCCGCTCCTATTGGTCGTAGCGTGATGTTACATAACCTTCCTCGATAAATGGACTATCCAACACAAAAAGAACTTTTCAATTCCAACCAGTAGTTCCTGAGATTAGCGCGTTCAAATAAACAAACAAACTCTTCAGCTTTATAATATTATAATAATAATAATAATAATAAAAAACGCCTTAAAATGTAAATAATAAGAAAACTGTTAAATAAAGGATAATAATAATAATATAATATAGTATAGATTTATAAGTACCTCTTCCAAGGTACGACAACCGACTAATTCTGGAAACATGTCGCTCCCGTTAAAGAAGGGTAGAATTAACATACAATTTAGTTCAAGATAATAATTATATTTTCATAGCTCCATTCTTCAGATATAGTATTACCATGTAGTTTCCCTAACGTTCTAGGTAGTGTCGCACTTTTAGATTTAAATCGATTATTCTTACTCGATTTACGAATTCAAACCCTCATCTATCGTCTACGCCTTACTAGCGCTTTCGCGATTTGCTCATTTCCTTTTTTGTGCGCGGTAGTGAACGCAAGTTATCAAAAAAAAAAAAGAACGGGTACCCTTACATTTCAAATATGCCGAAACGCAAGGGTGGTGTTTTAAGGTTATATGTTCGACACACAAAATATGACTATGTCTTTACCAAAAAAGAAACAAACCCATATATTACATTTGGTAAAAAAATTCAAAACATTACAAAAATGTACCATTCGAGAATTTTCTCAATTTATAGGTGTTTTAACAGGCGCATGTCCGGCAATAAAATACAGCTGGTTGAACACAAAGAAATTCGAAAGGGAAAAGTATCTCGTCCTGAAAAAATGTAACAACAATTACGATGATATTATGAAAGTGTCAAATTACATTTTACCGGATTTAAATTAGTGGGAAAGAAAGATATTAAGTTCTAAAAAAATTATTTCACCTCCAGTATACAAATTGGAAATTTTCACGGACGCGTCAAGGACAGGCTGGGGTGCTGTCCGCAACAATATGTGCGCCAATGGTTACTGGAAAGAAAGTGAGCTGAAATATCATATTAATTATCTAGAGCTACAAGCAGCATTTTTTAGCCTTAAATGTTTCGCCCGAGATGTTACCAATTGCGCTATATTGATGCGAATAGACAACACTACGGCCATCAGCTATATTAATAGAATGGGTGGTATACAATTCCCACACTTAAATGACTTAACGAGATCCATTTGGCAGTGGTGTGAAGAACGCAACTTGTGGTTATTTGCATCTTATATCAACTCCAAAGATAATAAAGAAGCTGATACGTAATCGCGCAGAGTTAATCCCGACACCGAAATAGAACTATGTTCAGATGCCTTTCAAAATGTTATCAATAAACTAGGAAAAATTGATATAGACTTGTTTGCATCTCGCACCAATGCCAAATGTAGGGCTTACGGTAGATGCTTTTACGATATCATGGTCAAAATATTATTTTTACTGTTTTCCTCCTTTTGCAATAATTCAAAAATGCTTACAAAAAATTGTCAGTGAACAGTCAACCGGCATTTTTGTTTTTCCTTATTCGCCCACACAAGTTTGTTTTTCCTTATTGGCCCACACAAGTGTGGTTCCCGTTGTTGAGCAATATTATAATAACAGGTATTATTTTTCTAAAAAATGCAATTCGGTCGGATTACAGGATACATCTACCCGCGCAGACTACCCTGGCAGCAGCCATTGTCTCCGGGAAGCCTTCACAAAACAAGGTGAAGTGGACTGTATTTGGTTGTTCGTTGGAAGAATGAAAATACTGTCGTGATTCGTATCTTCAATTTTATTCCTTATTGTTATTACAACTGTATGTTATTACAATTGTAGAGCTGAAGACTGACTGTGTCCGACTGTGTCTCTGCCTCCAAACGGTCCGACCTTTATACTCAGACCGCTAGGCGCGAACAATGGCGCCCCTCTCTCTCAATGGCGCTCGGGTATGGCGTCATAGAAATGCCGTAATTATCAATATTATCTTACTTAAATCTACACAAATTATACATTTCCTTAATCTACATACTTAATTAATTCTACCTAGGAAACATATAAAGCTGTAAAAAGGTCAACACAAAAATCTTATCTAACCTAGATTCCTCCCTACTTATGAGCTATCAAAACATGCATAATCTTACCTAATTATCTACGTTTTCTCTAGTTCTTATATGTATTACGTACGTAGTCTTACTTTAAAACTCACATGGAACCTACATCAATTATATTTGAAACATCCACGTGGGATTTTTATAACACTAAAAAGAGAAACTTATAGATAATTCTAACGGTTATTTTCTCACGCCGAACCCCGGTAATTACATAATGTGTTTTGGGATACAACAATAGGCCATTCAATGTTTTAGTACGGTCGCGTTACAAAGCGGTATCTATGACAACAGTTCTATGACACACAAGGCGTTCACCGTTCTGAAGCCATTAAACATTGATTGTTACTTTATTTTTACAAAACGCCGACAATATTGCTTACCACCGTTAAAAAGGCCCAAACACATGTATGCTTTAAACAACAGTTAAAGGTACACCGTGGGAATTGTCCTTGCTAAAATCACCATGCAACGTACACAGTCATGTGTCCGTTACAGTTCTCTCCCCGGCGCAGCTCGCGTAGCCTCCTTTGTTGACACGACGACGAGCTTGCTCACGGGGCGTCGGAAGGTGCCAGTCCTGGTGCGCACCTCGACGACTCTGATACCGCCATCCGGTCCGCGATGCGTGCGCTCGACGATTCCCATCGGCCATGTGTTCCGTGGCAGCGTGTTGTCGACCACGAGGACCACGTCACCGGCTTGAATGGGTCGCACGTCGTTCCGTGGCTCGCCGCGAGGTACCAACGTGGGCAGGTACTCGCGTAGCCATCGTCGCCAGAAGTGGTCAGCGAGCGCCTGACTAGCTCGCCATGTCCTCCGGTCGTCCTCTTCGCAGGGTCCTGTCGTCGGCAGCCCCTTAGACGACCCCAACAAGAAGTGGTTGGGGGTTAGGGCCTCGGGGTCGCTGGGATCCACACTGACGTGTGTCAGCGGTCGCGCATTGATCGAGAACTCAGCCTCAGTGAGCAGAGTCCTCAGTACTTCTTCCGCCGGCGCCTTCTCTCGCAGGGTCACGCTGAGCGCCGTCTTCACGGAGCGCACCATACGTTCCCACGCGCCACCTTGGTTGGGCGCGCCGGGAGGGATGAAGCGCCACTCCAAGCGATGCAGTAGCCCCTCATCTCGCAGGGCAAGCATCCACTCGGCGTAGGCATGGCGTAGCTCCTGGTCGGCCCCGCGAAAGTTAGTCGCGTTGTCGGAGTACATCACTCTCGGCCAGCCTCTGCGCGCGGCCATTCGTCTCAGCGCCATGATTGCTGAGTCGGTGGAGAGTGAAGCGACAAGCTCGATGTGCACGGCGCGGGAGGTGAGGCACGTAAAGAGTGCGCCCCACCTCTTCTCTCGGCGGCGTCCTACCTTGACCATTATTGGCCCAAAATAGTCCACCCCACAGTTGGTGAACGGGCGGTGAAATGGGTCAAGGCGGGCGTGTGGCAGGTCTCCTGTAGCTGGGGTTTGCGGCCTCGCCCGCCTCGTTTTGCAGAAGGCGCAGCTCCTCTCGACAGCGCGTACCGTGGGTCGCAAGTGAATGACCCAGTACCGCTGTCGCAGGTCGTTCGTCACACGCTCCCTATTGGCGTGGCCTGCAGCGCAGTGCTCCCGCAGCACGAGGAGCTTAGTCAGCTGATGACGGCCGTCGAGTATAATAGGCCGCTTCATCTCGGTCGGGGCGGGAGAGGCCTCGATCCGGCCCCTCACTCTTAGGACGCCGTTTTCCAGCACTGGATCCAGCCTGTACAATCGACTCGCCTTCGTGAGCGGGCGAGCAGACTGGATCTTCTTCATATCTTCCCCGAAGCTGTCCTCTTGTGCTTGTTTGATTAGTTCAGCCTCGGCGCGCTGGATATGATGATACTCCATCCTTGTTGCTCTTCGTCTGCAGATATCAGTGAAAGCGATCGCTCGAGCGACGGCTCTCACCAATACCTCATACTTTGAGAAGCGGGCCGGGTTCGGTAGCCAGCTATCTCGCTCCGTTTCTTCTCTCGTGTGAAGGACCTCCTCGTCCTCCTTGTCATCCGTCGACGTCGTGGGCCACTGCTCTTCTGGCAGGAGCAAGAAGTCCGGTCCTTGAAACCATCTATCCGTGGCGCAGATGGGCGTGTCGATGAGCCGAGTGGCGTCGTCCGCTACGTTGCTTGCAGTAGGCAGCCAACGCCACTCTTCTTTCTGGGTCAACTCTGCGATCTCTCCCAGCCGATGCGCAACGAATGGCGTGTAGCGTCGCACGTCGTGATGGATCCAGTGCACCACGGTAGATGAATCGGTCCAGTAGGTCGTCTGGCCGATGATAACTCGGTGCTCCCTTCTTATCGTCTCAGCGAGTCTTGCTCCAATCACTGCGGTTTGTAGCTCCAGGCGCGGTATAGTTTGCGCCCGACGAGGCGCCACCTTAGCTTTGGCGGCCACCAACACGACGTTCAGGCTCCCATCGACGTTTCTTATTCGCCAATAGGCCACAGCTGCGTAGGCTTGCTCGCTGGCGTCGCACAGTATGTGTAAGTCGACGCGTTCATACTTTTGCGTCACGTAACAGCGCGGTAGTCGCAGCTGAGCGAGTTCAGTCAGGCGAGCAAGCCAGGAGGCGAAGAGCTCGTTCTCTTCCTCGGGGATTTGCTCGTCCCACGTCGTCTGAAGGCGCCACAAGCTCTGCAGTATGATCTTCGATCGTATTGTGTAGTGGCTCAGCAACCCAAGCGGGTCGTATATGGACATCACGGCGCTGAGGGCTTCACGCTTAGTCGGGGCGCGCGTTCTCGCTCGTACTTCAGCCGGGACTCGGTTCATAGATGTGTTGAACCCCAGCTCATTGCGCTCCGCGTCCCAATGCAGCCCCAGAATCTTGCTCTCAGGCTGCTCACCCCCCAATTGTGTAGGAGAGGTGGCGTGCAGCTCGGTGGGCACGTCGCGTAGCACCGTCTTGTTGCTGGAGCTCCAACCTCGCAGCGTGAACCCTGCGTGCGCGTGCACTGCTCTCGTTTCCTCTACTGCCTTCCGTGCTTCTTCAGCGTCTTCATAGCTGGCCACCAAATCGTCCATGTAATGACTTCCTTTGATGGCCTCCAGCGCCCGCGGGTACTCCTGCCCATGTACGTCTGCGTTGTGGTTGCGAACGTAATGGGCCATGTACGGGGAGCTCGCGGCGCCGAATAGCATACTGGTCATCTTGTATTTCCTCGGCGGCTCTTGTCGGTCGTCACCTCTCCACAGGAACTGTTGCGCTGGTTGGTCCTCCGGCCTTATCCTGATTCTCAGGAACATCTCCTGCACGTCTGATGTAATCGCTACCACCTTCTCTCGGAACCTAAATAGGATTCCTGGCAGCGACAGCAGTAGGTCGGGTCCCTCCAACAGTTCGTCGTTTAGGCAGACGCCGTTGCTCTTCGCTGCTGCGTCGAACACTAGCCTATGTTTGCCGGGCTTGTTCGGGTTCTGCACGGCAAAATGTGGCAGATACCAACAGATGGCACTCGCTCGCTCCGACCCGTCGCATGGCGTCGCGTACCCTTTGTCCAATAGGTTGTTAACCTGCTTGGAGTACTCAGCCGCGAACTGTGGGTTGGCGTCCATCTTCTGCTCGATCTTCTTCAGCCGGCGGAACGCTTGATTGTAGCTAGGCGGCATAGTGACCTCGTCTCGTCGCCATGGCAGCCCAACCTCGTACCCGGTGTCAATCTTCCTGATTGTCCTTCCGACTATGTCGATGGCCCGTTGATCGCTCGCCTTGACTCTCGGCCTTCCTTGTATGCCGAGCGCGTCGATCCTGAAGTGGACTTCGACTAAGTCGTGGAGTTCCTGGCTGCATGCACCCGTAGTTCGGTTGGGCTCGTATACATGCAGCACGTTTCCTTCTTTGATGATGGTCTTGCGTGGTGCGGTTCCGTGCACCACCCATCCGAGTTGCGTTCTTGATGCTGCCGGTTGGTTAGGGCCGCCGATTCGGAGCTCGCGGGACACGATGCACTCCCAGTGGTCTGTACCCACTAGAAGCCCGGGGCGCGCCAGTTCGTAGCACACCTCTTCTGGGGTCAGGTCCCTCAGGTGCTCGTAATCCAGCAGCGTGTCGGGAATGGACTGTTGGTGAAGCCGGAGATCCTTCATGGTCCTCGCTCTGACCCTGTAGCTTTCGTCACTCTTCAGTCCCTTCACGTTGATATTCACTACTTGGCTGCCCATATCTCGCTGCGACATGTTGACCCCGCTCAGGTGGAGCGGCCGTGATGGCCCTTCTGCCCCGACGCTCGCCGCCAGTGCTTCGTCCACTAGGGTGATCGTGGCCCCTTCGTCTAGGAGTGCGTAGGTCTTGACGTCCCCCCGTGGTCCGGACACGATGACAGGGCACATCTTGAACAAGACTGCCCGTGGCCCGGTAGCGGGTTGGGTAGCCACAGACAGGACCGCTTCCTCCTTCCGTGGTTCAGCCTTCCCCATGTCTTCCGTCTGCGCTTCGCGTACCGCTTGATGGAGCGTCGCATGATGCGGGTGGCGACATTGATCCACGCCGCACAGCTGCGCCTTGCAACTTATGCGCCTGTGTTGCTTCTGGGCGCATTTGAAGCAAATCTTATTAGATTTAAGAAAGCTCCATCGCTGCTCTACCGTTAGCGCCTTGTACTGCGGACACCGCGTCAACAGGTGGGCTTGCTCGCACTTAGAGCACTTGTCCTTTTCTTCTTCCCTTCCCTCGGTCGTAGTGAACACGCTCGCCTTCTTCTTGAGTGTCACGATGGGTCGAGTTTCCTTTCTCGGTGCGGCGGCGCTTGTAGACGGAGCGTACGTATATCGTAACGCTCGGTCCGCCTCTCGCATTAGAAACCGTGACAGCACGACGATTTCCGGATCCGTTGTCCCTTCTTGATCGTAGGCGTAGTCACACCAGCGGGATCGGAGATGCGGGCTGAGCTTGTCCAGTACTTCCCGGGTCATAAAAGGGTTGAACAAGTAACCTCTTCGATCGATTGTTTGCAGTACGCAAATTATGTTCTGTAGCTTGACAGCGAAACTGTTGAGTTCTGTGGCCGATGTACCAGGTTTTGGAAGCTTCTTGAGGTCATCCAGTGCCCGGTCGATGATGACTTCCGGTCGTCCGAAGCACTGCTCAAGAGTCTTCATAATGACGCCTGGATCAGTGGCTGTATGTAGAAGGGCGGCCACGGCGTCTCTTGCTTCTCCTTTGAGGCAGCTTCTCAGCCTTTGTACGTTCTCGGCTGCTGTAACCTGGTACATATCTGTCGAATCTCGTACAGCCGCCTCGAATGGCAGCCACTCGTTGGCCGCTCCGGAGAATGTAGGTAGCTCCGTGTGCCTAGGCCTAGGTCGGGCCATTTTTTGTAGTGTTGCTGCCAAGTGCTCAATGCTGTCCTTTGCTCTTATGGGGGTCGGCGATCTCGTTCTAGACACGAAGCGTATCTGTTTGGATTCTCTTGGTCCCTCCTCCCCCCGTGAGTTGAGGGGGTTCGTCCTCAGCCATTCATCCACCATTCGATGAGGCTCTTCGCGTGGACGAGAGGGCTCTTGTTTCTCTTGTACGCTTTCTTTATCGTTGATCGCTGACACCTCCACTGCTAGTCTCTTCTTGACTAGCTCTTCTTCCAGTGTCAGTTGCTGGGTCCGGATGGCTGCTAGCTTCTCTGCAGCCTCCAGTTCCGCTATCCGTAGCCTTGTTGTGACGCTTGTCGTCGACCGTTGCGACCTCATTGTCCTGGTCGGTGACGTCATTCGCTGTCGGATCGCGGTGTTTGTCGTCTGTGCACTGGAAGGCCCCGCTGCGCTGTTGTGTGCCATTCTCGGAAATGGTGATGCTGGTGGGTCCGGTGAGAGTCTTCTTCTTCGCTCCCGTTCGATCAGCTCCGCTTCCTGGCGGCGCGCCTCCTCTTCTTGGACGCGTCGCGCTTCCTGTTCTTGGATGCGTAGCTGTTCTTCTATCTCGGTTGCGTCTCCCTGGCTCCTTGTGAACACCATCTTGAGTATAGCCGCACGTTCAGTTTGGCAAGGCGGGTTAGTACCTTTTCGGTTCGGTACTTCAGGTGAAACCGGTCGGCTCGGTTCGGTAAGCCGGTCGGGTTCAGTTGTGTTGAAGCCGGTCAGGTTCAAGACCGGTTAGGTTCGAAACCGGCCCTGTTCCGTACAGCTTTGTTCTTACCGCAGATCTTCTAACTTCGTCTGCGGCTCGGTGACAGCCGGGTTCCTTTCTTCGCTCTTGCCGCAGATCTTCGTACTTCGTCTGCAGCTCAGTGGTTCTGGTTGCAGCGGGTTCTTCGTTCTTGTATCCGCTGCTTGATGGAACAGACTGTAGTGGGCCTGGTTGCCGCTGGTTCTTGGTTCTTTATCCGGCTCGAAGGACCAGACTGAAGTGGACTGTATTTGGTTGTTCGTTGGAAGAATGAAAATACTGTCGTGATTCGTATCTTCAATTTTATTCCTTATTGTTATTACAACTGTATGTTATTACAATTGTAGAGCTGAAGACTGACTGTGTCCGACTGTGTCTCTGCCTCCAAACGGTCCGACCTTTATACTCAGACCGCTAGGCGCGAACAATGGCGCCCCTCTCTCTCAATGGCGCTCGGGTATGGCGTCATAGAAATGCCGTAATTATCAATATTATCTTACTTAAATCTACACAAATTATACATTCCTTAATCTACATACTTAATTCTACCTAGGAAACATATAAAGCTGTAAAAAGGTCAACACAAAAATCTTATCTAACCTAGATTCCTCCCTACTTATGAGCTATCAAAACATGCATAATCTTACCTAATTATCTACGTTTTCTCTAGTTCTTATATGTATTACGTACGTAGTCTTACTTTAAAACTCACATGGAACCTACATCAATTATATTTGAAACATCCACGTGGGATTTTTATAACACTAAAAAGAGAAACTTACAGATAATTCTAACGGTTATTTTCTCACGCCGAACCCCGGTAATTACATAATGTGTTTTGGGATACAACAATAGGCCATTCAATGTTTTAGTACGGTCGCGTTACAAAGCGGTATCTTTGACAACAGTTCTATGACACACAAGGCGTTCACCGTTCTGAAGCCATTAAACATTGATTGTTACTTTATTTTTACAAAACGCCGACAATATTGCTTACCACCGTTAAAAAGGCCCAAACACATGTATGCTTTAAACAACAGTTAAAGGTACACCGTGGGAATTGTCCTTGCTAAAATCACCATGCAACATACACAGTCATGTGTCCGTTACACAAGGAATTCCATCAGAAGCGATACATCTAATGATTTCTTCGTTCGCGGCTAACACTATTAAACAACATTCAAACTGTGGTGGAATTATTGTTTAACAAACCATATTAACTACTAAGAAGCACCAGAAGCAGCGCTAATTTTATTCCTTACGAAACAATTTGAAAATGGCGCTTCTTATGGGACACTAAATAGCCATCGTTCAGCTATATCACTGCTTCTAGGTTATAATATAGGTTCTAATAAACAAGTTTCACGGTTACTAAAAGGAGTCTTCAAATGTAGACCTAGTATACCTTAGTATAATACCATATGGGATCCACAGGTAGCTTTAGATTTCATGGATTCCCTCATACAAATTTATCACTATGTCAATTAACAAAAAAGTTGGCCACTCTTTTGGTTCTTGGTACAGCTCATCGCGTACAAACAATGTCTTTAATAAAAACAAATAGTATTATAGTCCATCAAGATCAAATCGTTATAACTATTTCAAATTTGATTAAAACCTCGGCAATCAATCGTGAGCAACCAACTTTAGTTATACCCTATTTTAGTGACAAACCTAGTATCTGTCCTGCAAAATGTTTGGAAGATTACTTAGAAATGACAAAAAATATTAGAAATGACTCTTCTAACTTACAAACGTCCACATAAGCCGGTGACGTCACAAACCATCAGTCGATGGATTAAAAATATGTTAGCAGAGAGTGGCGTCGACGTGACGAAATTTAGCGCTCATAGCACGCGTCACGCCTCCACATCGGCCGCTCGCGCCTCAGGTGTATCACTAGATGCGATTCGGAAAACAGCCGGATGGACGGCTACGTCACCGACGTTTGCAAGATTTTATAATCGCCCCATTATTTCACAAGAGTTAGCTAGGTCTGTTTTTGAAACAAACAATTAAGTTTAATTGATTATTAATGATTTATAGACAAATTATATAAAATTGTATAAGATTATCAGTTAAATTAAAAATTGTTATTTTGATAGTGTTTAAAAGTTATTGAAATAAAAATCATTTTAGGTTCAATAATCATTGTTTTATTTAAATACACTTTCCTACCAAAACTTTTAGAACAATATGCATTACTTCAGTTCTCTAAACATCTACATGGTAATACTATATCTGAAGAATGGAGCTATGAAAATATAATATATGATCAAACGAACTTCTAGAAGGAAGTTCGAT
Source organism: Orthosia incerta (assembly GCA_948252205.1). Lineage (NCBI taxonomy): Eukaryota > Metazoa > Arthropoda > Insecta > Lepidoptera > Noctuidae > Orthosia > Orthosia incerta. The sequence continues at coordinate 23,370,044 of OX411754.1, forward strand.
CATTATTATATGAATAGCTCCATTCGAAGATATAAGAACCCACCCACCTCAAACCTTTGTAAAAGTTTTGATATCTCTAAAAGAATGAACAAATCGCGGAAGCGCTAGTGAGGCGTAGACGATAGATGAGGGTTTTAATTCGGAAATCGAGTAAGAATAATCGATTTAAATCTAAAAGTGCGACACTACCTAGTACGTTAGGGAAACTACATATAGTAATACTATATCTGAAGAATGGAGCTATTCATATAATAATGATCTAACTTCCTTCTAGAAGTTCGTTTGATCATATATAGTTCAAATACCTTCAATAGGAAGACACTGGCGAAAATATCCTCCATCTTGAGCCAATCCATGAGGTTCATCAGGTTCCGACCGCTGATCGATAACTGGTCACGCGACTGCTAGTTTTCTAACAGTTACCGTGCGATCAGCTGATATTTATCTTAAATTATACTTTTTAGTAACTTAGAAATACCTACATGCAAGCAGCAAAATTATGTGTTCTAAATAATTTGTAAAACTGTTAATATGTTACCATAATAATGTAGTTAAAAGTTTATGTTATAATCAGCTTATTGTTAAAATTATTGTGATAAACTTTGAAAGGTGAATTTTGTAGCCTCATAAAGTGTTCTGTGTTATACTGTTTTAATGTGTCTTAGGGTAAGTGCATTCTTGTTAAATTTTATTTAAAATAAAGACCTTTGAAAATTAAAATGAAATGAGGTTCATAGACGTGTCTGTCCATATCCCATCCATGAGCGTGCGCAGCTCGAACAGGAACGGTACCACCATGAACCTGTGTGTTTTAACAGTATAAAAAAATACATCACGAGTGTATTCTCCAAACGGTGTATAATCACACTAATATTATAAAGGCGAAAATTTGTGTGTTTGTTGCTTCTTCACTCTTAAACGGCTGAACGGATCTGGATGAAATTTGGCACAGAGGTAGATTATAGTCACAGAATTGCACAAAGGATAATATTTATCCCGAGAATATGTTCCCTTGGGATAACTTTCGACATTCACGCGGGCGAAGCCGCTGGCAGAAGCTAGTATAACACGAAGTCGCGTCGTTTCTGAGCAGACCCTTATACGAGCTTGTCTTACCCTCTAAAGGAGATCATGTTGAGGAACCGGTAGGACTTGCAGAGGAAGTTGCCGATGATGCGGCGCGGGTAGCCGCAGCGAATCTGGTAGGCCGACAGCAGTAGGTGATGCACTTCAACATGTACCACATTGGAGGCGTTAGAAGGGCGTTGAACGTTCTAAATACAATCAAATTATTATTGAAATTATTATACGTGTATTTATAGGCATGCCTAAAACTGTAAGGCAGGCAAATGATTGCCGTTTTGATAAGATGTGGTGCATATTCATCTTATTTGGTTTAGTTAAGTTTCCTTTTTTTTTGTACCCATTCATGATTCAAATAGATATTGTAATTATGTGTTAAAAGCGTTAGACAACAGTTTTTCATGAGATATGTTTAGCATCTTCCGTTAGGCCTAGGAAACACTGGCCTGACTATAGACCCATTTTTGACGGGCTGGAGGGAGAAGTCGAAATTCAAAGAACGATGGAACTATGGGGGTGACCTTTGTCTTGCATTGGGACAATATGGTTACCACAATAGTTAACCGCTAAAAATCAGCGCCGTGGTGTGGGTCCCTCAGGACGAAGCATTATGCTGAGTGGAAGCCACAACAACGACATGCATCTGCTTTTATTTATACACATTTATTTTTTTATTTTGGCACCCTTTTATTAGGTCATTACATATGAAATTGGCGTTTTGTAAGGGAGGAACATAAAGTCGTTTTTTTTAAATATAATATTTTTATTTAATCAAAGTATGTACCATTGCTATATATGCACTTTTGCCATCTCATAGGTAGTTCATTGATCCCTTTACCATAAAAACCATTCGGACGGGAATCAATAAAATCTTGAAGGCGCTTTGGACTGCTCCATCGGAGTTGATTTTTTCCCTTGCAAGAAGTTATCCAAATTTCGAAAAAAAATGGTAATCTTTTGGAGCAAGGTCCGGGGAGTACGGTGGATGTCTTAGACATTCCAATTGAAGCTCCTCTAATTTGGTAGCCGTCTGTTGTGCAGTGTGTGGTCTAGCGTTGTCCTGAAGCAGCAGTGGCCTAGAGCGATTAACCAGCCTCGGCTGTTTAGCAGCTAGTATTTCCATCATGGTTTGCAGTTGCTGACATCCGCCGTAATCGTCTGGCCAGATTTAAGAAAGCTGTAGTGAACGACACCGGCACTAGTCCACCAAATGCTCACAAGTATTTTTTTTGAGTAAACTTTCGCTTGGGGCAGGATTTGGCTGGCTCTCCAGAGTTCAGCTATTGAGATGAGCGTTTCCGATTATTGTACAGGATCCCACTTTTCATCACCGGTAATCATCAAAAATCAATCAAAATATTTTATTTTTATTTTACATAGGCCTACATGGGCACTTATAAAACGTCGACAAAAGGTGCACGGTTCGGGTTAGTCGTTTCCTATGGAGACGAACCGGCAAGAAACTCCATGGTTACTCTTTTAATTTTGTTTGTGTTTGTTACAGCATTAGTACTTGGATATGGGGGGACAACGTAGGCCCGACAATAAGTCGTACGAAATTAAAAAAAAACAAAAAATAATAATAATGTAAAACGAAATAAAAAGTTAACAAATGTTAACAATCATCTAGAAAGCCTACAATGTTCACACATTCACAATCGGTAAAAGAATCTATACAAAGGTAAAAAAAAAACACCAAATAAAAAAATAACAAAAAAAAAACAACTCTAAATTTAACATGTGGCACAAATACTGTTATCAGTGCTGTAACTATTCTTAGCAAAGGGCTATAATGATGTATGAAAAATATTGTAAAAAGTCTAATTAAAAGAGAAAAAAAATGAGATTGAGAATAGTTAGAGATATCCATATGTTCATTGTTTTTTTTATCATGCGCAGAAGGTGCCAAATCTTCAACGTAGTCCTTGATTTTATAATATGCATTTTTAATAAGGACACGTTTGATGTAGTTTTTGAACTTTCCATCGGTCAGTTCTATAACTGACTTTGGCAACTTGTTATAAGAGCGTATACTGTTTATAAGAAAAGACTTGCTAGTTTTCGTTAATCTGAATTTGGGTATTACAATTTCGTGCTTACTGCGTGTATTTAAATTATGGAAGTCACTTCTAGTTTTGAAAAGCCCTCGATTTTTGCGAAGGGACCATTTTATAAGACATACAATTTTGACTGTGCCATGCCTCTATATAAATGGCACAGTCAAAATTGTATGTCTTATGAAATGGTCCCTACATGATTCCGTCTGTTTCAAACGGAGCATTGTCCTTAAGGCCCTCTTTTGAATTACAAATGCCGAGTGGATATTGTACTTGTAACTGTTGCCCCAAAACTCAATACTGTATCTAAGCCTAGATTCAACCAAAGCAAAGTATACCATCCTGAGCTGGGCCAAAGTTAGTTCTTCCCTCAGGCTACTGATAGCGTAGCATGCCGAGCTAATAGAATTCCTAACGAATTGCTAACTAATTTGGTTAAAAATTTGCACAAACTCGAAACCGTCGAGCAAAGACAAGCTAGGCACAAAACTTGAAGAAAAGACCTTCCTAACGTAATCCAACCGAAATTGAACGTGGTTCAACACAGTCCCAGATATCAGTCAGTCTTTTATACAACAAGTTACCCGTAGAATACAAAATCTTAAATAGTGCAAAGCTATATAAACACAAATTCAAGACATACTTATTGAGGAAAGGCTATTACAGTGTTGAAGAGTTTTTAGAGGACAAACGACAATGATGTTATTGGATTAATTGGTATACGGATTATTATCATAGCGATTATTATTATTTGGATTATAATATTTTATTTTGTATTTTAATATGTGACATTATTGATTTGCTTTAAAATTGCTATTGACATTTGTTTTTGACATTGAATCTTTCTTAAACATATATTTTTTTTTATAAACAAAATATTTTGACTTGTATTTTTGGAATCTGGATTATTATAATTATTATTGCTCATGTGACATTATTTATCTTTTTATATTCATTATTGAGTTTATTATTGACATTTAATTTGTAATTTACTGGAATGATTTGAAAATGGAATTTGGATTATTGTAATATTATTATGATTTTTCTTTCATTATTGGATATGTGACATTATTTATTTGCTTATAAATTACTATTAAATTTTTAGTTTTGTTACTGATTACATATGTGAATTTATTGATATTTTATATTTACTTTTGAATATAATTTTCGACATAATAATTTAAAAAAAAAAACTTTTTTTTTTTTTGCTGGAATGACTTTAAAATGGAATTTGGATTATTGTTATTATATGTTTTTTTTCTTTTGTTGTTCAATAACTGTTTTCAATTATTGACATATTGTTATTTACCAGTATTTTAATTCGATTTTTTTTATGGTGTTTTCTCTATTTTCCTTATTACTTTCTACACAATGTATATTGTTAAGAAATAAACGACTTATGACTTCCTTACTGCATAGGCAGCCGAACTTAACCTGCCCGAAAGAGTTCTAATGTGCGCGCCCCACTGCAATTTTGAATCGATAGTAATGCCCAAGAATACAGTTTCCGTTATTATTTCAAGATTTTTGCCGTCAAGATTTAGATTTAGGTCACGTTGAGGTACATTTGGTAAAGAGAACTTTAGACATTTTGTTTTTTTCGCATTCAGTAAAAGATTGTTAGCTGCGAACCATTCCGAGAGAACAATTAGACTTTCGTTAACATGTAAGACCAAACTTAAAGTAGAAAATCATTTTCAATTTATTTCAATTATGAACAGTGTGACAAACAAAAAAAAAATTGGTTGAACAGATATTAAAATTGACAGATGTTGGTAAAATTAGAGACATTTTGAAAATATTTTAAAAAGCACCCTACGCTTTTTTATAATATTTTTTTTGTTAGTCACACTATTCATAATTTAAATTTGTTGATATTTTTTCTACTTTTTAGTTTTGTTTTCTTTTAAAGCGTGTTTTTAACTATTATGTTTTAAATTTAAGAACTACTAGCACATCATCACATTACCATCAGGCGAGATCGTGGTCAAACGAGAGCCTACAGAAAAAAACAAAAAACCGGCCAAGTGCGTGTCGGGCCACGCGCAGTAACAGGGTTCCGAAGTTGCATAATAATGCGGACTAAGTAGAGAGTTTTCTTGTTGTTACAAGAACATTAAAATGTTTTCAGCGGCACACGTCTAAAAACGGGCCCACATAGGATGACTTTTTTTAAATCTATTTACTCGCGTTTGACCACTATCTCGCCTGATAGTAAGCGATGATGTGGTCTACGGTGTAGCACGCTTGTCTAGAAGTAACCTATTCACTCTTGACTTAAACTAAAGAAGGACTAACTGGTAAATGAAGACGGAGTTATAAAATCCAACTTCGCAACTGAAGTTAGAATAGTTATTTATGCTACAAGTGCGGAAAGTAGGTGATTTCCGATGAGTGGATACATCGACACGAGTCGGAAATCATCTTACGCACGTGTATCATACAATATTTTACTATGCATTGTGCGAGGAAATAAAAAAATATATCTGAATCAAGCCAGAAATTAATAAAATGGCGGACTTATTCAAGGGCGCTCAGCATATCCACAGATTTACTGCGTATGTGCAAATAGCTGTCACGTTGTAACGCAAAAAGGCACGAGCAAAATATTCATTCTGCCAAACATATTTAATGAATATCTGAAATAAATTTATTGATCAAAATCTAAATCTAGAGTAATTAAAAACGCCTTAAATGAAGTATTAGTTTTGTTTTACCTTTTATATGAATGATAATCTGTACCTTACTTAACTAATTTTTAAAACTTTTCTCAAATAATAAAAACTCTATGCGGCGGGCTGACGTTGGAGTTAATAATTAAAAAAAGTACAGGAAAGTAAAAAGCACTATTAAAAAAGTGACACTTTCCGCACAGTTTGGCTGCTTGGAAAACGCTCTTTTCGAGGACATGCATTGTAAAAATATTATCTATTTGAGCGGGTTTACCGCGGGTGCGAATTGCGATACGAGCGCGCGTTACAGCTACGGGGAATGGTATGGTTCGTTCCTGGATCCTTGTGCACACCGTTCTTGTTTATTTCTCTTTCGGAATTTGAATAATTTCATACGTATTCACCTCTAATCTGCGGTATTCACTATTTCGTTTTGGAAAGTTTTACGCTACTCAATTAGTCATGTAGTCGGGTCGAATATTAACTTTATAGATGGATATCGACAAAAGAAAATAAGTCATTTGCTTGGCAATCGAATCTAATTTGACTTTAAATTACTAAACGTCGAAAATACCTTCTGCACTAACACAAAATAGACTCCCCCGAGCGCATGCGCCGTATGAACTGGGCTTATTACGTATATCTTTTGCAAGAGCAAAACGACAGCGATCAAACGCTCGATGTCATAAAAGTCGGAATTACTTGCAGTGTAGGTATGGTAGGTCCTACGCAATCGTTTGCTAATCGCTCGCTGTTTGTAAAATGCACTTGTTAAAAAAAAAAACCGCCAACAACTCGCAAAACTTTTGTATTGAAGAGCATATTATTTCGCAAAAATCCCTATCGTTTTGCTCTTGGAAAAGATACGTAATAAGCCTACGGTACTGCCAACGGCAGACCTGGTGAAGGCTGTGGGGATCCGCTGGTTACGAGACGCAAGGGACCGGTCAATGTGGCGAAGCTTGGGGGAGGCCTATGTCTAGCAGTGGACGTCTTTCGGCTGATATGATGATGACTGCCAACGACTCCGGCCACTCCAATGCGTTATTCGAGCTTAAACATTATTATTTTGAAATCATTATTATTAAGGATGTTATGATTTTATTTTTGTATATTTTGTACATGGTTCATAAGCATACATTTACTATCTATTTGACACAGCTAACAACGTTATTTAAGTAATTTTTCAAGGGCATTTGTACAATTTTTTTATGTGCCAAGTACATTTTATAAGTTGGTCGATTATTACTCGTAAACTTGTAAAGCCTGTTATGATTTTATTTTTGTATATTTTTACATGGTTCCTAAGCACATATTTACTCTGTTTTACACAGCTAACAACGTTATTTAAGTAATTTTTCAATGGCATTTGTACAAAATTTTTACTGTTCCAAGTACATTTTATAAGTTGGTCGACTATTACTCGTAAACTTGTAAAGCCTACTTATCCGTGATAGTTTGCCTTTTAATTTCGTTATATTTACTACTGCCGTGATTTTTTTCACATAGCCAAGAGCAACCATTTCGCATTTGGCAGAGGGAGGAGGACACTTGACTCTAACATAAATTTGCAATTTAAAGCTTAATTTTACGCAAACGGATCTCTGAATCGAAAAATGGTCTTAACAAACCCATAATATTTTCGAATGGCCTATCCAACGATACCCCACACCATGGGACAGACGAGAAAAAAAAAAGACATGATTTTATTTTCCACTTTGTCGGAATCATTAACATGTATATCCATGCCAAATTATAGCTTTCTAGTACTTAGATTCTCTGAGCTAAGCTGCGGACGGACAGACGAACAGAGCGAAACTATAAGGGTTCCTTGTTGACTTCGGTACCCTAAAAAAACACTAACACTATCGTTAAGGGTTTGGTCTAAGCTAAATCTACTACTGCTGTTCTTGTTTACTAATTAATGTGTGTATTTTTGTGGCAATTACATACATTTTCTTTATTTTTTTCACCTATATTTTGTTCAGAAAATAATGATTTATTATTTAACTATTGTATGTAATATTATAACATACTATATACAAATAAATATTCTAAAAAAAAACCAAACCTATATACAAAAGGAAGAGGGAAAAGGGCTCATTATTTATCATTTCTACTTTGAATAAAATAAAAATAAAACGTTTATCATATTAACACCAAATCTCTTACCTCTCAGTAATGAAAGGCAGTACGAAGAACATCCAGATATGCACTCCTATGATGAGCGCATACTGGAACAGTATCTTGCCGAGCATGAACTTGCGCAGGTACAGCGCTCGGTCGATGACGATCAGCGCGAACTGGAGGATCAACATCACGAGGAAGGGAATCGGGGACTTTGTTCTCTTCTAAGTACGCTTGCACGCCGCCGTCGCCTTGGTGCGTCTACAAAACACATATGAGAACTTTTAAAATACATAATATCACGCCTGTGGGGTATACAAGGATTAATCAGAAATGCAACTTAGTGCACCAACATTTCACCAGCCAAAATGAAAGTCTTTTATATGCCTATACGAGTAGCAGGGATGGCGAACCTTTATTAGAAAACGTGACATTTATTAGTATATTATGCAACTAGTGAATAAAGGACGGTTTTAAAGCGAGGGCCATAGATGAATCACGAACAAGTGAAGGATTCTAACAACTGAATCACGACCGTAGGGAGTGATTCATGATGATTGAATCACGAGCATAGCGAGTGATTCAAGTGTTAGAATCCTGAGCGACGCAAGTGATTCATGGCCCTTGATGTAAATCCGTTTTATTCAAGAGTTGCATACTATATTTTATACCATGACTACGAGAAAAAGAAAGATTTAAGCCAAAAGCACAAGGAATAATAATAAGTAATATATGGTTTATTATAATAAATGGCTTATTACCTTCAAAATTTACAAAAAATGTGAAACCTCAGGGTTTAAATTTTGAAGCTGAGTTATGTAACAAGTTTTGCACCTGTGTTTCAGGGACTAATAGTGACCACCACCGTTACGTTCATCATCATCATCATCATATCAGCCGAAAGACGTCCACTGCTGGACATAGGCCTCCCCCAAGCGTCGCCACATTGACCGGTTCCGTGCGTCCCGCAACCAGCGGATTCCTGCAACCTTCACCAGGTCATCGGAAGGTGAAACTAACTGGTGGTGAAGGTTCTGGAGTGGCGACCGCGAACCGGAAGACGTTGCGTTGGAAGGCCTCCCACCAGGTGGACCGTTACGTTACATAATTATAATTAATTAAACACCAATACAATTAATATTAGAATTACAATCCAAAAAAGTATTCAGTAAACATCCTAGACTAAAATCAAAATTAAAATCCTAAATATAAACAAACTCAAAATTAAATCGATGAAGGGATTTTGAAAATCGAATATTCTTTGCACAAGGAGTTTGTATCGAGTATTTTATGCGCAAGGAGGTTGTATAGCATTGAGATGGAGGAATATATTGGTTTGTTCTAAATTCAAACACCAAAACAGTGAGTAAAAGTGCTTTTTATTCACTGTTTTCAGTGAATAAAATAAGCTTTTTGGAGGGGGAATGGTATAATAGTACATTATGGTACAAGTGTGCAATGTTGGTGATTACCGCTGAGGCGCCATTGAGACCCGAGCCGTAGGTGAGGGTCTTAAGAGAGCTGAGGACGGTAATCATCAATACACACGTGTATCATACGACGCTTTTCAACACACTTGTGAATAAAATAATACTAAAAAATCATTTTCAACAGTAAAAACGAGTTGTGAAATTTTTTCACAATGGCGGGCAAAATTTCTCAGTTTTCCTATGCGCGCGCATCTAACAATGGCGATCGGCCATAGACTAAAAGAATGAGGTTTCTTTTTTTTTCGGCTTTTCGTGGATAGTGTTTTAGCCACGTACAAAATAGGGAATTTAAATTTTTCTTAATTACAGAGCAAATAAAATTTATATTTGAGTGAGTTTTATTTATTAAGCACGTACAAGTTGAAATTAATACGAAGTTGCATGAAATGAGCAAGCAATAGGTAAATTAATTTATTTGTACTATTGAACACGATCTTTTTTGTATCGGAGCTTTTTTAAGAACAAAGCAACTCAACCAATAAATAAAAAAAAACTATAACTCACTAGTGAATAATAGCAATGAAAAAGTCACAGTTTGATAACAGGTATCATTATGTGCCTAATTGCGGTGAAATTAGGGCCACTTTATGAGCAAGTGTGTTGAAATAGTACATTATGGTACAAGTGTGCAATGTTGGTGATTATCGCTGAGGCGCCATTGAGACCCGAGCCGTAGGTGAGGGTCTTAAGAGAGCCGAGGACGGTAATCATCAATACACACGTGTATCATACAACGTTTTTCAACACACTTGTGAAGAAAATAATACAAAAAAATCATTTTCAACAGTAAAAACGAGTAGTGAAAATTTTTTCACAATGGCGGGCAAAATTAATCAGTTTTCCTATGCGCGCGCATTTAACAATGGCGATCGGCCATAGAATAAAAGAATGAGGCTTCTTTTTTTTTTGGCTTTTCGTGGATAGTTTTTTAGCCACGTACAAAAGAGAGAATTAAATTTTTTCTTAATTACAAAGCAAATAAAATTAATATTTGAGTGAAAGTTTTATTTATTAAGCACGTACAAGTTAAAATTATCTATTTAAATACGAAGTTGCATGAAATGAGCAAGCAATAGGCACATTAATTTATTTGTACTATTAGGCACGATCTTTTTTGTATCGAAACTAAACAAGAACAAAGCAACTCAGCCAATAAATAAAAAAAAACTCTATAACTCACTTTCGAATAATAGCAATGAAAAAGTCACAGTTTGATAACAGGTATCATTATATTCCTAATTGCGGTAAAATTAGAGCCACTTTATGAGCAAGTGTGTTGAAAAATATAATATGCAACTCTTGAATAAAACGGAATTATATCGAGGGCCATGAATCACTCGCGTCGCTCAGGATTCTAACACTTGAATCACTCGCTATGCTCGTGATTCAATCATCATAAATCACTCCCTACGGTCGTGATTCAGTTGTTAGAATCCTTCACTTGCTCGTGGTTCATCTATGGCCCTCGCTTCAAAACCGTCCTTTATTCACTAGTTGCATAATATACTATTTTTTTTTTATGTAACAATGAAATGCCACCAAAATTTTGACTGTGTCTTAATTGACAAAAAATTAAATTCTAAATGCTATGAATTAATCAATTCTTTATTTGCACACAGAAATTCTTACAGCAATCCTTATATTTATTTACAGTTTTATGTAGTATTTAAATTAAAGTAGGAGTTGGTGTCATTTCTGCTGTTGCAAATTACCTAGATTCTAAATAACCTCAAATTAGCGTGCCCAAAATATTTTGCCGTGTGCCACCACAGGCACGCGTGCCATAGGTTCGCCATCCCTGAACTATAGGCTGTTGTAAATACTGATAGTTGAGAAGCAAATGACAAAGATAACATAAATAATTTAGAATTAAAAATTAATAACATGTTTAAAGTTTTTGAACACTGGTTTGGCACAAATAATTTAAAACTGAATGTTAATAAAACTAAGTGTGTGTTATTCAAGTCGAACGTTCGGAAAAATGTTGTTTTGTCTTGTGGTAACAAAGTCGAAGTAGTAGAACACGTCGAATTCCTGGGTGTGTACATTGACTCATTGCTAAGCTGGAAGGCTGAGACATTGTCTGTAACAAAATATATTAGCTCCGCATGCTATGCAATCAGAATCCTGAGGGACGAACTAACTTTGGCCCAGCTTCGGATGGTGTACTTTGCTCTGGTTGAGTCTAAACTCGGGTTATAGCATTGAGTTTTGGGGCAATAGTTACAGGTACAACGTTCACTCAGCGTTTGTCATTCAGAAACGAGCCTTAAGGACTATGCTCCGCTTAAAACAGACAGAATCTTGCAGGGACCATTTTAACAGACTTAAAATTTTGACGGTGCCATGCCTCTATGTTCTAGTATTGCTTACCAATTTTCATAAGAACCTGCACAATTTCGAAAGCTATGACCAAAGACTAGCTAGATATAAAACTCGACGGAAAGACCTGCCTAACACAATACAACCAAAATTAAACGTCGTTCTTCACAGTCCCAGATACCAATCAGTCTTTCTATTCAACAAGTTACCCTTAGAATTTAAACAGATAAATAGCACTAACTTATTTAAAAACAAACTCAAAACATAATTGTTGGGGAAGGGCTACTACAGTGTTGATGAGTACCTGGATGACAAATGACAAACATTAGACTAGAGTTGATTCAAAATTTAATGCGTATTATAATAAATACTATCATTACTTTAAATTGCTATTGTATGTCGTGACATATTATTGTTTATTTTTATTTGTCTATAATTGTTTTAATACGGATTATCGATTTAATTTTGTTATGGTATTTGTGACATACCTATTACTGAACTTTTTATAATTTGTATCTTTAACATTTTTTTCATTTTATTTGACTTAAATTATTTTTATACTTATGGATCATTATTTTTAAATTGTAATGGTATTTGCGACATATTGTGACATTTTATAATTTTTGCTTGGACATTGAATTGTTTAATTGACTCGATTTGATATGACATGGATAATTATTTAGAATTTATAATTTTATCTTTTTAACAAAATATATATTTTTTACATAAATAATGTACATACTTAAACACTAAACAAAAGTAAACTTTACAAAATTAAAATTAAACTAACTACTTACACTATATACAAAAGAAAGGTACGCTTAGGCGTCGAAGTACTCATCCTCTTTTTAATTGACTTGTAGTTTTTGTTTAGGATTATCATTATTTATTTGTTAATCTATTATAATCACTACCTAATGATTTTTTTTTTTATTGATTGACTGAATCTATTTTATTATAATATTTTTATCTCTGACAGTTTAATTTTTTAAAGTTAAATTATTACGAATTATTGTTATTGAAAGTTATTGTTATTTAATTATTTCTTATTCTTTCTTAAATTTTTACTTACTTATTACAAATTTCGACACAATGTATATATTGTTATGAAATAAATTACTTATGAGTTCCTGGCTCTAACATGCGCTGGAAGAAGCGGTGCATCGGACGCAGCTAGCGCTTTACGCTGAAAATACAGTATATGTTTTATTTAGGGTATTTTTTCTAGCTAGCAGTATTAGTTAGTATAGGGCGAAATGCATTAATTTAAGGGGGCACTACTCGACCTTTTCTCCATAAAAATGTAGTGAGGCGTTTTCTGTTCGGTATTGTACGTTCAAAGTTAAGTATGGTGTCGATTTCGCTCATCAAATAAGAAGTAATTTTAAAGTTATTACCACAACAGATTTTTTTTCCGTATTTCAACTCCAATTTTGCGCTACTTTGGGTGCAAATAAATAACAATTGGAGTAAATCTCCAAACAAAATCTGAACAGATATAATTTAATTATTCAAAAGTTCTAATATAATTTTTAGGGTTCCGTAACCAAAGGGTGAAAACGGGACCCTATTACTAAGACTCTACGATCCGTCTGTCTGTCTGTCTGTCCGTCTGTCACCAGGCTGTATCTCATGAACCGTGATAGCTAGACAGTTGAAATTTTCACAGATTATGTATTTCTATTGCCGCTATAACAACAAACACAAAAATAGAAAACAGCTACTTTTTCAGCGAAAATTTCTCAATAACTACAAGATATATGATAAAAAATATAATGACAAAAATAAAAACGACACAGGTCCGTCGTCTACAAGCCCTTGAGCGAAACTGAATATGAATACCACGCGCGAGCGCAACGGTTAATAAGACAATATTTAGACAATTTATTAAAATAAAATAAGTACTCAATAATAAAATATAAAAATTGGATTCGATTGGTAAACACCTCAAAGTTCAAATTATTTACCAGTTATTTTTATATTCAACATATTATTACACGTGGGCGACGCTTTCGCACATGATAAAATTGCCTTTTTTCCGCGTGGACAATATTTTTTTTTTAAGTACAAATACAATAAACTTTAAAAAACTAAATTGGTGGCTCACTAGTATACTATATGTCCAGTCCACACCATTCTTTGCAGATTGTTTTATGCCACCAGTAAGCTAAAAAAGCAATTGAAAAACCTGGTGTTTCGTGATTACGTAAAAACGTGTGTTAGGAATTTATTTTTTCTAATTTAAATTGAGCAGTTATCAAAAATATGTAATGTACATTCCCTAGATAACTATGTGACGCAAAAAGTTGCATCAAAAGATTTATCATATATCTTGTGGTTATTGAGAAATTTGCCCTGAAAAAGTAGCTGTTTTCTGTTTTTAGCTCGTGAAACCTTACTCTTAAGTCGGATTCAGGAACATGCCATTTACCCGAATCCGGGTAAACGAACGAGTGTACTTGCACATTAAGAGATTCCCAATGCCACAGGTATTTAACACGCTTAGCGCGTTTGTAATTACCCGCTATTTAACTACGGCGTGCAGAATACGTATGACTTAGGAATCAGTTTTACCTGCATCTTGCTGTTCCATTGTATCTAATGTAAACCGCCTACATACATACCAACGATGTAAAACCTATAGTGGGTTGTATTGGTGTGATGATTGCATTTAGGCCCATTACCTGCTGGTAGGAGATCGGATCGGTGACAGAGAAGCGCCTGGGAGACCGAAGGCTGGGCGCGGAGGCTCGCCGGAGGTTCACGGCGTGCTTCAAGTCCGTCTTGATCATCGTGGACAGCAGCTGCTCGGCCCACGCGACACAATCGTAAGCTCACATGCTCTCGAATTCAGTACCCGTTGCTTTGTATACTTATTGCTTTCTTACCGAGACTGATTGTTAAAACTACTAGTATTACTACAAATCTTACAACGTATGCCGATTCGAGTAGCATGGCAGTGCAATAATAAATTAATACCGGGCATTATGGTTAGTCACCTTAAGCGGACCGGACGTATAGTGCCCGGCACGTAAGTTGCCAAGGTTTTGGCGTAGTGGGGGTAAGTTCAAGCATATATCGCGAACTGACCAATCACCATATAGACGAACAGAACGTGGACGCGACACGATTGGTCAGTCGATCCTTGTGTCAACTGACCAACCAATCCGCGCTCGGAACGTTCCTAAACGTTCCCCGCGCCCCGCTTCACTACCAAAGATACCATAAAAACGACGTCTGCGCATCTAACGACTATTGCCAGTTACGTGCCGGGGATTACAACTTTGAACTACAACAAATTATTGTCCCTTTACTTCTATACTACGTCGGAGGGTTTGATATTCCGCTTTATCTAAAAGTATCCAGGGTAAGCGATCATGCGGGAACACCCAAGACGAACTATGTATAGTAACAGTCACCAATATATACTTCTAATATAGATGCCCAAACATGCTTATAATACCAAAACACAGTACACCATTTTAAAACATTGTCTTTCTCAGTATCCCCTTAATTTTTTCAATTCAGTCTGGTGTTCCCATAATTTTGTGTTGTTAATGTGGCTAAAAACGCTACTGAAACATCCGAAAGGTTGATACAAGCACTGTCTTTGTGCATTGTGACAGGCGAAGCACGAATACTGATGACAATGTTCTCTTAGATATAGCATAACCCACAATCACAACGACCTTCACCAAAAGTACTTTAACGGTAGCCTGACGGAGTACTTTAACGGTATGTCTCCATAAGCCTGCTGGCTACCGTTAAAGTACTGCTTTCTGTTTTCTGTATCAAAATCTTTGTATATAAAGAGCTGGGCACAAAGTTCAGAGTATTTTTTGATCTTTGCGCGAATAATGTTCTCCAAAACATGGGATGGTTTTCACAAAATACTTATGAGCATTTACCAGTGGAAGGCCACCATAATTCGGCTGATTATCCCCAAAAATAACCCTGATTGACACGAAGTAACTGACCTTGCCAATTCCCATTTCCCTGGGAGCATCCTCGTCTGAGCTCGATTCTTCCTCCTGTATTTGAATCTCCGCGTCATCGAATTCATCGAACATGTAATAGTCTCCGGACCGTACAGCTGCAAGTACAAAAATATATGAAAAACAATGTATTTCAACCAAATAGGCGTAACTTTTTAAGCAATAATTTAATTAAGATTGTTTCTGAATTGAATTAAAGGAGGGTTTACTACAATGCTAAAGTTTGGCAGGTTGCGAGGCTAAAGTAGATTTTGAAAAACTTAAGTCAAGAGTTAGTTGCTAACACGTTGAATAAATTGAAATGAAAAATGCAGAAACTGGGAGTTAAACTACAACAATAACAATAGCTTAAAAATAATAAGTATTTAGTTACGCCTATTTGATTTTTTTTACGTTCATTAAGCACAAGCTTTTATGTGATTCTAATATATTCTGTTGAATGCCATGCTATACGAAGTAGTGGTAAGAATAACACACATATAATAAAATAAAAACAACAATAAATTGAGTGATTTTCTTCAATAAGTACTTAAATAACTATACAAAATAAGTGAAACAATACAAAGTGTTATTGCAGACAAATCCATGCAGCATGCACATAGTGAGCTTAGAGATAACATACACTAAACATACATAGCATAGCAGTAACATGCAGACATTCGACTATGGCACATCAGGCGCGGAAATACAAGTAAAGCCGACAACCGGCGCATTCTGTCTTAGGATTCTTTATTTACATCATTCAACTGTAATACTAAATGTACAAGTATTATACATTATTTCAAAATATTAAGAGCCGATTTCACCAATTATTTTAATCACGATTAGTTCAACTAAACTCAGTTTACGCAAATACAGCGTTCTGATTGATTGAGACCGCTGAGAAACTACCAATCAGAACGCTGTATTTGCGTAAACTGAGTTTAGTTGAACTAATCGCGATTAGTATCATTGGTGAAATCGGCCCTTAGACAGTTCCCGCCATGGCGATGCAATTTGCCTAAATACTATCACCGACAAGCCGAGGAGGGGTTAGTAACGCATAACGATTCTATAGCGAGCCTGTTTTAGGAACTTTACCCTTTTGATGGCTTGCTGGCGCCCTATACGTTGGTCTGTCCCGCACTACAAGAGAAAAGCATTACTCAACAGCAGCTCGCACACCATCCATTTTATTATAGAGTGACTTAACACTAACGGGTATTAATATCAATACTCTTAAACTGTTAACAAACCAAAATCACGTAATTATTAATAAAGCTGTTTCTGGTAGTCACACACATCACAGCTGGTCAAGATATGATAAAATAGAGCCTGAATTGACCTCTATGAAGATAGGCCTATTTGGAAGGTCTCCTCCTCCTCGTCTGCTCCGGGAGTGCGCGAGGGAAACGGCACGGAAATATTATACCCCTAACAATCCTTGCTTGGTATTTTTGTCCTCCTATTGTCAATGACCCGTTCTTGCCCCTTAATTTCTCGTTATACAATCGTTACAGTATTCAATTAAAATTAAAATTAAGCGGCCTATTGAGGTCTCATATTAAATCGTCATTGTGTAAATGAAAAAAATTATAAAACTTTAGGATAATATTCGTAATTAGGCTCCTCAGAGAGAAAATGTTATGACACCCATTCAATGGAATATCAGTTCAACCGACTAATGTTTAAATGAATATGAACTCTGACAAAAACATACCTCTATCATGGTGTGAATCTTTAGTAAAGGTGCCTTGTATTTTCTTCTGGTTTGCTTTAATTCTTTCCATTTTTACTTTGATTTTCTCTAGGATTTTCGTCTCTTGTTCCTCCTGTACATTCATCTGTTTCTGACGGAGCTCTTCTATTAATTCTGCGCCACTACAAATATAAAAACACCTCTAATTGAAGCGACACCTATAGTCTTCCCTTCGAAGGCTAGTTCTAGTGTCGATTAATTGGCATACTGGAGTCTTAGTAATAGGGTCCCGTTTTTAACTTTTGGGTACGAAACCCTAAATATGCCAAAAAATAAATTGACATTTATTTTAAAATGTTGTAAGGAAAATTAATAAAAAACTTTTTTACAAAAAATTAAACTGACTTCCATAACAAAACATTACAAATTTAAAAATAACTTTCTTTACCGAAGTCGTTGTCTTTTGTACCCATTTATTTCATTATTCGACACCAACTTCGGAAAATAAAATTATATTACGCTTTGTAGTGTTTTGTTTTGGAAGTCGGTTTGATTTTTTGTAAAAAAGTTTTTTATTTTCCGCTTTTTAGTTTTGGTAGGTACCTCCAATTAAAAAGAAAATTATTTATAGCCAAAATACATCTCATGACGATTCCAATAAGCCCAAACACGACTAGGATACATTGTTTTATTTCGGAGTTCCAGTGGCCATTGTGGTCTTCTTCATCAGTTCAACTTAACCAAATGATATTTTCTGAGTGCAAATGATTGCATTATTGACGAAAATACCAAAATCTCAGATTCTGATTCTTTATCATGGTACCACCCTTGGGATATCTCCTTTCCAACAAAAAAAGAATCATTAAAATAGGTTCATAAACGACGAAGTTACGCGCGATCAAACATAAAAAAAAATTGAGAAACCTCCTCCTTTTTGGGAAGTCGGTTAAGTTATTATGTGTTGCCAATTAATTGCCATTAGAAAATTTTAATATTCCTCTCAGGGGCCAGAGATCTTTTCTTAGCCTCCTAGACCCTTTCATCCAGATCCATATAGCTTTTCTGGCGTGATTGAGTAACAAACATACATTCATCCAAACTTTCGCATTTATAATATTAGTAAAATATTTGTTTCCATTAAGGGATATTACCTTGAAGCGAGCACGGTTGTAGCTTTGCTTTCGTCTATTACTCTATAAAAGTAGTAGCTATGGAAGAGCCTCTGCTGGAGTATGAGGAAAGCAAAGCAAACTCCGTCCCACGCTAATCCTATATCTTCTTGGGGAACAGAACAGACTGCTTCCTACAAAATAATAAAAAACAAATATGGACATCAGACATCGTGACATTACGCCTAAATTCACTTAACTTTGTTATTGGCATCTGGTTATATCACTACCTACCTCAAAACGGTTAACTTACTTTAGTAATCTGCATCTTTAGAAACCTTGCTATATTTCCGCCAGCGAACTTGTCGACGCACCCGATGCCCAGGAGCTGGACTAGCCAGCAAGCGTGATCTTGCATCACCGAGCTAAAGATACAGCCTGGGATCTGAAGCAGCGTCTTTATAACCACCACTACTACGTTGTAACGCACCAGCCACGACCACCTGATGATGTAACACCATAATTAGAGACCGGATTATATGCATTTGCATTATTGCATATGCAATTGCATATTTATCCCTTTCTCATCGGAAGGTTCATATTATATCTAATATCTAGTGAAGATGCATATTTTCGCTATATTTATTATATTTTTAGGTATTGATAAGTGTAATAATAAACTCTATAACCAAAATTTCGCCCGGATTTTTCGTTTTAGTGCATTATTAAAAAACCGGCCAAGCGCGAGTCGGACTCGCGCATCGAGGGTTCTGTACAAACCTCAGCTTAAAGGTATTATAGACCTGAGTATTTGATATGAATTTCAATTTAATACCTCGACGCGTTCATGAGGAAAGGGGTAGTAAGTTTAAAATTATTAAAAATATTTTTATTATATGATGTAACTAAATTACGGTTTTCGCAATTTTTCCTTTATCTGTGCTATAAGACGTTGCTTCGTACCAAATTTCAAGATTCTGAGTTCACGGGAAGTACCCTGTAGGTTTTGATTCCCTTGCGAGTGTCGAAAATTTGCGGAAATTTGCGGCATAAACGGCTGTATCTTTTGATTGCGTTGGCTTAGAAGTTTGAATTTTTCACAGTTTTAAAGGACAGTAGACCTGAGTATTTGATATAAATTTCACCTTGATACCTCCACGCATTCCTGAGAAAAAGGGTCTTGATAGACAGACGGTTACGGACGGACAACAAAGTGATCCTATAAGGGTTCCCTTTTTTCTTTTCGAGGTACGGAACCCTAAAAAGTAAAGTTGATACATTTTGATATTGATAATTTATTATTGAATTATTCACTAATTGCATGCTGAAAATAAAACCTAATCCTGTTCCTTTTTGTCGTTTTCTAAAACCAATGTATTTTACAAATTTTCATGCATATTTTACGCATATTCCAAGATTTTCCTGTTACATATGTTATTTAATTTCTGTTACTGTCACACGGTACGGCAAAGGCCTCTTCTCACACAGAGAAGGCACGAGCACTAATCACCATGATGCTAAAGACGAGTTGTCGATTTTATCCCGGTTTGGTAATGTGACATGTCAATAGAGGCAACAATTGACACAATTTGTCTTTGACAGCGAATTTACTTAGTGGGAGCAAAGGTTTGAAGGTTTAGATTTGCGTAATTCAAATGAGCAGTTGACCATACTGGTCGCCTACTGTGTTACATAACAGACTATACATACAAAACTGAACCACGCGCCACCAATAATGACAATATTATCAATTTTACGGGCCTTATTTATTTTACCTTAAAGATTAATTTAAATAAAATTCTTAATTCAAATTTTCTATGGAGAATAGGAATTAAGTATTTTTACATCTCTCATGTTCGGTAAGTAGGTTCTTATTACCTCCAAATGGGGCTTGTAGGTGACTAATTAGCGCTCTAGGGTAATAATGTATCTAGAAACGCCATAGGGCGGTAAGTAATTTAAAAAAATACTTCTTTCTTTCAAAAAGTTCGCGTACATCTAACCATCATACTGGCATTAGACATCACGCATTCAGCCCAATGACCAAAGAGGTCGCTTTGCTATTCAGCCTTGTCTTCGTGTGAGTATAATAGTCATCAATTTTATTCTTCTCATGCCGGTTTTTTTCTACTTACCTCACAATCGAGATGTAAAGCAGAATAGTTAGCTCGGGTGTAAGTACCAATTGCACCTTCGAACTATAGGCGCCCTCGCTGCGCTCGTGCGCCTAAATATCTCGGGTTGCAATTGATGCCTTACAGCGCTTGGCTACTAATCTACTATTTTTCATTTTCGAAACATTTGGAAATAATCATAAATCATAATAATATCACACTTGTTACCGCGCTAACAACGTCCAACATTCGATGCAGAAATATTATGACTTACCATTTTAATATAGCGCTTTTGGGACGCAAATAGAAGTCTGTTCCTTGCCACAGGAATATGAAGGAGCCAATGAGGTATCCCATAGAGAACAGGTTCACTCGATTGGTGCCAGTCATGAACATAATAGCAAGAGTCACCCATAGCATTCCCAAGAATATCATGCGCTTGAGCACGTCCAGCCATGTCCTGGAATTAACATACAATATTTGTTTTAAAATGTAGGGTTGGCCAATTATATAAGCCACCTTTCGAAGGTACGGAAGCGCAAGCCTACTGCAATCAGCTAGGCACAAATCCTGGATCCAAGCTGCCATTGACAAACTCCAGAAGGAAACACCCAATAACACTACCTGACCAGAATCTAAACCAGGTCCTTGTGGCAATTATGACGTTCATTCCACAGTCCGAATTACATTATCATTTAATCTGGCACTTCACTGAGGATAATTAACCTTCTCCGCTCAGCACTCGCAAGACGATTTATGTGAACAGGTGGACGCCAACAAGAGGAGAGTCATCCTTTTTTTTGCCTTTGCACGGTTTGTGCATTTAGCCTGTGTCACGTTTAGAATAGAAGTTCTAGTTTCTTTAGATTTTAGTCCAATGTCCTAGTTAGGCCCCGATAAAATGGCGGTAACTATATTGGATTCTTCTACGGAGTTTTGTCGACAACATGTACAACCAGGCTCGTATCCAGACGAAGGGGGGGGGGGGGACAAACATTGAAACAACGATGTGAACTGTGTAAAATTCGCTGTAATCACTGTACTATAATTTTTAATAACTTAAAGAAGTACCATCCGAAGTCCGTAGTTTAGTCACACTTATAAGTATTTTATATTTATATATAAGTATTTTTCTGTTTCCACTGGCAGCCATTACGTCTAGTACCATATCAGGATCTGGCGCCAAAGCGGAATGAATAGACAATAGAGCGAGACCAGTAAGCCTCTCGCCCGCCTTTCTATTCCTTAAAAAGGATTTTATTCTCTTTAGGCATGAAAATGACCGCTTCACAGATGCCGTTGAAACCGGAAGGTTACTTTTCCTGTATTTCTTTTATATATTATTTAAAAATCCAGATATGAGTTCTAGGACAATAACCGTTGTGTATTGTATCTGTGTTACTAGCTAGTTTTAAATACTTTAGATTGTAATCTGTGGAGAACGTAGTGGGTAGCATAATTATATAAATGTAATATTTAAGATAGTATGACTGTATCTTATTGTGCTACTGTTTGTTTTTCCTTAAATAAATAAAATAAAATAAAATAAAGAAAATTTTGTCACACGTGTCTAAAATTTCCATAATTTCGACTGGTTTCTTTTCTGTGTTTTTCCACTTGGCACACCACATACTGTCATCATCATCATATCAGCGGAAAGACGTCCACTGCTGGACATAGGCCTCCCCCAAGCGTCGCCACATTGACCGGTCTCGTGCGTCCCGCAACCAGCGGATCCCCGCAACCTGCACCAGGTCATCGGTCCACCTGGTGGGAGGCCTTTCAACGCAACGTCTTCCGGTTCGCGTTCGCCACTCTAGAACCTTTCTGCCCCATCGGCCATCCGTTCTGCGAGCAATGTGCCCTACCCACTGCCACTTAAGTTTGGTAAACCTGGTTCTCTTGCGGATCTCTAAATTTCTGATTCGATCACGCAAGGAAACGCCGAGCATAGCCCTCTCCATTGCCCTTTGGGTGACTTTAAGCTTTCTGATGAGGCCCACGTCTCAGAGCCATATGTCATCACTGGCAACACACACTGGTCATAGACTTTCGTCTTGAGACACTGTGGTAAGTTGGACGAGAAGATACCGCGCAACTTCCCGAACGCTGCCCAGTCGAGTCGGATTTGACGGTTGACCTCTTTCTCGAAGTTGGCCCTACCCAACTGGATCGTTTGTCCCAGGTAGACATAGTCGTCCACATCTTCGAGTGTAGAGTCTCCGACCTTGATAGGAGTGGGTGTAACATGGGCATGCAACATCACCTTGGTTTTGTCCATGTTCATCCTAAGACCCACTCTTTCGGAAGCTCTACTGAGGAAATCTAGCATTGTACTGAGGTCCTCCATGGTCTCAGCCATAACCACTATATCGTCGGCAAACCGAAGGTTAGTGATGTACTCGCCATTGACGTTGATGCCTAGTCCTCTCCAGTCCAGAACCTTGAAGACCAGTGCAGCGGTAAACAGCTTCGGAGATATGACGTCTCCCTGTCTCACACCTCGCTGCAGAAAGACTGGTTCCGAGGTCTGATCCTGAAGTCGAACTGACATGGTGGCTTTTTTGTACAAACATTTCAACAATTCGATGTACCTGTAGTCAATTTGGCACCGTTGTAGAGATACATACTGTACTCTGTTTTTATTAGTGATTCTCCAATACTTTCTTCCCAATAAATTTTCATATTTTGTAATTCACTTATCTTCCTCTCGTCCACATTTTTCGGAAGAATATTTTGTAAAAAAAAATCTCACGGTCACACCGAGTTAAAAAGTCCGCGTCCATGGTCTCTCGTGCGGAATAGTACATTGCAGCGCGTCGCTGCACCTCAAGGTCGACCGGAAGTACGCCAGCAAGTACCGGTAAGGCTTCAGTACTAACCGTCCTGTATGCTTTGCATAATAATATCAAAGCCAAACGCTGGCTTTGAAGTAATTTACGCCGTACCGCCCCTATTATGGCCCTATCAGCCCAAACAGGTGCACCATAGCACATACAACCCAAGTAAGTAGCCCCATAAATAGTCTTTAAGGTTAAAAAAGACAGACCCCACGTAGATTTAGATATTCTCGTTAAGGCATAGAAGTTCCTTTTTGCTTTTTCACCGACTATTTAAATATGATCTATAAATGCAAAATTCCTCTCTAACACTAGACCAAGATAGCACACGGACTGCTTCCTTTTCACGGGAACGTTATTAAATTTTATAGTAGGACACGATTTGAGATTACCTTTCAAAATGAGTTGATAAGTTTTGTGCGGAGCAAAGGTCAGGCGGTTTCGATCACCCCACAGAGATATTAATCGTAGGCAAGTGTCAGCCAAGTTCTCGAGTCCAGCTCGAGTACTTGATTGAATGAGCAGAAAACCGTCGTCCGCGTAACCGGTTAGTGAACAGCCGCTTGGAAGCGGAATCGCGAGGAAATCATCAAAGCCTAACGATTCACGACATGATGCCTCACATTAAATTTCTTTATATCTGACATTAAGTAGACATGAACTAGATTTTTATTGAAGGTATAATTGTTTACCTCATCGTTGGACTCCCAGGGATATGTAATGCAGAGCTGCGGCAGGAATCCCACGGCTATCATGTACTGGAGGGGGATGAGGATAGTAATGCAGGAGGTGAAGGTGGACCACAGGCGCGCCTGCGTGCCGCGCTGGACGGACACCAGCACCAGCAGCCACGCCGCGTATATCATAGTTATCTGTAACACATTAGATTATATGATGTTTACAATAAAAAGGAATCGCAAAAAAAAATATGTTGATGCAGTCTATCTTACTTCTTGCTCCTCGTAATACTAGAAATGCGAAATTTTGGACAGATGGATGTATGTTTGTTATTCAATCACGCCAGAATGAATCTGGATGAAATTTGGCACATAGATAGATTATAATCTATCTAGAATATACAGAGAAACATTATAATTTATGCCTATTTTTTCAGTATTATGTTCCCTTGGAATAATAAAACACATTTCACGCGTATTAGTTAGTTATTAGTGAGAACACCGCTCGACCGCGCGGTCGGGCGGTGCAGGTGTATTTGTGTTAGGCATCAACGGATTTAATAGAGGCCAATGGGACATGAGATCCGCTTCACCGCCTACCGCGTCGGTGCGCGGTGCCGTGTGTTAAAGGCCTTAGATCTGTTACTATCAGTAGACAAAATGGAAATAGAATTACTAACCTCTACGCCAAACTTATAGAATCCATAATTTATTAGATACTTTATACAGTGCACCAAGTCTATGACTGCTTCCTTGCGCGTTATCCCAGGGAATATTGTTTTACTCCTGTGATTTGGCATCTTCCCAGAGGCTCTGAAAATAAATTATAAAATTCAATCGATATTTCAAGGAAATTCAACTTAATTACAGAAGAATAAATTTTCAAACCTGAACGTTTGTTGTCTGTATGTCACCAGAGAATAAAAAGTGAACAGGGCTAAAAGGCCTATGTATCCCTTGAGTAACTTCACTAGCCGATTATCTGAAGTAGCTTTGGTAAACCCGAGCCATTTGGCATTGTTATATACCGAGCTGTTCGTTGTGCCGTTAACATCAGTCTGAAATATTAAGTAATAATAATTTACATCTCTCATGTTCGGTAAGTAGGTTCTTATTACCTCCAAATGGGGTTTGTAGGTGACTAATTAGCGCTCTAGGGTAATAATGTTGCTAGAAAAGCCCTAGGGCGGTAAGTAATTAAATTTACATCTCTCATGTTCGGTAAGTAGGTTCTTATTACCTCCAAATGGGGCTTGTAGGCGACTAATTAGCGCTCTAGGGTAATAATGTAGCTAGAAAAGCCCTAGGGCGGTAAGTAATTTAAAAAAAATACTTCTTACTTTCAAAAAGTACGCGTACATCTAACCATCATACTGGCAATAGACATCATGCATTCAGCCCAATGACCAAAGAGGTCGCTTTGCTATTCAGCCTTGTCTTCGTGTGAGTATGATAGTCATCAATTTTATGCTTGTAATGCCGGTTTTTTTCTACTAACCTCACAATCGGGATGTAAAGCAGAATAGTTAGCTCGGGTGTAAGCACCAATTGCACCCTCGAACTATAGGCGCCCTCGCTGCGCTCGTGCGCATAAATATCTCGGGCTGCAATTGATGCCTTACAGCCCTTGGCTACTAATCTACTATTAAAGGAGTAAAAAAAATGCAATCGTCAACGTCATATAATATCAGTTTGTCCAGTACTCACATCGTAATCAGAAGTACAAGTGACATCAAAGCTAGAATGTTTAATGTAATCAATCTGGTAGACCATTTTAGCCATGAAGTAGATGCATATTAGTGTTGATATGAAAAGTACGCAAACGCGCTGTTTCCCCGAATTGAGCCACAACGCTGGCGCTATTATTATCATAATAGGTACATGCATCGCGCACACCTGGAATAATGCAGATAGTTTTTATTACACACTTTATTGAACAGGACATCATCATCGTCCTGCCCTTGTCCCATTTTACTTGAGGTTGGCGCAACACGATTTTTTCTTCCATAGCGTCCTGTCCCTCGTCAAGCTATCACTGACTCCCTTTTCTTTTATATCACTCCTGACACAGTCCATCCATCTTTTCTTTGGCCGTCCCCTCCATCTCCATCCATCCACATTTATATTCATAACTCTTTTAACTCTTTTTATATTCATAATGCGTTTCATTGTTGATATTGTACAGGACAAACACTCATATAAAAAAAAAACGAATATCAGCTGCAAAATGTCACAATGCATCCCTTTCTCATTCAGAAGAAGCTTCACAGTCCACTGCTAGATTTAAATCTGTGAATGAAGATTTTTGAAGAATAAAAAAAAACATAAATTTTGGATTTTCTCGATACACAAATGTTTCCGCCTAGGCTTTATCGCGTGTTCTATTGAAGCAAATAGGTCACAGGATTACCAGTATCATGGCGATGTTACAATTACAATAAATCAATCAGCCTAGCCTTTTCCCAACTACATTGGGTTCGGCTCCCAGTGTTACCGGATTGAGCTGAGTACCAGTGTTTTACATGGAGCGACTGCCTATCTGACCTCCACAACCCAGTAACTGGGTAACACGGTACCCCTTGGCAAGACTGGTGTCAGATCTTAAGGACGCTGTTACATTTTCGACGAATTCAAATTTAGGTATCGTCACACACAGCAACATTACGCGTACGCACTCATTGAAACTACCGAGCGCTCGATTTTATACATCACTGAAATAATATTGGTCCTTGATATTATTTTTAATTTTATTGTTGTTGATTCAGGAAGGAAATCACTTTGGAATTGCATTTGGTAACTATTACTTAGAACCGTCGTCGTGATAAGTAGGTTAGTATTTTCAACCGACTTTTCCAACCGAAAAAATGGCGGTGCTCTATCTATTCGACCCGTATGTATCCGCAATTTTCTCGAAAACTAATGATCCGATATTGATCGGGTTTTCGTCGATAAATGTATGTGGCTTTTAGGGCAGGTTTTATTGTATAATATATTAGGACCTGATAAATATCTTCGGAGATAGAAAATGGAACTCTTCAATAACAAACAGCAAATGATCTGCGATTACTGTGATCGTATGTTTATGTATTGTTTTCACCATATCATAATATCACGCTTGTACGGTTTTAGGGGATAAACAAATGTATTTAGTACACCCGAAATGAGGTACCAACCAAAACTAAAAAGATAAAAATTATATCTTTCCTGTGTCGAAAAACACCGACTTCCGAAAAGAAAATTAGTTTTCACTTTGTTGTAGTAAGTAAGTATTCAAAAAAAACGCCACGTAAAATAAGTAGATACCTAAAACAAAATAATTGCCAGTCACAAGGATTAAAAAAGAACATTTTGCATTGCTTTACATGGAACATATAAAATATTCTTCAAAGATTAAAATGCGCATAACTTTTGAACGGCTGAACCGATTTGCATCAAACATAACTAAGAATACTCTCGTTAAAGACACCTTTCAAACAAAAAAAAAACGAAATCAAAATCGTTTCTATCGTTAAGGAGCTACGATGCCACAGACAGACACAGAAATACATAGATAAATATAGTTGATGGTATCTTTGCCAAGTCAAGTCAAGAGTGAATAGGTTACTTCTAGGCAAGCGTGCTCCATCATCGACCACGTCATCGCTTACCATCAGGTGAGATGGTGGTCAAGCGCGAGCCAATATAAGATAAAAAAACAAAAAAAAAAACTTTGCGCGGGGCTGTATGTGTGTGGGTAAGAATGTGGAATGAGGATGTGTGAATGTGGTTGTTTGCACTGCTGTATTTACAAGCAGGTTTGGTCTGAAAATCAGCGCCGTGCTGTGGGTCCCCAACGGCACAGCATTATGCTGAGTGGAAGCCTTCTTGCCACAATCACGACATGCAGATGCAGGAAGCAGATGCAGATGCAGATAAGACGTCTATCGAGTCGAGTCTATTTCTTATCTGTTATAAACAAAATGTAGGTAGTATATGTTATTATTGTTTGATTTATTTCTCATCTTTACTAACTTGATTTAAGTACTACTATTGTAATACTTTTGTTAAGTGTTTACCTTAAGCATATTGTATGTCATTTTGTGACAATTAAACACTTTTCTTTCTTTCAACCGTACGCATAGTGCATGCACTCATGGCGCTGCGCGCAAAGATGTGTTGAACTATCTATACACAGCAACACACGTCAAACTTATAACATCCCTCTTTTTACGTCGGGAGTATACAATATTTCGTACTTTCGGCCTCGTTGAGGTCAATTAAAATATATATATACATAAGTCTAGGTTACTTACGTCGATAACGCAGAGCAGCATCAATGAAATGAACACGATCTTGATTAGGTGTCAGTCGAGATACATGAAGACATGGTCTATGATCCCCTGCGCCGTGTGCTTGGAGGAATCGTAAGTGCGCTTGAGTAGCGCCCACAGCGCCGACGACGGCCTCTTCTTGGACGATCGCAGGTTCGGATGAGATAACGACGATAGTGTCCGTTGTCTGCGAACATACAACCGGAGTTCTAGACTTAGCGCCGTAACATGAGCTCATAAAGCAAGGTTATTTCCATAGTGCATAAGCAGCGGATGTATATGTCTTGCATACATCTGTCCCTTACGCACGATGGATATAAATAAACTTGCTCTAAGAGCCCTCAAACCATACCTAATATGACGTTTTAAAGCCATCATTGTTTATGTGTTGAAAAATGGAAAGCGTTATTCGTCCTGCATAGCTCCCTTTTCTGCCTTACACTAGAACAGTGGGGGCTTTACTACGTCATTCATAATGAAAACTTTCGCGTGTTATTATTATACTTAGGCTTCGCCTCATGTGATAAACCCACGCTCGTGTTTTGATAACCCCTGTTATATGACCATTACATAAACTACTATTATTTAATTATGTCTAATTTTTAATTAGCAACAGAGTGTAATTCTATGACATTAACATAATTATCAATACTGACTCGCTAGAGCAGATTCCGTGGTGAATAGAACAACCAATAAACAAAATCATGCTGTGCAGTCAGAGGATATTTATAGGTTTGGTCAGCCAGCTCGCAAACTTGTATCCTCCGACTGCATAGCATGATTTTCTTCTTGTTTAAATCTTTTTAGTTCGCTTAAGCAGTAGTTTTTTGTTTTTTTTTTGTTTCTTTTTAGTTATAATTTTATTTTCGAATGACTTTTAAACATATAAGTAGTGTATATTTTTGTAATCACCTCTGAAAACCCTTCATTTTGATACACCACATGATGTGCAAAGACGAAAAAAAAATTGGAATGTCCCACAATATGGCGTCCAAAATCCGCAATATTTCTTTTTTTTAACGTCACTTATATAAGAACACTTGGGCGATGGACTCTTAATTATGTAAATCCGTCTCGCGGTTTGAAATAAATGAGGTAATAAAAAAATTTACAAATAAATATACAGTACAACTATTTATGACTCTCGGCAAACTTCGTGTTTCGTCAGTTCTCGGGCTTCCATCAGTTGCCCTTTGCACTTGGTGCAGACCGGACGCTCTTAATCAACTTGGAAGTATATAGAGTTGTTAATACTGTTTTAATGTAATGTAATTAATAAAAATGGGCGGAAAGTTGATGCGGTTAAAAAGGAAAATAGTGTTACAGCTCTATATAGTTCACACGGAAATCAAAACAAAACAACAATAAAGTACTTAGTTCGAAATTCATATCTAATAATTGATGGACATGGAAATTAGCATGGACTTTAAGAAAATAGTTGTACTGTACATACATACATACAAGATGTACGCGAAAAACAAACTTTAAGGTAACAATAGTATATTATGCAACTAGTGAATTAAGGACGGATTTAAAGCGAGGGCCATAGAGAATCACGAACAAGTGAAGTATACTATATATAGTATACAACTGAATCACGACCGTAGGGAGTGATTCATGATGATTGAATCACGAGCATAGCGAGTGATTCAAGTGTTAGAATCCTGAGCGACGCGAGTGGTTCATGGCCCTCGATATAAATCCGTTTTATTCAAGAGTTGCATACTATATTTTATACCATGACTACGAGAAAAAGATAGATTTAAGCGAAAAGCACAAGGAATAATAATAAATAAATGTTTTATTACCTTCAAAATTTACAAGAAATGATGTGCATAACTCCAGCTTCCTCATAAGTGGTAGAATAATTCTATCTATGCCAATAATAAAGGCATAATAGCAGCAATCAAAGTTCTGAGTCTTAATTTAGCTGCCACAAAATCTTCGTTAATATGAGTCGTTTAGTATGTGTTAGCTGGAGTGACGTAACCCCAGCTTCCTCATTCAATACAGGAAAACCAGTGAATCCCTCCCTAATACGGATGTCTACTTACACTTTTAATCGGCTAACTATGTGCATCCACCTTAACCGAACTACAGAGAACAAGTCACAAAAAAAAACAATAATAGTCTCTCGTCGTCTAAATTTGATAAGAATCCACTTTTTAATATTACATTCATAGTTCCATTAAAGTTCAGTCGGCTCTCAAACTATATCTTCAATAAAATATTTTGAGCGCAAGTTAAAATGACTTCTAATAAAATGCCTGCTAAGTGCAAACTTGGTTGCAATAATGTAGCGCACGGAATGGCAACGCCGCTCCGTACTTCCTCCGAAGTAATAATTTGATCTTTTTGGTGCGGAAACTATATTTTTATTTACTACGTGGAAACTACAAGGACTGGAGATTTGTAAATTGTGCTGCCTGTGGCAGCTATTCTTTTTTATGTTTTAAGCTATGATGCATAATCGTATCTTCTTTTGTTCGTAAGATATGACATGGCAGCTGGGGTGACGTCACTCCAGCTTACACACACGTTTTTGTATCATAGTTTCAACACTTTTTAAGTATTTTCGTTCAGTTATTTCCTTAAATGTGCAGCTATTATGTCTTATTTTTCTGACTATAGTCCAAAACCCTAAGCTCACTGGTTTGCCTGTATTGAATGAGGAAGTTGGGGTGACGTCACTCCAGCTAACACATACTAAACGACTCATATTAACGAAAAAAGGTAAGTTTATATCTTCAAATATTTGAAAAGGATGAGTAAGAGTTACATTTTTATTGAACTGCAATTGTAGGTTAAAACTTCCTACACTTTTCAAAGTTTTATTTTTTGTATCTATCCCTTTAATTGCAACGTCACTATCTGTTAATTGCAGAGTACTTGTTATACTTCTCCTCTTCAAGACACAAAGTGTTGCTCCAGAATCTATCAAGATGGTAAGTGGATTTTTATTTACAAGTGTTTGTAGTTTAATGAAAGGTAAGTATCTTTCTCGGGTAATAATTTCAAATATTTTAAGTTCTTTTCCAGATTTACAATTGGATTGTTGGTTCAGACCTTCCATATGGGGCTGGTTACCCTGCGGCTTGATCCTACTATTAAAAGAGTTCAGACCTTCCATATGGGGCTGGTTACCCTGCGGCTTGGTCCTAATATTACAAGAGTTCAGACCTGTCTTATGGGGCTGGTTACCCTGCGGCGTGGTCCTAATATTACAAGAGTTCAGACCTGTCTTATGGGGCTGGTTACCCTGCGGCTTGGTCCTAATATTACAAGAGTTCAGACCTGTCTTATGGGGCTGGTTACCCTGCGGCGTGGTCCTAATATTACAAGAGTTCAGACCTTCCTTATGGGGCTGGTTACCCTGCGGCTTGATCCTACTATTAAAAGAGTTCAGACCTTCCTTATGGGGCTGGTTACCCTGAGGCTTGGTCCTACTCTCGGAAAGACCGTGAGTTTGGGGCTGGTTACCCTGTCCATTGGTCTTGTTAATAGGGGTAGTATCGGCTTGATTAAAAGGGTTTTGCCCCGTGCGATACTTAAACGGGATATTATTTAGTTTAAATAGGTATTGTTGATGGATTCGTCAACTTCATCTCTGTCTTCTTCCTCATAATTATCAGTGAAGTTTACATGAGATTCTGGCTTAACGCCTGTTTGTCTGTTATTAAAGGACGAAGGTTTAAATGGCTGAGGGCCATTTGAAAATCTTTTATTGTTGAATTCACGCAATTTGCAATTTTCAAGAATGTGTCCAGGCCTTTTGCAGTATCTACAGAAACCAGAATTATTATAAGAAGAAGTGGGTTGACTGGAGTTATTACCTTTAATAAAAACCTTAGCTTGGGGTGTATTACTTGTATCACTTCTTTTATTAAAGGATTCAGTGATTTTCTGCCTATTGAAGTTGCGATAAGAGAACTGCTGTATTTTCTCTTCGGATATCGCAGCATTAATGGCATCATTCAAAGTTTTATAGTCTCTACATCTCACAATATTAACGATTCTAGGGATTAATCCTTATATAAACGTATGGAGTGCGAGGTCTTCCATCGCGGCTAATCTGCCCGGAAGTGCCGTCTTCTTTGTATTTGAGAAAGTAACTTCTGTGAGAAGTTTTTGCAAACAGGTTTCTACTCTCAAAAAAAATTGGCTAATGGGTTCTTGATTTCCTTGCCTACAGTCTTGCAAGTCAGTGAGTAGGTGAGCATAGTGTTTACGTTCACCAAACTGATTTTTCAAAATTTCTTTAAGCGATGGCCATGTTTCAAAATCTTTAATAGAGCACGCGGTCTCTGCCTTGCCTTCTAATTGACTAACTACAAATTAAAAAATGACGTCTTCCTGTTGAGAAGACGCCAAAGATATTGCGCTATCGCAGTTCCTTAGGAAAGCTGTTAACTTATCTCTATCGCCATTAAATGGTTTAATGAATTTTAGCACCACATTTAAAGGGATTTCCTCATCTCCTTTTTGTTCTTTAATGTCTTTTTTAGATTCAGATTTAGACATATTTGCTTTTTGTAAATGAATAAGGAATGGTAAAACTACACGCCACTGCTTAACACTTCGGGAAGTATCGGCGTGATGTTGTTATGGATTAATAAATGTTATCGGCTACTAAGTTCTGAAAATTACGTGAGGTCCGGATGTATTAGTTATGCACAACTGATAAGGGCGACTTGTGGGATCGAGGCGCATGCTGCTTAACAAGTAACCTTGAATCTATTTATAGATGTTTAAAATTAGTCTTATTTTAAATTAACCCACGAGATTACAACACGATATACGCACTTTACGCACAACACACACAATTTTCACTGGATAGAGTAATTTGGACTTACAGGAACAGCTCATAGGAATTCTTCATTCTGAAACTACTGGATTAGGTCTTCCTTAGACGTATGGACGAGAAGCCGATGGCTGCCGTCAGGTCGGCGCTGGATACAAAATAGATTGGGTGCAGCAAGTGCTACCCAACTGCTTAGCACCACTTACTGCGCAGGGGACCCGGAGTGGCGACCAGGCTTGGACCAGGTCGAATGGTATCGACCTTCGATGTGATGAGCTCGGGTGCTTTTTGGGCGACACAATCACGGGGCACTTTTAGGAACACAGACACGGACTAACTTTTATTTCCTGTGACGTAATTACCGTTTTAAGGCACTGGGGATGTCTCATCCCACCGCTGCCACCAAATGTTAGAATTGAAACTCCCGAATCTTTTTTAAAAAGATTTATTTTTACTTCCTAAATGATAAACAATATATTTGGAAAAATTCGGTATACGTCCCAACTCATTGAATGCCAAACCCGAACTAGCTGGAAAGGAAACTGACGAGCAAAACTACGTGTTGGTGGTCCAATGCTGATTAAGCAATAGTGTCAGCATTTACTAATACAGAATAGGGATGTAACAGTGCCGTCGACTAGTGTACCCTTAAGTTTGATTACTGCAAGGGTTATGTATACTGACCACGCGTCCACACCGATACTGACTTGGAAATGTTTCATTACGTTCAAATGTTGCAGGAGGGTGTTTCATTACGTTCAAATGTTACAGGGGGGTGTTTCATTACGTTCAAATGATACAGGTGAGTGTTTCATTACGTTCAAATGATACAGGTGGGTGTTTCATTACGTTCAAATGATACAGGTGGGTGTTTCATTACGTTCAAATGATACAGGAGGGTGTTTCATTATGTTCAAATGATACAGGAGGGTGTTTCATTACGTTCAAATGATACAGGGGGTGTTTCATTACGTTCAAATGTTACAGGGGGGTGTTTCATTACGTTCTAATGATACAGGGGGGTGTTTCATTACGTTTAAATGATACAGGAGGGTGTTTCATTACGTTCAAATGATACAGGGGGGTGTTTCATAACCTTCAAATGATACAGGGGGGTGTTTCATTACGTTCATATGATACAAGGGGGTGTTTCATTACGTTCAAATGATACAGGGGGGTGACCATAACCTCTTAGAGCAAGGTTATTTCCAGTGTGCGTAAGGGACAGATTATATGACTTGTAAACATCTGTCCCTTTTTTACAGTCGAACCATTATAGTTTTGACACGTCATGGTATGGGGGCGATCAATCGACAGCTTTATAGTAATCTGAATACTTACATCATCTCTTATCGTGGATGCCCCATCCTGGATTGGTTTACCTGACCCTTGACAAGTCGGTACTAAACTATTTGATCTGTTAAAAAACGATCCAACGTTAATGTTCATACTTAAAATCCGCATGCGTCTTTCCGCAAGTCATTAATCGTGGTTTTCGAGACTAACCTTGTTTTCGGGTCCGACAACGCCATGTAATCCTTATGGAAATAATGTACTTGCAATATAGTTGTGATATGGAATAACGTTGGTGTTAATAGTTTGTCACTGGGAATTAAAAACAGCTTCATAAAGGTAACAGAATTATAAGTGTTACATGTTGAATTGGTAACAGAATCAAATATGTAATACTTATAAATGTGTTTTCAATGTGTTAACCCAAAACACTTACAAAAGTGTAACCGTAACATATCTGTAACAGATATAAAAGTGTTAACAGTGTTAATACGTGTAACAGGTAAACGCGGCGTTGCCAAATTTATAATGTACTTATTTATGGTTAATAAGCATCAGATAGCCGCAATCCAGTCGCCGTCTGTTGTATCCGTGCTCCGAATTATTGAAAATATTCGTGATTTAAAATTCAAGTTTATTTGATCAGTTTTGTGTTTATTTGACTGCAATGGATCAATCAAACCATTTCTTAAAAAAAAACCTTGTCTGGATCAGGATGACAAACATCCTAAAATCAACTGCTTACCTACCACTTCAACAAGAAGTTGTGAGTCCTGATAGTCCCGATATCTTGATAGAGCTGGAAGTATATTCGGAGGATTATTCGCAATCAATACTTTCTTATAAGGTAGTTTCGGTTTCGGTGGCAAACCTGCCGAAACCGAAACTTTCGGTCGTGGTTTCGGCGCGTTAAATTCCATCCAAGCGAGTAAGCGACGAAGACATTTTGTTGCGTCCACGTACCTAATCATGTCGTTACTGGCTTGTGTTTGCAGTTCGTTTTGTTTGCTTGTGTGATTTATTTTGAATTCAGTTAGTTTTATTAAGTGATATAATTAAGTGATATTATTAAGTGGCATAAGAGTAGGTAGTAAACTTAAAAAAAAAAACATTACAACAAACTAATACACAAGTTATAGTTGAATAAAGTTTAACCTAACTATCTAAATATTTTTTAGATAGGTTAATTCCTTAATCGCCAAATCTGTGACTGTTGCCGAAATTCGGTTTTGGTTTCGGTCGTAAAAACCTGGCTGACAAGGCTATCGTTAAACTCAATCCAACCAAAATACACAATAATGCGGACTAAGAAGGGGGTTCTGTTGTTACATGAACATTAAAACGATTTCAGCGGCACACAACGTTTAAAAACGGGCCCACATAGGATGATGTCTTTTTACCACTATCTCGCCTGATGCTAAACGATGATGTGGTGTACGGTGAAGCACGCTTGTCTAAATGTAACCTATTCAGTATTAACTTTTAATTAAATAAGGACTAACTGGTAACTGAAGAAGGAGTTATAAAATCCAACATCGCAACTGAAGTTAGAAAAATGTTATCTATTTGCGGTGCGAATTGCGACAGGAGCCGATATGAGCGCGCGTTAGAGCCACGGGGAATGGTATGGCTCGTTCCTGGATCCTTGCGCGCACGCTCCTCGTTTTACCCTACTCAATTAGTGTGTCGGGTCGAATATTGACTTTATAGATGGATATCGACAAAACAAAATAAGTGATTTGCTTGGAAATCGAATCTAATTTGACTTTAGATTACAAAACGTCGAAAATACTTTTGCACTAACACAAAATAGACTCCCCTGCGCCGTATGGACTAGGGATCGGTACTGCCAACCAGTCCGGCCACTCCAATGCGTTATTCGAGCTTAAACATTATTAATTTAGAAATCATTATTATTAAGGATTTTATGATTTTATTTTTGTATATTTTTTCATGGTTCATAAGCATATATTTAGTATCTGTTTTACACAGCTAACAACGTTATTTAAGTAATTCTTCAATGGCATTTGTACAAAAGTTTTACTGTGCCAAGTACATTTTATAAGTTGGTCGACTTTTACTCGTAAACTTGTAAAGCCTGTTATGATTTTATTTTTGTATATTATTACATGGTTCATAAACATATATTTTCTCTGTTTTACACATCTAACAACGTTATTTAAGTAATTTTTCAATGGCATTTATACAACATTTTTACTGTTCCAAGTACATTTTATAAGTTGGTCGAATATTACTCGTAAACTTGTAAAACCTACTTATCCGTGATAGTTATCCTTTTAATTTAGTTATATTTACTA
This sequence comes from Orthosia incerta, assembly GCA_948252205.1. Lineage (NCBI taxonomy): Eukaryota > Metazoa > Arthropoda > Insecta > Lepidoptera > Noctuidae > Orthosia > Orthosia incerta. The sequence goes on from OX411754.1 coordinate 23,406,930, forward strand.
CTGCCGTGTTTTTTTTTACAAAGCCAAGAGCAACCATTTCGCTGGCAGGGGGGGGGGGACACTTGACTCTAATATAAATTTGCAATTCAAAGGATAATTTTACGCAAACGGATCTCTGAATCGAAATAGTAGTTTATGATACTGTTGCATAATAAGGGGTATTAAAACATGAGTGTGAGTGTTTAAAAACCGAGCCGTAGGCGAGGTTTTTAATAGTATTCACACGAATGTTTTAATACCTAGTTATGTGCAGTTTCATACACTACTTTAGCTTCACTCATACATTTTGGGATGGAACCTACTTAATATCTTTTTTTTTGTATTTTCCATGCCATAAAAAACGTATGAATGGCGCCAAAACCCAGCACATCACCGCATTATATATTATATTTACGCACTGCGATATTTATTCGCGCGAATTTTTCCGCCCATTCTGTGACCTATGGAATCGTATGAAGCTGCTCGCATTGCGGTAAAAAAATCGTGCGACAATAATACCGCATGAAATCCGTGTTTTTCAACAATATCCACAGCACCGTGGCACGAATTTAATTCGCGCGAATATTTTGAGCTCTATGAACAAGTAGAAAGTGACAAAATTCGCGCGAATAAAAATCGCAGTGCGTGCTATGCCTAAAGCGGGCATTGTCACAGACAATTTAAAATTGGAATCAAATGTTTTTATAATAGGTACTAAAATGGCATTACAAAAAAATATTGATGGAAACTCCTTAATGATTAACTTCTTGGATTTGTCCTGTATCGTAATAGAAAAAAATTGTTTTATAGCATTATTTTGTTAGAGAAATAGTGTTATAATGAGATTCTATTTTTAAATTTCGGTATTGTGTTTATAAAGTATGTCAATATACACTCGGTTTGAAGTTTATAATTCGAATATTACGATATGAGAGTAGATAATAGTACATTATGGTACAAGTGTGCAATGTTGGTGATTACCGCTGAGGCGCCATTGAGACCCGAGCCGTAGGTGAGGGTCTTAAGAGAGCCGAGGACGGTAATCATCAATACACACGTGTATCATACGACGTTTTTCAACACACTTGTGAAGAAAATAATACATAAAAATCATTTTCAACAGTAAAAACGAATTGTGATTTTTTTTTACAATGGCGGGGTAAATTAAATCAGTTTTCCTATACGCGCGCATCTATTAATGGCGATCGGCCATAGACTAAAACAATGAGGTTACTTTCTTTTCTTAGCTTTTCGCGGATAGCGTTTTAGCCACGTACGAAATGGGGAATTTCAAGTTTTCTTTATTGCAGAGAAACAAAAGTTATATTTAACGGGAAATTTTATTTATTTAACACATAAAAGTTGAAATTATCTTGTTGAATACGAAGTTGCATGAAATGAGCAAGCAATATGTTAGGTTCTAGCATTTTGCTGAATTTTTTGACTAGAAGCTATGCCACATTTTATGTATTTAATGGATATCATGGAAATAGTAATTACTTCCCATATCATGTTATGGATATAGTAAGTACTACTTCCATGACAGGAATAGAAAGAGATTAATGTCAAATGGGACACTTTTAATTGATTAACAGTGTTACATTTTATTATATTGAAAATACTTCAATTTTAACTGGATTAGAATCAATTACTTATTTTATTAATTTTCATTGGATTGATTTGTGACACTTTTAAAATTAGTTTAATTTAAAAGTATTTAAAATGAAGGCAGGAAACCATTAAAAAAAAACTATAACTCACTTGTGAATAATAGCAATGAAAAAGTCACAGTTTGATTACAGGTATCATTATATGCCTAATTGCGGTGAAATTAGAGCCACTTTATGAGCAAGTGTGTTGAAAAATGGTTTTAATAAACCCATATACCCCACACCATGGGACAGATGAGAAAAAAAGATACATCCCCACTTCACGTCTAAGGACCACGAAAAAAAAATTTTTTTCATGATTTTATTTTACCACTTTGTCGGCATTATTAGTATGTATATCCATGCCAAATTATAGCTTTCTAGTACCTAGATTCTCTGAGCTAAGCTGCGGACGGACAGACGGACAGAGCGAAACTATAAGGGTTCCTTGTTGACTTCGGAACCCTAAAAACGGCGTGTGCGAGCGGTCGGAAGTCGGAAGCGGATCTAAACAAAACAAATATTTTATTTTTAATGCGTTAGTGTGTGTGTGCGTCTTCGCGCCGCGCGTTGTTGCCGTACTGTGCAATTATGCCTAAAGCTATGCTAAAACTGTTTATTTCAGTTACACTTATTAACACATATAAAAGGTTACAGTTTGATTCGGTAACATTATTGTATCTGTTACATTTAAAAGTGTTTTTCTGTTAAAACTGTTTTAAAAAACAGTGTTAAAAACACTTATTACGGTTACAGTTTGAGTCCCTTTGATGAATAGATCCACCGGATGGTATGGCTCTAAGCCCAAGTCTTGCTGTCTGAAATTATAAAGCCAAATAATAAATATAAAAAGAAAAAAAATCAAACATATTATTTGATTGATTTATACTTACAAACTCTCATTAATCAATAAGTATTTTTCTATAATTTTCGAAAAGTTGTCGAACTGATAAACGTATCATCAATATACATGTCGGGTTTAGTCAATAGTACGGACGTTAAAACAAATCGCAAGCACGCTATCTGGCGGCAAAGCAAGAACAACTACGCATTGGCGCGCTTTTTCTAACCGCTTAGGTAGTGGGGACAGCAGAATAGAGCAGTTGAGTATTGACAGCCGTAGAGCTAAGACGTCGTAGAATCAGTGTTGATCCGTAATATTAGTAAGCAAGAATGTAATTTGTGTCTATTTGAATAAACCCAGTGTATCGAATAACTGATGTGATTTCATTTGCACGATTATACCCACCGACCTGCCCACACACGATGTCTTAACCTAAGGGAATATATCCTGACTTCCCGATGGTTTGCATCTATCGGCCAGCCTTGATGCGACATACATATAATAAATCTGTAAAAAAATGATTTTTGTACATCGAAAAAAAATCCAAAAAAAATAGACTGGGTGTTAAAGGATAACCAACAGAACCCATTTCCAGCATTTTTGGAATTTTTGTCTGTTTGTCTGTTTATTTGTGCACGCATCACGTGAAATGTACGAAACCTATGTAGATAACTTTTATACATAAAAATTGTGCGTAACTTGAAGAATTACTTAGTTTTTGTTTCATCGCAATCGGTTCACTCTATCAAAAGTTCATCATCATCATCATATCAGCCGAAAGACGTCCACTGCTGGACATAGGCCTCCCCCAAGCGTCGCCACATTGACCGGTTCCGTGCGTCCCGCAACCAGCGGATTCCTGCAACCTTCACCAGGTCATCGGTCCACCTGGTGGGAGGCCTCCCAACGCAACGTCTTCCGGTTCGCGGTCGCCACTCCAGAACCTTTCTGCCCCATCGGCCATCCGTTCTGCGAGCAATGTGCCCTGCCCACTGCCACTTAAGTTTGGCAATTCTTCGGGCTATGTCGGTAACCCTGGTTCTTTTACGGATCTCAACATTTCTGATTCGATAACGCAAGGAAACGCCGAGCATAGCCCTCTCCATTGCCCTTTGAGTGACTGTAAGCTTTCTGATAAGGCCCATCGTAAGCGACCACGTCTCAGAGCCATATGTCATCACTGGCAACACACACTGGTCATAGACTTTTGTCTTGAGACACTGTGGTAAGTTGGACGAGAAGACACCGCGCAACTTCCCGAACGCTGCCCAGCCGAGTCGGATTCGACGGTTGACCATCTCGAAGTTGGCCCTACCCAACTGGATCGTTTGTCCCAGGTAGACATAGTCGTCCACAATTTTGTGTGTAGAGTCTCCAACCTTGATAGGAATGGGTGTAACATGGCCATTCAACTTCACCTTGGTTTTGTCCATGTTCATTTTCAGACCCACTCTTTCGGAAGCTCTACTGAGGTCATCGAGCATTGTACTGAGGCTCTCCATGGTCTCAGCCATGACCACTATGTCGTCGGCAAACCGAAGGTGAGTGATGTACTCGCCATTAACGTTGATGCCTAGGCCGCTCCAGTCCAGAACCTTGAATACATCCTCCAGCGCAGCAGTGAACAGTTTCGGAGAAATTACGTCTCCCTGTCTCACGCCACGCTGGAGAAGGACTGGCGCCGAGGTCTGATCCTGAAGACGGACTGACATGGTGGCGTTTCTGTACAGATACTTCAACACCTCAATCTACCGGTAGTCGATCTGGCACCGTTGGAGAGACTGCAGTACAGCCCAAGTCTCGATCGAATCGAAGGCTTTCTCGTAGTCCACAAACGCTAAACAGAGAGGCAGGTTATACTCTTCGGTCTTCTGTATAACCTGCCGCAGCGTATGTATGTGATCTACGGTGCTAAAGCCTTTTCGGAATCCGGCTTGTTCGGGAGGCTGGAAGTCAAACCTGCGTGCGAGACGATTCGTGATGACTCTTGAAAACAACTTGTAGACATGGCTAAGAAGTGAGATGGGCCTATAGTTCCGGGCATTGTCGCCCTTTTTGAAGAAGAGTACCACCACACCCCTGCACCATGCCTGTGGCGTTTTGCCCTCGAGTATGACGGAATCAAACAGCTTCTGAAGGGCCTTAAGGACCGGTTTCCCACCCGCCTTCAGAAGTTCAGCCGTGATTCCGTCGTCACCCGGCGCCTTGTTGTTTTTTAGCTGTTTCAGAGCCATCCTAATCTCGTACAGGCTGACATCCGGGATATCTTCGGTATAGTGTCGGGTCAATCTAGCTCTTGGGTCGTTTGCTAGATTCGCAATGGGTTTACTGGTTGACGTGTACAACTGCCCATAGAATCTCTCGATCTCCCTCAGAAGCTCCGGTTTGGTGGATCCGATCCTGCCATCATCGGTCTTCAGTTTTGTGAGCTGGCTCTGCCCAATAGACAGATCCCTTGCAAAGACCTTGGAGCCCTTATTCCGCTCAATCGCATCTTTAATACTTTCAGTATTAAAGCGGCGGAGGTCGCTTTTCAAGGACTTTGAGATCCGTCTATTTAGCTGCCGATATTTCACCGCAACGTCTGAAGACTGCAGGATCATCTCACGCCTCTCCTTCATTAGCTTTAGAGTTAGATCAGAGAGCTTTTTGTTTCTATCTGTACGGCGGGTCTTGAAAAACTTAGACCCGACCGTATGGACAGCTTCCACGAACCCATCGCTGGTCAAAAGTTAGATGAATTTAAAGTGTTCAAGAAGTAAAATTATGACAGCACACGCAATTCAGTTACTTGGTCAGTTGAACTCGCTTTTCGATAGATGGCGTTGTGCATTTAAAGTCATTTTCTGAATCGCGGTGTTAAGATTCTACGCGAAAGAATGACACTAGAAAAAAATTGGTATGTAGTATGTCGGTAAGTAGGGTAGGCAGTGAGTTAAGTATGGTAGGGTTGGCAGGCACGGGAGCGAAGCCGCGGGAAGAAGTAAAATTATCACAGCACACGCAATTCAGTTACTTGGTCAGTTGAACTCGCTTTTCGATGGATGGCGTTGTGCATTAAAGTCATTTTCTGAATCGCGGTGTTAAGATTCTACGCGAAAGAATGACACTAGAAAAAAATTGGTATGTAGTATGTCGGTAAGTAGGGTAGGCAGTAAGGTAAGTATGGTAGGGTTGGCAGGCACGGGAGCGAAGCCGCGGGCACAGCTAGTAATAAAATAAGTTTTATCATTGAGTATATGATGACTAGAGATGGGTCGTACTAGGTGAATTTAGGACTAGGTGCACCTAGTCCAAGTCCGTACAATAGAGATGGATCGTCGACGTATTTTTCGTTAACGAAACTAGACCGTCCATTTCCGTCGATCGACGAGTCGATCAACTAGTTGAATTTGTCGACTAGTCCATTACGTAAACTATGTTAAGTAGATGTTCTTTATAAACTTAGCGACGACGCGACGCGCGGCGTCTACGGTTCGACAACAACTTTCAACTTTCCGATTTAACGTAAACAAGTACAAACCAGTTTACCTCGCATCGTTCGATCGGTCAATCGCTTTACTCTTCTGCACACGTGAAACTATAATTATTGGCGTCCTTTCTTCTTAACACAATGCATTTTTATTCCAAAATGGCTATCGGCTCATAGAAATATCAACTCTTTGTATATAGATTTAGAGTTCAAATTAATTTGCTCGATGTTCGTCCGTTGTTGTTATTTTCTCGGACGTATTATCTTGTACTACCCAACTAAGTTGGATTAGTGACCTTTCCGTCCTTCTTATCCTTATTACGGCACTCGTCTACCGTATGACCGAAAAATTTGCAATAAGAACACTTCGGTCTAACACGCCTTTGTCCATCACTATTTTTATTAATTGTCGCGTTTAGTGCATGCGAGTCGGACGGCCTAACAATACTTTCATTAGTACTCGACTTACGCTGGTCACTTGCGACATTCGTAGGGTTAACGTTTGTGTTCGAACGTTCTTGCATCGCGGGCCCCATGCTATACGACTTACTTTTTAGAGCCGGCGTGGTTTTTAGGAAAACGTTACGTACTATAGGGCTTGCTGACGGATCAGAACAAGAAGGTACTGTACTTGAATGTGATACTGACGTGATGTTGGAAAACCACGTTATACCTACCACGTTTATAGTTTTACCCGACGCGCAAACTCGGACATTGCTAGGTAGAGATTTCTTCATGAAAGCAAGTATCCTGTTGGACTTACCACAGAGAAGCTGGTGTTTTAACGACGAGCCGGAACATTGGCATCCGTTTATAACCAGCTTTGATTTACCTACTGGCGGCCAGATGGAGCTGATGAAGGTAGAAGCATCAAACCTTATGCTGAGGGATGATGAAGGCACCAAGTTAACAGCAGATCAGAAGATCCAACTGAACGCGTTTCTGTTGAAGAGGTCCGACCACTTCGCAAAGGGTGGACCACCAACAGAATACGCCACGCATCGGTTGAAGATCGATCCGTATCAGGAAACCATCGCCTCACCGCCTTACCGGATGTCTCCCAGTAAGAGAACGATGCTGGACCAAGAGTCAGTTAAGTTTATGGGTCACGTGATCGTACCAGGAGGGGGGAAGGCAGACCCTGATAAGACAGCAGCTATCGCAAATATGCTCCCTCCTGAGAACGCGAAGCACGTGAAGACCTTTTCGCAAACGTCAAGTTGGTTCCGGCGCTTCTTTCCCAATTACGCCGACGTTGCCAAACCTCTGACGGATCTTCTGAAAAAGGACAGCAAATGGACCTGGACCTCGAAGCAACAAGGCGCCTTTGACTGCATTAAGGAGAAATTAATCACCGCTCCGATACTGCGCCAAGCTGACGAATCGATGTCGTTTACATTGAGAACCGACAGCAGTGGTTATTGCCTCGGAGCAGTACTTATGCAGGGGGAGGGCCCCGAGGAAAGACCAGTAGAATACGCCAGCCCGCTGTTGAATAGTGCAGAGAAAAACTACAACACGACGGAACGAGAAGCGCTAGCAGTCGTGTGGGCGCATACATCGAAGGATCTGAGGTTGTGATAAAGAGTGACAACCAACCTCTACGATGGCTGATGACTGTGAAGTCGCCAAGTGGCCGCTAAGCAAGGTGGGCCCTTACTCTCCAGGAGTACAATCTCCGTATAGAATATACACCTGGCAGGTCGAACGTCATCGCTGATACTCTTTCACGACCGCCTTGCGCGGATGAAACGGATTGTGATATCCGCTACGCCGAGGTCGATTTCCCGTCAAGAAGCCCTAAGGACGTTCGTGAGAACCAGCTCAAAGATCCTGACGTACGAAAGATCATCGAAGGCCTTGAAACAACCGATGATCCGTTTAGGGGGAGGAGTTGGTCCGACCGTGGCTTCGTTATGTCGGACGGTATTTTGTACAGATACAAACTTGACGAGTGCGAAAAAGAGACAGGATGTCTCGTTGTACCGGGACACGAGCGTGATAAAGTCATGGTAGAATATCATGACGCACCGACGGCTGGACATTGCGGAGTAGAGCGCACACTAGGTCGAGTGAAGTCGAAGTATTACTGGCCTGGTATGCGGCAATATATCGTTAAATACCTGAAGAAATGTGTAGAATGTCAGAGGTACAAATCCGATAAAAGGAAACCGGCCGGACTACTGCAAACGCCCGCAACTAATCGCCGCTTTGAAGTCATCGCTGTGGACCTTTTCGGCCCATTGCCGGAGACCGCCGATAAGAATAAGTGGATTCTTATTATAGAAGACACGTGCTCTCGATGGGTAGAGTTATTTGCTCTACAAGATGCTACTAGCTTAAACTGTTCCAAGATCATGATTACAGAGGTTTTCCTGAGGTATGGAGTACCTAGACGGATCTTGAGTGACAATGGTGTACAGTTCATAAGCGAAATAATGCAGCAGGCGTGCCATTCGTTTGGCATTACTCAGTCGCTGTCGCCTGTATACCATCCACAAGCGAACCCGGTAGAAAGGAAGAACCGTGATTTAAAACCGCAACTTGCTATCCTAGTAGGGAAGGATCACAACACCTGGGATGCTCACTTACCCGCGGGTAAGTGAGCATCCCAGGTGTATACGTATCGCGATGAACTCTGCTGTGACCAGCAGCACCGGCTTTTCACCGGCTTAGCTGACGTTTGGACGAGAGATGCGTGCGCCGGCCGACGTTATCGCCGACATGCGAACCATTTTAGAGAGTGACAACGTCGTGACGAGCCTTACCTTAGGAGGATGTCAACCGTGCTATTTGAAGCTAGGGAAGTGCACGAACAGGTTCAAGCGAATCAGAAACGTTATGCCGACGAGGGTCGCAGCCCTGCACCTGATTACTCAATCGGTGATCTAGTCCTTTTGAAGACCCAAGGGAGTAACGACACGACACGCGGACAAACGCCGAAGTTCATACCGCGACGGGACGGACCTTACCGTATTAAGGAACCCGCGAGCTCCACTACTTATGTGTTGGAGAAAGTAAGTAGCGGTGAACCGTTAGGGAGGTACCATTTTTCCCAGTTGACTCCATTCGTAGGCGACGTACCGCCAGCCCCGGTCAACGAAAAGTGTAGGCGCGGTAGACCTAAGCGTTATCTTGTCTGACTCAGACGCGTGGGCGCATGTCTGGGTCAGAGGGGGAGGATGTAGCCTTAACGTTTGTGTGGGGACTCACCCTTAAGTGCGGCGACGGGAGACGACACCCCCGCCAAAGGACCAGTGGACAAAGCGACGCGAGAGAGTACGTCACGCTCGCGAAAACGCTCGTACAATAGTTTACTTTTACCTGTTTGTGCCCTTAAACTGTGTTTATGTGTTGTAATTATATACCTTTTCACTGTTGACGTGCGTTAGAACTTATTTAAAGACCCAACACACCCTAAGAAGAAGAAATATTCCTACAATTATACTTATTTTGTTGCCAGTGTTTGCTGGCAAGTCTTTCACATGGGAAAATATTTATGTATTATGTATACTATATTTCTTTTAGTCGGTTCACAACATTTTAAGAGTTAGGTTGATAATACATCTGATAACTACGTCAATGGTATAAAACTCTTTCTGGCACAACTTACGTTTAATGAATGATTTGAATTTATTAAGACTTAGAACTTGTACGTGGCTTGGAAGCTTATTATAAAAGCGCACACATTGACATCTAAACGAGCCACCTATTTTCTTGAGCCTTGTTGTTGGTACTACAAATTTGTGTTGCCAGTGTTTGCTGGCAAGTCTTTCACATGGGAAAATATTTATGTATTATGTATACTTTATTTCTTTTAGTCTGTTCACAACATTTTAAGAGTTAGGTTGATAATACATCTGATAACTACGTCAATTTAATAATTTTATTAAATTACTTACAATAACTATATTTTATTACGTTTTTAGGAAATGCTGACCAATAACGATCCTTGCCCATACGTTGGTGAAAAACCTTTAGTTAGTGATGATATTCCATTCATCAATCTCGATGTAAGTTAATTGTTCTTAGATACATTTTTAAATTTTCCTTAGTACTAGTTTCTGCCCGTGGCTTAGGGACTACTTACAATCATCTTATTTTATTTCAGGATTCATCAAAACATACGGATTCATATTCAAACATTTTGGTAGAAGAAGAAACTGAAGTCAAAGACGAGATCATAATAAATGGCAATAGAATAATGGATTTCGCATACCTCTATAAACAACTGCAATAAATCGCATGAATACGCAACACGTTCTTCCATAATGCACCAGTGATTGAAAATAACAATCATGTTTTAAATGAGATTGATATTACCCTTCTTGTCTCTTTTCCATTTCCATTAGTTTTTGGGAAATGCCTTTGACTTCCCTGGAGATAGTTGTTCATTTACAGAATTAGAAGAAATTTTTAAATTATGACGTTTCTGTTACACTCTGTATAATAAATATACCACGATTCCCTGGGTTTTGTGTAAGATTTTGTAAAATGGTAAAACACGCAAGGTAAATAATAGTACATTATGGTACAAGTGTGCAATGTTGGTGATTACCGCTGAGGCTTAAGGAGCCTCCCCGAGCAAAACGCCGCGGTTAGTCGTTTTTGTGCAGTTTTTAAGAGCTATCTACTCTTTATTTAAAAAGAAATATCAATTAATAAAAATACATTAAATTTCTACATAATGTTGATTCTAAAATGGTAGTACACTTTTTTTTTAAAGAGGTATATGACTGATCTCCTTTCAACAAAACCATAAAAATGTGAAATAATTATTGATAGCATGCATCTCCTCGTAAAGTGTTCATTAATTATTTTTTATACTAACACTAATGTATAGAAAATTTGATAACGAACATTTTGTAAGTTTTATTTTTTTCAAAAGACCAATATTCGATTTTATATAGATTTTATTCTAAAATCTGGGCGTATTCACTACCGTTATTCATGCGCCCCCAGTGCCGCTAGGCCAATAGGAATGCTCATATCACATGCTGATTTTTTGGTCAGGGTACGGCCTTAAGAGAGCCGAGGACGGTAATCATCAATACACACGTGTATCATACGACGTTTTTCAACACACTTGTGAATAAAATAATACTAAAAAATCATTTTCTACAGTAAAAACGAGTTGTGAATTTTTTTTCACAATGGCGGGCAAAATGAATCAGTTTTCCTATGCGCGCGCATTTAACAATGGCGATCGGCCATAAACTAAAAGAATGAGGTTTCTTTTTTTTGCTATTCGTGGATAGTGTTTAAATTTTTCTTAATTACAGAGCCAATAAAACTTATATTTGAGTAAAAGTTTTATTTATTAAGCACGTACAAGTTGAAATTATCTATTTAAATACGAAGTTGCGTGAAATGAGCAAGCAATAGGTACATTAATTTATTTGTACTATTGAGCACGATCTTTTTTGTATCGGAACGTTTTTAAGAACAAAGCAACTCAACCAATAAATTAAAAAAAAAACTCTATAACTCACTTGTGAATAATAGCAATGAAAAAGTCACAGTTTGATAACAGGTATCATTATGTGCCTAATTGCGGTGAAATTAGAGCTACTTTATGAGCAAGTGTGTTGAAATATTTTTTTTTATTACAGACTGGTTTTATTATACAATACACCTAACCATCTAACTTACTTCACCTACCCTACCTACTTACCCAGTAAAATTCCCGGGCGTACAATCCACAACGCCAAAATTTCATCGCAATCAGATGAATAGTAACGGAACGGATAATGTATTACTTATAGTACAAACTAACATTATTTTCTATATAATATAGATTATTAGATTTAAGTATGGACTTTATGTACCTACATAAACATCTAACTAAATAATCAATATTCGCCTTTTCAAGTCACTCAACACAACGCCATTTTTTGACCATGAGGGACATGAAATTGCCACCATCTTAGATCCTGCTTAAATGTTTTAGAAACAATTTTTTAAAACATAATGTACAATTTGTACAAGATGTACAAATAGAAGGTCAACGAAGAATAGGTTGGTATTGCTTATTATTGGTGTTTAACTTTATTAGTACAACACGGTACATAGCATATAGAAACAGTGGATTGTACTACCAAGATTAAAATTATTGTCAGCTTTCTGGGCCCCTAAAATAGATACGCAGACTTGTCTAAAGCGCTTATTACACTACACGGTATTCAGGGCCCTGTCAGCTTGACGAGTCGCTAAGGTCAATATTTTGGGGACCCTAACTCCCTAACAGATATTACACCATCCTAAATTAGATTTTAAGGGCCCTGAATACCGTGTAGTGTAATAAGCGCTTTAAGAATCGGACATTTTGCGTAAATATTGTCTATTATCTTATGAAATTATGCAAAGAACTGGCATAAGTTCTTTGCACCATTTTATTGAAGTACTTCTAGAATCGATTTTATACCTCGGCCTCTTTATGATAGTTATTTAAGACTATAAGATTATATTAAATCCATCCTAATCTTTCTATCTTGGAGAGTATTGACATACTAAAAGTTAAGTTAAAAACAAAACTACCAATCAGTGATATTAATTTCTCTGTTAATATCTATATCTGTAAATAACCAGAATATTCATTGAGTTATTATCTTTTGTTGCAGGAGTAGCTAAATGGAGCCACATTGAAGATTTTTTTAATATGGACAAAAAAAATCCTAACTTCGTTTTTGCTCCAGCAAAACCCAGCAACACCTTCAGCCGAATGGCAAACAAATAATGAAAGTTAGGCTAGCTGCTCAAGTTTTGAGTCATTCTGTAGCAGCAGGATTATTTGCTAAAGTAGCTCAGAGTAAGTTTCATCATAATAATTTTGTCGTATGATCTATCATCTTTCTAACCTTTGTATCCGACTGTGCCAAGACCCATAAGGAGGGTCATGTTTTTCTCACGAGTTTGTGAACATGATTCATATCCATTATTTTTATGTTCTTTCATAAAGATTACACAAGTAAACTGATATTGACAAAAGACGATAAAAAAACAGCACTTAATCTCACAGCATCATCAGCCTATTAATGTTCCCACTGCTGAGACACAGGCCTCCTCTCTGTGAGAGGGAATGGGCCGTAATTCATCACGCGGGCGGGTTGGTGGATGACACATATCTCCGAATTTTTAGCTCTAGGACAACGCGGGTTCCTCACGATGTTTTCCTTCAACGTTTTGAGAGCAGTGGTGATGAAATAATTTACCCAAAGTAAAGCACCTGCCTGGGCTCGAACCCACGACCTACAACTTGTAAGTCGTGGCCGATACCACTGGATCACCGATGCTCCCCACTTAATCGCACCTCAAGATATTATTAGTATAGCTCGCGGTAGAAAGATAAAATTAAATATTGTAATTTGGAATAAAAACCAAACCTAAGAAATAATGCTGCTGGCTTTTGACTGACTGATCGTATCAACCGTTGTTTGTATTATTTGATTGATTTATACTTACAAACTCTCATTAATCAATAAGTATTTTTCTATAATTTTCGAAAAGTTGTCGAACTGATAAACGTATAATAGAATAAGATTTATCATTGAGTATATGATGACCACTATCCAGAACATGTATAATAGTTTACGCCACAAATACCAACTCATCTGGAACAAAAAAATTAAAAAAATGTGAACAAAAGTGATAAACAGTAGTCACAGCGGATCTTTGTTTGGAATTGAAAATTTAAATTTTGTATGGAAGTTCGTTCGTTTTGCGATCAAATATTTTGGACTCACGGCTTGTATACATAAGAAATGTTTATAAAGAGTAGATGAAATGTGTAAAAGCAATTTAAATAATAAACATTACAATTTTAGTTTAAACAATTAGAATCCGCTTTTACAGAAAATCCTTCTAAAAATATAACGTATATATTACCTGAAACATAAGTATGAACGCAAGGAAGAGGAACATATAAATGATCCGGAAGATGGTCATACGCTGGCCGGTGATGCCGATGACGAACAGCATGATGACCACAACGTAGATCCAGTAGCGCGCGCATAACGTTCGCAGTGCGACACCAAGCGCACGCAGCAGGCGCGAACGACTCTCCTCTTCGCGTCGCGCGTCCAGACCTAACAATATTGTTATTATCAAATATTTTATTAAAGTTAATAATGGTATACAAACGAAAAATAGATACGCTGTATTATAATCTCACGGTGTGCAATTGAATGAAAGTTTATTGATTAAGCTAGACTCTATGGTAACGATACTTGAGGCGTTATTTTATTCTTGACAACGGCCTTCTAGAGTGTGATAATTTTTATTTAATGTGATTTCAAGTCCTCTTGTCTCTTACAGGAAATGTGTGCGTATATTGTTCTAACAGAGAGAGTGCTGCTACTTATTATGTGTTATTAAAATTAGTCTGATATGACGGATTTTTGTGATTGTCACTAAGGCCCACTTGCATGAAAAACGCAAGGTTAAATTGACAATTCGGCGAGCAATATTGTAAATTTAACCTCGTATTAGCTATTAATTCTGAGTTAAGTATTTTGTGCAAGTGGACCTAACGCCGAGTTTCTGGATGGAGAAAAAGCACGCGTTATCTGCTGTGATTGGCGGTTAGATGTATTTTCAACAGCCAATCACAGCAGATAACGCGTGCTTGACAATTTGTCACATTAGTTTTGTTTCTAGAAACTCGTGGTTAGTAAGGTAAAAGTAAACAAAATCTGTAAAGGTGTTGCAATATTTCAGGCTTGTTGTCTAATATTTGCAGTTTTGATTGGTAACAAAAATGTGATATTATAGATGATTACAAAATTTGACTTTATAAATTTAGAGATTTAGGGCAGTTACGCACTACATTCGATCAGTGTCCGTAATTTGAAATTTTTGAGTTTTCGAGTTCAAAATGTTCTGAATTATGACAATAGAGTTCGGATGTAGGCGTCCCTACAAGAAGTAGGTACGGCTACTTCGGACACGGATCGGATGTAGTGTAGTGCGTAACCGCCATAAGAGTGATAAGCAAGTAGAGTTTTAGCTGAAATAAATAAGACTTATCGGAAACGTAGTGATATGAGGAAAACTATTACTTACAGAATAGGAATAAAAATGGCGGCGCAGAGTATTCCAACATAGGACATTATACAAAATTACTTTTTACAGATTTTGTTTGGAAAAACTGTCAATAATTGAATATCAAATATTTTTTGGATTACTTAACAAAAATATAATTAACTTAGGTCACCGTTGTAGATCAGTAATAAAGTAGCCATTTTAAGTCCCATTCTTTAAGTTAACGTGTAAAGTTCAAATCATTTGATTACCGTTAACCAATCCTGTCCCAGAGTAGAAAATGGAATAGATTATTATATTATTATAATAATTATATTTTTATAGTTAGTTAACACAATTGCCCAAAAGAGGAAATCAAAATTTAGGTTCAGCTATACAATAACGTCGTTAGTATCGCTTTTGCCAAAAGAGCAAACTTTATCTTTGAAAATTAAGAAAGTAGTTCAAGTATCAAGAAGTTTTTATTCACCACTAGCTGCAGTCGACGCCGTGAGCTGCAATGGTGCGGCCATGTCTGCGATGACAGCAGACTGGCGTCGCTGGCGCAAGTCTTGAATGCGCTGTCTTAGCGTCACCCAGAACATGCAGGTGAACAGCGACTTGATCAGCAATGGCACGCACGGCTCGCCTTGCACGCGGCGCAGACCTATCTGATGGAGGTTCACTTCCTGAAAAAGAAATATCATCATATCAACCGAAGATCTGAGTGACGCTATTAATACTGTGTCGTCATTATTAAGTCATGGCACAGATAACATAATACTGATTATTTTTTTACATAGTTAGCGAGCGGTTCCGTTCCACGGCGATAGATAGATGGTGTTAGCAACGACTTGCAAGAAACAGGGTTTACTCGGTTCGTGAATATTTTTTTCCATTAATACATTGACGATTTGTTTTATAGTATTTCTTTTCACGTTTTTACAGTTTCATTGCATCAAAATGAGTTAAAATACATATTTAAACAATCGAGTGGAATGCCTCAGAAATTTAAAACCGCACCATCTATTGACATCAATTTTAAATGATACGTTCAAATAATCTTTTAAATGTGAATTAGGAGCCCAATTTTCAATATGTTTTTACTTAGGAAAGTTGATTACATACAATTTTTATGTTCAATTGCAGAGAATGTTAATTTTACACACAATTCAATAAGAAATCAGTGAATATATTGCTATCTAGATATATTTTTTTGAACCAAATTTTCTTTCTTAGCGCTGGGACTCCGTGGTCATGGTGATATTCGTCCAGAATAGCTTTAGCTCTATCGTGCACTGATGTAACATGATACATCATACGACTGCAAGTAAGACTTCTGTGAGACTCGCGCATATACACATGGAAAAACCTGCAGGTGTTTTCTTTTTTGATGAAACTTTAGTTTTTATGAATGATTCTTGATTGTAGAATAGATTGCTATAGGTTTGCCTGGTTGCGTTGTAGCGTTTCGACGACAAAAACTTCAAATATGATTTGTTATTCTTGGTAGGCTCGCCCCTGACTACTATGGCCCATAATTCAACTACGCGAATGCCGCTTCTGTCGGAAGGCGCAATGACATCAAGTGAAACTAAATTGATTTGAAATTGAGTGTTTTCTGAACCAAACTCATTCTTTTATGAAGTACTTTGTTACCTTTTGATCCGCCGATTTGGCGATCTACAAAACAACTAATCGATCATTATACAAGCCATAGATAAATTAGAATTGCACTGATTTTTCTTTCTCTACTTATTCGGCATTTCTGATGGTTGATGTATAGAGTACTACTACTCCTGCCTGCGGCTTCGCCAGCGTAATTAAAAAAAGTGTTTTATTATCCCAAGGGAACATTATACCGGGATAAAGAGCCTATGTGATATTCCAAACTATAATCTATCTCTGTGCCAAATTTCAACCAGATCCGTCCAGCCGATTGAGAGTGAAGAAGTAACAAACATACAAACACACACACACACTCACAATCTTTCGCCTTTATAATATTATAAGTGTAATGTGATTATCAGAGACCAAGTTGCTGTTACTAGATAAATATTCGATAGAATGGGAGTGATATTATTTTGTACGTTTTTCCTTTTATAATTCTGCGTGCATGATTTTCAATAACAACTTGGTTTATACCAGCGTATTTATACTAACCGTGATGTTACTAGGCAGTTCTGACTCGAGCAGGTTCATGCCGTATATGTACTCTGCAAGGAGAAGCAGCATTGCGTAGCAGACCAGCACGGGGCTAGTCTTGAGCATGAAGCCACGCTGGTCGTGACACAGCCACACCACGTTGGCCCACATCAGGAACACGAACGTCAGCCACGAATGGAACATAATACTCCAAGCCATCATCGTGATCGTCGTAGCTATGTACGATGACCTGCAAATATTAATTTAACACATAACATCTCGTCTTCATTCCCAAAATATATAGGCATAGTTTTATATACGATCCACTTCTACTATGAAGTCGATTCTATATTGCCATCAACTCCAGAATCCGGGCTGAGAGTTTCCTTAGAAATTTTTCAAACAATGTTCTCGGCTTATTCATGATTTCTGGATGTTTTTTTTAAGACATGACAAACACACATCTAAGCTATGTCAGGCGCAGAATTTCGCTCAGGAGGGGACAAATTTTTCTCCCGGGGGAGGGGATTTGAGATTTCGTATTAATGACCTTGTTTTTGATTTCCGGTAGCTTTTTTGAAGAAATTGAAGCTGAAATTGAAAAAGAAACGTTTCCCCACTGGATCAAGCGATGCGAGGTTTAGAATTTTAGCACCTCATAGATATAACTTAGGTTTTGACCTTTAGTAAAAAAACAGGATTATCGTCATCGATTTATACTGAAAATTTTCAGAATGAAATTCGGTTGCGAGCGAAGCGAGCTCGAAAATTTTAGTACACCGCCTCACATCTAGATTAAATTTTTAATTGACTGCTAACTACTAAGGACATAAGTTTTTCAACATACATATGCCTGAAAACATGACGAGTATTGGTGGAACAGCAATCGCAGCGAGCTTCAACACCACGCCTAGGGTAGATTGTTTTTTTTTACGTTTTGACCAGTCGTAACTTTATCTAGAAGTTATGAGTGGCAGCCTCGAAGACTAGAGGCACTTGTAGCGAGCCACGGCCCTTATTTAGGTCCACATGTAAAATATGCCTGACTAAGCGGCCCGAGTGGAAAAATATCTCACAATTAGCAGCCTTTCTCCACTTTTTATAAAACACTACAATATGTAAAATAAATTCAATTTGGCCAGTCAGTGTCAAAAAACGAAGAATCAAAAACAGGAACACCGACTTCTGAAGTTGAATTTATTTTCACTTTGTAGTATTTTTATTTGAAAGTCGGTTGTATTTTTTTGTAAAAAAAAAATATCTAGCATAATGACACATGTAATCGTTTTTTTTAATTGGTTCTCAAAAATTCGATATGGGTATCGTGTAATGGGTTTTTGGGGATGCCGATTGCAAATCTGACATTTTTTTTTAAATCCAAGATGGCGGATGCAACTTTTTCTCAATGTTCGATATGGGTATCGTGCAATGGGTTTTTGGGGGTGCCGATTGCAAATCTGACATTATTATTAAAATCCAAGATGGCGGATGCAACTTTTTCTCAAACATTTGATATGGGTATCGTGTAATGGGTTTTTGGGGATACCGATTGCAAATTTGACATTCTGTTTAAAATGCAAGATGGCGGATGCATCTTTTTCTCAAACATTCGATATGGGTATCGTGTAATGGGTTTTTGGGGATACCGATTGCAAATTTGACATTCTGTTTAAAATGCAAGATGGCGGATGCATCTTTTTCTCAAACATTCGATATGGGTATCGTGTAATGGGTATTTGGGGGTGCCGATTGCTATTCTGACATTCATTTTAGAATACACGATGGAAGATCAATTTTTTTTTCGCCTTTATCAGTGATGACCAAGATAAACTTGGAAAATACAAATTAATTTGAAAAAGATGCATTGCCTGGATTTGACCCATGAAATTTTAAATTCATTATACTTATTTTGTTGCCAGTGTTTGCTGGCAAGTCTTTCACATGGGAAAATATTTATGTATTATGTATACTATATTTCTTTTAGTCTGTTCACAACATTTTAAGAGTTGGGTTGATAATACATCTGATAACTACGTCAATTTAATAATTTTATTAAATTACTTACAATAACTATATTTTATTACGTTTTTAGGAAATGCTGACCAATAAAGATCCTTGCCCATACGTTGGTGAAGAACCTTGCCCATACGTTGGTGAAAAATCTTTAGTTAGTGATGATATTCCATTCATCAATCTCGATGTAAGTTAATTGTTCTTTGATACATTTTTAAATGTGCCTTAGTACTAGTTTCTGTCCGTGGCTTAGGGACTACTTACAATCGTCTTATTTTATTTCAGGATTCTTCAAAACATACGGATTCATATTCAAACATTTTGGTAGAAGAAGAAACTGAAGACAAAGACGAGATCATAATAAATGGCATTAGAATAATGGATTTCGCATACCTCTATTATCAACTGCAATAAATCGCATGAATACGCAACACGTTCTTCCATAATGCACCAGTGATTGAAAATAACAATCATGTTTTAAATGAGATTGATATTATCCTTCTTGTCTCTTTTTCATTTTTTGGGAATTGCCTTTGACTTCCCTGGAGATAGTTGTTCATTTACAGAATTAGAAGCAATTTTTAAAATATGACGTTTCTGTTACACTCTGTATAATAAATATACCTCGTTTCTCTGGGTTTTGTGTAAGATTTTGTAAAATGGTAAAACACGCAAGGTAAATTATTACATTAGGTAAATAAAGATTTTTTTATTACAGACTGGTTTTATTATACAATACACCTAACCATCTAACTTACTTCACCTACCCTAACTACTTACCCAGTAAAATTCCCGGGCGTACAATCCACAACGCCAAAATTTCATCGATCATCTGATTAGATGAATAGTAACGGAAAAGCAAAATTTCATCGATCATCTGATTAGATAAATAGTAACGGAACGGATAATGTATTACTATAGTACAAACAAACATTATTTTCTATATAATATAGATTATAAGATTTAATTATGGGCTTTATGTACCTACATAAACATCTAAATAATCAATATTCGCCTTTTCAAGTCACTCAACACAACGCCATTTTTTGACCATGAGGGACATAAAATTGTCACCATCTTAGGGCCGCCCCACCTGCTTAAATGTTTTAGAAACATTTTTTTAAAACATAATGTACAATTTGTACAAGATGTACAAATAGAACGAAGAATAGGTTGGTATTGCTTATTATTGGTAATTAACTTTATTAGTACATCACGGTACATAGCATATAGAAACAGTGGATTGTACTACCAAGATTAAAATTATTGTCAGCTTTCTGGGCTCCTAAAATAGATACGCAGACCTGTCTAAAGCGCTTATTACACTACACGGAATTCAGGGCCCTGAATACCGTGTCGCTCCACCATGCCGAGTTGCTAAGGTCAATATTTTGGGGACCCTAACTCCCTAACAGCTATAACACCAACCTAAATTAGATTTTAAGGGCCCTGAATACCGTGTAGTGTAATAAGCGCTTTAAGAATCGGACATTTTGCGAAAATATTGTCTATTATCTTATGAAATTATGCAAAGAACTGACATAAGTTCTTTGCACCATTTTATTGAAGTACTTCTAGAATCGATTTTATACCTCGGCCTCTTTATGATAGTTATTTAAGACTATAAGATTATATTATATCCATCCTAATCTTTCTATCTTGGAGAGTATTGACATACTAAAAGTTAAGTTAAAAACAAAACTACCAATCAGTGATATTAATTTCTCTGTTAATATCTATATCTGTAAATAACCAGAATATTCATTGACTTATTATCTTTTGTTGCAGGAGTAGCTAAATGGAGCCACATTGAAGATTTTTTTAATATGGGCAAAGAAAATCCTAACTTCGTTTTTGCTCCAGCATTGACCCAGCAACACCTTCAGCCGAATGGCAAACAAAAAATTAAAGTTAGGCTAGCTGCTCATGTTTTGAGTCATTCTGTAGCAGCAGGATTATTTGCTAAAGTAGCTCAAAGTAAGTTTCAATATAATAATTATGTCGTATGATCTATGAAATTTCTAACCTTTGTATCCGACTGTGCCAATACCCATAAGGAGGGTCATGTTTTTCTCACGAGTTTGTGAACATGATTCATATCCGTTATTTTTATGTTCCTTCATAAAGATTACACAAGTAAACTTATATTGACAAAAGACGATTAAAAAAACAGCACTTAATCTCACAGCATCATCAGCCTATTAATGTTCCCACTGCTGGGACACAGGCCTCCTCTCTGTGAGAGGGAATGGGCCGTAATTCATCACGCGGGCGGGTTGGTGGATGACACATATCTCCGAATTTTTAGCTCTAGGACAACGCGGGTTCCTCACGATGTTTTCCTTCACCGTTTTGAGAGCAGTGGTGATGAAATAATTTACACAAAGTAAAGCACCTGCTTGGGCTCGAACCCACGACCTACAACTTGTAAGTCGTGGCCGATACCACTGGATCACCGCTGCTCCCCACTTAATCGCACCTCAAGATATTATTAGTATAGCTCGCGGTAGAAAGATAAAATTAAATATTGTAATTTGGAATAAAAACCAAACCTAAGAAATAATGCTGCTGGCTTTTGACTGACTGGTCGTATCAACCGTTGTTGAAAATTACAAGAATTCAAAATGGCACCACTATTACGCGTATCCGATTAATCATAATGGGTCAGAGTGTCATGTCATGTAAGATGCAGAAATTCCTATTGACATTTAGATGTTGTTTTGTTTATTTTGGTTGTGGTGGCTGATCTCAAAAATGGACAAATTGTTCGACGCCATGAATGGTGACACACCGGACAAAAAAAGAGAAAAACAATTTTTAACCAACATGTCCTCAACCAGCCCTCATTTAGTTTTTTTTAAATAAAATGAGTGTTTTCTTCACGGAAATGAAGTTTTTAGGGGCAAGAAGTAAGCCCCCCTCACAAGATGGCTGGTTGAGGACGATGAAAGCAATTGAGCGCATATTTAGAAATTTAAAAAAATATAATATAAACACATTATGTGTCCGAAGGCTCAATCAAGATCCTCTTGAAAACTGTTTTGAGTGCATTCGAAGCAATTGTGGTTGTAATCCGAACCCTACTTCAGTTCAATTTATTGCAGCATTGAAAACTAGCATAATAACAAATTTAATTAATATAATTAAAACAGAAACTGCCAAGATGACGATAATGACATATTAAATAATTTTAAGGTGTTTCTCCATAAAGGGTGTGAACAAACAAAAAAAGATACAAACTTCTACACCTCTTCTCTCACCTCAACTCTTTCCAGAGAATTTTTCTATTGAAGGTGTAGAAGAGTTAGATATACCTCAATGTTCTGGAGAAATGCAAGCATGTGCATATGTGTGTGGCTTTATAGCAAAAAAATGGCAAGCAATTGCGAGCTATGTAAAAAAATTCTGCTTGCTGATCCGAACACTGAGGTATGTCATTTATTTACATCCTTTAAGGAATACGACGACCTAAGATGCAGTTTAAAATACATCCAGCCCAGTTTCTGTGAATTGGTTGAAAATGCTGCAAATTTAATAAATAGTTATTTAAAAGAAAATTCGCATGATACAAATATTTAAAAAAAAATATTACAAAAATGCAATAATTTAAATAAAGATTGGCTGAAGGGGTGTGACGAACATTTTGAAAACAAATTTAAAATAATAATTGATAGTACAGTTGCAATATGCCTAAAACGGTTTTGTACCATTAAAAATCGAGGATTTGTTGAGGAAGCCTCAAAAAAATATTTATTGAGAAAAATAAATATATTGAAACATGTTTAAATAGCTTGTATTATTTGGCATCGCTTTGAAATTCCCTAGATACACTAAGAATTTTCGTTTGATGTTTTTGCACAATATTATTTTATTTTTTATAAATGTGTAGAAACCGGAAACGAAAATTTTACGAATATTTATAAACGGTTTTTGTTTATATTTCAATACCGGTTTTTTTTTAGGCGTAAGTGACAATTAAAGAAATGTGCCATTTAATTGATTGTCTTTTACGCCTTTTGAAGTTTTGTTATCGAAATATAAATAAATATATATTAAAACTAAGAGATTGAAACACTGTTCAAATCTCCCGCGTTATCAAAAGTTACCGATGGCATACACGGCAGCGCTAGTGTGCTTTCTTGTAAGCATTTCTAAAGTATGAAGTTGACGTTCTTCCCTTTAGGGTATATATATTCTGTGCTCAGTTCTGTCAAAATCTTAAACACTTTGCCATTCATGCCATTGCGAGTAGAGGTGAGACGTACTAGGTAAAATGCGTACTGAGTCTTAGAAGTACGTGTCCGCTTAAATACTTATTCCAAAAACTAGGTCCACGAGTATTTAGGCGTCTTTAGTTTATTGAAGTTTCCATAGCGAGTCCGAGTCCGAGTCTTCGTAATATCGAGATCGAGTAGTCAGTAGTCGGAGTAATGTAATGGAGTATTTTCGGATTATGGATTATTAACGTATATTAGACTACGCGTTGGTAGTTGGTTTATTACGCGTGTACAATTTTAATATGCATGAAAGAAAAATACATTTTAAAATTGTACACGCTTCTGTAAATTAGCTATTGACTGGTATTGGTGGCGACAGTGAAACACTTTGTTTTCTTGGCTTGACTTAATTAGCTATCTAAAATTCTAAACAAGTAACACATCAAAGTTACTTAAATATAACTTATTAATCTACGACATCCTGCACAAAAATACTTAAATAAAATCTTATTAAAAACTTTCCTTCATACTTTACAGGCTTAGGACTGTCAGTTTATTTTATAAACGTGATATACGTTCACGTAAACAATTGGTACCGTTCCTATGACGTCTTGTGACGTACTGATTTATAAAACAAACTTTGCTAAACATTTTCAACTCTGCCTTCCAAAGACACGATGGCGCACATTCCAAGGACAAGATGGCGCTGACGTGTAAACATTGCTTTTGACTGTGCTCCTGACAAAATAATTATAAAAAATAGTTAAATGTGTTTTCGGACAGTGCAACATATTATTACAAAGTTAAACTTATCATATAACAGAACTGTGACAGTGTTTTCATCAATTGTGGTGCACGAACATCTTAAATAACAGTGTTTCTACGTTACCCTAATAGTGACTTGCATAATACGGAACTAGTCATCCATAAGTTATTTGTGAACATATTGTGACATTTCAAACTTAATACTACAAACAAACTTAATTATTGACGCTAGTTGCAATACCGTGGTGATCTTCAAACAAAATTACTACGAAAAGATTCGTTTTTTATTTGAAACATCTTGATTGCAACGCCATCTTACAGAAAACCAAATAAACAACAGAATTAGTTACCATCCGATAAACAGTGTTGACAGTTAAAATAAAATATACTTCATTATTAAATTACACCTTTTGAGTACTCAGGAAATCACGTTGCAAGTAATATCGCCTACGCATATTGCGAACGCTAATTTCAACACCAATCACTAAGTACTGATTGCCCTAGCGGTGTAACGCGCTACATCCGACTCTGTAGAATCCAGGTTCGAATCCCATCATACAGGATTATTTTTGAAAGTAGTATATTATTCTCAAAATGAATTTCTTAGAGAATATAACGTTCCGTCGTACCCGTACCCGATCAGAACCATCGGATGATGACAGTGACATTATACTACCAACTGCTAACTGTACGACGAGTACTTTACCCAACGTATCAGAAGACGAAGACAACCAACAAATTCAAATATTAAAAGATGAGGTCGCCAATCTTAAATCTGAACTAAAAAGTGCTCTGAAGAAAATAGAATTGTTATCAATAGAAAACAGTAGTTTAAAAAAAAGGAATGAAGACAGAAAGGTTAATAATTGAGAAAAAACACCACAAACCAAGATAAAGAAAACCATAAAATCGAAGCAAACACAGAAAATAATTGAGAACATAAATGACGACCCCTCTTCATCAGGCTCATGCACACTAAAACATGGCAAACTATTCGAGCAATATATATATATATATATATATACTATAATATGAGCGACTTTTGTGTATTATTAATTGGAGAGGACTTTAAAATTACTTACAACTATTTTAACACTATTGTATACATTCGAGATGCATTGAAACAAATTTCTCATACAAATGTTATAATCTGTACCCCAACCTACAAACTACGAAACTACGACAACATTTATAACTGGAGAATTGAGACGTTTAATAATTTATTGTACTTGGATATATTATCTCATGAACATGCATATTTCTTAGATTGTAATTGTAATTTAAATTATGACTATACAATGTTTGACTTATTAAAGGGCCGTATTAATAATTATGGATTACGCAATATTTTTGAAAATTTGTTACATTTAATTAATGACATTACTGTAAATAACATGACTAATGAAGGTATTGGAAATACTGCAGAAGAAGCGAATTAATTATTTTTTCGATTTTAAATATCTTAATGTTCTGCATCAAAATATTGCGGGACTGCTAAACAAATCTGACCCACTATTAGTAAATATAGAAGAGGTAAAAGACAATGATATTGACGTTGATGTGATATGTGTCACGGAACACTTTATGTTAGCAGGTTATGAACAGCACCTGAAAATAAATCATTATGAACTCGCGGCATGTTATAGTCGTACTTGCAGTAAGAGAGGTGGTGCTTGTATTCTAGTTAATAAGGTGCATAAGTTTAAAGACATTTCTGAAGTTAGACAATTGTCCATAACTAATGTAATCGAATGTTGTGCAATAGAATTACTTGACTCCAAAATTATAATAGTTTGTGTATATGACTGGTGGTAGGCTTCGGCCGAAGGCTTGCGACCACCCACCGGGCAAAGACGTACCGCCAAGCGGCTTAGCCGTGTTCCGGTACGATGCTCGGTGTAGCCACAAGAGGAGTTGGGTCGAGATAGCTGTTCCACTGCAGGCTGACCAGCCTGACGCGCGCTGGTATGGGCGTATCGGGAGACTGGTCTCGGAGGGTAGCGTGATCCGAGGCACGGTGCGCCGCTGGCCGACCGCAGGTAGTTGGGGGCCCAAGTAGTGTGCCAGCCACACATGAAAGGCTGCCCCGCCAACTGTCGAAAAATCCCGGGATGCGCCATCGTGCTGGTTGGCGACCAGATGGGGAGGGCCCGATGGACATTCCGGGGGGGCTCGGGCGTCCCCGCAGTCTCCGGACTAGTGCCCCAATGATGCTGTCCTTTCAGTGCGTGTCTGAAGGTTAGCAGCGTGGAACCTCGTCTCACTTCCAACTCCTCTCCTCCATTCACTCTTTATAATGCCAAGGAAAAGGAAACATACAAAATTTAAACAGCGGCTGCACTCCCTCCCCCACAAAGTGCACCTCACCAACATTCGAGGTCTGCACTCAAATCTCTCTGCAGTCCACTACCACCTGGAGACTGAGAAACCAGCGCTGCTTTTCCTTACGGAGACGCAGATAGCGAGTCCGTCAGACGTGTCGTACTTATCTTACCCAGGGTTTACCCTGGAGCACAATTTTAAACCGCGCGCGGGTGTGTGTATGTACGCCCGTGACGACACTTGCTATCGGCGTCTCCGTAACCTTGAGGACTCCAAATTCACAACGCTCTGGGTTCTGGTGGACACAGGTCTGGATAAAATTATCTACGCCTGTGTCTACCGTTCGCACAGCGGAGATCAGGAGACAACCAGGCTCACAGAGTACCTCAGTGAGGCGGCTGATGCGGCACAGCAGCGGTACCCTTCCGCCCAATTAGTGTTACTGGGGGACTTTAATGCCCACCATCAGGAGTGGCTCTTCCCATACCAGTGCACTGACCATGCTGGACGGGAGATGCGTAAGCTTTCGCTAGCGCTAAACCTCACCCAGCTGGTCCAGGGGGCAACGAGGGTACCGGATGTTGATTCGCACACAGCAAATTGCTTGGACCTTCTGCTGACAACAGATCCAGACAGACACTCTGTGTCGATAGGTTCACCCTTAGGTAGTTCCGACCACTGTCTGGTGAAGTCTGTATCCGTCTATTCCCCGCCCGATCCCAGCCCAAGAGGCACCCGGCGGGTTTGGCGGTACAAGTCAGCAGATTGGGATGGTATGCGATCTTTCTTCGCATGCTATCCTTGGCAGCCTACTTGCTTTTCTTCGACTGATCCATCGTCGTGCGCGGACGCCGTGACGGATGTGTTGCGTCAGGGAATGGAGTACTACATTCCGTTCTCTGACGTATCAATGTCTAGCGAAGACCGGCCATGGTTTGGCGCCGAATGTAAGCGCGCCGACGCGCTTAAACATGGGGCGTACCTGGCTTGGGTCGACGCTCGATCGCGTAAGGCGAGTGACGTGGGTCTGAAGAAGAGGGCCTTCAACAGGGCTGCCAAGTCCTGCAAGTTAGTGTTGCGAAGGGCTCGGTTCGACCACATTGGCCGAATAGGGACCAAACTTGCTTCTTACCCAGCAGGTAGTAAAGCGTTTTGGTCTCTGGCTAAGTCGGTCGAGTCGAACTTCTGCCGTCCCTCACTACCACCACTGCTAAAACAAGACGGGTCGCTGGCCCACTCCGCTAAGGATAAGGCAAATTTATTTGCCTCTCTTTTTGCGGAATCTTCACGTCTGAATCCTGGTGACGCGCGGCCCCCTCCTTCTCCTGATGGATGCGTGACGAGTATGTCGGACATTCGTATCCATCAAAAGGACGTCCGTAGGGTGCTGCGCAACCTCGACGTGAACAAGGCTAGCGGCCCTGACGGAATACCAGCAATTGTTCTTAGAACCTGTGCGCCTGAACTGTCTCCGATCTTGACACGCCTATTCCGCCTTTCGTATAAGGCTGGAAAAGTGCCGAATGCTTGGAAGCAGGCTAACGTGCAGCCTGTGCCCAAGAAGGGCAGCAGAGCTGACCCGGCCAACTACAGACCCATATCTGTAACCTCCATACTCTGTAAGAGTATGGAACGCGTACTCAATATTAAGCTCCTGGCATACCTAGAAACTAACGATATCCTGAGTGACCGCCAATACGGCTTCCGCCGAAATCGGTCTACTGGGGATCTTCTAGCGTATGCCATTCACATCTGGAGTGAGGCCATCGAGAGGCATGGGGAAGCGCTTGCCGTCTCCCTCGACATCTCGAAGGCTTTTGATAGGGTCTGGCACGAAAGCCTTATTGGTAAGCTTCCTTCATTCGGTTTGCCCGGTGGTCTGTGTGATTGGATTGCAGACTTCCTGAGAGATCGGTCCATTCGAGTGGTTTTCGATGGCTGCTCGTCGGACCACTTGGATATAAATGCCGGTGTCCCTCAGGGGTCAGTACTCTCAGCAACTTTATTCTTGCTGCACATTAACGATCTGCTAAAACCCGGTACCTTTGGGTATGCAGACGACAGCACTGTTGCTGAGAGATACTTGTCCAACGCTGGTACCACCGGGCCTCAGGTCCAGTCTCTCCGGGAGGCCATGGTGGAGCGCATAAACCTGTCCTTGCAGGCAGTCTCCGAATGGGGCGATGCCAATCTGGTCAGGTTTAATGCTGCTAAAACCCAGGCGTGTCTTTTTTCCCGCAAAAAAGAGTCAATTTCACCCGGCTCCAACTTTCCGAAGTGTGACCGTGCCAATAACTGACCATCTTGAGCTGCTTGGCGTTACGGTGACATTGACTCTCAATTTTGGCCCATTCATTGAGGCAAAGGCTCAGTTGGCTGCCAAGAAGCTGGGGATCCTTGCAAAGGTGAGAAGGTACTTCACGCCAGAACAGCTGCTCAGCTTGTATCAAGCGCAAGTTCGATCATGCATGGAGTACTGTTCTCATCTCTGGGACGGCTCTGCCAAATACCAACTTGATGCACTAGAGTCGATCGAAAAGCGGGCCAAGAGGCTCATCGGCGATGAGGCATTGGTTAAGTCAAAGCTCCAGAGCCTTGAACATCGTCGCCGAATTACCGGCTTGTCGGTTTTTTATCGATTACATTTCGGGGAATGTGCGATGGAATTGCATAATCTAATTCCGCCCAGCCCGTTTCATCATCGGACTACCAGACGTGCGGCGATGCGCCATCGGTACATGGTGGACATCCCACCCATACGGACTAAACGTTTTGAAAATACTTTCATTATGCGTACAGCTAAGGAGTGGAATTCCCTGCCGGAGTCTGTGTTTCCCGATAGCTACAACCTAGGGGTCTTTAAGTCAAGAGTGAATAGGTTACTTCTAGGCAAGCGTGCTCCATCATCGGCCACATCATCGCTTACCATCAGGTGAGATGGTGGTCAAGCGCGAGCCTATATAAGATAAAAAAAAAAAAAAGTATATCGAGTACCTGTACCAAGTAACCTCAATTTGTTTTTTTCTAGGCTTGACAAGATGTTAAAATGTATTTCTGGACAAAAAAATCATAATATTGTTATAGCTGGTGACTCTACATAGATGCCATGAAGTGTAACAATGTTACCTTAGATTTCGAGTGTTTATTGTTAAAATATAATCTTACATTAGCACTTAAACAGCCCACAAGATTATCCAGTAATACATGCCTGGATAACCTTGCTCACAACTTTAATAAAAAGTGTAAGACGGATGTGTTGGAATTTGGCTTATCTGACCATACTGCCCAATTAATTAAACTACCAGTAAAGAAAATATTTAAATTAAAGTATTGGCGTAAAATGATACGGGATTACAGTTTAGAAAACATCCAAAAATTTAAAAAACATATTAAAAACCTTTCATTTGATGAAATATATAAAACCGATGATCCATCAGAAGCGTATCATCATTTTATTGAAATATTTAAATTACTTTACGACTTGTGCTTTCCCCTAACTCAAATCACTGTGCAAGTAAATGCCAAGCAAAAATGGATATCGCGCGGTATTAAAGTATGTCATCATCATCATCATCATATCAGCCGAAAGACGTCCACTGCTGGACATAGGCCTCCCCCAACCGTCGCCACATTGACCGGTCTCGTGCGTCCCGCAACCAGCGGATCCCCGCAACCTTCACCAGGTCATCGGACCACCTGGTGGGAGGCCTTCCAACGCAACGTCTTCCGGTTCGCGGTCGCCACTCCAGAACCTTTCTGCCCCATCGGCCATCCGTTCTGCGAGCAATGTGCCCTGCCCACTGCCACTTAAGTTTGGCAATTCTTCGGGCTATGTCGGTTACCTTGGTTCTCTTGCGGATCTCTAAATTTCTGATTCGATCACGCAAGGAAACGCCGAGCATAGCCCTCCTCCATTGCCCTTTGGGTGACTTTGAGCTTTCTGATGAGGCCCATTGTAAGCGACCACGTCTCAGAGCCATATGTCATCACTGGCAACACACACTGGTCATAGACTTTCGTCTTGAGACACTGTGGTAAGTTGGACGAGAAGATACCGCGCAACTTCCCGAACGCTGCCCAGCCGAGTCGGATTCGACGGTTGACCTCTTTCTCGAAGTTGGCCCTACCCAACTGGATCGTTTGTCCCAGGTAGACATAGTCGTCCACAAGTTCGAGTGTAGAGTCTCCGACCTTGATAGGAGTGGGTGTAACATGGGCATTCAACATCACCTTGGTTTTGTCCATGTTCATCCTAAGACCCACTCTTTTGGAAGCTCTACTGAGGTCATCGAGCATTGTACTGAGGTCCTCCATGGTCTCAGCCATAACCACTATATCTTCGGTAAACCGAAGGTGAGTGATGTACTCGCCATTGACGTTGATGCCTAGCCCTCTCCAGTCCAGAACCTTAAAGACATCCTCCAGTGCAGCGGTAAACAGCTTCGGAGATATGACGTCTCCCTGTCTCACACCTCGCTGCAGACGGACTGGTTCCGAGGTCTGATCCTGAAGTCGAACTGACATGGTGGCGTTTTTGTACAAACACTTCAACACTTCGATGTACCTGTAGTCAATTTGGCACCGCTGTAGAGACTGTAGTACAGCCCAAGTCTCGATCGAATCGAAGGCTTTCTCGTAGTCCACAAACGCCAAACAGAGAGGCAGGTTGTACTCTTCAGTCTTCTGTACAACCTGCCGCAGCGTATGTATGTGGTCTACGGTGCTAAAGCCTTTACGAAATCCGGCTTGTTCGAGAGGCTGGAAATCGTCAAACCTGCGCGCGAGACGATTCGTGATGACTCTTGAAAACAGCTTGTATACATGGCTAAGAAGTGTGATGGGCCTATAGTTCTTCAGTAGGGCATTGTCACCCTTCTTGAAGAAGAGTACCACCACACCCCTGCACCATGCTTGTGGCGTTTTCCCTTCGAGTATGACGGAACTAAACAGCGTCTGAAGGGCCTTAAGTATTGGTTTTCCACCCGCCTTCAGGAGTTCGGCCGTAATTCCGTCTTCCCCCGGTGCCTTGTTGTTCTTAAGCTGTTTCAGAGCCATCCTAATCTCATACAGGCTGACGTCGGGAATGTCTTCGGTATAGTGTCGGGTCAATCTAGCTCTAGGGTCATTCGCTAGATTCGCGACGGGTTTACTGGTTGACGTGTACAACTGCCCATAGAATCTCTCGATCTCCCTCAGAAGCTCCGGTTTGGCGGAAACGATCCTGCCATCATCGGTCTTCAGTTTCGTGAGCTGGCTCTGCCCAATAGACAGATCTCTTGCAAAGACCTTGGAGCCCTTATTCCGCTCAATCGCGTCTTTGATACGCTCGGTATTAAAGCGGCGGAGGTCGCTTTTCAAGGACTTTGAGATCCGTCTATTTAGCTGCCGGTATTTCAACGCATCGTCTGAAGACTGCAGGATCATCTCACGCCTCTCCTCCATGAGCTTGAGAGTTGGATCAGAGAGTCTTTTGTTCCTATCTGTACGGCGGGTCTTGAAAAACTTAGACCCGACCGTATGGACAGCTTCCACGAACCCATCGCTGTAATCGTCCACGGAGCTCCCTAGGCACTCGAAACGATTCTGGAGTTCGAGCTGAAAGTTCTCGGGGTTTTGGACCTGGATATGTGATGGACGGAGCGTGGACTTCATCAGTCGAAACCTTTCAAGCTTAACATTAATGTTCAATGTGCCTCTTACCATGCGGTGATCGCTGCCGGTTTTCACCGAATTGATCACAGAGACATCATTGAACATTTGCTTCTTGGTTGACATGATGAAGTCGATCTCGTTTTTAGTTGCACCATCGGGGCTTTGCCAGGTCCACTTCCTGTGCTCACGCTTTCTGAAGAAGGAGTTCATCATGTAGAGGCCCTCCTTCTCCATAAAACTGGCCAGTAGGTGACCCCGGTGGTTCCGACGTCCAACTCCAAATTGCCGCACTTGCAGCTCATCCACGTCTCGTTTGCCCAGTTTCGCGTTGAAGTCCCCCATGACAACGGTGAAATGAGTTTTAAAACCATGCATGGCTCTAGATATATCCTCATACATGGTCTCTACCTCGTCGTCGGGGTGTGCCGAGGTCGGGGCGTACACCTGTATGACCTTCAGCGAATATCTT
This sequence comes from Orthosia incerta, assembly GCA_948252205.1. Taxonomy (NCBI): domain Eukaryota; kingdom Metazoa; phylum Arthropoda; class Insecta; order Lepidoptera; family Noctuidae; genus Orthosia; species Orthosia incerta. Next base: position 23,439,475 of record OX411754.1, read on the forward strand.
TGGGATATTCTGAGTATAAGGTACGCCACCCTGGTCGACACACTCTCGATCTTCACCACGTTGTTCACAAGGGACTTGTGGACGATAAACCCGACACCACCCTGGGACTGTCGGTCACCCTCTCGGAAATAGAGCAGGTTACCGGATTTGAGGATTATCGAGTCCTCCCCCTCTCTTCGGACTTCAGATAACCCTATAATACTCCATCGCAACCTGCTCAATTCTTCCTCGAGTTCGGCTATCTTCTCATCGGTCCGGAGTGTTCGCGTGTTATATGTTCCCAGGTCCAGTCGTCGGTGTTTATTGGGGTAGCCAAAGCCAAAGCTTAAAGTATGTAGTAAGAATAAAAGAAAATTACTCTGGATGTTCAGGAGAAAACCAACATTAACCAATAAACAAAAATTTACTAGCTATTCTAAACTGCTTAAACAAATAATAAATCTTACTAAGCGTGCACAAAACAATTACAAAATAAATACATCGACTAATAAAAGTAGAACGACATGGCAAATTATAAATAATAATAAATTAAATATACCTAAGGAATCGACAGTAGAATTAAAAATTAACGACACATTGACAACAAATCCTAAAAAAATTGCCAATGCGTTTAATAACTATTTTATTGATAACGTAAAACCACTCCCAGGTGCTGGTAAGGATGCCACAGCTCTAATCAGTCACCAACCCAACTCAATGTTTTTGCCACCATGTCTGCCTTATCATATCATCATCATCTGCCTAGCCTTTTCCCAACTATATTGGGGTCGGCTTCCAGTCTTACCGGATTCAGCTGAGTACCAGTGTTTTACATTGAGCGACTGCCTATCTGACCTCCACAACCCAGTAACTAGGTAACACGGTACCTCTTGGCAAGACTGGTGTCAGATCTCAAGCTTCTGACTACCCGTAACGACTGTCAAAGATCTTCAAATAACAGCCGGGACCAACAGCTTAACGTGCTTTCCGAGGCACGGAGGAAACTCGGTATGTTGGAATGGTCACCCATCCACGGACCGACCTCGTCAAGCGTTGCTTAACCTTGATGATTGACCCGTGCGGCTGTTATTATTTAGCCACGACCTCCTCATCATATGCAGAAGATTATATCAAATCTTTACAAACACGAGTAGTGTAGGGTATGACGGTATTTCAACGAACGTGGTCAAAGCAGTGAATGAAGATATTTCTCAACAGTTAAGTCATATTATGAATCTTAGTATAATAAGTGGGACATTTCCGAAAGATCTCAAGTTAACAATAATTAAACCTTTATTTAAAAAAGAAGATAAATATTTAATGGCGAACTATAGACCGATAGCATTAATTTCCGTATTATCAAATTTGTTGAGAAATATATATATAACGAACTCAACAGATACATAGAACAACATAAAATCCTATGTGATGAACAGAAAGGTTTCAGAAGAAATAGAAACATTAATATGGCGGTTTACGATTTTATATACACTGTCTCATTACACGTTGACAAATCATTACCTGTTTGTGCTATTTATTGTGACATGTCCCAAGCATTCGATTATGTAGATCACAATATTCTGCTAGATAAACTTGAAGCTTACGGTATAAGAGGTAATGTCTTGGAATTGTTAAAATCATATCTAACAGACCGACAACAAATAACTCAAATATCTAAATTCAATATGAAAGATAAAAAGGTACATATCTTCTCCTCTCAAAAGCGCCGCATTACGCATGGTGTGCCCCAGGGAAGTGTATTGGTCCCTCCCCTGTTCTTACTATATATAAATGACCTACCAAATGCAACTAAGGAACCCATGACTTTGTTCGCTGATGACAGTACTATAACAATAGCATCCGATAATTTATCTGATTATAATTTTGACGCAAATAACTCATTAATCTCTATAATTACCTGGCTTAGCAACAATAATTTGAAAATTAATCTTCATAAAACTAACATAATGCATTTTAGACAACGGGAAAAATTACATAATTTATCAAAATTCAATTTAACTTACAATGACATTATTATACAAGAAGCAGATTCAGCCCGATTTCTGGGCTTATCATTGATCCACAATTAAATTGGAAAACACAGATTAATGTACTAAGTAAAAAAATCAGCAGCTCGTCGTATGCCCTCTATAAACTTGCTCCTACTGTCAATACAAACACTCTACTAACGGCCTATTACGGACTTGTGGAGTCTTTGTTGAGATTTGGGATAATTTTCTGGGGCAATTCAACGAGCAAAGACATAGTGTTCAAAGCACAGAAGCGTTGTGTACGGGCTATGTTTTGGTTGCAAACTATGGACAGTTGCAGACCAATGTTCATAAAGCACAGAATTTTAACACTGCCGTCACTCTACATATTGGAAATGGCTGTATTCGTAAAAAGTAATCCTCAGTGGTTTCCACTTTTGTCTAATAATTCTAATAGAAATAGACGCGAGTAGTATAGACTTTGGGTGCAGTCACACTCGGCCAAAACAGCGGTTCTGAGAAAAAGTGTTGTATGCATGGCCCCAGTAATATACAATAAAATTCCTAATGATATAAAGCAATTGAATTTTAATTTATTTAAAAAAACACTAAAAAAGCTGCTTACTGATAAGTGCTACTATAACATTGTTGATTTTTTAAATGATAAATTTTGAATTTTATTTTGACTAATTTTATTCTATATTGACATACAAATATTTAATTAATACTCATATTGACTACATTTTGTACTGACTCTGATTGTATGTTGAATTATTGATAACATTTTGCACTGACTCTTAATTTTTTTATATATGAAACTGACATTCATTTATTTCATTTTGTACGCCGAATGAGGCAAAACATGTTGGTCCGGTAAAATTGTTTCCATCTATATGTGCATATTCATGTATCATGTTACACATATTTGAACAAATAAATTTATCTTTATCTTTAAAGTAACAGTGATTCTATTGGTATAGGCATTAGGTTTAGAAACGCTAAACAAATAAATCAACTCGCAAACTTCGAGTGCCGAACCGAACATCTCCGAATGTCACCGGAACTGACCGAGCCTGTGGATCGCCCGCCGGTAACACTAGACTCGAGTATGGTAGTACGTGAATACGTGTCAAACGCCATACGCTTAAATACTCGAGACGCGTTTATGTGGTGCGCACGGAATAAGTCTTTACACGTCTGGCCATAAACCTATTCCAGTATATACGTCTCACCTCTAATTGCGAGTTTGTGCCTTTGTGATTATATAAAATTACGTAATTTGATAAAAATAACGTAATTGAGGGGAACTTCTAGTTCTCTTCTTTAATTATGTACGATACTGAAGATGATCAATATGAAGAAATTGACGTGGAAGAAATTTCTTCGGAACTTTGGCAGGAAGCTTGTTGGATCGTCATCAACGCTTATTTTGATGAAAAAGGTTTAGTACGCCAACAGTTGGATAGCTTTGATGAATTTATTCAAATGTCTGTCCAGCGTATCGTAGAAGATTCACCACCTATAGAATTGCAAGCTGAAGCTCAACATTCATCAGGTGAAATTGAAACACCACCGAGGTATCTTCTGAAATTTGGCCAGATTTATTTATCCAAGCCTACGCATTGGGAAAAAGATGGTGCCCCGTCACCTATGATGCCTAACGAAGCCCGTCTTCGAGACCTGACCTATTCTGCACCACTCTATGTTGATATAACTAAAACAATTGTGAAAGAACATGAAGACCCTGTTGAAACACAGCATCAAAAAACATTCATTGGAAAAATTCCTATTATGCTTAGATCCACTTATTGTCTGTTAAATAATTTGACTGACAGAGATTTGTCCGAATTGAATGAATGCCCACTTGATCCTGGTGGCTATTTTATCATCAATGGATCTGAAAAAGTATTAATTGCACAGGAAAAAATGGCAACAAATACTGTTTATGTATTCAGTATGAAAGATGGTAAATTTGCTTACAAAACAGAAATTCGATCTTATCTGGAACATAGTTCTAGACCTACTTCCACTTTGTGGGTTAATATGATGTCTCGTGGAAGGCAAAACATAAAAAAATCTGCAATTGGACAAAGTATTATTGCGATTGTTCCATACATCAAACAAGAAATTCCAATCATGATTGTATTCAGGGCTCTTGGTTTTGTAGCTGACAGAGATATACTAGAACATATCATTTACGATTTTGATGATCCAGAAATGATGGAAATGGTAAAACCCTCCCTTGATGAAGCCTTTGTTATCCAAGAACAAAATGTGGCTCTTAATTTCATTGGTGCCCGTGGAGTACGCCCTGGTGTAACAAAGGAAAAGCGTATCATATATGCTAGAGACATTTTACGAAAAGAAATGTTGCCACATGTTGGTGTTTCAGACTTTTGTGAAACTAAAAAAGCTTACTTTTTGGGTTATATGGTACACAGATTGTTACTAGCTGCTTTGGGTCGTCGTGAGCTAGATGACAGAGATCACTATGGCAACAAACGTTTGGATTTAGCTGGCCCATTGCTTGCATTCTTATTCAGGGGTTTATTTAAAAATTTATTAAAAGAAGTCCGAATGTATGCTCAGAAATTCATTGACAGAGGAATGGACTTTCATTTGGAATTAGCTATAAAGACCAAAATTATTACAGATGGTCTCAGATACTCCCTTGCTACTGGAAATTGGAGCGATCAAAAGAAAGCTCATCAGGCTAGGGCTGGTGTGTCACAAGTATTGAATAGATTAACATTTGCTTCGACATTATCACATTTGAGACGTGTTAACTCTCCAATTGGTCGTGATGGTAAACTAGCCAAACCTCGACAATTACACAATACCTTGTGGGGTATGATTTGTCCTGCTGAAACACCTGAAGGTGCAGCTGTGGGTTTGGTGAAAAATCTTGCCTTAATGGCATACATTTCTGTAGGCAGTCAACCATCTCCAATTCTAGAATTCTTGGAAGAATGGTCTATGGAAAATTTGGAAGAAATTGCACCTTCAGTTATAGCTGATGCTACAAAAATTTTTGTAAATGGTTGTTGGGTCGGTATTCATAGAGATCCAAAACAATTGATGGCTACCTTGAGGAAACTGAGACGTCAAATGGACATCATTGTGTCTGAAGTGAGCATGATCCGTGATATCAGAGACAGAGAAATTAGAATTTACACAGATGCTGGTAGAATATGTCGCCCTCTACTGATTGTAGAAAATGGAGCTTTGCTATTGAAGAAAAAGCATATTGATGACCTTAAAGAGCGTGACTTCAATAACTATGGATGGCAAAATTTAGTAGCAAGTGGAGTTGTCGAATATATCGACACATTGGAAGAGGAGACTGTTATGATAGCAATGAGCCCCGATGACTTAGCTCAAGTAAAAGAATATGCCTACTGTACTACTTACAGTCACTGTGAAATTCATCCTGCCATGATCTTGGGAGTTTGTGCTTCTATTATCCCCTTCCCTGATCACAACCAGAGTCCTAGGAATACTTATCAAAGTGCTATGGGTAAACAAGCTATGGGAACTTACATTACCAACTTCCATGTAAGAATGGACACACTGGCTCATGTGTTGTACTATCCACACAAGCCATTGGTCACTACAAGGTCTATGGAATATCTAAGGTTTAGAGAATTGCCAGCGGGTATTAATTCAATAGTTGCAATCCTGTGTTATACTGGTTACAATCAAGAAGACAGTGTCATTTTGAATGCTTCTGCAGTAGAAAGAGGTTTCTTCCGATCTATATTTTACAGATCTTATAAGGATTCGGAGTCTACAAAAATTGATGATCAAAAGGAGCAGTTTGAGAAACCAACCAGCCAAACATGTAAAGGCATGAAAAATGCTTTATATGACAAATTGGATGACGATGGCATTATCGCACCTGGTATAAGAGTATCTGGTGATGATGTAGTAATTGGAAAAACAATAACATTGCCTCAAAATGATGATGAATTAGAAGGCACCACAAAACGTTACCAGAAGCGTGATGTGTCGACATTTTTACGACACAGCGAAACTGGTATCGTCGACCAAGTCATGTTAACATTAAACAGTGAAGGAAACAAATTTTGCAAAATTCGCGTCAGATCTGTGCGCATTCCTCAGATTGGAGACAAGTTTGCTTCACGACACGGACAAAAAGGCACATGTGGAATTCAGTATAGGCAAGAAGATATGCCATTTACTTGTGAGGGACTTACTCCTGACATCATTATTAATCCGCATGCTATCCCATCTCGTATGACAATTGGTCACTTGATTGAGTGCATTCAAGGCAAAGTCTCATCCAACAAAGGAGAAATTGGTGATGCTACACCATTCAATGACGCTGTAAATGTGCAGAAAATTTCTTCTTTATTACAAGAGTATGGCTATCACCTTCGTGGAAATGAAGTGATGTATAATGGACATACAGGCCGAAAGATCAATGCCCAAGTTTTCTTAGGGCCCACATACTATCAACGTCTGAAACACATGGTGGATGACAAAATTCACTCCAGGGCTCGAGGACCTCTTCAAATTTTAGTAAGACAACCTTCGGAAGGCAGAGCTCGAGATGGTGGATTACGTTTTGGAGAAATGGAACGGGATTGTCAAATTGCTCATGGTGCTGCACAATTTCTGCGTGAGCGGCTTTTTGAAGTATCTGATCCCTATCGTATACATGTTTGCAATTTCTGTGGCTTGATAGCAATTCGAAACTTACGAAATGATACTTTTGAATGCAAAGGTTGTAAGAACAAGACACAAATTTCGCAAATACGATTGCCATACGCTGCCAAATTACTTTTCCAGGAACTGATGTCTATGAATATAGCACCAAGGTTAATGGTATTAAATGAAGAGTAACTTTATTTCTGGAAAATTAAGTTCAATGAAGAATGTTAACTTCAATTTTGGAAATGTTTTAATATGTTATCTTACAATTAATAAAAATACTTGCAACATTACATTCGACTTTTATTATCACAAACTGAGACAACATTAAATGCAGCTTAAACACAACAACCATAATATAAAAGTGTACAATATGTATAATTCTCTTACTCCAATAATTTAATTATGTAATCAAATGCAATATTTTTTTTTTTTTTAATTGAGGTATTTTTATGTACAAATAGATTAGTTAATATAAACAAAGTGGATTTTTGAGATGGGATGAAGCAGTAAGGGCCAAAACACATGCAAGTGCCATGTTACGGCGCCGCGCCGCCGCCGTGTCGTGCAAATCTATATTTACTTCTTTCTCTTTACGTAACAAAAAAGAGGATCGAATTTGAAGGTTGAGTGTGCGTCTTTTTATCTGGGTACATTAGAAAATGAATGAGAAATGTGTACATTAGATTGATTCACGCTCCGATTCATCGTCTGTTTCTTGACCCTTACTGCTCGTCTCAATAATCCACAATGTATATTTTGTGCTGAATAGATTATAAATTTATAATGTGCAACCCTAAAATATTTATAAATAGGTAACTAAATACATATAGGTAGGTACATAAACATTGCACTAAAAACATTTTTTAAATTATGAGTAAGTCCAAAGTGCTCTAGGAAACCTTGTACCTAGTATACTAACAAACAAATTATAACATTCAAATTATAACAGACTCGAAAATATTTTTATAAAATATTTATTGCACACACATTTGGAAATACCAGAATACATAAATATTTTTTAATAGAAGATAAAATAACAATATAGGTACTGATAACAGCTTGCAACAGCCAGTTAATAACTACAATAACTGTCTCTAAAATTTACAATTTTAGACAAGAGAGCTTTTGATTTTATCATCTAAGAGCGCATAAATAAAATTAAGTACAACAACAGCCACTATGTGCGCTTTATCGAAATGAGTTGTCCGTTGCAAGAAATCATTTGTAGAGTGACCACTATTGGTAACAATAAACAAAAAAGACGTTCATGCAGGTTATTGTTGATTAACTCTCAAGCTTAATTGATTAGTAGTTAAGGTAGGAACATCTTAACAAGATTTCGCCAATTTCAGAAACTTGCTGAATCGAGTTACCTAATAAAATATCCACCATGATTATTCTTAAAATATAACTATTTTACTGTACAACTTACGTATCTATGATCGATGTAATGTGTTGCATACAGTATGCAGTCATAATCAAATTATATATTACAGTATAAAATATGGACGTTTAGACAGTATTCAAAACAATAGAACATCGGCTAAAACCTTGTATTTACCTGCCTTCTTAATTATCATTTAGAACTATGTTTTTTGAAGAGTTATTTGAATTGTTTGATAATTGATACACATCTTTGTAAATCTGATTATTTACCGGCCTAAAATTAACTCCATAAATAATAGGCATATTATGAATTAGTTATAGTAAAAAAAAACTACTTCCAAAATAACTATACTGAATGTCGTGGTTATATATGTAGGCATAGAGGACCTTGTAATAACTTAACCATTTTTGGCTAAAACTCCTAGTAAATTGAAAATCTACTAAGGTTGAAACTATCTTTTACATTTGCCTACTACCTTGCAATAGCGTTTTATGAGTTGCAAGTGGCATTCAACTTCAGGGCGGCAAAGCAATTACAATGTCGACTACAAACATGACGAGAATTCAGAAGCCATGGTCGGTATAGCCTTACTTTTGTACATATGCAGAAGTCACGTCCTACGGCGTATCAGTAAAGCTACTTGGAATCAATGAACTCAGCGCGATGGTGGCAGAGCGCGCTGTTCTGCGTTTTCGTCTTCCTTGGGTCGACTCCACTTTATCATGGTTTCAGGTGATCGGTACAGGAATACTAATTTAGCAAACAGATCCTCTTCTAAGGCCAACTCGAGTGCTTCGCTTCGCGTACCTAAAAATAAGGTTGTGTTTAAAAGATATCTTAATTTTAGTACCTACTTATAAAAACAAAAACTTTTTCGTAAACCGACTTCAAAAGCAAAACCTCTTGTTTTTATCATTTTCCGACACCGACTTCCGAAACGATATTATTTTGCACTTCTTAGTGTTTGGCTTTTGAAGTCAGTTTATTGTTTTGTGAAAAGTTTTCATTTCATTCTTTTTACCGACTTCTAAAAATAGGAGGTTATCAATTCTATACGAATGTATGTAATATTGTTGAAATTGCACAATATTCACATTAACTCTATGTGGGCTTCTAAACACGTGTTCCAAATTTCTTAGATGAATGTATGTTTGTCCATGCATATCTCCGAAACTAGTGATCAGATCGTGATCATTCTTTAATTTTTTATTGGATTAGGTATATCTCAACTCAGGGCAAAGTGCAAGTTTCATCACGGACAGTCACGATTTCACAAAAAATAAACTGCCTTCCAAAGCAAAACATTAAAAAGAGCAAAAACAACTTTCGTTTCAGATGTCGGTGGCGGAAAACGACAAAAAAAATAAAAGGTGTGTATCACCGACTGCCGAAAAGAAAATTATATTTTTGCTCCTATTAGTGTTTTGCTTTTGAAGTCGGTTTATTTTTTGTGTAATAGTTTTTTTAGTTTTGGTACACTGTCACTAAAAAGTGTGCAAGTTCTTTAGTAAGGTACAACAAGGATTGACGAAATACCCATAATAACTGATTTTTTGTGCTGTTAGTCGCTAAGGAGTTAGGTTGTATCTTGTAAACTGCTGAACCGATTTCAATGAAACTTACACTATTGTTGAGGGATACCTAATCCGATAAAAAAAGAAAGATCACGATCCGATAAGTAGTTTCGGAGAAATGCCTGGATAAACATACATACACTTATGAAATTTGGCACACATGTTTAAAACCCCACATAGAGTAACATATGCGAATATTGTGCAATTCCAACAATATTACATACATACGAATTCGAAATTCGATAGAATTGATTAGGTCCCTCCCTTTTTGCTTGAAATCGGTAAAAAAAACTAATAACACACGAAAACCTTATATAATTCTCGCCAAACTTCTGGGCCGCCCTGAAGTTGGCCATCCGATGCGCAAGGCACGGATCGGTGCTGTTTTTGTATGAGATTTACTAGCGCAGCCGTTGTAGCCAACTTCAGGGCGGCGAAGAAATTTGTCGAGTACTATACGAAGCAGTGTGATATTTGGCATAGTTGGTTTATAAAGAGAAGTGATTGTTACATTTACCTTTAAATAATAATATTAAATATGTAGTTACTATCACTTAAATTTATAAAAAAAATCGCTTTTGAGGTGTCGCTAAATAAACTTACCAGATAAATATCAAGGCAGAGCTATAAAAGTCTGTCAGCATTCGGTAGGTCATCGAACATGATCCTTGTGTAAATTCCGGAGAAGAATCCTCGCAGCACTCGAGACGCCAAGAACACGAACGTGGTGTACAACCCGATGATACTACAAACAATCACAAAATGTAATGATACAAATGTTTTGAAAGCCTACTTCCTAATAATACTATTAATGTGAACGTATGTGGCTTGTTTGTGACACCCACAATAACAAATACATTGTTCTAATTAGGCACAAACTTTTTAAACTATAGTCTTGACAATTTAAGAAGTCGGATTTGACAGCTATAAAAAAATTTAAAAAATAAGTTCTTAATTATGCTTAGGAATGATGCTCGTTATTACAGTGTATGGGTATGGGTAACATAGTAATTAATTAGGATTATGAATTTGATTTTTCAATTTCTCATGTACAAAGTTATCGCGGCATGTAAAATGAGAAACGTCATCGGACTTCTTAGATTGTCACGATTATAGATATGTTTATCTTTAGAGTCTGGCAAACGAAAGTAGACACTCGAATTATTTGCAAACTTTTTATATGGCAATGCTATAATAATGTCAACATCAATTTTTGGTGATTTGTTTTGGTCTTGATAATAGCATTTATTAAGTGCAAAATGAAGAAAACAATTGAAAGTGGATTACGGAAGATGTCGTTTCGCATGATGTCTAAATATGAAGAAAACATCAGGAGAAAGACGTCGAATTCAAACAAAAACAAGATTGTTTACGTGTGGTGTTAGATTTCATAAGTTAGAATGACGCTAATAATTTGAAAAATCCAAAATTATTATAGAATACTGTTGTTTTTTATTGAGTTTGATACATAATATCTAAAATATAACCTATTTCATACCTATACTATTTTTATTCAGACGAAATAAAATAAATAATTCTAAAGTATCAAATTAGGTTATTCCAGGTATGTGATAATAGTTTTAGGGTTGCTATGCTGATATTTTTTAAATTTTCCGCGCTTTTTCAGTCTCTAGTTTCGTTTGCCAGACTCTAGCTTACCATGCATAATGCTGTTATTATTCAAACAAAACGTGTATGAATAATTCAGTTCAATCGGCTGGGGGTTACCAACTTTTTTAAGATTCGATTAAGTTCATTTAGCAGATTTGATCCAAACATACCTACTAACTAAGGTTAGTTACCTTGGTAACTAAAATAATAATAATATAATAATTACTAAAATAAAAGCTTGCAAAATAGAGCGATCGAATGAATAACATTCGATACATACGTTCTAGCAGTACGTAATAGAACTTTGTAATTGTTATTGCCCGTCCAGCAATGTAGTCTCAATCTGTTTGCCCACATTTAGCAATCAAAATAAAGGCAATAAAAAAAAATGTGAAGAAGGGTTAATACTCACCCACTGCCAGAAATAAAATTAAGTGTCTCTGGGAACAGTTTATCGTTAAAAGTGTACATGACGAGCATATCACAGTTGTTGAGCGGTACTGTCAACAATGGATCCTGAAAATATAAAATAAAATGAATACTCGAGCTGTCACAAGTAAAATAAATGGTTGGTAAAAGTAAATTTTAATAACTAGGTACTAATCTAAATAAATAAGCCGTTTTATTTATTTTCGTATTGCAATCATTATTTGTAAGTTTTAATATACCGTACAATTTGGAGGTCGGTTGTAAAGTAGTCAACCTTTTAGCCTGAGGCCTCATTAGTGCGATGCGTCGTCGCAACGGATCAACGCCTTGTATGCCACACCTGCCAACTTGACGACGCACGACGTCACAACGCAAGAGGGCGTCGCACGCCGTCACAGCGCAGCGTGTCAGTGTGGATTCCAGATTCGACAATGGATTGGAATGGACACTATCCACCGTCGCGTCGCACCGCAGCGCATCACCCTCCCCCCGCATCGTTTCTCGTCCGTCGATCCGTTGAAAAGTCGCGTGCGACGACGTAACGCATAATGTGGCTTCTCACTTAAAATATATGTAAAACGCACTAAAGAGGCCTCGGCCTTACTTAATAAAGTAATGTATTACAATTGCAACTTACTCGTACAGCACAAGACTCTCGAACTCGCCAATACATCACGTCTGTACCTTTAGCTCTCTCCAATCGAAGTAATACGTCTCTATACAATGTTGCATCCGCATCTGCAATAGTAAAATAATTCATTAAAAAATTGAAGTTCGATATTTATAAACTCTACTTTAGTCTGAAAATCTGAAAAATTTTGGCATTTAAATTTAAAGTAAAGTTTGACAAGTTATAACTCAAAATTCATTATACAGAAACCGACCCTCAGACTACTACTCATAACAACTAAGCTCATTAATATATATTTTTTACCTAAAAGTACAACAGACTTCCAAATAAAAACAATACAAAGTGAAAATTGAAGTAACGTCTTTTTTTATTATAGTGTATTTATTTTTTACTAGCTGTTGTCCGCGGCTTCGCTCCCGTGGACCACCCCACAGGACCCATTTTCGGGATTAAAAAATAGCCTATGTCACTCAGGAATAATGTAGCTTTCTATTGGTGAAAGAATTTTTCAAATCGGTCCAGTAGTTTCGGAGCCTATTCGGTACAAACAAACAAAAAAATCTTTCCTCTTTACAATATTAATATAGATGGTAATCGGTTGTATTTTTTTTACTCTTTTCTGGTAGTACCTTAGTGGGTAAGTTATATAGTAGTAGCAATTTTATGTGGGAGTAAATAAAATTTATTTAATAATGCCCATAATAACTCAATAAATCGGATTTCCGAAGTGTTCATTCGTGAAATGAAATATTGTAAACAATAAATAGACATGTTATTGCAGCAATCCCGAGAGATTTTCCTTCATTTATTGAAGAGTTCAATTGAATATCTCTATTTTTGTTCATCAGATCTTCACTAAATTTAAATGGGAATAATTCGGGACCATACTGTTTGCGTGCGTGTCAGACTTCGCACATTTAGGGTTCCGTACCAAACGGCAAAATCAAGTTGGTTATAATAGGAAAAATTAGGGAATTACAAAAAAAACTGATTTATCAATATATATTGGTTACTAGCTGTTGCCCGCGGCTTCGCTCCCGTGGACCACCCCACAGGACCCGTTTTCGGGATTAAAAAATAGCATATGTCTCTCAGGAATAATGTAGCTTTCTCCAATTTTTTAAGTCAGTCCAGTAGTTTTGGAGCTTCGGTACAAACAAACAAACAAAAAAATCTTTCCTCTTTATAATATTAGTATAGATTTGTTAGTAAAATATATGTAATAATTTAAGTTTATAGGTCAATGGGCAGTAAAAAACATATCAGCACAATTTTTTTTTTAAAAACTGACTTTAGTGGGTTCTCATTCCTTTGTTTTCCAATACTTTTTACAACAAAAAAGCCGTAGTATTCATACTCAACGAGCTCTAAACAACGAGGCCCACTCGATGGGGTAGTTAAGAATATTTTATTTTATTTTTATTTGCGGGCCCCTTTAGCTGTATAATTTGGGTCAACAGGATGCTTATACTGTGAAAATTTGAAGACTAGCTCCAACCGTTTGGCTTTAAAACTTATGTGACAGACGACGGGCAGACACGTGAGTGACAGCAATAGGGCTCGATTTGGACCCTTCGGTTACAGAACCCTAAAAAACAAATTCAAAATCCGTCCTCAATTAACAGAGAAATCGGAGAACATACATGCCGTCGAATATAGAACCTCCTCCTTCTGGAAACTCGGCTAAAAAGTCTAGCAAACTATAAAACTCACTTTTTTCTCCATTTCCGCTGTCGTCGTTTAGCGGCGGCATAAGTTGGCTAACTGCTTTTGTGGTACCCTTATTGAATACTTTCAAAAATTTCGGGAACATGTAGGGTACAGTTAACCTGTCGAATAATTATTATGTCAATAAAAAGGAAGTAATAACACGGTTTAATGTTTAAAAGGATTATCGTAAGGTTAAACGACCATCACATAAAACTCTAGCTTGCGTTCAGTCATTGAACACATTAAGGAATATACAGTAGTCACAGCGGATCTTTGTGTCTTTGAAGTTGGCTCTGCGAACCATTATACTGCATAGAGTGAGTTTAAAAATTAGTCCAGATTTGGAAGTAGCTAATGTTCTTAAATCGGAACAGACGGGTAACGAGTGAAGTTGGCTCTGCGAACCATTGCGCATGAAACAGTTTTTCATCGAGTATACTGCATAGAGTTAGCGAGATAGAACGATGCGACTAACGTAAGTGAAAGAGGCAATTATACAAATCAATCTTCTACTTCAACATTGACGCAAAAATAGCAACTGCGCAGGGTGTTGCAGCCAACTTCAGAGACACAAAGATCCACTGTGACTACTATACTAATTGTGAAAAAGTGAATTCTCATGTGAGGTTCAAGCGATTTTGAATCATGTGCGGTGCAAATGGACACAGTGTGCCAGTGTGCACTGGAACTATATAGTATGTGTTCTAGTGTATGAACATTTGGCTCACCAGGTACCTGGATCGGAGGTGCCGTCCAGCAACTTCTTGAGCTTTTCCCGCTGCGGGTTGGGTTTGCCGTCGAAGTAGGCGTGTATGGGCACCTCGCGGTGGTCCTCTATGGTGGGCGGGTTCGGAATCGCGTTCGTCGGGTGCGTTATCACGTATGTGAACTTCACCATCAATGTTGCATCTGTTGATGATAGAACAAACAACATAATTTAAATATATGGTATTTAGATAGTAAGTCACAGCAGAACGTTGCTGATTTTCCTTGAAGAGCTGGGGTGATCGAATGACCTATTTATTCGCCTGTACGCCTGGTTAATGGAGATGACGTCACGTGGTCGTTACGTAGTTGTTATGTTAGTGCTGTAGGTACTCACTAGAGGCCGCTTCTCTCTTGAGCCGGTCGAGCTCGGGCGGCGAGATCTCCCACTTGACCGTGGAGTTGGGGTTGATGGAGATGACGTCACGTGATCGTTACGTAGTTGTTATGTTAGTGCTGTAGGTACTCACTAGAGGCCGCTTCTCTCTTGAGCCGGTCGAGCTCGGGCGGCGAGATTGCCCACTTGAGCGTGGAGTTGGGGTTGATGGAGATGACGTCACGTGATCGTTACGTAGTTGTTATGTTAGTGCTGTAGGTACTCACTAGAGGCCGCTTCTCTCTTGAGCCGGTCGAGCTCGGGCGGCGAGATCTCTCACTTGAGCGTGGAGTTAGGGTTGATGGAGATGACGGCCACGTCGTCGAACATGTAGTTCGAGATTCGACAGGAACGTCTGCGCGTTGCGGTCGCGCGCGTGCATGTTGCTGAGCTGAGTGTAGTCTTGTTCCGTGAAACTAGAAAATTATTATACAGCCTTTTAGACCAAAAAGAAAAGAAATATAAAAAGATCCGACCTCGAATGGACCTTATTTGCCATTCTCGTTGATTGGATCTAATATCCAAGCAACGGGAGTTCTTTGCGGCTGATCTTAACAGACGGAGTAAACAGTTGGCATATTTAAACGAAGTCCCTTACTGCTGGGATCATCGCCAGTTAGGAACAGTGACTTCCTTATAATTTTCCTTAAACTTTGTGTCTGGCGTGAAATAAACTTACACATAAATGTTGTGTGATTGAGCCGACATTTGATAAACAGGCAGGAAAGGACCGATGCGTATTTTCACTGTCACATCTGTGGGTGGGTTAGGTTGACCGACCTAAAACAAATAAATACTTTAATATCATGCTCCGAGACAGTGGTAACGGTCGCGATTTACAAGTTGAAGGTCGTCGGTTCGAACCCAGGCGGGCGCTTTACTTAGTGCAAATTACTTCATCACCACTGCTCTCAAAACGGTGAAGGAAAAGGCAAAGTAAGGGTAGGTAGGGTAGGGTAGGGTAGGTGTAAGGTAGGTGTAGGGTAGGGTAGGTGTAGGGTAGGTGTAGGTGACGGGGCCACAGACCCGACCCGTCACAGGGGGAGCTCCGGCGTGCTATGACTGCGGCGCGTCGGAGGGCCTGGACCCCTCGCTTCCTGGCGTGGGTAGCGCCATGCTGGAAGGCGACGGGTCTGGGCAGCGGTCGCCTCCTTTTGCGAGGGTGGTAAATCGCAAAAGGAGGCGAAGGTGGCGATACGCGGGCGACAGGTGCGGGGGCCCCTTCGCCTGCATTGCACATCACCACCCGCGGGAGGGAATGGCCGAGCACTCGCGGTCATTCCCGGGCCCCTCCGTTGAGAGGGGCATGAGGGGCCCACTGTGGGAGAGCGGGCAGTCGTCGGCGGGGGACTGGAGGTAAAGGCTCTGCTGGTTTCCCAGTCCTCCTCCACTAAGACGATGCGGGAGTGCCGTTGGGTTTTTTAGTGGGTATACCGGCAACAGACCGGGGAGTCCCACATGCCCCTCCCTTCCCCCGAAGGGAGGATGATGTGTAATGCATTTTTCCCAGAGAAACCAAAAAAAAAAAAAAGAAAAAAAAAAGGCGTATGGTAGGTGTAGGGTAGGTGTAGGGTAGGTGTAGGGTAGGTGTAGGGTAGGTGTAGGGTAGGTGTAGGGTAGGTGTAGGGTAGGTGTAGGGTAGGTATAGGGTAGGTGTAGGGTAGGTGTAGGGTAGCTTAGGGTAGGTGTAGGGTAGGTGTAGGGTAGGTGTAGGGTAGGTGTAGGGTAGGTGTAGGGTAGGTGTAGGGTAGGTGTAGGGTAGGTGTAGGGTAGGTGTAGGGTAGGTGTAGGGTAGGTGTAGGGTAGGTGTAGGGTAGGTGTAGGGTAGGTGTAGGGTAGGTGTAGGGTAGGTGTAGGGTAGGTGTAGGGTAGGTGTAGGGTAGGTGTAGGGTAGGTGTAGGGTAGGTGTAGGGTAGGTGTAGGGTAGGTGTAGGGTAGGTGTAGGGTAGGTGTAGGGTAGGTGTAGGGTAGGTGTAGGGTAGGTGTAGGGTAGGTGTAGGGTAGGTGTAGGGTAGGTGTAGGGTAGGTGTAGGGTAGGTGTAGGGTAGGTGTAGGGTAGGTGTAGGGTAGGTGTAGGGTAGGTGTAGGGTAGGTGTAGGGTAGGTGTAGGGTAGGTGTAGGGTAGGTGTAGGGTAGGTGTAGGGTAGGTGTAGGGTAGGTGTAGGGTAGGTGTAGGGTAGGTGTAGGGTAGGTGTAGGGTAGGTGTAGGGTAGGTGTAGGGTAGGTGTAGGGTAGGTGTAGGGTAGGTGTAGGGTAGGTGTAGGGTAGGTGTAGGGTAGGTGTAGGGTAGGTGTAGGGTAGGTGTAGGGTAGGTGTAGGGTAGGTGTAGGGTAGGTGTAGGGTAGGTGTAGGGTAGGTGTAGGGTAGGTGTAGGGTAGGTGTAGGGTAGGTGTAGGGTAGGTGTAGGGTAGGTGTAGGGTAGGTGTAGGGTAGGTGTAGGGTAGGTGTAGGGTAGGTGTAGGGTAGGTGTAGGGTAGGTGTAGGGTAGGTGTAGGGTAGGTGTAGGGTAGGTGTAGGGTAGGTGTAGGGTAGGTGTAGGGTAGGTGTAGGGTAGGTGTAGGGTAGGTGTAGGGTAGGTGTAGGGTAGGTGTAGGGTAGGTGTAGGGTAGGTGTAGGGTAGGTGTAGGGTAGGTGTAGGGTAGGTGTAGGGTAGGTGTAGGGTAGGTGTAGGGTAGGTGTAGGGTAGGTGTAGGGTAGGTGTAGGGTAGGTGTAGGGTAGGTGTAGGGTAGGTGTAGGGTAGGTGTAGGGTAGGTGTAGGGTAGGTGTAGGGTAGGTGTAGGGTAGGTGTAGGGTAGGTGTAGGGTAGGTGTAGGGTAGGTGTAGGGTAGGTGTAGGGTAGGTGTAGGGTAGGTGTAGGGTAGGTGTAGGGTAGGTGTAGGGTAGGTGTAGGGTAGGTGTAGGGTAGGTGTAGGGTAGGTGTAGGGTAGGTGTAGGGTAGGTGTAGGGTAGGTGTAGGGTAGGTGTACGGTAGGTGTACGGTAGGTGTACGGTAGGTGTAGGGTAGGTGTAGGGTAGGTGTAGGGTAGGTGTAGGGTAGGTGTAGGGTAGGTGTAGGGTAGGTGTAGGGTAGGTGTAGGGTAGGTGTAGGGTAGGTGTAGGGTAGGTGTAGGGTAGGTGTAGGGTAGGTGTAGGGTAGGTGTAGGGTAGGTGTAGGGTAGGTGTAGGGTAGGTGTAGGGTAGGTGTAGGGTAGGTGTAGGGTAGGTGTAGGGTAGGTGTAGGGTAGGTGTAGGGTAGGTGTAGGGTAGGTGTAGGGTAGGTGTAGGGTAGGTGTAGGGTAGGTGTAGGGTAGGTGTAGGGTAGGTGTAGGGTAGGTGTAGGGTAGGTGTAGGGTAGGTGTAGGGTAGGTGTAGGGTAGGTGTAGGGTAGGTGTAGGGTAGGTGTAGGGTAGGTGTAGGGTAGGTGTAGGGTAGGTGTAGGGTAGGTGTAGGGTAGGTGTAGGGTAGGTGTAGGGTAGGTGTAGGGTAGGTGTAGGGTAGGTGTAGGGTAGGTGTAGGGTAGGTGTAGGGTAGGTGTAGGGTAGGTGTAGGGTAGGTGTAGGGTAGGTGTAGGGTAGGTGTAGGGTAGGTGTAGGGTAGGTGTAGGGTAGGTGTAGGGTAGGTGTAGGGTAGGTGTAGGGTAGGTGTAGGGTAGGTGTAGGGTAGGTGTAGGGTAGGTGTAGGGTAGGTGTAGGGTAGGTGTAGGGTAGGTGTAGGGTAGGTGTAGGGTAGGTGTAGGGTAGGTGTAGGGTAGGTGTAGGGTAGGTGTAGGGTAGGTGTAGGGTAGGTGTAGGGTAGGTGTAGGGTAGGTGTAGGGTAGGTGTAGGGTAGGTGTAGGGTAGGTGTAGGGTAGGTGTAGGGTAGGTGTAGGGTAGGTGTAGGGTAGGTGTAGGGTAGGTGTAGGGTAGGTGTAGGGTAGGTGTAGGGTAGGTGTAGGGTAGGTGTAGGGTAGGTGTAGGGTAGGTGTAGGGTAGGTGTAGGGTAGGTGTAGGGTAGGTGTAGGGTAGGTGTAGGGTAGGTGTAGGGTAGGTGTAGGGTAGGTGTAGGGTAGGTGTAGGGTAGGTGTAGGGTAGGTGTAGGGTAGGTGTAGGGTAGGTGTAGGGTAGGTGTAGGGTAGGTGTAGGGTAGGTGTAGGGTAGGTGTAGGGTAGGTGTAGGGTAGGTGTAGGGTAGGTGTAGGGTAGGTGTAGGGTAGGTGTAGGGTAGGTGTAGGGTAGGTGTAGGGTAGGTGTAGGGTAGGTGTAGGGTAGGTGTAGGGTAGGTGTAGGGTAGGTGTAGGGTAGGTGTAGGGTAGGTGTAGGGTAGGTGTAGGGTAGGTGTAGGGTAGGTGTAGGGTAGGTGTAGGGTAGGTGTAGGGTAGGTGTAGGGTAGGTGTAGGGTAGGTGTAGGGTAGGTGTAGGGTAGGTGTAGGGTAGGTGTAGGGTAGGTGTAGGGTAGGTGTAGGGTAGGTGTAGGGTAGGTGTAGGGTAGGTGTAGGGTAGGTGTAGGGTAGGTGTAGGGTAGGTGTAGGGTAGGTGTAGGGTAGGTGTAGGGTAGGTGTAGGGTAGGTGTAGGGTAGGTGTAGGGTAGGTGTAGGGTAGGTGTAGGGTAGGTGTAGGGTAGGTGTAGGGTAGGTGTAGGGTAGGTGTAGGGTAGGTGTAGGGTAGGTGTAGGGTAGGTGTAGGGTAGGTGTAGGGTAGGTGTAGGGTAGGTGTAGGGTAGGTGTAGGGTAGGTGTAGGGTAGGTGTAGGGTAGGTGTAGGGTAGGTGTAGGGTAGGTGTAGGGTAGGTGTAGGGTAGGTGTAGGGTAGGTGTAGGGTAGGTGTAGGGTAGGTGTAGGGTAGGTGTAGGGTAGGTGTAGGGTAGGTGTAGGGTAGGTGTAGGGTAGGTGTAGGGTAGGTGTAGGGTAGGTGTAGGGTAGGTGTAGGGTAGGTGTAGGGTAGGTGTAGGGTAGGTGTAGGGTAGGTGTAGGGTAGGTGTAGGGTAGGTGTAGGGTAGGTGTAGGGTAGGTGTAGGGTAGGTGTAGGGTAGGTGTAGGGTAGGTGTAGGGTAGGTGTAGGGTAGGTGTAGGGTAGGTGTAGGGTAGGTGTAGGGTAGGTGTAGGGTAGGTGTAGCGTAGGTGTAGCGTAGGTGTAGGGTAGGTGTAGGGTAGGTGTAGGGTAGGTGTAGGGTAGGTGTAGGGTAGGTACGTAGCCAGTTGACGGGAGCGAAGCCGCGTGGGACAGCTAGTAATATAATATAGTATAGATTTATAAGTACCTCTTCCAAGGTACGACAACCGACTAATTCTGGAAACATGTCGCTCCCGTTAAAGAAGGGTAGAATTAAAATACAATTTAGTTCAAGATAATAATTATATTTTCATAGCTCCATTCTTCAGATATAGTATTACCATGTAGTTCCCCTAACGTTCCTGGTAGTGTCGCACTTTTAGATTTAAATCGAATATTCTTACTCGATTTCCGAATTCAAACCCTCATCTATCGTCTACGCCTCACTAGCGCTTCCGCGATTTGCTCATTTCCTTTTTTGTGCGCGGTAGTGAATGCAAGTTATCAAAAAAAAAAAAAAGAACGGGTACCCTTACATTTCAAATATGCCGAAACGCAAGGCTGAAGATAAAATAAAACGTTACAAAGAAAAAATCAAACATTTAGAAGAAAAACAAAATGTGTATAAACGTCGACGAAATATTATAATTTCCGATTCAGATTCTGATATAGAAGACCAGGGTAAGTAAATATATATTGTTGTGTTTCGGTAATTGTTTCACACATTTTAAGTATTCGTATGCACTTGTACCTCCTTATCCTCTATCTCATTTCCCTCATGCACTTTGTATATCGCTATCTCAGTCGCGCAATGCTACAGACGATGCGAGTGTTTTTTTTTTATACTGTGAACGTGCGTGAAGTGACAGTTTAGTTGTTCTTCAAAATTAACCACCGCCGCATGCGCAAGCAAAATACCGTGATAATCGAGCACCGCAAACCAGCTCCAGGAGACGAGATCATCAATGCCAAGTAAGTGCATGTGATCCCATCCTTCCAGGCAGCTGCCGCCCATTTTTTCTACTATTTTTCCTCGAGCAGTTGTCTATCCTAACATTTTGTACAAGTAAACCATACCAATACAGTCCACGCCGCTAAATTGTTTTTTATAAGGAGAATTCTTATTAATTCCCCACCATTTTTGGTCCTTCGAGCCGGATATGAATCTTTATTTTACTCTAATACGATTCATTTTGTCTACCGTTAAAAAGGTTAATCTTAACCACCGCTTACAACTTACGTATAACTTATTGTAACAAGATTGCAGTAATTATCCCTATTTAAGTCATATTCTTATGTACCCCGCATCGATAATTATTTCATTCTATTGTAAACCGCTTTCAAATATCAGAATAGTCTTATTCTAAAAAATATTCATAATTTTATCATTTATATTTTGGTTGAAGGTAGGCGATTGCAAGCGGATCGGTTAGTCTCCGCGTAGGCAGGTCGGTAACGCTCGCTCGGTTCCGTACGTTAGGAAATATTCCGTATATCCATATTCACTCCATATAAATTAAAGTATTTTATTTATAAATTTCTCAACGTTTTATATTATTGTGTCTTGAAGATAAGTAATATAAAATTCTTACATATTCAATTATAAATAATGGGAAAAGGTAAAAAATTAGATACTGAAGACGAATTCGAAATGTCTAGTGAGGATCATGTTCAGTTGACTATGTCACAGGCTAAACGCGATGCATTATTTGCTAGGTTGCAGTCTATATACGATTTATCTAAATCAGCTGTAGCCGATGAATCACAACGAGAAATATTTCTATCTAATGTTTGTAATATTGATATTTTACGTAGTGAGTTTGAACAGGCGTTAGACAAATACAATACAATACAATTACAAATAAACCCTGCGAAAAAAATCGATTATCAGGCTTGGATATCGTTTGAAGAGATGTATTGTTGTATAAAACGGGTTGTGTCTCAAATTGATGTCAATAGCAATACAAATAAGTGCCATATGCAAGACATGTCTTCTATTTCTAAATCGAAGCCTAAGTTACCTCCTATTGAGTTAATGTCGTTTAATGGCAATATACGAAATTGGCCCCTATTTTATCAACAGTTTAAAAGTGTTGTTCACGATAATTGTGCGTTAAGGGACAGTGAACGTGTTTACTATTTAGTTGGTAAGTTAACCGATAGCGCGAAGTCTGTGTGCTCCGGTTTGCCGCCCACCGCCGAGAATTATAATATCATATGGAATGCACTTATTGATAAATATGATGATCCTCGAGTGTTAGCAAGATGATCCTCGAGTGTTAGCAAGTAGTTATTTGAATCAGCTGTTGGAATTTAAGCCTTTGACCAATAATAGTGCTGCAGATTTTGAAAGTTTTATAAATAATTTTAATTCTTCTGTTGAAGCGTTTAAACAGTTAAAACTTTTAGATATATCAGATTTTATATTCTTACACCTTGCGTTACGAAAACTAGATTTGGACACAGTTAAACTATTTGAGACGATGTACCGTAAAGAAAAAAATCCATCATATTCTAGTCTTATTGAATTTGTAAAGGAACAAAATAAGGTTATGTCTCGTTCTATTGGTCAAAGGCCATATACATCTAATAACTCCCGTAGTAATAAAATTCCAAAACCTACGAAATCTTTTGTGAACACGGATATGAACAATACACAAAAGGTTAATAAAGGTCTTGCTTGTTCTTTGTGTAAAATTAAATCACATGAACATTTATATCAATGTCCAACAGTGAACGGAAATAAACATGGAAGCATTACTTCGAAGGAACTTAACGCGCATCCTGACACAAAATCCCAAACAAACTCACACATCGAAACCCCGCCACTGATTCGTCAAACTAGCCAAAGTACACAAACAATATTATTACAACTCATGATGCACAGTAAAAAATAGACCTTATTTACTTAAAGTTTGGGTTTAAATTATCATCTAACGTATAGGCCGCTAACGACATTTCTACGACGCCACTGCGTCCACCAATCGCGTCGCCCGGGATTCTTTATGCAATATGGAGCAACGCAATAATTAATTATGATAGTGATGGTATTAAAGTAATATGAAAGAAAATATAGAAGCATAAATAAACGTGTGTGATCAGGGTACCACCGTCAGGAACAAAGTTCCTTCTCACGTATGATTTAAACAAAAACATTTTTTTTATTTTTGCCGTCTTGTATTATTTTAGCCTCACAATCGACTTAAGCATCCTCGAAAACTAAACCCATGATGAAAAATATGAAAGATTTCGCAGCCGCCATTTTGGATTTATATTTTGACCAAATTCGAAAGAAGGATATCGCATAGAAGTATGAATGCTTTTTCGCGTGATGATTTCTACCAGTCAAATCCTACGGCAATTCGTGTTAAAGAACCATCTTTTATTGTATTAAAAATATATCTTTTTGGAACGGTCAAAAATATATTAGAAAAGATAAAGATACAGCAACGATATCTATTTTCTCCATGCTGTTAAAGGAACTTTTATGTACCTACAATAACTTGGTATATTTTGCATAGTGCCGTCCCCATAGAAAAAAAAATACACGCCATTTTTTTTTTAAATTATATTTGCCATTATTGTCAGGTAAAAAAGTTAATTGTTTGGTTGGCATAACATCATCCCTATAGATTTCGTGGCATACTTCATTTTTAATAGAAATATAATGAATAGCGATGTATTTACACGTGAAAACTAATTCCAACATTCTTGTTATGCAAATGTGATTTATTTATGCACCACTTCACTGCACAAGAAGGCATTTTTAAATATTTAACATGCGAAAAACAGTAAATATTAGTCGACCGCCGCTGTTGCCTACTGCGGACGAACTAAAAGCGTGAGCGGCACGATCGGTAAGCCCCGCCCACCGGGGCACAATTTGCGTTGGGTCATCTTTTAAAGCTAGGAATGCTTCCATGTTTATTTCCGTTCACTGATGTCCAATATTTATGTCTAAAACACCTTACGATAGGTTTGTTTACGTAAAAAATAATTCATTTTGTAATAACTGTTTAAGTTGTAAACATAGAACTTTTAAATGTTCTTCACAAAAAACTTGCTCTCATTGTGCTGCTAAGCATCATTCATTATTACATTTCGAGGAATTAAATAATTCTAATAACGTTCATAATTCTGTTCCCAATAAGAATGAGCCCACTACATCGCAGAATGGTAGTGTATCTCAGCTGGAAGGTACATCCACTTTACCTGCAAATAGCGACCCTATACCACATACAAATAAGGTTGATAACCAATCTAATGTCATATTTGCCACTTCTATGTGTAATGTTTCACGCGATTACTCGGATCGTTTTATAACTACTACCCTTTTGGGGACCGCAAAGATTATAATTATCGATAATAATAACAAGAAACATTTTGTCAGATGTTTGATTGACCCAGGCTCGCAAAGTGATTATATTGCGTCTGCGTGTTGTAAGCGCTTATCGCTTCACGTATCTACACAAAATCGGTTTACCGAAGTACAGGGTATCGGTGGCAGTTCGCAGCGCATTCTAGGTGCAACGAACATCAAATTTACTTCTCGTTTCGATAACTCCGCTGTGTATTCTATTAGGCCGTTGGTTGTAGAAAATATTACGTCATAGTTGCCTGACTCGTGCGTCGATACGTCAACTTTAGATTATTTGAGCGATATACCACTAGCCGACGACTCGTACGATGAGCCTGGGCCGATTGAAATGTTGTTAGGAGTAAATATTTATTGTCAAATACTTTTATTTGATCGCATTATGAGTCATAATGATTTTCCTTCCGCAATTGAAACTGCCTTAGGGTATATAATTATGGGCAATGCGCCTATCGTTACGACACCCAGTGTGTCCCGCACCTTTTGTTCATTTACTCAGGATTCGATTGATAAAATTTTGGAAATTTTTTGGAAACTTGAGGAACTACCCGCAAATAAATTCATAAGTCCTGAAGAAGAAAAATGTGAAAATATTTCCACAACAACCCGAAATGACACCGCAGATATTCTGTAGTGATGCCATTTAAGGAAAGTCCTGATAAATTGAGTAATTCTTATATCACCGCTAAAAGGAGGTACTTGTCATTGGAAAATAAATTTGACAAGTCGCCTGAGTTACGTGTTCGTTATGATGAAGTCATTCGTGATTATCTGGATAGGGGTATAATTTCGCGCACTCCGCCAGAGGAATGCATGCTGCCGGGTTTTTATTTACCACACCATCCTGTCATTCGCGACGATAAAGACGCTACTAAGTTACGCATTGTGCTCGATGGTAGTGACGAAATTTTACACCCAGGTTGTAATCTTCAGGCAGATATATTCAGCATTCTTTTGAATGTTCGTATGTTTAGTATAGCATTTTTTGCCGACATACGGCAGATGTACTTATGTATAGAAGTACACCCTGAATACCGCAAGTACCAACGAATATTATATCGGTTTTCTTCAGACGAACCGCTAGATACATTGGAATATAATCGAGTCACATTCGGTTTACGCTCTTCACCATTTTTGGCGATGAGAACTTTGCGTATGTTAGCTAAGGATGAGGGCCACAAATACCGGCTTGCCGTTGATGTGTTGGAAAGAGATACTTATATGGACGACGTGTGTTCGTCAGCGTCTTCTGTCACCTTAGCGGCTGATACAGCCCATCATCTCATCAAAATGCTCAAGACCGGGGCATTCGAGTTAGCAAAGTGGTCTAGCAATTCTTCTGAGTTTTTAGAGCATATACCTATTATCTCAACGCAAGTCGGAGTCAATCTCCTTTGATAGTGACAATAATTTAAAAATTTTAGGTCTACGCTGGCTTCCCAATTCGGATAAATTTATATTTTCCACTTCATCACCTCAACCACTGGGTACAAAACGAGCAATATTATCGGCTACTGCTCGTCTCTATGACGTATTAGGTTTGGTAGGCCCAGTTATATTGTACTCTAAATTATTGATTAAAGAGTTGTGGCTACTCAAGTTGGGTTGGGATGACATACCTCCAACGCGTGTTTTAAGTATATGGCATCAATTCATTGCTGAATTACACCTAATATCGGAATTAGGTTTCCCGCGCCATATAGGTATTGAACCGGGTTGTAAAATATCTTTGTTGGCTTTTGCGGACGCAAGCGGGAAGGCGTATGGTTGTGTTATTTATTCTCATTTTACAATAGGTGATCGGGAGCCAATCGTTAGTCTTATATGTTCTAAATCACGAGTATCCCCAATTAAAACCGTTACAGTTGCTAGATTGGAACTGTGTGGAATCGTTCTTATGGCGAAATTATTGCGAAACGTATTTGACACTTTCAATAAAAGATATCCTGTTGATAATATGTATGCTTTTTCTGACTCTGAAGTCACACTGTGCTGGGTGCACTCATCTCCACACAGATTCAATACATTTGTTGCTAACAGAATAGCACAGTGTCAATCTTATATTGACCCGGTGAATTTCTATCATGTACCCGGCGTACAAAACCCCGCGGAAGCTTTATCTAGAGGTATTTTACCTTCGCAACTTAAAGATCATCACCTGTGGTTTAAGGGTCCACCATGGACCACACTGCCTATCAATGAATGGCCCATTTCACCTTTTTCTCCAACCTCTGTAGAACCACCAGAGGCTAAGGTCATCTCTTGTGTAACCTCTAATATACCAGAAAATCCAATCTTATTGTTGAGTGACAGGTGCTCCTCATGGAGTAGGCTTCTCTATTCCGTGGTCTACGTGTTAAGATTTATGAAATGTCTACCTCGCAACGATATTATAACCGCTAATGATCTAAATACCGCTGAGATTTATCTTATAAAAGCCATTCAAAATTCATCTTTTTCACATGACATGAAAAATTTAAAACGTGGACGAGCTGTTTTTTCTACGTTGCGCAAGTTAAGTCCGTTCTTATCTTCTGATAATATATAATAATTTATTTATTTCTTACCACAAATTTACAGACAAAAAATTAGAGAGTCTACAGATACAATTGTATAGTAAATTTGTGGAAGACTGGTGCCTAAACTAAGTTTTTAACAAAACCTGTATGTTAGGTCACCAGGCCCCCTAAAACAAGGTTTAACATAATAATTGTCAACTGGAGACGAACAGAATCACACTAATATTCAAATAATCTCATGGATTAAATTAAACATTGCCAATCTCGCTCATAAAAATTCAATTTACAAAAACAAAAATAATCATAAAATAGTGAAATAAAATAATTTATTAAGGATACATGCAAGGGAGGAAGTATGTGAATGTATGTCGTGTGCGGGGTGAGTGTGTGTGATGTTGAGTGAGTGTGTGTGGAGTGGGGAAATTGTGTGTATGTTGTACGGGTACATTTTGTTAGGAGATGGTTTTGAAAAGATCTTCAATTTGGGTATAATCTAAAGTGATAAGCCAGTCAGTAATTTTTCTTTTAAAAGTTGTTATATTTAGGGCATGAATTGTATAGTAGTAGTAGAGTTTGTTGTATAGAAATGGGCCTAGAAAAAAAAAGTAATTTCGTGCAAATTTGGTTTTTACTGATGTAGGTTGGCATATATCCCTTCTTCTTCTTCTTCTCATATCAGTATTATGATGGGTATTTTTAAAAGGAATAAGGGAACGTTGTTTCAAGGCAACATGGAGGATAAAAAGCTGACGAATTGAGAGGACTTTGGAGGACTTATAAACTTCTACCGTGGGATGACGGAAAGGAAGGAAAAGTGCAACTTTAAGGACTGCCCTTTGAGCCCTCTCAAGTGGTAAAAGGTTAGTTTTAAACGTTCCACCCCATGAGGTGATGCAATATGTCAGAAGCGATTGGCACAACGAACAATAAACAGATAGTAGTTGCTTTAAGTTAAGGATAGACCGGAGATTTTTAAACACAAAAATAAATTTCCGTATTCTGCTAGTGAGACAATTTATATGTGCGGCAAAGTTCATTTTAGAATCCAAGGTGACCGCCAAGTACTTAATATTGTCGACTTTCTGCAACTCAGGACAAGAACATTTACCGTTATGCGGGAATGTACAGTTGTGAGCGAGAATGGAGTATGGATGGAGAGATGACTGCGGGCTGTTCCTTAGGGCAAAGGCTATATATTTGGTTTTACTGGAATTTAAGGTGAGTATATTAGTTCTCAGCCAACCATTAACAGTATTAAATCCAACAGGGGCATTGTTGTGGAGTAAATCGCGGCTTTTCGAAGAACCAGCGGGAATTATAATTTATGCGGTTTAAATTCCTATTGACATTGACAAACAGTGGTGAGCCAACCAAAGGAAACGGGTGGTGAAAGGACTTACTTGGTATCTGGAGTGAAGCACGTTGGTGTAAGGGCAGCAGAGATGATGACGCTCGTGTTCGATGCCTCTTTTTTTTACTTATTCACTTTTCACTTTTGCTCCCTTGGTCTGTATATGTCACACGCGTGTTGGCCAACAAGAATTATAAAATATTGAGCGGATTAGCGGTAAATATAAGTAATCGGCGAAGAGCGGTTGAAAATGCGGTGCGGCTTGATTCACAATTCAGAACAACCAACCGTCGTAAGAGCAGTTGATTGGTCGCGTTCGATGAATAGTTCCTTCTCTCTCTGCAGTATAGGAATTAGGAAAGGTAGGGAATATAGTTAGCTCAAAACTGCGGCGAATGCTGTATTTAAATGTGAGATGCGTTCAGAAATATTGGTAGTAAAATTTTATTTAATAAAACTTGCGCAAGCATCCTGCCCGGCTTTGAGGATAAGTAATATTCTCAAAAGGAAAGAAATTATATTAAAGCGGACTAAGAAAAGAGAAAAATATTTTAAGTATGTTAACTATAGCTAAATTAAAGTTTTAATTACGCGGTGATGTTATTGAGAAGGTAAAGGACATAATTTGACAACGGGTCTCTTGAAAGAGCCACTGCATGTCTTCACCATAGCAACGCGGGTTGTCCCATCCTTGCCGGGAAAGACTTCGGTGATTAAACCCATTGGCCAACGTAAAGGAGGGACATCATCCTGATGTATGAGAACCACTGTACCAATCTTAATATTGTCTTCGGCATTTAACCATTTTTGTCTAACTTGAAGATTATGTAAATATTCTATACGCCATCTCCTCCAGGAACTACAAACCATCTGGTCAAGCAATCTTTTGCGGCAAGTTAGAGACTTCGTCGTCTCGGGAACATTCATGACGGGCAACGAAGTCAATGGAGAAGCCATTATAAAATGAGCGGGAGTAAGCGGTTCTGGGTACGGATCCTCAGCCAGGACACAGAGCGGTCTGGAATTTAGAACTGCCTCAATTTCAGTGAGAACAGTCGAAAGCTCCTCATAGGTAAGAAGTTGAGAGCCGATAACACGGTATAAATGCGTCTTAATAGATTTAATATTTGATTCCCACAACCCTCCAAAGTGGGGGGCGCGGGGTGGAATCATTTTCCACTCTATGCGGTAGCGGTTAGCAAGTAGTTCTTGCAATTGAGCCTTGGCTCCAACGAAATTTGTTCCGTTATCGGAATATAAATAAGAGACAGGTCCTCTGCGGGAAATAAATCTTTTAAAGGCGGAAATGAAAGTGTCCGATGACACGTCAGTAACCAATTCAATTTGAACCGCTTTGGTAACGAAGCAAATGAATAAGCAAATGTAAGCCTTCTGACTTCTTTGACCTCGGCGTCTACATAACGTTACTTTAATGGGACCAGCGTAGTCCACACCCGTATGGACGAAAGCTTTGGTCTCCTGTACGCGACAAGCGGGTAAATCAGCCATCTTTGGGCTGGGGTGAGATGGTGAAACTTTAAAGCAAAAGTTACAAGCATGTAATCTTTGTCTTATTACACCTCTAGAAGAGAGGATCCAATATTTTTGGCGCACAGAGAACTAAGAAGGTTTACACCGGCATGACAATAAATACGGTGGTAATAGTATATTAGAACATGTGTAAAATTATCATGTTTAGGTAAAAGAGAGGGGTGCTGAGCTTCATAAGGAAGGTTCGCATTTGACAATCTGCCGCCGATTCTAATTATATTATGCTCATCTATGAAGAGATCGAGTTTTTTATATTGTGAGCGAAGTTTCTTACTTTTAATTTCGTCATAAATATCTTTAAAATAAAATTGTTGAATACAACGAATTAAATAAATTTCAGCGGAAGCTAACTCACGGACAGTAATCGTCTTGTGTGATTTATCATAAGGAATAATACGTAAAAATCTTAGAATGTATACAATTATGCGCAATATTTTATTTAATGATGCAAATTTTTGAGAAATACTACATATTAAATTGAGTTCTGATGTGTGAATCTCTAACATTGGTATCTACACCAATGTTAGAGATTTATTATTAAATTCAGGCAATTGTTCGTTGCATGACGAAACAAAAGATGTGATAGGCCACTCAGCAGTGGGGCGCAGAAGCCACTCAGGGCCATGCCACCATAAATCGTGGTTTAACAACTGTTCAGGTAGGAGACCTCGAGATAGACAATCACTAGGATTTTGTTTTCCGTTAATATGATAAAAATGCTTAGGATCAAGATTTTCTTGACATTTAGCAACGCGGTTACTAACAAAAATGTTCCATTTGTGCGGTGAGGAATGAATCCATGAAAGAGTAATTGTAGAATCGGAAAAGGCAAATATACTATTAATAGCAGTACGAGAACGGTAAGTGTCATAAACTAATTTTATTAACTTAGACAAAAGAACAGCGGCACAAAGCTCTAGACGAGCTAGAGATACAAATTTAACAGGTGCAACTTTGGATTTAGCACACACCAAATTTACGTGTGTGTAACCATTTGAATCAGTGACATGTAAGTATATGACGCAGCCATAAGCATTCAAGCTGGCATCAGCAAAACCTACTATATTTGTCACGCAACCCATAGAAACGGCCACATGACGAGGCAATTTTAAAGAAGAAAGTAAAGGTAATTGTTCTTTAAATTTTTGAAAGAGAAGTACAATTGAATTGGGTGGAGTTTCATCCCAATCTGTATTTAATTTCCATAATTCTTTTATAAGTAATTTCGCGAATAAAACTACTGGAGCCACAAGACCGAGAAAATCCCACAGACGGGCAATAGTGGAAAGTATGGAGCGTTTAGTACAACCTTTATCCAAATTAGATGTTGTAAAGGTGAAACAATCTTCAGAAGGAATCCATTTGAGTCCAATAATCTTTAAATTATCCCCATCAGAAAAATTAATAGAAGAGCGGTTAGAATGTGGAATAGCCTCTAGAAGCTCCGAGGAATTACTTGCCCACTTAGTAAGGTCAAAGCCGCCAGCCTTAAATAAGGCGATAAGTTCAGCGGAAAGAACCTTGGCGTCCTTCAGAGAAGGGGTTGAATTAGCTAAGTCATCCATGTATAGCTCATGAGAAGCAACAATGGATGCGCGCGGGAAGCGATGTTTTTCATCTTCTGCTAGCTGGCGCACAGTGCGCATGGCTAAAAAAGGACTGGGCTTGAGACCAAATGCAACTCGATTAAATTGAAATTCGCGAATAGGTTCAGCGGTATTAAAACGAAACAATATTTTTTGGTATTTTCGATGCTCATCAATAACAGCAATTCGAAGATACATCTGTTTTATGTCAGCTGTAACTGCAATAGGGAACAAGCGGCAATTTAAAAGTAATAAAAATATGTCAGCCTGTAAATTCGGCCCTGTGTGTAACAAGTCATTCAACGACACGCCATTATGAGACTTAGCACTCGCGTCAAGAACGATGCGAACTTTAGTTGTTTGTTTATCATTTCGAATGACCGGGTGATGCGGTATATAATAACCTACAGTCTGATCAACAAAACTAGGTGTAATTTCTGTTAAATAATTTTGATCAATATATTCTTGAATTGTTTCATTATAACTAGCACGCAAAGCAGGGTCGCGAAGCTTAGTTTTTTCCAAATTAATTAAACGTCGATAAGCGACAGCATAAGAATTTCCAAGTGAATCTGGATTTTTACAGAATGGTAACGCAGTACAATACCTACCACTGGAGTCACGTGACACAGTAGAAGCGTACAGCTGTTCACAATCCAGTTCCGCAGGGCTCATAAAAGGTTTTGAAGGTATTTCTTCAATGTTCCAAAATTTATGTAAAGATTCGTCTAAAGACAGAAAACAATGAGAATTATGTACACTTAGCGCGGTAGACAAGTATGAAGCGGTATTTAATTTAGCGGGACTATAATTATTATTATTAGATAAACTAGCGGGTACCTCACCCATAAGAATGTAACCAAACACGGTTTCAATAGCGGATGGAGCGGTAGGTGAGATAATTTTATCGTGAAGTAATAAATACGGGAACAGTTTTGCCCCTAGAAGCAATTCAACCTCACCAGGTACATACCATAGTGGATCAGCGAGCGGCAAATCAAACAAATGTTGCACTGCAGAAGTGTCAACAAAGTGGGATGGTAGGTTATCCGTGATACAATCTACAACAAGAGCGGTAATTTTAAAAGAATTAGTTTTATTTTTAGCAGTAACTGTTATCTCAACGTAACCTATGAGAGGCCGCGAAGAGGTTCCGACACCCTTTATAGATGAGTTTGAAAGTGGTATAATGTTTAATTGTAGTTTTTTACAACAAGCGGAAGTGATTATATTATTTTGCGAAGCGTTATCTATTAAACATCTAACGGAAACGTATTTGTTATATTTGTTGTCAACATAGACTTGTGCAGTTGATAACAGTACGGTTGTACGCGGCATGTCTGTACCTAAACGGGAGCATGCACACAGCGCCACCTGTTGTTGCGAATGCGCGGAACTAGTGACAGCGTCAGTCGATACCGATTTAGTCGGATGCGAACTGTTTTCCAGATGTAAAAGAGAATGATGTCGTTTATTACACGTCCTACAATTATGTGTGGATTTACACTGTGAAGCAGTGTGCGATATACTAAGACAGTTCACACAACCACGTTTGTTTTTAATAAAGTCCAAACGCGAATTGGCTGAGATTGATTGAAAGGATGGGCAAGTGTAAAGTTTACAATGGTCCACCTTATTGCAATACAAACAATTTTGATTATTATCACAAGCAACAAAAGTATGTACTGTACTATCACGTGACTGATTACGAGAAAAAATATTTTTATTAGGGTTGTTGCTTACTAACGCAGTTCGCGATGAAATAGTTCGATCTAATATTTTAACTTGCGATTTTATAAATTCAACGAAATCCGTATATGTAGGAATTTCCTTATCTCTCATATGCATTTCGAATAAATTTACGGTATCGGGGTCTAACTTTTTTAAAGCTAAATTCAACAAAATGAAATCCTTTAAATCGTTAATTTTTAATTGTTCTAAAGCAGAAACAGACGCGTGAAAACTTTCAATGAAACTATTTAAAAATGCGGAATGATTAGTTGCGGGTTTAATATTTAATATGTTAGACATGTAGTGTGAGCCTAGCGCTCGTTTATCCTGATACTTTTTCACCAAACTGTCCCAGATAGCGGTATAATTATCACCTGACGGAATAATTCCGGCGGTAATTTGCAACGCACTTCTCTTTAAATTACCTATCAAATACTGCACACGTTGAGAATCTGTAAGGTTTAAATTACTATGAATATTTGACTCAAATGATTCATAGAAAACAGGCCAGTTATCAATCCTACCATCAAAGAACGGAATTTGAATCGGCGGGAGTTTGACTTTATATTGTTTTGATGAGTTATCATGGGACGTTGCGTCGGTCGATGATCTCGAATACTTCGCGTCGATAAGAGATCGCATTCGCTCCACACGAGTATATACATCGTCAAAAGATGTAAGATTTTTATAATCGATTTTATATTCAGGGTTTAACTGTAAAGAATATGTATTTATATTATCTAAATTGGTACTAAATTCTTGACGAATAACTGCGAGAATTTCAGAATCTGCCATAAATGATTCCGAGGAACGAAGCTCGATACTAGTCGTATTTATTTTCTTAGACGTTTCGTATAATGACGATAAACGTTCAAAGATTGCTTGATTTTT
The DNA here is from genome assembly GCA_948252205.1 of Orthosia incerta. NCBI lineage: Eukaryota > Metazoa > Arthropoda > Insecta > Lepidoptera > Noctuidae > Orthosia > Orthosia incerta. Next base: position 23,473,614 of record OX411754.1, read on the forward strand.
AGCTTGAAGTAATTTAACTTTAATTTTAAGATCTTCCATGTTGGAATATTAACAGAAAATATAGCGGATAAATATTAGTTATAGCGGGTAGACTTAGAATAATAAATTACTCTAAGCGGGTATAACAAAGAATGCGGTTGAGAATAAGTTGTACGTAAATTAACCGAGTTAACTCACAAAAAGTAGCGGGTAGAATATTCACCTATGCTATTTCAATGCAGTAGGAGAAATATTAAGGTTGATACTGTAATTCTCAATGAATTATGTACCAACTTAGCGGGATTGTACGAACGCTAACGTACGCGTTCTTAATGGCGGTTTTATGAACTTTGTATTCTAGGTATGTGGACCTTAATCCTAGGTATGAGACCTATTAGGATGCGGGAAATTATGAGGAAAGTATAGAAGATCGTTGATTCTATGAATCCGGCTCGAAGGACCAAAAATTATGTTGTGGAGTAAATCGCGGCTTTTCGAAGGACCAGCGGGAATTATAATTTATGCGGTTTAAATTCCTATTGACATTGACAAACAGTGGTGAGCCAACCAAAGGAAACGGGTGGTGAAAGGACTTACTTGGTATCTGGAGTGAAGCACGTTGGTGTAAGGGCAGCAGAGATGATGACGCTCGTGTTCGATGCCTCTTTTTTTTACTTATTCACTTTTCACTTTTGCTCCCTTGATCTGTATATGTCACACGCGTGTTGGCCAACAAGAATTATAAAATATTGAGCGGATTAGCGGTAAATATAAGTAATCGGCGAAGAGCGGTTGAAAATGCGGTGCGGCTTGATTCACAATTCAGAACAACCAACCGTCGTAAGAGCAGTTGATTGGTCGCGTTCGATGAATAGTTCCTTCTCTCTCTGCAGTATAGGAATTAGGAAAGGAAGGGAATATAGTTAGCTCAAAACTGCGGCGAATGCTGTATTTAAATGTGAGATGCGTTCAGAAATATTGGTAGTAAAATTTTATTTAATAAAACTTGCGCAAGCAGGCATAGTTATATACCTCTGCCCATGAGTCAGCACTGAAAAGAAGCACAGTGTCATCCGCAAAGGTAATAATGCGTCCGTTTTGAAGAGAAAGATTGCAGAGTTCGTTAATATAGACCAGAAACAACGTCGGCCCAAGGATGCTTCCCTGAGGGACTCCAAAAGCTACGGGAAGGGTGTCACTAAAGTGGTTATCAATTTTAACAAATTGTGTGCGGTTAGCTAGGTAATCTTTGAAGAGTGACAACTGATTTCCACGTATGCCGAGGTTTTCAAGTTTACGCAGCAAGATTGGAACGGACACTGTATCAAAGGCTTTGGCTAGGTCTAAAAAGATGGCTAAGGACTTCTTTTTATCATCAATGTTTGATACAATAAAGTTTGTCAGCTCGTGCACCGCCATGGCCGTCGATTTCTGTCCACGAAAACCGAACTGCTGCGAGGACAGCAGATTGTTTGACTCTAGATATTTCACTAATCTGTTGTTCAATAGCCGTTCCAGAATTTTTGATAAGGTAGGCAGAATAGCTATTGGTCTATAATTATTAATACAGTGTCGGTCTTTTGAATGGGATGGATGAGTGCCTTTTTAAACGCAAGTGGAAAGGCACCAGATTCTATCGCCAAGTTGCAGATGTGAGTAATGGATGGTACTAAAAGATTTTTATGTACAATAACAAGATTTGAAGAAATATTGTCACAGCCCACGGCACAGTCGCGCTTGAGAGAGGAAACAATGGCAGCTACCTCGTCCTCATCAGTGGGCAGGATAACCATGGAATGGGAATAGGTAGGTAGTCGGGTACTAGAGGGGGTGTAATCATGACACTGCTGTTGGGCGGTTATTTTACTGGCTAAGGTTGAGCCAACATTGGCAAAAAAGTGGTTTATTTTATTTAAGGAATGGACTGGTGGAGCCTGTGGGCTTATTAACTCAGTAGGTGATGACTTAGGTCTTGATCTATTTGAGACTTTATTTATTACTTTCCAAAGGCGGCGGTTGTCCTTTCCCGCCTTTTTAACTTCTTCTCTTTCAAATTCCCTTTTTACCTTTTTTAAAATTTTGTTGCAGTAGTTTAACTAAAAATCGCATTGGTTGGCGTCTCAATCCCCCCAACGCCCCACATTTTGGAGGGATATGGGAGGCAAATATAAAAAGTGCTAAGGCTTTGCTTTTCCGTGTGATAGGGAAACAAATCCTCACATATGAGGAAATGCTTACCGTTCTCAATCAGATAGAAGCAGTCCTCAATAGTAGGCCTCTTTACCTTTTAAGTTCTGACCCGTCAGAACCTACCGCTCTTACCCCTTCCCATTTTTTACACACTGCTCCTTTAGCAGTCTTACCTGCAGCGGATGTGAGCAATGAGAGGGTTAATTTACTCTCTAGATTTTCTTTAATGGACTCAATTGTCCAATCGTTTTGGAAGACATTTCGTACAGAATACCTCCATAATTTACAACCTCGGGAAAAGTGGAATACTTCTTCTAACCCGGTTGTAGTGGGTGCGGTAGTTATACTGAATGTTGACAATGCGCCTCCCTTGCAGTGGCCTCTGGGGGTCATAACACGTTTGTTTCCCGGTAAAGACGGGGTTGTTCGAGTAGTAGAAGTGCGTACCAATTCTGGTACTTACGAGCATCCTGTCGTGTGGTTGTGCCGATTACCAACGCAATAATTTAATTTGTTAAACCAAAATAGTATTTTTAATTTTGTTCTTTTTTTTTACATTATTTTATACGTAAGTTGTAACCGCGCAATTATAAATATACATTTATGATATTAATTTTAAGACTCTTATAGTCAATCCAATGTGGATGTCGCTTGTTAATTCTATATATATTTATTTACTTTTTCTCGAAGGGATTCCTTCAAGGCCGGGGGGATGTTGTGTTTCGGTAATTGTTTCATACATTTTAAGTATTCGTATGCACTTGTACCTCCTTATCCTCTATCTCATTTCCCTCAGGCACTTTGTATATCGCTATCTCAGTCGCGCAATGCTACAGAAGATGCGAGTGTTTTTTTTTATACTGTGAACGTGCGTGAAGTGACAGTTTAGTTGTTCTTCAAAATCAACCACCGCCGCATGCGCAAGAAAAATACCGTGATAATCGAGCACCGCAAACCAGCTCCAGGAGACGAGATCATCAATGCCAAGTAAGTGCATGTGATCCCATCCTTCCAGGCAGCTGCCGCCCATTTTTTCTACTATTTTTCCTCGAGCAGTTGTCTATCCTAACATATTGTACAAGTAAACCATACCAATACAGTCCACGCCGCTAAATTGTTTTTTATAAGGAGAATTCTTATTAATTCCCCACCATATATTTTTTACAAGTGTTGACGGATTACGAAATAAATGTGTGTTATACAGCGTCTATAAATCTGCCTGGAGGGTAACTGCGAGTTATACACGATGGCTAGACATGACGCAAACAATCTAAGCCTGGAGGTTGACCGTGATTCATACACGAAGGCGAATTACAGATACCTAGATACATTGTGAGTATTTAATCACAATAAAAATCTATACGGGTGATATTATTTTAGTTTTCAAAATAAAAACTATATTTTCACCTTATACTTTCAGATATCCAAATACCCGCAAATTATAATGTTGAGGACGTTGACATTATGCACCATGATTACCCTAATATACAGGATGAATCATTACCGATACCGGTTGACATACCGTTATCTAGTACACCTAAAAATGATTGCGAGTCATCTGAAACTCCAAATTATCCTCTAGACCAAATTAATACGGTTCCAGAAACCTCAAATGAAGTAACTATAGAACTTGGTCCAGAAATACGTCTTGCATTGGGGGATCCCATTGAAGACAGTCCTAAATATGGAACTAATATTCACAACGACCTGGCACAGCGCTGGTTGCCAATACTAAGGAAAGGCTTGACAAAAGATGTTAAAGAAAACTTGTTGAAGGAACACCATATTCCAGATAACTGCAGATTACTAAAATCACCCAGTTTAAACCCCGAGATAGCCGCTGCTGTTGCAGAAGCAGTTCGAATTAGAGACAAAAAGATAGAAGTAAAACAAAACCAATTAGGATTGGGAATCACTGCTATTTCAAGAGCTTTGGAAATAATAATTAATGACGGAAGTAAAATTGAAACTATTAAACATATTTCTGAAGGTTGTAGAATATTGACAGACCTTCATTATACAGAAACTCAAATTCGGACTAAATGTATTACTCCGTGTTTAGATAAATCTATACTGAACATAATTCAAGAAGAGGAAAGAGATGAGTTCTTATTTGGCAGTCAATTATCAGAAAAAATAAAGGCTGCCAAAGCCATAGAAAAGCAAGGGTCGCAAATCAAAAGAAATATACCGCAAAAAAATTTATCAAAATCAGTCGCAATCGAAAGGCAGATACACGGGAAACTGGCCGCCCCCTCCTCAATATCCCTCGTCGTCGAGCAGGGGGGGGCTGGCGCGGAGCATACATGACGAGCAGAGTACATCCGAACAGGCAATTTCGTCCTCAAGCACCGCAGCTGCCGCCGCTGGCAGCGCAGTCGCAGTCGAAGACAGCCACATTTTCCAAACAACGTGCCCAAACACGTCAATAGTTCAGGTACATGCAGGTAGATTAACTTTTTATTATGATTGTTGGCTACAGATAACAAAAAATAAACCTGTGTTAGATTATATTTTAAATGGCTATCGTATACCATTAATAAATAATATTTCACGGCCACATATACCAAATAAATCTTTATCATATAAAGAGAAACAAAAAATGCAAATTGCTATTAATAACCTCCTTGACTTAGAAGCTATTTCTGTATGCGAAAACTACACTGAACAATTTCTCTCACCATTTTTTTTGATTCCTAAACCTAATGGGACAGATCGTTTTATTTTAAATTTAAAATATTTTAATAAATATGTAAATAACAAACATTTTAAAATGGAGGATTACAGAAGTGTATGTACTTCATTATCAAAAAACAGTTACATGGCTGGTATTGATCTGAAAGAGTCGTACTTATTAGTTCCTATACACCCCGAAAAAAGTACTTAAGGTTTCAAATTGAAGACGATTCACCAAATACAATTACGTATGAATTTAATGCAATGCCCTACGGCTTATCATCAGCACCAAGAACATTTACAAAAATAATGAAGGAAGTGATTGGTTACTTAAGGAAAATGTGGTTTTAGTTCAGTTACATATTTAGACGATACCTTGTGTATCGATAATTCTTATGTAAAATGTCTTTTGAACGTAAAGGAAACTGTCAGAATCCTCGAATGTTTAGGTTTTACCATAAATTTTGAAAAAAGCTCGTTAGAACCAAAACAAACATGCAAATTTTTAGGTTATATGTTCGACACATAAAATATGACTATGTCTTTACCAAAAAAGAAACAAACCCATATATTACATTTGGTAAAAAAAAACAAAACATTACAAAAATGTACCATTCGAGAATTTTCTCAATTTATAGGTGTTTTAACAGGCGCATGTTCGGCAATAAAATACAGCTGGTTGAACACAAAGAAATTCGAAAGGGAAAAGTATCTCGTCCTAAAAAAAATTAACAACAATTACGATGCTATTATGAAACTGTCAAATTACATTTTACCGGATTTAAATTGGTGGGAAAGAAAGATCTTAAGTTCTATAAAAATTATTTCACCTCCAGTATACAAATTGGAAATTTTCACGGACGCGTCAAGGACAGGCTGGGGTGCTGTCTGCAACAATATGTGCGCCAATGGTCACTGGAAAGAAAGTGAGCTGAAATATCATATTAATTATCTAGAGCTACAAGCAGCATTTTTTGGCCTTAAATGTTTCGCCCGAGATGTTACCAATTGCGCTATATTGATGCGAATAGACAACACTACGGCCATCAGCTATATTAATAGAATGGGTGGTATACAATGCCCACACTTCAATCACTTAACGAGATCCATTTGGCAGTGGTGTGAAGAACGCAACTTGTGGTTATTTGCATCTTATATCAACTCCAAAGATAATAAAGAAGCTGATACGGAATCGCGCAGAGTTAATCCCGACACCGAAATAGAACTATGTTCAGATGCCTATCAAAATATTATCAATAAACTAGGAAAAATTGATATAGACTTGTTTGCATCTCGCACCAATGCCAAATGTAGGGCTTACGGTAGATGCTTTTACGATATCATGGTCAAAATATTATTTATACTGTTTTCCTCCTTTTGCAATAATTCCAAAATGAATGCTTACAAAAAATTGTCAGTGAACAGTCAACTGGAATTTTTGTTTTTCCTTATTGACCCACACAAGTTTGTTTTTCCTTATTGGCCCACAGAAGTGTGGTTCCCGTTGTTGAGCAATATTATAATATCAGATATTATTTTTCTAAAAAATGCAATTCGGTCGGATTACAGGATACATCTACCCGCGCAGACTACCCTGGCAGCAGCCATTGTCTCCGGGAAGCCTTCACAAAACAAGGAATTCCATCAGAAGCGATACATCTAATGATTTCTTCGTTGGCGGCTAACACTATTAAACAATACAACACAACATTCAAACTGTGGTGGAATTCTTGTTTAACAAACCATATTAACTACTTAGAAGCACCAGAAGCAGCGCTAATTTTATTCCTTACGAAACAATTTGAAAATGGCGCTTCTTATGGGACACTAAATAGCCATCGTTCAGCTATATCACTGCTTCTAAATTATAATATAGGTTCTAATGAACAAGTTTCACGGTTACTAAAAGGAGTCTTCAAATGTAGACCTAGTATATCTAAGTATAATACCATATGGGATCCACAGGTAGCTTTAGATTTCATGGATAAATGGTTCCCTCATACAAATTTATCACTATGTCAATTAACAAAAAAGTTGGCCACTCTTTTGGTTCTTTGTACAGCTCATCGCGTACAAACAATGTCTTTAATAAAAACAAATAGTATTATAGTCCATCAAGATCAAATCGTTATAACTATTTCAAATTTGATTAAAACCTCGGCAATCAATCGTGAGCAACCAACTTTAGTTATACCCTATTTTAGTGACAAACCTAGTATCTGTCCTGCAAAATGTTTGGAAGATTACTTAGAAATGACAAAAAATATTAGAAATGACTCTTCTAACTTACAAACGTCCACATAAGCCGGTGACGTCACAAACCATCAGTCGATGGATTAAAAATATGTTAGCAGAGAGTGGCGTCGACGTGACGAAATTTAGCGCTCATAGCACGCGTCACGCCTCCACATCGGCCGCTCGCGCCTCAGGTGTATCACTAGATGCGATTCGGAAAACAGCCGGATGGACGGCTACGTCACCGACGTTTGCAAGATTTTATAATCGCCCCATTATTTCACAAGAGTTAGCTAGGTCTGTTTTTGAAACAAACAATTAAGTTTAATTGATTATTAATGATTTATAGACAAATTATATAAAATTGTATAAGATTATCAGTTAAATTAAAAATTGTTATTTTGATAGTGTTTAAAAGTTATTGAAATAAAAATCATTTTAGGTTCAATAATCATTGTTTTATTTAAATACACTTTCCTACCAAAACTTTTAGAACAATATGCATTACTTCAGTTCTCTAAACATCTACATGGTAATACTATATCTGAAGAATGGAGCTATGAAAATATAATATATGATCAAACGAACTTCTAGAAGGAAGTTCGATCATTATTATATGAATAGCTCCATTCGAAGATATAAGAACCCACCCACCTCAAACCTTTGTAAAAGTTTTGATATCTCTAAAAGAATGAACAAATCGCGGAAGCGCTAGTGAGGCGTAGACGATAGATGAGGGTTTTAATTCGGAAATCGAGTAAGAATAATCGATTTAAATCTAAAAGTGCGACACTACCTAGTACGTTAGGGAAACTACATATAGTAATACTATATCTGAAGAATGGAGCTATTCATATAATAATGATCTAACTTCCTTCTAGAAGTTCGTTTGATCATATATAGTTCAAATACCTTCAATAGGAAGACACTGGCGAAAATATCCTCCATCTTGAGCCAATCCATGAGGTTCATCAGGTTCCGACCGCTGATCGATAACTGGTCACGCGACTGCTAGTTTTCTAACAGTTACCGTGCGATCAGCTGATATTTATCTTAAATTATACTTTTTAGTAACTTAGAAATACCTACATGCAAGCAGCAAAATTATGTGTTCTAAATAATTTGTAAAACTGTTAATATGTTACCATAATAATGTAGTTAAAAGTTTATGTTATAATCAGCTTATTGTTAAAATTATTGTGATAAACTTTGAAAGGTGAATTTTGTAGCCTCATAAAGTGTTCTGTGTTATACTGTTTTAATGTGTCTTAGGGTAAGTGCATTCTTGTTAAATTTTATTTAAAATAAAGACCTTTGAAAATTAAAATGAAATGAGGTTCATAGACGTGTCTGTCCATATCCCATCCATGAGCGTGCGCAGCTCGAACAGGAACGGTACCACCATGAACCTGTGTGTTTTAACAGTATAAAAAAATACATCACGAGTGTATTCTCCAAACGGTGTATAATCACACTAATATTATAAAGGCGAAAATTTGTGTGTTTGTTGCTTCTTCACTCTTAAACGGCTGAACGGATCTGGATGAAATTTGGCACAGAGGTAGATTATAGTCACAGAATTGCACAAAGGATAATATTTATCCCGAGAATATGTTCCCTTGGGATAACTTTCGACATTCACGCGGGCGAAGCCGCTGGCAGAAGCTAGTATAACACGAAGTCGCGTCGTTTCTGAGCAGACCCTTATACGAGCTTGTCTTACCCTCTAAAGGAGATCATGTTGAGGAACCGGTAGGACTTGCAGAGGAAGTTGCCGATGATGCGGCGCGGGTAGCCGCAGCGAATCTGGTAGGCCGACAGCAGTAGGTGATGCACTTCAACATGTACCACATTGGAGGCGTTAGAAGGGCGTTGAACGTTCTAAATACAATCAAATTATTATTGAAATTATTATACGTGTATTTATAGGCATGCCTAAAACTGTAAGGCAGGCAAATGATTGCCGTTTTGATAAGATGTGGTGCATATTCATCTTATTTGGTTTAGTTAAGTTTCCTTTTTTTTTGTACCCATTCATGATTCAAATAGATATTGTAATTATGTGTTAAAAGCGTTAGACAATAGTTTTTCATGAGATATGTTTAGCATCTTCCGTTAGGCCTAGGAAACACTGGCCTGACTATAGACCCATTTTTGACGGGCTGGAGGGAGAAGTCGAAATTCAAAGAACGATGGAACTATGGGGGTGACCTTTGTCTTGCATTGGGACAATATGGTTACCACAATAGTTAACCGCTAAAAATCAGCGCCGTGGTGTGGGTCCCTCAGGACGAAGCATTATGCTGAGTGGAAGCCACAACAACGACATGCATCTGCTTTTATTTATACACATTTATTTTTTTATTTTGGCACCCTTTTATTAGGTCATTACATATGAAATTGGCGTTTTGTAAGGGAGGAACATAAAGTCGTTTTTTTTAAATATAATATTTTTATTTAATCAAAGTATGTACCATTGCTATATATGCACTTTTGCCATCTCATAGGTAGTTCATTGATCCCTTTACCATAAAAACCATTCGGACGGGAATCAATAAAATCTTGAAGGCGCTTTGGACTGCTCCATCGGAGTTGATTTTTTCCCTTGCAAGAAGTTATCCAAATTTCGAAAAAAAATGGTAATCTTTTGGAGCAAGGTCCGGGGAGTACGGTGGATGTCTTAGACATTCCAATTGAAGCTCCTCTAATTTGGTAGCCGTCTGTTGTGCAGTGTGTGGTCTAGCGTTGTCCTGAAGCAGCAGTGGCCTAGAGCGATTAACCAGCCTCGGCTGTTTAGCAGCTAGTATTTCCATCATGGTTTGCAGTTGCTGACATCCGCCGTAATCGTCTGGCCAGATTTAAGAAAGCTGTAGTGAACGACACCGGCACTAGTCCACCAAATGCTCACAAGTATTTTTTTTGAGTAAACTTTCGCTTGGGGCAGGATTTGGCTGGCTCTCCAGAGTTCAGCTATTGAGATGAGCGTTTCCGATTATTGTACAGGATCCCACTTTTCATCACCGGTAATCATCAAAAATCAATCAAAATATTTTATTTTTATTTTACATAGGCCTACATGGGCACTTATAAAACGTCGACAAAAGGTGCACGGTTCGGGTTAGTCGTTTCCTATGGAGACGAACCGGCAAGAAACTCCATGGTTACTCTTTTAATTTTGTTTGTGTTTGTTACAGCATTAGTACTTGGATATGGGGGGACAACGTAGGCCCGACAATAAGTCGTACGAAATTAAAAAAAAACAAAAAATAATAATAATGTAAAACGAAATAAAAAGTTAACAAATGTTAACAATCATCTAGAAAGCCTACAATGTTCACACATTCACAATCGGTAAAAGAATCTATACAAAGGTAAAAAAAAAACACCAAATAAAAAAATAACAAAAAAAAAACAACTCTAAATTTAACATGTGGCACAAATACTGTTATCAGTGCTGTAACTATTCTTAGCAAAGGGCTATAATGATGTATGAAAAATATTGTAAAAAGTCTAATTAAAAGAGAAAAAAAATGAGATTGAGAATAGTTAGAGATATCCATATGTTCATTGTTTTTTTTATCATGCGCAGAAGGTGCCAAATCTTCAACGTAGTCCTTGATTTTATAATATGCATTTTTAATAAGGACACGTTTGATGTAGTTTTTGAACTTTCCATCGGTCAGTTCTATAACTGACTTTGGCAACTTGTTATAAGAGCGTATACTGTTTATAAGAAAAGACTTGCTAGTTTTCGTTAATCTGAATTTGGGTATTACAATTTCGTGCTTACTGCGTGTATTTAAATTATGGAAGTCACTTCTAGTTTTGAAAAGCCCTCGATTTTTGCGAAGGGACCATTTTATAAGACATACAATTTTGACTGTGCCATGCCTCTATATAAATGGCACAGTCAAAATTGTATGTCTTATGAAATGGTCCCTACATGATTCCGTCTGTTTCAAACGGAGCATTGTCCTTAAGGCCCTCTTTTGAATTACAAATGCCGAGTGGATATTGTACTTGTAACTGTTGCCCCAAAACTCAATACTGTATCTAAGCCTAGATTCAACCAAAGCAAAGTATACCATCCTGAGCTGGGCCAAAGTTAGTTCTTCCCTCAGGCTACTGATAGCGTAGCATGCCGAGCTAATAGAATTCCTAACGAATTGCTAACTAATTTGGTTAAAAATTTGCACAAACTCGAAACCGTCGAGCAAAGACAAGCTAGGCACAAAACTTGAAGAAAAGACCTTCCTAACGTAATCCAACCGAAATTGAACGTGGTTCAACACAGTCCCAGATATCAGTCAGTCTTTTATACAACAAGTTACCCGTAGAATACAAAATCTTAAATAGTGCAAAGCTATATAAACACAAATTCAAGACATACTTATTGAGGAAAGGCTATTACAGTGTTGAAGAGTTTTTAGAGGACAAACGACAATGATGTTATTGGATTAATTGGTATACGGATTATTATCATAGCGATTATTATTATTTGGATTATAATATTTTATTTTGTATTTTAATATGTGACATTATTGATTTGCTTTAAAATTGCTATTGACATTTGTTTTTGACATTGAATCTTTCTTAAACATATATTTTTTTTTATAAACAAAATATTTTGACTTGTATTTTTGGAATCTGGATTATTATAATTATTATTGCTCATGTGACATTATTTATCTTTTTATATTCATTATTGAGTTTATTATTGACATTTAATTTGTAATTTACTGGAATGATTTGAAAATGGAATTTGGATTATTGTAATATTATTATGATTTTTCTTTCATTATTGGATATGTGACATTATTTATTTGCTTATAAATTACTATTAAATTTTTAGTTTTGTTACTGATTACATATGTGAATTTATTGATATTTTATATTTACTTTTGAATATAATTTTCGACATAATAATTTAAAAAAAAAAACTTTTTTTTTTTTTGCTGGAATGACTTTAAAATGGAATTTGGATTATTGTTATTATATGTTTTTTTTCTTTTGTTGTTCAATAACTGTTTTCAATTATTGACATATTGTTATTTACCAGTATTTTAATTCGATTTTTTTTATGGTGTTTTCTCTATTTTCCTTATTACTTTCTACACAATGTATATTGTTAAGAAATAAACGACTTATGACTTCCTTACTGCATAGGCAGCCGAACTTAACCTGCCCGAAAGAGTTCTAATGTGCGCGCCCCACTGCAATTTTGAATCGATAGTAATGCCCAAGAATACAGTTTCCGTTATTATTTCAAGATTTTTGCCGTCAAGATTTAGATTTAGGTCACGTTGAGGTACATTTGGTAAAGAGAACTTTAGACATTTTGTTTTTTTCGCATTCAGTAAAAGATTGTTAGCTGCGAACCATTCCGAGAGAACAATTAGACTTTCGTTAACATGTAAGACCAAACTTAAAGTAGAAAATCATTTTCAATTTATTTCAATTATGAACAGTGTGACAAACAAAAAAAAAATTGGTTGAACAGATATTAAAATTGACAGATGTTGGTAAAATTAGAGACATTTTGAAAATATTTTAAAAAGCACCCTACGCTTTTTTATAATATTTTTTTTGTTAGTCACACTATTCATAATTTAAATTTGTTGATATTTTTTCTACTTTTTAGTTTTGTTTTCTTTTAAAGCGTGTTTTTAACTATTATGTTTTAAATTTAAGAACTACTAGCACATCATCACATTACCATCAGGCGAGATCGTGGTCAAACGAGAGCCTACAGAAAAAAACAAAAAACCGGCCAAGTGCGTGTCGGGCCACGCGCAGTAACAGGGTTCCGAAGTTGCATAATAATGCGGACTAAGTAGAGAGTTTTCTTGTTGTTACAAGAACATTAAAATGTTTTCAGCGGCACACGTCTAAAAACGGGCCCACATAGGATGACTTTTTTTAAATCTATTTACTCGCGTTTGACCACTATCTCGCCTGATAGTAAGCGATGATGTGGTCTACGGTGTAGCACGCTTGTCTAGAAGTAACCTATTCACTCTTGACTTAAACTAAAGAAGGACTAACTGGTAAATGAAGACGGAGTTATAAAATCCAACTTCGCAACTGAAGTTAGAATAGTTATTTATGCTACAAGTGCGGAAAGTAGGTGATTTCCGATGAGTGGATACATCGACACGAGTCGGAAATCATCTTACGCACGTGTATCATACAATATTTTACTATGCATTGTGCGAGGAAATAAAAAAATATATCTGAATCAAGCCAGAAATTAATAAAATGGCGGACTTATTCAAGGGCGCTCAGCATATCCACAGATTTACTGCGTATGTGCAAATAGCTGTCACGTTGTAACGCAAAAAGGCACGAGCAAAATATTCATTCTGCCAAACATATTTAATGAATATCTGAAATAAATTTATTGATCAAAATCTAAATCTAGAGTAATTAAAAACGCCTTAAATGAAGTATTAGTTTTGTTTTACCTTTTATATGAATGATAATCTGTACCTTACTTAACTAATTTTTAAAACTTTTCTCAAATAATAAAAACTCTATGCGGCGGGCTGACGTTGGAGTTAATAATTAAAAAAAGTACAGGAAAGTAAAAAGCACTATTAAAAAAGTGACACTTTCCGCACAGTTTGGCTGCTTGGAAAACGCTCTTTTCGAGGACATGCATTGTAAAAATATTATCTATTTGAGCGGGTTTACCGCGGGTGCGAATTGCGATACGAGCGCGCGTTACAGCTACGGGGAATGGTATGGTTCGTTCCTGGATCCTTGTGCACACCGTTCTTGTTTATTTCTCTTTCGGAATTTGAATAATTTCATACGTATTCACCTCTAATCTGCGGTATTCACTATTTCGTTTTGGAAAGTTTTACGCTACTCAATTAGTCATGTAGTCGGGTCGAATATTAACTTTATAGATGGATATCGACAAAAGAAAATAAGTCATTTGCTTGGCAATCGAATCTAATTTGACTTTAAATTACTAAACGTCGAAAATACCTTCTGCACTAACACAAAATAGACTCCCCCGAGCGCATGCGCCGTATGAACTGGGCTTATTACGTATATCTTTTGCAAGAGCAAAACGACAGCGATCAAACGCTCGATGTCATAAAAGTCGGAATTACTTGCAGTGTAGGTATGGTAGGTCCTACGCAATCGTTTGCTAATCGCTCGCTGTTTGTAAAATGCACTTGTTAAAAAAAAAAACCGCCAACAACTCGCAAAACTTTTGTATTGAAGAGCATATTATTTCGCAAAAATCCCTATCGTTTTGCTCTTGGAAAAGATACGTAATAAGCCTACGGTACTGCCAACGGCAGACCTGGTGAAGGCTGTGGGGATCCGCTGGTTACGAGACGCAAGGGACCGGTCAATGTGGCGAAGCTTGGGGGAGGCCTATGTCTAGCAGTGGACGTCTTTCGGCTGATATGATGATGACTGCCAACGACTCCGGCCACTCCAATGCGTTATTCGAGCTTAAACATTATTATTTTGAAATCATTATTATTAAGGATGTTATGATTTTATTTTTGTATATTTTGTACATGGTTCATAAGCATACATTTACTATCTATTTGACACAGCTAACAACGTTATTTAAGTAATTTTTCAAGGGCATTTGTACAATTTTTTTATGTGCCAAGTACATTTTATAAGTTGGTCGATTATTACTCGTAAACTTGTAAAGCCTGTTATGATTTTATTTTTGTATATTTTTACATGGTTCCTAAGCACATATTTACTCTGTTTTACACAGCTAACAACGTTATTTAAGTAATTTTTCAATGGCATTTGTACAAAATTTTTACTGTTCCAAGTACATTTTATAAGTTGGTCGACTATTACTCGTAAACTTGTAAAGCCTACTTATCCGTGATAGTTTGCCTTTTAATTTCGTTATATTTACTACTGCCGTGATTTTTTTCACATAGCCAAGAGCAACCATTTCGCATTTGGCAGAGGGAGGAGGACACTTGACTCTAACATAAATTTGCAATTTAAAGCTTAATTTTACGCAAACGGATCTCTGAATCGAAAAATGGTCTTAACAAACCCATAATATTTTCGAATGGCCTATCCAACGATACCCCACACCATGGGACAGACGAGAAAAAAAAAAGACATGATTTTATTTTCCACTTTGTCGGAATCATTAACATGTATATCCATGCCAAATTATAGCTTTCTAGTACTTAGATTCTCTGAGCTAAGCTGCGGACGGACAGACGAACAGAGCGAAACTATAAGGGTTCCTTGTTGACTTCGGTACCCTAAAAAAACACTAACACTATCGTTAAGGGTTTGGTCTAAGCTAAATCTACTACTGCTGTTCTTGTTTACTAATTAATGTGTGTATTTTTGTGGCAATTACATACATTTTCTTTATTTTTTTCACCTATATTTTGTTCAGAAAATAATGATTTATTATTTAACTATTGTATGTAATATTATAACATACTATATACAAATAAATATTCTAAAAAAAAACCAAACCTATATACAAAAGGAAGAGGGAAAAGGGCTCATTATTTATCATTTCTACTTTGAATAAAATAAAAATAAAACGTTTATCATATTAACACCAAATCTCTTACCTCTCAGTAATGAAAGGCAGTACGAAGAACATCCAGATATGCACTCCTATGATGAGCGCATACTGGAACAGTATCTTGCCGAGCATGAACTTGCGCAGGTACAGCGCTCGGTCGATGACGATCAGCGCGAACTGGAGGATCAACATCACGAGGAAGGGAATCGGGGACTTTGTTCTCTTCTAAGTACGCTTGCACGCCGCCGTCGCCTTGGTGCGTCTACAAAACACATATGAGAACTTTTAAAATACATAATATCACGCCTGTGGGGTATACAAGGATTAATCAGAAATGCAACTTAGTGCACCAACATTTCACCAGCCAAAATGAAAGTCTTTTATATGCCTATACGAGTAGCAGGGATGGCGAACCTTTATTAGAAAACGTGACATTTATTAGTATATTATGCAACTAGTGAATAAAGGACGGTTTTAAAGCGAGGGCCATAGATGAATCACGAACAAGTGAAGGATTCTAACAACTGAATCACGACCGTAGGGAGTGATTCATGATGATTGAATCACGAGCATAGCGAGTGATTCAAGTGTTAGAATCCTGAGCGACGCAAGTGATTCATGGCCCTTGATGTAAATCCGTTTTATTCAAGAGTTGCATACTATATTTTATACCATGACTACGAGAAAAAGAAAGATTTAAGCCAAAAGCACAAGGAATAATAATAAGTAATATATGGTTTATTATAATAAATGGCTTATTACCTTCAAAATTTACAAAAAATGTGAAACCTCAGGGTTTAAATTTTGAAGCTGAGTTATGTAACAAGTTTTGCACCTGTGTTTCAGGGACTAATAGTGACCACCACCGTTACGTTCATCATCATCATCATCATATCAGCCGAAAGACGTCCACTGCTGGACATAGGCCTCCCCCAAGCGTCGCCACATTGACCGGTTCCGTGCGTCCCGCAACCAGCGGATTCCTGCAACCTTCACCAGGTCATCGGAAGGTGAAACTAACTGGTGGTGAAGGTTCTGGAGTGGCGACCGCGAACCGGAAGACGTTGCGTTGGAAGGCCTCCCACCAGGTGGACCGTTACGTTACATAATTATAATTAATTAAACACCAATACAATTAATATTAGAATTACAATCCAAAAAAGTATTCAGTAAACATCCTAGACTAAAATCAAAATTAAAATCCTAAATATAAACAAACTCAAAATTAAATCGATGAAGGGATTTTGAAAATCGAATATTCTTTGCACAAGGAGTTTGTATCGAGTATTTTATGCGCAAGGAGGTTGTATAGCATTGAGATGGAGGAATATATTGGTTTGTTCTAAATTCAAACACCAAAACAGTGAGTAAAAGTGCTTTTTATTCACTGTTTTCAGTGAATAAAATAAGCTTTTTGGAGGGGGAATGGTATAATAGTACATTATGGTACAAGTGTGCAATGTTGGTGATTACCGCTGAGGCGCCATTGAGACCCGAGCCGTAGGTGAGGGTCTTAAGAGAGCTGAGGACGGTAATCATCAATACACACGTGTATCATACGACGCTTTTCAACACACTTGTGAATAAAATAATACTAAAAAATCATTTTCAACAGTAAAAACGAGTTGTGAAATTTTTTCACAATGGCGGGCAAAATTTCTCAGTTTTCCTATGCGCGCGCATCTAACAATGGCGATCGGCCATAGACTAAAAGAATGAGGTTTCTTTTTTTTTCGGCTTTTCGTGGATAGTGTTTTAGCCACGTACAAAATAGGGAATTTAAATTTTTCTTAATTACAGAGCAAATAAAATTTATATTTGAGTGAGTTTTATTTATTAAGCACGTACAAGTTGAAATTAATACGAAGTTGCATGAAATGAGCAAGCAATAGGTAAATTAATTTATTTGTACTATTGAACACGATCTTTTTTGTATCGGAGCTTTTTTAAGAACAAAGCAACTCAACCAATAAATAAAAAAAAACTATAACTCACTAGTGAATAATAGCAATGAAAAAGTCACAGTTTGATAACAGGTATCATTATGTGCCTAATTGCGGTGAAATTAGGGCCACTTTATGAGCAAGTGTGTTGAAATAGTACATTATGGTACAAGTGTGCAATGTTGGTGATTATCGCTGAGGCGCCATTGAGACCCGAGCCGTAGGTGAGGGTCTTAAGAGAGCCGAGGACGGTAATCATCAATACACACGTGTATCATACAACGTTTTTCAACACACTTGTGAAGAAAATAATACAAAAAAATCATTTTCAACAGTAAAAACGAGTAGTGAAAATTTTTTCACAATGGCGGGCAAAATTAATCAGTTTTCCTATGCGCGCGCATTTAACAATGGCGATCGGCCATAGAATAAAAGAATGAGGCTTCTTTTTTTTTTTGGCTTTTCGTGGATAGTTTTTTAGCCACGTACAAAAGAGAGAATTAAATTTTTTCTTAATTACAAAGCAAATAAAATTAATATTTGAGTGAAAGTTTTATTTATTAAGCACGTACAAGTTAAAATTATCTATTTAAATACGAAGTTGCATGAAATGAGCAAGCAATAGGCACATTAATTTATTTGTACTATTAGGCACGATCTTTTTTGTATCGAAACTAAACAAGAACAAAGCAACTCAGCCAATAAATAAAAAAAAACTCTATAACTCACTTTCGAATAATAGCAATGAAAAAGTCACAGTTTGATAACAGGTATCATTATATTCCTAATTGCGGTAAAATTAGAGCCACTTTATGAGCAAGTGTGTTGAAAAATATAATATGCAACTCTTGAATAAAACGGAATTATATCGAGGGCCATGAATCACTCGCGTCGCTCAGGATTCTAACACTTGAATCACTCGCTATGCTCGTGATTCAATCATCATAAATCACTCCCTACGGTCGTGATTCAGTTGTTAGAATCCTTCACTTGCTCGTGGTTCATCTATGGCCCTCGCTTCAAAACCGTCCTTTATTCACTAGTTGCATAATATACTATTTTTTTTTTATGTAACAATGAAATGCCACCAAAATTTTGACTGTGTCTTAATTGACAAAAAATTAAATTCTAAATGCTATGAATTAATCAATTCTTTATTTGCACACAGAAATTCTTACAGCAATCCTTATATTTATTTACAGTTTTATGTAGTATTAAAATTAAAGTAGGAGTTGGTGTCATTTCTGCTGTTGCAAATTACCTAGATTCTAAATAACCTCAAATTAGCGTGCCCAAAATATTTTGCCGTGTGCCACCACAGGCACGCGTGCCATAGGTTCGCCATCCCTGAACTATAGGCTGTTGTAAATACTGATAGTTGAGAAGCAAATGACAAAGATAACATAAATAATTTAGAATTAAAAATTAATAACATGTTTAAAGTTTTTGAACACTGGTTTGGCACAAATAATTTAAAACTGAATGTTAATAAAACTAAGTGTGTGTTATTCAAGTCGAACGTTCGGAAAAATGTTGTTTTGTCTTGTGGTAACAAAGTCGAAGTAGTAGAACACGTCGAATTCCTGGGTGTGTACATTGACTCATTGCTAAGCTGGAAGGCTGAGACATTGTCTGTAACAAAATATATTAGCTCCGCATGCTATGCAATCAGAATCCTGAGGGACGAACTAACTTTGGCCCAGCTTCGGATGGTGTACTTTGCTCTGGTTGAGTCTAAACTCGGGTTATAGCATTGAGTTTTGGGGCAATAGTTACAGGTACAACGTTCACTCAGCGTTTGTCATTCAGAAACGAGCCTTAAGGACTATGCTCCGCTTAAAACAGACAGAATCTTGCAGGGACCATTTTAACAGACTTAAAATTTTGACGGTGCCATGCCTCTATGTTCTAGTATTGCTTACCAATTTTCATAAGAACCTGCACAATTTCGAAAGCTATGACCAAAGACTAGCTAGATATAAAACTCGACGGAAAGACCTGCCTAACACAATACAACCAAAATTAAACGTCGTTCTTCACAGTCCCAGATACCAATCAGTCTTTCTATTCAACAAGTTACCCTTAGAATTTAAACAGATAAATAGCACTAACTTATTTAAAAACAAACTCAAAACATAATTGTTGGGGAAGGGCTACTACAGTGTTGATGAGTACCTGGATGACAAATGACAAACATTAGACTAGAGTTGATTCAAAATTTAATGCGTATTATAATAAATACTATCATTACTTTAAATTGCTATTGTATGTCGTGACATATTATTGTTTATTTTTATTTGTCTATAATTGTTTTAATACGGATTATCGATTTAATTTTGTTATGGTATTTGTGACATACCTATTACTGAACTTTTTATAATTTGTATCTTTAACATTTTTTTCATTTTATTTGACTTAAATTATTTTTATACTTATGGATCATTATTTTTAAATTGTAATGGTATTTGCGACATATTGTGACATTTTATAATTTTTGCTTGGACATTGAATTGTTTAATTGACTCGATTTGATATGACATGGATAATTATTTAGAATTTATAATTTTATCTTTTTAACAAAATATATATTTTTTACATAAATAATGTACATACTTAAACACTAAACAAAAGTAAACTTTACAAAATTAAAATTAAACTAACTACTTACACTATATACAAAAGAAAGGTACGCTTAGGCGTCGAAGTACTCATCCTCTTTTTAATTGACTTGTAGTTTTTGTTTAGGATTATCATTATTTATTTGTTAATCTATTATAATCACTACCTAATGATTTTTTTTTTTATTGATTGACTGAATCTATTTTATTATAATATTTTTATCTCTGACAGTTTAATTTTTTAAAGTTAAATTATTACGAATTATTGTTATTGAAAGTTATTGTTATTTAATTATTTCTTATTCTTTCTTAAATTTTTACTTACTTATTACAAATTTCGACACAATGTATATATTGTTATGAAATAAATTACTTATGAGTTCCTGGCTCTAACATGCGCTGGAAGAAGCGGTGCATCGGACGCAGCTAGCGCTTTACGCTGAAAATACAGTATATGTTTTATTTAGGGTATTTTTTCTAGCTAGCAGTATTAGTTAGTATAGGGCGAAATGCATTAATTTAAGGGGGCACTACTCGACCTTTTCTCCATAAAAATGTAGTGAGGCGTTTTCTGTTCGGTATTGTACGTTCAAAGTTAAGTATGGTGTCGATTTCGCTCATCAAATAAGAAGTAATTTTAAAGTTATTACCACAACAGATTTTTTTTCCGTATTTCAACTCCAATTTTGCGCTACTTTGGGTGCAAATAAATAACAATTGGAGTAAATCTCCAAACAAAATCTGAACAGATATAATTTAATTATTCAAAAGTTCTAATATAATTTTTAGGGTTCCGTAACCAAAGGGTGAAAACGGGACCCTATTACTAAGACTCTACGATCCGTCTGTCTGTCTGTCTGTCCGTCTGTCACCAGGCTGTATCTCATGAACCGTGATAGCTAGACAGTTGAAATTTTCACAGATTATGTATTTCTATTGCCGCTATAACAACAAACACAAAAATAGAAAACAGCTACTTTTTCAGCGAAAATTTCTCAATAACTACAAGATATATGATAAAAAATATAATGACAAAAATAAAAACGACACAGGTCCGTCGTCTACAAGCCCTTGAGCGAAACTGAATATGACAACGGTTAATAAGACAATATTTAGACAATTTATTAAAATAAAATAAGTACTCAATAATAAAATATAAAAATTGGATTCGATTGGTAAACACCTCAAAGTTCAAATTATTTACCAGTTATTTTTATATTCAACATATTATTACACGTGGGCGACGCTTTCGCACATGATAAAATTGCCTTTTTTCCGCGTGGGCAATATTTTTTTTTTAAGTACAAATACAATAAACTTTAAAAAACTAAATTGGTGGCTCACTAGTATACTATATGTCCAGTCCACACCATTCTTTGCAGATTGTTTTATGCCACCAGTAAGCTAAAAAAGCAATTGAAAAACCTGGTGTTTCGTGATTACGTAAAAACGTGTGTTAGGAATTTATTTTTTCTAATTTAAATTGAGCAGTTATCAAAAATATGTAATGTACATTCCCTAGATAACTATGTGACGCAAAAAGTTGCATCAAAAGATTTATCATATATCTTGTGGTTATTGAGAAATTTGCCCTGAAAAAGTAGCTGTTTTCTGTTTTTAGCTCGTGAAACCTTACTCTTAAGTCGGATTCAGGAACATGCCATTTACCCGAATCCGGGTAAACGAACGAGTGTACTTGCACCTTAAGAGATTCCCAATGCCACAGGTATTTAACACGCTTAGCGCGTTTGTAATTACCCGCTATTTAACTACGGCGTGCAGAATACGTATGACTTAGGAATCAGTTTTACCTGCATCTTGCTGTTCCATTGTATCTAATGTAAACCGCCTACATACATACCAACGATGTAAAACCTATAGTGGGTTGTATTGGTGTGATGATTGCATTTAGGCCCATTACCTGCTGGTAGGAGATCGGATCGGTGACAGAGAAGCGCCTGGGAGACCGAAGGCTGGGCGCGGAGGCTCGCCGGAGGTTCACGGCGTGCTTCAAGTCCGTCTTGATCATCGTGGACAGCAGCTGCTCGGCCCACGCGACACAATCGTAAGCTCACATGCTCTTGAATTCAGTACCCGTTGCTTTGTATACTTATTGCTTTCTTACCGAGACTGATTGTTAAAACTACTAGTATTACTACAAATCTTACAACGTGTGCCGATTCGAGTAGCATGGCAGTGCAATAATAAATTAATACCGGGCATTATGGTTAGTCACCTTAAGCGGACCGGACGTATAGTGCCCGGCACGTAAGTTGCCAAGGTTTTGGCGTAGTGGGGGTAAGTTCAAGCATATATCGCGAACTGACCAATCACCATATAGACGAACAGAACGTGGACGCGACACGATTGGTCAGTCGATCCTTGTGTCAACTGACCAACCAATCCGCGCTCGGAACGTTCCTAAACGTTCCCCGCGCCCCGCTTCACTACCAAAGATACCATAAAAACGACGTCTGCGCATCTAACGACTATTGCCAGTTACGTGCCGGGGATTACAACTTTGAACTACAACAAATTATTGTCCCTTTACTTCTACACTACGTCGGAGGGTTTGATATTCCGCTTTATCTAAAAGTATCCAGGGTAAGCGATCATGCGGGAACACCCAAGACGAACTATGTATAGTAACAGTCACCAATATATACTTCTAATATAGATGCCCAAACATGCTTATAATACCAAAACACAGTACACCATTTTAAAACATTGTCTTTCTCAGTATCCCCTTAATTTTTTCAATTCAGTCTGGTGTTCCCATAATTTTGTGTTGTTAATGTGGCTAAAAACGCTACTGAAACATCCGAAAGGTTGATACAAGCACTGTCTTTGTGCATTGTGACAGGCGAAGCACGAATACTGATGACAATGTTCTCTTAGATATAGCATAACCCACAATCACAACGACCTTCACCAAAAGTACTTTAACGGTAGCCTGACGGAGTACTTTAACGGTATGTCTCCATAAGCCTGCTGGCTACCGTTAAAGTACTGCTTTCTGTTTTCTGTATCAAAATCTTTGTATATAAAGAGCTGGGCACAAAGTTCAGAGTATTTTTTGATCTTTGCGCGAATAATGTTCTCCAAAACATGGGATGGTTTTCACAAAATACTTATGAGCATTTACCAGTGGAAGGCCACCATAATTCGGCTGATTATCCCCAAAAATAACCCTGATTGACACGAAGTAACTGACCTTGCCAATTCCCATTTCCCTGGGAGCATCCTCGTCTGAGCTCGATTCTTCCTCCTGTATTTGAATCTCCGCGTCATCGAATTCATCGAACATGTAATAGTCTCCGGACCGTACAGCTGCAAGTACAAAAATATATGAAAAACAATGTATTTCAACCAAATAGGCGTAACTTTTTAAGCAATAATTTAATTAAGATTGTTTCTGAATTGAATTAAAGGAGGGTTTACTACAATGCTAAAGTTTGGCAGGTTGCGAGGCTAAAGTAGATTTTGAAAAACTTAAGTCAAGAGTTAGTTGCTAACACGTTGAATAAATTGAAATGAAAAATGCAGAAACTGGGAGTTAAACTACAACAATAACAATAGCTTAAAAATAATAAGTATTTAGTTACGCCTATTTGATTTTTTTTACGTTCATTAAGCACAAGCTTTTATGTGATTCTAATATATTCTGTTGAATGCCATGCTATACGAAGTAGTGGTAAGAATAACACACATATAATAAAATAAAAACAACAATAAATTGAGTGATTTTCTTCAATAAGTACTTAAATAACTATACAAAATAAGTGAAACAATACAAAGTGTTATTGCAGACAAATCCATGCAGCATGCACATAGTGAGCTTAGAGATAACATACACTAAACATACATAGCATAGCAGTAACATGCAGACATTCGACTATGGCACATCAGGCGCGGAAATACAAGTAAAGCCGACAACCGGCGCATTCTGTCTTAGGATTCTTTATTTACATCATTCAACTGTAATACTAAATGTACAAGTATTATACATTATTTCAAAATATTAAGAGCCGATTTCACCAATTATTTTAATCACGATTAGTTCAACTAAACTCAGTTTACGCAAATACAGCGTTCTGATTGATTGAGACCGCTGAGAAACTACCAATCAGAACGCTGTATTTGCGTAAACTGAGTTTAGTTGAACTAATCGCGATTAGTATCATTGGTGAAATCGGCCCTTAGACAGTTCCCGCCATGGCGATGCAATTTGCCTAAATACTATCACCGACAAGCCGAGGAGGGGTTAGTAACGCATAACGATTCTATAGCGAGCCTGTTTTAGGAACTTTACCCTTTTGATGGCTTGCTGGCGCCCTATACGTTGGTCTGTCCCGCACTACAAGAGAAAAGCATTACTCAACAGCAGCTCGCACACCATCCATTTTATTATAGAGTGACTTAACACTAACGGGTATTAATATCAATACTCTTAAACTGTTAACAAACCAAAATCACGTAATTATTAATAAAGCTGTTTCTGGTAGTCACACACATCACAGCTGGTCAAGATATGATAAAATAGAGCCTGAATTGACCTCTATGAAGATAGGCCTATTTGGAAGGTCTCCTCCTCGTCTGCTCCGGGAGTGCGCGAGGGAAACGGCACGGAAATATTATACCCCTAACAATCCTTGCTTGGTATTTTTGTCCTCCTATTGTCAATGACCCGTTCTTGCCCCTTAATTTCTCGTTATACAATCGTTACAGTATTCAATTAAAATTAAAATTAAGCGGCCTATTGAGGTCTCATATTAAATCGTCATTGTGTAAATGAAAAAATTTATAAAACTTTAGGATAATATTCGTAATTAGGCTCCTCAGAGAGAAAATGTTATGACACCCATTCAATGGAATATCAGTTCAACCGACTAATGTTTAAATGAATATGAACTCTGACAAAAACATACCTCTATCATGGTGTGAATCTTTAGTAAAGGTGCCTTGTATTTTCTTCTGGTTTGCTTTAATTCTTTCCATTTTTACTTTGATTTTCTCTAGGATTTTCGTCTCTTGTTCCTCCTGTACATTCATCTGTTTCTGACGGAGCTCTTCTATTAATTCTGCGCCACTACAAATATAAAAACACCTCTAATTGAAGCGACACCTATAGTCTTCCCTTCGAAGGCTAGTTCTAGTGTCGATTAATTGGCATACTGGAGTCTTAGTAATAGGGTCCCGTTTTTAACTTTTGGGTACGAAACCCTAAATATGCCAAAAAATAAATTGACATTTATTTTAAAATGTTGTAAGGAAAATTAATAAAAAACTTTTTTACAAAAAATTAAACTGACTTCCATAACAAAACACTACAAATTTAAAAATAACTTCCTTTACCGAAGTCGTTGTCTTTTGTACCCATTTATTTCATTATTCGACACCGACTTCGGAAAATAAAATTATATTTCGCTTTGTAGTGTTTTGTTTTGGAAGTCGGTTTGATTTTTTGTAAAAAAGTTTTTTATTTTCCGCTTTTTAGTTTTGGTAGGTACCTCCAATTAAAAAGAAAATTATTTATAGCCAAAATACATCTCATGACGATTCCAATAAGCCCAAACACGACTAGGATACATTGTTTTATTTCGGAGTTCCAGTGGCCATTGTGGTCTTCTTCATCAGTTCAACTTAACCAAATGATATTTTCTGAGTGCAAATGATTGCATTATTGACGAAAATACCAAAATCTCAGATTCTGGTTCTTTATCATGGTACCACCCTTAGGATATCTCCTTTCCAACAAAAAAAGAATCATTAAAATAGGTTCATAAACGACGAAGTTACGCGCGATCAAACATAAAAAAAAATTGAGAAACCTCCTCCTTTTTGGGAAGTCGGTTAAGTTATTATGTGTTGCCAATTAATCGCCATTAGAAAATTTTAATATTCCTCTCAGGGGCCAGAGATCTTTTCTTAGCCTCCTAGACCCTTTCATCCAGATCCATATAGCTTTTCTGGCGTGATTGAGTAACAAACATACATTCATCCAAACTTTCGCATTTATAATATTAGTAAAATATTTGTTTCCATTAAGGGATATTACCTTGAAGCGAGCACGGTTGTAGCTTTGCTTTCGTCTATTACTCTATAAAAGTAGTAGCTATGGAAGAGCCTCTGCTGGAGTATGAGGAAAGCAAAGCAAACTCCGTCCCACGCTAATCCTATATCTTCTTGGGGAACAGAACAGACTGCTTCCTACAAAATAATAAAAAACAAATATGGACATCAGACATCGTGACATTACGCCTAAATTCACTTAACTTTGTTATTGGCATCTGGTTATATCACTACCTACCTCAAAACGGTTAACTTACTTTAGTATACTGCATCTTTAGAAACCTTGCTATATTTCCGCCAGCGAACTTATCGACACACCCGATGCCCAGGAGCTGGACTAGCCAGCAAGCGTGATCTTGCATCACCGAGCTAAAGATACAGCCTGGGATCTGAAGCAGCGTCTTTATAACCACCACTACTACGTTGTAACGCACCAGCCACGACCACCTGATGATGTAACACCATAATTAGAGACCGGATTATATGCATTTGCATTATTGCATATGCAATTGCATATTTATCCCTTTCTCATCGGAAGGTTCATATTATATCTAATATCTAGTGAAGATGCATATTTTCGCTATATTTATTATATTTTTAGGTATTGATAAGTGTAATAATAAACTCTATAACCAAAATTTCGCCCGGATTTTTCGTTTTAGTGCATTATTAAAAAACCGGCCAAGCGCGAGTCGGACTCGCGCATCGAGGGTTCTGTACAAACCTCAGCTTAAAGGTATTATAGACCTGAGTATTTGATATGAATTTCAATTTAATACCTCGACGCGTTTGTTAGAATTTGAAGTATGTGTGACGTCATTAAATCATGAATTTTCATTTTTCAAGTGACAATGGTTTGCTACTGAAACGGATAAATAAAAACCGGGCAGAGCTTTGTTCAGATCTTGTATTCACAATCGAAAGAGACAAATAAAATTATGGGCAATCGCTTATATTAACACAATCCTCTTGCTGACATAGCTTGACTGGAGGGGAGGCTTCAATATGGCAGCTTAGCTTCGGCAGGCTCGGCGGGTATTGGTCGGTTGCACGTAGGCCGACGTCACATCCGTTACATTCGGCCATCCTGGAATCATTGCTCCCGCAATGGAAGCAAAACACATTCATTAGCTTTCATATAAATCAATTAGGTATTCAGTGTCACTACTATTGTTACTGTCTGATATAGGTGCTTTACTTCTATATGGCCTCAGCGCATTTACAGTCTAAGCACCCGTGAGCTTTTGGAACCACGTAAACCTTTTATGTCCTTATTCCTGTACATATAATTTGCCACTACTTTACATAATGCATTTTCAATTCAATATGGACTCGACGGATTCTTGCAAACCATTGTACCGCATTCAATGTAAATAAGTTATGGCCATAATAAATACGTTATGGCAATGGCTCTGACATTGACTTTAGTTACTATAGTTTATATACTGAATAATAGTCATCCAGTTTGTATTGACTCTAGCTGCACTCATTGTAGTCATAAAAACAACCCTTTTGTACACATTATCACTTGCGTTATCTGAAGCTTTCTTTTTACATTCAATATTTGACATTCAAAGTGCCGCCTAGTGGCCCAATTGCAATAAAGGATCGTACTTTGGCTTTGCATGGCGTTCATGGCATTGCATGGCGTTCATGGCATTGCATGGCGTTCATGGCATTGCATGGCGTTCATGGCATTGCATGGCGTTCATGGCATTGCAAGGCGTTCATGGCATTGCAAGGCGTCACCAGGCGTCACTTTACTGAAAATCATTAAGTCACATGGCCTACCAGTACGAGCGAATATTAAATCATAGCGCTTCAAAGAAGTTGGTGTCATTAGTAGTGCTACTGATTCCCCAAATTACATCAGACAGGGCATTGGCCCAGTTATTTGTTAAGGTTTTTCTATAGTGATTATAGCCCGCAAAGCATTATAAATGGACTGATTTTTACGTTTAAACTAACCAGTAGCATTTGGACAAGCAATATCATTTACTCAACTGTTTACCAAACCATGTTTGCTCGTGAAGGCCTTAATCTGGTACCTCACACCATGATTGAGAGAACCAAAAAGGCAAAATGTATTTTTCAGTGTCCGAATCGTAACGATAGAATTGATAGTACGCAAGTGTCGACTCGGCAATAACAAATTTGGAAAACTTAGTCACTACAATCATTACAAACTGTACACACTGAGTTTCTTGTGCGTTCTTCTCTATAAAAAGCTACTTTTCCGAATGCAATGTAGAATCAACTTGTATTACTTGTAAATTTTAATTCATTTATGTATGACGTTCAAAAGTGCTGCTCACCGGCCTAATTGTAAGAAATATATTTGACTTTGACTTTACTGGATTCAGCTGAGTAGGTACCCGTGTTTTACATGGAGCGACAGCCTATCTGACTTCCTCAACCCAGTAACTGGCAAACACGATACCCCTTAGACAAGACTGGCGTTAGATCTCAAGCTTCTGACTACCCGTAACGACTGTCAAAGATCTTCAAAAGACAGCCGGGACCAACGGCTTAGTGTGCTTTCCGAGGCACGGAAGAATCTCGGTATGCTGAAATGGTCACCCATCCACGGACCGACCTCGTCAAGCGTTGCTTAACCTTGAAGATCGACCCGTGCGGCTGTTATTATTTAGCCACGAGACAACTGTACAAATACCCCTTTTATGTAATGTTCGTTCTTTCATACACTAACTGCCCTTGCCATATGCACAATGAAGACGTGCGGTCATGTATTTTCTAATGAATCGAGTCATTTTTGGTAACCAATATACTAATTTATTGAAATCATGGTGACCAAAGTCATCGTGATGCATTTGCACTATCTTATCGGTAACCAATATACTAATTTATTGAAATCATTGTATAGACTGGATTTCTGCAGAGTGCACCTACATGTTTCATACGATGGGCAAGCCTATACTCAACACTAACGTTATAATATTTTATCAAAAACCACTATACTGCGTGACCGTACCTTGGACCGCTGCACAATCGGTAACAACCTTTACATGACATATTTACCTATAACATACACGCGAAATCTACGTAACGAGTCCAACAGCGAGAGTTTGAAGCTCATAATAATGGTCCATGCTATGCTCACTTGTAACACGACTGGTCTGGAATTTTATTTGCAGTTTGTTTTTGCATCAATATACCGGCGACACTTAACTTACTCGCATCCGTATGTACTTCTGTAGGAAGCGCGGGGTCATACAAAGCGAAAACAGGCTTAGAACCCGAAATATTTTGCAATCATTAAAAACTAAACCATTAAGGGGTACACAATCAGCGCGAAATTTGGAATAAACTTCTTAAAATAACTGCACAATCCGATAAATTGACGTACCCACATGACACACATTACTAGGCAAATGAAACTTGAAACTGCCAACACGGCTGTCTGCCACTGGTGGCAATTTGACCTGACCATTAAAGCGATTTGTTTTTTTCAAAACTAGTTTTAACGAGTATTCATATTTAACTTTCGGTATTAAGTCCTTTTTTTTGTTAGACATTTTATAAAATAATAACACCAGAATTTAAATCAGTTGAGGGTAGAAGTAAACCTTCTAAAAAATGCCAATACCTACTTCGTTTTGGGTATCGACAGATCTACCGACAGATTATGCTAGGTACTATTAATAAATCTCACACTGAAGGTCTCTTTTCTAAACTAAATGGAACCCCGGTATACTTATACTACCTACTACCTTTGCTAGTTCTAAAATCTGTTTTATGAGTATCATCTGGATTAATTGCTAACTTTGGACCATACTGATACGTAACAGTTGTAATCTTTGCCAGATAACTCGAGAAACTTTATCATCTATATAAGGTAACGGAAATCTTTCATTTTACAGGGACATTTAAAGCGCGGTAATCAACACAGAGCCTAGTAAGCGGCGGCGTTCTATTTTGTGACAGAGCTTATTATCGACGTTCATTTTTTTTGACTTAGACCACAGGATAAGCGTAACTGGTCTAAGGATGTCTAATGTCTATATACCTACGGGTTGATCAGTGGCAAGCTTAATTTTGATCTGCGTAATTAGTACAATATCATGAGTGTGCACCCGAAGCTAAACAATGTTTGTATTTGGTTAATCTATTTATTCGCACTGCCAGACTAAGTGGCTATGGCCTGGCTAGAACAAGAGCTAATTATAAGCACCTCAGATCAGGGAACAGTAGATAAGCACATACATGAAGTCACGCCTTTTTTTCCTTGCGGGTAGACAAACTACAGAACGCCATCTGCTACTATCCTTATAACTCTCCTTTCAACTCTTGTTTCGTTTACGTAAAAACATAGTCATACACGCACATACACGGATGCTGGTTATGCGAACTAGTTTTATCCTCATTATTTAAAATATGGCGACGAATAGAACAAGTGGCTATGGCCTGGATAGAATTTGAGTTATCGATATTGCGAATATGGAAATGAGAAAGACAACGCACCTGACAAACTGGCTGTGGCTCCTGGTAGACTAGCTGTTGCTCCTGGCAGACTGGCAGTGGCTCCTGGCAGACTGTCGGTGGCTCCTGGCTCCTGGCAGCTCTCGGCCCTTGTTAGGACCTCTCCTTGCAGTCACACGCAGCACAGGGCTTGATGCAGTCTTGCTCGGCGTGCAGTTGGGTCGATGGCAGAGTGCAGCTCACGCCGTGAAGCTTGTAGTGTCGTTCCGTTCGTGAATAACACAAACTTCTTCGATTTTTCTTCAGAGTCAGGTGATCTTGCGGTTGTGGCGTGGATGTGTTATTAAACGCAGATTAATTTTTGTTCATACCACTTCTGAGTGAAACGGATAAATAAAAACCAGGCAGAGCTTTGTTCAGATCTTGTATTCACAATCGAAAGAGACAAATAAAATTATGGGCAATCGCTTATATTAACACAATCCTCTTGCTGACATAGCTTGACTGGAGGGGAGGCTTCAATATGGCAGCTTAGCTTCGGCAGGCTCGGCGGGTATTGGTCGGTTGCACGTAGGCCGACGTCACATCCGTTACACTACATAATACATACCTGTCATATTTATTAAGCGCCTACCGACAAATGTTTAAGTACCGACCTAAATTATTATTGTGTTGTCAACTACCTACAACTGTAAAAGAGTACCCACCTAAGTAAATATTGTTGTGTACAGGAAATAACTCTTAAACTTGTATTAAGCCACATTGATGTTATTACTATAAATTATTACTTAATTTGTAATGATTATTGTGATGTATCCTGGATTTTATATTGCTATAATAGTATTATAAGTCCTTTGAAACAATTGGTACAATACTGTCTGTTAGTATCAATATTCTTTCGAATATTGATTTAGAATGACTAAAGAGGTGTTACTAAATTCCATAATTGTCTAATTACGTTTTAAAATGGATTCATTACATGATAGTTTATTATTGTTCCCCTAATTGTGAGATTATTTAAAGCAATATAGAAAATGGCGGGATACCGCGCCATTTTCTCATATTGGAGGTATCGAGACACTGATAGACCCGAGATTATAAAATATTGTGTAATGGATAAGCTGACTTACTTTTCTGTGAACTACAAGCCAGTACAGGCCAGATATATTATTATATTTCCTTTATTATCAATAATTGGTGTAAGATCGACTACACAAGGCTAACGTAAGTTATTTGATATTATAACTTTATTATTGCTAATGGTTGTGTTGAAACTGTATTTATATCATATTAAGGCCTTTATTCCTAACATGTTATATTGATTTAAGGGCTAGTCTATGTCCTTTGAGGTATCCTTGATATTTTGTTTATATAATATTGTAAATACTTTGTTGTTGTAAATTCTTGCCCTTCTTCCACACGAGAACTAGGTTTAGCGAACGGGCAGTAAGCTCGATGAGCCTTCTAAATATAAATTAATTGACAAGCCTTATTTAAATAAATACCTAGTCTTGTCTTTCTGTGATTTTATTCATAAAACCCTTGCCTTACACACCGCATACATTGGAACCCTGATACACAGTAAATAATCAATAACCATCTTGACATTCAAAGCTTGCTATCTTGGTAGATATCAATACTTTTATATAGAGTTCCATTCATGATTCTAACATCAGAAGCAGGGATTCAGCTCTAGCTCACACAGATTTCTAATGAATTCCATTTTGTCATTTTCATAAACGTGTCGACGAGTCACCAACTCCACTCGCACCAAGACGATGACTTCGCGATGCCACCCCAGACGACGGCACTGCGAGCTGCATGGCTTGCGGATCTAGAAACTGTACGACCATTGGAACTACGGTTCTTCATGCTACCTTACGAACAGTGGATCTGCGAGTCTGCTTACTATTGTCAGAGCATCGTAGTCTGACTATGGAAATCAAGCCAACAGCTACAGGAAGAAGTAGCTAAAAGTGGTGAGACTGGTTTTATTTGTTTTACTATTGAATGTATGTAAATTTTGAATATCTTATGTGTTATAAAGATATGTTTGAATAAGCGTAAAACAATATTTTCTAAGGTTTTCAATTTATTTACCAGAAAATTGGTAATTATTACTTAATAAAATCGTAACATTTTGGTCTCGCCATAATTCAAGACCTCGAAATGAGTTATTTAACAGTATATTATTTTATGCTATTTGATTTATGATGTACTATGAGATTTTAATGAATATTGCATAGATTTTTTTATGAATATTTTGATTACCAGAGGGTATTTTTACAAAAGTGTACCCAACTTGGTAATAAAAAGTTAGTGACCACATTCACACTTAAGAGGTACAAAGGGCTTGCAAAGAATCGTTATTAGAGAATAGTAGTTTTAACAATATTCTCACGTTTACAAGAAAATATTCTCTGCTCCATTTTCCTCTTGGATGTCTTTTGGATAAAATTAAAAAGGAATAGTAGATACAGCAAAAGCTGTAGCGAAATTATTTTCCTACAATCCGTGTTAATTAATAAAATTAATGTTTTAATCTTCAGAAATATTAAAAGTAACAATCCAATTAATATTTTCATGACCATGCATTATGATCGATCTGAAAATAAATGTAATGAGTTTTAGGGCTATTAGAGATTCAGATTTGAATATAAACAAATCGTGATCGAATGGTATACAGCAAGAGAATTATAAAAAAGTATGTCACTATTGGTCTGTTATTGGTCCAATGTTATTGCAGATTTCAGGTGAAAATTCTGTAGTAATTATCTTTTCTTTGCATTTCTTTTACCGTGAAAGTGCTTATTCTGTGGTCTTTGTCAAATAGCTAATGTTATTACGACGAAAAGTCAAGTACAGGTCAGAGTGCCCTTGACAAAATCCGTAAAAATATTACTGGTCAGAAGAAAATATGTACAATCAGTACAATTTGCAACAATATTGTCAGGTTGACCGAGCGATGTATTGTGTTGGTTGGTGAAATAATATTGAATTATTGATTTCCCATTTATTTTGACATTGATACCACTGAGCTATATTTTATAAATATATAATAAAAGATTTTGCCGAGTTATATTTTATAAAAAATATAACAAAAAAATCTTACCGCAATTCGGTAAATGTAATAAATAAAGACATTACTGCAATTCGGTAAATGTAATAAAGACCTTACTGCAATTCGGTAAATGTAATAAAGACCTTACTGCAATTCGGTAAATGTTATAAATAAAGATCTTACTGCAATTCGGTTAATGTAATAAATAAAGATCTTACCGCAATCCGGTGAATGTAATAAAAGATCTTGCCGCAATTCGGTAAATGTAATCAGCATGTTTATGCTACAACTTATTCGCTGCTAAGCCTTATAATTTGCGTCAATTGATCTCGCCAGCAGCGGGTGAAAGCTTTTGGCATGTCTATTTATTTGGCTCAAGTATCCGTTACTAGGCCTTATATTTGGCGCCATTCAATCTCACTGGTAGCGGGTGAAAGCGTTTGGCGTGTCTATTTATTTGGCTCAATATCCGCTACTAGGCCTTATACTTGCCGCCATTTAATCTCACCGGTAGCGGGTGAAAGCGTTTGGCGTGACTATTTATTTGGCTCGACCATTCGTTAATAAATCATTAATTTGGTATCTGATATCTCGCCAGCAGTTGGTGAATGTGATTGACATGTCAAGGTATCTGGTAAATAATTTTGATGGTGTATCTCAGTACGACTGAAAGGGACCACGATGTCTTAAAAGTAGCATTGTTTGTTTACCTGAATGTAATTGGTTAAACACTTCATTATTAATAAATGTGACAAAAGTAAAAATGATGTGATTAGTAAGATTTGGTATAATAATCTTGAAACACTTATTCTATCTTGAGTCACTATTGTGATCCAAGCTACAAAGTAAATTTAAAAGTCTTATGACATTGACTATTGTTTTCATTGATATGCTATTATCAAATAAGCTATATAAAATCGTTCATATGTACTTCGTGGACGAAGTATTTGTCAGTATGGCCGTGTTAGAATTTGAAGTATGTGTGACGTCATTAAATCATGAATTTTCATTTTTCAAGTGACAATGGTTTGCTACATAATACATACCTGTCATATTTATTAAGCGCCTACCGACAAATGTTTAAGTACCGACCTAAATTATTATTGTGTTGTCAACTACCTACAACTGTAAAAGAGTACCCACCTAAGTAAATATTGTTGTGTACAGGAAATAACTCTTAAACTTGTATTAAGCCACATTGATGTTATTACTATAAATTATTACTTAATTTGTAATGATTATTGTGATGTATCCTGGATTTTATATTGCTATAATAGTATTATAAGTCCTTTGAAACAATTGGTACAATACTGTCTGTTAGTATCAATATTCTTTCGAATATTGATTTAGAATGACTAAAGAGGTGTTACTAAATTCCATAATTGTCTAATTACGTTTTAAAATGGATTCATTACATGATAGTTTATTATTGTTCCCCTAATTGTGAGATTATTTAAAGCAATATAGAAAATGGCGGGATACCGCGCCATTTTCTCATATTGGAGGTATCGAGACACTGATAGACCCGAGATTATAAAATATTGTGTAATGGATAAGCTGACTTACTTTTCTGTGAACTACAAGCCAGTACAGGCCAGATATATTATTATATTTCCTTTATTATCAATAATTGGTGTAAGATCGACTACACAAGGCTAACGTAAGTTATTTGATATTATAACTTTATTATTGCTAATGGTTGTGTTGAAACTGTATTTATATCATATTAAGGCCTTTATTCCTAACATGTTATATTGATTTAAGGGCTAGTCTATGTCCTTTGAGGTATCCTTGATATTTTGTTTATATAATATTGTAAATACTTTGTTGTTGTAAATTCTTGCCCTTCTTCCACACGAGAACTAGGTTTAGCGAACGGGCAGTAAGCTCGATGAGCCTTCTAAATATAAATTAATTGACAAGCCTTATTTAAATAAATACCTAGTCTTGTCTTTCTGTGATTTTATTCATAAAACCCTTGCCTTACACACCGCATACATTGGAACCCTGATACACAGTAAATAATCAATAACCATCTTGACATTCAAAGCTTGCTATCTTGGTAGATATCAATACTTTTATATAGAGTTCCATTCATGATTCTAACACGTTCATGAGGAAAGGGGTAGTAAGTTTAAAATTATTAAAAATATTTTTATTATATGATGTAACTAAATTACGGTTTTCGCAATTTTTCCTTTATCTGTGCTATAAGACGTTGCTTCGTACCAAATTTCAAGATTCTGAGTTCACGGGAAGTACCCTGTAGGTTTTGATTCCCTTGCGAGTGTCGAAAATTTGCGGAAATTTGCGGCATAAACGGCTGTATCTTTTGATTGCGTTGGCTTAGAAGTTTGAATTTTTCACAGTTTTAAAGGACAGTAGACCTGAGTATTTGATATAAATTTCACCTTGATACCTCCACGCATTCCTGAGAAAAAGGGTCTTGATAGACAGACGGTTACGGACGGACAACAAAGTGATCCTATAAGGGTTCCCTTTTTTCTTTTCGAGGTACGGAACCCTAAAAAGTAAAGTTGATACATTTTGATATTGATAATTTATTATTGAATTATTCACTAATTGCATGCTGAAAATAAAACCTAATCCTGTTCCTTTTTGTCGTTTTCTAAAACCAATGTATTTTACAAATTTTCATGCATATTTTACGCATATTCCAAGATTTTCCTGTTACATATGTTATTTAATTTCTGTTACTGTCACACGGTACGGCAAAGGCCTCTTCTCACACAGAGAAGGCACGAGCACTAATCACCACGATGCTAAAGACGAGTTGTCGATTTTATCCCGGTTTGGTAATGTGACATGTCAATAGAGGCAACAATTGACACAATTTGTCTTTGACAGCGAATTTACTTAGTGGGAGCAAAGGTTTGAAGGTTTAGATTTGCGTAATTCAAATGAGCAGTTGACCATACTGGTCGCCTACTGTGTTACATAACAGACTATACATACAAAACTGAACCACGCGCCACCAATAATGACAATATTATCAATTTTACGGGCCTTATTTATTTTACCTTAAAGATTAATTTAAATAAAATTCTTAATTCAAATTTTCTATGGAGAATAGGAATTAAGTATTTTTACATCTCTCATGTTCGGTAAGTAGGTTCTTATTACCTCCAAATGGGGCTTGTAGGTGACTAATTAGCGCTCTAGGGTAATAATGTAGCTAGAAACGCCATAGGGCGGTAAGTAATTAAAAAAAATACTTCTTTCTTTCAAAAAGTTCGCGTACATCTAACCATCATACTGGCATTAGACATCACGCATTCAGCCCAATGACCAAAGAGGTCGCTTTGCTATTCAGCCTTGTCTTCGTGTGAGTATAATAGTCATCAATTTTATTCTTCTCATGCCGGTTTTTTTCTACTTACCTCACAATCGAGATGTAAAGCAGAATAGTTAGCTCGGGTGTAAGTACCAATTGCACCTTCGAACTATAGGCGCCCTCGCTGCGCTCGTGCGCCTAAATATCTCGGGTTGCAATTGATGCCTTACAGCCCTTGCCTACTAATCTACTATTTTTCATTTTCGAAACATTTGGAAATCATCATAAATCATAATAATATCACACTTGTTACCGCGCTAACAACGTCCAACATTCGATGCAGAAATATTATGACTTACCATTTTAATATAGCGCTTTTGGGACGCAAATAGAAGTCTGTTCCTTGCCACAGGAATATGAAGGAGCCAATGAGGTATCCCATAGAGAACAGGTTCACTCGATTGGTGCCAGTCATGAACATAATAGCAAGAGTCACCCATAGCATTCCCAAGAATATCATGCGCTTGAGCACGTCCAGCCATGTCCTGGAATTAACATACAATATTTGTTTTAAAATGTAGGGTTGGCCAATTATATAAGCCACCTTTCGAAGGTACGGAAGCGCAAGCCTACTGCAATCAGCTAGGCACAAATCCTGGATCCAAGCTGCCATTGACAAACTCCAGAAGGAAACACCCAATAACACTACCTGACCAGAATCTAAACCAGGTCCTTGTGGCAATTATGACGTTCATTCCACAGTCCGAATTACATTATCATTTAATCTGGCACTTCACTGAGGATAATTAACCTTCTCCGCTCAGCACTCGCAAGACGATTTATGTGAACAGGTGGACGCCAACAAGAGGAGAGTCATCCTTTTTTTTGCCTTTGCACGGTTTGTGCATTTAGCCTGTGTCACGTTTAGAATAGAAGTTCTAGTTTCTTTAGATTTTAGTCCAATGTCCTAGTTAGGCCCCGATAAAATGGCGGTAACTATATTGGATTCTTCTACGGAGTTTTGTCGACAACATGTACAACCAGGCTCGTATCCAGACGAAGGGGGGGGGGGGGGACAAACATTGAAACAACGATGTGAACTGTGTAAAATTCGCTGTAATCACTGTACTATAATTTTTAATAACTTAAAGAAGTACCATCCGAAGTCCGTAGTTTAGTCACACTTATAAGTATTTTATATTTATATATAAGTATTTTTCTGTTTCCACTGGCAGCCATTACGTCTAGTACCATATCAGGATCTGGCGCCAAAGCGGAATGAATAGACAATAGAGCGAGACCAGTAAGCCTCTCGCCCGCCTTTCTATTCCTTAAAAAGGATTTTATTCTCTTTAGGCATGAAAATGACCGCTTCACAGATGCCGTTGAAACCGGAAGGTTACTTTTCCTGTATTTCTTTTATATATTATTTAAAAATCCAGATATGAGTTCTAGGACAATAACCGTTGTGTATTGTATCTGTGTTACTAGCTAGTTTTAAATACTTTAGATTGTAATCTGTGGAGAACGTAGTGGGTAGCATAATTATATAAATGTAATATTTAAGATAGTATGACTGTATCTTATTGTGCTACTGTTTGTTTTTCCTTAAATAAATAAAATAAAATAAAATAAAGAAAATTTTGTCACACGTGTCTAAAATTTCCATAATTTCGACTGGTTTCTTTTCTGTGTTTTTCCACTTGGCACACCACATACTGTCATCATCATCATATCAGCGGAAAGACGTCCACTGCTGGACATAGGCCTCCCCCAAGCGTCGCCACATTGACCGGTCTCGTGCGTCCCGCAACCAGCGGATCCCCGCAACCTGCACCAGGTCATCGGTCCACCTGGTGGGAGGCCTTTCAACGCAACGTCTTCCGGTTCGCGTTCGCCACTCTAGAACCTTTCTGCCCCATCGGCCATCCGTTCTGCGAGCAATGTGCCCTACCCACTGCCACTTAAGTTTGGTAAACCTGGTTCTCTTGCGGATCTCTAAATTTCTGATTCGATCACGCAAGGAAACGCCGAGCATAGCCCTCTCCATTGCCCTTTGGGTGACTTTAAGCTTTCTGATGAGGCCCACGTCTCAGAGCCATATGTCATCACTGGCAACACACACTGGTCATAGACTTTCGTCTTGAGACACTGTGGTAAGTTGGACGAGAAGATACCGCGCAACTTCCCGAACGCTGCCCAGTCGAGTCGGATTTGACGGTTGACCTCTTTCTCGAAGTTGGCCCTACCCAACTGGATCGTTTGTCCCAGGTAGACATAGTCGTCCACATCTTCGAGTGTAGAGTCTCCGACCTTGATAGGAGTGGGTGTAACATGGGCATGCAACATCACCTTGGTTTTGTCCATGTTCATCCTAAGACCCACTCTTTCGGAAGCTCTACTGAGGAAATCTAGCATTGTACTGAGGTCCTCCATGGTCTCAGCCATAACCACTATATCGTCGGCAAACCGAAGGTTAGTGATGTACTCGCCATTGACGTTGATGCCTAGTCCTCTCCAGTCCAGAACCTTGAAGACCAGTGCAGCGGTAAACAGCTTCGGAGATATGACGTCTCCCTGTCTCACACCTCGCTGCAGAAAGACTGGTTCCGAGGTCTGATCCTGAAGTCGAACTGACATGGTGGCTTTTTTGTACAAACATTTTAACAATTCGATGTACCTGTAGTCAATTTGGCACCGTTGTAGAGATACATACTGTACTCTGTTTTTATTAGTGATTCTCCAATACTTTCTTCCCAATAAATTTTCATATTTTGTAATTCACTTATCTTCCTCTCGTCCACATTTTTCGGAAGAATATTTTGTAAAAAAAAATCTCACGGTCACACCGAGTTAAAAAGTCCGCGTCCATGGTCTCTCGTGCGGAATAGTACATTGCAGCGCGTCGCTGCACCTCAAGGTCGACCGGAAGTACGCCAGCAAGTACCGGTAAGGCTTCAGTACTAACCGTCCTGTATGCTTTGCATAATAATATCAAAGCCAAACGCTGGCTTTGAAGTAATTTACGCCGTACCGCCCCTATTGTGGCCCTATCAGCCCAAACAGGTGCACCATAGCACATACAACCCAAGTAAGTAGCCCCATAAATAGTCTTTAAGGTTAAAAAAGACAGACCCCACGTAGATTTAGATATTCTCGTTAAGGCATAGAAGTTCCTTTTTGCTTTTTCACCGACTATTTAAATATGATCTATAAATGCAAAATTCCTCTCTAACACTAGACCAAGATAGCACACGGACTGCTTCCTTTTCACGGGAACGTTATTAAATTTTATAGTAGGACACGATTTGAGATTACCTTTCAAAATGAGTTGATAAGTTTTGTGCGGAGCAAAGGTCAGGCGGTTTCGATCACCCCACAGAGATATTAATCGTAGGCAAGTGTCAGCCAAGTTCTCGAGTCCAGCTCGAGTACTTGATTGAATGAGCAGAAGACCGTCGTCCGCGTAACCGGTTAGTGAACAGCCGCTTGGAAGCGGAATCGCGAGGAAATCATCAAAGCCTAACGATTCACGACATGATGCCTCACATTAAATTTCTTTATATCTGACATTAAGTAGACATGAACTAGATTTTTATTGAAGGTATAATTGTTTACCTCATCGTTGGACTCCCAGGGATATGTAATACAGAGCTGCGGCAGGAATCCCACGGCTATCATGTACTGGAGGGGGATGAGGATAGTAATGCAGGAGGTGAAGGCGGACCACAGGCGCGCCTGCGTGCCGCGCTGGACGGACACCAGCACCAGCAGCCACGCCGCGTATATCATAGTTATCTGTAACACATTAGATTATATGATGTTTACAATAAAAAGGAATCGCAAAAAAATATATGTTGATGCAGTCTATCTTACTTCTTGCTCCTCGTAATACTAGAAATGCGAAATTTTGGACAGATGGATGTATGTTTGTTATTCAATCACGCCAGAATGAATCTGGATGAAATTTGGCACATAGATAGATTATAATCTATCTAGAATATACAGAGAAACATTATAATTTATGCCTATTTTTTCAGTATTATGTTCCCTTGGAATAATAAAACACATTTCACGCGTATTAGTTAGTTATTAGTGAGAACACCGCTCGACCGCGCGGTCGGGCGGTGCAGGTGTATTTGTGTTAGGCATCAACGGATTTAATAGAGGCCAATGGGACATGAGATCCGCTTCACCGCCTACCGCGTCGGTGCGCGGTGCCGTGTGTTAAAGGCCTTAGATCTGTTACTATCAGTAGACAAAATGGAAATAGAATTACTAACCTCTACGCCAAACTTATAGAATCCATAATTTATTAGATACTTTATACAGTTCACCAAGTCTATGACTGCTTCCTTGCGCGTTATCCCAGGGAATATTGTTTTACTCCTGTGATTTGGCATCTTCCCAGAGGCTCTGAAAATAAATTATAAAATTCAATCGATATTTCAAGGAAATTCAACTTAATTACAGAAGAATAAATTTTCAAACCTGAACGTTTGTTGTCTGTATGTCACCAGAGAATAAAAAGTGAACAGGGCTAAAAGGCCTATGTATCCCTTGAGTAACTTCACTAGCCGATTATCTGAAGTAGCTTTGGTAAACCCGAGCCATTTGGCATTATTATATACCGAGCTGTTCGTTGTGCCGTTAACATCAGTCTGAAATATTAAGTAATAATAATTTACATCTCTCATGTTCGGTAAGTAGGTTCTTATTACCTCCAAATGGGGTTTGTAGGTGACTAATTAGCGCTCTAGGGTAATAATGTTGCTAGAAAAGCCCTAGGGCGGTAAGTAATTAAATTTACATCTCTCATGTTCGGTAAGTAGGTTCTTATTACCTCCAAATGGGGCTTGTAGGCGACTAATTAGCGCTCTAGGGTAATAATGTAGCTAGAAAAGCCCTAGGGCGGTAAGTAATTTAAAAAAAATACTTCTTACTTTCAAAAAGTACGCGTACATCTAACCATCATACTGGCAATAGACATCATGCATTCAGCCCAATGACCAAAGAGGTCGCTTTGCTATTCAGCCTTGTCTTCGTGTGAGTATGATAGTCATCAATTTTATGCTTGTAATGCCGGTTTTTTTCTACTAACCTCACAATCGGGATGTAAAGCAGAATAGTTAGCTCGGGTGTAAGCACCAATTGCACCCTCGAACTATAGGCGCCCTCGCTGCGCTCGTGCGCATAAATATCTCGGGCTGCAATTGATGCCTTACAGCCCTTGGCTACTAATCTACTATTAAAGGAGTAAAAAAAATGCAATCGTCAACGTCATATAATATCAGTTTGTTCAGTACTCACATCGTAATCAGAAGTACAAGTGACATCAAAGCTAGAATGTTTAATGTAATCAATCTGGTAGACCATTTTAGCCATGAAGTAGATGCATATTAGTGTTGATATGAAAAGTACGCAAACGCGCTGTTTCCCCGAATTGAGCCACAACGCTGGCGCTATTATTATCATAATAGGTACATGCATCGCGCACACCTGGAATAATGCAGATAGTTTTTATTACACACTTTATTGAACAGGACATCATCATCGTCCTGCCCTTGTCCCATTTTACTTGAGGTTGGCGCAACACGATTTTTTCTTCCATAGCGTCCTGTCCCCCGTCAAGCTATCACTGACTCCCTTTTCTTTTATATCACTCCTGACACAGTCCATCCATCTTTTCTTTGGCCGTCCCCTCCATCTCCATCCATCCACATTTATATTCATAACTCTTTTAACTCTTTTTATATTCATAATGCGTTTCATTGTTGATATTGTACAGGACAAACACTCATATAAAAAAAAACGAATATCAGCTGCAAAATGTCACAATGCATCCCTTTCTCATTCAGAAGAAGCTTCACAGTCCACTGCTAGATTTAAATCTGTGAATGAAGATTTTGAAGAATAAAAAAAAAACCATTAATTTTGGATTTTCTCGATACACAAATGTTTCCGCCTAGGCTTTATCGCGTGTTCTATTGAAGCAAATAGGTCACAGGATTACCAGTATCATGGCGATGTTACAATTACAATAAATCAATCAGCCTAGCCTTTTCCCAACTACATTGGGTTCGGCTTCCAGTGTTACCGGATTGAGCTGAGTACCAGTGTTTTACATGGAGCGACTGCCTATCTGACCTCCACAACCCAGTAACTGGGTAACACGGTACCCCTTGGCAAGACTGGTGTCAGATCTTAAGGACGCTGTTACATTTTCGACGAATTCAAATTTAGGTATCGTCACACACAGCAACATTACGCGTACACACTCATTGAAACTACCGAGCGCTCGATTTTATACATCACTGAAATAATATTGGTCCTTGATATTATTTTT
Organism: Orthosia incerta; assembly: GCA_948252205.1. Classification (NCBI taxonomy): domain Eukaryota; kingdom Metazoa; phylum Arthropoda; class Insecta; order Lepidoptera; family Noctuidae; genus Orthosia; species Orthosia incerta. The sequence continues at coordinate 23,517,014 of OX411754.1, forward strand.
AATTTTATTGTTGTTGATTCAGGAAGGAAATCACTTTGGAATTGCATTTGGTAACTATTACTTAGAACCGTCGTCGTGATAAGTAGGTTAGTATTTTCAACCGACTTTTCCAACCGAAAAAATGGCGGTGCTCTATCTATTCGACCCGTATGTATCCGCAATTTTCTCGAAAACTAATGATCCGATATTGATCGGGTTTTCGTCGATAAATGTATGTGGCTTTTAGGGAAGGTTTTATTGTATAATATATTAGGACCTGATAAATATCTTCGGAGATAGAAAATGGAACTCTTCAATAACAAACAGCAAATGATCTGCGATTACTGTGATCGTATGTTTATGTATTGTTTTCACCATATCATAATATCACGCTTGTACGGTTTTAGGGGATAAACAAATGTATTTAGTACACCCGAAATGAGGTACCAACCAAAACTAAAAAGATAAAAATTATATCTTTCCTGTGTCGAAAAACACCGACTTCCGAAAAGAAAATTAGTTTTCACTTTGTTGTAGTAAGTAAGTATTCAAAAAAAACGCCACGTAAAATAAGTAGATACCTAAAACAAAATAATTGCCAGTCACAAGGATTAAAAAAGAACATTTTGCATTGCTTTACATGGAACATATAAAATATTCTTCAAAGATTAAAATGCGCATAACTTTTGAACGGCTGAACCGATTTGCATCAAACATAACTAAGAATACTCTCGTTAAAGACACCTTTCAAACAAAAAAAAAACGAAATCAAAATCGTTTCTATCGTTAAGGAGCTACGATGCCACAGACAGACACAGAAATACATAGATAAATATAGTTGATGGTATCTTTGCCAAGTCAAGTCAAGAGTGAATAGGTTACTTCTAGGCAAGCGTGCTCCATCATCGACCACGTCATCGCTTACCATCAGGTGAGATGGTGGTCAAGCGCGAGCCAATATAAGATAAAAAAACAAAAAAAAAAACTTTGCGCGGGGCTGTATGTGTGTGGGTAAGAATGTGGAATGAGGATGTGTGAATGTGGTTGTTTGCACTGCTGTATTTACAAGCAGGTTTGGTCTGAAAATCAGCGCCGTGCTGTGGGTCCCCAACGGCACAGCATTATGCTGAGTGGAAGCCTTCTTGCCACAATCACGACATGCAGATGCAGGAAGCAGATGCAGATGCAGATAAGACGTCTATCGAGTCGAGTCTATTTCTTATCTGTTATAAACAAAATGTAGGTAGTATATGTTATTATTGTTTGATTTATTTCTCATCTTTACTAACTTGATTTAAGTACTACTATTGTAATACTTTTGTTAAGTGTTTACCTTAAGCATATTGTATGTCATTTTGTGACAATTAAACACTTTTCTTTCTTTCAACCGTACGCATAGTGCATGCACTCATGGCGCTGCGCGCAAAGATGTGTTGAACTATCTATACACAGCAACACACGTCAAACTTATAACATCCCTCTTTTTACGTCGGGAGTATACAATATTTCGTACTTTCGGCCTCGTTGAGGTCAATTAAAATATATATATACATAAGTCTAGGTTACTTACGTCGATAACGCAGAGCAGCATCAATGAAATGAACACGATCTTGATTAGGTGTCAGTCGAGATACATGAAGACATGGTCTATGATCCCCTGCGCCGTGTGCTTGGAGGAATCGTAAGTGCGCTTGAGTAGCGCCCACAGCGCCGACGACGGCCTCTTCTTGGACGATCGCAGGTTCGGATGAGATAACGACGATAGTGTCCGTTGTCTGCGAACATACAACCGGAGTTCTAGACTTAGCGCCGTAACATGAGCTCATAAAGCAAGGTTATTTCCATAGTGCATAAGCAGCGGATGTATATGTCTTGCATACATCTGTCCCTTACGCACGATGGATATAAATAAACTTGCTCTAAGAGCCCTCAAACCATACCTAATATGACGTTTTAAAGCCATCATTGTTTATGTGTTGAAAAATGGAAAGCGTTATTCGTCCTGCATAGCTCCCTTTTCTGCCTTACACTAGAACAGTGGGGGCTTTACTACGTCATTCATAATGAAAACTTTCGCGTGTTATTATTATACTTAGGCTTCGCCTCATGTGATAAACCCACGCTCGTGTTTTGATAACCCCTGTTATATGACCATTACATAAACTACTATTATTTAATTATGTCTAATTTTTAATTAGCAACAGAGTGTAATTCTATGACATTAACATAATTATCAATACTGACTCGCTAGAGCAGATTCCGTGGTGAATAGAACAACCAATAAACAAAATCATGCTGTGCAGTCAGAGGATATTTATAGGTTTGGTCAGCCAGCTCGCAAACTTGTATCCTCCGACTGCATAGCATGATTTTCTTCTTGTTTAAATCTTTTTAGTTCGCTTAAGCAGTAGTTTTTTGTTTTTTTTTTGTTTCTTTTTAGTTATAATTTTATTTTCGAATGACTTTTAAACATATAAGTAGTGTATATTTTTGTAATCACCTCTGAAAACCCTTCATTTTGATACACCACATGATGTGCAAAGACGAAAAAAAAATTGGAATGTCCCACAATATGGCGTCCAAAATCCGCAATATTTCTTTTTTTTAACGTCACTTATATAAGAACACTTGGGCGATGGACTCTTAATTATGTAAATCCGTCTCGCGGTTTGAAATAAATGAGGTAATAAAGAAATTTACAAATAAATATACAGTACAACTATTTTAACATAATGACTCTCGGCAAACTTCGTGTTTCGTCAGTTCTCGGGCTTCCATCAGTTGCCCTTTGCACTTGGTGCAGACCGGACGCTCTTAATCAACTTGGAAGTATATAGAGTTGTTAATACTGTTTTAATGTAATGTAATTAATAAAAATGGGCGGAAAGTTGATGCGGTTAAAAAGGAAAATAGTGTTACAGCTCTATATAGTTCACACGGAAATCAAAACAAAACAACAATAAAGTACTTAGTTCGAAATTCATATCTAATAATTGATGGACATGGAAATTAGCATGGACTTTAAGAAAATAGTTGTACTGTACATACATACATACAAGATGTACGCGAAAAACAAACTTTAAGGTAACAATAGTATATTATGCAACTAGTGAATTAAGGACGGATTTAAAGCGAGGGCCATAGAGAATCACGAACAAGTGAAGTATACTATATATAGTATACAACTGAATCACGACCGTAGGGAGTGATTCATGATGATTGAATCACGAGCATAGCGAGTGATTCAAGTGTTAGAATCCTGAGCGACGCGAGTGGTTCATGGCCCTCGATATAAATCCGTTTTATTCAAGAGTTGCATACTATATTTTATACCATGACTACGAGAAAAAGATAGATTTAAGCGAAAAGCACAAGGAATAATAATAAATAAATGTTTTATTACCTTCAAAATTTACAAGAAATGATGTGCATAACTCCAGCTTCCTCATAAGTGGTAGAATAATTCTATCTATGCCAATAATAAAGGCATAATAGCAGCAATCAAAGTTCTGAGTCTTAATTTAGCTGCCACAAAATCTTCGTTAATATGAGTCGTTTAGTATGTGTTAGCTGGAGTGACGTAACCCCAGCTTCCTCATTCAATACAGGAAAACCAGTGAATCCCTCCCTAATACGGATGTCTACTTACACTTTTAATCGGCTAACTATGTGCATCCACCTTAACCGAACTACAGAGAACAAGTCACAAAAAAAAACAATAATAGTCTCTCGTCGTCTAAATTTGATAAGAATCCACTTTTTAATATTACATTCATAGTTCCATTAAAGTTCAGTCGGCTCTCAAACTATATCTTCAATAAAATATTTTGAGCGCAAGTTAAAATGACTTCTAATAAAATGCCTGCTAAGTGCAAACTTGGTTGCAATAATGTAGCGCACGGAATGGCAACGCCGCTCCGTACTTCCTCCGAAGTAATAATTTGATCTTTTTGGTGCGGAAACTATATTTTTATTTACTACGTGGAAACTACAAGGACTAGAGATTTGTAAATTGTATTGGCAGCTATTCTTTTTTATGTTTTAAGCTATGATGCATAATCGTATCTTCTTTTGTTCGTAAGATATGACATGGCAGCTGGGGTGACGTCACTCCAGCTTACACACACGTTTTTGTATCATAGTTTCAACACTTTTTAAGTATTTTCGTTCAGTTATTTCCTTAAATGTGCAGCTATTATGTCTTATTTTTCTGACTATAGTCCAAAACCCTAAGCTCACTGGTTTGCCTGTATTGAATGAGGAAGTTGGGGTGACGTCACTCCAGCTAACACATACTAAACGACTCATATTAACGAAAAAAGGTAAGTTTATATCTTCAAATATTTGAAAAGGATGAGTAAGAGTTACATTTTTATTGAACTGCAATTGTAGGTTAAAACTTCCTACACTTTTCAAAGTTTTATTTTTTGTATCTATCCCTTTAATTGCAACGTCACTATCTGTTAATTGCAGAGTACTTGTTATACTTCTCCTCTTCAAGACACAAAGTGTTGCTCCAGAATCTATCAAGATGGTAAGTGGATTTTTATTTACAAGTGTTTGTAGTTTAATGAAAGGTAAGTATCTTTCTCGGGTAATAATTTCAAATATTTTAAGTTATTTTCCAGATTTACAATTGGATTGTTGGTTCAGACCTTCCATATGGGGCTGGTTACCCTGCGGCTTGATCCTACTATTAAAAGAGTTCAGACCTTCCATATGGGGCTGGTTACCCTGCGGCTTGGTCCTAATATTACAAGAGTTCAGACCTGTCTTATGGGGCTGGTTACCCTGCGGCGTGGTCCTAATATTACAAGAGTTCAGACCTGTCTTATGGGGCTGGTTACCCTGCGGCTTGGTCCTAATATTACAAGAGTTCAGACCTGTCTTATGGGGCTGGTTACCCTGCGGCGTGGTCCTAATATTACAAGAGTTCAGACCTTCCTTATGGGGCTGGTTACCCTGCGGCTTGATCCTACTATTAAAAGAGTTCAGACCTTCCTTATGGGGCTGGTTACCCTGAGGCTTGGTCCTACTCTCGGAAAGACCGTGAGTTTGGGGCTGGTTACCCTGTCCATTGGTCTTGTTAATAGGGGTAGTATCGGCTTGATTAAAAGGGTTTTGCCCCGTGCGATACTTAAACGGGATATTATTTAGTTTAAATAGGTATTGTTGATGGATTCGTCAACTTCATCTCTGTCTTCTTCCTCATAATTATCAGTGAAGTTTACATGAGATTCTGGCTTAACGCCTGTTTGTCTGTTATTAAAGGACGAAGGTTTAAATGGCTGAGGGCCATTTGAAAATCTTTTATTGTTGAATTCACGCAATTTGCAATTTTCAAGAATGTGTCCAGGCCTTTTGCAGTATCTACAGAAACCAGAATTATTATAAGAAGAAGTGGGTTGACTGGAGTTATTACCTTTAATAAAAACCTTAGCTTGGGGTGTATTACTTGTATCACTTCTTTTATTAAAGGATTCAGTGATTTTCTGCCTATTGAAGTTGCGATAAGAGAACTGCTGTATTTTCTCTTCGGATATCGCAGCATTAATGGCATCATTCAAAGTTTTATAGTCTCTACATCTCACAATATTAACGATTCTAGGGATTAATCCTTATATAAACGTATGGAGTGCGAGGTCTTCCATCGCGGCTAATCTGCCCGGAAGTGCCGTCTTCTTTGTATTTGAGAAAGTAACTTCTGTGAGAAGTTTTTGCAAACAGGTTTCTACTCTCAAAAAAAATTGGCTAATGGGTTCTTGATTTCCTTGCCTACAGTCTTGCAAGTCAGTGAGTAGGTGAGCATAGTGTTTACGTTCACCAAACTGATTTTTCAAAATTTCTTTAAGCGATGGCCATGTTTCAAAATCTTTAATAGAGCACGCGGTCTCTGCCTTGCCTTCTAATTGACTAACTACAAATTAAAAAATGACGTCTTCCTGTTGAGAAGACGCCAAAGATATTGCGCTATCGCAGTTCCTTAGGAAAGCTGTTAACTTATCTCTATCGCCATTAAATGGTTTAATGAATTTTAGCACCACATTTAAAGGGATTTCCACATCTCCTTTTTGTTCTTTAATGTCTTTTTTAGATTCAGATTTAGACATATTTGCTTTTTGTAAATGAATAAGGAATGGTAAAACTACACGCCACTGCTTAACACTTCGGGAAGTATCGGCGTGATGTTGTTATGGATTAATAAATGTTATCGGCTACTAAGTTCTGAAAATTACGTGAGGTCCGGATGTATTAGTTATGCACAACTGATAAGGGCGACTTGTGGGATCGAGGCGCATGCTGCTTAACAAGTAACCTTGAATCTATTTATAGATGTTTAAAATTAGTCTTATTTTAAATTAACCCACGAGATTACAACACGATATACGCACTTTACGCACAACACACACAATTTTCACTGGATAGAGTAATTTGGACTTACAGGAACAGCTCATAGGAATTCTTCATTCTGAAACTACTGGATTAGGTCTTCCTTAGACGTATGGACGAGAAGCCGATGGCTGCCGTCAGGTCGGCGCTGGATACAAAATAGATTGGGTGCAGCAAGTGCTACCCAACTGCTTAGCACCACTTACTGCGCAGGGGACCCGGAGTGGCGACCAGGCTTGGACCAGGTCGAATGGTATCGACCTTCGATGTGATGAGCTCGGGTGCTTTTTGGGCGACACAATCACGGGGCACTTTTAGGAACACAGACACGGACTAACTTTTATTTCCTGTGACGTAATTACCGTTTTAAGGCACTGGGGATGTCTCATCCCACCGCTGCCACCAAATGTTAGAATTGAAACTCCCGAATCTTTTTTAAAAAGATTTATTTTTACTTCCTAAATGATAAACAATATATTTGGGGAAAATTCGGTATACGTCCCAACTCATTGAATGCCAAACCCGAACTAGCTGGAAAGGAAACTGACGAGCAAAACTACGTGTTGGTGGTCCAATGCTGATTAAGCAATAGTGCCAGCATTTACTAATACAGAATAGGGATGTAACAGTGCCGTCGACTAGTGTACCCTTAAGTTTGATTACTGCAAGGGTTATGTATACTGACCACGCGTCCACACCGATACTGACTTGGAAATGTTTCATTACGTTCAAATGTTGCAGGAGGGTGTTTCATTACGTTCAAATGTTACAGGGGGGTGTTTCATTACGTTCAAATGATACAGGTGAGTGTTTCATTACGTTCAAATGATACAGGTGGGTGTTTCATTACGTTCAAATGATACAGGTGGGTGTTTCATTACGTTCAAATGATACAGGAGGGTGTTTCATTACGTTCAAATGATACAGGAGGGTGTTTCATTACGTTCAAATGATACAGGAGGTGTTTCATTACGTTCAAATGATACAGGGGGGTGTTTCATAACCTTCAAATGATACAGGGGGGTGTTTCATTACGTTCATATGATACAAGGGGGTGTTTCATTACGTTCAAATGATACAGGGGGGTGTTTCATTACGTTCATATGATACAAGGGGGTGTTTCATTACGTTCAAATGATACAGGGGGGTGACCATAACCTCTTAGAGCAAGGTTATTTCCAGTGTGCGTAAGGGACAGATTATATGACTTGTAAACATCTGTCCCTTTTTTACAGTCGAACCATTATAGTTTTGACACGTCATGGTATGGGGGCGATCAATCGACAGCTTTATAGTAATCTGAATACTTACATCATCTCTTATCGTGGATGCCCCATCCTGGATTGGTTTACCTGACCCTTGACAAGTCGGTACTAAACTATTTGATCTGTTAAAAAACGATCCAACGTTAATGTTCATACTTAAAATCCGCATGCGTCTTTCCGCAAGTCATTAATCGTGGTTTTCGAGACTAACCTTGTTTTCGGGTCCGACAACGCCATGTAATCCTTATGGAAATAATGTACTTGCAATATAGTTGTGATATGGAATAACGTTGGTGTTAATAGTTTGTCACTGGGAATTAAAAACAGCTTCATAAAGGTAACAGAATTATAAGTGTTACATGTTGAATTGGTAACAGAATCAAATATGTAATACTTATAAATGTGTTTTCAATGTGTTAACCCAAAACACTTACAAAAGTGTAACCGTAACATATCTGTAACAGATATAAAAGTGTTAACAGTGTTAATACGTGTAACAGGTAAACGCGGCGTTGCCAAATTTATAATGTACTTATTTATGGTTAATAAGCATCAGATAGCCGCAATCCAGTCGCCGTCTGTTGTATCCGTGCTCCGAATTATTGAAAATATTCGTGATTTAAAATTCAAGTTTATTTGATCAGTTTTGTGTTTATTTGACTGCAATGGATCAATCAAACCATTTCTTAAAAAAAAACCTTGTCTGGATCAGGATGACAAACATCCTAAAATCAACTGCTTACCTACCACTTCAACAAGAAGTTGTGAGTCCTGATAGTCCCGATATCTTGATAGAGCTGGAAGTATATTCGGAGGATTATTCGCAATCAATACTTTCTTATAAGGTAGTTTCGGTTTCGGTGGCAAACCTGCCGAAACCGAAACTTTCGGTCGTGGTTTCGGCGCGTTAAATTCCATCCAAGCGAGTAAGCGACGAAGACATTTTGTTGCGTCCACGTACCTAATCATGTCGTTACTGGCTTGTGTTTGCAGTTCGTTTTGTTTGCTTGTGTGATTTATTTTGAATTCAGTTAGTTTTATTAAGTGATATAATTAAGTGATATTATTAAGTGGCATAAGAGTAGGTAGTAAACTTAAAAAAAAAAACATTACAACAAACTAATACACAAGTTATAGTTGAATAAAGTTTAACCTAACTATCTAAATATTTTTTAGATAGGTTAATTCCTTAATCGCCAAATCTGTGACTGTTGCCGAAATTCGGTTTTGGTTTCGGTCGTAAAAACCTGGCTGACAAGGCTATCGTTAAACTCAATCCAACCAAAATACACAATAATGCGGACTAAGAAGGGGGTTCTGTTGTTACATGAACATTAAAACGATTTCAGCGGCACACAACGTTTAAAAACGGGCCCACATAGGATGATGTCTTTTTACCACTATCTCGCCTGATGCTAAACGATGATGTGGTGTACGGTGAAGCACGCTTGTCTAGATGTAACCTATTCAGTATTAACTTTTAATTAAATAAGGACTAACTGGTAACTGAAGAAGGAGTTATAAAATCCAACATCGCAACTGAAGTTAGAAAAATGTTATCTATTTGCGGTGCGAATTGCGACAGGAGCCGATATGAGCGCGCGTTAGAGCCACGGGGAATGGTATGGCTCGTTCCTGGATCCTTGCGCGCACGCTCCTCGTTTTACCCTACTCAATTAGTGTGTCGGGTCGAATATTGACTTTATAGATGGATATCGACAAAACAAAATAAGTGATTTGCTTGGAAATCGAATCTAATTTGACTTTAGATTACAAAACGTCGAAAATACTTCTGCACTAACACAAAATAGACTCCCCTGCGCCGTATGGACTAGGGATCGGTACTGCCAACCAGTCCGGCCACTCCAATGCGTTATTCGAGCTTAAACATTATTAATTTAGAAATCATTTAAGGATTTTATGATTTTATTTTTGTATATTTTTTCATGGTTCATAAGCATATATTTAGTATCTGTTTTACACAGCTAACAACGTTATTTAAGTAATTCTTCAATGGCATTTGTACAAAAGTTTTACTGTGCCAAGTACATTTTATAAGTTGGTCGACTATTACTCGTAAACTTGTAAAGCCTGTTATGATTTTATTTTTGTTTATTATTACATGGTTCATAAACATATATTTACTCTGTTTTACACATCTAACAACGTTATTTAAGTAATTTTTCAATGGCATTTAGCATAAGTTGGTCGAATATTACTCGTAAACTTGTAAAACCTACTTATCCGTGATAGTTATCCTTTTAATTTAGTTATATTTACTAATGCCGTGTTTTTTTTACAAAGCCAAGAGCAACCATTTCGCTGGCAGGGGGGGGGGGACACTTGACTCTAATATAAATTTGCAATTCAAAGGATAATTTTACGCAAACGGATCTCTGAATCGAAATAGTAGTTTATGATACTGTTGCATAATAAGGGGTATTAAAACATGAGTGTGAGTGTTTAAAAACCGAGCCGTAGGCGAGGTTTTTAATAGTATTCACACGAATGTTTTAATACCTAGTTATGTGCAGTTTCATACACTACTTTAGCTTCACTCATACATTTTGGGATGGAACCTACTTAATATCTTTTTTTTTGTATTTTCCATGCCATAAAAAACGTATGAATGGCGCCAAAACCCAGCACATCACCGCATTATATATTATATTTACGCACTGCGATATTTATTCGCGCGAATTTTTCCGCCCATTCTGTGACCTATGGAATCGTATGAAGCTGCTCGCATTGCTGTAAAAAAATCGTGCGACAATAATACCGCATGAAATCCGTGTTTTTCAACAATATCCACAGCACCGTGGCACGAATTTAATTCGCGCGAATATTTTGAGCTCTATGAACAAGTAGAAAGTGACAAAATTCGCGCGAATAAAAATCGCAGTGCGTGCTATCCCTAAAGCGGGCATTGTCACAGACAATTTAAAATTGGAATCAAATGTTTTTATAATAGGTACTAAAATGGCATTACAAAAAAAATATTGATGGAAACTCCTTAGTGATTAACTTCTTGGATTTGTCCTGTATCGTAATAGAAAAAAATTGTTTTATAGCATTATTTTGTTAGAGAAATAGTGTTATAATGAGATTCTATTTTTAAATTTCGGTATTGTGTTTATAAAGTATGTCAATATACACTCGGTTTGAAGTTTATAATTCGAATATTACGATATGAGAGTAGATAATAGTACATTATGGTACAAGTGTGCAATGTTGGTGATTACCGCTGAGGCGCCGCCATTGAGACCCGAGCCGTAGGTGAGGGTCTTAAGAGAGCCGAGGACGGTAATCATCAATACACACGTGTATCATACGACGTTTTTCAACACACTTGTGAAGAAAATAATACAAAAAAATCATTTTCAACAGTAAAAACGAATTGTGATTTTTTTTTACAATGGCGGGGTAAATTAAATCAGTTTTCCTATACGCGCGCATCTATTAATGGCGATCGGCCATAGACTAAAACAATGAGGTTACTTTCTTTTCTTAGCTTTTCGCGGATAGCGTTTTAGCCACGTACAAAATGGGGAATTTCAAGTTTTCTTTATTGCAGAGAAACAAAAGTTATATTTAACGGGAAATTTTATTTATTTAACACATACAAGTTGAAATTATCTAGTTGAATACGAAGTTGCATGAAATGAGCGAGCAATATGTTAGGTTCTAGCATTTTGCTGAATTTTTTGACTAGAAGCTATGCCACATTTTATGTATTTAATGGATATCATGGAAATAGTAATTACTTCCCATATCATGTTATGGATATAGTAAGTACTACTTCCATGACAGGAATAGAAAGAGATTAATGTCAAATGGGACACTTTTAATTGATTAACAGTGTTACATTTTATTATATTGAAAATACTTCAATTTTAACTGGATTAGAATCAATTACTTATTTTATTAATTTTCATTGGATTGATTTGTGACACTTTTAAAATTAGTTTAATTTAAAAGTATTTAAAATGAAGGCAGGAAACCATTAAAAAAAAAACTATAACTCACTTGTGAATAATAGCAATGAAAAAGTCACAGTTTGATTACAGGTATCATTATATGCCTAATTGCGGTGAAATTAGAGCCACTTTATGAGCAAGTGTGTTGAAAAATGGTTTTAATAAACCCATATACCCCACACCATGGGACAGATGAGAAAAAAAGATACATCCCCACTTCACGTCTAAGGGCCACGAAAAAAAAAATTTTTTCATGATTTTATTTTACCACTTTGTCGGCATTATTAGTATGTATATCCATGCCAAATTATAGCTTTCTAGTACCTAGATTCTCTGAGCTAAGCTGCGGACGGACAGACGGACAGAGCGAAACTATAAGGGTTCCTTGTTGACTTCGGAACCCTAAAAACGGCGTGTGCGAGCGGTCGGAAGTCGGAAGCGGATCTAAACAAAACAAATATTTTATTTTTAATGCGTTAGTGTGTGTGTGCGTCTTCGCGCCGCGCGTTGTTGCCGTACTGTGCAATTATGCCTAAAGCTATGCTAAAACTGTTTATTTCAGTTACACTTATTAACACATATAAAAGGTTACAGTTTGATTCGGTAACATTATTGTATCTGTTACATTTAAAAGTGTTTTTCTGTTAAAACTGTTTTAAAAAACAGTGTTAAAAACACTTATTACGGTTACAGTTTGAGTCCCTTTGATGAATAGATCCACCGGATGGTATGGCTCTAAGCCCAAGTCTTGCTGTCTGAAATTATAAAGCCAAATAATAAATATAAAAAGAAAAAAAATCAAACATATTATTTGATTGATTTATACTTACAAACTCTCATTAATCAATAAGTATTTTTCTATAATTTTCGAAAAGTTGTCGAACTGATAAACGTATCATCAATATACATGTCGGGTTTAGTCAATAGTACGGACGTTAAAACAAATCGCAAGCACGCTATCTGGCGGCAAAGCAAGAACAACTACGCATTGGCGCGCTTTTTCTAACCGCTTAGGTAGTGGGGACAGCAGAATAGAGCAGTTGAGTATTGACAGCCGTAGAGCTAAGACGTCGTAGAATCAGTGTTGATCCGTAATATTAGTAAGCAAGAATGTAATTTGTGTCTATTTGAATAAACCCAGTGTATCGAATAACTGATGTGATTTCATTTGCACGATTATACCCACCGACCTGCCCACACACGATGTCTTAACCTAAGGGAATATATCCTGACTTCCCGATGGTTTGCATCTATCGGCCAGCCTTGATGCGACATACATATAATAAATCTGTAAAAAAATGATTTTTGTACATCGAAAAAAATTCCAAAAAAAATAGACTGGGTGTTAAAGGATAACCAACAGAACCCATTTCCAGCATTTTTGGAATTTTTGTCTGTTTGTCTGTTTATTTGTGCACGCATCACGTGAAATGTACGAAACCTATGTAGATAACTTTTATACATAAAAATTGTGCGTAACTTGAAGAATTACTTAGTTTTTGTTTCATCGCAATCGGTTCACTCTATCAAAAGTTCATCATCATCATCATATCAGCCGAAAGACGTCCACTGCTGGACATAGGCCTCCCCCAAGCGTCGCCACATTGACCGGTTCCGTGCGTCCCGCAACCAGCGGATTCCTGCAACCTTCACCAGGTCATCGGTCCACCTGGTGGGAGGCCTCCCAACGCAACGTCTTCCGGTTCGCGGTCGCCACTCCAGAACCTTTCTGCCCCATCGGCCATCCGTTCTGCGAGCAATGTGCCCTGCCCACTGCCACTTAAGTTTGGCAATTCTTCGGGCTATGTCGGTAACCCTGGTTCTTTTACGGATCTCAACATTTCTGATTCGATAACGCAAGGAAACGCCGAGCATAGCCCTCTCCATTGCCCTTTGAGTGACTGTAAGCTTTCTGATAAGGCCCATCGTAAGCGACCACGTCTCAGAGCCATATGTCATCACTGGCAACACACACTGGTCATAGACTTTTGTCTTGAGACACTGTGGTAAGTTGGACGAGAAGACACCGCGCAACTTCCCGAACGCTGCCCAGCCGAGTCGGATTCGACGGTTGACCATCTCGAAGTTGGCCCTACCCAACTGGATCGTTTGTCCCAGGTAGACATAGTCGTCCACAATTTCGTGTGTAGAGTCTCCAACCTTGATAGGAATGGGTGTAACATGGCCATTCAACTTCACCTTGGTTTTGTCCATGTTCATTTTCAGACCCACTCTTTCGGAAGCTCTACTGAGGTCATCGAGCATTGTACTGAGGCTCTCCATGGTCTCAGCCATGACCACTATGTCGTCGGCAAACCGAAGGTGAGTGATGTACTCGCCATTAACGTTGATGCCTAGGCCGCTCCAGTCCAGAACCTTGAATACATCCTCCAGCGCAGCAGTGAACAGTTTCGGAGAAATTACGTCTCCCTGTCTCACGCCACGCTGGAGAAGGACTGGCGCCGAGGTCTGATCCTGAAGACGGACTGACATGGTGGCGTTTCTGTACAGACACTTCAACACCTCAATCTACCGGTAGTCGATCTGGCACCGTTGGAGAGACTGCAGTACAGCCCAAGTCTCGATCGAATCGAAGGCTTTCTCGTAGTCCACAAACGCTAAACAGAGAGGCAGGTTATACTCTTCGGTCTTCTGTATAACCTGCCGCAGCGTATGTATGTGATCTACGGTGCTAAAGCCTTTTCGGAATCCGGCTTGTTCGGGAGGCTGGAAGTCAAACCTGCGTGCGAGACGATTCGTGATGACTCTTGAAAACAACTTGTAGACATGGCTAAGAAGTGAGATGGGCCTATAGTTCCGGGCATTGTCGCCCTTTTTGAAGAAGAGTACCACCACACCCCTGCACCATGCCTGTGGCGTTTTGCCCTCGAGTATGACGGAATCAAACAGCTTCTGAAGGGCCTTAAGGACCGGTTTCCCACCCGCCTTCAGAAGTTCAGCCGTGATTCCGTCGTCACCCGGCGCCTTGTTGTTTTTTAGCTGTTTCAGAGCCATCCTAATCTCGTACAGGCTGACATCCGGGATATCTTCGGTATAATGTCGGGTCAATCTAGCTCTTGGGTCGTTTGCTAGATTCGCAATGGGTTTACTGGTTGACGTGTACAACTGCCCATAGAATCTCTCGATCTCCCTCAGAAGCTCCGGTTTGGTGGATACGATCCTGCCATCATCGGTCTTCAGTTTTGTGAGCTGGCTCTGCCCAATAGACAGATCCCTTGCAAAGACCTTGGAGCCCTTATTCCGCTCAATCGCATCTTTAATACTTTCAGTATTAAAGCGGCGGAGGTCGCTTTTCAAGGACTTTGAGATCCGTCTATTTAGCTGCCGATATTTCACCGCAACGTCTGAAGACTGCAGGATCATCTCACGCCTCTCCTTCATTAGCTTTAGAGTTAGATCAGAGAGCTTTTTGTTTCTATCTGTACGGCGGGTCTTGAAAAACTTAGACCCGACCGTATGGACAGCTTCCACGAACCCATCGCTGGTCAAAAGTTAGATGAATTTAAAGTGTTCAAGAAGTAAAATTATGACAGCACACGCAATTCAGTTACTTGGTCAGTTGAACTCGCTTTTCGATAGATGGCGTTGTGCATTTAAAGTCATTTTCTGAATCGCGGTGTTAAGATTCTACGCGAAAGAATGACACTAGAAAAAAATTAGTATGTAGTATGTCGGTAAGTAGGGTAGGCAGTGAGTTAAGTATGGTAGGGTTGGCAGGCACGGGAGCGAAGCCGCGGGAAGAAGTAAAATTATGACAGCACACGCAATTCAGTTACTTGGTCAGTTGAACTCGCTTTTCGATGGATGGCGTTGTGCATTTAAAGTCATTTTCTGAATCGCGGTGTTAAGATTCTACGCGAAAGAATGACACTAGAAAAAAATTGGTATGTAGTATGTCGGTAAGTAGGGTAGGCAGTAAGGTAAGTATGGTAGGGTTGGCAGGCACGGGAGCGAAGCCGCGGGCACAGCTAGTAATAAAATAAGTTTTATCATTGAGTATATGATGACTAGAGATGGGTCGTACTAGGTGAATTTAGGACTAGGTGCACCTTTTTTTTTTTTTTTTTTTTTTTTTTTTTTTTTTTTCGGTGTGGAAAATCCTCATTGGATGTCCTCCGCCCTGGGGAGGGCGGAGGGGTCTGTCAGATTCGTACTGACTAAAAACCACCCCGGTGTTCCATCTCACACCTACGCTGGGGGTCGCGGGAACAACGATACTTCCGCAACCCCCAGCTAGTGCCGGCCCGCCACTGCGGGCCTCGATCTCGGGTTGGGGGGGAGTGAGGTGTTTGCACCCCCCGCAACGACTAAGAGGGGCGCGCGTGGAACACTACGCGCCACCACCTCGGGTCCAGATGTGTGGGGGGCGACGGACGTCCCCGAGTCCGTCGCCCTAGGACCCATTTAGGGGGGCCGGAAGAGGGCGTTGTCTGCCCTCCGCCGACGCCCAGCGCGTCTGCTGCGGATCGGGTTAGCGGATGAAATCTCCCTCTCCCTCTCCGCAGCCTCCTTCTGCGAGACGACTGTTTCGCAGAAGGATACCACCGCGTCCCAGGACCAGGTCCAGGACTAGGTGCACCTAGTCCAAGTCCGTACAATAGAGATGGATCGTCGACGTATTTTTCGTTAACGAAACTAGACCGTCCATTTCCGTCGATCGACGAGTCGATCAACTAGTTGAATTTGTCGACTAGTCCATTACGTAAACTATGTTAAGTAGATGTTCTTTATAAACTTAGCGACGACGCGACGCGCGGCGTCTACGGTTCGACAACAACTTTCAACTTTCCGATTTAACGTAAACAAGTACAAACCAGTTTACCTCGCATCGTTCGATCGGTCAATCGCTTTACTCTTCTGCACACGTGAAACTATAATTATTGGCGTCCTTTTCTTCTTAACACAATGCATTTTTATTCCAAAATGGCTATCGGCTCATAGAAATATCAACTCTTTGTATATAGATTTAGAGTTCAAATTAATTTGCTCGATGTTCGTCCGTTGTTGTTATTTTCTCGGACGTATTATCTTGTACTACCCAACTAAGTTGGATTAGTGACCTTTCCGTCCTTCTTATCCTTATTACGGCACTCGTCTACCGTATGACCGAAAAATTTGCAATAAGAACACTTCGGTCTAACACGCCTTTGTCCATCACTATTTTTATTAATTGTCGCGTTTAGTGCATGCGAGTCGGACGGCCTAACAATACTTTCATTAGTACTCGACTTACGCTGGTCACTTGCGACATTCGTAGGGTTAACGTTTGTGTTCGAACGTTCTTGCATCGCGGGCCCCATGCTATACGACTTACTTTTTAGAGCCGGCGTGGTTTTTAGGAAAACGTTACGTACTATAGGGCTTGCTGACGGATCAGAACAAGAAGGTACTGTACTTGAATGTGATACTGACGTGATGTTGGAAAACCACGTTATACCTACCACGTTTATAGTTTTACCCGACGCGCAAACTCGGACATTGCTAGGTAGAGATTTCTTCATGAAAGCAAGTATCCTGTTGGACTTACCACAGAGAAGCTGGTGTTTTAACGACGAGCCGGAACATTGGCATCCGTTTATAACCAGCTTTGATTTACCTACTGGCGGCCAGATGGAGCTGATGAAGGTAGAAGCATCAAACCTTATGCTGAGGGATGATGAAGGCACCAAGTTAACAGCAGATCAGAAGATCCAACTGAACGCGTTTCTGTTGAAGAGGTCCGACCACTTCGCAAAGGGTGGACCACCAACAGAATACGCCACGCATCGGTTGAAGATCGATCCGTATCAGGAAACCATCGCCTCACCGCCTTACCGGATGTCTCCCAGTAAGAGAACGATGCTGGACCAAGAGTCAGTTAAGTTTATGGGTCACGTGATCGTACCAGGAGGGGGGAAGGCAGACCCTGATAAGACAGCAGCTATCGCAAATATGCTCCCTCCTGAGAACGCGAAGCACGTGAAGACCTTTTCGCAAACGTCAAGTTGGTTCCGGCGCTTCTTTCCCAATTACGCCGACGTTGCCAAACCTCTGACGGATCTTCTGAAAAAGGACAGCAAATGGACCTGGACCTCGAAGCAACAAGGCGCCTTTGACTGCATTAAGGAGAAATTAATCACCGCTCCGATACTGCGCCAAGCTGACGAATCGATGTCGTTTACATTGAGAACCGACAGCAGTGGTTATTGCCTCGGAGCAGTACTTATGCAGGGGGAGGGCCCCGAGGAAAGACCAGTAGAATACGCCAGCCCGCTGTTGAA
Organism: Orthosia incerta; assembly: GCA_948252205.1. Classification (NCBI taxonomy): domain Eukaryota; kingdom Metazoa; phylum Arthropoda; class Insecta; order Lepidoptera; family Noctuidae; genus Orthosia; species Orthosia incerta. Next base: position 23,534,906 of record OX411754.1, read on the forward strand.
TAGTGCAGAGAAAAACTACAACACGACGGAACGAGAAGCGCTAGCAGTCGTGTGGGCGCATACATCGAAGGATCTGAGGTTGTGATAAAGAGTGACAACCAACCTCTACGATGGCTGATGACTGTGAAGTCGCCAAGTGGCCGCTAAGCAAGGTGGGCCCTTACTCTCCAGGAGTACAATCTCCGTATAGAATATACACCTGGCAGGTCGAACGTCATCGCTGATACTCTTTCACGACCGCCTTGCGCGGATGAAACGGATTGTGATATCCGCTACGCCGAGGTCGATTTCCCGTCAAGAAGCCCTAAGGACGTTCGTGAGAACCAGCTCAAAGATCCTGACGTACGAAAGATCATCGAAGGCCTTGAAACAACCGATGATCCGTTTAGGGGGAGGAGTTGGTCCGACCGTGGCTTCGTTATGTCGGACGGTATTTTGTACAGATACAGACTTGACGAGTGCGAAAAAGAGACAGGATGTCTCGTTGTACCGGGACACGAGCGTGATAAAGTCATGGTAGAATATCATGACGCACCGACGGCTGGACATTGCGGAGTAGAGCGCACACTAGATCGAGTGAAGTCGAAGTATTACTGGCCTGGTATGCGGCAATATATCGTTAAATACCTGAAGAAATGTGTAGAATGTCAGAGGTACAAATCCGATAAAAGGAAACCGGCCGGACTACTGCAAACGCCCGCAACTAATCGCCGCTTTGAAGTCATCGCTGTGGACCTTTTCGGCCCATTGCCGGAGACCGCCGATAAGAATAAGTGGATTCTTATTATAGAAGACACGTGCTCTCGATGGGTAGAGTTATTTGCTCTACAAGATGCTACTAGCTTAAACTGTTCCAAGATCATGATTACAGAGGTTTTCCTGAGGTATGGAGTACCTAGACGGATCTTGAGTGACAATGGTGTACAGTTCATAAGCGAAATAATGCAGCAGGCGTGCCATTCGTTTGGCATTACTCAGTCGCTGTCGCCTGTATACCATCCACAAGCGAACCCGGTAGAAAGGAAGAACCGTGATTTAAAACCGCAACTTGCTATCCTAGTAGGGAAGGATCACAACACCTGGGATGCTCACTTACCCGCGGGTAAGTGAGCATCCCAGGTGTATACGTATCGCGATGAACTCTGCTGTGACCAGCAGCACCGGCTTTTCACCGGCTTACCTGACGTTTGGACGAGAGATGCGTGCGCCGGCCGACGTTATCGCCGACATGCGAACCATTTTAGAGAGTGACAACGTCGTGACGAGCCTTACCTTAGGAGGATGTCAACCGTGCTATTTGAAGCTAGGGAAGTGCACGAACAGGTTCAAGCGAATCAGAAACGTTATGCCGACGAGGGTCGCAGCCCAAGGGAGACCCAAGGGAGTAACGACACGACACGCGGACAAACGCCGAAGTTCATACCGCGACGGGACGGACCTTACCGTATTAAGGAACCCGCGAGCTCCACTACTTATGTGTTGGAGAAAGTAAGTAGCGGTGAACCGTTAGGGAGGTACCATTTTTCCCAGTTGACTCCATTCGTAGGCGACGTACCGCCAGCCCCGGTCAACGAAAAGTGTAGGCGCGGTAGACCTAAGCGTTATCTTGTCTGACTCAGACGCGTGGGCGCATGTCTGGGTCAGAGGGGGAGGATGTAGCCTTAACGTTTGTGTGGGGACTCACCCTTAAGTGCGGCGACGGGAGACGACACCCCCGCCAAAGGACCAGTGGACAAAGCGACGCGAGAGAGTACGTCACGCTCGCGAAAACGCTCGTACAATAGTTTACTTTTACCTGTTTGTGCCCTTAAACTGTGTTTATGTGTTGTAATTATATACCTTTTCACTGTTGACGTGCGTTAGAACTTATTTAAAGACCCAACACACCCTAAGAAGAAGAAATATTCCTACAATTATACTTATTTTGTTGCCAGTGTTTGCTGGCAAGTCTTTCACATGGAAAAATATTTAAGTATTATGTATACTATATTTCTTTTAGTCGGTTCACAACATTTTAAGAGTTAGGTTGATAATACATCTGATAACTACGTCAATGGTATAAAACTCTTTCTGGCACAACTTACGTTTAATGAATGATTTGAATTTATTAAGACTTAGAACTTGTACGTGGCTTGGAAGCTTATTATAAAAGCGCACACATTGACATCTAAACGAGCCACCTATTTTCTTGAGCCTTGTTGTTGGTACTACAAATTTGTGTTGCCAGTGTTTGCTGGCAAGTCTTTCACATGGGAAAATATTTATGTATTATGTATACTTTATTTCTTTTAGTCTGTTCACAACATTTTAAGAGTTAGGTTGATAATACATCTGATAACTACGTCAATTTAATAATTTTATTAAATTACTTACAATAACTATATTTTATTACGTTTTTAGGAAATGCTGACCAATAACGATCCTTGCCCATACGTTGGTGAAAAACCTTTAGTTAGTGATGATATTCCATTCATCAATCTCGATGTAAGTTAATTGTTCTTAGATACATTTTTAAATTTTCCTTAGTACTAGTTTCTGCCCGTGGCTTAGGGACTACTTACAATCATCTTATTTTATTTCAGGATTCATCAAAACATACGGATTCATATTCAAACATTTTGGTAGAAGAAGAAACTGAAGACAAAGACGAGATCATAATAAATGGCAATAGAATAATGGATTTCGCATACCTCTATAAACAACTGCAATAAATCGCATGAATACGCAACACGTTCTTCCATAATGCACCAGTGATTGAAAATAACAATCATGTTTTAAATGAGATTGATATTACCCTTCTTGTCTCTTTTCCATTTCCATTAGTTTTTGGGAAATGCCTTTGACTTCCCTGGAGATAGTTGTTCATTTACAGAATTAGAAGAAATTTTTAAATTATGACGTTTCTGTTACACTCTGTATAATAAATATACCACGATTCCCTGGGTTTTGTGTAAGATTTTGTAAAATGGTAAAACACGCAAGGTAAATAATAGTACATTATGGTACAAGTGTGCAATGTTGGTGATTACCGCTGAGGCTTAAGGAGCCTCCCCGAGCAAAACGCCGCGGTTAGTCGTTTTTGTGCAGTTTTTAAGAGCTATCTACTCTTTATTTAAAAAGAAATATCAATTAATAAAAATACATTAAATTTCTACATAATGTTGAATCTAAAATGGAAGTACACTTTTTTTTAAAGAGGTATATTTCACTAATCTCCTTTCAACAAAACCATAAAAATGTGAAATAATTATTGATAGCATGCATCTCCTCGTAAAGTGTTCATTAATTATTTTTTATACTAACACTAATGTATAGAAAATTTGATAACGAACATTTTGTAAGTTTTATTTTTTTCAAAAGACCATTATTCGATTTTATATAGATTTTATTCTAAAATCTGGGCGTATTCACTACCGTTATTCATGCGCCACCAGTGCCGCTAGGCCAATAGGAATGCTCATATCACATGCTGATTTTTTGGTCAGGGTACGGCCTTAAGAGAGCCGAGGACGGTAATCATCAATACACACGTGTATCATACGACGTTTTTCAGCACACTTGTGAATAAAATAATACTAAAAAATCATTTTCTACGGTAAAAACGAGTTGTGAATTTTTTTTCACAATGGCGGGCAAAATTAATCAGTTTTCCTATGCGCGCGCATTTAACAATGGCGATCGGCCATAAACTACAAGAATGAGGTTTCTTTTTTTTACAATTCGTGGATAGTGTACAAAATAGGGAATTTCAATTTTTCTTAATTACAGAGCCAATAAAATTTATATTTGAGTAAAAGTTTTATTTATTAAGCACGTACAAGTTGAAATTATCTATTTAAATACGAAGTTGCATGAAATGAGAAAGCAATAGGTACATTAATTTATTTGTACTATTAAGCACGATCTTTTTTGTATCGAAACTTTTTTAAGAACAAAGCAACTCAACCAATAAATTAAAAAAAAACTCTATAACTCACTTGTGAATAATAGCAATGAAAAAGTCACAGTTTGATAACAGGTATCATTATGTGCCTAATTGCGGTGAAATTAGAGCCACTTTATGAGCAAGTGTGTTGAAAAGATTGTTTTATTACAGACTGGTTTTATTATACAATACACCTAACCATCTAACTTACTTCACCTACCCTACCTACTTACCCAGTAAAATTCCCGGGCGTACAATCCACAACGCCAAATATTCATCGCAATCAGATGAATAGTAACGGAACGGATAATGTATTACTATAGTACAAACTAACATTATTTTCTATGTAATATAGATTATTAGATTTAATTATATGGTTGTACTATTTTATGATGCAAATAAAGTTATATTATATAATTATGGGCTTTATGTACCTACATAAATATCTAAATAATCAATATTCGCCTTTTCAAGTCACTCAACACAACGCCATTTTTTGACCATGAGGGACATGAAATTGTCACCATCTTAGATCCTGCTTAAATGTTTTAGAAACAATTTTTTAAAACATAATGTACAATTTGTACAAGATGTACAAATAGAAGGTCAACGAAGAATAGGTTGGTATTGCTTATTATTGGTGTTTAACTTTATTAGTACAACACGGTACATAGCATATAGAAACAGTGGATTGTACTACCAAGATTAAAATTATTGTCAGCTTTCTGGGCTCCTAAAATAGATACGCAGACCTGTCTAAAGCGCTTATTACACTACACGGAATTCAGGGCCCTGAATACCGGGTCGCTCCACCATGCCGAGTCGCTAAGGTCAATATTTTGGGGACCCTAACTCCCTAACAGCTATTACACCAACGTAAATTATATTTTAAGGGCCCTGAATACCGTGTAGTGTAATAAGCGCTTTAAGAATCGGACATTTTGCGAAAATATTGTCTATTATCTTATGAAATTATGCAAAGAACTGACATAAGTTCTTTGCACCATTTTATTGAAGTACTTCTAGAATCGATTTTATACCTCGGCCTCTTTATGATAGTTATTTAAGACTATAAGATTATATTAAATCCATCCTAATCTTTCTATCTTGGAGAGTATTGACATACTAAAAGTTAAGTTAAAAACAAAACTACCAATCAGTGATATTAATTTCTCTGTTAATATCTTTATCTGTAAATAACCAGAATATTCAATTGAGTTATTATCTTTTGTTGCAGGAGTAGCTAAATGGAGCCACATTGAAGATTTTTTTAATATGGACAAAAAAAATCCTAACTTCGTTTTTGCTCCAGCATTGACCCAGCAACACCTTCAGCCGAATGGCAAACAAAAAATGAAAGTTAGGCTAGCTGCTCAAGTTTTGAGTCATTCTGTAGCAGCAGGATTATTTGCTAAAGTAGCTCAAAGTAAGTTTCATCATAATAATTATGTCGTATGATCTATCATCTTTCTAACCTTTGTATCCGACTGTGCCAAGACCCATAAGGAGGGTCATGTTTTTCTCACGAGTTTGTGAACATGATTCATATCCGTTATTTTTATGTTCCTTCATAAAGATTACACAAGTAAACTTATATTGACAAAAGACGATTAAAAAAAACAGCACTTAATCTCACAGCATCATCAGCCTATTAATGTTCCCACTGCTGGGACACAGGCCTCCTCTCTGTGAGAGGGAATGGGCCGTAATTCATCACGCGGGCGGGTTGGTGGATGACACATATCTCCGAATTTTTAGCTCTAGGACAACGCGGGTTCCTCACCATGTTTTCCTTCACCGTTTTGAGAGCAGTGGTGATGAAATAATTTACACAAAGTAAAGCACCTGCCTGGGCTCGAACCCACGACCTACAACTTGTAAGTCGTGGCCGATACCACTGGATCACCGCTGCTCCCCACTTAATCGCACCTCAAGATATTATTAGTATAGCTCGCGGTAGAAAGATAAAATTAAATATTGTAATTTGGAATAAAAACCTGCAAACCTAAGAAATAATGCTGCTGGCTTTTGACTGACTGGTCGTATCAACCGTTGTTTGTATCATTTGATTGATTTATACTTACAAACTCTCATTAAAATATAAGTATTTTTCTATAATTTTCGAAAAGTTGTCGAACTGATAAACGTATAATAGAATAAGATTTATCATTGAGTATATGATGACCACTATCCAGAACATGTATAATAGTTTACGCCACAAATACCAACTCATCTGGAACAAAAAAAAATAAAAAAATGTAAACAAAAGTGATAAACAGTAGTCACAGCGGATCTTTGTGTCTCTGAAGTTGGCTCAGCGAACCATTGCGCAAGAAACAGTTTGTCATCGAGTATACTGCATAGAGTAAGCGAGATAGCACTATGCGAGAAACGTAAGCGAGTCAAAGAGGCTGTTATTAAATACAATGCTATCTTCTACTTCAACATTGACACAAAAATAGCTACTACGCAGGGGCTTGCAGCCAATTTCCGAGACACAAAGGTCCGCTTAGATTCCTACTTAATAAAAATCTTATATTTACTGACAGTTGTCAGTCAGAAAATATAAAACGGTCTAAAACATTTAATTTTGCATAAGTTTTTAAAATTCATCCTCTCAAGGGGTAAAATAGATGAAATTTTGTATGGAAGTTCGTTCTTTTTGCGATAAAATATTTTGGAGTCACGGCTTGTATACGTAAGAAATGTTTATAAAGAGTAGATGAAATGTGTAAAAGCAATTTAAATAATAAATATTACAATTTTAGTTTAAACAATTAGAATCCGCTTTTACAGAAAATCCTTCTAAAAATATAACGTATATATTACCTGAAACATAAGTATGAACGCAAGGAAGAGGAACATATAAATTATCCGGAAGATGGTCATACGCTGGCCGGTGATGCCGATGACGAACAGCATGATGACCACAACGTAGATCCAGTAGCGCGCGCATAACGTTCGCAGTGCGACACCAAGCGCACAGAGCAGGCGCGAACGACTCTCCTCTTCGCGTCGCGCGTCCAGACCTAACAATATTGTTATTATCAAATATTTTATTCAAGTTAATAATGGTATACAAACAAAAAATAGATACGCTGTATTATAATCTCACGGTGTGCAATTGAGTGAAAGTTTATTGATTAAGCTAGACTCTATGGTAACGATACTTGAGGCGTTATTTTATTCTTGACAACGGCCTTCTAGTGTGTGATATTTTTTATTTAAGACTGTGCCGAGCAAAATAATCCAAAACGATCGTCACAGTTATAGGGATATAACCAATATTATTACCATAATATAAAATAATTACCATAAAAAATATGTAATGAACACCACAATGAATGTGTTAACGATTCTATTTTGGCAAAAACAAAAACTATTGTTTAGTTTAAATAACAAAAATACGTAAAGTTGGATAAAAATATTAAAATAGCATGCTCGTGTTTTATTGAATATTGATAGTAAACTATTGAATTTTTTCACATACTTTAATTCATATTAATCTCTAATTGTCATACCACAATTTATAGTTTTAACATTTTCGAAATGTCACTCGGTTATTTTAGTTTTCTTTTTTTTCTTAATTGTTGCGCTGTTTTGAATCATGCGAAACGTAAACCCAGCGTTGCCAGAACGTAACTTTTGTTACATTTTACGTAACTTTTGACCTTCTCATGTAACCTCCATGTAACACGACACAAAATGTAACTTTTACGTAACTTTTAGGACTTAATAAAAATATCGAAATATTTTCTAGTAAACAAAAAATAATCGTGAAACGGAACGCATTTAAGGAAGTTTTCGTTCGTCGTGTTGTCGCACCTGATTTTATAACACACAAATTGACGTATTGCTTATTCACTCACTCACTCACGTATATTTTTAAATCTTCCATCCCGCTTACTCCGGCGAGCAAGTGAGCGTATTAGGCCTAGCACTCACTGCGTTTTTTATTCGCGCGAATTTTTCTGCCTTTTCTGCGACCTATGGAATTGTATGAAGCTGCACGCATTGCGGTAAAAATTCACGCGACAATAATACCGCAAGAAATCCGTGTATTGCCACCGAATCCACCGCACCGCCGCGCAGATTAAATTCGCGCGAACATTTTGAACTCTTTGAACAGGTAGAAAGATACAAAAATGGCGAGGCATTTTATCAGCAGTGCGTGTTAGTTAGATACAGTACGCGGACAAAAAAATTCGCGCGAACAAAAATCGCAATGCGTGTTATAAGCCTTAACCTTGTCATTTTCCACATAAAATAAGGTAATGTAACTTTTCTCATGAAAATGTAACTTTTTGTGATGTTTCATGTAACATTTGACTATCTGTCACTGGCAACACTGCGTAAACCGGTCGGCAATTCAGTCGTCCACGAGAGCTCGGAGAGTGGTCACGTCTCATCGTGGAGCGACGCGCCGATAACGATAATTCGCGATCGATTCGAGATCGATTGTGTACGTATACCTTGCTGCAAATAGTTGAATAAGGTAAGTTATATATTTTGTTTTTTGAGTATGACTTTTTATGCATAACTAACATTTACTTTTTATATTTTTACTATTCAATGCATATTTCTGTAACATTTTTTTTAAATATTTGTTTTAGTAATAATGGGAAAGCGTAAGGAAACATATTATTAGAAAAAAGTTGGCGCTCATTTCCGAAAAAGAATCTGTTCTCATAAAAAGTACATATTTCTATTTTGTGACACTATTTCCTTTTTAACCGACTTTCCAAAAAGAAGGATTTTTTGTGTATGTTCACCGATTGCATCAATTGTGGACAGATATTAGAAATTATTTTTTTGTTTGAAAGATTACGTTCCATTTAAATTTGGTGAAGATCTGATGAAGAATTTTGGAGATATGCAACAGAACTCCTCAAAAAATACGGCAGATCTCTCGGGATTGCTGGAATCGCATGTCTGTTTATTGTTTACACCATATTTTCTTAACATAACATCACGCCGGTACGCTCTAAAGGGGTACGCAGATGAATACAGTAAACCCTGGTACACTCTCATTTCATTCAGGCTATAGATTTTGCCCCTTATGTATACAACTAAAAAGTGTAAAATAAAAACTTTTTTGCAAAAAAAACAACCGACTTCTAAATCAAAACACTACAATATGTAAAATAAATTCAATTTCGCCAGTCAGTGTCAAAAAACGAAGAATCAAAAACAGGAACACCGACTTCTGAAGTTGAATTTATTTTCACTTTGTAGTATTTTTATATGTATCGCCGGCAACGTATCTGCATTGGATAGACCTTGTCTTCCTGGTGTAGTACTTCTGCTGGGGTACCGCAGAGAGGCGTTTTATCTCCTTTACTTTACGCAGTTTTTATAAACTCAATCTCCAGTGAACTAACTTCTTCCTACCATCTATATATATGCGAACGATCTACAAATTTACTCGCGAGCTCCTCTCGGACATCTGTCTGAGGCTATCGTAACAATAAATCTTGATCTGGCCCGCATATGCGAATGGAGCAAAAGGTATGGACTTGCGGTTAACCCCACTAAGACGCAGGTGATAGTGGTGGGCAGTTCTAGGATGGGTTCAAAAGTCGATTGGACTACTCTTCCCCAGGTTATTTTCGATAACTCAGTAATTCCGTTCTGCGAGAAAGTTAACTTATAAGTTAGGATATTCATTGATAGGAACTTCTCTTGGACTGCCCAACTGCAGGAGGTTAGCCGTAAGCTATTTGCATCTGCTGCGTCCTTGAGGAGACTGCGTAATTTTCTTCCGACTGCCACCAGGATTGCGCTTGCACAATCTCTTCTTTTACCCATACTTGATTATGCTGATGCCAGATATCTTGACCATACTCAAGAACAACTCGATAAACTTGAGCGGCTTCAAAATGTTTGTATAAGGTTCATATTCGGGTTGCGCAAATATGACCATGTTTCCGAATTTCGAGTGAAGCTCAAGTGTTTGCCAAATCGCCTTCGCCGGAATGCTCATATTCTTTCCATTTTATATAATGTGCTCTTTACTCCTTCCACCCCTTTGTACCTTAAGAAACGTTTTCAGTTTCGCCGCGATTCTCACACAAAATTTCTTAGGTCATCAGACAACTTACGACTTCAAATTCCAACACATTGCACGACTTTTTTGGATAAATCCTTTACTGTCCGGGCTACTCGTCTGTGGAATGCATTGCCAGATCCAATCAAACGTGCTCAATCATTGCCTGTGTTCAAAAGACTCGTAAAGGAATATTACCTGTCACTGTCTTCGTCTTAGCGTGTTCATTTGTGATTGTGATTGTCAATATAGTCATTCATCATTTATTTTTATTGCCATTATTTTTAGTATTTATGTATATATTACATAGCATATGTATTCATCTGTGTATTTATTATAATATAGTATGTTATCAATGTTATGTCACACCAATGACAACCCCACTTCAAGTCCAGACAATTACTGTCCATACCAGGTTGCCTGGAAGAGATCGCGGAATGCGATAAGGCCGCCCATTGTATTTGTATTAATTTTAAGTTTCTTTGTATAATTGTATTATGGTGTACAATAAAGCACATAATAAATAAATAAATATTTTTATTTGAAAGTCGGTTGTATTTTGTAAAAAAAAATAATATCTAACATAATGGCACATGCAATCGTTTTTTTTCAATTGGTTCTCAAACATTCGATATGGGTATCGTGTAATGGGTTTTTTGGGGATGCCGATTGTAAATCTGACATTATTTTAAAAATCCAAGATGGCGGATGCAACTTTTTCTCAAACATTCGATATGGGTATCGTGTAATGGGTTTTTGGGGATACCGATTGCAAATTTGACATTCTGTTTAAAATGCAAGATGGCGGATGCATCTTTTTCTCAAACATTCGATATGGGTATCGTGTAATGGGTATTTGGGGGTGCCGATTGCTATTCTGACATTCATTTTAGAATACACGATGGAAGATCAATTTTTTTTTCGCCTTTATCAGTGGTGTCCAAGATAAACTTGGAAAATACAAATTAATTTGAAAAAGATGCATTGCCTGCATTTGAACCCAGGACCACAAAGCACGAGAAGTGAGGCCAAGGGGTCACCATGAAATTTTAAATTCATTATACTTATTTTGTTGCCAGTGTTTGCTGGCAAGTCTTTCACATGGGAAAATATTTATGTATTATGTATACTATATTTCTTTTAGTCTGTTCACAACATTTTAAGAGTTAGGTTGATAATACATCTGATAACTACGTCAATTTAATAAGTTTATTAAATTACTTACAATAACTATATTTTATTACGTTTTTAGGAAATGCTGACCAATAACGATCCTTGCCCATACGTTGGTGAAAACCTTTAGTTAGTGATGATATTCCATTCATCAATCTCGATGTAAGTTAATTGTTCTTAGATACATTTTTAAATTTGCCTTAGTACTAGTTTCTGCCCGTGGCTTAGGCAATACTTACAATCATCTTATTTTATTTCAGGATTCTTCAAAACATACGGATTCATATTCAAACATTTTGGTAGAAGAAGAAACTGAAGACAAAGACGAGATCATAATAAATGGCAATAGAATAATGGATTTCGCATACCTCTATAAACAACTGCAATAAATCGCATGAACACGTAACACGTTCTTTCATAATGCACCAGTGATTGAAAATAACAATCATGTTTTAAATGAGATTGACCTTCTTGTCTCTTTTCCATTTTCATTAGTTTTTGGGAAATGCCTTTGACTTCCCTGGAGATAGTTGTTCATTTACAGAATTAGAAGACGTTTTTAAAATATGACGTTTCTGTTACACTCTGTATAATAAATATACCACGTTTCCCTGGGTTTTGTGTAAGATTTTGTAAAATGGTAAAACACGCAAGGTAAATAATAGTACATTATGGTACAAGTGTGCAATGTTGGTGATTACCGCTGAGGCGCCATTGAGACCCGAGCCGTAGGTGAGGGTCTTAAGAGAGCCGAGGATGGTAATCATCAATACACACGTGTATCATACGACGTTTTTCAACACACTTGTGAATAAAATAATACAAAAAAATCATTTTCTACAGTAAAAACGACTTGTGAATTTTTTTTCACAATGGCGGGCAAAATTAATCAGTTTTCCTATGCGCGCGCATTTAACAATGGCGATCGGCCATAAACTAACAGAATGAGGTTTCTTTTTTTTTTGGCTAGTCGTGGATAGTGTACAAAAAAGGGAATTTAATTTTTTCTTAATTACAGAGCCAATAAAATTTATATTTGAGTAAAAGTTTTATTTATTCAGCACGTACAAGTTGAAATTATCTATTTAAATACGAAGTCGCATGAAATGAGCAAGCAATAGGTACATTAATTTATTTGTACTATTGAGCACGATCTTTTTTGTATCGAAACTTTTTTAAGAACAAAGCAACTCAAGCAATAAATTAAAAAAAAAAACTATAACTCACTTGTGAATAATAGCAATGAAAAAGTCACAGTTTGATAACAGGTATCATTATGTTTCTAATTGCGGTGAAATTAGAGCCACTTTATGAGCAAGTGTGTTGAAAAGATTTTTTTAGTACAGACTGGTTTTATTATACAATACACCTAACCATCTAACTTACTTCACCTACCCTACCTACTTACCCAGTAAAATTCCCGGGCGTACAATCCACAACGCCAAAATTTCATCGCAATCAGATGAATAGTAACGGAACGGATAATGTATTACTACAGTACAAACTAACTTTATTTTCTATATAATATAGATTATTAGATTTAATTATGGGCTTTATGAACTTAAATAAACATCAAAATAATCAATATTCGCCTTTTCAAGTCACTCAACACAACGCCATTTTTTGACCATGAGGGACATGAAATTGTCACCATCTTAGATCCTGCTTAAATGTTTTAGAAACAATTTTTTAAAACATAATGTACAATTTGTACAAGATGTACAAATAGAAGGTCAACGAAGAATAGGTTGGTATTGCTTATTATTGGTGTTTAACTTTATTAGTACAACACGGTACATAGCATATAGAAACAGTGGATTGTACTACCAAGATTAAAATTATTGTCAGCTTTCTGGGCTCCTAAAATAGATACGCAGACCTGTCTAAAGCGCTTATTACGCTACACGGTATTCAGGGCCCTGTCACCTTGCCGAGTCGCTAAGATCAATATTTTGGGGACCCTAACTCACTAACAGCTATTACACCAACCTAAATTAGATTTTAAGGGCCCTGAATACCGTGTAGTGTAATAAGCGCTTTAAGAATCGGACATTTTGCGAAAATATTGTCTATTATCTTATGAAATTATGCAAAGAAATGACATAAGTTCTTTGCACCATTTTATTGAAGTACTTCTAGAATCGATTTTATACCTCGGCCTCTTTATGATAGTTATTTAAGACTATAAGATTATATTAAACCCATCCTAATCTTTATATCTTGGAGAGTATTGACATACTAAAAGTTAAGTTAAAAACAAAACTACCAATCAGTGATATTAATTTCTCTGTTAATATCTATATCTGTAAATAACCAGAATATTCATTGAGTTATTATCTTTTGTTGCAGGAGTAGCTAAATGGAGGCACATTGAAGATTTTTTTAATATGGACAAAAAAATCCTAACTTCGTTTTTGCTCCAGCATTGACCCAGCAACACCTTCAGCCGAATGGCAAACAAAAAATATAAGTTAGGCTAGCTGCTCAAGTTTTGAGTCATTCTATAGCAGCAGGATTATTTGCTAAAGTAGCTCAAAGTAAGTTTCATCATAATAATTATGTAGTATAATCTATCATCTTTCTAACCTTTGTATCCGACTGTGCCAAGACCCATAAGGAGGGTCATGTTTTTCTCGCGAGTTTGTGAACATGATTCATATCCGTTATTTTTATGTTCCTTCATAAAGATTACACAAGTAAACTTATATTGACAAAAGACGATTAAAAAAACAGCACTTAATCTCACAGCATCATCAGCATATTAATTTTCCCACTGCTGGGACACAGGCCTCCTCTCTGTGAGAGGGAATGGGCCGTAATTCATCACGCGGGCGGGTTGGTGGATGAAACATATCTCCGAATTTTTAGCTCTAGGACAAAGCGGGTTCCTCACGATGTTTTCCTTCACCGTTTTGAGAGCAGTGGTGATGAAATAATTTACACAAAGTAAAGCACCTGCCTGGGCTCGAACCCACGACCTACAACTTTTAAGTCGTGGCCGATACCACTGGATCACCGCTGCTCCCAACTTAATCGCACCTCAAGATATTATTAGTATAGCTCGCGGTAGAAAGATAAAATTAAATATTGTAATTTGGAATAAAAACCAAACCTAAGAAATAATGCTGCTGGCTTTTGACGGACTGATCGTATCAACCGTTGTTGAAAATTACAAGAATTCAAAATGGCACCACTATTACGCGTATCCGATTAATCATGTCATGTAAGATGCAGAAATTCCTATTCAATTCAAATTCATTTAATTCAGATAACAGTGATCCATATTGGGATAGTATTAAAAAACCTTAAATTCTAGTGTTAGTATCATTCAATCAAATCAAATCAAATCAAATTTATTTATTTGGAACAAGAAAAACGTACAGATATAAACAGATTGAAACGATGATAACCGCAGTAGTATAAAACTGTGTCGCGGTTATCAACGCCCCTCTCCAGGTAAGGAAGTAAAACTGTTCTAGTTACAATTATATAATAACAACAAAAATGCAGACGTGAATTATTAGTAAAATAAAATAAGTAAAATAAAATGGAATTGTGTGGATCGAAGAGAGGTTGTGTGTGTGTGTGCTTGTGTAAATTGTGTATGTTTTGTATGTGTGCGTGTGATGGGTTGTGAGAGTTATACTTCCGCAAGTTCTTCTGTTTCGTCATAATTTAATTGTTTTAGCCAGATATTTAATTTAATTTTGAGTTTTTTCCTAGTTAACGAGTAGATATTTATTTTCTTATTTATTCTATTGTACATTTTGGAACTAATGTGTTTAAAGTGACGGCGTGCCGCTTCAGTTCTGCGAACTACTATACCACATATCCTATCAGACCGGCGTTTTGTGCTGCCGATACTCGGATCATAGGCAAGCTGGCAATGTTTACGGAGTATGGCCTGTAGTATAAATAATTTTCTTACAGTGAGAACCTGACACAGAGAATACAGCGCCGTTGTTGGATATCGCATCGGTTTCTTTGCCAAAACCTTAAGTATCGCACGCTGTCCGCGTTCAACTCGTAACATTGTCGTTTTATGAGCTGCTCCCCATACAACAAGGCAATAACCTAATACCGACTGAGCTAGCGAGAAGTATACAGTGATTAAGCTGTCAAAATCAACAACCGATCTAAGTTTCTTAAACACATAAATAAGCTTCCTTAGACGTGTAACTGTGGCATCCGTTTGCTGTTTCCATTTAAGGTAACTATCCACTAAAATACCCAGGTATTTGACAGTCTGAGCACTGTCAAGTTTAGGACAGCTACAAGTAGTGTTTGGAGAAGAGGTAGCACATGTATGAGCACGAATCACGATAGGAATTGCAGGTTGACTAGACCTATTGGTGGAAAATGCAATGAATTTGGTCTTACTAATATTTAGGGTTAAGAGATTTTTGGTTAACCATTTCATGACACAGTTTAGGGCCAGTTCTGAGTTTATTTGAACCTCACTCCAATCACTACCATGAATTATTAGAGCTGTGTCGTCTGCATAGGTAATAATTTTGCAGTTGGGTAGGTGTAACTGACACAGCTCATTCACGTATATGAGAAATAGGGTTGGCCCCAGTACACTGCCCTGTGGAACCCCAAAAGTAAGAGATTCTTCTCTGCTTACATAGTTTTCTATCTTAAGGGACTGTTTACGGCCTGTTAGATAGCTACTGAATAAGTCATATGCAGTACCGCGAATTCCCATACCATCCAGCTTCGAAAGAAGGGTGGGGACAGAGACAGTGTCAAAAGCCTTTGAGAGGTCAAAAATTATTTTTTTTTTTAATTTATAGTCTAGTTTAGATTTAAAGCCAACACACACACACACACACATTTATAAACACTGCGTGCCGAGGATGACCAGCCAGGAACACATGTTTCCTATCTGATCACCCTCCACACAAAATGTCGGATATCTGGAGTATAGCTCTCAGCCACAGCTCTCAGGATATAGTTGCGACTACTCCGCACTCTGCACAGCAGCGATGCAGTTTTTTTGCGCATTATGAGTAGTGTATAATTGGGGGTTCTGGATCACTTGCTGTCGCTTCGCTCGAGCGCGTGATCCAGAACTCCCCAATTATACACTACTATCGTGATCTGTAATATGTCTCATAATATAGATTGAGTATTGAGAGGTTTTGATGAATTTGTGCTCGATTTATAATGTGTGTTGAGTATTAAATATATACTCTCTTCCCTTCACAGCATTTAAATAAATACATTGAGGAAAATGTACAGCATGTTGCATCCAAGGATCGTCATATATCTCCCAATCTTCTATAACACCCCCACATGAGAAACATGCTGCTTTATCATTTATACTGTTTCCACAATAAAAGAATCCAGAGTCAGCCATTTCCATCACTAATCTTTTCTTTGAATCTGCCGTTGCCCAGTAATAATTAAATGAAAATTCACGCATTTTATAAGTATTATACATGTCATAACGAGGTTTGTAGTTATTTTGAGACATGTGTCGTTTTTACAGATAAACAGATAATGACACCGTCTAGCTATAGACAACAGCTTTTAATAATTTGACGACCTTGTCGAGATTGGGGGGGAGGGATAGGAAACGTTTTACCATAGTATAGAAATTAAAGAAGAAAGGGATTATTTTAAAATTTTATTATCATAGCACCATTTATTTAAACACAATACATTTTTTAAAGCACATACAGAGTCATGATAAATACAGTTATATAAATCTTGAGAATATTTATATTGATCGTATAAACTTATCAAACTAGAACAACCTTAATCTTCTAAATTAAATTTTTTTTTTTTTTTTTATTTGTTATAGGCTCGTGTTTGACCACTATCTCGCCTGATGTTAAGTGATGATGTGGTCGAAGGTGAAGCACGCTTGCCTAGAAGTAACCTATTCACTCTTGACTTGAAGACCCCTAGGTTGTAGCTATCAGGAAACAAAGACGCCGGTAGGGAATTCCACTCCTTAGCTGTACGCACAATGAAAGTATTTTCAAAACGCTTTGTGCGTATGGGTGGGATATCCACCATGTACTGATGGCGCATTGTCGTACGTCTTGTAGTCCGATGATGGAAAGGGCTAGACGGAATCAAATTGTGCAGTTCCATCGCACACTCTCCGAAATGTAACCGATAGAATACCGACAGGCTGGCAACTCGTCGTCGTTAAATATATTACAATTACTATTTTCTAAAATATGCTTTAACCACAAAACTTTTTCTGAACCTTTAACGTAGATACATTTATCTCTTAAAATGTCTATAACCAAATTCTGATAATTAGAATAGGGTATAAATCCTTCACGCCAGTGTATCTTTCGGTTACGTTCAATCCATCTAACTTGTTTTTTTTCTTGTTTTGTTAATTTTGAAAATGGAAATGGTGGCTTAATTAAAAACACTTGTAATGTTTTATTATACAATATAGCGATTTCTTTTATTATAAATTCATTTGTCTCTGTTTTAAAGCCTTGAATATCCGCGATAGCAATCATGATAACCTGCGTACAATGTTGCTGAGAGGTTTGTATTCCACAAGTCGATCGTTTATAGTTTTTGGGAAATGCCTTTGACTTCCCTGGAGATAGTTGTTCATTTACAGAATTAGAAGACGTTTTTAAAATATGACGTTTCTGTTACACTCTGTATAATAAATATACCACGTTTCCCTGGGTTTTGTGTAAGATTTTGTAAAATGGTAAAACACGCAAGGTAAATAATAGTACATTATGGTACAAGTGTGCAATGTTGGTGATTACCGCTGAGGCGCCATTGAGACCCGAGCCGTAGGTGAGGGTCTTAAGAGAGCCGAGGATGGTAATCATCAATACACACGTGTATCATACGACGTTTTTCAACACACTTGTGAATAAAATAATACAAAAAAATCATTTTCTACAGTAAAAACGACTTGTGAATTTTTTTTCACAATGGCGGGCAAAATTAATCAGTTTTCCTATGCGCGCGCATTTAACAATGGCGATCGGCCATAAACTAACAGAATGAGGTTTCTTTTTTTTTTGGCTAGTCGTGGATAGTGTACAAAAAAGGGAATTTAATTTTTTCTTAATTACAGAGCCAATAAAATTTATATTTGAGTAAAAGTTTTATTTATTCAGCACGTACAAGTTGAAATTATCTATTTAAATACGAAGTCGCATGAAATGAGCAAGCAATAGGTACATTAATTTATTTGTACTATTGAGCACGATCTTTTTTGTATCGAAACTTTTTTAAGAACAAAGCAACTCAAGCAATAAATTAAAAAAAAAATCTATAACTCACTTGTGAATAATAGCAATGAAAAAGTCACAGTTTGATAACAGGTATCATTATGTTTCTAATTGCGGTGAAATTAGAGCCACTTTATGAGCAAGTGTGTTGAAAAGATTTTTTTAGTACAGACTGGTTTTATTATACAATACACCTAACCATCTAACTTACTTCACCTACCCTACCTACTTACCCAGTAAAATTCCCGGGCGTACAATCCACAACGCCAAAATTTCATCGCAATCAGATGAATAGTAACGGAACGGATAATGTATTACTACAGTACAAACTAACTTTATTTTCTATATAATATAGATTATTAGATTTAATTATGGGCTTTATGAACTTAAATAAACATCAAAATAATCAATATTCGCCTTTTCAAGTCACTCAACACAACGCCATTTTTTGACCATGAGGGACATGAAATTGTCACCATCTTAGATCCTGCTTAAATGTTTTAGAAACAATTTTTTAAAACATAATGTACAATTTGTACAAGATGTACAAATAGAAGGTCAACGAAGAATAGGTTGGTATTGCTTATTATTGGTGTTTAACTTTATTAGTACAACACGGTACATAGCATATAGAAACAGTGGATTGTACTACCAAGATTAAAATTATTGTCAGCTTTCTGGGCTCCTAAAATAGATACGCAGACCTGTCTAAAGCGCTTATTACGCTACACGGTATTCAGGGCCCTGTCACCTTGCCGAGTCGCTAAGATCAATATTTTGGGGACCCTAACTCACTAACAGCTATTACACCAACCTAAATTAGATTTTAAGGGCCCTGAATACCGTGTAGTGTAATAAGCGCTTTAAGAATCGGACATTTTGCGAAAATATTGTCTATTATCTTATGAAATTATGCAAAGAAATGACATAAGTTCTTTGCACCATTTTATTGAAGTACTTCTAGAATCGATTTTATACCTCGGCCTCTTTATGATAGTTATTTAAGACTATAAGATTATATTAAACCCATCCTAATCTTTATATCTTGGAGAGTATTGACATACTAAAAGTTAAGTTAAAAACAAAACTACCAATCAGTGATATTAATTTCTCTGTTAATATCTATATCTGTAAATAACCAGAATATTCATTGAGTTATTATCTTTTGTTGCAGGAGTAGCTAAATGGAGGCACATTGAAGATTTTTTTAATATGGACAAAAAAATCCTAACTTCGTTTTTGCTCCAGCATTGACCCAGCAACACCTTCAGCCGAATGGCAAACAAAAAATTTAAGTTAGGCTAGCTGCTCAAGTTTTGAGTCATTCTATAGCAGCAGGATTATTTGCTAAAGTAGCTCAAAGTAAGTTTCATCATAATAATTATGTAGTATAATCTATCATCTTTCTAACCTTTGTATCCGACTGTGCCAAGACCCATAAGGAGGGTCATGTTTTTCTCGCGAGTTTGTGAACATGATTCATATCCGTTATTTTTATGTTCCTTCATAAAGATTACACAAGTAAACTTATATTGACAAAAGACGATTAAAAAAACAGCACTTAATCTCACAGCATCATCAGCATATTAATTTTCCCACTGCTGGGACACAGGCCTCCTCTCTGTGAGAGGGAATGGGCCGTAATTCATCACGCGGGCGGGTTGGTGGATGAAACATATCTCCGAATTTTTAGCTCTAGGACAAAGCGGGTTCCTCACGATGTTTTCCTTCACCGTTTTGAGAGCAGTGGTGATGAAATAATTTACACAAAGTAAAGCACCTGCCTGGGCTCGAACCCACGACCTACAACTTTTAAGTCGTGGCCGATACCACTGGATCACCGCTGCTCCCAACTTAATCGCACCTCAAGATATTATTAGTATAGCTCGCGGTAGAAAGATAAAATTAAATATTGTAATTTGGAATAAAAACCAAACCTAAGAAATAATGCTGCTGGCTTTTGACGGACTGATCGTATCAACCGTTGTTGAAAATTACAAGAATTCAAAATGGCACCACTATTACGCGTATCCGATTAATCATG
This sequence comes from Orthosia incerta, assembly GCA_948252205.1. Classification (NCBI taxonomy): domain Eukaryota; kingdom Metazoa; phylum Arthropoda; class Insecta; order Lepidoptera; family Noctuidae; genus Orthosia; species Orthosia incerta. The sequence goes on from OX411754.1 coordinate 23,555,323, forward strand.
TCATGTAAGATGCAGAAATTCCTATTCAATTCAAATTCATTTAATTCAGATAACAGTGATCCATATTGGGATAGTATTAAAAAACCTTAAATTCTAGTGTTAGTATCATTCAATCAAATCAAATCAAATCAAATTTATTTATTTGGAACAAGAAAAACGTACAGATATAAACAGATTGAAACGATGATAACCGCAGTAGTATAAAACTGTGTCGCGGTTATCAACGCCCCTCTCCAGGTAAGGAAGTAAAACTGTTCTAGTTACAATTATATAATAACAACAAAAATGCAGACGTGAATTATTAGTAAAATAAAATAAGTAAAATAAAATGGAATTGTGTGGATCGAAGAGAGGTTGTGTGTGTGTGTGCTTGTGTAAATTGTGTATGTTTTGTATGTGTGCGTGTGATGGGTTGTGAGAGTTATACTTCCGCAAGTTCTTCTGTTTCGTCATAATTTAATTGTTTTAGCCAGATATTTAATTTAATTTTGAGTTTTTTCCTAGTTAACGAGTAGATATTTATTTTCTTATTTATTCTATTGTACATTTTGGAACTAATGTGTTTAAAGTGACGGCGTGCCGCTTCAGTTCTGCGAACTACTATACCACATATCCTATCAGACCGGCGTTTTGTGCTGCCGATACTCGGATCATAGGCAAGCTGGCAATGTTTACGGAGTATGGCCTGTAGTATAAATAATTTTCTTACAGTGAGAACCTGACACAGAGAATACAGCGCCGTTGTTGGATATCGCATCGGTTTCTTTGCCAAAACCTTAAGTATCGCACGCTGTCCGCGTTCAACTCGTAACATTGTCGTTTTATGAGCTGCTCCCCATACAACAAGGCAATAACCTAATACCGACTGAGCTAGCGAGAAGTATACAGTGATTAAGCTGTCAAAATCAACAACCGATCTAAGTTTCTTAAACACATAAATAAGCTTCCTTAGACGTGTAACTGTGGCATCCGTTTGCTGTTTCCATTTAAGGTAACTATCCACTAAAATACCCAGGTATTTGACAGTCTGAGCACTGTCAAGTTTAGGACAGCTACAAGTAGTGTTTGGAGAAGAGGTAGCACATGTATGAGCACGAATCACGATAGGAATTGCAGGTTGACTAGACCTATTGGTGGAAAATGCAATGAATTTGGTCTTACTAATATTTAGGGTTAAGAGATTTTTGGTTAACCATTTCATGACACAGTTTAGGGCCAGTTCTGAGTTTATTTGAACCTCACTCCAATCACTACCATGAATTATTAGAGCTGTGTCGTCTGCATAGGTAATAATTTTGCAGTTGGGTAGGTGTAACTGACACAGCTCATTCACGTATATGAGAAATAGGGTTGGCCCCAGTACACTGCCCTGTGGAACCCCAAAAGTAAGAGATTCTTCTCTGCTTACATAGTTTTCTATCTTAAGGGACTGTTTACGGCCTGTTAGATAGCTACTGAATAAGTCATATGCAGTACCGCGAATTCCCATACCATCCAGCTTCGAAAGAAGGGTGGGGACAGAGACAGTGTCAAAAGCCTTTGAGAGGTCTAAAATTATTTTTTTTTTTAATTTATAGTCTAGTTTAGATTTAAAGCCAACACACACACACACACACATTTATAAACACTGCGTGCCGAGGATGACCAGCCAGGAACACATGTTTCCTATCTGATCACCCTCCACACAAAATGTCGGATATCTGGAGTATAGCTCTCAGCCACAGCTCTCAGGATATAGTTGCGACTACTCCGCACTCTGCACAGCAGCGATGCAGTTTTTTTGCGCATTATGAGTAGTGTATAATTGGGGGTTCTGGATCACTTGCTGTCGCTTCGCTCGAGCGCGTGATCCAGAACTCCCCAATTATACACTACTATCGTGATCTGTAATATGTCTCATAATATAGATTGAGTATTGAGAGGTTTTGATGAATTTGTGCTCGATTTATAATGTGTGTTGAGTATTAAATATATACTCTCTTCCCTTCACAGCATTTAAATAAATACATTGAGGAAAATGTACAGCATGTTGCATCCAAGGATCGTCATATATCTCCCAATCTTCTATAACACCCCCACATGAGAAACATGCTGCTTTATCATTTATACTGTTTCCACAATAAAAGAATCCAGAGTCAGCCATTTCCATCACTAATCTTTTCTTTGAATCTGCCGTTGCCCAGTAATAATTAAATGAAAATTCACGCATTTTATAAGTATTATACATGTCATAACGAGGTTTGTAGTTATTTTGAGACATGTGTCGTTTTTACAGATAAACAGATAATGACACCGTCTAGCTATAGACAACAGCTTTTAATAATTTGACGACCTTGTCGAGATTGGGGGGGAGGGATAGGAAACGTTTTACCATAGTATAGAAATTAAAGAAGAAAGGGATTATTTTAAAATTTTATTATCATAGCACCATTTATTTAAACACAATACATTTTTTAAAGCACATACAGAGTCATGATAAATACAGTTATATAAATCTTGAGAATATTTATATTGATCGTATAAACTTATCAAACTAGAACAACCTTAATCTTCTAAATTAAATATTTTTTTTTTTTTTTTATTTGTTATAGGCTCGTGTTTGACCACTATCTCGCCTGATGTTAAGTGATGATGTGGTCGAAGGTGAAGCACGCTTGCCTAGAAGTAACCTATTCACTCTTGACTTGAAGACCCCTAGGTTGTAGCTATCAGGAAACAAAGACGCCGGTAGGGAATTCCACTCCTTAGCTGTACGCACAATGAAAGTATTTTCAAAACGCTTTGTGCGTATGGGTGGGATATCCACCATGTACTGATGGCGCATTGTCGTACGTCTTGTAGTCCGATGATGGAAAGGGCTAGACGGAATCAAATTGTGCAGTTCCATCGCACACTCTCCGAAATGTAACCGATAGAATACCGACAGGCTGGCAACTCGTCGTCGTTAAATATATTACAATTACTATTTTCTAAAATATGCTTTAACCACAAAACTTTTTCTGAACCTTTAACGTAGATACATTTATCTCTTAAAATGTCTATAACCAAATTCTGATAATTAGAATAGGGTATAAATCCTTCACGCCAGTGTATCTTTCGGTTACGTTCAATCCATCTAACTTGTTTTTTTTCTTGTTTTGTTAATTTTGAAAATGGAAATGGTGGCTTAATTAAAAACACTTGTAATGTTTTATTATACAATATAGCGATTTCTTTTATTATAAATTCATTTGTCTCTGTTTTAAAGCCTTGAATATCCGCGATAGCAATCATGATAACCTGCGTACAATGTTGCTGAGAGGTTTGTATTCCACAAGTCGATCGTTTATAATCAAACAATATGCAGCTGTCTTATCAGGTATTGCTGTAGAACATTCAATTTCCAACCTCACATCCACTGGACCTGTTTTCAGGCTATCGTTTTGTCTTGAACAGTCTAGGATAAAGAGTGGGGCTTTTTCTTTGAACTCCTTTAGGTCAAGCAACGGGTCTACTGGGCAGTTGTAATACGACTGACGAAATTTCACAAACATTTCGTATAATGTACTATATTTGTTCTCAGAAAACTTTAAACCTAAAGGTTCATATGGATAATATTGAGAATTCAAAAAGAGCGTAACGTTTGTTACTTCACAATGATCGAATACTGAACTGTCTTTAGTTTTATTATTTTTTCGATTAGTTTGTAAGCTAAAAATTACATATCTAGGTTTTTCCAATTGTGAAGCAGTTTTGACTGACCAAGAATGCTTTGTTGTTTTAGGTAGTAATGAATACTCAAATAAATCCCAATTTCTAAACGCCATCTGAATAGATTTATCTCTTTCTAAATGTTTTAAAAGTGATAGTCGTTCTCGGTCTGATACTTTTATGTGTGGCACCCTCCACTGAACTCTTTGCACATCTATTTGAAAATTAACAATATCATCAGTAAGGATAACGCTATTTAAATTAGTGTTACTTCTGTTCAATATAAGTTCATGTTTACAAGTTATCACTATTTTATTGTAATCCTCCGCAAATCCTAATACCTTAGGGCAGCAACTTTATTTTCTGCTTCATTTAAAGAAATGTATGATTTTATTGTTGACGTTATTCCAGAATTTTTTATGCGATCTATTTCAATACCATTCATTTCGTATCTGATATCTTGAAACAAAAACATAACAGGGTTATTAGTGAACGTAACATTTTTCTTGATTGGATGCCCATCTTGGAATTCTTATTTCATCGTTTTCTCTAAAGCTGTTATTGTAGGGATTGTATGAATGGACTTCATAACTTTCGATCGAAGTGTCAAAGTGTGGTAATTCAGTAATCTGTAGAATATTCATACTTTAAATCCTAGGGCTTTAAGAAAATCTTTATTTGCTTTAGTCAATTTCTTAACTTTTTCCTTGCGTCTTTGCACCTTAACAATCGCAGAAGAACTAAGACGTTTGTCATTTGCTTGAATGTTTTTATAATATACTATCATTTTGTTTTCCTTAAGTGAAGACGTAACTGAACTTGTTCCTCCCCAAACTTAATACAGTGACCAAATTGATCTACAATCTTAACAGATACCGATGAAATTATATTTTTATTTACTGGAAAGTAAATAACATTCTGGGGTATTTCAATGCACTGTTGACCTGGAGTAGTATCAGACACAAATTCATGAATAAAATGAGTTGGTAATCCGTTGCAGTACGAACCCTGAACAAGATCACATTCGATTCTGATTACAAATAGACCTCTGTTAGTAATGGGAATATTTGGCCTTGATTTTAATACTGAAAAGTATATCAAACAGCACTCATATTGACCTGACAAATGCAATGGTGGTTGAGAGTATGAAACTAATTCGGATTTATTCCCAGAGATGGTAACCGTAGTAGACATACTTCTATACTGACATCTTCCGACAGATCCTGCTTATTTTATTCCTTCACTACACCAAAAATTCTTCAAAGAGTTTAAACAAAGATGTCCACAATTAAAAGGGTGATCACGCTGAATATTATCATAATTATAGTGAATTTTGGATCCCAAGTATTTTATAAATTCCTTAGGAGGCTTAAGATTTCCGTAACTATCAAAATACTCAATATAATCGTTGTATTTTGCATAGGCTACCCAATGAGAACCAGGATTTTTAGAGCTATCTAAATTTATTACTCCACATTCTTTTTTAAAAGGATGTTTAGGGAGCTTATCTCTCATAAAGACACCTCTGAAATAGGGAATATTATTTCCATACTTCAAACTGTCTAAATTACTCAAGGCTCGTTTGGGTAGCCGATATCTTAGTTTTTTTCTTTCGATACAAAAATGCCGAGTCCATCTTTGTGCGGTTTAAGGTGTAGTCCTTTTCCGATGCAAAGAGCTTCCATCTTTTCATTGTGTCTCTTCGATTCAGTCCATAACTTTTTCGCCATCTTGAATTCATTTATGGTTTTAGCAATACCAGCTGCACCGCCTGCTAAAGCTCCCACCGCAGATAATCCCGCAAAAATCGGAATCAAAGGCAATACTCCACCAGTTTTTGGTATAGGAATAACACGAGGAAGTTTAAAGGAGGAATCATCAGCTAATTCTCTGGCGGCGGCCATAGCTAATTCTATTGCTACTTTCTTGCATTTCGGTTTTAGTTTTTTTATGTGCCTCCTCGTTTGTCTAATAACATTTTTAAATTTATTTTTTAATCCTTATCCAGATTTAACTCTTTTTTTTATTTATTTTTAGACCAAACCCAGTTTTAATTTTCGTTGACATAGCACCGCTTATTAAGCGTGCTGCCAGTTTTTCCCCTACACTCGCATCTGAAGCAAGTGCTCGCTCTTTAGCCATATTTAATAAAACTAAATCTGCCTTGTGGCGATCCATTAAGTTTGAAGACTTATGATAGGCAATGTCGTGTTGTTTGCAATATTCGTCTAATTTGTTAACAACTTTATCTCCGCGTGTAAGCCTTTTAATTAATTTAGTGCCAGGCCCACAATAATTGTATCCCGGTAAATGTAATTCAAATAGTAAATGATTTATAATCCAATTGAGAAGACTACTCTCTTCAATACACATCATAAGACTGGCGCATTTGGACTGAACACTTAATAAATATTCGATTTATCAATCCAACTGTTTTCAAAAGAAGGAAAACCCAACCATTTAACCAAAACCTTGCTTTCTTTTCTTCTAAGAACTTTTTCAACCAAATATATGTGAGGATTTTTTGTCTTTTGAAGCTCTTGTGCATAAAACGCCCCTAAAATGGGTTGGCCTCTGATTGCATCTTCAATTAAGTAGGTGATAGGAGTTGTATTTTGTATTTTTTGAATTTTAAATATTTCTGCCGACCAGTTTGGAGTATATCCTTTTTCAAATGTCCCCTTATACTTACTAATGCGTACATAATCACCCTCTTTAAATTTGCTTTTTATGCTATCGGTTTTTACCAACCTAAGATATCTTTGTAATATGCATTTTTTATTAGTATTATCCACGTTTGCTGGGCTTTCATCAATTGTACGATGATAGGTGTGATTGTATTCACAAATAACATTATTAAGAGTATTATCGATCCAGTTATAGCTGCCTTTTAGACTAAATTCTTTATACAGTTTAGATTCCAATGTTCTGATAAATCGCTCAACTATTGAAGCTTTTTTTGTTGAAAAGGTTGAATAATGATTAATATTATAAGATTTCACAAGTTTTTTAAATTTATTATTATAAAACTCTGTCCCATTATCAGTTTGCAGATTTTTAGGTATACGCCCTTTTTCCAACAAAATCTTGAAAGAATTGCATACAACATCTTTGGTCTTATTTTTCAAAGGAAAGGTCCAGGCATATTTCGAAAATGTGTCAATAACAGCAAGAATAAATCTAACGTTTTTATTTTCTTTAATACTCAATACTCATCATTTATTTGTTAACATAGGTGTTTATAAATACAGATCTTAGGTGTTTAGAAATAGATTGCATATCAATTAAATCCGCTTGCCATAAATCATCTATATCTTTCATAATAACATGTCTTCGCGGAAAGTTTAGCCTTGCATTTTTATGAATTTCGTTTACTACGTCGGCTTTACTCATATTTTTTATTTCAGTATATCAACATTTGTCTTGAACCCACCAATGATACTGAATGAAAATCACACTATCCCCGATATTTATTATTTAATTATGTCAACTTCTTTCAATTCTTCAATTATCGATAAAATTTCATTATCATGATTTGTATTGCCTGCATCTCTCGAAGCCACTAATAACTTTAATCTCTCAACCAATTCATTGGGATCATCCCAGTATACCAAGTCGGTGTTGTTTTTGTACTTCTTTAACTTTGGCAAGTTGCCTCCAAGTTTAGTGCGAGCAAGTTTATTATCGTTTGACGATTCGGAAAATAGGGGTTTGATTATTCTACAATATTTTATACCTTTGTCACCTCTTATTTGACCTTTAGGATCAAAATCTCTTTTATGTGCATTTGTATAATGTAACATGTCCTTATAGACAAGTTTATCTTCGCTCGATATTAACTTTAAATCAGGTTTTCTTCGGAGTAAAAGTTCTTTTAGACCAGCCGTTAAATTGTAAGCTTTGTCACCGATTTTAATTAAGGTGATAGTGTCGTTATTCAAACTATCAATTTTAGAAAACGATATTGCTGAATTACCCATCAATAAGGTATTGTTTTCACTTCTAATTCCAAAGGGTATACTAATACCGTCATAAATACCAAAGATATCATCACCTTCTAATGAAATTTCTAAATTATCTATCGATTCCTTTTTATATATATATTTATTTGCAAGAATATAGGTAGCTAACATAAGTTCTTAAGATCTATAAGGTTTCACTATATTCGGCATTTCAGCCGTGCAAATATTTAAATTTTACATATTGTTTATACTTATAGCATGCAGTACACATTAAGTAATTAGCCATAACATAAAGATATTAATAATAAAGTGACAATTTAAATTTGGATTACAATGCAATTATCAAAATTAAAACTAAATACAATTTAGTCATCTAAAATAATAATTCATATTAAAAATAACAATCAATCATAATAATGTCATGTCAGTAAAAAATAAGAAGAATTATGGAAATGTGTCAATATTAATTATGTAAATGTCATAATAATTTAAAATTAATTACAATTAAATACATTTCTATTCATTTAAAATAATAGTTCATATTAAACATAACGATCAAGCATAATAATGTCATGTCAATAAAAAATAGCAAGAAAAATAGCAAGAATAATTTAAATTTGTCAATATTAATTAAGCAGATGTCACAATAATTATAATAAACAAGTTTTACATTTTACACTCAAAATATTCATTGATGGAATAAAAACATCTCTCACACAACCAGCTATATAGCTTCTTACTAAATTCCAAACCTGTAGCACTTCTAAATTCTTCAGGTAAGTGGTTATATATTTTCACTGCCATGGTATAACAATTTTTATCGCATAATTTTATTCTATTTCGTGGGACTACTAGTGGCTTTTGTGTTATTTTTCTCTTAGAAATAGTCTTTTCATCTTTTTCAAAAAGCGAGTAATGGTTTCTTACAAATTTGCAGGTTTCAAATATATATAAAGACGGCAGGGTAAGCAGTTTTTGTTTAATAAATACTGGTTTACAAGAGTCTGTCCACTTAAGATTAAAAATTGACCTTACACACTTTTTTTGGGCTATGAATGCTCTCTGGGCATCTGTTGAATTTCCCCATAAAGTTATTCCATACCTTAAAACAGAACAAACATGGCTATGATATACCAATAAGGCTGTTTGAATGTCTGTTAAATTTTTGATTCTCCTAAGTGCAAATACAAATTTGTTTATTTTCTTACATACATTATCTACTTGAGCTTTCCAATTGCAATGTCTATCCATAACTACTCCTAAAAATTTTATATTAGTAACTTCTTCTATGTCATTATTATTATATTTTAAACTTAATTTCATGTCATTACCAAATTTTGTGTTGTTATTATTATTTGGCAAAAATTTTATAAATTTAGTTTTATTTGTATTTATTTTTAAGTTATTCATATCTAGCCAATTGATTAGATCTGCCAATGCTTTATTCGTAACTATTTTACTATTATCTACAGTTTTCTCTTTTGTCAATACGGTAGTATCATCTGCAAACAATATAGTATATTGGCTCGTGAAGTTGGGCAGTTCGTTTATGTATATTATAAACAATAAGGGGCCAAGGACACTTCCCTGTGGTACACCACAGTAGTTTGCTAAGTACGGTGACCTAAAGGTTTTCTGGGTGTTAGTTTCATAACACATTTTTTTAACCTCCGTGCATTGTTGTCGGCCTCTTAAGTAGCTTTCAAACCAACTATAAGCAACACCTCGTATACCATACTGCTCAAGTTTACGCAATAGGGTTTCATGACATACCATATCAAACGCTTTACTCTTTATTTAGCATTTTGTTTGACGAATTGGTTAGAATTTAGTTTTGAATCATAATAGTCGTTGATCTTTGTGGATGAGCTGGTATTATTTTCATCGGATTCGAATCCTTCAGAATAATTTGGGGTTGTATTTTCAATTTTATTAATTTTTCTACAGATTTATTTGAATTAACTAGAGTTTTAAGAGGATCTGTCACCGGTTTTAGCATTTTATCAAGTGACAAGTTCATTGTATGTTCATGATCTTTCATTTGTTTTATTTTATTTTTTATGGAGTCAACAGACTTCATTAATTCCATTTTCATGTTTTTCTCCATCGTATGTAACCACAACTGTGTTCAACTAAGAGAGGAATAACACTAGCAATATTTTGTATAGAATTCATTTATATTTAAATTTATCTGCTTTCAGTCAAATTTAAAAAATATATCAAAATTCTGTCTGTACCTTCCATTATTTAATGATGAGTCTTTGTTAATAAGAAGAAAATTATAAGGGTTGCTCCAAACAGTTTTACAAATATCTTTGAAGTGATTCCATGGTACATCGGAGATGACATGTTCTTCATAGATGTGCTTTAAGTTCACATCATCTTGTTTAAATATTATAAGAAAGTTGGCATTATCACGTAACAACTGTTTCGGGATTTTTGAGTAGGTTTGTGATAAGTAAAAGCAATCAATTTGCTTATGTCTACCCATACAGAAGTAATTACGGATGTTTATTTGATTTTCACATACGACATCATCAAATATAAATACAGAATTTGGTAAAGCTTCATTCGGAGATATGACATCTTTATCGTCATTGAACTCATTGAATTTTATTTGAGGCACTCTTCTTAACACTTCGCGTAAAAAACAATATTTTGGCTGAAAATTTGTCTTTGAATAAAGGTAAAGGTTTTGAAATTTGAGCCCATTTTCATGCAGTAACAAACTGATCACAACGTTTGTTTTACCACAATTTGAAGGACCGCAAATTATACAGCGAATTGTATTTGGCAACAAAGCACTATGTCTAATCTCTTGAGGAGACTCACCAAGATTTATATTTTTAACGTTTAGTGATATGGGTTGTTTGATCAACTTCATCTTGCCAATTAATTTAATTATTACCTAACATAGACATATATACTTTATTTTGGACTATCTCTAAAGATAGCCAGAACCGAGATGAGAATAGAACCGTTCCTGTCTAAACTTGTCGCAACTGGAACGGTTCTATTCTCATCTTACAAGATGGGTATGTATAAATATGTGCTAGGTAATGACTCACATGTATTACAAAATAAACGATCATTTCGCAGGCGTTCTTTGCATAAGGAGATCATTTTGTTTACGATTTTATATATTCAAGGTAAATGTTTTATTTTTTATTTATTTAATTAATTTTTTAAACTAATAATAACAATTATGTAATCCATCTTTTTTTTTTCAGAATTATGTCACTCACCATCCTACAATCCCGTTTTTGATGCTGTCAACCCACGAAATTTAGAGGTATGTAAACATTAGGATTATCTTAAATTAAACATTAAATCTGTAGATCGTGCTGTTTTGTTATAATTTTCTTTGGTATTCTTTCAGAATGTGATAGAAGACTCAGACCCAGTTATCAATCCTTTTTACTATGCTCAAGATAGGGAGAGCTGGGATATGGAAGTAGCAGCTAAAGCATGTAAAGAGAGTCGATAGCAAAAAACATTGGCGCGAAGATTGAATAAGAAAAAAAGTAAACAATTTAAAAACTCATCTTTCATCATGCGTAAGGAGCAAGAGCGTGTTCGTCACCTAATAAAAATTATGGTCTATGATTTGGATGGTCGTAATATCGAAGAAATAAACACTGAATCTGATAATGCGAGTGTGAATGTGCAGTATATAGTGACAAGTGATTACGATGATATCATGGACAAAACTGATCATTTAGTTAGTAAAATAGTACAAAAGTTAAGCAAATCTAATGTGTAAAGTTTTATTATTCTTCTTATTGTAAAAAGTTAATTTAATTATTATTTATCATACACATTTGGTGAAGCAAAAGAAAAGTTTAAATTAAGTAAAAAATAAGTTTATGTACATGTAAACTTTAAATGCGATTTATAAGTTATTATTTAATTAAATGTGGAACAATAAAATAAAAAGATGATTCTATATACCTACTGTGTTTTAATAAATTAGTAAAGATGATACCAATTATTAGTAAACACCGCATATAGTTTTAACAAGCTTATATACATAAAAATATATATAGTTATACTAACGTTATTCACGACATAATCTATACATAGTGTTAATAAGAGGTAAAATCTGTCGGTCTTCGGACGTTGTGACGAGTGGACGTGTGTCAATTATCGGTCAGAAATTGTGTTACTAAATTCTCTGATTGGCCGCGTTGAGTGATTTCGAATTCCTTGTCACTCTTGAACTGTTTTAACCCAAAGTTCACGCCCACTGGGTGGTCCTTGAAAGAGATAAACATACATTTGTCTTCACTGTTTCCAACGCCATTTGAAAAAGTGGCACCGATTGGTGAGATTTGAACCTGCTACCTCGAACGGTGGGGCGACCGGACCAGAGCGCTTAACCATCGCGCCAGCGAGCAAGTAACGGCGAGTGACGAAATACCGGTGTGCTACACGAGGCTGACGTCATCGGGTCTTCTACGGCGCGGCGTCGCGTCGACCAGGCGGCGACAGAGTGCTACCAGTGCTACGAGGTGCTACGGCTGTGCTACGAGAAACGCTACGAATTTGTTATCGGCTACGACGTCGGAGTACTGGACTGGCAAGTGTTTATCCTTTCTAATAGTTAATAGCAGTTTTGGCAAGCACCTACAAAATACATAATCGGTGTAATACTTGTTTGCGAAATGGCAGGCGCTCAGCCCACTCCAACACCAAAATTGCAAAGCCGTTGTCAGAGTCAATCTGAACCAGACATAAATGCGGTTATCGACAAGAGTGAATATGTCACAAATAGAGGCAAACGAGCAAGAAGAGAGAATTCTCAAGAGTTGGAGCCTGCTTTAAATAAACGGGAATTAACTGATTTGCTCAGTGTATGGAGGAATGATCAGAACTCCCGTGTGACTAAGATGCTGGAGTCACAAACGACTCTGATACAAAAATTAATGGAAGATGTAATTGAGATAAAAGCGCAAAATGCCGATATCCAAAAATCAAACACCCAGATCCGCAAGACAAATGCCGAAATCGAAAAGTCGATGCAGCAATTCAATGAAAGATTTGAAGAAATGAAAAAAGAGGTGGAAGATTTAAAGAAGGAGAGGAAAGAACAGAGAAGCTACATAGGAACACTTGAGAATAAAATAAAAGACCTGCAGTACATGTCTCGCTCATCATGCGTCGAAATAAGAAATATTCCGCAATTAGAAAATGAGACTACGGGAAAACTGTCAAGTACCATCTGCAACATCAGTCAGCTTGTCGGACAACCTATATCTCAATCGGAAATCCGTGACGTGTATCGTCAGCCCGGAAAACCCAGTCAAACTTCACGTCCTATTGTAGCGGAGTTTACAACGGTAAATGCCAAGAAAAACCTACTGACGGCTATACGCTCCTACAATAAAACTAAAACTTCAAAGGAAGACAAACTCAACACAGAATTGATTGGAGTCCCAGGCAAACGCCAGGCCGTCTATGTGGAAGAACGACTGCCCTCTAGTTCGAAAAAGCTGTTCTATTTGGCGCGACAATTTGCAAAGGATAGTCAGTATAGTTTCTGCTGGATCAGCAACGGCAATATTTTCCTCCGAAAAAAAGAAGGTGATAAGCAAATTCTGATCAATTCAGAAAAAAGTATTCAAGACCTAAATGACAGCATACCAAAACTGAATATCTGACTACAAAAACGCATGAAGTCTATGCTACTTAAACAAAGGCATTCTTTATTTCTTTTAAAATTACTTATTTACTTAATTACACTTACTTACGTCTACGTAATACAAAAACACAACACACATCAAAACACTGTATACAGCAACATTTCACACACTCCTAGAATCACTTACAAACACACATGCAACTACGTAAAGGCTCTAAACCCATTACTTTACTATCTAAAACCCATCGAGACTCTTGCCCTCCATGATCTCTTGCCGATTTTAGCAAATCATTTTTACTTGTGGTTATTGTTCTTCTCTCAATGGCTACCTTAATTAACGTCAATAATGACCTCGACCAAATAACCCAGGGAAAATCCTTTGTCTGTAATCCAGAAGAATGCCTAAACTATATAGATACGTCTAAAAATGATATAAATCTATTGCATATAAACATCCGTAGTGTTAACAAAAATTTTCCACACCTACAGGTACTGTTGAATAGGTTAAATGTGGATATTGACATTCTGGTCCTAACAGAGTGCTGGCTCAGTAAAATCATCAATATACCAACTTTAAATGGCTATGAGTCACATTTCACAATTAGAAACTGTAACCAAAACGACGGAATAATTATTTATACAAAATCAAGTTTACAAACTACAATATCGGAGCCAGACTTTGCGGGTGGGAATTGTTTAGTGTGTCATTTGGATAAAAAAATATCGGTGGTGGCAATCTATCGGTCGCCCTCATTAAACTCGAGAGAAAATTTTGACAATTTCTCAAATAGTCTAATAAATGTTTATGACGATATAAAATCTGTTTGCCCTAATATCGCGCTTGTAGGCGACCTAAACATAGATATAAAACAAAATCAAATAAATGAAAGAACCATGGACTATCTCACTCTAAACGCATCTCATGGTCTTATGCCAACACACTTATTTCCTACTCGAGACGGGAACTGTTTAGATCATATATTTTTGAAATCTAATCTCACCACTACCACACTAGTTTTAGAGGCACACGTAACGGACCACAAACCAATACTGTTAAGTTTGGAAAATGCCAATCCTTCCCACAAATTATCTACAACTACCATCCTCAACCACAAAGCTATTGCAGAGGAATTAGGAATTGTGGATTTTGCAGGAATATATGAGGTCGAGAACATAAATGAGGCAATGAATAAATTCATCAACATTATTAGATCAGTGGTATCAAAACATTCTAAACAAATTAAAATCCCAAGGCAAAAGAGAATTATTAAACCCTGGATAACCCCTGGTCTTCTAAGATGCATAAAGAATAGAGACAAAATGCACATAAAATCTAAAAATGCACCTGATAATATTATGCTAAGGATTACATATTCCCGCTATCGAAACTTTTGCAATAACTTACTCAGGAAACTAAAAAAGTCCTATGAAACCAGCCAGCTTGAAAAGGCTAAAAATAATCCCAAATGCTTGTGGAAAACAATCAAAGAAATTACCAATACCCATAAACCGAAACCTAGCCCAGTGGAGCTACTCACAATACGGGACTGCCCAAAATCGGCTATTAATGAGGTAGGCAAATTTTTTGCGAACATTGGCAAAACCTTGGCTTCACGAATAAATGATGATATTGCATCATCACCGGCCGATGGCTATACCTCACCCTCACCCACGGACACCCGAAACTCTCCTGTGAACTCTCTTGTCATCCTGGAAGTAGAAGAAGCCGATGTTGAGTCCCATATCCTACAACTACGTTCTGACTGCGCAGTCGGCTGGGATGGCATATCATCGCTTATACTGAAGGACTCCCGACATGTGCTGGTTCCTCCAATTACATACCTTTTTAATCGTTGCCTACAGGAAGGTGTCTTTCCGGAGGCTTTCAAGAAGGCGGTGGTCTATCCAATATACAAGGGAGGGAACAGAGACTGTGTCAATAACTACAGACCGATATCGGTTCTACCTGCACTCTCCAAACTGCTCGAGAAAATCCTCAACAACTATCTACGAAAATTTCTCGACAAACACCAACTAATCGCTAATAACCAATACGGATTTCGGACAAACTTATCAACAGATGATGCAGTACTGGATTTTACACAACAGGTTGCCTCCAATCTAGATCAAAAATTGAAATGCCTAGGTATATTCCTAGACCTTTCGAAAGCTTTTGACACGGTCTCGGTTCCCAAACTTATCACGAAGTTGGAGAGGATCGGTGTGAGGGGAATTCCACTGGAGATTTTTAGGGATTATTTAAAAAACCGTAAGCACTGCATTAAAATTGATACTCATCTAAGTGACGAGTTTCTCGTGTCCTACGGTGTACCTCAGGGAGGAATTCTTTCTACGACTCTTTTTCAGATCTACGTAAATGACCTTTGTAGACTGAATCTCCCAAATAGTAGAATTTACGCTTACGCAGACGACACGGCAATTCTTGTAGACGGAGCCACTTGGGAAATTGTGAAAGCAAATGCGGAGGTGGCCATGACTCGAGTTATGAGGTGGTTAAGCTCGAACCTTCTCACATTAAATCTGCAAAAAACAACGTATGTTCCCTTCGCAATCAAACGTAACACTAAACCATCTCCTTCTTCTTTTACTATAACTCCTCATTCCTGCACAGACTCGTCAACCCCCTGCACGTGCTCTCCGCTTACTAGATCCGAAAGCGTAAAATATCTTGGAATACATATAGACGACGGGCTTAGATGGGACCAACAAATTGACGCAGTCACCACTAGAACCCTGCGTCTTATACACATCTTTAAGTCTCTGAGAGTATCCGCCGACCTAAGAACTCTCAAGATGGTGTATCTTGCACTATGCCAGTCAGTGATTGGCTATTGTATAGCTACGTGGGGCGGAGCGGCTAAGACTAGATTTCTGAAGGTGGAAAGAGCACAACGAGCCGTACTTAAAGTCATGATGAAGAAGCCCTACCGTTACCCAACAGCCGAACTGTTTTCCGACTGTAAAGTACTTACGGTTCGTCAGCTATATGTGCTCAAATCCACCATTAGAAAGCACGCAGACCTCCCGCCTCTTATAACAAACAAACGCACATATATTCCACCATACATACAACACAAGACATCCTTCGCTACACATCAATATTATATTCTAAGTACTCACATCTATAAAAACATTAACAAACACCTCAATATTGTAAATCTGAACGCACATGCACTAAAATCAAAAGTAACAGAATGGCTGCTCCTTAAAGATTACTCTAACACAGAGTCTTTACTCTCTTTTCTTGTATAAACCACACACACACACACAAACACACACACACACACACACACACAACATACAATATTCTACTCTTGTACCACCATACAGCAGATTGACACAGTCCACTTGTGTTTTATGTTTTAAGCTTTTTGATGATAATGACCGTAAACTACCTCTTATAACACAGGTTTACCCTAGCTTAAGAGGTAGAGTATTACTCTTGTACAGAATTTCAACATAAAGATATAACGATAATGATGTATTTCAAACTCTGTATGTATTTTGTGGTAAATAAAGATTATTATTATTATTATTATTATTAATCTACTTCATGCTCCCTGGCATGCAGGCATGTTAGCAAGTACAAGTTACATAAAAAGTCTACGAAATGTCAATAAAATTCTAGTCCTAATAAAAAAAGTCTATAACCCTAGTATCGATGTAAACTTTCTTGCAATATATTAGTTTTAATAGAATTTTAAAGAATATTAATAGAACAGTTGCCTAGCTGCATTCAAACAATTAACTAAACGCCTGGAAGAACATTGTATGATATTTCACGTAAACGTTATTTGCCAAGAACTTTAATCTAGGCGCTTAGCGTCTATTTCGAAGAGAAAGTTTGGGACACCGTTTTGCCCATATATTTAAATTATATTTTGTACTTGGGTGGGGTCACTAGTTCAACATAGAATTGCTTATACTATGTATTGTAATAGATATGCTCTGCAGCGCAACCACTTTAAATTTACGTCGAAACTACAGATATAGACTTTTTGAATTTACAGACCGTCCACAGACTTTTTATGTAACTTATGCTTGTTAAAGCAAGGTGGTTCCGCCAAGCATGACCTTGACTCCTGAAAATCTTTCGGAAAGGAAAAACGAAAAGACATAAATATAGGTCATACATTTATTGATTATAATTACTTTAATTTTTACATTTAATTTATTCGGTTATGTACTTAACTTATTACATATTTAATTCAATTTTAAGTAGCTTTTACAATATATAGTTTTAGCTTAGTAGAACAAATAGAGTTATCTTAAAAGTGCTAAAGTATTGAACTATAATGTCCCCAAGGTAAAGTGTTGAAACAACCTTCAATTCTTTGCCTTTTATCATCATCACTATTAAGTATGAGCTTATTTAATTTTTGTGTAATAACTTGATGCTTTTTAGATCTTATAACATACATATCATCTCGCAGGTTATCATTAAACATTAGCGCCCTTTTATATTTTTCTATATCCAATTTTTTCGTTATCGGCTTTGTTACTCCCTTTGCTTTCTTTATAGTTTTACTTTCAGTGCTTACACAATACAACTTAGCTCGTAAACCTACAAATTCTGAAATAATCTCTCCACCCAATTCGTCTTTGAAATAGCCTGGCATTTTCATGTTGGCTTTAGGCAGGCCATATATATTGTTATCCTCAAAATTGCTTGTGTCAAAATAACGAATATTGTTTTTCATATCCTCATAAAAATTATCGGTTTTTATATAATAAAGTAAACTGTCGGTATCAGTATAACATAACATCACGTTATTGCCATACATTTTTTTAATTACAGAATAATGAAAATTATATAAATGTGTTTTAGAAATTTCAAGAACAGAAAATCCGATGTAAATGGGACGATCTAATATAACTTTTGTCTTATTTAATTGAATAGCTACTAAACTTTCGGATAAAATTGACAAGTCTTTAAAATGTGGTGCGCTAATATACCGTTCGGCACCAAGCATTTTGTTGGTTGTATTTAACTTATCTTTCCATAATTTTACGAGCCTAACATCAACTTTTTTCCGCTTGTTTTCAATTGTTTTTCCAAAAATAGAATTGTTTTGTTTCTTAAAAAAATCTTTTTCAAAATCCGATTTAGCTTTTTGTCTGAGAGAAGTGTTTAATAAAATATATGGTTTTAAAAAGTTATCTTGGTAGAATGATAATATTTTATATATTTTTAACAATATTAAACCATTTTCTAAGCACTCTTTTAAGTGTACATAATGTATAACAAAGCGATGTTTGCAGTATAAATTTGCAATTAACTTTTTACACTTGCTTTGCATAGGGGAATATTTTTCGGCAGCAAATGGCAGATCTGAATGAGCATTATGAATGTTAGAGGGGTAATATAAATCTACCTCTAAAATGTATCCTTCATCATCGTTTTTGTTAACATCATTTATATTGAACTTATTTATTTCATTATCATTAAGAAATTGGAAGTTACGCATTGGAAGTTTCTGCATCATTGCAAAACCGTATAAATTCACGCAGTCAAGATAAATAAGGTATGTGCTTGCCTCATCCTTATTATACGATGATAGATATTTGTTATTAGCTTTGGCATATCTTAATGAACATTGTGCAAGACCTCCTCGAATTCCATTTTCTAACATTTGGTACATTTCTACATCAGATATTAAATCAAGCTCCACTTTAGTGTATAACAGCATAGCATCCCAACTTAACGATGGTGACGAAACATAATATGATATGCATGGGTCTAAATTATAATAAGGTAAACTCATTTCTCGAAACTTTTCAAAAATATCGCATAATAACAGTACATCACATTTCAAATAAAGGTCTGTATACTCTCTACGTTCAAAGCATGCTGATAATCTTCAGCTGAAATATTTTCTCCCGTTAGATTACTGAAAAATTTTGATTGTTCA
This sequence comes from Orthosia incerta, assembly GCA_948252205.1. Taxonomy (NCBI): domain Eukaryota; kingdom Metazoa; phylum Arthropoda; class Insecta; order Lepidoptera; family Noctuidae; genus Orthosia; species Orthosia incerta. The sequence continues at coordinate 23,574,549 of OX411754.1, forward strand.
GGTATTCGGGTTTCATCATATTTTTCCCATCTGTCTACATAGTCATAACAATATACACCTTTCCTACACGCTAAATTAAATAAGCGATCATGATTGAAAAACAAGCGCATGTGTTGAAAATCATCCGAGTGTAAAACTTACCTTACCTTTTTACCAATTTATTTATTATTATTTATTAGGAATTAAAGTAATTTTGCCAATTATATCCGACAGCTCTTTTATAAATAAATGACTATCATATCCAGATAGATTGTGAAAAATTATGGGTATGTATTGACATTGCTTCAATTTTAAATTACAAGCATTGTGTGCAGGACCTCTATATTTACCTGTGAAATGATCATGATCTTTAACTTTTTTATCATTTTGTGCAAACTTCGTTTTACATATGTGGCATAAATGAGCGGTTTTGAATGATTTTAACTGATCAGAAGTAAGTAGTAGTCAGTAGTAGTTTATTTTGCAAAATTTTGTACAGCCTTTCTACATCATTTGTAATGGTTTCAACAAATGTTTGTGCACAGTTTGGACCTCTATAACTAACATAATCATTTAATTCAGGTTTAGATTTGCAACAAATATAATAAGCATACGATGATGCTTGATGTGACTGTACAGATTCAGTAAAGAGTGATTTATTTTTGTCTGAGTATTTGCAAAGCAAACTTTCAAAATCTCCATATATTACAATTGGAATTCTTTGGGTTCTCTCAAAGTTTGAAAATTGTAATTTGCTATGTTCATCAGGCAAAACTGTTTTTATTAAATCACAATTGTGATTTAATAATTTATCTTCATTGTCATAATACAAAAAACACTCATCACATAAAAATACTTTCGATTTATGTTTGGTTAATTGTCGGCGTACAAGACGGCTAAAGTTTTTTATTAAACAAAAATGGGCTTTATCATCTTTAGTTATGTACAAGACATTGACATGCGTAAGCTTTCGTTCACGTGTCAAATATAGAGGACCCGTTACATTATTATTAGCTTCAAGACCATAAACATTCACACTTATAGAAGTATTATTTTTCTCAAAGATTTTAATATCATCGAAACTTGGTGGAAAAGACATATCATTTATGTTTAAAAGTAGCGTATAATGTGGGTACGATTGCGTTCTATTGGCATTCACTCTTTTTGGAAACATGTGGGCAATAATACACCACAAAAAACAATTATTGTCATTGTTGCGTATATTCAGACATGACTTTGTGTTTTTTATAACTGCAGGCAATTCTATGTATGTTCCAGCTCTTAAAGGATTGTACTTGTTTATGTTTATTTCCAAATGGCTTATGCAATTAATAGTCCAACCAGATTCAGCAAGTTCAAACTCTAATCATTTAGATATTAATTTTTCAGAGCATTAAAAATACATGTTATAAATATTTGTATTCGGAACTGCTATCATATATTTGGTGTTGAAAGATTTTATAGAGCTTTCATTATTTTTTGGCAAAATAATTCAAAATTTACTTTAATTGCTTTATTTTTATGAATCATAAGATTGATAATATCGCATACAGATTTTGAAATTTGATTTAAAAACGTTTCTGGAATTACTTCACAAGATTTAAGTGGATTCACTTTGTAACTTATGATTCTATTTTTAAACGCAGTAGCAATAATTTGAATATTTTCGAATTCGGAGCAGAGCAATCTATTAGATTTATGAATATTTGTTCTACAGTGTGCTGATAATTTTGATACATAAACATTACAGTCTTTACAAAAAAATATGTTCATTAAAGTTATCTTAAATTTTATAAAAAAAAAAATATTTTTCTATATTATTATCACAGAATTTCTTATTTCGGGTATTTTAAATTTCTTAGTTTTTAATTTCAGAATTTCTTATTTCGGGTTTCTTTAATTTCTTATTTTTTAATTTCAGAATTTCTTATTTCGGGTTTTTTAATTTCTTATTTTTCAATTTCGATTTTACATCGAAACTCTAAAGAAGAACATGTACTATACAAAATAATTATTTTAATCAATTTAATATTTATTTCTGTATTTCTTATTTCGGGTATTTTTTAATTTTTTAGTTTTAATTTTGGAAATTCTTATTTCGGGTATTTTAAGTTTCTAAGTTTTTATTTCAGAATTTCTTATTTCGGGTTTTTTTAAATTCTTATTTTTCAATTTCGATTTTTACATCGAAACTCTGAAAGAGAACATGTATAATATAAAATAATTATTTTAATCAATTAAATATTTATTTCAGAATTTCTTATTTCGGGTTATTTTAATTTCTTAATTTTAATTTCAGAAATTCTTATGTCGGGTTTTTTTAATTTCTTAGTTTTTAATTTCAGAATTTCTTATTTCGGGTTTTTTAATTTCTTATTTTTCAATTTCGATTTTACATCGAAACTCTAAAGAAGAACATGTACTATACAAAATAATTATTTTAATCAATTTAATATTTATTTCTGTATTTCTTATTTCGGGTATTTTTTAATTTTTTAGTTTTAATTTCGGAAATTCTTATTTCGGGTATTTTAAGTTTCTAAGTTTTTATTTCAGAATTTCTTATTTCGGGTTTTTTTTAATTCTTATTTTTCAATTTCGATTTTTACATCGAAACTCTGAAAGAGAACATGTATAATATAAAATAATTATTTTAATCAATAGTTAGCCCCCCAGTTGATTGCAGCCGTGAGCTCTTTCCGAAGCGGTTCCGCTGGCGGCCTCGACGGCCTGACTCCTCAACATTTAAAAGATCTTTTAAGTTCAGGCGCCGGGGACGCTGGTGAGTCTCTTTTGAAGGAGCTTGCGGCTCTAGTCAACCTGATGCTCTCCGGCGGTGTGAACGATGCCGTCGTCGATGTCTTGTACGGGGCCAACTTATGTGCCCTGCGCAAGAGGGACGGCGGTATTCGTCCAATTGCCGTCGGATGCACATACAGGCGGTATGGCTGCCAAAATTTGCTGTAAACTGTATGGTAAAACTCTTACTACTAAATTCCAGCCCCTACAGCTTGGCTTTGGCTCCAGAGGGGGCTGTGAGGCTGCCGTACATGCCCTTTCCACTTTTTTGAATTCCGGTAAAGGTGAGGTCATCCTCAAGGTTGACGTTAAAAACGCCTTTAATAACGTCAACAGGGACACTTTGTTGGCTGAAGCAAAAAAAGAGCTACCAGAAATTTTCGGAGTTTTGTGGCAATGCTATAGGCACCCATCAAAATTATTATACAAAGACAATGTTTTGGAATCTTCAGTTGGTTGCCAACAAGGTGACCCTCTCGGGCCAGTCATTTTCAGTCTGGCTATTCATCCGATCGTTCAAAAACTAAATTTGAAATTTAACGTATGGTATTTGGATGATGGAACACTAGGAGGCGACGTAGACACCGTTTTATCAGATTTCCAATTCCTGAAAGAGCAGTTCAAATCCATCGGCCTAGACCTCAACCACTCCAAATGTGAAATTTTTCTTTGTGACAGTACCGACAGACAACCGACGCTACAGAAATTCTATGCAATAGCCCCAGAGATCAAAATTTTAGATAAAAGTTCACTGCACCTCCTAGGTTCCCCAATTTTGGAAGACAGTTTTTCTTCATTCATTGATAGCAAAATTAACCATTTTAATGATATTTCGGATAGACTCTCCAAAATTAACCTTCATTCGGCTTTCACTCTTATTAGGTATTGCTGTTTTGGACCAAATTTTATGTATTTTCTCCGCTCTTCCCCTTTTATGGAAGCAACCACCTCTCCTGGAAAAAATTGACGAAATTATTCGATGCACTCTGACATCTATCTTAAATGTGGCCTTAGAAGACTGAGCCTGGACGCAAGCCACGCTACCCATTCGCTTCGGTGGGCTCGGCATCCGCAAAATTTCTAGTATAAGCCTACCGGCGTTCCTGTCTTCGGTCCACAGCACTGAAACGTTAACCACTAATATTTTATCCCTGTCAGTGGTTAACAGTGAAGTGCCGTGTTCGACCGACGCAGTATGCGCCTGGAAAGTGGCTTGCCCGAATACGGCGTTGCCCGAAAACCCACCTTCCCAAAAACAGTGGGATGAGCCGCTCTGCAGATTGGAACGGAATAAACTCATAAATACGTCCACCAATACTGCTGAGCGTGCTCGCCTACTGGCTGTGGGTGAGTGGGAGTCGGGCCTCTGGCTACAGGCATTACCGTCACCCAACATAGGTACAATGTTGAGTGACACTACCTTCCGGATCGCTACATGTCTGCGCCTTGGTACCGCCAGCGAAGCTCCACATCGTTGTCAATGTGGTGAAGCAGTCGACCGCCTCGGACACCATGGCCTATCCTGCAGTAGGAGCGCTGGTCGGATAGCACGGCACGCCAGCATTAATGACATCATACGTCGAGCTCTTGTCACCGCCGGGGTGCCAGCTGTTTTAGAACCCAATGGGTTGGCACGAGACGATGGGAAGAGACCGGACGGGATGACCATAATGCCTTGGAAGTTGGGTAGGCCTTTGGTGTGGGATGCAACATGTGTCGATACCCTTGCGCCATCCCATCTTCTTAGCACGGCGGGCTGTGCTGGGGCAGCTGCTGCTGGTGCAGAAAACCTCAAACGGCGCAAATATAACAACCTTATTGGCAGTTATATGTTTGAGCCGTTTGGGGTTGAGACATTAGGTCCATGGGGTCCGAGTGCTCATCGAGTGTTTCGAGACATTAGTAAACGGTTAGTCGACTGTTCGCGTGACCAGAGGGCTGGCCTTTTCTTCAGCCAGAGAATCAGCATTGCCATTCAACGTGGCAATGCTGCCAGCGTTCTGGGTACGTTTCCCATTGACATCGATGTGGATGAATTTTTTGATGCGCAATGAGCCCCTTTTCCTCTCCCCTTTGTATGTAAGTTTGTTTTGTTATTAGGAATAAGATTAGAAATATTCAGTTGTATATATTGTTTAAATTATAAATAAATAATACCATTATCATTTTAATCAATTAAATATTTATTTCAGAATTTCTTATTTCGGGTTATTTTAATTTCTTAATTTTAATTTCAGAAATTCTTATTTCGGGTTTTTTTAATTTCTTAGTTTTTAATTTCATAATTTCTTATTTCGGGTTTTTTAATTTCTTATTTTTCAATTTCGATTTTACATCGAAACTCTGAAAAAAAGGAACATGTGTAATATAAAATTATTATTTTAAATCAATTAAATATTCTCATATTTCTTTATAAAGACTGTATCTAATATAATTCAGTTTGTAAAAACAATATATTTAATTTAAGAAGGTTTACTGTATAGAACAGGCTGAATTTCATTAAATTCAGCCTTTCCAGTATTTACAAGGTGTGTTAAAGCCTTCCACACAACATTATCTTTGTCAGTTGATAATTTTAACGTTACAAGAGAATGTTTCCAACGCTCGTTTTGGGAAAGTTTTTTCACTTCGTCCGTATTATAAACTCTTAATTCAAAATAATACTTTCCAACCCTGCCTGGGTTTGATTGGAAGGTATCCATCAGCCACTCGCTGAGTAAAGCAGCTCTTCAGGGTGGCAGCACGGATCAGCGGTCGACAGGGTTCCTGCTGAAATACATAAGATAGCTTGTCATACGCATGGCGATTACAAAATTCCCTAATTTAAATAAAGAAAAAAATAAAGTGTGTGGACAAGTAATTAAAAAATAGATAAATTTAAAAAAATCAATAAAAATAGACAAATTTCGAAATTTCAACATTGTTTAAACTACCGCTACCATAATTATAGATAATGTTATATGATAATTTTGAAAAGTCTATTTAAAATCTTTTGTCTGCAAATAAGTATAATTTTGATGGAAATATCACACTCTGCGAAACCTTGCGAATGCTTTTAAATAAAATGGGAATTTAAAATGTTCGAAAATAAATCTTACCTCAGAGTCTGAAACGGTGGTATTCCGTTTTCTTTTTGGAGCTGGTGTTGTAACAACCGGAAGCCCGTCACTATCAGACTCTGATTCTGAAGCGAAAGGGCTTTTAGAAAGCAAAGCTTTCTTCTTCTTCTGAGACACTTTATCTCTCTTCACAGCTTTTTTTTTTGAGCAGCCGCTGAGTTTTTCTTTTGTTGCTTGAGGCGTTGAAGGCGTGGAGTCCTCTTCTTCAACCAAAAAAGGATTATTCATCGACTGAGCCCTGAAAACATTATTAAAACACAATAAATATTTTATGTTACCAGCAATCCAGCAACATGAAACAACAGCATCCGTATTCTTCATAGAGTTATGTAGGGGGTTTGCTGTTAGCCCTCATCGAATAGGGTATAATATATTTACAGTGTTCGGACAGGTACCGAAATCATGGCGAGATCAATAATATATCGAAAGTTTGACCCATTGCTCGATAGATGGCGTTGGCGTCGAGTTAGATCTCGCTATCGTTTCGTTACCGGCATTTGCCTAATTAAGATTGTTTTTTTTTGTTTAGTGTCAAGGTGGCTCCCACCACTGTTGTTGCCGCGCGCACATTCCCTGCGTCCCAACCCGCCCAATCTTCATCTTCATATCGCAGTATCGCTGGAACTATTTTCAGCGCATACGCGATCTGGATGACTCCAGAGGCCCGCGCCCTTCACGCTGAGTTAACGAACCCAGCGTTCTCCCTTAACCTAGACATGGGTCGTACTTGCAAAATCGAGTACCAGGGCTTCCAAGTACGTCTACTTTAAGAAACCAGGGCTCGGGATACTTTTAAGTATTTCCTATCTGGATAGGAAATTGACCCGTAATGTTGTATGAATAAGGAGCACAATCGCGTTTTCAAATAAACTTTAAGAAACCAGGTCCTAAAACCAGGGCTCGGGATACTTTCAAGTATTTCCTATCTGGATAGGAAATTGACCCGTAATATCGCGTTTTCAAATAAATACCTATTTACAGACGATTACCTTCCTACCTCCATGCCAAGTCCTGTTGGAATAAAAAATACTTGCATAGTAAACTGAAACGTGATCTCTCATAAATAAGGAGTACAATCACCTTTACAAATAAATACCTACTTACAGACGATTAAAGTTTCTACTTCTATTCCATCCAAGAGCCCTGTTGGAAGAAAAATACTTGCATAGGAAATTGAACCCTGACGTCTTATTAATAAGGAGCACAATCGCTTTTACAACTAAATACTTGCAAAGACAAACCATTAAAGTAAAAATACTTGCATACGAAATTGTTCCGTACACCCTTACAAATAAGGAGCATGATCGCATTTTCGAAAACTAACGCGGTCTTGCAGAACTGCGGACTCGCCCCTGCGGAGCGAGTCCGAGTAGCCGTGTAAAATACTTTGAAGTCTTGCAAGTATTTCGGGTCGGTACCTGGTGTACGTACTTGGAAGCAAATACCTGGTGTAAAAACCTGGTCGCGTAAATACGTACCTTCCCTACCTTAACCCCATATCCTGCCTACAAATTTTTGATAGGTATCCTTCAATAACGAAGGAATTAGACTCACTCGTTTTTAGGAACGGAGAATGGGTACGCAATTAAGATCAAATTGCCTTTGCATCAAATTGCATTGATAGGTTAGGGTTCTTCAATGCCAATGGCATTTCTAACCAGCGTGATGAGATCGCCGCGTTTATTCGCGACCATCAGCTGGACATCTTCCTCATCCAGGAAACCTATTTAAAACCCCATCAGCGCGATCCCAAAATTGCCAACTTTCGTATAGTTCGCAATGATAGGACGCGCTCCCACCGTGGTGGCACTCTCATTTACTACAAAAATGTGCTCCACTGCAGCGTAGTCCCTCCCGACCCCACTTCGTGCCTCGAGTGCTCAGCCTGCCGGCTAGGAATGACTGGTCATCAAACGATTACCATCATCGCCGCCTATTGCCCCCCAAACTCGGCGTCATCGCCCGACAACCCGGAAGGTCTCAAAAAAGACCTTACAGCCCTCTTCAGCATAAGTGACTCCGTTATCCTAGCGGGTGATCTCAATGCTAAACACCCAGCCTGGAACAGTGCCGTAACTAACCCTAGGGGAAAGTTGGTGCTGAACCTAAGCTCATCCCTTCACTACGACGTCATAGCCCCAATGAGCTTCACTCATTTCCCGCATGACCACACACATAGACCGGATATCCTCGATGTATTTTTTTTTTTTTTTATTCAATATAAAAGGGCTTTGTCGCACACGCGATTCTGCCGCCCTGGTTAGCTTAACAAAATAGATATAACATTTAACTTAATCTAAGTATAGCTAGTTTGTATAGTTTCCTAGCTGCGTCGGAAATTGGCACAGCTAAAACACTATTACAGTAACCTACCTCTCTAAATCTACAATTTAAGCTATTTCTAAATTCCTCATTGCGGACACACTCGATTAATATGTGATAAACATCATCCACGGAATCAATACAAAAATCACATTTGTCCGTTGCTGATTTTGCCATTAGGTATAAGAACTTATTGCACGGAATGTGTCCGGATCGAAGTCTTAGCGCGATAACAGTATCACATCTGTTCAACAGCTGATTATCTATCCACGGTGACTTCAAGGGATGCGGTTGGATCGTTTTGTACCAGATACCTTTTTCTAGTGATATTTTATCAAAGTACTCCTTCCAGAGGGAATAGCAATCCTGTTTTATATTAGGTATAAAATTAGTGAAGTAAGGAGAAAAGTTAATCGGAATACCATCATATATGGCCAGCTTGGCTAGTTTATCCACAATTTCGTTGCCCTTTATTCCGATATGTGATGGAATCCATTGAAGGACTATTTGCCTTCCAGAACATTGTAACTGCAAAATAATTTTAAGTATAGTGTAGGCTATCGGTGTTCCTCGAAATGTCGAGGTACATCGAGCCAAGTGTTGGAGCGAACTTCTTGAGTCTGTGAGAATAACAATCTTGTTTTGATGGATTGATTCTGCGTACGACAGAGCTTCTGCGATCGCAATCAGTTCAGCTTCCATTATACACACACTGACATTAATTTGGAATTTCCTTCAGACTCATAAAAGGCGGCTCCCGAACCGTCACCCTCTTTAGATCCATCTGTAAATATTTTAAAATAGGTCGAGTATTCTGAATTAATGTAATCAATAAATAAGTTACATAAGCTGACAGGATTGTATTGCCGTTTTGGTTTGGTCACAAAACTAACTTCGTGTTTTATTAACTTGTTGCTATCAATACTACTGACCCATGTATCCAGAGAAAACATATCCAACTTATTACTGCAATGAACTTTTAAATTATGTAGTGACTCATGAACCGAGACTAATAAAATTCTTTTGTTTTGCCAATATGAAGCGTTATTACACAATGTGGATAGTTCAGAAAGCAAGTTAATTGCTCCCGTATTTGCCTGCAAGGCTCTCGTTTTAAGCCAGAATTTGCTAGCCAAGAATCGTCGACGTAGGTACAGCGGTTGTAAGCATAACTCGCTCTCCATCACGTGAATGGGCGTAGTTTTTATAAAACTACCCACTACTCTCATTGCTTGGTTTTGTAATTTATTTAATTTTTCCAAGTGAGTTTTTGCACTGTTGTCATAGAAAAAGCTTCCATAGTCAACACGGCTTCTAATTAGGGATATATAAATCCTTCTTAAATACTTTGGATGCACACCCCAACTTGATCCTGCTAACACTTTAATAATTTTTATGAATTTAGGAACTTTTTGGCAGACCTCATTGATATGTTTTCCCCACCGGAGTGAACGATCCAACCACATACCAAGATATCGAACCGTGTCAACAACCTCCAATATATCACTTCTAATTGACAAGTTAACTGACAGTCTTCTATAGCCTCTGTTAAAAATACAAATTTTGCTTTTGTTTGATGAAATGCTTAGGTTAAGGGAATCAAATAGATTACATAAGACATTTAACGCTTTCTGTAACTCGGCGGCTGACTCATCAGTGTTATGGGAAGTTATATAAAGTACGTAGTCATCGGCGTACTGTGAGATAGATACGGAGCTAGGTATTGATTTACAAATATGAATGGTCGCAATATTAAATAGAAGTGGTGACAAGGGGTCACCTTGTGCCAATCCCCTTCTGGCAATTCTAGTGACGGTATTATCTAATCCGTTAAATACCTTTCTTTAAGAAATTCCCAAAGATATTTACAGTATTGTGCTCCCACACCAAGTTGGTCCAAGATTAAAAGAAGAGTAGTGACGTCCACATTATTGTAAGCGTTATCAATATCAACGAAACATCCGATCGTGACAAGTTTTTTTGAGTAACCAATTTGTATTTTTGAGATAAGTAAACTTAAGTTATCTAAGCATGATCGTGCTTTCCTGAAACCTATAGTCTCTTCAGAAAAAAAACCTCCACTTTCTAAGTACCACTCAATTCTCTTATTAATAGCAGAATGAAAGATTTTACATAGACATGACATTAATGAAATGGGTCTTATTGCGGAAGCGGAACTCATATCTCGACCTGGTTTGGGGATCGGTACTATGCGGACTTGGCGCCATTGCTCGGGCACGAAATTTAACGAAAAAAAAGAATTATAAAGTTGTGTCAAAATATTTTTACCAATTTCTGGAAGATTTTTAATCATCGAAAAGGAAATGTCATCGCAACCGGGTGCGGTATCTTTAGATTTTATACATTTGTCAATTTCTTGTCTTGTTATAGCAACTTCTAATATCTGATTTTGGGAACAAAAAGAAGGCAATGGGGGGCATGTAAAATCAGGAGCTAAATTTAAAAGCACTTGTTCAGCCAACATCTCGTCTACATTGAATCTAGCTGAGCGGTATCCCCTCAACCAGCGCATGCGTCGCCACATGTCACTAGCCGAAGTGACCTCATCTACTGAAGAACAAAAGTTACGAAACCCCGCATTACGAGCATTTCTAGTTAGTCTTTGAGCTTCTCGAGTCTTGTCCTGTAATATTCGTAAGTTATCTGGAGTTGGGTTTTTTTCTAAAGTACGTTAAAGCCAATCGTCTCGCTGCCACCGCTTTAGATAATATTGGAGACCAATAAGGTTTCGGTTTAAATTGACTACTGGGATTTTGGTTAAATTTAAGATAAGGAATGCTTGCATCAGCGGCTCCGTTGATTATATCTAGAAATAAATTATATGCTTTTTGGGGATTAGCAGGTATTGTACACTCATCTAGCTTTTCTTGTATATGATTACGGTAAGTTACCCAATCGGCTTTTTTAAAGTTTCGTTTTTTAACAATGCGTGGGATAAAATTAACCGACGTCTTTAATATAATTATCACGTGATCACTGTCCAAGGACTCATTAGTTGCGTTCCAATCAAACATTAATGATACGTCTGAAGAAACTACAGATAAATCAGGTGCTGACTTTTGCAAAATTCCATTAACTAGCTTTACACGAGTCGGCTTCCCATCATTTAAAGTTACGAAATTATGGTCAATTAAAGAGTCAAAGATTTGAACACCCCTTTGATCTGTTTTCGTGGACCAACATGAGTGGTGACCATTATAATCTCCCAAAATTACAGTTCTAGAGTTAGCTATAGAAAACAGCAAGTCCCAATCATTTTGTGTAGTACGAACGTTAGGTGGGCAATAAATTGAAATTACATTTTGAATGGAACTGCAATTGATAATTTTGACATGGACCATCTCAATACGCGAATTTGAAATATTAATATGGCATTGTTTAGCCTTGATGGATTTGTGAGTTAGAATTGCTACTCCTCCATATGAGTCAGGTCTGTCGCAGCGAAACACATTATAATCTCTTATATTAAGATTACAATTAGGGTTCAACCAAGTTTCACATAATGCAGCAATATGAACTTTTTCTAAATACAAAATTTGTTCTAAATCTAGTTTTTTGGGTAGGACACTTTGTGAGTTCCATTGCAAAATGTTTATTTTAACAGTATTCATTGCGGAAATATTTTTTAAAAGAAGACAAATCTTTAGGTATAATCTTATTTAGGAAGAAAGATATTGCCCACTCCATACTAATTTGAACGACGGATATAATTTTAACTTTGAATGAGTCATTTCTCACAAATAAAATATATTTTATTTTGTCTACCAGCCATCCGAATGAATTATTATCTTCCGAATCTTCCTTTTTACTATCGTCTTCCTCCTCAGTAGCATCACCCCTGTACGTATGCTCTTGAAACTCCATATCACACACATCCTGTTCCTGGGAAGTTTCAAAATGGGGTCCTTTTTTTGGGTTTTTTCTGCTTACTTTTCTTTATGGTTTCTCCTTTTTCGGTTTGTGTTTTATCCATTTGTGGTACATTTTTGGTTTTTGGTCCGTTTGTGATATCTCTTTTGGTGGAGACTGTTTCGTGGCTTTGTACAGGGCGTGCTCTTTTTTGTGCAAATGTTGCTTTCGACTGTAACACGGGTGACATCGGTGTACTTGAGGTCATGGTAGGTGTTTGCGTAGCTGGGTTTATCTCATAAGAAGGTGTAAGTGTGTGCCTGTTGATATCTGCCTCGTACGCAGGTGCCGGAGAAGGTATATACATATCCAATGCTTTTCTATATGACGATGAAACTGACTCATAATAGTACGTATTTTTCTTTCCTTAATGTACACTGGGCAAGTTTTGTCCAGTGCCATATGATTCTTAGTACAATTCACACATTTAAAAGAGGTTGTTTCGCAGTTAGCATGCTTACCTCCGCATTTCGGACATATTACATTCGTTGTAGGACACATTTTGACAGAGTGACCATACCTCCAGCACCTAGAACATTGCGTAACGGGAAAAACGTAAGGTTCTACTAGTACCTACTCTCATTTCGTAAATGAGTACAAAAGGTGGTAACGATGGTCCTTCAAATCCTATTCTCCATGTCTCGCTATCGGTCCAATTGGCTGCCTCTCTGTCCCTTCGTTGTAGGCGTCTTACATTTACGACCTTATAGATACTTGATAAACATGAACGTAGCTCATTCTCAGAGATGTCTAAATCGATATTTTTAATGACTCCATTTATGATAGATCCACCTCAAAAGGCCGCTGGAATCTCCATCCTAAACCTTTAAAATGTTCGGAGTTCCCTAACTTCTCAGCACTTTCGGCATCCTTAAGTTCAACAATAATTTTATACGGGTTTATATATTTTACTTTTGTTATATTCATTATTCTTTGTTCCTTAAATAGTTTTGCAAGTGCAAATTGCTTAGGAAATCTATCTTTGCAAGTGACACGTAATTCCGTAATTCCTCTTATACGTCTCGTCCTGTCTTTGCTATTCCTAACTTCACTCCATTCATCATCTTCTCTTCTTCTTTTCGTTGGTCTCATTTATTTATTTATTTATTTATTTATTTAATACTTCATGCACAGAAACGTACAGAGGCGGACTTAATGCCTTAGGCATTTTCTACCAGTCGACCTTTGGGTGATGCAGAGACCAATAGTGGTAGGTGCAATATTTAAAGTTAAACGTGATACCTAAGGTAGGTTTATTCAAATACAAAGCTATACATACATACTATAAATACATACAATAGATACTCAAACATATAAATAAATACACGAACATATAAATAAATACACGAATATACTTAAACAATAAGTGGTAGCAGATAATTGGAGAAAATTATCGCTGTGACGATACTACCGCCAACTTCTTACGAACATGCTCGCGAGCTTTCACTTTGAAAGTCAATCGGTTGGTTGCCATCCTGATTTTTTGAGGGAGCGCATTCCACAGGGAAATAGACTGAACGAAGAAAGAACAGTGAATGAAGTCAGTGCGGTGAGTGGGACACTGAAGAAGACGGTTATGTGAAGAGCGAAGATTTTTGTTGTGGTTGGCGCAAATGTATTGAAAGTGAGGAGCCAGATAACTAGGGGAGTTGGAAGAGTCAAGAAATGAAAACAAGGTAGTCAGTGCCCTTAGCTCTCTGCGCTGGCGTATGGGTAACCACTTTAGAAGTGACCGATGCGCAGAGACATGATCATATTTACGCAAATTGAAAACAAATCGAATGCAGTAATTTAGAAGACGGTCAAGTTTGTTGAGGAGATCTGCATTCAGGTCATAATAGCACACATTCCATCTTTCGATGTCTCATAACCCTCCATTTCAAACAATTGTGTTAAGTCTTCTATATCTGTATTCTCTTCGGCCTCCATACTAATTGTATTGATTAATTCTTCATTATGATTTTCGTCTGTACTCATTACGCATAAGGTTTTTTGATTCGCGCGAGCGCGTCGAGCGCTAACCGGTTTTGCCGGGCGGCCGACCACGCGGTGTTGTTTACTGCACAATTGATAACGAAGTAGTTGTTAGCTAGTCACAACAAAAACACGTCCAAGCAGCACCGTACGCGCTTCGACACTGATATCCTCGATGTAGCGTTACTTAAGAACGTTAACCTTCGGTTACGCTCGATAGAAGCGCTAGACGAGCTCCACTCTGACCACCGCCCTGTGATCATGGACCTAGGCAACCGCTTAGGCCTCCCAGATCTAGGACAGCCATCCCCTACCAAAAATGTCACCGACTGGAGGAAAGTAAGTGAGAAACTGAAATCCACCACGTCGCCCCAGCTAGACACAATCCCCTCCGACATAAAATCAGTCGCTGACGCGACGGCGGCGATCGACTCGCTTACAACCCACGTCAATCTGTCCTGAACGAATGTTCAAGGGAGGTTCCAGTGCTGGACATCCAGCAAGGGAAACTCCCGGACGATATACGGAGGTTGATAACCAAGAAGAACGCAGCTGTCCGTGCCAGCAGGAACTTTCCCAGTGTCGCAAGCGTAGCTCACATGCGGAAATTACAGGAAGCTGTAAAAGTACGCACTGCTGAGCACCGTTCTGCGACATGGAATAAGTTGCTGAGTGAACTTGAGCCCAACCACCATGCCTTCTGGCACCTTCAGAGGAGATAACGCTCCACTGAAGACTCAGCCATACCCCCGCTTATTCGCCCTGATAAGAGTGTAGCATTTGAAAACACTGAGAAAGCCGAATGCTTGGCTGACAGTTTAGAACTTCAGTGCTCACCCAGCTCCCAGCCAGTAGACCAAGCTCACCTTGACATGGTAGACGCTGAAGTCGAACGCAGGACCTCCCTCCCACCCGTCGAAGACCCCGATGACCCGCTACCTCCCGTCACCCCAGACGAAGTAGAGGAGGTCATCAAAAGGCTTCACCCCAACAAAGCCCCGGGCTTAGATGGCATCACCAATAAGGTGTTGAAACTCCTCCCTGCCCAAATAATATTGCTAATGACGGCCATTTTCAACGCTGCATTAAGCAAAAATATCTTCCCACAAGCTTGGAAACAGGCCACTGTGATAGGCATCCCTAAACCGGGTAAACCCAAATCGGAGCCTACCAGTTATCGTCCCATCAGTCTGGTAAATTCCCTCGGAAAAGTCTATGAACGGCTTATTTATAAGCGGCTCAAAGACTTTGCCGAGCGAAAGAGCCTCATCCCCAATGAGCAATTCGGCTTTCGTTCCGAACATAATTGCGTCCAACAAGTTCACCGCATCGTTGAACACACTAGTGCTGGGTTCCAGCGTGGTCTGATGACTTGATTCTTGATTCTCTGGGTGCCTTGTTCTTCGACATAGCGAAAGCGTTCGACAAAGTCTGGCACAATGGCTTAATTTATAAGCTTTACAAACTCGGCGTGCCAGATCGTCTCGTGCTCATCATACGAGATTGGTTGTCGGACTATAAAAATGGATAGTGTTACAAAGATACTGGGACTTACCTGGAACTCGAGCGAGGATTTCTTTCAGTACTCAGTGGAACTTCAGCCACTGACGACACCAGTAACAAAAAGAAAAATTATTTCCGAGATTTCAAGGTTGTTTGATCCGTTGGGTTGGTTAGCACCTAGTATTATCTTAGCTAAAATATTTATTCAGAAATTGTGGCTAGCAGGGTTAGAATGGGATCAAGAAATTCCAAACAACTTATTACAAGAATGGGTTACTTACCACCGAGACTTAGTTTTTTTGGTTAGTATTAAAATCCCACGATGGTTACACCAAGAAACAAACAACGTTAGCACTGAACTGCACGGGTTCTCCGATGCTTCTAAAATGGCGTATTCAGCAGTCATTTACATTAGGATTGTTGATCAGGAAGGAAAGATTCATATTTATTTGGTTACTTCCAAAACGAAAGTGGCACCGATTCACCAAGTTTCAATTCCACGATTAGAACTTTGTGGTGCAGTTCTCCTTGCCAAATTGATGGTGGAGGTTGGCGAAGTGCTGAATATACCAAAGATCAATTGGCACGCATGGACAGACAGTGAAGTGGAGCTAGCTTGGCTCAACGGCCACCCGAGCCGCTGGAAAACCTTTGTAGCCAATCGTGTTTCAGATATTTTGAACATATTAGACACACAATATTGGTCTCACGTGTCGTCTAAACAGAATCCAGCAGATTGCGCTTCGCGCGGAGTTTCTCCGGCTGATCTTGAATCCACTGCTATATGGTGGAAAGGTCCGGATTATTTAAGACAACAAGTGGTAGAGTATAAAAGGCCTAAAAATTTGGTTACAAACTTAGAAGAAGTGAAAGTATATACCATAAGATTTGACATCACCTTCTGGAATAAATTTTCATCGTTTTCGAGGTTGATTCGAGTTATAGCTTATTGCCGTAGGTTCTTGAATTTAAGAAAAGGAACTACGACTGTTACAGGGTCACGACATTTAGCTAAACAAGAGCTAGAAGATTCAAAAGAAATATGTATAAAGAAATGTCAAGAAGAAGGATTCACAACTGAGTTAGAAGAATTGAAAACCAACCAGGTAGAAAATAATAATAGAAAGTTAAAATCATTGAACATATTTCTGGATTCTAAAGGCATAATCAGGGTTGGAGGAAGACTTGAGATGTCGCAACTAAATTATGAAAGAGTACATCCTATACTGATACCAAATAACTCTTTTTTAACAAATCTTTTGATAGCAGACGCACATGAGAAAACCATGCATGGGGGTCCGCAACTGATGATTACGTACTTGCGGTCAAGGTATTGAATCATGGGCGTTAAGTTGCTGGCAAAAAAGCATGTAAGAGGCTGCGTGAGGTTTATCCGATGTACAGCAAAGGCAAGGACACAACTTATGGGGCAGTTACCCCAATCTCGTGTAATGCCGAACAAACCTTTTTTGTGTAGTGGAGTAGATTACGCTGGTCCCATTAACATAAGAGTATCTAAAGGTCGCGGTAACAAAACATACAAAGGCTACATCGCCCTATTTATATGCATGGCCACATTGGCCACCAGGGCAGTGCATTTGGAAGCAGTAAGCGAGTTAAGCACTAAAGGGTTTCTTACTGCTTTCAAACGTTTTGTGGCTAGGCGTGGTCGATGTGCGGAAATTCACAGCGATAATGGGACCAACTTTGTGGGTGCTGCACGAGAACTGCTCTACTTATTTAATGAGGAGAAGTCAGGCTGTAATACAGAATTGGCAGAGGAACTCGCGAACAATGGCACGCAGTGGCACTTTATACCACCTCACGCACCAAACTTTGGGGGTCTTTGGGAGGCAGGTATAAAGTCAACCAAGTATCACCTCAAGCGGGTTATTGGGAACTCTACGCTGACATTTGAGGAGATAATCACGGTGTTAGCCCAAATCGAAGCATGCCTCAACTCGAGGCCATTGTCTTATGTGGAAGATCAGGATAAATTAGTGATCTTAACGCCGGGTCATTTCCTGGTGGGGGAAGCCATTAGTGCTACCGCCTGATCACAATTATGAAAGGGCTAACGTTAATAGTCTGCAACGATGGCAGCTTCATCAAAGGATGATGCAAGACTTTTGGCGTCGGTGGTCGCACGATTATCTTCACCAATTCTTACAGCGACATAAATGGAACCATAGAAGTCCAGAGCCATCTGTTGGGGAAGTGGTATTAGTAAAGGAGGACGATATCTGGCAAGTGGTTATTGGGTAGGATCGAACAAAAACATCCTGGGCCCGACGGTATTACTCGGGTGGTTACATTACGCACCCAATCATCAACAATAAAGAGGCCAACGTCTAAACTGTGTTTAGTACCTGTAGGAATTTAGTTTTAAGATTAAATTTTTATATGCAAACATGGTACCTAGTATGTCTTAGGGTAAGTTTGTCAAGTGGTTTTTTTTAAATTTTAGACCTAGAACTTAAGATGTTATTAAGTGTTTTTAATTTTCTTTCCCACCGAATTTGTTTTAAGCACTGAGTGGTATAGAAGGACATTTTGCCAATATGTCCTTGGTGGGCGGGCGGTATAGAAGGACAGGCACCGAAATCATGGCGAGATCAATAATATATCGAAAGTTTGACCCATTGCTCGATAGATGGCGTTGGCGTCGAGTAAGATCTCGCTATCGTTTCGTCACCGGCATTTGCCTAATTAAGATTGTTTTTTTTTTGTTTTGTGTGAGTCTTTGATAATTATGTGCAGTGCAGTAGAAATATACGCTATATACACCGATTATAGTGCTATATTATTTACTCCTCACCAATATACGGACCCTCGGCTAGTAAAGTTTTATTCAACACTATTCAACAGTATCAGACAAAAAAATATTTCAATGACGGAAAACGAAGCAAGCATTATTACACGTTTGTTAAAACATTAATATTAAACTGCAAATTCAGTATAAGTACAATAGTTTTTGAAACATTAAACTCATTTGTTACCTAAACTTAATTGATTAATTTAATTCGTAAAACAATTAATTATTGCAGACTGCAGTCGTATATAGAGAATACAAATAATAATACTCACATACTTTGTTTTCTGCAACACTTGTGAACAACCACAAACAAACTCGCTGTTCAGTGAAATGCACTTCAGCACAACAATTCACAAAAAAAACTGATGTATGATTGATGTATAAGTCACTGAAGAAGATTATTAATACCACTTTAATGTAAGGTGGCGGTTACATTAATATTTGCAACTATTGTTTAAATGTTTCACTAATATTTATCTTGTAAAT
Organism: Orthosia incerta; assembly: GCA_948252205.1. Taxonomy (NCBI): domain Eukaryota; kingdom Metazoa; phylum Arthropoda; class Insecta; order Lepidoptera; family Noctuidae; genus Orthosia; species Orthosia incerta. The sequence continues at coordinate 23,593,476 of OX411754.1, forward strand.
TAAACTTTCAGCACTATTTAAATAAGGTCTGTAATCATTTGTTCTTTATAAGACACTATGCACACAGCCTACAATTCCATTTTTGGACAGTGGCGACACTCTGTCGCAGCAATCTGCGACGAAATTCTAAAAAGGAAGTTGCATGTACCTTGACCATTCAATATCGGTCATTGAAAGGTCTCATTAAAATGGTAGCAAGTGGTTTTTTAAACACTTAACAAAATAAGTTAGACCTAGACATTAATTGTTTGTTTTTTACATTTTTTTTTCCTGATTTTATGTCTAATTATAAAACGCCCAATACTGAATGTACTAAACAGCACATAATGATTGACATAAAATAAAATAAAACTGGTACAGTGATGGTGACCCAATTTATATGAAACAAATTTCATTTCCTGGCAGTATCTGGTAGCAATCAATATCTTCTAATGCAGGTGAAACTAACTCATGTGGTGTATCACTCTCCTGATGGAATAAATCTGCTTCTGCTGTCGATGTGCTACTTCCACTAGTCTTTGAACAACTTCCAATCGATTTTCCATGAGCAGGCTGTTTGTTACTCAATTTAACGAATGTGCGAAGATTTTCACCAGGTTCGCTTTTGAGTATGAGGTAGTGAGTATTATTCAAGTTAGATTTCGCTGAATCTGCCTTCTTCTGGTAAAATAAATCTTCTTTTTGGGTGAAAATATCACTATCCCGTTGTTTTAATTCACCAGCGTTCGTTTTTTTTTTCTAGGGTGCAAATCTTGAATATATATTATCTCACCCCTAGCATTCTTGAAAATCATTTTACGAATGCCGTCTAAATCAGATTTCACTAGTTATTTATTTAAGAGAAAGGACCTTTGCACAGTAATGTTCAGAGATAAATTGTTGTGATGCATAGTGCCTCTACAATATATACACATAATTTGACTCATTTTAAGTGCAATGTAACATCTTATACATAATATATATTCTTATAGGTATGTATTTCGTATAAGTATTTCAAAAACTTTTTTGTAACATAGTTTGTTCCCTTTACCTCGTTCAAATAAAAAACATTTAGGAAAATGTGTGGCATGTCGCATCTAAGGATCATCGTGTAAGTGATCCAGAACCCCCAATACGATAGTAATTATACACTACTATTATGGCTTGGAAGTCATCTGTGTGGGTCTCAACAAACATTGACGATGCGCTGCAGAAACGGGGCAGTCGCAACAACATCCTAAAAGCATTATTATATTGCACGCGCAGGACATCCAGCGATCGTTTGGTGTAATTGACCCATAGATTGCCCGTGTAAAAGCTCTGACAGAAGGCCTTAAAAAGAGTAATTTTTACTAGGTCAGAGCAACGAGAAAATCTACGCGCCAACATCTACGCGCCAACACGCCTGACCGCTCGTGCCCTACGCTCCCTCTCAATGTCTATATCATCCCTAAGGTCGTCGGTGATGAAATGTCCAAGATATTTAAATTTGGACACTCTGTTTAAATGTAGTCCATTAAGTTTTATAATCTCAGGAACAGAGTCCGGATATCTACCAGCGGCCTTAAAAACCATATATTCACTTTTGGTGACATTATATCTAAGTCCGTGTGAGGCAGCATAAGTCTCACAGACTTTGAGCATTTTATTGATAGCCCCAGCAGTCGGACCCAGCAGCACCATGTCGTCCGCGTAACTGATGTTATTGACGCTCACCCCATTTATACGACATCCAACATTCATGCTGCTGAGTTCGGTGATGAGGCCATCAACATACAGGTTGAACAGTCTAGGGGATGTTAAACCTCCTTGTCTCACACCGCATTCCAATCTATACTCTGAAGATAGTGTTAGACCACTTTACCTGGTTCTTTTGATTGGCATACCAGTACTGAAAAGTTTTCATTATTTCAGCAGGTGTACCTCTGTCCCTCAACTTATCCCAAAGCACATCATAGGAAACGAGATCGAAGGCCTTTGAGAGGTCAAGGAAACAGGCGTACAGCGGCGTCTTAAGATCGGTATAATATTGTACAGTATGCTTCAGAATTAAGATGGCAGTTTCAGTTGACAGTCCGGGCTGAAACCCAAACTGTGCTTCATGAAGTTTTGAAATGTTTTTCAAATATGAATCAAGCAGACTGTCCAATACTTTAGCCATGATCGTTGCCAAGGAAATCGGTCGATAATTGTCCTTATTCGATATGTCCCCTACCCTGTTCTTAACGATTGGAACCACAATAGTTTTCATAAAATTTTCTGGCAGGTAAACACATCGCATAGCACAGTGACAAGACCCTCAGCATGTGCACTCCTGCATATTTCAAGTGCTCAATACTGAGTCCATCATGACCGGGAGACTTGCCTCTGCTCATTCCTTGTATGACGCTTTTGACTTGCTTGGCAGAGAAATGCACAAGCGTCTCCTTTTCCTGACAACAATACTCGGCGCCAGCAGAAGGAGCTGAGGGACCAAGGGGAGATTGCACCTGAAAATGTTTCATAAACATGTTTGCAATATCTCCGTGATCACTCTTCCCCTCCACACTCACCGCGAGGCTAGGCCCAACATCCAATTTGTGGATTTCCAAAACTTACCAAAATTTTTAGTAGCTCTTTGTTCTGCTAACAAGTCCATTTTAATTTGCTCCTGATTATTTTGGCACCATTTCAAACGACTTTTGAAAATTTTGCGAGCCTCTTTTATTTGTTCATAAACGTAACCATCAGTCGGTCGTTTATGTTCTATCCAGGTTTTAAATTTAAGCCTAGACTCGTAGTGAGCATCATGTACATGTTTATTCCAGCCACACATAGAACGATATTTTTTGCGAGGTTTACAGTTACTCAGCTCTTTAGATTGCTTAGCTGCCTAACAAAGCACGTTCACAATCCGATCATACAAATCATCCAATACATTTTTATGTTCAGGCAAACTACATGACCCATGACTGCACTCCGTAAGTTCCTGGGGGAGATCAATATCACGCAATTTACTGTTGCACATAAACCGGTATCTGTCAATTTCAGAACAGTTTCCTTCACCCCATACAATCGCGTTACTATCAATGTGTTAATTATTTATACGACATGTATATATTTAAAAGATACGTTATTTAATATTCTACCATTTTTTAATAATGGTTAAGGTACTTCGATTAATTTTTCAGGATTTTATGGAAAAAAAATGAAGCATAGACGGAAACCGTATATGCATTAACTTTTAATTTATGAGTAAAAACTGAAAAATATAGAAAAATCATTTAATTTGTGTTTATAAACTTGAAGTTAGTAGTCTGAGAAAGCGCCCATGGTGTTCATAACACATCGGTAACGATTCGGCATGCTCAGAACAAGTTATAATAAGGTAAAGGTAAAGGCAAGGTATAGGTAGGTAGAAATATTGTCCCATGTCCTTCTGAGGTGCGCAAAAAGTTGATCTTCTGTAGCCAGATTTTCAGGAACTTCCTTCAGAGCTCTTCTTTGCAGCATATCCCACGCATGCTCAATGGGATTTAGATCTGGCGATTGAGCAGGCCAGTCTAAGGCCCTAACATTGTGTGTATGTAACCAAGCTGCTACCGTTCTCGCCGTGTGTGCCCGGGCATTGTCGTGCATGAGCAGGAAATCTTGCCCCATTTGTGTTCTGTGGGGCAAGATTACGGGCCCCAGCACCTGTTGGACGTATCGTTCTGCCGTCATTTTGCCCCGCACCCAAATGAGATCCGTCCGTCCTCCAAGACGAATTCCTGCCCAAACCATAATTGTTCCTCCTTGGTATGGGTGAACTGCCTGAGGGTTCTGAAGACGGCTCCATCGTCAAGGAACTCGCCAAACACGCGTCCTTCGTGAATCTGGATGGAAGCCGAACCTAGATTCATCCGTGAACAGCACATTGGACCATTGCTCACGGCCCCAGTCCACGTGGTTCCGAACCCATTCTAATCGTCGTCGACGATTGTCTCTCCGTAAAGGTGGGACCCGGAGTGGTCTACGAGAGCGTAGATTGCTTTCATGCAGTCGCCTTCTTACAGTTTGGTCACTCACAAGCACTTGGTGTTCCACTCGCAGCCTTTGGACCAATTGAGTCGCCGTTGCATTTGGTTGAGCTCGCGCAGTAATTTGCAAAAATCGGTCTTGTCTGGGGGTAGTGATGCGACTTGGTCCCGGTACCTCTCCGCTACTTCACCTGTGGCACGATAGCGTGTCCACAATCTTGAAATTACATTTTGGTGGGTCCCTATGGCCTCAGCAACATTACGCTGAACAGACCCAGCTTCCAGCATTCCCACAGCTCGTAACATCTCCGCCCTCGTCAAATGTTGGCGTTGCATGGCTACAACACCTCAATTTTAACTTTATCTTTCGTTTAAAAATGAAAAAAAACTGTAACTAAACGTAATTCGTATTGTTTTCTAAATTTCGCACAAATGAAAATTCCCTCTCCTACACATCAAGACATTTTTATGCCACCGAAACAAAAGAATTTTCAAAAATTTGAATTTGGTATTAATCTAAGATAAATTACAAACAAATCGGTGTATAAAAGATTCCAATGCGGCCAGTACTTTTCGAGTTATTTAATTGAGTATGAAATATCCCTAGACCGTGTTGATGTGTTTATATGGGCAGATAATTAATCAGAGTTATAAACATCCTTTTTAATACCTACATCTACAACAGTGGCCCATGCCGATAAAGATACCACACAGTGATCAAGCCATCTCCTACACCCATGCGCGTCACTAATAAATGTGCATTAATTTTGCTCAACACCTAGAATTTCAATATCAGCACAAACCCATGACTTAAGAATATCCCTCATTATAGAAGTTTTGCCTTGGGTGCGCGTTAAAATCGCCCAATACAAACACATTCTCAACTTCATAACTTGCTACAACAGCATTTATCTCACTTAAAACATAAGTAAAGATGGTCAAATTTTCCGGCGAGTCTATAGGCATGTAGACAGAAAAAACAAGAATAGATCGGTCACCAATAACTGCCTTAATGGCTACAATTCGATCACTGCTACAGTCCAAAACAGTAACTGACTCAAACAAGCCTTTCCTCCAGAGAATGGCCACTCCCCCGTAGGGCCTTCCTATTAACGGTCCGACGGTTGTATCAACCGCTGACTTTCCAGTAAATTCAAAGTCTTGACTTATGGTCCCTAACATCAATATGTCATGAGGAAGAAGCCATGTCTCTTGGAGGGCCATGTTATCAATAAAGCGTTTTGCTGATTTACAATTAAAACTAGTAAACGTTGAATACTTATTAGTGTTATTGTACATTGTGAACCTATTTAACTAATGAATAAGGCGGATGCGCTCACAGTTTGTCTGACTGAACTTACAGAAAAAAACATACAAGTAGATATAATATGCGTTACAGAACATTTTATGATGGAAGGCTACGAAAACCAGTTAAGCATACCAAACTACTGCTTAGCCGCTCACTATAGTAGAAAAGAAGTTAAGAGAGGAGGAGCTTGTATCCTAATTAGAAATGGACACGAATGGAAAGAGTTAATAAAAATCTCAAAAATGTCAATAACAGGGACTTTTGAATGCTGTGCCATCGAGCTCACCAAGTACAAGACTGCTTTTGTATGTGTTTACAGAATTCCAAATACTAACAATCTTAATAGTTTCTTTAATCAGTTCGAATTAGTCGTTCATGAATTATCAAAGAATGCCTATAAAAATATTGTAATAGCCGGCGATTTCAATATAGACATATTGAAAAGGAATTATCAATCGATGGAATTTGAGTGCCTTCTACTTAGCTTCAACCTCAAACTAGCAATAAATCAACCAACTCGAACGGAAAGTCAAACATGTATCGATAATTTTGCGCATAATTATAACAAACGGTGTAAATCAGAAGTCTTAGAGTTTGCCCTTTCAGACCACACAGCCCAGATTTTAAAATGCCCGGTAAATAAGATATGTACGATCGACAAATACGGTGCTATTAGACGCAATTACAGCAAGGAAAATACATCTAAATTTAAATATTGTATGAACAAAGTTTATTTCTCCGAAATATATGAAACGGATGACCCGAACATTGCATACAACAAATTTCATGAAATATTTTCTTTTTTCTACAACCTCTGTTTTCCTAGGACCATGGTTACAGTAAATGTAATAACAAAGCCAAGGTGGATATCTAAAGGTATTAAATCCTGTAGTAAAAAAAAACGTCAACTTTTGTGGACCTACAGATTGAAATCAAATAAAGTAAATAGAACTCGCTTTAAAGAATACTCTAAGCGTTTTAGAAAAATTATGACTCTGACACAGCGTTCACAAAATAACTATAAAATCAAAACATCACTCAATAAATGTAAAACCGCCTGGCAAATAATAAATCAAAGTAAATTTAATGTCCCTAAAAATTATATTTCGAAAATTAAAATTAATAATGACAAAATTACGGATGCGAAACAAATTGCTAATCAATTCAATGACTATTTTATTAATAAAATAAAACCCACCCAGTCCAATTATAAAACTACAGGGTCCATCTTAAACAACAAAAACTCGATGTTTATGGCGCCCTGTACACCACAACAGGCACATACTATTATTAAGGCCTTAAAAAACACAAATAGCGTGGGATACGATGGCATATCAACCAAAGTAATAAAAGCTGCAGCATCTGAAATATGCAACCATTTGTCTCATATTATAAATCTGTGTATTGTAGATGGCACGTTTCCTGACGCACTAAAAATAGCTATCGTTAAGCCAGTGTTTAAGAAAGAGGATAGGGAGCTCATGGAATTTTACAGGCCTATTTCTCTGATTCCTATCTTCTCGAAAATATTTGAGAAATTCATTCAAAAGGAATTAAACGGTTACATAGAGAAAAATAATATATTATGTAATGAGCAAAAGGGTTTTCGCGAAAATAAGACCATAAATATGGCGATCTACGATTTTTTATATACTGTATTGATAAAAGTGGATAAAAAAACACCTGTATGTGCTATCTTCTGCGATATGACTCAAGCATTTGACTACGTTAATCATGACATTCTAGTATACAAACTTGAAAAGTATGGTATAAGAGGCAATGTTCTTAATTTAATTAAATCCTATTTAGACAGTAGGAAACAAAAGACAGAAATCACTAGAATTAATATAACCACTAAAAAGGAAGAAGTATATTTATCAGATGAACGTCAAACTATTTTTGGTGTTCCACAAGATAGTGTATTGGGACCGCCACTTTTTACACTATACATTAATGACTTGCCAAAATCAATTCCACATCCAATGACTTTATTTGCAGATGATAGCACGGTGACAATTTCTAGTAGTAGCAATGACATGATCAAATATAAACTTAACATTCACAATACCTTGACATCAATAATAGAATGGTTAAACAAGAATAATTTGAAGATTAATCTAGACAAAACTAAAATCATACATTTTAGCCAACGTTTGACTGTAGAAAATATGGACATAAATATAGACAATAAAATTGTAGAAATCGTAAATACTACTAAATTCCTTGGACTAATAATTGATAAAAGGCTTGACTGGAAATCACAAATCGAAAACCTTTGCAAAAAAATTTGTAGTACTGCATTCGCGTTGCACTCTCTAGCTGCAGTTGTGAATGTAGATACCCTGATTGCGGCCTACCATGGCTTAGCTGCGTCTCACCTAAGATACGGTGTCATATTTTGGGGAAACTCTACAGACGCTAACACGGCATTTAAGGCCCAAAAGAGATGCATTAGATCCATGTTCGGGCTAAAATCGGACGATACCTGTAAACCATATTTTAAAAGGTACAAGATATTAACTCTTCCTTGTCTGTATATCCTCGAAACCGCAATGTTTGTTAAAACAAACCCCAATTTGTTTCCACGTCTACAGGACGTTGTACCTCGTAACAGACGGGATATGACAGTTCTTCAAGGCCATTCAGCAAAAACGGCACTCATGCGCAGAAGTATCGTCTGTATGGCGCCTACTATATTTAACATATTGCCTAAACGTTGGAAGGAGCTGAGTGGTAAGGCATTCAAGCGTCAGTTGAATGTGTTTCTTACGCAAAAAGCATACTATAGTGTCTCCGAATTTTTAGCTGAAAAAGTTTTTTTTTGATTATATTAGTTTTATCTTTTGCTGACAATAATAATACATTTCTATGAATAATGAATTTTAATTCGATTTAATATCTTGCATGCTCTTTTATGTATGCAATGTTTGAAGAAATAAATCAATCTAATATAATCTTATCTAATATTAAATTTTGTTTGACATTTTATTGAAATTTTTATATAGATTTTATTATTCATTATTCCTATTTGACATTTGATTGATATTTTCATTTTGCCATTTGCCATTTTTATAAATTTGACATGCATTATATTATTTGACATTTGATTTATATTTTGTTGCATAGTTTTGATAGTGATGTGATGTTGCTGTTTTGCATTTAATTCACTTCTGCATTGATTTGACATGCACTATTTTCATTTTGACATCTGATTTATATTTTTGCATAGATTTTTATTTGACATTTTTTATTGATATTATTATTTTAATTTCATTGGTGATAATTATGAAATTCATTTATAATTAAATTCATTAATTATTTACCTTGCATAATATTTGCACGCCATAGCATGTGGCAAACATGTCGGAATCTTTTATTATTTTTTGTTATCTTGCATGCATATTGTATGTGTTACCCATGTTTAGCAAATAAAATATATCTCATATCTCATATCTTATCTTATCTAACTTTAACTTTAGATTCTGAGTTGGTTCGATACATGAAATGAACAAACCGCCTAAAAGTAATACCATCCGGCCACAACAGTTGTATCCGGATTAAGAAATAAATTAACTTTATGCTTTGAAACAAATACCTTATAAGCATTGTACTTTTTAAAAGACTTAATGTTCATCTTTTTTAAGGAAACAGGATTGACATTTAGATGTTGTTTTGTTTATTTTCAGACGAATTACCACAAGAGGCTGTGGGGACTGCGACGCTGATCTCAAATATGGACAAATTGTTCGACGCCATGAATGGTGACACACCGGACAAAAAAAGAGGAAAACAATTTTTTACCAACATGTCCTCAACCAGCCCTGATTTAGATTTTTTTTAATAAAATGAGAGTTTTCTTCACGGAAATGAAGTTTTTAGGGGCAAGAAGTAAGTCACAAGATGGCTAGTTGAGGACGATGAACGCAATTGAGCGCATATTTAGAAATTAAAAAAAATATAATATAAACACATTATGTGTCCGAAGGTTAAATCAAGATCCTCTTGAAAACTGTTTTGGGTGCATTCGAAGCAATTGTGGTTGTAATCCGAACCCTACTTCAGTTCAATTTATTGCAGCATTGAAAACTAGCATAATAACAAATTTAATTAATAATAATAAAAACAGAAACTGCCTGGATGACGATAATGACAAATAATTTTAAGGTGTTTCTCCATAAAGGGTGTGAACAAACAAAAAAAGATGCAAACTCTTCTACACCTCTTCTCTCACTTCAACTCTTTCCAGAGAATGTTTCTATTGAAGGTGTAGAAGAGTTAGATATACCTCAATGTTCTGGAGAAATGCAAGCATGTTCATATGTGTGTGGCTTTATAGCAAAAAAAATGGCAAGCAATTGCGAGCAATGTAAAAAAAATCTGCTTGCTGAGCCGAACACTGAGGTATGTCATTTATTTACATCCTTTAAGGAATACGACGACCTAAGATGCAGTTTAAAATACATCCAGCCCAGTTTCTGTGAATTGGTTGAAAATGCTGCAAATTTAATAAATAGTTATTTAAAAGAAAATTCGCATGATACAAATATTTAAAAAAAAATACTACAAAAATGCAATAATTTAAATAAATATTGACTGAAGGGGTGTGACGAACATTTTGAAAACAATTTTTCAGTACAGTTGTTAAACATGGCGTACTTTCAGAGGCTATAATTATGATTCGAAAGTTAAATCTTACGCATAGGCATCTTTCTGTTACGCGGTCGTGACTTTTGTTTACGAGCTCGATCATTATGTTTGCAGTTTAGTTTTAAATTTATAAGTCAATTTAAAAAAGTTTAATAGCAAGGAGTTTTCAAACATAGAATAAAATGGGATAGATTTTCTAAGAGGAAAAATGAATGATTCCGTACGTTTTAGCATTGAATTCTCAAAAGTCTTATAAATGGTTGTTTAATATATTTAATTACCAGTTTTAATTTAATTATTTTCACATCAACATTTGTCAAAAATCGAATAGGCTGTATAGCTGTATAGGCTGATATCGTTGTAAAAAAATAAGTCCAGTTGCAAAAACGCACCATAAGTCAATTTAAAAAAGTTTAGTAGCAAGGAGTTTTCATACATAGAATAAAATGGGATACGATTTTATACGAGGAAAAATTAATGATTCCGTACGTTTTAGCATTGAATTCACAATTTTTTTTTTAAAGTTGTCTAATATGTTTAATTAACAGTTTTAAGTTAATTATTTTCACATTAACGTTTGTCAAAAATCTAATAGGCTGTATAGGCTGTTTTCTTTGTAAAAAAATATATCCAGTTGCAAAAACGCGCCATATTGAAAATTTTATATTTTGTGAATAAACAAATCTAATTCTTTGATTTGTTTTTACTGTTTCTCACAACTGTATTGAAAAACGTCGTGTGATACACGGGTGTGTAGGTTATTGCAAACTCGTGTCATTAAAAACCCTCGCCTTCGGCTCGGGCTTGTTAATGTCAGCTCGTTTGCAATAACCTTCTTCCCACTCTCATATCGTAATATTCGAATTATAATCTTCAAAACAAGTTTATATTGACATACTTTATAAACACAATACCGAAATTTAAAAATAGAATCTCATAATAACACTATTTCTCTAACAAAATAATGCTATAAAACATTTTTTTTCTATTACGATACAGGACAAATCCAAGAAGTTAATCACTAAGGAGTTTCCATCAATATTTTTTTTGTAATGCCATTTTAGTACCTATTATAAAAAGATTTGATTCCAATTTTAAATTGTCTGTGACAATGCCCGCTTTAGGCTTAGCACGCACTGCGATTATTATTCGCGCGAATTTTTTCTCTTTCTACCTGTTCATAGAGCTCAAAATATTCGCGCGAATTAAGTTCGCGCCGTGGTGCGGTGGATTCTGTTTCAAAACACGGATTTCATGCGGTATTATTGCCGCACGATTTTTTTACCGCAATGCGAGCAGCTTCATACAATTCCATAGGTCGCAGAATGGGCGGAAAAAATTCTCGCGAATAAATATCGCAGTGCGTGTGCTAAGCCTTAGCGCATGCGCGGATATTGCGATGATGTGCTGGGTTTTGGCGCCACTCATAGTTTTTAAAATACTTGCTTAAAATGTCTGATGTTAGTGAAAATGAAGAAAATTTGACTCCGCCAAATGTTTTATATGCGGCGAAGGAAATTACTCATAATCTCTTACCAGCAAAGTCGAGATTATTATGATGCATTTTATCACGAATTATGGCATGGAAAATGCAAAAAAAAAGGTATTTAGTAGGTTCAATCCCAAAATGTATGATTGCAGATAAAGTAGTGTATGAAACTGCACATAACTAGGTATTAAAACATTCGTGTGAGTACTATTAAAAACCTCGCCTTCATGTTTTAATACCCCATAATATGCAACAGTGTCATAAAATAATTGATAGTACAATTGCAATATGCCTAAAACGGTTTTGTACCATTAAAAATCGAGGATTTGTTGAGGAAGCCTCAAAAAAATCTTTATTGAGAAAAATAAATATATTGAAACATGTTTAAATAGCTTGTATTATTTGGCATCGCTTTGAAATTCCCTAGATACACTAAGAATTTTCGTTTGATGTTTTTGCACAGTATTATTTTATTTTTTATAAATGTGTAGAAACCGGAAACGAAAATTCTAACGAATATTTATAAACGGTTTTTGTTTATATTTCGATACCGGATTTTTTTAGGCGTAAGTGACAATTAAAGAAATGTGCCATTTAATTGATTGTCTTTTACGCCTTTTGAAGTTTTGGTATCGAATTATAAATAAAAATATATTAAAACTAAGAGATTGAAACACTGTTCAAATCTCCAGTTACCGATGGCATACACGGCAGCGCTAGTGTGCTTTCTTGTAAGCATTTCTAAAGTATGAAGTTGACGTTCTTCCCTTTAGGGTATATATATTCTGTGCTCAGTTTTGTCAAAATCTTAAACACTTTGCCATTATTGTTGCCATTCATGCCATTGCGACTATTGCGAGTTTGTGCCTTTGTGATTGTGTTGGAATCAGAGTTTATCAACGTAATTTGATAAAAATAACGTAATTGAGGGGAACTTCTAGTTCTCTTCTTTAATTATGTACGATACTGAAGATGATCAATATGAAGAAATTGACGTGGAAGAAATTTCTTCGGAACTTTGGCAGGAAGCTTGTTAGATCGTCATCAACGCTTATTTTGATGAAAAAGTTTTAGTACGCCAACAGTTGGATAGCTTTGATGAATTTATTCAAATGTCTGTCCAGCGTATCGTAGAAGATTCACCACCTATAGAATTGCAAGCTGAAGCTCAACATTCATCAGGTGAAATTGAAACACCACCGAGGTATCTTCTGAAATTTGACCAGATTTATTTATCCAAGCCTACGCATTGGGAAAAAGATGGTGCCCCGTCACCTATGATGCCTAAAGAAGCCCGTCTTCGAAACCTGACCTATTCTGCACCACTCTATGTTGATATAACTATAGTACATTGTGATACAAGGGTGGAAAGTAGGTTATTGCAAACGAGCTGTTATTAACAAGCCCGAGCCAAAGGCGAGGGTTTTTAATGACACGAGTTTGCAATAACCTACACACCCGTGTATCACACGACTTTTTTCAATACAGTTGTGGGAAGTAGTAAAAAAAATCAAAGAATTAGATTTGTTAACTCACAAAAAATAAAATTTTTAGAAAATGGCGCGTCTTTGCAACTGGACATATTTTTTTTACAAAGAAAACAAGGTAGCAAAATGTTGCTTATAAAATTCATTCATTGGCGTGCGCTGAGAAAAATATTGATGATAGATAGAAAATTATTAGGTAGGTAGGTAGAGTAGGTAGAGTTGGTAGAGTAGGTAGTTTAGGTAGAGTAGGTAGAGTATGTAGAGTAGGTTGAGTGGGTAGAGTAGGTTGAGTGGGCAGAGTAAGTAGAGTAGGTATTTTAGGTAGAGTAGGTAGAGTAGGTAGAGTAGGTAGAGTAGGTAGAGTAGGTAGAGTAGGTAGAGTAGGTAGAGTAGGTAGAGTAGGTAGAGTAGGTAGAGTAGGTAGAGTAGGTAGAGTAGGTAGAGTAGGTAGAGTAGGTAGATTAGGTAGAGTAAGTAGAATAGGTAGAGTAGCTAGAGTAGGTAGTGTAGGTAGAGTAGGTAGAGTAGGTAGAGTAGGTAGAGTAGGTAGAGTAGGTAGAGTAGGTAGATTAGGTAGAGTAGGTAGAGTAGGTAGAGTAGGTAGAGTAGTTAGAGTAGGTTGAGTAGGTAGAGTAGGTAGAGTAGGTAGAGTAGGTAGAGTAGGTAGAGTAGGTAGAATAGGTAGAGTAGGTAGAGTAAGTAGAGTAGGTAGAGTAGGTAGAGTAGGTAGAGTAGGCAGAGTAGGTAGAGTAGGTAGAGTAGGTAGAGTAGGTAGAGTAGGTAGAGTAGGTAGAGTAGGTAGAGTAGGTAGAGTAGGTAGAGTAGGTAGAGTAGGTAGAGTAGGTAGAGTAGGTAGAGTAGGTAGAGTAGGTAGAGTAGGTATACCTGGATAGGCTGGGTAGGCAGGGTAGACTGGATAGGCAGGGTAGCCAGTTGACGGGAGCGAAGCCCCGCGGGTCAGCTAGTTGACTTATAAATTTAAATCTCAACTGTAAAACTAATGATCGAGCTCGTAAACAAAAGTCACGACCGCGTAATAGAAATATGCCTGTGCGTAAGATTTAATTTTCGAATCATAATTATAGCCTCTGAAAGTACGTCATGTTTAACAACTGTATTGAAAAAACAATTGTGAAAGAACATGAAGACCCTGTTGAAACACAGCATCAAAAAACATTCATTGGATAAATTCCTATTATGCTTAGATCCCACTTATTGTCTGTTAAATAATTTGACTGACAGAGAATTGTCCGAATTGAATGAATTCCCACTTGATCCTGGTGGCTATTTTATCATCAATGGATCAAAACTAACTTCATCAAGGCTAACTTTGTGCATCCACCTTAACCGAACTACAGAGAACAAGTCACAAAAAAAAACAATATAAGTAGTTCTCTCGTCTTCTAAAGTTGATAAGAATCTACTTTTTAATATTACATTCATAGTTCTATTAAAGTTCAGTCGGCTCTCAGTCTATATCTTCAATAAAATATTTTGAGCGCAAGTTAAAATGACTTCTAATGGTATGCTTACTAAGTGCAAACTTGGTTGCAATAATGTAGCGCACGGAATGGCAACGCCGCTCCGTACCTCCTCCGAAGTAATAATTTGATCTTTTTGGCGCGGAAACTATATTTTTGTTTACTACGTGGAAACTACAAGAACTAGAGATTTGAAATTTTTTCTGCCTGTGGCAGCTATTATTTCTTATGTTTTAAGCTATAATACATAATCATATCTTCTTTCGTTCGGAAGATATGACATGAGCAGCTGGGGTGCCGTCACTCCAGCTTACACATATTTGTCGGTTTAATAACTTATAGAGTATTTTGACCAGAGGTATGAAAATTTTTCTGCCAATGGCTGCTATTCTGCCTTAATTTTTGAGCTATGGTACATAATCATATCTTCTTTTGTTCGGAAGATATGACATGGCAGCTGGGGTGACGTCACTCCAGCTTACACACACGTTTTTTTATCATAGTTTCATCACTTTTAAGTATTATCGTTCAGTTCTTTCCTTCCATGTGCAGCTATTATGCCTTATTTTTTTGACTCTAGTCCAAAACCGTAACCTCACTGGTTTGCCTGTATTGAATGAGGAAGCTGGGGTGACGTCACTCCAGCAGCCTAATTGCGTAAGTGAATTCTGCAAAGCAAACAAGTCGATTCCTTCCCAAAAACGACTTTACGTATTACCTAAAGTCGTTTTTGGGAAAGAATCGACTTGTTTGCTTTGCAGAATTCACTTACGCAATTAGGCTGCAGCTAACACATACTAAACGACTCATATTAACGAAGTTTTTGTGGCACCTAAATTAAGACTCGGAACTAGGATTGCTGCTATTATGCCTTTATTATTGGCATAGATAGAATTTTTCTATCACATATGAGGAAGCTGGAGTTATGCACATTTTTGCTGATGCTACAAAAATTTTTGTAAATGGTTGTTGGGTCGGTATTCATAGAGATCCAGAACAATTGATGGCTACCTTGAGGAAACTAAGACGTCAAATGGACATCATTGTGTCTGAAGTGAGCATGATCCGTGATATCAGAGACAGAGAAATTAGAATTTACACAGATGCTGGTAGAATATGTCGCCCTCTACTGATTGTAGAAAATGGAGCTTTGCTATTGAAGAAAAAGCATATTGATGACCTTAAAGAGCGTTGGGAGTTTGTGCTTCTATTATCCCCTTCCCTGATCACAACCAGAGTCCTAGGAATACTTATCAAAGTGCTATGGGTAAACAAGCTATGGGAACTTACATTACTAACTTCCATGTAAGAATGGACACACTGGCTCATGTGTTGTACTATCCACACAAGCCGTTGGTGACTACAAGGTCTATGGAATATCTAAGGTTTAGAAAATTGCCAGCGGGTATTAATTCAATAGTTGCAATCCTGTGTTATACTGGTTACAATCTAGAAGACAGTGTCATTTTGAATGCTTTGCAGTAGAAAGAGGTTTCTTCCGATCTATATTTTACGGATCTTATAAGGATTCGGAGTCTAAAAGAATAAGAATTGGTGGTCAAGAGGAGCCGTTTGAGAAACCAACCAGAAAAACATGTCTAGGCATGAGAAATGCTTTATATGACAAGTTAGATGACGATGGCATTATCGCACCTGGTATAAGAGTATCTGGTGATGATGTAGTAATTGGAAAAACAATAATATTGCCTGAAAATGATGATGAATTAGAAGGCACCACAAAACGTTACCAGAAGCGTGATGCGTCGACATTTTTACGAAACAGCGAAACTGGTATCGTCGACCAAGTCATGTTAACATTAAACAGTGAAGGATACAAATTTTGCAAAATTCGCGTCAGATCTGTGCGCATTCCTCAGATTGGAGACAAGTTTGCTTCACGACACGGACAAAAAGGCACATGTGGAATTCAGTATAGGCAAGAAGATATGCCATTTACTTGTGAGGGACTTACTCCTGACATCATTATTAATCCGCATGCTATCCCATCTCGTATGACAATTGGTCACTTGATTGAGTGCATTCAAGGCAAAGTCTCATCCAACAAAGGAGAAATTGGTGATGCTACACCATTCAATGACGCGGTAAATGTGCAGAAAATTTCTTCTTTATTACAAGAGTATGGCTAACACCTTCGTGGAAATGAAGTGATGTATAATGGACATACAGGCCGAAAGATCAATGCCCAAGTTTTCTTAGGGCCCACATACTATCAACGACTGAAACACATGGTGGATGACAAAATTCACTCCAGGGCTCGAGGACCTGTTCAAATTTTAGTAAGACAACCTATGGAAGGCAGAGCTCGAGATGATGGATTACGTTTTGGAGAAATGGAACGGGATTGTCAAATTGCTCATGGTGCTGCACAATTTCTGCGT
Source organism: Orthosia incerta (assembly GCA_948252205.1). Lineage (NCBI taxonomy): Eukaryota > Metazoa > Arthropoda > Insecta > Lepidoptera > Noctuidae > Orthosia > Orthosia incerta. The sequence goes on from OX411754.1 coordinate 23,610,265, forward strand.
GAGCGGCTTTTTGAAGTATCTGATCCCTATCGTATACATGTATGCAATTTCTGTGGCTTGATAGCAATTGCAAACTTACGAAATAATACTTTTGAATGCAAAGGTTGTAAGAACAAGACACAAATTTCGCAAATACAATTGCCATACGCTGCCAAATTACTTTTCCAGGAACTGATGTCTATGAATATAGCACCAAGGTCATTGGTATTAAATTAAGAGTATCTTTATTTCTGGAAAATTAAGTTCAATGAAGAATGTTAACTTCAATTTTGGATATGTTTTATTATGTTATCTTACAATTAATAAAAATACTTGCAACATTTCATTTGACTTTTATTATCACAAACTGAGACAACATTAAATGCAGCTTAAACACAACAACCATAATACAAAAGTGTACAATATGTATAATTCTCTTACTCCAATAATTTAATTATGTAATCAAATGCAATAAGGTTTTTTTTTAAATTGAGGTACTTTTTATGTACAAATAGATTAGTTATTATAATCAAAGTGGATTTTTGAGATGGGATGAAGCAGTAAGGGCCAAAATACATGCACGTGCCATGTTACGGCGCCGCGCCGCCGCCGTGTCGTGCAAATCTATATTTACTTCTTTCTCTTTACGTAACAAAAAAGAGGATCGAATTTGAAGGTTGAGTGTGCGTCTTTTTATCTGGGTACATTAGAAAATGAATGAGAAATGTGTACATTAGATTGATTCACGCTCCGATTCATCGTCTGTTTCTTGACCCTTACTGCTCGTCTCAATAATCCACAATGTATATTTTGTGCTGAATAGATTATAAATTTATAATGTGCAACCCTAAAATATTTATAAATAGGTAACTAAATACATATAGGTAGGTACATAAACATTGCACTAAAAACATTTTTTAAATTATGAGTAGGTACAAAGTGCTCTAGGAAACCTGGTACCTAGTATACTAACAAACAAATTATAACAGACTCGAAAATATTTTTATAAAATATTTATTGCACACACATTTGGATATACCAGAATACATAAATATTTTTTTAATAGAAGATAAAATAACAATATAGGTACTGATAAGAGCTTGCAACAGCCAGTTAATAACTACAATAACTGTCTCTAAAATTTACAATTTTAGACAAGAGAGCTTTTGATTTTATCGTCTAAGAGCGCATAAATAAAATTAAGTACAACAACAGCCAGTATGTGCGCTTTATCGAAATGAGTTGTCCGGTGCAAGAAATCATTTGTAGTTTGACCACTATTGTTAACAATAAACAAAAAAGACGTTCATGCAGGTTATTGTTGATTAACTCTCAAACTTAATTGATTAGTAGTTAAGGTAGGAACATCTTAACAAGATTTCGCCAATTTCAGAAACTTGCTGAATCGAGTTACCTAATAAAATATCCACCATGATTATTCTTAAAATATAACTATTTTACTGTACAACTTACGTATCTATGATCGATGTAATGTGTTGCATACTGTATGCAGTCATAATCAAATTATATATTACAGTATAAAATATGGACGTTTAGACAGTATTCAAAACAATAGAACATCGGCTAAAACCTTTTATTTACCTGCCTTCTTAATTATCATTTAAGATCTATGTTTTTTGAATAGTTATTTGAATTGTTTGATAATTGATACACATCTTTGTAAATCTGATTATTTACCGGCCTAAAATTAACTCCATAAATAATTGGCATAACTATTATGTATTAGTTATAGTAAAAAAAACTACTTCCAAAATAACTATACTGAATGTCGTGGTTATATATGTAGGCATAGAGGACCTTGTAATAACTTAACCATTTTTGGCTAAATGTCCTAGTAAATTGAAAATCTACTAAGGGTCAAACTTTCTTTTACATTTGCCTACTACCTTGCAATAGCGTTTTATGAGTTGCAAGTGGCATTCAACTTCAGGGCGGTAAAGCATGTCATTACAATGTCGACTACAAACATGACGACAATTCAGAAGCCATGGTCGGTATAGCCTTACTTTTGTACATATGTAGAAGTCACGTCCTACGGCGTATCAGTGAAGCTACTTGTAATCGATGAACTCAGCGCGATGGTGGCAGAGCCCGATGTTCTGCGTTTTCGTCTTCCTTGGGTCGACTCCACTTTATCATGGTTTCAGGTGATCGGTACAAGAATACTAATTTAGCAAACAGATCCTCTTCTAAGGCCAACTCGAGTGCTTCCCGTACCTAAAAAATAAGGTTGTGTTTAAAAGACATCTTAATTTTAGTACCTACTTATAAAAACAAAAACTTTTTCGTAAACCGACTTCAAAAGCAAAACCTCTTGTTTTTATCATTTACCGACACCGACTTCCGAAACGATATTATTTTGCACTTCTTAGTGTTTGGCTTTTGAAGTCAGTTTATTGTTTTGTGAAAAGTTTTCATTTCATTCTTTTTACCGACTTCTAAAAATAGGAGGTTATCAATTCTATACGTATGTATGTAATATTGTTGAAATTGCACAATATTCACATTAACTCTATGTGGGCTTCTAAACACGCGTTCCTAATTTCTTAGATGAATGTATGTATGTTTGTCAATGCATATCTCCGAAACTAGTAATCAGATCGTGATCATTCTTTAATTTTTTATTGGATTAGGTATATCTCAACTCAGGGAAAAGTGCAAGTTTCATCACGGACAGTCACGATTTCACAAATTTAAAAAGAACAAAAATAACTTTCGTTTCAGAAGTCGGTGGCGGAAAACGACAAAAAAAATAAGAGGTGAGATCACCGACTGCCGAAAAGAAAATTATTTTTGCTCCTATTAGTGTTTTGCTTTGGAAGTCGGTTTATTTTTTGTGTAATAGTTTTTTAGTTTTGGTACACTGTCACTAAAAAGTGTGTAAGTTCTATAGTAAGGTACAGGATTGAGAAAATACCCATAATAACTGATTTTTTTGTGCTGTTAGTCGCTAAGGAGTTAGGTTGTATCTTGTAAACTGCTGAACCAATTTCAATGAAACTTACACTATTGTTGAGGGATACCTAATCCGATAAAAAAAGAATGATCACGATCCGATAAGTAGTTTCGGAGAAATGCGTGGATAAACATACATACACTTATGAAATTTGGCACACATGGTTAAAAGTCCACATAGAGTAACAAATGCGAATATTGTGCAATTCCAACAATATTACATACATACGATTTCGAAATTCGATAGAATTGATTAGGTACCTCCCTTTTTGTTTGAAATCGGTAAAAAACGAATAATAAACGTAAACCTTGTATAGTTCTCGCCAAACTTCTGGGCCGCCCTGAAGTTGGCCTTCCGATGCGCAAGGCACGGATCGGTGCTGTTTTTGTATGAGATTTACTAGCGCAGCCGTTGTAGCCAATTTCAGGGCGGCGAAGAAATTTGTCGAGTACTATACGAAGTAGTGTGGTATTTGGCATAGATGGTTTATATAGAGAAGTGATTTATTTATTACATTTACCTTTAAATAATAATATTAAATATGTAGTTACTATCACTCAAATTAATTAAAAAATTGTTTCTTTCTTTCGCTTTTTCTGTCTTCTTTCGCATAGGAGCTGTCGCTAAAGAAACTTACCAGATAAATATCAAGGCAGAGTTGTAAAAGTCTGTCAGCATTCGGTAGGTCATCGAACATGATCCTTGTGTAAATGCCGGAGAAGAATCCTCGCAGCACTCGAGATGCCAAGAACACGAACGTGGTGTACAACCCGATGATACTACAAACAATCACAAAATGTAATGATACAAATGTTTTCAAAGCCTACTTCCTAATAATACTATTAATGTGAACGTATGTGGCTTGTTTGTGACACCCACAATAACAAATTGTTCTAATTAGGTACAAACTTTATAAACTATAGTCGTGACAATTTAAGAAGTCGGATTTAACAGCTATAAAAAAACTTAAAAAATAAGTAAGTACTTAGAGTCTGGCAAACGAAAGTAGAGACTGAAAAAACGCGGCAAATTTAAAAAATATCAGCATTGCAACCCCAAAAACTAGTATGAAATACCTGGAATAACCTAATTTGATACTTTAAAATTATTTATATTACTTCGTCTGAATAAAATTACTTTAGGTAGGTACTTTAGAAATATCAATCTGAATTAAAAAAAGCAACAGATTTCTAGATGATTGTTAACATTTGTTAACTTTTTATTTCGTTTTACATTTTTTTCTTTTGCTTTTTAATTTCATACGACTTATTGTCGGGCCTACTTTGTCCCCCCATATCCAAGTACTAATGCTGTAACATGGCAATATTGTAAAACCAAACCATTTTTAAAAGAGTAACCATGTAGTTTCTTGCCGGTTCTTCTCCATAGGAAACGACTAACCCGAACCGTGCACCTTTTGTCGACGTTTTATAAGTGCCCATGTAGGCAAATGTAAAATAAAAAAAATGATTTTGCTTTTGAACAGTATTCTATAATAATTTTGGTTTATTCACTATTAATCAAAATCTGAATCTAAGACTTCCTTAATAATGAAACTTTATAAATTATTAAATAGAGGAATAGTTTTTACATAAAGATAAATAGTGATTACGAATTAAAACAAAGTATGAACTTAGTAGCGTCATACTGAAAATTGGGGTTGACATTAGTATAGCATTGCTATATAAAAAGTTTGCGAATAAATCGAGTGTCTACTTTCGTTTGCCAGACTCTAATAATGCTTACGAATGATACTCGTTATTACAGTGTATGGGTATGGGAAACATAGTAATTAATTAGGATTATGAATTAGATTTTTCAATTTCTCATGTACAAAGTTATCGCGGCATGTAAAAAGAGGAACGTCATCGGACTTCTTAGATTGTCACGATTATAGATCTTTTTATCTTTAGAGTCTGGCAAACGAAAGTAGACACTTGAATTATTTGCAAACGTTTTATATGGCAATGCTGTAATAATGTCAACATCAATTTTTGGTGATTTGTTGTGGTCTTGATAATAGCATTTATTAAGTGCAAAATGAAGGAAACAATTAAAAGTGGATTACGGAGATGTCGTTTCGCATGATGTCTAAATATCAAGAAAAATATCGGGCGAAAGACGTCGAATTTAAACAAAAACAAGATTGTTTACGTGTGGTGTTAGATTCCATAAGTTAGAATAACGCTAATAATTTGAATAAACCAAAATTATTATAGAATACTGTTGTTTTTTTTATTGAGTTTGATACATAATATCTAAAATATTACCTATTTCATACCTATACTATTTTTATTCAGACGAAATAAAATAAATAATTCTTAAGTATCAAATTAGGTTATTCCAGGTATGTCTTATTCGCCCCCGGTGGGTTCCCGCTTTGTCGATGCGGGAGGGCTCAGTAATCGTGGCTTGGTCACCCACGGTGAAGCGAAGAGGAACCCGAGGAGGGGCCGCTCGTCAGGGCTTTTGCCGATTAAGCCGACGACGTAGCGGCCAACTAGTAGGTTGCGGTGCCGCTTGGTAACAGGCGACATCGCAACTGAGGCGGGCCGCGATGTCTTATGGAGATTCCCAGGTCCCATACGATATCGCGGCTGAGGGTTGGAGGCCGCAGCGGGAGAGGAGTGCCGGTATTGCGGTGCGCCGCTCTCCCTACCTTCCGCGGCCTAGACGGGGTCGCCACCGTCTGATGGCGGACGCGGTGGGGCCGCAGGGGAGGAGGAGTGTCGGTATAGTGTTAGCCGCTCTCCCTATCCCCTGCGGCCGCAAAATGGTAGGTGGCGGGGCCATTGACCTCGACCCGTCACAGTGGGACCAAGGGTGCCATACACGGGGTCGTCTGGCACCCATGTGCTGATTTGGTCCCTGGGGTGGTCACGGCGTGCAGTGTATTCTTGTGCGCCGGTGATGGGGAGTACTCCCCCGAGGAGGGTCCGGTGACGGACAGCCGCGGCGGGTTCGCGGTGAGTGCTAACGCGTGCCCGTGTTCCCGCCATAAGCGGCACTAGAGGACACCGTGGAGTTTTAGTGGGTTAGAGTCCCACATAACTGCACTATCTACCCGTGGTAGTGCAGAATGCATGAGCATTACACAACGCAAAAAAAAAAAAAATATGTCTTATTAGGTTTGGGGTTGCTATGCTGAAATTTTACGCGCTTTTTTTGTCTCTAGTTTCGTTTGCCAGACTCTAGCTTACCATGTATAATGCTGTTATTATTCAAACAAAACGTGTATGAATAATTCAGTTCAATCGGCTGGGGGTTACCAACTGTTTTAAGATTCGATTAAGTTCATTTGGCAGATTTGATCCAAACATACCTACTAACTAAGGTTAGTTACCTTGGTTACTAAAATAATAATAATATAATAATTACTAAAATAAAAGCTTGCAAAATAGAGCGATCGAATGACTACATTCGATACATTATAGTTCTAGCAGTACGTAATAGAACATAATATGACCATGACATTGCTGGACGGGCAGTAACAATAAATGCTTAAAAATATGAAGAAGGGTTAATACTCACCCACTGCCAGAAATAAAGTTAAGTGTCTCTGGGAACAGTTTATCGTTAAAAGTGTACATGACGAGCATATCACAGTTGTTGAGCGGTACTGTCAACAATGGATCCTGAAAATATAAAATAAAATGAATACTCGAGCTGTCAAAAGTAAAATAAATGGTTGTTAAAAGTAAAATAAATGGTTGGTAAAAGTAAATTTTAATAACTACAATTCAAATAAATAAACCGTTTTAATTATTTATGTACTTATTGCAATCATTATTTGTAAGTTTTAATATTCCGTACAATTTGGAGGGCGGTTGTAAAGTAGTCAACCTTTTAGCATGAGGCCTCATTAGTGCGATGCGTCGTCGCAACGGGTCAACGCATTGTATGCCACACCTGCCAACTTGTTGCGACGACGCACGACGTCTCGCAAGAGGGAGACTCACGCCGTCACAGCGCAGCGTCTCACTTGTGGATTCCAGATTCGACAATGGATTGGAATAAACACTGCCCGTCGTCGCACCGGCAGCGCAACACCCTCTCCCCGCTTCGTTTGTCGTCCGTCGATCCGTTGAAACGACGACGACGTAACGCATAATGTGGCTTTTCACTTAAAATATATGTAAAACGCACTAAAGAGGCCTCGGCCTTACAGGAATGTATTAGAATTGCAACTTACTCGTACAGCACAAGACTCTCGAACTCGCCAATACATCACGTCTGTACCTTTAGCTCTCTCCAATCGAAGTAATACGTCTCTATACAATGTTGCATCCGCATCTGCAATAGTACAATAATTAATAAAAAACCGGTCAAATGCGAGTCGGACTCGCGCACGAAGGGTTCCGTACCATTATCGCAAAAAACGGCAAAAAAATCACGTTTGTTGTATGGGAGCCCCCCTTAAATATTTATTTTATTCTGTTTTTAGTATTTGTTGTTATAGCGGCAACAGAAATACATCATCTGTGAAAATTTCAACTGTCTAGCTATCACGGTTCATGAGATACAGCCTGGTGACAGACGGACAGACAGACGGACGGATCGCAGAGTCTCAGTAATAGAGTCCCGTTTTTAGTTACTCTTTGGGTACGGAACCCTAAAAAAATTGAAGTTCGATATTTGTAAAACTCCACTTTAGCCTGAAAACCTGCAAAATGTTGGCATTAAAATTTAAAGTAAAGTTTGACAAGTTATAACTCAAAATTCATTATTCAGAAACCGACCCTCAGACTACTACTCATAACAACTAAGCTCATTAATTATTTTTTTTTACCTAAAAGTACAACTGACTTCCAAATAAAAACACTTCATACCTAAAAGTACAACAGACTTCCAAATAAAAACACTACAAAGTGAAAATTGAAGTAGTCTTTTTTTATTATGGTGTATTTAATTTTTTACTAGCTGTTGCTCGCGGCTTCACTCCCGTGGACCACCCCACAGGACCCGTTTTCGAGATTAAAAATAGCCTGTCACTCAGGAATTATGTAGCTTTCTATTGGTGAAAGAATTTTTTAAATCAGTCCAGTAGTTTTGGAGCCTATTCGGTACAAACAAACAAACAAAAAAATCTTTCCTCTTTATAATATTAGTATAGATTTGTTAGTAAAATATATGTAACAAATTTTGTAAAAAAAGCTGAGTTTACTAGCTTCTCATTCCTTTGTTTCCCAATACTTTTTAAAACAAAAAAAGCCGTATTTATACTCAACAAGCTCTAAACAACGAGGCCCACTCGATGCGGTAGTTAAGAATATTTTTTTAAATTTTTATTTGCCCCCTTAGCTGTACAATTTGGGTCAACAGGATGCTTATACTGTGAAAATTTGAAGACTAGCTCCAACCGTTTGGCTTTAAAACTTATGTGACAGACGACGGGCAGACACGTGAGTGACAGCAATAGGGCTCGATTTGGACCCTTCGGTTACGGAACCCTAAAAAAGAAATTCAAAATCCGTCCACAATTAACAGAGAAATCGGAGAACATACATGCTGTCGAACATAGAACCTCCTCCTTCTGAAAACTCAAGCAAACTATAAAACTCACTATTTTCTCCATTTCCGCTATCGTCGTTTAGCGGCGGCATAAGTTGGCTTACTGCTTTTGTAGTACCCTTATTGAATACTTTCAAAAATTTCGGGAACATGTAGGGTACAGTTAACCTGTCGAATAATTATTATGTCAATAAAAAGGAAGTAATAACACGGTGTATTGTTTAAAAGGATTGTCGTAAGGTTAAACGACCATCACATAAAACTCTAGCTTGCGTTCAGTCATTGAACACGTTGATTAAAAATTAAAGAATTTACAGTAGTCACAGCGGATCTTTGTGTCTTTGAAGTTGGCTCTGCGAACCATTATACTGCATAGAATTAGTTTAAAAGTGAGTCCAGATTTGGAAGTAGCTAATGTTCTTAAATCGGAACAGACGGGTAACGAGTGAAGTTGGCTCTGAGAACCATTGCACAAGAAACAGTTTTTCATCGAGTATACTGCATAGAGTAAGCGAGATAGAACGATGCGACTAACGTAAGGGAAAGAGGCAGTTATACAAAGCTATCTTCTACTTCAACATTGACACAAAAATAGCAACTGCGCAGGATCTTGCAGCCAACTTCAGAGACACAAAGATCCATTGTGACTACTATACTAATTGTGAAAAAGTGAATTCTCATGTGAGGTTCAAGCGATTTTGAATCATGTGCGGTGCAAATGGACACAGTGTGCCAGTGTGCACTGGAACTATACAGTATGTGTTCTAGTGTATGAATATTTGGCTCACCAGGTATCTGGATCGGAGGTGCCGTCCAGCAACTTCTTGAGCTTTTCCCGCTGCGGGTTGGGTTTGCCGTCGATGTAGGCGTGTATGGGCACCTCGCGGTGGTCCTCTATGGTGGGCGGGTTCGGAATCGCGTTCGTCGGGTGCGTTATCACGTATGTGAACTTCACCATCAATGTTGCATCTGTTGATGATAGAACAAACAACATAATTTAAATATATGGGATTTAGATAGTAAGTCACACCAGAACGTTGCTGATTTTCTTTGAATAGCTGGGGTGGATCGAGTAACGTATGTATTCGCCTGTACGCCTGGTTAGTGTCCATGATTTCAATTTAACTATACATGGCGATTTATGCAGAATATTTTCTATTGTATTTTGGTAAAGTTCGGGTTGATGGAGATGACGTCACGTGGTCGTTACGTAGTTGTTATGTTAGTTCTGTAGGTACTTACTAGAGGCCGCTTCTCTCTTGAGCCGGTCGAGCTCGGGCGGCGAGATCTCCCACTTGAGCGTGGAGTTGGGGTTGATGGAGATGACGTCACGTGATCGATACGTAGAACTTGTTATGTTAGTGCTGTAGGTACTCACTATAGGCCGCTTCTCTCTTGAGCCGGTCGAGCTCGGGCGACGAGATCGCCCACTTGAGCGTGGAGTTGGGGTTGATGGAGATGACGTCACGTGGTCGTTACGTAGTTGTTATGTTAGTGCTGTAGGTACTCACTAGAGGCCGCTTCTCTCTTGAGCCGGTCGAGCTCGGGCGGCGAGATCTCCCACTTGAGCGTGGAGTTGGGGTTGATGGAGATGACGTCACGTGATCAATACGTAGAACTTGTTATGTTAGTGCTGTAGGTACTCACTATAGGCCGCTTCTCTCTTGAGCCGGTCGAGCTCGGGCGACGAGATCGCCCACTTGAGCGTGGAGTTGGGGTTGATGGAGATGACGTCACGTGGTCGTTACGTAGTTGTTATGTTAGTGCTGTAGGTACTCACTAGAGGCCGCTTCTCTCTTGAGGCAGTCGAGCTCGGGCGGCGAGATCTTCCACTTGAGCGTGGAGTTGGGGTTGATGGAGATGACGTCACGTGATCCTTACGTAGTTGTTATGTTAGTGCTGTAGGTACTCACTAGAGGCCGCTTCTCTCTTGAGCCGGTCGAGCTCGGGCGGCGAGATCTCCCACTTGAGCGTGGAGTTGGGGTTTATGGAGATGACGGCCACGTCGTCGAACATGTAGTTTGACAGGAACGTCTGCGCGTTGCGGTCGCGCGCGTGCATGTTGCTGAGCTGAGTGTAGTCTTGTTCCGTGAAACTAGAAAATTATTATACAGCCTTTTTGACCAAAAAGAAAAGAAATATAAAAAGATCCGACCTCGAATGGACTTGACTTATTTGCCATTCTCGTTGATTGGATGTAATATCCAAGCAACAAGAGTTCTTTGCGGCTGATCTTAACAGACGGAGTAAACAGTTGGCATATTCAAACGAAGTCCCTTACTGCTGGGATCATCGCCAGTAAGGAACAGAGACTTCCTTATCCTTATAATTTTCCTTAAACGTTATGTCTAGCGTGAAATATAAAGTCCCTTACTGCTGGGATCATCGCCAGTTAGGAACAGTGACTTCCTTATAATTTTCCTTAAACGTTATGTCTAGCGTGAAATATAAAGTCCCTTACTGCTGGGATCATCGCCAGTTAGGAACAGTGACTTTCTTATAATTTTCCTTAAACGTTATGTCTAGCGTGAAATATAAAGTCCCTTACTGCTGGGATCATCGCCAGTTAGGAACAGTGACTTTCTTATAATTTTCCTTAAACGTTATTGTCTAGCGTGAAATATAAAGTCCCTTACTGCTGGGATCATCGCCAGTTAGGAACAGTGACTTTCTTATAATTTTCCTTAAACGTTATGTCTACCGTGAAATATAAAGTCCCTTACTGCTGGGATCATCGCCAGTTAGGAACAGTGACTTTCTTATAATTTTCCTTAAACGTTATGTCTAGCGTGAAATATAAAGTCCCTTACTGCTGGAATCATCGCCAGTTAGGAACAGTGACTTTCTTATAATTTTCCTTAAACGTTATGTCTAGCGTGAAATATAAAGTCCCTTACTGCTGGGATCATCGCCAGTTAGGAACAGTGACTTTCTTATAATTTTCTTTAAACGTTATGTCTAGCGTGAAATATAAAGTCCCTTACTGCTGGGATCATCGCCTATTAGGAACAGTGACTTTCTTATAATTTTCCTTAAACGTTATGTCTAGCGTGAAATATAAAGTCCCTTACTGCTGGGATCATCGCCAGTTAGGAACAGTGACTTTCTTATAATTTTCCTTAAACGTTATGTCTAGCGTGAAATATAAAGTCCCTTACTGCTGGGATCATCGCCAGTTAGGAACAGTGACTTTCTTATAATTTTCCTTAAACGTTATGTCTAGCGTGAAATATAAAGTCCCTAACAGCTGGGTTCATCGCCAGTTAGGAACAGTGAAATTCTTATAATTTTCCTTAAACGTTGTGTCTGGCGTGCAATATACCATAAATAAACTACCTGCGTCTGTGTTTCCGAACGCATTCAACCTGAATCTCTTCAAAGTTAGAGTGAACAGGCTTCTTCTGGGTAAGCTCACTCCATCGTCGACTCTGTCTCTGTCACCTATGACCTAGACTAGAGTCAAGAGCAAACCCATCACAAATAAAAAATAAAAAAAATAAAAATATACTTACACATAAATGTTGTGTGATTGAGCCGACATTTGATAAACAGGCAGGAAAGGACCGATGCGTATTTTCACTGTCACATCTGTGGGTGGGTTGGGTTGACCGACCTAAAACAAATAAATACTTTAATATCATGCTCCGAGACATAAAGCAGTGGTGACCCAGTGGTAACGGTCGCGATTTACAAGTTATAGGTCGTCGGTTCGAACCCAGACAGGCGCTTTACTTAGTGCAAATTACTTAATCATCACTGCTCTCAAAACGGTGAAGGAAAAGGCAAACATCGTGATATCGGAGACCCACACCAGCGACTTTAGCGGCGAATTCATACGCGGTAGCCCTCATTGAGAGATTAATCGCCATAATAATATGAAACTGTAATTACCGTATTTCCAAACGCGAAGAACACAAGCGGGAACCATATGATGGCGATGACGAACGCGAGTACTCCTCCGCCGAGCATGTACTTGGACATGTTGGACTTCTTGGAGCCGCGCGGCTGCGGGAACTCGTCCTCTATGTAGCGGGAACACTGAAACAATGTCATTTACCTGTGTTATAATGAACTAGCTGACCCCCGCGGCTTCGCTCTCGTCAACTGGATACCTATCTACCTTCCTACCCTACTCACCTGCCTACCTACCAATTTGTTTAACTATTTATTTGAATAAGAATTAATACTACAATACGAATGTAATGAATGTAGTTGCGGTTGCGTTAGTAACGGTAAATGCATCTATGACCATATTCTATAGAGTTTTGCGCTATAATGGCAGATAATCTAGTTATATATTACCAAAATTGCAGGGGATTCCGCACTAAATTGAATATCTTATATATGAATATTCTAGCCAATTGTTATGATGTGATAATTTTGACTGAGACCTGGCTGACATCCGAGATATCAGATAACGAGTTTATTGATGAGCGTTATGTGGTGCATCGCTACGATCGTGACCGTATTGCCACCAATAAAAAGGACGGAGGCGGTGTTCTCGTGGCTGTACTGAAGAGTCTGCATTCAGTTAGATTGGCTCCGCAAATCGCAACCCATGCCAGCGTTGAGCACATCTTAGTGCAATTGCCAAGCTCAAGTGGAGGTAAGTGCCGAATTATTGCTGCAGTATATATACCACCAAAAACGCCAGAGTTTGCGTATGCTGAATATTTTGAACTTTTGCAAGCACTGCTTGGTGGCACAAACATTGATAATTTCTATGTGGTAGGAGACTTTAACCTTCCAGAAATCGACTGGATCACTTGTACAGATAGTACTTCATTATCGGCTCATGTTTGTAGAGGTAACTCCCCCGTTTGTGATCATATGCGTGCACTTTTGTCGTTCCTCGACGCTCATCAATACAATACAATACGCAATGCGGGTGGCAAAATATTGGATTTGGTTATTGGTAACGGTGAATGCAATGTTTCTAGAGCCACAGACTGTTTACTGCAGCTTGACAGCCACCATCCACCACTTAATGTTTTTATTTCTCTAAGTGTACCATACGATTCGATGGCCCGCAAGGTGATTAAAAAATATAATTATTACAAGGCAAATTATGATGACATAAATGCGGATTTAAAAGACATTAATTGGGAGGAATCTTTAGGTAACCAAACCGTTGACGATACCTTGAACACGTTTTATGACGTTGTTTTCAGCATTATTAAGAAACACGTTCCATTCAATAACTGTAGATCGTTAAAATTTCCGGTATGGTTCACAAAATCGCTTATTCATATTTACAAAAATAAAGCCAAAGCTTGGGTAAAATGGAAGATGTATCAAAATATCTCAGACTACGAACAGTTTTCCATTTACCGCTCCAGATTCCAAGTTGAGAGCAAAAATTGTTACAGAAAGTACATTGCCTCTGTAGAAGACGGCATCCGAATTAATGTTAAGCAATTTTGGACGTTCATTTCTTCCCGCAAATCCTCTACAAGCTTCCCCTCTATCATGCACTATAGTAATCATTCAGCCAACAACCCTGAAGACATCTGTAATTTGTTCTCAAGCTTTTTCAATTCGGTATATGAGCCATCCACTTCAAGTCACAGTGCTTCATCGCAGTACGGAGATTACTCGGAAACCTGTTCTCTCCTTAGTAGCATTCAGTTTACTGCCGATGAAATATTAAGTGCGCTAAAAGCATTAGATCCGTCAAAAGGTCCGGGACCAGATGGCTTACCAGTCGTGTTCATTAAAAAGACTGCTGTTAATCTGTGTGTGCCATTACAAATTATTTTTAATCTATCCATTTCAAAAGGAGTCTTTCCCCAAGCTTGGAAACTCGCAAATATAACTCCTGTTCACAAGTCGGGACCTAAACAGGACATCGAAAATTATCGACCTATTTCGATATTATCGGTTTTTTCCAAGTTATTTGAGAGACTTGTTCATGATAAAGTTTATCCTTTACTGCATAATAGCATAATTCCACAACAACATGGATTTGTCAAAAAAAGATCAACTACCACTAACCTGATATCTTTTGTTGACTATTTATTTAATAGTATGGACTCTCGTATTCAAGTTGACACTATATACACGGACTTCCAAAAGGCGTTTGACAAAGTGGACCATCAACTGCTTTTGAGTAAAATTGCCTTTAATGGCATACGTGGCGACCTACTGAGATGGTTCTCTTCTTACGTTTTTAACAGATCTCAGAGAGTTGTGATAAACGGTTTTAATTCTGCGACCCTAAATGTTACTTCCGGTGTTCCTCAGGGCTCTATACTGGGTCCTCTTTTGTTTGTTATGTTTGTTAATGATATAAGTACGTGTTTTCTAAATTCTAAATTATTACTATATGCAGACGATTTAAAAATTTTTAGACCAATAACTAATTTACGCGACTGTTTATTGCTGCAGGAAGACTTAGATAGATTCTCTGCATATTGTGTAAAAAACAAGCTAAAATTGAGCATATCCAAATGCCATTGCATTAGTTTTACTAAAAATAAAAACTTAATAAAACATGCATATACCTTGCACAATACAGATCTAGCAAGAGAAACAGTGGTTCGTGACCTTGGTGTTTTGCTAGATGACAAACTCCATCTAGATGCTCACGTTACTAAAATTGTGAACAATGCTTTTCGTATGTACGGGTTTGTAATGAGATCGGCTCTGGAATTTAGGCGTCCTAGTACTTATTTATACCTATATAAAACTCTGGTCAGGTCTCAGTTGGAATACGGGGTCCCGGTGTGGAATCCCTTCTATGAAAAATATTCTAACATGATAGAAAGAGTACAACGTAAATTTTTAAAGGCCATGCATTACCGTTGTTTTCGCAAGTATGCATCTTATAGCGACTTGCTAAATAAATTTAAACTTCAAGATCTTAAATCTAGACGTATAATGTTGGAATCGATGTTTTTGTTTGATTTATGTAACAATAAATTTGATTGTATAGATATGAACAATAGAATTAGTTATGTAGTACCCAGAAAAACTATATGTCGGGGTGTGCGCGCGCGACCACTGTTTGCTGTAACCTCTTGTCGATCAAACGCGGGCTCGCGAGCACCCCTACGACGTCTTACCACTCAGTTCAATAAAATTTTCCAGGATATTGAGTTCTTTGCTGTCTCGGCTGGGAAATTTAGAAGTATTGCTCTTAAAACCATAGCAGACTTAAGTACATAATAATTTAAAATCATAGTTCAATTCTTTCTCTGTTTTTTGCATGTATAACTTTCAGTTTAGTTTTATTTTAACATTTATTCATACTTTAAAGTCTACTTTACATCGCACGATGTTCATGTTAGTTTATTTTTTTTTTTGTATTATGTGGAAAATGTTGTTGGTTATACATTTATAATACCATTTTAGTTTTAAGTTCTTAACCATACTGTAATGTGTAACCGTTTATTTTCCCAAATAAAATAAAATAAAATAAAATAAAAAGTAACCAACTTTTGTTTCTACCGGCGATCTAATTAAATTTTGGAACATAAAAGCTGCTCTTGTGACTTAACTCTGATAGTTATTCTCACGCAGACTTTTTTTTAGGTAATAATGAGTAGATACTTTAATCATGTAGCACATAATTTTTATGTATCATCAATAGTTTTCTCAGCGCACCCCAAAGAATGATTTTTATAGGTAAAATTTTGCTACTGTGGGTTATATTATTGCAATTTTCATAAGGTACTCTATTTTTTTAAATAAATTGTAGCCTATGACACTCAAGAATAATGTAGCTTTCTACTGGTGACAGAATTTTCAAAATCGGTTCAGTAGATCCAGAGATTACCCCCAACTAACTCACAACATTTATTTATTAAAATCTCCCTTACAACTATCATTACAGGTAGTATACCTAATGCGATAGCGCGGTCTTACAATTAACTTATATGCAATATAAAACTATGAAAAATCTTAAAAATCTGGTAGTCCTAACATCTAATAATAATAACTTATGAACTAAGTTTCCTAAATAAAAACAATATTTAAAATACAAAAACAATAAACATAAACTCTAATCTTCCCTATAACATAAAATAAACAACAGTATTTTTGCGAATTCACTCAAATAGCATGTAAATACATCGATCTTGACGTGAAGATTGTTAACAACCCGAATTGCGCGGGTCAATGGTGTTTTGGCTAGAAGGTCCTGGCAAACGGCACGGCCAGCAGCGGCGGGCGTCGCCGCCTCCACACATAGCGGTCCGGTACACACAAACTCAGGTGCTGCAGCACTCCTGGGTTATGCTCATTGCCACGAAGTAACCTAACCAGATACGAAACCAGCGTGAATTCCCGTCGCACCCTCAGTTGGTTGTACCCGACCATACCGAGCACAAACAGAGTGGGGTACATCAAGGGGTAAAACGGATATACCCCGTATAGTTTCTCGAACAAGTGGCGCAACATCACAAACTTTACCTCTTTATAATATTAGTATAGATGTAAAACAGACATCACCGAGTGCCCCATATATATCCCGTCATTGCGCCTTACTTGATCTGTTACATATTACGTTATTACTTGATATGTTTCATAGTTATGGGTATAACAAGTAAAAACATAACCCTTTCCTTGCAGCCGGGTAAAAATTTAAAAACCTCCTTAACATTTTATTTCGTGCTACATAATGTATCTAGTAGCAGACCGTTTATCTTGCGAAAACACCCCAATTCAAACAGTAAAATGTCCATAACTTTAGAACGGCTCAACTGATTTTCACCCCATTTAAACAGTAAAACGCCCATAACTTTAGAACGGTTGGACCGATTTTAATCAAACAACTGAGAACACTCTCGATAAAGTCACCCTTCAACAAAAAAAAAGGAAACTAAAATCAGGTCATATGTTTAGGAGCTATGTTGCCACAGACAGATACACACAAACACAAACGCACAGGTACACACGTCAAACTTATAACACCCTTATTTTTCCGTCGGGGGTTAAAAAGAAAAAAAAACCAATCAAGTCCGAATCGGACTCGCGCAGGAAGGGTTCCGTACCATTATCGCAAAAAACGGCAAAAAATCACGTTTGTTGTATGGGAGTCTCACATAAATATTTAATTTATTCTGTTTTTAGTATTTGTTGTTATAGCGGCAACAGAAATACATCATCTGTGAAAATTTCAGCTATCTAGCTATCACGGTTCATGAGATACAGCCTGGTGACAGACGGACAGACAGACAGACAGACGGATCAAGGAGTCTTAGTAATAGGGTACCCTTTGGGTACGGAACCCTAAAATGATCGCATGATAAACGATTCTTGTGTCAAAATATTGTTGGGTGAATATACTTTAGAACCGTCACGCGAAAAAAGAAATAGATTTAAAATAAATTGTCAGGGCGGCCTATTGGATTGAATTTTTTTTTTTAGGCTTAGTTGCGATTTTATAAGTATGGCATTTCATAGTAATAAATGCAACTAGCAAGTTACGAATATTATGTATTTATAAGTACCTCTTCCAAAGTACGACAACCGACTAATTCTGGAAACATGTCGCTCCCTTTAAAGAAGGGTAGAATTAACATACAATTTAGTTCAAGATAATAATAGTTCAAATACCTTCAATAGGAAGACACTGGCGAAAATATCCTCCATCTTGAGCCAATCCATGAGGTTCATAGACGTGTCTGTCCATATCCAATCCATGAGCGTGCGCAGCTCGAACAGGAACGGTACCACCATGAACCTGTGTGTTTTAACAGTATAAAAAATACATCACGAGTGTATTCTCCAAACGGTCTATAATCACACTAATATTATAAAGGCGAAAATTTGTGTGTGTGTGTGTGTTTGTTGCTTCTTCACTCTTAAACGGCTGAACGGATCTGGATGAAATTTGGCACAGAGATAGATTATAGTCACAGAATTGCACATAGGCTTTATATCCCGGGAATATGTTCCCTTGGGATAACTTTCGACATTCACGGGGGCGAAGCCGCTGGCAGAAGCTAGTATAACACAAAGTCGCGTCGTTTCTGAGCAGCCCCTAATACGAGCTTGTCTTACCCTCTAAAGAAGATCATGTTGAGGAACCGGTAGGACTTGCAGAGGAAGTTGCCGATGATGCGGCGCGGGTAGCCGCAGCGGATCTGGTAGGCCGACAGCAGTAGGTAGATGCACTTCAGCATGTACCACATCGGAGGCGGTAGAAGGGCGTTGAACGTCCTAAACACAATCAAATTATTATTGAAATTATTACACGTGTATTTATAGGCATGCCTAAAACTGTAAGGCAGGCTAATGATTGCCGTATTGTGGGAGACCAATTTTTTTTTTATTACAACGCTATCGTGTGGTGTATCAAAATAAAGGGTTTTAAGAGGTGATTTCAAATAGTTATTTATGCTACAAGTGCGGAAAGTAGGTGATTTCCGATCGAGTGTCCGACACGAGTCGGAAATCATCTTACGCACGTGTATCATACAACATTTTACTATGCATTGTGCGAAGAAATAAAAAAATATTTCTGAACCAAGCAAGAAATTAATAAAATGGCGCTTATTCAAGGGCGCTCAGCATATCCACAGATTAACTAAGTTCATAGTTCCTCGGGCATATCTACTGCGCATGTGCAAATACCTGTCACGTCGTAACGCAAAAAGGCACAAGCAAAATATTCGTTCTGCCAAACATATTTAATGATTTTTTTAATTTAAATTTTTAATTACTCTAAATCTAGAGTAATTAAAAACGCCTTAAATGAAGTATTAGTTTTGTTTTACCTTTTATATGAATGATAATCTGTACTTAACGAATTTTTAAAACTTTTCTCAAATAATAAAAACTCTGCGCGGCGGGCTGACGTTGGAGTTAAAAATTAAAAAGTACAGGAAAGTAAAAAGCACTAGTAAAAAAAAGTGACACTTTCCGCACAGTTTGGCTGCTATGAAAACGCTCATTTCGAGGACATGCATTGTAAAATATGTTTAAATGTACCTAATTCTAAAACAAAAAATAACTAAAAAGTTAAAATAAAAAAAGTAAAATTAAAAAATCAAAAAACCCGACTGCTTAAAAGGCGAACTAAAAAGACGTAAACAAGAAGAAAATCATGTTGTGCAGTCGGAGGATACATCTGATTTTGGTCAGCCAGCTCGCGAATATGTATCCTCCGACTGCACAGCATGATTTTCTACTTGTTTACGTCTAAAATAAAATAACTTTATTTTTGGAAGTCGGTGTCTTTCGTAGCTACCATTTTTTTGCGTTATGGACACCGACTTCCAAAAATAAAGTTATTTTTCACTTTGTAGTTTTCTTATTTGGAAGTCGGTAGTATTTTTTTGTAAAAAGTTTTTTTATTTTTCACTTTTTAGTTGTACCTACCTAATAGGCAAGTTGTTTAGTAAGTTTCCTATAACGCCAGAATAGATTAGGCCCGAGAGATTTGCCGTTATTTATTGAAGGGTTCTGTTGTATATCTTCGAAGTTCTTCATCAGATCTTCACCAAATTAAAATGGGACCAATTTCGGAACATACTCTTTTAAATAAAAAGAATTTCCAAAGTCGGTCCACAATTGACGGAGATATCGGTGAACATAAAAAAAAAAAAATCGAACATAGAACCTCCTCCTTTTTCGAAAGTCGGTTAAAAAACACTAACACTATCGTTAAGGGTTTGGTCTAAGCAAAATCTGCTACTACTGTTCTTGTTTACTAATTAATGTGTGTATGTTTTGTGGCAATTAAATACTTTTTATTTGCCACAAAACATACACACATTAATTTTATTTATAAAACTTTATGCACAAGTATAAAGGCGGACTTAATGCCTTAGGCATTTTCTACCCGTCGACCTTAGGGTGGTGCAGATATAACACTACTACACACCACTACCACCACTACTACCACCACTACTTTTTCTCTTTCTTTCTTTTTTTTCACCTACATCTAATATAAAAATAAGTCGGGTTTTCCTCCCTGACGCTATAACTCCAGAACGGACGAACCGATTTCCACGATTTTGCATTCGTTGGAAAGGTCTCGGGCTCCGTGAGGATTATAGCAAAGAAAAAAAAAAAAAAAAAGTATGTGCAGGGTAGGTGTATCTTGGTGTTTTTATGGCAAAACAAAGTTTGCCAGGTCAGCTAGTATTGTTTAAAAAATAATTATCTATTATTTAACTATTATATGTAATATTAAGACATATTATATACAAATAAATATTCAAAAAAAAAACCAAACCTATATACAAAAGGAAGAGGAAAAGGGCTCATTATTTATCATTTCTTCTTTGAATAAAAAAAAACAAAGTTTATCATATTAACACCAAATCTCTTACCTCTCAGTAATGAAAGGCAGTACGAAGAACATCCAGATATGCACTCCTATGATGAGCGCATACTGGAACAGTATCTTGCCGAGCATGAACTTGCGCAGGTACAGCGCTCGGTCGATGACGATCAGCGCGAACTGGAGGATCAACATCACGAGGAAGGGAATCGGGACTTTGTTCTCTTCTAAGTACGCTTGCACGCCGCCGTCGCCTTGGTGCGTCTACAAAACACATATGAGAACATTAAAAATACATAATATCACGCCTGTGGGGTATACAAGGATTAAGCAGAGGTGCAACTGTAGTGCACCAACATTTCGCCAGGCAAAATGAAAATCTTTTAAATGCAATGCAGCAGGGATGGCGAACCTTTATTAGAAAACATGCCATTTCAATTATATATTTTTTCATGTAACAATGAAATGCCACCAAAAAAATTTGACATTGTCTTAATTGACAAAAAATAAAACTCTAAATGCAATTCTTTATTTACACACAAAAATTCTTACAGCAATTTTATGTTGTATTTAAATTAAAGTAGGAGTTGATGTCATTTCTGCTGTTGCAAATATTTAAAGCAAATATTTAAGCGGTAATTCCCGCACGGAACAAACATTTCCTTTTTTAGGGTTCCGTACCCAAAGGGTAAAAACGGGACCCTATTAATAAGACTCCGCGGTCCGTCTGTCTGTCTGTCCATCTGTCACCAGGCTGTATCTCATGAACCGTGATAGCTAGGCATAGGCCTTATGTTTTGAAATAACTGGTTGACTGTAGATACAGTAAATTTGTTAAAGTACACTTCGATATTATTTGCCGATATGCTTACCCCAAACGCGGCAAATCCGAAAATAACGACAAGGAAGTTGAAAAAGTCACACAAGAACATATACGCGTATATGTCAGCGGTGACTCTTGCTCCTGGCTCTAACATGCGCTGGAAGAAGCGGTGCATCGGACGCAGGTAGCGCTTTACGCTGAAAATACAGAATATGTTTTATTTAGGGTATTTTTTCTAGCTAGCAGTATTAGTTAGTACAAAAATAGAGAATAGAAATGCATTAATTTAAGGGGGCACTACTCGACCTTTTCTCCATAAAAACGTAGTGAGGCGTTTTCTGTTCGGTATTGTACGTTCAAAGTTAAGTATGGTGTCGATTTCTCTCATCAAATAAGAAGTAATTTGAAAGTTATTACCACAACAGACAAATGTTCCGTATTTCAACTCCAACATTGCGCGCAAGTGCAAATAAATAACAATTTGAGTAAAATCTCCAAACAAAATCTGAACAGATATAGTTTTATTATTCAAAAGTTCAAATATATTTTTTAGGGTTCCGTAATCAAAGGGTGAAAACGGGACCCTATTACTATGACTCTACGATCCGTCTGTCTGTCTGTCCGTCTGTCACCAGGCTGTATCTCATGAACCGTGATAGCTAGACAGTTGAAATTTTCACAGATTATGTATTTCTATTGCCGCTATAACAACAAACACAAAAAAACAGAATGAAATAAATATTTAAGTGGGGCTCCCATATAACAAACGTGGTTTTTTGCCGTTTCTTGCGGTAATGGTACGGAAACCTTCGTGCACGAATCCGACTCGCACTCGGCTAGTTTTTTATGAATACATCCAGTAGTATTTTCACAATACCCCACAGCAAAAGGTCTATACAAGTATACGTCTAATCTTCGGTAAATCAAAGTGCTACATGATTTTATGCAAGACAGCATATGTTTAGCCCACGAATGAGTTCGTTCCACCGACTATAGTCGTAACAATCTAAGAAATCCGATGACGTTTCTCATTTTACATGCCGCGATAACTTTGAACGTAAGAAATAGAAAAATGAATTTTATTTTGCAAAATTGAATTGAATTTTTTTTATTTTTTTATTTTGTCAATCTAAGAACTCGGATTTGACTATTATTTATATATATTATACTATGTTAATACATAACAACGAGTATCATTCGTAAGCATCAAGTTTAATTATTATTAAGTTCTTTTATAGCTATAAATATATATTAATAGTCAAATCCGAGTTCTTAGATTGACACAGGTATAGTGTCACCTTAAGGTGTGTGGGGTAGAACTTGTACTTACGACAAAAACATTACTTCTGGGTAATGCTTGTAGGTATTCTCCAGTGTCGTTGACACCGCAATAATCGGTTCTTGATCATCGTTTACACTGAAAAATATTAAAATTAATCGTTTTAATGAAGTTAGAATAAAATAGTTCTGATTAAACTCTGACCACGACTCCACCCGCGTGAAAATCAGTGGTATCCAGATGTACATTAGAAAAAAATAGTTTTTCAATACAGTTGTTAAACATGGCGTACTTTCAGAGGCTATAATTATGCTTCGAAAATTAAATCTTTCGCACAGGCATCTTTCTATTACGCGGTCGTGACTTTTGTTTACGAGCTCGATCATTAGTTTTGCAGTTTAGTTTTAAATTTATAAGTCAATTTAAAAAAGTTTAGTAGCACTAGGAGTTTTCAAACATATGGGATGGATTTTATACGAGGAAAAATGAATGATTCCGTACGTTTTAGCATTGAATTCTCAAAACGCCTTTTAATTGGTTGTTTAATATATTTAATTACCAGTTTTAATTTAATTATTTTTACATCAACATTTGTCAAAAATCGAATAGGCTGTATAGGCTGTTTTCGTTGTAAAAAAATATTCCAGTTGCAAAAACGCGACATTTTTTATAAATTAATGTGAAAAAGTTTAGTAGCAAGGAGTTTTCATACATAGAATAAAATGGGATAGATTTTATATGAGGAAAAATGAATGATTCCGTACTTTTTAGCTTTGAATTCTCAAAATTCTTTTAAATGGTTGTTTAATTTATTTAATTACCAGTTTTAATTTAATTATTTTCACATCAACATTTGTCAAAAATCGAATAGGCTGTATAGGCTGATTTCTTTGTAAAAAAATATGTCCAGTTAAAAACACGCCATTTTCAGAAAAAATTTTTTTTTGTGAATAAACAAATCTAAATCTTTGATTTGTTTTTACTATTTCCCACAACTGTATTGAAAAACGTCGTGTGATACACGGGTGTGCTTTCCACCCTTGTATCACAATGTACTATTAATGACCACGACTCCAACCGTGTGAATAACTGTGGTATCCAGATGTACATACTTGTAGTGATCGTCGTCAGGCCCTTTCGAAGGCCCCGGCTCATTTTCATCGAACTGGACTGGCCTATTGGGTCTGTCTGTCTCTGGATCAGACGTTTCATCTTCTTCACCCCCTCTATAAAATAAGAATTGATATTACAGTAAAAGTATCAATTCATTACTTGTACTCTAAAAAATTAAATTATTCTTTAGTTTTACTTTTACCTTTTATAAAGTATTCTTAAATTTCAACTAAATACATTTGTAAGGCTAGAAAGACTAGAAAGCTAGAATTAAGTAAGATATAGGCAGCAGTTTGCATAATTATACTACTCAATAGTTTATAACCTTGAGCTCCTATGTAATACTGAGTTGTGCTACACGATTACTGACGAATTAACTTTTTAAGCTATATTATACCTTTATTATATTAATTTACATAATACTTACAACGATAAAAGATAAATTTACTCATTGATTTCGCTACATCAATTGGTAAGGTATCTACATACCATTCAAACTACAGTATAGTTATCATTATTTAGTTGATATCAAACAGTTTCAAGTAAGTCTATAACACTAACGACAATACGGGGTACATTTACTTACTCACTAGAAGGATCTTCTTTACGTCACAAAGTATACAATTCCGTTATACAATATCTAAACAGTCCCATTATCTCCCATACAAATTTCGGTCACGAATACTAAGTATGGAAAGAGGTAACGACAACTAAGTATGGAAAACTCCATTACTTTTTTGGAATTGCTTTCATATACAGTAAAACTATTTTCTTAGTGTTCCTCGACAATCATGGCAATTCCGAATATAAACGAATGCTAATTTCCATGTCCATCAATTATTAGATTTATCGTGTATAATCATTTGAATTCGGAACTAAGTAGTTTATTGTTCTTTTGTTTTATTTCCGTGTGAATTATATAGAGCTGTAAAACTATTTTCCTACTTTCCTCCCATATTTAAAAAAATATACATTATGTTAAAAGAGTATTAACAACTCTATATACTTCCAAATTGATTGAGAGCCTCCGGTTTGTACCAAGTGCAAAGGGCAACTGATAGAAAGCCGACGACGTCTGACGAAACACGAAGACTGCCGAGGGACATTAAGAAAATAGTTGTACTGTATATGGGCAGAACCAAATTTTATAATATTGCGCGCCTTGCCGTAACACCCTGTATAAAGTGTATTATACATACAATAATTTTACAGTTCGACATCACTATTTATTAGTTGTACAGGCGGACCTGTCGCGAAAGTCGCGCTGGGCGCGCACCACGGAGCGCAGCGCGACGCGCAGGATGGAGGACGGGCGGCGCTGCTTGCGGAAGCGCGCGCGCCTGGGCTTGTGACGCTCACTGCGCTGCCGCATGCGTGCCCACACCAGCTGCGTCACTCGCGGGTCCGAGCGCGTCGCCTGCAGCTCGTACATGGCCTGCGCGATGGTGGCCTGCACGTGGTACAGCCGGTCCACCAGCCGGTGACGACTGTCTGATCCGCACACCTCGCTATGTACTATCCGAACACCCGCTACCTACTACATGCCCTACCTGCTACCGCCTACGGGCCGCTAGAGCACACAGGCTCTTCACATTCACTTAACACATATTCAAACTGAGAGATGACACTATGGTTCGCCCTTACACCAGTATGAAGCTTGAGTTTTTTACTCATAAACATGTTTGCAGATCAATATAGGTTTGATGGTAGTCAACATCATCATCAGCCTATTAATGTTCCCACTGCTGGGATACAGGCCTCCTCTCTGTCCGTCTTATTAATAAACGTGGATTAAGGTAAGAATAACTTTATTCCAAGCATTAGGTTGGTACTAACAAAAATCCGTATTAATAAACACGGAATAAGGAGGGATTATACTAATCTGACACTAGTCTCGGACTAAAAGTTAAACCATGGTGCCAGCTAGTTTAAGGTCGGAATAAGAGTAGTGTAACTATGGCAACCACAATTTTTTTAATTTTTTTGCATCGCCATATTCGGGCAGGCTAATGTCCAGGGGCGTAGCTACCGCCGTATCTGCCGTATCAATTATACGGGGCCCCCGACGTGCGTAAGTAAAAATTAATAAAAACTTCCCAATTTTTTATTATTTCGAAATTGACTAATGTCAAAAAAAGCTATTTCTTGTTTTCCCGCGTAAAACGGGCGTTCAAAAGTTGGCAACACCCTACATCGGGGAATCCCACAATAATCGATGTACATACGATGATAAACCACGGGGAGCAGTGTTTATTGACGCGTTTTATTTAATTATGCATTACATTGCAACACAATATAAACAATTTTTCATCTGGTTTAGTAGTATTAGTAGCAATTTGTAAAAAACAATGAGTGAAAGGAAAAGAGATTATCCCAGCGGAGCTGTTTCGTTTGAAAGAAGTTTTTCAAAATTAAAACTGAAAAAGAATTACCTAAGAACTTCAATGGGACATGAACGCCTGTCAGACCTGTCACTATTGCCAAAGAGGCAGAAACTTTAGAAAAACAAAAGTCATCATCAGCTATAAATCATTTAATAAATCAGTTTGCCGAAAAAAAGGCAAGGAGAGTGTGTATTTAATTTGAATTGGTTGGAAAAATTTTTGGAAAAAGTGACAGATAGATAATTATGATGAATAAATATTTCCTTTAATTTTATGCAAACACTTTTTTTTCTTTTTTGAGAAATCTTTACCCTTCACAAGGGCCCCCAACCAAAATTTTATACGGGGTCCCGCCAAAGCACGCTACGCCACTGCTAAGGTCTTAGACCATACCGCCTCGTGTTCAGTGCATAATATCCTTCTTGAATTCTTAAGTATGCATTAGAATGCGGATGCAACAGATTCTAATGTTTTTTGGAGTATTTGGCAGCAAATTGTATCAAGTCAGCCTTCCCAGTAAGCTTTGCGGGAGGTAGTCAATACTACAATAAAATTCTCCGCTCCACTATCCCGAGATCGCTTCTGTCAATGCTTTCACAGATTGACCAGTTGCGTAGACAGTTGAGACATAAAACTACCTAAATTTAATATCACAATATCCACTAGGAATCAATTTGCAAATAATATTAACAGCCGCTGAACTACACTCGAAAAAAGCCCGCCAAAAACTCTCGCAACCACAATTATTACATAGACTCTGATTTTTGATTTCGTAGATGTGGAACATTAAAAAAAAATAAGGTCATTGGCAGCTGTTTAGCTTTAGTCAACGAAATTACAAATTAATTAATTAATTAATCATCATTTTATGTAATTTTTAAGTTTAAAGGTAATACGATAATTTGAACCTTTACTGTCAAATCTCTACGGCAGATGTCATTTTTAGTTTTTTTTTTCTACATAATGTCTTCAACTTGCTTATTTTTCATTCACTAGTTCATTCTTTTTACTTTTAAATTCAACTGGGTTGCCAGAGCTTACGCGTAAATCCAAGACTAAGAAATGAATAGTTAGTCCGAGGTTATTCCATGTTTATTAATAACATTGCTAGATCTATGTTAATCCTTAGTTACTCCGGGATTAGCTAGTCCAAGAGTAACTTCGGAGTAAGCTGGGAATACGCCATTTTTATTAATAAGACTGTTCGAGAGGGAAAGGGCCGTAATCCACCACGCGGGCCCAGTGCGGGTTGATGATGCTAGTAAAAATTTAAATTTGAGTGTCAATATGTATAGGAAATAGATCTTTAGTCATGAAAACGAAGGAAGCTAAATTGCCACTTTATATTTATGCACTAAGGGGAACGTTAAGAGGGTATAGTTATAAAGAGGAACTCACGGGCCTGACTGGTCGTGCAATTTAACATATTTCTTTCCTACTTCTGTGATACGACCTTCTGCCATCAACTGAGTATCTTCAGGACTTAGCGGATACTCCATATCTTCCCTTAATTCAATTTCTGGAGTTGATTCCTTCCATAGCCCCAGAGATTTCAGCATGAACCTGAAAGCAAAAGCACACTGTGTATTTTGTCATTGTATCTCCCTTGAAGGGTATAATTTAAATTATATTATAAAGAGGAAAGATTTTTTTGTTTGTTTGTTTGTACCGAATAGGCTCCGAAACTACTGGACCGATTTGAAAAATTATTTCACCAATAGAAAGCTACATTATTCCTGAGTGACATAGGATATTTTTAATCCCGAAAATGGTGGGGTGGTCCACGGAAGCGAAGCCGCGGCGGGCAAGAGCTATAATTTTCATATTTTAGTATCATAAAGGTCAAAACATTCCACCGGAAGGGCTACGAAGCATCACAGGTGAGTATTAGTGTATAGTCCCGGGAAATCCCGGTAATTTGCTTCGTTTTTGGAACCGGAATTTTCAAACCCAAATCTCGGTTCTTTCGGTATTTTTGGAAAACGTTTAAAATATTTCTAATTTTACTGTCTAAAACCCCGACCGCTTAACCCCTTGTATCGAACGCAGATCGCAGTATGACGCAGATCTAAGCGAGACACAATGGCTTTTTCATTGTGTCTCGAATACAAGGGGTTAAAGCGTGGAATGTATTCCACGCTTTAACCCATTGTATTCGAGAATTGCTAACTAAAATAGCTCATGTACTATTTTACTTGCTGCGCGTGGGTGCGGAGGTGTGGGAGGGGCCGGCCGCCGCGCCGGCAGTCATCGCCGATTTAAAATTATAATTCGCAGGGACTAGTGACTCGATTGACTTATATTTTTGAGATCACTTTAAAAGCAGGAGAGAATTACTCTGAATAATAAATAAATAGATACCTAGGTTATTGATTGCTCATATTGTAACTATAACTATTCCACTTTTTATAATGTTGTAGGATGACTATTTTTGTTTGTAGTGTTGTAAGGATGAACATCTCTGTTTAAGTTTTGGAACATTGAAGTTTAAAGTTATATTTTTAATATATTTCTTACAAAATTTAAAATTAAAGTCAAGTTAAAGTATTTGTCGATTGAAGATGTTCCAAACAATTTTTGGTTAATAATGTAAGATTACAATTTAAATAAATGTTGGTTAAGATTATCTAATCAATAATATTGAGACTGATTAATGCTACGCTAAAACTCCATTGTTCCTTTTCATTTTTTATAGATATTACGTTAAATTTGAATGTATAATTTGGTTATGACGAATTGCAAGTCATGTTGATTTAAAGAATTTGTTTGGTGAAGATGTTTAATCAATGTTTCTGTTATATATTATGTAGGATTAAGTACTAAAATGTTTTAATGTTATAAAAATGTTCTTGGTAGAATATAGAATAATGCGTAGTTAGTGTAGTTACCAGTAAAATTATACTAAAAACCAGAAATGAAACGATTCATTTGATTTGATTGGAAGGATTTTGCCCTGCCATTTCATCTTTCTCTTACTTACGCCGTTTTAACTCTACTATTTTATTAAGGCTTACTTAAAGTATCGAAAATACCGGGATTCCCGGTTCCTTAGCCAAAAGGTCCCAAAAAGCCTTGTTCTTTAAAACAGAACCGGTTCTGTATTCCGTAGTAAGTATACATTTTAGTACAGCATTTACTTTAAGAGGTAGACTGGATTTTCTGATAGTTATACCATGAGAGTGAATAGGTTAAATTACTTTTCAGTAAGCTTGCTCCATTCTCGACAGAAAAGATTTATTCGCATCAAAGCCGATACGCCGTTAATCCTACAGTCTGCTTTCATCATCATCGAGGGAATGGGCCGTAATCCACCACGCGGGCCCAGTGCGGGTTGGTGGATGTCACATATCTTCGAATTTTTGGTGGTTCTAGGACATGCCGGTTTCCTCACGATGTTTTCCTTCACCGTTTTGAGAGCAGTGGTGATGAAATAATTTACACAAAGTAAAGCGCCTAGGCAGCTCGAACCCACGACCTACAATTTGTAAGTCGCGGCTGATACCACTAGGCCACCACTGCTCTCAAACTGCTTTAATCAAACTAATATTATAAAGGCGAAATTTTGTGAGTGTGTGTGTGTTTGTATGTTTGTTACTTCTTCGCACACAAACGGCTGGACGGTGATGTAATAGCACATAGGATTCTTTTTATCCCGGGCATTTGTTGCCTTGGGATAATTTTTGACATTCAGGCGGGCGAAGCCGCTGGCAGAAGCTAGTCTCTAATAAATCTGGATAGTTACCTATGCAAAAAGATAATGAGCAGCAGAAGTAGATCGTAGAGAGCGTAATTAAATTTCCTTTCAATACCAATGATGCGCGGTGCAGTGAAAGGCATGTTCGCAGGTATCACCTTCTGATTCCACGGCAGAATCTCGAATTGGAACATACTCTTTATGAGGACGATTACCTGTGAATTTTATATAACGGCATAAGTTGAAGAAAATACGTATTTTTGATGGTACTTATATTTGTTCAGTATTACATACCTCAGTATAAGCGATTAGGGTTACCCAAAACGTCTTGGTTGGTCGCGGTATGGTGAGTGTTCCCCACAAGAAAACCATCAGCGGGAGAGGAATCGACAATATTGTTGCTGATTGAATCTGTAATTTGTTTAATTATAATGTAGTATAGTACAATAATCAATGTTCTGCATCTGGTTAGTCCTCTCCTGTAGAAGTAGCTAAGAGGTGTCAGAAAATGCTGGGCACTGATTGAATTAAACGAGATACGTGAACAGGGTAAAAATTTGGACTCGGGTTTCAGGACCTATGTATAGGTCGAGTTGGGGTAAAAAGTGGTTAATAAAAATTGTTGTTTTAAAACGTTACGCAAGTCGCAAATTTAAATAAACTATATTATTTGTATATCCACGTTACCTGATTAATAAAAACCATAATGTAGCACACTATATCCGTGTGGGCCAGCACGGTATACCACAGCGCGTAGCCAAAGTGCACGAATGGCGAGCGATCCTGTTTGAACATCGAGTCGTCGTGGTCCTCCAGCGTACTCACGTCGATGCTGCAAATTATCACTATCTTTACTACAACTTGAAAGGAATACTAAAGCCTGGATATAAGTAACAGCATCTTGTAACAACGAAGTACTGTTGAGGGCACATAAAATACCTACACATAACAGTGTCACTTTTATATGTCACAGGAACTATGGGTTATCGCAAAAGTTCCGGTCAACCACTTTTTCCTCTTAAGTGGGGACTTTCGAAGGTATAAGTACATACAAAGTTAGTTTAACGTAGGTACCTACACAGGGTGAGTTATTCAAGTGTTTTATCAAACTTATAGTTTCGAATTTGCCCATTCACGCCAACTTGGAACACTCACCTTGTATCCTAGAGAATTTTGACAGACAAAACACAGTGACAAATGGTGCACTTAAAGAACTTACGAATAAAGTGTATTTTCCCTGAATTTCAGACACATAAGCTCTGGCCAAACTTAAGCGAATCGCGCGTGGGATGCGTGACGAAATTCAGTCGCGTCAAATGTATCAATTACCTTGTATGAAGGTTTTCAAACAATTGCGAATAGTCGCGAGAATTCCTACTCATTACAACAATCGAGCGCCCCCGCATCCTGCGGTACCCGCGTGCCTTTGTGTGGCCAGAGTTTATAGTTTTTGAGACATTCAGAAATTGCAAAGAAACAATATTTTCGTGGAAATAGGAAGTAAAAAAATGCATTGTTCAGATAAAAATATATATAGGTATGATAACAGGCACGAACTATGTTCGTGAAGGCGACCAAGTCACAAATTAAATGCGACGTTGGCGATTTGTCGAGTAGTATAGTTTTAGAAGAATATGTAGGTATAGCTAAAAAATTGATAAAATAACGGAATACGTTTATAAATATAATCCATGCAACAAAATAAAGTTTACACGTGCTCTCCATAATATATTAACATTAATACACGTTAAGAACACATTACAAAAAAAATTGTTTAAATCACACTTACCGTCCCCGATGATCGAAAAATAAAAATAGGTACAATAAAAGCTGCGACAACGTGTTGTATTGACAAGTGAGAGAAACAAGTTGTTATAATAAAACGACAAAAAGATATAGCAAAAGCCCATCGCAAGAGACGATCAATTCAACGAAACTTGTACTGCGAATCATTCTAAAATTTAGACTTTATCCACCGTTTTTTGTTAAACATATATGTACAGTCAAGCTGTTTGATTCATGACCCGTGCAGCCGATAGTTCGTTTGAAAACTCTAAAACATTAACTTAATTATGTATATCTGTAGTAAAACGCTTAAGATGGGTCACGAATCAATTTTGTCGATAGTACGTCAATGTCAGGACGATAAGAACGACAGTACAAGTGAGCGTTGTGAGTGGGCCACTGCACCTCGGAGACGACTGCAAGGAAAAGGCGCTCTCATGTTCGGAGGTGTCATCTTCATCGTCGGTGATGTGGCGAGGAGACGCGCTGGAGAGCGACAGGCGCGGGCGGCGAGGCGGCGGTGACGTGTCAAGTCCGCGCTCCATAGAGGGCGCTAAGATGCGGATCTCCGGCACACTTATCTCGCTTAACTTACGGCTGGAAACACCCACCACGGTCACGTACGGTACCTTAATGCTACAGGTCGGTTCGATTCCACCCGACACCAGTTGTGGACACATTCGCTGCCTACTGAACCTTCGGGTGGTACTAAGATTTAACATTACCATGAAATTCTAATACCAAATTTTGGAATTCGAAACGGTTTATGTATTTTTTTAAATGATTCACTATTTCTATATATTATTGTTTAGCATCGAATTAAAACGGCTCAACCATTTAAATGTTAGTAAGCAATACAAACCCCATCTCTACTGGTGGTGCGAGTAGATTTTTGTCAAATAATTCCATTTCGCGGGTACTAGGCAGCGTGCAAACAAAACACTACTTACTAATAGAAGGCTACATGATAGTGTTTTAATGACCAAAATCACAACCTTAGCTTCTGTTTCTAACGTTGTTTAAACATATACTTAATGCTTAAAGAAAATAGTATCGTTTTAAACAACGTTTGGAAGTTCTAAAACTATAACATTTTAACTAAATCTAAACTAAACATGCAGTAAGCATGGGCGTTACTCATGCCAATTACTCACGACTACTCATACAACCTAATGAAACATTTTGCATTTAAAAGGAGTTTGCATGTTCTGAATGTTTTAATAGACAAAATCACGTAGAAAAACTCACTGTCTCGCTAATGTCTCTGGTAGTGGTTCCCAAATCATCTGCGATCCTTCTCTTATACCGATGCCGAATCCCTCTTTTTCCTGGAATATACATAAAAACTATTCTTTATGGCTCAAAGCTCGAAAACGCGAAAACTTTGCCTCAGAATGCGTTGTGGCTTCTTTCAAATGCCTAAAACGCGATTTTCGGTTTGTACAAGGCGTTGTGGCAGTGAAGAAATACCAGAACGCGTCCTGAGCCTTAGCTGATGCAATCAGAACGCGAATTGGCAAAGGACGAAAGGGCCCTGACGAAAATTTGCTTACTTTTCGTCTTGGGTGTCATTTTCAGGCTTTTTGTGGTCGCTAATAACAAATATGGGGTCAAAACCAAAAAAACCGCCGACGAGATCGTGAAAATTACACCCATACCGAAATGTTGGAAAGTGTGGATTTTGATTTTGACACCATATTCGTTATTACCGACCCCGAAAACCATAAAAACGATTCCCATAACGAAAAGTTGACAAATTCTCGTCGACATCCCCTTTCGTCCGTCGCGATTTCGCGTTGTGGTTGCATCAGCTAAGGTTCAGAACGGGTTCTAACATTTCTTCACTGGGTTTTAAAAGTGCCACAACCCGAAATTATTATTATTTATTAAATAGTTTAAATAAGTTTGAAATAGCCTAGTCAGAGGCCTGTGCGGTGCCCTGAGTCGGAATTGCGGCCGTTTGTTTGGAAGAAACCACAACGCGTTCTGAACAATTTTTTGCGATACGATCGCGCGTTTTCGATCTTTGAGCCTAACATCTACACCCATATCGTATGGTTGTTACTATTGATTGAAAATAAGTTAGAAAAATTTAGTCTTTATTCAAGTGCTACTACACTAATGAATAAAAAGGACACTTGTCATACCTTAAGTACTTTCTTTTCAATTGAAAGCGTTTTCGATACGTATCGGTAATCCCGGGAGTACTTCATAATATGTCGTGTGAGTGACACCAGGAGGCTCGAGATGAACGCCCACGCAGTATCCCAGAGTGCCTTTAGCTTGTCCTCAAGTGCACTATGTTCTGAAACAAATGAACATTCACAGCTTCATAGATTATTCACTTCTGGGGGGTGACCATAAGCTCTTAAGAGCGGTATCAATTTGATATCGAGTAAGTGACAGATGTATACAAGTCAGATACATATTATATCCCTTATTCGATCTCAAATTGATACCGCTCTAAGAGCTTATGGTCACCCCCCTGTACTATGTAATGTTGGAATTTTGCAAAACGCGTGTTACGGGCCTTCGGATTATTTTCACAATTAATCATTTATTTATTATACCTACATCCAGTAGATAGATAAAACAAATGAGTAAGTAGCAGTATAAAAAAACTACGTGTGAACTTTATTATGGTATTGAAAGCCATTTATTTTAAATTAAGTTACGCAATAAGGCCTTAACTATTATTTTTGTTGTAAATGTATAGACCGAATGATGATTTTATTTAATTCTGAACAAAAATTCCCTCTCACAGAGAGGAGGCCTGTGTCCCAGCAGTGGGAACATTAATAAGCTGATGATGTGATGTGTGATGTGAACAAAAATACGTCCAAATTGAACGAACCTGGTTCGGGTGCGAAATCATCCAACTCCGTCAACGGTCCCTCGTCTTGTTCAAACACTTGTGTTTCACGTTTTGGCTCGTGATGCTTACGAATCTGAATAATAGCAGCGTTAATTATAATACTAGCATAAAAAACAAAGGTACACAGAAGAAAGCATAATGTTAAAAATAAAAAAAGATGCGAAATCATGATAGTACAAACTAAAAAAAAAAAAAAAAATTGTTTTTGTTTGCATTTACCACCAGTATTTATGTAAATGGTGTTATTAGGAAAAAAAAATATCTAAAAAAAGTATAAACTAAAACATAGATACTTAAAAATAATACAAACATAAAAATACATGCAAAAGCCAAAACAAAAGTGCAAGCAATATCTAATACACACTAAATAAAATATAATAGCAGCGCAATCAAACTCAATCTTTACCCGAATCCGATCAAGTGTGTATGCGAAAGGCGTGATACACATTCATGTATGATTTTCACCGATGAGGCCACGGTGGAGCGCATTTTGCAATGTGTCGAGGGAAATTGAAGCGATTGTAAAGTGGTTACATGTCATATTTGCATGGATTTCAAATAACAAGTTACGGGTCGGCAGTAATTTATCGGCAGCAAAATCGAGTATATTATAGTTCGACTTTTTTATTCAACCCATTAGGCCGAAAAGAATATGCTAATCCGAACAAGTGTGTAACACGCCTAAATGAAAGATTTCAATTAGGCCCATCCAAACATGTTT
The DNA here is from genome assembly GCA_948252205.1 of Orthosia incerta. Lineage (NCBI taxonomy): Eukaryota > Metazoa > Arthropoda > Insecta > Lepidoptera > Noctuidae > Orthosia > Orthosia incerta. Next base: position 23,645,638 of record OX411754.1, read on the forward strand.
ATCCAGTTTCGTCATCCAATTCAAATAAATTCGTTAACGCTTTCACTGTAATCAATACATATTTAAGTCGGATTCGGGAACATGCCATTTACCTGAATCCGGGTAAACGATCGAGTGTACTTGCGCCTTAAGAGATTCCCAATGCCACAGGTATTTAACACGCTTAGCGCGTTTGTAATTACCCATTATTTAACTACAGCGTGCAGAATACGTATGACTTAGGAATCTGTTTTACCTGCATCTTGCTGTTCCATTGTATCTAATGTGAACCGCCTACATACATACCAACGATGTAAAACCTATAGTGGGTTGTATTGGTGTGATGATTGCATTTAGGCCCATTACCTGCTGGTAGGAGATCGGATCGGTGACAGAGAAGCGCCTGGGAGACCGAAGGCTGGGCGCGGAGGCTCGCCGGAGGTTCACGGCGTGCTTCAAGTCCGTCTTGATCATCGTGGACAGCAGCTGCTCGGCCCACGCGACACAATCGTAAGCTCACATGCTCTCGAATTCAGTACACGTTGCTTTGTATACTTATTGCTTTCTTACCGAGACTGATTGTTAAAACTACTAGTATTACTACAAATGTTACAACGTGTGCCGATTCGAGTAGCATGGCAGTGCAATAATACATTAATACCGGGCATTATGGTTAGTCACCTTAAGCGGACCGGACGTATAAGGCCTGGCACGTAAGTTGCCAAGGTTTAGGCGTAGTGGGGGTAAGTTCAAGCATATTTCGCGAACTGACCAACCACCATATAGAGCGAACGGAACGTGGACGCGACACGATTGGTCAGTCGATCCTTGTGTCCAACCAAACAATCGCGCGCTCGGAACGGTCCTAAAAGTTCCCCGCGCCCCGCTTCACTACCAAAGACACCTTAAAAACGAATTCTGCGCATCTAACGACTATTGCCAACTTACGTGCCGGGGATTACAACTTTGAACTACAACAAATTATTGTCCCTTTACTTCTATACTACGTCGGAGGGTTTGATATTCCGCTTTATCTAAAAGTATCCAGGGTAAGCGATCATGCGGGAACACCCAAGACGAACTATGTATAGTAACAGTCACCAATATATACTTCTAATATAGATGCCCAAACATGCTTATAATACCAAAACACAGTACACCATTTTAAAACATTGTCTTTCTCAGTATCCCCTTAAATTTTTCAATTCAGTCTGGTGTTCCCATAATTTTGTGTTATTAATGTGGCTAAAAACGCTACTGAAATATCCGAAAAGTTGAGTACAAGCACTTTCTTTGTGCATTGTGACAGGCGAAGCACGAATACTGATGACAATGTTCTCTTAGATATAGCATAACCCACAATCACAACGACCTTCACCAAAAATACTTAATAATAACGGTAACCAGCAGGCTTATGGAGAAAAGCGCTTTCTGTATCAAAATCTTTGTATATAAAGAGCTGGGCAAAGATAAAAGAATACTCTGAACTTTGTGTTCATAGTATTTTTTGATCTTTGCGCGAATAATGTTCTCCAAAACATGTGATAGTTTTCACAAAATAGTTATGAGAATTAACCAGTAGAAGGCCACCATAATCCCGCTGATTATCCCCAAAAATAACCCTGATTGACACGAAGTAACTGACCTTGCCAATTCCCATTTCTCTGGGAGCATCCTCGTCTGAGCTCGATTCTTCCTCCTGTATTTGAATCTCCGTGTCATCGAATTCATCGAACATATAATAGTCTCCGGACCGTACAGCTGCAAGTACAAAAATATATGAAAAACAATGTATTTCAACCAAATAGGCGTAACTTTTTAAGCAATAATTTAATTAAGATTGTTAAAACAAATTTATATAAAAATATAATCGATTTATGAAAATCGTTTTACACCCGGTTTCTGATTTGAATTAAAGGAGGGTTTACTTCAATGCTAAAGTTTGGCAGGTTGCCAGGCTAAAGAAGATTTTGATAAATACTCTAAGGCACGAAAAATTTAAGTCAAGAGTTAGTTGCTAACACTAGGATAAATTGACAATATTGTATGGCAAACTGTCTAAGTCAAATTCATAATGCAGAAACTGGGAGTTAAACTACAGCAATAATCTTTAGTTACGCCTATTTTATTTTTTTACGTTCATTAAGCACAAGCTTTTATATGATTCTAATATATTCTGTTGAATGCCATGCTTTACGAAGTAGTGGTAAGAATAACAATATGATATCACACATATAATAAAATAAAAACAACAATAAATTGAGTGATTTTCTTCAATAAGTACTTATATAACTATACAAAAAAAAGTGAAACAATAAGTGTTATTGCAGACATATCCATGCAGCATGCACATAGTGAGGTTAGAGATAACATACACTAAACATACATAGCATAGCAGTAACATGCAGACATTCGACTATGGCACATCAGGCGCGGAAATACAAGTAAAGCCGACAACCGGCGCATTCTGTCTTAGGATTCTTTATTTACATCATTCAACTGTAATACAAAATGTACAAGTATTATACATTATTTCAAAATATTAAGGGCCGATTTCACCAATTATTTTAATCACGATTAGTTCAACTAAACTCAGTTTACGCAAATACAGCGTTCTGATTGGTTGAGACCGCTGAGAAACTATCAATCAGAACGCTGTATTTGCGTAAACTGAGATTAGTTGAACTAATCGCGATTAGTATCATTGGTGAAATCGGCCCTTAGACAGTTCCCGCCATGGCGATGCAATTTGCCTAAATACCATCACCGACAAGCCGAGGAGGGGTTAGTAACGCATAACGATTCTATAGCGAGCCTGGTTTAGGAACTTTACCCTTTTGATGGCTTGCTGGCGCCCTATACGTTGGTCTGTCCCGCACTACAAGAGAAAAGCATTACTCAACAGCAGCTCGCACACCATCCATTTTATTATAGAGTGACTTAACACTAACGGGTATTAATATCAAGACTCTTTAAACTGTTAACAACCCAAAATCACGTAATTATTAATAAAGCTGTTTCTGGTAGTCACACACATCACAGCTGGTCAAGACATGATAAAATAGAGCCTGAATTGACCTCTATGAAGATAGGCCTATTTGGAACTACTTGTTATAACGTTGTAATTCGACGTTCATGAGACCTGTAACACAGTTGATCTTGAATTGAATGATTGGCGTCCATATTACTATAGTCAAAAGAAATAAGAAAAAGTATTTTTGGTATGTAAATAAATGACAATGTTTGAGTCATTTATTTACAAAAAGAATTGTCATGTCTTCAGGTTAAGTTTGAACGACCAGCGCACAGTGTGATAGAACAAAATAACAAACACCTCCCACACCTGAGAGTACGCCACGAATAATATTACCTTCGTGTCTGTTTGTATACACGCGGCGTCTACTCAGACCATCAGAATCTGATTCTGTTCCTAAAAAGAAAAAAAAATATAAAACCACATATGAACGTAAAAAATATGCTTTACATTTTATACAAAGTGCAATAACAGTCGGTGTATGTTCAACTGGTCGTGATTCAACAACAAAAGCCCGCGGCGACACGTCAGGGAGCGGTTACACGTGTGGTGCGAGTGCGGCTCGGCGCGGCTCGACTGCGACACGATGGAGTGGCGCGGCAGCACGCTGGGGCTGGCCACCGTGTGGCGTCGGATGGGCGGCGGGGAGAACACCGGGTACGACTCCTCCGGGCTGGGCGCGCGCGGCAGCAGCTCGGACGACGGCGGCGACTCGAACGAGATGCGGCGCGGCTCCAGGTAGGCGTCCAGCGACACGGTCATGAGCGCCGACGATGGCGAGGGCGGGCCGGCTTGCGAGGTGGGCAGGCTGGGCGCGGGCAGGGCGGGGAGCGTGGGGCGCGCCCGGGGCGGGGAGCGCACGGGCGACGGCGGCGCGGACGGCTCGCTGAGCGGCGTGTGGAAGCCGCGCGGCGAGGCGGGGCTGTCAGGCGTGTGGTAGCCGCGCGACGCGTCCGAGTCGCCGCGCACAAGCGGCACCTGCTCCGACTCGCCCGCCATGGTCTCCTCCTCCTCGTCTGCTCCGGGAGTGCGCGAGGGAAACGGCACGGAAATATTATACCCCAAACAATCCTTGCTTGGTATTTTGTCCTCCTATTGTCAATGACCCGTTCTTTTCCCTTAATTACTCGTTGAATAATCGATGCAGTATGCAATGAAATCGAATTAAGCGGCCTATTGAGGTCTCATATTAATTCGTCATTGTGTAATTGAAAAATTGTATAAAACTTTAGAATAATACTCGTAATTAGGCTCCTCAGAGAGAAAATATTATGACACCCAGTCAATGGAATATCAGTTCAACCGACTAATGTTTAAATGAATATTAACTCTGACATAGTAAAAAATACAATACCAACAAAAACATACCTCTATCATGGTGTTGTGAATCTTTAGTAAAGGTGCCTTGTATTTTCTTCTGGTTTGCTTTAATTCTTTCCATTTTTACTTTGATTTTCTCTAGGATTTTCGTCTCTTGTTCCTCCTGTACATTCATCTGTTTCTGACGGAGCTCTTCTATTAATTCTGCGCCTCTACAAATATAAAAACACCTCTAATAGGGAATATTACTGCCAATTGCTCCCGTCAGATGGCGCTTGACGGCTCTGAGTAAACAAAAACATAACAACATGGCGTCTACTACTGTTTGTGGTTACTGAACTCTTTTTTAACTGTTTTTAAGATAACTTGTGTTCAAAAACCAAATAATAATATTGGGGAAGTTAGTTTGCTTCATTTTTCTTTCACTATTTGTTTTATATTTTGTATACATAAACTGCGACATTTTGTCGCTGGACTTTGACAGTTTGGTTTTTTTTTAGGGACGTGTCCGATATATCTAAACGTAACTTATATCGGATATGTGTTAGATATCATATCATATCGATATCGATATCAAAATAACCGATATTACAAAAGCTATATCTAATAAAAAACCTTACTAGCGTGTGAGAACGAATAATTCAAAACTTAAAACCGTAACAATGCGAAAACGTACGAACTACGAACAAAACGCAATCTTCACAAACGTTAGGAACCATATGCGCTACCTATCTTTCTAAGTATTATTTCGTGTTCGTTGTTAGTTTGCTCATCTAAATAACATTTTAACTTTTGCAAACTGTACTACTGATATCGATATCTGAAAACCGTTTTCGATATCGATATGAAAACAGATACATAACCGTTTGCGCAAAAAACCGAAAACGCCCTTCTCTAGGTTGTTTACGCAGAAACCTGTGGCGCCATCTGAGCGCAGCTTTGCGGATAGTTCCCTATTGAAGCGACACCTTTAGTCTCCCCTTCGAAGGCTAGTTCTAGTGTCGATTAATTGGCATACTGGAGTCTTAGTAATAGGGTCCCGTTTTTACCTTTTGGGTACGAAACCCTAAAAATGACAAAAAGTAAATTGATATTTATTTAAAAATGTTGTAAGAAAAATTATTAAAAAACTTTTTTACAAAAAATCTAACCGACTTCCATAACAAAACATTACAAATTTAAAAATAACTTTCTTTACCGAAGTCGTTGTCTTTTGTACCCATTTATTTCATTATTCGACACCGACTTCGGAAAATAAAATTATATTTCGCTTTGTAGTGTTTTGTTTTGGAAGTCGGTTTGATTTTTTGTAAAAATAGTTTTTTATTTTCCTCTTTTTAGTTTTGGTAGGTACCTCCAATTAACATGAAAATCATTTATATCCAAAATACATTTCATGACGATTCCAATAAGCCCAATCACGACTAGGATACATTGTTTTATTTCGGAGTTCCAGTGGCCATTGTGGTCTTCTTCATCTGTCCAACTTCACCAAATGATATTTTTTGAGTGCTATAAAATGATTGCATTATTGACGAAAATACCAAAATCTCTATATGTATGCCTATAATATTTAAGGAGTTCCCTCGATTTCTCTACGATCCCATCATCAGATCCTGGTTTCTTTATCATGGTGTGGTACCTTGGGATATCTCCTTTCCAACAAAAAAAGAATCATTAAAATAGGTTCATAAACGACGACGAAGTTATGCGCGAACAAACATAAAAAACAATTGAGAAACCTCCTCCTTTTTGGGAAATCGGTTAAAAAATATAATAATATACGCCTACTCAATCTACCTATGTATGATTTTATTTAATTAGTTTAGCTTTTAGAGTTTGTAATAAAAATGAGTTTGAATAAGTTTTTCCAATAAAAAAAAAACTTTTTTTAAACAAGCTTTTTAGCTTACCACGCATTGTCATCCAAACCAAACGTGTATGCAAAATTTCATCTTAATCGGTTGAGGATAACTGCTTTAAAATTCAGTTGCAAGATTTGACCCGAACACACTTAAATACATACATACACACATACATACATTACATGTTAATAAAAAGCTTGTAAAAATGGTGGTCAAAAGTAAGATTTTTGACATTAGCTCAGTGACGTACCAAGGTAGGGGGCTCAAAATTGTCGTGTCACCCTTATTATGTGTTGCCAATTAATCGACATTAGATAATTTAAATATTCCTCTCAGGGGCCAGAGATCTTTCCTTGGCCACCTAGACCCTTTCATCCAGATCCGTATAGCCTTTCTGGCGTGATTGAGTAACAAAAATACATTCATCCAAACTTTCGCATTTATAATATTAGTAAAATAAATTTGAATAATTTGTTTCCATTAAGGGATATTACCTTGAAGCGAGCACGGTTGTAGCTTTGCTTTCGTCTATTACTCTATAAAAGTAGTAGCTATGGAAGAGCCTCTGCTGGAGTATGAGGAAAGCAAAGCAAACTCCGTCCCACGCTAATCCTATATCTTCTTGGGGAACAGAACAGACTGCTTCCTACAAAATAATAAAAAACAAATATGGACATCAGACATCGTGACTTTACGCCTAAATTCACTTAACTTTGTTATTGGCATCTGGGTATATCACTACCTACCTCAAAACGGTTAACTTACTTTAGTAATCTGCATCTTTAGAAACCTTGCTATATTTCCGCCAGCGAACTTGTCGACGCACCCGATGCCCAGGAGCTGGACTAGCCAGCAAGCGTGATCTTGCATCACCGAGCTAAAGATACAGCCTGGGATCTGAAGCAGCGTCTTTATAACCACCACTACTACGTTGTAACGCACCAGCCACGACCACCTGATGATGTAACACCATAATTAGAGACCGGATTATATGCATTTGCATTATTGCATATGCAATTGCATATTTATCCCTTTCTCATCGGAAGGTTCATATTATATCTAATATCTAGTGAAGATGCATATTTTCGCTATATTTATTATATTTTTCGGTAGTTTAACCTATTGATAAGTGTAATAATAAACTCTATAACCAAAATTTCACCCGGAGTTTTAGTGCATTATTAAAAAACCGGCCAAGTGCGAGTCGGACTCACGCATCGAGGGTTCCGTACAAACCTCAGCTTAAAGGTATTATAGACCTGAGTATTTGATATGAATTTAAAATTATTAAAAATATTTTTATTAAGTATATGATGTAACTAAAACATTACAGTTTTCTCAATTTTTTCTTGCTTCGTACCAATTTTCAAGATTCTGAGTTCACGGGAAGTACCCTGTAGGTTTTGATTCCCTTGCGAGTGTCGAAAATTTGCGGCATAAACGGCTGTATCTTTTGATTGCGTTGGCTTAGAAGTTCACAGTTTTAAGGGACAGTAGACCGGAGTATTTGATATAAATTTCACCTTGATACCTCCACGCATTCCTGAGAAAAAGGGTCTTGATAGACAGACGGTCACGGACGGACAACAAAGTGATCCTACAAGGGTTCCCTTTTTTTCCTTTCGAAGTACGGAACCCTAAAAAGTAAAGTTGATACATTTTGGTATTGATAATTTATGATTGAATTATTCACTAATTGTATGCTGAAAAAAAAAACCTAATCCTGTTCCTTTTTGTCGTTTTCTAAAACCAATGTATTTTACAAATTTTCATGCATATTTTACGCATTATCCAAGATTTTTATGTTACATATGTTATTTAATTTCTGTTACTGTCACACGGTAGGGCAAAGGCCTCTTCTCACACAGAGAAGGCACGAGAACTAATCACCACGATGCTAAAGACGAGTTGTCGATTTCATCCCGGGTTGGTAATGTGACATGTCAATAGAGGCAACAATTGACACAATTTGTCTTTGACAGCGAATTTACTTAGTGTGAGCAAGGGTTTTAAGGTTTAGATTTGCGTAATTCAAATGAGCAGTAGGCCATACTGGTCGCCTACTGTGTTACATAACAGACTATACATACAAAACTGAACCACGCGCCGCCAATAATGACAATATTATCAATTTTACGAGCCTTATTTATTTTACCTTAAAGATTAATTTAAATAAAATTCTTAATTCAAATTCTCTGGAATAGGAATTAAGTATTTTTTTTCATTTTTGAAACATTTGGAAATCATCATAAAATATAATAACATCACACTTGTTACTGTGCTAACAACGTCCAAAATTCGATGCAGAAATATTATGACTTACCATTTTAATATAGCGCTTTTGGGACGCAAATAGAAGTCGGTCCCTTGCCACAGGAATATGAAGGAGCCAATGAGGTATCCCATAGAGAACAGGTTCACTCGATTGGTGCCAGTCATGAACATAATAGCAAGAGTCACCCATAGCATTCCCAAGAATATCATGCGCTTGAGCACGTCCAGCCATGTCCTGGAATTAACATACAATATTTGTTTTAAAATGTATGGTTGGCCAATTATATAAGGTGGTTTTCGAGGGTACGGAAGCGCGAGCCTACTGCAATCAGCTAGGCACAAATCCTGGATCCAAGCTGCCATTGACAAACTCCAGAAGAAAACACCCAATAACACTACGTATCCAGAATCGAAACCAGGTCCTTGTGGCAATTATGACGTTCAATCCAAAAATTCAAATGTCATTTATTCAAACTAGGCTGAGAATCAGCACTTTCCGAACGTCAAAATTACATAAGACAGTCCCGCAACGCCCGCCCTTCACCACTTCCTAGTGCTTTTGCTGGGAAGAAGAAGTGGCGCAACAAACTCCCCAGCAGCACAGCTGTCTGTTCAGTTAGGAAAAAAACACAGTCCGAATTACATTATCATTTAATCTAGCATTTCATTGAGGATAATTAACCTTCTCCGCTCAGCACTCGCAAGACGATTTATGTGAACAGGTGGACGCCAAAAAGAGGATTCATCCTTTTTTTGCCTTTGCGCGGTTTGTGCATTTAGCCAGTGTCACGCTTAGAATAGAAGTTCTAGTTTCTTTAGATTTTAGTCCAATGTCCTATTTAGGACCCACTAAAATGGCGGTAACTTTATTGGAAGCTTCTACGGAGTTTTGTCGACACTCATGTTCTACCGCTGTGTTTTACTTGCCCACACTCGTGCACGTTCACTAATATTATTAGAATAAAAAACCACCATTTTTACACTATTAATATTTAATTTAACACAATTTTAGGAAAATAAAACAGAGAAGCAAGCAACATAGACGCCATCACTTTCCCGCCAAAACTCCGAGAGTCATCCTTGTAGAGTTACCGTTGTGCGTTATTTTATAAAATCGACGATGTTTACACATACTATTGTACAGTACAACTATTTTCTTAATGTCCCTCCGTAATCATCGACATTAGCAGTCTTCCATCCATTTGCGTATTAACAAATCTATATACTTCCAAAGTTGAAAGCGTCCGGTCTGCACCAAATGCAAAAGGCAAGGCAACTGATAGAAATCCGACGAAATACGAAATTTGCCGAGGGACATTAGGAAAATAGTAATACTGTAATAGGGCATTAAGTGATTCGTTTTTCAATTGATGCAATAACGAGGTTCTCAACATGATGTGTCACATAAAATCTCTTTAAATCTGACATTAAGCAGACATGAACAGTTGTACTGTACTTTCTTAAGTCAGGCTGAATCAAACGAAACTCAAGTTAACTTACCCAACGTAGCCAAGGAAGTCTGGTACAGGATTAACGAAGTGCGGCGTCTCCCAATCACTGCCAATGTTTTCGCTGTTCGAACCTCCTGGATAATTTTCACCGATAACCTTTTCTATACGGAACACTTTCATTTGTCGAGTGGCGAATAATAGCAGGAAGAAATCGAAGATGAGCTTGTAAGCGTGCGGTGGTGTTACAGCGTACGGGAGGAACATCCAAGTACGGATATGTTTCATTTGCTGAAAAATATTACTTGGGTTTTAAAATCGTGAAAAAAACTGACGTGTGGAATGAGAAATTAGTATTAATTAGTTTCAAACTTTCTCTAATGACCATTATGGTGGTTTTACACCGGCGAGGCGTGGGTGGGAAGGGCGAGAATCGAAATTTGTATGGCAAAAGTTCTATTCACGCCCTGCCCATCTTTGGTGTAGGTCTAGGATACGTGAGGATGTGTGAGGCGAATTGAAATATTTATTAATACAATATTATACTTGATTGCTCTAAGAATAGAGTATTTTTTTCCTTTGTAAAACGGATATACAAATCTCGCAACGGTCATCGAGGATCCGAGGTATAGCGATGGACATCTTGCAGTGTAAAAAGATAAGCATGATTTCAATTCTCGCCCATCCCATCCACGTCCCGCCTCGCCGGTGTAAAACCATCTCTAGAAAGTTTGAAGGCGGCGCCATAGAATAGTTGAAAGGGGACAGTTTGTATTTCTAAACGAATTTATTAAAAGAAAGAATTTTGAATATTTTGGATGGACAGAGAAGAAGAGGATGCGGTATAGGATGGAAAGTCCCGCAAAGTCCATTGAAAAGAGAGGTTCCTTCGACGGGTGTTGCTCGAGAGTTGTAGTCGGGCTGTTGTATCTGTTCAAATCGCGTGGAGAACTTAGATTATGTGAAGTAGGATTTGAGACGTGAGGCCTTTTTGTAATTCGTATAGTGGTGTAGATGCCGCTAAAATGCGTAGCGCGGCGGTTGACAGGGGCGCATGAAAAAAAATGTTGACACTAAGAACATGGACAGGAGCATGATATCTTAAATACGATGACGCATACTTATAAGCCAACAGTTACTTCATGTTTCTAGCCTAGGTGGTCCCACTATAAGGCTATAGCTGATTTACACGATGCGATTTAGTTTCCTGTGTCATAGCCTAATTTGAAGCAACAATAAAAGTTGTAACATTTGGGCAGGGTTTAGACGGTGCTATTCATCTGTAGCTTCAATTTTCTTGCATGCCACAGGCAAGCAACTTGCATCGTGTAAATGGGGCTTTAATAAATCTCAACTTTACAAACATACTTCAATGAACGTCCAGTCTATGCTGGAGCAATTCTAGTGTGACCCTAAATTAGGCCGACAAGCACCAATAAAGCTAGTCAGCCCCCATTAAAGGATGAGTGCTCAATATTTATAAACTAATGTACGCATCAAAACTAAATCGAACTATTCGGAGCCATTGTGATAACAAATGTTACCTACAATACAAATGTACATTTGAATAAATATCCTCACCGAAGTAAATGATTCAGTCAAGGGCACCTAAGGATGGAAAAATAAAAAGAGTTTAAATAACAACGAAACGGTTTGAAAAATTGGCTTTAACGATTTACGAAGTCATAAACACTAACTACCTCTATCATCCCTGCTAGAACCGGTTTTTCATCCGGTTAATAAAACAGTTACACATTTACCGCAGATACCAGCAAATCTAAGTGTTAATTTATAGACATAAATAAAAAATGCGGACCATATTATCAAAGCAACTTTTTAAAGTTTAATTTAGAGATGTGCCGATTATGACGTTGGACGACTAGTCGGCCAAGCCGATCACGGTTTCGGGGGTATTCGGAGATTACCGTGACGCTTCGTTTACGTTTTGATTGGCTCGCAAGTCGCAACCGCCTGCGAGCGTGTCGGAACATGTTTTTTTTACTTAGCATTGTTTCTTGATTTTAGGTTTTGCATGGGTTAGAGCGGTGTTTTTGTGTAAAAAAATTAAGACAATACTGTTATTTTTTCACTAAAGTGAAAGAGATTAATAAAAAATTATCATGTCAAAAAGAAAGTCTCGTGTATGGATATTTTTTTACCAATTGGATGACCATACCAATGATTCCCGTAAAGTCTAGTGTAATTAACTAATCAATGCCTAATGATAATTTCAAAATCACACACTACAGAAGCCGGATAGTCGCGAACTAGTCGCCGACTACGAAAATGGCCGGATAGTCGGCTTTACCGACTAGTCAGAACAGCCCTAGTTTTTTTTTTTTACAGATTCTTCCTTTCTTTGAGGTTTGAAAGATAACATTAGTAAATGTATTTTTTATAATCTTAGAATCTTCTTAATCTTAGAATCGAAATGACTTTATTTAAGTACAGTTCAATTATTTTCTTAATGTCCCTCGGCAATCATCGCATTTTCGAATACAAACGAATGCTAATTACCATGTCCATCAACTATTAGATATATCTAGTATAAAGTACTTTATTGTAGTTATGTTTTGATTTCCTGTGAACTATATAGAGCTGTAAAACTATTTTTTGCCAGCGACTTTGGCAGCTGTCCTCCCATTTTTAGTGTTCCGTACCCAAAGGGTAAAAACGGGACCCTATTACTAAGACTCCGCGGTCCGTCTGTCTGTCTATCTGAAACCAGGCTGTATCTCATAAACTGTGATAGTTAGACAGTTGATTTTCACAGGTGATGTATTTCTGTTGTCGCTATAACAGCAAATAGTAAAAACAGAATAAAATAAATATTTAAGTGGGGCTCCCATACAAAAAACGTGATTTTTTTGCCGTTTTTGCGATAATGGTACGGAACCCTACGTGCGCGAGTCCGACTCGCACTTGGTCGGTTTTTAAATAAATTACATTAAGGTAAAAAAATATTAACAACTCTATATACTTCAAAGTTTTTTGAAAGCGTCCCACCAAATGCAAAAGACATTAAGAAAATAGAAGTACTGTAAGGCCGTTTGTGACACGAGGCACGACGCGACAAACGACACCGTTAAATGTGGTCACGATTTAGAACTCCATTTGTATGGACTAATTGTTCATTGCACGACACCACACCACAAGCGACACGATTTATATACGGTTTTTAGGCTACGTCGTCGATGCCGCTATGTCGCCGCGGTTTTTTTTTTGCGGTGACGATATAGCGGCTGTACAAAACAGGTATGGGCGCTTATCAAACAATACAATTTGTATGACCTACAGATAGTTGTTCCGGCTCTGGGTGTTGTGTATGTGAGTTTATATGGTTGTAAACGCACCCACGATACAGGAAGAAATTGCTATTGTGGGGCAACGTTTTTTCTTAAAAGAAAGAAAGAATTGTTTACCTCATCATTGGACTCCCAGGGATATGTAATGCAGAGCTGCGGCAGGAATCCCACGGCTATCATGTACTGGAGGGGGATGAGGATAGTAATGCAGGAGGTGAAGGTGGACCACAGGCGCGCCTGCGTGCCGCGCCGGACGGACACCAGCACCAGCAGCCACGCCGCGTATAGCACTGCGTACAGGTCCATACGAGAGCCGATCACACCCATTAGACATATCATAGTTATCTGTAACACATTATATTATATGATGTATACAATAAAGACGAATCGCAAAAAAAAAATATGTTGATGCAGTCTATCTTACTTCTTGCTAATACTAGAAATGCGAAATTTTGGACAGATGTATGTTTGTTATTTTATATTTATATATACTTTATTGTACACCAAGATAAAAATAGTTCCAAAAGACATCTTATAACAAAAACAAACATACAACAGGCGGCCTTATCGCGATCCGCGATCTCTTCCAGGCAACCAAGTCATTCAATCACGCCAGAATTAATCTGGATGAAATTTGGCACATAGATAGATTATAATCTATCTAGAATATACAGAAATACATTATAATTTATGCCTATTTTTTCAGTATTATGTTCCCTTGGAATAATAAAACACATTTCACGCGGGCGAAGCCGCTGCTAGAAGCTAGTTAAGATGTAATTAAAAAGAAAATATGTATCGATAAGTCTATGAAATGACTGAAGTCAGTCTGTTATGCGAATTACACACGGTACCGCGCACCGCTGCGGAGGGCGGATTTCGTAGCGGTCTGTCGCGCGGTAAGGCGGTTTACGCGCCTGTCTGCGCGGTTGGATTTAAAGCGGTTTCGACATCGAATTCCATTTTCGAATTGCAACACGTCCTGAACCTACGATGATTCGCGCGGTTATGCGGTGCCCAGTGTGTGAGGTGCCGCCCCACCGCGCAACCAGCAGGGCGGAGGGGCGGTCGCGGTGAGAACACCGCTCGACCGCGCGGTCGGGCGATGCAGGTGTATGTGTATTAGGCATCAACGGATTTAATAGAGGCCAATGGGACATGAGATCCGCTTCACCGCCTACCGCGTCGGTGCGCAGTGCCGTGTGTTAATCACCTTAGATCTGTTACTTTCAGTAGAAAAAATGGAAATAGAATTACTAACCTCTACGCCAAACTTATAGAATCCATAATTTATTAGATACTTTATACAGTGCACCAAGTCTTTGTCTGCTTCCTTGCGCGTTATCCCAGGAAATATTGTTTTAGTCCTGTGATTTGGCATCTTCCCAGAGGCTCTGAAAATAAATTATAAAATTCAATCGATATTTCAAGGAAATTCAACTTAATTACAGAAGAAGAAATTTTCAAACCTGAACGTTTGTTGTCTGTATGTCACCAGAGAATAAAAAGTGAACAGGGCTAAAAGGCCTATGTATCCCTTGAGTACCTTCACTAGCCGATTATCTGAAGTAGCTTTTGTAAACCCGAGCCATTTGGCATTGTTATATACCGAGCTGTTCGTTGTGCCGTTAACATCAGTCTGAAATATTAAGTAATAATAATTTAAAGGAGTAACAAAAATTCAATCGTCAACGTCATATAATATCGGTTTGTTCAGTACTCACATCGTAATCAGAAGTACAAGTGACATCAAAGCTAGAATGTTTGATGTAATCAATCTGGTAGACCATTTTAGCCATGAAGTAGATACATATTAGTGTTGATATGAAAAGTACGCAAACGCGCTGTTTCCCCGAATTGAGCCACAACGCTGGCGCTATTATTATCATAATAGGTACATGCATCGCGCACACCTGGAATAATGCAATTTTATTTATTACACACTTTATTGAACAGGATATCATCATCGTCCTGCCCTTGTCCCATGTTACTTGGGGTTGGCGCAACACGATTTTTCTTCCATAGCGTCCTGTCCCCCGTCAAGCTATCAACGACTCCCTTTTCTTTTATATACACACCACCTCACCTCTGACCTAGACTAGAGTCAAGAGCAAACCCAAAAGGAATAAAATATCACTCCTCACACAGTCCATCCATCTTTTCTTTGGCCGTCCCCTTCATCTCCATCCATCCACATTTATATTCATAACTCTTTTAGTAATATGCGTTTCATTGTTTCATATCATTCACAAACATTCATATAAAAAAAGCAATATCAGCTGCGAAATGTCACAATACAACCCTTTCTCATTCAGAAGAAGCTTCACAGTCCACTGCTAGATTTAGAATAGAATAGAATAAAATACTCTTTATTATGTACACCACATAAGTTACAGAAAGTATAGACGAAGAAAACATTACACTGGGTGGCACAATGGGCGGCCTTATCGCTAAAAGCGATCTTTTCAAGACAACCTTTGGATGGATATAAAAAATGAAAGGAAAGACAGTACTGTAGGTAGTCTTTGGTGTACTATTTATAAATAAAATAAATACATATATATATATATATATATTATGTAGACAGAATGTAATAAGAATGGAACAAACGCATAGAATCAACAATAACAACTATTAAAGAGAGATTTGAGGTAGTGATTCTTCACCATAGTTTTAAAAATGGGCAGAGATTGAGCACGCCTTATTGACTCGGGCAAAGCATTCCACAACCGCACCGCTTGAACCGTAAAAGATTTGTCGTAAAAGCTGGTGGAATGCATCGGCATCTCTAGTCCCAAGTTTTCCGATGACCTCAGATATCTATTATGTGTGTCATGAAGGAACTTGAAACGTTCTTTAAGATAAGAGGGGGTTGTAGGACTTGTAGGATTGTATAGAATACTGTAAAGCAGAAATAAAATATGAGAATCCCGGCGAAGACGTATGGGAAGCCACTTGAGCTTTGTCCGAAATTCAGAAATGTGATCATATTTAAATCTGTGAATGAAGATTTTGAAGAATAGGATTTTCTCGATACACAAATGTTTCCGCCTAGGCTTTATCGCGTGTTCTGTTGAAGCAAATAGGTCACACTATCACGTCTTGTCGGGAATGTGTTGGATTACCAGTATCATGGCGATGTTACAATTACAATAAATCAATCAGCCTAGCCTTTTCCCAACTACATTGGGTTCGGCTCCCAGTGTTACCGGATTGAGCTGAGTACCAGTGTTTTACATGGAGCGACTGCCTATCTGACCTCCACAACCCAGTAACTGGGTAACACGGTACCCCTTGGCAAGACTGGTGTCAGATTTTAAGCTTCTGACTACCCGTAACGACTGTCAAAGATCTTCAAATGACAGCCGGGAACAACGGCGTAACTTGCTTTCCGAGGTACGGTGGAATCTCGGTATGTTGAAATGGTCACGCATCCATGGACCGACCTCGTCAGGCGTTGCTTAACCTTGATGATCGACCAGTGCAGCTGTTATTATTTAGCCATGAGCTCCTCCTACAATTACAGTAGAATGGCTATATTGATCTCCGACAAGTATAAACAAAAATTTAGAAGTCCCCCGAGGCTTGTTAACTCATGCTTTTTAAACTACATCATTTCTAGTAGAAGACACGCTTCGATCGACAATCCATCGAAACACGTAAATTATAACACGACATCTTGCGTAAATACCCCGCTTCAAAGATTAAAATGCGCATAACTTTTGAACGGCTGAACCAATTTTCATCAAACATAACTAAGAACACTCTCGTTAAAGACACCTTTCAAACAAATAAAAAACGAAATCAAAATCGTTTCTATCGTTAAGGAGCTACGATGCCACAGACAGACACAGAAATACACAGATAAATATAGTTGATGGCATCTTTGCGCGGGGCTGTATGTGTGTGGGTTGTTTGCACTGCTGTATTTACAAGCAGGTTTGGTCTGAAAATCAGCGCCGTGCTGTGGGTCCCCAACGGCACAGCATTATGCTGAGTGGAAGCCTTCTTGCCACAATCACGACATGCATCTGCCTGACATATTTTTCAATCTATTTCTTATCTGTTATAAACAAAATGTAGGTAGTATATATTATTATTGTTTGATTTATTTCTCATCTTTACTAACTTAATTTAAGTACTACTATTGTAATACTTTTGTTAAGGGTTAATCTCTTTTTACGTCGGGAGTATACAATATTTCGTGCTTTCGGCCTCGTTGAGGTCAATTAAAAAATAATATATATTTAAGTCTAGGTTACTTACGTCGATAACGCAGAGCAGCATCAAGGAAATGAACACGATCTTGATTAGGTGTAAGTCGAGATACATGAAGACATGGTCTATGATCCCCTGCGCCGTGTGCTTTGAGGAATCGTAAGTGCGCTTGAGTAGCGCCCACAGCGCCGACGACGGCCTCTTCTTGGACGATCGCAGGTTCGGATGAGATGACGACGATAGTGTCCGTTGTCTGCGAACATACAACCGGAGTTCTAGACTTAGCGCCGTAAAATGAGCTCATAAAGCAAGGTCATTTCCATAGTGCATAAGCGGCGGATGTATATGTCATGCATACATCTGTCCCTTACGCACGATGGATATAACCTTGCTCTAAGAACCCTCAAACCATACCTAATATGACGTTTTAAAGCCATCATTGTTTATGTGTTGAAAAATGGAAAGCGTTATTCGTCCTTCATAGCTCCCTTTTCTGCCTTACACTAGAATAGTGGGGGCTTTACTACGTCAATCATAATTAAAACACTCGCGTGTTATTATTATACTTAGGCTTCGCCTCATGTGATAAACCCACGCTCGTGTTTTGATAACCCCTATTATATGACCATTACATAAACTACTATTATTTTATTATGTCTCATTTTTAATTAGCAACAGAGTGTAATTCTATGACATTAACATAATTATCAATACTGACTCGCTAGAGCAGATTCTGTAGTGAATAGAACAACCAATAAACAAAATCATGCTGTGCAGTCAGAGGATATTTATAGGTTTAGTCAGCCAGCTCGAGAATTTGTATCCTCGGACTGCATAGCATGATTTTCTTCTTGTTTAAATCTTTTTAGTTCGCTTAAGCAGTAGTTTATTTGTTTTTTATTTATTTCTTTTTAGTTATAGTTTTATTTTCGAATGACTTTTAAACATATAAGTAGTGTATATTTTTGTAATCACCTCTGAAAACCCTTCATTTTGATACACCACTTAATGTGCAATGACGAAAAAAAAAATTGGAAGTCCCACAATATGGCGTCCAAAATCCGCAATATTTCTTTTTTTTTTAAAGTCACTTATGTAAGAACACTTAGGCGGTGGACTCTTAATTATATAAATCCGTCTCGCGGTTTGAAATATATGAGGTAATAAAGAAATTTACAAACAAATGTACAGTACAACTATTTTATCATAATGACTCTCGGCAAACTTCGTGTTTCGTCAGTTGTCGGGCTTCCATCAGTTGCCCTTTGCACTTGGTGCAGACCGGACGCTCTCAATCAACTTGGAAGTATATAGAGTTGTTAATACTGTTTTAATTTAATGTAATTAATTAAAAATGGGAGGAAAGTTGATGTGGATAAAAAGGAAAATAGTTTTACAGCTCTATATAGTTCACACGGAAATCAAAACAAAACAACAATAAAGTACTTAGTTCGGAATTCAAATCTAATAATTAATGGACATGGAAATTAGCATAGACTTATAGTTGTACTGTACATACATACATACAAGATGCACGTGAAAAACATAACTCTTCTTTGGCAGTCGTGTAAAAACAAACTTTAAGGTAACAAACCTATTTCTGCTCTGACTGTACTAACCTTTGAGTAGGCTGCCTCATTAACGCTGGTTGTATTGGAGATAGCTCGATGGATTGGTCCTGCTCTGTGGCGGTTTGTGAATGCGGGTTTGTATCTTCAGATGGTAGCTGTGGTAACTAAAAAGTTTAACAGATTAAATATACTGTGGGCTAACTAAAACATTAATTTCGAGCAGATTTAAAGCTCAAGCAGTGAACTCAAATTGTATTGTAACGTATCATTCGCAACGAAGTAGTTATAGTACCTACGATTAAAACTTAATGGCGGCTCGGAACATGAGCTGAATCGCTGCGCAGTAGCAGCATTTATGGGACAGTGGGGGGGTGAGGGATAGGGTACTGCGCAGCAAGTAGCCCCCATTAGGTTGAAACGGGCTGGTTGCCGCAACTCAACGACCAAGCGCGTATTTCGCGTTTTATTTTTATTTTACGTAGCTCCCCATTCAGTTTGATTACTGCAAAGGTTATGTATCCTGAAATCCAAGCGATTGGAATGCCTTGGCGCAGATATTGCCAATATGCCGATTAAAAGTCAAAGTCGCATCCAAACTCATTCCTAGGTCTTTGATTTCTGTGACACGTTCCAGAGGGACACCCATTCTGAATGGGCGCACGCGATCGAGATAAGGTAATGGTCTCGTACATAGAGATGTTAAATTCTAAGTAATTGTCTTCGCTCCATTTTACCACCATATCGATATTCCTCTGCATCGCCTCACAGTCTTGCACACTATTGATACTCAAGAATAACTTTAAATCATCAGCAAACATAAGACACTGTGCCGTCCTAATGACCTTCGGCAGGTCATTGGCCATGATAATAAATTGTGGTGGTCCGAGGGTACTACCTTGACTCACACCAGAACTAGTTTCATATGTGCCAGATTTATGCCCGAAGAGTTAGACATATTGAAGACGGTTGGTAAAATAGCTATAGAAAAGTTGGAGCAGCTTGGGGGTAAATGATACAGGGGTAGTTTCATAACGTTCAAATGATACAGGGGGGTGTTTCATTACGTTCAAATGATACAGGGGGGGTGTTTCATAACGTTCAAATGATACAGTGGGGTGACCATAACCTCTTAGAGCAACCTTGCTCCATTTCCAGTGTGCGTAAGGGACAGATGTATATGACTTGTAAACATCTGTCCCTTTTTTACAGTCGAACCATTATAGTTTTGACACGTCATGGTATGGCGGCAGGTCAATCGACAGGTTTATAGTTCTCTGAATACTTACATCATCTCTTATCGTGGATGCCCCATCCTGGCTTGGTTTACCTGACCCTTGACGAGTCGGTACTAAACTATTTGATCTGTTAAAAAACAATATCAACGTTAATGTTCATACTTAAAATCCGCATGCGTATTTCCGCAAGTCATTAATCGCGGTTTTCGAGACTAACCTTGTTTTCGGGTCCGACAACGCCATGAAATCCTTATGGAAATAATGTACTTGCAATATAGTTGTGATAAGGAATAACGTTGGTGTTAATAGTTTGATGAATAGATCCGCCGGATGGTATGGCTCTAAGCCCAAGTCTTGCTGTCTGAAATTAGAAAGCCAAATAAATATAAAAAGAAAAAAAAAACATACATAATATTTGATTGATTTATACTTACAAACTCTCATTAATCAATAAGTATTTTTCAATCATTTTCGAAAAGTTGTCGAACTGATAAACGTATAATAGAATAAGATTTATCATTGAGTATATGATGACCACTATCCAGAACATGTACAATAGTTTACGCCACAAATACCAACTCATCTGAAAAAATAAAAATAAAATTATAAACAAAAGTGATGTACAGTAGTCACAGCGGATCTTTGTGTCTCTAAAGTTGGCTCTGCGAACCATTGCGCAAGAAACAGTTTGTCATCGAGTATACTGCATAGAGTAAGCGAGATAGCACGATGCGACAAACGTAAGCGAGTAAAAGAGGCAGTTATTAAATACAATGCTATCTTCTACTTCAAGATTGGCACAAAAATAGCTACTACGCAGGGGCTTGCAGCCAACTTCCGAGACACAAAGGTCCGCTACTATTCCTACTTAATAAAAATCTTATATTTACTGACAGTTGTCAGTCAGAAAATATAAAAAGGTCTAAAACATTTAATTTTGCATAAGTTTTTAAAATTCATCCTCTCAAGGGGTAAAATAGATGAAATTTTGTATGGAAGTTCGTTCTTTTTGCGATAAAATATTTTGGACTCACGGCTTGTATACGTAAGAAATGTTTATAAAGAGTAATAGATGAAATGTGTAAAAGCAATTTAAATAATAAATATTACAATTTTAGTTTACACTAGAATCCGCTTTTACAGCAAATCTTTCTAAAAATATAACGTATATATTACCTGAAACAT
This sequence comes from Orthosia incerta, assembly GCA_948252205.1. Lineage (NCBI taxonomy): Eukaryota > Metazoa > Arthropoda > Insecta > Lepidoptera > Noctuidae > Orthosia > Orthosia incerta. The sequence goes on from OX411754.1 coordinate 23,667,072, forward strand.
AAGTATGAACGCAAGGAAGAGGAACATATAAATGATCCGGAAGATGGTCATACGCTGGCCGGTGATGCCGATGACGAACAGCATGATGACCACGACGTAGATCCAGTAGCGCGCGCATAATGTTCGCAGTGCGACACCAAGCGCACGCAGCAGGCGCGAACGACTCTCCTCTTCGCGTCGCGCGTCCAGAGCTAACAATATTGTTATTATAAAATCTTTTATTCAAGTTAATAATGGTATACAAACGAAAAATAGATACGCTGTATTATAATCTCAAGTTGTGCAATTGAATGAAAGTTTATTGATTAAGCTAGACTCTATGGTAACGATACTTGAGGCGTTATTTTATTCTTGACAACGGCCTTCTAGAGTGTTATAATTTTTATTTAATGTGATTTCAAGTCCTCTTGTCTCTTACAGGAAAAGTGTGCGTATATTGTTCTAACAGAGAGAGTGCTGCTACTTATTATGCGTTAAAATTAGTCTGATATGACGGATTTTCGTGATTGACACTAAGGCCCACTTGCATGAAAAACGCAAGGTTAAATTGACAGTTCGTCGTGCAATATTGTCAATTTAACCTCGTGTTAGCAATTAATTCTGAGTTAAGTATTTCGTGCAAGTGGACCTAACGCCGAGTTTCTGGAAGTAAAATTAATGTGACAAATTGTCAAGCACGCGTTATCTGCTGTGGCTTACACAATACCTTAGTGAGGCGGCTGATAAGGCTCAGCAACGGTACCCGTCCGCCCAACAGGTGATACTGGGGGACTTTAATGCCCAACACCAGAAATGGCTCATCCCGTACCAGTATACTGACCATGCTGGGCGATACACGCGAAAGCTTGCGCTAACGTTAAATCTCACTCAGCTGGTCCTGGGGACAACGAGGGTGCCGGATGTTGATTCGCATACAGCTAATTGCTTGGACCTTCTGCTGGCCACAGATCCAGACCGTTACTCGGTGTCGGTATCTCCACCTTTGGGTAGTTCCGACCACTGTCTGGTGAAGTCTGTATCCGTCTACTCCCCGCCCGATCCCAGCCCAAGAGGCACCCGGCGGGTATGGCGGTACAAGTCAGCGGATTGGGATGGCATGCGATCTTTCTTCTGCTATCCTTGGCAGGTTTGCTTTTCTTTGTCTGATCCTGCGCCGTGAACGGACGCCGTGACGGATTTGTTGCGTCAGGGAATGTAGTACCACATTCCGTTCTCTGACGTAACAATGTCTAGCCAAGACCGACCTTGGTTTGGTGCAGAGTAGAATCGCGCCGACGCGCGTAAACATTAGGCGTACCATGCCTGGGTCGACGCTCGAACGCGCAAGGCGAGTGACGTTGGTCAGAGGAAGAAAGCCTACAACCGGGCTGCCAAGTCCTGCAAGAAGTTGTTGCGAAGGGCTCGGTTCGACCACATTAGTAGTAAAGCGTGCTTGTCCCTGGCTAAATCGGTTGAATCGAACTTCTGACGTCCCTCAGTACCACTATCACTGCTGAAACCCGACGGGTCGCTGGCCCACTCCGCTGAGAAGAAAGCAAACTTGTTTGCCTCTCTTTTTGCGGAATCTTCGCGTCTGAATCCTGGTGGCGCGCGCCCTCCTCCTCCGCCTGATGGATGCGAGACGAGTATTTCGGACATTCGCATCCATCAAAAGGACGTCCGTAGGGTGCTGCGCAACCTCGACGTGAATAAGACTAGCGGACCCGACGGTATACCAGCAATTGTTCTCAGAACCTGTGCGCCTGAATTGTCTTCGATCAAGACACGCCTGTTTCGCCTTTCTTATGAGACTGGAAAAGTGCCGAATGCTTGGAAGCAAGTCAACGTAAAGCCCGTGCCCAAGAAGAATCTTTTAAATTGGTCCAATATTGGAGGAGGAAAGAGACGAGAGCGAAACCTCGAATTATGACTTTTTACTAAGGAAATTCAGTCGGCGCTCTTTGCCCATATTTCCTATTAATAGTAAGCTCATGACATACCTAGAAGCCAACAACATCCTTACCGTCAATACGGCTTCCGGCGAAATCGGTCCACTGGGGATCTTCTAGCGTATGCCATTCACACCTGGAGTGAGACCATCGAGAGGCATGGGGAAGCGCTTGCCGTCTCCCTCTACATCTCAAAGGCTTTTGATAGGGTCTGGCACGAAAGCCTTATTGGTAAGCTTCCTTCATTCGGTCTGCCCGGTGGTCTGTGTGATTGGATTGCAGACTGCCTGAGGGGTCGGTCCATTCGAGTGGTTATCGATGGCTGCTCTTCGGACCTATTGGATATTAATTCCGGGGTCCCTCAGGGGTCGGTACTCTTAGCGACATTTTTCTTACTGCACATAAATGAACGCACGGGCTACTGGGCCTCAGGTCCGGTCTCTCCGTGAGGCCATGGTGGAGCGCTTGAGCTTGTCCTTGGAGGTAGTCTCCGAATGGGGCGATGCCAATCTGGTCAAGTTCAATGCCGCATAAACACAGGCGTGTCTCTTCTCCGCGAAAAAGAGCCAATTTATTTATTTATTTAAACTTCATGTACAATGGTGATACATAGGCGGACTTAATGCAGCAAGGCATTCTCTACCAGTCAACCTTTGGGTTTTGGGCAATTTCACCCGGCTCCATCTTTCCGAGGTGTAACCGTACCGATAACGGACCATCTTGAGCTTCTTGGCGTAACTTTGACATCGACACTTAATTTTGACCCATACATTGAGGAAAAGGCGCAACTGGCTGCCGAAAATTTGGGTATCCTTGCGAAGGTGAGACGGTACTTCACGCCAGAACAGCTGCTTAAGTTGTATCAAGCGCAAGTTCGATCTTACATGGAATACTGTTCTCATCTCTGGGACGGATCTGCCAAATACCAGCTTGATGTACTAGAGTCGATCGAAAAACGGGCCAACAGGCTCATCGGCAATGAGGCACTGGTCGACTCAAAGCTCAAAGCCTTGAACGTCGTCGTCGAATTGCCAGCTTGTCGAGTTTAATCGGTTGCATTTCGGTGAGTGTGCGATGGCATTGCATGATCTAATTCCGCCTAGCCCGTTGTATCATCGGACTACAAGACGTACGGCGATGCGCCATCGGTACATGGTGGACATCCCACCCATACGCACTAAACGTTTTGGAAAAACTTTCATTATGCGTACAGCTAAGGAGTGGCATTCCCTGCCGGAGTCTGTGTTTCCAGATAGCTACAACCTCGGGGTCTTTAAGTCAAGAGTGAATAGGTTACTTCTAGGCAAGCGTGTTACACCGTCGACCACATCATCGCTTACCATCAGGTGAGATAGTGGTCAAGCGCGAGCCTATCTATAATAAAAAAAAGATAACGCGTGCTTGACAATTTGTCACATTAATTTTGCGATAATTTGGCTTCCAGTAACTCGTAGTTATTAAGGTAAAAGTAGACAAAATCTGTAAAGGTGTTGAAATATTTCAGGAATGTCGTTTAATATTTGCAGTTTTGATTGGTAATAAAAATGTGATATTCAAAGATGATTACAAAAATTAACTTTAGAGATTTAGGGCGGTTACGCACTACATCCGATCCGTGTCCGTTATTTGAGTTCCGAGTTCAAAATGTTCTGAATTATGAGAATAGAGTTCGGATGTAGGCGTCCCTACAAGAAGTACTACGGCTACTTCGGAACCGAAATTTCACGGACACGGATCGGATGTAGTGTTGTGCGTAACCGCCCTTAGAGTGATAAGCAAGTAGAGTTTTAGCTGAAATAAAGAAGACTTATCGGAAACGTAGCGAGATGAGGAAAACTATTACTTACAGAATAGGATCAAAAATGGCGGCGCAGAGTTTTACAACGTAAGACATTTTATTCGTGGCAAAAATTTAATGTTAACCGATTTTGTTTGGAAAAAATTTCATAAATTCAATAACATTTTTTGAATTATTATTATTATTTTATGTTTGGAGTTGCAAACATTACCCCTTAACAAAATTATAATTAACTTTGGTCACAGTTGTAGATCAGTTATAAAGTAGCCATTTTAAGTCCCATTCTTTAAGTTAACGTGTAAAGTTCAAATCATTGGATTACCGTTAACCAATCCTGTCCCAGAGTAAAAAATTGAATAGAACATCAGTATTATATTTTTTAAAGTTAGTTAACACAATTGCCCAAAAGAGGAAATCAAAATTTAGGATCAGCTATACAATAACGTCGTTAGTATCGCTTTTGCCAAAACAACAAACTTTGTCTTTGAAAATTAAGCAAGTAGTTCAAGTATAAAGAAGTTTATATTCACCACTAGCTGCAGTCGACGCCGTGAGCTGCAATGGTGCGGCCATGTCTGCGATGACAGCCGACTGTCGTCGCTGGCGCATGTCTTGAATGCGCTGTCTTAGCGTCACCCAGAACATGCAGGTGAACAGCGACTTGATCAGCAATGGCACGCACGGCTCGCCTTGCACGCGGCGCAGACCTATCTGATGGAGGTTCACTTCCTGAAAAAGAAATATCATCATATCAACCGAAGATCTGAGTGACGCCATTAATACTGCGTCGTCATTATTAAGTCATTGCACAGATAATATAATACTAACATACAGATGCCTCATCCAATACAAAGAAAGCCGGCACGGTTTCTTTGTATTGGATGAGGCTAAAACTAACGTGTTTCGTGTTTAAACTGATTATTTTTTTACATCGTTAGCGTTCGGTTCCGTTCCACGGCGATAGATGTTAGCAACGACTTACAAGAAACATGGTTTACTCGGTTCGTGAATATTTTTTTCCATTAATACATCGACGATTTATTTTATAGTACTTTTTTGCACGTTTTTACAGTTTCATTCAAAATGTGTTAAAATACAAATTTAAACAATCGAGTGGAATGCCTCAGAAATATAAAACCGCGCAATCTATTGGCATCAATTTTAAATGATACGTTCAAATAATCTTTTAAATGTGAATTAGGAGCCCAATTTTCAACATGTTTTTGCTTAGGAAAGTTGATTACATACAATTTTTATGTTCAATTGCAGAAAATGTTAATTTTACACACAATTCAAAATAAATTAGTGAATATCTTGCTATCTAGATATATTTTTTTGAACCAAATTTTCTTTCTTAGCGCTGGGACTCCGTGGCCATGGTGATATTCGTCCAGAATAGCTTTAGCTCTATCGTGCACTGATGTAACATGAAACATCATACGACTGCAAGTAAGACTTCTGTGAGACTCGCGCATATACACATAGATAAGGATGGCTTAATTGAATGAGATCCCATTGCAAAAACATGCAGTATTTTCTTTTTTGATGAAACCTTAGTTTTTATGATTCGTGATTGTAGAATAGATTGCTATAGGGTTGGCTAGTTGCGTTGTAGCGTTTCGACGGCAAAAACTTCAAATATGATTTGTTATTATTGATAGGCTCGCCCCTGACTACTATGGCCCATAATTCAACTACGCGAATGCCGCTTCTGTCGCAAGGCGCAATGACATCAAGTAAAACTAAATGAATTTGAAATTGAGTGTTTTCTGGAACAAACTCATTCTTTTATAAAGTACAAGTAAAGTAGTTTGTAGTTCGCCTTGGATCAAAAGGTAACAAACCTTTTGATCCAAGGCGAACTACAAAACAACTAATCGATCATTATACAAGCCATAGATAAATTAGAATTGCACTGATTTTTCTTTCTCTACTTATTCGGCATTTCTGATGGTTGATGTATAGAGTACTACTACTCCTGCCTGCGGCTTCGCCAGCGTAATAAAAAAAGTGTTTTATTATCCCAAGGGAACATTATACCGGGATAAAGAGCCTATGTGATATTCCAAACTATAATCTATCTCTGTGCCAAATTTCAACCAGATCCATCCAGCCGTTTGAGAGTGAAGAAGTAAAAAACATAAAAACACACACACACACTCACAATCTTTCGCCTTTATAATATTATAAGTGTGATGTGATTATCAGAGACCAAGTTGCTGTTACTAGATAAATATTCGGTAGAATGGGAGTGATATTATTTTGTACGGTTTTCCTTTTATAATTCAGCGTGCTTGATTTTCGATAACAATTTGGTTTATACCAGCGTAGTTATACTAACCGTGATGTTACTAGGCAGTTCTGACTCGAGCAGATTCATGCCGTATATGTACTCTGCAAGGAGAAGCAGCATGGCGTAGCAGACCAGCACGGGGCTGGTCTTGAGCATGAAGCCACGCTGGTCGTGACACAGCCACACCACGTTGGCCCACATCAGGAACACGAACGTCAGCCACGAATGGAACATAATACTCCAAGCCATCATCGTGATCGTCGTAGCTATGTACGATGACCTGCAAATATTAATTTAACACATAACATCTCGTCTTCATTCCCAAAATATATAGGCATAGTTTTATATACGTTCCACTTCTACTATGAAGTCGATTCTATATTGCCATCAACTCCAGAATCCGGGCTGAGAGTTTCCTTAGAAATTTTTCAAACAATGTTCTCGGCTTATTCATGATTTCTGGATGTTTTTTTTTTAAGACATTACAAACACACATCTAAGCTATGTCAGGCGCAGAATTTCGCTCAGGAGAGGGCACATTTTTCTCCCGGGGGAGGGGATTTGAGATTTCGTATTAATGACCATGTTTTTGATTTCCGGTAGCTTTTTTGAAGAAATTGAAGCTGAAATTGAAAAAGAATCGTTTCCCCACAGGATCAAGCGATGCGAGGTTTAGAATTTTAGCACCTCATAGATATAACTTAGGTTTGACCTTTAGTACAAAAACAGGATTAACGTCATCGATTTATACTGAAAATTTTCAGATTGAAATGATTTTCGGTTGCGAGCGAAGCGATCTCGAACATTTTAGTGCACCGCCTCGCATCTAGATTAAATTTTTAATTGACTGCTAACTACTAATGACATAAGTTTTTCAACATACATATGCCTAAAAACATGACGAGTAATGGTGGAACAGCAATCGCTGCGAGCTTCAACACCACGCCTAGGGTAGATTGTTTTTTTATGTTTTGGCCAGTCGTAACCTTATCTAGAAGTTATAAGTGGCAGCCTCGAAGACTAGAGGCACTTGTAGCGAGCCACGGCCCTTATTTAGGTCCACAGGTAAAATATGCCTGACTAAGCGGCCCGAGTGGAAAAATATCTCACAATTAGCAGCCTTTCTCCACTTTTTTTCTATAAACTTAAGAAATTCGGGGCCCTTCCAAGGCTGCCGACAAATTATTAATATCTAAGTATTATAGCTTCCACTGATGAAGGTTAATATAGGTTAAAGATATATTTACGTTTTATGTATAGTTTTAGACTAAGTTTTATCGAGGACCAGTGGTGGAAAATTGTCCCCGTTGCGCTTCCCCCTCCCTTGTATCCGCGCTATACAGGCGCGGATACAAGGGAGGGGATGTAATATGTAAGGAAATAAATTAGTTAATCTTTGACTTTGATGCTTACCTGACTAAAACTTGGAAGAAGTCTATGACCGCGGTTATAATGTCATCCATCAAGGTAAGTTCAGTTTCTTCGCCCGTTTCTGTAATAAAAAATGTATTTTTTTTATGAAACAATTCTACCACATTATAATAATAGTTTAGTTTAGATACCGAATAGATGGATATCGCTTTTCTTCTAAAAATATTTAATTGCTATCGTTTGTTGAACATTTCCAGTTAATAAAGGAATTACCTGTTTCTTGAAGAACGACGGAACCCGTGGAGTCTTGTCGCATCTGTCTCGCTGACCCGCTCGGGTTTTCAATTGACCAATGTTTTGATGAATTCACGCGAATTAGCTGTACGTTAATAAAAGTTTCAGTAATAGTTCACAAAGGTTTATATCATAAAAATAAGGTAGTATCATGATCATTTAGCTTTCAATTCATGGGACTGTTATACGCATGGCGATTATTTATACAAGTCTCTAAATAATTCAATTCTCATACTTTGTAATTTTCGACTTTCAAAATATCTTGAAATCAAATATAGGACCTTGACCTTTAGCAAAAAAATATGTCTGCAATTATGATAGTTCTATAAAGGTGGTTATACAAAAAACTAATGATACATATTTAACCATGCAGTACACACAGCCAAAGTGATAACTGCCAACACACAACACAGAGTAGGTCTAAGTATTAGTAGATGTGCACAAGACGCGTGTTAGATCGAGAAGTATTTGCGTCGTTACATATAATAACCAAGCATTGAATAGCTCACACATATTATTTTAAATATTCCAGTCATAATTTGGTTTTTCATTTCGTGTGAATCCGCACCAAGAATATCTGCGGGGATTTTCCACTTTAGATACTCATGTTGACGGCGAAAACAATCAAAACGGAATAATTAGTATCAACTAGGGTAAGATAACCAGTTATTGGCACTTTAAGAGACTGCTTCCGCTAGCTTCGTAATCAAATGCCCAGAAAAACATATTGAAAATATGAAAATTATAATGACATCGAAGGAAATATATTCTAATCTTTTTTTTTAAGAGTTGTTTCATCCAGTGAAGTATAAGTTTTTAAGCTGACATGATCACAATCATAAAAATATACATGGTAAATATCCAGTGAAAAAGTAATTTTACATTATATTTTCACTGTATTATGAAAAAGCTATATAAAATCCTATTACTAGCATATTAAGTCCAACATTGCGTAATCTATGGTTTTCTTATTTTTAGCCTTTAAACTCAGAAGTTCCAATAACAGGAGGGGTGCAGCGATAGGGTGGTTTACCCTAGTCAAAGCAAAATATTTCATGGCTAGGACGCACACGAGGTTTTCCATAAACACAAAACAGAAATAAAACAAAATATACCTACAGGATCGGTTTCTCGGGCCTCACCACTGCCATGTGGTTGTGAATTAACGTATGGAATTGCAGCCTATAAAAGAACGAAAGCTAATTGCAAAAACAAAATTTAATTACAATGAACATTTGTGCCAAAACCCAAGTGCCAAACTAAAATAAAAGTTTATTCCAATCCTGGGTTCAGTAGAAGCGCCCATGCGTTGTCCTTGGTGGTGAATGAAATCAATCTCTGGTTTGGTATTTATTTACAAATTATCTACATAATCTACAAGTACGTGCCATGCAGTTATAAACATTATGAAGTAATAAACAAACTGAGAAGTAAAGCATACACAACGTGATCAAAGTTCTTAGTGCTCTATCAAAGTAACAAGGATTACTACATTTTCAATATATACATGAGTACCTGAACCTAAATACAAGTGATGCAAATTGCTACCATTTAAGGCGCATATATCCTTTAGTAGTTGATTTTAAAATGAAAATCACGTCTAAACGGCTTGTCATTATTTTTTGAAAAAAAATATGTGTACATAAGACCATTTACTTAAAAATTTGATCTATGAAAATTTTGAGTTGTCGTATAACATAGTGTAATTAATTTGGAAAGTTATCTCTAACACGGACAAAAAAAAAACGACAGTCGCAACGAAAACGCCGGGCGTATTTTAATTAAATTTTCACCATATCAAAGACAATTAATTATCTATATTTTGATCTAAGGCTTTTTTTTATTAAGTCTTAGAATATAATAAGGAAAGTACAAAAAACTACTGAATTTTGGGTCGCGCGCGTGTGAAACGAGTGCGCGTTTTGTTCCCTCAAGGTCTGTGGTGAATGTCGTCGTCTTAAATAACGGCAACTTTTTCGTTTCCGTTGACAGACAAAGCATCCATTGGTACGGAAAAGGGAGGAAGACTAGAAATTTCGCACTTGTATTCAGAATCGATGTAGTTTACAGCGACTTATAAACAACGTGCTATGATGAATAAGATGGGACCCATGAATAATTCTCGTAAGCTTACTCGAACTCTTTTGGTAGCACTTTTCCACTTATCCCTTGCGAGGCGTCGGCTGCCGCGGCGGAAGGATATGCCCCGTGTCAGGGGACCATTCTGCTTGCCCTCTTCCAAGCCGGATAGGGTGCTCTTTCGTTTGGCCTAAGTTTCCAGTTTGATAGCACAAGAAATATAACACGCTTATGACTTTAATATGGCTCTAGTTATTGGAATGTTACTCATCTTGTTTTTTTTTACTTATATCCCATAAATATTGTTATGCTTTTGATACGTAAAAATAATGTTAAATAGGAATCTAGACGCATTTACAATAATTAGTAGGCCTCATATCTAAGCATTAAAAGAAACATATTCCAAAGTTACCAATCTCTTATTATTTTAAGAAGCATATAGCTGGTAGTATTTGGTTAGTTAGTCAAGGAAGAAACCCTTGTTGTTAGCACACAGTAGTAAACTGTTATTATTATGCATACAACTCCTTCAAAATAACTGTGCACCTCGCTGGTTTACGACCCCTTTTCCGCATATTTTTTTGTTTTCGCGGGGAAACCTTCAAAAGGCGCCTGGACTTTTGGGGAAAAGACCAGTAAATGTGTGATTTTTACCTCACTAAAACCACCCCGCAGCCTTATTGCGTACTTAATGAATTTCATCTGCATGCCCGTGACCCCGGAGATCCGCCTGCCTACGATGCAGACGGGGTTTCGGCATTTTGGGCGTCGAGGCGGTTGCCTCTACGACGCCTTCTTCTCCGAGCGGGATCGGCCCTCTCAAAATCTCGCTCGGCGGACTTCTTCTGGACCATCACGGTCTCACAGCAGGCCATTTCCCTCCAGTTGTTTTGTCTCTGTCAGCATAGTTCACTAGAGATGAGGCGTATATACTAGAACAGATCCAGGGACTAGGTATTTAACGAGACTAGGCTGCACCTATTCTAACTTTTATAATACTCGATCCACCTAGTCTCACACACTCACTGTGCCTACGCAGTGCACGCCCGCGGCCCGCGCGTATCAAAGTACCGACGACGCGGCGAAGCGATATAGTAGCATAGTCATAGCTCATTAATGTTTGCCAAAATCATACGTGTGTCAGTCACTTGAATTTGAACCCTAATTCAAAGTGCATAAAAGTAACGCGACGGGCACTAGTGTTTACATAAATAATTCGTGAGCCAGTCATTTGAATTTGAACCATATTTCAAAGGCATAAAAGTAACGCGACGCGCACTGTGTTTTGCTAGAATATATTCTGTCCTTTTTTAACTACACTATTCCGTAATCCTTCCATCCTTGTCTGTCAATACTCGAGACTTGTCGTGACTAGGCAGACTTTGTAGAATAGGTACTTTGACAATACTCGAGACTAGTCGGGACTATGCAGACTTTATAGAATAGGTACTTTGACAATACTCGATGCGAATGAAGACTATATGATGCAGTCTAGTATCAAGTACGGAACGGACTCGTGCGAATGTGATCTCGCTTGGCGTATTGATACCTACTAGACGTCGCAAACATGTACTGTCGGATTTATTTAGTGTGATCGGTTTTCGTAACGAAATTTTGATAAATTGTTAAAGAACATATATCTATTTTTTATTACGACATTAATTCATGTGTTTATTGGAACGAAGTTCCTTATTGTTTTAAAAAATGGTTGCCAAAGGCAGTGGTGTATTTAAAAAAAAAAACAATAACAAAACTAATTAAGTACTCTGAAAAATTAATAGAAATCTTTTAATTACGCCAACAATCTTCAATGTAGATAAATCTTTTCGTTGACAGTCCTAAGCCTGTGTAAAGTATGAAGGAAAGATTACAATTCATTACTGCGTACGAACGTATCTACACGTATCGGCGGTACGCTAAGACTAAGCATCTATAAAGTATGCGTATTTCATGGACTAGGTGGACTAGGTGGAACAGGTATTTGGATCGAGTATTTGTACGGACTTGGACTAGGTGCACTTAGTCCAAAATTCACCTAGTACGACCCATTTCTAGTCTTCACTACTGCTGGCAGAGACAAGTCTCACCCGATCCTGGCGACCAGGACCTGGACCCCGCCTCCAACAACACGCGCGGTGCTCCGCGTTCATCTCGTGCGCCAATAGCGAGCGTCAGAGTGACGTCACAGCGTCAGGTGCACAATTATTTTGACCGAGCAGTACGTACGTAGTTACATACCTTGGGTTTGAACAGTTGCCGTGTCTCAAGTGCGAGGATAAAATAAGTGAATAGTATGACAAACGGACTCGCTAACGTTGCCCACATGTGGTCATCTGATACTTCATACGTAAAAAATGCTGGGTCCGTGTCATTGATTACTACTAATTTTGTTAAGCCAAAGTACCTGCAAATATTATTGATGATTTAAAGACGTATTAACAGCTGAACGGATTTAAATTTACATTAAAAATTGAGTCTAAGACAAGTTAAAAAATACACGATTAACATTAAAAACCATTATTTCGAAACATGAACTAATTTGCTTACATCAACTAATTCCTATCGGTCACGTGTAACCTAAAGTTGGTTCTCCCAAAAACGAAAATTGCCCTTACCTAGCAAATTCCCTATCTGGTGGATAGAGGTCCCCTAGTATGGAGCACTGGTATGCTAGCTCAATCACGACGTGGACGACCATCACGGCCATGACGCAGCGGCACACGACAGCGAAGCCTCGGTTGAGCGGCTTGCCCAGCGCCCACGCCGTCGCAGAACCCATGAACACCAGAAAGTAGATTCCTGAGGTGACGCTCGGCCGCATTATGCCAGCCATCATGAGCAGCATCAAGCATAAATATTTCCCTGAAAAAAAAAGAACGATGTCAGGCTCTAGTAATATAATGACAAGACTTAAATGGTAAGTTGCACGTACCTATTATACATACTTGTAATACCGACATCTGGATAATGTGAAGTGTTTTCATAGTAGTCAAAAGACAGCATACATACAAGTATCAGTAACTCCAGTAGTAAGAATGTTTGTTTCTTGTTCGAAAGTGTGAATTAACGAGCCACCATCATCGAGACCCTTGCTCGATTTGGTGGGTCTATCAGACTGTTCCAGGAATGTTAATGACAATGTGAATATCACAAATAAGCTGCAGAAAGAATAAAAAGTTTACCTGCACTTGTCACAAGTGGATACTTCTGATATTTACTGTCCGCTTCCGCAGATACTGGCGCTCCCGTCGGGCTAGTTAACAATTTTTTGACTATCATATACACAAGCAGCGACGCTGTGGTACTTACAATCTGAAATTGAATGTAAGAATTAATTAATTTAATTACAGATTATTAAGTACGAAGTTAAGATAAAAAATTATAAATTAAGTACAATACAATAAAACGACACAAAACATCGAGTGTTTCGTTGTATGTAGTTTTATTACATTGTTAGTTTATTAGCTAGTTCGAACCATCATTTCTAGTTCTAACCACAGATAATATAATACTAGCATGCCTCATCCCATACAAAGAAACCGTGCCGACGTAACTAGCGTTTTTTCTGATTAATCTTGTTATTTTTGTAAGTACATCAATCGCGTTCGAGCCCGTTTCACGGCAATAGATGGTGTTAGCAGCGACTTGCAAGTAAAAGGGTTTAGTAGGTTCGTGAATATTTTTTCTATAAATACAGTGAAGATTCGTTTTATAGTATTTTCTTTCCACGTTTTTAGTTTTTTTTGCACCAAAATGTGTTACAATGCAAATTTTAACAATCGAGTGGAATGCCTCAGAAATTTAAAAATGCGCCATCTATTGGCATCAATTTTAAATGATCCGTTGAAATAATCTTTGAAATGAGAATTAAGAGCCCAATATTCCATAACTTTGTACTTAGGAGAGTTGATTAAACAAGAACATACAATTTTTATGTGAAATGCCAGAAAATGTTAATTTTACACACAATTCTATTGAATTGACAATTCTATTGACATGTCGCGCCATCTAGTGAGATTTATTTGAACCAAATTTTCTTTCTTAGCAATGAGACCCCGTGGTCTAACAAACATAAAAAATACCAATTTGGCCAATGTGATCAATCAAAGTACTTAAAAAGTTATCATCATATCTCTTATCAAATTTATATTTACCTCGGGGAGAATAAATTGCACGGCTGTAATTGGATCTATCGAGGCATAAGACACAAAGCCTAGATTGTAGCCTATGACAGTCAGGATGGGGTACTGCTCGAGTATGGTGCCGTAAGGTGGTATCGCCTCCAGCATCGAGTGCCATGCTACGTGCAGGAGCAGCAGCAAGAATGATACCACCACATTTAATAACAAATATCTGCCGCTCCATCCTGAAAAAGAAGAATGTGTTTATTAGGTGCCTACTAGCGACCCGCCCTGGCTTCGCTCGTGAAAAATTATACAGGAAAACTTTCCTCGTTTCCCACGGAACAGAAAAAACAGCTCTTTCTATTGGTGAAAACTGCATGAAAATGCGTTCTTGAGTTTATCGCGTACAGATCGCGTACAGACGCGGCGGGGGACTTTATTTTTTAAATAGCAGTGCCTGCGGTTTCGCTCCCGTCATCTGTCTGCCGACCCTACCCTACCCTACTTACCTTCCTGCCTACCTTACCTACCTACCAATTGTTATTCTAGGGTCATCATTCTTTCGCGGAGAATCTAAACATCGCCATTCAGAAAAAGACTTTAAATGCACAACGCCATCTATCGAATATCGAGTTCAACTGTCCGAGTATCTGAATTGCGTGTGTTGTGATAACTTTTGAACACTTTAAATTCATCTAACTTTTGATAGAGTGAACCGATAGCGATGAAACAAAATCTTAGTAAGTAATACTTCATGTTGCGCACTATTTTTATGTATAAAAGTTATCTATATTGGTTTCGTACATTTCATATGATGCGTGCACAAATAAACAGATAAACAGACAAAAATTCCAAAAAAATCCAATAATGCTGGAAATGTGTTCTGTTGGTTATCCTTTAACACCCTGGCTATTTTTTTTGGAAATATTTTCGATGTACAAAAATTACTTTTCTACAGATTTATTATATGTATTGATTGATGATTGATATAGTACTAGTTTGATGTTATAGTCTCTGTTGAACTTGACTTGTATGAATGATGCTAAAAGGTTTTATTAGCGTCTAGTTCTCATATTATATAGTATATGATCTGTGTTTTATCTAACGTTTTCTATAATCGCGTAAGGATAAATATACCTACTTATCTTTATACATACTCTTAATTCAACGGCATCTTTTTACGCCTTTTAGCATCTTCGCTAAAATCTTTTAATCTCGATTTTTTGCTTGATTTTAAAACCTTCCTCGTTTCTCACTCTTTCTATTGGTGAAAACCGCATGAAAACCCGTTCAGTAGTTTTTGAATTTATCGCGGACAGATAGGCAACCGGGAAAGATTAAGTAATTATCTATCATCATCATCATCAATCAATCAATCATCATCAATACATATAATAAATCTGTAGAAAAGTAGTTTTTGTACATCGAAAATATTTCCAAAAAAAATTGCCAGAGTGTTAAAGGATAACCAACAGAACCCATTTCCAGCATTTTTGGAATTTTTGTCTGTTTATCTGTTTATTTGTGCATGCATCACGTAAAATTGACAAAACCAATGTAGATAATTTTTATACATAAAAATTGTAAGTAACTTGAAGTATTACTTTGTTTTTGTTTCATCGCAATCGGTTCACTTAATCAAAAGTTAGATGAATTTAAAGTGATCAAGTAGTAAAATTATCACAACACACGCAATTCAGATACTTGGACAGTTGAACTCGATATTCGATAGATGGCGTTGTGCATTTGAAGTCATTTTCTGAATGGCGGTGTTAAAGATTCTCCGGGAAGGAATGATGACCCTAGAAAAAAAAATTGGTAGGTAGGTATGTAGGTTAGGCAGGAAGGTAAGTAGGGT
Organism: Orthosia incerta; assembly: GCA_948252205.1. Lineage (NCBI taxonomy): Eukaryota > Metazoa > Arthropoda > Insecta > Lepidoptera > Noctuidae > Orthosia > Orthosia incerta. Next base: position 23,682,817 of record OX411754.1, read on the forward strand.
AGGGTTGGCAGACAGATGACGGGAGCGAAGCCGCGCGGCCGCGGGCACAGCTAGTTTATAATAATTCAAAGAAAATTAAATGTTTGCATAACTCGGCTACAATTTTGTTATCCTGAAATAGTAGGTCATTCATTAAATCATTACATACTTAAGTATTGTACTTATTATATTATGTCAACAATCGAGCCGCCAACGTGCGATACTACTGTTACCGACTTAAAGGCAAGATAAGGCACTCGTGTACCACGACCCCGATATCATTTTCAACAATATTTATTATTTATACAAAATCTGCCTCTCTGGTTCGGTCATTCGGTGGTGGCCGCAGATAGGAACAAAGATTTTGAACAGATTACAGAAAAAAACACCGGCCAAGTGCGCGTCGGACTCGCGCACGAAGGGTTCCGTACCATAATCGCAGTGGTATTTTTTTTAAAGTCATAAAATAATAAGGAAAGTACAAAAAACTACAAAATTTTAGGACGCGCGGGTGTGAAACGAGTGCTTGTTTTGTTCTCTCAAGGCCGTTGGCGACAGTCGTAGTCAGCAGATTTTTTGGTCAGGGTACGGCCTTAAGTCACATGCGTTTCATCCCTCCCCACCATGCCTTACCAAAACAAACGATTCGTGTCTATAAGGATAGACTTCTTTTATACACTAACATGGACTTAGTTTCTCACCTTTAAATGTTTTGCTGTCTGGTACAGACGTTAGTGGTGATAGAAAAAACAGCAGGATGTATATTATTGAGATGCCGAACGGTCGGAGTGCCACACCTGTAAACAAAAATAGATAAAGTTTATTACAGGGAAGTCACGATAGAAAACAAGACGAGATCTTGATTTGATAATTATCATTGCAAAAAAGATTGCTTTTAGCAACCGCTATAGATTATCAACAATAGGGACTCATTCAATTTAAAAGTTTCGTGTCGGACTGCTGCGGCACCGCAGCGGTGCGGGTCGTACCGCGCACGTCCGGCTGATTTTTCATACAATTTATACACAGAGTGTAGTGCGGCGCCAGTGCCGCGCACGCACGACAACAGTACGAGTATTTGTGTGCATAAATTTCCATAAATCTGATGACTTTGAAAATTTCGATTTGGAAAATTGTTCTCAAGATTTGCCTATTTATGCCATTTTGCGTCAAGTCATACCCGGGCGTGTCCTTTTTAGAACCATAGAAATATAAAGGCCCTGAGTATGCTTTCTCAAAAACCTTGCCAGCTCCTCCTTTATAGAACTCTTTATAGATAAATTGAATGTGAAAATGAAACCACAAAAAATAAAACATGAAAAAAGCCTAAACACGAAAGGAAAGTCAATAAAGGGAAAGTCACAGACACTATAAATCACGGGCATAAGGCGCCGCCGCCGGCCGCCAATAGGACGTTCGGAATTGTTTTAGCCTCCTTTACGTGCTCTAACTTTTAGCTACGTAGCCGTCTTTATGTTACCTAATATTTTAATATTTCTATTTCATCTTGCTATATGTATATATATTAGGCCTGAATTAAGATTTATGTACATATTGAGGCTATTGAATAAAGTATAATAATATTGTTATTGACCATAACAAATTAAAGAATGGTGATAAAACATTTTATGCTCTCTCCTAGCTTAGTATCCTACATACGAAAAAATGTTATTTAATATTTTGTAGTGTAAGCTACCAAGTTTATTTTGTGATTTATTTATTCTTAAAATAATTCTTTCTTTTAGTATCCTTCTTTCAATTTGTTGACCATTTTAACTTAAATATGCTGAACCCTATACATGTAACAGGTTAAACCTTAATTTAAAAAATAAACAAAATATCGTCTGTCCCGGTTTCTGTGCAAACCTTGCAAGATAAATTTATTCCACTTTCCGGTGGTATTGATTATTTATTATATTCTTTATTGTACACCACAAGAATAAAAACATACAGGACGAACATTGTGTTCGATTGTGCTCATATTTTGCAGACATGTTTGTTTTTTCTCGTGACAGTGCAATATTTAATAAAAAAGCATGTTTATTTGTTTAAATTACATACTTTACATAATTACAAGTTCGTGAAATCCGAAAAGTCCGGTATTTATTCAGTAGGTAAGCCTTGAAATTTGTTTCTTAGTCGAACCCGAAATATTTACAAAATATCAACTCAGAATAGTTCCTGTATTTAAAAAAGTAAATTCATACCGACTGAAAATTATAATATTAGAATTTTTCTCCGAAAACGTCAGCCGTTCCAGTTGCGGTGATGCACAATGCTACAGCAAGTCATAGTCGCCAAAACATAAGGTTTTTGAGAAATATCATTCCGCAGCCGCACCAATCTTCGTGAGACGTTCAAAATAAAAAATCATATCAATTTGTCTCATCATTATCCAGCCCTGTATGGAAACAAAAAAGTAAAAAAATAAATAAAAAAGCGTCGAAAGTTCCATATTTCAACACAAATTTTAACGCATTTTTGGGCTGAAATAAATACCATAAGAAGAAGGAAAATTGCAAAACGGCCTCCATACAGGGATAGATTAGTAATTCAACAATGCAAATAATTTTATTTTGTAGATATAGTCATCATGAAATAAATAAATTGTAGTTCTAAAAACTAAAAAACACGCTTTAATGGTAAGGATAATGGGACAAACTGTTTAAATTATTGCATTGTCATCGGTCCTTGATAAGTGTGCAAAGTTTCAAATCAATCCAACGTTTTGAAGTGGGTGAAAATCACGTTCAAAGATTCCGTTACATTGATACATTGTTACATTGATACATAGATACATAGATACATACATACCAAGCTAATAAAAGCGTGTTAAAAACGACTAAATGTATTTAGTCGTTTTTTCATGATATCTAGACTGCCAAAGGTCTGTTTATAAAATTTCGCACGCTCGTTTTCGTCATAAATCATCATTTATTTCGATACAAATTTGCAAAAGTGCTAATTCGTACGCAAAATAGCTGCTTACTGCTCATCACAGCATCTTTCTATTTCGCACGAGTTGTCGGATGAGATAGCAGGCATTTTAACCCCGCGTACAAAATAGTTCATGCCGTCGACTAGTGTAACCTTAAAAAGAAATTACATACCGACTGAAAATTATAGCATTGAGCACTAGTACTTTTAATTCGTTTGACAGTTCTTTGCTATACATAATAATTAGGTGCATACCAATAAACAAATAAGAGTCGTAAAAAGCTATAACGAAGGAAAGAAAACACAATATCGCCGGGCACCGTTCGTTATGGCGGCCCCAAATGCCACAGTAACATTTAGAATTTGTTCCACTTCGTTTTATACCCTGCCCTATTTCTTCTCGCGTCCTACCGCCGTCATAAAACTTATGTATAAGCTGAGATTAGCTATAATAACATAGAATGGCAAAAGTAGGGTTGCTAAACGTTTCCATTATTGTAATATAAACAACCAATCAATAAACGTTCGAATTTGATGAATATGATATGAGTTATCTGATGAATGTTGTCAATCATCACTTCCGATAAAAAGTAAATATTGATTGATTCATTCTTGAAATTATTTTACGTATACGTTACAGTATGCATACCATGTAGGTGTGAATAGAAAAATAAAACCATCATAGATACAAAAATAGAGATTTAAGTACTTACACCCACATGTTAATTAATAAACTATCTGTGTATTTATAGTGTGGATCTTGTTGAGATTTCGCAACAATAAATTTTTCTCTTTCTGTTCTTTCTCTTATCTCGAAATACTTAGTATTTTTGGTGATTTTGAATGCCTGTGATTTTAACAAACTTTTCTTTTGTTCCACTTCTCAGTATTCCAATGAGCTGAAAATTTGCAGACTTTTTTGTTTCTCGTGTAAATGCAACGTTTAGTATAAAGCCACTGATAGACTTGAGCATCCACTTGTTATGAGCATTCTAGCGAATGTTAAAATAAACAGGAGCGTTTTAGTGAGCATTCTAGCGAGTGTTCTAGTGAAACGACAGTAAAGAAGAATGCCCATTTGTCTTCTGACTATTACCGACCTGACCTTAAACGACTTACTAGATCTCGTTCAAACCAATTTTCGGTGAAAGTTTACATGGTATTGTACATCATATATTTTTTTTAGTTTTATCATTCTCTTATTTTAGAAGTTACAGGGGGGGGGCACACACATTTTACCACTATGGAAGTGTCTCTCGCGCAAACTATTCAGTTTAGAAAACAATGACATTAGAAACCTCGATATCATTTTTGAAGACCTATCCATAGATAGGGTATGGGTTTGTAATTTTTTTGAGTTTCAGTTCTAAGTATGGGGAACCACCAAAATGTATTGTTTTGTTTCTGTTTTTGTGTGAAAATCTTAATGCGGTTACCAGAATACATCTACTTACCTATTTTCAACAGCATAGTTCTTACAGTTGCGGAAAAAAGTGGCTGTGACTTACGGACGGACAGACAGACATGACGAATCCATAAGGGTTCCGTTTTTTTGCCATTTGGCTACGGAACCCTAAAAATACTACTGACTTCGGTGGTGTCTTTGGTAGGTACCAATTTTTTTCGTTATGGACACCGACGTCCATAAAGAAAGTTATTTTTCAGTTTATAGTGTTTTTATTTGGAAGCCGGTAGTATTTTTTTGTACAAAATGGATTAATTAAAAAAAACATAATAATTAAATAAATGAATCATGTAGTATGTAATTAAGTTTGCACTACAGAAACGATTTTTTTTGACATATGACAGTTCTGCGATTGGCTTCGGCGCAGTCCTTCGTTGTTTCGTTTGCGTCTCGTTGTATATGTGCCATTTTGTATTTGTGTGAATGCGAATTCACAAAGTATAAAAAATACGTTTTATACTATAGCTAAGTATTCCTATTTTAGACTAAACTTCGAGCGTTAATAATGACTTCTAGCACATTTATTTCTTTATATTTAACGGCAACTCCTCTTCAAATTTAAGCATCGCTTGTTTGGTCGGTCCGTGGATGGTTGACCATCTTTACATAGGAAGTTTCTTCCGTACCTCAGAAAGCACGTTAAGCCGTTGGTCCCGGCTGTCATTTGAAGATCTTTGACAGTCGTTACGGGTAGTCAGAAGCCTGGAGATCTGACACCAATCTTGCCAAGGGGTATCGTGTTACCTAGTTACTGGGTTGTGGAGGTCAGATAAGCAGCGCTCCATGTAAAACACTGGTACTCAGCTAAATCCTGTAAGACTGGAAGCCAACCCCAACATAGTTGAGAAAAGGCTAGACAGATTATGATAATAATGGCAACTCCTAACCTAAAAAGTAACATTAATATTATTTGGACTTCGTAACATTCAAGTCCTACGACCGGCCAAGTGCGAGTTGGACTCGCGCACGAAGGGTTCCGTACCATTATCGCAAAAATGGCAAAAAAATCACGTTTGTTGTATGGGAGCCCCACTTATTTTTTTTATTTTTTGTTGTTATAGCGGCAACAGAAATACATCATCTATGAAAATTTCAACTGTCTAGCTATGACGGACAGACAGACAGACGGTTCGTGGAGTCTCAGTAATAGGGTCCCGTTTTCACCCTTTGGGTACGGAACCCTAAAAATTACTATATGACAAAATTTTCTAATTTTACAGGTAGTCTTTCTACTATACCTTATAACTATACATAAACTTTCATTATCAGGTTCTTAATTGTTCTTTGCTTCGAGTTTTTTGCCGAGCCGAGCAATTATTGTAGGTACTTGAGCTAATTGTAGACCGCCACTTTAATTTCTAAGACGAAACAGATTAGTTAGCCACCATCTTCTATATTTTCCGGTACCATACCCAAAGGGAGCAGTGGGGCCACCACTGGGCCCTAGGTGGTATCGGTCGCGGCTTACAAGTGGTAAGTCGTAGGTTCGAATCCAGCCAGGCGCTTTACTTTGTGTAAATTATTTCATCACCACTGCTCTCAAAACGGTGAAGGAAAACATCGTGAGGAAACCGGCATGTCCTAGAATCAAAAATTCAAAGACATGTGACATCCACCAATCCGCATTGGGCCCGCGTGGTGGATTACGGCCCATTCCCTCTCACAGAGAGGAGACCTGGGTCCCAGCAGTGGGAACATTAATATGCTGAAGATGAGATGAGATGATGACCCAAAGGGTATAAACCCTATCACTAAGACTCCACTGTCTGTATGTCTGTCACCAGGCTGTATCTCATGAACTGTGATAGTTAGAGAGTTATAATTTTCAGATTGATGCCATTTTTTGCGATAATGGTACGGAACCCTTCGTGCGCGACAGCGCGAGTCCGACTCGCACTTGGCCGGTTTTTTTTAATATAGCCCATACTGCCCATAAGTATAAATGCTGCACACGCGACCGTAAAGTCTGACATCTTCGTAATAAATACGTTTGTGACGAGCATTTCTAGATTGTTCGCTAGAATGATCATGAAAATGTTCGTAGCGATGTTTGGCTCTATGCTATGCTGTGTTCGTTGTTCAGTTCGACAAATTTAAAAACAGCGAATGCTCAATGTTCTGTTACAAGTGAATGCTCAAGTTTATTAGCTTCTTAAACACTTATTTAGTACTACGATTAAGTTATTATTTTTCGTTTTATATCTTTACTAGCTGCCGCCCGCGGTTACACCCGTGTGGATTTATTACTTTTATACAACATCTTTATAAATTATAGCCTATGTGTTTTTTGTTATTCTGATTTATAAGCTATATAATTGTAAAATTTCATCAAAATCCGTTCAGTAGTTTATGCGTGAAAGTGTAACAAACATCCATCCATCCTCACAAACTTTCGCATATATAGTAGTAGAACTTAAAAACAATCCAGGAAACACCGTGGCACAGTGATCACGTGCTGCCGTGCACAGCGAGGCTCAGGGTTGACGCTTCTCACTCTCAGTCTCCCCAGGGATGTGCCCTATCGGCGTTCCACAGAGGGGGTTCCGGAGTGGTATTTTAAGTGATAACGTGCCCCTTCCAAGTGCTGATGGTGGTGATGAGAGGTTATAGTGAGGTAAAAATACCACACACCCTGGTCTTTTCCCCAAAAGTCCAGGTGCCTTGTGAAGGTTTCTCCCCTCAAAAATAAATAAAAATAAAAGGACTTAAAATACCTACAAGTCGGTAAGATACAATATGAATTTTAACAATGTTAGTCGCCTGTATTCGGAGGAACCTGTATCACAAATTTCAAAGGTAACTTAATTAAAATGTGCCCCAAGTTTCAGAACATTAAGGTAACTACGCTTCAGGTTATTTTTTATTATTAGATATTATTTATTCATTTATTTAGGACTAGCCGTTGCCCGCGACTTCATCCGCCTCAAACTCGTAAGACAGCACCAATTCTACTTAAATGAATAATTCTGGGCTCGCGATTAATTTCCAAAGGATGTTATTTAATAATAGCTGCTACCGGCAACTGTAAGTGGAGCAAGTAAAAATACTCGGGTGTTATTGATGTAATTTTAAACCTTCCTTTTGTAATCAAAATATATCAAAGGGTTTAATTAAGGGCTTATTTAACTGTTTGCAGATGAATGTATCACAACATTACTTGATATATTTTGTAGGTATATCAATATCAATCATCATCATCATCAATCAATATACATATAATAAATCTGTCAGCCAGGGTCTTAAAGGATAACCAACAGAAGCGATTTTCAGTATTTTTGGAATTTTTGTCTGTTTATCTGTTTGTCTGTGTATTTGTGCACGCATCACGTGAAATGTACGAAACCAATGTAGATAACTTTTACACATAAAACTTGTACGTATCTTAAAGTATAACTTAGTTCTTGTTTAATCGCAATCGGTTCACTCTATCAAAAGTTAGATGAATTTAAAGTGTATGAATCTCAGACCAACAAAAAAAGAAAGACGGCGCGCCGCGAACATCAAAAGTGAAGCCACATTTTTATCTATGTGTGTTTGGAAGGGTTGCCATTTGTTAATTTTTTTCCCTATAAAATGGGTAATAATATTATTGTGTGGGTAGGATAATATTGTTCAAGTAAGATATTGTTGAGTATGGTATTGTACCTCAATTGTTTAGAAGAACTTCTGTTCCGAAAAAAAAACAATTTTTCGTTACATCGCAAAATCAATTTAAAAAAAAAAACAGTTAGAAAGTGGCTTTACATACTTATGATTTGGAGATCATCATTTATGCATGACTTGCTGGTGTTAGGTGACTTCACTCTCCCGCTTAGCATTCCATATGATCCATTAATTTGCAATTGAATGCAAAAAAAAATAATACAAATATAGACATAAATATATCTAAGTTTTAAATAATAGAAAAAGCAAACTATAAGTGAACGAGGATTGGTGGACGACTCGCCCGAATTTAACTCGTCCGGATCGGGCGAATTGTCCACTATTAAAAATATTCATTTTTCTGTGTCGATTCGCCCGAATTTTATTTATAGTCTGGCGAGTTGTCCACTCCAAAATTATTTAGTAGGCGATTCGCTCGAATTTTATTTTAGAGAAAAAAAATATAAAAGTACAGTCGTGCTCACCCGTCTCGGAAATAAATATGAAGAATTAATATAAGTTAATAAATATTTTACTAGAAACTAGGAAAGCAATGCATTAAATCAGTAATTAACACTTAAAACGTTGAGATATGATAAACAGGTGACAAAACAATGAGAGGGAGACAGCAATATTCGCTACAAAAAAAAATTTGAAGTTCTATACGCTATCAGGTTATTCCGGTACCGGTAAATACTAACTTAAGTACCAGGAGATTATAATCATGAAGAAGCTAGGCTGGAATCATGAGCGGTAAAAAGAGTACCGGGCGATTTTCGATTCTGAAGTCCTAGTACTCCGTTAGTTTCTACCGCTTATGATTCTAGCTCTGCAAATACTTCTTCATGATTCTGGCCTCCTGGTGGTTTGTGTATAAATGCTGATAATGTCAACATCTACCTAAAAAAGCGAAAGATGAATTAATATTTTTATCATGTTATTAAACTCTGTACTGAATTTAATCGAATCTTTGATTTCGACGTTCTAAAAAAATAAACGTCTCAAGACTAGTAAGCACCTACTGATCCGTAGGTGCCATTTAATTTTGTGGAGTATATGTGTGAAAAAGAAGAATATCGATAGGTGCCGTATGTGGTATACCTCAAGTGCCAATTCAATCAGTTTCCATTTAAGTGGGTGCCCAATGTAGAATAAGTGCTCAAATCATATAGTAGTTATTTTAATAAAGACATTTTTTATTAATTTGTGTCTCATTTCATTTCAATAAAAATATATAATGCTTAATACTTCTGTACTTGAGTGTACTTTATCTTAACGGTATTGCATAAAACACAATTCGGGCGAATCGCCTACTAAATAATTTTGAGTGGACAACTCGCCCGCCGATAATTCGTGTAAAAATAAACTTCGGGCGAATCGACACAGAAAAATGAATATTTTTAAAAGTGGATAATTCGCCCGATTCGCGGGGTGGTAAATTTGGGCGAGTCGTCCACCAACCCGTGAACGAGCGTTATACAGAGAAAAAAAAATGCGCGTATTTGTGTGATATGTGGAAGTATAGGTGAGAGTGTGCTAACGGGTGAGGGTGTGTAGTGTGTATGAGTTAAAATTAGCATATTTAGTTCTACTATGGGGTATATGTTTAGGTGTAAGTTAGCCCTGCCTGTCACAGTGTCATGGGATCGGAAGAAGTGAAATACAGCTTCTTCCTATAACCATGCTCATAGAAATTCGATTATAGGTTATAAAGTTGCTGAAGCGTAAATCATAACATCGTCATGGGTACGAGTCATTATGTAAATTGTTTTGAAATAATATAGGTACCTAATTATATTTTCAATCAAATTTATTAAATTCAAAATAACCGAAAGTAAGAAATCATATTTAAATATGTTTAATCGAATGGGGAAATTTTAAATCATATTATGGCAACCCTCGCACTTTATGTCACTGCTTCCGTTCGTTGAGGTTTTTTGTTCCAAGTAACCTAAAATTCATAGTATTTTTAATAAATAAACGATGTTATTTCAAGTACTTGTAAATGAAAAGTGATTCCGTGAGACTTTTTATGTGCTTTGCTATTGTTTTTACAAGTTTTCACTACACAGGAAGGCATAATTCTATTTTTTTTAATATATGTTAACTAGACGACGACTCGTGACGTACTAAGAGCGATGAGCATAGTTTTAGTGTAGGTGTGTGCGTGAGCGTGTATATTTACATGGAGGAGCATAGTTTTGTGGCTTCACTTATGATGTTCGCGATGCGCCGTCTTTCTTTTTTTGTTGGTCTGAGGTATGAATGTGTTAGATACTCGGACAGTTGAATTCGATATTCGATAGATGGCGTTGTGCATTTGAAGTCATTTTCTAAATGGCGGTGTTAAGATGTGTTGGTAGGTAGTTAGGTAGGTAGGGTAGGCAGGAAGGTAAGTAGGGTAGGGTAGGCAGGAAGGTAAGTAGGGTAGGGTAGGCAGGAAGGTAAGTAGGGTAGGGTTGGCAACAGATTACCGAAGCCGCGGGCACAGCTAGTAATTAATAATATTTAAAAACCTGAAGTAATAGGTACTTCTTCTTCTTACATAATTATCAGTTTTTGGAACACTTCCCAGTAAAACTGACCAATCAATCAGCCTAGCCTTTGCCCAACTATATTGGGGTCGGCTTCCAGTCTTACCGGATTCAGCTGAGTACCAGTGTTTAACATGGAGCGACTGCCTATCGACCTCCACAACCCAGTAACTGGGGAACACGGTACCACTTGGCAAGGCTGGTGTCAGATCTCAAGCTTCTGACGGATGTAACGACTGTCAAAGATCTTCAAATGACAGCCGGGACCAACAGCTTAACGTGCCGAGGCACTGAGGGAACTCGGTATGTTGAAATGATCACCCATCCACGGACCGACCTCGTCAAGCGTTGCTTAACCTTGATGATCGACCAATTCGGCTGTTATTATTTAGCCACGAGTAACACAGTAAGACTGACCATTGAATCGAATTTGTTTACTATTTCATGGGTATTTTTTTGTGTGGTATAGGTACTCTAATTCTCTATCTAAAACTAGCACTTCGCCCGCGATTTCGTTCGCGTGATTTCGTTTATCCTATAAATGACAATGAAAACGGGACGATTCGTTATTTGACTTAAAGAATAATAATACATTTTAGTTTACCGCCACAAAGTAAATTCCTCCCCTAAAAACTTAATAACCCCTTTTTACCCCGTTGAAGGTCGAATTTTGAATAACCCAAATATGTTACTCACTCTTTTCTTCTCTTTTTTATTTTTCGTTTATGTTAGTAAGATGCCGCAGTAAGATTCCTCAAAAAACTCTATGAGCTTTTTAACTGGGTGGTAGTTTTAAAAAAGTTTTAGGTAAATTTCGAATATTTACTTTATCCCCAAGGAATTAGATTTTTCATACAAACAAACTTTGCCCCTTTTCACCCCCTTAAAGATTGAATTTTCGAAAATTCCTGCTTAGTAAAAAAGAAAACCTATCCGTACTGGATAGGATTCTTAGCTTAGGGTAAGTTTCGAAAAACTTATAATGACAACCTATTTTAAATAATAAAGGTTGTAAATACATAGGTTGGTACTAATGTCAAGTTTCAAGTTTATTAACCCAAGAAATATGATTCTTCACAAAAATTTTGACACAGGGTGTGTCAAAGTCACACATCACATCATCTTTTGGGGGCAGATTCGAAAAACTAATAATGACATCCTTTATTGTTTACTTAGGTTGGTTTTTATGTCAACTTTAAAATTTATTATTTTTACCCAAGAAATCAGATTCTTCCATACAAACTTCAACACCCCCTAAATCATAATTTGGGGGTAGTTTCGAAAAACTAATAAAGACAACCTTTATCATTTACTTAGATTACTATTTGTACCAATTTCAAGAATTTTGTCCGAAGGAAATAGATTTTTGATACAAACTTTCAACCCCCTTTTTAACCCCTTAGGGGTGGAATTTACAAAATACCTTTGTAAATTCCACCCCGAGGAACGCGCCCTGCCAAATTTCATGCTTCTAGGCTTAGCGGTTTTGCCTGTGCGTTGATCGATCAGTCAGTCAGTCAAACTTTCAGTTAATTTTTTATTAATATAGATAGATAAAATCAGCTATCTGGCTGTAAAAGTCCCGTCAAAATCGGTCTAGCCATTTTGGAGATTAGCCGGTAAAACAGACACAAAAAAAACACTTGTTTTTTATTTATTTATTAATATAATATGATGTAGGTGTATGTAGATATAAATAATGCGTACAATACAAATAATGAGTACCTAATGAGGTAATGATGTTCATGTTTCATAAAATTAAATGGCGGAATAATAAATGCAATCACATCAAATCATATTATGACAAATTAATGCAGTAATTTTATGTGATCTTTGTGAGATCACTCATACGCTCATATTTTTCTTAAATTAGAATAGGTACATTATATCTTGATACTCCATTGTTGAAATTCAAACAGCATGAAGACTATAAAATAAAAATAGGTACTTATCATAATCCATAATCTTAATATCCATAGGAAAGTGTATTTTATGGTATTTTATCAAAACAGATGAAGATGATAAGTTCTGCCAGTTATGCAAAGATATCCGTCATAACTACTGTAAATCGTAAAAATTTTGAAAGTCTGCATGACCTTTTGTCTTTACCGATTTATCTCGTTACTCGAGAAGAATTTTGCTAACATGCACGTAATAAAAAATAACAAGCTGACCTGACTATCACAAAAATGCACCTAAACCATAGACTAACTAGACAGCTGGGGACACACCCTGCAAACCTTCTGCATGCAATATTATTATTAATGAATTTCTAATGCGAACTGACATGCACATCGAGTAATTGTATTGTTACGGCTACAAAATTTAAATAAACAATAACTTATTTAATTAATCATTATTTAATATCAATGCAGCATGCTTAGATAATAGCGATTATAGTTGCATTTATAATCCTTCGATATTAAGTAATTAAACTGGTCGCTTCGTTTTTAGTTCCCTGCAATATTTATAATGCTGTTTGATTAATATAATATGGATAATAACAAATGTAAAGGGATTTTTGTTAAACTATGTCACTAGATTAACAAAAATATTGATGGTAAATATTGCAGTTCAGTGTGCAGCTCATAAGCTATCTTATCTATATTGACATAGTAAGCGACAGATTATACAAGTACTATGTACATCGAATGCATCATATTTTGCGAATTTAATTTCATAAAAAAATATACTTAGTTGTTGAAGCTACCGTGATGACGATATTCCTACGACAATGACATAGAATACTAAGAATTTGGGGCTAGTATATTGTAAAAGTACTTACCTAAATAAATACTTTATAATTATTCATAGCCTTTTGCATTTATTACTTGGGGAAGTATCATATACGTGATGGTATGTATAGCAATACAGTAATTCCTAAAAAAAACTATTTTAATCATTTATATATTATAATATATGCCTGTGAGGTAACAGGCACGCGGACGGATGAAAGCCAAAGTTATTTCAAAAGTGTTATGCATTCCAAATATTGATCACAAAATCTGACATAGTTCTCGAGATTCCAAACATGAATCAGACAAACAACGGCCATTATGCATCCGTTGTTCGTATGATTCATAATAATTCATTTTCCCATTTAATGACAAAATTTCAAAATCACTCACGCAGCGCGCTACTGACTGATCTGTGCCGGTATTATTTATTTATTGCAATTACTCTCTGCACTCACAGTTAAAAAAAGAGAAGACTTCGCATAGTTTGCAAAGTCAGGCAGAAATGGGAGTCCATGTCTTTCGAAAGACCGATGGATGAACCAGACGAGTCCTTTGACCAGACCAATAAGTGGATGAAGATGGAGTCTACAAAGCGGCAGATGAAGCGGGGGAACGCTCCCCGGCTAGACAGACTGACGACATTAAATGATGGCGGGGACAGACAGACTAGATGTGGAGCTTATGCAACAGTAGCGAAGCCGACAGGCTCAGTGAACAGTAATGCATAGTTCTCCTATTAGCAGCTATGTAGAGCTCTAACAAGTCTCACTTAATTACTACGTCTTCCCGGCGGCGGCGGTTCATTGCCCATAAAGTATACCGGATAACCTTGACAACTCCATGTTTTGCGTGGGCATCAAATCCTATAAAATATTTTAAACTGTGCTAGACGAGATAGCGACGCGATGCGTTCTGAATGAGCCAATTAAAATAATAATATATTAATTTTTATATATTATTTTAAAATTTCGAGGACCCACTACGGGATCCAGTCAACATCACCTTTTATAGACAATAAATTCTAAATTGCTAAAGTAGAAAAACTTAATTAAAGCAGGTTTATGGTGTAACTATTACGTGAAACCATTTGAAAACTGGTTTCTGTCGCGTATATATTTATAAGTACCTAAAAGCTTATCCACAGGTAAATTAAACAATGAATTAAAAACCATGCTTATTTTCTAGCACATGGATCTTTGATAACAGATATTATAATGAAACAAAAAATGCCTCCACACCATTGTTCCATGGAAACAAATCCACGGAACAATGGTGTGGAGGAAACGATGTCGCGGCTAGTGACGTTTTAATGGGAAAAAAAACGTGTTTCCTAATATAACTCAAACAGAGATGACGGAATTTATTACGTTTACGTTACAGATAAACGTTACACCTACCAGTAAGTTTACTACACACAAATTAATGGTAATAGTTCATAAATGAAAAACGTGTATCACTCCGACTATGAAATCATTGTTCTATGAATTCACTGAAATCTGTCAAAATGTGTTTTCACTGAATCACCAAACTGGAGCTTCGATATTGTGTTTGTGCAACAGTACGTACAGTTTTGCTGACACAAATAGGTACCAGCCAAGTTAAAAATAAGACTGGAAATATAAACACGAAGAACATTCAGATTTCAGATGCAAATACAATTATGTACACGATATAAGCAAGTAGACTCATTATCATACGAAGTGTTTAAAATATTTACCATGCCGTACGCATTTTGTATGATAACAAATATACCTTGTTTCATCATCATCATCATTATCATATCAGTCGTCCACTGCTGGACATAGGCCTCCCCCAAGCGTCGCTACATTGACCGGTCCCGTGCGTCTCGTATCCAGCGGATCTCCGCAACCTTCGCCAGATCATCGGTCCACCTAGTGGGAGGCCTTCCAACACAACGTCTTCCAGTTCGCGGTCGCCACACCAGAACTTTTCTGCCCCATCGGCCATCCGTTCTGCGAGCAATGTGCCCTGCCCGCTGCCACTTAAGTTTAGCAATTCTTCGGGTTATGTCGGTAACCATGGTTCTCTTGCGGATCTCTGAATTTCTGTTTCAATCACACAAGGAAACGCCGAGCATAGCCGTTTCCTTTGCAGCTCAAGAACAAGGCACCGGGTGATGACGGAATTACAGCCGAACTCCTAAAGGCGGGTGGAAAACCAGTACTTAAGGCCCTACAGAAGCTGTTTGTTTCCGTCATACTCGAGGGGAAAACGGTACAGGCATGATGCAGGGGTGTGGTGGTACTCTTCTTCAAGAAGGGCGATAATGCCCTGCTGAGGAACTACAGGCCCATCTCACTTCATAGCATTGTCTACAAGCTGTTTTCAAGAGTCATCACGAATCGTCTCGCGCGCAGGTTTGTCGATTGCCAGCCTCCCGAATAAACCGGCAGGCTTATTACGTATCTTTTGCAAGAGCAAAACGATAGCGATCAAACCATAGAAATATAAAATAGATCAAACGCTGTATGTCATAAAAGTCGGAATTACCTACAGTGTAGGTATAGTAGGTCCTACACAATCGTTTGCTAATCGCTCGCTGTTTGTCAAATGCACTTATTTAAAAAAACCGCTTATAACTATATTGAAGAGCAATTATTGCGCAAAAATCGCTATCGTTTTGTTCTTGCAAAAGATACGTAATAAGCCTGCGGATTCCGTAAAGGCTTCAGCACCGTAGACCACATAGATACGCTGCGGCAGATTGTACAGAAGACGGAAGAGTACAACCTGCCTCTCTGCTTAGCGTTTGTGGACTACGAGAAATACTTCGATTCGATGAAGACTTGGGCTGTAATGCAGTCTCTCCAACGGTGCTAAATCGACTACCTACATCGAAATGTTGAAGTGTTTGTACAAAAACGCCACCATGTCAGTTCGACTTCAGGATCATACCTCGGAACCTAACCTTCTGCAGCGAGGTGTGTGCGAGACAGGGAGACGTCATATCTCCGAAACTGTTCACTGTTGCAATGGAGGATGTCTTCAAGGTTCTGGACTGGCGAGGGCAAGGCATCAACGTCAATGGCGTACATCACTCATCATTCCTCGGTTTGCCTACGATATAGTGGTACCTTGTTAAATTATTTATAATCAATAATACAGTAGGCAATTACCATATTGCAGCGGATTGCAACTATTTGTAATTGTATCCAGGTAATTTATAGAAGAAACCTTTTGTAGGGATTTCAGTTGTCAGTCAATAGATACGGTTTAGATTCGATGGAAAAAATGCTCTTGGTCGTTGCGCGGTTTGCGTCTAAGTAGTCAAGCAAAAGTATGACGAAATCTTTATTTTATATAAAATCGTATTTTCTATATGAAAAAATTGCATTGAACCGCAAACCAGGTCGAAATATTTCGCATTTTGTAATTACCAAAAACTTGTTAAAAGTCGATTGTATAGATGAGATCACTGTTAATGTAGGTTGGCACTTGCCAGTTAACCAGTTGAACTGTGGCGTGACCTTGTGAATCAGACGCGATATGGCCATGCTATACCTACCTACCGACGAACGCCGGGCGCCGAATATGTTGCTCAACTACGTGACTACTAACTAACACCGTTTAATAAACAAAGGTAGACCTTTACTATGCCTTTACCTTTAAGCAATGCGTAAGCGTTAAACCCGTACCAAATACTCCGAGTTAACCATAAAAGAAATATTGCTTTGATTGTTGTGATGTGAATGCCGCGCATACGATAACCCCAAATGACATCATCTACTAATTTAATACATAATTTATGAGAGTCCTGTTTATTTAAATTTAAATGTTTATAAATAGCGAAATGTTCTAATAACATATTTGAACTATGATAGTAGACAAAGTATTATATGCTATCAATATCATTAATAATATTGAAGACCATATTTTATGAAGATCGGTATGTAGATGAATTATTCAATGCTGGACCTGGTCCTTCCTTATAGCATGGCATGCTGTCTACAAACGAACGAAGGTCAGGCACTAACACCATACCCATGTAACGAACTGCATTTGCAACATCTATGATATCACAGGAAATTATTGGAACGATACTTTTTCTATAAATAACTGGTAGCGTATAACAGGCAAGCATGTACTAATGTGTTAATAGTTTTACCGACAGATAATAGTTGTTCCGGCTCTGGGTGTTTGTGTATATGAATTTATATGTTTGTAAACACACCCACGATACAGTAAGAAATTCCTAGTCAAAAAACGTAACTACGAGTGTTTCAGCAGAGTTCTTCAGGTCAATGTTACCTAAATACCAAAATCTCATAATCGCTATATTCACGCTAATTAAAGTGTATCAGGCCAGATTTATAGTAAGTTGTTAATTAGTGTCTCTGTTAATTAAAAGAAGCCACCGCCCCATTTATAATAATATGCTGTGAATGTTAGGTTCTGTTGTTTCATGGAATTAGATTTTGTTTTTAATATGTGTAAGTGCTGTACGAGGTGAACTTGTATCACGTGTAATTAAAAGACTAGTGGATATGACAGGCAAGTGCGTGTCCTGAAACGCGATTGTCCATCAGGGCGTGTACATAAATACTCTTATAAGCACGGTATACTGTTCAATGGTCTGCATGGAAACTTAGCAAATTTTTCCTTAAAGCATTTGGTTTCGTAACAGGACATCATAATTTATTTATTTAAGTATACTTGTATAACTTTACAGGTCATAGCTAAGGCGTTATACAATGCGAGAAAAAAAATACACACAAACGAAACATAAAACAATTAGGAAAAATTAAATATAAACAAATAAAAACTAATTTGTAAAAAAAAACACGATACCAAAAATATATCAAACAGAAGTAAAAAAAATGTACAAAGAATACATAAACAATTATTCACTAATCTAACTTTCATCCAACTTCTCACAAAAACTTAAACATTCACGACACACATCTATCCACCTCCCAGCAAACAGGTCACACTCCGGTGCTGATGTCAGAAGGGCATTTAGCATTGTGAGCGCCCGAACTAGAGGCGAGTTAGCTCGGGACACCGTACGTGCCGAAGGTACGGCCAAAAGCCGGTGACTTCGTGGTCTAATGGCGCATCCACACATGCCGCCGGCTTATGCCGCCGGCTTGCTTGAGAGCTTGAGCTGAGATGCGCAAATGCCGGAGGCACGGCCGCCGGCCCGTGCCGCCGGGCATGTGTGGATGCGCCATAAGCTGTTGTTTGGGCACCACAGGAACAAACAGCCTCAACAACTGCGCCACGAGCTCCTGACAATCGGACTCTCCCCGCATAATACGGCAGGCAGAGATAAGCAAGAAGTACTTACGCCTTACTTCGAGAGAATTAAAATTTAAAATACCAAGTAGAAATTTGGTAGGGTATAGGAAGGGGTAATATCCGAAGAGTTTTTTATAAAGAAAACGAAGAAAGACTTTTTGGTTTTTTTCAAGAAGTAAGGCGTAAGTACTTTCATACGGTTTCCAGATCACTGATGCTGATTCGAGTTTACTCCTGACTAAGGCCATGTATACAAGTTTAATGGCATTTGGATTGGTAAACTCGCGCATATTTCGAAGGTCAAATCCTAGCTTTCGATATGACTCAGCAGCAAGTGTCCTCATATGCTCATGAAAGGTGAGCTTCGTGTCGAACAGAACTCCGAGATCCTTTAAAGAATTAACGCGGGCTATCAGATCACCGCCTAAAAAGTACTCTTCATGCCAGGGATTACGCGTGCGACTGAAGGTCATAACGCTGCATTTAGCAATATTGAAGAGTAACTTATTATCCATGCTCCACTGATAGACCGCGTCAATGTCTTCTTGCAGAGTAGTTGAGTCTGCTACTTTTTCCAAGCCAAATATTAACTTAAGATCATGAGCGTAAAGTAAACATTTGGCATGTTTGAGGACCTTCTCAAGGTCATTGACCATAATGATAAATAGCAAGGGTCCCGATATGGAACCCTGACTTACTCCAGATCGAGTATGATAGGGTTCGGACACAAAGCAACCGTGTCGAACATACTGCTGACGGTCTCGTAAGTAACTTGCGAAGAATTTTAGTAACTTTGGAGAAAAGCCTAAGTTATTGAGCTTGGTGAGCAATACGTCATTATCTACCCGGTCAAATGCTTTTTTGAAATCAAAATATAGAACATCAACCTGTATGCCTTTATCTAAGTGCTGCGATATAAGATCCACAAGCGTTTGAAGGTTCGTATTAACGGAGCGGTTAAATCGAAAGCCATGTTGGGAATCACAAAGAAATGGTTGTATCTGGAAACTAATAAGCCTGTGTAATATTGATTCGAACAGTTTTGGGAATGCGGAGAGTATGGCTATGGGCCGATAGTTTTCTACGTCAGAAATTACATTAGATTTAGGTATAGGTTGGACTCGCGATACCTTCCAACGCTGTGGATACTTTCCGGTAGATAATGCCAGATTAAATATATGAAGTACAGGTGATATTAGATGATCTTTACATCCTTTAATAATGTATGCGGGAATGTTACCTGGTCCTACGGCAGAGTTAGGTTTGAGTTTATCTATAGCTGTTTCTACATCACTCGTTTTAATTGCATCAATATGTACAAAGTTAGCATGGTTTTTCTGATTGTTACTGTCTGTTTTATAATCTAAAAGAGGGGCGTCGGGTAAGAAAACACTGGAAAAAAATCGGAAAAAGCATGTGCAGCATTACTGCCAGCATATTCTTTCCCATTATAATTCACCCTGGGCTCAAAGCCACCTCTGGCTTTGAAGCTGTGTATATGTTGCCAGAAGACACGAGGATCACGCTTAAGTTTGGTTTGAATGTGCTTGATGTATTCATCATATGCGACCGACATTCTTTTTTTAATACTTGCCCTAAGCATGGAAAAATTGAGATAATCATCACGGTTTTTAGTTGATTTCCACTTACGATGCAGATCAGATTTACGTTTAATGTCATTTATTAGTTCTGCTGTGAACCAAACCGGGTAGCGTCGACATGGCTTCTTAGGCCTGTGTTTTTTTGGTAAACATTCGTCAAAGATACCGTACAAGATGTTATAAAAAAACTCTACAGCAGCGTCAACGTCACTAGCGAGAATCACGTCTGGCCACGATTCCTCAGATATTAGTTTGTACATCAATACATAGTTTCCCTTAGAGAAATTGCAGTCTCTGTGCGTGTCAAGGTTATTTGGATCAATTTTATCAGAACCCTGCGGATGCGTCGTATTACTACTAGGTGTAAGGCATACTTCTAATGGCGGATGATATGCGTCTCGTTGTGGTACAAGACCTCAACCATCAATTTCAACCACATCGACACAGCTAATGCATAATAAAATAACAATTTAAAATATGACATTACAGACAATGATGATTCATTTAATAACAGAGGTCGACAATAAATAAACTGTCGGGCGTGTTAATCAGGTCAAAGTTGAGCAAGACTTATTAAATAATACTATTAAACACCTTTCTTGGCAACGATGATATATGGCAAAATACATGGTTTATCGACAACGGAAATTAGGGAAGCGAGTGATGAAAGAATGAAATTGTCTATTTAGGTACAGCATACTACGGCAGTTGATGATAACCGTGTCGTGCACGATAACGGCAGGTTATCACGACTTGTATTCTTTGCAAAGGTACCGGGAACCAATTTGATTTACAAAGGGTAGAGAGGTTTAATTAATGGCATTTTGTGAAGGCGGGTGTGGCCCATTAGCTGTGCAAACATTTCTGGCTCACGACAACCTCTAATGTGTACACTGAACATTACTCGCTTACTATGTTCACGTGCACTTAAACATAACTCTTGATTTTAGTAGCACTTTATCAGTGCACTTCCTAACTGACAACTATGTATAAGTGGCACAATCATCGTTCCACGTCTGGCCCTTATATGAATCATTTGCGAATATTGGGATAGGCTTTATTACATTTCGTTTCCACGTATTTCGTAAGCCATTTCATGAGGTTAAAAAGATAACGTCATAAAATTGGGGATCGACATTTCTTTGTTTTCATTGAGAACATGTTCGCCATTTAAATAAGTTTACGTTTGATGTAGGTACCTACCGATAACATGCAAAAGGGTGTCTCTAGTTCAATGGTTACAGCTTGGCTAAAAAGCCCTAAAAATTTAATGATTTGAATAGATTACATAGGTATAATACAAACAAAATTGCAATCAATATAAATGTTTTCATTTCGATGTAGGTAAGTAAGTAAACTGCGGGTGTTAATGAGAGCACTGCTGCCCTTGCGCAACAGAACTAACATGTTAAACCAACGACCTTTAACTTTAAATTCTGAAGAATTTATGTGGTTCACTTACTTTAACATTTACTTTACGTAATGAAAAAATCACATTATTTTCGAGGAAAAGCGCGTGTTTGGTGCGTGCAAATATGATATAATAGGTGGAGGTGCAAACAGAGGGTCGAGCAGGTAACGCTCTACATTGGCGGATTTATAGGCCATGAGGGAATTAGGGTCAGGACTTGTGTCCTTTACGACTGTGACACGCATTTGCTTTTACACATTTTCATGGGCACCATGACTTTTATGTGCGTGCTGAAAAAATAGGTACATGTTTAGCAGACATAGAAGTTTCATAAAACAAGTAAGTTTTACAGTTAATATCACAAGACAAGAAGAAATTTTATAGAGAGCAAGTGCACATTGTATTTTTCCTAATCACGACTAAATATTATCCAGCTGCCAATAATTTAGGCTGCATTATGCATGTAGGTGGTACATAAATATGGATTATGGTACTTAGCTTTTAAGCAGTGTCAGTAATACAGCAAGAATTCAAGAGAAAACAAATAGTTAAAGTTTGCTTGAAATTGTTGAGAGATTCGGGACTGCAGCATGCTCGGCTTGGGTTTTATATCATCAGGAAAGGGACTAACAATGGTATCTATTCTGAACTGGCTGGCCGTGTTTTCTTTTTTTATTTTGCATGGGTTTGCTCTTGACTCTAGTCTAGGTCAGATTTGACAGAGACAAAGTCAACGATGGAGTGAGCTTACCAAGCCTGTTCGCTCTAACTTTGAAGAGGTTCTGATTGAATGCGTTCGGAAACGCAGGCAGTGAGTTCCACTCTTTTGCTGGGCGCATTATGAAGGATGTTTGGAAGCGCTTTGTGCGAATTGGTGGAATGGCAACTAGGTAAGGATGGTAACTTGTAGTGAGTCTAAATGTCCGATGGTAGAAAGGGGCCGGTGGGATGAGGTCGTTCTTGAGCACACTCACCGAAATACAGTCTGTAAAAGACCGACAAGCAGGCAACCATACGGCGATGAGACAAGCTTGTGAAGCTTGGCATCCACCAGTTTAACGTACCGCCGGCGTATTACTGCCTATTATCTCAGTGACCAACTTCCAACAGTGTATCCAAAAACCTGCTATTTAGAAGTGATATTGATGATGAAGTTGATCAGGGGGGTGACCATAAGCTCTTAGAGCGGTATCAATTTGAGATCGAGTATGTGACAGATGTATATAAATCATATACATCTGTCCCTTATTCGATCTCAAATGATCGATGAATCGATGGAACTTTATGATAAAACAATGATTTCCAGAACTTTGAGAGTTAAGGTTACACTAGACGAAAATTCTTCCATACAAACATAGTCTAGGGATTATTCCACTGTTTGACGATGTACGTTCAAAATAAAAAGTGATATCAATTTGTCTCATTATTATCTAGCCCTGTATGGAAGCAAAAAAGTAAAAATAGAAAATATTTGAAAGTTATGAGCGTCGAAATTTCCACATTTCGACACAAATTTTAACGCATTTTTGGGCGCGAATAAATACCATAAGAAGACGGAAAATTGCAAAACGGCCTCCATACAGGGATAGATTAGTAGTTCAACAATGCAAATAATTTTATTTTGAACAGACAGATTCAATAGTTTTTCATGATATCTAGACTGCCAAAGGTCTGTTTATAAAATTTCGCGCGCTCGGTTTCGTCCTAAATCATTATCCATTTCGCTACAAATTTGCAAAAATGTGTACTCGTACGCAAACTAGCTTCCTCCTGCTCATCACAGCATCTATCTCTTCCGCACGTGTTGTCGGTTGATATAAAATGCATTTTAACCTCGCGCAAACAAAAAAGTTCGTGCCGTCGACTAGTGTACCCTTAAGGCACCGATTCCCTTGAGTAGCTGATTTTAAAATGAGAATCACGCCTAAATGGCTAGTCGTAATTTTTTGAAAAAAATATATGTTATATTAGACTATTTTCTTAATAATTTGATCTGAGCAAATTTTCAGTTTTCTTCGTATAACATAGTGTAATTAATTTGTAAAGTTATGTCTAAAACGGACAAAAACTCGACAATCACACCAAAACCGCTGGGCGTATTTTAATGAAATCGACACCATCTCAAAGACAATTTAATTATCTACATTTTGATCTGAGCCTTTTTTTTTTAAGTCATAGAATAATAAGGAAAGTACAAAAAACTACTAAATTTCGGGTCGCGCGGGTGTGAAACGAGTGCGCGTTTTGTTCCCTCAAGGTCGTTGGCGTTAGTCGTCGTCTTAAGTACCTATTCCGCTATTCTACTCTATAATCATCACCTCTATAAATGGTGACAAGAAAGTAGGCCTATTTAAAAGCTGATTTCACTCTGTACATACGGGTGGATATAAAAATAAAAAGCAGTTATTGGTAACCTATTCGACGTTTTTAATGAACGTAGTTCAACAAACCTCAGCGAGGACAAATCACCGAAGCGTGATTTTAGGTCTGCGTTCATTCTCGGCGTTGCGTGATGCAAATCTCATGCAAATATAACACATCGATTAAAGGGTCCATTGACAAGGCCACGACAAGTCGGTCAACGGGTCATAGTACGAATCGTGAGGACGCACCCAGAACTAGCCGGCGCGCCCAGCCAGCGGGAGGGAGGATATGAGGACGTTACTCCTTCCCGCAATGCGACGATGCGTGCCTCAATGAGAACATGCTTCGAAACATACTAAGAAGACGTACCGGCGGCATTGGAATTCTAAATTAGCAAGCTTGAATTCTAGGTCAAAAAACATTCCTAGTCATTTCCCTGTAAGTCGTAACGCGGTGTTTATTATGAGCTGTATCTGTGGCCGTTATTAAAAGTCCTAATCTACTATTTATCGGGCGCAGCAGTGACGTAAGGTTTATTTCGGCAGTATGCAGAAGTGATGAGAATAAAATACATAATATTGAAGTCATGGCGATACACGCGGAGCCGCCACGCGCCGGCCGGTTCCGGAGCATTGCGTCACATGTGTCATCACAAGAATGTTGCTTGATGTTTGGTGGTTTTTTTCGTAATTCCCATAAAAATAATAACTCTTTTGGTAGGCAAAAAAAACTCACAATGAAAATATATTGAGATCTTTTTGGTTTGGAATTAAATTTTTTATTTACTGTTACTTGACTTTTGAAAAATAACGACATTTATTAAAAAGATTATACTACTTCACATCATCTACCTACTACATGTAAAAAACCAGTTCTAAACTTGTCTATCTAGCCGCCAACAGGAGAAAAAAACAAGATAATAATTTTGGGAATTTGGTGAAGGTGCTTGTTTATGTTGAAAAAAAAACTCTTCTCAAACTAGCCTGTTAATGAGGCTAGCTTGGCTAGTTTAAAATAAGAAGGCAATTTTCTTTTTAATTTTGAACAATGTAAGTCTGATATGAATCTTGTTGAACAACCATTGTGCCTTCATAAATCCAAGTACTGATTGGCATGATCAATCCCAGGTCTTAATCATAATTATATATGATGCACTTAGCTAGTAATCAAACTACTGAAAGGGCCCTTTGACTAAAGTACAGAATACTTTAAGTAATAAGATAAATAGACATTGCTCAACAGGCAGATATTTGAGAAAATTTATATTTTAATAAGACCAAAAATCACATGAATAATTTGATTATATTTACACAAAGAAGAAAACTATATTGCCATATACTTACTTAGCAGGAGGCTAACAGGCAGCACCAAGCGCACAAGTGCAGTAACAAAGTAGGTCTTCGCCATGTTGATCACTGCAAACCATAAACAATAACTGTATAATAATTTTTAGTACAATCCTATTAGGATCTTTAGAGAGACATACAAACTAGGTACTTTAATTCAAAAACAATCTATAAAATTTTCTCTAATGTAAACATCTTAATCTAATGTCTAAATATTTTTGAATTAATTGTGATTTTAATTAATTTATTTAAAAATGTGATGAGGCTTTTCATCTGTATTAATAGGGACTTGTAAGTACAATGTGTTGTGATAAGGCTTTATTTCAGTTTATTTTAGCTTATTTTAGAAATAAGGTGCCCACCTAATTAGAAATTAAATGCATGTAAACAAAAAAATTTGCTCCCACATGGAATTCTTAAAATTTACCTATAGATAAATTCCTTAAGCTAAGCAAATCACGACAATTCGACAGTAGATAAATATTTTCAGATAAAGTTTTTGCATATTTTGTTTATACAATTAAATAGAAGACAGATTTACTGCAACAAACTTTATTTTGGGTGCGACTAACGAACGAAAACCTGGATGTTTTCTGCTTACCTATTTTTTGTATATGGTCAGAACATAATCATCATGACATTTTAAAGACACTATCACTTTAAACGCAAGTCAAGATTCGATAATTTTTAAAATTCGTGCTTTCAAACATTTTACGACAACGTTTTAATCTTGAAACAAAAACACGACCACACTACTCCACTAACAATTGCCTGACACTGACACTAAAATTGACTGACGTGATGACTCCTGACAGTGACACTAGAAAAATCAGAGGAACAAGAAAGTAAGTGTTGCCAAACTATTCTGAGAAAAAAGTACTATACTTCATAAAAGATAGCTTGATCTCTGCGACAGCTGTCAGTATCAATACAGTAACAATAGCGATTGACAGGCTAACATTATCGTAACAATAACGTATACGTCAGTTTGACATATGTGGCAGAGATCAAGTTATCTTTTATGAAGTATTAATGTTTCTGTCTACTTTCATCCATAAACAACCCATTAAAACATTTTCATGTAAATATTGCCAAGACGAGACCGGGCTCGCACTGTCATAAAGTTATCAGATCTCATGTAGAGCCAAGCTTCTAACTCTACCCGCCCTAACTCTACAAGCCTAACATCACAAACTCTACACCTTATTCAAAATATGTGGCTTGGCCGTTTCGCTACCGTCACATGGGCGTTTCTACTTTGTCAACAATGTCAAACTTCCATCCCCTAATTAAAAGGGTGGGGGGGGGGGGGGTGATCTACTAAAAATCCTGTGATATGTATTTTATTATTTATATCAAGGAGTCTGGAGTTCCTACAGGCTATATCAATTTTCAGACCTCTAGCATCAATATTTGCGGCAGTCTCATACAAACTTCCATCCCCTAGTTTAAGAGGTTGGTGTAAAAGTTCCAAGTTTTAGTTTTTTTTTTATATTTCTGACCTAAAACTATCTTACATACAAAATTTAAGGACTTCATGAAGTACACTTGTACCCTAAGAATTTTAACGAAATCGTTTTTTTTTTTTTAATATCAATAAAATCTAAAGTATTAGGTCCTTGTCGTACTGGGCACTTTGACCTCAAATATCTCCTCTTTGGTTTGGAATTCCAATTTTAAATTTATACAGTTATTTACTCATGGTTTTGTGTTTCGAAAACCATAATTCATTTGTTTTTTCCTCTTTTGGTTTTTCTTTGCGGCAGTCAGTTTAAAATCGCGTTATTTACGAGTACGAGTTCCATCGTGGCACCAGTGCTGCAGAAACGGCTCGAAGGATTAATGATGTGTATGGCGACGGTGTCGCAAAAGAAAACACAGTGCGTTTTTGGATCCAACGTTTTCGTTCTGGAAATTTTGACCTGCAGAACAAGCCCCGTGGACGGCCGGAGACCAAAGTTGATAATGAAGAATTGAAGGCTATTGTGGAAGTGGATCCATCGCAAACCACGTCCGAGTTAGCTGCAGGCTGCGGTGTTAGTGATAACACTGTTTTAATCCAATTGAAGCAAATTGGGAAGGTGAAAAAGCTTGAAAGATGGGTACCTCATGAATTGAGTGCAGCAAACCGACAAACGCGCGTCGACTACTGCGTAACATTACTCAACTGGGACGATTTTAAATCGAATCGAAACCTGAGATGAAAAGTGGATCCTGTACAATAATCAGAAACGCTCATCGCAATGGCTGAACCCTGACGAACCAGCCAAATCCTGCCCCAAGCGAAAATTTACTCAATAAAAATTACTTCTGAGCGTTTGGTGGACTGGAGCAGTGGTGGCCCAGTGGTATCGGCCGCGGCTTACACGTTGTAGGTCGTGGTTTCGAGCCCAGGCAGGCGCTTTACTTTGTGTAAATTATTTCATCACCACTGCTCTCAAAACGGTGAAGGAAAACATCGTGAGGAAACCGGCATGTCCTAGAACCAATAACTCGAAGATATGTGACATCCACCAACCCGCACTGGGCCCGCGTGGTGGATTACGGCCCATTCCCTCTCACAAAGAGGAGGCCTGTGTCCCAGCAGTGGGAACATTTATAGGCTGATGATGATGATGATGTTTGGTGGACTAGTGCCGGTGTCGTTCACTTCAACTTTCTTAAATCTGGCCCGACGATTACGGTGGATGTCTATTGTCAGCAACTGCAAACCATGATAGAAAAGCTAGCTGCTAAACAGCCGAGGCTGATCAATCGCTCTAGGCCACTGCTGCTTCAGGACAACGCTAGACCACACACAGCACAACAGACGGCTACCAAATTAGAGGAACTTCAATTGGAATGTCTAAGACATCCACCGTAGACCTTGCTCCAACAGACTACCATTTTTTTCGAAAGGAGATGTTTCAGAAATGTATGGAGCCTGGGCCAGCACTATGTACACTACAAGTAAAAATCGCTATATAATATAGTAACCGTTTTTTTATTTATTTATCTTCCACTTCGTTTCAATGTTAACTCAAATTAGCTTTGTCAAGTAGAGCAACACAACATAAAATTAAACATGGTGGATCAGATCGGCAATATGCGAAAAATGGCATTATGACAATGACATTTGATTGAAGTGTCACCGTAATATCTGCGTTAAAAAAAACAACACGAATTCAAATGCAACAAAGAAGCAATCAATCAATGTCCTTAGTAGTGCACTGGGTTGCAAAACAAAAACATTCACTAAAATCTCCGAAACATATCCAATTCAAAGCAAAGCAAAGATCACTTCTTAAAACTGTCAAAGTCGTCAAACGTCATGTCAAACACAACTGTCATGGCTGCCCTAAAAATAGGGTTTAAAGCAACTTTTCAAATGATCATTTTTGCACGCCTGTACCCATCTTCAAATGAATTTGTTAGTATTTTTATGGCATTGAACCTATTTTTTTCTATTTATCTATGTAGTGTACATAGTGGTGGCCCAAAATCAAACGTCTCCTTTGGATAACTTCTTGCAAGGGAAACAATTCAACTCCAATGGGGCAGTCCTAAGCGCCTTCAAAGATTTTATTGATTCCCGTCCGAATAGTTTTTTTAGTAAAGGGATCAATGAACTACCTATGAGATGGCAAAGGTGCATAGATAGCAATGGTACATACTTTGATTAAATAAATATATTATACTAGCTGTCCCACGCGGCTTCGCTCCCGTCAACTGGCTACGTACCTACCCTATCCTACCTACCCTACTCTATACCTACCCTACGCTACACCTACCCTACACTTACCCTACATCTACCCTACACCTACCCTACACCTACCCTACACCTACCCTACACCTACCCTACACCTACCCTACACCTACCCTACCCTACCTACCCTACCCTACCCTACCTACCCTACCCTACCTACCCTTAGTACTATACGAATGTAACCTGTAAACTTTTGTTTCTACCGGCGGCGGCGATCTAATTAAAATTTAGA